>CM060928.1:563223647-568223647 GCA_030765085.1 Allium cepa | reverse complement strand
TCCCGGCTAATACGAATAACGAGCGCTTATTTTTAAAATTATGTGTTCATTCAGTTTTCAAACAAATCATAACAATCTCCACTTTGATCTTTTAAACAAAAGATCCATTACAATCATAAAGGTTCGATGTGGTTTTCTAATATCCATTTGGAATCCGACCCCGGTCGCATCGAAATTCAAATGCCAACTAAAGGCCAATATTGATAATCGGTTATTTAACTATCAATCAATAATTCACAACAATCACCAATTTTCAAATAATTTTCCCCAATGATTTATTCTCAACATATCTTTGCTAGATATATTTTCATATTTTAACCTTTTGAAGACAAATGTTAAAGAAATTCCACATTTTATTCATTTGAAAACAAATTTCAAATCATTTTCCTTACGCAGAATATATTTCCAGATATTTATTCATTTCCACTGAAAATCTGCCGGGTTCAAACACTTTAAACTAATTTAAATTACTTATCCAAAAACATATATTTGGAAACATAAAACTATTTTATTTAAAATAGTAGTTATGAAATTTTATATCAATATCTTATATTAAAAACTTCAAGTCCAAACTAGTTTAAAAAAAAATTAGTAGATAGAGTATAAATATTTAAATCACTATTTTCTAAATCCAATATCAATTTAATCTTTAAAATAATCCCTTCTATAATTAATTAAATAAATCTTTGCTTTAAAGATTTAAAACAATTTTCAAAACTAATTTCTCCAACAATATTCTTTCAAACCAATTTCTAGAAACTTTTAATTTATGCTACAAAAGCTACTTTAAAAATATACTCGGCTTTCCAGGAAAGAATTCTCTTTCCATTACAAAATGGTTCATTTACGTCAATTAATAAACCTTCCCCGATTTATTTTAAATTTTACATTCCAAATCCGCAGATTTCTTTTCACACCTTTAAAAATAAACCGATATTTATTTTTAAAACAAAGTCCCTTTCCCTTTACAAATTTTCATTGTGAATTTAAATTTTTAAATATCCACTGATATACGATTTTCAAATCATTTTCCAAACATTCACTTTCAAACACCAAATCAAATTTCAAATTGATTTCTAATTTTATTTTCCAATACCGAATCAGATTTTCCAAATCGATGTCCCAAAGATTTGTTTTAAAACACCAAATCAATTTCAAATCGATTTCCCAATTTATTTCCGAAACACCAAATCAAATTTCCAAACCAATTCCTAAAATTTATTTTAACTCCAAATTAAATCCCAAATCGATTTATAAAATTTATTTCAACTCCAAATTAAATCCCAAATCGGTTTCTAAAATTTATTTCAAATCCCAATTAAAATCCAAATTAAATTTCTAAATTTATTTCCTTTTGAAATAAATTCCTTTATCTCTTTCAAATATTTAAAATCCATATTTTAAATAAGTTCTTCAACTATTAAACAATATTACTCGAAATCCATTTATTAAACTTTTCCCATATTTTGGAATTTATTCAATAAGTTTTCAAAATAAAACTTTATCTAATTAAATTTCTACTTTTTTAATTTATTATAAATTTTCTATCTGAATTTCAAAATCCATTTTTTATTTATTTCTGGTATCCAACGATATCAAAAATATATTCGGCTAAATTATAGCCTTCAACGTTTTCAATCACAAATAATCACACACAGATTATAAATAATCAACACATAACATTGAGACAAATTCAAATGTTTTTGAGGAACCCAGTTGGATCCCTCCAACCTGTTTCCTTGCATCCACAGATGTTAGCACAACAATTAAATACTCATTTCACTTCAAGGTGGAATATCGAGGTATATAGGATTTATAAACTATCATCTGCTATTCTGCGGCGCATAGGGTCTCATCTGCTATATAATGCTGGAAACCAGTCACTCCAAATACATATATAATTCCAATTCCACTTCGAGGTGGAATATCATGGTATATGGGTTTATATATAATATCATCCGCTATTATACGGCGCGTAGGGTCCATTCCAATATATCTGATAATAATTTATCATTCAAGCACACAATCAACAATTTTGAATTTAACCATTTAAAATTAAATTATAAAATTTGATTCAGTGAGAAGATCTCACCTTTACTTTTATTTTTCAATCCATTCTCCATTCCAGCTTGTTTTCTTTCAGATATTGACCTTGTATAACATTTAATGACTTAATTAATATTCGAACAAATCGACCCATCAATTATCATTTATAAATTTTAATTAACTAATGATTTGGTTTAAAAAATGATTTACTTTAGCAAATTATCTTTAGTAACCAAAGTAAATTTAATAAGTTAATTTAACTATTTATCCACCAAATCCATTATTTTAAAATAAGCTAGTATATTTTAAATTGAAATAGTCATGTATATTTATTTTATTTCTTACATATACTAAAATAATTTATGTAGATAAAAATCAAATTTTTACATAACTTCAAACACAATTAAAATTCATATATATATATATATATACACCAATTCAAAAAACTGATAATTGAAATCTTACTATATATAACAATCTCAGATCACTTACAAAAAAAAATTTCTGTGTTTAACCTTACTGTTAATATACGACCTAGATCTAGACCACCGTTCGCCCCTCTCCAAACAACTCACATCCACTATCTCGTCAACATCGCTTAAAGGAACCCACACCCCAAGCCACCGACAATCGCCGACGAACCCACACCGTGACCAACTGCACCATTACCAAACATAACATCCCAGTCGAACATCACATCACGTCAACTTCGTTCGCCCCCTACCGCACTAGGCTCCTGACCCACGAATCGTCGAGCTTCTCTTACGCGCGTGCGAACATTGTCTGTGCCTCAAGAGTTGCCGCGAGCTTCGATTCGTTTAGGAATCGACTGCGATTGGTACTGGTTTGGATTGATTTATTACGAAATAGGAGGCGACCATTCTAAATTTTTTTCCTTCGAAACCGTGATGTGGCAAATGATTTGAATGCGAGACAAGAAGAAACGATTTTAGTCATTTTCTTTTGAAGTTTTCTGTTTTTCGATTTCAATTTATGAATTTAATTTAAGAAAAAAAAGAAGCGGCCATATTTGCTTGGACGAAGCAGAGAACTTTTTTACTTTTTTCTTTTTTTTTCATATAAAAGTTTTGATAAATTATACGGCAAAGAAAAATAAAAGAGGACGCGTGTTAAGATGTATGAAACGTGTCCACTAGGAAGACACATGCTGGAAATATCTATAGTAAATTAAGGGAAAAGCATTCATATTATATTTTAAATTTAAATTTTAAATTTAAATCGTTTTGATTCCGCAACGCAAAATCTCGATCTCTAATCTAAGCGTGCCGCCAGACGTTTATAATGTTATACGCCTATTTCGAACGCAATGGAAAAGACTCTGAGTCCAAATTCGATCATATGGAGAAGATAGCCTTTTGGACCCAGTTATTAAATTAAATTTTCGATAAAATTTCAGCGCGTTTTCTTATCGTGTGGCCACACAACAACTTCGAATGCTACGAAAATTGAAATCCGATAATAATACAATATTACGGATCCAATGGAACTGGTTTCGTCGAATTTCGAGACTGTGTCTCGGAAGGCTATTTTTAAATAATGATTTAAACGATACAAATTCAAAACTGAACAAATCATCTCCAAATCCATTCCATTATCTTTAATATTATCAGTATGAATTTTCTAAGCCTTTGAAATATTTCAAATTAGCTTATAACTAAAGATTCAAATTTTTATCCATCCTCAATAAATTAAATTCAATAATCTAATTGCCAAATTCATTCTGATATTTAAAATTCAAGTTAAAATAACTTTCAAACATTTAAAATCAATTAAATATTTCAATTTTTAATGTTCAAGATACTAGGTCGTCACATCCTTCCCCCCTTAAAAGAATTTCGTCCTGAAGTTACTCGATAAGAAGAATGATCCTCAACCCATTTATCTTTTTCGCAAAACCAAACGGTTTTATCAATTTTCCAAAACAAACTTTTTATTAAAAACTCATTATCACTTCAACTAACTTTCCAAAACCTTCCTTAAAATTTCAAACAACATTGTTTTTTTAACCATTCAAATTTTAAATTTCAAAATTTTCTCTAAAATTTTCTAACTCTCTATATTTTTGAAATATTTCGCCAGCATCTCATTTGCGCAGCTAGCTTGGTACGACTATAAAATGGCACCATGGGCCCTCAGATTTCAGAAGAAAAGAAAAAGCCAAGTGGCTAGACAAGAAAATCATCAAATTTCATACTGAAATTCAAATACATACCTTTTGTCGAGCAATTTAAATTTTTATCTTCTAAAATCAAAATCCCAATTTCCTTTTCCTTTATAATAGCTGTGTGATATTACTTAACAATAACATCCAATTATAATATTCAAAAACATTTTGCACGTTTCTTTACAAAAGTTTGAATACTTACTTCTTATACCATCTTTACTTCATTATTGAAGTTATATATCCATCTTCATTCAATCTTACATTTTCAATTTCATTTGAATTCAATTTACACTTTCAACTCTATTTGGATTCAATTTACCTTCTTAATATTGAATTTTATCAATTATCTTTTACTCTTAACTGATTCATATCATTATTTTAAATTAGTTTCATTTACTAATTAATTACAAATTCTAATTCATTTTATCTCCCATTTTATTACTTTTAGTTCACTTCGCACTAATTTTACAACTTCATTTTGTTTCACACAATTCAAATTGGTTTTTAATATTCAACTTCAATTCCAGAGTCTTTCCAATACTTCAAAATCATTTTTGAAATCAATTCAAATTATCTTTTGAATTTCCAAAACCAAACCCAAATTTTGCAAACAACTTCCATTCAAAACAATTTGGCAGCAATTCCTTCTTTGGAAACCTGAAAATGAACATCGACGATGTTGCAGTCATCAACGAAATTATTTTCCAGCGCGTGAAAAGAGTTTAGAGCTTTTATCCCTTCCAAAACATTTTTCCAAACCTTTAAAAACCACTTTCAAAGTCAAGGGATTTTTAAACTTTTCCAAATCTCCAAAATTTTCAAAATCATTCAAATTCTTTTAAATATTTCTCTGGAATTCTATTTCAAATTATAAATCACTTGTACATTTTATATTTACAAATCTCATTCGTATATGGATTTTATCTCTTAACTCTTTGTTTATCATTTCAATTTCTTATTCAATAATAATGATAATAATTTAATATTATCACTTCCTAATATCCAAGCAACCATATACTGTAGTACTTTACAAAGATTATTTCCTTTTGTATACGAAAATAGTTTGGGTAAAATTATTTCATTTACCCGATTTTTAAAAACAATACTGTGTCAGTTTATCTTATTTAAGAGTTTAGAAACCCCTATCGATATAGTTGGCCAAACTGCACCGACCAGAATCTATAAACAATCAATCGATAAGTCAACACAATATAAAATAATTTTATATTCACTAACAAATACGCGCTCATACCTATTAATACACTCAGACTCATTATAGAGTACTACTGACTCTATCTCTAATGAGTAACACCCAACAGAGCCAAAGTTGCCGCTTAACCAAATGCTTTGATACCACAATGTAACGACCCAATTTTTCGACTTGCGAAAGTCGACATCAATATGTTCGTTGTATCAATGCCACACAATCGAATGCCGGAATACCGAATCGTTAGGGTAAAAGAA
Source organism: Allium cepa (assembly GCA_030765085.1). Lineage (NCBI taxonomy): Eukaryota > Viridiplantae > Streptophyta > Magnoliopsida > Asparagales > Amaryllidaceae > Allium > Allium cepa. The sequence goes on along the minus strand of CM060928.1, from coordinate 568,217,952 downwards.
GAAGAAGATAGAAGAAGAAATAGAAACAACAACAGAATCTCACATTTCGCAGCGGAACAATATATAATAGATAAATGAATAACGTTTAAATGAATAATCTTTATAAAAGAATCATATCTGTTATTACAATACAACATTAGAGTTTACAACTACACCATTCAACACCAGGCATTTACAACAACTAATCCATATTAAACCGAACTTGCAGCAATCCCAATCCAATGTACACTATAAAGTATAAGTGATACGTCTCGCCATCCAGCTTCAATTCCTGATTTCCACAGCAACTTCTTGACTTCGCTCCCGAATAACTGATGACCTAACACTAGGCTGCCCGTGTGGAAAATTTAAGGCAACCAGAGTTTAGAATAGGAACAATAAACTCCAGGTCAGTCATGGGACTAGTGTGAGATCTTAAAAACAGTTATTTTCAACAAAAGGAAACAAAAGAGGAATAAAGGAAATTCATAATGGTTTTTGGAAAATGAAACTACCATAAGACCTCCCGACACACACATAATGCAATCGCACACTTGGGGGAGATTTCTCCTTATGATAGTCAAATATGCTTGATATGCAAAATTCTTTTTAATATTATTATTAGTGCATAGTGCAGAAAACCTTTCGAAAATATAATATTAATCTTAGCTAGCATAGGTACCATTATATTATGCCTGCTATAGCTACCATTTAAGAATGAAAGGTTATACAATTGCAATCGTAAAGGGCGCGTATTGGTGATTGGATTTCCAATAAATGGTCAGGCTAAGGAACTTCCTATTGCCGCATGGGTACGCCTCTGGAGGGACGCCCCAAGAACCTAACCGGATGCCTGCCAACACAAGGCCAGGTTACCTCTGTAACTAGGTAACTACTACATGAGTATGCCTTCCCTCGGTCGTTTAAGAACTTTATCCGAGGATCCTCAACCACAAAGAAACAAACCACAAAGTATAATAAATTTGTAGCAACAACATAGGTAAAATATCTGGGCTCTATACCATGATACTACCCTTTTCCAGAAGGAAATGACATACCCTCAGGGGGCGCTACCCCCAAATAACCTTGCTGCATCCTTCATGTTTTGACCATTCCGGGTTGCGAGGTCCGAGGAAGTTTCGTCCAAAAAGCTACGCTTTTCACAAAGCTATGCTTCAATCAACAAATGATCAGCAGCACTTCGTATGCCACATTACCAATTTGGGAATGCATCACTAGTAACCATCAACTACATAACCTCTGAGCTCGTACGTCTCAGATAAGGGTGTTAAGCTAAGAGAATAAATTCTCCGCCGCCAACAGAAATGTATTTGATAGAAACCAGCTTTGCATCTCAAAGTGTAACGCCAGACACACATCCATACAAGTCCGTCTCGGGATCGAATGGAACCGAAGGCACTTCAAAGAAGCCCTTGCAATCCGGATATTCTCTAATCACGTCCGGAATCCCCATCACAATGGGTGATAAAATCTCTATACCGGAGCACGCCGGTGCAGAGACATTCGACAGGTAATCCTTTCGCTTTCGAAAATAACCGGTCTTCAACACCATCTTCAAATGCGATCCCATTTCTTTGTATTATTATTCTGAATGGGATTTATGACACAAGGTACTCTCCCGGCTAATCCGTATAACGAGCGCTTATTTTTAAAAATAAGTGTTCATTCAGTTTTCAAACAAATCATAGCAATGTCCACTTTGATCTTTTAAACAAAAGATCCATTACAATCACAAAGGTTCGATGTGGTTTTCGAATATCCATTTGAAATCCGATCCCCGGTCGCATCGAAATTCAAATGCCAATTAAAGGCCAATATTGATAGTCAGTTATTTAACTATCAATCAATAATTCACAACAATCACCAATTTTCAAATAATTTTCCCCAATTATTTATTTTCAACATATCTTCGCAAGATATATTTTCATATTTTAACCGTTTGAAGACAAATGTTAAATCAATTTCCACATTTTAATCATTTGAAAACAAATTTCAAATCATTTTCCTTACGCGGAATATAATTCCAGATATTTATTCATTTCCACTGAAAATCTGCCGGGTTCAAACACTATAAAATAATTTAAACTACTTATCCAAAAACATATATTTGGAAACATAAAACTATTTTGGAACACTCTATTTAAAATATTAGTTATGAAATTTTATATCAATATCTTATATAATAACTTCAAGTCCAAACTAGTTTAAAATAAAATTAGTAGATAGAGTATAAATATTTAAATCACTATTTTATAAATCCAATATCAATTTAATCTTTATAATAATCCCTTCTATATTTAAATAAATAAATCTTCACTTTAAAGATTTAAAATAATTTTCAAAACTAATTTCTCCAACAATATTCTTTCAAACCAATTTCTAGAAACTTTTAATTTATACTACAAAAGCTACTTTAAAAATATATTCGGCTTTCCAGGGAAGAATTCTCTTTCCATTACAAAATGGTTCATTTACGTCAATTAATAAACCTTCCCCAATTTATTTTAAATTTTACATTCCAAATTCATTGATTTCTTTTCACACTTTTAAAAATAAACCGATATTTATTTTGAAAACAAATTCCCCTTCCCTTTACAAATTTTCATTGTGAATTTAAACTTTCAAATATCCACTGATATACGATTTTCAAATCATTTTTCGAACATTCACTTTCAAACACCAAATCAAATTTCAAATTGATTTCTAATTTTATTTTCCAATACCGAATCAGATTTTCCAAATCGATTTCCCAAAGATTATTTTAAAACATCAAATCAATTTCAAATCGATTTCCAAATTTATTTCCAAAACACCAAATCAAATCTCCAAATCGATTCCTAAAATTTATTTTAACTCCAAATTAAATCCCAAATTGATTTCTATAATTTATTTCAACTCTAAATTAAATCCCAAATCGATTTCTAAAATTTATTTCAACTCCAAGTTAAATTCCAAATTAAATTTCTAAATTTATTTCCTTTTGAAATAAATTCCTTTATCTCTTTCAAATGTTTAAAATCCGTATTTTTAATAAATTCTTCAACTATTAAACAATATTACTTGAAATCCATTCATTAAACTTTTCCAATATTTTGGAATTTATTCGATAAGTTTTCAAAATAATACTTTATCTATTTAAATTTTTTCTTTTAAATTCACCCAATTCTTTTGAAATGAATTTATTATAAATTTTCTACCCAAACTTCAAAATCCAATTTTTATTTATTTCTGGTATCCTACGATACCAAAAATATATTCAACTAATTTATAGCCTTCAAAGTTTTCAATCACAAATAATCACACACAGATTATAAATAATCAACACATAACATTGAGACAAATTCAAATGTTTTTGAGGAACCCAGTTGGATCCCTTTAACCTATTTCCCTGCATCCACGGATGTTAGCACAATAATTAAATACTTATTCCACTTCAAGGTGGAATATCGCGGTACACGGGATTTATAAAATATCATCGACTATTATGTGGCGCATAGGGTCTCATCCGCTATATAATGTGGGAAATTAATCACTCCAAGTACATATATAATACAAATTCCACTTCGAGGTGGAATATCGCGGTATATGGGTTTATATGTAATATTCGTCTGCTATTATGCGGCGCATAGGGTCCATTCCAATATAATTGATAATAATTTATCATTCAAGCACATAATCAACAATTTTAAATTTAACTATTTAAAATAAAATCAGAAAATTTGATTGAGTGAGAAGATCTCACCTTTACTTTTATTTTGCAATCCATTCTCCATTCCAGCTTGTTTTCTTTCAGATATTAACCTTGTATAACATTTAACGACTTAATTAATATTCGAACAAATCGACCCATCAATTATCATTTATAAATTTTAATTAACTAATGATTTGGTTTAAAAACTGATTTACTTTAGAAAATTATCTTTAGTAACAAAAGTAAATTTAATTAATTAATTTAACTATTTATCCACCAAATCCATTATTTTAAAATAAGTTAGTATATTTTAAATTGAAATAGTCATGTATATTTATTTTATTTCTTACATATACTAAAATAATTTATATAGATAAAAGTCAAATTTTTACATAACTTCAAACACAATTAAAATTCATATATATATATACCAATTCAAAAAACTGATAATTGAAATCTTACTATATATAACAATCTCAGATCACTTACAAAAAAAAAATTCTGTCTTTAACCTTACTGTATATATATATATATATATTTTATATAAACTATATGTACGTATATAAAATTTAATAAATAAAATTAAGATAAGATAAATAAAATATACCTTATATTAATAGTACGACCCAGATCGGGACCACCGTTCGCCCCTCTCCGAACAACTCACATCCACCATCTCATCTACGTCACTCAAAGTAACGCACATCCCAAGCCACCAACAAACGCCGACGAACCCATACCACGACCAATTTTACCATCACCAAACATCACATCCCAGTTGAACATCACATTACCTCAACTTCGTTTGCCCCTCACCGCACTAGGCTCCCGACCCACGAATCGCCGAGCTTTTCTTACACGCGCGCGAACATTGTCTGGGCCTCAACAGTTGCCGCGAGCTTCGATTCGTTAGGAATCGACTGCAATTGGTAATGGTTCGAATTGATTTATTACGAAATAGGAGGCGGCTATTCTAAATTTTTTTCCTTCGAAGCCAAGATGTGGCAAATGATTTGAATGCGAGACAAGAAGAAACGATTTCGGCCATTTTTCTTTCGAAGTTTTCTGTTTTTCGATTTCGATTTGTGAATTTAATTTGAAGAAAAAAAAGAAGCGGCCATATTTGTTTGGAAATGAAGCAGAGAATTTTTTTTTCTTTTTATTTTCGTATAAAATTTTTGATAAATTATACAGCAAAGAAAAATGAAAGAGGACATGTGTTAAGAGGACACATGTTAAGATGTATGAAACGTGTCCACTAGGAAGACACATGCTGGAAATATCCACAGTAAATTAAGGGAAAAGCATTCATATTATATTTTAAATTTAAACTTTAAATTTAAATCATTTCGATTCTGCAATGCAAAATCTCGATCTCCAATCGAAGCATGCCGCCAGGTGTTTGTAATGTTATACGCCTATTCCGGACGCAATGGAAAAGATTCTGAGTCCAAATTTGATCGTATGGAGAAGATAACTTTTTGGACCCAGTTATTAAATTAAATTTTTTATAAAATTTCAGCGTGTTTGCTTGTCGTATGGCCACAGAACAACTCCGAATGCTACGAAATTGAAATCTGATAATAATACAATATTACAGATCCAATGGAACTGCATTCGTCGAATTCCGAAAATATGCATCGGAAGGCTATTTTTAAATATCGATTTAAACGATACAAATTCAAAACTGAACAAATCATCTCCAAATCCAATTCTGAAGCTTCTATTATCTTCAATATTATCAATATGAATTTCCTAAGCCTTTGAAATATTTTAAATCAGCTTATAACTAAAGATTCAAATTTTTATCCATTCTCAATAAATTAAATTCGATAATTTAATTGCCAAATTCATTCTAATATTTGAAATTCAAGTTAAAATAACTTTCAAACATTTAAAATCAATTAAATATTACAATTTCTAATGTTCAAAATTATAGGTCGTCACACTTCGCTATTCCTGCAGTTTTAGTTTATAAACTAGTTCGTCCTTTCTTCTACATTTCCTTCTCTTTTTCGTTCTGCTTAAAAAAAAAAAGTTTCATACATAAATTTGCATTCAGAAACAAGTGATATATTTTCCTACTGTTCGTTCTCCCTTCCTCCTCCTACTCTCTCTCTTATTCCTTTCCAAACCCCTTGCTCAATCCTGCCTTGTTCCTAAATGCCACCATCCCTTCCTCTCCATGCTTCTCACCCTCTAGCCTCGCAACCCACTGCGGCGAAATCCAGCAACAACCCACCATCCAACAACCCAAATGCTAGTTTCCTCTTCCACCTTATAACTGAGTACATAGATCCCGTCAGCTACCTAACTCGACCTCACCACCCTCTAACACCAGACCCGCCACCGCTTGCCCATCTCCTTCCCAACTCGGCCTTCATCTTACTCCTTGGATCTGCCTTCGAGTAGACCACAGTCCTCGCCTCTACCAAAATCTACCCTATCACTAAATCCTTCCACCTACTGCCGAGCACACACGCCCACTGTCACCCCTCATACCCCTAACCACTAAAGTACCAAACCCCACCAACTTCCATTTTGCCTCCCCTCCTCTAAGAAGTAGCCTCTTCCCCCCATAGCAACTCAGCTCCGACCGCATCTCCTCAGCTCCATGACTACCATCCCAAACGCAACCCAAACCTCCAGCCCACCTACCTGACCACATCCTAGGGTTGTCCCCCCGAACTGAAGCACCCATTTCTTGCTCCTACACGCAACAACCAAGACCCACCACTGCTTCGACCCAATAGCCTCTCCAGCCTTATTTTACCCCTGCCGACTTGTCGCAGCGACCAAGCCTCACCTCTGTTCTCTTCTAGTCGTAGCCTTCTCTTTGTTTAAAAAAGAACAAAGTAAATGCATATGTATATGTATGTATGTATGTATGTATGTGTGTGTGTGTGTGTGTATATATATATATACATATATATTGTTCCATCAATTTCAAGCTACCGATTTGTTTTCATCGAATTCTAGTTTCTCGCTTTGCTTTGGTGCTGTCTAGATTCGTTCAACATCAGTTTTCTAGCTTGTCCTTATCCCTCTAGTTCATGTCTATATCCATGTGTGTATCCATGTCTCTTTCTTCGTTCTAATTGTTCTCTATCCTTAAAAGGTGAGAGATCACTCACGATTAACATTCTTATGTTTAGTTAATTGACTTCACATGAAATGACGATTGAAATATGTTGTTAAATTTGAATTGATTAGTGATTAATCTATTAAATATGATATATTATTTTTTGCATTTGATTGACAATATTGACACAAATAACCTATTTGTATATAAATATTTTATTTAAATAGTTAATTATGATTATATTAGCCATTGGTATGCTATATCACTTTATGTTAATATTTTATTGTTCTCACACTGCAAGTTCCCTGTTAGTTTAGGAAATCCTTATGGGTTGAAATGATACATACCTGAACGATTGTATAGATTAACAAAATCGTTATGAGTTGAAATGATAAACCCAAGCAATTTTATTGAATTTTAAATTAGGGACTACAAGTTGAAATGAATATATACCCATAAAATTAAATTATTGCGGATTGAAATGAAAAATATCTGTATCACTTGACCATAGGATAGAAAATTATATACGTACACTGTTGGTATATTTTTAAATGATTTCCAAAAATTTTGAGAAAAGAAAAATATGTGTTTGGATTTTAAAACAAACTATAGAGATTATATTTTAATATATGTGTAAAATTTAGATTTTTTTGTTTGGAAATTTTAAAATTTAGAAGTTAAGTTTTAAAAGGTAATTTTTAAGATTTTACTTATATTTTTATTATTTTTAAATATATAAAATGAGATTAAAATATAGATTTAATAATAAGGTTTAATTTAACTTAATTTAATAAAAAATTAATTTAACTAATGTATATAAATATAATGTGTTTAAGTATTTATTTAAAATTATATAAACATTTAAAAATAGGTTTTTTAATAACGTTAATAAATTAAGGTTGGAAAGAAAATTGGAAACTGATTTGAAATTTTTTATGTTTAAGAATTATATTTAAATAAAAATTGATTTGAAACTTATAAATTTTGAGATTTCAAAGATATGATTTTATAACTTGATAATTGGATTTTGGTTAAAGGTGATTAAATGAATATTTTCAATCTTAAATAAAATTGAAATTGAATACTTAATATTAATTTAAATTGGTAATTTGAGATTTTATTTAACTATTATTAAAAATGATTGAGTGAATATTTCAAATTTAAATAAAATTAAAAGTTAAATTTTGAATATACATAAGATTTATCAAATTTAGTTATTGTAATGTTTGAATATTTAAACTTTGAAACCTATTGAATTGGAAGTGGTTAAATTTGTAGTTCAAACTGGATTTGAAATCAATATAAATTAAAAATGGTTTTAATGAGAATTTGAATTGAACCTTTAACCTTTTTAATTGAAATTATTGAACTGAGATTGATTTAAATTGAATTTTTGGAACTAAAGTTTATTTGAATTGATTTGTGAAATTGGAAGAAATGATTCTAATTTGAAACTTTTTTCGAGGTAAACGCTTTTAAATATACAAATTATTTTAATACATATTATTTTAAATTTATAAACAATTTTAATATATATATTTTAATATATAAACTATTTTATTATATAAACTATTTTAATCTACAACCTATTTTAAATATAAACTATTTTAATGTATAACTATTCCATTATATAAACTACTTTCAATATTCAAATAGTTTAATTTGGAACATCTATGATTTAGATTTAATTGATTTAAATGAGAATACTTTGATATGATGATTTAACCTATTTTGTGGTTATGATTTTTTTAAAAGAAAATGATTTAAGGTGAATAATGATTTAGAAAGAGAATATGATTTTAAATGATTATGATTTGGAAGTGAATATGATTTTGAAGTAAATAATGATTTCAAAAGTGATATGATTTTAAAATGAATATGATATTTTGATGTGAAGTATGACCTTTTTGAAATGAAAATGACCACGGTGTGAAATAAGCGTTTGGTTATTAAAGAAACCAGGATCAGATATTGTCTTACTCTCTGCCAATACCGAAAACCACTTTAACAACTATGCGTGTGGTGGAGAATCCAGATCGAAATAGGATGGTTTGGCGAACGATTCTGTATGAGGTATGAACGCATCCCTGGCCCCCTTGGGTCAGCTTGATATGACTAAAACATGAGCCATGCCAAGCCAAGTGAGGTTGCTTCTCCAATCGGACTTGCTTCTTCGATACCCTATCTGTTACTTTGTGATTGATTTGGTGGCCACATTCGATTTGATTATGGGAGTGTGTTTCGAGGTTGGCGGTAGTTGCTGTTATGTGTTACAACCAGTCCGGATCCACAAGATGGTAGTAACCCTGGGCATTGCCTCGCGTGCCTTGTCATATGCCTTATCGCGCCCACTACGAGTTTGGTTTGTGTCATATACTATGGAGTGCCCTCTGATAGCCCTCTAGTTTACGGAGGAATTATGGTACTGTATAAACTACGACATTTACATAAAAGTGTTAAGGGCATGTGGGTAACGCCGTAACGTTAATTTAATATTTTACTTTACTGTAGACATTATCTATTTAGCATATTGTACTATGTATGTTGATAGTTCCACGGATCCTTAAAGGATGGGAATACCAATCATCCTCTATGTTATATTGCATTTCATTTGGACATTTCACTTAAGTTGATTTACTAGCGTAAGAATATTAATCCTGACTCGAGTGTTTTGTGTTTTACTTTATGCTCAGGTCAGACTAAGTGTCACAGCATTTGAGACTCACTTTTGGAGCTTGGAGCTTGCTTAGGGATATATCTTGTCTATTTAGCTTTGCAATTATTCTGGTTATGCTCGGTTTTATGTTCATATTTGTCATTTTCTATTGTATTAAGACTTCTATGTACTGGATCTTTATTGTATTTTAATTTAGACTAATGTTCTGTGGTAGTTTCATAAACTACTATTTATCTATTTCCGCTGCTTATTGTTGTATTACTCTATATCTGTTATTATGTGATTGATTTATTTACTTTATATACTAAGTTTTTCCAAATATAAATTAACAGCCTGTTGTTTTGAGCAATTCAAGTCTGACATGTGTGAATTATTGTCGATTTGAATGGTTTCAAATAGCGGGTCATTACATTTTATTAGTAATAATAAGCATGTACAATCAATAAAATGCGAAAGTGAGCTCCAAATGCGAAGCATACGCCGTCCGTACCTACTAATCACTCAACAACCAATAAGAACAAGTATAAGGAAAGTATTATCAATATATAACATAGAATATATTAAGTACATGCAAATGTAGCAAAGGGAACAAGTGAACCTATCAGACAATTTAATATTCATCCAATTAACTCATAACTATATCAACTGGCATTCACCAACATTATATTTACTAAAGCCTATATGATGTACATATATCATCCGTACGCAAAATCATATCTGATTGCTCGCTCGATCACGCAATTTTACTTTCGAACTGGTATCTTTCACATGACCACTCTATTGCGAACTCAGATTCTGGACGTCGAATGGCCAGAAAATCACCGAACCACTATAAATCCTGTGTTTCTGATTGTTATTTCTGAATTGCTGTGCTTGATATTGCTTAGATCTGAGATTTGTGTTGAATATTGCTGATTTGTATTCATATACGGGCGCTTTCACGATATTGGGGTTTGTGACCATTTTCGGTGCAAACAACTTCCGAACTGGTATCTTTCACACGACCACTCTATTGCGGACTCAGATTCAGTTCCTTGATTAGAAATTGCTATTCTTTTTGCATAGCCACATACTACGATAGAGAATATCGGAATCAATCAAAAATCCATATCCAGTGTCCATCGTCAAGAATCGAGTGAAAATTCCTAACTCTGATTGGTGTAAATCACCTCGAAATCGTATATTCGAATATATATCAAACAGTTATGCGAATAAAATTACATACATACAACTTACATATATATATATATATATATATATATATATTTCATTTGGTTTCTTATTATATCCCATTACTTTTATTTACATTCATTTCATTTATTACTTATTATATTTCTTTCGATATTAATAACATTTATAAACCATTTCATAAAACCATCACTTAAGTTTATTATAAACATTTTATACAAACACTAATGTCCATTTTCACTTTATAACTTAAGTTCATATTTATTTCTAGCGAACAATATTCTAAAACATATTCAATTCATTTTACAACTTAAGTTGAATTTCATTTTATAACTCAAGTTAATATCCATTTCACTAATTTATTTCATTAGTTCATTTCATTAACCCATTACAATTCAAATTCAATTTTACTTAACTTTGCTTAAGTCAAATTTCATTTTAAAATTCATTTTAACCTAAGTTAAATTTCATTTCATAATTCAATTTCAAATTTACTTTTATTAATTTCATATTCAACAAAAAAATTTTAAAAATTTTCTCACTAATTTTCAAAAACTATAAGTTATAAAACTTAGTTTCTTATGTTTTCGAAAAAAAACTTAGGCAATAATTTTTAGAATTTAAACATCCAGTTTTTCTCTTATTTTTCCAATCATTTTGAAACTATACTATACATAATTCCTTTTTATATCAAATCATACTTTTGAATTTTAAACAAACCTGGCTTACCAAAACAAAACCTCTATAGAAAATCACTATAGTAGCAATCCGTCACTTAGAAATTTGAAAATGAATGCCGTTGATGCTGCAGCCACCACCAGAATTATTTTCCAGCGGCCGAAGTGAGTTTAGTGTATTTTATTTCTTTTGAATTCCATTTTATTTACAAATCATATTTATAAATTTTCCATATATATAATATCACTTTGGTTATATAAAACCCTTTCTTAATTGTTTATCTTTATTTATATTATAGTAATAACTTTTATTAGAACATAAAATAAGCAAACAAAAAATGAAAATAATCAAATATTATCATGCACTAATAACCAAACACACCATATACAACTATAATAATTTTTGAAAAATTATTCCTTTATATATAAAATATTATCAAGGTAAAATTATTTCATTTTCCAATTTCCAAATCAATACTGTGTCGGTTTGCCTTGTTCAAGTATCTAGAAATCCCTATTGATAATGTGGCATCCCACGTACTGACCAGAATTCATAATCCACTCTATAGAAAAATTAACACAATATAATTTTTTTTAAATTACTAACAAATACACTCTCATATCTATAATGCACTCAAACTTATTCTAGGTTGCTACTGACCCTATCTATAATAAGTAACCAACCAAAGCCTAGGTGTTCGCATAACCTTAGCTTTGATACCAGCTGTCATGACCTACAAATCTGTACAATTCAAACTGACAATAAACCACACATGTCCAACCTAAATTGAATGGAAAGGCAGATAGTTATGGGAAAGAAATAAGAAGAGAAAAGGAGAACAAGAGAGAGAAACTAAAACAACATAAATCTTACAATCACAGCGGAACAACATATAATATAATATCAATGAACTTTACAAAAGAGAAACTATAATATACATACATCAATTAAAGTACAACAACAAATCACGAATCACCAGCCTGGATAGTTATAACAACATGTCCTCATATTTGCTGATAATTTTAACAACAATGCAGCGGAAATAAACATATACATGAATACGACCTGAAAACCTCTGGCTCGTCTGCTGAAGCTCCAAAGCATCCAAATCTAAATCTGTAAATATGCTTGGTCCAAGTCGAGCATTGAAAGGGAAGAATGTTCGGATCAATCCAGTAATCCAGCATGAGAAAACACAACTCAACTGAATTTTAAAGTTATGTAAACTTTTTTTATCAAAGCAAAGGTATCTCGTAAGACTATGTCGCATATAAACATCGATGGGTTTTTACCTTACGATAACCAAAACATTTCATATCAAATTATGTTATATTATACAAGCGTCTAGTATACAGATAATATTAAAATAGTCGAAATTGTTACATCAGTTAAATTTGAAGGTATTATAAGTTTACAAAAAAATGGTAAACACGTATTAGAAAATGGATTTTCATACAATGGTAGGTAAGGGACTGCCTTCCATATAGTACATCTCTCAAGGAATGTACCAAGAATATATAAACAATCCTCCATATATGGAAAGACTAGTATGTCCCTATTTGGCACTCACACATGGCCTGTATAGAAACCGAATATGACATCATCCCAGTCATAAACGACCCATCTAAAACGTCTTGTGGCATACACCATATACCTGGCATATAAAGGGTTATCTAGAAAGGTGATGATCATACCCTAATGGTTGCGAACCACATAGCCTTACGACGTACCTTATTTAAGCCATTACAAGGTGATGAGGCTTAAGGTAACGTTTACCTTTCACATAGCCCATTCCACTTTGAATGCCACATTGTCATTCCTACAATCACATAACAGATTTGTACAACATATAATTCTTGAGCTCGTACGCCTCAGGAAAGGATGTTAAGCTAAGAGAAGTTTCCTTCTCTGCCACCAAACAGATCATACATTCATAGAGAGCAATCAGTGTAATTAGAAATGCAACGTCAGACATTTATCCATACAAGTTGTCCATGAAGAGGACACACCAAAGGCACTCCATGAAGAGGACAAACCAAAGGCACTCTCCTACCACATCCTGTCGGCAATTACCCCTAGGATTAGTAACGAGAAGTCCTTTCACAACGAATATTTTTCATAACAAAGCATTACTGCCACCATATATATAATATGCGTCGAAGGTATAGTGGCGGGTAGCCCTGCATCATGAAGATCTCCATCTTCAAAATCATCATCACAAACCTGCACTTTCGAATGCATACATTGGTCCTAAGTGGTTCTCGGATAAATCCGACCTCGGTCTCTCTGGACCAACAACGATTAAAAGTCCCTCACCTTACACGGAAAAACCAAGTCTCGTAGACTTATCACGTTTCTAACTCTCAACTTGCTATCCTTCGGCCAAAAAAAAGCTCAGTAGATTGGAAAACTATAGACACTCTGCACCGCTCGGATCAATATTCTTGATCCAAACGTTAATCAAGTCTACTTAGTCGGCTTCATGCTAAGTGCACGACTAATCAGTTCCCACATCAAGTCAAGAAACCAAAAATGGCCAAATTTGATAATCGGTTATTTAATCATCAAAGCAACAAACAATATCTAGAACATATGCAATCATTAGGCCCATTTAATTAATCATTTATTAATCAAATCAATTTCCATGTATATACTTCAAATTATCTTTTAAAAAGATATATCCTCAAAAACATTTTAATCTTTCGATATTGGATAACATTACCATTTTGGAGACACGCTAAATAAATTTCTATAACCGTATAGATTACGAGTTCATACACCTCAGAACGGGTGTTGAGTATAAGAAGCAATGCTTCCTATGCCACCAAGCCTTTTAGTACGATCATAAGAACCAATTCGTGTGTTTCACAATAGAAGGTCAAAAGACAATGTACTGGGTGAAAATAAACATTGCGTAAAACATCGTTTCGACAGCCCAAAAACACTAGTATATGGATTTGGTTAATTACATATATAAAAACTTATATACTATATGAAACATTTCCTTCGGAAATCATTTACTATAACAACAGTGTTGTAGTCCATGCCTTCCATGCTTCCCCCAAAACGTCTATTATAATAATAAATGTTTAAGATCCATGTTTTTGATACTTATCACATTTTAAATCATTTTTCAAACTATTGAATTCCATTTGAAATTATTACTTTCTAAAATATTACTTTAGAAAGATAAATCACTTTTAAAACTATTAAGTCCATCACAATATTACTTTCAAACATTCCTTTGAAAGATTATTTAACTTTAGAAAACTTGAATGCGTTTCCTTTATATAAAATCCATATTTACATCTCAACACAAAATCATTTCTTTATTTATAAAACTATGTTTTCCTTTATATTTTATAAAACTTTTATTTTATAGAATCTCTTTATTTATAAAATCTATTATAAATCATCCTTTTGTAAAAAACTCATTTTAATATCAAAATCCACTAATAAACACATTTATTTATAAATCTAATTTATTTATAAAATCCATTCATAAATCTATTTACCAAATACTTTTCATATCCATTTACAAAATTTTTATAAATTCTGATTATAAATCTATTTCTTTATTTCTAAAACATCACTTTTATAAATCCTTTGTATAAACTATTCAAAAATATCAATTTAAAGTATTTCTCAAAATTATACTTTCATAACATCAAAAATTATACTTTTTATTTGTTTAAAAATAAATTCATTCCTTTTAATAATTTTAAAATTATTAAAACATATGCTTCCAAAATCACTTTGAAAATCATTTTAATTCAAAATCATTATTTTTAGTATTTAAAAATACTAAAAAATATATCCCAGTGCCACTATAGCAATAAATAAGCAAAAAATATTCGTATCATCAAATATGGAATCTAACAAATCATATATCAAAATATATAAAAAGCAAAATCAACGTTGTGAGGAATCCTGTTGGATCCCTCCATCCTGTCCCCTTGCACACATGTAGTATATAATCAAATGATATAAATTAATCATTTTGATGCGGGATTGTATACAAAGGGTTATCCGCTCATAAATAAGAACGTAATTGGGTCTCATCCACTCCAATAGGAAGGAATATATCGAAACCAACTAATAAAATAGTAAATCATCTGAACAAGCAACAAACAACATAAATAAAATTATCCACACTTATATAAAACTATAAGTGTGATAGAGAGGTGAGTTTACTGACGGAAATTTTAAAAATCGCCCAAGCGCTCCGGTTTGATTTAAAATTGAACTGACGTTCAGTTTAATCCTAAATTCCTACTAACTCTAAATTCATCTAATCCAACTCCATATCGTAGTAGTTGTTGATATGAATGCAATGCAACTTGTCACGTTCAAAATCGACCTCATATCAATGAGCTATGAATTAATGATCATTTGAATAATTAATTTAAAAATAACTTAAATAAATTAAATTTTAAATTAAACCTTATTCCCCCTCTCCCTCTTCTCATACGCGATTTCAGGCCCGAGTCCTTTTTTATCATCGATCACGATCAACCAACACCGCCACGCTTGATCGTGTGCGCCCACGCCGCTTGGCCACTACTCCCCTCACCACTGTCCCACGCCTCGCCTGCCGCGGCGAACCAAAAACCGAGCCCTAAAACTGTGCCATTCAAATTGGACCCACCACCACATTGAGCCTCGACGATCAGATTATATGGATGAAGTTGTGGGGATAAGAGCAACAACTTTCATGTTGAAGGTTTTGGCTAATTTAGTCTTGACTGTGTTGAGAAACGTGGATAGTTGGTTGGAGCTACGGTTTTAATAGAGGTTGTTGACTTTAGGGTTAGGGTTTTGCAAATGAAGGAAGTTAATTACTTTTTATAGAAAACTTTCGTGGCACTATTCATTCGCTAAAATTTAGACTCCAAATGAAGCGTGCGACCTGGCGTTCTATATGTTATACCACTATTCCGTACATAATGGAATATACATCGAAAGACAATTACATCATATTCAGAAGTTAACTTTTCAAATCGAATTATATTATTTTAAATTCCTTTATATAATTCCTATGCATGTCGAGCTTGCACGACCAAACGATACGTTCGATCGCCACGAAATTCGACGACATTAATAATTCACTATTATAGATCCAATGAAACAAGTTTCGTCGAAATACCAGACAGTCCCAGAAGGCTATGTTTATATGTAATTAAAATGAGTTATTTCAAAAATTAGTTTAATCACTTTCAATAACAAAAAAGTTCACTATTTCCATTATTATTAAAACTGAATTTATAACAGTTTCCGAAATCATTTTCATTCATATTAAATTCAAGATTCAATTACATAAACAATTCCAATTATTCAAATTTAACCATTCAATTATCAAATAAATCACTATATTTAAAATATAAGTATTTAACTTATAAAATTAACTTTTCAATATAAAATAAATTAAACATTCCAAATTCGAATGACTGAAATTCTTGGTTGTTACATAATCCACCCATAAAAATAGAATCTTTGACTTTTTACATAATCCAAAAAATGATTGGTTTATCCGCCATTTACACTTATTTTTTCTCATCTTTTGTGGTATAAGATACCCTTTCTTTTTTACTACAACTATAAAGGTAAATTAAATCTAGTACTTCAAATAATTTGATATTTCAACTATTCAATTAAATCACATGAGATACTTTTTTATAATAAAAGAAACAAATAAAGGTAAATAAACCATGATTACAACATCTTTATTTTGAAGGAAAGCATAATGGAGAGTATCATTTTTTTAATAGAAGAAACAACATTCACTTACACAAGCAATCACACTTTCACTAATAGCCTTATCTCCTTACCCTTCTTTATCTTTAGTATATGTCTTATGATAAGTGAATTAAACTCCAAAAATTAAATAAACGTAGGCTCACTTGTAGGAAGTGTATGGTGGTTGAATATTTAGAAAATGAGATTTGCTTGATAATCAAGGAATGATACAAGTTCTAAAAAAATGGTGATCTATCCACTAAAAACTTGCGACAACCCCCACTTAAAATCACAATTTGTTGAATACTTTTTATTCAATATGTTATTTTCACTTTCATGTTGTCCGTTTTTATGCTAAACCAATAGAGGAGGGTCAAATATGGACATGTCAACATTAATCAACTTTGTTTATGTATCTGCTTGACTAATAGATGTAGATGGCCCTAGATCTTTTGTTTCTGTTGATACATTATGAGAGTTCAAATTTGAAAATGATTAAGTCATATAATGATATGTAGATGGTCCTAAATCTTTTGATTTTATTGTAGTTATTACATTAGATAGAGTATGATTTGAGTTTTTATATAAGCAATAAATGCATTTTTGTATACCACATGTACAAGAATAAAATTATACACAGCAAAGTAAAAGAGCAAGGAAATGAATTTAAATTAGAATTGAAAGAATAGGTGGATGGAAATAAAAGTACCATAATCTTTTCATAGCTGTGCAACTGTTAGTATAACAATGACGATAATCATTATATATGACCACTAGAATCGTCATTATGCAGGACTATTAATGCATCATAAGTTGGGTTTAGTATTCAATAAAAATAGGAGGACCGCTCACTCTCTCATCGACCGGGTATGGAGATAATTGCTCTTCTATTGGGAAATCAACCTTATATTTGTTAATTTAATAAAAATGTGGGTCCCACTTATAAACATTGGACCAACAACCAAGCGGGTACATGGTTAGTCGCTTTTTAAGCGATTGCCCCTAACATCCTTGTAAAAATAATATTTTGTAATTTATGATGATACATTAAATATTCGATAATAATATGTGTATACTCATAGTTTACTAATATTTTAACTTGATCCAGTCAAGAATTTTCATATAATGTAATTTTAGCAAGCAATTTTTGTAGTCTCTATTAATACGTAAATAATTATTTCATTGATGAGCATTGAAAAAGAAGGTATTAAAAATTTATGAACAAAAAAGGGTACTATGAACATTTTTCACAACTTGTATAGCATGAATTTTTAATCCTATCTACCACTATTGTGGTTGATTTTTTAGGATGTTTCAACCAAATATTCATCTTTAGTGAAACATTAAATAATGTATCAACTATCGCTATGAATTTCAAAATTAAAATTACTCGAAATTTATTTTGAGATAAAATAATGGTAAAAGAGAAGAATCTCAAAAATTCTCTTTCTTATTATTTTTTTAGCTTCTGCTTACATCAAATAAGTTGAGTATAATATATATATATATATATGTGTGTGTGTGTGTGTAACGAAATAAGTACATAACCGCTTTTTCAGTGCTCTAATTCACTATCGACTTATTTGTTAACCAAATGCATAATAGTTCTATTTAATACAATAATAAATTCTCTAAATAACTATCAGATTAATTTATGACTGTTAATATTCAAATGATCCTGGTGTGTGTGTTGTAATTAGAATCTTCATTTCACATAATGTGTCATGGTCGGGTAATAATAAAAAATCGTTTATAATCAATGTTTATACATAAAATCTAAGATATTAACATGTGTATACTTTTAACTTTTAGGTCATCATACTAAGAACTTTAATAAAATGCAGATGTTATCACTATATCATCTAATAAGCATCAATGATTTTCCCCCATTTATTATACATCTAACGATTGTGCAATGTCACCTGAGATACGGGACATCTTAAAATTTACTCTTATATTACTCAATGTTTATGACAATTGAAAATATAGTAGGATTTGTTATAGAGTACACTATTCAAGGTATATCTCAAAGCTTATTCTTCTGTGATTGAACATATATGAAAACCTCAAAAATAGTGGGAGTTCCTACTGAAAGCATCGCTGTTACATGTATTTCAAATTCAACCATCATTGATAGAAGACCTCTGAAGACATAACTGCAAAGACTAATTTAGAAAGGAATGGTAAAATGATATGTATAAGAAGATAACAAACAAAATACACAAATGTTCAAAATATTTAGGAGTTTGTATACCTTATAATATTGCATACGTCCATTTATAAGTTTCTATCATTGAGTGCAAGTTCAATTTTGTTTCAATAACCTTTTTTATTAAGTCGAAAAATGCATTACGTTATGCATGAGATTATGCTTCAAATCCTTTCAACAATTGATTTACTTCATTGAAAATTTTAGTTTACTAGTAGCACAAGTAATCATTAAAATTTGTCCTTGTAACGACCCGCTATTTCAATCCATTCAAATCAACAATCATCCACACATGTCAGACATGAATTGCTCAAAACAACAGATTGTTAATTTATATTTGGCAAAAATCAGCATAAACAGTAAATAAATCAATCACAGGATCACAAACACAGAGAAATACAGCAATAAGCAGCGTAAATAAATAAATAGTAGTTCATGAAGCTACCATAGAACATCAGATTTTGAAACAAAATACACAGGATTCTCAAATACAAAGAAGTCACTAATACAAAAGCAACAAACAAGTCTGATCATAACAACTGGAAATAACTGAAATAACTAAAAGATGAATAGATATAAGATCAGATCTTCAAGCAAAGCTCCAAGTTCCAAAGGTGAATTTTAAATGTTGTGACGCTTAGTCTGACCCGAACATAAAGCAAAACACAAAACACTCGTGTCAGGATTAACATTCTTATACTAGTAAATCAAATATAGTGAAATGTCAAGTGAAATACAAATAACTTAAAGGATGTTAGGGATACCCATCCTCTAAGGAGTCGTTAAACTATCTACATACATAGTATAATACGCTACATAGACAATGTCTACAGTAAAGAAAAATATTGAAATAGCGTTAAGGCGTTACCATATCCCCCTTAACACGATTTTATATATTCCCGTAGTCTATATAGATACTGTAAGCTCCACCAAACCAGTGGGATACTCAGAGAGCACTCCATAAGTACGGTATAAAACAAACTCGTAGAGAGTGAGATAAGGAATGTGACAAGGAACACAAGGCAATACCAGGGTAGGATTCTACCGTTTGCACTCCCGGACTTATGGTAATGCATAGCAACTACTACCGCCCACATCGAGACACACTCTCAAATCAAAGGTGCACCCAATCAAATCACAAAGTAATAGAATGATATCAAAGAAGCATGCTCGAGCGGAGGTGCGACCTCACTTGGCCCGATATAGGTCGGTTTTAGCCACATCAAGCTGACTCGCGGGAGTCAAGGCTGCGTTAATACCTTATATAGAATCATCGTCAAAGCACCTACTTCGTTCTAAAATCTACACCACGTACACAGTTGTTAAAGTGGTTTTCGGTATTGGCAGCAAGTATGACAATATCCGATCCTGGTCTCTTTAACAAACAAACGCTTATTTCACACCTTGGTCGTTTTATAAAATCACTTTTATAATCATTTGAAATAGTTCACACTTCATACCAAAATATCATATTTACTTCAAATCATATCCCTTTCAAAATTATATTCACTTTCGAAATTATATCACTTTCGAAATCATATCCACTTTCGAAATCATATTAAAGTATTTGCATTTAAATCCATTTAATCTAAATCATAATAGTTCCAACTTAAATGGTTTAAATAGTTTATATGTGTATTAAAGTAGTTATAATTTAAAAATAGTTTATATTTAAAAATAGGTTATGGATTAAAATAGTTTATATGTAAAAATATAGTTTATATATTAAAATAGTATACATAGAAATAACTCAAATTAGAATTGCTTCGTCCAATTCCACAAATCAATTAAAATCAACTTTAGTTTCAAAATTCAATTTAAATCATCTCAGTTTATCAATTACAATTCAATTCAAATTCTCAATAAAAATATTTTTGTTATAATATAAATTGTGAATATGCTATATACTATTTTGTATTAGTCCCACATCATGGGATTAGTTCTATCCCAAGCTCCTAGTCCTTTATATAAATGTGCTAATGTAATGAAAATGGATGACTAATCTCTGAATGAATAAAACTGTTCTCTCTAATGGCTTCTGCTTTCTTTATTTTATAACACGTTATTAGCACGATCTCTAAATAAAAGGAAAATTTCAGATCAGATTATAATCTTCAAAGCGGTAAGCTATTTCTGATCTGATTAATCAAATCTTTCGGATCTCATTCTATTAATTTTATTTTTTTAGATCTCATTGTATCATTGATCTAATTATTTGGATCTGATTCTATTTGTACATCTTATTTTTTGTCCCTGTATTTTAGATCTCGTTTTGTCGCAGATCTTATTTTTTTTCTTCTAATTTTTTCAAATCATTTGTTGATTTTAATATCATGTTCAAATGATATATTTTTTAAGATCTTATTATTTTAATCATCAGATCTCTTATTAGTTTTTATTAATGTATGTCCATTTTTTTTGATAATTTTGAATTTGATCTGAAACTAAAATTGTTTCATAGACTAAAATGTAATTTCAGACCTTATTCTATTAGTATTCTTTTTAGATCTTAGCTATGATATCTAATTTTCTAGATTTCATTATATATATATATTATCTTATAGATCTTGCTCTATTAATATTATCATTTTAGATCTCATTTTATCGCAGATCTAAACTTTTAGATCTCATTCCATTGTTTGGTAAAAAAAGGTTTTCATTTTGAAATTTTTTTATTTGGATTTCAGTTTGAGTGAGGACTATAGAAATGATTTTGCTACATGATTTATATTTGCAGAAGAAATATTTTATTGTTTCTTAGAGAAACAAATAAAAGGATAATACATATCTAGAAGATCGTATTAAGTTTATATGAAAGAATAGGAACCTGAAGTTCATTTGTGCGAAGGTGAAAGATTAAAGCTTTTATAAGCTGAAATAAAGGCTTGAAGAAAATAAGCGAGCAACTCCAGAAGAAGATGTTGATATGTCCAGGAGATATAACATAGAAACAATATGCTGGAATAACATTACAAATGTGGTAAATACTATTTTCTTGAAGAGAAATAGTATTATGATTCTCATGTTCGAATACAATTATGAAGAGTCCTCTTTTTCATTGTGTTTATTTAATATTGGAGACCTAAAGTTTTCCAATAAAATTTATGCATATAAGTTTGTATTCCTAAAAAAGGGGATTATATATCACGACTCTATAAATTTGAGATGTGAAGCATTGAATTATTAGAAAAGCTAATTCAGATTATGGTAAATTCTAACCATGTTTGCAATCAAACCTGAAGTTTGATAATGAAAATCAAGTTGTACCATTTAGGATCTAAAGTACTAAACAAAAACTTTACTTTAAAATTGGAACCTGAAGTTCTAAAAATATTTGCCAATAGTATTAACTACTAAACCAAATAAATGTATAGAAATTTGTTCACTCCAGAAGTGGTGATAATAATAATATATAAAAAAAATCTTTAAAAGAGATTTATATATTTAGTAATGATAAAATATCTCTAGAAGAGATTTGTTGATATATTTGGTGCTTTTATTAAACCAAATAAATACATAGAAATATATCTACTCTTCCCCTCTCTTTCTTTTTAATAGAAAATAAGGTGTTCTAACAGGAAGTTTATTTCCCAATTTTTTTTCCTTCTTCCATTCATCCAATCACGCCTTTCAAAAGTTAAAATATGTAATAGATCAAGTTTCTTTCCTTTGGCTCATCAAGTAAGTATTTTGGATTCTTTATAAAATGAATATTAACATGTGATGTACAAATTTTCTCTCTCTGTACTTACATATGTAAATAGCGCATATATTAATTCATATATTAATCGGTAGCAATCAATAAATCAATAAATATAATTTATTGATTAATGAGAATGGTCCAACAAAGATGTGCTTGAATGCTTCATACATTTATTCTTCTTTTATATCTCTTATTGTAGACATGGATCATAACATATACATGGTATATATTTCTGTTTCTCACTGCTGTAGTTGTTATGAATTAATAAATGGTATTTAATAATACTTGTCCATATTATGAAATCTGCCTTTATTATAAAAATAAACATGATAAAGTCAGCATAATTTTTTGATTATAATTCATCATTTCTCCCCCAATTAACCCATATAAAGGTCTTTCCATATTTTCAACGTTAATTTTGCATTTTCAAGGAAATTAATGAACGAATAAATGAGATTGAATCTAGAGCTATCAAAAGGACGTAAATAAGAAATTATAGTCGCTTTTATAGGTTATATTTGGTTGTCTTTTACTATTTTGCAGTAATGTTTTTCTTTCTTTCACTATAACTACTATTGGACATGGGTTCTTATTTTATAAAATGCATTGATTATATACCCATGAATAATATTTTGATGCTTATGCATTTTTATTTCCACTTATAGTTGGTAATATGATAAAAACAGCCAAGCTTGAATTTAAAGCGGTGGATATATTTGGAGATAATGTTTTGTCATAGATATTGGATGCTGACATTCAATTACAATCTCATTGCTTAGAAAATTCCATTAAAAATAATTATAATATGTCCCGGTAGGATAAAATAAAGGCTCTTATATTTTTAAGGTGTCATATCCACGACAATCTTAAAATTAAGCATATAATTGAAAAAGATCACTTTACTTATGGTACTCCCTGAAGAAGTGTTTTGACCACTAAAAGATGGTCACACTTCCAAGCACAAGACAAGAGTGGTTGAACCTGAAGTTTCAAGATTTTAAATCTGTTAGGAAATACAATTCCTTTATATTTATAATTACTTCTAAACTGGAATTGTTGAAAGGATTATCAGGTAATAATAACATGAAGTTAGATCATTTCTTCAAAGGCATTGACGGAAACTTCATTAATGATGAAATAAGTGCAATAATAAATGATATGGTCGAATTGATCAATAGTAGCAGCCTGAAGTCTGCTATGTGGATTTTATTTTATTTCCGCTCAATAAATCAATTGGAAGTTGGTGCTTGTATGTTTTTCCTTTCATAATTAATTGAAATAATGTACCGATAATGTTGGCTTTAATCAGTGGTCTATTTTAAATTTTTTGGAAAGTACTAGCATTTATTTATGCTTATAAATTTAGTAGTTAACTAACTATGTTGTCCTTTAGTTTTTAAGATATGGACCATAAATATTTGAGTGATAATATATGCCTACTAGATTGTGCAATTACTCACATTATTTTGAAAAACAGAAGTTTTTTCTTCGAACTATCCGAAAATAATTAGCTAAAATTTCAACCATAGCAAATTTGCTAATATAATTGAAGGGTCCGGAAGAGCCCATATAGTATTACCAAATGGTACATATATCTTAATTCAAAATACATTATACTCAAGCAAACTTAAAAGAATTTTGTTGAGTTTTGAGGATATATAAATGAATAGCTACCATATTGAAACTATAATGAAAACGTCAAAGAATATTTTTGCATTATTTCTAAAATTGAAAGCCAGAAGCTTATTTTAGAAAATTTAGTATAATTTCAACTGGATTATATTTCATGAAAATTGGGCATAATTGAATCTCATATTTAAACATGAGCCAGAAGCTTACAAGTATCACTTGAATGCATCTTATCAATTGATAAAAGAATTATCCTCTTATCATTAATATGTATGGTGTATTTGCTAGTAGCAATATGATAATGGATCAAAATGAGAATCCAAAGATGATTATTATTTAATGTGACAATGTTTGGCAACATTGAAGGGGAGGATAAAGCGATACAAGTTCATTTTGATCTTCAGTGTTAAATATTTGTTAAAATATACAATGATGCAAAATATTAAGTAACTTGAATAAATTATCAGTAATATCTCTGGTAGACTTTCTTCAACATAGATTTGAATCCCTGAAGGATCAAAATGTGTAAACCACATCTGAAATATGGTACAAAAGTCAGTTTGAAATACTTTTGGAGTAAGTAATAAAGATGTCAAATTAAAGAGATGAGCGTTCTTGAAGAAACACTTAAGGGTGCTCTTGAAGAGACTAATGACATGATTGTCAAATTACCCTAGAAGTGGTTTAGGTACCTAAAACATGATAATTAAAGCGATCTCAAAAAATCATGTTTAGAACTGACAAAGAAATAATCATCGATGATAATAAAGTGCTTATGTTTATAAAAAGATTAAATATCTTGAATTAGGGAAAACATGACTGGCCATTATGAATCCTTTACCAATAGAGAAATATGGACATGTAGTCCGCAAAGTAGCGAAGGTACTTGAAATGCTTAATATACTCCGAAGGTATAAATATGGTTTGAATCATATTAAATGATGAAAGTATACAAATTCCTGAAGAATATAAATAATTTTTATGGTTATAAAGAATGCAAAGAACAAGAAGCATAGATTACGACCTACTTTGAGTATTGTTGTAATGAAAATCTTGATATAATTCATGATGAGTAGATTACTTCCTATTTTAAGTATCGTTGTGATGAAACTTTTAATATACACTGAAATGTTAGTTGCGATATGCAAAAATTATTCCTGAAGAATATGAATAACTATGATGATTATAAAGAATGCAAAGAACATGGAATGTAGACGACAACCTTCTTCTAAGTACTGTTGTAATGAAAATCTTGATACACTTTAAGATGAGTAGATTACTTCCTACTTTTAAGTATTGTTGTAATAGAACTTTTAATATTCATCAAAGATGTAATTGCAATATACAAAACTGATTTGAAGCATAAAAATGAAAACACATGATGTGTTTTTCATAAAGGTAGCAAACAAAATGCATAAAATGCAAATCATATTTGGATTGGAAATTTTGATTGTATCGAAGGAAACTATTAATAAATTGTATTATTAATGTGAAGCCCCACCTCTATGCTCACAATAACAAAGAGTATCAAAGAAAATACTGTCTGTTATCGCGAAGAATAAGGCTGGATAGGAGCGGCCATCCGTAGTTAGGCCTTACACTAGTATTGGTTATTTCGACAGGAATGGTGTATATTTTTATTTTTCATCTCTTATTTATTTACTCCCATCTACATACCCAATTCCAGTATAAAACGAACTACGATGGTTCATAATAGTTTAGGACAATAAATATAATAATAACACAGATAATATAAATGCGGAACACAGATAAAACAAAAAAGTCTCATATATATAATAACTGATGTCAGTTACAATACATGTGATACAGTGCATATGATACAACTACAACTGTCGACACTGGAAGTTACATATACATGTACATTATCGTATATAATATACAAGAATACATAACATCCTATACTAAGACAATGAAAACACCAAAAGTATGAAAAGACTTCATATCTCTAGCAGCAACCCAAAGCAAGATATCTATAACCTGTAATAACTCGGTCTGACCCGAGTATTAAATTCAAAAGAAAATAATACACGGGTCAGTCTAATTCAAACTCAGTTATTAATGCACGGAAGCAATAATAATTAAATAACAATTAGATGACAGTCACAATAAATTTCGTATATCCAAACCTTTAACAAGGAAATCGGATAACGGTAAATATAACACATAACAGTGTTAAACAACAAATCAGCAGATGCAAATCATCAACAAAGATAAGTGAAAAGAATATCAATGAAGATAATTTAGAAAACATCAAAATTGCCAAAACGACAATTAACACAAAATCATCAAATTAACCAATCAAAATACAAATCCAAAACATATTGAAATATCAATTAAAATGTCAACTCGAGTAGGGCTGCAGTACACGCACGCGTGTACTGCCTCGCCACTACCACATATGGAATATGAAAAAGATCAATAAATCAAAACAAAATAGAATATCATAAAAGCCTTACCGTGTGGCTGCAGTTCACGCTTGCGTGCACTGCCTTGCCACTATAGTGATGATGTACACAAAAGCTCAATGGTACCGTGTGGCTGCAGTTCACGCTTGCGTGCACTGCCTTGCCACTACAGTGATGAAATAGGAATCAACACAAGGTCAAGTCCGAGCGATTAAGTTGGATTCAACACAATGTACAAATTCAATTGAAATGGTTAAGACATAAAAATCAAGTCTCGAACCAAGTTCCAATCAATCGACAGAAAACAGAGACTGCAACAAGATTGCAGTCACAAGAAGACCAACAGCAAGAAACCAGACTGCACACTCTAGTGCCAGCCGAAGTGAAAGGCCACTAAGTCAAGCAGTGGACAGGAGAGACAATACACGAATGCGACAGTGAAACTAGACAGTGCAAACTTCCAATTCGAGAACAAAGGCAACAGTATAACAATTCAACCAAGTGAATATGAAATATGTACACAAATGAATGTACATAACAAACTGTACATGACAAGATGAACCAGAGGTGCAACATGGAAGCATGGCACATAATATGTTTTTCTGACATATACTAAAACATGTACAACCTAATGCATCAGTGAAACAATTCCAAGAGAGGTGGCAACAAGTTCGAACCAAGTCAAACATTATCACCAGCCAAAGTCCACAAATAATATGCAGTTCAAAATCCAAATCGAAGCCGTGGCTAACAAAGGGCCAAACTATAATGGACAGGTTTGTAAACTGTCTCAACTAGTCGAGACAGCTACACTGAATGATTAAACTCAAAAATACTTCTACTACCAATGAATAGTGAAACAACAATGGACTAACAGCCGCAGTTCGAACCATGACAGTGTCGTGGTCGAAACAAGAGTAAAACACATGTCACCCGAGAAGCATCATCACCAAAGTAATGCAACAGTCAAACAAAATGACTCAACACAATTGAATGCGACTCATTTCCCAATGCAATAGAAATACTAAAGTACAAATGAAGATGTGAAATAAACTGCATCAGAGAAATGACATGAACACTGCGTGCTACAGGCTAACTCGAGTGCAAATGGAGATTCAAAGTAAACTGCATCAGAGAAAAAACAATGCATGTTACATGATGACCAGACAACATGGGCACTTGTGGGACTGCACAATGATCACTGTGGTACAATTTCACAGTGTATACATCACCAAACCAACCAAAATCAGAGATAAGTAAAAGCAAGTGGACGAGGTACACATAAATGCACAGTGCAACAACTGTAACAAGTAAGTGGCAACAGATGAAATGTAATTCAACTCAATTGAACCAAATGGAACGGTGACACCCGGAATGGCGACATGCAGTATGAAACTATGAAATAGGATAAATGCAAGTATCAGACTCGAGCATAAAGGCACGGAATCGAGTGGAAGTGAATTAATTAACGCAAATCAATGCCAACAACATGAATACAACTGTATGCAACCGTAAAACGAAGAGGGCAATGCAAGCATAGCCGAGTGAAGGTGAGAGCACCAAAAGTATGGCACCACAGCACACAACAGTAATGAGTCAAATGGACGCAACATGAACCCAACTATGGATTAATGCAAACTGAATACAACATGAAGCCACAGTATGCTACAGAGAAAATGGAACTGCAGTATCAAATCAAAGAATCAAGCCAATGTCGAAGTCAACCAAACAAGTAGGTAATAGTTTCACAACAAAATCAAGGACGAAGCATAGTATTTTCAACCAACCGAAAGTCCACAAAAACAAGTGACCGAAGTCAGAAACCAAATTGAAGCCGTGAGCTACGGGCAAAATCATGGAATCATAAACAATATCCAGTCAAATGATAAACAACTTGAAGTCAGAAATAAGATTCACGTTAATGCCGATGCCAACAGAAAAATACTCAAAATCATTTTCTGTTCAAATCACACTGTACTCAAGCTACAGAAATCAATTAACTATTCAAAGCCGTGGATAATAGAAATTGAACTAAGGAAAATAAAAATCACCAACATCGAAACAAAGTTGAACAACATAAATACAATACTAAGCAGGAATTAGATGTGAGTGATGTGAGTGTCACTCACCTGTTCGAGGGCACAGATCCAAACAGCCGAGTATTTGAAGTCGGCAACCACGAAATCGATCAAAGCGGCGGTCAATCAAGAAAGACGATCGAGCTGAAGAAATCGAAACCCTAATTTGTGATAAAGAGGAACGAACGAGAAGAACGAAGCCGCCATTATTTTATTTTCGCTTATTTATTTTTTTAGGGTTACGAATGAACGAAAATGAAAAGGGGACGGGTCGAATAGATTGAAAAGGGGATGGGTCAAATAGATTGAAAAGGGAACGGGACGAATTATTTTGAAAGCCCGCATACCCTTTAACAGACTATCCAAAGAATTTCAACCGGTTTAAAAGCTCCGAATAGTAATTAGCCAACAGACTAATCGTCTGATGATGAGAATTAATTAATGCGAAATCCCGGGTTGTTACAGACTCCCCTCCTTATAAAAATTGCGTCTCCGCAATTTTCATAATTAAAGGCATCAGTAACAATTATTTCTCTAACATAAGCTGGTTAAGTTAGAAAAATAAAAGTCGAGAATACAAACACCAAATAAATCTTTTAATTTCATAAAAGAAATTCACAAATTCTCAACAAAATCTAATTATCAAATAGATAATCAGAAAACACAAAACTGAATAAATGCAATTATCAGCAATATTCAATTATCAATTAGATAATTAGAATTCAAAAATCACAAAACAGCCATATCTAATTATCGATACGATAATTAGAAAACAGCAAAATTTAATTATCAACAAAGATAATTAGGAAACACAAATCACAAATCGTAAAACCGCAATTATCTAGTTACCAAAACGGTAATCAAAAAACAACAAAGGTCGAATCATCAAAACGATAATCAGAATTCTCAAATCAACAAATATTTAATTATCAGACAACGATAATCAAATCTCAAATCAACAAATATTCGATTATCAAAAACGATAATCAACTCTCAAATCAACAAATATCTGGTTATCAAAAAACGATAATCAGAAACAACAAATATTCGATTATCAAAAACGATAATCAAATCTCAAATCAACAAATATCCAATTATCAAAAACGATAATCAGAAACAACAAATATTCGATTATCAAAAATGATAATCAAATCTTAAATCAACAAATATTCAATTATCAAACAACAATAATCAAATCTCAAATCAACAAATATTCGATTATCAAAAACGTAATCAAATCTCAAATCAACAAATATCCGATTATCAAAAACGATAATCAGAAACAACAAATATTCGATTATCAAAAACGATAAGCAAATCTCAAATGAACAAATATTCGATTATCAAAAACGATAATCAGAAACAACAAATATTCGATTATCAAAAATGATAATCAAATCTCAAATCAACAAATATTCGATTGTCAAAAACGATAATCAAATCACGAATATTTAATTATCACAAGCGATAATCAGAACTCATATCAACAAATATCCAATTATCAAAAACGATAATCAAAAACAACAAATATTCGATTATCAAAAACGATAATCAAATCACAAATATCTAATTATCACAAGCGATAATCAGAACTCATATCAACAAATATCCAATTATTAGAAACGATAATCATAAACAACAAATATTCGATTATCAAAAATGATAATGAAATCACAAATATCTAATTATCAGAAGCTATAATCAGAACTCATATCAACAAATATCCAATTACCAAAAACAATAATCAGAAACAACAAATATTCGATTATCAAAAACGATAATCAAATCACAAATATCTAATTATCACAAGCGATAATCAGAACTCATATCAAAAAATATCCAATTATCAAAAACGATAATCAGAAACAACAAATATTCGATTATCAAAAACGACAATCAAATCACAAATATCTAATTATCACAAGCGATAATCAGAACTCATATCAACAAATATCCAATTACCTGCAGATAATTGGAAACAACAAATATCTAGAAATCAATTAAGATAATCTAGAAAATCAACATAAAAGGTGGATCGATCCCAACAAATGGCGAGTTTTAGCTACGCCGCACGTGCATCAACAAATGGCCAAAGCCTACCAAGTACCCAACATAATTTTGGCGCCCAACAAATGACCCGGAGGTCTAACAAATGACCCGAAGGTCTGGTACTGGTATTGACCCGACGGTCCAACAAATGACCGGGAGGTCCAACATAGTGGCTCGAAAGTACACGAAAATCATCAAATAATTCAATTAACGAGTCCGGAATTAACCAAAATAGCAAACGCACATGTCCCATAACAATGAGTTTTACTAAATCATTTAATTCTCTTCATCGTTTCCTTGAAAGTGCAAGATTGTGTATTCCAAAAATAACATTTCACATTCTCAAACGGACAAGTCCGGAATTAAGCAAATCATTAAAAGAAAGGGGTCATAGTCCTTGATTTACTGAAATGTTTAAATCACTTCCTCATTCTTTTGAAAGTGCAAACTGTAAAAATTCTGAAAACAATTTCATTTATTTTATAAAAGTGATAATTTACATTCTCAAACGAACAAGTCCGGAATTAAGCGAATCAGTAAAAGAATGGGGTCATAGTCCTCGATTTTGCTGAAACGTTTAAATCACTTTCTCACTCTTTTGAAAACGCAAACTATATAAAAAAAATTGGAAAACAATTTTATTTTTAAAACGATTTGCAAATCTGTGATAAAAACAGGAACATTAGTGATAATTTCGACAAGGAAATTGCACTTCTCAAAACACCGTGGAAAGGATCTCAAAATCCGCATTGCGAGATAACCACTTGAAAATCCACTTTAAAATTTGACGGTTACTGAAGTCAAAGCGACAGGAAATTTTTTTTTTAAACGTCAAAATCTCATCCAAATAATTTGCATCACAAATATAACACCAGAGAATTTTCATTCATCAAAATGTCAACAAAACACCGTGCTTCAAAAATTTAGCATCGATGTAAAAATCCCGTTATAAAAATAACGGCAACGAAATACGTTTAGAACCAAACATCGGTTCAACGTAAAAATAATGCAGTAACGTGCAACTTAAATTTGCACGTATACCACAAAATGAACAAAGAAATCACTCAAATATATCTTCAATGAAGATAATTCAATACAGCAGAAATCTAATCAACATGTGATTAGCATCAAAGAAAACCAGCAAGAATTTCAACAAATCAAAACCCACTGGTTAAACAACATAATGAAACTAAATTCATTTTCATAGTTTGACTTTTTAAATCAAAATAATTATCAGCTGTACTCAGCGAAGCAGTCTCACTGTTTTCGCTGCGCACTCTGATAAACAGAACACAAATCAATCAATCATCAAAACACAAATTCACTTTTATTTTTAAATAAGAAAATTTAAAAATTTCATCGTAATTTCAAAACTTTAGTTTTGACTCAAACCACAATAAAACATCGACTAATAGTTGTAACACATGTTCCATCTAAGTTATGTTTTATATTATGTCCATAAACCCAAAGCTCTGATACCAACTGTGACGCCCTACATCTATGCTCACAATAACAAAGAGTATCAAAGAAAATACTGTCTGTTATCACGAAGAATAAGGCTGGATAGGATCGGCCATCCGTATTTAGGCCTTACACTAGTATTGGTTATTTCAACAGGAGTGGTATATATTTTTATTTTTCATCTCTTATTTATTTACTCTCATCTACATACCCAATTCCAGTATAAAACGAAGTACGATGGTTCATAATAGTTTAGGACAATAAATATAATAATAACACAGATAATATAAATGCGGAACACAGATAAAACAAAAAAGTCTTGTATATATAATAACTGATGTCAGTTACAATACATGTGATATAGTACATATGATACAACTACAACTGTCGACAGTGGAAGTTACATATACATGTACATTATCGTATATAATATACAAGAATCCATAACATCCTATTGAGACGACCCGACTTTCTTACCACAGAAAATCGCATCATTTTTAAGAAAGAAAGGGATAGAAAAGAGAAAAGAAAGAAGAGAAGAAAGAAACAGCATCAGAATCTAAACAGCGGAACGAATAAACTATATTAATAACATAAATATTACATAGTTTACAACCATATCAGAGTACACAGATATACATCACATACTAGACAGTTATAAACACCTGTCTAGTTATACAACTCAATACAATGCAGAGACAACATAGAACACACAGCGGAATACTATATATCTAACGCGGAAGCCTCCTGCTCCATTTGCTCCTCCACAATTCGTCAAAGCTAACATGAATCCTAACCTGAATCCCTTGGCTACTCGTAAAAATTT
Organism: Allium cepa; assembly: GCA_030765085.1. Classification (NCBI taxonomy): domain Eukaryota; kingdom Viridiplantae; phylum Streptophyta; class Magnoliopsida; order Asparagales; family Amaryllidaceae; genus Allium; species Allium cepa. The sequence goes on along the minus strand of CM060928.1, from coordinate 568,184,519 downwards.
GAGTACCCAAGAGTTTATGAAAAACAAAGATAAACTCCGGGTCAGATATGCGTCTGGTGTGAGTAACAGGTTAAAGTTGCTTAACTTTCAAAAACCTTTTGAAAAGAAAGGTATCACGTAAGACTTCCCACACATAAACATGGAAAAGTTTTTACCTTACACTAACCAAAACATTTGATAGGAAATCCTGTGATATTATAATAGTGTCTAGGGTTTTCAAATAAATAAGAAAAAGCCAAAATTGTTACATTCATTAAATTCCAGCTACTAGCCACAAAAGTGGGTAATACAATCAAAACCGTTGGCACTTATTGGATTTTGGATTCCATACAATGGCAGGGCTACTGGGGTACCGCCCGTCACAGTACGTGGCCTAGATCAACGTACCAAGGATCACTCCCGACCCCCTGCAACACAAAGCCGGACCCATTCCTTACTGAATATTTCCGAACAAGACAACCCTATGGTTGTAGCTAGCAACCACCCACACGCCGAATATAAAGGGACTTCTAGACAGAGGTAAATCTTGCTCTCCAGTGGGTGCGACCTACGAAGCCTTGCTGCACCTCCCCTGTTTTAGCCATTCCCGGTTGATGAGGCTTGAGGCTACGATTACCTTTATAGGACATATCACTTAGAATGCTCATCGTCCACCTGACGATGTTCTGAAAGCAATCAATCCATACAAGTTCGTTCCGGGTTCGAACGAAACCGAAGGCATTATCTCGTTACAATCATTACGGAATCACCCTCAGAGTTAACGTCAATAAACCTTGCACTCTAAATCATCATCTCGAATCTATAAGAACTAATTCCTTCAACTCATTACGGAATCACCCACAGAGTTATACTGACTCATAGTCCTTACACCTTGAGTCTTCACAAAGCTCCACTTTGATACACGATCTAACGTTATTTGAAATCGATGTGGTTTTCGGATATCCAAATATGGAAACCCGATCCCGGTCTCATCGAAATCCAAAGCATGTCTTTTAGGTCCAAGTTGTTTTAAAGGGTTAAAACAATTCAATACAGTATCTATATACACACAGATAGATAACTTATAAATCATAACTGATAATTAACATTAACAGGTAACCCACATTATCAATATCGAATAGATATTCCATATATCACCATTACAATAGATAACCTATGTTATCATCACAATACAACCAAACATCCATACCACACAACATTCCTTATCTCATTATTGAGATTACAAAGCATCCAAGAAAATCAATGACATCCAAATATATATAAGCAATGTTAACTCATACCATAATATAATTAATTTAAAATGAATTAAATTAATTCTCTACCTCAAATTAATTTAAAATGAATTAAATTAATTCCTTCATCTTTAATTAATTTAAAATAAATTAAATTAATTACTTCATCAAATTATAACTTGCTTACCCAATTAATTGACCATAATCAATTAATCAATCATAAATTACCTTAATTAATCACTCTTGATTAATTACTCTTAATTACATTCATGTAATTATCCTTAATTAATTTCACAAATTAATTTTCCAACTAAACAGTAATTAACCTTTAATTACTTCAATTAATTAATTAATCATAATTAATTACATTTATCCTTAATTAATAATAATTAATTACCTTTAATTACCTATTATTGATTAATTAATGATAATTAATCAACTTTAATTACATCATTAATTAAAATAATTAATGATCTTTAATTATTCCTTAAATTAATTACTCTAAGTAATTAACTAACTTAATTACTATATTAAATCAAATTAATTATCCTTAAATTAATTTCTCAATTAATTATTTGATTAATTACTAAATAATTAAACCAAACTACCTCATACTTAAACGTCCTTACTTAATTACAATCATGTAATTATTAAACAATTACTTAACTAAGTAATTTTCCAAAACTTTAATTACATAAATTAATCATTTATAAAACCTAAGTGTTTAAAATTAATTAAACTTAATTAATTAAAAATAAACAATCATATTAAATTAAATTAATTACATTAAGTAATTAATTTCTTAATTACTTTATTAAGTAATTATACTCAAACCATTTACAATTGATTATTATTAAATTAATTAATCTAATTAATTATAAAAATTAATCATATTAATTAATTATTTAATAATCCTGGTTAATGACCTTCATTAACCCTTCCTTAATTATTTTTATTAAGTAATTAACTTAAATTAATTACCATTTTAAATTATCTTTAATCATTTATTAATTAAAGTTAATTATTAAACTAATTAACCTTAAATTAAAACTTAATTACATTCATTCATCATTAATTAATAATTTTAATTAATGATCTTAATTATAATTGATTAATCATTAATCAATTATTAATCCAAATTCAATTAATTAATTAAATTAATTAATATTAATTACCTTATTAAACAAATTAATTCTGAAATATTTATCTAAATTAAATTTTCATAAACATAACTTAATTATGTTTAAAACAATTTGATTTAAAACAAAGCACTTAAGAAATTTCCTTTTAAATTTCAATTTAAATTCAAGCTTAAAATAGAATAATTTTAAAACCTAACAAAGTTTTAAATAGTTTTAAAACTTATTTAAATTTCAGAACAAATCAAAAGTTTGTCTTAAAATAAAAATTTGAAGTTGAATTCATTTCAATGTTTTACAAATTTCAACTCTTTCTTAATTTAAAATTTCAATTTGAATCTTCTTTAAATTTAAACTGAACTCATTTTTAAACTTAGAATTTCCAAATTTAAATTTAATCTGTAAATCCTTACTGACATTTTTTTTAAAAACCTTAATATTTAAAATTTTAAACTATCTACCAAAACAAATTAGATAATTAAGTTAAATTTCTAAAACTTCCATTTTAATATTAAAACTGGAATTTAAATTCAAGTCAGACATTTAAACTTGCATTTGAATTTGAACTTAAATTTTACTCAAAACATAAAACTGCAGATTTAAAATGTTTAAACCCAGATTGTTAAAAAAACAGAAAAACAGGTTTCAAAACCTGGAATTTGAATTCAAATCAAAAATACAAACTTGAATTCAAATCAAAAATACAACTTGAATTTGATTTTAAACTCAAACTTTTCTTTAAACATAAACTTCAGATTTTAAATTTTCGAAAACCCAGATTTTTTCTTAAAACAAACTCAGTTTTACTGTGTAACCTGTAAACTACAGATCAACCCGAAAAAACAAAATTTTACTTCGGGTTTCAAGCTGCCTTACTTCGAGTTTCACATCAACTTGCTCCGAGCCAACTCCCACTTTCCCCTGAAACATTCCCAATCCCAACAGTACGCCAGAAAACATGTCGCCGTCCATATGCACGGCGACCACCACCTCTGGTGATCATCAGGGATGATCAAACCATAACCAGAAATCCATTGAAGTCCTAACATCATCACCAAATCGAGTAGTAAATCAGAGAATCAAAGTTTTACCCCAAATTCAAACCATGGAAAATCTTTACAGGTTTCTACTCAAAACCTGTCAACGGCCAAAACCCACCGCTCCGACCTCTTGATGATCGACCCCTCTGGCCATAAACTACTCTACACACCAACTACCCACACACCAAAAACCAAAACACTCGGTCAATCCATTACCTCACACTTGCTCAATCTTTAACCCTTATTTCAAAAATTAGGGTTCATACTGAAAAATCAAAACTGCAATCATCCTAATCAAATATATCTACATCTCTGATTTTTCCAAGGATCTATGATCCTTACTTAATAACTCAAAAGAAATTTGAGTTTCCTTAAACTACAGATTGCATGCATTTGCCCCAATTCATATTATTGTTCAATAACAAACTGCTACTGAAATCTACAACTAGAAATACTAACACTTGATTTAAAAATCAAGTTTTAATTAATACATAGTTTGGTGATACTGAAATACAAGATTAACTCATTAAATTGTGTTTTGAATTAACATGCAGAGGCCACACTACTTATATTTTTAACTTGCTAAAGTTAATTATCTTCAGGCAGTAAATCAACTCACCTAAAAATATTTGATTCTAATCTAAATAAGCAAACAAATTTTAGTTATTTTAAGAACAGATACTAACACAAATTTAAACAATATTTGGTGGATTCCTTTAAATAGGAAGATGAATTCAAAGTCACAGCAGAGCATAGCCAACATGTATTCACAAACATATTACCAGGCTTTTATAAACACAAACATTACTAAATTATATCTAACATAAGCATGCAACCTATTTAAATTTAAAAATTTAAGCTACTCACTTTTTAATGATGCAGACCACTAATCATTTGAATTTGCAGAAAACAAATGCAGGCTTGACTTCCACTGTTGAAATCTGAGTTTGAATTTTGATGAAATGCTCATGTTTCTTACTTTATGCAGCTGTAGATTTAGTTGCTAAATCTTCACATGTAGGCAGATGCTTTTATGTCTTTAAATTCATTCCAGGACTTAAAACAGAATGCAGAAAGAAGAAAATAGTGCAGGCTTTATTTTGATCTTTTAGGAAATGCAGAATTTTGGTAAACAGAGGTTGATTTTGTATAAGAAGTGAGATATGCAGGTTTTACTTTGATTTGAGGAAATGCAGATTGATGGATTTGTACAGGGTTTTGATAAATTTGTATATGCAGATTTGTGTATGTAGATGTAGAATTTGAATATGCAGGCCTTTGAAGAGTGTTACTGATTTATAAAATTTGAAGATGAGTTTGATCTTTTCTCTTTTGATTTAGGAGAATGAAAAATGCAATATGAAATGAAGATGCAAACTAACTAAATGTATTTTCAGATTTAATGAAAGAAAAGAAAAATAAAACTAATTTTTAACACTTGTCAAAAGTTAGACACTTGTCTATTTGTAAATGCTAATTTTGAACACTTGTTTCTTTTTTTTATAAAAGTAATTAGTTTTTAATTTACAAACTAGAGTGTGTATTAACTTAATTTAACTAGTTAATTTAAATTTGAATATGTGTATAAATTTATAAATGAAAACAAACCATGTTTACAAATAAACTTATACATATAAAATTTAAAACAATTAAAATTTTATACTTGGGAATTTAAATCCAAAATAAATTCAGAATCAAATATTTTTAAATTAAGTTATAAATATAAATTCAATTTGAAATAAAAATTACAAATCTTATTCAAAATTTATTTATAAAGTCAATACAATATTAATATTGCTTTTATAAATCTCTTTTTATTAAATTAAAATCATTTTCCAAGAAATTATATTTTTATTTATAAAATATCCATTTTATTAAGTCATGAAATCATTTGTTGAATTAATTCCAAATTTAAACTTCAAGCTAATTTAATTTAAACATTTAAATATTTTTCTTATCAATTTTTAAAATCATATTTTTATTTATGAAATAGTTTTAAAAACTCAATACTAATTAAAATCAAAATTTCCAATTTATGATGTATATATTAGAATTTTAAAACATGGTTCAATTATTAAGTTTAAAGCAAAATCATTTATTTAATTTTGAAAAGCTTAAATATTAAATAAAACAAAATTTCCAAATTACTACAAATAATAAAACTAGAAAATATGGTTTACTTATTAAAATTGAAACAATACCAATCTATTTAAAATATAAACCAATTATTTATATTGCAAATAGAAATCAATTTATTATTTAAAAGATAAAATAACCAATTTAAATATTTATTGAAGAAGATTATTAAATTTATTTGAATAATTATTAACAGAATATCAATATCAATTTAATTTTTAACTGCAGATTATTAAATTGATATTGTTAAAAATTCCGGGATATTACAATCCTTCCCCCTTAAAAGAATTTCGTCCTCGAAATTAAAAACAAAGGTAATTTAATAATCTTATTAAATTTTATTTTAAAAACACAAGCATATATCAAACAAATCTAATTATCCAGACAAATTCTGGATAAAATTTCATCGAGTTTCCCCAGGTGTATATATATATATATATATATATATATATATATATATATATATATATATCGGGATACTCGCTTTAAAGAATCCAAATAAACAATACTATGAAGCTACAAAGCTCCTATACAACTATATCTATAACACTAGAAAAGATATCAGACTACAAACGAGTCTGACTTAACAACCAAAACTCCAGAACTGCTGGTTCCACAACCAGAGATAGATCATACATGTACTCCCTCAGAGATACGTGAAACTCATCGAATCCCAATTATCCAAACTGGAAATCCAATCCTGTAGATCAATCACTTAGCCTTCAAGATCACAGAAAAGATCCAAAACACTTCAGAGCTAACTTCTCAAACTTACACAAACTTATAGCTCACTTTTGATCAGAGAAACTTATCCAAGATTAAATCTCTGACTTCAGAATCCAAATTCCTCCGACTCTTATCCACAAAACTCTTCGGACAATCCTGGGCTGTCCACAACCTTACTGCTCAGCTTAACCTTCGCTGATACTTCTAGAAACAAACTAGACCAATCAACACAACAAAATGATCTCCTCAAGATCAACCAAAACCAAGAACTCAAACTCTACTCCTCAACATCAGAAGACAACAACTCACTTCTCCTGTCCGGGAAAAGAAAAGCAGATACACTTCCAAACTGCTTCCGCTGCTCAACTCTGATCCAAAGTAGAAGAGAATGCTGAAGAAGAACACTAGCACAAACAGGACAACACACCCCAGAGATATGATTCAACAAATCCATAAGAAAAACTCAGAAGTTTCTCCAAAACTCCGAGCTGCTACACCAACTCAACTCCTGGAACCATTCTTCTATAAAGCTGAACCACCGGTACCACTCCTGGAATTCCAGCCGATAAGAAATCTCAAACTCCAGACGCGAACAAAACCATGACTTCCTGAAGACATCCAGAAAAACTCAGATAACCCAAGAGAACACTTGCGAACCACCCATACCAAATCCAAGGAAAACTGTTCTTCCTTAACCAAATTGAAAAGCTTACACTTAATTAGCCAACCCATCGAAAGAAACGGGTCCACTTAACTACTTCTGAACTTCATTCCAGAAAAACTGCTAAGCCAGAAGATCTCTTGCCAACACCGAGAACATCCCAAGCTGCACTGCTGCCATAGATGCCAAAGAATTCCAAATCAAAGCTCTCCAAGAAACTCAGACTTCAAAGCAAACAGAAATTCAAGCTGACCACAGCCACAACACTGAAGCAGACTCACTTCCTTATTTTGTTCCAAATAAAACATCTTCGGGAACATCCATAGTCACTGCATCTCATCACGCAGCTACTATTTCCTAAAGTATTCAAAATACAATTACTCACTTCTGCCAACCAACAGATCCAAACACTACTCATCCAACTTCAGAAATGAACTCCGAACCTTTACAGGTTTCCTTCAGAGATTAATGAAGTCCTTCATCACTGCAGAACTCACTCGAGACGATATTAGGTCTACAGTCTCGGCAAATACACTTCCAACCTCATCCATCAAACTCCAACCAATGGTAGTCGTGTTACACACACTACTACCCCATCTACCTTTATAACTTATATTGGAAAACCTGAACAGGTAACCCAACAGATAGGTAGAAATATATATATATATATATATATTAAAAATTACATATACGCTCTCTCAAGAAAGACACCACTACAGAGCCTAGGTATTCACTCAACCTAACGCTCTGATACCAAGCTGAGACGACACAACTTTCTTACCACAGAAAATCGCATCATTTTTAAGAAAGAAAGGGATAGAAAAGAGAAAAGAAAGAAGAGAAGAAAGAAACAACATCAGAATCTAAACAGCGGAACGAATAAACTATATTAGTAACATAAATATTACATAGTTTACAACCATATCAGAGTACACAGATATACATCACATACTAGACAGTTATAAACACCTGTCTAGTATACAACTCAATACAATGCAGAGACAACATAGAACACACAGCGGAATACTATATATCTAACGCGGAAGCCTCCTGCTCCATTTGCTCCTCCATAATTCGTCAAAGCTAACCGGAATCCTAACCTGAATCCCTTGGCTATCGTAAAAATTTGAGTACCCAAGAGTTTATGAAAAACAAAGATAAACTCCGGGTCAGACATGAGTCTGGTGCGAGTAACAGGTTAAAGTTGCTTAACTTTCAAAAACCTTTTGAAAAGAAAGGTATCACGTAAGACTTCCCACACATAAACATGGAAAAGTTTTTACCTTACGCTAACCAAAACATTTAATAGGAAATCCGGTGATATTATAATAGTGTCTAGGGTTTTCAAATAAATAAGAAATAGCCAAAATTGTTACATTCATTAAATTCCAGCTACTAGCCACAAAAGTGGGTCATACAATCAAAACCGTTGGCACTTATTGGATTTTGGATTCCATACAATGGCAGGGCTACTTGGGTACCGCCCGTCACAGTACGTGGCCTAGATCAACGTACCGAGGATCACTCCCGACCCCCTGCAACACAAAGCCGGACCCATTCCTTACTGAATAGTTCCGAACAAGACAACCCCGTGGTTGTAGCTAGCAACCACCCACACAGCCGAATATAAAGGGACTTCTAGACAGAGGTAAATCTTTCTCTCCAGTGGGTGCGACCCACGAAGCCTTGCTGCACCTCCCCTGTTTTAGCCATTCCCGGTTGATGAGGCTACGATTACCTTTATAGGACATATCACTTAGAATGCTCATCGTCCACCTGACGATGTTCTGAAAGCATTCAATCCATAAAAGTTCGTTCCGGGTTCGAACGAAACCGAAAGCATTATCTCATTACACTCATTACGGAATCACCCTCAGAGTGAACGACAATAACCCTTGCACTCTAAACCATCATCACGAATCTATAAGAACTAATTCCGTCAACTCATTACGGAATCACCCACAAAGTTATACTGACTCATAGTCCTTACACCTCGAGTCTTCACAAAGCTCCACCTTGATACACGACCTAACGTTATTTGGAATCGATGTGGTTTTCGGATATCCAAATATGGAAACCCGATCCCGGTCTCATCGAAATCCAAAGCGTGTCTTTTAGGTCCAAGTTGTTTTAAAGGGTTAAAATAATTCAATACAGTATCTATATACACACAGATAGATAATTTATAAATAATAAATGATAATTAACATTAACAGGTAACCCACATTATCAATATCGAATAGATATTCCATATATCACCATCACAATAGATAACCTATGTTATCATCACAATACAACCAAACATCCATACCACACAACATTCCTTATCTCATTATTGAGATTACAAAGCATCCAAGAAAATCAATGACATCCAAATATATATAAGCAATGATTAATTCATACCATAATATAATTAATTTAAAATGAATTAAATTAATTCTTTACCTCAAATTAATTTAAAATGAATTAAATTAATTCCTTCATCTTTAATTAATTTAAAATAAATTAAATTAATTACTTCATCAAATTATAACTTGCTTACCCAATTAATTTACCATAATCAATTAATCAATCATAAATTACCTTAATTAATCACTCTTGATTAATTACTCTTAATTACATTCATGTAATTATCCTTAATTAATTTCACAAATTAATTTTCCAACTAAACAGTAATTAACCTTTAATTACTTCAATTAATTAATTAATCATAATTAATTACATTAATCCTTAATTAATAATTAATTAATTACCTTTAGTTAATATTATTGATTAATTAATCATAATTAATCAACTTTAATTACATCATTAATTAAAATAATTAATGATCTTTAATTATTCCTTAAATTAATTACTCTAAGTAATTAACTAACTTAATTACTATATTAAATCAAATTAATTATCCTTAAATTAATTTCATAATTAATTATTTGATTAATTACTAAATAATTAAACCAAACTACCTCATACTTAAACATCCTCACTTAAATACAATCATGTAATTATTAAACAATTACTTAACTAAGTAATTTTCTAAAACTTTAATTACATAAAGTAATCATTTATAAAACCTAAGTGGTTAAAATTAATTAAACTTAATTAATTAAAAATAAACAATCATATTAAATTAAATTAATTACATTAAGTAATTAATTTCTTAATTACTTTATTAAGTAATTATACTCAAACCATTTACAATTGATTATTATTAAATTAATTAATCTAATTAATTATAAAAATTAACCATATTAATTAATTATTTAATAATCCTGGTTAATGACCTTCATTAACCCTTCCTTAATTATTTTTATTAAGTAATTAACTTAAATTAATTACCATTTTAAATTATCTTTAATCATTTATTAATTAAAGTTAATTATTAAACTAATTAACCTTAAATTAAAACTTAATTACATTCATTCATCGTTAATTAATAATTTTAATTAATGATCTTAATTATAATTGATTAATCATTAATAAATTATTAATCCAAATTCAATTAATTAATTAAATTAATTAATATTAATTACCTTATTAAACAAATTAATTCTGAAATATTTATCTAAATTAAATTTTCATAAACATAACTTAATTATGTTTAAAACAATTTGATTTAAAACAAAGCACTTAAGAAATTTCCTTTTAAATTTTAATTTAAATTCAAGCTTAAAATAGAATAATTTTAAAACCTAACAAAGTTTTAAATAGTTTTAAAACTTATTTAAATTTCAGAACAAATCAAAAGTTTGTCTTAAAATAAAAATTTGAAGTTGAATTCATTTCAATGTTTTAGAAATTTCAACTCTTTCTTAATTTAAACTTTCAATTTGAATCTTCTTTAAATTTAAACTGAACTCATTTTTAAACTTAGAATTTCCAGAATTAAATTTAATCTGTAAATCCTTACTCACATTTTTTTTTAAAAAAACCTTAAAATTTAAAATTTTAACTATCTACCAAAACAAATTAGATAATTAAGTTAAATTTCTAAAACTTCCATTTTAATATTAAAAATGGAATTTAAATTCAAGTCAGAAATTTAAACTTGCATTTGAATTTGAACTTAAATTTTACTCAAAACATAAAACTGCAGATTTAAAAAGTTTAAACCCATATTTTTAAAAAAAAACAGAAAAACAGGTTTCAAAACCTGGAATTTGAATTCAAATCAAAAATACAAACTTGAATTCAAATAAAAAACACAACTTGAATTTGATTTTAAACTTAAACTTTTCTTTAAACATAAACTTCAGATTTTAAATTTTCAAAAACCCGGATTTTTTTTAAAACAAACACAGTTTTACTGTGTAACCTGTAAACTACAGATCAACTCGAGAAAACAAAATTTTACTTCGGGTTTCAAGCTGCCTTACTTCGAGTTTCACATCAACTTGCTCCGATCCAACTCCCACTTTCCCCTGAAACATTCCAATCCCAACAGTATGCCAGAAAACATGTCGCCGTGCATATGCACGGCGACCACCACCTCTGGCGATCATCAGGGACGATCAAACCATAACCAGAAATCCATCGAAGTCCTAACATCATCACCAAATCGAGTAGTAAATCAGAGAATCAAAGTTTTACCCCAAATTCAAACCCTGGAAAATCTTTACAGGTTTCTACTCAAAACCTGTCAATGGCCAAAACCCACCGCTCCGACCTCTTGACGATCGACCCCTCTGGCCATAAACTACTCTACACACCAACTACCCATACACAAAAAACCAAAACACTCGGTCAATCCATTACCTCACACTTGCTCAATCTTTAACCCTTATTTCAAAAATTAGGGTTCATACTGAAAAATCAAAACTGCAATCATCCTAATCAAATATATCTACATCTCTGATTTTTCCAAGGATCTATGATCCTTACTTAATAACTCAAAAGAAATTTGAGTTTCCTTAAACTACAGATTGCATGCATTTGCCCCAATTCATATTATTGTTCAATAACAAACTGCTACTAAAATCTACATCTAGAAATACTAACACTTGATTTAAAAATCAAGTTTTCATTAATACACAGTTTGGTGATACTGAAATACAAGATTAACTCATTAAATTGTGTTTTGAATTAACATGCAGAGGCCACACTACTTATATTTTTAACTTACTAAAGTTAATTATCTTCAGGCAGTAAATCAACTCACCTAAAAATATTTGATTCTAATCTAAATAAGCAAACAAATTTTAGTTATTTTAAGAACAGATACTAACACAAATTTAAACAATATTTGGTGGATTCCTTTAAATAGGAAGATGAATTCAAAGTCACAGCAGAGCATAGCCAACATGTATTCACAAACATATTACCCGGCTTTTATAAACACAAACATTACTAAATTATATCTAACATAAGCATGCAACCTATTTAAATTTAAAAATTTAAGGTACTCACTTTTTAATGATGCAGACCAATGATCATTTGATTTTGCAGAAAACAAATGCAGGCTTGACTTCCACTGTTAAAATCTGAGTTTGAATTTTTGATGAAATGCTCATGCTTCTTACTCTATGCAGCTGTAGATTTAGTTGCTAAATCTTCACATGTAGGCAGATGCTTTCATGTCTTCAAATTCATTCCAGGACTTAAAACAGAATGCAGAAAGAAGAAAATAGTGCAGGCTTCATTTTGATTTTTTAGGAAATGCAGAATTTTGGTAAACAGAGGTTGATTTTGTATAAGAAGTGAGATATGCAGGTTTTACTTTGATTTGAGGAAATGCAGATTGATGGATTTGTACAGGGTTTTGATAAATTTGTATATGTAGATTTGTGTATGTAGATGTAAAATTTGAATATGCAGGCCTTTGAAGAGCGTTACTGATTTATAAAATTTGAAGATGAGTTTGATCTTTTCTCTTTTGATTTAGGAGAATGAAAAATGCAATATGAAATGAAGATGCAAACTAACTAGATGTATTTTCAGATTTAATGAAAGAAAAGAAAAATAAAACTAATTTTTAACACTTGTCAAAAGTTAGGCACTTGTCTATTTGTAAATGCTAATTTTGAACACTTGTTTTTTTATAAAAGTAATTAGTTTTTAATTTACAAACTAGAGTGTGTATTAACTAAATTTAACTAGTTAATTTAAATTTGAATATGTGTATAAATTTATAAATGAAAACAAACCATGTTTACAAATAAACTTATACATATAACAATTAAAACAATTAAAATTTTATACTTGGGAATTTAAATTCAAAATAAATTCAAATCAAATATTTTTAAATCAAGTTATAAATATAAATTCAATTTGAAATAAAAATTACAAACCTTATTCAAAATTTATTTATAAAGTCAATACAATATTAATATTGCTCTTATAAATCTCTTTTTATTAAATTAAAATCATTTTCCAAGAAATTATATTTTTATTTATAAAATATCCATTTTATTAAGTCATGAAATCATTTGTTGAATTAATTCCAAATTTAAACTTCAAGCTAATTTAATTTAAACATTTAAATATTTTTCTTATCAATTTTTAAAATCATATTTTTATTTATGAAATAGTTTTAAAAACTCAATACTAATTAAAATCAAAACTTCCAATTTATGATGTATATATTAGAAATTTGAAACATGGTTCAATTGTTAAGTTTAAACCAAAATCATTTATTTAATTTTGAAAAGCTTAAATATTAAATAAAACAAATTTTCCAAATTACTACAAATAATAAAACTAGAAAATATGGTTTACTTATTAAAATTAAAACAATACCAATCTATTTAAAATATAAACCAATTATTTATATTGTAAATAGAAATCAATTTATTATTTAAAAGATAAAATAACCAATTTAAATATTTATTGAAGAAAATTATTAAATTTATTTGAATAATTATTAACAGAATATCAATATCAATTTAATTTTTAACTACAGATTATTAAATTGATATTGTTAAAAATTCCGGGATATTACACCTATACTAAGACAATGAATACTCCAAAAGTATGAAAAGACTTCATAGCTCTAGCAGCAACCCAAAGCAAGATATCTACAACCTGTAATAACTCGGTCTGACCCGAGTGTTAAATTCAAAGGAAAATAATACACGAGTCCGTCTAATTCAAACTCAGTTATTAATGCACGGAAGCAATAATAATTAAATAACAATTAGACGACGGTCACAATAAATTTCGTATATCCAAACCTTTAGCAAGGAAATCGGATAACGGTAAATATAACACATAACAGTGTTAAACCACAAATCAGCAGATGCAAATCATCAACAAAGATAAGTGAAAAGAATATCAATGAAGATAATTTAGAAAACATAAGAATTGCCAAAACGACAGTTAACACAAAATCATCAAATTAACCAATGTAAATACAAATCCAAAACATATTGAAATATCAATTAAAATGTCAACTCGAGTAGGGCTGTAGTACACGCATGCGTGTACTGCCTCGCCACTACAGCATATGGAATATGCAAAAGATCAATAAATCAAAACAAAATAGAATATCATAAAAGCCATACCGTGTGGCCGCAGTTCACGCTTGCGTGCACTGCCTTTCCACTACAGTGATGATGTACACAAAAGCTCAATGGTACCGTGTGGCTGCAGTTCACGCTTGCGTGCACTGCCTTGCCACTACAGTGATGAATAGGAATCAACACAAGGTCAAGTCCGAGCGATTAAGCTGGATTCAACACAATGTACAAATTCAATTGAAATGGTCAAGACATAAAAATCAAGTCTCGACCCAAGTTCCAATCAATCGACAGAAAACAGAGACTGCAACAAGATTGCAGTCACAAGAAGATCAACAGCAAACTACCAGACTGCACACTCTAGTGCCAGCCGAAGTGAAAGGCCACTAAGTCAAGCAGTGGATAGGAGAGACAATACATGAATGCGACAGTGAAACTAGACAGTGCAAACTTCCAATTCGAGAACAAAGGCAGCAGTATAACAATTCAACCAAGCGAATATGAAATATGTACACAAATGAATGTACATAACAAACTGTACATGACAAGATGAATCAGAGTTGCAACATGGAAGCATGGAACATAATATGTTTTCCTGACATATACTAAAACATATACAACCTAATGCATCAGTGAAACAATTCCAAGAGAGGTGGCAACTAGTTCGAACCAAGTCAAACATTATCACCAGCCAAAGTCCACAAATAATATGCAGTTCAAAATCAAAGTCGAAGCCGTGGCCAACAAAGGGCCAAACTATAATGGACAGGTTTGTAAACTGTCTCAACTAGTCGAGACAGCTATACTGAATGATTAAACTCAAAAATACTTCAACTACCAATGAACAGTGAAACAACAATGGACTAACAGCCGCAGTTCGAACCATGACAGTGTCGTGGTCGAAACAAGAGTAAAACACATGTCACCCGAGAAGCATCATCACAAAAGTAATGCAATAGTCAAACAAAATGACTCAACACAATTGAATGCGACTCATTTCCCAATGCAATAGAAATACTAAAGTACAAATGAAGATGCGAAATGGAGATTCAAAGTAAACTGCATCAGAGAAAAAACAATGCACGTTACATGATGACCAGACAACATGGGCACTTGTGGGACTGCACAATGATCACTGTGATACAATTTCACAGTATATACATCACCAAACCAACCAAAATCAGAGATAAGTAAAAGCAAGTGGACGAGGTGCACATAAATGCACAGTGCAACCACTGTAACAAGTAAGTGGCAACAGATGAAATGTAATTCAACTCAATTGAACCAAATGGAACGGTGACAGCCGGAATGGCGACATGCAGTATGAAACTGTGAAATTGGATAAATGCAAGTATCAGACTCGAGCATAAAGGCACGGACTCGAGTGGAAGTGAATTAATTAACGCAAATCAATGCCAACAACATGAACAAAATAGTACACAACCGTAAAACAAAGTGGGCAATGCAAGCATAGCCGAGTGAAGGTGAGAGCACCAAAAGTATGGCACCGCAGCACATAACAGTAATGAGTCAAATGAACGCAACATGAACCCAGCTACGGATTAATGCAAACTGAATACAACATGAAGCCACAGTATGCTATAGAGAAAATGGAACTGCAGTATCAAATCAAAGAATCAAGCCAATGTCGAAGTCAACCAAACAAGTAGGTAATAGTTTCACAACAAAATCAAGGCCGAAGCATATTATTTTCAACCAACCGAAAGTCCACAAAAACAAGTGACCGAAGTCAGAAACCAAATTGAAGCCGTGAGCTACGGGCAAAATCATGGAATCGTACACAAAATCCAGTCAAATGATAAACAACTTGAAGTCAGAAATAAGATTCACGTTAATGCCGATGCCAACAGAAAAATACTCAAAATCATTTGCCGTTCAAATTACACTGCACTCAAGCTACAGAAATCAATTAACTATTCAAAGCCGTGGATAATAGAAATTGAACCAAGGCAAATAAAAATCACCAACATCGAAACAAAGTTGAACAACATAAATACAATACTAAGCAGGAATTAGATGTGAGTGTCACTCACCTGTTCGAGGGCACAGATCCAAACAGCTGAGTATTTGAAGTCGGCAACCACGAAATCGATCAAAGCGGCGGTCAATCAAGAAAGACGAGCGAGTTGAAGAAATCAAAACCCCAATTTGCGATAAAGAGGAACGAACGAGAAGAACGAAGCCGCCATTATTTTATTTTCGCTTCTTTTTTTTAGGGTTACGAATGAACGAAAATGAAAAGGGGACAGTTCGAATAGATTGAAAAGGGGACGGGTCGAATAGATTGAAAAGGGAACGGGCCGAATTATTTTGAAAGCCCGCATACCCTTTAACACACTATCCAAAGAATTTCAACCGGTTTAAAAGCTCCGAACAGTAATTAGCCAACGGACTAATCGTCTGATGATGATAATTAATTAATGCGAAATCCCGGGTTGTTACAATTAATGAGATACATATTTATGGATCCAGAAGTATCTATAACCAATTTAAGTTATCGAATACGAATTCAGATGAAACTTTAAATCAGGGGGAGCATCCATAAGTATTTTATAATGCACTCTTTTTCCTTAACTAAGATTTTTCCCACTGGGTTTTTATTAGTAAGGTTTTAATGAGGCATTATCTTGATCCAGAAGTATCAACTCCCCAGTAGCATTTGAAAATAAGTTACAATGTACTCTTTTCCCTTATTTAGGTTTTTCCCACTGGGTTTTTCTTACTAAGGTTTTAACGAGGCATTGTCTTGATCAAGAAGAATCAAATGTATTTTCAAGAAATAACATCTCAAATTTGTTATTTAAGTTAAATTTATTTTTATCCTTGACTAAGGTTTTTCCCATTGGGTTTTCCTTTGTAAGGTTTTTAATGGGGTATTATATTGATCCAGAAGTATCAAACTCTATTTGATTCTGTAAATTATTGAAATATCTCATAATATATTGTACTCTTTTTCCTTCAATAAGATTTTTCCCATGGGGTTTTTCTTAGTAAGGTTTGAATGAGGCATTAGTTTGATCCAGAAGTATCAAACTTCATTTGAAGAGATGAGAAAATAAGATATGTCATTGTGCTCTTTTTTTTCCTTCACTAAGATTTTTCCCATTGGGTTTTTCTTAGTAAGGATTTTAATGAGGCATTATATTGATCCTGAAGTATCAAACTCTTAGAAGGAATATCATTATATGATATCTATGATCTGAAGTTGCACTCTTTTCCTCGTTCAAGGTTTTTCCATTAGGTTTTCCTAATAGAGATTTTTTTAATGAGGCAATGGACAATATCTAGATCGACTGAACGAATAAGTGCAAGCAAGATAACAATAAGGGGGAGCAATCATCATACACATTACAAAAGAGACAATTTCAAGTTATCAGAGGATTCAAGATTTTGAAGACGCATATTCAAGGGTGAGTGTTATAATATAAATTGGGAATATGCTATACACTATTTTGTATTAGTCTAACATCGTGGGATTAGTTCTATCTCAAGCTCCTAGGCCTTTATATAAAGGTGCTAATGTAATGAAAATGGATGACTAATCTCTGAATGAATAAAATTGTTCTCTCTAACGGCTTCTGCTTTCTTTATTTTATAATAATTTTTAATTTATATCGATTTCAAAATTCCGGTTTGAATACAAATTTAAACCGATTCCAATTCAATAAGGTTTCACAGTTAAATATTCATATATTTACGATAACCCAGTTTGATAGATCTCATTTATAATTAAAATTCTACTTTAATTTTATTTTAATTTTGAACCATTCACTTAATCGGTTTAATAACCATTAAATAAAATCCTCGATTACAAATTTAAATCAAAATTAAAACATTCAAATTTAATTTTATTAAATCTAAAGCATTCACTAAGTCCACTTTAATCAAAATCAAATTATCAAGTTACAAAACATATCTTTAAAATCTCAAAATAAATAAGTTCAAATCAAACCTTATTTAAATTAAATTTTTAAACAAATAAAATTTCAAATCAATATCAATTTATTTTTCCAACCTTAATTTATTAAAGCTATTGCAGAATCTACTTTTAAAATATTAATATAATTTTAAATAAATACTTTAACATATTATATATATTTAAATTAAATAAAATTTTATTAAATTAAGTTAAATTAAACCTAGTTTTTAAATCTTATTTTATATATTTCAATAATAAAAATATAAGCAAAGTCTTATAATTTCCCTTTTTAAAACTTAACTTAAAAATTTTAAAATTCCAAATATATAATTTAAAAATCTAAAACTAGCTCATGTATTTAAATAAATCTTTATATTATACTTAAAAATCAATATTTATTAAAAATCCATATACTTCTCTTTCTCAAAATTTTGGAAAATCATTTAAAGTAGACCAACGGTGTCCGTACATAGTTTTCTATCCTATAGTCAAGTGATACGGATATTTATCAATTCAATCCGTAATAATTTAATATTTTCGGGTTTATATCATTTCAACCCACAATCCCAAAATTCCAAAATCATTGAAAATCGCTTTGGTTTATCATTTCAACCATTAACGATTTTCCCTAATCTATAAAATCATTTCGGTATGTATCATTTCAATCCATAGGGAATTCCTAACTATCAGAGAACTTGCAAAGTGAGAACAATAAAAAAATAATATAAATGTCATAGCACATCAATTATCAATATGATCATAATTGTCAAATTAAATATAATATACGTATACTAACAGGTTATTGGTGTCAATAATGTCAATTATCATAGGTGAACAAATGCAAATATTATCATATCATACTCAACGATTTAATTACTAATATATTCAAATTTAACAACATATTTCAATCGTTATTTCGTGCAAATATAAATTTACTAACATAAGAATGTTAATCGTGAATGATTGCTTACCTTTTGAGGTTAGAGAAATAACAAGAGTAAGATGCCAATGGACACGGATAAGCATGGATCGCACTACAAGAAAGGCTTCGTATAGCGATGGAGCCTAGCGACGGCTAAAAAAAGCAGCCGTCGCTAGCCGTCGCTATACGCAATATACGGATCCAAGCCGAAAGCAGTAGATTCACTTCACTTGTTCCACCAAGATCTTCCTCCTTCCCCCAATCCGTCGCCCCCCGTCACCATAGCCGCCGCCCCAGCCTTCAACGCCTCCAAATCATCCAAATTTGTGTCGGTATGCTCCTAATCTCTTGTTTGAATGTAAATTTGATGTTTTTAGGTTTAGTTTAAACCCTAATTCAATTATGATTTGTTGTAAAATTGAGATTTGTTGTTAAATTTGGTATTAGTAGTGTTGTTAAATTAGGTATTAGTAGTGTTGTATGTTGATTTGGTAGATTAATTAGTTTATTATCATGAACTTGAATTAAGTATTACATTAATTAGTTTATCATGATCAAGTTGAATAAATGGTTGATGTAGATAATTAGTGTTGGCGATTAACATGGTTAGTTGTTTTAGGTGAAAAAATAGTGTATATTAATGATTAACTTGGTTATTGATAAATTTACATGAAAGTATTTCATAGTTTATGAAATTGATAGAATACAAATTTAAGTTGTTAAGTGAATTTAAATTGACAAATTTTTATTTAATAATTAGTTTTTTATTGTTTTCTAATTATCTATTTGATAATTAGAATTTGTTGTTTTCTAATTATATTCATTGATAATTCTTATATTTACCCTATTGATTGAGCGACGGCTAGCGATGGCCATTTTAATAATTTTAGCGATGACTAGCGACGGCTAGCGACGACCAAAATTCAAAAGGTTGTATATATTGTAAAAAATAAAGTTTGTACAAAAAATTAAAAAATGAATATGAGAACATTAAAAATTATGCAAATATCTAATTTATTTCAAAAAAAAATAGGAAACGACTTTAAAAACAACTGATATTGTACTAAAATCGATTTTGTAAGGAAATTAAGAAATGAATATAGCAACAACAAATAGTCACATAAAATCTGTCGTAAAAAAATAAAGAAATGAATATTGAACTAAAATTGTTAAATGAATGTTGAACTAAAATTTAAATACACAAATTTTTCAAATAAAATATAAGTAGTTGAAACATTGTCAAAATTTGAAAAGAACAACAATATTTGATAAAATTTAAAGAATTTTTTTTATCCCTTGGATTGACTTTGGCCCCGTCTGGCAAGTGTTGTATATGATCGTTATATGGATGTTCGTTTTGTAACGGAACGGACATTTATATTCATCTGATACAATATTTGTCGGATTTGTCCCTGTATTGGACAAGTTACAAACACAATAAAGTAATTACATATTATAAATCATTTCATTTTAAACGGTTACAAAATTTCGATAGCACTTCCTTTACGTTCCCTGTGTACACGCATTTGTGTACGATACAGGGAACATAAGGAAAGTGCTGCCGAAATTTTGTTGAACTGTTTAATCTGAAATGATTTATAAAATGTAATTACATTATTGTGTTTGTAATGGGAAGTAGGATGACTGACCACCGAAGTGAAAACCAAAATACCAAAAAATAAAAAAATAAAGGGAAGTTTATATTTTGAATTTTCTGGAACGATGAATTGTTTACAATGGAGAATGGTTGAAAATTAATGATTTAAATTGTGTAACATACATTTTCAAATCAGGAAAAATGTTCAATTATTTTCTCGACCGTACTTGGATGTATGAAGTCAGAACTGGAAAGAAGGGATCAATAAAGCAGCATTTCTACAACGGTGTACACGAATTTATTAGATTTGCTAAATCTAATAACCGAAACAATACATAAATTCGTTGGCTGTGTAGTAAGTGCCAACATTTGAAGCATTGGAAACCGGATATAGTTGAAGTACATTTGTATCAATATGGTTTTGTGCCTGATTATTATTTCTAGGATCGTCATGGAGAACTTTTTGAACCTACACCTAATACTGAAGTTTTAGAGGACGGAAATATGATGACGAATCCGATAGAAAATATGGTGGATGATGCAGCACGATCAATGTTTCCTACAACTGAAGCTGTCGATGAAGACGAAAATGTCGAAGAAGAACCGACTGCGGGAGCTAAAAAGGATACGATTTGTTAGATTCTGCTAAGAGGCCGTTGTGGGACGGATGTAAAAGCGGAACCGAACTTTCAGTAATCACCGAATACATAACTATGAAATCAAAATTCAACCTTACGAAAGCTGCATTTATAGCAGTTGTACAAGCTGCAAAACGACACATGCCACCCAATAATCTGATGTGCGATAGTCATTATAAAGTAAAAAAATTGATGTCCGCTTTCGGTCTACCGTACGAGAAGATAGATGCATGTGTGAAAGGTTGCATGTTGTATTGGAAAGACGACGTTGACCTTAGAAAATGCAAAATATGTAACGAAGAAAGATAAAAACCAAGAAAGAAGAAAGGGAAAGAAGTGCCGTACTAGAGAATGCATTATTTACCCATCACTCCCAGACTTCAAAGATTATATGCATCTTCTGCTATGGCCTGTCATATGCAATGGCATAGTGTGAGAACAGCGGAAGAAGGAACTTTGATACATCCATCCGATGGTGAAGCATGGAAACATTTCGATAAGACTTATCCCGCATTTGCTGCAGAAGCCGTAATGTCAGACTTGGTTTATGTACGGATGGATTTTCACTATTTTCACAGTTTGGTAGTAAATATTCATCCTGGCCAATTATCGTTACTCCGTATAATTTACCTCCATGGATGTGTATGAAGACACCATATATGTTTCTCACCGCTGTTGTTCCCGACCCTCATGATCCAACCCAAGGAATTGATGTTTATTTACAACCATTGATCGAAGAGTTGAAGAAACTGTGGAATGAAGGAGTCGAAACTTACGATGGATCAACAAAAAAAAATTCGGTTATTCGCTTCTTTGTTATGGACGATTAATGATTTTCCTGCATACGGGATGCTTTCTGGTTGGAGTACAGCCGGTCGTCTAGCATGCCCTTATTATATGGAAGAAATACGAGCATTTTCGTTACGATATGGAAAGAAAGTTTCGTGGTTTGATTGTCATCAGTGTTTTCTTCATCCCAATCATACTTTTAGAAGAGATAAGAAAATTTTCATAGCTAACAGAGAAGAGAATCTGAAACCACCCAAGGTTTGGTCAGGCGAGGAAATATACGAAATTGTAAGAGACTATCCAAAGATACATGAAACTGGAGTCCAGATTGAAATCCCAGGAAAGTCAGACATTCATAATTGGTGCAAACAAAGTATATTTTGGGAGTTACCATATTGGAAAGATCTCTTACTCCGACATAATATTGACGTGATGCACAACGAAAAGAACGTGTTTGATAATCTGTTTAATACAATTTTGAATGTAAAGGGCAAAACCAAGGAAGATTTGAATTCGAGGCTTGATATAGAAAACTATTGTAAGCGCCCGGAACTTCATATGAAGCCTAATGACAATAAAAAACTGAAAGCATGCTATGAGCTAGACAATAAGCAAGTAAAACTCATGCTAAAGTGGGTGGAAGAATTAAGATTTCCAGATGGGATTTCTTCCAATCTTCGTAGATGTGTTGACTTCAAAATTAGTAAACTGAGTGGGATGAAAAGTCACGATTGTCATATCATGATGGAATATTTACTCCCCGTGGCTTTCAAAGAACTGTTGCCCGTAAAAGTATGGAACGTCATAACAGAGTTATGTTTTTTTTATAAACAGATTTGTTCGACAACATTGAAGGTGGATCGTATACGTAAACTTGAAGTAGGAATACCCATATTGCTATGCAAACTGGAGAAAATACTTCCGCCTGGTTTTTTTAACGTAATGGAGCATTTATCTATTCATCTTCCATCCGAAGCACTTCTTCGAGGTCCTGTGCAATATGGATGGATGTATCCATTTGAGAGGTAAATTAACATGTGCAATGTTCATGTTAATTTCAAATTCAAATTTTTATATCTAAATTTGTAATAAATATCTTAATAGGTACTTGAATCATCTGAAGAAGAAGATTCGACAAAAAGCCCGAGTTGAGGGTTCGATATGCAAATCGTATCTTGAAGAAGTAGCCTCATTTTTTTTCTCTCACTGCTTTAAGGACGATGTGAACTTATCATGTGTAACTGTTCCTCGAAATGAGGAAGTCGTTGAACAAAATTCTTCTCAAACAATGTTATCTGTTTTTAGACAACATGGTAGACCTGGTGGAAAATGTATGGAAATATGGTTGGACGATAGAGACCACCGTGTAGCGTACACGTATGTTCTTTTAAATTGTGTCGAAGTCGCACCATTTGTCAGGTAATAATTAATTCACTTGTAATTTACTTGCACGTACATAATAATAATAACACATATTACATTTATGTAGTATCTAAGAAGCACAGTATCCATCTGGCGATCTCGGTACAGAATTTGCCAAATGGTTTTTGAACTATGTTTATGAGCCGAGAAGCTGTGTCATTGATGAAGGCTTAAGACATCTTGCGACCGGACCAAAAAGAAATGTGAAGACTTATCCAATATTCTTCGTCAACGGGTTTAAGTTCAATACAAAAGATTACGGTGCTGAAAAATTAACATATAACAGTAGGGTATTTGTCAAAGGCAGTGATGATCCAGATGAGCATTTAAAAGATTTTTACGGCGTCTTAACACAGATTCTAGAATTGACATATTATGTTGAACCTTTAGAAAAGGTTTTTTTTATTTAAGTGCAATTGGTTCAGTAACGTTCCTGGTTACGGAATCAACGTGCATAAAGAGTACAAACTTATTGAAATAAGGCATACATCACACTACTATAAGTACGATCCTTTTGTATTAGCCAAGCAAGCGTTACAAGTTTATTTCACTCCGTATCCATCTTTGAAAAGAGATAAAGAGGATTAGTCCGCTGTTTTCAAAACGAAACCAAGGTTTACGTTTGATGGAAATAATATTCTAGATGAAGCAGCATATCAAGCCGATCTTGAATCAAATACAGAAATAATAATAACTAATGATATTGATGTAGGGCCTTTGAATGATTAATCGAACGTCCTATTTGATGCATTCGAAAGTACCGAAGAAAATGAGAAATAATACGAGACTGAATCTGAATCAGAAAACGATGAAGACTGATCGTTATTGATATAATTGTTATGTGATAGTGATTGAAACATGCGATGTAATAGTAAATTTCTGTAATTGTTCTGTGCTGATCACTTAGTTAATTTTTATATGTTTTGTACTAGTAAGTTTTTGTAATTGTTCTGTGAAAGTGATTGAAACATGCTATGTAGTAGTGAATTTCTATTATGGTTCTGTGATGATTATTTATATAATTTTTATCCATGTTTTATACTAGTAAATTTTTATAATTGTTCTGTGAAAGTGATTGAAAGATGCTATGTAGTAGTTAATTTCTATTATGGTTCTGTGATGATTATTTATATAATTTTTATCCATGTTTTGTACTAGTAAATTTTTATAATTGTTTCTGTGAAAGTGATTGAAACATGCTATGTAGTAGTGAATTTCTATAATTGTTCTCTGATGATATTGTTTTTCTATAGCAGATATGTCTGGCAGGAGACGGAGTGTAGGTGGTGGTGGGACGCCATCCCCATATCCTGGTGCATGTGGTAGTGGCACTGCACCGGACTTACGTCCGATTGTAGAAGTTGTTCCTAGAAGTGCTGGGTAAGTATCAATATTATTTAAAGTATAAGTTTTAAAATCCACTAAACATGTATATCATAACTTTTGCAGTGGCTTTGAGGTGGAACCATGAAATTATATTTTACAGGTTTCGAGAAAGGCATTTCAGAGCCGGATGGATGGTTGTTGGCCTCGCTGGGACGACATCCCCCCTCATGTCAAGAACGCTATATAGGCGGATTTACTTGTAAGTAGTAGTTTGAATTTCAGTTGTAAATTAATATAATCTATATAACTTAAAATAATTTTATTTTACAGGCTGCAGTCCGCGTTGACCCTGATGACTTGGACATTTTTTTAAATCACTGGAACAAACAAATGAGGAAAAATTATAGGGATACATTGTCCAAGGCTAAGAATGCAGGGAAAAAGCCGAACTGGATGGGTGAGGGTGTATGGAATGAATTTCTTCAGCTTTGGAACAGTCCGGCGGTAAAAGTAAGTAAACTATGTTTTCTTTGTTATTTAAGTCTTATATAAATCTCGCAAGATATATACGTGATAATTTATCCTAATTTGTAGGAGTTATCTGTGCAGAACCGGGCAGATAGGAATAAAAATCCTGCATTGCACCGTGGTGGCTCCAAATCCTTTCAGGAGCACAAGAGAGAGCTGGTAATTAAATTTATAAACTGTGTTTACATTTTATTACAATATTTTATAATCATATTAGCAATAATATTTATATATTTTCAGGCCGCAAGATACAACCGCGAGCCCACTATGGCCGAGTTGTTCAAGGCCACGCATGCCGTGGAGAGGACCGACGAAGAGGGCAATGTTTCGAACGAGTGGACGGATGACAAATCACAATCCGTAATGGTAAATTAATTTACTGTTAATAACAATATTTTGTCTTATTTTATTTTCAAAATTTTGAAATTCGGTTTTTATCGTGTAAAACAATTGTTTGTAATCGTAGGAGAGGTACGAAGCAGAGCGGGCTCGTGTAGCACAGTCCATTGGTCGGGAAGAGCTTACGTTAGAGGAGGAGAACCATATTTGGGATGTTATTATTGACCCGCCTTCTCGGACCAGTCGACGGTATAGCTATGGAAATGTGGAGGTAAATTTTGACATGTACTAATATATAAATTTACTTATGCATATGAATAGTTAAATAATTTTAATAATATTATATATATATACTAATATATAAATAATTATGAATTATTTTACAAACGATGAGAATGCAGAGTGCTTACAGGAGGTCGCAGCAAGAGGCGGAGATAGCTCAGTTGAGGGCGACAGTGGAAGAAATAAATGATTGGAGGAAGAGTTTCTTTGAGCAATAGTTGGATGAGCGGATTGCGGCTTATTTGCAACAGCATGGGAGGATTCCTGGAGAGGATAGCAGCGATGGCGAGGAGTAGGTATGTTTGTTTGCTTATAGTTTGGTATATACACATTTTGGTTGGTTTGGTGTATATACATTTCAGGATATTATGTATATATTTTGATGACTTCTAGTTGACGGATTTGGTTGGATATTATGTATATATATGTCGGGATATTATGTAGAAATTTTGGTTTACTATGTACATATTCTGGTTAATGGATTTGGTTGGATTTGAAAATGAGATTTGGTTGGATTTGAAAATGAGATTTGGTTGGATTTTATATTGTTTGAATGTATAGTGATGTTATATGATGGATATATGATGGTTATAGTTGATGAATATAGTGTATAGCGGTTGTTTGGTTTAGATTGGTTGAAGTGTATATGGGTTGTGCAGGTGCATAGAAATTTACCACGGCTAGCGACGGCTATCTGGTTCAGTTTAGCGACAGCTAGCGACGAACAATTGGTTCAGGTTAGCGAAGGCTAGCTACGGTTAGCGAAGGCTAGCTACGGCTAGCGACGTCATTTAGACGTTGAAAAAATTTCCACATGGCACATTTGTAGTCACGAGCCGTCGCTATTTATGTGACGGAGGCGTCGCTATACTATTGGACGACGACCAATATAGCGACTGCTTTTAGCGTCGGCTAGCGATGGCTAGCGACCGCCGGCGACGGCTAAAAGCCGTCGCTATCTGGTGCCGTTCTTGTAGTGTGACACATGGAACAAAAACAAAGATAGATGCTACTGCGACCAATTCTAGACAGCGGCGAGACAAAAGTAAAGCACGATAAACTAGATTCGATGAAAATCAATTATATATGTCAACTTATATATGTAAGATATATATATATATATATATATTTATATATATATATTTATTTAAAACCAATATGTAATTTTAAACATATATTAAAAATAAAAATCTTCATATTATAAATTTTGGTTAAAATTAATTATTTATTAAAAACCCATAGTTTACAAAATTCTTCCTATACATATTTAAACAAAATATGTTTAAAAATTATTACAAGATCCTATTTCAAAATATTAATATAAATTTAAAACAAATAAACATATTATATATATATACACCTTCAAACATATTATAAAACACTCTAAGCAGATTATACATACAACTCTTAAACAGTTTATATATACCTTTATATGAACAAAGAGGTGATGAGTCTTGCTGGGCTGAGTATGGTGGAAGGCTGATGGGGAAGGAAGGGGCTTTCAGCAGGGTGGTTATAGGCTGTAGCATGGAGGGTGACGAGGTAGCTATTTGTTTGTTTTTTCCTTTTCTTTTTCATCTTCATGCGGCTGCTGGTGCTAGGTCGGGAGGGAGAATGGGTGGTTTTGCAGCTGTGTAGGAGCAGAATAAGCTCTGGTGTGGAAATTGCAGGAGTGTGGCGGTTGTCGTGTTAGGTGGAGAAGATGGTGATGAAGGGCGTGGCTTGAGTGAGATGCAGATCAGGGTGTGGTTTGAGCAAAGAGAGAGAGGGTGGTGGTATAACAAGATCAGGTGGAGAGTGATAGGGTGGAGGCGGTCTGGGTTGCTCTGCATAAGGCTGGAGGGAGGAGGGAAGTGGCGAAAGGGTGGATCTGGGGTTTTTTTGGTGATCGGAGGCTATGGGAATGGGCTGGCAGTGGGATTGTTGTCGCGTAAGATGAAAGGTGGTAAGGAATCTGATGTGCGGGCTTTAGGCAAGTGATGTTCGCATGTTGGGGCTAGCACGACAATATAAGGGCAGTGAGGACGAGCCTGCTTTCGGCCATGAAGAATGAAGGGACGTGCAAAGGGAGATCAGTAGGCAATTAACAATTATATCTGCTTTCTATTAATCAAACCGACCGTAGGAAGGTTTGCCTACTTCTACTAGGCAAAATAAATTACTCTGAAGCCAAAAAAACTTTGCCAATGTTTCGTTCTTTTTTCCATATACTTCTCCCTCAAAACTTATCCTTTACTCCGCGTACTTCTCCCCCAAAACCTTTGAAACTTTCACCTCCGTTAACTCCGGTCTACTTTCACCTTCCCTCTCATCTTTAAATTCCCCTAAACCAAAATAAAAACCTATTCCATTGCCAGAGTTTGTTTGATACGAAGGCAACTTATCCTCTAGTCCGCGTACTTCTCCCCCAAAACCTTTGAAACTTTCTCCTCCGTTAACTCCGGTCTACTTTCACCTTCCCTCTCATCTTTAAATTCCTCTAAACCAAATAAAAACCTATTCCATTGCCCGAGTTTGTTTGATACAAAGGCTACTCTTCTCGAACGCTACTCCTCTCCAGACTCACCTTCTAGTTTGACTGCGCTTCTCGTCCAGCTTTGTTTGGCTTTACGTGTAGGATCCAGTTGCGAAAAGCTTTGTTTGGCTTCAGTCTTTAATGGCGCGATCTAAATTTAAGCCTGAATCTAATAAGGTAATTTCGAACTTTTATTTTTGGATCCGAGTACCTTCGTTAACTTCATAGTTCGGTTGATGAAGATTATAGTTAAACATTGGATTTATTTATTTTTTATAAGTTGGGATAAAATCGTTTGAAATTGAATGTGCCCAATAGAAGAATTTACTACAAATTCTTGGAGATCGTGTTACTAAATTATTTATTCAGAAAATTATCAACGCAACCATTGGGATTTCATGGAAAATGTCTTTATTTTGGGTCATTTATATAATTCTTGTGTATGTAAATGACTCACTGTGTGTTTTCTTTCTTCAGACGACCCAAAACTATCTATGATAATGTATAGGAAAATATAAAGTTTGAAACTTGAAAGTCCAGAGCTGGAGTTAGCATCTGCTAGAAAATATAGTAAAGGTGAAGCATAATGTACAAGGTTTTTATTATTATTATTTAATAGCATCACGATTTAAATTCATAAATTTATTTATTTCTTGATGATCCTTGAAAATTGATTTATATGGCTGAACTTAAACTGTAAGGAAAGGTTGAACTTAGGTTTTTCTTTAATGAATGATTACTGACAGTTAAAGAGCAAGCAGTGACCGAAATTATATGGATATCTAAGTTTAGGTAAACATAACTATAAGATCAAAATACATAGGTTGTTAATGTCAATACAATTTTAACTTTGTTCATCAAATAATTTTATGAAAAGTTCAGTATCATTGTGTACAGTATCAGTTTCCATTTCTAGCCAGGGTACTTTTCTTTGAATGGTGGCAAGTTAGCATCTTTCCTTTTTAAGTTAAAATTAGCTCAAGTCGTCTAAATACTGTAACATGCGTATCTTCTTTTCAACTGAAAATCTATCGTTAAAATTTCAGTTGCATACCACTGTTCCCAATTGTTCAAACCGTTCTATACCTATTACTTGTCAGCAAGGCTTTTAATAATTTATAGATGGTTTCCTCCGCTTGCTGCAACTTGTTAGCTTGACCAAGTTTATATGAACATGACTTGAATATAGTAATATAGGTTAAGTAAACTACAAATATAAGTAATTTTGCTTATGTAAACATGAACTGGATGTGGTAATAAACTAGGTTTATCTTGTTTTAATGGCATGTAATGAACTTCGATTACCAGTCTCTATATCAGAATGATTTTGTTATATTTTCAGATTTATCCTGTTTTAGTGGAATAATCGTTGATCATTCAGAATATTACATAGACTATAGTAATAAAAAATGGTAGGAAATGGATTGAAACTTTAGATTTGCTTTTAAAATCTGTATAATAGCACTCGCAAGTCTCTTGATATTCAAGATTGGTATTTGTTACGTTATTTTGTTAGAAGTTTGAATAAGAGTCGATACATGATCTTAGCTTAATGTTGTTTTGTTCATTTAATTACATACCTAATAATTACATACCATGTTCAGGCATATATGGCAAAAAATACGTATCATATTGATTTAAATACATCGCCTTCACTAAACAATGATGAGGAACCATTTGAAGATCATGACGATGATAAGCATGTGGTATCAACATCAATCTTTCATACGGTAATCATTTTCAATTTCAATCTCTCAGTAGTTGTATGTTTCATTTTTAAAATGTATTACAATGAAGATTGTACATGAGTAATGATTGATAATTCATACTATGGGTATGAATATATTTATTCTATTTCAAAGAACCTATTGTCATAAAAAGACATGCATGCCATGTGAAATAATGGATAAACATATATTTTTGTACTAATGATAATTCTACTTTGATCAATCATGAACACTAATTTATATCACATGTTCAGATCAATGGGATGCAGAATATATTTCCAATTGATTTGAATGCACTACCATTGCATAGTGACGATGAGCAATTATCTGAAGATCGTGTTGATCATGTGCAGATGGTATCAACATCGCAGTCGAACATCCAAAAGGTAAATTTTCTATAATTCTAATTTTATTTGTCTATATATCAAATTTATGTTTAATTGTAATCTTTACGATAAAAGATTATTTGATCATCATATGATAATTTTTTTGTTTATATTTGTACTAATATGTGTAGAATCTGGTCGAAGCAATATGTAAAGAATATCCAAGATCATCAGTAGATGCTGCACTATTTGAAGAAACTTCAAAAAGACACAAACTAACAATCAAGGTGACTCTTTCACCATAATGTACATTTGTATAATATATCAATAAAAATTAATTGTTATTACTTTTACACTAAGTTTTTGTGATGTTTTTAAATTTATTTTGATTAATATTATTCGTCTTCACCTTTACAGTTGATATGCATTGTATTGATTTGAATGCACCACCTTTGTTAGAGAATGAGGAGCAATCAATTGCAAGTTATGTCGATAATATTCAAGAAGTTTCAACAACACAGGTTAAATTCCATACTATATTTTTTTTCCGAAGTACAAGTATTTTCATTTTAATGTTTAATTTTTACAATAATCAAACATAATACTATAGTATTAATATTTATCGATACTTTGACAGTTTTTGTTCCATAATTCCCTTTTTCTTAATTTTTCAATTTTTGCATACTTGCATAGATGCCACATGACGTATTACGTCAACCTATGCTAGTAGAAGATCCATTATCTTTCTCTAATGCTTTGTATGGAGATTCTATTCCTTTTGATGCATCCAACAAGCTTGATTTATTCGCCCCTTCCGGTTCAACTTCACACGATGTTTTAAAAGAGTCATTTGATGCAATTTGTCCATTGGACTTATCATGCACCATAGAAAGGTATATAATGCTACATTTACTTATAGTCTGCAAATAATATATTATTTCCTACTATTTTTGACTTATTTATTAATTGAATATACATATTTTATACCAGAGACTCGCCTATATTTCGTCAATACGACAAAATGATGGCTAAATACAATGAAAATCAGTCATCCACTCAAAGAGCTAGACGTTTGAGAGAAACTGATCAACAAAAACAACGTAGAAAAGCGGTTGATGCAGCAAGACATAAAGAAAAAGCAACTCATATCCAACCCTCAAACATCAACACTCCAATGTTAATATCTACTGTTCCAAAAATTACAAATGCTCACAAATTTATAAGCTCATGCCAAAAGATTAATTGGACAAGTTGTCAGAAATGTTCTCGATTTTTTACAGATTTAATTGTTACGTCAAGTTCATGCTCTGATTGTCGTAATGATAAACCACAACATGACCTTCCCTACAAGTTTAGTTCCCAAAATCTAATGGAACCCGGTCCTATTCCTCCTGAGTTATCCTGCCTTACTAACCTGGAGCGAATCCTCATTGCGCGCATTCACCCAGTTATGTCAGTTTACCGTTTTAAAGGACAACAATATAAATATAGTATAAATATTATTAATTTCCCCCAGGATATCAATGCAATAGCACGTTCTCTACCTTTTAGGCCAAATGATTTATCGGCAGTATTAGTTGTCAACAGAAGTGGAACAAATGAAAGTCAAGAGTTTCGCGTAAGGCGTGAACATGTAAGACAGGCACTAGTTTGGCTTATATCTAATAATATATTTTATTCCGATGTGCACATTAATGAAATAACTCTCCATGAGTTACCATAGGATGGTGTACCTTTAAATCTTCCTCATATTGAAGATAATTCGCAAACTCAAGTTCACAATGACGATTTTCTACGACCTCCAGACTTCGATAGCGAAATAACTCACATCGGTGAATTTGAAATATCAGGTGCAGCCACGGCTTCAATACAACCGAACCATCAAGCCTATATATTATCCTTTTTGGAAAACAAAGAAATAAATGAAACGGTTGTTCAGATGCCTATTTCTTCTGTTGCTATTGATGAGTTTAATACTCCTGGATATATCTCGATGGCATTTCCAACATTATTTCCATCAGGAAATGCTGACTTACGACAGGCACGACCAAGAAAAATTAAACCCCTAGAATATTTTCAATATTTAATGAAATTTCATGATCAAAGGTTTGCAAAAGATTCTAGATTTAGATATTTTGCCTACACTTAACTTAGCAGGTGGCGTGCGTTAGATACTGGTAGCATATACGTACAAAAAAACTCAGATGATGGAAATTTATCTATAACTGATATCCGTGAAATGTTAAAATCAGGAGATAAGCAGTTGTCCCAACAAATTTCTTGGTACGCAAAAGGCATTCGTAGAAGCCGTTCTTACTGGTCTGCAAGATTAAAAGAGCTTACAGCTATGGTTAAACAATTAGGTGCACCAAATATATTTTTCACATTAAGTTCAGCAGATTCGCGATGGCCAGAACTTTATAAACTTCTTGATCAAAATAAAGAATTGCATAAATTAAGCTACATTGAACAAAGAAAAAGAAAGGCACAGTTACTAAATGAAAATCCACTTGTTGTTGCTTGGTTTTTCCAAGCTAGAGTTAAAACTTTTGTAATAGATTATTTGGTGCCAAAATTTTCTGTTAATGACTATTGGTATCGTTTTGAATGGCAAAATCGTGGAAGTGGACATATCCATGGCTTTTTGTGGTTACATGATGCACCAGATTTAACTTGTGTTACCGAAAATGAATATGAAAATTCTACAATTATTGAATATTTTGATCGTCTTGTTTGTACAATAAACCCAAATATGGGTGGACCTTCACGGGAATAAGATCATCCATGTGCATAAGTTATTCCACCAGATGCAAATTTGGATATGGACGACGACGATTATGCAAATCTAGTTACTTGGGTTATGCGTCATTGCAGGTGTGGAAACTACTATTTGCGAGTACATAGAACAACCAAACAATTGACATGTCGCTTTAAATATCCGTTTGACGTGCTTCCATGAACTAAAATTGTAGAAGATCCTGCAAATAGTAAAATCTTTCGATTTATTTCACGACGCAATGATCCTCTGATCTGCTCACATAAGAGAAAGTGCTTCAGGTTTGGCGTGCTAATATGGATTAGTCTCCTGTGTTATCTGTGCATGCTGTGGTAAATTATATTGGAAAATATGCTGCAAAATCTGAACCAGTATCAAAGAGCTTTATAGAAACATTCAGAACGATAGTTGAAAATAGTCATCGACCTTGTCAAACATCAACTTCCGCCATCAAGAAACTACTTCTCAAGAGTGTATCCGAGTGAGACATTTCTGCACAAGAGGTATGCCATCTTCTAATGTCTTACCCTCTAGTAAGTTCATCTAGAACAATAGTGCAACTTAACGTAACTGAAAAAACATGTTATCAACAATAATTCGTCGTCGAAATACAACAATAGATGAAGATACCGTTGATTTGGACCCAAATTTTATTTCAAGGTATATGGATCGACCAAGCGAACTTGAAAACCTTTCACTACTTGATATGGCAAAAAAATTCTGTTACTATAATAAAAGGTGGCATAAGTTTCGAAAAGAGGCAATTGTACGAATAGTACCAGATCTAAGTAGCAATATTCCTCCATTCGGTGAAAAGTGGGAATTTTATTGCGAACAACAGGTAATGCACCTTCTCTGTTTTTTATTAGATAAAATGTTACAAATATTAATTATAAACTTTGATAATTAAAAACTACATTGATTTTTATTATATTTAAAATATGAAATCATACTTAAACTTGTTTTTTAATATGAAAACAGGTATTACTACGTCATCACTATAGAAATCTTAATGAAGCAAAAGGAAACATCGATGCTTGGTCTGATAGATATGTTAATTTAGGTTTGATACAACATCAATCACTCCCAGATGTTGTAGAAGATGATTTCGAAGATGATAGTATAAACAATGATGTAGAAGAAAATCAAAAGGAAGAATGGATGATAGCAGCCGCGATGGGTCCAATGTTTGTTTTAGGAGAGGAAATAGAAATGGGCTTTAGAGAGTTCGATACTTTGTTTAATTGGAACGAAGCACTTCAAAGATACCCTAATATAGATATTGAACGTAATTTTATCCATACCAATTTACGTTCAATTATGGAACATGAAATTAAGACCATAAACAGTTCTACTGTTATTCCTTTTGATAGCTTGTCTACAGAACAGAGAATTGCATATAATGTGATATTTAAAGCAATATCTAAAGGAAAATCAATTCGAATGATTATATGTAGTGGTGCCGGTACAGGAAAATCAACGCTTGTAAATGCCATTGTTCGAACAATTGTTACTCATTTTGGAACCAGCAAAGCAGTTCGCATTATGGCTCCAACTGGAGTGGCTGCATATAATATTGGTGGTAGTACAATTCATCATGAACTTCAAATCTCCACGGAAAGAAAATCATCCTACAAAGACCTATCATCGGAGCAATGTCATCAAATGCAAGATGAATTTAAAAATACAAAGTTGATTATATAGATGAATATAGTATGCTTGGTAGAACGATGATGGCAAATATTGATTTACGGTGTCGTGATATTTATTCAATAAATGACTTATTCGGTAGTGTTTCTATTGTCTTAGTCGGTGATATGCGACAACTACCTCCTGTTTGTGATAGTTCGTTATACTTGAAAGGTGGTAATCTGTTACAACAATGTGGTGGAATTGCATATATGAGTTTTGGTAAGTGTGTAAGACTATCGTATATATTCCGTCAAGTTGGAGATTAACAAGCACCTTTAAGAGGAGCTTTAGAAAGACTGAGTAGAGGTGCATCTACTTTAGACGATTGGAAACTTTTCAAAACCAGAGATTGGTCAATTTTATCGAACAAAGAGAAGGATACCTTTAAGAATGCTCTTTGTCCTTTTCCAATAAGAATTGCTGCTAACGAACATAACAAAAACCGTTTGATTCACCTTGGAATACCTATTGCACGCATTCCTTCTTTCAATAACTGTGAAGCAGCATCTAATGCTTCGATTGATGATGCAAAAGGTTTAGAACGATGTATTTATCTTTCTGTAGGTGCTCGAGTGATGTTACGATCTAATCTTTCAATGCAAAATGGATTGATTAATGGTGCAATGGGTACTGTTATGGATATTGTATATTCACAGTCATCAAGTTCTCCTAACGATCTACCGCTAGCGATCATAGTCGATTTTGATAAATACCGCGGTACTCCATTTCGTTAGGGAACAAATATTATTCCAGTAACTCCGCAAACAGTAAATTGGAAAACTTCTTCTGGTACAACTTGTATGAGAACACAATTACCTTTAGCTCTATGTTGGGCAATAACAATACATAAAAGTCAAGGAATGACTCTTGCTCAAGCAATCATTAATATCGGCGATCGAGAAAGTCTTGGTTTAACGTTTGTTGCATTATCAAGAACTAGAAAATTAAAGGATCTTGCTTTCAATCCTATGTTTACTTTTGAAAGACTTGCACATATTGGAAGATCCAAAGGCCTGCCATCTAGATTATTAGAGGAAGAACATTTGAACGCAATGTCTGTTGAATAAATGATAAGTAAAAACAACTATTATCATCACAATTTTTTGTATTGCTCAATATCATGGTATAACTTGCATTTTTTCAAAGTGGAAATTAGTTTATTATTATATATCATGTAATATTCTGTCACTAGCCAAAATCAATTTCTCTGAAGCCAAAAAAATACGGCTGCTGTTTCTTTTTCATTTCCGTGTATATTATCTTTATCGATGGTGCTTTAATGCTAGCTCATATTTTATGTGATTGCCAACTTACTGGCAGATAATAACTTACAACATTGATGATAATTATGATGAATGTATTACATGCATTCACATGCATACTACCTAATAACATTCCAAGTGCTACCTTTAATTTGTAGGGATGTCAGCAACAATCGCTTGACTGGTATGTTGAGAGATTTTATATGATCTGGGGATGGCTTCCCTTCTCTTCGTAACTTGTAAGTTGTGTTCTAATTATATGTTTCATATTGATTAACTAAAATATATGTTTTTCTCACTCTAGAAAAGTCTGTTATATAATTACTCAGATACTTGAACAATAATTTGCTTGGTGGAGGCTTGCCTAATCAACTTGCCAACATGACAAACCTAGAAACTTTGTAGGTTGGTTTTTTTTTCATATTTGTAATTTCTGGATTGAGTACATTTCAGAAATGGGTATCTTGGAATAGCTGCTTTTAAAGTGAAACTTTTATACAAGAATTTTATTATAATCTATTTTGCGAAAATATGGACAGTGTGATAAAATATGAAGGTTTTTTTTTCGTTGTTTCCAAACGACAACAAGCCAAGGCAAATATTTAATCAAATGATAGTTTGAAAAATCATTTGCCAGTTTATCAAAAGGCTAGCATATTGTTAAGCCTTGGAAGATGCGAAGAAGCTTTAGAAAATTTGGAGCAGGTGAAAGAGTTCGCTCCTCATGAGAGTGGCATATACGCTCTTATTGCTAAGATATACAAGAGGCTTAATATGCATGATAAAGCAATGTTCTACTTTGGAATTGCCTTGGATTTGAAGCCACCTGCTGCTGATATTGCTGCCATCAAGGTATCCAATATATGTAAGATAAAATTTTAGTGGCTTTGATTTTTGTTTCTAACTGTATGTTATTTTTAACAGCCATCGATGGAGAAATTGAATCTACCAGATGAATTTGAGGATACAATGTAGACTTTGGCATTGAAAGAAACAACAAGAGCTTTAGTTGCTTGTCTGCATGCTTGGGCTTTCACGATACTATAAGAATGCAACCAAGGGCTGACCATGTACTAATATATATCTCCATTGTCGCAAATGTAACATCAATCATCCATTTTTGTAGTTGTAGCGATTCTTTAAATGAGTGTTGATCGTTGTGTTGTCGCTCCAATATAGTTGAATAACAGCAGAACCAAAGAGGGATGCCATTGCATTCGATGTATCTTTTTTCGTATTTGTATCATTTGATGAGCAGCAAGTATGACTTATATATATTTTTTTCTTCTTTTTCTCATTTGTGAACTATTTTATGTTGCAGTTTAATTCATCCTATGTATATCAGAGTAATTGCAGTGTGGTCAGCTTTTGAGCCAATAATTAAGAAGAAGATTCTTCCAATCTTTGCAATTTATTGATGCTATATATGTCTTCTATGATTTATTGTCATATCTCAAATCAAAAATAAAAATCACTCAAATGTATGGGTGTATATTCGGTTATAAAACACTCAGCCAGTCAATTGGTTAAATAAAATATGTAGATGCTTGGATGTAGAAGAATATGTCAACTTGTGATTATAAGTTTTTGCAACGGTAATTTTGTTTGTACTAAAGTCAGTTAGCTTGGTATTTCTGTATTGTTTTAATATTTTTAGGGTTTCAGGAGATGGAATCCACTGTGCTCAAGAGCCGGTTTACAAACTACTATCGAATTAGTGTTCAGTTATTCTTTTTCCCATGATAAATGCGTATTCCCTCAGTTATTCACCAAATTTTTATGCTTCAGCCATTGGGTTTATAAGAAAATCTGAAATGTATAGATGTCTTCTGAGATTATGTTTGGATTATGATTTAGACAAAAAACAAAAACAAAACAGAAAATTTCAACCTGTATAGATTGCAACTAAACATAACATTTAACCTTGATATGAGTTCTTGTCAAAAATCAAATGCAAATATTATATCTCTTGTACCAAATCAGCTATAACCGTAGTGTCTATGATGCAGAAAATGGTAGCCACAATGAGCAAACATGGATCTACAAGCAACTTTAGTTGATCCTAACCAAATTTAAGTGATAGTATAATGTTTAATAATAAAAGATGATAAATTACTGAATAAATATTCACCATTAGAGAAATTAACTTTATTGAATCAAATTAGTAACTTGTGCAACTACTTTGCTTGTGTGTAGTATGTCTGATATATATATTCTTTCCCGTATTTTCATAATCATATATGTTGAGACCAATTGCTAATCTGCTGTACTTGAGAAACAAGCATCATAGTTATTCAATAATAGCATTCATTGATTATGGTACATTACAATATATAAAAGATTGTAAAAACGCAGGCCACCATATGTTACAGAACAAACGTACAACTGTAATAAAGTATTAGGAAAAATAGTATTCCAATATTTTTTGAATGATGACAGAAGCAACATTTCTGTTGTAATGATCATTCCTGTTGCATTCTGTTGCCTTGGCTTCAGATACTGGCTTAAGCACGACATTCCACATGCTTCAGACTTCAGACAGCAAACCCAAAATACTATTTCAATTCGTTCACTAGACGGTGCAAGGCTCCAGACTACCTGCATACTTCATAATTACTGCTCAGAATTGTCTATCTGAGCGCATGCTATATTATTTATGGACAACTTCAGCTTTCTTTTGGACAACTTATTGCATCTTGTTGATGCCTGAGTAATATGCATATATTTTTTGTCAGTTTCTAATTCATGTTAGCTCAAAATCTTAGTAAAAAGCATGCCTGGCTTATAAAAGGACCGATTTATTCTACAAGTGCAGTATTAAATGTTACTCAAAAACAATTAAATTACATCTAAAAGACAGATAGGCAATATGCAGAGTTCAGTCCACTAAAATAGTATAGCTACTTAACCATCATAGAGTTAAGCATGCAATATAAAAGTCCCAAGAGCACGAACATGAAAATTTTGGAAGTTTACAATATGGAAAAAGAGATTATTCAATTCAAGAGAATTAACTATGTAGGTTAGGGTGTCTTCGGATATAACATCTGATCTTTAATCTGTTTGTTATCGGTTTTCTCCCTGAACCGCCTCTCCTGTGAAAAATGCAGCGAGGCGTTGATAAAATAGCAAATGGAAAGTGATTTAATATAGTTTCTTTCTCAACCACAATGTTAATAAACCTTCACTGCAGGTATATTTCGCATCAATCAGTAAGATAAAACTTGAGCTTCCTAAGAACTAATCAAATGAGCTTCTCTGTGATGGTTAAGTATTTCAGCTGAAAATTTCATGTACTCGGAAGACAACAGCCTAGCATCTCGCTGGTGCCTAAGTGAACTCTTAGAATGATTTTTGCAACAGTTCTAAATAGTAATTAAACATGTAGTCAAGAATCAAGATCATAAGCAAAAGCTTTTATCTGTTATTACACGCACGGCAAGTGTGAGAACTTTAGCCATACTTGTAGTTGTCTATACTACAATATACTGAAAAGTCACTGAGTAAGAAGCTCTGTTCACATTTTATTTTAATATATAATAAAATATTCAAAAAAGGTGAAGTGGTAGCCTTCTAATTTCGATTCATTCTGAATTATGTGAGTAACTTCAGAAGCATGCATTTTTCTATGCAAAAGATAGCCTTATGTCCTTCAATTACAATATACTCCAGTAAAAAATGGATAAGAGTACACCAATTAAAACAGCATGTTAATTTAGAATCAGATACTATGTATATAATCGATCGACTATGTATAAGAATAATGCATGAACATAGAGTTATTTT
Organism: Allium cepa; assembly: GCA_030765085.1. Lineage (NCBI taxonomy): Eukaryota > Viridiplantae > Streptophyta > Magnoliopsida > Asparagales > Amaryllidaceae > Allium > Allium cepa. The sequence goes on along the minus strand of CM060928.1, from coordinate 568,144,267 downwards.
TTTTTCTTTTTTTTTCTTTTGAATCTGGAGGAGAGAAATGAAATAGCTAATGACTGAAGATGCAACACTTCTCTTGAAATTTATATAGCTAGCTTGTTTCAATGATCAATCCCCATAAAATTTAGATATAAGAATGGCTATATAAATAGTTAAGTATACATGCAACTTAAGAAATATACAAGCAGCAATTGCATGTCCAATTATAAAAATGCAAGATTGGTTCATTGAGACTTGTCGGTTGATTTACTTAACTATAAGCCTGTGCTGCTTTTAACGCTACAAGTTTACAATGCATTTATCAGGAATTTACAAGGTTACAGTGCTGACTTGAAAATGAGTTTTCTCCAACAGTTTAATTTATTTATTTAATTTGTATGTTGTTTAAGTCAAATAATATTTTCTTAACTGCTTAAACAGGTTTCTAATTATTTCCTCTGTATCTCACATTCTGCAGCTATCAACTCATCGTTTAAATTTCACGCAAAGGAAATGTTTAACTACCTTCAATAAATGCTTTTGAGTGCTAGCAATGAGAAGGTACAAATTGCTAATTTAGGCATTTGAATTAATTTCCATTTGTGTTACATTTCTAATCTAAATAAAATTCTTCCCAGTTTTCAAGAAACCTGCACTTAATGGACTGCATAGGCAACTGCAGTGACAAGAAAACATTAAAGAATTGGTTTTTCATCGACGAAAGAGTTGGATAGTTGTTCATTAGAACCCCTAGTTATTACTTAAATTGAAATTTAAGTTCGCTATTGAATTTCCTTAAATTTATATTCTCCTTTAATCAATCTGAACTCTATGGATTTTAAACCAAACCACAACTCTCCTGTTTTACTGATTCTGTCCCAGCAACTAAGTCTAGATTAACATTTATATTTTGAAAAAAGAAAGTCGCAGCATAACTAGAAATAAACTATAAATGCCAAAACCAGCAGATCAATGCAAAAAAAGTGTGAACTGTTACCTCATTAACAATGAAACGAAAAATGCATACCTTATCTTCTTGACCGCGTATTCCACCTTCCAAATTTTCGATTCCGTTTTCATCGGTTTCGTTTTAATTTCCAGTGTTCTTCTCCCATAATTTTCTCCTCATGACCTCGTATTCTCTCTTTGAAACTTTCCCCTCCGTTTTCTCCGTTCAATTTCACCCATCCATCTCCTATTTTATTCGACCTAAACCAAATAAAATCCTAATCCAGTGCACGATATAGATTGACACGCTCCTCTACTCGAACGCTACTCCTCTCGAGTCTCCTCTGGTTGTTCGACTACGCCTTTTGTCTCGCTCCTCCTCTTTATTTTACCGCAACTACATCACCCGCTCCTCTACTCGAGCGCTACTCCTCTCGAGTCTCCCCTGGTTGTTCGACTGCGCCTCTCGTCTCGCTCCAGGTAACTCCTTTCTTTTCTAATTATTTTATAATTTCTTCATAGAGCTCGAGAGTCATGGCTTTGATATTTTTGAAGAAGGAATAAGATTTTGGTTTGTGTTTGGCTTATAAGAATGGAAAAGGATAATATGTCTTTATAAATATATAATATTGCAACAGAGATAAAAATATCATAACCCAGCGTTCAAAGCTGCTATGCTAGAGTGACTCATAATTTGTTAATAATATTTTACAACTACATGGATATATTTACAAGTTGTGTCTGGCTTAGTATGATGTCAAACTTCCGGTGAAGATAAATAATGCATAAATAGCGTAGTCATAAATAAAACTACAGAGATAAACTTATTGCAGAGATAACTACAGAGATAAATTTTCACTAAAGTACACACCATTCTTTAATTGGACATCGGTAAGCAATTTCAATTATTTGAAAAAATAGTGTAAAAATGTTGATTGAAGGAATACCAATAATTGTATCTTAATGACTTTACATTATATTAAGTTTGATGACTTTACGCATTATATTAAGTATGATGACAACAGTTCTTATCTGGTATTATGTATATGATTCAACGGTAAAATATGATTTTGTTTCTAATAATTCATATAACTTCAACCCTTTTTACTCAAAATTAAATGTCAAAAGCCATTTTAAATCATGTGTGTTCAAAGTAAAAGAAATAGGTAGACGTCAACCAGTATTAAAACGGTATAGTAGCCAACCGATTTATGTGTTACTTATACTACGAATAATAGAATAAAACAACTAGTTAGTGCTTTATTTTTTTCATTAATCGCACAACACACATTTCTATTCAATTGTTGTATTCTTCCTCTAAATATATATAAAGAAATTTAATTTATGTCAAACACTTAATAAATTTGTTATTTCATACACTTAAGCTGTCATTATTGCATTATCATTTATATAATCTTGTTGAGCTCACTTTGCTTAAATTTGTATTATGTCTGTTTTCTAATATTTTATTAATCAATGTTAGCACTATTACTCTTATGGATTTGGGTAAAAATGTTCTTCCTCTTGCACTACTGAATCCATACCATCGTAATTGGATCATCAAAGTTCGAGTGACAAATAAAGGCAATTTGAGATCTTATAAAAATATTAAAGGAGAAGGTTGCGTGTTTAGTATAGAACTCACCGATGAAGATGTAAGTTTTTTTCACCTTAATGCTTTGAATAATATTTTCTCTACTTGTGCTTTAATTAAGTTATTGGTATAATAATTGTTCTTTTCAAATTCACAGGGTACCCAAATTCAAGCTACAATGTTTAATAAAGCTGCAGACAAGTACTATCCTATATTTCAATGTGGAAAAGTTTATTATATTTCTAAAGGAACCGTTAAGCCTGCGAATAAAGAATTTAGTACTATAAAAAATGAGTACGAGATTATTATAAATGAGTACTCATTAGTCGAATGCATGGATGTTGCGAACTCTAGTATACCCGATATCGTATACAACTTTGTAAAGATCAACCAACTTCAAAAATATATTGCAGGAAAGGAAGTTGTAGGTAATGCATCCATATTATTAATTTTTTATAAATCATTGTATGTTTACTTAACATTAGTATATTATAGATGTTATCAGCCTAGTTCAAAAGTGTTTCACCAATCAAAGGAATTCGAAGAAAAATCAACAATGAGAATATTCCAAAACGTGATATCACAATTGCAGACGATTCGTAAGTACACATATTAAACCATTAATTTTGTTTACTCAACATATGTAACGACCCGGTATTTTCAACCATTCGCATCCATTATAAGTGCATAGGCAGACACTCATGCCGGAATTGAATTGCTCAAAATACCGTGTTGTAAATAAAATTTTGGCAAACCTCAGAATATACAGTAAATAAAAATCACAGATCACAAACATAGAGTATATAAAAATGCAGCGGTAGAAAAAGAGATAGTAGTTCATGAAGCTACTATATAAATATGAGATACATCAGAGTTAAATAAGATACAACAGAAGAGTAACAGGATACATCAGGTACAAATCAGATACATCACTGAACCACTGGATACTGAAACAAAATAGATGGCTGGATCTTCAAGGAAAGCTCCAACGCCGGAGGTGAATCTGGAATGCTAACTCACTCAATCTGACCCGAGCGTAAAGCAAAACACAAAACCCTCGAGTCAGGACATAAATAATTATAAACTGTAAATCAACTCAAGTGAACAGTAACAAAATGCATCGGTAACTTAAAGGATGCTTGGGACCGCCCATCCTCTAAGGATCCTTTAAACTATTTACTATGTAGTAATATACGCTATATACGGTAGTGTCTAATCAGTAAAGCATAATCATATAGAAAATAGCGTTAAGGGGATGGTGAACTTTAACGCGGTCGGATCTTTAAAACCAAAATCGTAGTGGGCTCGATATAAGGATATGACACGGTACGCAAGAAAATGCCAGGGTGGATACACCGTTTGCACTCCCGGACCGGTGGTGACGGCAAGCCAGCAGCTTCCGCCCACCTCGAACAGTACCCTCGAATCAAAGTGGCGCCACCGAATCGAATCACAAAAGTAATAGAATAGTTTCTAATGGAGCATGCTCGATGAAAAGGTGCGACCCTTTGTGTAGCCCGGTATAGCTCCTGTTTTAGTCATATATGCCAACTCACGGGAGTTGGGTCCACGTAACATACCTCGAGAACGTCGCCACCATCCTACTTCATTCTGAAATCTCCACCGCGTACACAGTTGTTAAAGTGGTTTTCGGTACTGTCCGGCTATAAGACAATATCCGATCCCGGTCTCTTTAACAACCAATCGTTATTATAACCCATGGATATTTATTTCAAATAATTTATACTTTCAAGACCAAAATATCATACTCATTTCAAAACAATATCACAATTGTATCATTTCCATTTCAAAAATAATTCAGTATTATATCATTCAAATAAAATCCAAATTTTCAAATCATTGAATATTTCTTTAAATTTATTAAACTTGAAATACTCCTTTAAATTATCATAGCATTTTGGAAATGTTACCTTAAGGAATCATAGCATTTTTGGAATGTACTACTTTCCACTTTACATTGTATATAATTCAAGTATTGATAAGCTTAAAATTTTAACATGTCAATTTATCATAGCCTTATAGTTAAATAAACTTTCTTACTGTAATATACAATTTAAACCGAAATTCTTATGTTAAGTTAAAAGCACCTTATTAACTTACATTATTATTACAATAAAGAAACTTTATTATTTTAATCATTTAAAGTATGCCATTCGCATAAATTAAAACTTGCTTATCAAATGTACGTTATCAACTTACATTTTATTATTACAGTAAGTAACATTTATCATTTTATTCAATTTAAAATACACCATTACATTGATTAAAATCTACGTGTCAAATGTACGTTTTAAATTTTATATTCCTATTACAATAATGAACATTTATTAATTAAATCAATACCACACTACTTAAAACTTTACATGTTTCTTTCTTAATTAAAACTTTACATGTTCTTGCATTAATTAAAACTTTCATGTTCTCTCATTAATTAGGACTTTACACGTTTCTTTCATTAATTAAAAACTTATACGTTTCTTTTATTAATTAAAACTTATAACTTTCTTTCATTAATTAGGAATTTACATGTTCCTATCATTAATTAGAACACCATACGTTCTTTCATTAATTAAAACCTTTACGTTTCTTTCATAAATTAAAACATATACGTTTCTTTCATAAATTAAAACCTATACGTTTCTTTCATAAATTAAAACCTATACGTTACTTTCATTAATTAAAACCTATACGTTTCTTTCATAAATTAAAACCTATACGTTTCTTTCATAAATTAAAACCTATACGTTTCTTTCATTAATTAAAACCTATACGTTTCTTTCATAAATTAAAACCTATACGTTTCTTTCATTAATTAAAACCTATACCTTTCTTTCATTAATTAAAACCTATACGTTTCTTTCATAAATTAAAACCTAACATTTCAGATTTATATTACCATTTCACAAATTTAACTAAACTTCCAGTTTATTTAATTAATTTTAACATCTTTAGTTAAAACTCAAATTTCACATTTTCAAGTCAAGTTATATTTTAAAATTTCATTTTCAACAGTCATATATTCAACCACTTAAATTTATAGAAAATCAATAATTCTTTAATAAATCACTTAAATTCAAATATAAATCAATTTATCATATTTACCATTTTCCAAATAAAATTAAAGTCCATTTTATTCATGTAACTTAAATATCATTTTTAGTCAAAATTCCAAATTTCAAACATAAGTTATATTTCAAAATCCAGTTAATCCATTCATAAATTACATTTTTAACACATAGAAAAATCATAATTTATTTATTTTAAAACCTTTCAAAATCTATTTAAATCAAATTTCATAATTTTATAATTTTAAAATACTTAAAATATTCAAAGCACTTTATAGAATAACCACGGGTCTGTATATAGTTTTCTAACCTAGGTCAAGTGATACGGATATGTATCATTTCAATCCGCAGTTTAAAAGGTAAAAATCCGGGTTCTATCATTTCAAACTCGCAATCCCAAGTTTAAATAAATAAATAAAATAACTCAGGCCTATCATTTCAGCCTATAATGATTTTTATCCTAACAGGGAACTTGCAGTGTGATCATATACAGAAATAATATAAACAAGGTCAATATCACAATATACAGTCATGTATCAGATGTCAGGTGAAAATTAACAGTTTTAACATGGTAATAACATGGTAATAACACGGCATAGCATATCATATGATAATCATTAACTTGCATAAACATTTTACATTACTAAACACTTGTCATCAATCCACTTTTCATAAGTATATATGTCAGAGTGAGAAAGACTCACTTTTTTCAAAGCTAGAGACCAAAACAACATACAAGCACGACTCCAAAGGCACGACAAGAACAATTGCATGACTTTTGATTTGAGTTGAAAGATAGCCAAGATATGATTTTGTATCAACAACCCAAAACAAAACAAACCAGACAATATATAAACATTCAACATAAAATAACATTGAAACAATTTTAAAATACAAAGCGAAATGAACAAGATAGATTGGACCTTGCTTCAACAACTTCAATGCTTGGCCTAAGGGACACTTATGCTTGGCTATGACGATGCTTTGGCTCAGGTATGACATCATATAGGTCAGGTTTATCATCATATAGGCAAGGCAACAAGTGGAGATGAAGGGAATGAGGCAACAATGGTCAAAAACATTGTTTTTAGGCATGTAGGTTGCAATTTGAAGGGTTTGGCCACCATAGATGGCTCGGCCATGGTCATGGTTGGTGGAGTAGATGGTGTTGGAGGCATGGAAGAGATGTAGGAGTTTGTGGCTGCGGCTATGGAGAAGAGGCCGATCCAAACATAGAAGAGAAACAAGGCAAAATTGCATAGAAAAGTAAGAAAAGTAGAAAGAAGAGAGGGATTTACCTAATTTTTTTTCTTCAAGGTGGAGGCCATGATTTTTAGGATTTTGGGGCTTCAAAAATTCATGAATGAAAAGAGGAAGTCGGCTGCAAAGGATGGGGAAAGGAATGGCTAAGATGCATTGATGTATTAATGACAGAAGAAAGTGCAAAAGAAACGGATAAAACGTTTTTCCGTTTCTTAGCTCTTAACCCTTTCAAATTTCTCATATATATTTATATACATCCAAATAACTGAAAATAATTAAAATCTCAGTTAAAATTCGAAAATATAACAGATAAACAAAATATTAAAAATTAAATATTAATTAGATATGATTAAATAAGAAAAATAGCACAGAAAAATACAAACTAGACTTAAGAATTAGAAATAACTTCAATACACTTTGGAAAAATTTACTTTAATTTAAATACATGTAAAATGAATAAAATAAAGTAAAACACAACAGATAAAAGTGAGTGCATAAAATAAATAAATAAATTTTAATTATATATAATTAAAATAAGAAAATGGCTTAAAATTGTAGACTGGGCTTTAAAATTAGAAATAAATCCAAATGAATTTTAGAAAATCTTCATGGACTTGTAAAATATTTATAACAAATAAATAACAAAAAATAAAAGTGCATTCACAAAAAAAAATTATTGAATATAATTTATATGAAGAAAATTGCAGAAAATTAGAAAACAGCCTTTAAAAATAGGAAATAAATACAGTAAATTTTGGAAAAATTCTATTATCATTTAAATTATTTAAAAGTCAAAATATAAATAATAAAACATATTATCACATATTAAAATAAAATATAACCAAGAAGAAGTAATTTATACAATTTAAAATAGTCATTGTTAATTAACCCTATATACGCACAATATTGTAAAGGGTATAACTTTCACAATTTACATCCAATTTCAACGAAACGAAAAGTGGTGTTCTTAGAATTTTATGTACTTTCATAATAAAAGAAAAAAAATTAAAATTTTAAACTTTTAAAATTTTAAGTTAAAAGTCACAGTTTGACTGTTTCGACCCAAATCAGCATTTCAGGCAAATATTCAACTTACACAAGTTTGGAATTATAACTCATATAAAATCAAGATTTATATTTAAATAATAAAATTTAATCATTCCAAATAAGTAAAATAAGTTTTTAAATCAAAACTTTATATTAAAATAATTAAAATATACAATATAATAATTACAAAATACAGGGTTGTTACAACATATTTATGATTAGATTTAAATTACAGAAGTAAAACTTTTAGTGTGACTTTATGGGGAGAACTTGCTATGAAAGTCGGTGCTGAACTGGTACAAATGGTTGATGAATGTCCTATAGTAGCTATTAAATATGCCAGAGTTGGTGATTTTCAAGGTACAAATTATTCTGTTTTTTTAGTACTTGCCAAGCCATCATTTTTTACTATTATTTAATCTTACTGCAGGTTTATCTTTATCCACATTGAGTAAAAGCAATTTATATATAAATCCAAACATACCAGAAGCTAAAAAGCTTAGAAGTTGGTACAATTGTGAAGGCAAAAGAACAATAATCACATCTACCACTTACGATAGAGTTATGCTTTCTCATATAATAAATGATCCAACATTGGGTCATGACAAGGTTTGTCCATATCGTTTCGAACTATATTGTACATTAATAATTTCATATTAATTGTTTATTTTTATTCCATTCATAGTCTGCATTCTTCAGCGTGTTTGCTTACATTACTTATATTAAGAGTCAGAAGTTGTGGTATCAAGCCTGTAAGAGTTGCAAAAAAAGGCAACTGAATCTGCAGGATCGGGCTATTGGTGTGAAGCATGCCAACAGAATGAAAGCTCTTGTATTTTGAGGTAAAAATTTAAGAGCTAATTATTATTATTATTTGAAATGGTACTCTATATACAATATATCAATGGGATAATATATCACAAGTTAATAAATATTCGAATAATGCTACGCAAATTTCGAACTTACGACCCATGGCACCAAAGTTTAGTTAATTATTTATAGTAATCAGTAATATATGTAATAATATGTTCATTTAATGCAGATATATTATGGTAATGAAAATTAATGATCCAACCGCTGAAGCTTGGATTACTGCTTTTAATGAACCTGCAAAGGAAATCATAGGTTGCAGTGCTGATGACTTTTATAAGATTAAGAATGATGAAGGTGAAGATATATACGAACAAAAACTAAAGGAGTTGTTATGGATCCCTCGTCTTTTCAGAGTTGGTGTTACCCAAATAGAGTACATGAATGAAAAAAAACAAAAAATCAATGTTACGTCTCAATCACTTATTGATTATGTGGCGGAATCAAGTTTCTTGTTAGAAGAAATATCAACAATGGCAGAATCCAAAGTTTACTTTTTCTTTTGTTTCAGTAATTTTAGTTTATTTCTTGTTTTTTCTTCAGCAGTGTTAGTTTTTCATATAATAATGTTATTTTTAGGTAATTTATTTAAACATTGTAGTTCAATAATATGAGATTTATTTATTAAATCAATTTTTGCATTAGTAGTCTTCTTTAATTAGGTATTGAAAAATATGATGATGTATATTGCGATGATATTTTTTTGATTTTTTTAACAAACATGATGATGTATATTGATATAATAGAATTTACACAGGTTCAATTTTTTTTATAAAAAAAGCGGTTAATTTTGTATTAGATTAATAATAAAGAAATAAATTAAATAAAAATATTTTTCTTTGATATCAAATACCACAACGGTCGGTTTACCCACCGTTGTGCGGTTATACTAGTATTATTATTATAATTTTTCTTCCAAATGAACAGAACCGAAACAAAAGAGTATGAACCAGATTATATCGGAAAAAGTGAGAATGGTAAAAGTCATACACGAGAATTTAGGGAATTACAAAAGCAAGTTCCTATTAGTTTCACCAGTTGAATAATTGCAAGGTCACCTAGAAAACAAAAGGCTCAAAACGGGTACCGGTACAACTAACCGTTTCGCAGATTTCGCCGCATACCGAACGTTAAAATACATAAATGAATGTACTATGAAAATCAGCACGATGAGACAAATAAAATGGTACACAGACATCAGAGATACGACCCATCTATCAAAACTCGATATTTGCTGTCAAAACTGCTGCTAAAACACCGAAAATAAGATAAACGGTGCTAGAGCGGTCCAAATTTGCAAAACGAAATGTGACGTCTCACTCAGAAAATGATTTACATTTTTATTACATAAAAATATTCAGATTTCAAAAATATTTTATTTCCATCAAATTTGACTGATTTAAATTTAAATAAAATTACACAACAAAATATATACTTCCATATTCTCTAATGAAAATCTTAAATTTGCTACGTTTAAACGGACTTATTTCAAATATCAAATTTTCATTATAAAATATAATTGTTTTATTTTAAAAATTTTTTTTATTACATTTTAAAAATCATTAAAATTCCGGATCGTTGCAGTCCTTTTATTTTGTTTTTTGAAGAAATGGTACTTAAAAAGAGCTACTTCAACAATTAAATAAAATTACAACTAAGACTGAAATTAAGAAAATCGTATATAAAATTAGCTAAAGAATTTTAGAAACCGAAGGTTCGACAATACTGTCAATTGAAAAAATTTGCTTAGAAATATTTATTATAATGATTTAATAAGTAATTCTACATTTAAGATAAGATAATGACTAATAATTACTTTTAATGGGAAAATAATAACTTGGTCATTGTGAAAAGAAAGCTTTCAAACCTGCATTTTGATTTCTGTTATTCCTCTGCCAAAACTGATGCATCAACAATCCTAAATCTTGACCATATATAAATATTTTCAATATTTAAAATTGTTATATTTTTTATTATTAAAGTTGATACTTTGAAGTTTCTACCATCACCAGGTCTGTGAGAGTTTTCTGATTGTCGAAGTTATTTATATTATTCCTTTTTCAAAAAAAAATCTGTTTGTAACAATATATCTTTTCAATTATTATATTTATAAATTAGTAAAATAATTTTATATAGATGATTCTTTTAAACAATTATTAAGGATAGTAAATTAATTCACCATTTAAGCATAAATCAAGAATGAGATACCAAGAAACGTAACATTATGTGAACATTTCAGAATTACCATATAAGAAGATTTTATATGGTAAAGCATGACATGATTCCATTTATTAGTATTTTCACCATATTTAGTTACTTCAACAACCATAATTTCACAAAATTGTTGGTACATAAAATAGAAGACGTGAAGTCATAATTCAATCTTGAGAAGAATTGTATTCTTCAGTCAAACGAACTAAACATTGCACCAATTCCTTTAAGAAGAAGAAGTATAAAGCATAATATCACTTTATTCCAGTGAGACATAAATCAAATTTTGGTAGAATTAGGAACACCTAACTATATGCTTCTATTATAGTGTAACATTGATGTTAAGTTATTGATCCATTTAAAGCATATTTGGATTAATTTTATTCAATATATGAACTTGGCGATTATTAGTATGCTATGAATAACATGCGCGTAGCGTGGGTTCGACTAGTAATTTATAATTAGTGGAACAAGAATAAGAAGTTGTAAAATGCTTTAAGGATTAATCTTCAGGAACATTTATTATACCTCTAGAATAAAGAATTTTTAAACTTTTAACTATAGTTCAGGATCAGTTCATTTAATAATGGCACAACAAATAGATTCAAGTTTTGGCTGTTTATTATATTAACATTCATTGATTTAGGAAATAGGATTTATTATTTGATTCTTTATAAAAAGAATGGGCTAATTGGTATTTACTAATAGCCTTTTGTTTGAATTTTAATATTAACTTAATCTGGTAGTAGAATTCTCAAGGGTATATAAGTTTGTTTTTTAAAGTATGTTGTTAATTTTTAGATTAGTGTTGAATTATAAATAAACATTATGTTATTTTCTGCTATGTATGCAATATGTTTAGAAAAGCAAGAAGCTTTTCAATAAAGATAGGAATTGAATAACTATAACCAGATAGCCTGTTCAATTGTATAACTAAACCGTATTTTTTTCCTCGAAAGAGTAGTTTTTGTTGAAATAAGTTGATTGTTGGATGAAGACAAGTTGTTATGTTAGTAAAATGAGTTGCTTTAGTTGAAAATGTTGATGTTTTAAATTAAAATGCTTGATCTAGATTGTGTCCTATTATCATAATATTTATAATTTTTTGTTAAAGTCTTCTATGTACACTAAAATATTTTTCATTATGTTATGTTATCATATAAAAACACTATAAATAAATTTTGAATTGTTTTTTTTTTCAAAATGCAATGAATAATATAGTAAACTCGAGCAACCCAATACACAATGACGACCATGATAACATTTTTCATGTTTCATGTTAGAAACGAATGAATGAGAAAGTGGGGAAGAGGAAGAATTAGAGTGTGTATTGAAACAAAGTCCTACATCATGGGATATTTGTTTCAATATCACTTTATATATCACAATCCATTATACTTAATCAATAGAAAAGAAGAAGGAGACATGAAGACTTGTGGCAATGTAGGCTTTGGGCCTTCATATTAAATTTAAAATGTCAAAGATTGGGCCTCGGGCCTTGCCCGCACAGCAATCGGAGCCGGTCCGTTTCATCCTGGGAGACAAATTGCTCATATCCTTTGGTGCGTACAAGGGGGCAATATTGTTTCAAGGAAACAGATATTATCTGGACTCGGACATTTACTAACGTTTTTTCTGCTGTTACAAAACTTATAAAGGGATAAGTAATGTTATTGAAGTTACTATCAGATTCGTTACACTTTTGTGTACTTACGAATTAACAATCTTGAAACAATTTTGTAGTTCGACAACTATGTCACAAAACAGCAACAATAACGCCGCACCAACTCAGACAGTGACGAACGTTCAGCCGGCGCCTCTGGTTCCGACAAGGCACTGTCTCATGGAGAAAGGCCAGAAAAGTTCAATGGGACGGACTTCAAGCGTTGGCAACAGAAGATGTTGTTTTATCTAACAACATTAGGCCTCGCCAAATTTCTAACCGAGGATGCTCCTGAAGTTTGCGAACTCGAACCCGATGCAATCAAAGTGGAGGCTGAAAATATCTGGAAAAATTTAGACTTTATGTGTAAAAACTACATTCTCAATGGTCTGGATAATAGCCTCTACAATGTCTATTGTACTGTTGCAACATCCAAGGAACTCTATACGACCTTGGATAGAAAGTACAAGACCGAAGATGCGGGATGAAGAAATTCATCGCTGGCAAATTTCTCGACTTCAAAATGGTTGATTCAAAGATTGTGATCAACCAGACTCAAGAACTACAACTGATCATCCGTCAACTGCAAGATGAAGGGATGATGCTTTGCGAATCTTTCCAAGTTGCCGCAACCATTGAGAAACTTCCTCCATCGTGGAAGGACTTCAAAAATTACCTTAAGCATAAGCGTAAGGAAACGACAATGGAAGAACTCATAGTTCGTTTGCGGATTGAGAAGATAACAGAATTTCTGAGAAAAAGGTGTCTCATAATATGGCTGCCAAAGCAAATGTTGTTGAGTCAGACAAACCTAACAAGAGGAAACGTGAGAATGCGCCTCAGAAGTCGAAGAAGAAATTTCAGGGTTCTTGCCATAACTGTGGAAAGAAGGGGCATAAAGCAGCCGAATGTTGTGCTCCCAAAAAGAAGAAATCAGAAGCAAATACGGCTGAAGTTACTAATGGCATTTCTGATATGGATTTATGTGCAGTAATATCAGAATGCAACCTTGTTGGTAATTCAAAGGAATGGTTTGTAGACACGGATGCCACTCGACACATATGTGCTAATAAGTGGATGTGTACAACCTATAAAACTGCAACTGATGATGAACAACTTTTCATGGGCAATTCATCTGCATCAAAGGTCGAAGGCAAGGGAAAAGTTGTGCTGAAATTAACTTCTGGAAAAGAGCTTACTTTGAGTGATGTTCTTCATGTTCCAGAAATCCGCAAGAATTTGATATCAGGGTCCTTACTTAGCAAGCATGGTTTCAAATTAACCTTTGTATCCGATAAGTTTGCATTATCAAAGAATGGAGTGTATATAGGAAGATGATATGTATGTGATGGTTTATTCAAAGCAAATGTAACCACTATTGTACCAAACACTGATATGAATAAAAGTGAATCTTCTGCTTATATTGTTGACTCTTCTAACATATGGCATTCTAGATTAGGGCATGTAAATTTTGATACACTGCGAAAAATGATTAATCTAGAATGTATACCAAAATGTAACATAGACTTCAACTATAAATGTCAAATTTGTGCAGAAGCAAAATTGACAAGGACCTCGTTTCGTCATGTTGAACGAGAAACTGAACCTCTAGACCTCATACACACTGATGTATGTGATTTGAAAATGTGTCAAACTAGAGGTGGAAAAAGGTATTTCATTACTTTTATTGATGATTGTACTAGGTACTGCTATGTGTATCTCCTTAGAAGGAAGGATGAAGCATTCAATATGTTTAAACAGTATAAAGCAGAAGTTGAGAATCAACTCAACAGGAAAATTAAAGCTTTAAGAAGTGATAGAGGAGGAGAATACGAATTCCCTTTTGAGGAATTCTGCGCTGAGCATGTTATTGTAACATCCCGGAATTTTTGACAATATCAATTTAATAATCTGTAGTTAAAATTAAATTGATATTGATGTTCTGTTAATAAATATTCAGATAAATTTAATAATCTTCTTCAATAAATATTTAAATTGGTTATTTTATCTTTTTAAAATAATAAATTGATTTCTATTTACAATATAAATATTTGGTTTATATTTTAAATAGATTGGTATTGTTTTAAATTTAGAATAAATTCAACAAATGATTTCATGACTTAATAAAATGGATATATTATTTAATAAAAATATAATTTCTTGTAAAGCGATTTAATTTAATAAGAAGGTATTTATAAAAACAATATTGATATGGTATTGTCTTTATAAATAAAGTTTTGAATAGAATTTGTAATTTTTATTTCAAATTGAGTTTACATTTATAACTTGATTTGAAGTTTGATTGATTTTGAATTTATTTTGAATTTTAAATTCAAAAGTATAAATCTTAATTATTTAATTGTTTTAACTTTTATTTGTGTAAGTTTTGAAACATGGTTGTTTTCATTTATAAACACATACACATGTTTAAATTAAACTAACCTATTTACTTAGGATTATATACACACATTAAATTATAATTAGTATTAATTATCTTTAAAGGATAACATGTGTTAAATTAATATGCATTCATTTAGACAAGTGTCTAATTTATGACAAGTGTAAAATTTGTTTTAATCTTTCTTTTATTTCCTAAAATCTGAGAATACATTTGTGTAGTTTACAATCCACATTTTCATATTGCATTTTTCTGAATCAAAGGAGAATCATGAACTCATTTTCATATCTATCATAAGGCTTGCATATTCAAGATCCACAATCCACAAATCTGCATTCCTTCAGATCCAAAAAAAACTGCATATTCAAGCCAACCTGCATAATCTAAAACTAGTTCCCCTCTGATCTATCTTCATCTGCATATAACAATCCACAAATTAAAGCACAAATTCATCTGCATTTACAATCAAAGCAAAAACTTGCATACTCCCCTCATCAAAGATCAGAATACTGCATTTCCTCTTCAAATTTCAAATGAAGTCTGCAAAATTTCAAAAAGGGCCTGCACTCTATTTTGAAAACCTGGAATGAATTAAGCCTGCACATGCTTGTTTCTGTAAACTTTCAAATGAGCAACTACATATTCATCTGCATGCATTGGGATTAAACAACTGCATCATCTTCATGAAGCATATCAAAGTCAAGCCTGCATTTCTATAAGCCTGCATGTGTTCTGCAAATTCAACAGTGGCTCTGCATTTGTTTTCTGCATTCATCAAAGGTGAGTAACATTTAAACTTAAAAATTTAATTTAGGTTGCTTGATGCATGCTTGAGATAAAGATTTTGATGTGTGCTTATAAAAGTCTGCTGTGATTATAATTGTATATGCATGTTGATTTTGTTCTGCAGTGTATACTCAAATTTATAACCTACTTTTAGAATCTTTTACAAATTGATTTAATTTGAGATTTATATCTGAGTTTTAGAATAATAAAAAGGAGTTTGTTTATCAGAGATTAGAATTTAGTTTATAAGTAATGTGTTTTACTTTCTTAAGTTTAGACTTAAATTTTTTTAGGGGAAATTAAATACTGTGAGTTCTCTGTAAACATAAGTAACTCACATGTATATTGATTTGGATTTAAAAACAAATCATATTAATATTTATATCAGTTTCAGAAACTAAAATTATTTACTGGAAATGTTTTTTTTAATCAAGTATTGGAATTTTAGGTATATGTTTCATTTATAAGCTGTTCTTGAACAAAATTTAGAATTTAAGCAAATTCTATTGATTCTTGGATTAAGAAATTCTGAAATTCTTTTGAGTTATTAAGAATGGATCATAGATCCTAAGAAAAATCAGAGAAATGTGTATATGTTGCTAGATTGACTGCAGTTTGGTTTTTTTTCTAAATTGAACCCTAGTTTTGAAATGGGTTTGAACATTTGATCAGTGAGAAGGGTAGGATGGACCGAGTGCATTGATGTTTTGGGAATCATTGAGTTGGTGGTGGGTGAGCTCGAGGCCGGAGAGGTGGGTATCAAGATGGTCGGGGTGGCGAACTACGGCCGTTGACAGGTTTCGAGTTGAAACCTGTAAATATTTTCCAGGTTTTGGAATTTGGGGTATTTTGAATTCTTTGATTTCGAGTTGATATGGGTTGATGTTAAAGTAGTGAAGGGCTGCATGTAGTTGTGGGATCATCATTGATGAACGGTAGAGGTGGAGGCGACATGTTTCTGGTGAACTATTTTGGGTGTGGAATGCTTCAGGGGAGATGAGGGGAAAGGGGAAGTTGGCTCGAAGCAAGTAGTAAAACAACTCGAAGTAATGCAGTTTTTAACCCGAAGTAGAAATTGATTTTTCTCGGGTTGATCTGCTGTGTTCAGGTTTCAGGGGAAACTGTGTTCTTTAAAAATCTGGGTTTTAAATTTTTAAAAAATCAGGGTTTTGAAAATTTAAAATCTGTAATTATAGGTTTGAATAAGGTCTAGGTTTAAATTTAATTCAAGTTTGAATTTCAAATTGGTATTTAAATTTCAGGTTTTTAAGTTGAAAACTGTTTTTATGTTTTCTTTAAAAATCTGGATTTTTTTTTTTTTTTTTTTTTTTGAAGTTTAAAAACTGGGTTTTAAACATTTGGAATTCTGCAGATTTAGTTAAAGTAAGATTTAGTATAAATTCAAATGTAAGTTGAATTTTAGATTCAAATTTAAATCTAGGTTTTGAAATAGAGTTTAAATTCTTAACTTAGTTAACTATTTCAATTTGGTAAATGGTTGAAATTTTAAATAATGAAGTTTTAAAATATGAAGCTAGTTTTAAGAATAGATTTTAAAATCTGGAAATCTGAGTTTTTAAAATGAAGCTCAGTTCAAATTTTAAAGAAGATTCAAAGTTGAAAGCTTTAAACTAAAATTGAATTTAAACTTCTAAAATTTTGAAATGAATTTAACTTCAAGTTTATATGATTTGATTTTTAAGACAACTTTTGATTTGTTCTAGAATTTAAATAAGTTTTAAATTTATTTAAAACTTTGATAAGTTAAAATTAATTTATTTTAAATTTGAATTTTAATTGAAATTTAAAGGTAATTTTCAAAAGAACTTTGTTTTAAATCAAATTGTTTTGAAACATAACTAAGTTATGTTTTATTTTGAAATTTAAATTTAGATTTATGTTTTAGAATTAATTAACAAGGTAATTAAGATTTGTTATTTAATTTAATTATTTAATTAAATTTGGAGTTAATAATTGATTATTGATTAATCAATTTGAAATTAAGATCATTAATTAAGTTATTAATTAATGATAATTATGTAATTAAGTTTTTAATTAAGGTTAGTTAATTTAAAAATTAACTTTAATTAATGAATAATTAAAGAATAATTTAAATGGAAGTTAATTTAAGTTAATTACTTTATAAAATAATTTGAGGATGGTTAATGAGAGTCATTAACCATGATTATTTAATAATTAATTAATGTAGTTAATTTTTATAATTAATTGGATTAATTAATTTAATAATAATCAAATATAAATGGTTTGAGTAATTACTTGATAAAGTAATTAAGAAATTAATTACTTAATGTAATTAATTTAATTGATTGAGATTGTTTAATTTAATTAATTAAGTTTAATTAGTTTTAAACACCTGGGTAAAGAATAATTACTTTATGTAATTAATGATTTGGAAATTACTTAGTTAAGTAATTATTTAATAATTACAGGTTGTAATTAAGGAGATGTTTAAGTATGAAGGAATTTGGATTAATTATTTAAATAATTAATCAAGGTATTAATTAAGAAATTTAATTTAAGGATAATTAATTTGGGTTAATATAGTAATTAAGTTGTTAATTACTTTGAGTAATTAATTTAAGAAATAATTAAGATCATTAATTATTTAATTAGTGATGTAATTAAGGATGATTAATTAGGATTAATTAATCAATAATAGGTAATTAATTAATGTAATTAATTAAGGATTAAGATAATTAATTATGATTAATTAATTTAATTGAAGTAATTAAGGGTTAATTACTGTTTAGTGAGGATAATTAATTTGTGAAATTAACTAAGAATAATTACATGGATGTAATTAAGTATAATTAATCAAGAGTGATTAATTAAAGTAATTTATGATTGATTAATTGATTTTAATCAATTAAATGATTAAGTAAGCAAGAAAATTTGGTAAAATAATTAATTTAATTTATTTTAAATTAATTAAAGATGAAGGAATTAATTTAATTCATTTTAAATTAATTTGAGATAGAGATGATTAATTTAATTCAATTTAAATTAATTATATTTGGTATGAGTAAATCCTTGCTTATGTATGGATGGATGTCATGGATTAACTTGGATGCTTTGTGATCTCAGAAATGAGATAAATGATATTGTGTGGTATGGATGTTTGATGATATTGTGATGATAACATAGGTTATCTATTGTGATGTTGATATATGGAATATCTATTTGATATTGATGATGTGAATTATCTGTTATATGATAATGTTGATTATCAGTTATGATTTAAGTTATCTATCTGTGTATATATAGATACTGTATTGAATTGTTTTAAAACTTTAAAACAACTTGGACCTTTAAAGACACGCTTTGGATTTCGATGAGACCGGGATCGGGTTTCCATATTTGGATATCCGAAAACCACATCGTTTCCAAATAACGTTAGGTCGTGAATTCAAAGTGGAGCTTTGTGAAGACTCGAGGTGTAAGGACTATGAGTCATTATAACTCTGTGGGTGATTCCGTAATGAGTTGACGGAATTAGTCCTTATAGATTCGAGATGGTGAATCAGAGTGCAAGGGTTATTGTCGTTAACTCTGAGGGTGATTCCAAAATGAGTGTAACGAAATAATGCCTTCGGTTTCGTTCGAACCCGGAACGGACTTGTATGGATTGAATGCTTCCAGCACATCGTCAGGTGGACGATGAGCATTCTAAGTGATGTGTCATATAAAGGTAATCGTAGCCTCAAACCTCATCAAACGGGAATGGCTAAAACAGGGGAGGTGCAGCAAAGCTTCGTGGGTCGCGCCCACTGGAGAGTAAGATTTTCCCCTGTCTAGAGGTCCCTTTTATTTCGGCTGTGTGGGACGGTTTAGTAGCTACAACCGTCGGGGTTGTCTTATTTGGAACTGTTCAGTAAGGAACGGGTCCGGCTTTGTGTTGCAGGGGAGTTAGGGTGGCTCCTCGGTACGGTGATCTAGGCCACGTACTGTGACGGGCGGTACCCCAGTAGCCCTGCCATTGTATGGAATCCAAAATCCAATAAGTGCCAACGGTTTTGATTGTATTACCCACTTTTGTGGCTAGTAGCTGGAATTTAATAGATGTAACAATTTCGGCTATTTCTTATTTATTTGAAAACCCTAGACACTATTATAATATCATCGGATTTCCTATCAAATGTTTTGGTTAGCGTAAGGTAAAAACTTTTCCATGTTTATGTGTGGGAAGTCTTACGTGATACCTTTCTTTTCAAAAGGTTTTTAAAAGTTAAGCAACTTTAACCTGTTACTCACACCAGACCCATGTCTGACCCGGAGTTTATTTTTGTTTTTCATAAACTCTTGGGTACTCAAATTTTTATGAGTAGTCAAGGGAATTCAGGTTAGGATTCTGGATTAGCTTTGACGATTTGTGGGGGAACAATGGAGCAGGAGGCTTCTACGTATAGCTATTGAGAATTCCGCTGTGCATTTTGTATTGTCTCTGGATTGTATTGAGTTGTATAACTAGACAGGTATCTATAACTGTCTAGTATGAGTTGATTGTGCTGTGTATCTCTGATGTATATGATACTATGTAAAGTATTATGTGATTAATATAATTTATTCGTTCCGCTGTGTTAGATTCTGATGTTGTTTCTTCTTCTCTTCTTTCTATTCTATTTTCTATCCCTTTCTTTCTTAAACATGACGCGATTTTCTGGGAGTGGAAAGTCGGGTCGCTACATTTGGTATCAGAGCTTTAGGTTGAGCGAATACCTAGGCTCTGAAGTGTATCTTTCTTTAGGGAGCGTTAGGTTGAGCGAATACCTAGGCTCTGTAGTGGTATCTTTCTTGAGAGAGCGTATTTGTAGTTTTATTATATATATATTTATATAATTATTTCTACCTATCTGTTGGGTTACCTGTTCAGGTTTTCCAATTTGAGTTATAAAGGTAGATGGGGTAGTATCGTGTGTTACACGATTACTACCATTGGTTGGAGTTTAAATGTTTGAGGTTGGAAGTGTTTTGTTGAGACTGTAGACCTAATACCGTCTCGATTGAGTTCTGAAGTAATGAAGAACTTCATTAATCTCTGAAGGAAACCTGTTAAGGTTCGGAGTTCATTTTTGAAGTTAGATGAGTAGTGTTTGGATCTGCTTGGTTGAGCTGAAGTAAGTGATGGTATTTTGAATACCTCAGGAGTAGTAGCTGCGTGATGAGATGTAGTGACTATGGATGTTCCCGAAGATGTTTTCTTTGGAACAAGTTAAGGAAGTGAGTCTGCTTCAGCGTTGTGGCTGTGGTCAGCTTGAGTTTTTATTTGCTTTGAAGTCCGAGTTTCTCGGTGAGCTTTGTTTTGGGATTCTTTGGCATCTGTGGCAGCAGTGTAGTTTGAAATGTTCTCGGTGTTGGCAAGAGATCTTCTGGCTTAGTAGTTTTTCTGAAGTGGAGTTCAGAAGCAGTTAAGTGAACCCGTTTCTTCGATGGGTTGGCTTGTTGTGAGTAAGCTGTTCTTTTTGGGTTAAGGGAGAACAGTTTTACTTGGATTTGGTTTGGGTGTTCGCAAAAGTGACTTGCGATTGTTTGTGAGTTCTCTTAGGTTATCTGAGTTTTTCTGGATGTCTTTAGGAAGTCAGAGTTTTGTCCATTGAGTTTCCTTATCAATTGGAATTCCAGGAGTGGTTCGGATGGTTCAGCTTTATAGAAGAATGGTTTCAAGGAGTTTGAGTTGGTATAGCAGCTCAGAGTTTTGGAGGAACTCCTGAATGATTCTTATGGATTTGTTGAACCATATCTCTGGGGTGTGTTATCCTGTTTGTGCTTGTGTTCTTCTTCAGCATTCTCTTCTTCGGATCAGAGTTGAGCAGCGGAAGCAGTTTGGAAGTGCATCTGCTTTCCTTTTCTGGAGAAGTAAGTTGTTGTTTTCTGATATTGAGGAGATCATTTTGTTGAGTTGATTGGTCTGGTTTGTTTCTAGAAGCATCAGCGAAGGTTGAGCTGATCAGGAAGGCTGTAGGTAGCCCAGGATCGTCTGGAGAGTTTTGTAGATAAGAGTCAAAGAGATTTGGACTCTGAAGACGGAGATTTATTTTGGATAAGTTTTCTCCGATCAAAGGTGAGCTATAAGATTGGATAAGTCTGAGAAGCTAGCTCTGAAGTATTTTGGATCTTTTTTGTGATCTTGGAGATTAAGTGATTGATCTACAGGATTGGATTGCCAGTTTGGATAACTGGGATCGATGAGTTTCACGTATCTCTGCACGAGTACGTGTATGATCTGTCTCTGGTTGTGGAACCAGCAGTTCTGGAGTTTTGATTGTTAAGTCAGACTCGTCTGTAGTCTGATATCTTGTCTAGTGTTTAGATATAGTTGTATAGGAGCTTTGTAGCTTCATGGTATTGTTTGTTTGGATTTTCTAGAGCGAGTGTCCCGGTGGATATATATATATACACTGGGGAAACTCGATGAGATTTTATCCAGATTTTGTCTGGATAATTAGATTTGTTTGATTGGTTGAATTGGTTGTTTGATTGTTAGCATATGTTTGATATATGCTTGTGTTTAAAATTAAAATTTAATAAGATTATTAAATTACCTTTGTTTTAAATTTCGAGGACGAAATTCTTTTAAGGGGGAAGGATTGTAACATCCCGGAATTTTTGACAATATCAATTTAATAATCTGTAGTTAAAATTAAATTGATATTGATGTTCTGTTAATAAATATTCAGATAAATTTAATAATCTTCTTCAATAAATATTTAAATTGGTTATTTTATCTTTTTAAAATAATAAATTGATTTCTATTTACAATATAAATATTTGGTTTATATTTTAAATAGATTGGTATTGTTTTAAATTTAGAATAAATTCAACAAATGATTTCATGACTTAATAAAATGGATATATTATTTAATAAAAATATAATTTCTTGTAAAGCGATTTAATTTAATAAGAAGGTATTTATAAAAACAATATTGATATGGTATTGTCTTTATAAATAAAGTTTTGAATAGAATTTGTAATTTTTATTTCAAATTGAGTTTACATTTATAACTTGATTTGAAGTTTGATTGATTTTGAATTTATTTTGAATTTTAAATTCAAAAGTATAAATCTTAATTATTTAATTGTTTTAACTTTTATTTGTGTAAGTTTTGAAACATGGTTGTTTTCATTTATAAACACATACACATGTTTAAATTAAACTAACCTATTTACTTAGGATTATATACACACATTAAATTATAATTAGTATTAATTATCTTTAAAGGATAACATGTGTTAAATTAATATGCATTCATTTAGACAAGTGTCTAATTTATGACAAGTGTAAAATTTGTTTTATTCTTTCTTTTATTTCCTAAAATCTGAGAATACATTTGTGTAGTTTACAATCCACATTTTCATATTGCATTTTTCTGAATCAAAGGAGAATCATGAACTCATTTTCATATCTATCATAAGGCTTGCATATTCAAGATCCACAATCCACAAATCTGCATTCCTTCAGATCCAAAAAAAACTGCATATTCAAGCCAACCTGCATAATCTAAAACTAGTTCCCCTCTGATCTATCTTCATCTGCATATAACAATCCACAAATTAAAGCACAAATTCATCTGCATTTACAATCAAAGCAAAAACTTGCATACTCCCCTCATCAAAGATCAGAATACTGCATTTCCTCTTCAAATTTCAAATGAAGTCTGCAAAATTTCAAAAAGGGCCTGCACTCTATTTTGAAAACCTGGAATGAATTAAGCCTGCACATGCTTGTTTCTGTAAACTTTCAAATGAGCAACTACATATTCATCTGCATGCATTGGGATTAAACAACTGCATCATCTTCATGAAGCATATCAAAGTCAAGCCTGCATTTCTATAAGCCTGCATGTGTTCTGCAAATTCAACAGTGGCTCTGCATTTGTTTTCTGCATTCATCAAAGGTGAGTAACATTTAAACTTAAAAATTTAATTTAGGTTGCTTGATGCATGCTTGAGATAAAGATTTTGATGTGTGCTTATAAAAGTCTGCTGTGATTATAATTGTATATGCATGTTGATTTTGTTCTGCAGTGTATACTCAAATTTATAACCTACTTTTAGAATCTTTTACAAATTGATTTAATTTGAGATTTATATCTGAGTTTTAGAATAATAAAAAGGAGTTTGTTTATCAGAGATTAGAATTTAGTTTATAAGTAATGTGTTTTACTTTCTTAAGTTTAGACTTAAATTTTTTTAGGGGAAATTAAATACTGTGAGTTCTCTGTAAACATAAGTAACTCACATGTATATTGATTTGGATTTAAAAACAAATCATATTAATATTTATATCAGTTTCAGAAACTAAAATTATTTACTGGAAATGTTTTTTTTAATCAAGTATTGGAATTTTAGGTATATGTTTCATTTATAAGCTGTTCTTGAACAAAATTTAGAATTTAAACAAATTCTATTGATTCTTGGATTAAGAAATTCTGAAATTCTTTTGAGTTATTAAGAATGGATCATAGATCCTAAGAAAAATCAGAGAAATGTGTATATGTTGCTAGATTGACTGCAGTTTGGTTTTTTTTCTAAATTGAACCCTAGTTTTGAAATGGGTTTGAACATTTGATCAGTGAGAAGGGTAGGATGGACCGAGTGCATTGATGTTTTGGGAATCATTGAGTTGGTGGTGGGTGAGCTCGAGGCCGGAGAGGTGGGTATCAAGATGGTCGGGGTGGCGAACTACGGCCGTTGACAGGTTTCGAGTTGAAACCTGTAAATATTTTCCAGGTTTTGGAATTTGGGGTATTTTGAATTCTTTGATTTCGAGTTGATATGGGTTGATGTTAAAGTAGTGAAGGGCTGCATGTAGTTGTGGGATCATCATTGATGAACGGTAGAGGTGGAGGCGACATGTTTCTGGTGAACTATTTTGGGTGTGGAATGCTTCAGGGGAGATGAGGGGAAAGGGGAAGTTGGCTCGAAGCAAGTAGTAAAACAACTCGAAGTAATGCAGTTTTTAACCCGAAGTAGAAATTGATTTTTCTCGGGTTGATCTGCTGTGTTCAGGTTTCAGGGGAAACTGTGTTCTTTAAAAATCTGGGTTTTAAATTTTTAAAAAATCAGGGTTTTGAAAATTTAAAATCTGTAATTATAGGTTTGAATAAGGTCTAGGTTTAAATTTAATTCAAGTTTGAATTTCAAATTGGTATTTAAATTTCAGGTTTTTAAGTTGAAAATTGTTTTTATGTTTTCTTTAAAAATCTGGATTTTTTTTTTTTTTTTTTTTTGAAGTTTAAAAACTGGGTTTTAAACATTTGGAATTCTGCAGATTTAGTTAAAGTAAGATTTAGTATAAATTCAAATGTAAGTTGAATTTTAGATTCAAATTTAAATCTAGGTTTTGAAATAGAGTTTAAATTCTTAACTTAGTTAACTATTTCAATTTGGTAAATGGTTGAAATTTTAAATAATGAAGTTTTAAAATATGAAGCTAGTTTTAAGAATAGATTTTAAAATCTGGAAATCTGAGTTTTTAAAATGAAGCTCAGTTCAAATTTTAAAGAAGATTCAAAGTTGAAAGCTTTAAACTAAAATTGAATTTAAACTTCTAAAATTTTGAAATGAATTTAACTTCAAGTTTATATGATTTGATTTTTAAGACAACTTTTGATTTGTTCTAGAATTTAAATAAGTTTTAAATTTATTTAAAACTTTGATAAGTTAAAATTAATTTATTTTAAATTTGAATTTTAATTGAAATTTAAAGGTAATTTTCAAAAGAACTTTGTTTTAAATCAAATTGTTTTGAAACATAACTAAGTTATGTTTTATTTTGAAATTTAAATTTAGATTTATGTTTTAGAATTAATTAACAAGGTAATTAAGATTTGTTATTTAATTTAATTATTTAATTAAATTTGGAGTTAATAATTGATTATTGATTAATCAATTTGAAATTAAGATCATTAATTAAGTTATTAATTAATGATAATTATGTAATTAAGTTTTTAATTAAGGTTAGTTAATTTAAAAATTAACTTTAATTAATGAATAATTAAAGAATAATTTAAATGGAAGTTAATTTAAGTTAATTACTTTATAAAATAATTTGAGGATGGTTAATGAGAGTCATTAACCATGATTATTTAATAATTAATTAATGTAGTTAATTTTTATAATTAATTGGATTAATTAATTTAATAATAATCAAATATAAATGGTTTGAGTAATTACTTGATAAAGTAATTAAGAAATTAATTACTTAATGTAATTAATTTAATTGATTGAGATTGTTTAATTTAATTAATTAAGTTTAATTAGTTTTAAACACCTGGGTAAAGAATAATTACTTTATGTAATTAATGATTTGGAAATTACTTAGTTAAGTAATTATTTAATAATTACAGGTTGTAATTAAGGAGATGTTTAAGTATGAAGGAATTTGGATTAATTATTTAAATAATTAATCAAGGTATTAATTAAGAAATTTAATTTAAGGATAATTAATTTGGGTTAATATAGTAATTAAGTTGTTAATTACTTTGAGTAATTAATTTAAGAAATAATTAAGATCATTAATTATTTAATTAGTGATGTAATTAAGGATGATTAATTAGGATTAATTAATCAATAATAGGTAATTAATTAATGTAATTAATTAAGGATTAAGATAATTAATTATGATTAATTAATTTAATTGAAGTAATTAAGGGTTAATTACTGTTTAGTGAGGATAATTAATTTGTGAAATTAACTAAGAATAATTACATGGATGTAATTAAGTATAATTAATCAAGAGTGATTAATTAAAGTAATTTATGATTGATTAATTGATTTTAATCAATTAAATGATTAAGTAAGCAAGAAAATTTGGTAAAATAATTAATTTAATTTATTTTAAATTAATTAAAGATGAAGGAATTAATTTAATTCATTTTAAATTAATTTGAGATAGAGATGATTAATTTAATTCAATTTAAATTAATTATATTTGGTATGAGTAAATCCTTGCTTATGTATGGATGGATGTCATGGATTAACTTGGATGCTTTGTGATCTCAGAAATGAGATAAATGATATTGTGTGGTATGGATGTTTGATGATATTGTGATGATAACATAGGTTATCTATTGTGATGTTGATATATGGAATATCTATTTGATATTGATGATGTGAATTATCTGTTATATGATAATGTTGATTATCAGTTATGATTTAAGTTATCTATCTGTGTATATATAGATACTGTATTGAATTGTTTTAAAACTTTAAAACAACTTGGACCTTTAAAGACACGCTTTGGATTTCGATGAGACCGGGATCGGGTTTCCATATTTGGATATCCGAAAACCACATCGTTTCCAAATAACGTTAGGTCGTGAATTCAAAGTGGAGCTTTGTGAAGACTCGAGGTGTAAGGACTATGAGTCATTATAACTCTGTGGGTGATTCCGTAATGAGTTGACGGAATTAGTCCTTATAGATTCGAGATGGTGAATCAGAGTGCAAGGGTTATTGTCGTTAACTCTGAGGGTGATTCCAAAATGAGTGTAACGAAATAATGCCTTCGGTTTCGTTCGAACCCGGAACGGACTTGTATGGATTGAATGCTTCCAGCACATCGTCAGGTGGACGATGAGCATTCTAAGTGATGTGTCATATAAAGGTAATCGTAGCCTCAAACCTCATCAAACGGGAATGGCTAAAACAGGGGAGGTGCAGCAAAGCTTCGTGGGTCGCGCCCACTGGAGAGTAAGATTTTCCCCTGTCTAGAGGTCCCTTTTATTTCGGCTGTGTGGGACGGTTTAGTAGCTACAACCGTCGGGGTTGTCTTATTTGGAACTGTTCAGTAAGGAACGGGTCCGGCTTTGTGTTGCAGGGGAGTTAGGGTGGCTCCTCGGTACGGTGATCTAGGCCACGTACTGTGACGGGCGGTACCCCAGTAGCCCTGCCATTGTATGGAATCCAAAATCCAATAAGTGCCAACGGTTTTGATTGTATTACCCACTTTTGTGGCTAGTAGCTGGAATTTAATAGATGTAACAATTTCGGCTATTTCTTATTTATTTGAAAACCCTAGACACTATTATAATATCATCGGATTTCCTATCAAATGTTTTGGTTAGCGTAAGGTAAAAACTTTTCCATGTTTATGTGTGGGAAGTCTTACGTGATACCTTTCTTTTCAAAAGGTTTTTAAAAGTTAAGCAACTTTAACCTGTTACTCACACCAGACCCATGTCTGACCCGGAGTTTATTTTTGTTTTTCATAAACTCTTGGGTACTCAAATTTTTATGAGTAGTCAAGGGAATTCAGGTTAGGATTCTGGATTAGCTTTGACGATTTGTGGGGGAACAATGGAGCAGGAGGCTTCTACGTATAGCTATTGAGAATTCCGCTGTGCATTTTGTATTGTCTCTGGATTGTATTGAGTTGTATAACTAGACAGGTATCTATAACTGTCTAGTATGAGTTGATTGTGCTGTGTATCTCTGATGTATATGATACTATGTAAAGTATTATGTGATTAATATAATTTATTCGTTCCGCTGTGTTAGATTCTGATGTTGTTTCTTCTTCTCTTCTTTCTATTCTATTTTCTATCCCTTTCTTTCTTAAACATGACGCGATTTTCTGGGAGTGGAAAGTCGGGTCGCTACAGTTATTATACACCAAACTACAACACCATATTCACCTCAATCCAACGGTATAGCCGAACGGAAAAATAGAATTCTTAAAGAAATGATGAATGCTTTATTAATCAGTTCTGGCTTACCAGATAACTTTTGGGGAGAAGCTGTTCTTTCGGCAAACCATATTTTAAATAAAATACCACGAAAGAAAACATCAAAGTCTCCTCATGAACTTTGGAAAAATAGACCGGCATCCTACAAATACTTAAAAGTGTGGGGGTGTCTTGCCAAAGTAGAGATACCGAAACCAAAAAATATCAAAATTGGACCAAAAACAATCGATTGTGTATTCATTGGATACGCACAAAACAGTGCTGCTTATCGATTTCTAGTACACAAATCTGAAATTGACGATATTCATGAAAATACCATCATCGAATCAAGAAATGCAAGATTTTTCGAACATATATTCCTCTCAAAACAGGGTACTGATAATTGTACTCAAATAGACCAAGAGAAAATGAATTTACTGATTCTCTTGAGATTACTGAACAAAATAAACTTCGGCAAACTAGTGCTGATCAACAAGTGGAGGAACCAAGAAGGAGCAAGAGGTCAAGGACCTCTAGGACCTTTGGACCAGACTTTTATACATTTATGTTAGAAGATGATCCATTGACATACAAACAAGCTACGTTCTCCAGCGATCCCCTTACTGGAAAGAGGCTATTAACAATGAGATAGAATCCATTATGGCTAACCATACCTAGGAGTTAGTTGATTTACCTCAAGGATGCAAGACCTTAGGTAATAAATGGATATTTAAAAAGAAATTGAAACCTGATGGTTCAATAGACAAGTACAAAGCTCGTCTTGTAGTCCAAGGATTCAGACAAAAGGAAGAACTGGACTATTTTGATACATATTCACCAGTGACAAGGATAACATCAATTAGGATACTAATTGCAATTGCATCCATACTTGATTTAGAAATACATCAAATGGATGTAAAAACTGAAATTTTAAATGGTGACCTAGAGGAGAAATATATATGAAGCAACCTGAAGGGTTTCTGAGCTATGGAAAGGAAAATAAAGTATGTAAATTAGTAAAGTCGCTTTATGGCCTTAAACAAGCTCCAAAACAATGGCATGGGAAATTTGATGAAACTATGTTATCAAATGGATTCACAATAAATGAATTAGATAAATGTGTCTACACGAAACATACACATTTAGGATATGTCATTGTTTGTCTTTATGTTGATGACATGTTGATCCTAGGAAATAACAAGGCCATAGTAACCTCTACAAAGAATATGTTATCCTCTAGATTCGATATGAAAGACCTAGGACTGGCTGATGTGATATTGGGTGTCAAAATTTTGAGAACACGACAGGGATATGCATTATCCCAATCACATTACATCGGTAAGATACTTGAAAAATTCAAGCAATATAATATAACTATTGCAAAATCACCTGTGGATATGAACCAAAATTGGGTAAAGAACACTGGTGATGGTATCTACCAGCTTGAATACTCTCGTATACTAGGAAGTATCATGTACGTTATGAACTGCACTAGGCCAGATATCGCATACGCTGTAAGCAAGCTGAGTAGATTTACCAGTAATCCTGGTAAACATCACTGGAAAGCGATGATCAGAGTTCTAGGATACCTAAAGTATACACAGAACTATGGTCTACACTATACAAACTACCCTTCAACAGTGGAAGGATACAGTGATGCCAATTGGATAACTGGATCACAAGATACAATGTCTACAAGTGGATATGTGTTCACATTAGGAAATGGAGCAATATCATGGAAATCACCCAAACAGACTTGTATAGCTAGATCTACGATGGAATCGGAATTTATTGCACTAGATAAGACCGCAGAAGAAGCATACTGGCTTCGAAGCTTCTTGGAAGATATTCCAAATTGGAGTAAACTTGTGCCTCCAATATGTATACATTGTGATAGTCAATCAGCAATTGGAAGAGCTGATAGTACACTATACAATGGTAAATCTAGGCACATTCGTCGTAGACATAAGACAATAAGACAACTTCTCTCTAATGAAGTTATCACTATAGACTACATGATGTCTAAGGATAACATAGGGAATCCACTAACAAAAGGCTTGCCAGGAGAGAAAGTTCAAACCTTATAGATGGGAATGGGGTTAAGGCCGATAGACTAAAAGTTTTTCTAAAATGGAAACCCCACCTAGTTGACTGGAGATCCCAAGATCTAGGTTCAAAGGGACAACTAAGTTCAAGAGAAACTTGATAGCACTGTTACACACAAACCATTCCTATGATAAGTCAGTGCATTATTTGCTGGAAAATAGGATAAGTATTAGTACTTTTAATGATGTTTGTACTTGAGGAATTACGAATAATCCTTAAAGAATCACCTACGTAAGTGCGAAGGTGCCACTTCAAAGAGAATTATAGGCCTAATTCTCTAAGCACTTATGAGACCAGGCAGGTGTTCAAGGCAAAAATGAACACAAACAGAGAACGAAGGATTATAAGAAACATTTGTCATGTGTTATCTATTGTAGAATTACACAAAAGGTTTACAGTTCAAGGACATTCTATGTCTACTGATTCACCTGTAACTCAAATAGGTAAACACTAGGAAAGTTCAAGGTCCATGTGCTACTTTAACTGATACGATAAATGGTTCGTGAAACTAAGAACAACTGCTCATTCATGTGGGGGATTGTTAGAAATGAATGAATGAGAAAGTGGGGAAGAGGAAGAATTAGAGTGTGTATTGAAACAAAGTCCCACATCATGGGATATTTGTTTCAATATCACTTTATATATCACAACCCATTATACTTAATCAAAAGAAAAGAAGAAGGAGACATGAAGACTTGTGGCAATGTAGGCTTTGGGCCTTCATATTAAATTTAAAATGTCAAAGATTGGGCCTTGGGGCTCTTGGTTTCTCGTGGTTAGATGGGCCTCCGTTTGCCTCTTGGGCCTGCTGCGCTGAAATGGCTAATTTTGGACTTCAAAATTAGACCGTTGCACCTGTACGCGCGCGCCTGTCGGTTAAAGGGTCGCAACCTTTCCAGTAGTCACGACCGCTCCGAATAGGCACCTCTTCCAGCCTATATATAGGGGCCCGCAAAACGAGATTAAATATACAGAAACAGTTCTCTTCTTCTTCCTGCTCCTCTTCCCACTTCACTACTCTCAGATCTATAATTACTTCTGTTCGTCACTCCGTCTGCCCGCACAGCAATCGGAGCCGGTCCGTTTCATCCTGGGAGACAAATTGCTCATATCCTTTGGTGCGTACAAGGGGGCAATATTGTTTCAAGGAAACAGATATTATCTGGACTCGGACATTTAGTAACGCTTTTTCTGCTGTTACAAAACTTATAAAGGGATAAGTAACGTTATTGAAGTTACTATCGGATTCGTTACACTTTTGTGTACTTACAAATTAACATTTCAGAACTTTCATTACTTCAAGATGTAAAATGAAAACTTATTTAAAGTTTACTCATGTTCTGCAAGTGAACGCAAGCTCAATTGCATTGCAAGTAGGCATACACAGATTTGCCTGAATGTAATTGAGCAATGTGCCTAGTTGTATTTTCTATAGTCGTTAATGCAATAGAACTAGGCACTAAGCTCAGTTGCAGTTGTAAATGCATCTAAACACTATGCCCGGCTACAAATTTGAACTAAGCACTTATAGTTGCAACTACAACTGGGCATTGTACTTAGTTGCAAATGCAACTTAGCATTACCCAGTTGTAAATGCAACTAAACTAAGCAATGCCCAATCGCATTTGCAACTAGGCACAATGATCAATTGCAAATACATCTGAGCACTGTGGCCAGTTGCAAAAAGTGCAACTGAGCAACGTGCCCAGTTGCATTTGCAACTGAACACTGTTTGCAATAGAAGATTTTTAACTCCTTGTAAAACAAATATTTCTCTTCCATGACATAAATTATTATAGAACACTTCATTTATAGCGTATAAATCAGCATTCAAATAGTATGTTATTGTGGAAACAATTTATCAAATGTGAATATAGTATTATTACCCTTCTTTTTTTACACACAATAGGTGAAAATGAGGATAACAGATGGAAAAATAGTCAACAATCATATGTTCTGCTCTTGGAGACCTGGACTTTTGCTATCTACAATGAGGGCATTTGATGCTCTTAGTATCAATATCCAACAAGCAGTCATCAGCTATTTCAATGGGTGACTTTAGAGTCAAGGTTTGTTTTCTTCTCAAATTAAGCTTTTATTACAAACAATTTAAATTTGGTTCATCATGGTTATATACACAGATCAATAGAGTTTATACATCAATCAAAAAACCCAAATGCACTGTCTCCAGATAAAAGTAAAGCACCAGTAAAGCTCTAAAATATATGTATAGATAAAAGCCAGCTCCAGCTTATCCATTGAATAGCCACATGCGCTAATATGGGACCTGCTATTTAGTTCACTCTTTTAAGAGTATCTGAGATAATAAAAGGAAAAACATAAAACCACAAGTCAGACAATAGTTTGGTCTAAGTGATAAACAATCTTAAGATACAATAAGAGTCAATTTAGTAAAACAGAGACACTAAGTATGAAGATTCATACCTAACACGTCCATGCATCCAACAAGTTAGCGCATAATACAATATAAGCTACACCATCATTGTCATCATAAGCGTACACTAATCTATTTA
This sequence comes from Allium cepa, assembly GCA_030765085.1. Classification (NCBI taxonomy): domain Eukaryota; kingdom Viridiplantae; phylum Streptophyta; class Magnoliopsida; order Asparagales; family Amaryllidaceae; genus Allium; species Allium cepa. The sequence continues at coordinate 568,111,099 of CM060928.1, read as the reverse complement.
TAACATTGGTATCAGGGTGCCTAGCCTATGCGGTTAAAGCGCTCAACAGATTCAATGCGGCGGAGGTGCAAAAAGTCATAGGCGGGATACAACGAGTATATAACGGAATATAGCCGATGACTCTAAAATAACATATAAAACTCGTACTTGATGTTTTTTACAGATATATAAATGGTAGTTAAATGAAAAATTAACATTCAATTGAATTATAATTAATACATAAATAATTTTAAATAAAAACATGTGCGAATATACAGTAAATAAACGTAAAACTGTTATATAACATAATTGAATTTAGTAGAATATTAGGGTATTTTTATTTCTGAAATATTAAAAATTCAACTAAATAAATTAATTTCTTAATTTTTGTAATGTATAAATGTCATTTTTCAATTCATTTCTTTCAAAGAAGATATAGTGGGAATAATGGAATATTGCGGGAATAATAGGATATAGCAGAAATAGCTGGGCTTAAAGAGGAAATACTATATTTAGGGCTGTATGGAAAAACCGTAGCGGTAGAAATCTGCTGTGAGATATAGCAGGGTTATCGGGGTAACAGCGGGGCATTAACTGCACGTACCTAGCTCAATAGTACCTATGTCATGAGACGTCAATTAAATTCACACAACAATTACCAACCATAGTAATCATTGTAAGGATATATCAAACACACACAACAACAATCGTCAAGAAGGTCCTACTTCATCCCGACCATCATTAAGGTCTCACATCATCACCAAGATGTCACTTCACTTGGACCATCACCAAGGTCAGACATCATCACTAAGATGTCAATTCTGATATTCGATAACACGTGCACTCATCACTGAGGTTAACAATACACCATGTCACAATCGAATTTGGTGCTCGATCATGTACCACCGTAAAGGTATTGCCATTACCAAGAAATGCTAGACCATCATCAAGGTTCAAGGTACACAGGCGAGGGTCCTCACATACCCTTGTCTCATGAAGCATATATCACATCCAGAACTATCAATGATCCCTTCTACACATGACTCGATATAAAAATACACCACATCCCACCACATCGCTTCACATTGCCAAAAAAATTTAGGTCTACAACATCTCCGCTTCCTTTGGCTTAAAGTACCACTCGGGTGACAATCACTCTAGCCTTAGTAGTGCATCAAAATCCACGAAGTTGCATCATCCTTGACTACGATTACAACCATTAACAGCTATTTGTTCCCACCATGAAGCACTCTTCAAGCTCACCAAAATTTCATTAAATCTCTCCCAAGTAACTTGAGACCAAACGCGTACGCTCAAAAGGCCTTCTTAAGAAATCACAAACAACCGCATCGCATTTTGGCCAAATTTACTACTCGATCCACTCAAATGACGACCACTCTTAAACTACACTCAAACGAGTTAAAACAAGAGCAAGCAGCAATACAACCAACACATGACAATCATACATTGTTGCTAAGAAATGTAATCAACAATTAAGAAATTTTATCATCCTAGATCTATCGAATAAGCAAATGGTAACCAGTATGGTCAAACATTCAAAAATAAATTAAAAGTTAATATTTGTATTCTGAAAATATTTTAAAGCTATTACTAAGGTTAGATTTCAGACATAAATTGTTTTAGCATTTTAAAACCATTTAAAAACGCCAATTTCACTATATAAACTAGAACACTCTAGTGATAAGTGTAAACCCACTCACCTTGATCCATAACAGCATGGATTCCCAAGAAAATATGAGATGAAAAGTACTTCACAAATTTAAACGCTATCCAAATCATCAAATAACTAATTTCACATAAATCCTCTTACTAATCCTTTGATTTGGCAAATTAAAGTAAGGAAAATGATTGATTTTTATATAAGGAAAAGGATATTGGATTTTAAAATGTTTTGGGGAAGTAGAATAATGAATAAATAATGTCCATTAGCCCTACTTGGCCTTTATCCCGAATTGGACCTTTGGGCTTAATCCGGGCCTAATTAATTACCCACTAATGTGTCGAAAGAATATCTCAACTTCAAACAGCCATATCTCCTAAACGGTAAAATTAAAGAGCTATTATGACCACTTTACGCAAAAAGAAACCATAATATCTTTCATGTGGAAATGGTTTCCATCCTAATTCGGCTATTATTATAAGATATAGCCCTCACATTTTTTTTCAAGGTCAAACCAAACCCAATAAAATTACTTAGGGTCAAAAACGTCACTACTCTACGTTCCTCGGGGTTATAGCATCATATGACCCATTTTAGACTCAAAAAGAATTTATAATCCTTTATTACGTAAAAAAAAGGTCATTTCACTCTCCCCTAGGAATTTCATCCTTGACATCCATCATATATGGTAAGTAACATATCATAGTTACCATACATGCCAAACAATTATTACTAATCATATCACACATGAAACATGCACATTTAAGCAACAAATAACATCCTTTCCTATATAACATGCATCATACTAAACTATCTAATATGGAACATCAAATGTGTTATCAAAGCAATAGCCAACGCTAAGAATAGAAATCTTACCAAGCGAAGAGCCCTGGATAAGTGGTACTCAAGCTCTTCTCGGTCTTCCAAGTGCAATCCCTCTCACTTTTAGTCCATTGAACCTTCACCAACATCATTATTATCCTCCTAAGCTGGTTCATATCATATCCAACTACGAATAGGCCTTTGCAGTCTAGAAGTTTCTAGCTCAAACTTGACATAACCAAGTCGATCCGGTGCCACATTTCCCAATGCCTCTTTTAAGCCCCCCCAAGAATCCACTCGTGGATAACGAATATCTATTGCTCACAATGCTCTTTGGAATACCTTAGGATCGCCTAATCCACTTCACTCACTAGTTAACACACTTCACTGCTATTCAACTCAACTCTGTAAGTATCAACTCGACGTTCCTTGACGATCTATCAACTATAACATGAATGTCATCATACCCTCCTATAGTCCTTGGCATTTCATCAACATATGTTCCAATTCTCTATGGAGAATCTTTAGCGGTTATGAAAACCCACTAGACTTCTTTTACTCAATTACCACTACTGATAGCTTACATTCCTCGATCTTGACATCCACCTCCATCCCTCTCTAATAAAATACTCATCCTTTACATTTTGTGACATTGATATGTGTAATCAACCTTGAATAACGATACCATTATAGCACTCATTCCTAAGTCCATCAATGTCAGGTTTAACCAATTTGTGGTCCTAATAGAGTCAACCCTCTAGGTTAACACTGCACTTCCTCATCTCCTTAGAATCTATCCTTATCTCTATCTTAGCTATGAACCTTGCTAGTATAGTATCTTACATCCAGCTAGCTCTGTTATGCTCTATCTGAGTTAGTCTTATCAATTGGCTTGCCAACACCTCTGTTTTAGCTCTTTCCTCTATTGGAAATCATAACTGGTAATGTACTCCAATCATATCCATGGTAGGAACACTACTCCTATGATAGTATATCTCCACAACCTCTTCTGCACCATTCTTAAGAGAATCTCATACTTCCCTTACAGTAGAAGACAAGAATACCGCATATGAGCACCAGTACAAGATCCTAAACTCTCAGCACTTCGTACTATCTCAAAGAGCCATTCACCCATTATGCCAATACTACAAGTACTCCTCATTTCGATATACTCTTACGAGTGGGTTGATACCAAAGATATTAATTTTGGTGACAACAATCATATAAACATATGTACTAATATTTTCCCAAGTTGTACAAAATATTTTTCAGGATAATATATAGGTTTTCACAAGTACATACAATTGAGTTTGAAGACTGGTCAGTAAAAATATTTTTGATGACCAAGATATTTGAAGAATCAAGGGTTTAGAGACAAAGACAAGAAGTGTTCAAGACTATAATTTGAAACGACCCGCCTTTCATTCCACAAAAAAATCATTTTCAAAGAAAAATCAAACATCAGATTTAGAAACTTGTAATCCTCTTCTATCAAGCCTGCCATCAAAACACTGTAAGAATTTCCAAAACCTGTGACCATTTATATCAAACCCTGAAACCTCTTTTATTAAGCATTTATCAAAAGCCTGTAGCTTTTTCAAAACTGCAAGCCTGGAATGTAGCTGAATCATCTTGTTCCAGTCCAGTCAGACATTCCAACTTCAAATGTTCAAGCTTCAAAGCATTTCAGTCTTAAGTCAAGCGATATAAGTTTCAGGAATCAAGCAATATCAATATACAGTTTTCAAATTTTCAAAAGGCTTCAATTCAATCCAGTTTCCAAAACTCTCTGCATATTCAAAAGGTGAGTAAACATTTAAATTAAAACTTAGGTAAACAAATGTCTGTGCATGTGAATTTCTGTGATGATAATTGTTTGCATGCATGTAAATAAGTAAACCTCTGTGTATATATGTAGTGTACATATCTATTGATTCTAACCACCTCTGTTATTAGTGCAAAGTGTGACGACCCGGAATTTTGAGCATTTAAAATCGGAATATTTAATTGATTTTGAATATTCAATAGAATAATTTTAACTTGAATTACGAATATCACAATTTATTTCATAATTAAATTATTGAATTAAATAACTTGAATTTGAATAAAATGTTGAATCTGGAATTTTAAGCCGATTAAAAATAATTTGAAGGCTTATAAAATTTATATTGATGATAGTGAAAATAGTAAAAGTGTTAGAATTAAATTTGAAAGTTGTTTGTTCAGTTTTGAAATTTATATCGTTTAAATTGAATTTAAAAATAGCATTCCGAGGCGCAGTCTCGGAATTCGACGAAACCAATTCCATCGAGTCCTTAATATTGAATTGTAATCGGACTTCAAATTTCGTAGCTCTTGGAGTTGTTGTATGAGCGTACGATATATAAACGTGTTGAATACTGTAGCTAACATCACGTATAGTGTAAATAAATAAATAAATAAATAAAAATAAAATAAAAATAATAAATAATATAAATAGCGTTACCTTCTTCAGTATGCTTCTCCATTAATCAATTAAAGTGTTAGATATTTTGTTCATTCTGGAAACATAGCGAAACCCTTTCTTCTCGCCCAAAACAAAAAAAATACAGGGGCCGAGTGAATTTACAGCCCCACGCGATATAATAAACTCATCTCCCTCTCTAAAAATCATCAATCATGGCCAAAAATCATCGTAACGAAATCTATTTTCGTTCGTAGCCAAAAAGGGAAGTTGCCGAACAACGAATGGTGGGACGAAGCCCAGGGTTTTTGCGACTCGCGTTCGCTTGTACGTGAATCAAGAAAAGAAGGAGACCCGCGACTGTAATAGAGATCTCGGCATCAAGATTTGGGCATTGATTGTCGAACGAGGGGTTTGCGTTCTGGTGGGCTACTGGGGATCGACGAAGTAGGCAGTCGATGGATGGAGGACAGCGGCGCCTGGGGATGCTCGCGAAGTACGAGTGTGGCCGTGAGTTAGGGAACGAATGGGGGGCATTCGATCGAGGTTAGGGATTCAGTTGCGAATGGGTTTAGGGTGGAAGCGAGGCTGTAGTGGCAAAGTTTTGGGTCGCGCGGTCTGGGTGTGGACGAGAGAGAGTGATGGTGTCTGGACTGTGAGGGTGTTTGTGTTCGTAGAGGGTCGGCGGCAGGTATAAGATCTATACTATTGAACAGATCTATTTTAATTCATAGATTTAGCATTTCATCCTTTGTTTAATTTAAGAAGGAGATGAAATTCATGCTTGCCTTGTTTTTTTTAAAATTTTTTAACACATGTAAACAGAAATAGATTAAGAGTTATGAAAAATATATATATACTTATAATTAGCTTATCAACTGTTAGGAAGTAGAATTATGTTCTGTTCGAGTAGTTAACTATTTCTAATACCTAAATTCAATGTTACTTAACTTTATAAACTCGGACTTAAATTATTTAGTTAAAATTAAACTATTAACTAATTCAATTTTATAAAAAGGGAATTTATCAGTTTGAATAAGGTTGTTAGTCAATTAAATAATTTAATAATAAGCGATCGTTCGATTATTTCGAATATTAATAAAAGTCATATAAATTGTTTATTCAAGGTAAAAAGTCATGAAAACGGGTCGAGACAGTAATGGACTGCAAACAAAAAGCAAAGGTGAGTTGATCTCACTCAGTTAAGTTTAAATTTAAAGGATTAAATTTAAATAATTGGTTGTATGGTTGAATTGATTGATGTGATATAGTATGGTATAATTTGAAAGTAGCATATTTTGTTGTGCTAACGTCTGTGGATGCAGGGAAAACAGGTTGGAGGGATCCAACTGGACCCTCAACATTTATTTAAATTATTTAATATTCTCTGTTATGATTGGCTGATATTCTATGATGGATTATATTGATATATTGAATGCTATGGTTTGATTGGAAATTATTGGTATGATGAATCACTAAATATATATAAATTGGATTTTGGGAAGGAAATAAAGAAGTGAATTTGTAAGTAAAATAATTATAGAAATTTGAATAAATTTAAGAACGAATTGGAAAAGAAATAAAGTGACTTTAAAATTCTAATAAATAGATCTTGAGTATAGAAAGGAAATTTGAATAAACGGAAAGTTAATGAATATTAAATCTTCAGTGATATTAATTAAAAGAAGAAAACGTTTATTTAAAATTTAAGATTTAAATTATTAAAAAGAACAAGGAAGAAATTGGGAAAATCTGAAATTTGTATATTTCAGTTAAAGATTTAAAATCAAATAGAAATAATAATAATAATAAAGTCCATAATTAATGAATTTGAAATGAACTGAGTAAGTAAAGAAATTTATTTCAAATGGAATAAATTGGGAATCAATTTAGAAAAATTGATTTAAGTGATTGGAAATTCTCTCTGGATAACCAAGTACGTTTTCAAAGTGAATTTTTTAAAATATAAGTTAAAAGTTTTAAAGTTGTTTTAAAAGGGCAAGTTATGGAAAATTTATTATTTCTAATATTTAAATTCTAAAGTAAGTGTTTCCTTTTAATCTATTATAGCAATAGTTATTTAAAGAGTGACTTAATATTTGTTTTATAAAGTGAAAACCGAGTTTTATATTTTATAAAGTAACCATATTTTCAAATATTTATATAGTATGTATTTTTAACCAACTATTAAAATAGTTTTAATTTAAATGTTTTAAAAGTATATATTTCAAAGTAAAGTGTTTTAATTTTTTTTTTAAATCAAGTTTTGTGCTTGGTAACTTCAATGGAGATAGAAAATATTTGGGAAAGTTATTCTGGAAAGAAAGATGGTTTTGAAACTGTTTTCAAAGGATTGAAAATAGAAATATATCTTGTGAAGATATTTTGAGGTTAATAAATAATTTTGGAAATTATTTATTGTTTGATGGTTGTTTCTGAATATTAATTTATAGTTAAATAACCGACTATCAATATTGGCCAAATATGTTGATCATTTCGAAGAGACCGGGATTGAGATTTATTTCTCGAAAACCACTTCGATCCGGTTTGTACGTTTCATGAAAAACGATTTTGGATTCGAAGATGGAGCAGTGAAGTGCAAGGGCTAATCGCTACTAATCCTGAGGATATTTCCAAATTAGATGCAGTAGGAATAGTGCCTTCGGTTCTGTTTGATCCCGGGACGGACTTGGATGCATGAATGCTTGCGAAACATCGTAAGGTGGACGATGGGCATTCTAAGGGATATATTCTAAAAAGGTAACGCTTAGCCTCAAGCCTCATGAAATGGGAATGACTGATAATCAGGAGTTATGCAGCAAGGCTAGGTGGGTAGCACCCAAGCAGGGTGAGGTCATTCCAGTCTAGATGTCCCTTTTTATTTCGGCTTAGTGGGCGGTTGCTGATCCCAACAGCGGGGTGATCTCACTCAGGATTATCCAGTAAGGGGTAGTCCCGACCTTGTGTTGCAGGGGAGCGGGCGTACTCCTCGGTACAGTGATCTAGGCCCCGTACTGTGACAGGTGGTACCCCAGTGCCTAGTCATTAGTTGGAAATCCATTTTCCCTACGAGCCTTGTACGAGTTTTGTTTGTATTACCCTCTCTGTGGCTAGTAGATGGAATTTAATAGATGTAACAATTTCGGCTATTTTATAAGTACTTCTATATAGACCCTATTATAATATCAGAGGATTTCTATAAAAATTGTTTTAGCTATCGTAAGGTAAAAACCCGACATGTTTATTTGTGGCGTGGTTTTACGAGATGCTTTTACTTTTAAAGGATTTTTGAAACTTTAATAATCAATTGGGTGTGATTTTCTCACGCTGGTATTCCAGACTGACTCGGGTGTTATTTAACTGTACGCTCGGGTCAGACCGAGTATTATATGATACAGGATATGATGTTGTGGAGCTCAGGAGACGAGCAGGATGACGATACGTACTCTCGTACTTGTTTATATATATACATATTCCGCTGTGTTGTGTAGCTGTGTATCCATTTGTATGTTATTGATGTGAGCTATGATTGATGTACTCTGATGATGTAATATATGTAAACAAATATATTTGATTTTGGGTAAAGATTATTTATTGTCTATTATATTTTACTCTGCTGCGATGGTTAGATTCTGTTGTTGTTTTCTATTCTCTTCTTCTACCTCTTCTTCTTTAACCCAAATGGTTCGTATTTCTGTACAACTTGAGTTGATTTAGGCAAAATAGTGTTGACTCAAGGGGTTCGGGTTTGCGGGCTGTTACACTTGGTATCAGAGCTTAGGTTGGTGATAACCTTGGCTCTGGTGGGAATTACTCATTTAAAATAGAGTCCATAGTACTCTAAAATGAGCTTGAGCGTATTAATAGATATGAGTGCGTATTTGTTAGTGAATATAAATTATTTTAATATTGTGTTGATTGGTTTATTGAGTGGTATATGAACCTTAGTCGACACAGTCTGCGCAACTGTATGGAAGGGGTTTCTAAACACTTGCATAGAACAATCGACACGATATTGTTTTAAATGTGGGTAAATGAAATAATTTTACCCAAAAACATATTTTGATATAAAGAATAGCTTTTGAAAACTATTTAGCTAATATATGGTTGCTTGGATGTTAGAAATGTTAATATTAAAATATTATCATTGTTAAGTGAAAAATTTAACTAGAAATTGTAAATATACTCAAAGATTGAGAAGATAAATCCAATTATGAAATGAAGTTTATAAATATGAATTATAAATGTAATTTATGAATTGTATTATAATCAAATGGGAAACTATGCAAATGAATCATAGTTAAATTTGATTTGAGCAGGATTTGGAACTTTAAAACCCCAGAGATTTTGGGAGTATTTTGAAGATAAATAGTAGCATTGTTGTTTTTGGGGGTATTTCTGAAAGGAAATAGGTTCAAATAAATTTTTGGAAGGGATATAGCATTGAATTCACTTCTGTTGCTGGAAAATAATTTCGGTGATGACTGCAGCATCATCGATGTTCATTTTCGAGTTTCTAAGTGATGAATTGCTGCCAAATTATTTATGCAGGAAAACCTGTTTGTTTTTGAAATTTCAAAGGAAATTTGTTGCGAATAAAACCAGGGTTGGTTTAATTTTTGAGAATTTTGATTTTGAGATGTTAGAGATTTCAAAATGATTGAAACCAATAACCGGGTGTTTGAAAATCCTGATGAGATAGGTTGTAAGTTATAAATTGAGATGATTTTTTTTAAATCAGGAAGGAAATATAAGCTTTGAATGTTGGAATTTAAATTTAAAGAGATATCCAGTTGTATTCAAATTAAGTTAAAAATCGGATTGAGTTAAATAAATCTGAGTTAAAATAAAATTGAATTGGAATTGAATTCTTACCTGGATAACTAGAAAATAAGTTGGATAGGAAATAAATTGGATAAGAATTAGATTGAAATAAATAAACCGGAATAACTTATAAAAGAATTAAAATGCATGAATAAAATATGCTTGGGTTATAAAGAAGCATAAGGCTTGAGTTAAAATAAAAGAAGAATATATTCAAGCTTATGATGAATGGAATTGTATAAAACAATAAGTTGTGACTTATTAAATTGAAAATGGAATACAACGCCCAAAATCAATATTTTGATGAATTGAAAAATGAAAAGAGAATCCAAACTTGAATTATAAAATAGATTTGAACTTAAGAAATTAAATGAAGAGATTTTGAGATTAAAAATCAAGTGTTGAATTTTGTCCAGGGGAAGAATTAATTAGATAATAAATTAGTAAATGTAATTGAATGGTGAGTTTATGATGAAGTTTGGAAATAAAATCAAGTTATAAATTGAATTTGACTTAAATTGTTGATGAAGTGAAAGTAATTGAGAATGAAGTTGAATTGTGAGTTCATAAAATTGGATGGTAAATTGAAAATGGATAGTGGATCCAGAGCTTGAGTTATAGATTGTACTTTAACTTGAAGTGTTACCAAATTAAATAGATTAGGAATGTATCGAATAAAAATATGATTGGAGTAAAATAGTAATAGTTGAATTGCAAATAAAATCCAAATACGTAGAAATAAATTGAAATGACCTTGTAATTTATTTAAGTGAACTGAGAATGAATCGAACTTGGAAATTTGAAATTTATAATAACTAATCAAGTAAATTTGTAGTTTGAAAGAAGATTGGATTGAAATAGAATCAAGTTAAATTGAAAAGAGAACTTTGTTTGCAAAATGAGAATGAGCTTAAGTATAAAATTTGAATATATTGAAGTAAATTGACTTAAGCTAAATGAATGAAGGAGAGTTGAATTGAATTCAACTTAAACAAAGTTTAATAATATTGGATTGGTTTTAAATCAAGTGAAAATAAATTTGAATCGAAATAGAATTTGGTGGGTTATAAATCATATTTAAGGAAATGAAATTTATAATGGTTTGAGTGAGTAAACTAATTATATTGAAATAAATTAATGGATAGAATAAATAAGAATCAAAATGAAGTGTGCTTTAAATAAGTTGAGAAATGGTTATGGAATGCAATAGCTTGGATTGTCTTCGAGCTAAATACAATAGTTTGGAATAAACAAATTTGGAATGAAATGTAAATAAATGGATTGTAAATGAAATTTAAATGGAATGTGTCGAGCTAAATAAATGATTGTGAATGGATTAAAATAAAAGGGAAATTTAATTGGCAATTAAGATGAACCTAGGTTGTAAATGGTTTTGAATGAACAAGTTGGTTATGCAAGTGAATGTATTCAAATCTGAAATGCAATGAAATGAGAATATATGAATTGTGAATAAATTTTAAAAATGGAATAGAATTATGTATGAATTGAGTTGAAATCCATTTGAAATGGTTATAAAACAAAAATACTTATTTATTCACATAAATCTCGTTGAAATGCATAGAATAAATTGTCATTTGACATAAATAGAAGTAATTAAAATTCTATGAGTTGATAGAAGTAAAATAAATTGATTTTGAGAGCAATTGAACTAAATAAGAGTTCAGTTTGCTTAAAAATAAATTAATTGTAAGCGATTGAGTTTTAAATCATTCAAATTGATGAAGTTGTATACGAATGGATTGAAAACCATTCAAATTGAATGAAAATGGGTTATAAATTAATTTAAACAGTTGAATTAGTATGAAAATTGTATAAATTGCTTACGGAAAATGTTTGATGTGCATTTATTATAGAATTCATTTGTTTTAACCATTGCAACTAAGTGAAATTTAGTTAAACCGCATATATTTGGCACTTACATGTTTAAATTGAGTAAGTACAGGTACCTGGAAGCCGTGTGGCTGGATTTGGTTATGCTATTGCTAAAAATTATAAGCTGTTTGCTTAAAAATGCTAAATAAGGTACGCCTACGTAATAAAAATAGGAAATATGAACTGTTTTTTGGTTTTTCCGACCGTGTGGGTCGATGTATATATATTTATCTCTTTTGTCAAATTGCAAAAGCTCCTCCGTACAAAGGGGACTCTGCCAAAAATTTTGGGAGTTAGAAATTTTTTTGAAAGTTTTTGGAGAATATATGTTAATAACAAAACGAATTTAAATTGGCTTTTTGTTTTCTTTTTGGATTTGGGAGGCTGTAGAGCCATTTTGTAGTTGTACCGAGCCAGCCGCGCAAAGGAGACGCTGGCAAAAAATTTCGGGAATTTAGGGAGATAGAAAAATTTTGCAATTTTTTGATAATTCAAGATTGGTTTAAAATTTAAACTTGAATGGTTAATCAAATAGTATAGTTTGAAAACTATGGGCGAGTAGAGAAGTTAATAAGAATGATAATGGTCTTTTATAAAAGGATAGTTGGTAGAATGTTGAACTGTTTGATTTTAGGGAAAATAGTAAACGGGTATTGGACCATTCTTCCTAACTAGTAATTTCGGGGACGAAATTCTTTTAAGGGGGGAGGAATGTGACGACCCGGAATTTTGAGCATTTAAAATCGGAATATATAATTGATTTTGAATATTCAATAGAATAATTTTAACTTGAATTACAAATATCATAATTTATTTGATAATTAAATTATTGAATTAAATAACTTGAATTTGAATAAAATGTTGAATCTGGAATTTTAAGCCGATTAAAAATAATTTGAAGGCTTATAAAATTTATATTGATGATAGAAAGATAGTAAAAATGTTAAAATTAAATTTGGAAGTTGTTTGTTCAGTTTTGAAATTTATATCGTTTAAATTGAATTTAAAAATAGCCTTCCGAGGCGCAGTCTCGGAATTCGACGAAACCAGTTCCACCGAGTCCGTAATATTGAATTGTTGTCGGATTTCAAATTTCGTAGCTCTTGGAGTTGTTTTGTGAGCGTACGATATATAAACGTGTTGAAATTGTATTGAATACTGTAGCTAACATCACGTATAGGGTAAATAAATAAATAAATAAATAAAAATAAAATAAAAATAATAAATAATATTAATATCGTTACCTTCTTCGGCACGCTTCTCCATTAATCAATTAAAGTGTTAGATATTTTGTTCATTCTGGAAACATAGCGAAACCCTTTCTTCTCTCCCAAAACAAAAAAAATATAGGGGCCGAGTGAATTTTACAGCCCCACGCGATATAATCAACTCATCTCCCTCTCTAAAAATCTTCAATCACGGCCGAAAATCATCATAACGAAATCTATTTTCGTTCATAGCCAAAAAGGGAAGTTGCCGAACAAAGAATGGTGGGACGAAACCCAGGGTTTTTGCGACTCGCGTTTGCTTGTATGCGAATCAAGAAAAGAAGGAGACACGCGACTGTAATCGAGATCTCGGCATCAAGATTTGGGCATTGATTGTCGAATGAGGGGTTTGCGTTCTGGTGGGCTACTGGGGATCGACGAAGCAGGAAGTCGATGGATGGAGGAACGCGGCGCCTGGGGATGCTCGCGAAGTACGAGCGTGGCCGTGAGTTAGGGCACGAATGGGGGGCATTCGATCGAGGTTAGGGATTTAGTTGCGTATGGGTTTAGGGTGGAAGCGAGGCTGTAGTGGCAAAGTTCTGGGTCGCGTGGTCAGGGTGTGGACGAGAGAGAGTGATGGTGTCTGGACTGTAAGGGTTTGTGTTCATAGAGGGTCGGCAGCAGGTATAAGATCTATACTATTGAATAGATCTATTTGAGTTCATAGATTTAGCATTTCATCCTTTGTTTAATTTAAGAAGGAGATGAAATTCATTTTTGCCTTGTTTTTTTTAAAATTTTTAACATATGTAAACAGAAATAGAAATAGATTAAGAGTTTTGAAAAATATATATACTTATAATTAGTTTATCAACTGTTAGGAAGTAGAATTATGTTCTGTTCGAGTAGTTAACTATTTCTAACACCTAAATTCAATGTTACTTAACTTTATAAACTCGGACTTAAATTATTTAGTTAAAATTAAACTATTAACTAATTCAATTTTATAAAAAGGGAATTTATCAGTTTGAATAAGGTTGTTAGTCAATTAAATAATTTAATAATAAGCGATTGTTCGATTATTTCGAATATTAATAAGAGTCATATAAATTGTTTATTCAAGGTAAAAAGTCATGAAAATGGGTCGAGACAGTAATGGACTGCAAACAAAAAGCAAAGGTGAGTTGATCTCACTCAGTTAAGTTTAGATTTAAAGGATTAAATTTAAATAATTGGTTGTATGGTTGAACAGATTGATGTGATATAGTATGGTATAATTTGAAAGTAGCATATTTTATAGTGCTAACGTCTGTGGATGCAGGGAAGACAGGTTGGAGGGATCCAACTGGACCCCTCAACATTTATTTAAATTATTTAATATTCTCTGTTATGATTGGCTGATATTCTATGATGGATTATATTGATATATTGAATGCTATGTTTGATTGGAAATTATTGGGTATGATGAATCACTAAATATATATAAATTGGATTTTGGGAAGGAAATAAAGAAGTGAATTTGTAAGTAAAATAATTATAGAAATTTGAAAAAATTTAAGAATGAATTGGAAAAGAAATAAAGTGACTTTAAAATTCTAATAAATAGATCTTGAGTATAGAAAGGAAATTTGAATAAACCGAAAGTAAATGAATATTAAATCTTCAGTGATATTAATTAAAAGAAGAAAACGTTTATTTAAAATTTAAGATTTAAATTGTTGAAAAGAACAAGGAAGAAATTGGGAAAATCTGAAATTTGTATATTTCAGTTAAAGATTTAAAATCAAATAGAAATAATAATAATAAAGTCCATAATTAATGAATTTGAAATGAACTGAGTAAGTAAAGAAATTTATTTCAAATGGAATAAATTGGGAATCAATTTAGAAAAATTGATTTAAGTGATTGGAAATTCTCTCTGGATAACCAAGTACGTTTTCAAAGTGAATTTTTTTAAATATAAGTTAAAAGTTTTAAAGTTGTTTTCAAAGGGCAAGTTATGGAAAATTTATTATTTCTAATATTTAAATTCTAATTAAATATAAGTTAAAAGTTTTAAAGTTCTAGTGGTCCAGTGGTTTCGACATAGTGGATGTGGCTACATTGTGTTGTAGTGGCACCGGATCGATTCCCAGCGGCCACAATAATGAGGCATAGTGCACGGCCACTTATAAAACCGGCTTAACCAAAGGTCAGGGCGACATAGTCTCCCTGTCCCCAAAGTTTACAAACCATGTTCAAACAATAAATCCAAACAAACTAAAAATTTTTCTTTTCAAAAATGGGGACCATTCCTCTTTCTAATCTTCTTCCCGCTAAACAGTCCCATCCCCTTACTCCTCGTCAACCCTGTCCTTCTTCTTCGATTCTTGTACCACCGTCCGTAACTACCCATCGCCCTGTGTCAGTTCCCCCTGCATCTTTTGTCAGTGAGCCTGCAATTGTTGCAGATGCTATTCCGTTACTTCCTTCTTCTGCACCTTTTCTACCTCAACCTCCTCCGTCTCCTCCTCGTGCTTGGAATTCTCTCTTCAAAGTAAAACCCAGCAATGCAGGGAAATATGTACCTCGTGAGTTGCAGCTTGATTTTATTGGTAAATCAATTGTGCCACCTCCTGATGTTGTGCAGGCTGGAAATGCGATGTGGAAAGAGTATCTTGTTGGTTTTTTCCTTGATAACCCTCTCCCATATTCTACAGTGGTGTACTATCTCAAAAAGGTTTGGAAACTTCGTGGTTCTATAACTGTTAAGTCTGATGGTTTTTTGTTTCTCTTCAAATTTTCTAATGATGAAGATAGGTCAAGAATCGCTGAATCTGATCCTGTAGTTATGAGAAACAAACTTTTTATCGTGAAACCATGGGATGAGAACATTGGCAATACTTGTAGTAGTATTAGAACAGTTCCAGTTTGGATTAAACTCTACAATATTCCACTTTATGCTTGGTCACCATTGGGTATCAACTGGCTAGCTACTAGAGTGGGGAAGCTGCTTTGTTTGGATGCCTCAACTGAGAAATTTGAGCGCATTTCTTTTGCGAAATGTTTAGTTGAAGTAACTCCAAATCAAGAATTACCTGATGATTTTCCAGTTCAATTGCTTAATGGAACTGAGCAGATTGTTAAAGTAGAATATTTGTGGAAACCTGAAATATGTATTGAATGTAAGGAGTTTGGTCATACTGTAGAAAGTTGTAAGAAAGTTGAATGTTTAGGTGTTGTAGAGCAATGTTTAGAAAAAGAGCAGTTGACTACAAGTGTTGAAGGTATGAATAAGATGAAGAAGGGGCAAAGTAAAGTAAAGCAGGACACAGTTAAAAAGATATGGCAAAAGGTAGTTAACAATAAAGGGAAAAAAGTTGTAGTATGTGAACAAAATCAAGAAAGTGCTTTGAAGAAATTAGGAGATAATGGAACTGTAATACATGATGGTACTGAACAAAGCAATAAAGAAAATGGTAAGGAAAGTTTACAACCAAGTGTTGAGAATATTTGCACAGTAAGCACACAAAATCAGTACAACTTGCTACAATGTGCAGAAAATGAATGTTATAATTTGGAAATGAATGATAAGGAGGAAGGAGAAATTACAGTTGAAGATCAAAATAGACAAGAACACAATGTGACAATCAAGTATTCTAAAGAGAATGAAACAAATGATGAACAAAATGAATTATGTACTCAAATTCAGGTTACTAAACCTAGTGTCAAAGAAAGTAATAAATTTCTATCCACCACAATAATGAGTAGTACAGGGGTTGATAATGTTGCAAATGAAGAACATGCACACACTCAAGTAACTGCAACTGATTTTGATACAAGATGGTGTCAAACTTTTGAAACACAAATAATTCAACTTATTTCCACCCTGCATTCTGCTTCTGTTCAAATTCAACCATCTACCTCTCCACATTACAATTTCTCAATCCACCTCCCTGGTTGGCCTACATCTAATTCAAACTCCCAAACTGCAGCTCATCATAATCCTCCCACTCATACAAAATCTCAACCAACATCCCCCCGGTCTGTTCCAAGAAGGAAAATAGAAACTAGGTCTTTGTCAGCACAGAGGAGAAATAGCAGCTTCCAAAACCAATTTCTTTTTAATGTTTAAAAATATTGCATCTTGGAACATAAGAGGAGCACATAGTAATTTGAAACTTGATCAAGTGAAAAGCTATATTGCAGAGCATAACATTTGTATTTTTGGGCTTCTTGAAACAAAACTCAACAGTACTTTATCCCATAAAGCTGCTAAATACATAAATCCAAAATGGTCGATACATCATAACCTTGAAGCTGCATCTTATGGAAGAATTCTTGTCATATACGATCCTACTATTATAACTCTTTCTCCTATTCTCTCTGCTAGGCAGTATATTCACTTTCATGTCCTTGTTTGTCAATCTCAAATTTCTTTCTACTTAACTTTTGTATATGCTGATAACTCTGTCTCCTCTAGAAATGCATTCCTTAATTCATTGCCACCTTTAAGACAAGCATCTCACCCTTGGCTTGTTCTAGGAGATTTTAACTCCTGTCTTGCTTATGATGATAAATATGGTGGTTCTCCTCTTCTACCTAGAGACATTGAAACTCTCAATCTTGCAGTTCATGATTCTGATTTGTTATTGATTAACAAATCTGGAGCTAAATTCTCTTGGAATAATAGAAGTCGTAGTGGTGTGAGAATTTTCACTACTATTGACCATGCTTTTAGTAATTTACAATCTCTCTTTCAATGGCCATGTCTCTCTGTTTTTCTTCCTCAACCTATTCTATCAGATCACTCCCCCCTTGTCTTAACTTTTGGGAACCATTTGAGAAAGGAAAAAAGAAGTTTTAAATTTTTTAATGCATGGTCCAAGCATGAACATTTTTTGAGCATTGTTAATCAAGCTAGCTCTGAATTTAATTGTTATGGTAACCCTATGTATAAATTTTGCAGGAAACTAAAAAGTATCAAGATTGCAATCAAACTGTGGGTATCTTCTACTTTTGGCACTGGTAGCCTTCTGTCCACTACACTGAAAGAGCAGCTGAAGAATAAACAAGAGTACATGATGGAACACCCACTTGATATCCAAGCATCTGTTGAAGAGGGGAAATTACACAAGGAAGTTCACATTGCTCTCTCTTTGGAAGCAAGCATGAAGAGGCAGCAATTGCACAAGAAATGGATAGTTGATGGGGATAGAAATACAAAATTCTATCATGATTCTATTAAGGTTAAGCATTCTAGAGAGAACATATTTACAATTACTGATGAGCATGGTACACTTTTCAATACTGCAGATTCTGTAGATCAAGCATTTATCCAAAACTACACTAATATGTTTATCAATGCTGATGAATTCATTCCTGATTTGAACCTTATATCCACCCTTGATCTTCCTTGCATTTCTGATATTGATGCTTCCTCTCTAATTATGCCTGTTTCAAATGAAGAAATCAAAGCCACCCTTTTCTCTATGAACAAGCAGTCAACTGGTGGCCCTGATGGATTAAATGTCATTTTCTTTATATCAACTTGGAATGTGCTAGGTGATGAATTTTGTGCTGCAATTCACAACTTTTTTAATAAGTGTAAGTTGCTTGGGGAAGTCAATAGTACCAACATTGCCCTGATACCTAAGGTCACTCCTCCTACTAGTGTTACTTCTTTCAGACCTATATCATGTTGTAATGTTGTTTACAAGTGTATTTCAAAAATCATAGCTTCACGACTTGTCAAAGTTCTGCCTTCTATTGTTTCCAATAACCAATCTGCATTTTTACCTTCCAGAGACATAATTGATAATGTTCTCCTTGCTCAAGAATTACTCAAAGGATATGGAAAGAAAAATGTGGTTCCTGCTGCCACAATCAAACTTGATATTTCCAAGGCTTATGATACAATCCATTGGGACTCTATTGTTAGGATAATGGCTGTGATGGGGTTCCCTAAAGTTTTTGTGTCCTGGATATATGTATGTATATCCACCCCTTCCTTTTCTGTTGTTATTAATGGCAGACCTGTTGGTAATTTCAGAAGTAGTAAAGGAATACGCCAAGGTGACCCTATATCATCATACATATTCTTGATGGTTATGGAAGTGTTAACAGTTATGCTTAGTGATAGGTACAAACTTAAATTCATTAAGTACCATCCTAAGTGCTTTGATTTACAAATCACCTCTATTATGTTTGCTGATGATGTTATGGTGTTTACCAAACCAGATTTGCATTCTTTGAATGGAGTTTTGGAAGTTTTGCATGAATTTCACTGTATGACAGGGCTATCTATTAATCATGGCAAGTCTTCTCTATTGGTCTCTGGTGTTAATCAAATACAGGCTGCTGCTCTTCATAGTCATACTGGTATCTCTTGCATGTCTAATGATATGAAGTATCTTGGTCTTCCTTTAATATCTAAAAGAATTACTAAGGCTGATTGTATTCCACTTTTCAACAAGATCACCTCTGCATTATCTTGTTGGGACAATAGGAGTTTGTCTCAGAGTGGTAGGCTAGTTATAATTAAGTCTGTTGTTTTTCCCTCATTGGTATACTGGGCCAGAACCATTATTCTACCTGTTAAAATGTTGCAACTAATAAGGTCTGCTATGATTAGATTTTTTTGGACAGGAAGTATTCATAACAGGAAGATTGTGCCTTGTTCCTATTCTAGAATTGAGACATCATTGAAACTTGGTGGATTGGGAGTTATAAATATCAGGAAATGGAATACATCTGCTATTAGTAAGCAATTTGATGCCCTCATAAAAAATAAGAAAAGTTTGTGGGTTAGTTGGACATGGAAACACAGCATTAAGAATAAGCATTTTTGGACTATGGATACTCCTCAGAGCTGCAGCTGGATTTGGAGAAGTATGTTAAATCTAAGGCATGTTTTCCTCCCAATGATTCTTTATGCTGTGAATTCTAATATGCCTGTTAGTTTTTGGCATGATCCATGGGTTAGAAATGGTCATATCCTTTACAATGTTTGTGATCATGCACAGATGATACAGTCTGGAATACATCAAAATGCATTAGCTAATGACTATCTTCATAATGGCAAAATACTGTTACCAAATACCAGTAATCAAGTGCTAAAGCTGATGTGGGATGATATACATCAGCATTATTACAGTGTGAAGCAGGATGCTTGTGTTTCATGGGATAACAAGCCTCACACTGTCAAAACTGTTTACAATTACATTACTGATAGTGTACCACTTATAGCTGCTAAGTGGTACAATGTGATATGGAATACTGATTCAACTCCTAAAGAAAATTTAATGATGTGGAATGTCATAAATCAGGCCTTACTAACAAGAAGTGTTATCAGTAGCTTTGGAATGGTTTGTTCCAACTTGTGCTTATTCTGTCAACTACATGATGAGACAACTGAACATCTTTTTTTTGGTTGTCCTGCTTTACAGTTCATTATTGACAGGATATGTAGTATTTCTGGATATCACTTAACTGGATCAACAACTAGTACTCTTTGGCATTTAATCTATAAAGCAACTAAGTGGAGAAAAGAGCAAGATAGAGCACTTGCTGTTGCATTGAAAATAAGTATGTGTGTGATCAGGACAGAGAGGAATTCAATGGTTTTTGACAATACTAGAAGAACTGATGCTTTAATATGGAAAGATATCAAGTCTCGTACTCATTCTCAGCTTGTTTTTAGTGTTGCTGTTTTCCCTCCTTCATTGGTTGATGCTTGGGGATGAGGTTGATGTTTATGTTGTTTTTTTATTTATTTGTTTTTTTCTTTATGTTGTATCTTTTTATTGTATTGCAATAAAACTAGTAGGGGACCAGTTAACCCCGCTGGCTTTGCCAAAAAAAAAAAAAAATTCTAAAGTAAGTATTTCCTTTTAATCTATTATAGCAATAGTTATTTAAAGAGTGACTTAATATTTGTTTTATAAAGTGAAAACCTAGTTTTATATTTTATAAAGTAACCATATTTTCAAATATTTATATAGTATGTATTTTTAACCAACTATTGAAATAGTTTTAATTTAAATGTTTTAAAAGTATATATTTCAAAGTAAAGTGTTTTAATTTTTTTTTTAAAATCTAGTTTTGTGCTTGGTAACTTCAGTGGAGATAGAAAATATTTGGGAAAGTTATTCTGGAAAGAAAGATGGTTTTGAAACTGTTTTCAAAGGATTGAAAATAGAAATATATCTTGTGAACATATTTTGAGGTTAATAAATAATTTGGGAAATTATTTATTGTTTGATGGTTGTTTCTGAATATTAATTGATAGTTAAATAACCGACTATCAATATTGGCCAAATACGTTGATCGTTTCGAAGAGACCGGGATCGAGATTTATTTCTTGAAAACCACTTCGATCCGGTTTATACGTTTCGTGAAAAACGATTTTGGATTCGAAGATGGAGCAGTGAAGTGCAAGGGCTAATCGCTGCTAATCCTGAGGATATTTCCAAATTGGATGTAGTAGGAATGTGCCTTCGGTTCCGTTCGAACCCGGGACGGACTTGTATGGATGAATGCTTGCGAAACATCATCAGGTGGACGATGGGCATTCTAAGGGATATATTCTAAAAAGGTAACGCTTAGCCTCAAGCCTCATCAAATGGGAATGACTGAAAATCAGGGGTTATGCAGCAAGGCTAGGTGGGTAGCACCCAAGCAGGGTGAGGTCATTCCAGTCTAGATGTCCCTTTTTATTTCGGCTTAGTGGGCGGTTGCTGATCCCAACCGCGGGGTGATCTCACTCGGGATTATCCAGTAAGGGGCAGTCCCGGCCTTGTGTTGCAGGGGAGCGGGCGTACTCCTCGGTACTGTAACGACCCAGGATTTTGTACAATTAAAAAATGAAATATTTAATTTATTTTAAATATTTGAATAATGATTTGAATTGAATTTTCAATATAACCATGAATTGGGCGATTAAATTATAAAATTTAATCTATTGAAGTTGAATAAAAATTTGAATCTTCAGTTTTAAGCTGATTAAAAATATTTTTAAGGCTTATAGAATTTATATTGATAATATTGAAGATAATAGAAGCTTCTGAATTGAATTTGAAAGTGAATTGTTCAGTTTTGAATTTATATCGTTTAAATTGAATTTGAAAAATAGCCTTCCGAGGCACAGTCTTGGAATTCGACGAAACGAGTTCCATTGGGTCCGTAATATTGAATTATTACCGGATTTCAAATTTCGTATTATTCGGAGTTGATATGTGAGCACACGGTGAGAAAACGCATTGGAATTCGAATCGAATTCAATTTAAATTTAAAAATATAATGGGTCAAGATCAAACCAACATCAGCCACCCTAGGTTTTGTAGGCAGACCTATTCCCTGCAAAGAAAGAAAATCGCGTACCTCCTTGTCTCCCCTTCGTTCTTTTACAACGCAAAAGTCTTCAGATTCAAACGCAGAAGGAAAAATAAAATCTTCGTTTTAAAATAATAATGGCCGACACTCCTATTTACAGAATCAAGCATCACAAACGAAAACAAAACAATGGCCGAAGCCCTACCTTCAAAACGAAATCAAATTGCCGCTCCACTCAAAAATTGAAATCAATTTCTTTCCATAGCCGAGCCCCTCTTTTTCTTCTATTCTGTCAAATCGTGAGTCATATTCGAAGTTCGATCAGTGATGAGGTCACGCTAGGGCAGAGCTCGAAGTTGGGGGTTCGTTGTCGAGCTGCAGGGCTTCATCGATGTCAAGGGGAAGACTCGCGTGGGTTGCGAGGTGGCGTGCGCTCGATGCTGGGTCACGATGGCGGCACGATGGCAGATGTAGCAAAGTGAGTTTGTTCGTAAGCTCGAGGCCGTGGCGATCTGGCGGCGATGGGAGGCAACTGGAATTTGGGAATGTTCAACGGCAGGGTTGGTTCACATTTCGTCGAGGCTGCGTTCTCGATATAGGCTTGGATGCAGGCGAAGTTGCAAGGCTCCGGATGTTGGTTGGCAGTAAGGTATTTAGCTTTTCGAGATTTTCAATTTAATTTAAATCTGAAAAAAAATAATATATATGCGGTTTCAAATCTATATACTTGTAGTAAAAGAAAAAGTTAATAAACGAATATTAGTTTAAAAATAAAATCACGGGTTAAATAAAATTATCAAATGCAAATTGAATTATTCAATTCATTTCGTATATTAACAAAAATCATATAATTGTCTGTTTCAAGGTCTAAAAAAAATGGTGAAATCGAGCCGAAAAAGAAATGGATTGCAAATAATAGCAAAGGTGAGAACTTCTCACTCAAAAAGGATTATTTAAATTTTAAATAGTTATATTTAAAATTTGCTGATTGATTGATTGTTTGCCTGATTGTGATATTAGATATAGTAGGATATATCTATATATATAGCAATATATATATATATATGTTGGCATATGTATATATTGCAGTTGATTGATTTCCCGCATTGTATAGCGGATGAGACCCTATTGCGCCGCCTATTAAGCGGATAATATTTTATAAATCGCATATACCGCGATATTCCACCTCGAAGTGGAATTGGTATTGTGCTAACATCTGTGAATGCAGGGAAACAGGTTGGAGGGATCCAACTGGATTCCTCACAAATATTTATTTGATTATAGATATTGTGATGATTGTTGATTATCATATCGATATATGATGTTTGTTGCCATGATTGACTATTTGGATGCTGTTGCGTCATCGGATCCGTTTTTAAAGTTAAAAATAACGATTTTTTTTTAAATAAAAAAAGGGGTTTTAAAGTGATTTTTCAAAGTATATGCTTTTATTAAATTTTTGAATGGATTCTATTTTAAATAAATTAAAATTTTAATTTTCAAGTTATAGACTTATAAATTGTGAAGATTTTGAAATGAGTAGATTTTATAAAATAAAGAATTTATAAGTAATTATCTTATAAATCGGATCTTGGCAGTTAAATTGAAATCTTTGATAAAGCATGAATGGGTTGTAGATGAGATTTATAAAATATATATTTTATGAATCGAAATAATGGAATTTTAAAAGGGGATTTGTTAATGTTGAAAATAAGGCTATAGAGAAATTCTTATAAGTAATAAGATTTATGATTTGTGAAGTGTTAAAAGAAATGATTTTGAAAAAACATTTATAAGTAGTTAACTTATAATATGGACCTTTGGTAAAACTGAGTTATATAAATTTAATTGGATTAATAAAAGATGTTTATAAATCGAAGTTTTTAAATAGGAATGGAATTCATAAACATTGTTTATAAATTCGAAATCAATTGAATTTGATAAATTTAATATTGAAGTTTATTAAAGGAAATATATTCACGATTTTGAAACCGTAAATATATTATTAAAGAAAATGGATATACTTTGGGAAAGGAATGTTTTAAATGGAATTTAAAACGATTAAAGGTGTTTTAAAATGCATTAAGTATCGAATACATAGATTTCAACATTCATTGTTGAAATAGACGCTTTCGAGAAATAAAAGGGAATGAAAACATAGATTTCAACATTTATTGTTGAAATAGACGTTTTCGAGAAATAGAAGGAAATGATGGACTATAGCACTGTTGTTATAGTAAATGGTTTCCGAAAGGAAATATTTTGTATAGTATTGGGATTTATATACCTATTTTAAAATTTCGAATCCCTATACTAGTGATTTTGGGTTGTCATAACGATGTTTTACGCAACATTCGTTTTGACCCTAGTAAATGTGAATAAAAGAACGTTTTTCCTTAAGGAATGAAAAAATATACTTAACTATGGTTTAAGTATATCGAATATTTTCAAAATTGTGAAAATAAATAATATTTATGAATCACTTATTTTTAAATAAGTATGGAATTGCTTTCCCAATATGAAATGGAACGTTTTTAAGAATTTATCTTTTTGAAGATAAATTGGAATTGAATATTTGAAATCTATTGAAAACTGTAGATCAGTAGATATTTTGAAATATAAATTCACTATGGAAATTATAAATGAAAAAGGGAAAATTGGTTTCAAAATAAACGTTGTTAATTTTGAAGTGTGGAAAATTATATATCTTGTAAAGATATTTTTGGGGAAATAATTTGGAAAATTATTTGGAATCTGATGATGCTGCTCATCTCTATTGATAGTTAAATAACCGACTATCAATATTTAGCCTTGAATGAGTAATTATTGTGAATTGCTTGAAATTGAATGCCACACTTATTTTTAAAATAAGCGCTCACTATTCGGGTTAACCGGGAAAGGACCATGGGGTCGTATAACCCACTCCGAGTATGTGATACGTCGTTATGAATTGCATTTGAAGACCGGTGTTAAAGACCGGATATTTGTGAAAACGGATGGATTACCATCGAGTTACTCTGCATCGGCTGATCTCCAATATAGAGGTTTTATCACCCTTAGTGACGGGTTGTCCGAACGTGATTAGTGAATATCCGGATTGCAAGGACTTCTTTGTAAGTGCCTTCGGTTCTGTTCGAGCCCGGAACTGACTTGTATGGATTGTATGTCTGACATTACAAGTTGAGATATAAAGCTGATTTCTTTCAAATATATTTCTGTTGGTGGCGGAGAATTTATTCTCTTAGCTTAACACCCTTCTCTGAGACATACGAGCTCAGAGGTTATATAGTTGAAGGTTATTAGTGATATACTCCCAATTTGGTAGTGTGGCATGCTGAGTGATGCTGTGAAATGATCATTGTATTGATCATTTGTGATAGGATCATTTGTTTGATCGTCTATCTTGATGATCATTGCTTTGATCATTTGTTGACACAAAGCAGCTTTTGTTTAAAAGCGTGGCTTTGTGGACGAGACTTCATCGAGCCTCACACCCCGGAAATGGTCAAAACAGGAATGATGCGGCAAGGTTATTAGGGGGTAGCACCCCTTTAGTGTATATCATTCCTTCTGGATAGAGGTGGTATCATGGTATGGAGCCCAGATACTTAACCTATGTGGTTACTGCAAATTTATTACTTTGTGGTTATTGGAAATCGGGGATCCTCGGATATAGATCGGTTACGATCGGGGAATGACATATTCGTGTCAGTTGTTACCCAGTTAGGGGTAACCCGGCCTTGTGTTGGCAGAGATCCGGTTAGGTTCTCGGGACGTCATTCCAGAGGCGTTTCCATGTGGCAATGGGAAGTTCCTTGGCCTGACCATTTGTTGGAAATCCAAAGAAACAATACGAGCCTTGTATGGTTTTAGTTGTATTACCTGCTATGGAATGTGGCGGTAACCTGCTATTGAACATAGGAGCTATAGTAGGCATACGATAATGGTCGTATGTTGGCTAAGATTTATATTCTACTTTCGAAATGATTTTTCTACACTATGCGCTAATAATAATATCAAAAATGATTTGATTTTGCGTAGTAAGCATATTTGACTAACATAAGAAGAAATCTCCTCCAAGTCTGCATTTGCATTGTGTGTGTGGTGGGAGGTCTTATGGTAGTTTCATTTTTCAAAAGCATTGCGAATTAATTTTAAAATTTCTCCTATTCTTTGTTTAAAAGATAAATAACTAGTTTTAGTTCTCACTAGTCACATGACTGACCTGGAGTTTATTGTTCCCTTCCTAAACTCTAGGTGCCCACCAATTTCCACACGGGCAGTCTAGAGTTAGGTTATCAGGTCATTCTGGATTAAGGTGTTGCTACAGATATCTGGAGGCGAGCTGGATGGCGTAGCATATTATCTATTGTATATAGTATTTCTTTTCCGCTGTTTGTTGTTGTACACTCCGATAATGAATGTAATGTGATATAATGTATAAAATGTATAGTTCTTTTGTTTTAATGATTATTCATTTATCTATTATATGTTGTTCCGCTGCGATTGTGATATTCTGATATTGTCTGTTGTTCTTTCCTGTTCTGGTATTTGTTTTTCTGTTTTTCTTTCTTTCTCTCTCTTCTTCTACCTCTTTCTTCTTTCTTAAACCCTCATGGTTCGATTTTCCGGCCTTCGATTAGGCGGCATTTGATACAGTGGACATATTAATGTCGATTTTCGGAAGTCGAAGAATCGGGTCTTGACAACGTGGTATCAGAGCATATGGTTAAGCGACAACCATGGCTCTGTTGGGTGTTACTCATTAGAGATAGAGTCAGCAGTACTCTAGAATGAGTGTGAGTGTAATAATAGATATGAGCGCGTATTTGTTAGTGAATATAATTTTTTTTTATATTGTGTTGGTTGATTTATTGAGTGGCATATGAACCTTCGTCAGCACGGTCTGCAAAACTGTGCCGAAAGGGTTTCTAAACACTTGAGTAGCACAATTCGATACAATATTGTTTTAAAAAATAGGGTAAATGAAATAATTTTGCCCAAAACTATTTTTGTATACAAAAGAAATAATTTTCTGTAGATTATTATAGTATATGGATGCATGGTTGCTAGGAAGTAATAATATTAAGCTATTACTATTGAAATTGAATAAGAATTGAAATCAATGTTATATGAAAAAAAAATTGAGATAAAGATAAGAAAATAAAATCCTTATACAAATGAAATTTGAGAATATAAATTATAAATGTGATTTATAATTGGAAATAGAATTCTAGAGAAGTTTTTGGAAATGTTTTTCAAAGAATTTGGAAATTTTAGAAATTAAATTCCTTTTTGATTTGAAAATGAATTTCAAAGGTTTTGAAAAGTATTTTGAAGGGATAAAAGCTCTAATACCAAATTGTAACGTACGCGATTTTTCGTTGCCGAAAAACCGAATAGTTAGGGTTTAAGAAAAAAATTTAAGAAAAGAAAAAGAGAGAAGAAGGTAGAAAATAGAGAGAACATAGAGAAAAGAAAATGGAAAATAGAACAGAGAACATAGAAAATAGAATAGAAAGAAAACAGAGAATAGAACGGAACAGAACACAACTGAACAATAACAGAATCTCACAATTCGCAGCGGAACAACATATAATAATAAATGAATAATCTTTAAACAAAGAACTATATCAGTTATTACATTACATCACATCATATCATCATTACATCAGAGTGTACAACAACAACAACAAACAGTGCAGCGGAAAAGAAATACTATATACTAATAATATGCCATGCCATCCAGCTTGCCTCCAGCAACTCCTGAATATCCAGAATATCCTGATAAACCTAACTCTTGACTGCCCGTGTGGAAATTGGTGGGCACCCAGAGTTTAGGAAGGAAAACAATAAACTCCGAGTCAGTCATGTGACTGGTGTGAGAACTCAAAACAGTTTATTTATCTTTAAAATCAAAATAGAGGAATATTTTTAAAGTCAATTCGCAATGCTTTTAAAAATGAGACTACCATAAGACCTCCTGCCACACACACAATGCAAACGCAGACTTGGAGAATATTTCTCCTTATGATAGTCAAAGATGCTTGATACGTATTAAAATCAAATCAATTTTGATATTATTATTAGTGCATAGTATAGGGAAAATTTATTTCGAAAGTAGAATATAAATCTTAGCCAGCATAGGTACCATTATATTATGCCTACTATAGCTACTTCCTGAGGAAGCAGGTTCTACAACTAAAACCGTACAAGTCACGTATTGTTTCTTTGGATTTCCAACGAATGATCAGGCCAAGGAACTTCCCATTGCCACATGAGAATGCCTCTGGATGGACATCCCCGAGAACCAAACCGGATCTCTACCAACACAAGGCCGGGTTACCCCTAACTGAGTAATAACTGACCGAATATGTCATCCCCCGGTCCTTTGGGACCTTTTCACCGAGCGCTCGTAATCAATTCACACAATCATAACAAAGTGTTTTCAACATGAGTAAGTATCTGGGCTCCATACCATGATACCACCCTTTTCCAGAAGGAAATGCACACATCCTAAAGGGCGCTACCCCTCATAATCTTGCAGCTTCTTTCCTGTTTTGACCATTCACGGGGTGTGAGGCTCGACGAAGTCACGTCCACAAAAACATACTTTATACAAAATCCATGCTTTGGGTCAACAAATGATCATAGAAATGATCACAAAGATAGACGATCAAATAAACGATCCTATCACAAATAATCAACACAATGATCATTTCACAGCAACACTCAGCATGTCACATTACCAAATTGGGAATATATCGCTGATAACATTCAACTACATAACCTCTGAGCTCGTACGTCTCAAAGAAGGGTGTTAAGCTAAAAGAATAAATTCTCCGCCACCAACAGAAATATATTTGAATGAAATCGGCTTTATATCTCAAATTGTAATGTCAGACATACAATCCATACAAGTCTGTTCCGGGCTCGAACAAAACCGAAGGCACTTCTTACGAAGCCCTTGCAATCCAAGTATTCACAATCCCGATCGAATTTCCCATCACTTAGGGGAATCTCTATACCAGGAGCTACCCAGTGCAGAGACAATCGATAGGTCATCCTATCGCTTTCGCAAATACTCGGTCTTCAACACCGGTCATCAAATGCAATTCATAACGACGTATCACATATTCGGAATGGGTTATACGACCCCATGGTCCTTTCCCGGTTAACCCGAATAGTGAGCGCTTATTCAAAAATAAGTGTGGCATTCAAATTCAAACAATCACATCAAATACCCATTTAAAGGGAAATATTGATAGTCGGTTATTGAACTATCAATGGATATGCACACATCACCAGTTTCCAAATAATTTTCCAAATTATTTATTTTCCAAAATATCTTTACAAGATATATAATTTCACACTCCAAAAATAAATCAATATTTATTTTTAAACAAATTCTCCTTTTCATTCATAAATTCCATAATGAATTTATATTTCACAATATCCATGCATATACTATTTCAATTATTCATTTCAATTTATCTTCAAAAAGGAAAATTCTCAAAGTATTCACTTTATATTGGAAGACATTTCCATAATTATTTAATAAGTAATTCACAAATTTTATTTATTTTCAACACTTAGAAAATATTCAATATACTTAAATCGAGATTAAGTATATATTTCATTCTTTAAGGAAATCATTCTCTTAAAACATATTTATTTGGGCCAAAACGAATGTTGCGTAAAACATCGTTACGATAACCCAAAATCACTAATATAGGGATTTGAAATTAAAATAGATATATAAATCCCAATACTATACAAAACATTTCCTTTCGTAAATCATTTACTATAACAACAGTGTTATAGTCCACCATTTCCTTTTATTTCTCGAAAACGTCTATTTCAACAATAAATGTTGGAATCTAGGGTTTCGAATCTCAACACATTTTAAAACATCGTTAGATCGTTTTAATTCTATTTAAACATCTCATTCAAAACAATTTTCTTTAACATATTATTCACTATTCAAAAACGTGAATATACTACGTTAACACATTTCATCCTTTAATTCATTTTATTTCAAAGGATTATTCACAGTTCAAAACGTGAATATAACCCCATTAATAGGTTTCAATAATTTACTTATCAAAATAAGTCATTTCCGAATTTAGAAAACAACGTTTATAAATTCCATTTCTATTTATTTTATAACTACTTCCTTTATAAATTCCTTTATTAACCTATTCGATTTATAACTCAATTATAAAACAAAAGTTCACATTATAAGTCAAATACTTATAAAACGATTATTTTACCAAATCGTTTCTTTGAACTTCATAATTATAAATCTTATAACTTATAAGATTCAATTATTCATCCAAATATATTCTTTTATAATTTTCACAAAATTTATAAATCTTACTATTTATAAATTTCATTTATAACTTCACCATTTAAAATTTTATAAATTCCATTCATTTACAAAATTCATTTTCTCTTCATTCAAACACTTATGAAAACTCGTTTTATAATTTCAATATTCTAATTTATAAATATCCATTTATAAATCTCTTAATATAATTCAATTTATATTATTATTTAAAACATCTTTAATCTCCTTTATAATTTCACCATTTTGATTTATAAAATAATTAAATTTTATAAATCCTATATTTAAACTTTTCACAATAAATTCTAAAATCCCGATTAAACTATTTTATAAAATCATTAGCATCATATTCTCAAAAATCAATTTTTAATTATATTTCTCAAAAATCATAATTTTTATAACTTTAAAAATTATAACGTTTATTTATTTAAAATAGATCAAATTCCAAACATATAGTATATTTTCAAAAATCACTTTATAAATCATTTTAAAATTCCAAAACTTGGTCCAATGATGCTACATATCAAATAGTCAATCACGACAACAACGATATCATATATCAATACGATAATCCATCAAATATCGAAATATCGGAAATCAAATAAATACTGTTGAGGAATCCAGTTGGATCCCTCCAACCTGTTTTCCTGCATCCACAAACATTAGCACAATACCAATTTCGCTCCAGTACGAAATTATCGCGGTATATGGGATTTAAATATTATCCGCTTAATAACGGCGCAATAGGGTCTCATCCGCTAAACAAATAAATGCGGGGAATCAACAACTCCAATATATACATATGCCAATATATATATATTGCTATTATATATAATACCAATTTCACTGTTTATGAAATATTCGCGGTATATGTTTTTAATAAATAACATCCGCTTACTAACGGCGCATAATGTCTATTTTAACAATCAATAGATAACAATCAACATTCAAACATGCATTCAAATATTTTAAATCTAACTATTTAAAATAAAATCGAAACTGATTCGATTGAGTGAGAAGTTCTCACCTTGATTTTATTCCCGTTTTAGCGATTTATTTCGAATAAAATTAAACGGACGTTTAATTTTACCCAAAATTCTCACTAACTCCAAATGACTCCAATCCAATTTCATCGCGTAGTGCTCGTCCATACGATTCCAACGCAACTGGTTTCGCGCGTTTTCGACCTCGTATGAAAAAGTTACAAATATTTGAAGTTTACACGATTTAATTTATATAATTACAACTAAATTCAAATTAATTTTAAACCTAAATCTACATCAGCCGTTCATTTTCCATCCTTGCATCTGGGCCGCTCTTTTGCTCCATCTTCCTCATCAGATAAACGTACGCAACCAAAACCCATACCTCCAAAACTTTGACCACCTCTAACTCCATCCACCGACCACCTGAGGCCAATCAAACTTCTCCACATCGAAGCCCCATCCACCACGCACCATCGGCTAGAGTAGCATAGAGCTCGGCCCCCTCCTCTTCATGGAATTGCGTGCGCAAGTACTGCCGAACGCGGCCAATTTCTGGCCTCCACGCTCCACTATTTCCCATCACCACCGTTCAGATTGTAGTTCGTGTTGCCCTCTTCATTTCTCTAGTTGAAAGTTTTTGGTAAATGTCGATGGATGAGGAGATAAACGAGAGGGAAGATCGAACGTTTATGGCCGTTCATGGGGGTGCTGGCGGCTACTAGGGTTAGGGTTTTTATATATATTTTTTTTTTAATTTAGAGAGAGGGGTGGTCTATTTATAGGAATTTGAACGAACAATATTCATCCGGAAATTCCGAACTCTGATTTACGCGCCGTAACCAGCGTTTCTAGGGTTTACCCCGCGTTCCGGACACAATGGAACAGGTTTCGGAAGCTAATTCGGACATCTGTGCGAGTTATGGCTATAAACGTTAAATTTGAATTAAACCGATTTAAGCGATTTTCTAGGCGTTTTAATTTGTACCGGACAAACGGTAAATCCAATTGACATGAAATTTGAAACCTTACAATAATATCACATTACAGATCCGATGAAACTGGTTTCGTCGAAATCCGAGACTTTTTGAAAAATGGCTATTTTAACTCGCCAAATTAAAATTAAAAATAATTCGATGCGTTTCGAGCTGCCACGATCAAACGATAGCTCCGATTGACACGAAAATTGAAATCCGGTAATAACTAACTACTACGGACCCAATGGAACTGGTTTCGTTCAATTCTGAGACTGTTCAAAAATTGACTATTTTCACTAGTCGATTTTAATATTAAAATATTCAATTTTCACAAATTAACTTTTAAATTGATTTTAAAAGTTCTAAAATATCATTCTAACTTTAATATGATAAAATAAAATTTTACAAATCATTTTCAATCATATTTAACTCAATTTTCAATTATTTCCATAATTTAACATATTAAATTATCGATTTAATTATTCAATTAAATCCAATAATTCAAAATAAAATTTATTTGACTTATAAATTTCACTTATTAATATTTAAAATTAATTAAATATTCAAATTTTAATTATCAAAAATTCTGGGTCGTTACAATCTTCCCCCCTTAAAAGAATTTTGTCCTCGAAATTAACAAGTAAGAAAAGTTACAGAATCTATCAACTTTTCCAAAATTCATAATTAAACTTCTTACAAAACTTTACTAAGTTTTCAAATCATACTTAGTTATCTTTTCAAAAACAACTACTATTGTTTGACTTCAATTCCAAAATAAAGTTAAAGTTTCCAAAATTTTCCCATTTTCTCAAATTTTTCTAATGCCTTAAATTTTCGGAAAAATTCGCCATAGTCTCCTTTGCGCGGCTCGATCCGAAAAAAAATGACAGTATATATATCACAAATATACATCTCATCAAGTAATGAGGCATCCCGCAGGGAATAAAGTATAAAAGTACGATATTTAATCCGAGATATGTACCTTATATTTTATTAGCGAGCATATACGGCTAATATAGCGCGAAAGCGAGCTCCAAATGCGAAGCAAACGCGATCCGCACCTACTAAACACTCAACAAACAACATGAGAATCATGTATATAGACAATAGTATCGATATACAACATATAGCAACATAATAACTATATATGTCAACATAGCATATGCAATAAAAGCAATATATTCAACCATCAACCAATTATCATCCAACAAATTCATAACCAATATATATTCATTCATATTCTCATTAATATTCAATGAATTTGGGTTTTCAATTTAAATCACATTTGATTTGTTTACATTGGATTTTATCAATATTCATCCTTTTTATTCAATTAGTTAACATTTACTAATTTAAATCCAATTCACATTGGGTTTACTAACATTCATTTTCAATTTGCTTATATTCACTCAATTTGGTTAAATATTAAATTGACTTCCATTCAATTTATTCAACTTCCAATTTATTCAATTTTTTTACATTTAATCGATTTACATTCAATTATTCAACTTTCTAATAACATTAGATTTTAATGAATTACACTTATATTCATTATTTCATATCAACTTAATTCACATTTAATTGATTAATATTCAATCCATTCATTCAATTCTATTACAAAAGTTGAATTTTATTTATATAACTCAAGTTCACATTTATCACTTAACTTTATTAATTTACTTTGATACTAATATCAATTTCATTCAATATCACTTAAGTTATACCTCCATTTTACAAACATCACTTGGTTTTACTTAACTTAAATTCCCATTTATAAATCAATTCAGCTTCCAATTCTAAGTAAATTTTCCATTTAACTTTAAATTCATTTTTTACTTACAACTCATATTCATAAATATATTCATATAGTTTCACTTCTCATATATATAAGTTTATTTCACAATTGTAAATTACTTTAATTATAATTCAATTCTTATAATTATTTTGCTTATACAATTATTCTTTTATTTAGATTATTCAAACAACCAAACAATCAACTTATATACACCTTAATAATTCTGAAAAATTATTCCTTTATATATAATATAATCAAGGTAAAATTATTTCATTTACCCAATTTAAAATAATATTGTGTCGAATTGTTCTATTCAAGTGTTTAGAAACCCCTTCGGCATAGTTGTCGAGACCACGCTGACGAAAGTTCATATACCACTCAACAAACCAATCATCACAATATAAAACAAATTCATATTCACTAACAAATACGCTCTCATAGCTATTATTACACTCAAACTCATTCTAGAGTACTACTGACTCCATCTCTAATGAGTAATACCCAACAGAACCATGGTTGTCGCTTAACCATAAGCTCTGATACCAAATTGTAACGTACGCGATTTTTCGTTGCCGAAAAACCGAATAGTTAGGGTTTAAGAAAAAAATTTAAGAAAAGAAAAA
Organism: Allium cepa; assembly: GCA_030765085.1. Taxonomy (NCBI): domain Eukaryota; kingdom Viridiplantae; phylum Streptophyta; class Magnoliopsida; order Asparagales; family Amaryllidaceae; genus Allium; species Allium cepa. The sequence goes on along the minus strand of CM060928.1, from coordinate 568,076,212 downwards.
GAGAGAAGAAGGTAGAAAATAGAGAGAACATAGAGAAAAGAAAATGGAAAATAGAATAGAGAACATAGAAAATAGAATAGAAAGAAAACAGAGAATAGAACGGAACAGAACACAACTGAACAATAACAGAATCTCACAATTCGCAGCGGAACAACATATAATAATAAATGAATAATCTTTAAACAAAGAACTATATCAGTTATTACATTACATCACATCATATCATCATTACATCAGAGTGTACAACAACAACAACAACAAACAGTGCAGCGGAAAAGAAATACTATATACTAATAATATGCCATGCCATCCAGCTTGCCTCCAGCAACTCCTGAATATCCAGAATATCCTGATAAACCTAACTCTTGACTGCCCGTGTGGAAATTGGTGGGCACCCAGAGTTTAGGAAGGAAAACAATAAACTCCGAGTCAGTCATGTGACTGGTGTGAGAACTCAAAACAGTTTATTTATCTTTAAAATCAAAATAGAGGAATATTTTTAAAGTCAATTCGCAATGCTTTTAAAAATGAGACTACCATAAGACCTCCTGCCACACACACAATGCAAACGCAGACTTGGAGAAGATTTCTCCTTATGATAGTCAAAGATGCTTGATACGTATTAAAATCAAATCAATTTTGATATTATTATTAGTGCATAGTATATGGAAAATTTATTTCGAAAGTAGAATATAAATCTTAGCCAGCATAGGTACCATTATATTATGCCTACTATAGCTACTTCCTGAGGAAGCAGGTTCTACAACTAAAACCGTACAAGTCACGTATTGTTTCTTTGGATTTCCAACGAATGATCAGGCCAAGGAACTTTCCATTGCCACAAGAGAATGCCTCTGGATGGACATCCCCGAGAACCAAACCGGATCTCTACCAACACAAGGCCGGGTTACCCCTAACTGAGTAACAACTGACCGAATATGCCATCCCCCGGTCCTTTGGGACCTTTTCACCGAGCGCTCGTAATCAATTCACACAATCATAACAAAGTGTTTTCAACATGAGTAAGTATCTGGGCTCCATACCATGATACCACCCTTTTCCAGAAGGAAATGCACACATCCTAAAGGGCGCTACCCCTCATAACCTTGCTGCTTCTTTCCTGTTTTGACCATTCACGGGGTGTGAGGCTCGACGAAGTCACGTCCACAAAAACATACTTTATACAAAAGCCATGCTTTGGGTCAACAAATGATCATAGAAATGATCACAAAGATAGACGATCAAATAAACGATCCTATCACAAATAATCAACACAATGATCATTTCACAGCAACACTCAGCATGTCACATTACCAAATTGGGAATATATCGCTGATAATATTCAACTACATAACCTCTGAGCTCGTACGTCTCATAGAAGGGTGTTAAGCTAAAAGAATAAATTCTCCGCCACCAACAGAAATATATTTGAATGAAATCGGCTTTATATCTCAAATTGTAATGTCATACATACAATCCATACAAGTCTGTTCCGGGCTCGAACAAAACCGAAGGCACTTCTTACGAAGCCCTTGCAATCCGGGTATTCACAATCCCGATCGAATTTCCCATCACTTAGGGGAATCTCTATACCAGGAGCTACCCAGTGCAGAGACAATCGATAGGTCATCCTATCGCTTTCGCAAATACTCGGTCTTCAACACCGGTCATCAAATGCAATTCATAACGACGTATCACATATTCGGAATGGGTTATACGACCCCATGGTCCTTTCCCGGTTAACCCGAATAGTGAGCGCTTATTCAAAAATAAGTGTGGCATTCAAATTCAAACAATCACATTAAATACCCATTCAAAGGGAAATATTGATAGTCGGTTATTGAACTATCAATGGATATGCACACATCACCAGTTTCCAAATAATTTTCCAAATTATTTATTTTCCAAAATATCTTTACAAGATATATAATTTCACACTCCAAAAATAAATCAATATTTATTTTTAAACAAATTCTCATTTTCATTCATAAATTCCATAATGAATTTATATTTCACCATATCCATGCATATACTATTTCAATTATTCATTTCAATTTATCTTCAAAAAGGAAAATTCTCAAAGTATTCACTTTATATTGGAAGACATTTCCATACTTATTTAATAAGTAATTCACAAATTTTATTTATTTTCAACACTTAGAAAATATTCAATACACTTAAATCGAGATTAAGTATATATTTCATTCTTTAAGGAAATCATTCTCTTAAAACATATTTATTTGGGCCAAAACGAATGTTGCGTAAAACATCGTTACGATAACCCAAAATCACTAATATAGGGATTTGAAATTAAAATAGATCTATAAATCCCAATACTATACAAAACATTTCCTTTCGGAAATCATTTACTATAACAACAGTGTTATAGTCCACCATTTCCTTTTATTTCTCGAAAACGTCTATTTCAACAATAAATGTTGAAATCTAGGGTTTCGAATCTCAACACATTTTAAAACATCGTTAGATCGTTTTAATTCTATTTAAACATCTCATTCAAAACAATTTTCTTTAACATATTATTCACTATTCAGAAACGTGAATATACTACGTTAACACATTTCATCCTTTAATTCATTTTATTTCAAAGGATTATTCACAGTTCAAAACGTGAATATAACCCCATTAATAGGTTTCAATAATTTACTTATCAAAATAAGTCATTTCCGAATTTAGAAAACAACGTTTATAAATTCCATTTCTATTTATTTTATAACTACTTCCTTTATAAATTCCTTTATTAACCTATTCGATTTATAACTCAATTATCAAACAAAAGTTCACATTATAAGTCAAATACTTATAAAACGATTATTTTACCAAATCGTTTCTTTGAACTTCATAATTATAAATCTTATAACTTATAAGATTCAATTATTCATCCAAATATATTCTTTTATAATTTTCACAAAATTTATAAATCTTACTATTTATAAATTTCATTTATAACTTCACCATTTAAAATTTTATAAATTCCATTCATTTACAAAATTCATTTTCTCTTCATTCAAACACTTATGAAAACTCGTTTTATAATTTCAATATTCTAATTTATAAATATCCATTTATAAATCTCTTAATATAATTCAATTTATATTATTATTTAAAACATCTTTAATCTCCTTTATAATTTCACCATTTTGATTTATAAAATAATTAAATTTTATAAATCCTATATTTAAACTTTTCACAATAAATTCTAAAATCCCGATTAAACTATTTTATAAAATCATTAGCATCATATTCTCAAAAATCAATTTTTAATTATATTTCTCAAAAATCATAATTTTTATAACTTTAAAAATTATAACGTTTATTTATTTAAAATAGATCAAATTCCAAACATATAGTATATTTTCAAAAATCACTTTATAAATCATTTTAAAATTCCAAAACTTGGTCCAATGATGCTACATATCAAATAGTCAATCACGACAACAACGATATCATATATCAATACGATAATCCATCAAATATCGAAATATCTGAAATCAAATAAATACTGTTGAGGAATCCAGTTGGATCCCTCCAACCTGTTTTCCTGCATCCACAAACATTAGCACAATACCAATTTCGCTCCAGTACGAAATTATCGCGGTATATGGGATTTAAATATTATCCGCTTAATAATGGCGCAATAGGGTCTCATCCGCTAAACAAATAAATGCGGGGAATCAACAACTTCAATATATACATATGCCAATATATATATATTGCTATTATATATAATACCAATTTCACTGTTTATGAAATATTCGCGGTATATATTTTTAATAAATAACATCCGCTTACTAACGGCGCATAATGTCTATTTTAACAATCAATAGATAACAATCAACATTCAAACATGCATTCAAATATTTTAAATCTAACTATTTAAAATAAAATCGAAACTGATTCGATTGAGTGAGAAGTTCTCACCTTGATTTTATTCCCGTTTTAGCGATTTATTTCGAATAAAATTAAACGGACGTTTAATTTTACCCAAAATTCTCACTAACTCCAAACGACTCCAATCCAATTTCATCGCGTAGTGCTCGTCCATACGATTCCAACGCAACTGGTTTCGCGCGTTTTCGACCTCGTATGAAAAAGTTACAAATATTTGAAGTTTACACGATTTAATTTATATAATTACAACTAAATTCAAATTAATTTTAAACCTAAATCTACATCAGCCGTTCATTTTCCATCCTTGCATCTGGGCCGCTCTTTTGCTCCATCTTCCTCATCAGATAAACGTACACAACCAAAACCCATACCTCCAAAACTTTGACCACCTCTAACTCCATCCACCGACCACCTGAGGCCAATCAAACTTCTCCACATCGAAGCCCCATCCACCACGCACCATCGGCTAGAGTAGCATAGAGCTCGGCCCCCTCCTCTTCATGGAATTGCGTGCGCAAGTACTGCCGAACGCGGCCAATTTCTGGCCTCCACGCTTCACTATTTCCCATCACCACCGTTCAGATTGTAGTTCGTGTTGCCCTCTTCATTTCTCTAGTTGAAAGTTTTTGGTAAATGTCGATGGATGAGGAGATAAACGAGAGGGAAGATCGAACGTTTATGGCCGTTCATGGTTTGGTGCTGGCGGCTACTAGGGTTAGGGTTTTTATATTATTATTTTTTTTAATTTAGAGAGAGGGGTGGTCTATTTATAGGAATTTGAACGAACACTATTCATCCGGAAATTCCAAACTCCGATTTACGCGCCGTAACCAGCGTTTCTAGGGTTTACCCCGCGTTCCGGACACAATGGAACAGGTTTCGGAAGCTAATTCGGACATCTGTGCGAGTTATGGCTATAAACGTTAAATTTGAATTAAACCGATTTAAGCGATTTTCTAGGCGTTTTAATTTGTACCGGACAAACGGTAAATCCAATTGACACGAAATTTGAAACCTTACAATAATATCACATTACGGATCCGATGAAACTAGTTTCGTCGAAATCCGAGACTTTTTGAAAAATGGCTATTTTAACTCGCCAAATTAAAATTAAAAATAATTCGATGCGTTTCGAGCTGCCACGATCAAAGGATAGCTCCGATTGACACGAAAATTGAAATCCGGTAATAACTAACTATTATGGACCTAATGGAACTGGTTTCGTTCAATTCTGAGACTGTTCAAAAATTGACTATTTTCACTAGTCGATTTTAATATTAAAATATTCAATTTTCACAAATTAACTTTTAAATTGATTTTAAAAGTTCTAAAATATCATTCTAACTTTAATATGATAAAATAAAATTTTACAAATCATTTTCAATCATATTTAACTCAATTTTCAATTATTTCCATAATTTAACATATTAAATTATCGATTTAATTATTCAATTAAATCCAATAATTCAAAATAAAATTTATTTGACTTATAAATTTCACTTATTAATATTTAAAATTAATTAAATATTCAAATTTTAATTATCAAAAATTCTGGGTCGTTACACTTTTCGGTCGCTGGAAAATAACTTCGGTAATGACTGCAGCATTATCGATGTTCATTTTCGGGTTTCCAAAAGAGGAATTGCTGCCAAATATTTTAAATGAAGGTTGTTTAGAAAATTTGGATTTGGTTTTAGAAAAGCTGAAAAGACTCTGGAATCCTATTTAAAATATTTATGGGAATAATAAATAAGTTGATAACTTATACAATTTGAATTTTGATAGGATAAATTTAACTTAAGGAATAGAGTTAAATTAAGTAAGTATAAGTGAATAAACCTGAATAAAGTAAAATTGAAGAAAGGTCTAAGGAGGCAAAGTGAAATAATTACTTAAAGAAAATTTATTAAGTTGAAAATAAATTTGGAATAATCAAAATGAATTGGAATTGAGTATTGAATTATGAACATAAATTGTGAATGAATGAATAAATTTACAATTGCAGTTAAACTAAAGTTAAATTGAAAGTTGGAATTCATTTCGATTTTGTAAGAAAATGGAATAGAATTGAAATTGGATTTGATAAATAAAGTGAAGTATTAAACTAAAATTAGTAAGCGAAACTAATGGAAATAAATGAATTAAATTCATATGGAATATTGAAATCCAGTTTAGTATAAGTGGTTATAAACCAAAATAGAAAATTGAAAATAAATTTTGGGAATGAGCAAAAGAATAAAACTGGAATTGAAACTGAATGTTGAAAACAAATTTGAACAAAGCAAATTGAAAATTTATAATAAATTAGTAATTGGAACTAATTTAAAATAGTGCAGTTGTAAATGAAAGTTAATCAATGAAATTCAATATTCAGAAGATAAATTGAATCTAATTAGATTTGAAATTGTAAATTGAATCCAAATGAAATTGAAATGCAAAATTGAATGGAAATGAATGTATAACTTCAATAGTAAAGCTAAAGATGATATAAGAAGTATATATTGAAAATTTTGCAATATAATTGGCAAAATGGTTTTAATATTGTAGTTGGATATTATGTATACTACTACTAGCAGATTATACAGGTGTTATAAAGGAATTGGGATTTTGATTTCAAAGATAAAAATTGAATTGCTCGACAAAAAGGTACGTACTTCAATTTTAGTATGAGATTTGATGATTTCCTTCTCCAGCCACTTGGCTTTCTCTTTTCTTTTTGATTCTGAGGGGCCGTGGTGCCATTTTGTAGTCGTACCGATCGAGCCGCGCAAAGGAGACGCTGGCGAAATTTTTCGAAAATTTCGGGTGTTAGAAAAATTTTGAGAAATTTTGAAATTTAAATTTGGATTGTTAAGAGAATAATGTTCTTTGAAATTTATAATTGAAGTTTGAAAGCTAGTTGAAATGATAATGGATCTTTAATAAAAAAAGATTTAGGTTAATAAGTTGATAAAACTATTTGGTTTTGGGTAAATAATAAACGGTTTAGGATCATTCTCCTTAACTTGCAATTCCGGGACGAAATTCTTTTAAGGGGGGAAGATTGTAACGACCCAGGATTTTGAACAATTAAAAAATGAAATATTTAATTTATTTTAAATATTTGAATAATGATTTGAATTGAATTTTCAATATAACTATGAATTGGGCGACTAAATTATAAAATTCAATCTATTGAAGTTGAATAAAAATTTGAATCTTCAGTTTTAAGCTGATTAAAAATATTCTTAAGGCTTATAGAATTTATATTGATAATATTGAAGATAATAGAAGCTTCAGAATTGAATTTGAAGGTGAATTGTTCAGTTTTGAATTTTTATCGTTTAAATTGAATTTGAAAAATAGCCTTCCGAGGCACAGTCTCGGAATTCGACGAAACGAGTTCCATTGGGTCCGTAATATTGAATTATTACCGAATTTCAAATTTCGTATTATTCGGAGTTGATATGTGAGCACACGGTGAGAAAACGCATTGGAATTCGAATCGAATTCAATTTAAATTTAAAAATATAATGGGTCAAGATCAAATCAACATCAGCCACCCTAGGTTTTGTAGGCAGACCTATTCCCTGCAAAGAAAGAAAATCGCGTACCTCGTTGTCTCCCCTTCGTTCTTTTACAACGCAAAAGTCTTCAGATTCAAACGCAGAAGGAAAAAAAAAATCTTCGTTTTAAAATAATAATGGCCGACACTCCTATTTACAGAAGCAAGCATCACAAACGAAAACAAAACAATGGCCGAAGCCCTACCTTCAAAACGAAATCAAATTGCCGCTCCACTCAAAAATTGAAATCAATTTCTTTCCATAACCGAGCCCCTCTTTTTCTTCTATTCTGTCAAATCGCGAATCATATTCGAAGTTCGATCGGTGATGAGGTCGCGCTAGGGCAGAGCTCGATGTTGGGGGTTCGTTGTCGAGCTGCAGGGGTTCATCGATGTCAAGGGGAAGACTCGCGTGGGTTGCGAGGTGGCGCGCGCTCGATGCTGGGTCGCGATGGCGGCACGATGGCAGATGTAGCAAAGTGAGTTCGTTCGAAATCTCGAGGCCGTGGCGATCTGGCAGCGATGGGAGGCGACTGAAATTTGGGGATGTTCAACGGCAGGGTTGATTCGCATTTCGTCGAGGTTGCGTTCTCGATATAGGCTTGGATGCAGGCGAAGTTGCAAGGCTCTGGATGTTGGTTGGCAGTAAGGTATGTAGCTTTTCGAGATTTTCAATTTAATTTAAATCTGAAAAAAATAATATATATATGCGGTTTCAAATCTATATACTTGCAGTAAAAGAAAAGGTTAATAAATGAATATTAGTTTAAAAATAAAATCACGGGTTAAATAAAATTATCAAATGCAAATTGAATTATTCAATTCATTTCGTATATTAACAAAAATCATATAATTGTCTGTTTCAAGGTCTAAAAAAAAATGGTGAAATCGAGCCGAAAAAGAAATGGATTGCAAATAATAGCAAAGGCGAGAACTTCTCACTCAAAAAGGGTTATTTAAATTTTAAATAGTTATATTTAAAATTTGCTGATTGATTGATTGTTTTCCTGATTGTGATATTAGATATAGTAGGATATATCTATATATATAGCAATATATATATATTGCAGTTGATTGATTTCCCGCATTGTATAGCAGATGAGACCCTATTGCGCCGCCTATTAAGCGGATAATATTTTATAAATCCCATATACCGCGATATTCCACCTCGAAGTGGAATTGGTATTATGCTAACATCTGTGGATGCAGGGAAACAGGTTGGAAGGATCCAACTGGATTCCTCACAAATATTTATTTGATTATAGATATTGTGATGATTGTTGATTATTATATCGATATATGATGTTTGTTGCCATGATTGACTATTTGGATGCTGTTGCATCATCGGATCCGTTTTTAAAGTTAAAAATAATGATTTTTTTAAATAAAAAAATGGGTTTTAAAGTGATTTTTCAAAGTATATGCTTTTATTAAATTTTTGAATGGATTCTATTTTAAATAAATTAAAATTTTAATTTTCAAGTTATAGACTTATAAATTGTGAAGATTTTCTCCAGCTAGTTTTGGGAGGCTTTGTGATCAGCTTTGGATTCGAAATTGAGTTTGGATACAGCCTATCATTAACAGACCAACGGAAAGGCTGAACCAAATTCTAAGAGATTTGAGAGGGCTTGTATTGTGGATTTTTTTTTGTGGATGTTGGGAGGACCCTCTGTATTTAATGGAATTCTCGTTTAGTTACCAGGCGAGTATCTAGATGGCACCCTGTGAAGCTTTGTTTAGAAGACCTTATAGATTTCCATTCCGTTGAATAGAGTCGAGAGATCGTCTTGTTCTTGGTCCAATTTTGGTCTGTGAGGTATCTGCGATGGCGGAGCTTATCAGGAGAAGATTAGTGTTGTAGTGTTCAGGATTGAATTTGCCAGTTGGATGGCTGGAATTCACAATGTTTTCACGTATCTCATCTGGGAAATACGTGAATGATTTATCTTTTGTTGTGAAGTTAGGATTTCAGAGTTTCTTTTGAGGAACTCTGAATAGTTTTAGGAAGACGTATCCGGATCCATGTCCGGATAGCTAAGATTGTTTGATTTAATGAATTATTTGTTTAAATAAACTGTTTGCTTGGATGGATTGTTGTTGGTTGATAGTGTTTGGCTGATAGGTATACTTGAATGGTTAAATGAAATAAAAGGTTTTGGATTATCTTTATTTTAAATTTCGAGCACGAAATTCTTGTAAGGGGGGAGGAATGTAATATTCCGGAATTTCGGGGAATTTAAAATGTGATAATCTCTTAATTAAATTATTTAAAATTGATAAAATTGTTACCTTTAAATATAAATAACCAAAGTAAAATTTATGTGATGTTTTTAAATTTAGAGATAAATTGATTTTAAATGGAATAATTATTTAATTTGTGTTATTTTATAAATTTGATTTTAATAGGTTTAACATTTCGATTTGATAAGTGTTGTTTAAATGCATATTTATTTAAATTAACTTTAAAATTAGAATTTAATATTTCCAGATTTAATAATGTGGTTGTTTAAATTAATATAGATATATTTGATTGATTTTAAATTGAAGTTTAAATTGAATTTGAATTTGAAATTTGGATTTAAATTGAAATTTTAAAAAGAATATATCTCTTGAAAATTATTTTGGATATAAAAGAATATATGAATAAAGTTTTTATTTTAAAAAATAAAATTTGTTTTATAATAATTTAAAATAAAAGAATTTTATTTATACAAATTTAGAAAATATTTATTTAATAGTAAATAAATGCAAAAGCATTTAAATTAGCATCTCAAATAATTTTATATGATTTTATTGAGAATCTAATTGGTTTTTATTTGATTTTCTTTTAAATGTTTTATTTTTATAAAAAAAGAAAAAGCATTTATAAATTTATAAAAGAACATTCATATTAGGAAAATTAATAATAAAGGCTTATAAGTCATTTAAAAATAATTTAAAAATAAGAAAGCACAAGTGTTAATTTTTAAAGCTTATTGATTAACATGTGTAAGTAGATCAGGATTAGTAATGACAAATGTATACAAAATTGAATAAGTGTCTTTTTCTAATTTTCTTTTTCTTTAATTTTAATAAACCATAAATTTTATCATATAAACACCCATTCTTTCTTTCTTCATTTTTTCCCTTTTCCTTCAATTCAAGCAAGAATCCCATGGCCATAACCTGAAAACCATTTCTTCAAAATCCTGTAAACTTTCCAAAAGACAAATGCAAACCAAAAAAATCCACAAACAATATTCAAGTTCAAACTGAGATCAAAGCCCGAAACTACCTCCTTCGAAACATTTTCAAAGCCTATAATGTTATCTTCAACCTGAAATTCATTCCTCAACAAAAATCATTCTCAAAGAAAAATCAAACATCAGATTTAGAAACTTGTAATCCTCTTCTATCAAGCCTGCCATCAAAACACTACAAGCATTTCCAAAGCCTATGACCATTTATATCAAACCCTGTGACCTCTTTTATCAAGCATTTATCAAAAGCCTATAGCATTTTCAAATCTGCAAGCCTGGAATGTAGTTGAATCATCTTGTTCCTATCCAGTCAGGCATTCCAGCTTCAAATGTTCAAGCTTCAAAGCATTTTAGTCTTAAGTCAAGCAATATAAGTTTCAGGAATCAAGCAATAGCAATATACAGTTTTCAAATTTTCAAAAGGCTTTAGTTCAATCCAGTTTCCAAAACTCTCTGCATATTCAAAAGGTGAGTAAACATTTAAATTAAAACTTAGGTAAATAAATGTCTGTGCATGTGAATTTCTGTGATGATAATTGTTTGCATGCATGTAAATAAGTAAACCTCTGTGTATATATGTAGTGTACATATGTGTTGATTCTAATCACCTCTGGTATTAGTGCAAAGATTATGGTTTTGCTAAAATTTCAAAATCTTTGTATCAGATCTCTGTTGGACTATGATATTCAAACATGTTAAATTAGTTTAAACTCAATCTATGTTTTAAAAACACATTCAAGCTTAATGGGATTGAGAATCTGCTGGGATCAAGAATTTATAGTAGACATGTTAAAATCATGGTAAATCAAATCTTGTAAATTTCTAATTCAAGTTTATATCTAGAGTCGAATCTGTAAAATATGATCTTTAAGATGAAAATTTAAATTTTTAGTAATGTTTTGAGAGAGCATTTTTGAGTTGATCGACTTTAGATTTCTAGGCATTTTCTGTCGTCTGGAAAATGGTGGAATCTCGTGGTTGCTGCCAAAGGTTGTTGGAAGGTTGCCGAAGCCTGGAAAAATGGCGTTTGATTTTATTAATCACCATTGCATCAGAAATCGATTAAGGTAGGGTTTAACACCTAGTTTTGGTCATGGTTGTGGTATTGGTTGTTGTGGCGTCTTGGGTGTTTCGAGTTGCTCGAGACGGGGAGGAAAGTAGCGTGGAAGGCTTGTGAGTGTGTGGCCGTGGTTGCACACCCTCTGATGATCGGAGTCGAGGGTTCAGTGAAGATTCAGGTGAAGTTGTGTTTCCCGGATTTGACTTGAGTGGTTCGTTTTTGTTTTAGGCCTTGTAGTGTATAATTAGGGGTCGGGATTGTAAGAGGTGATGACCGTCGAAAGGTTGAAAGCATCGGCGGTGGTCAGTATCGCCGCGATCACCTATGCAGGTGCACCAGTGCGGGTTGGTGTCAGAAATTGGGTAAAGGAAGTGGTTCGAGGGGGAACTCGGGGGGTTTTAGCAGTTTTCTCGAGAATGTCTTCAGGGACATGAGTGTTTAGCTTTTTCAAATTTTAACTTAAACAAATTCCAAGTTTTTAAAATAAAAAAGTAAGGTAGTGGGGAGAAGAGGAAGAAAACTTGGGTTTAAACCCGAGTGGCATTCAGGTATGACCCAAAGCTATATGTTGTGCAGATTTAAAAAGTTTTAAAAACAAGTTTTTTTGAAATTTAAAATTTAAATTGGATTAAAACCTTTTAATATAAACTACTTTATATTTAATAAAAGTTTTCTTAAATATTTTGATTAAGAAAATTTTGAAGTTTGATAAATTTAAATTTTGTTAACTAAATTTAAATTGATATTTAAAAATTAAGTTATGGAAGAAATTTTAGAAGTTCATATAAAAGACAAGTTTTTAAATTCAAATTGAAAATAATTTGTAAAAACTATTAATTGATAAATGTATAAGCTATTTAAAGTTACGTTTTAATAACTTTAATTTTTTTAAAGATAAATGATTATTTTATATTAAAACTTAATTAATGATTTAATTAAGTAAAGATAATTTTAAAGATAAATGGTGAAATTATGTTAATGGTAATTAAAGCATTTATAAGATAATGTTTTATCTTAATTAAGTTTTAATGTCTTGATTTTGATTAAATTAATTAAAAGGGAATTTAATATAATTAATTAGTTTAATTAATTATAAAGGATTAATTTAGTAATTAATTAAGGGTAATTAATTTACTTAATTAATAAATGATTAAGGATTAAAGGTTAATTAATTTAAGGGGTAATTAATTTGTAATAAAGATCATTAGTTAGATAATTAAAGATTATTAATTAATAATTAAAGATTAATTAACTAAGTAATTAAGTATAATTAAGAATTAATTAATTAAGTGATTAAGATTTGATTAATTAAGTAATTAATGAGTGGTTAAATAAGTAATTAAAGGTTACTTAACTAGTAATTAAGAAGTGCTTAACTTGTGATTAAGTTTTATTAATAAATAAATTAAGTTTTATTAACTAATAATTAAAGGATAATTAATCTATAATGAAGGATTAATTAAGAAGTTGTTAAGTGGTAATTAATTGATTAATCAAATGATAATTAAGGATTGGTTAACTATTAATTAAGGATTAATTAACTGGTGATTAAGGAGTAATTAATCTGTAATTACGTTGTTAATTAATAATTAGTTTTATTAATTAATAATTAAGAGATACATTAATTAGTTAATTAATGGATAATTAATTAATTATGATAGTAATTATGGATTAATTAATTTATATGAAGAAATATTGATTAATAATTAAGGTTATTAATCGATAGTTGGTGGATAATTAATCAGTTAATTAAAGGTTAATTAATTGATTATGAAGTAATTAAGGATTGATTACTTTGTATTAAAGGAGATTAATAAATAATTAAGGATTATTAATTGATAATTAAAGGATAATTAATCTGGAATTAGGGATTAATTAATTGATTTATTAAGTTAATCAAGGAGTGATTAATTAATTAAGGTTAGTAATTAATTAATGATTGTATGAGCATAATTAAGTGATTAATTCTTAAGGGATTAATTTACTTTAAGTAATTAATTTAATTATGATATGAATTGATAACGCTTTCTTATGGATGATTGTTTGTTGAATGTCTGAATTAGATGATATCTATTGGATGATATGTTGTGACATTCTATGATATGATATTGGTTCTGTCAATGATAAATGCGTGATATTTATCTGTGTTATTGCTGTGTGAATTCAAGTATTGAATTGAATTAAATTGAATTAAATTGTTTAAACCTTTAAATAACTTGGCCTTTAAGATACGTTTGGATTTCGATGAGACCGGGATCGGGTATCAAATTTGATTATCCGAAAACCACATCGATCCAAGTTAAACGTTGGGTCGTGAATTCAAGTGAAGATCGAGTTGAAGACTCGAAGTGTAAGAACTATCTGTTGTTAAAAACTCTGAGGGTGATTCCAATACGAGTATAACGGAGATAGTTCTTTCAGGTTCGAGATGGAGATTTCCGAGTGCAAGGGTTATTGTCGTTAACTCTGAGGGTGATTCCAAAATGAGTGTAATGAGATAATGCCTTCGGTTTCGTTCGAACCCGAAACGAACTTGTATGGATTGAATGCTTTCAGAACATCGTCAGGTGGACGATGAGCATTCTAAGATAAATGTGTTCTATAAATGTAATCGTAGCCTCAAGCCTCATCAACCGAGAATGGCTAAAACATGGGAGGTGCAGCAAGTCTAAGTGGGTCAAGCCCAAGTAGGACGAGATTTACCCCTGTCTAGATGTCCCTTTTTATTCGGCTGTGTGGGCGGTTGCTTGCTAGAACCACCGGGGTTGTCTTGTTCAGAACTGTTTTGTAAGGAATAGTTTTGGCTTTGTGTTGAAGGGGATTTAGGGTGGATCCTCGGTACGGTGATCTAGGCCACGTACTGTGACGGGCGGTACCCCAGTAGCCCTGCCATTGATGGAAACCCATTCTTCCTACGTGCCCTTACGGTTTTGATTGTATTACCCACTTTTGTGGCTAGTAGCTGGAATTTAATGAATGCAACAATTTCGGCTATTTTCTATTTATTTGAAAACCCTAGACCTTATTATAATATCACTGGATTTCCTATCAAATGTTTTGGTTAGCGTAAGGTAAAAACTTAACCATGTTTATGTGTGGAAAGTCTTATGTGATACCTTTTGTTTTCAAAGTTTTTAAAAGTTAAGCAACTTTAACCCGTTTACTCACACCAGACCCATGTCTGACCCGGAGTTTATTCTTTTTTTTCTTAAACTCTTGGGTACTCAAATTTTTACGAGTAGCCAAAGGATTCAGGTTAGCTTTGATGAATTCTGGAGGAGATATGGAGCAGGAGGCTTCAGCGTTTGTAGTTATATTGTGTTTCCGCTGTGACGTATCTCTGAGTTGCATTTGAGTGGTATAGTAGACACACTTTTATAACTGTCTATTTTGTGTTGATGTATTTGTGCAACTCTGATTAAATGACTATGTAATAGCTATGTTAATATTATATTTTGTTCCATTCCGTTGTGAGATTCTGATATTGTTGAGTTCTTTTCTTCTATCTATTCTATTTCTACCTCTTTCTTAATACTGATGCATCTTTCTATGGAATGAAAGGCGGGTCGTTTCATAATTTATATTAATAAATACTAGATTAACTTGTTAAAGTCCCTGAATAGCAACTTTCTCTTCTTTGAATACCTTTTTTTCTAATTAGTTAGATATTATCAAAATATTTATTTTATTTTTCAAAGTATAATTTTACAGATATTATATAAAAAATTTATATACTAAAAATATTTAAAAACTATGTTTAAACGATTTACTAATTATTAGAATTTTATAAGAACTTTAAATAGATTATTTTTTCAAAATAACAAGGGTATGTCGACATAGGCTACATAGGTATGTTGACATATGTACCATCCAAGAGGTGTCTTTTGAATTTTGAATAATTGTGATTTTGGTTATATCTCTTTGTGAATAGAAATGTCCCTTCAAACACTATATAAAGGAGACTAGAAACGAATTTTTATAACTACTTTCTCTATATTAGTCTTACTCCAATTTATCATTATATATTTCACAAAATACACTTTTTGTATTCTTCAAATTCACTCAAATTCATTCTCTACTTTATTACATTCGCTCCTTACAATCTACTCACTGATTTGAAAGTATTCTCTCATCAATTAGAAGGGCAAAGTGCTAACAAAGGGCAATAGGATAATTTGTATCCAAAGAAAAACTAATTTTATTTTGAATCAACAACTCTCTACTATTATTTATAGGGCCGTGCTTGTTGCTCATTCAAATCAAGAGGGCGCTTATTATTCATTCAAATAAAGTAGGTGCGCTTGTTGCCCGATCAAATCAAGTAGGTATGCTTGTTTCCCGGTTAAATCAAGGGAGTCTACCTTGAGTTTGAACAGTAAGGAGTATGTATCTCATTGCCGTGAAATCGAGACTGTACTCTGGTTTGCTTACTACTTGTTTAAAGTGGGCATTTGAATGAAAATCTTTACATATTCTCTATAGGAATGAATGTAGGATTGGTTAATCTGAACCAGTATAAAACTCCTGGTGTTATCGTTCTTACTTTTTCTGCATTTATATATATGTGACTGAATGTTAATACTTATCTTTGTTAGTTATCTATGTTTGAATATAAATCTTCAAATAATTTAGAAAACTTCTATATAATTTATAAAACACTATTTATCCCCCACTAGTGTTACGGTGGCCTTAAAATTCATTCACATTAGTACTACACCGTTTCCTACATTTGGCATCAGAGCATTAGGTTTTCAAAAACTCTATATTTTATTTTTGAAAAGTATAAATGGCTAGTAACACTGGCCGTACATTTTTTAAATTTTTTAAAGGAAAATAAAGTTTTCAAATCCTTATGATACCCTCGAATAGATTAGGAACTAATAATATTGAAAAGTCACTTGATTATTTCGAAGTGTATAAAGTAAATTTGCAGGAACGAGTATATTATGTGGCAAATATTGAAGAGACATCTGACATACATTAAAAATCAAGAAGGACAAATAGATACAAGATAATGGATGCTTAAGACACATGACTAAAAGTTCAGGGTCCTAAAGGACACCATTTACAAAGACGAAGGAACGATTAACTCCAGAGATAACTTAAAAAGATATGTCATCGGTGTCGACAACATCGGTATCTCTAAACTCCTTTAATTTCTAATATTTTTCTGGTTAGGAATTTAAAATATAATTTACTTAGTATTAGTTAATTATGTGATAAGGATTTCAAAATTATGTTTGGAAAAGATATTTTCCACATCGAGGATAACGGGTTTAGAATTATTTTTGAAAGAGTTAGGTAATGTAACACTTACATTTTGAGTATGAAAGTGTCTAATGATAATCTCTTTCTTTTGGCCGAATCTAACGGCCCTTGGGTTTGGCACAAATGATTTGTTTATTTAAATTTTAAACCTTTATCCAAAGCAGTTAGATATGAACTTGGTAGAAGACTTCCAAAAATGAGTTTTAGTGTCAATACACTATGTGATGCTTGTCAACTCAGAAAAAATTCACAAAAGTTCATTTAAATCAAAAGATATGATTTCTACTACACAAAGTCATAATACCGTATCGAAGAAATGTGTCTGATCGGAGAAATGATCTCACTTGGCCCTACATGGCTTCTATTTTAGTCACATCTTAGCTGACTCACGGGAGTCAGGGTCACCTAAATACCTCATACAAAATCATTTTCCAAGCCATCCTACTTCATTTCTGGAATCTCAACCATGTACACGGTTGTTAAAGTGGTTTTTGGTATTGGCAGAGAGTATGATAATATCCGATCCCGGTATCTTTAACAATCAAACACTTATTTTACACCGGATGGTTCTTTTACATTTCAAAAGCCAATTCACCACTGATATCAAAATATCATATTCGCCAAACCATATCATTTTCAAAATCAAATTTATTTCCTAAGTTATATCAACTTTGAAATCACATCACTTTCGAATTCGTATTTCCAAAATAGATTAAATCCTCATTTAAAATCACCATATTCCTCAAATATGTCATTTAAATCCCAACTTATGTTATAACATCATTAAACCTTATTCACTTTAAAATCAAGGCTTTAATTATAAACATTTTCACTTTACACCATTTGAAAATTTGAAAATAATTTAGATGGTTATAAATAATTTACTTAGTTTAACATAGTTTTAAATAGATACAAATTAGGTTAAATAAGTTTAAAATAGATTAAATAAATTTAAAATAGATTAAATAGATTTAAAATAGATTAAATAGATTTAAATAGATTTAAAATAGATTAAATGAAGTTAAAATATATTAAATAGGATTAAAATAGATTAAATAGTTTAAAATGAATTAAAATAGTTTAAAATAAATTTAAAATATTTTTATAAAGTTTAAATGGTTTAATATAGATTAAAATATACTAAAATAGACTAAATAAATTAAAATAGATTAAGATAGATTAAATAGGTTAACAAGTTTAAAATAGGTCAAATTAGATTAAAATAAATTAAAATAGATTTACTTATTTTAATAGTTTAAAATTTTAAAATTAGAGTTTAAAGGAACATTTACAGTTTATATTGAGATAGTAAATTTTGAAATTAACATCATATTTAACCATTTCTTCCATCCCAAAAAATCTGGACCATGTCCAGATTTAAAATCAAAATCAATTTCAAATCTCGAAATATCAAATTTAACTATTCCAATTTTTTATAGATTTTCAAAGTTACAGTTTCCAACATCTTAATAACATAATTTCGATGAATGTCATTGATACTTCAAATTCAACTTTAAAATTCCAATTTATATCCTTTGAACAATTCATTAAATCAATTCCAATCTCAACATTAACGCTTGGATTTTCGAAAATAACTAAGTTTATATAAATCAATTTCTATTTCAAAATACCAGTTAACTGAATTCAAAATTTTAAAGATTCAAAAATCATTTAATTTAACCATTCTGGTGTCCGTACATAATTTTCTACCATATGGTCTAGTGATACGGATATTTATAATTTCAATCCAAAAATTAAAATTTTACGTGTATATATCATTTCAACTTGCAATCCCAAAATTTAATTTCAAATACATGAAATCGCTCGAGTCTATCATTTCAACCCATAACGATTTCTCCCTAATTTATTAGATCATTCGAGTATGTATCATTTCAACCCATAGGGAACTTATAGTGTTATAACAATATAAAATATAACATCCATTCATCCAATATCAACAATCAAACATACGTCACAATCACCATACAATTAATAAATAAATAAATCAGTCAACTGATTTTCATATACTGGCATTAAATTGACAATTAAATTCAATATTAAATTAAATGACGATTAAATACAATAAAAGTCATATTTAACTTGAATGACAATTTAAATATACCAAACATCAAGCATTCAATTTTTAATCACATCAAAAATTTAATTTAACTAGCATAAGAAAATTTAGTAGCTGTGAGTGGGTTAATACACTCACGTTTTATTTCAAATCGATCTGAAATCCAAAAAAGGCCCAAAATTCAATAAGCTCGGAATTTGCCCAAACAAGTTCCATAATGTCTGAAATTTATATGATCCCAACGGAACAAACCGTGCATGAATCCGAGTTCGTATGGAAAAGATATGTTGATTAGAACGAGTTGAAATTGAAAGTAAATAAAAAAAATTGGCAAATAAGAATGCGACACCTCACCTTCTCTCTCCCTTCAGAATGCATGCCATCATAAGCTCGAACACAATCCGCCTCTTATAAGCGAGACTTTGACCATTCCTCCACGCCCGCTATTGACCACCAGAGGGCCGCCGACCCAGACAATCGCACTCGCCATGAAGTGCCGCACCACCCTACAGCCTCCATGCCATCTCCGCCTATTGCACCGCCGCTAGGCTTTCAACCCTAAATCACCAATTTCCGTCGCTACAGCTAACAATCAATGCCATGACTACAAGCAAATAGATCCATATAATAACCTCCCTAAGACACACAAATTAATTTGTTTGATTGAAGCTCAAATCAAAAAGCACTAATTCAACCCTAAAATTTCGATTTTTCTGACTTTGACCGTGATTCCCAATCGATTTGGGCATTGTTTTTGAAAACGAACACTTGCCATTGATTTGGACTTCAATTTCATATTTTATTTGAATTTTTTTGAGTAGTTTGGATTTTTGATTAAATTTGGAAATTGAATTTAGGGATTGACTTTGAATTGCTTTCTGTCGTTGAGAAGAGAGAAACGACAGAAATTTCAGTACGCACAGTGGTGAGAAATAAAATGGCTGCTAGGGTTAGAACAAAACTATTTATATGAACAAAGCCTAATAAAAAAATGAACACATATTGAATTTGTACGAACGATAATGATAATGACGACCCAAAAAGCCCATTTCACTTTCGAAACGAAAATGGGTCATCTCATATGTCAAAGTAGATGTTTTCAATATTTTTAAACTCAATGGGATAGGTTTCATTTTTTGATTCCATCGTATGAAGATGTTAGCTTTAAAACATCTTATTTTAGGCATTGATTGTTTCACATAAATTGATTTCTACGCGTTTCGAGTCCCTAAGTCCAAATGACAAGTTCGAGCGCTATGAAACTTGAAATCCTACAATAATACACTGTTATGGATCCAATGAAACTGGTTTCCTCGAAATCCGAGACAGTGGCCAAAAATGACTATTTTCGCATTAATTAAATAAATATTATTATATTATTTTTTTAAATTCAAATTTAATAACTAACAATTTTCATTATTTTTTATTTCCTAGTAATTTAAATCTTTCAAAACAAATTTCCATGTCTAATTCAATGTTAAATATTACGCTATTACAGTGTTTAATATCAATTGCAATAAACCCATTAATTATAATTTAAATTCCAATAAATTAATTAAATATGATTTCAAACCTTTTATTAAATCAATCACCACCCTATGGGTATAGTTACCATTGGTTTATATCTGGTTACATTAACATTCTCTAATTTCACCTTAATATCCATTAACGTAATAATTGATTACATTTAATTGCAATTGATTTCCAATTTAAATTAAACGAACTAAATATATAGGTAACATATAACAATTGTCACCATTAACTTTTAATCACATTTGTAAGTTTATTATTTACAAACAAATGTTATAACATCTTACACAATACTAATTCTATCCAGTTACAAGTTATTCCACATTATTTCATTAATACAACATTTAAATTATCCGTTACTCTTTTAATCCAATTATCAATTAATACACGCTTTATTACCATTAATTACAATCTATAACCAATTATAAATTTTTAGTCATTTCAATTAATTGGAATTAAATTTAAGTAGTTATCAATTACTTTAAATTAATGCAATTACATTTCATTCTAGTTATATCCTTATTATTAAATCATAAATTTTTATTTCTTCCAACATTAAATCACAAAACCTTATTAATTAACTATTTTTAGTTATCGAAAATTATGGGTCGTTACACTCTCTCTCACTCAAAACTTTTCGTCCTCGAAAAAGAAAAAATGAGGATTAAGGAATTAATATATTTTATTCAAAATATTAAATTTATAACAATTAATTTACATACTTAAATAATTTAAATAAAATATCAATTTATAAACGATTAAACCTTTTTATATTCAAGTTAATAAAAGTTTGAAAAACATTTTCCAAAATTCTCTAAGTCCAAAATTCACAAAAAATTTCGGCAAAGTCTCCTTTGTATGGAGAGGTCTAGGAGAGATTTAATAATATCAATAATAACAATATATATCACATATATCAATATAATCTATCCCAAACCATGGAAAAACAATATAATTTCTCTGTAAAATCGTAATCTGAAAAAGTACCTATTTGTTGGGAAAACAAATGCCTATTTATGAAACCAAAAATTAGTAGCAATTGCTTCCATAACATGTATTTCACTTATATAATTTAAAGAAGTTACTAATTATGTAAAAGAGAAATATTACGTTGTTTCAACTAATAACAACAAAACAATCACAACATAACAACAATCATTTTGCAAACAAACAGTATAAACATCGTTTTTAATAAAGAAAAACAACTATCCTTCCGTAACAACCAAAACAAATGCTTTGTTTGGGTACAGGACTTCTAATAAATTAAAATGATAAAAAAACAATGAAGTAATCCACACACTCAACAGCTATAGCTAAAACTTTATAGATTATTTATACATCTCTATACAAAATAGAAGTATCCTTTCCCAACCAATCCACAGGCCAAACAAACAGTATAAACATCGTTTTTAATAAAGAAAAACAACTATCCTTCCGTAACAACCAAAACAAATGCTTTGTTTGGGTACAGGACTTCTAATAAAATAAAATGATAAAAAAACAATGAAGTAATCCACACACTCAACAGCTATAGCTAAAACTTTATAGATTATTTATACATCTCTATACAAAATAGAAGTATCCTTTCCCAACCAATCCACAGGCCAAACAAACAATAATTTCAATGTTAGTTAAGTTTGTTTCACATCATTTACTGTCCTTTTCTCATTCATATAGTACTTATTTTCATTAATTTATGTTCATTCTTACTTACAAAAGTTCATTTTTTTTCTTATACAATGAATATTGTCTTTAATTTACATTCATTACTTACAAAATTCATTTCCTATTCATTCATACAATGCCATTTTCTCTTTTCATTACTTTGCATTCATTGCTTACATAAGTCATTTTCATTTCAATTATCAGATTATCCATTATTATGTATGTCTCTTTACAATTTAATTCACTATTAATAGATTATTTCTTTTTCACACTCATTATTCCATATGTAGTGTTATTGAATATTAAGTCCATCTCTAAATCATTTCAATGTTTTTTGAAGTTGTAACCATTCAACTAATATAGTACTCATTTAATTATAAATGGCTTCAATATTAATTTAAGTTTATAATTGTTTACTTACAGTATTCACCTTTTACTATTAAATTTGATCATAAATAGCTTAAAATGTTAGCTTAAGTTTATAATCATTTTTCTTACATTATTCACTTTTCTATTACATTTGATTAGTAACATTTCAAACTATTAACCTAAGTTTATATCAATTTATAATATCAAAATTCTTATTTATAAAAGTAATTCCATTGAATAATTTCATTTGCTAAAGTTTACTTGTACAATATTCTATTACATATCCTATTTCACATTTCAACTTTTAATATTTTGGTAAGTTATATATATAAATGTCTTTTAGAATGCACCCAAATATTATACAACTTTGTCTTATTTATTTAGTAAATAAAATATCCAATAATTACAATTTCTCATTTTTCATTTTCTTTTTGTTTACATTTTACAAATTTCCAATTTTCTTATATTTTCATTTATCGTTTAGCATATGGTTTCTGATTACACATATTTAAAGTTACAATTATTAAGATAGTCAAGATTTCATTTCATCATAATAATTGAAATTTCCAATTTGTAGAAAACTTAAGAACTAAGTACCGGGTTCCCATTTCAATCCATTTAAAATAATATCTATAATGATACCTTGTATATATCCAAATCATATTTAGAAAATTTTAAGATTCGTAAATGTGCAGTAAAATCACCATAGTGTTCTTCCCACTTTAAAACTTATAACTTTCCTGGATTTTAGCTAAAAATAATTTGATAATTAATTTAACCTTTGGAATTAAACTTTGGAATATTTATTAATTAATATAAAATTCTGGGAATAAAATATACCAAATTAATAAGTGAATGTTTATTTATTTATATAAATGATTATAATTTGAATTGATTTTGAAATTTAATAAGTATGTTGGAAGTGAATATTTTTGATTTGAAATTTAAATAGAAGTATATTGGAAACAAATTGGATTTATTTTGAAATCAATATGGAAATTAAGTTTCAAAACATTTTATTTTAAAAAGAATTATATAATTATAAGTAATTGAAAAAAATGTGTATATATATAAGATCGAAATAAGAATTAATAAAAAGTTTTATCTTTTGGAAATAAATAAGAAAACATACATATGTAAAATTGGCTTGTAAATTCATAAATCAAGATTAAGTAAGGTTTAAATCATAAATTATAAATTAAATTGAATAAAGGTTTTAAACATAATATTTCTTATATTAATAAGTGTAAGTAAAGTAATATGAGTTTGTGCAAGTGTAATTTATAGATAGTATGAATTTAACAAGTATCATACTCTATTTTTCTTTAAAATTTAAAACCTAAATAATATGAATGAAAAAAAGAAGAAAAAATTCCTGGTTATCATTTCAGTTCAAACTCTCTCTCATTCTCATTTCTAAAAACAAATGAAAATTTAAAAATCAAAGAGAATGAAAACTTGGTTACTTTCAATTCTCAAGCTTTCAAAAGAAAAAAAAGAGGAGCTTCAAACCTGGGTGCTTTAAAGTTGAAAACAAGCAACCAGATTAAATCATTCTAGGATCAAAAACAAGTTAAAGAAAACATGTAAAGTAATATTCAAATCTGGAAGCAGTTCATCCTGGAAGCAAAACAAAAGTTTCAGCATGGAAACAAAATCTAAAGCCTAATGTTGGAGCAAATTCAAAATGAAAAAGGCCTTCAACCTGAGCAACATCATCAGATCCAATTTTAACAAATTCAAAATAGCAAGATTATCTCATGGATTTCCAGATCAAAGTGTTCCATCTTTCAAATTTTAAAACTCAAAACCAGATAAAATCCAGGGTCTCTGTTCTTCTCTGTTTTTCTCAAGTTCCAAGTGAGCAAACTCACTTATATTTGCCTATATTCTTTGATATTATATTGATGCTTAAAGTATGTTCTAGGAATGTTGTTTAATTTCCTATATGTTTGAATGTATCAGTGCATGTCTGTATACACACGTATTCACACCTGTTCTGTTGTACACATGTTTAAACACACCCAAATTTAATTCAAAACTTCATATACAATAAATTGTAAACCTTGACTTCTAAATGAAAAATGACTATAACCAGGTAGTATCAATTTTAAAAATTGTTTCAAGTACAATGGTTGGGTATTTATCTCAAAAATTAATATATTACCGTGAAAATGAAAACTGGGTTGAAATTGATCAAGTTAATTTCTATCTTTGATTACGTAATCTGAAATGTTGAGAAAAATGATGAATTTTGAGAAATATATCAAGATTTTTAGTTGAGTAATTTGGGTGAACTCGTGAGTTGAACGTGAAATGAGTTTCTGGTAAACTACGGCGATCACGTGGATTGTTGGTAGCGGGGTCATGGCTGGAGGAGGTCGGGGTGTAGGAGAGTTTGGCAAAAATGGTGGAAGTGGCTATCATGGGGCTGTGGCATCGGCGATTGGTCAATTTGTGTTTTAAACCCTAAATGGGTCGAGCCTGGCGATCAGATCATTGAATCGTCTCTAGATGATCGAGTGGCACGAGACTTGGGGAAAGCAGCGTGGATGGTCGAGGAACGTGTGGCCGGAGTCTCAGGACTTCCGGTGGTCGGTGACGTGGATACGAGGTGAGCTTTGGTCGGAATTCTTGTTCTAGGTTGCTCGAGTTTGTTCGATTTTGGTTGGGGGTTTGTGATCGTATTTTGATGGTCGATATTGGTTGCAACGACGATGGGTGACGTGCAGGAAAGTTCGTCAGAGGTCGGAGGCGACACAAGCGATGGTGCATGTGCACGAGTTCATTAGCGTGTCCATTGATTTGATTTCGAGAAGATGAAGTGGAGCTCGAAGTTGACTTCGGGAAGTAAGGGTACTAGCTCGAGTTTGGGCTCGGGTGTTTATACGAGCAAAGAAAAGGAAAAAATGTTTAAGGTTTTTAAAGTAAAAAAAAGTACAAAAGAAGAGGTTTAGGGTTTTACTCGGGGAAAAGGATATTTGGCTTGGGGAAAACGTTATTTTGGCTCGTGTTCGACCCGAAGTAGAATTCAAACAGTTTTTAAAAAATGTTTTAAAACAAGATTTTGAAAATGTAAATAATTCAGTCTAAAAACTTTGTTGATATAATATTTTATATATAGTAAATGTTTTCTTAACATTTGATTTGGAAATTATAAAATTGTTAACTTTAATTTGTTAAGGTAAGGGATTATTTTCATTTTAAAACTTAACTAAATGATATAATTAAGGAAGTTGATTATAAAATGTTTTAAATATTAATGATAATTATGTCATTTATAAAAATAATGTTTTACCTTAAGGATAATCAAGGATTTAATGAGTTGGGATTAATTAAGTTAATAAGTAATTAAGATTGATTAATTTTATAATTAAAGATTTATTAATTAAGTAATTAGAATTACTTAATCTTGTAATTAAATGATAATTAATTAAGGGCTAATCTATGAATGTAATTAATTAAAGGTTAACTAATTAATGGAGGTAATTGGGAATGAAAATTAATTGAGGAATAATTGATTAATTTAATTAATTAAGGATAACTAATTAAAGAAATTAATTAAAGGTTAATTAATTAAAAATAAAATTAAATAATTTAAGGTTAATTATTTAATGATTAAAGAATAATTTATTATAAAAGGGTTAATTGATAAATGATTAAAAGATAATTAATCAAATTGATTTGTAATTAATTAATATTAATTAACTAGGATTAGTAAAATATTCATAAGTAATTAATCTGATTTAGATAAGTCCGATAATTAAATTGATTTTACTTATGAATGTCTGGATTGAATTAGATGCTTTAAATTGTGCGATATTCCTGATATATGATGTTCTGTGATATGATTAAGCTGTGAAATGTAACTTATTATATGCGATGAATGTAATTTATTTATCTATGATGTAATTTATTTATCTGCGATGTACTTATATTTTTTATCTGTGATCTGTGAATGAAGATAAGCGTTATAGGAATGTACCGCTTATCTATATTACTGTGTTTGAATCTGTGATGACTATTGATGTTGCACTATTATTATGTAAAACCCCTAGACCACACCATACACACACAAATATGGATTGCACGAGAAAATTGGTTAAGTCATAGATTTTTGAAATGGTTTTAAAATTTGAATTTTGAATCTAAACGATTTTAGAAATGGAATTAGGTTAAAGGTGAAAAGCTTTGAAAAAGGAGTTTTAAAGATAAAAGTTATTTTGAATAACTTGATGAGGTTTTGAAATTTAAATAGTTTAATTTGAATTTAAATTCAAAATTTGAAACTGAATTCTATATTTGGAAATTATGGTTTAAAAAGGTTATATAAGTTATAAATGTGTTTATATGGGTTTTTAAACCATTTTAATAGTAGTGTTTTGGGAATTTGAATTTAATCTAAGTATTATACCTGAAGGGCTTTAACTTCTATAAATGTAATTGGATCTATTGCGAAACGAAAACTATATGTTTTCAAATAATGATAGCTTTCACATAACGAAAGAACTTCCAGTTTGTGTTACAAAGATTTCAAATTTGAAAGTGAATTGTTTTGAAAGCTATGAATAAATCTTTGTGAAAGATAATTGAATCTTGTTTTGAAATTGAAGAAGATTTAAAAGATGTATCTTTTGTATAAAATATTTGAAATGAAAATTGTTTTTGAAAGCTATGAATCTTTGGAAATGGTTTTGAAAGATATGAATTGAGTCTTTGATTTAAATGATTGGATGAATTAATCCAATTTAAAAAGGAAATTGTTTTGAAAGCTATAATTGAACCTTTATGGAAGATTGGTGAACTTTGTGAAATAAATCTTTTTGTTTTAAAGATTTGAAATGGTAAATTGTTTAAACCATTTGAAGAAAGATTTTGAGTTTTAAAGTTGTGACTTAACTGAGATCCAATATCCATATGTTTTTAAATATTACGCTCATTATTCGGTTTCGCCGAGAGAGGATCTTGTGTCATATAACCCATTCCGAATAATGATACGACGTTATGGATAGCATCTGAAGACCAGTGGTGAAAACCGGATAGTTCCAAAAGCGAAAGGATAACTCGTCGAATGTCTCTGCACCGGTTGATCCCCGGTATAGAGATTTGATCACCCTCTGTGATTGGAAGTCCGAACGTGATTAAAGATTATCCGAATTTGCAAGGGCTTCCTTGGAAGTGCCTTCGGTTCTGTTCAAACCCGGAATAGACTTGTATGGATGTGCATCTGACATTACACTTTGAGATGTAAAGCTAGTTTTTATCAAATACATTTCGTTTGGTGGCAGAGATTTATTCTCTTAGCTTAACACCCTTCTCTGAGACGTACGTGCTCGGAGGTTATGCAGTTGATGGTTACCAGTGATACATTCCCAATTTGGTAATATGGCATACGAAGTGTTGCTGATCATTTGTTGATCGAAGCATGGCTTTTGTGAAAGGCGTAGCTTTGTGGACGAGACCTCATCGGACCTTACTCCCCGAAAATGGTCGAAACAGGAAAGATGCGGCAAGGTTGCAGGGGTCATGCCCTTAGGTTATGTCCATTCCTTCTGGAAAAGGGTGGTATCATGGTATGGAGCCCATATATTTAACCTATATGGTTACTGCAAATACATTACTTTGTAGTTGTTGGTGTTGAGGGCCCTCGGATAAAGATCACAAACGAACGGGGATGGCATATCTTTGGTGTTACTCCTGGGAAGGGAGTAAACCGACCTTGTGTTGGTAGAGTGTCGGGTAGGTTTTCGAGGCGTCCCTCCAGAGGCGTTCCCATGTGGCAATAGGAAGTTCCTTAGCCCGACCATTTGTTGGAAAATCCAAAGAAACAATACGCGCCCTGTACGGTTTTAGTTGTATAACCTGCCATGGAATGTGGCGGTAACCTGCAATTGAACATGGTAGCTATAGTAGGCATACAATAATGGTTGTATGCTGGCTAAGATTAATATTATACTTTTGAAAGATTTTCTGCACTATGCACTAATAATAATATCAAAATGGTTTTCGCCTATCAAGCATTTTTTACTATCATAAGGAGAAATCTCCTCCAATTCTGCTTTTGCATGGTGTGTGCGGTGGGAGGCCTTATGGTAGTTTCATTTTCCAAAAAGCATTACGGATTTCAATATTAAATTCTTTTGTTGTTTGTTTTAAAAATAAAACTGTTTTTGTTTGCTTATAGCAGTCCCATGACTGACCTAGAGTTTATTGTTCCTTTCCTAAACTCTGGGTGCCCATAATTTTCCACACGGGCAGTCTAGAGTTGGGTTTTTAGATAAATAGTTGGTATAGATTCGGTAGCCTTCAGTCTTTGGAAATATTCTTCAGTCTTTGGAAGGCTGACCTTGCTTAATAACGTGATGGTAGTTCTATTTCTGGTTTGGTGTCTTTCTAGCTTTGGAGCTTTAGCAATGGAGTCGCTTTTTGTTGGAGTATCTATCTTGTTGAGTTCTGAAGATATAATCTTTTGGATATGCATTCTATTGGAGTTATATTTCTGTTGTCGATGGTTGCAAAGTCTAGACCATCTTCCGGTATTGTCTTCCGCTATTGTATATCTTTTGGCTCTGATTTGTATGGATATTCATTGTATCTGAATATTGTATCAAATGTTGTGTATCAATTATATTGTTCTTTTCTTCCGCTGTGTTGTTATACTTAATGTGTTATAAGCTCCGGCGAATCGGATTCAAACGTTTGAATCTGCGGCGAGTACAAGTGAAGTATGGATGTCGATTTTCAAATGCGAAAATCCAGGTCGTCACAAAACTCGAAAAAGAACGTCGATGATACGTGCACTCATCATCGAAATTTTTTTCCAGCGACAGAGATGGGAGTATTGAACTTGTTTCCTTTTGAAAATTCTTTCGAAACATTTCTTTCAAATCATATTGAAATATTTATATCAGAAACTACTTCCAAATAATACTAATATTATATTCCAAAATCCTTTTAAAACAAATTCAAAACTTTAGAACTTAAGTTTTAAAATTTCAATTTATATTCATTTTATTTGTAAATTTTATTTTGCAATCATTATTTATAAAATTTCAATTCCTAACAAATAATTAAACATATCACATTCAGTTATATACATTTTAAAAGACTATTCTTTTATATACAAAATATAATAATAGGTAAAATTATTTCATTTACCTATATTGCAAAACAATATTGTGTAGGTCCGCCCTATTAAGTGTTTAGAAATCCCCATCGATGCCATAGCGTCCTATGTACTGACTGGAATTTATAAATACAAAGCAGAACAAATTAACACAATACAAAACATTTTATAACACTAACAAATACGCTCTCATATATATACACTCAACGACTCATTATGGGGTGTTACTACCCTATTTTATATTAGTCAGACCCCACAAAGCTAAGGATATCGCTAAACCAAAGCTCGATACCAACTGTAACATCAACCTTTTTGGATGGTCTAAATCGATGATGAACCACACACGTCGGACTGAAACAATTCAAAAGGGCATACTATTATGGGATAAATAAGAAAAAGCAGAGAAAGAAAGAAAACAAATACATAATCTCACAGTGGAATGACGAAATATATTAATCAAATAAATAATTCATGAAGATGTTTACAAATAACATTGATTAAACTTTTACGATACATATCAGAGTTACATACAACAAGAATAAATAATAAATAAATGCAGCGGAATAACATGACGTTGTGGAATAAATATAACAAATAATAATAGTACAAAATCTTCGTATCTTCGTCTTCATCCTCCAAAAAGCAGTCTTCGATAAACTGAAAAGCTCAAACTGACCCAAGCGAATTGAAAAGACAATACATTTGAGTAAGAACTAAAAGATCTTATGTAAGTTAAATCAATAGTAAATAAATATGAGTGTAACGATGTCAAAGATGTTTATGGGGTTTGACATCTCCTATCCAGTATCTAATGTGAGCACAATAACTTAAGAGATGTTTGGAATTTCCATCTCCTAAGGATCCGTTAAAATATCTACTATGTAGTACAATACGCTATATAATAGTGTCTATAGTAAAGTAAAGTATTAAAATAGCATTAAGGCATTACCCATATCCCCCTTAACATATTTTATATATTCTCATAGTCTATACAGTACTGTTATCCTGCCTTATGGCAAGGCCTGACACCAAGAACTTAACTGGAATCCGAGGACAGTCCGTCTTGAAGATCGGTTAAATGCAGGTTCAATATGGATGCCGATGAATTTTGTCTGAGTCTGGATCGAGCTAAAATTGACAAGATACGACAGGAAAATCCATGAAAGCCAACGCTCCAAATTTCAAGTCAATCCGAGTTTATATGCTCATGATATGATCGAGGCAATCCAAGCGATAAACTTGTCCGCATCCATCGGTCAACCTCTCTCGCATCGGCCTTGTTCAAATCCATCGAACCGCGGCTTCCTTCGTATCCATCAGAATTGGCCCACTTCGTATCCATAGTCTTGCCACCATCTCATTCGTATCCATCAAGTAAGCGGTAGTTCGTATCCATCATGATCGCTTCACTTCGTATCCATCAATAAGCAGCGCTTCGCATCGATATCGCCCATATATACTTCGTATCGGTTTCTCATCGACTCATTGCGCATCGTTTGGCCGATCGATACAAAACGCCATTGAAGTTATCAACACGAAGGATGTCGAGAGTGATCGATATGAAGCGGCGTCAAGGTCATCGATAAGAAATGCCTTGGTTCGTATCGATACGAATCAGTTACAAAGGATCGATACGAAGTTGAGTGCATAAGAAGCGATACGAAGTGGAATGCACCGAATCGATACGAAGAGAACATATTCAAATAAAAAAATCGGTCACTCGGCCTAAAAAGCGGATCGATCCAAGAAGTTAGCTATAACAACCCTGTGTTTTGTGATTTATTTATTTTTTGTATATTTTAATTATTTTAATTGAATTTTTGATTTAAAAACTTATTTTATTTATTTTGAATGATAAACTTTAGTTTTGATATGAATTATCATTCCAAAGCATGACTAAAAAGAATATTTTCCAAAAAGAAAATTTTGGTCAAAATAGTCAAACTTTGACTTTTATTTTAAAATTTTAAAAGTTTGAAATTTTAAATTTTTTTCTTTTATTTTGAAAGTACATAAAATTTTAAGAACACTGCCTTTTGTTTCGTTGGAAACGGATTTAAATTGTGAAAGTTATGTATATTTCAATATTGAGTGCAATTTGTTTATTCTGCAATTTTGTTATTTTAAATAGTATAAATTTTATTTTTCTTTGTCATATTTTATTGTAATATGTATTGATATGTTATTTGATGTATGTTTTTGTCTTTTAATATTTTTGAAGTGAGGTAGGAATTTTTCTAGAGCGAGTAGTATTTTTCTTGTAATTTCCATGCCCTGTTTTCAATTTTTAAACATTTTCTTTAGTTCTTTTCTATTTTTCTCCAATTTAATTATTTATTTTATTTTAGAAATGATAAATAAATTATTTTATTTCAAAATTTTGCTTTAGAATATTTTTAGAATGAATTAGATATTTTTCCAAAGCCATTGATGTTTTAATTGTAATTTTTGAACCCTGTTTTCAATTTTTAAGCAATTTCCTTAATTCTTTTTATATTTTCTTTAAATTTAATTATATATTTTTATTTTTTTTCACTTTTTTTCGGTTTTAGATGTACTTTATGAAGTTTATTTTGTTTTACTTGATTTAAAAGAAAAGGAAGTATGGAAGGTTTTAAAAGCTAAGAAACGTAAAGTTGTTTCACCGTTTCTTTTACCGTTTCTTTTTCAATCAATGGATCAATTTATTGTAGCCGTTCCTTTTCTTTTTCTTATTCACGTGAAAGTTTCTCATTCGATCAATAATACACATCCATTTCAGATCTGAGCAAAGAAAAATAAGCAATGGCCTCCTGTCTTCTCTCTTTTCTTCTTCCTTTTTCTATTGTTTTGCTGGATTTTTGCTTTGCTTCTCTTGCTTTGTTTGGCCTAACACCTCCACCATCTCCTCCACCAACCACAACCACTTCCTTCCCTACATCATACAAGACCAAAACCCTTCCTCCTCTGACCTTCAAGTGCCATGACCATCCCATGATGCAAAATCCACAAAAACTATGTCAAAATTCCTTAAAAAGCATGTCTAGCCACCTAGTCTTCATCACCATCACCTTAGATGACCTTGGTCACCTCCTATTGCTCCACCACCACCTTGACACACCCCTAACCATCACCTTCATCCTCTGTCCAGATCTGAAACATGCCATAGCCGATTCATAGATCCATGTAGTCAAGCCCAAAATGAACCAAAAACCACTATTTGGATAAATCTCTTCATATTCATGCGTAGTAACTCCTCCACCACTTCAATACCTTGTAGCCATGCATTATAAGACCCAAACCTGAACCAAAATACGTCCAAACCTGAGCCAAAACATTCCCTAATCCATGCTAGCAAGTGTAGAAAGCAAGGCAAAAAGGTGCGTATTCATATTGCTTTTCAATTCAAAGTTATTCCTATTCAATGTTGTATTGAATTATAATTTTATTTTGTTTGTTTTGGGTTATAACACAAGTTCTATAGCTTGGATTTTCTCTCCACTCAAATCAAAAATCGTGCTATTGCCTTTTGGAATCCGTTGTGCCATTTGTATTGCAATCTCCAGCCATAAAAGGTGAGTAAAGCTCACACGACATTTATACTTATGCAGTTGTGAAACGACAACAACTGAATGTGTAGAATTAAATATGATGTTATAACCGCCATGTGATTTTTTTTATATATGATGTTAAACCTGTTAAATTTCATGTCGTATCATCTGTTATCACATATATGTTGTTACTGTTCATTTATATATGTTTATCACACTGCAAGTTCCCTGTAAATTAGAAATCACTATGGGTTGAAATGATACATACCCGAACGAACTTTAGAATAAGGGAAAATTATTATGGGCTGAAATGATAGGCCTGAATGATTTTCAATTTATTTCATTTACTTGGGACTGCGGGTTTGAAATGATAAAACCCGGATTTTCTTTGTAAATTACGGGTTGAAATGATATATTACCCGTATCACTTTACTTAGCGTAGAAAATTATATACAGGCCGTAGTTAAAATATGTTTTTCTAAAAATTTTAAAATATTTTAGAAATTTAATTATTATAATATTTTGATTTGGAATTTAATAAAAATATAATTTTTGTAAAGTATTATTGATTTTCTGGAAATCTATAAGTTAAATAAATTATGGAAAAGTTAGAAAATATGAATGTAAGTTATTTTGGAAATTTTGATTTAATTTTTAATGGGATTTAAATAACTTTGAAAATATGATAAATTTATGATATTTTGAATTTAAATTAAGTTAAAATGATTTTATAACACATTAATGATTTTGAATAAAGTTAAAATGTGAAATGAATGGATATTTTAAGTTGAAATTTTGAAATATAACTAAAATTGGAAATTTATGAAATTGACTTAAAAGTGAACTTTTAGTTAAGTAAATAAAAATAAAATTAAGTTATATTTGAGAATTTAAACTTAAGTGTTAAGTTGAAATTTAATGTAATGAATTTAAAATTGAACATTGCATTTTAATAAGTGAATTATTATTAAATCTTGATTTTTGAATGAAAATTTAACTTTATAAAATCATGAACTTGAGGAAAATTAAATGATGTTTATAAATGTGAAAATGTATGATTTTATGTGTTGAAAATGTTTTAAATAAAAATATAATTGGTTGACAAATTATATTGAATATTTGAAGGTAATTTGCTGCATTTTTGAAATGTTATTAATTACAATGTAAATGATATTACAGCATTTGTAAATGCTGTAGTTGATGATACTGAACTAAAAAGCTATTGAATTAAAAACTATTATAGCAATTGCTGTAAGTGCTATAATTTTTGAATTTAACTAAGTTTATTTGAAATTTAAGTAAACACTATTACAACGTTTTAAAATGTTGTTTTTTGTTAAATTGAACAGTTTTGAATGTAACTTTCCGTAGCGTTTTCTAAATGCTGCGAAAAGTAAAATTTCACTGTTTTGATAAACATAAGTGAATAAATGAACTTTGGAAGATGAAAATTTTGGAAATTTAATAATTTAATTTTTAACATAATAACTTCATTTTTATGATTAAAAATGTTTTTTTTGGAATATAAACTGTTTTGAAATATGAATTGAAATGGTATTTTAAATTGAATAAAATGAATAATGATTTGAAATAAGGTTTCGAAAAGATATGATATTTTGATATATTAAAATGATTTGAAATGTGGTACTGAAAGATATGATATTTTGATATATTATAATGATTTGAAACGAAGTTTTGAAAGATATGATATTTTGATATTAAATGATTTGAAAAATGAAGCTTTGAAAGGTTATGATATTTTGATGTATTAAAATGATTTGAAAGGAAGTTTTTAAAGGATATGATAATTTAAAATATTGAAATGGTTAGAAATGACTTGATATTTATTTTGATAAATATTTGAATTGAAAGATATGGTATGATGATATATTGAAATGGTTTGGAAATGATTTAATCTTTATTTTGATAAAGGTTTGGGTTGAAAGGATATTTTAATTTTGAAATATAAAATATTTTTTTAAAGTTATAACTACGGGTTATAATATCGATTGGTTGTTAAAGAGACCGGGATCGGATATTTGTTTATAGCCGGCCAATACCAAAAACCACTTTAGCAACTGTGTACGCGGTGGAGATTCCAGAATGAAGTAGGATGGTGGCGACGTTCTCGAGGTATATTACGTGGATCCAACTCCCGTGAGTTGGCATAAATGACTAAAATAGGAGCTATACCGGGCTACACAAAGGGTCGCACCCTTTCATCGAGCATGCTCCATCGGAAACCATTCTATTACTTTTGCGATTCGATATGTGGCGCCACTTTGATTCGGGGTTATTGTTCGAGGTGGGCGGAAGCTGCTGGCTTGCCGTCACCACCGGTCCGGGAGTGCAAGCGGTATATCCACCCTAGCATTGCCTCGCGTTCCATGTCATCTCCTTATAGCGAGCCCACTACGATTTTGGTTTTAAAGATCCGACCGCGTTAAGGTTCACCATCCCCTTAACGCTATTTTCTATATGATTATACTTTACTGATTAGACACTACCGTATATAGCGTATATTACTACATAGTAAATAGTTTAACGGATCCTTAGAGGATGGGCGGTCCCAAGCATCTTCTAAGTTACTTGTACCTTAACTACAGTTCACTTGAGTTGGTTTACATTGTATAAGTATGTATGTCATGACTCGAGTGTTTGTATTTTTATTTACGCTTGGGTCAGCCTGAGTTATTCACATATTTGGATTTCCACTTTCTGGAGATTGGAATCGCTGGAGATTATCTACTTGTCAAGTTTCATCTTTTCAGTTCAGTTGTTCTATTCAGCTTGTACTTGGTTATCATATTTAAACTTCTGTTGTACTTTATTTCTTCTATTGTATCTTATGTAACTCTGATATATTTATATAGTAGCTTCATGAACTACTATCTCTTTTACTTCCGCTGCATTATTATTACTCTGTGTCTGTGATTTGTGATTTTTATTTACTGCATATTCTGAGATTTGCCAAATTTTTATTTACACGCGGTATTTTGAGAAATTCAATTCCGGCATGAGTGTCTACCTATACACTTATAATGGATGCGAATGGTTAAAATACCTGCTTGTTACATTAGCGCCACGTCAACTTGCAGGCAAGTGCTCAGATCGATACGAATAGAGCGGTGCGAAGAAGGATCGATGCAAATTCAATAGCCACCGAAAAATATGAACTTGCATCGATCATAACTAAAAATCTATAAGTCCAAATGCCACTAAATTTCCACAGGAGCTTGTGTACAACCTAAAGAACATTCATGATCGATCTCGACTCAATTGGACAAAATATTGATCGATACGAAATTCGTTTGTATGAATCACGGATCGAGTGCAAATGACATGGGATCGATCGTATGGGCCCATCCACGTGAAAGAAGAGGTTTTTCGAGATCCGAGCGAGTATTTGCAACCTACACCTATAAATACCGATCCAGGACCTATAGAAAATGTATTTTAGGCTCCTCTACGTCCAGACTCTGCCAAAATCACTGTTGTACTTGAGTTTTACTGTTTTAATTCGATGTAACCAATAAGAAAAAATTAATAAAAGTCTACCATTTTATAGTGGACGTAGGTCATACGCTGAACTACTCTAAATCTCCATGTTTATCTACTGTTTTTCTGATTATTGTTTGGTGTACTTGTTAGATAATCCTCTTTTTACATTTATTTTCTTCATTTTATCTCTTCAAACACTTCCGAAGAGTGTTGTGCCCAATTTTGGTACAAACCCTTTGGTGCTTTCACTGAGAAAACCCAGTTTTTCTCCTGCTCATTAAACCTAATATCGATATCGGACTATATAAATCTAAGAAGAAGATCTAGATTTAAAGCTTAAAGTTCTTCCATCCTATTCAGATTTGCATTAAGTCTAGAAAAGAGCCTCACCACCCACAATGGTTAAGACTAGGACTACTTCAACTACCGCTAATCCAAAACGACCGGAGATGCAGAATCCCATACTACTACCTCTTGCGGATCAGAATGCTGTCGGACCATCAGACCCACAGGGCCCTGTCACCAGGGAAGAGTTTCAGCTACTTGTGCAAGAACTGACTCAGAGCCACCAATAGCTCACTCAACAAAGACCAACCAACTGAATCGTCAAAGACGAAGGAGATCCATGAGGGACCAGGCTTCCTATTCATCTACTAAGAGTTCATCCTCTTCAGATTACCATCATAGATCCACATGTCCACGGTTGGATGGGAGTTATACTCAAGCTACTGGACATCAGCATACACTGAATATTGGGCAACTGAGAGTTGGCCCGTCAACCAGCTATCAGATTGGACCCTCCTCCCATGGAGGTACTGTTCCTCATCATGTTACAAACAACCGCACTGCCACTGCTGCTACAGAATTGGGAGTTGACGTCCAAAATTGGATGGATCCGAACCGTCACCAACATGACTACACTCTCGAACCTAATGTCCTTGAGAACTTAGAACCAAGGAGGTGAGACATTGACCGTTGACCGCGTCCGGCCCATCCTCGCATTATGGAACCCGACTACACCTTGGCCCAGTAGGCCCAGAACGTCCAAATGTCGGACATCCCGATGATGATCCACCAGATGATCTGAGAGAGTCAAGGCCTCACCAATGACGACTGGGGAATCTTCCGGAGTTATACTCCTTTTACCGATTGGATACTCTATGCTGAACCACTTTGGTAATCCAGGATACCTACTTTACCCATTTATGAAGGAAGCTCTGATCCTAATCAACATATCTTGAAGTATGAATGGTTAATGAATGCTGCGCGAGATGATGATGCAGTTAAGTGCCGAAGTTTCTCGATCTCGTTGGGGGCATAACGACTATGTGGTTCACCTGTTTGCCACCTCGATCTATCTCGTGTTTTAATCAATTGGCAACAAAGTTTGTTGAGTAGTTCCGCACGCATGTAACGAGGCCGAAGGATGTGAATACTTTGTCTAGTGTCACTTAAGCTCCTAGAGAGATACTCAAATGTTATTTGAAGAGATTTCATTCCACGTGCGTTGATATTAGCATTCCCAATGGCAACTCTATTATGATGGCATTGACTAAGGGGAATGATCCCAATTCTAAGTTTGGTAACTAGTTAGCCAAAAAACCTCCTGCGTCATTGGACCGTTTCTATTCCAAGGCAGCCCAATTCTTGAGGAGGGAGGATGCGAAACAGTCTAGGAAAAAGGACGACGAAGGTCTTAGTGTGGAAGGAATTTAGAGCAATGTTGCTGTTAAACAAACGAGGGAGAGTTTCGAAAAAGTGCAATTGGACATACAGAATAAACAAAATCAACAGAAAGGCAATGGTAATCGAAGTAGGAAGCGGATCAGAATCATGGTCTCCTATGTTTGATAATTATACTCCTTTGAATACGTTACTAGAAAATGTATATTTACAGACCTGCAACACTATTAAATACAAGAAACATGCTTTGAAACAGTCATCGGAGAGACAGATTCAAACAGGGAAGTTTTGTAGATTCCACGAAAGCTACGGCCATAACACGAACGAATGCCATCATTTGTAGGATATCATTGAAAAGTTGATACGTGAGAGAAAATTAGAGAAGTTTGTGCAAGCACCACAGTCTGGAGGTACGGGCCCATTAAATCAGAACCGTGTGTCGAATCAGGTGAGACCGGAGGAACCCACTCGTACCGGGGGGAGGTTGGTGATAAATTCTGTTAGTGGTGGTCCTCGTCCAGCAGACCAAAGATGGAAGGAAATGGAGTCGTATGCCAGTTCTGTGAGGCATGCGAGCTTCGAATATTGTAGTAGTTTTGAAGATGGGGCTTCGGCCAAGCAACAGAAGACGATGTCTGACGACATCGTCTTTTGAGACAGAAACGCTGACCGGGTCGAAGCCCTAACCATCTATCCACTTGTCATATCATCTCAAGTAGGTCCTGCTTAGATGAAGAGGATCTTGGTAGACAGTAGGAGTTTTGTGAAATATTGTTTAAGCGAGCCTATGACCAAATGAAAATGGAGACTAAAGAATGGAAGCCTTGTTAGTCCCGTATTCATGGCTTCAATGGGAGTGAAACCATACCCACTGGAGTGGTGAAACAGCTAGTGGATTTAGGAATTGGAGAATGCCGGAGAGTCTGGATATTACAAATTGTTGTGCTGGATATAGACTCTCCATATAATGCTTTCTTGGGCCGACTGGCCCAGACTGAATTTAGCATTGTCGTTGCCCCTTGGTGTTTGACTCTAAAGTTCTCCACCGATCATGGAGTTGGATTCGTTCAAGGAGATTAGGCTGTTGGAAGAGCCTGTTATGTTGCTAAGCTGCAAGAGGGCTAGCGGAAAGAAAAAGGAATAGGCGTATACCGTTTTGTTGAGAATTGATGATTGACGCCTGGGCCTAGGTCCGGGCACCACAACCAGTTCCCAATGGATCTTGACCCAAGAGATACCGAAAGTGAAGACAAAAGTAAAGATAGTCAAGCTTCTCCGACCGTGCTGATGATCGATGTCCCAATCGATAGTGACGACGACTCTAAAATGATAAAGATTGGATCTCAATTAAGCCAGAGAATGAAAGAGGAATTTGTTGAGTTTCTCCGAGCAAACATCGACATGTTTGGCTAGACACATTTTGAAATGTGTGGAATCCCCCCAGACATCATGAGCTACACGTTGAATATTGACCCACGACACTTCCTGGTCAAACAAAAAAGGCATGGTATGGATCCAAAGAGATCTACCGCCCTTAAGGAAGAGGTGAATAAGCTTAAATCGAACGGATTTATTCGAGATGAATTATACCCGGAATGGGTATCCAACCCAGTACTTGTTCGAAAGCCAAACGGGAAAAGGAGAACATATGCTGACTACTCAGATTTGAATAAAGCTTGCCCCAAAGATAGTTTTCCACTTCCTCGAATCGATCAGCTCGTAGATTCAAACGCTAGACATGAACAATTATCCTTCATGGATGCATATTCTGGTTACAACCAGATGCCCCTGCACTTACCCGACCAGGAGCATACCAGCTTCATGATTGATCTGGGACATTACTGCTACAAAGTTATGCCTTTCAGACTCGAGAACGTCGACGCAACTTACCATCGATTGGTTAATCGGATGTTCGCCAACCAGATTGGAAAAACCTTGGAGGTATATGTGGACAACATGCTAGTAAAGTCATGATTCTCCAATGATCATATCAGAGGCCTAGAATCAACGTTTAACATCCTCCGAGAAGATAAAATGAAGCTCAATCCATTGAAATGTCACTTTTGTGTCGCATCAGGAAAACTCCTTGGGTTTATCGTCAACACTTGAGGAATCGAAGCCAATCCCAAAAAAATATGGGCAATCAGAAATCTCAAAACCCCAAGAACTATAAAGAAGGTCCAGAGCCTCAACAGGAAAGTAACAGCATTGAACGGGTTCATTTCAAAATCAACTAACAAATGCATTCCCTTATTTGATCTGATCATAAAAGGGAAACAAAACTTTGAATGGACTACAGAATATGAGGGCGCATTCCTAGCACTGGTCCAACATCTCTCCACACCACCTATTCTATCAAAGCCTATTAATCACGAGAGAATGTATATCTATTTGGCGGTTTCGGACAACGCAATCAATGCTGCCTTAATTCGGGAGGAAGACCGAATACAAAGGTTGGTCTATTACATTAGCAAACGACTGACTGAAGCTGAGATAAATTATTCGAAGCTAGAGAAGTTGGATTATTGTCTTGCTATTGCCTCAAGGAAGCTCCGTCCATATTTCTAGGCTCATTCTATCACCATTTACACCGACCAGTCGTTACGACAGGTTCTTACACGGCCTGAGACGTCTGGTAGGCTACTCAAGTGGAGTATCCAGTTAAGTCAGTTTGACATTACTTACACTCCAAGGTGAGCCATTCAAGGACAAGTCCTAGCAGATTTCATAGCTGAATTTACTATCCCAGAGGACTTGCCCGAAACCAGCGAATCTTCCAAGCATATCTAGAAGCTACATACTGATGGTGCATCAAATTACAGTTGCTCAGGTGCTGGAGTTGTACTTTAAACTCCCGAAGGACGATCTATATGCTATGTTTTAAAGTTTGATTTTCATGTGACCAACAACCAAGCGGAATATGAGGCCTTGCTTTTCGGATTGAGACTTGCCAGAGATTTAAAAATCATTGCTATGGAGATTTATTGTGAATATTTGATTGATTTTAAATATTTGATTGATTGAATGTATGTTTGAATATGCTGTTCTGTAACGACCCAGAATTTTTTTAATTAAAATTTGAATATTTGATTGATTTTAAATATTAATAAGTGAAATTTATAAGTCGAATAATTTATTTTTCGAATATCTAGATTTAATTTGATAATTAAATCGATAATTTAATATGTTAAATTTCTGAAATAATTGAAAATTGGGTTTAATATGATTGAAAATGATTTGTAAAATTTTATTATATCATATTGGAGTTAGAATGATGTTATAGAACTTTTAAAATCGAATTAAAAGTTAATTTGTGAAAATTGAATATTTTAATATTTAATTAACGAGTTAAAATAGCCATTTTTCAAACAGTCTCGGATTTTGACGACACTAGTTTCATCGGATCCGTAATGTGATATTATTGTAAGGTTTCAAATTTCAAGTCAATCGGATTTACCGTTTGTCCGAGGCAAGCCAAAACGCCTAGAAAGTTCGTTTGATCAGTTTAATTTAAAATCGATTGTTTATTGCCGTAACTCGCACATATGATCGAATTAGCCTCCGAAACACGTTCCATTGCGTTCAAAACGCTGGGTAAACTTTAGAAACACCAACCGGCACGCTTCGTTGGAGTTCGGAAAATTTTCGATGAATAGTGTTCGTCGTTTTTTCTATAAAAGGACTCATCTTTCACCATTTGCAATTCAGAAACCCTAATTAGGTCAGGCTGCCATCAACATAATCAATGGCCGAAAGTCTAAATTCTTCCCCCCTTATTATCTTTCAATCCGCTCATCAATTTGAGAAAGATTCAACTACAAAAATGCAGAGGGCTATGAGATCTTGTATATCAACGGTCAAGATCAAATTTCAAGCTACGGATTGATGGCAATTGGAGCTGGAACCGTGACCGATCGCGCACGCCGTACGAGGCAAGGGGAGAGCCGAGTTCAACCGGCTTCTGGCCGAAGGTAGAGGAAGGTGAGGAGCTTCGTTTGGCACTTCCTGATCGAACTCTGAGTCATCGATGAGGTCGCAATATTTAACCCTAAAAAGGACGGCTTGGGTTTGTTTCACTGGAACGTGAAAACGTGATGGGGGGAAGAAGCAGTTGCACGGCCTGATGTGGGGGAGCAATATATAACGGCCTGGATTGCATTAGGGTTTGAAAATTTAGATTTAATTGTAAATTAATTTATATAAAAATTTGTATAAACTTTAAATGATGTAACTTCTTCATACGAGGTCGAAAACGCACGAAACGACTTGCGTTGCGTTCGTTTTATCGAGCACTACAATGGACCTGGTTTGGAGTCGTTTGGAGCTAGTGAAAATTTTGGGTAAAATTAAACGCGTGTTTAATTTTATTCGAAATAAAATGCGAAAACTGAATTGAAAGCGAGGTGAGAACTTCTCACTCAATCGAATCGGTTTCGATTTTAAATTTTAAATAGTCAGATTTAAAATTGCTTGAATGTATGTTTGAATGATAATTGCTATCTGTTGTTTTGAAATAGACATCATACGCCGTTATTAAGCGGAGGTTATTTATTAAAAACATATACTGCGAATATTTCACTACAAAGTGAAATTGGTATTATATATGTACTTGGAATTGATTTTCCCGCATTATATAGCGGATGAGACCTTATTGCGCCGCCTATTAAGCGGATAATAATTTATAAATCCCATATACCTCCTCGGGGGTGTGTTAGTTTTTTTTATGTATCTTTTAGTTACTGTGACATAGCTGTCACGTACCTGTGCTGTATTTTCTGCTTTGAGTAGCATAGGTGCTTTTACCTTGCTCCTGTACTTCAATTTTTATTACGTTCGTAATAAAAAGTGGACGGTCCACTATAAAACCGGCTGGCCTTGCCAAAAAAAAAAAAAAAAAAAAAAAAAAAAAAAAAAGTATTCGAATTATAAAACGAGTTTATTAAGTGTTAAAATGAAGTATAAAATGGATTTCATTAAAAATTATAGATTTATAAATTGTGAAGATTATAAAATGAATAGATGTTGTAAAATAACAGATTTATAAATAATTAACTTATAAATCGGATTTTGGGTATAAAGTTGAGTTATAAATTGAATTGATTTATAAAAGGGATTTTATAATTGAAGTTTATAAATAGAAATTGAATTTATAGACATTGTTTATAAATTCGAAATCAATGGAATTTGATAAATTGAATATAGAAATTTATTAAAAGAAGTATATTTGCGATTTTGGATAGCGAACTATTCTTTATATAAAATGTGTAGAAATATTGAAATTTGGTTAGTGAAGTATATTCACAATTCTGGACAGTGAATATAATATGAAATAAAATGGATATGTTTTGGGAAAGTGATGTTTTAAATAGAATTTAAGATGATTTAAAAGATGTTTTAAAATGCATTAACTATCGAAACCATAGATTTCAACATTCATTGTCGAAATAGACGTTTTCGAGAAATAGAAGGAAATGGTAGACTATAACACTGTTGTTATAGTAGATGATTTCCAAAAGGAAAAGTTTTGTATTGTATTGGGATTTATATATCTATCTAAATTTCGAATCCCTATACTAGTGATTTTGGGTCGTCGTAACGATGTTTTACGCAACATTCGTTTTGGCTCAAACAAATGTGTTTAAGAGAATGATTTCTTAAAGAATGAAATATATACTTAAGTTCGATTTAAGTATATTGAATATTTTCCAAGTGTTGAAAATAAATAGATTTGTGAATTACTTATTATTAAATAAATATGGAAATGTTTTCCAAGATGAAGTGAATGTTTTGAGATTTTATCTTTTAAAGATAAATTGAAAATGAATATTAGAAATCGATTTGAAATCGTATATTCATAGATATTTTGGAATTGTAAATTCACTATGGAATTTATAAAAGAAAGGGAAATTTGTTTAAAAATAAACGTTGATTTATTTTTGAACTGTGGGAATAAATATACGGATTTGGAACGTAAATATAAAGTAAATCGGTAAGGATTTATTTAATTGGTTTAAATGAACCATTTTGAAATGAAAGTATTTCCGCGTAAGGAAAATGATTGAAATTTATTTTCAAAGGTGGTAAAGGTGAAAATTGATATGAAAATTTGTTTTCAAAAGGTTGAAGTGTGGAAATTATATATCTAGTAAAGATATTTTGGAAAGTAAATAATTTGGGAAATTATTTGGAATTTGGTGATGTTGAACACGCCTATTGATAGTCAAATAATCCGACTATCAATATTTACCTTTAAATAGGTATTTGTTGT
Organism: Allium cepa; assembly: GCA_030765085.1. NCBI lineage: Eukaryota > Viridiplantae > Streptophyta > Magnoliopsida > Asparagales > Amaryllidaceae > Allium > Allium cepa. The sequence continues at coordinate 568,031,440 of CM060928.1, read as the reverse complement.
GATTGCTTGAATTTGAATGCCACACTTATTTTTGAATAAGCGCTCACTATTCGGGTTAGCCGGGAAAGGACCGTGGGGTCGTATAACCCATTCCGAATATGTGATACGTCGTTATGGACTGCATTTGAAGACCGATGTTGAAGACCGGATATTTGTGAAAACGGAAGGATTACCGTCGAATGTTTCTGCATCGGCTGATCTCCGATATAGAAATTTATTGCCCTTTGTGATGGGAAGTCCGGTCGTGATTAGTGAATATCCGGATTGCAAGGACTTCTATGGAAGTGCCTTTGGTTCCGTTCGATCCCGTAACGGACTTGTATGGATGTGTGTCTGACGTTACAATTTTAGATGTAAAGCTGGTTTCTATCAAATATATTTCCGTTGGTGGCGGAGAATTTATTCTCTTAGCTTAACACCCTTAGAGGTTATGTAGTTGATGGTTACTAGTGATACATTCCCGAATTGGTAATGTGGCATACGAAGTGCTGTTGAGCATTTGATGATCAAAGCACAGCTTTTATATAAAGCGTGGCTTTGTGGACGAGACTTCGTCGGACCTCACACCCCGGAAATGGTCAAAACAGGAAGGATGCGGCAAGGTTATTAGGGGGTAGCGCCCCTTTAGTGTATGTCATTCCTTTTGGATAGAGGTGGTATCATAGTATGGAGCCCAGATACTTAACCTACGTCGTTGCTGCAAATTTATTGCTTTGTGATTGTTGGAAATCGAGGATCCTCGGATATAGATCGGTTACGATCGGGGAATGACATATTCGTGTCAGCAGTTACCCAGTTAGGGGTAACCCGACCTTGTGTTGGCAGAGATCCAGTTAGGTTCTCGGGTAGTATTTCCAAAGGCGTACCCATGTGGCAATGGGAAGTTCCTTGGCCTGACCATTTGTTGGAAATCCAAAGAAACAATACGAATCTTGTACGGTTTTAGTTGTATAAACTGCCATGGAATGTGGCGGTAACCTGCTATTGAACATGGTAGCTATAGTAGGCATAAGTGCGAAATGCCTATGCATGCTAAGATTTATATCTTTACTTTCGAAATGATTTTTCCTACACTATGCACTAGTAATAATATCAAATGTTTCTTTTTAATGCGTATCAAGCATCTTTGACTATCATAAGGAGAAATCTCCTCTGATTCTGCGTTTGCATTGTGTGTGTGTGTGCGGGAGGCCTTATGGTAGTCACATTTTCTAAAAACATTGCGAATCTATTTTAAAATTATCCTCTACTTTGTTTTAAAAAATAAACTGTTTTAGTTCTCACCCCAGTCCCATGACTGACTTGGAGTTTATTGTTTTCCTTCCTAAACTCTGGGTGCCTACCAATTTCCACACGGGCAGTCAAGAGTCAGGTTTATCAGGATATTCTGGAATTCAGGAGTTGCTGGAGGCAAGTTGGATGGCATGGCGTATTCACTAGTATATAGTATTTCTTTTCCGCTGTTTGTTGTTGTTTGTTGTTGTACACTCTGATGATGTAATGTAATGTAATATGATGTAATGTAATAACTGATATAGTCCTTTGTTTAAAGATTATTCATTTATCTATTATATGTTGTTCCGCTGCGATTGTGAGATTCTGATATTGTTATGTTGTTTCTTTCTGTTCTTCTTCTATCTTTTTCTCTCTTATTCTATCTTTTTCTTCTTCTTTAACTCTAACGGTACGGTTTTCCGACATTCGATTGCTCGGCAGTTGATACAGTGGACGTATTGATGTCGGTTTTCGAGCGTCGAACAGTCGCAAACGTTACATTTGGTACCAGAGCTTATGGTTAAGCGAAAACCTTAGATCTGTTGGGAATTACTCATTAGAGATGGAGTCAGTAGTACTCTAGAATGAGTTTGAGTGTAATAATAGATACAAGCACGTATTTTTTAGTGAATATGAAATTGTTTTATATTGTGATGATTGGTTTGTTGAGTGGTATATGGATTTCGGTCAACACGAGTAATTAACGTTCTTGATAGGGATCTCTAAACACTTATACAGAACAAATTGACACGATATCGTTTTAATAGGGTAAATGAAATAATTTTACCTTGATTATGTTTTATATATAAAGGAATAATTTTTCAGAATTATTAAAGTGTATATGAATTGATTGTTTGGTTGTTGAATAAGTTAAATAAAAACAACAGCTGTAAAAGAGTAAATTATATAAGCAAATGAATTATAAGTATGGAAGTTATAATTAAAATGATTTACAATTGTGAAATAATCTTATATATAAGAAGTGAAATTATATAAGTAGAAGATTTGTAAATATGATTTATAATAAAATTCCAAAGAAGTGTTTTGAAAGGATTTGATATTTTGGAAAATTGTTTTTGAGAAATTAAAGCTCTAAACTCCTTTCGGTCGCTGGAAAATAATTCCGATGATGATCGCGACGTCATTGGTGTTCATTTTCGGGTTTCCAAAAGAGGAATTGCTGCCAGATGGTTTTAAATGGAAGTTGTTTGGAAAATTTGGATTTGGTTTTGGAAATTCAAAAGATAAATTGAATTGGTTTCAAAAATGGTTTTGAAAGGTTGAAAAGACTCTGGAATCCTATTTAAAATATTATGGAAATGATAAATGAGTTGATAACTTATACAATTTGAATTTTGATAGAATAAATTTAACTTAAAGGATGGAGTTAAATTAAAGGAAGTATAAGTGAATCAATGAAAATCCAAGGGGTAATTGTTGAATATAAGTTGTATAACTTATGAAATGAGAAGATGAAAGTGAAACCAATTATTAAAATGGTTAAACAATTTGGTTAAGCAAAACAAAATCCGAATTTGATAGTGATATGAGATAATAAATTTGACTTTGGTAAAAGTTAAATAGAAATGAAATCTGAATTGGATTTATATGTAGAATATAACTTAAGTGAAGTTGAATAAAGTTGATTTTGGTATCAAATAAATTAATTAAGAGAAGTGATGAATATGGACTTGAGTTATATAAATGAAATTCAACTTTATATTGTTAAATGAATAAGCAATTGAATTAATTAATGAATTGAATGTTAATCAATTGAATGTAAAATAAATTGATATGGAATAAAGAATGTAACTGTTAATTCATTAAAAGCTAATGTTATTGGAAGTTGAATAATGAATGAGAATCAATTAAATATCAACCAATTGAAATTAAAAGTGTTGAACCAAATTGAATGTAAAGAAATGTAAATTGAATAAATTTGGTTGTAATGGATGTACATTGGTTGTTATATGAATGTTAGTTGATTGTATATAATTCATTAAGTATTAATGAAATTGAATTGATGAATGGGAAGCAATGAAATTGAATTTGATTGAATGGAATGTAAACTAACTTAAATGTAAATTAGTGAATGCAAACTAATTGAAATTGAATATGAATAAATGAATGTTAGCAAAAGCATCCAATGTTAATGAATCAAATGTGATTTAAACTAAAAACCAATTCATTGAATATTAATGAGAATATGAATGAATATTTATTTGGTTAGTTGGATGATAGTTGGATGATAGTTGATTGATGGTTGCATTTGTTGCTTCTGTTGCATTTGCAATGTTGGCATATGTAGTTGTTATGGTGCTATATGATGTATATTGATACTATTTTCATATGTGCATGATTCTCATTGTTTGTTGAGTGTTTAGTAGGTGCGGATTGCGCTTGCGTCGCGTCTGGAGCTCGCTTTCGCGCTATATTAGCCGTATACGCTCGCTAATAATAAATAAGGTACATATCTCGGATTACATACCGTACTTTTACACTTTTTTCCCTGTAGGATGCCTCATCACTTGATGAGATGTATATTTTTGATATATATACTGTCATTTTTATTCGGATCGAGCTGCGTAAAGGAGACTATGGCGAATTTTTCCGAAAATTTAAGGCGTTAGAAAAATTTGGAAATTTTGGAAATTTTTTTGAAAATTATAAATTTGATTTGGAATTGGAAGCTAAACGGTAGTAGTTGGTTTTCAAAAGACAACAAAGTATGATTTAGAAACTTAGTGAAATTATTGTAAGAAGTTTAACTATGGTTTTGTAAAAAATTAATGGATTCGGTAACTTTTTCTTACTTGGTAATTACGGGGACGAAATTCTTTTAAGGGAGGAAGATTGTAACGACCCAGAATTTTTGTTAATTAAAATTTGAATATTTTATTGATTTTGAATATTAATAAGTGAAATTCATAAGTCGAATATGTAACGACCCAACTTCCAAACTCCAGGAAGTCGCATCGCTAATAAGAAAGAAAGGGATAGAGAATAGAAAGAAAGAGAAGAAAGAAGAAACAACACATCCGAATCTAAACAGCGGAACGAATAAATTATATTAATAACATAAAATATTTACATAGTTTACAACCGCTATCAGAGTACACAGATAATACAACACATACTAGACAGTTATAAGCACCTGTCTAGTATTTACAACATAATACAATCTCAGAGACAATCACAGAACACACAGCGGAATACTAATATCTAACGCAGAAGCCTCCTGCTCCATTGCTCCTCCAATATTCGTCAAAGCTAACCCGAATCCTAACCTGAATCCCTTGGATACTCGTAAAAATTTGAGTACCCAAGAGTTTATGAAAAGAAAAAATAAACTCCGGGTCAGACATGGGTCTGGTGTGAGTAACAGGTTAAAGTTGCTTAATTTTCAAAAATCTTTGAAAAGAAAGGTATCACGTAAGACTTCCCACACATAAACATGGAAAAGTTTTTACCTTATGCTAACCAAAACATTTGATAGGAAATCTGATGATATTATAATAGTGTCTAGGGTTTTCAAATAAATATGAAATAGCCGAAATTGTTACATGATTAAATTGCAGCCACTAGCCACAAAAGTGGGTAATACAATCAAAACCGTTGGCACTTATTGGATTTTGGATTCCATACAATGGCAGGGCAACTGGGGTACCGCCCGTCACAGTACGTGGCCTAGATCACCATACCGAGGAGTACTCCCACTCCCCTGCAACACAAGGCCGGACCCATTCCTTACCGTACAGTTCCGAACAAGACAACCCGCAGTTGGCGCGCGCTAACAACTGCCCACTAAGCCGAATAAAAAGGGACCTCTAGACAGGGGAAAATCTTGCTCTCAAGTGGGTGCTACCCACGAAGCCTTGCTGCACCTCCCCTGGTTTAGCCATTCCCGGTTGATGAGGCTTGAGGCTACGATTACCTTTATAGGACACATCACTTAAAATGCTCATCGTCCGCCTGACGATGTGTTGAAAGCATTCAATCCATACAAGTTCGTTCCGGGTTCGAACGAAACCGGAGGCACTATCTCATTGCAGTCATTATTGGAATCACCCTCAGAGTCAGCGACCATAGCCCTTGCACTCTAATTCACCATTTCGAATCTATAAGCACTATTCCGTCAAACTCATTACGGAATCACCCACAGAGTTATGCTGACGTATAGCCCTTACACCTCAAGTCTTCACTTGCTCCACTTAGATTCACGACCTAACGTTTAACTGGAATCGATGTGGTTTTCGGATTCCAAATATGAAACCTGATCCCGGTCTCATCGAAATCCAAAGCGTGTCTTTTAGGTCCAAGTTGTTTTAAGTTTAAAATAATTCAATTTAAATTATCTATATACACACAGATAGATACTTCACATCATCATAATAGATAATCAACAATATTATCATCAGCAAGTAATCTATATTATCATCATAACTTGATAATCTACATTATAATCATCCATAGATAACTCATATCATCATCATAATGCAACCAATGCATCCATAACACACAACACTATTTATCTCATGTCTGAGATTCAAACCATTCAAGGCAAACCATATCATCCATTCATAAGCATAGATCTATAATCACACCATCTATAATTAATTTAAAATGAATTAAATAAATTACTTCTATCTCTAATTAATTTAAAGTCAATTAAATTAATTACCTATTTTTAATTAACTTAAAATGAATTAAATTAATTACTTTACCTTTTAAAACTTGCTTATTTAACCCTTAATTGATTATCAATCAATTAAATCATTATCCTTAAATTAATCACCTTAATTAGTCACCCTTGACTAATTATTCCTTAATTACTTTCAAGTAATTATCTTTCATTAATTTACAAATTAATTATTTTTAACCACAATCAGTAATTAACCTTTAATTACTTCATTAATTAATTAATTATAATTAATTACATTAGTCCTTAATTAATTACATTAATTAATTAATTCCTTAATCACTTATCATTGATTAATTAATCCTAATGAATTAATCCTTAATTACATCATTAATTATATTAATTAATGATCCTTAAATTTAAATTAATTACTTATTTAAATTAATTACATTAAGTAATTAACCTTAATTAAACCACAATTATTAATCATACTTGATTAATTACATTTAGTAATTAACTACTCTTAATTACTCCCAAATTAATTACATTTAATAATTAATTATATTTATTAATCAATCTTGATTAATTTCATTAGTAATTAATTACTCTTAATTAATTACATCACTTAATTATTCAAATAACTTAATTAATTAATGCTTAAATTAATTACACAAAGTAATTAATTATTACTTACTTTCACAAAGTAATTATCCTCATTATTATTTACACAAAGTAATTAATCCTAAAATACCATACTTCAATTAATTACTTCCAGTAATTTATTTATCTTAATTACTTTTCTAAGTAATTATTTCTCAATGATTACTTATCAACTCATTTAATGATTATTCTAAATTGATTAAAGTTAATTAATTAATTCAAACTAATCAAATTAATAAATTAATTACAATAAGTAATTAATATCTTAATTATTTCCATAAAGTAATTCATAATTAATTAAGTTTCATAATTGATTATTTAAATTAACTAATCCAATTAATTATCAAATTTAATTACATTAGTTAATTAATAAATAATCACAAGTTAATGACCTTCATTAACAAATTCTTAATTACCTTTCTTAAGTAATTAACTTAAATTAATTACAAACTAATTAACCTTAGTTAATTTATTTCAAATCTTTAATTAATTAAACAAATTAATTAGTTAAATTATTTAAATTACCTTACTAATCTAATGAAACAAAAATCATTAAATTTTTAATTTACTTTAAAATAAAACATTACTTATTAATGATTACTTTATCATTAACAAAGTAACTTAAAACAATTTAATTGTTTTCAAATTATATTTTAAATTTTAAATTTAAGAAGAAATCAAACTTAACTTAACAAAGATTTTAAAACATTTCAAAAAAACCCTTCTAAAAAACTTATGCTAAAGATTTTCTTATTTTATAAAGAAGTTTAAAAACCCAAATTCATTTTAAAATACAAACCATAATTTAAATTAACTTTAACATTCAAAGTTGTTTTTAAACAATTTAAATTTAACAACTTCTTTCATTTCAAAACATTGTTTTTCAAATTGAAGTTTGATTCCAGATTTAAACTTATGTTTAAATCTCTAATTAGATCTTAAGGATTTATTTTTTTCTGTTAGTTCAGATTTATTTAAACCCTTTTTAAAGTTGTTTAAATATTTTGTTTAAAAGTTTAAATTAAATTTCAAACCTGGATTCAAATCTCACTTGAAATTCTGACCTTAAATTTGATTTAAATTCTGTCTAAACCTTCATTCAGATTTTTAAAACAATTTTGAATTGAAAATACAGGTTTTCAAAAACCTGTAACTCAGGAAATAAACCCGAGCTTCCTCTAATAATACTTCGCGTAAACCCCTTCAATACTTCGAGTAATTTGTTGAATTACTCGAGTATGGACCCGAGTGCAAACTACTCTGCACCCCAAACAAAACACCTGACACAACCCCTTCACCGTGCATATGCACGGTGGCTGTAGCCACCTACGGCCACCCAGTCAGCAATCAAGTCGAAAACTTCCCCAATGACCATCAACGATCATACAAAACTCCACAACATCCAGAGATGAAATTTGAGTTTTTTCCCAAATCCCAAACTGATGCATACTGACAGGTATCCCCATCCAAACCCAAACCTGTAAAACACCTCACGCTCTCTCCTCCGATCACCGGCGATCCCGAAACTCCGTCCAACCCTTCTCCAATTCCCAAACCACCACTACCCCAGAAATCAAGACACTCGGTCGCCTGAAACTTCCACACAAATGAAATTACTTGCAGTACCTAAAAACTAGGTTTACAGACTTCATCCACTTCCCATCTCCTCCACCGAGACCTATTCATCCTTCTGACATTTTTGCCACATCCCCTGATCACTGCTCTTCCTCCACCAAGAACCCCAAACCTCCTGATCAACTTGATCATCAAAGATTTACTAAAACCCATTATCAGTTCAAATAAGAACTACAGTCACAACCTCTAACTAAACACTATGATTATAGTTTTAAAAATCATCATCTTGTTTAAGTTTCCAGATTATAACCCTGAATTTATAATCTTTAATGTTTGAGTTTCATCTTTATTTAACATACTCTGAAATTTAAAATTTTCAAAGACATTACCCAATTTGATTTTTTCCTTAAATATATTTCTAAGCTAATCTATGGTTTAATCAACACAGTTACTTCAAGATTTAATCCTTAACAAAATTTAAAACAGGAACAAGGGAATTTTATTTTTATTTTTAAAAGAATCTAGTTCTGGAACCAGAGTCAGAGGCAATACAAATACATGCACAACAATATTTCCTACATACACAAAATTCACTGATAAATGCAGTCATAACATATTTGTTTTTATGGATGACCAGGCAACAAAATATTCACTTCAATTTTGAAAACTGTTATGTTACTCACCTGTGATTTCATGAAAGACAGAGTACACAATTCCTGAAATGCTTTAGACAAACCTGAATTGCATTTACTTCCATGCTTTAAAAAGAACTGAGTTGCTGTTGAACTTGCTTTAACTTGTATGTTTTCTGTTGCCTGATATAACTTGCATGCAGACAATACTTAATTTTGCTCAAACTTGCATTGCAGAGGCTTGATCTTGTTTCAATTGGAAATGCAGGCTTCAGGCTTAAAGGATGCAGACAATCATGTTTTTGATATGAATTCAGGTTGCAGGCTTGATTTTGAAAAAAATAAAATATATTGATTTGATTTCAGGTTTGAGGAGTGTTTGCATTGCTTGAATAGATTTGATTATGGATTTGATTCTCAGATTTAAAAGTTTTCTGAAACAAATTGTTTCAGCTGAGATCTTTTTTCTCTCTTGAGAAATGAAAATTTGAAAAGAATATAGATGAAGAAAGCATGTTTTATGCATGTATAAATGATTTATTAAAAAAATTAAAAGAAATCAAAATAAAAGGACACTTGTCAAAATAAGAAAGTAAATTGTTTACACTTGTCTTATTAATCACCTAGAATATTAACACTTGTTCTAAGCATATTTTTTTATATTTTTTTTAAAGATAAATGAAATTCTCTTTACTTTCTTAAATACATGTATAATAGTTTCATAAATGAATGTATATATATTTCTTTTTAATGAAATAAACAAATTATAAAAATATGTAAGCTCACATACAAAATTCAAATATGGTTATTCATATATGTTGTTTCATTTGAATTTCAAAATAAATTCAAATTCAAATGCTATTTATACATTTAAAATAAAATTTTAAAACTAATTTATACTAACATATTTAATTTGAAAATAATAATTTTGTCTTTTAAAACATATCTACATTTATACATTTATTATTGTTAGAAAATAACTCATTTATAAATTTTAAATTATTTATAAAGAATTCATAAATTACATATCTTATTTATCTTAATTATATACATTAATGTTTAATGTTTAAATGGTATTTTAAATTTCTAAATAATTCCAAATTATAATTATTAAGCTATATTTAAAAAAAAACTTTTGTTTATCTTATTACAATTTAAACTATATTAAAAATAAAATTATACAATTTAAAACAATTTCTTTAAGTATTTTAAACAATTAGTTATTTATTAAATAAAATAATAATCTACAAATCATTTAAAATGAATATTAGAATTTAAAAACAAGATTTTATTTGTTTATTTATCTTCAAATTCAAAACTTATCCATTCACTATATATACATATATATATATACACACATACATTATAAATAGGAAAACAATTATTAGCTTTTAAAAGATAAAATTCATCAATTACACATTTATTTAATTGGATTATTAAATCAAGTAAATTTTTATTAAAATTTTATCGAATCAATTTAATTTTAAATACAGATTATTAAATTGATATTGCTAAAATTTCTGGGATATCACATTCCTTCCCTCTTAAAAGAATTTCGTCCCCGAAATTTAAAAGCAAAAGTAATTTAATAACCCATTTAAATTTAAAATTTAAATCACAAACATACATCAATCATATGCTAACAACCATAGCAATCAATCTATCTAATCAAACAAATTTAATTATCTAGATAAAATTCTGGATAAAAATCTCTCGAGTTTCCCCAAGTATATATATATATATATACCGGGATACTCGCCTTACAAAATACAAACAATCTAAACTACAAAGCTACAGAGCTCCTACTCATCTAGATCTATAGAACTAGACAAGATATCAGACTACAAACGAGTCTGACTCAACCACTAAACCTTCTTGAACAACTGGTTCCACTTTCAGAGATAACTCATACACGTACTCCCTCAGAGATACATGAAACTCATAAATCCAATTATCCAAACTGGCAATTCAACTCTAGAAAACCAAACACCAATCCAACCAAAACACAGAAGAAATCCAATCAAAACTCCGACTCCAGAATCCAAATTCCTTCGTCTCTTATCCCCAAAACACTTCTGACGATCCCGGGATGCCTATATCCAAACTGATCAGCTCAACTCTTGCTGATTCCTCAAGAAATAATCTAGACCAAAAACAATCCAACACAACGATCTCCTCAAGATCAACTAAGACTAAAATCACCAACTCTACTCTTCAAACATCAGAAGAACAAACTCACTTCTTTTATCCAGAAAAACAAAACAGAAACATTCCCAAACTGCTTCCGCTGCACAACTCTGAACTGGAACAGAAGACACTGCTGATGAAGAATATGAGCACAAACTGGACTTCAGTTCCCAGAAATATGGCTTAACATATCCAAAGAAAATTCAGAAGTTCCAACATTCCTGAGCTGCCTCACCAAACTCTATTTCGAGAAATCCTCCTTCTACTAGCTGATCCACCGGTAGCACTCTTGGAATCCAGTCAATAAGGAAACTCAATCTCCAGATGCAGAAAAACCTCTGTCTTCTTAGAAGACAACCAAAAATTCTTCAATACCTCAAAAGAACACTCAAACTATCGCAAATCACCTTTGCGATCTAGAGACCAATTCCCAAACAAAACTGTTCTCTTTTTACCAAACAGAACAGCTTACTCTTAATTAGCCAATCCACCGAAGAAACTACTAGCCAGAAAACTTCTGCCAACACAGACACTCCGAGTTGCACTGCTGACACCAATGCCAAACTTCCTTATCTGAAGTCCTTCGAGAAACTCGGCCCACAAAGCCAACCACCACATCCTACTGAGCCCAGCCACAACACCGAAGCAGACATACTTCCTAACCCGTTCCAAAGAAAACATCTTCGGAGACATCCATATTTACTGCATCTCATCTCGTAGCTACCACTTCCTGAGGTATCAAAATACCATCACACACTTCTGCCAACCAACAAATCCAAACTCAACTCATCCATCTTCAAAGATGAACTCTGAACCTTACCAGGTTTCCTTTAGAGATCGATGAAATCTCTACACTCTGCACAACTCACTCGAGACGGTATTAGGTATACAGTCTCGACAAATACACTTCCAACCTCAAACATTCAGACTCCAACCAATGGTAGTTATCGTGTTACACACACTACTATCTTATCTACCTTTATAACTTATATTGGAAAACCTGAACGGGTAACCCAACAGATAGGTAGAAATAATATATATATATATATATATATATATATATATATATATATCAAAATTACAAATACGCTCTCTCAAGATAGACACCACTCCAGAGCCTAGGTATTCACTCAACCTAATGCTCTGATACCACTGTAACGACCCAACTTCCAAACTCCAGGAAGTCGCATCGCTAATAAGAAAGAAAGGGATAGAGAATAGAAAGAAAGAGAAGAAAGAAGAAACAACACATCAGAATCTAAACAGCGGAACGAATAAATTATATTAATAACATAAAATATTTACATAGTTACAACCACTATCAGAGTACACAGATAATACAACACATACTAGACAGTTATAAGCACCAGTCTAGTATTTACAACATAATACAATCTCAGAGACAATCATAGAACACACAGCGGAATACTAATATCTAACGCAGAAGCCTCCTGCTCCATTGCTCCTCCAATATTCGTCAAAGCTAACCCGAATCCTAACCTGAATCCCTTGGCTACTCGTAAAAATTTGAGTACCCAAGAGTTTATGAAAAACAAAAATAAACTCCCGGTCAGACATGGGTCTGGTGTGAGTAACAGGTTAAAGTTGCTTAATTTTCAAAAATCTTTGAAAAGAAAGGTATCATGTAAGACTTCCCACACATAAACATGGAAAAGTTTTTACCTTACGCTAACCAAAACATTTGATAGGAAATCCGATGATATTATAATAGTGTCTAGGGTTTTCAAATAAATATGAAATAGCCGAAATTATTACATGATTAAATTGCAGCTACTAGCCACAAAAGTGGGTAATACAATCAAAACCGTTGGCACTTATTGGATTTTGGATTCCATACAATGGCAGGGCTACTGGGGTACCGCCCGTCACAGTACGTGGCATAGATCACCGTACCGAGGAGTACTCCCACTCCCCTGCAACACAAGGCCGGACCCGTTCCTTACTGAACAGTTCCGAACAAGACAACCCGCAGTTGGCGCGCGCTAACAACTGCCCACTAAGCCGAATAAAAAGGGACCTCTAGACGGGGGGAAATCTTGCTCTCAAGTGGGTGCTACCCACGAAGCCTTGCTGCACCTCCCCTGTTTTAGCCATTCCCGGTTGATGAGGCTTGAGGCTACGATTACCTTTATAGGACACATCACTTAGAATGCTCATCGTCCGCCTGACGATGTGTTGAAAGCATTCAATCCATACAAGTTCGTTCCGGGTTCGAACGAAACCGAAGGCACTATCTCGTTGCACTCATTATTGGAATCACCCTCAGAGTCAACGACCATAGCCCTTGCACTCTAATTCACCATTTCGAATCTATAAGCACTATTCCGTCAAACTCATTACGGAATCACCCACAGAGTTATGCTGACGTATAGCCCTTACACCTCGAGTCTTCACTTGCTCCACTTAGATTCACGACCTAACGTTTAACTGGAATCGATGTGGTTTTCGGATTCCAAATATGAAACCCGATCCCGGTCTCATCGAAATCCAAAGCGTGTCTTTTAGGTCCAAGTTGTTTTAAGTTTAAAATAATTCAATTTAAATTATGTATATACACACAGATAGATACTTCACATCATCATAATAGATAATCAACAATATTATCATCAGCAAGTAATCTATATTATCATCATAACTTGATAATCTACATTATAATCATCCATAGATAACTCATATCATCATCATAATGCAACCAATGCATCCATAACACACAACACTATTTATCTCATGTCTGAGATTCAAACCATTCAGGGCAAACCATATCATCCATTTATAAGCATAGATCTATAATCACACCATCTATAATTAATTTAAATTGAATTAAAGTAATTACTTCTCTCTCTAATTAATTTAAAGTCAATTAAATTAATTACCTATTTTTAATTAATTTAAAATGAATTAAATTAATTACTTTACCTTTTAAAACTTGCTTATTTAACCCTTAATTGATTATCAATCAATTAAATCATTATCCTTAAATAATCACCTTAATTAGTCACCCTTGACTAATTATTCCTTAATTACTTTCAAGTAATTATCTTTAATTAATTTACAAATTAATTATTTTTAACCACAATCAGTAATTAACCTTTAATTACTTCATTAATTAATTAATTATAATTAATTACATTGGTCCTTAATTAATTACATTAATTAATTAATTCCTTAATCACTTATCATTGATTAATTAATCCTAATTAATTAATCCTTAATTACATCATTAATTATATTAATTAATGATCCTTAATTAAATTTAAATTAATTACTTATTTAAATTAATTACATTAAGTAATTAACCTTAATTAAACCACAATTATTAATCATACTTGATTAATTACATTTAGTAATTAACTACTATTAATTACTTCTTAATTACTCCTAAATTAATTACATTTAATAATTAATTATATTTATTAATCAATCTTGATTAATTTCATTAGAAATTAATTACTCTTAATTAATTACATCACTTAATTATTCAAATAACTTAATTAATTAATGCTTAAATTAATTACACAAAGTAATTAATTATTACTTACTTTCACAAAGTAATTATCCTCATTATTATTTACACAAAGTAATTAATCCCAAAATACCATACTTCAACTAATTACTTCCAGTAGTTTATTTATCTTAATTACTTTTCTAAGTAATTATTTCTCAATGATTACTTATCAACTCATTTAATGATTATTCTAAATTAATTAAAGTTAATTAATTAATTCAAACTAATCAAATTAATAAATTAATTACAATAAGTAATTAATATCTTAATTATTTCCATAAAGTAATTCATACTTAATTAAGTTTCATAATTGATTATTTAAATTAACTAATCCAATTAATTATCAAAATTAATCACATTAGTTAATTAATAAATAATCACAAGTTAATGGCCTTCATTAACAAATTCTTAATTACCTTTCTTAAGTAATTAACTTAAATTAATTACAAATTAATTAACCTTAATTAATTTATTTCAAATCTTTAATTAATTAAACAAATTAATTAATTAAATTATTTAAATTACCTTACTAATTTAATGAAACAAAAATCATTAAATTTTTAATTTACTTTAAAATAAAACATTACTTATTAATGATTACTTTATCATTAACAAAGTAACTTAAAACAATTTAATTGTTTTCAAATTTTATTTTAAATTTTAAATTTAAGAAGAAATCAAACTTAACTTAACAAAGATTTTAAAACATTTCAAAAAAACCCTTTTAAAAAACTTATGCTAAAGATTTTCTTATTTTATAAAGAAGTTTAAAAACCCAAATTCATTTTAAAATACAAACCATAATTTAAATTAACTTTAACATTCAAAGTTGTTTTTAAACAATTTAAATTTAACAACTTCTTTCATTTCAAAACATTGTTTTTCAAATTGAAGTTTGATTCCAGATTTAAACTTATGTTTAAATCTCTAATTAAATCTTAAGGATTTATTTTTTTCTTTTATTTCAGATTTATTTAAACCCTTTTTAAATTTGTTTAAATATTTTGTTTAAAAGTTTAAATTAAATTTCAAACCTGGATTTAAATCTCACTTGAAATTCATACCTTATGTTTGATTTAAATTCTGTCTAAAACTTCATTCACATTTTTAAAACAATTTTGAATTGAAAATACAGGTTTTCAAAAACCTATAACTCAGGAAATAAACCCGAGCTTCCTCTAATAATACTTCGGGTAACCCCTTCAATACTTCGAGTAATTTGTTGAATTACTCGAGTATGGACCCTAGTGCAAACTACTCTGCACCCCAAACAAAACACCTGACACAACCCCTTCACCGTGCATATGCACGATGGTTGTAGCCACCTCCGGCCACCCAGTAAGCAATCAAGTCGACAACTTCCCCAAAGATCATCAACGATCATCCAAAACTCCACAACATCCAGAGATCAAATTTGAGTTTTTTCCCAAATCCCAAACTGATGCATACTGACAGGTATCCCCATCCAAACCCAAACCTGTAAAACACCTCACGCTCTCTCCTCCGATAACCGGCGATCCTGAAACTCCGTCCAACCCTTCTCCAATTCCCAAACCACCACTACCCCAGAAATCAAGACACTTGGTCGCCTGAAACTTCCACACAAATGAAATTACTTGTAGTACCTAAAAACTAGGTTTACAGACTTCATCCACTTCCCATCTCCTCCACCGAGACCTATTCATCCTTCTGACATTTTTGCCACATCCCCTGATCACTGCTCTTCCTCCACCAAGAACCCCAAACCTCCTGATCAACTTGATCATCAAAGATTTACTAAAACCCATTATCAGTTCAAATAAGAACTACAGTCACAACCTCTAACTAAACACTATGATTATAGTTTTAAAAATCATCATCTTGTTTAAGTTTCGAGATTATAACCCTGAATTTATAATCTTTAATGTTTGAGTTTCATCTTTATTTAACATACTCTGAAATTTAAAATTTTCAGAGACATTACCCAATTTGATTTTTTTCTTAAATAAATTGCTAAGCTAATCTATGGTTTAATCATCACAGTTACTTCAAGATTTAATCCTTAACAAAATTTAAAACAAGAACAAGGGAATTTTAATTTTATTTTTAAAAGAATTTGGTTCTGGAACCAGAGTCAGAGGCAATACAAATACATGCACAACAATATTTCCTACATACACAAAATTCACTGATAAATGCAGTCATAACATATTTGTTTTTATAGATGACCAGGCAACAAAATATTTACTTAAATTTTGAAAACTGTTATGTTACTCACCTGTGACTTCATGAAAGACAGAGTACACAATTCCTGAAATGCATTAGACAAAACATGAATGGAATTTACTTCCATGCTTTAAAAAGAAATGAGTTGCTGTTGAACTTGCTTTAACTTGTATGTTTTCTGTTGCCTGATATAACTTGCATGCAGACAATACTTAATTTTGCTCAAACTTGCATTGCATAGGCTTGATCTTGTTTCAATTGGAAATGCAGGCTTCAGGCTTAAATGATGCAGACAATCATGTTTTTGATATGAATTCAGGTTGCAGGCTTGATTTTGAAAAAAATAAAATATATTGATTTGATTTCAGGTTTAAGGAGTGTTTGCATTGCTTGAATAGATTTGATTATGGATTTGATTCTCAGATTTAAAAGTTTTCTGAAACAAATTGTTTCAGCTGAGATCTTTCTTTTTTTTTCTTGAGAAATGAAAATTTGAAAAGAATATAGATGAAGAAAACATGTTTTATACACGTATAAATGATTTATTAAATTTTTTTTTTAAAAGAAATCAAAATAAAAGGACACTTGTCAAAATAAGAAAATAAATTGTTTACACTTGTCTTATTAATCACCTAGAATATTAACACTTGTTCTAAGCATATTTTTTTTAATTTTTTTTTTAAAGATAAATGAAATTCTCTTTACTTTCTTAAATACATGTATAATAGTTTCATAAATGAATGTATATATATTTCTTTTTAATGAAATAAACAAATTATAAAAATATGAAAGCTCACATACAAAATTAAAATATGGTTATTCATATATGTTGTTTCATTTGAATTTCAAAATGAATTCAAATTCAAATTCTATTTATACATTTAAAATCAAATTTTAAAACTAATTTATACTAACATATTTAATTTGAAAATAATAATTTTGTCTTTTAAAATATATCTACATTTATACATTTATTATTGTTAGAAAATAACTCATTTATAAATTTTAAATTATTTATAAAGAAATCATAAATTACATATCTTATTTATCTTAATTATATACATTAATGTTTAATGTTTAAATGGTATTTTAAATTTCTAAATAATTCCAAATTATAATTATTAAGCTATATTTAAAAAAAAATAAACTTTTGTTTATCTTATTAAAATTTAAACTATATTAAAAATACAATTATACAATTTAAAACAATTTCTTTAAGTATTTTAAACAATTAGTTATTTATTAAATAAAATAATAATCTACAAATCATTTAAAATGAATATTAAAATTTAAAAACCAGATTTTATTTGTTTATTTATCTTCAAATTCAAAACTTATCCATTCACTATATATATAAAATATATATATATATATATATATATATATATAAATATGTACATACATTATAAATAGGAAAACAATTATTAGCTTTTAAAAGATAAAATTCATCAATTACACATTTATTTAATTGGATTATTAAATCAAGTAAATTTTTATTAAAATTTTATCAAATCAATTTAATTTTAAATACAGATTATTAAATTGATATTGCTAAAATTTCCGGGATATCACAGAATAATTTATTTTTTGAATATCTGGATTTAATTTGATAATTAAATCGATAATTTAATGTGTTAAATTTCTGAAATAATTGAAAATTGGGTTTAATATGATTGAAAATGATTTGTAAAATTTTATTATATCATATTGGAGTTAGAATGATGTTATAGAGCTTTTAAAATCGAATTAAAAGTTAATTTGTGAAAATTGAATATTTTAATATTTAATTGACGAGTTAAAATAGCCATTTTTCAAATAGTCTTGGATTTCGACGAAACTAGTTTCATCGGATCCGTAATGTGATATTATTGTAAGGTTTCAAATTTCAAGTCAATCGGATTTATCGTTTGTCCGGGGCAAGCCAAAACGCCTAGAAAATTCATTTAATCGGTTTAATTTAAAATCGATCGTTTATTGCCGTAACTCGCACAGATGATTGAATTAGCCTCCGAAACATGTTCCATTGCGTTCGGAACGTGGGGTAAACCTTAGAAACGCCAACCGAAACGCTTCGTTTGGAGTTCGCAAAATTTTCGATGAATAGTGTACGTCGTATTTTCTATAAAAGGACTCATCTTTCATCATTTGCAATTCAGAAACCCTAATTAGGTCAGGCCGCCATCAACATAATCAATGGCCGAAAGTCTAAATTATTCCCCCTTATTATCTTTCAATCCGCTCATCAATTTGAGAAAGCTTCAACTACAAAAATGTAGAGGGCTATGGGATCTTGTATATCAACGGTCAAGACCAAATTTCAAGCTACGGATTGATGGCAATTGGAGTTGGAACTGTGACCGATCGCACATGCTATACGAGGCAAGGGGAGAGCCGAGTTCAACCGGCTTCTGGACGAAGGTAGAGGAAGGCGAGGAGCTTCGTTTGGCACTTCCTGATCGAACTCCGAGTCATCGATGAGGTCGCAATATTTAGCCCTAAAAAGGACGGCTTGGGTTTGTTTCACTGGAATGTGAAAACGTGATGGGGAGGAAGAAGCAGTTGCACGGCCTGATGTGGGGGAGCAATATCTAACGGCCTGGATTGCATTAGGGTTTGAAAATTTAGATTTAATTGTAATTAATTTATATAAAAATTTGCATAAACTTTAAAATGATGTAACTTCTTCATACGAGGTCGAAAACGCACGAAACAACTTGCGTTGCATTCGTTTTGTCGAGCACTACGCAATGGACCAGGTTTGGAGTCATTTAGAGCTAGTGAAAATTTCGGGTAAAATTAAACGCGTGTTTAATTTTATTCGAAATAAAACACGAAAACTGAATTGAAAGCGAGGTGAGAACTTCTCACTCAATCGAATCGGTTTCAATTTTAAATTTTAAATAGTCAGATTTAAAATTGCTTGAATGTATGTTTGTATGATAATTGCTATCTGTTGTTTTGAAATAGACATTATACGCCGTTATTAAGCGGAGGTTATTTATTAAAAACGTATATCGCGAATATTTCACTGCAAAGTGAAATTGGTATTATATATGTACTTGGAATTGATTTTCCCGCATTATATAGCGGATGAGACCCTATTGCGTCGCCTATTAAGCGGATAATAATTTATAAATCCCATATACCGCGATAATTCCGTACTGGAACGGAATTGGTATTGTGCTAATGTTTGTGGATGCAGGGAAATAGGTTAGAGGGATCCAACTGGATTCCTTAACTATATTGATTTATTTACAGATATTGTGATATTTGTTGATTGTCATATACTGATATATGATGTCTTTATTATCGTGATTGACTATTTGGTGCTCTTGCATCATTGGATCCATTTTTAAAGTTTAAAATAACGATTTTGATTTGAAAAGGATTTTTAAAGTGATTTTTGAAAGTATACGTTTTATTAAATTTTCAAATTGATTCAGTTTAAATAATTAAAACGTTATAAATTTTTATGTTATAAAAGTAAGATTTTTGTGAAATGTAACCAAAAGGTGGTTTTTAAAATAAATATATTTATAAAATAGTTTAAATTTGGATTTTTGAATCATTATAAAGGATGTATATAAAAGATTTTTAACATTGATATTTAATATATATATATATATATATATATATATGTATATATATATATATAATATTGGAATTATAAAACGAGTTTATTAAGTGTTAAAATGAAGTAAAAAATGGATTTCATTAAAAATTATAGATTTATAAATTGTGAAGATTATAAAATGAATAGATGTTGTAAAATAAAAGATTTATAAATAATTAACTTATAAATCGGATTTTGGGTATAAAGTTGAGTTATAAATTGAATTGATTTATAAAAGGGATTTTATAATTGAAGTTTATAAATAGAAATGGAATTAATAGACATTGTTTATAAATTTGAAATCAATGGAATTTGATAAATTGAATATAGAAATTTATTAAAAGAAGTATATTCGCGATTTTGGATAGCGAAATATTCTTTATATAAAATGTGTAGAAATATTGAAAATTGGTTAGTGAAGTATATTCACGATTTTGGACAGTGAATATATTATGAAATAAAATGGATATGTTTTGGGGAAGTGATGTTTTAAATAGAATTTAAGACGATTTAAAAGATGTTTTAAAATGTATTAACTATCGAAACCATAGATTTCAACATTCATTGTTGAAATAGACGTTTTCGAGAAATAGAAGGAAATGGTAGACTATAACACTGTTGTTATAGTAGATGATTTCCGAAAGGAAACGTTTTGTATAGTATTGGGATTTATATATCTATCTAAATTTTGAATCCCTATACTAGTGATTTTGGGTCGTCGTAACGATGTTTTACGCAACATTCGTTTTGGCTCAAACAAATGTGTTTAAGAGAATGATTTCTTAAAGAATGAAATATATACTTAAGTTCGATTTAAGTATATTGAATATTTTCCAAGTGTTGAAAATAAATAGATTTGTGAATTACTTATTATTAAATAAGTATGGAAATGTTTTCCAATATGAAGTGAATGTTTTGAGATTTTATCTTTTAAAGATAAATTGAAAATGAATATTAGAAATCGATTTGAAATCGTATATTCATAGGTATTTTGGAATTGTAAATTCACTAAGGAATTTATAAAAGAAAGGGAAATTTGTTTAAAAATAAATGTTGATTTATTTTTGAACTGTGGGAATAAATTTACGGATTTGGAACGTAAATATAAAGTAAATCGGTAAGGATTTAATTAATTGGTTTAAATGAACCATTTTGAAATGAAAGTATTTCCGCGTAAGTAAAATGATTGAAATTTATTTTCAAAGGTGGTAAAGGTGAAAAGTGATTTGAAAATTTGTTTTCAAAAGGTTGAAGTGTGGAAATTATATATCTAGTAAAGATATTTTGGAAAGTAAATAACTTGGGAAATTATTTGGAATTTGGTGATGTTGAACACACCTATTGGTAGTTAAATAATCTGACTATCAATATTTACCTTTAAATAGGCATTTTTGTGATTGCTTGAATTTGAATGCCACACTTATTTTTGAATAAGCGCTCACTATTCGGGTTAGCCGCAAAAGGACCTTGGGGTCGTATAACCCATTCCGAATATGTGATACGTCGTTATGGACTGCATTTGAAGACCGGTGTTGAAGACCGGATATTTGTGAAAACAGAAGGATTACCGTCGAATGTTTCTGCATCGGCTGATCTCCGATATAGAAATTTATTACCCTTTGTGATGGGAAGTCTGGTCGTGATTAGTGAATATCCGGATTGCAAGGACTTCTTTGGAAGTGCCTTCGGTTTCGTTCGATCCCGGAACGGACTTGTATGGATGTGTGTCTGACGTTACAATTTGAGATGCAAAGCTGGTTTCTATCAAATATATTTCCGTTGGTGGCGGAGAATTTATTCTCTTAGCTTAACACCCTTAGAGGTTATGTAGTTGATGGTTACTAGTGATACATTCCCGAATTCGTAATGTGGCATACGAAGTGCTGTTGAGCATTTGATGATCAAAGCACAGCTTTTATATAAAGCGTGGCTTTGTGGACGAGGCTCCGTCGGACCTCAGACCCCGAAAATGGTCAAAACAGGAAGGATGCGGCAAGGTTATTAGGGGGTAGCGCCCCTTTAGTGTATGCCATTCTTTCTGGATAGAGGTGGTATCATGGTATGGAGCCCAGATATTTAACATATGTTGTTGCTGCAAATTTATTACTTTGTGGTTGTTGGAAATCGATGATCCTCGGATATAGATCGGTTACGATCGGGGAATGACATATTCGTGTCAGTAGTTACCCAGTTAAGGGTGACCCGGCCTTGTGTTGGCAGAGATCCGGTTAGGTTCTCGGGTCGTCTTTCCAAAGGCGTACCCATGTGGCAATGGGAAGTTCCTTGGCCTGACCATTTATTGGAAACCCAAAGAAACAATACGAATCTTGTACGGTTTTAGTTGTATAACCTGCCATGGAATGTGGCGGTAACCTGCTATTGAACATGGTAGCTATAGTAGGCATAAGTGCGAAATGCCTACGCTGGCTAAGATTTATATCTTTACTTTCAAAATGATTTTTCCTACATTATGCACTAGTAATAATATCAAATGTTTCTTTCTAATGCGTATCAAGCATCTTTGACTATCATAAGGAGAAATCTTCTCCGATTCTGCGTTTGCATTATGTGTGTGTGCGGGAGGCCTTATGGTAGTCTCATTTTCTAAAAAGCATTGTGAATCTATTTTAAAATTATCCTCTACTTTGTTTTAAAAAATAAACTGTTTTAGTTCTCACACCAGTCCCATGACTGACTCAGAGTTTATTGTTTTCCTTCCTAAACTCTGGGTGCCCACCAATTTCCACACGGGCAGTCAAGAGTCAGGTTTATCAGGATATTCTGGAATTCAGGAGTTGCTGGAGGCAAGTTGGATGGCATGGCGTATTCACTAGTATATAGTATTTCTTTTCCGTTGTTTGTTGTTGTTTGTTATTGTACACTCTGATGATGTAATGTAATGTAATATGATGTAATGTAATAACTGACATAGTTCTTCGTTTAAAGATTATTCATTTATCTATTATATGTTGTTCCGCTGCGATTGTGAGATTATGATATTGTTATGTTGTTTCTTTCTGTTCTTTTTCTATCTTTTTCTCTCTTCTTCTATCTTTTTCTTCTTCTTTAACTCTAACGGTACGGTTTTCCGGCATTCGATTGCTCGACAGCTGATACAATGGACGTATTGATGTCGGTTTTCGAGCGTCGAACAGTCGCAAACGTTACATGTTCTGTTATTTTTATCAGTTTATCACACTGCAAGTTCCTTTTAGATTAGAATCACTATGGGTTGAAATGATACATACCCGAACGGACTTTAGAATAAGGGAAAATTGTTATGGGCTGAAATGATAGGCCTGAATAATTTTCAATTTATTTCATTTACTTGGGACTGCGGGTTTGAAATGATAAAACCCGGATTTTCTTTGTAAATTACGGGTTGAAATGATATATTACCCGTATCACTTTTCCTAGTGTAGAAAATTATATACAGACCCGTAGTTAATATATGTTTTTCTAAAAATTTTAAAATTATTTTAGAAATGTAAATATTAAAATAATTTGATTCAAATCTAATTAAAAATTATTTTTGTAAAATATTATTGATTTTCTGAATAATTAGAAGTGAAATAAATTAATGAAAAAGTTAGAAATTTTGAATGTAAGTTATTTTGGAAAATTTGATTTAATTATAATTGGCAATTAAATTGAATATGTAATTATGATAAACTTATAATAATTTGAATTTAAATGAATTTAAAGTGATTTTATATCATATGAATTATTTTTAATAAAGTTGAAATGGGAAATGAATGAACATTTAAGTTGAAATTTTGAATATAACTAAAATTGGAAATTTATGAAATTGACTTAAAAGTGAATTTTTAGTTAAGTAAATAAAAATAAAATTAAGTTATATTTGAGAATTTGAACTTAAGTGTTAAGTTGAAATTTAATGTAATGGATTTAAAATTGAATGTTACAATTTAATAAGTGAATTAGTATTAAATATGAATTTTTAAATGGAAATTTAACTTTATGATATCATGAAATTAAGGAAAATTAAATGGTGTTTATAAAAGTAAAAATGTGTGATTTTATATGTTAAAAGTGATTTAAAGAAAAATATAATTGTTGTGAAATTATATTGAAAATTTGAAGTTAATTAACTGCATTTTTGAAATGCTAGTATTTATAATGTAAATGATAATACAACATTTGTAAATGCTGTAGTTGATAAGTGAACAAAATAGCTAAATTGAATTAAAGGCTATTATAGCATTTTATAAATGCTATAATTGTTGGATTAAACTAAGTTTTCTTTGAATGTAACTCTATTACAGCATTTTAAACGCTGTCTTTTGTTAAA
This sequence comes from Allium cepa, assembly GCA_030765085.1. NCBI lineage: Eukaryota > Viridiplantae > Streptophyta > Magnoliopsida > Asparagales > Amaryllidaceae > Allium > Allium cepa. The sequence continues at coordinate 568,006,816 of CM060928.1, read as the reverse complement.
TTGAACTGTTTTGAATATAACTTTCTGTAGTATTTTCCAAATTCTGCGAAAGTTGAATTTTCACTGTTTTGATAAAATTAAATGAATAAATGAACTTTGAAAGTTGAAAATTTTGGAAAATAATTTAATTTTTAGATGTAATAACTTCATTTTTAAACGATTTAAATGAAGTAATTTGTTCGGAATTGAACTATTTTGAAATGTGAATTGAAATGGTATTTTTAAATTGAATAAAAATGAATATGTTTTTCAAATGAAATGATAAGTTTGATATTTTGAAATGGATTTGAAATGATATTTGATTTTTTGAAAAATAAATACCATTTTTAAATTATAACTATGGGTTATAATAACGATTGGTTGTTAAAGAGTCCGGGATCGGATATGGACATACTCTCTGTTGATACCGAAACCACTTTAACAACTGTGTACGCGGTGGAGATTCCAGAATGAAGTAGGATGGTGACGACGTTCCTAAGGTACTTTACGTGGACCTAACTCCCGTGAGTTAGCTTAAGGTGGCTACAGGAGCGATCTCAGGTCAAAGGAGGTAGCACCTCTGGACTGGACACACTTCTTCGATACCATTCTATTACTGTTGTGATTGATTTGGGTGCACCCCTTGATTTTGGAGTGTTGTTCTGGGTGGTCATAGTGGCTGGTACATTACCGCCAGCCCGTTTGCGTAATTGGTATATCTACCCCGGCATTGCCTTGTGTGCCGTGTCACCTACCATATCGAGCCTTTACTACGAGTTTGTTTTTCTCCCTTAGCCTATAAAGTATTTAGGGTAGTCACTCGGAGATATGCTGATACTGGATGGACTACTGGGACTATTATGTGTGAAGGGTGATATGGGTAGCCCAGAACTCTATTTAAAAGTTTGTTTATTTTACTATAGACATTATTATAATAGCGAAATATTACTATATAGTAAATAGTTTGATGGATCCTTAGAGGATGGGCGGTCCGAGGCATCCTTTAAGTTACTTGTATCTTTATTACAGTTCACTTGAGTTGGTTTACATTATATAAGTATATATTGTCCTGAATCGAGTGTTTGTGCTTTGCTTTACGCTCGGGTTAGCCTGAGTGTTTACAGCTTTGGATTATCTTTCTAGAGCTGGTCTTTGCCGGAGTTTCTGCTTATCTACATATTTATCTAATTCTGTTTCAGCTGTTCTAGTTTATCTCATGTATTAGTGAACTTCTATGTATTTGGGATTTCTATTATGTTGTTTTCAGACTGTATTATGTATTTGGTTTGAGACTCTGTTGTAGTAGCTTCATGAACTACTATGTATTTTTATATTCCGCTACGAGTTATTCTGTTTGTTCTGTGTTTGTGATTCTGTATATTTGATCCAAATTTTTTTACAATCTGTTACTTCGCATCATTCAAGCGTGACATGCATGGATTATTGTCGATTTGAATGGCACGAAATTGGGGTTGTTACAGGCTGACTTTAGGGCAGCTACATACCGAAGTCGAGTCGCTCGATTATACAATGCCAAGATTCGACCCCGAACCTTCGAACTCGACGATCTCATCCTCAAAAGAATCTACCCAGTTCCTTTGCACATGAAACCAACATAGGAAGGACCGTATGTCATCGAACAAAAGCTCGGAGACGACACAATCAAATTGCAGACCTTTAGTGGTCTTACTCTACCGAGAGCATGGAACAGCAAAAGCCATCATCGCTACTACACATGACAGCTTTAATTATTCAGTTTACTTTTCATTTGCAATTTGTTTATGCATTTCGAAATTTGAATTTGTAATAAGGCCACTAACTGTGCCGTATTTTCTTATTTCAGCAATAAAATGCAATCTCTTTGAGCCAGAGTTATGATTTTTTGAAATGTGTCATACTACTATCACTATGCATAGAGACCCGAATTCCACCCGACGGTGGGGTTTATTCAAATAGGGAGTAACTATGATACGACCGGTTACTCGCTAAGTGAAACCCGAGCTCGAGGGTAAGTTATCACACTAAAGCCAAAAAAGGATTGACACACGACAGTCCCTTAACTGACTCTAGATTCCTAGAGTGCGAGCTAGAGTGTAAACTTATAAATACGGTCTCGAAGAGGGTGGATCCGTCCACCTAATTACTTCTCCCGTATCTTGACCAAGTATGAGGAGGATGGATTCGTCCATCTAACGACCTCGCTTGTTAACTCAGGGTGGATGTGAGCCGACCATCCACGATCCGGATAGATTCATCGTTGCCGGAGTGCGAACGAAATACTAAAGCCTAAATAGATGTGACTGACCATCTGTCGGCCAACTCCAGATTCCCGAAGTGCGAACCGGAGTATAAACATCAACCAATTCCGGATTCCCAGAGTGCGAACCGGAGTATTAACATTAACCAACTCCAGATTCCCAAAGTGCGAACTGGAGTACAAACATCAACTAACTCTGGATTTTTGAAGTACGAACCGGAGTATCGTAAGCAATTGACTCTACGTCCTCGGAGCGTGGATTGAACTATAAATACGGACTAACTCTAATATCCCCAAATCACGGATTGGAGTTTAAACATAAACTGAATACGAATCGATCATCCATAACCCAACTTTGAGTCTTAGAGTGCGGTTAGAGTATAAACATAACTTGGGTGTGACTGACTACCCATGAATCAATCTAAAGTCCCCAGAGTATGGACACTGTTATAAATATTAAACAGGCATGGCTGACCGCCCATGAAAATTAATTAAGTCCCTTGAGCATGGACATATCACTAAAACTTAAACGGACATAACCGACCACCGACGAACAGGTGCAATCCACTAAGTGTGGACACGATCACCGACTAATGAGCAAGTGCAATTAAACTGTCCAGAAATCATCGTGTTTCAACATCATTTCATAAGATTAAGACCGATGTGTTAAAGGCAAACAACGATTGCTGAATGATCTTTCCAATGTTTCCCCAAATCTGGTGGTAGAACTTAAGTACCGACCGCTGATTAAAATAGTGCGATATCGGAATTTGACTTAACACTCGATTACGACCTGAAATAGTAGCCCCGAAACTTCGCAAATAAATTCGGGTCCGAATTAAAGAACTAAAGTTTCACAAGTATATCGAAGGAAAGTTTGAGTGCTGAAACACTTATGCAAATTAACACAAGTTGTATAGAAGACAAAATGAAATTTTATTTCAATCATTTTTTGGAAGAAAAAGGTTAAGTACAAAGCTATACCAAAATTCATACTAGCAGGGGGCGAAGTCGCAGCTACACACTGCCTACGAAAAGAAAAGAAAAGATGATTCCTATCCATCTATCAAAAATGAGTCAAACAGACGTATCTTCTCTTTTTTCTTTCTCGGATTCTTCTTCAGCATTGACCCGCTGGAGCTGCTACTCGGCTTCCTTTTTGAACCCTTGCTTTTTGGCTGTTGGTCTCCAGTCGGCGACATTATGTCAATTTCCTCCTCCAAACTCAAATGTATTAAAACGCTTGCTGAAGGCGGAGTCGGAGGGACAAGATCAATAGTAGGAGGCAGGATAGGTACACTTGTCTCAATGACTGTTCCTCCTGTAGATATCATCAGCAAAGGGGCTAGACCAGGGCCAGCCGTTCCACCTCAAAACTACCGGCTCGGGCAGCTGCTTCCATTTCGATATTAATTTCGGCTATTATTTATTCTTCGCGAATCATTTGAGCCTTGCAGGGAACGTTATAAGTTGGGTCTGTAGAGCTAGTCACATGTGCTACTCCACCCATGACAAACGACACATAGGAAAATGGGATCACTGTGACGACTGAGAAGCTCATCCATCATCTATTCATCAAAAGTAAGTGTGCTCCTATGTACCCCATCTGTAGGTGCAGTAGCCATCGCCATGATCGCTTCGGTTGTAATGTCCTCCTGCTCTTGGTGTTGCTCTTGAGTTGCAGGAGGCACAACCGATGTAGTTCCAATCACTGAATGGAAACAAAAGAAGAACTATTTATAATTACTTCAAGTGACGCTTTCGATTTTGAGCAAAGCTTCAGTTTGACTTGCCGCTGGCGGAGCATCTTTAGATTGCTCTTGGGATGGAGACAACCACGGTTGATCCATATTATAAGCAGGAATGAACTGAGTATCAACCGCATATGTAGTTTCAGGCTGGGTCAGCACGAGAGTTTCAGAACTTATATCATGGTGCTCGACGCTAGAACCTTCTCCGACCTCCGAATGCTGAGTGCCAAGTTTCTCCTTTTCATATGAGATCATCATATAGTGGAGAACTTTCTGTTCATCTTTGCTTAACACCCGGTTCTCGAGCTCGAACTCATCAATCAGTTCAGCTTGGTGAGCAATCTTTTCAACTTCTACTAATCGGCCCCAAGCGTTGCACTGATATATTGGATAATTATCAAGCCATGTCAAGTTTCTATGTTTCAAGACGTTAGCATTTTATGTGATCAGGAAATATTCAATGTCAGCCTCCAACTTGTCTTTCTCCATTTTAACTTCGTCCTCAACCTTGGCCTCAATCTCGTGAATTCTAGTTGCTGCCGCATCCCGTTCGCCCCGAAGCACCACAGCTTGCTCGCACGCTTCTTGGGCTACTTTATTCGCATCATCTTTTTCTTTAATGATTTTAGAAAATTTGGCTTTAAGCTTGTTGAGTTCCTTCAATGCAGCATCCCTTTCGGCTGTAACTGTGGTGTTCCGATGGCCCATCTCCTCCACCAAAGTGAAATGTATTTATCACATTCTTTCCATAGATTGAGTTGCCTCGTCAGCTTTTTTGATGGCCTCTATTTCGGATTGCCGAGAAGATTCGACTTCATCATTAAGCACTTGAATAATACGATCTTTTTGATCGAGGTTGGTCTCTAACTTCTCGATTATTTTGGCTCGCTCAAAAGCCACTGCCGACGCTTTATCTTTGGCTTTCATCCACTCCTTGTATTAAGTATAAATGTCATGAACGTAGTCATGCATCGTTTGTTATGCCTCCGATAGAATTTTATTTAAGTAAGGAGGGAAGATAAAACCGTCGAAGAAAATGATTGGAAAATCTTTTCTCAATTGGGAAATTTTAATTGCTCCTTCCCCGGTGGGCTTGGTAATAGCTTTTTCAATGACAACAGGAGTTTTAGCCTTAGTTCTACGGCGTTGTGAATTAGGCCTGGGGACTTGGGAAGATGGTTTCTGACACGGAGGCTCTAGTGGTTGTTTTCCACGACCAGAAGGTTGTGTTGGAGCTCGAGGGAGTGGGCAGTGTGATCGGGAGTGATGTCTTTATTCTCTGTCCCTATCCCTCTCATGCTCTTGGCTGGAATAATCATGATCGCAGTCTCTATCAGCCTCCCTCTAGTGGGATTCATAGTATGAACTCGGTGACTAGCGTGCCGAACAAAGACTTCCAAGCACAGAATCTCGCCTAGTCATTGTATCTGTAGAATAAAAGAAAAAAAGACTTAGTGATCTCTAGAAGTGAACAACTTAAGACTGGAAATCGTGTAGTGTCGTGAAGTGTATACGTGTGTGCAACCCCCCGACCAACCGGAAATGTCGGCTAAACTTGTGGGAAGAGACTCGCTTAAATCAAGAGCACTCTGAAGCCCTCCTATCTGGTGTCATGTTGAAGTGACACATAGTCCGGAATCGGAATATCGACAAGTCCTTCAAAAGGATTTTCTATTTGCAAGGTTAGAGCTTTTGAAATTCTAATACCGGATACTAGCAGGGACATGACTACGGATTTCCATCTTTAAGATTTATGATGCTTGTGTGCTACTTCCTTGCCTTTTCTCCTTCCCTCTTAACCCTGAAAACTGCTTGAAGGCCTAGCTACGGGTTCATCATCAGTGGGAGTTGTTAGTCCCTGAGAAGATGGTTTGATGACAACAACCTTAGAATAAGATTGTAAAATATAAATACTAACATTATTGTTTAGATATATATATATATATATATATGTACATGCAGGATATATATACATGTACCAAAGAATAAAGACGGTACAGTATAGAGATTCAAGAACTGATAAACTCAAGATCGAAGATATCAAGATTCAAGACTCATGAGTATCAAGATTATCAAGAGTTCAGGATTTCAATAATAAGTAATTTAATTAGGAATTTTGTTAAACTCCTAGAAAAGAACTGACATCTTAAAATCCATTTTATTCGTGGAATGGAATCCAACGTCGAGCCCATTAAAGGGATGGAACCCTAATTTGGATGGAACCTACGAAAAATCTAGTGGAACATTGTTTTGTATCCACTAACTTTTATTCAAATGTTTTACGAATTATATCTTGTTGTCAAAATGATTTCAAAATATTCCTTTTAAAAGAATCAAGAACATCTATCCTGTTTTTGAAATACTTTTAGCCTCAAAATAATCTTTATTTTCAAAATCAAATTATCCTTTGTTTCAAACTATCTTTCAATTATAATATATTTAAATTTTAATATTTATACTTAGATTTAAATATAAAATTATAGTAAAAATTTATATATACCAAAATATTATTCCCTATCTTATTTATGTATTTTAACTATAGTTAAGTATATTTATAAAGTTTAAAAATAGTTTTAATACAAGATAGAATTTGTTTTCAAAGAAAAACAAATTACCAAAAATTACTTAGGCCTGTCGACAACCCCAAGGTACCCTTGTTGACAAGGTGACAATTTATTTCAAAATTTTAAATTTCAAAGGAAGTGTCTATTCGTCGCATCCTTTCACGAATGGACATGGCTGTTGTTCTACCATAAATAGGGGCTGTTTTAAACGAATTTACATTCATATATTCTCTGATTTCACTCCTCTTCTTCTTCCACATTTCTTTATATACATTTTTACCATTACTCTGCCGAAATCACCATTGAATCTAACTAGATCATTTCTGGTTTGATTCTCTATCACTATCTTAACAAGATCCTAGTGCTATGCAGAGTTATAGACTTCTTTGTAATTAATTGAGTGAGAAATGGTGTGATTGTAGCATGTAAAATCAATCAAGCGAGAAAATGTGTGATTGTAGCCTGGAAAATCAATTGGGTGAACTTGTTGCCCGTAAAATCAAGTATCTCTACCTAGAGGATTGTGAATCTGGAGCGGTGTACCTCGTGGCCTTGAAATCGAGGGTGTAATTGTAACAATTGATTTTGAAGGGAAATCCGTACTTGTGTTGCGGGACTGGATGTAGGGTAACTTCGAAACAGTATAAAATACGGCGTGTTCTTTCCTTTATTGCTTTTACTTTATATCCGCATCTGTATTTGATTCTGTGATCATATTTGTGTCTGAATATTGCAAACATTTGTGTTCAAATTTATATAAGCTCAAGAAGAATTAGTAATTCCTTAAAACACTATTCAACCCCCTTCTAGTGTTAATTCTAGCCTTAAGATCCGTAATCTGCATTTCTCACATTTGGTATCGGAGCAAGGTTTTCAAAGTTTCATAATCTGAATTTTGAAAACTTTTCAAAATGGCAACTAACACTGGTATTGTTACTACTACCAACACTGGTTCTATTATCCCTGTCACTACTTCATTTGTAGAAGGTCAGTTTACTGTCAGACCACTACTTTTTAATGGCAATAACTGTGCATATTGGGCATGTAGGATAAAAATATATTTACAATCCGTAGGACTAGACACTTGGAATATCGCACATACTGAATATTTTGAACCCACAACCGATTTTGCATAGAGGATTGCTGAGCAAAAGACCGTTGCATAAAACAACTCTAAAGCTATGAATATTCTGTTTTATTCACTTGATAGGAATGAATTTAATAGAGTGTCAGTTTGCAAGTCTGAGTATGAATCTGGAAAACTTTGCAAATTACTCACGAAGGAACAAGCAAAGTTAAACAGAACAAAATTTCCATGCTCACAAATCAGTTTCAATTATTTAAAATGAATTCTAATGAGTCTATTTCAGATATGTATAGTAGATTTTAGAATATTGTGCATTCTCTAATATCCTTGGGAAAGGAATTTTCGGAAGAAGATCGAGTCAGAAATACTTAAATTCTCTTACTCTAGAATGAGATCAAAAAACACTTGCGATCAAAGAGGCAAATGACATCAGTGCCTTAAAGATAGAAGAATTAATTGGAAATCTAATGTCATTTGAAGTCCAAATGATTGGGAGAAGAGAAAGCAAAGCATCTGAAAAGAAATCAATTGCATTCAATGCATTGACCGATGGATGAGACTCAAACAGTGATAATGATGAAGAGATAGCCTTTGTGACCAAGAACTTTCGGAAATTCCTGAAATACAGAAAGATGAATAATCTTAAGAGAAACAACTATAAGAACTCTGGTAATCAGAATGTAGTGTCAAACTATATCAAATGTTTCAACTGTGACGAACCAGGCCATATCAAAAGATACTGTCCGCATCCAGATATGCAAAATCTTCCTATAAATAATGATTCCACAAAGAAACGAAAACGTGCATTTACTACTACTCTAGATGACTCAGACTTGACATTAGGCGATGATGATCAGAAGATAGATAATTCAAATATGTGTTTCATGCCAGTTCACGACTCCGACGAATTCAGAGAAACGGACTCAGATAAATGTACACGTTTACAATGCATTGGTTGAAATTGCATGCTTAGGATTGGATGCTTGATTAGTTGATTTTGAATTGGTGTGTCGTTTGAAATTTAAATTTTTTATTTTATTATTTTTTTAGTATTATTTTATTTTATTTTTATTTTTTAATGGTATTATAATATTTTATGGAATATACTATAATTCTAGTAATATTTCAGATATATATAGACATTAAAAATTATATATATATATATATATATACATATATTAGAATACTTAAGAGAAATAAATCATGAAAATTCAAAGACACCTATCAACAAGGGCCCTCCCACGTTGTCAACAAGGGTACAGAAATTTGAAATTTAAATTTGAATTCAAATGTTGAATTTCCCTCCATCTTTTCGCTTCATTCAAGTCTCTGAAAAGTCACTTTCGACCAGAGAACATGTCCCTTGAGAATATATTTATTTACTATATATCCCTTATCACAACTTTTCACTTTCATTTTCAAATTCAAACTCTTATTTCAAAATATCAAGCTCTGTACTCTCTACTCTAATGGCTTCTTCATGCAACCCTTCCATAACGAGTATTCTAGAAAGATAAAAAAGCAACTTTTCAATAACCCGGAGGCTATAATAGCATATATCAACTATGTTAACTATGGAAAAGTCCATCCCGGGAAGTTTGCTTTATTTCAAGATTTCTCTACTTATGAAATCAGTTATCTTTTTGCAAACAACCAAGTTCTTAGTCTTGTTGATGCTTCACAAAATGACTTTGTTTGTTATCCAAATCTTGTTAAAATTTTCTATGCAAATCTCAACTGTGGATTTTATAATGATCAAATTTGGAGTAGTGTCAAAGGCACTAGAATCATCTCAAATTGTGATATTTTGGGTACCATTCTCAATTGCAAGAGCACGGGAATGGTTCTTTCTAGTTTTAATATCGATGAAAATGATCGTGAGACATTTCATCACATTTTCGAAGGAAATGATAACTTTGAATTCATAAATCGAAACTTTCGACCAAACGCTAGAATTGTTAATCTTCTTTTACAACATACTTTGACCCCAAGATCGGGTAGTTTTAACAATCAAACTTCAAAAATTTGTAAAGCACTTTTTGCTATTTTTGGAAATTATGATAGTAATTGGGCATAAATTATTTTGGATGAATTTCATCCCAAAAATTTTGAAATCGGTGAAAACACTTTGTATCATGGAATCTATCTCGCTCGAATTTTTAATTATTTTGGAATATATTTGAAAGGAGAAGAATTTGTTGCAAGAAAAGTTTTTAATCACTCAAATATTTCTCTTATGATAATTCCATATGTTTTTCAACCATATGAGATTTTTGCCGAAAAGGAAGAGCATTTGGCTCATGAGGAGATGGAAGAGGAGGAGGAGGAAGAAGAAGAAGGGGATGAAATGGAAATAGAAGAAGAAGAAGAAGGTGAAACATCCTTGGAAAGTATTGACTATCCCTTTAATCCAACCAATAATACCTTACTCAAAAATCAATAGATCATTGTTGAGAATCAACGGACACTTAAACGGTCAGTTAGTAAGAAATTGGATAAAATATCATCCAAGATGAACAAGTTTATGTCCACAGTCAGCAAGAAGCTTGGATTATCTTCATCTTTGTCATCCTCTAACTAGTTTTACCTTTTCATGTCATGTTGTATTGGTTTTAGTTTGTTTTGATTTGAATGTTCGTGTAGTTCTTAATGTTTAATCACTGTATCGTTCTATTATGAAATGAAATTGAATTACTTTTCTATTATCTAGCTTATCCTATCTCCAGAATAAATGTTAGTATATTATATATATATATATATATGTATGTATATACAAACAATTATTCACAAAATCAAAATAAGTCATCAAAATTAACTGACCCCTGTCAACATCCCCCCCTTAGACCATGTCGACAAGTACTGGTCAGAAATGACTTTTCATTTTAAATTTGAAATTTGAATAACTACCTTATGTCTATTCATTTCAAATGAATTTCTACACTTATAAACACATATTTTTTCCAAAATTCATCACTCAAAATCATTTCTTATCTACTTTATCAATATTTCTTCTCACAAACTCAAATTTGGCCAATCCAATTCTTAGTTTGACCGAGAATCTTGAAGAAACCCTTAAATCTTTCAAAAATATTCTTTCTTTCATTCTTCGTAATCAGCGACACTTAGAGTTGAGTCAAATGCAGATGATCAAGGAGTAAGAAAAGCATTTCGATACGATACGATGGATGATTTCCTCCCTGCACAAAAATGACAATGAAGCACATCCTCCAGTCTCTCTCACCAATGAAAATGAAAATTGGGATGCCATTAAAGTAGACCCTATATTTAGAAAGGAAGGATGGGTGGAAGTTCCTCGTAATGTTTGATTTTATTTGAGTGCTTTATTTGCTGTGAATTGATTGCTTGGATTGATTTGATATGATTTGGTTTGGTGTGGATTGATAATTGGTGTGCAAAACATAATATGCAAAAATACGTATTGATATTTATATGATCTTTGTTTTGTTATCATGACTATCAGTGTAATTATCTCTTAATCTATCCATTATATACTCCATTGTATATTTTATTATTGCAGGTACTTTAGTACAAGAATAAGGGGGAGTTATATAGTTTGGAGTTAGCTTTTGTTGATGACAAAGGGGGAGAAGTATAAAATAGGATAGTTAGGCATAGATTAAGGGGGGTTTATTAGTTTTAGGGGGAGTTATTAGGATAGAAGTAATATTTTATAAACAAAGGTTGTCATCATCAAAAAGGGGGAGACTATTAGTCCTCGAGAAGATGATTTTCGTGACCACAACCTTAGAATAAGATTATAAAATATAAATACTAACGTTATTGTTTAGATATATATGTATATGCAGGATATATATACAGGTACCAAAGAATGAAGACTGTATAGTATAGAGATTCAAGAACTGATAAACTCAAGATCGAAGATATCAAGATTCAAGACTCATGAGTATCAAAATTATCAAGAGTTCAATATTTCAGTAATAATTAATTTAATTAGGAATTTCGTTAAAACTCCTTGAAAAGCACGGACATCTTAAAATCCATTTTATTCGTGGAATGAAATCCACTTTCGGCCCATTAAAGGGATGGAACCCTAAGTAGGATGGAACCTACGAAAAATCTAGTGGAACATTGTTTTGTATCCACTAACTTTTATTCAAATGTTTTACAAAATTGTATCTTGTTTTCAAAATGATTAATCTTCCTTTTAAAAGAATCAAAAACATCTATCCTGTTTTTAAAATACTTTTAGCCTCAAAATAATCTTTATTTTCAAAATCAAGTTATCCTTTGTTTTAAACTATCTTTTAATATAATATATTATATTTTAATATTTATACTTAGACTTAAATATAAAATTATAGTAAAATTTTATATATACCAAAATATTATTCTCTATACTTATTTATGTATTTTAACTATAGTTAAGATTATTTATAAAGTTTAAAAATAGTTTTAATACAAGATAGTAGTTATTTTCAAAGAAAACCAAATTATCAAAAATTACTTAGGCCTCTCGACAACCCCAAGGGACCCTTGTCGACAAGGTGATAGTATATTTCAAAATTTTGAATTTCAAAGGAAGTGTCTATTCGTCGTATCCTTTCACGAATGGACATGGTTGTTGTTCTACTATAAACAAGGGCTGTTTTAAATGAATTTACATTCATATATTCTCTGATTTCACTCCTCTTCTTCTTCCACATCTCTTTATATACATTTTTACCATTACTCTGCCGAAATCACCATTGAATCTAACTAGATCATTTCTGGTTTGATTCTTTGTCACTATCTCAACAAGATCCCCATGCTATTCGGAGTTATAGACTTCTTTGTAATTAATTGAGTGAGAAAAGATGTGATTATAGCCCGTAAATTCAATCGAGCGAGAAAAGGTGTGATTGTAGCCTGGAAAATCAATTGGGTGAACTTGTTGCCCGTAAAATCAAGTATCTCTACCCAGAGGATTGTGAATCTGGAGCAGTGTACCTCGTGGCCTTGAAATCGAGGGTGTAATTGTAAGAATTGATTTTGAAAGGAAATCCATACTTGTGTTGTAGGACTGGATGTAGGGTAACTCCAAACCAGTATAAAATCCGGTGTGTTCTTTCCTTTATAGCTTTTACTTTATATCTGCATCTGTGTTTGATTCTGTGATCATATCTGTGTCTGAATATTGCATGCATTTGTGTTCAAATTAATATAAACTCAAAAAGAATTAGTAATTCCTTAAAACACTGTTCACCCCCTCTAGTGTTAATTCTAGCCTTAAAATCCTTAATCCACATTTCTCATAGTAGTATCCTCTCTATCGCCTTCCTCAACTGCAACATTCCAAGATTTTAGCGAAAAGTAATCTGATAATTAATCTAATTTTTGGGATTTAATTTTGAAATAAATTGGAAATTGATATAGAATTTTGGATTTAATTGTGTTGAAAATTCCAAAATAAAGAAAAACATGTATTCTAAATAAAATGTTGAATTGGAATTCAAAAATAAGTATTTTATAAAATTGTATTTGAATTTTCCAATTTTAATAAGATATATGTTTATCTATTTATATAAATGGATTATATAAAATAATTTGAATTTTATTTGAATATAGAGAAATAAATAAAATTTGATTTCTAATTTTAATATATGATATATATGAAAGTTTTATTTTGGAATAAATGTATATAAATAAATATTTATTTAAATGTATAATAGTTTCAATTTAAATAAGGTTTGACAAAAATGGGTTTTAAAGCTAAATTGAAAATATAAAAAGCTTTAAAATGAACATATCTTTGGAATAAAATTTGGGTTGTAAAATATAAACATATTAACTAATTTATAAAAGTGCAAATCTATGTAGATATGACATTAAATAAGATATTTCTTTTACAATTTTTTATGAACTAAGTTGTAAACATATTAACATAGATGTCCAAAGCAAAATTTATAAAGAAAAATATAGTAAGGGACTTTGACAAAAGTTATAAATAAATTTCAAAAAAGGACTTAAACACAATATAAGTAACAAATGACAAATGTTTAATAAGTAGAATATGAAATTAACAAGTGTTGGTTAATTTGAACGAGTGGCAAGGAGTGTTTTCTTTAAAATTTAGATGTATTTGACAAAAGAAAAACAAGTACGAACCAGAAATAACAGAAAAAGGAAAATAGAACCAAAGCAAAACAAACTCAAATTTATAGCTTGATTCAACTATAACCTGATTCAAAATGCAAAATCATCGTAGAAATCAAACAAGTATAAATCTGGGAATCAAAACTATAATCAAACTAAAGGCTAAGTTCAGATCCAGATCAAAAACCTGAAGGCAGTAAGCAAGATTTAAAAAAATTTCAAACCTGAAAACAAAGAATCAAAGCTTTGATCCTTTCAGAAAAAAAACAAATAAAGTCAAAATGTGCAAATCAGAAAGCAAAATTTCAGATTCAAATACAAGAGCCTAGAATAATTCAAGCAAATCATCATGGCTTTAAAAAAAAGATCAGTTCATATTCATCAAGCTCAACCTGGTATGGATTCAGTTCAAAATCGATAGCAATCAAACTAAAGCAACAAGATCGACCTGAAATCAAAAATCCAGTCACAAAGAATTCCAGTTGCAAATTTATTCCAAGCCTGTACTTTCTTCTCTGCTTTAAAACATCAAATCAAGGTGAGTAAACTCAACCTGAAATATATCTAAATGATCTATGAATTGAAATCTCAAAAGTGCTTGATCGATGATGTGATTATGCTTGCATGTTGTGTATGGGAATGATGATGTGCATGCATATATTTAGGCTCTGTTCTTGTTATAGGTTTTCAAAACCTGTTAGAAAATTCAAAATCATCCTATCTAGATGATTTCAGGATTTTCTTTCTAAATGAAAAATAATTATAACTACGAAATGCTAATTTTAAAAATAATTTCATAAATGTAACGACCCGCCGCCCTGACCGCCTCTAGTCGGTAATTTAACCAGCTAGAAACGTTCAAAATGACGGATTGTTATTTAGTTTATAACATTTAAACAGAATCAGCTACAGAATCACAGAATAGTAATCATATTTTATAAACAAACTTTTCTTTTATATACAAATATCAGAGTTTACAATACATTACATTTTATACAGCGGAAACAATTTATAAATTCAAGTACAAGAGAAAATTAATTTAGCTAAAACTTTAGTGGTGCTGAAATCCCCCTCTCTCTAACTTCGCTGCGAGCAAATCTCTAAGCTGCAAAAATACTCGGTCTGACCCGAGCGTTATTGCAAAACACAAAAACACTCGAGTCAGGATTAATCTTTATTCAAGTAAATAAATTTGAAATGAACTGAATAATATGGTTACAGATATGGTGAAACAGATAAATCAATTTAAGTCTATTATAGATTTTCACATTAACGATTCCAAATTTTTATACACATGTGTGGCTGCAGTACACACGTGTACTCATACCCATGTACACTGCCTCGTCAACACATGTGCACGAGTCAGACCAATCACTGCAAACATATTTCAACTAAAGGCCACTGAAAATAACAACAACACATAGGATTACAACAACAGGGAGTAACACAAGTACAGGGATGATAAGGAACAGCAGCAGACACGCACATGGACAGTCGAAATCAGTAAGTCCAGTGAAGTCCAGTGACATATCTCAGGTGCAACATTCAAAGTCAAGAAACATGAATGCATCAGACTGCAGGCAACTCAAATAACACAGTGGCAACCACAAGTCACAAAAGCAGAAAATTGCTTTCAACATGCAAGGATAGATACGGATTAAAGTTCAAGAACATGTAGAAGAAATTTGAAAAACCTGGAACAGTTTCTGTCTTCTGCTTTTGAATAAAGGTGAGTAAACTAAGATTTTAAAAACAGTGTTAAACTTGGTTTCAACTTGCTACTATGAATGAATATCAGGATGTTATATGAAATATTTGTTTAAAATTGAATGCATGTTGAATTGAGTGTATTGAATCTCCTGGGTGATAACAATTTCAAACTGCAAATCTGACCTGTTGCAATGCAAAATTAAGCAAGTTCAAAAGCATGAAACAACTCAAAGTTCTCAACATCCAAGTAGAAATAGCAATCTGAAACCAAATGCAAACAACAACAACCAAGTACTACAAAGGCCAGAGATAACACTCAAGAACAACTCAAGTTTGATTTATTTTTGAAACATGGTACAGGTTCAAGACAAGGTTTTTAACTTGTTTTCAATTTATCTCAAAAGGAATAAGAGGAGAGAAAGTTGGAATATAACTATAGTTATTTCTAAAGCAAACAGGGAATACAACACTGACCTTCACAAAATACATGCAACTGCCTCAAAATCAAATATGCATTCAAGAACGGCAACCAACACCAAAGTTCACAATGCAACAGAAACAACTCAACTCGACTAACAGCAAACAGTAATGTGCAGACCCAAATAAATGACCAAGTAAATCAAGGCAAAGAAGCAACTCAGTAAAACATGCAAGTTCGAGATAAATTCAAGTCAAAAGCCCTAAACAAGTCCAAGTCGAAATCAGGGACATGGCCAAAGTTGAACAGGTCAAAAATTCCAAGCCGTGGTGGCCACTTAAAAAAAATTCAAAGCCAAGAAAACTCAAACCAAGTCAAGTGAATGTAGAGAACAAGCTACATGATGAACAAGTGCAAAGGTGGATGCATCTATGAATGCAGACACAAAATGAAATAGCCATGTTCCAAACTTAATACAGTGGACTAAATGAAGAACAAGTATGCATAAATTTTTGAACAAGACTGCAACTCAACTAAACAGACATGAATGCAACAAACAAGCATGCAGCTGTAAGCATGCAACTCAGATTATGTACAAGGGCAGTGAGGCACAATGTAACAAATAAATGAAACTGAACAGTGGACAAAAGAACATAAACATCATCAAGCATAGCTTATCTTGACTACAACAGCAGTATACACAAAGCAATTACAAATGGTCCAGTTTAAACATGAATTCATAGGAAATGCATCAAATTTTAAAGTGGTTTATAATTATAGATTTTAAACAGAGGCTTGTAAAATAGGAACAGATATTAATTTTGTTTAGGTTGAATTAAATCTGTGACTTAAGAACAGACTCAATATTTTCATATATGCAAACATACATATCAATGTATGCATATACATTCAAAACTGCAGGCATAATAAACAACCATATTCATAACACACCTCAAGTACCAGTCCAAAACCAAAGTATATAAATAGATTCAAGTGTATTTGTCCACATTTAAGGGTTTGAGGCAGAGACAAAGATCAGAGAATTGTTGATGCTTATCTAAAGTTTAAGGCTGTTATGAATATAACTAGAACAAGTGTGTCTACAGGCATGCATTCATATGACTACACCTAAATACAGGCATGCAGCAATATTCATCAACAAATCAACCAAATTTTCTTTTCATCACACATCAATAACAACACAAAGCAAGTCAAGTTTTTCGATAGCATCTGTGCTCATCAGTTTAAAACAAAGTACCAAGTAGCATCTGTTCTTATCAATTTTTAAAAAAAATTAAATTTTAAAAAAAAACATCAGTTGTTATCAGTTTAAAACAAATCACAAATATAACATCTGTTATTATTAGTTTAAAAGCAAATATCAATTAGCATTTTTTCTTATCAATTTAATCACAATTTCAACTAGCACCTGTTCTTATCAGTTTTAAAAAAATTAAAATTAGGTAGAATCTGTTCTTATAGTTTAAAATAATTACTAGCATCTGTTTCTACCAATTTAAAATCCAAGCAAATCGAGCAAATAACAGCAACTAGCACAAAAATCCAACATGCAGTCACAAATCTGAGCATATCAGTTTTAAAAATTAAATTAGCCGAGCCAAAGATAATCAAATCACCCCCAAAACATAGCATGCAACCAAATCATTCCATCCAAACAAATATAAAAACTTGCATGAAGATTTATCGTGAGTTTAGAAAACTCACCATAACAAAATCGAAGTAGCCGAAGCCCAAATTGAATGAAAGTTGAAGCTCCAAGTTTAATTGCAAACCCGAGTTTTTTGAATCGCGAGAGCCAAAGCCCAAATTTTATTTCAAGCCCTAACCTTGGATCGAAGGACGAAGAGGAACGAAGGCTGCCATTAATTTTATTTTCTTTTTCTTTCGTGATTTTTCTTAGGGTTTGTGAAAATGGATAATGGAGGAAACGGGTCGAATTGAGGTAAAAAGGAAACGGCATTCAAAGGTAAATGGACCGAGATTCACAATTTCAAAGCCCAACAACACTTAACCAAATTTTATTATATATTTTTTTCATTTTGAATTTCAATAAATTTTGTTATTTCTTTGCTTTGTTTTGTTGAATTATGTTGTTATAACTTTTCCAATGTAGTCACTTCATATTTTACGAAGTTTACAAATATGTTGTTTTAAATTTTAACTATGTATATTTACTTATCTATTTTGTATTGAATAAAATTTTATTCCTTTTTATTTTAAAGAAAAGGAAAAATGTTATTTAAAACTAACCATCCATTTATAAATTTACATAAATAATACTTGTATCCAAATTATTTTCCTAAGTCATTAGTTTGAATTAAAAATACAAATTCAATATTCAATTTCAACTCCAAAGTCAAATATAAATTTTATTCAACTTTTTCTAGATTAAATTCTCAAATTTGATCGCAAAATTCATTGTTATATTGGAAATTCAATTTAAATCATCATTCAAATATTTAAAATTAATTAAATATTCACAATTTAAATTGTTCAAAATTTAGGATCGTTACAATCTCCCCTCCTTAAAAGAATTTCGTCTCGAAATTACAAGTAAGGAAAAATGATTGTTAAAATTTCACTAATATTTATATTTTACTCAATTTTATCAAGTTCAACACTTATTAAAGATGAATGAATATAGGATTCATTCTATTCGTTTTATCTCGCTAGCTTTGCTAATTAACTCTTTTGTCTATTATTTTCTACAATCAAGACACAAAAATCTTTACTTAAATTTTCAACTTACAACCCAAAATTTTAAATTTGAAACACTTTATATTAGAGATTTACATATTATAACTTTTCCAAAGCTGTGGACTTTCAAAACCCTTCAAAAATCCTCTTCCTTAATTCATTAGGTTGGAATTATGCGAATTCTAATTCTAGATAATTGATTTTCTATTAAAGTTCGAAAATACTTGCTAACTCGAAATTTAACAAGTCTACTGTCGTTCTTAAAGACATTAGGCATACGCTGGCCAGGCGCAAGTCTAACAATCTCCAAGTACTAAATATACTTGCTTCAATTCCCAGTGAAAATACTTTTAAAAATTCTTTTAAAAATGGATATGGAAAGCACATTCCCCCATGGATCGCGGTACACACGGCGGTTACGCTACTATCCCAGTAGAATCGCTTGTGACCGTAGGCATCTCGCCCCTCGAATTTCGCCATGGTTGTTGCCATAGATCGCGGTCCACACGGCGGTTACGCTACTATCCCAGTAGAATCGCTTGTGGCCGTAGGCATCTCGCCCCTCGAATTTCGCTATGGTTTCTAGATTGCAGTTACTCGGCGGTTACGCCACTATCCCAGTGGAATCGCTTGTAACTGTAGGCATCACGCCCCTCAAATTACGCTACCACCCGAGTGTAACTAGATCGCGGTATACTCGGCGGTTACGCCACTATCCCAGTGGAATCGCTTGTAACCATAGGCATCTCGCCCCTCGAATTACGCTAGCACACTATACCAGTCCAAAAGGACATTCCAACTAATGGAAATACAAAAGGTCATCCAACTAATGGAAATATAAATGGTCATCCAACTAATGGAAATATAAATGGTCATCCAACTAATGGAAATACTACGTAGCTACGATTTTTAAATGGATACTCATCTCGAGTTCCATCACCATCACACAGTCACACAGTATAAATGGAAGGTACCTTTCCATATCCTCAATTTTGGAAAACATAATATTATACATACATATATAATATTTCACTTCACACTTAGTACAACCCATGTACTTAAATAAGTCTTCCACAACAATTACTTTTCCAAACTAATTGGTTTTCGAATTTATCGTATTCACACATATACGTTATGAAAACCACAACATTTCATACCCATAACAAATAGAGGATTCACAATTTTCCATTTCACTAACCATTTAAAATTTTCCTCTAAGTCGATTTGGAATTTTAAGGTTATATCAAACCTAATACACATTCACAATCCAATTTATTATCGACTTCACACACTCGATTTGGATTTCACGCTACATCGTCAATTCTCAACACATAATTGATGTCTATCGATATATAACCTCTGAGCTCGTACGTCTCAGAGAAGGGTGTTAAGCTAAGAGAATAAATTCCCCGCCACCAACAGATATATATTTAATAGAGATCAATTGATATGTCGTCAATTCACGACGTTAGACATACAATCCAAATCATCCATTTAAAATTCAAAGTTCAACTTACATTGTTTTTGTGTGTCAAAGTTAAACTCAATTTAACTCAAAATTCAATCACTTTGAAATTTTTCCAAGTTGAACTAATTGTTCATATTTCTCAAAAATAATATCTTTACAAGATATAAAATTTTTCACACTTAACCATTTGAAACAAATTCAAATCATTTTGCACCTTTTAATCTTTGAAAACAAATTTCAAAGCAATTTCCTTAAATGGAAACATTTCCAAATATTTATCCATTTTAAACTTCAAATGGTTCACTTAAATTAATCAAATAAATCCTTACCGATTTATTTTAAACTTACGTTCCAAATCCGTAAATTTATTTCCACATTTCAAAAATAAATCAATATTTATTTTTAACAAATTTCCCTTTCTTTTATAAATTCCATAGTGAATTTACATTTCCAAAGTATCTATGAATATACGATTTTCAAATCGATTTCACAAATTCATTTTCAATTTATTTTCAAAAGATAAAATTTCAAACATTCACTTCTCACTTTATCTTTAAAAGATAAAGTTTCAAACTTTTCATTTCATATTGGAAAATATTTTCATACTTATTCAATAATAAGTAATTCACAAATCCATTTATTTTCAACACTTTGAAAATATTCAATATACTTAAACCAAAATCAAGTATATATTTCATTCTTAAAAGAAATCATTCTTTAAACACATTTATTTGAGTCAAAACGAATGTTGCGTAAAACATCGTTACGACGACCCAAAAATCATTAGTATAGGGATTCGAATTTAATATAGATGTATAAATCCCAATACTATATAAAACATTTCCTTTCTTTTCCTCGAAAACGTCTATTTCAACAATGAATGTTGAAATCTATGCTTTCGATACTTAACACATTTCAAAACAACTTAAAATGGATTTACTTCATTTCATAGTGTTGCTTCCCAAAAACATTCCCATTTAAGTTTCAACTTCAACTTAATTCATAGTTTGAATTCTGCATACATTTCAAAATATTGGTTTTAAATCAACTTCAAATTTCCAATACTAAGTTTTCCACTCAACTTAATTCCATGCCCGTTCAAATTCAAATGCATCATTGAATCTATTTAAATCTATTTCGAATTTTCATTAGATTCATATCTCTTTTGATATTTTATTCACCGTTCAAAAACCATAGATATAATTCCTTTAATAAGTTACAACAATTTACTTATCAAAATAAGTCGTTTGCGGATTTTACAAACATCTCTAGAAATTCCATTTCTATTTATAAAACTTCGTTTTATAATCTCCTTTATTAATTTGATTCAATTCAGCTCATATAACTTAGTTATATACCCAAAATTTCATATTATAAGTTAAATACTTATAATCCATTTATTCACTAAATCGTTCTTCACAACATTTGAAATCAATTTTTCAAAAGAATTCAAAATTAAATTTCCAAGTTATAGTTCAATAATCCGCTTGGTTATAATCAAATTGACATATCATTTTATTTTCCAATTACTACTTTGGAGATATTCAAAATATTTGATTTAAGTCAATCTAAACCAATTCATTAATCCACTTGACTTACATTTCATTTTCCATGACTCTCAAAAATTCGATAATGAGTTTCTGAACGATCGAAACTCAAGTCTAATGAGACCTCACCGAATAGAAACAGTCGCAAACCTAAATTTAGAGAGGGGAATTTCCAAAAATAATTCTAATTTTCAAAATACCTTTTATTTTAAAGAAAACAATTTTAAACTTCTTTAGATTTGAAAACACTTCATTTAAAGTGATTCTAGTAACTATTCATATTAAACGTCATAAACTAAGCTTTGTGCAAACCAAAGCTCTGATACCACTTTGTAACGACCCGCCGCCCTGACCGCCTCTAGTCGGTAATTTAACCAGCTAGAAACGTTCAAAATGACGGATTGTTATTTAGTTTATAACATTTAAACAGAATCAGCTACAGAATCACAGAATAGTAATCATATTTTATAAACAAACTTTTCTTTTATATACAAATATCAGAGTTTACAATACATTACATTTTATACAGCGGAAACAATTTATAAATTCAAGTACAAGAGAAAATTAATTTAGCTAAAACTTTAGTGGTGCTGAAATCCCCCTCTCTCTAACTTCGCTGCGAGCAAATCTCTAAGCTGCAAAAATACTCGGTCTGACCCGAGCGTTATTGCAAAACACAAAAACACTCGAGTCAGGATTAATCTTTATTCAAGTAAATAAATTTGAAATGAACTGAATAATATGGTTACAGATATGGTGAAACAGATAAATCAATTTAAGTCTATTATAGATTTTCACATTAACGATTCCAAATTTTTATACACATGTGTGGCTGCAGTACACACGTGTACTCATACCCATGTACACTGCCTCGTCAACACATGTGCACGAGTCAGACCAATCACTGCAAACATATTTCAACTAAAGGCCACTGAAAATAACAACAACACATAGGATTACAACAACAGGGAGTAACACAAGTACAGGGATGATAAGGAACAGCAGCAGACACGCACATGGACAGTCGAAATCAGTAAGTCCAGTGAAGTCCAGTGACATATCTCAGGTGCAACATTCAAAGTCAAGAAACATGAATGCATCAGACTGCAGGCAACTCAAATAACACAGTGGCAACCACAAGTCACAAAAGCAGAAAATTGCTTTCAACATGCAAGGATAGATACGGATTAAAGTTCAAGAACATGTAGAAGAAATTTGAAAAACCTGGAACAGTTTCTGTCTTCTGCTTTTGAATAAAGGTGAGTAAACTAAGATTTTAAAAACAGTGTTAAACTTGGTTTCAACTTGCTACTATGAATGAATATCAGGATGTTATATGAAATATTTGTTTAAAATTGAATGCATGTTGAATTGAGTGTATTGAATCTCCTGGGTGATAACAATTTCAAACTGCAAATCTGACCTGTTGCAATGCAAAATTAAGCAAGTTCAAAAGCATGAAACAACTCAAAGTTCTCAACATCCAAGTAGAAATAGCAATCTGAAACCAAATGCAAACAACAACAACCAAGTACTACAAAGGCCAGAGATAACACTCAAGAACAACTCAAGTTTGATTTATTTTTGAAACATGGTACAGGTTCAAGACAAGGTTTTTAACTTGTTTTCAATTTATCTCAAAAGGAATAAGAGGAGAGAAAGTTGGAATATAACTATAGTTATTTCTAAAGCAAACAGGGAATACAACACTGACCTTCACAAAATACATGCAACTGCCTCAAAATCAAATATGCATTCAAGAACGGCAACCAACACCAAAGTTCACAATGCAACAGAAACAACTCAACTCGACTAACAGCAAACAGTAATGTGCAGACCCAAATAAATGACCAAGTAAATCAAGGCAAAGAAGCAACTCAGTAAAACATGCAAGTTCGAGATAAATTCAAGTCAAAAGCCCTAAACAAGTCCAAGTCGAAATCAGGGACATGGCCAAAGTTGAACAGGTCAAAAATTCCAAGCCGTGGTGGCCACTTAAAAAAAATTCAAAGCCAAGAAAACTCAAACCAAGTCAAGTGAATGTAGAGAACAAGCTACATGATGAACAAGTGCAAAGGTGGATGCATCTATGAATGCAGACACAAAATGAAATAGCCATGTTCCAAACTTAATACAGTGGACTAAATGAAGAACAAGTATGCATAAATTTTTGAACAAGACTGCAACTCAACTAAACAGACATGAATGCAACAAACAAGCATGCAGCTGTAAGCATGCAACTCAGATTATGTACAAGGGCAGTGAGGCACAATGTAACAAATAAATGAAACTGAACAGTGGACAAAAGAACATAAACATCATCAAGCATAGCTTATCTTGACTACAACAGCAGTATACACAAAGCAATTACAAATGGTCCAGTTTAAACATGAATTCATAGGAAATGCATCAAATTTTAAAGTGGTTTATAATTATAGATTTTAAACAGAGGCTTGTAAAATAGGAACAGATATTAATTTTGTTTAGGTTGAATTAAATCTGTGACTTAAGAACAGACTCAATATTTTCATATATGCAAACATACATATCAATGTATGCATATACATTCAAAACTGCAGGCATAATAAACAACCATATTCATAACACACCTCAAGTACCAGTCCAAAACCAAAGTATATAAATAGATTCAAGTGTATTTGTCCACATTTAAGGGTTTGAGGCAGAGACAAAGATCAGAGAATTGTTGATGCTTATCTAAAGTTTAAGGCTGTTATGAATATAACTAGAACAAGTGTGTCTACAGGCATGCATTCATATGACTACACCTAAATACAGGCATGCAGCAATATTCATCAACAAATCAACCAAATTTTCTTTTCATCACACATCAATAACAACACAAAGCAAGTCAAGTTTTTCGATAGCATCTGTGCTCATCAGTTTAAAACAAAGTACCAAGTAGCATCTGTTCTTATCAATTTTTAAAAAAAATTAAATTTTAAAAAAAAACATCAGTTGTTATCAGTTTAAAACAAATCACAAATATAACATCTGTTATTATTAGTTTAAAAGCAAATATCAATTAGCATTTTTTCTTATCAATTTAATCACAATTTCAACTAGCACCTGTTCTTATCAGTTTTAAAAAAATTAAAATTAGGTAGAATCTGTTCTTATAGTTTAAAATAATTACTAGCATCTGTTTCTACCAATTTAAAATCCAAGCAAATCGAGCAAATAACAGCAACTAGCACAAAAATCCAACATGCAGTCACAAATCTGAGCATATCAGTTTTAAAAATTAAATTAGCCGAGCCAAAGATAATCAAATCACCCCCAAAACATAGCATGCAACCAAATCATTCCATCCAAACAAATATAAAAACTTGCATGAAGATTTATCGTGAGTTTAGAAAACTCACCATAACAAAATCGAAGTAGCCGAAGCCCAAATTGAATGAAAGTTGAAGCTCCAAGTTTAATTGCAAACCCGAGTTTTTTGAATCGCGAGAGCCAAAGCCCAAATTTTATTTCAAGCCCTAACCTTGGATCGAAGGACGAAGAGGAACGAAGGCTGCCATTAATTTTATTTTCTTTTTCTTTCGTGATTTTTCTTAGGGTTTGTGAAAATGGATAATGGAGGAAACAGGTCGAATTGAGGTAAAAAGGAAACGGCATTCAAAGGTAAATGGACCGAGATTCACAATTTCAAAGCCCAACAACACTTAACCAAATTTTATTATATATTTTTTTCATTTTGAATTTCAATAAATTTTGTTATTTCTTTGCTTTGTTTTGTTGAATTATGTTGTTATAACTTTTCCAATGTAGTCACTTCATATTTTACGAAGTTTACAAATATGTTGTTTTAAATTTTAACTATGTATATTTACTTATCTATTTTGTATTGAATAAAATTTTATTCCTTTTTATTTTAAAGAAAAGGAAAAATGTTATTTAAAACTAACCATCCATTTATAAATTTACATAAATAATACTTGTATCCAAATTATTTTCCTAAGTCATTAGTTTGAATTAAAAATACAAATTCAATATTCAATTTCAACTCCAAAGTCAAATATAAATTTTATTCAACTTTTTCTAGATTAAATTCTCAAATTTGATCGCAAAATTCATTGTTATATTGGAAATTCAATTTAAATCATCATTCAAATATTTAAAATTAATTAAATATTCACAATTTAAATTGTTCAAAATTTAGGATCGTTACAATAAACATTTAGTTTGTAGTTATTTTTAAAATAGAAATAACAGAGATGATCAGATTTTAAACCAAAAATTCGAATGTCAAAGTTTCGATTTTTTATTTATAGAAATGAATTTGTACTTCAAATCCATGATTTTTGATAATCATCTTAGAATTTTTAAGCGAGTATTTATGGAAAACTTTTGAGTTGAATGGAATTTGAATTTTTGTCAGTCCCTGGTAATCAACATTGAAGTATGAATTGTGGTTTATAGTGAAGAAGGCTTGGGTGTGGTAGAATCGTGGAAAAATACTCGAAAATTTTATAATATGCTGAGGTGATAGATTGATGTTAATCTTGGGTTTTCCACCTAATTTTTTTTGACGAGGAAGATGGGTCAATTTCGTCGACGTCAAGACAATCCAGGTGATCGGACCAAGACAGGTTAAAGTAAGGAACGTCAGAGCAGCTCTTGTCAAAGTTGCATAGATTCCAGTGACTCGAATTGATGGTGGTAGTGGGTTTTTTGAAATTGATAGGTTTCAGGTTGAAGCCTGATAGTGAAGTGTAGATTTCAGATGGGTTTCGTCCCACTTAATTTCGACTGATTGGGTCTTGCACGAATTTGGGTGGATAGTTCGTCTGAGAGGAGCATTGTTGACTCGTGGGTGATCGCGATGATGGTCGAAGGTGGCTCAGTTGATCGTACACGTGCACGAGTGTAACAACCCGCATATTTATCGATTTTATATTTAAATATTTTGTCGTTAATCGGATATTGGTCCGAAAAGCTACTTTTTGCAAACGGTCAAATTAGGACTCGAGACCCCTTCCATTGAGTTCGAAATGCCGTTTACAATTTTTTTAAGTATAAACATTGGTAGGTTTGGAGTTAGTGTAATTTCACTAACTTTTCCCGCTTTGGACTTTGGGTTAGATTGCCATTATAACTCAAGCCCAAACCCCCTTCCTTCTTCTCACTCTTCATAAATTTCCTAACAACTAAGCTTTTGCATTAATGGTGAGTGGAAGAGGAAATTAAAACTCCAAGCTTAGGTTTCAACTTTAAATCCATCATTCGACTCCAAAATCAAAGTGAAGACATTGGATTCTAGCTTGTAGTTGCTTCTCCATTGTTTCAAGCTCCTTCTTCATTGAATTTGTGCAAAGGTGAGATTTTTATCTCACAATTCTAGCCTATAACTATATTGGACTGTTGGGAATGATTCCCTATCATTTTTGCATGCATGTTAGCATTTGGTTTGGATTGGATTGGCGAAAAACTCCAATTTTTAGCGTTTTGGTGAATTTTCTGCACTTAGGTCGTTCTGGCCATTTTTAGCTCGTTCGGAGTTAAGTCGTTCATCCATAGGTCGTGAGTCGTTTACGAGTTAACCCTTAAGTCGTGCAACCCTTCAGTCACGCAACTCTTAAGTCGGTTACGAGTTATCCCGATAGGTCGTTGGACCTTATCTCGTTAGGTCGCTCCTGGCCTAACCCTTAAGTCGTGCAACCCTTAATTCGTGCAGCCCTTCAGTCACGCAACTCTTAAGTCGGTTACGAGTTATCCTGATAGGTCGTTGGACCCTTAACTCGTAGGTCGTTGGACCTTATCTCGTTAGGTCTCTCCTGGCCTAAACCTTAAGTTGTGCAACCCTTAAGTCGTGCAACCCTTAAGTCGTGCAACCCTTCAGTCACACAACTCTTAAGTCGGTTACGAGTTATCCCGATAGGTCGTTGGACCTTATCTCGTTAGGTCGCTCCTGGCCTAACCCTTAAGTCGTGCAACCCTTAAGTCGTGCAGCCCTTCAGTCACGCAACTCTTAAGTCGGTTACGAGTTATCCCGATAGGTCGTTGGACCTTTAACTCGTAGGTCGTTGGACCTTATCTCGTTAGGTCGCTCCTGGCCTAACCCTTAAGTCGTGCAACCCTTAAGTCGTGCAACCCTTAAGTCGTGCAGCCCTTCAGTCACGCAACTCTTAAGTCGGTTACGAGTTATCCCGATAGGTCGTTGGACCCTTAACTCATAGGTCGTTGGACCTTATCTCGTTAGGTCGCTCCTGGCCTAACCCTTAAGTCGTGCAACCCTTAAGTCGTGCAACCCTTAAGTCGTGCAACCCTTCAGTCACGCAACTCTTAAGTCGGTCACGAGTTATCCTGTTAGGTCGCGACCTCTGTTAAATCGGCCATGTTGGGTCGTGAGTCATCGTTAGGTCGCGAACACCTCTAGGTCACAACCACTAAGTCGCTTGACCCCTTAGATCCCTAGGTCGCAACCGTTAGGTCGCTCGACCCTATCCCTCTTAGGTCGTTAGACCCCCTTTTTGTCTTCACTAGGTCGTACCGTTTTGGACGGGGCGCTGCCCCGCACCCCGCCGGGGGCGCTGCCCCCTGGACCCACGCAACCTGACCGGGCAGGTCGAACCCCGTAAGCGGTGGCGTTGCCCCCGCACCCCCACCTTGGGGGGTTGCCACCCCCCTGGACCCCCCCTCCGTAGGGGATCTTATCTGAAAAACATTGAGCTGATTTCCTTGGATCTTATTCACATCTCCGTATGCGATCTTTGTGATTGATTGTTTATATAATTGCTTCTGTGTTTTGTCATTTTATAATATAAAGGTTTCAATACTAGTAGTAAATATCAAAACCTTTTAACAAACAATTTCAACTCTATTTTTAATAACAAAGCTCTTTTCTTAAACCGTTTTCCAATCTATTAGTATATACAAACCTTTACCTCACTCGGATGAGAAATCTAATTAAACGACTTAGTAAAACAAGTGGTATGAAACGCTTGCGTTCACTTCGTCGGTTAATTCTTGGACTTGTTCGATTGAACCTCTTGTGACAATTTTATTAGTGAAGATTTACAGTTTGTTCGTAAATATTTAAGTTAAGCAAGTGGTTATGGGACATGAAGCTAAACTTCTATATTTACTAGCTTAGTGTAATTGACACTTCTCGTTGATCATGACGATCATTCTGATGCTTTAGACTAGCAACTGTGCGATGTCTCTTGTTGCGAGGTTAGACTAGACACCACTTGTGTGATTCCACTCACACATCCCTTTTTGCTTTTTGGTTAGTCTGGACCTTAATCTGTGTGATTCCATTCACACATATGGGGTAGCTCCACTTGGTCTTCGGACCGTCATGTGATAGGCCTCTTTCTTTTTTCTATGATTTCTGGCCTTCTTGCATTGATTTCTAGAATTTATGTCATTGACTTGTTATGAGTACAAGTTTTGGGTATGATGCCCTTTCCGAATCTTTGAGAAGATTCTTGTGATATTGATTATCTCTTATTGATTGATCTTCTGTTGATCATTATTTACATACTTATAGTGGTATGTCATTATGGATATTTTATGTTTATGCCATATCTTTTATGTTATATCATGTCATCTGATATTTATAGCTAGACTGACCCGTTTATTATTTTCTTAAATAATACTAGGGTCAGACCGAGATGTTACAGGTGCTTCTGCTTGACTTCTTCCCAGGGATTCATCACTCTGACTTTTGGCTAACTGTTTAGATTAGCAGTTTTTGTTGTATACACTTGAGATATAGACTCATAGTTGTATTCTTTTGTATAGCACGTGTTGCTATTCTTTTGTATTATTGTGGATCTTTTGACCACTACTCTGATGTACACTTTCATGTGTTAGTTATATATTCATATCTTCTTCCGCCTTTGTGATATGGATGTCTGTGACTGATTTGCGTTATGCTTATTTCTATGTTTGTTTCCGAAGATTATTTTTAGCCACCGTGTGATAAGCAATTACATGGATGGTCGCTCCTCAACAGCCTTATTCTCCGTGCTAGTTGACAGCACTACTCCGTAGTGTTCTTGGCTAGAGTGGGTATAGAGGTGGGGCGTTACAACGAGTGTCGCTTATGTTAGTGGTTAAGTCTGGAATGAGGAGCTTTTCACTCGAAGACAATATCGGGTGATTTGCGTGAGGAATCGACTTCAAGTTCGTGCATTTTCATGTATGTACCGGGTTATTTCTAACACTTGAGTAAATTTTATACGTTTGCAAATTCTCGGGTTGGATTGAGAAGAAACTCGAAGTAAATAGGCAATAGGCTCAGGTAAAATGTTAGTTAGCTTGGGTTATCTGATGTAATAACAAAAACAGTTTTTAGATTTGAAAGAAAATCAAGTTATTATAAAAAAAAATTTGTTAATACCATTTTGCTTTAAATATTTGATGTTATCCCAGCTTCAAATTATTTAAAAAGGTTTCTTAAATAAAATTGTTTAAAATTAACCAAGTTTTAAAATGATTTAAATTATACATAAACTTTTATTTTAAAGGTGTATTTTAAATAAACTTAATAATATTAAAGGTTAGTTAATTAATATAAAGAATGTTATAATGGTTAATTAACTTTTTAAAGTTTAAGTTAGATTATTTGTTAAAGGAAATTAATCACTTGAAGTTAATTACTTAATAAAAGTTATTAAGGTAAATTTGTTAATAATTTAAGTTTGATTTATCAAGTAATCAAAGAATAATTAAGTATAATTAAGGATTGATTACTTGATGATTAATAATTAAAGGATGATTTGTTTTATAATTAATTAAGTGGTGACTAATTTAAAGTTAATTAATTTATGAATTAATTAAGGGTGTTTTATTAAAGAATAATTAAATAATTAGGGATTAATTATGTATCGATCAAAGATGAATTTATATATTAATTAAGGATAATTAATTAATTAAAGGATAATTAATTAATGAAAATGATTAAGGAATAACTATTAATTAAGGATTAATTAATTAATTAATTATTATAATTAATTAAGGATAATTAATCAAAGAATTAATTATTAATTAAAGGTTAATGAATGATTAAAGAATAATTAACCAAAATAGTTTGGAATTAATTAATGTTAATTAACCAGGATTAGTAGCTTCATAAGTAATAAATTTGATTTAAATTTATCAGATGATTAATTGACCTTACTTATGGATGTTTGGATTTTTTGAAATGCTTTGAATTGTTTGATATTCCTGATATGTGTTGCCTGGTGATATGAATTATTTGAAGCTATGTACTGTAATGTAATTTATTTATATGTGATGTAATTATCTGTGATGTAATTTATTTATATGTGATGTAATTATCTGTGATCTGTGAATGAAAGATAAGCGTTATAGTTCATACCGCTTATCAAATATATTTCTGTGTTTGAATCTGTAATGATTGATGATGTTGTTGCACTATTGTGTGTAAAACCCCTGGACCACACTATACACACACAAATATGGATTGCACGAGGAAATTGGTTAAGTCACAGATTTTTGAAATGGTTTTAAAGTTGTTGAATTTTGAATCCAAATGATTTTGGAAATGAAATTGGGTTGAATTTAAAAAGGCTTTTGAAAAGGAACTTTGAAAGATAAAAGTTATTTTGAATAACTTGATTAAGTTTTGAAATTTAAATGATTTGATTTAAATTTGAATTCAAAATTTGAAGTTGAATTCTATGTTTGGAAACTATGGTTTAAAGTTGTTATACAAGTTATATATGGGTTAAACCATTTTAAAGGTATTGATTTGGGAATTTGAATTTAACTCAAGGGTTTCAACTCGTGCAAATATAGTTGAATTTTTCCGAAACAAAAACTATTTGTTTTCAAATAATAAAAGCTTCCATTTAAAGAAAGGATTTCCAATTTGTATCGAAAGATTTCAAGTTTGAAATGAAATGGTGCATTATTTTTTTTGAAAGCTATGAATGAGTCTTTGTGAAAGATTATTAAACCTTTTTTTGAAATCGAAGAGGATTTTAAATGGTGTATCTTTTATACAAAAGATTTGAATTGGAAATGGTTTGAAAGTTATGAATTAAATCTTTGATTTAAAGATTGGATGAGTTAATCCATTATGAAAGGAAAATTGCTTTGGAAAGCTATGAAATAATCTTTGTGAAAAATGGGTGAACTTTGTGAAATGAATTTTTTTGTTTAAAGATTTGAAATGGTAATTTGTTTAAACCATTTGAAAAAATGTTTTGGTTTTTTTTATAAAAAGTTGTGACTTAACTGAAATCCCATATCCATATGTTTTTAATTATTGCTCTCACTATTCGGTTTAGCCGGGAGAGGACTTTGTGTCATATAACCCATTCCGAATAGTTATATGACTTTAAGAATTGCAATTGAAGACCGGTGATGAAGACCGGGTGTCTTCAAGAACGATAGGACAACCTGTCGAACGACTCTGCACTGAGTTGCTCCGGTATAGAGTTCTCTACATGTGATGGGGAGTCCGATTGGGATTGTGAATACCCGAATTGCAAGGGCTTCTTCCTTTATTGGATGAAGTGCCTTCGGTTCTGTTCGAACCCGGAACAAACTTGTATGGTTGTATGTCTGACATTACACTTTGAGATATAAAATTGATCTCTATCAAATACATTTCTGTTTGGTGGCGGAGAATTTATTCTCTTAGCTTAACACCCTTCTCTGAGATGTACGAGCTCAGAGGTTATGTAGTTGATAGTTATCAGTGATATACTCCCAATTTGCTAGTGTGACATGCTGAGTGCTGCTGTGTGTTGTTGATCAAAGCATGGCTTTTGTATAAAGCGTAGCTTTGTGGACGAGACTGCATCAGAACCTCACGCATCAGAAATGGTCGAAACAGGAAAGATGCGGCAAGGTTATAAGGGTCGCGCCCTTTAGGGTGTGTCATTCCCTTCTAGAAAAGGGCACCTATGTTGGCTAAGATTAATATTATACTTTCAAAAGGTTTTCTGCACTATGCACTAATACTAATAATATAAAAAAAAGATTTTGCATAGTAAGCACTTTTGAATGTCATAAGGAGAAATCTCCTCCAAGTTTGCGCTTGCATTGTGTGTGTGGCGGGAGGCCTTATGACAGTTTCATTTTCCAAAAAGCATTGCGGATTTCAATGTTTTAAAATTCTTTTGTTGTTTTTTTTTGCTCATACCAGTCCCATGACTGACCTAGAGTTTATTGTTCCCTTGCTAAACTCTGGTGCCCACAAATTTCCACACGGGCAGTCTAGAGTTGGTTTTTCAGATAGTCACACAGTAGATATCGATTTGATACCCTGATATCGATTTGATACCCTTCAGCTTTCTCTTTGGAATTCTTTGGAGTCTTCGGATTCATGGACTGGACTTGCTTAGCTTTGTGCAACTTGATGGTGGTTCAAACTTATGGTTTGGAGCTTTGGATTGGAGCTTTGGATTAGGATGTTGTTGTGGATTCATTCTTGTCTGAAGTTCACTTGGAGTTATCTCTTCTATTGATATCTTTTCCGCTGTAGCATCATATCATACCTCTGATATTTTTTGAGCATTATTGATATCATTGTTGTATATCATTCTGGATATTGTATTCATTGGAGTTGTATATGATATCATTCGTTTCTCTTCCGCTGTGTTGTTATACGCCAGATTCGGCGTTTGAATCTGCGGCATTCAAGTACAAGTGAAGTACGGCTGTCGATTTTCGAAGGTCGAGTCAGGATCGTTATATTAACTATTGCAATCTTGGGAGCACTACGACTGACCCGTTTTTTCAGAACTATCCCGATCGACCCTTCGAGTCTAATGCTCTGATTTGGATTGATATGCCCAACAATCCTCAAGTTTTCATCTGTAAGCACCGACTCGATTTCCCTCATTTCACTTGGCACTTCCTAAAGGACCCGTACAATTTCTTTGAAGTGCACGCCTTCAGGCCGTGGAATTGCGGCTGTGAAAGAAAGAAGATATTAATTTCAGTGTCATTTATGACTATTATGCTAGTTATTGAAAGAATTATAGCACTACGTCTAGCTAACCATCGACTGGAAAACCCTAGAGGGCATCGGATATAGAACCACTCAATTTTGAAGTAGCTCAATCTGGTCCAGACACTAGTCAAAACTTGGCAGTTCCTTACTGCCTCTAGGAACATGAAAGAAGGGCTATCTCCCCGACTTTTGATATTGAACAAGTATCTGATTTCGATCGGTGTTAGGTGTTGAAAAAGATGCTCCATGAATACAACGAATAGACTATTTTGCAGTACATGTCCATTCGGATGTAATTGTGATGGGGTTATTCCAAAGAAAGCTAGCACCTCTTGAATGTACCAATTGAATGGAGGGAGCATTCCGGCTGTACACGAGTGCCTGTTAAAAGCTGTGAATCCTTCCGGGGGAGCATGTGGTCTATCATTCCTCGGTAATAAGACGTCATCCAATGACAAACCATGTCTTAAACATATCCAACCCAACATATCTTCGGAGCCGTTGGACGACATAGAATCTTGCAGATTCCCGATAAAGCTTGCCCCTAGCAGCTCGTCCGGAGCTGGATCTATAACTTCAACCATAATGGCCGATATCTCTATTACTAAGGGAGGTGAACTTTGAAGCTCCTGCTGTTGTGAACTTGTGGATTCCATAACTAATCAACTCATCAAAAACCATCATTAGATGATAATAAACCCATGTATTCCCTAGTGTGAAGTGCATGAATTGTTGTGCAATGCAGTGCTTCATGATACTTAGGAAATTCTAAAAATTTTAAGGAATGTTCAAACGACAAGACTTCAAGATTCAACCGGGGAGACCGTCATCGCTGACTGTCACAACCATACCATTCAGGCTTAAGAGACCGATTTGACTTGAAGTTTGTTAAATTTTTGCCGAGTTATAGTCCCATAAGGAGCTTTGAAGGGCAGTCAAATATGCAGTTTAATAGTTAAAGTTCTGATATGAAAAGCTGAAGCTCTTTGGAGTCAAGTGTTTGAGTATGCCAAAGTTCCCTTTCCCTTAAGGTTCAACTTGGATCGTTCCTCAAAGGTCTATCCTCGTATCGATTCAAAGGAGTAGAGTTCGTATCGACTGATCCACTATCACTGAATTTCGTATCCATCCCAACTCTGGTTTCGTATCGATCGACCTAGACCGGTACTCTTCGTATCGATCCTAGGCAAGAAGTTTCGTATCCATCATCCTGGATCGATACGAAGCTGCCTTACTATCCTTCGTCTACACAAGCCACTCCACAACATTCCAGATCGATATGAATCTCCTTCATCCATCCACAATAGATACGAGTAACTCCATCATGTTAATCGATAGCTCATCTTCTTCCTCAAGCTGCTAGAACTCCATTACTACTTTCTTGATCTCACTCCAGCCCAATTCCGACATCAACGACATCGAAATCGACCACGGCTTTGAATGAAATGGCATCGAACATCAAGTCTCGTCATTTTTAAGTGGATTTAATTAGTTACTTACCTAGTTTAGAAGAATTGGTTTGGAGATTAAAAGTTATTTGTTTTGGAAATGAAGGTGTTGAAATTCTTTTTCTCTATTCAATCGATAAGAAGCAAATATGAAAGAAAAAGCAAGTGAGAAAATATGTCTAAGTACAAGAAGTATTTATTTTAATTCATACCCAAGAAAGAAACACTTCGTATCCCAGTTTTTGTACCGAGATAACTGGTAGCTCCCATCGATATGAAACATCTATTTTGTATCCATCAGCGCGAATCCTATTGATCCGAAGAGTACAACGAAGTCACATTTGCCCTACTCAGTTCTATCAATACGCATCCTCCCGAGGAGACCCCCATGTTCGTATCGATAGCCATCGATATGAGAAACAAAGCAGAGGCCTATTGAAGCTACTTAGATCCATCGATGCAAAATGAAAACTTCGTATCCATTACTCTAAGGTGCACTGGTGCTTGTATTTGTCGATGCGAGACACATAAAAATAATAATCAAATTAACAAACTCGTATCGATACCTATCGATACAAAGTCAATTTTTTTGAACTTTCAAAATCGATCCTGGAGAGGAGCAATACGAAGGAATACACTAAAAAAACCATCTAGCGTTGTTATAGTTCGAATTTCACATTGATTAGGGGAAAATCAATACGGAATTCAATGAGAGAAAACTGACAACGACTCGTGAGGATGCGAACGCTAGTGGGAGTCTGGTTAACATACCTACATGTATGACAGACTAACATTCAGTTTATAAAATTCACAGGAAATGAATGCTCACCTATTAAAATTGCAACAACAAACAACAGTTTTCCATCGTCCAATACTCAGTTACAGCAGTGCATAGTACAACAATTGGCAGTCAACAATTTACATTTCTTAAGATCAATCAAAAGTTACTGCTTTCGACAAAAAGATAACAACCGGTCAGATGAGTCAGATAAAACTATTTAGGATGAAGGTTGCAACTTTTCAAAGCACGTCATGTTCTCACAAGAGTACTTTAGGCGGCAAATGTTATCCCGCCTTTTGGCAAGGCCGTGACACCAAGAACTAAATTGGAAACCGAGGACAGTCTATCCCGAAGATCGGTTATACGTAGGTTTACTATGATGCCGACGAATTTTGTCTGAGTCCAGATCAAGGTACAATTGTAAAGGCACAACAAGAAAAGCCATGAAAGCCGACGTTCCAAATTTCAAGCCAATCCGAGTTCATATGCTCAAGATATGATTGATACAAACCAAGGAATTAAAATTGTTCGTACCAATAGGTCAACCTCTTTCGCATCAGCCTTGTTCGCTTCCATCGAATGCTGGCTTCCTTCGTATCCATCAGAATTGGCCCATTCGAATCCATAGTCTTTCAACCATCCCATTCG
Organism: Allium cepa; assembly: GCA_030765085.1. Classification (NCBI taxonomy): domain Eukaryota; kingdom Viridiplantae; phylum Streptophyta; class Magnoliopsida; order Asparagales; family Amaryllidaceae; genus Allium; species Allium cepa. The sequence goes on along the minus strand of CM060928.1, from coordinate 567,970,367 downwards.
TATCCACCAAGTAAGCGGTTGTTCGTATCCATCATGATCGATTCATTTCGTATCCATCAATAAGCAGTGCTTCGCATTGACATCGTCCATATGTACTTCGTATCGATTTCCTCATCGACTAAGTTTGCATCGATTGGCGAACGATCGATACAAAACGCCACTAAGTTATCGATATGAAGGATGTGGAGAGTGATTGATGCGAAGTGGCATCTAGATCATCGATACGAAATGCCTTGGTTTGTATCGATACGAATCAGTTATAAAGCATCGATACGATGTGACGACCGCCCATGACTTCAGCACCAAAACAAGAGAAAAGAGCATTGAAAGGTATGCCAGGCAGCCATGGACGATAGTCAGGGTAAAATAAAACAGAAGCTCCATCGTATAACTCACAGCGCATGGATAAAATACAATAGAGAAATATATAGTGAAGCTTCATAACAGAAAATCATCATATAAGCATCATAATAGTTTTATACAAACATGTGAATCATCCATACATCAAAGCCTCACTACATAACACTCAATCAAATACAGCAGCGGATACCCAGTACATATAGGAGATAATATGCAAAAGCCTCCTGCTCGTCTTCGTCGCCAACAGCGTAGATCTCGAAGAACAGCATCTGTCACCTGCTACCTAGTCTGCCCATCCCAACATGGATGAACAGCCCAAGGTAATAAGAGGAGACATAAAACCTTGAGTCAGACAAAGTCTTAGTGAGCAGTAAATCAACTATCAAACATACCAAAAGAGCATAAGGGATAAAAGGAATAGGAACCAAACCATCCCACTCCACCTCTCTCTACAGTGATAGCCCCCAGACACACACTAAGGAGAAGCAAGCATAACATAGCAGACAATTAAGGTAAAGCAATAACCACTCGAGTCAAGGACGATGTTTTCCAAATACAAACCCCCAAGGCCTAAACCAAGATCAGATAAGCACCCAGAAAACACCGCTCTTGAGGCCGAATGATGATACAACCAACGTCCAAACATCCATGACTCTGGCTATCACTGTTATCATTGCTTTGATTTCACCGTTAGTTGAATGACCACCTGTCAAGGGCTAATGGTAACCCCGGTTCTAGACATAGCTCCGCACGTCATCGTGACCCGTGCCTAGGACTTACCTACTCTGCCCAGAGTACTCAACTACCTACCTGTAGTCTTTTGGGTGTCCCGACTACCTACCTGTAGTCGTTATGGGCGCCCCATGTACTCTTGCTTTTGAGCATGCTAGAACCTTCAACAACGATGAGATCTAAGCCTCCTAGTCATCCTCCTCGACGACTATTCTCATACTAGCCCAAGCTACTTCTCGAGCAATCCATTATCAATCAACTCGAACTACCCTTCAAGTTATCAACATGCTTGGAGTAATCCTTCTCGACTATACCAAGGTTACATTAAACCATGCCTCGCCTCATCTTTATCATAGCGAAGGCTCATCTTAACATCATGGTTTGCCTCATTGCATCATGGCAAAATTCCATCTCAACATCATCCAATCCATACATATGAGCGTCAACATCCCCTCCATATGCCTTAAGCAATTATCACCATTCAAGAGCCTCTTCCGTAGCTTTTGAATCGTCTTTGACCATACTTGTCCAAATCTATCAACTAGATAACTCATTCACAACAATCAAACAAGGCAAACATTAATCCAAACAAATAAGTAGTCAATCAAGATCTAAATAGGCATTTATAACTAAAATGGCAATTTCGTAAATAAATGAGAATAGATCTATCATACGTGAATCATGGGTTTTTTTAGCATAGATCTAACAATTATAAATCATGGGTTTTGTCTCTACAACTAGATGAATGAGCTTGCAAAAGTAAACATCTTCATAAGTAATGGATCTACACTTGGATCTAAGGAAATATGCATAAAATCACTATCTACAACACTCCAACAAACCACCAATCCAATACACTCCTTTGGGTCCGCGTGAGAGATAACTACCACTCACCGAATCACCCAAACACTCCAAAAGAAACCCACTTCAGATCTGGACAGCGGAGATCCAAACTTGATTCGTCGAGATCCCGCTAGAAACGATGAAATCTAGCTTCGTTGGATGAAGATCTTCAACTTTGGCCCTTGAATCTTCGATCTCGATCTTCGATCTTGGATGGATGTTAGAACTAGATTGGAATGGAGAAAAGAATATGAAGAAATGTTGTAGTCGAGTTCCCAAAATGGCAGCACTTCGTCGCTTCAAAAACCGGTGCCAAAAAGTGTGCCAAAGCCCTCTATTTATAGGCTGAATCACCCTTAGGTCGTCGCCCCTTAGGTCGGTCACGACCTATCCATGAGTCGTCCACGACTCATCAACATCCTACGACCTAAAACAACCCGCCTCAACAACCTAGCGACCTACCGACTTAACTGCATGCGGCCTAGCGACTTAAGCCCCTTCACGACCTAACACCTTAACATCCCACGCGGCTTAGCCTAGTGCCGACTTAAAATCTTCCCCGACCTAACTTAAGTCGCTGCCGACTTATCATGCTACGACTCATATGACCTAGCTCACAAGACCTTGCGAGTTATAAACACCAGCTACTACCACTAAGTCGCTCGAGCGACTTATCACTAAGTCGCTAACCCATTGTTCTTACTAACTCGCTAACTCGTTAGGTCGTTTCATACGAGTTAACTCGTAACCCTAAACTCGTTAGCTCCTAAGGTCATACAACTTGCTAACCCTTAGGTCGCTTACCCCTACTCACGACCTAACCTCCAAACGACCTAACCCCCTAGGTCGCCAACCCCACTAACTCGATAACCACTAACTCGTCCATCCCTTAAGTCGCTATCTAAACACTAACCCGTAACTCGCAAAGACACTAACTCGTTAACTCGTTTTAATACTAACTCGAGTTAACTTTTCAACCTAACTTCCTTGCGACTCAAACAACATACGGGTTATCTTTCCCTACGACTTAGGTTATGGACGACTTATCAACACTGACGATCTAGAATTCTATGGTATATCGACACGTAAAATACGGGTCGTTACATTCTCTCCCCCTTAGGAATTTCGCCCCCGAAATTCCAAGCAGACAACAGCAATCAAAGATAATCCACATGCCTACCATCCATAGCAATCAACAAACCATGCATCCAATTCTAACCTAGCATGCAGAATTCTAAGACAGAAATCAAGTTACAAATTCATGAGATGCCACGACACCTTAGGGCCATACCTCGAAGAGTCCAGGATGAGCTGCCTTCATCCTCTCTTCCTCCTCCCACGTACAGTCGTTAACATCATCACTCCATTGTACCTTGAGCAACGTAATCATCTTTCTCCTAAGCTGTTTCGTGTCAGTTCCAATAACACGAAGCGGCTTACGAGGTCTTCTAACCTCTGGATCAACCTCCAAATCTTCACAGCTATCAGCAGAAACCACAGTACTTGGGTCATGCACACACTTCCGTAGATACGATACGTGAAAAACATTGTGCACACCCGCCATCTTTCCTGGTAACTCCAATCTATACGCGAGCTTTCCAATTCGCTCGATAATCGGGAATGGTCCAACAAATCTCGGAGTTAACTTCCCTTTCTTCCCAAATCTTATAATATTCTTTAATGGAGAAATCTTTACAAAAACCATATCGCCTACGTCGAACTCCAAATCCTTACGACGATTATCTGCATAACTTTTCTGACGATCTTGGGCTGCCTTCATTCGTTGCCGAACGATCTCTATACAATCCGAAGTCTGTCGAATCATCTCTGGCCCAAGTATCAACTTTTCTCCAGTTTCCAACCAACATGTCGGAGAGTTACACGGTCTTCCATATAATGCCTCATATGGTGCCATACCAATACTCGACTGATAACTGTTGTTATATGCAAATTCCACCAAATGAAGGTGATCTTCCCATGATCCTCCGAAGTCCAAAACACATGCTCTCAAGAGATTTTCCAAAACTCGGTTGACTCTCTCGGTCTGACCATCTGTTTGAGGGTGATAAGCTGTACTCAAACACAACTCGGTTCCCAAAACTTCTTGGAAGCTCTTCCAAAATCCACTAGTGAACAATGGGTCTCGATCGCTCACTATACTCTTTGGAACACCATGGAATCGAACTATCCACTTAACATAAAGCTCAGCCAACTTCGATGCAGTCCTAGTCGATCGAACAGGAATGAACCTTGCACTCTTGGTCAACCGATCTACTATGACCCAAATCCCTTCATTCCCTGCCCTGGTTCTAGGTAGACCATCGATAAAATCCATCGACACTTGCTCCCACTTCCATGTAGGAACCTCTAATGGCTGAAGTAATCCACTGGGCTTCCTCTGCTCAGCTTTCACCAACTGGCAGTTCATACACTTGGAAATAAAACTTCCAACATCTTTCTTCATACCTTCCCAGTAGTAAATTCTCTTCATATCCCGATACATCTTATTTCCACCTGGATGAATCGTCAACTTCGAGTGATGACTTTCCCTCAGAACTTTATCTCTCAATCCATCAATATCGGGAACAACTAATCGTCCTTGTTTCCGAAGCCAACCATCTCGATCGACTTCAAATTCTTTAACCTTCTCTGGTTCCAATCCAGATTCCAAATCTCGGATAATCCTGACAAGCTTATCATCTCGCTTTTGGCTCTCGCCAATTCTCTCCATAAGAGTAGGTCTTATCGATAAGTTTGCCAACATCTCAGGTTCCAATTCACATCTAGGCCTGAAGTCAAATCCAGCCAAATACTCAAGACTCTTCCATTCTGAAAACATGGCTCCCAAACCTGCATGTCTTCGACTTAACGCATCTGCCACTACGTTACCTTTTCCCGGAGTATAGGCTATACCAAAGTCATACGATGCCAAAAACTCTAACCACCTTTGCTGTCGAAGATTCAAATCCTTTTGGGAGAAAAGATACTTCAACGACTTATGATCCGTATCGAACCCCCAATAGGTAATGTCTCCATATCTTCAAAGCAAACACAATCGCCGCTAACTCCAAATCATGAGTCGGATAATTCCTTTCATGCGACTTCAGTTGTCGACTTGCATACGCAACAACTTTATCCTTCTGCATCAGCACTGCTCCAAGTCCAGTGCCACATGCATCGGTGTAAACCACCATCTCATCATTCCCACTTGGAATAGTCAAAACAGGAGCACTCGTCAGTCGTTCTTTCAGGATTACGAAAGCTTGCTCACACTTATCATCCCATCTGAACACCTGGTTCTTTTTCGTCAATCCTGTCAACGGTGCAGCTATCTTGGAAAAGTCTTTGATAAATCGTCGATAATATCCTGCTAATCCAAGAAAATTCTCACATCAGATGCATTCTTAGGTCTAACCCAATCCTGGATCGCTGCCACCTTAGCGGGATCAACCGCTATTCCATTTCCAGAAATAACATGACCTAAGAACCTCACTTCACTCTTCCAGAAGTGACACTTCGAAAACTTAGCCTTCAGCTGATGTTTCCGCAGGATTTCCAAAACAATCCTCAAGTGCATCTTGTGCTCTTCTTCAGTCCTGGAGTAAACCAAAATATCATCCACGAACACAAGTACAAACTTGTTTAACCAATCTCTGAACACTCTATTCATAAGATCCACAAAATATGCTGGTGCGTTAGTCAATCCAAACGGCATTACCAACCACTCATAAAAACCGGATGGTGTCCTAAAAGCAGTCTTCGGAACACTATCCTTAGCCACTCTCAACTGGTGAAATCCCGTTGCCAAATCCATCTGAGAAAACACCTTAGCCTCGTGAAGCTGATCAAACAAGTCATCTATTCTCGGCAATGGATACTTGTTCTTCTTAGTCACCTTATTCAGCTCACGATAATCGACACACAACCTCAACGATCCATCCGCTTTGGTTGCGAACACAACTGCTGCACCCCATTCGGACACACTACGCCGAATGAATCCTTTCCGCAAAATGTCATCAACTTGCACCTTCAACTCTTGCTGCTCCCTAGGCGCCATCCGCCAAAGAGGCATCACAACAGGTCTGGCTCCCTCAACTAGATCGATACGAAACTCGATCTCCCTATGCGGCGGTAACCCTTTGACTTCGTCAAAGACGTCCTCAAATTCATTCACAGTAGGCACCGATGACAGTCCATCCCGTGGAACAACCAGCGAATACATGAAGCTCATGAAGACGCCTTCTTCATGCTTACATTGTATCACAACCTTTCGCCCTTCCACATTCCCGACTGTCACCTCCAGCCTCTCACAATCAATCCTTGCCGCATACTTCCTAAGCCAGTCCATACCCAAAATAATTCCGAACCCCGCAAAGTTCAGAACAAAACAATCACAAACAAACGAGCAATCATGACTCGACACAACTAGACCATGACATATCATACACAAACATGACGAACCCCCAACTGGATTAGTCACAACCAATGGCCTATCAACAATATCCGGTTTCAAACCCAACCGGCTTACCAAATCCTCACAAACAAAAGAATGCGACGCTCCAGTATCAAACAACACTCTAACTGGAACACCACAAATGGAAAGAGTACCTTGAACCACCACACTCTTCCCCTTCTCTTCAGCAGTAGGAGCTTTCGAAGACGATGGAACAGCCCCCAAAGCATAAGCTTTCACAATCTGCTTGTCTTTCCTTGGTTCTGGGCAATCCTTCTTGATATGTCCCAGCTTATCACAGTTATAACACTTTCCCGGCACCTTGGGATTCTTACAATCTCTAGAGAGATGGCCCTTCTGCTGGCAGTTGTAGCAGGTCACTTCGCCCTTTGGCCTCTTCGGACCATCCTTACCCCTCTGATGCTGTTGCTGCTGCTTCCTCTTCCTGTTCCCATTCTGCTGTGGTTTAGATCCTTCCTTGGTTACAGCAACAACAGATACTTCCTTAGGAATCAAACTTTCATGCCTGAGAGCTTTCTCCACAAGCTTCTCAAACGGATCATCCAAATGATCCACTAACTGCCTCCCGAGATAAGCATCCAGACCAGTCACAAACTTTTCATTCTTCTGATAGGGAGAATCAATATACGATCTGGCATACTTAGACAAAGCTTCAAACTCAGAGACATACTCAAGAACGGTCCTCCCACCTTGCTTGAGCTCTACAAACCTCTTGAACAAAACAGACTTCTGAGCCGTAGAGATGAACTTAGCTTCAAATCTAACTTGGAATTGCTCCCAAGTAATCTCTTCTTCTGGAGTATCGATGGTAATAGAATTCCACCAATCAGCAGCTCTTCCCTGAAGCTGTCTCGATGCAAGCTTCCTCTTAGTTGCATCCTCAATTCCTAAGTCACCAAAGATCCCTCGACATGCATCTATCCATCTTTGCACTTCAATGGTCGACTCTATCCCCAAGAAAGCTTTTCCTCCGAGAGAAGTATAGTCCTTGCAAAGCTTAGCAAAATCCACCGATCTTGGGGCTTGAACTTGAACTCCCACATCTACTGATGATCCTGAAGCTGGTATCCTCCTCATGATCGAAGTCATCATCGCTTCGAACATAGTTCCATAATCAACAGCTCCTTCAGTAGCACGGCCTTCCCTTGCAGCTGGTCTCCCTCTTCGACTCATTTTTAGTATCTAGAAAAAGAAATGATTAGAACACCTTTGAGAAACAACTGCATAAGGAGTTCAAATCCTTCTAAACTACTATATTATATATAGTAATCATCCATCAAAATACAATTACGTCTCTCATACGTAGTTACGTCAGCGAGCGTTGGCTAAAATCGATTAAGCAAGGCTCTGATACCAAATGTGACGACCGCCCATGACTCCAGCACCAAAACAAGAGAAAAGAGCGCTGAAAGGTATGCCAGGCAGCCATGGACGATAGTCAGGGTAAAATAAAACAGAAGCTCCATCGTATAACTCACAGCGCATGGATAAAATACAATAGAGAAATATATATTGAAGCTTCATAACAGAAAATCATCATATAAGCATCATAATAGTTTTATACAAACATGTGAATCATCCATACATCAAAGCCTCACTACATAACACTCAATCAAATACAGCAGCGGATACCCAGTACATATAGGAGATAATATGCAAAAGCCTCCTGCTCGTCTTCGTCGCCAACAGCGTAGATCTCGAAGAACAGCACCTGTCACCTGCTACCTAGTCTGCCCATCCCAACATGGATGAACAGCCCAAGGTAATAAGAGGAGACATAAAACCTTGAGTCAGACAAAGTCTTAGTGAGCAGTAAATCAACTATCAAACATACCAAAAGAGCATAAGGGATAAAAGGAATAGGAACCAAACCATCCCACTCCACCTCTCTCTACAGTGATAGCCCCAGACACACACTAAGGAGAAGCAAGCATAACATAGCAGACAATTAAGGTAAAGCAATAACCACTCGAGTCAAGGACGATGTTTTCCAAATACAAACCCCCAAGGCCTAAACCAAGATCAGATAAGCACCCAGAAAACACCGCTCTTGAGGCCGAATGATGATACAACCAACGTCCAAACATCCATGACTCTGGCTATCACTGTTATCATTGCTTTGATTTCACCGTTAGTTGAATGACCACCTGTCAAGGGCTAATGGTAACCCCGGTTCTAGACATAGCTCCGCACGTCATCGTGACCCGTGCCTAGGACTTACCTACTCTGCCCAGAGTACTCAACTACCTACCTGTAGTCTTTTGGGTGTCCCGACTACCTACCTGTAGTCGTTATGGGCGCCCCATGTACTCTTGCTTTTGAGCATGCTAGAACCTTCAACAACGATGAGATCTAAGCCTCCTAGTCATCCTCCTCGACGACTATTCTCACACTAGCCCAAGCTACTTCTCGAGCAATCCATTATCAATCAACTCGAACTACCCTTTAAGTTATCAACATGCTTGGAGTAATCCTTCTCGACTATACCAAGGTTACATTAAACCATGCCTCGCCTCATCTTTATCATAGCGAAGGCTCATCTTAACATCATGGTTTGCCTCATTGCATCATGGCAAAATTCCATCTCAACATCATCCAATCCATACATATGAGCGTCAACATCCCCTCCATATGCCTTAAGCAATTATCACCATTCAAGAGCCTCTTCCGTAGCTTTTGAATCGTCTTTGACCATACTTGTCCAAATCTATCAACTAGATAACTCATTCACAACAATCAAACAAGGCAAACATTAATCCAAACAAATAAGTAGTCAATCAAGATCTAAATAGGCATTTATAACTAAAATGGCAATTTCGTAAATAAATTAGAATAGATCTATCATACGTGAATCATGGGTTTTTTTAGCATAGATCTAACAATTATAAATCATGGGTTTTGTCTCTGCAACTAGATGAATGAGCTTGCAAAAGTAAACATCTTCATAAGTAATGGATCTACACTTGGATCTAAGGAAATATGCATAAAATCACTATCTACGACACTCCAACAAACCACCAATCCAATACACTCCTTTGGGTCCGCGTGAGAGATAACTACCACTCACCGAATCACCCAAACACTCCAAAAGAAACCCACTTCAGATCTGGACAGCAGAGATCCAAACTTGATTCGTCGAGATCCCGCTAGAAACGATGAAATCTAGCTTCGTTGGATGAAGATCTTCAACTTTGGCCCTTGAATCTTCGATCTCGATCTTCGATCTTGGATGGATGTTAGAACTAGATTGGAATGGAGAAAAGAAGATGAAGAAATGTTGTAGTCGAGTTCCCAAAATGGCAGCACTTCGTCGCTTCAAAAACCGGTGCCAAAAAGTGTGCCAAAGCCCTCTATTTATAGGCTGAATCACCCTTAGGTCGTCGCCCCTTAGGTCGGTCACGACCTATCCATGAGTCGTCCACGACTCATCAACATCCTGCGATCTAAAACAACCCGCCTCAACAACCTAGCGACCTACCGACTTAACTGCATGCGGCCTAGCGACTTAAGCCCCTTCACGACCTAACACCTTAACATCACACGCGGCTTAGCCTAGTGCCGACTTAAAATCTTCCCCGACCTAACTTAAGTCGCTGCCGACTTATCATGCTACGACTCATATGACCTAGCTCACAAGACCTTGCGAGTTATAAACACCAGCTACTACCACTAAGTCGCTCGAGCGACTTATCACTAAGTCGCTAACCCACTGTTCTTACTAACTCGCTAACTCGTTAGGTCGTTCCATACGAGTTAACTCGTAACCCTAAACTCGTTAGCTCCTAAGGTCATACAACTTGCTAACCCTTAGGTCGCTTACCCCTACTCACGACCTAACCTCCAAACGACCTAACCCCCTAGGTCGCCAACCCCACTAACTCGATAACCACTAACTCGTCCATCCCCTAAGTCGCTATCTAAACACTAACCCGTAACTCGCAAAGACACTAACTCGTTAACTCGTTTTAATACTAACTCGAGTTAACTTTTCAACCTAACTTCCTTGCGACTCAAACAACATACGGGTTATCTTTCCCTACGACTTAGGTTATGGACGACTTATCAACACTGACGACCTAGAATTCTATGGTATATCGACACGTAAAATACGGGTCGTTACATACGAAGTGCGTATCGATATGAAGTTGAGTGCATCAGAAGCGATATGAAGTGGAATGCACCGAATTGATACGAAGAGAACATGTTCAAATAGAAGAATCAGCCATTCAGCCTAAAAAGCGGATCGATCCAAGAAGTTAGCGCTGCGTCAATTTGCAGGCACGTGCTCAGATCGATATGAACAGAGCGATGCAAAGAAGGATCGATGCGAATTCAACGCCCACCGAAAAATACAAACTTGCATCGATCATAACTCAAAATTTGTATGTCCAAATGCCATCAAATTTTCATAGGAGCTTGCATATAACCTAAAGAACGTTCATGATCGATCTCAACTCAACTGGAAAAAATATTGATCGATGTGAAATTTCTTCGTATCGATCATGGATCGAATGCAAATGACATGGGATCAATCGTGTGGGCCCACCAACGTGAGAGAAGAGGTCTTCCGAGATCTGAGCGAGATATTTGCAACCTACGCCTATAAATAGCAGCCCAGGACCTATAAAAAGCGAACTTTTTGCTCCTCTACGTCTAGACTATGTCGAAATCACTGTTGTACTCGAATTTTGCGGTTGTAATTCATTGGAACCAACAAGCAAAAGTTAATAAAAGTCAACCATTTCACAGTGGACGTAGGCCATACGCCGAACCACTCCAAATCTTTGTGTTTATCTACAGTTTTTCTGATTATTGTTTGGGGTTTTTGTTAGATAATCCTCTTTTTGCATTTATTTTCTTCATTTTATCTCTTCAAATACTTCTGATGAGTATTGTGCCCAATTTTGGTATGAACAAGTATCATATGCTCCTCCGTGAGGTTTACCCAAAGGGCACTCCATAGATATGGTACAAAATAAATTCGTCCAAGGCACTATAGGGTATGTGAACACGACATTCGAGGCAATGATAGGGTAGATATACCGATTGCGGATTCGGACCGTTGTTAACGTATAACAGCTACTACCACCCTCTTCGGAACACACTCCCATAATCAAAATCGAGGGTGGCTACCAAATCATTACAAAGTCATAATATGGAATCTCCACCATGTACACAGTTGTTAAAGTGGTTTTCGATATTAGCAGAGAGTATGACAATATTCGATCCCGATCTCTTTAACAACCAAATGCTTATTTCACACCGGATGGTTCTTTTACATTTCTAAAGTCAATTCACCACTGATATCAAAATATCATATTCTCCAAACCATATCATTTTCGAAATCATAGTGACTTCCGAAATTATATCACTTTTGAAATCATATCACTTTCGAATCATATTTCCAAAATTGATTAAATCCTCATTTAAAGTCACCATATTCCTCAAATATGTCATTTAAATCCCAACTTATGCTATAGCATCATTAAACCTTATTCTCCTCAAAATCAAGGCTTTATTTATAAACATTTCCATTTTACACCATCTACAGTTTAGAAAATAATTTAGGTAGTTATAAATAGTTTACTTAGTTTAACATAGTTTTAAATAGATATACATTGGGTTAAATTAGTTTAAAACAGATTAACTAAATTTCAAATAGATTAAATAGATTTAATATACTTTAAATAGATTTAAAGTAGTTTAAATAGATTTTAAAATAGATTAAATGATTTTAAAATGTATTAAATAGGATTAAAATAGATTAAATTGTTTAAAATAAATTAAAATAGTTTAAAATAAATATAAAATAGTTTAATATAGTTTAATAAAGTTTAAATGGTTTAAAATAGATTAAAATATATTTAAATAGATTAAATTAATAAAATAGATTAAGATGGATTAAATAGGTTAATAGTTTAAAATAGGTTAAATTAGATTAAAATAAATTAAATAGTTTAAATTGATTAAGTTGGTTTAAAATAGATTAACTTATTTTGATGGTTGAAAATCTTAAAATTAGAGTTTAAAGGAACATTTACAGTTTAGTAAATTTTGAAATTAACATCATATTTAACCATTTCTTCCATCCCAACAAATCTAGACCATGTCCAGATTCCAAATCAAAACCAATTTCAAATCTCAAAATATCAAATTTAAGTATTCCAATTTTTATAGATTTTCAAAGTTATAGTTTCCAATATCTCAATAACCTAATCTCAATGAATGTCATTGATACTTTAAATTCAACTTTAAAATTACAATTTAAATCCTTGTTAATAGTTTTGTTTAAATAATTTTTGAAGGAAGACTGCTGCCCAAAAAAAATTGCCTGCTTGCTAATAGTTTTTTTTTGTTTTATTTGCCTTGCATTGTATATATCTCTTGTTTTTATTAGTTGCATTGTTGATTGCTTGCATTTGAATTTATATATAAAAAAATTCAAAAAAAAAAAACAAATAAAAACAAAAATCATTCGTAGTTGCATTGTTAATACACGTTTAATTTCTGCTTTGCATTTCATCTTAGATTTTGATTAATAATAACGGTTAGAAATCAATAACACTAAATTGTATATTGACAATTTGTCCTTTTTCGACAATTTAATTTCTCGGTGTCTAGGCTACGGCAGAGCAATAATCAGTTATAAATATTACGGTGATTCGTAAATATTATACTGAAATGTTTCTCTGAAGGTACTTAAACCTTCGGCTGCATTGCTACGGTGATTCGTGGTGCACCGATAAATCCTGTCCGTTACCTGGTTGAGAACTATCTTGTTGATTTAAGACAATTTGTAATCATACAATTTTGGGTTAACTTAGGATAAATCATTTTTAATTAACCCTTGCATTCACTTAGTTGCATCAGTTCATGCATATTAAAAAAAAACAAAAAAATTCAAAATCCAAAACTAAAAAAATTGTTAATATTTCTTAACTTAGTTTTTTTTCTTTTCTTTTGAAAAATTTCAAATCAAAATTCCAAAAAAAATTAAAATCAAAAATCCAAAAAAATCTTTTCAAAAAAAAAAAATTGAAATCCAAAAACAAAACAAAAATCAATTTTCCATTTTGAAAATAGATTCTACTTGTAAATATTTTTGTTTATAAAAAAAAACAAAAAAAAAATCTTGAAAATGTCCGAGTTTCCTTTTTCTTACACGCTTGAATTTAACTGCGAAAATCAATATAATCCATATGAGTTCACTCCAAATTCGTATGGATATTTTAACAACTTTTGTGTAAATAATTCAAATTTCGAACAACAAAATTTTCAAAACGATGACCAACGTTCGACTCTTGAAAATAGCATTGAAATGATTTCATCTTTAGTCGAACTTTCTACACGACAAAATCAAGAGATAAATGATTTTTGTAATTCTGATTTGTGTAATAACTCGAGTCGAGGATTTCAAAATTTGAATTCAATTCAAAATTCAAACGATTACGATTATAACCCGTGCCAATTTAATTTCGAGCTCCAAAATGAATTCCAAACTCAACATGGAAATGGAACAACTTTTCAAACGAATTTGGCAATGGGAATAATCTTAACCATGTTACGAGTGGAAATTTTTGTTCTCAACAAATCCAAATCGAAAATTCTTAATTTAATAACTATAAATTGGATTTTGTTGAACAAATGAATGAAATTTACGATGATCACACGGATTTGTTGTTTGAAACTTATATGAAACAACGTGAACAACAAAATCAAATCTCAACGTGTGATGAGTCAAGTGATAATCCATCTTTTACCCAAATCGACGATTTTCAAATAACAACTTTTGAATTTGATAATGACAATCTTAATCAAGTTGTTGAAAATACGGTAATTGAGTTGGATTTCAATTCTTTTGAGGGTGCGAAACTCGATTTAAATTTCGATCTTCCTTTTTCTGAAAATTTGAATACAACAACTTTGAATTTTGAACTTGATTTATGTAATAAAGTTTTTGATAATCCAACAAAGGAAGACAAATTTAATGAACACGAATTTTTTGGACTTTTGGATGACGAGTTGTTAAATTCCGACAGGGAAGATGAAAATCACCATTTTGATTTTGAAATCGATGATAAGCTTGAATTTGGTGAAAATAAACTTGACTTTCAACCAAATGTTTTATCAACACCAAAAATAATCGAAAGTAAAACAAATCGTAAGATTTTTAATAAAACAACATTCGTTTTTCCATATCCACATTCGACTTCAAAATCTTTTATGGTTTGGTTTTTCGAGCTTAAGCTGTGTCTCGCATACTTGATGAGACAAATGAATCGGTCTTTGGAAGACCGTTTCATTTACTTTTTGACGATATACTTTCTGATCTTGTGTAAATACCGTTAATTTTCATTTAAATAAAGGTTATGTTTTTATTTTTCTTCTTCCACATGGGTTGACTGTGGGGACACAGTCAAAATCAAGTGTGAGGGGAGACTCAATTTCTTTTTGATTTTTCATGATTAAATTTTCATTTTTTCTTTTTCCTTCCAAAACTCAAAAAAAACTCAAAATTTTTAAATACAATTTTTTTTTAGCATTTTGATTTATTTTTAAAGAAACACTTTAGGATAAATATATGTTTTTGGTTTATTAAATTGAAATTTTTGAAAATTTATTCGTCTTAACAAAAATAAAAATGAATTTTGATTATAAATAACAATGGTTTAACTGGTATATAGGAAGGTTCATACGTGTTAATTATGAAATACATCCTAATTGAAAATCTTTGTTTTAAAAGTGGTGAATTTAAAGTAAGGGATATAACATTTTTTTTGTCTTCTAAGTTAAATGGTGCTAAGATAATTTTGCAAAACTCCCTCTCAAAATAATATAAAAATAAAAAATAATAACATCAAAGTATTCACTCTCATTTAAAAGTCCTCACGGTTATGCAGGGGTGATTACTTGGAATTTTTGATTATGTGCTTTCATACTCATTTAAAAGTCCTCACGGTTATGATGTATGGAACACATGTAAAAAAAAAAGCCTCAATAAAAACACCTACGGTCGATAGTGTATGCATGAAAGTGTGTGCACTCGCCATGCTCTGTACTCCCCTCACATAAGCCCGAAAGGCAGTGCATGGGTGGTATATCTGGCCTCAATTTACCTGAGCTAGGTGTGAAATTTTTCTTGCAAATAATGAGAGAGCAAGCAATTGAAATCCTAGCACTATTTTTACTTATTTGATTTGATTTGTTATTGAAAAGAAATGAAAATACCACTTTGATAAACTTTGATAATCAACTAAGGATCCATTTTATAATTACACTTTGTTATCAACCGAAATAACAAATTAAACTATTGTCTATTTCTTATGATAACTTGATTTTTGTTGAAAATTTTGACGAGTAAATGACATAAATTTTCAAGATAATAACCAAAACCTATATTTAACTTATTTGTGTCAATTTAAAAATAAATTCTTCATTTGTAAATATTTTCAAAATTTTGCATTCATCTCTTTGTAAATAAATCTTGCATTTTGTAAATATTTTCATCATGCATTTGGATTTTGTGGGTAGTATCTGCTGAAAACCCTCACGAGACAACACTCGTCCTACTGGGGACACCCAGAGGTTTAACGGCTTGTTGCATACGCTCAATGCAATCGTGCTCCCTACGAAAACGGATTTACCTTAGTTTTAGTTTATTCGAGGACGAATAAAAAGATAAGTGTGGGGATATTTGATGTGCATGTAAATGTGCATATTTTAACGACCATATTTATTCTTTTTAAATTAAATAAATGATCATATTGGGTATTTTAACTTGTATGAACCAAAATTCATATTATTTGAAATTGTCACATATTCATCTTCATCCAGGGGCAAAATGGTCATTTTTGTGCATATTAATTTGAGAAAATTTAATTGGAAATTTTTATATTATTTTGTAGGAAATTACACTCAATTACAAGTGGGTTCATGAAGGAATATGCATGCACAAAATGAATACAAAGGAATGAAGATGGCAATAATTCAAAGTGAAGAATATGGAGGACCCCACCTACCCACTACCTAATGTACAAATTAAAGGCTAATGCACATGCTAAAAGACATTTAAAGCTTCATGTACATTTAAGTGGGGAATTATTAAAGCTAATGATAACTTGGCCACCACACTTCCTCCAAGGGCATTTTGGGTACTCCCCAAAAATATGCATTAGGGTTTCTAACTTGTATAAAACCCCTTATGTTTCATGTAGCCATCTTCTTCTTAGTTAGTTAGTTTTAGTTTAGAAAATAAATCAAATCTCTCTTTCTTTCCATGGCTACTTAGCCATTTCTTCTCTTATGTAATTCTTTTTTTATGCAATGTTAATTATTGTTTCTTTTTAATTACATGTTCATTTCCTTTTATGCAAGTAGTGTAGATTTTCCTTTATGCAATTAGAATAGTTGTCTTTTCCATTAGCTTTCATTTTCCTTTTTTTTTACTTTCATGTTGCTTTCTACATTTGTTCATTGATAACAAATATGAGAGCTTAATCCCTACAATTTAGGGGTAATGAAGCTCTCTAGTATGTAGATGCAACATTTTGATGTTTATACTCTCTTTTTGTGCTTTAATGGAAACACTTGAAGTGGTTTAATGATGTTGTTTAGGTTTGAATTTGATAGTCTATGTTGTTCATACCAAATAGACTATGCTTAAACAAACATAACACAAATTGCCTCTTCATGTAAATATGATTATGGCAAAGAAGTGAATGTTGAAATTGAAATTTGATAGCCTATATTTCTAAACAATAGTTAATAGGCTATGCTTAAAATAGATTTTTATTTCAACTTTGTTGTCATATTTCATAAGAGTTAAATGTGTATTAGTGGTTGTGTTATGGTTTGATGGTTTATATTGAGCTAATTAATAGCACAAATATACCATACTTATGATAAGCACATCAACTAATTCACTAATGACAAGAAAAGAGAGATCATAACTTCATTTTGTTGATTTATGTGATCTAGAGAGTGAAATTGCCTCTAAATTGTCTTAACACTCTCATTTTTTATCTATTTTCTTTTGTCATTTTTCTTCTTTTTTTAGTTAATCACTCTTCCAACTTTGGTTAATTTGATTGAGTAGAATTTTAAAATCATCAATTCCCTGCGGATCGACCCGTATTCGCCACGTGCTACATTCATACACCGTGCGCTTGCGGTTATTATTAAATTTAAATTTGTTCGACGGTTTTCTAAACCGATAGAATTTCATCGACGAACAATATCATTTCAACCCACTATCCAAAAATTTAATTTCAAATATATGAAATCGCTCGAGTCTATCATTTCAAGCCATAACGATTTCTCCCTAATCTATCAGACCATTCGGTTACGTATCATTTCAACCTATAGGGAACTTGCAGTGTTATAACAATATAAAATATAACATCCATTCATCCAATATCAACGATCAAACATACATCACAATCACCTTACAATCAACCAATATGTAACATCAATCAACTAATTTTCATAAACTGGCATTGAATTGACAATTAAATTCAATGTTAAATTAATTGATGATTAAATACAATAAAAATCATATTTAACTGCAATGACAATTTAAATATACCAAACATCCGAGAGTCAATTTCTAATCACATCAAAAATTTAATTTGACTAGCATAAGAAAATTTAGTAGTTGTGAGTGGGTTAAAACACTCATCTTTTATTTCAAATCGATTTGAAATCTAAATAAAGGCCCAAAATTCAATAGGCTCAGAATTTGCCTAAACTAGTTCCATAATGTTTGGAATTTCGAATGATCCCAACGGAACAAACCGCGCATGAATCCGAGTTCGTATGGAAAAGGTATGTTGATTAGAACGAGTTGAAATTGAAATTAAATTTAAAAAAAATAGTCAAATAAGAATGCGACACCTCACATTCTCTCACCCTTCAGAATGTGTGCCATCATAAGCTCGAACGCAATCTGCCACATATGGCCTAGACTTTGACCATCCCCCTACGCCCGCCATTGACCCCCAGTGAGCCGCCGACCCAGACCATCGCACTCGGCATGAAGTGCCGAACCACCCTACAGCCTTCATGCTATCTTCGCCTATTGCACCACCACTAGTGTTCAACCCTAAATCGAAAATTTCCATCGCTACAGCTAACAATCGATATCACAACCACAACTACCACCAAACGACTCCATACAACAACCTCCCTAAGAAGCACAAATCAATTTGTTCGATTGAAGATCGAATCAAAAAGCCCTAATTCAACCCTAGAATTTGAGTTTTCTGACTTTGACCATGATTCTTAATCGATTTAGGCAATGTTTCTGAAAACGAACACTTGCATTCTTTTGTATTGTCAAGGTCTTCAATTTTATATTTTATTTGAATTTTTTTGAGTAGTTGGATTTTTTATTAAATTTGGAAATTGAATCCAGGGATTGACTTTGAATTGCTTTCTCCCATTGAGAAGAAAGAAGCCATGAAATTTTAGTACATGCAATAGTGATAAATAAAAAGGCTGCTGGGTTAGAACAAACCTATTTATATGAACAATGCCCGATAAGAAAATGAACACATATCGAATTTGTACGAACGGTAGTAACGACCCAAAAAACCTTTTCTCTTCCAAAACGAAAATGGTCATCTCATGTATCAAAATAGATGTATTCGATATTTTTAAACTCGATGGAATAGGTTTCAAGTCCTGATTCCATCATATGAAGAAGTTATCTTTAAAATTAGCTTATTTCAAATTGATATCGATTAAATTGATTTCTACGTGTTTTGAGTCCGTATGATCAAACGACAAGTCCAATCGTTACTAAACTTGAAATCCTACAATAATTCACTGGTTTCATCGAAATCCGAGACAGTAGTCAAAATGGCTATTTTCACATTAATTTAATTAATTTAATTTTTAAATTTAACATTTTTCATCATTTTAATTTCCTAGTAATTTAAATCTTTCAAAACAAACTTCCATGTCCAATTCAATGTTAAATATTCCACTAATTACAACGCTTAATTTCAATTGCAATAAACCCATTAATTATAAATTAAATTCCAATAAATAAATTAAATTTGATTTCAAACCTTTTATTCAATTAATTACCACCCTATGGGTATAGACCATTGGTTTATATCTGATTACATTAACATTCTCCAATTTCATCCTAATTTCCATTAATATAATAATTAATTATATTTAATTGCAATTGATTTCCAATTTAAATTAAACGAACTAAACAAATAGGTAACATATCATAATTGTCACCATTAACTTTTAATCACATTTGTAAGTTTATTATTTACAAACAAATGTTATAACAACTAACACAATACTAATTCTGCCCCATTATAATTTATTCCATATTATTTCATTAGTACAACATTTAAATTATCCATTACCCTTTTAATCCAATTATCAATTCATACACACATTATTACCACTAATTTACAATCTATAACCCATTATAATTTTAGTCATTTCAATTAATTGGAATTAAATTTAAGCAGTTACCAATTACCTTAAATTAATACTATTACGTTTCATTTCAGTTATATCCTTATTATTAAATCATAAATTTTCATTTCTTCCAACATTAAATAACAAAACCTTATTAAATTAACTATTTTTATTATCAAAAATTATTGGTCATTACACTTAATCAAAGAGAGTGTAATGAAAATACAAACAATGAAAATACTAATAATGAAAATAATAGTACTGATGATTCAAATCCAAATAAAAGAACAATTTTTTTTGAAAGTTCATCCTAAGGAAAATATTATTGAAAGTATAGAATTAGTTGTAAGAACTAGAAATCAACTAAATAATATGACTAATGTAGCATTTATTTCAACCAATGAACTTAAAAATCCAAAAGAAGCATCATTAGATGATTCAGGATTCTTGCCAGTGTAAGAAGAAATGAATCAGTTCACCTAAAATGATGTTTGGGAATTAGTCCCACGACCCAAAAATCAATCTGTAACTAGAACTAAGTGGGTTTATAGAAATAAATTACATGAACAAGGGGAAGTTGGATGAAATAAAGTATGTTTAGTTGCACAAGGATATAGCCAAGAAGAAGGAATAGACTATGTTGAAACTTTTGCCCCTGTAGCAAAATTAGAAGCCATATGAATTCTACTCGCTTTTGCAAGCTGTAATAATTTTAAATTATTTAAAATAGATATCAAAAGTGCAATTTAATTGGTTTAGTGAAGAAGATTATAAGCTGAACAACCCACCTTTTGAAGATGAAAAACTCTTTAATGTTTACGAACTAAAAAAGCGTTATATGGTTTAAAACAAGCACTTAGATCTTGGTACAAAAGGCTCAAATTATTCTTAATATTAAACAGTGAAATATTTATAAGTTAGGAAAAATACCCTAAAGAATTAGGAAAGAAATTTGGAATGTCGAACACAAGTGGTAAACCAACACCCATGGCAACTAGTGAGAAACATAATAAAGAAGACAATTCAAAAGACTTTGATCAAAAACTATATCAAGGTATGATAGGATCCATATTTTATATCACAGCTAGTAGACTAGATATCATGCATATTGTATGTCTATGTGCAAGATATCACTCAAAACCTAAGAAGACACATCATAAAGCTATAAAACACATCTTAACATATTTTAACAAAACATTAGACAATGGGCTTTTCTATCCACAACGACGACGGAATATATATCAGTAGCATTAGCCTATTTACAGGCTATCTATATGCGACAGCTTTTGAAAGATTTCGATTTAAATTAAAACAATCACAAATATATTGTTATAACACTAGTGTGATAAATCTATCTAAAAATCCAACCTATCATGCTAGGACAAAACTTATTGATATAATACATCATTTCCTATGAGACAACGTAAAGAAAGCAATTATTGCACTAGAATTTATAAATACAAAAATCAAGTAGCTTATATTTTAATTGAACCATCAGCACAAACTACATCAAATTAAGAAGAGAACTTGGAATATGTTCATTTATAGAAATCTAGAAATAATTAGCTTCTATTCAAAAATTAAAATAAAAGTTAAAAACAAAATTATTCTGTATATGTCGAACACCCAGGTAGCATATGTCGACATACATGGCAGTTTTCAAAAAACAAATTTTCACTCCTTCTTTCAAATTTTAGAATCTAATTATATAACCACCAAATTTTGAGTCCAACCCATTTTCTCATCTTCTTCCTTCTAAAAACTCAAAATAATTAATCAAAATGGATCCATCCAATTCCAAACATCCTGGAGAAGAATCAAGCCCATCTCATGACTTCACGTTCTCTCGACTAGGCAACAGTGCAGAAGAATTAAAGCATGTTCTTACCATACTTATTGAAATTGAAGTTATACAAATTCGGTTTAAAAATTAATAGGATAAGCAAGGGAGAAAGCTAGGAAACTCGCAAAAGCATCTATTGGATAATCAAGCTAATCCAATAATCATTGAAGAGGAAGGTACTCAAATAAATTTTACAATTCATAACCTTATGAATTGAAATGATGAAGAAGAGGATGTTAATAAAAAGGAAGAAGATCGAGTGCATTGCGTAAAGAGGATAACTACGATATCCACGGCAATTTAATGGAACAAAAGGGAAAATTTTGTCTTCACTATCCAAATAGCTCCATTCATAAATATCTTATAATTAACCAAAACATTAATTTATATTTTGGGAATGTAGATATGTTAGTTTGTTCTGTTTAGGTTGAACTTATAGGTTTATTTTTGTTCGATTGAATGGTTTGTATTATTAAATTCATATAAGTGGTATGTTTAAATTTGTAAGTTTGCCTTGGTTTGATAAAGTAGTTTGGCTTGGATGATATGCCTTGAATATGCATTGTAACAGCCCGCAAATCCGTACCCCTTAAATCAACACTATTCTACCTAAATCAACTCAAGTTGTACAGAAATACGAACCATTTGGGTTAAAGAAGAAGAGGTAGAAGAAGAGAATAGAAAACAACAACAGAATCTAACCATCGCAGCGGGATAAAATATAATAGATAATAAATACTCTTTACTCAAACATCAAATATCTTTGTTTATATATTACATCATCAGAGTACATCAATCACAGCTCAACATCAATGTCATACAAATGGATACACAACAACTCAATACAGCGGAAAATATATATATATATAAACAAGTACGAGAGTACGTGTCGTCATCCAGCTCGTCTCCTAAGCTCCATAGCATAAATTCCTGTATCCTATAATACTTGGTCTGACCCGAGCATTACAGTTAATAACACCCGAGTCAGTCTGGAATACCAGCGTGAGAAAATCACACCCAATTGATTATTAAAGTTTCAAAATCCTTTGAAAACAAAAGCATCTCGTAAGACCACGCCACGAATAAACAAGTCGGGTTTTTACCTTACGATAGCTAAAACAATTCTTATAGAAATCCTCTGATATTATAATAGGGTCTATATACAAATACTTATAAAATAGCCGAAATTGTTACATTCATTAAATTCCAGCTACTAGCCACAGAGCGGGTAATACAAACAAAACTCGTACAAGGCTCGTAGGGAGAATGGATTTCCAACCAATGACTAGGCACTGGGGTACCACCTGTCATAGTACGGGGCCTAGATCACCGTACCGAGGAGTACGCCTGCTCCATTGCAACACAAGGCCGGAACCATCCCTTACTGGACAGTCCCGAGTGAGATCACCCCGCTGTTGGGATCAGCAACCGCCCACTAAGCCGAAATAAAAAGGGACATCTAGACTGGAATGACCTCACCCTGCTTGGGTGCTACCTACCTAGCCTTGCTGCATAACCCCTGATTTTCAGTCATTCCCATTTGATGAGGCTTGAGGCTAAGCGTTACCTTTATAGAACATATCCCTTAGAATGCCCATCGTCCACCTGACGACGTTTTCGCAAGAATTCATCCATACAAGTCCGTCCCGGGTTCGAACGGAACCGAAGGCACTATTCCTACTACATCCATTTTGGAAATATCCTCAGGATTAGTAGCGACTAGCCCTTGCACTTCACTGCTCCATCTTCGAATCCAAAATTGTTTTCACGAAACGTACAAACCGGATCGAAGTGGTTTTCGAGAAATAAATCTCGATCCCTGTCTCTTCGAAACGATCAGCGCATTTGGCCAATATTGATAGTCGGTTATTTAACTATCAATTAACATTCACAAACATCCATCAAACAATAAATAATTTCCCAAATTATTTATTTATCTCAAAATATCCTCAAAGATATATTTCTATTTTCAAATCTTTGGAAATAGTTTCAAAACCATCTTTCTTTCAGAATAAACTTTCCCAAATATTTTCTATCTCCTCTGAACTCACCAAGCACAAAACTAGAGTTTTAAAATAATTAAAACACTTTACTTTGAAATATACTTTAAAACATTTAAGTTAAAACTACATCAATAATTGATTCAAAATACTATACTATATGAATATTTGAAAATAAGGTTATTTAATAAATATAAAACTAGATTTATACTTTTAAAACAAAATACTACGTCACTTTTTAAGTAATTACTGTTATAACAGATTTGAGAAAATACTTACTTTAGACTATAAATATTAGAAATAATAAATTTTTCAAAACATACCTTTTAAAACAAAATTTAAAACTATTAACTTATATTTAAAAACTTACTTTGAAAACATACTTGGTTATCCAGGGAGAATTCCAACTTCAATCACTTAAATCAATTTTCCAAATTGATTCCCAATTTATTTCATTTGAAATAAATTCCTCTACTTATCAGTTTATCTCAAAATTCATTTATTATGGATTTTATATTTATTATTATTATTTTCCGTTTGATTTTATACGATTTAACTGAAATATACCAAATTTCGTTTTCTTCCAAAATTCTTTTTTATTCTTTTTAATAAATTGAATCTTAAATTTTAAATAAAGGTTTTATTCTTTTAAACTAATAACACTAAAATTTAAAATTCATTAATCTTCTGATTATTCGAATATCCCTTACTAAACTTAAGATTTATTTATTAAATTTTTTTACGGCACTTTATTTCTTTTCCAATTGATTCTTAAATTTATTCACATTTTCTATACTTATTTTACTTACAAATTCTTTTCTTTTATTTTCTTTTCAAAATCCAATCTATAAAATTTTGATAATTCATTTACTCAAATATATCCAATCAACCATAACATTCAACATTCCAATACAACTCATCATAGAATATCAATATTCACAGCATATAATATTAAATAAATTTAAATAAATGTTGAGGGATCCAGTTGGATCCCTCCAACCTGTTTTCCCTGCATCCACAGATGTTAGCACAATAATATGCCAATTCCAGAATATACCATATTATAGCACATCAATCAATTTCAACCATTCAAACAATTATTTGAATTTAATCATTTAAATTTTAAATTTAACTGAGTGAGATTAACTCACCTTTGGCCTAAGATTTGCAGTCTATTTCCCAACTGGCTTGCTTCCATGATTTAAAACCTTGTATAACAGTCATACGATTCATTAATATTTTTAAATAATCAAACTAATTAATTACCATTTATTAATTTGGGTTAACTAATAATTTAATCTCAAACTAATTTTCCTATAACAAATATTTTTGGTAACTTAAATTAATTAATCATCCTAAATATATTATTTTCTCTTTAATGATTAATTTTAGTAACCAAAATTTATTATCGAACTCTATCTGCCAAATTAATTTCTTTCCGGTAAAACAAAAATGATAATTATAATTACAAATCAAAATTAATTTTACTGTAAATCTCTTTTTTTTTCCTCTGTGCTGAGTACATACAAATATATACATATAAATCAATTTTGATTAAAACAAAAATTTAAATTATACCTCACAGTGAACTCGAGCCATCCACTGTCAACCCCATCACCGACATCACGTCGTTCGAGAATCGCGACTGTTGCCCTCCCTCTCTCTATCACAACGACGCACCCCCAATTGCACGAGCGACCGTTGGCTCCCAAATCTACGAACCCAGCTCAAAGACGCGATTCCAAAACCCTACCGACCATCGTGCTTTGCCGAGCTCATCCCACTGCGCCGCAGCCTCCATCTCAAGTGGTCAACTGCCTCGTCGCCTCTTCTAGCGACCAAACCCCTCCAACCCAGACGAAGACGCGACTCGAATCGCGACTTTCCTTTGAATATCAAACTAAAGAATAGAGGAAGGGAAGATGTCGTTCGGTCTGTTGTGAAATGAAATCGATTTCAAATCGATTTTGGAAAGAATGGAGGAAAAGAAACCGTGTTTCACGAGCGAGAGGAAATTCGATTTTTCATTCATTCGGATCCGAGGGAGGTTTTGAATTGAACGAGAGGAAATATTAAGGAGCTAGATATTTTTTCTTTATTATGTTGCTTGTTGTCGTTCGAAGGAAGCTAAAGGACGAGGGACATACGCGATTCAACAGAGCGGCTTCAATTGGATTCTAGCTTCTAAAGGAAGACAGAGAATTCATGATGAAATAGAGAGGAATAGGTCGGCTGGGATGAAAGGATTTCGGCTGATGTGAAAAAAATTTGACCGGTGAAAAGATGCAGGATATTTTAATTAAAACGGTTAATTATATTTCGAACCATTTTTACCTTGTACAATCACACGTTAATCCCGAAAACAACGAAATTTGAAATCCGGTAATAATTCAATATTACGGACCCAATGGAACTGGTTTCGTCAAATTCCGAGACTGTGCCCCGGAAGGCTATTTTTAAATTCAATTTAAACAATATATTTTTAAAACTGACCAAACCACTGTTAATTTCAATTTTACAACTTTTATTATTTTCAGTGCTATCAATATAAAATTTTCAAGCTTTCAAATTATTTTTAACAGGCTTAAAACTTCAAATTTCATATTTCACCCAATTTCAAATTATTTAATTTAATAATTTAATCATCAAATAAATTGTGATATTTAAAATTTAAGTTAAAATTACTCTATTGAATATTCAAAATCA
Organism: Allium cepa; assembly: GCA_030765085.1. Taxonomy (NCBI): domain Eukaryota; kingdom Viridiplantae; phylum Streptophyta; class Magnoliopsida; order Asparagales; family Amaryllidaceae; genus Allium; species Allium cepa. Next base: position 567,943,966 of record CM060928.1, on the reverse strand, counting down.
ATTAAATATTCCGATTTAAAGGCTTAAAAATTCCGGGTCGTCACATTCCTCACCCCTTAAAAGAATTTCGTCCCCGAAATTACTAACTAGGAAGAATGGCCCAAAACCCGTTACTTTCCCCAAACCCAAACAGTTTCTAACAATTCAACAACTTACCAACTATCTGTTATAAAAGATCCATTATCATTCTTATTAACTTCCAACCTTTCCCTAGTTCCAAACCATACCATTTGTTTAACCATTTAAGTTTCAATTTAAAACCAAATTTTGAATTATCAAAATTTTCTCAAAATTTTTCTAACTCCCTAAATTTCAGAAAATATTTGCCAGCGTCTCCTTTGCGCGGCTGACTCGGTACAACTACAAAATGGCTCTACGGCCTCCCAAATCCAAAAAGAAAACAAAAAGCCAAGTGGCTCAATCCAAATCCAAATCCAAATCCCAATCAATTTCCATACCAAATTTAAATACGTACCTTTTTGTCGAGCATTTCAAATTTATCTCTTGAAATCAAATCCAATTTCCTTTTTCCTTTAAAATACCTGCATACCTGCTTAACACTAGTATCCATTCACAACATTCCAAAACATCTGATCCACTTTTTCACAAAATGCCAATATCTATTCATTCTAATATTGACTTAAATTACTTTGGTAGTATCAATTTCCAATTAAGAATTGACCATTCCTTACTTAAGTTAACATAAGCATTTTATATGTTTCTTTATTTATTTCTGTTTTACCACTTCAGTTTATATCTATTTCTATTCAACTTGATTCTTTCATTTTCATACGAATTCAATTTATTTCAACTCCAAATGTTAAATTTTATTTTTCATTTATAACTAATTCATGCCATTATTTTAATTAGTTTCATTCACTAACTTATTTCAATTTCTAGTTATGAAATTGTTTTGTCGGTAATAAATTTTCCAAATTTTCAAAAAATTTCTAACTCCCAAAATTTTTGAAAATTTTTGGCAGAGTCTCCTTAGTACGGAGGAGCTTTTGCAATTTGACAAAAGAGATAAATATATATACATCGACCCACACGGTCGGAAAAACAAAAAACAGTTCATATTTCCTATTTTTATTGCGTAGGCGTACCTTATTTAGCATTTTAAGCAAGCAACTTATTATTTTTAGCAAATAGCACAACCAAATCCAGCCACACGACTTCCAGGTAGGTACTTGTACTTACTCAATTTAAACATGTAAGTGCTATATATAAGAAATTTAACTACATTTCACTTGTTTACAATAGTTAAAACATATGAATTCTAAAAGAAACTCATACCAAACATTTTTTTTTCCGTAAGCAATTTATATAGTTTCCATGCTAATTCAACTGTTCCAGTTAATTCATAAACCATTTTCTTTCCATTCGAAGGGTTTTCAATCCATTCATGTACAACCTCATCAATTTTAAATGGTTTAAAACTCAATCGATTACATTTAATTTATTTTTAAGCAACTGAACTCATATTTAATTCAATTGATCTCAAAATCAATTTATTTTACTTCTATCAATTCATAGAATTTTAATTACTTCCATTTATATCTAATAACAATTTATTCTATGCAATTTGATAAGATCTATGTGAACAAACAAATATTTATGTTTTATAACCAATTTAAATGGATTTCAACTCGATTTATACTTAATTCTATTTCATTTTCAAATTTATTCTCAATCTATATATATTCTCATTTCATTGCATATCAAATTTGAATACATTCACTTGCATTTCATTTTATTAACCAAACTACTTCATCCAAACCATTTACAATCCATTTATTTACATGTCATTCCATATTTGTTTATTCCAACTATTTTATTTAGCTTAAAACAACCAAGCCATATCATTCAATAACCATTTCTCAACTTATTTAAGCCATACTCCATTTGGTTCTTATTTATCACATCCATTCATTTATTCAATATAATTAGTTTATCCACTCAATCCATTGTGAATTTTTATTTCCTTAAATATTATTTACAACCCACCAAATTTTATTCCAATCCAAATTTATTTTTACTTGGTTTAAATTCCATCCAATATCTTTAAACTTGGTTTTAAGTTGAATTCAATTCAACTTTCCTTCATTCATTTAGCTTAAGTCCATTAACCTCAATTTATTCAAATTTTACACTTAAACTCATTTTCATTTTACAAGTAAATTTTCTCTTTTCAATTTAACTTGATTTTATTCTAATCCAATCCCATTTTAAATCTGCAAATTTCATTTGATTGGTTATTATAAAATTTAACTTTCCAGATTCAACTCATTCCATTTATTACCTGGCTATTTTCCAGGTTATCTTCACTTATTTGGATTTTATTTGCACATTCAAACCATTGCTATTTTAATCCATTTATATTTTTTTATTTGATACATTCCCAATTATATTTAATTTGTTAACACTTCAAGTTAAATTTTTAACTTTATATCTCAAGTTTTGAATCCACTATTCATTTTCAAATTACCATTCACTTTTAAATTACCATCCAATTTTATTAACTTACATTGCAATTTCATTCACAAATCAATTAATTAATTTCAAGGCCACTTTTAATTATATTTTCTTCATCGACAATGTAAGTCAAATTTAATTATAACATGAGTTTTATTTTCAAACCTCATCATGAACTCACAATTCAATTTCATTAACTAATTTATTAACAAATTAGTTCTCTCCTTTTTATAGCACAATACTTGATTTTATTTCCAAATATCACTTCATTTAATTTTCTTAGTTCGCATTATTTTATAATTCAAGTTTGGATTTTTATATATTTTTCAATTCATCAAAAATATTTATTTTGGGTTTTCTATCTCACCCTCAAATTTAACAAGTCACAACTTATTGTTTTATACAATTCGATTCATCATAAGCTTGAATATATTCATCTTTTATTTATTTTTTAACTCAAGCCTTCTATTTATTTATATCCCAAGCATATTTTTTGTTACCTTGGATTTTAATTCTTTTATAAGTCATTCTAATTTATTTACTTCAATTAAATTCTCATCCCAACTCAATTTTACTTCAACTCGGATTTATTTAACTCAATTTGATTTCAGCTCAATTCGAATACAACTGGATATTCTTTCAACTTATTCAATTAATTTCAATCCAGTCAAATTTTTATTTTCAAATCCAAGTTAATTTCATTTTCAACTTTTCTTTTTAAATTTAAATTCCAACCCTCAAAGCTTATATTTTCTTCGTGGTAAAAAAAATCATCTCAATTTATAAAAATTTACTACCTATCTCATCGGAATTTTTTTTTTAAACACCCGACCTTTGGTTTCAAATTATTTTGAAATCTCCAACACCTAAAAAAATCAAAATTCTCAAAAATTAAACCAATCCTGGTTTTATTACCAACAAATTTCCTTTGAAACTTTCAAAAACAACTAGCTTTTCTAAACGAATCAATTTTGGCAGCAATCCGTCACTTAGTAATTCGAAAATGAATACTGATGATGCGACCATCATCATCAGGATTATTTTCCAATAATCCCAGTGATTTCAGTGCTATATTACTTCCAAAATCAATTTATAACAATTTCCTTTCAGAAATATCCCCGAAACAATAATGCTATCATTTATCTTCAAAACACTTCCAAAATCTCCGGGATTTAAATTTCCAAATCCTGCTTTAAATCAATTTTACTATAATTTTATTTGCATAGCTTATGCTCATACAAATTATTATTTGGTTATATTTTAATTTTATAATGCACATTTACAATTCATATTTATATATTTCATTTCATAATTGGATCTATCTTCTCAATCTTTGATTATATTTACAATTTCTAATTAAATATTTCACTTAACAATGATAATACTTTAATATTATCATTTCTAACATCCAAGCAACCATATAATAGCTATATAGTTTACCAAAAACTTTCTTTATATCAAAAATATATTTTTGGGAAAAATTATTTCATTCACCCATATTTAAAACAATACCGTGTCAATTGTTCTATTTAAGTGTTTAGAAACCCTTTCGATACAGTTGTCCAGACTGTGCCGACGAAGGTTCATATGCCACTCAATAAACCAATCAACCCAATATTAAAATAATTTATATTCACTAACAAATACACACTCATATTTATTTATACGCTCAAACTCATTATAGAGTACTACAGTCTCTATTTTATGAGTAATTCCCACCAGAGCCAAGGTTATCTCCAACCAAAGCTCTGATACCAACTGTAACAGCCCGCAAATCCGTACCCCTTGAATCAACACTATTCTACCTAAATCAACTCAAGTTGTACAGAAATACGAACCATTTGGGTTAAAGAAGAAGAGGTAGAAGAAGAGAATAGAAAACAACAACAGAATCTAACCATCGCAGCGGGATAAAATATAATAGATAATAAATACTCTTTACTCAAACATCAAATATCTTTGTTTATATATTACATCATCAGAGTACATCAATCACAGCTCAACATCAATGTCATACAAATGGATATACAACAACTCAATACAGCGGAAAATATATATATAAACAAGTACGAGAGTACGTGTCGTCATCTAGCTCGTCTCCTGAGCTCCATAGCATCAAATCCTGTATCCTATAATACTCGGTCTGACCCGAGCATTACAGTTAATAACACCCGAGTCAGTCTGGAATACCAGCGTGAGAAAATCACACCCAATTGATTATTAAAGTTTCAAAATCCTTTGAAAACAAAAGCATCTCGTAAGACCACGCCACGAATAAACATGTCGGGTTTTTACCTTACGATAGCTAAAACAATTCTTATAGAAATCCTCTGATATTATAATAGGGTCTATATACAAATACTTATAAAATAGCCGAAATTGTTACATTCATTAAATTCCACCTACTAGCCACAGAGTGGGTAATACAAACAAAATTCGTACAAGGCTCGTAGGGAGAATGGATTTCCAACCAATGACTAGGCACTGGGGTACCACCTGTCACAATACGGGGCCTAGATCACCGTACCAAGGAGTACGCCCGCTCCCCTGCAACACAAGGCCGGAACCATCCCTTACTGGACAGTCCCGAGTGAGATCACCCCACGGTTGGGATCAGCAACCGCCCACTAAGCCGAAATAAAAAGGGACATCTAGACTGGAATGACCTCTCCCTACTTGGGTGCTACCCACCTAGCCTTGCTGCATAACCCCTAATTTTCAGTCATTCCCATTTGATGAGGCTTGAGGCTAAGCGTTACCTTTATAGAACATATCCCTTAGAATGCCCATCGTCCATCTGACGATGTTTTCGCAAGCATTCATCCATACAAGTCTGTCCCGGGTTCGAACGGAACCGAAGGCACTATTCCTACTACATCCATTTTGGAAATATCCTCAGGATTAGTAGCGACTAGCCCTTGCACTTCACTGCTCCATCTTTGAATCCAAAATCATTTTCACGAAACGTACAAACCGGATCAAAGTGGTTTTCGAGAAATAAATCTCGATCCCGGTCTCTTCGAAACGATCAGCGCATTTGGCCAATATTGATAGTCGGTTATTTAACTATCAATTAACATTCACAAACATCCATCAAACAATAAATAATTTCCTAAATTATTTGTTTATCTCATAATATCCTCAAAGATATATTTCTATTTTCCATTCTTTGGAAACAGTTTCAAAACCATCTTTCTTTCAGAATAAACTTTCCCAAATATTTTATATCTCCTCTGAACTCACCAAGCACAAAACTAGAGTTTTAAAATAATTAAAACACTTTACTTTGAAATATACTTTAAAACATTTAAGTTAAAACTACATCAATAATTGATTCAAAATACTATACTATATGAATATTTGAAAATAAGGTTATTTAATAAATATAAAACTAGATTTATACTTTTAAAACAAAATACTACGTCACTTTTTAAGTAATTACTGTTATAACAGATTTGAGAAAATACTTACTTTAGACTATAAATATTAGAAATAATAAATTTTTCAAAACATACCTTTTAAAACAAATTTTAAAACTATTAACTTATATTTAAAAACTTACTTTGAAAACATACTTGGTTATCCATGGAGAATTCCAACTTCAATCACTTAAATCAATTTTCCAAATTGATTCCCAATTTATTTCATTTGAAATAAATTCCTCTACTTATCAGTTTATCTCAAAATTCATTTATTATGGATTTTATATTTATTATTATTATTATTTTCCGTTTGATTTTATACGATTTAACTGAAATATACCAAATTTCATTTTCTTCCAAATTTCTTCTTTATTCTTTTTAATAAATTGAATCTTAAATTTTAAATAAAGGTTTTATTCTTTTAAACTAATAACACTAAAATTTAAAATTCATTAATCTTCTGATTATTCGAATATCCCTTACTAAACTTAAGATTTATTTATTAAGATTTTTAAGGGCACTTTATTTCTTTTCCAATTGATTCTTAAATTTATTCACATTTTCTATACTTATTTTACTTACAAATTCTTTTCTTTTATTTTCTTTTCAAAATCCAATCTATATAATTTTGATAATTCATTTACTCAAATATATCCAATCAACCATAACATTCAATATTCCAATACAACTCATCATAGAATATCAATATTCACAGCAGAGAATATTAAATAAATTTAAATAAATGTTGAGGGATCCAGTTGGATCCCTCCAACCTGTTTTCCCTACATCCACAGATGTTAGCACAATAATATGCCAATTCTAGAATATACCATATTATAGCACATCAATCAATTTCAACCATTCAAACAATTATTTGAATTTAATCATTTAAATTTTAAATTTAACTGAGTGAGATTAACTCACCTTTGGCCTAAGATTTGCAGTCTATTTCCCAACTGGCTTGCTTCCATGATTTAAAACCTTGTATAACAGTTATACGATTCATTAATATTTTTAAATAATCAAACTAATTAATTACCGTTTATTAATTTGGGTTAACTAATAATTTAATCTCAAACTAATTTTCCTATAACAAATATTTTTGGTAACATAAATAAATTAATCATCCTAAATATATTATTTTCTCTTTAATGATTAATTTTAGTAACCAAAATTTATTATCGAACTCTATCTGCCAAATTAATTTCTTTCCGGTAAAACAAAAATGATAATTATTATTACGAATCAAAATTAATTTTACTGTAAATCTCTCTCTTTTTTTTCCCTCTGTACTGAGTGCATACAAATATATACATATAAATCAATTTTGATTAAAACAAAAATTTAAATTATACCTCACAGTGAACTCGAGCCATCCACTGTCAACCCCATTACCGACATCACGTCGTTCGAGAATCGCGACTGTTGCCCTCCCTCCCTCCCTCTGTCACAACGACGCACCCCCAATTGCACGAGCGACCGTTGGCTCCCAAATCTACGAACCCAGCTCAAAGACGCGATTCCAAAACCCTACCGACCATCGTGCTTTGCCGAGCTCATCCCACTGCGTCGCAGCCTCCATCTCAAGTGGTCAACTGCCTCGTCGCCTCTTCCAGCGACCAAACCCCTCCAACCCAGACGAAGACGCGACTCGAATCGCGAGTTCCCTTTGAATATCGAACTAAAGAATAGAGGAAGGGAAGATGTCGTTCGGTCTGTTGTGAAATGAAATCGATTTCAACTCGATTTTTGAAAGAATGGAGGAAAAGAAACCGTGTTTCACGAGCGAGAGGAAATTCGATTTTTCATTCATTCGGATCTGAGGGAGGTTTTGAATTGAACGAGAGGAAGTATTAAGGAGCTAGATATTTTTTCTTTATTATGTTGCTTGCTGTCGTTCGAAGGAAGCTAAAGGAGGAAAGATATAGCGATTTAACAGAGCAGCTTCAATTGGATTCTAGCTTCTAAAGGAAGACAGAGAGTTCATGATGAAATAGAGAGGAATAGGTCGGCTGGGATGAAAGGATTTGGGCTGATGTGAAAAAAATTTGACCGGTGAAAAGATGCAGGATATTTTAATTAAAACGATTAATTATATTTCGAAACATTTTTACCTCGTACAATCACACGTTAATCCCGAAAACTACGAAATTTGAAACCCAGTAATAATTCAATATTACGGACCCAATGGAACTGGTTTCGTCAAATTCCGAGACTGTGCCTCGGAAGGCTATTTTTAAATTCAATTTAAACAATATATTTTTAAAACTGACCAAACCACTGTTAATTTCAATTTTACAACTTTTATTATTTTCAATGCTATCAATATAAAATTTTCAAGCCTTCAAATTATTTTTAACAGGCTTAAAACTTCAAATTTCATATTTCACCCAATTCCAAAGTATTTAATTTAATAATTTAATCATCAAATAAATTGTGATATTTAAATTTTAAGTTAAAATTACTCTATTGAATATTCAAAATCAATTAAATATTCCGATTTAAAGGCTTAAAAATTCTGGGTCATCACAGCATGGTTCAAACTTATGTAGTTATAATTGTATATGGTTAATTATAATTATATTTCTTAGAAATTTGTGTTTCATTTGGTATCAGTTATGGTTACATATACAACATTATCACATAAATATGTCACAGTTAGGGGGTTTATATTTTTTTACCCATTTTCGTTGATGATAAAATAGGAGAAAATTATAAAATATATTGTATGCATATACAAAGAGGGAGCTATCTAAAATAGCGGGAATTAACTAATTTATGTGGGGTTACATTATATTTTATAACAAATATATTTACATGGTTGTCGATCAAAAAAGGGAGATTGTTAATACCACATATATTGATTTTGATTAAAAAAACCATATAAATACAGGTACTAATTTATATGGAATATATCGCATGATATTGTATAGGTTTACACATGTATAGTATAACCGAGTTTCAAGACTGATAAATGAAAAGAAGGGAGATTGAGATTCAGAGATGATCAAGATATTTGAAGACTACTGAGTTTAGAGACAAAGACACGAAGAGTTCAAGACTATAATTTATAATTAGTAGATAATTGATTAACTTGTCAAAGTATATAAGTAGCAAATTTATCTTCTTTGAATACTCTCTTATCAAATTATTTTTTTATTATTAAAATATTTATTTTATTTTTCAAATTATATTATTACAAATATTTTATATAAAGTTTTATATATTAATATTTAAAAACTATGTTTAAATGATTAACAAATTATTAGAAATTTATAAACACTTTAAATAGATTATTGTTTTCCAAAATTAACAAAGATATGTTAACATAGGCTACATTGGTATGTCAACATATGTACCGTTGATGATATGTCTTTGAATTTTGAATAGTTGTGATGTTTGGGTACAACGCTCTGTGAATAGACACGTGCCTTCAAACATTATATAAAAGGGACTAGAATATGATTTTTTTTTTACTAATTTCACTATATTCTTCTAACTCTAATTTTTCATTATATATTTCATAAAATCCACTTTCTATATTCTTCAAATTCACTTAATTTCAATCTCTACTTTAACATATTCATTATCTACAATCTACGCACTGATTTGAATGTATTCTCTCATCAATTCAAAGATCAAAGTGCTATCAAAGCGCTATTGGACATATTATATCCAAAGTACAACTATTTGTATTTGAAATCAATGACTCCCTATTACTATTTATGTGGGTGTGTTAGTTACTTGTTCAAATCAGGTAGGTGAGCTTGTTGCTCGATCAATTCTAGTGGGTATGCTTGTAGCCTGGTTAAATCAAGCAAGTCTATTTCGAGCACAGGAAGGCATATCTTATTTCCTTGAAGTCAAGGCTGTATTATGGTTTGCTTGCTACCTATTTAAAGTAGGCGTTTGAAAGGAAATCTATGAATATACTCTACAGGACTGAACGTCGGATTGGTTAATCTTAACCAATATAAAACACTTAGTGTTATATCTTTTACTTCTTACTACATTTATGTGTGTGTGTGTATATATATATATATATATATGAATGCAAATTAATATATATTTAGGATGATTATCTATTTTTGAATTTAAATGTTGAAATAATTTAGAAAAGTTTGGTAAAAGTTAAAAAATACTATTGACCCGCCTCTAGTGTTAAAGTAGCCTTAAGATTTGTTCACATTAGTACTACACGGTTTCCCATAGAATGAACCCATTGGCTACTAGGTCGATACGGAACCCAATCTCCCTATATGATAATAGTTGAAACACATCTAGTTATTTGCTCAACATATGTAATGATGACGACTCCTCATGTGGGTCCTCATGTGAATACAAAGCGCTTACCATAATTGTATCCTCAGGTGTACAATCAAACTCTAGCCTTCGCTCTCCTCTTGTCCTAATCGTTATTGATGACATCTCACACTCACCACCACTTTGTATCTCTTTAATTAATCCATCTCCATCGAAAGTCGAACCCAAAAAACCCAAACAAAACAACCATAGCAAACAAACATCCACGACACAACAACACTAAGTCTCAACAAACCATAGCCAGGTTGGTCGAACCATTCATCAAGCTCAGTCTAAGGTTTGCCCACCAAGTTAGAACTCAACCATAACCTATCTACGAGGCCACCTGATATAAGGATCTTACACATTGATCTCAAATAAAATACATATACGTATATTGCAAATGAAAAGCATATCATGAATAGTGGAGGCCCTTCCTTTTCTCCGTCGTCGATGGAGCAGTCGGGGAAGGAGGAACTACATCCACTGCATAAGCAAACACAACCTATCTACTAAGCTGCAACTCTGAACAATCCATCTTCATGTGTCCAATCATATCAAAATGGACGCACTTCCTCTCTCCACTCTTTTAGGCCTTACAGTTCTTGCTAAGATGACCCCTCCCATTGCAGTCAAAACAAATCGACTCCCACTTGCCTTTTTTTATAGTCATCCTCATTATTAGATTACTTCTTCTCCTTATTGTTGCTAATGTTGTTTAACTTCCTCTTGCCTCCCCCAATCACTTGGTTCTTTGGCATTTCCTTTAAAGCAACAACTTCAGCCTTTAGTTTTGGGTACATGATCCCTTACCTCAAAGCCCTCTCCATGACCTTTTCGAAGGTCTCATCAATATGTCCAATCATCCCCTCGCCTACATACTCATGTTGGCCAATATGAAGTTCTCATTCTTCATTAATAGAGTATCAATAACGGATAAACCGTGCTTCAACAACATTCCAAACTCATTCACATACATGGAAACAGTATTCTCTCCCTATTTTATCTTAATAATCGATATAAACAATATCGACCTTTGGGTTGTTATAAACTTCTCCTTGAATTCAGATTTATACTGGTCCCAAGTAAAGTTATTCTTGGTTATAGTTGTCTTCACCGCATTCCATAACTTCAATGCCCTTGTTTTGGGTTGTCGAGAATCCAACTTCCTTTTCATGGCATATTCAAACTCCATAGCCTCAAAGATACTTTCAAGTATAATCCCAGTTTTACACATCTATAGTCAATTCCATCCCAAAGAACGATTTTCCCTAAAGCTAGAGTAGTCCATGTTCAACTTGGCAAAGTTGGATTTGGCTCATGCATATGAATGCTAACATCAATATTATTTGTAACCAAATTGACCACAAACACCCAAGAATAGGTTTAAGTAGTGAAATAAATGAAGAAATTAAATGAGAGCAGAGGAACAACACTGAATATCAAGAAAAATGCACCAGAAAGCAAAAACAACAAATTTTATAGTGGTTCGACGCTGATTGCCTACATCCACTTTGAATACTCTCTTTATTTCTTCATAATTCACTGGATTACAGTTATAACCAGTAAGAAATTAAAAGGGATCATAAAAGAATAAAAAAAGTTTGTTACACTAATGGCAGAGTTTCACTTGCAACCTAAAAGTCCCTCAATATGGTCCTCTGTGCCTCTATTTGTAGATGAAGGTAGCCTTCAATCTGACTGAAACTTCGACATCTGGATCTCCACGACCATATGGGACCACCATAAGGAGGGCTAGGCCCAGCTCTCAATGGATAGGGGTCGGTACCAATCCCTCCATGTATCGAGTTTAGGCAAGTGATCCCTATGGTAGCTACCTCATGGTCTATAATGATGGCGTTTCAATTATCGAGGCGATTGGATGCATGGAGCTTATGTTCTCGTAATACTTTAGTTGGAATCTTAACTTGATGTGTATTATGTCGAACCCTCCCGGTCCGCCGATGTATGCCGACCCATATCCAAGCCTTTCTAGGAACACTATGTCGATCCACATTTCATGAAACATACCCTACCGATCCATGTCCTACAAATTAAACATGTCGATCCCTTTTGCTTAACCATACCTCGCCGATTCGTATTGCTCCAGCCTCATTCTACCGACCTTTATTCCTTGACTATTAACATGCCGACCCCTCTAGTTTTATCATACCGACCTATAGCTTACGAACCTACCATGCCGATCCTTTCCGTTGACCATCAATATGCTGATCCCATTGGTTTTGCAACCTAGGCCGATCCATATCCTACAAATGAAACATGCCAATCCGTATTGCTCTAGCCTCATCCTACCGACCCTTATTTCCTGACTATCAACATGCCAACCCCTTTAGCATTATATTACCGACCCATAGCTTACGAACATACCATGCCGATCCCTTCCATTGACCATCAATATGTCGATCCCACTTGTTTTACAGCTTAGGCCAATCACCCACCATCTCAATCATATGCCAAACCATATTCTCTACAAATATTATGCCGACCAATGACCATATTACATCTATAATGATCCATCTATATTTCAACTAATTTTTCAAACATTCTTGCTGATCCCTATTCCAACCAGGCTTAACCCAATAGTCCAACATCCCACATCATCCACCTATTGACTCCATTTATTCCGGGCTTGATACAACTGCCCAAACATTATATCTTGATCACGCGGCTATTGTCTCATGATCGTCTTTCCCATCAGTAGTTGAGTCTAGCCCCCATAATCAGATTTATGTAGCCGGACCAGGGCACTAGGTAATAATTGTTCCTTAAAGTTTGTCTTGTGAATAAATGACATGCTTTGAATTGGAAAAAAATTCAGGTTCTCGAGGACAAGTCTATCCAACTTCCTTGTTGATCACTGTTCCTTTATTAACCTTCGATGATACAAGTCTGATGCTGTACTCCATTAGTATGCACAGATTTGGGAATATGGGATTTTCAGGTTCTCTTTTGATTTAACATTAAGCTTGATCGTTTCAAGCTAAATCACCACTTTAGTTACTTTCAAAAAGTTGAATTCGTAAATCTCTTCTGTGCATGCTCATACACATATTTTTGTGTGTTTGGACATTCATTGGTATTTGCCAAGCCTATATACATCCATTTACAGTTTAACCTTCATGATATCGGTTGCCATTCAATTTTCAAACATCCGTTGGTTTCTTATACTTTCCTTTTTATCCCACTTATATCCATCATTCATGCACTTCTCCCCTTTTTTATATTGCATCATTACGTATGCATTTGTATTGTTTTTATCATTATATATATATTGGGAGGGATCGGCATTCAGTATGCCAATCCCTTAACGGGCGTATGCGGATAGGGGTCGACATGCCTTAAGGCCGATCCATTTTCAATCTCGTTGCTGAATCACTTGGTGTGATCGGTTCACCTTCCCTTCCTTTTTACCCACATAAAAACTCGTAACCCTCTCCTTTCTCTTTTCACTTTACCTTCCCAGCACTTAAATCCTTTTCCCTTTGTACTTTGCCCAACCGGACACTTTGAAGAAACACAAGTTCCGTCTTTAAAGTTTAATTCGAGTGCAAGATTAAATTTATGATCTCCATCACCATCAATTCATCTTTAGTCTAAGCTCCGACCTCGTAATCTACAAATGATTTCCTTCCACAATCACACTGATCGAGTCAATGATCCTTAGCTTAGAGGAGTTAGAGTGTCATTTAAGTGTTACATAGCGGGTTATGTTAAGTCATGTGGGAAAGGAGGAGAAGATGAAGGAGGGGGAAATAGAGAAGGAGGAAGCAAAAAAAGGAAAAGGAGAAGGGGATGAAAAAGAGTGGTTCAATAGAAGCATTTTGAAGGGATGATAGGAAGTCTAAATTTAGAATTGGATAGGAGGAGTTCGGAGAGGGATCGACGTGATATTATGATGTTGTTTGATGAGGGATCGGTGAGAAGTAGCACGAGAGAGGTCAGTATAAGAGATGGTTTTGATGAGAGGGGTCGGTAGAGACTTTGTTTGTTTGAGGGCTCGGTGCATGGTCGTTAGGCGAGGGTTTGGTGTTAGAAAATTAGATATAGGGATCAGCGTAGATAAAGGTCTTAAGAGAGATCGGTATAGCGGCTTATCCATAGGGATCGACTTAGGTATTAAAAAGCGGGGTTCGTCTTAGAAGCTTAAGCATATGGGTCGGCACATAGGCTAGAAGGAAGGGATTGGTGTTCTCATATAAGTTTAAGTGTAGGGGTCGGCTACGAGACTAGGGCATAAAGATCAGCATTCAATGTAGGGATTAGCGTTGACCATAAAAACGAGCCAACTCATGTCGTTCAAACATTTAACTGCACATTACCTTGCCTAAACATAAAATGACTGCGAACAACATGGCTTGCATACTTAAACCAACAGACTTAAGTTTGAACGAACAAATTCTCGGTCAACTTAACGTGAACTAAGTATAAAATTGGTTTAACAGACTTGAATAATGGGCTTCATAATTCAAAGCGTCAACATCCGATCCTGATGCTTTGCCTGCCGATCAAGCTTCACGTCGCTTGATACGGTCAGCAATGACGGTCTATCTAGACGAAACCTCTAAGCTTTGACATTTTACCTTTGGTTCTCTGATTTCAAACCAATTATGTTTATTCCATATTGCACTGCACTAGTTCACACATGACACAGGAGGATAGGTCTCTATTTCTAATATTGACTGTCTACTTGGTATACCTGTCATAGATTAAAGCTAAACGGAGCACTCAATCATAATGTCTTCTGAATCGGCTATGAGGTCTAGCTTTGCCACTTTATTAGACAAACCTATGAGTCATCAAGAGGAACAAGTAGAGGCATCGGACCCGTAAGCAAATCTTCTTTGTGACATCCCAGTCTTTCCTACAGAAATTATTGACCTGGCTCCTGATCCCATTGAGGATGCCATCATCTTAAACAATCCGGTTGACTCACAAGCATTCAGAATCAGCGAAGCCACTCTTAGTTTATTATGTTCCACCCATGGGTTTCCTTTTGAAGACGTTCTAGTTCCATCGAGGCAAGAGAGACCTCACTTGCCCCTGACCGGATAAACTGCTTGTAACAAGTTCATGTGCTAGTCTGGATGCCTGCCTCCCTTCAATTCTTTCGTTTGGGAAATATTTAGATATTTAAGGATCGCTCCCACTCAACTGCACCCTAACAGTTATGCTTTTATCCATGGCAATTTTCTTCTCTTCATGTCCTGTTCCATTTGCCAACTCCTTAAAGACATTTGATACATCTCATTTCAAAAGACGGGCTGATAGTCCTTTATATGTCCTTCTTGAACCCTTTCCCCAATGTCAAGTCTTAACGGGCACATGGAATAAGCTCTCCCTATTGAAACACGAATGGTTCTATATATGGTGTCCTCCCGGCTCGGCAAGAAGATGGTTGGATGGATGTAAGTGCAATTTTGCCTTCTTCTTTAATTCAAAGATTCAAGTCGCAGCTTCTTTCTTAATCGTACTAATATCTCCAATTCTTTCAAATGTCCACCCTTGACTTGAAGGCGTCGAGTATTTCAGGGTCGTCGTGGCCATTCGTGTCACTCACGTCAAGGATAGGGACATCAAACACCTTGTCACTGACGAGCCGCTCTCTTTGTTTGGGTTGTTGGAAGACGTCCGTAAAATTGGGCTTCCTGATAGCAAAGTGATCTCGAGAATTACTGTTGAAAGAAAGGTAGATGTAAATGTCCCTATGGTGCCCCCAATTGAGGGGAACGGAAAGACATTGAAGAAGAGATAAGAGAATTTCAAGATGCGGGGCTGAGAGGCGAAGGCACAGGCCGCAGAAAAGCACCGGTAGTCGAAGTGCCACGGATCAGCCAAATGCGAACCCCCTCCCGCCGAAGAGAAGAAAAAGGTGGTGTAAAAATTATGAAAAAGCAAGGCCGAGGCAAATTCGAAATTCATCATAACCCCAATCGAAAAGGAATCATGTTTCCAACAAATAGAAAGTTCGTTGAAGGGACTTTCTGACATTCCGAATCTAGATGATTTATTAAATTACAACTTCACCAACCTTGACGTTGAAGGGCTTAACTCTCTCGCGAGAAGTGGCGAAGGCATGCAACCTTCCTCTAGGGGGAGGAAACTCTAATGAGTAAAGCTAATGTTACTGGTCAATTGAGAGTAAACACTTGGACAAACACAAACACTCGCACTGCACCATCGACTTGTGATTTACTCTTCACATTATAACTTCTAATATGGTTATATTTGGCTCTTTTTACAGGTGCAATGTCACACTTGCACGCTTTTGATCGCCCACAAGGCTATTCCACTTACTACCGTTCATGGCGCGATTCCGAATCTGGAAGACACAGAGGCAAAGATGAAGGGTGAGATAAATATTATTATTCTCGAGAACCCTCTTCCTTGTCCAGACGGAAATCTCAAAAAACATGCTCCTCATCATATTTATCTATCAAACCCTCATGCTCGCAGCGTAGAAAAATCCTCTCATTGAGGTTACTAAGCTGCTACTCCCTATGATCAACACTTTGGGTCATCAAGTACAAGGCAATCGCGCGAGCACCATAAGTACCCGCTAGTTTCTTCTAAACAACTCCCGCTGGTTCCTACATATGATCCTACCACAGTGGAGAGATTAGCCGAACTCAAAGCTACCTTCCTAAAAATCTGCTTCGACGAGCTAAAGTTCCTCCTTTCCATACACGTCATTTCTGGAAGTGCCAAAGAGAGCTCATTAGCATGCAAGCATGACGTTTATGTCCAACATGAAGCGTTTATTCGCTTAGTTGAGAAAGTCTCCAAGTTTCCACTAAGTGCCAACATGAAATTGATCATCTCAAGCTGGAGGCTGTCCACGACAAAGACACCATCAAACATCAAGATGCCGAGCTGATTGAATATAAAGCTCAACTTGCTGCAGTAGAGAAGAACGTGAAAGAAACAGCTGAGGCGGTAAGTCGTTTGGAAACTTTGCATAAAAAGGAACTAGATGCGGCACTCCATCGTAGTGGCACCTTGGCTTTAGAGAAGGACTCCTTACAAAAGGAGAAAGCCATCTTAGCTCGTCTTGTTGAGGAGCTAGAAAAATTATTGTTTAAAGAAAGGGAGGAAAAACTTAAGGCATAAGAAGAATCGTAGAAATATTGTGAGGAGACTGTTGAAAAAAGGAATTTAAAAAAAAAACTCGATGAGAAACTCACTTAGATCGTAATCTTGAAAGAAGCAACCCGCGAAGAGGGTAGAAGAGAGGTGCTCATAGAAGCTAACTCCCGAGTTGAGGCTGCCACCGAGTCCGTTAGGGAAAAGATCAAGTACTTATTCGATCCGTTCATCGCCCAATGTAATGCAAAATTTCTCCTTCACCGTGACTTAACCTTCCTAGGCGAAGACTATCTTGAATCGCTTGTTGAAGCTTGGGAGATCACCACAATAGTCAAGAAAGAAGAGTTGGGAGTGGCTAAGCTTGATGAAGAGGCACTTGTGCGAGAAGTGCTCCGAGGAATCGAGCCTTCTGACTTGATTACCATGAAACTTCAATTCTACAAAGCTTCTACACCAGCTAAAGAAAGAGAAGATATCATAGGGTCTTCTGGAACTGAACCCAAGGGTCCTTCTCCTACTCAATTGGTAGGACGTGATCGTCTCTACCCATGAAGCAACTATGATCCCGACAGGCCCGGACCAAACCCGCACATGTAGTCTCCCTTACTTGATGGGAGCACTCCGATAACAATAAAGAGCCAACCAAACGCTGATATAGTACTGGATTTTTTTGAAATCAACAATTGTTATTTTTGGCACATAACAGTTATCGACTAAAGCATATGCTTTAACTAACTTTTGCAGGCCACCCCGGTCCATAGAAAACTACTAGGAGAAATTTCACCATGGAGCAGCTAGAGAAAGTAGCCAAGGCTCCAGCTATTATGGATATTCCAGGGCCCGATGCTGGGGTCATTGATGTGCTTGGGGGGGATAAGCCTGAAGATCCATCCCTTAGCAAGGAATGGGACGATATTGTAATTACTGTTGCCACGTAGCATACTGCGAAGAGTAGTATGAAGGAGTAGATCGAAAAGAAGAGAGATCAAAGCACGAAGTTAAAATGGAACCCTTTGAGGCCGTGGCTGAAGATCCTATTCTTGCACCTTTGTAGATTATTCCACTTGGTGCGACGATTCCTGTCGAAATTCCTCATACTTCAAGTGTCTCCGCCAAGGGTAGCAAAGGATCCCGGAAAAGACGCCCGACAGATTCAACTCTTGAAAAGCCAAAGAAGGAAAAGAAATCAAAGAAATAATTAGTGTTTTGTGTTATTGTACATAGTTTTAATAAGTTTGGCATGCGTTTCCTTTCTTAGTAGTGGGCGTACATGTGTGTATCCTGAACTTTTGAATAATTCGTAAGGAATCTTTGAGATTCTTCTGTTGATTTGAGATCAGAATTTGTGGGATAAAGAACAATTGAAAACTCGTCCGCCCACCCATTGGGTTTTCGAGTTAGCCCATGGTCTTTAGAATTTCCTTCTCTACAGTCAAGTTCTAATCCGCAGTCAGGGACTTAGAGTAATCTAGTCTGCAATCAGCGACTTAGAGATTATCATTAAATTTTCTATACTCTAATCCGCAGCTACGAACCTAGAGTACACTAGTCCACAGTCAGGGACATATAGATTTTCATTAAATCGTCTATACTCTAGTCCGCAGTCAGGGACTTAGAGTACTCCAGTCCATAGTTAGGGACATACTGATTTTCGTTAAATTGTTTAAACTCTAGTCCGCAGTTAGGGACTTAGAGTACTCTAGTCCACAATCAGGGACTTAGAGATTTTTGGTCAAATCGTTTATACTCTAGTCCGCAGTCAGGGACTTAAAGATTTTCTGTCAAATCATTTATATTCTAGACCGTAGTTAGGGACTTAGAGTACTGTAGAACGCAGTAAAGGACTTAGATATTTTCGTCAAATCATTTATACCCTAGTCCGCAATCAGGGACATAGAGTACTCTAGTCCACAGTCAAGGACTTAGAGATTTTCGTTAAATCGTTTATACACTTGTCTGCAGTCAAGAACTTAGGGTACTGTAGTCCACAGTCAGGGACTAAGAGATTTTTCGCTGTTCTCTTACCGTCGACGACCTTTGTTCCTTATTGCAAGCTTTGCTTTTTGGTGCATCTGCGAGAATCGCCAGCCGAGCAAACTTACAAAACCCTCTTCGTTCGTTCTCATCGGGGATCAGTTTGACTAATCGACTTCTAACTATATGAATCTGTTCATACTTCACAGATGTCAATATCAGTTAGTTCCGACACACACTTGGAATAACATGCAATAACAATAGCTTATGAAAAGGAAGCTTTAAGATTTTATTCATTGCAAGAGTAGGAACAGAATAACTAGTCTAGTTACATATCAAAAAAGTCAAGCACCAAAGCAAATATCGAAAGAAACTAGTACCGAAATATAAAAGATATAGTCTAAGTGGAATAGCGTCGTAAATGCTTGCTATTCCATGCACTTGGAAGCTTGACACCATCAATAGTAGCCAGCTTGAAAGTTCCTTCATCAAGTCTCTGTTCAATGACGTATGGCCCTTCCCATGTAAGATTCATGTGCGAGGGTAACGAAAAAATCTGTTTTAGGACAAGGTCGCTACTTCAAAGGTCTTCGATCGAACTTTTGCAATATAGTGTTGAGCGATTATATGTCGATGTGCACCTGCTCTCAAATCGGCCTCCTCATGCTTCTCATCGATAAAGTCCAATGACTCCAATACAAGATTTAGGTTTGTTCTGGGATCGTAGTAAGTCACACGGTGGAAAGGCACTTCGAGTTCTAAAGGAGTCACTGCCTCGGTTCCATAATCTAGTGCAAATGGAGTACGACCGATCACAGACTTGTGAGTAGTCATGTAGGCCCAAAGTGTGGTGGGAAGCTCATCCACCCACTTGCCTCTAGCCTTCTC
The DNA here is from genome assembly GCA_030765085.1 of Allium cepa. Lineage (NCBI taxonomy): Eukaryota > Viridiplantae > Streptophyta > Magnoliopsida > Asparagales > Amaryllidaceae > Allium > Allium cepa. Next base: position 567,923,801 of record CM060928.1, on the reverse strand, counting down.
CAAACACTTCTTCGGAATAGAATTGATAATTTTGTTTTGCAGCTTCGACCTTCCATTTTGCGTGAGGATGAGCGACCACAACAAACCTCTTTTCAATATGACATCTTCGACAAAACTCTTTAAATTCCATGCTGTCGGACCGAGTCCTATTATCAGCCACGATTGTTTATAGGAGGCCGAAACAACATATGATGTTCCAAATAATGAAGTCAATAACTTTCTTGGTTGTAATAGTAGCTAACAGTTTTGCCTCGGCCCATTTGGTGAAGTAATCAATCGCGACAATCGCGTATTTCGTGCCACATTTTGAGATTGGTAGAGTCGAACCACTTAGCGAATAGCCATGGACCGACCATTTTTGTGGTCTCCGTTGGTAAGGCTCTTGGCACTTTAGCATATATCTGGCATTTATTGCATCGCCTAACATAGTCAGCTGCATCCCGGCGTAGTATCTATAACAGAGTATCTTTTTTGCTAAAGTTTGCCCCTAGTATGATCGTCACACTCCTATTCATGGACTCCACTTAATACACACTTTATCTCATCGTGGGTGATACACCAGATTAAGGGAACAGAAAAACCCTTTTCCGTTCATAGTTCCTTCTTGCATATTATACTGTGAAGCCTTACAAAGGACTTGTCGCTTTTTATTCCTCTTCTTAGGCAAAATTCCATGCAACATGTATTCTTTAAATGAAGTCACCCATGATTCCCTTTCGGGTTCTGTATCAATTACTCGATCAAATTCCATCACATTTATACTTGGGGTATTTAGTATCTCGACTGGAACCAAGCCCATCTGTTGTGCATCACCAGTACTCGCGAACATTGCCAACGAGTCGGCTTGCCCGTTCTGCTCATGTGGGATATGCAAAATGTCATAGTATTGGATATCCGACAACAACTCCTAAAATCAGGTAAAATATAGGGCAAGACATTGTCCCTTTGCTTGGTAGTCCCCTCTAACCTAGTACACAACCAGTTGCGAGTCGCAAAAGATTTCAATAGATTTCACCCCGAGCTCTCTAGCAAGTTTAAGTCCAGCAATTAACGCCTTATATTCGGCTTCGTTGTTTGTAGCAGGAAAATCAAGCTTCAGGGTATAGAAAATTGACTGGGTCTCAAGGGTTACAAGAATGATGCTTGATTTGGAACAATGATCATTGGATGCTCCATCGGTATATAGCTTCCATCATACAGTAGGATTACACCACACTCCGTAGGCTCATCCTGCATGGTAAACTAGGATATGAAGTCTGCTAATGCTTGTCCTTGCATAGCTCTTCGAGGTAGATATGTAATGTCAAACTAGTTGAGGTCGACGTTCCACTTAAGCAGCTTCCCAAACGTCTCAGGTCTTTGTAGGACCTATCATAAGAGTTGGTCGGTATAGACGTTGATTGGATGTGCCTGAACGGGCAAAGTTTGCACGACACGATCACCAAGTAGTAGGCTAATTTATCTACCTTCAGGAAGTTTCTTTCTGCCCCTATTAATCATTTACTAATGTAGTACACCGGTTTTTGAATCTGGTTCTCCTCATGTATCAAAGCGGCACTTATGGCATGTGGCGATACATCCAAGTAAATATACAACTCCTCATGATCTACCGGCTTTGACAAAACAGGTTGTCTCTCTAGATGATTCACCAAAGCTTGGAATCCGCCTTCACAATCTTGCATCCACTCGAAATTCCGCTTTCATTTCTTTATCAAATCGATGAAAGGAATGCATTTATCAGTCTCCTTGGAGATTAATTGACTTAGAGCAGGGACCTTCCCATTCAAACTCTACACTTGCTTAATAGTTTTAGGTGCTTGTATATCCCGAATGGCATTTTTTCGGATTTACTTCAATTCCTCGTGCACTGAAAATAAAGCCTAGGAACTTCGCTGATGCAACACCGAATGAGCACTTCAAGGGGTCTATTTTCATGCTATAAAATCGAAGGATATCAAACATCTCCGCTAAGTCTCGAATGTGGTCGCTTGATCACCGTGACTTCATGAGCATGTCATCCACATAGACTTCCATCCTCCTCCCGATCTGATCCTTAAACGTTCGGTTAACCAAAGGTTGATAGGTTGCTCTTACATTATTTAACTCAAACAACATTACTATATAACAGTATAACCCAACATCCTTGACAAAACTGGTATGTTCTTAATCTGGGATGTGCATCGAGATTTGGTTATACCCCGAGTACACATCCATAAATGATAACAATTCATGCCCTACATTTGAATCAACTAGCTAATCAATTCTAGCAGGGGAAAACCATCCTTGAGGCATGCCTTATTCAGGTCCGAATAGTCAATGCACTTTTTCCATTTCCTATTTTGCTTCTTTACCAACATGCAGTTAGATATCCATTGGGATAAAGGGCATCACGAATAAACCCATTGGCTTTATGTTTATCCACCTCCTCTTTAAGAGCAACGGATCTCTCCAGATCCATGCCTCGTCCTTTCTGTTTCATCGAAACATACTTTGGATCAACGTTTAATGCATGGCTCGCAATGGCATGCGAGGTCCCACACATGTCCGAATGAGTCCAAGCGAATACATTTAGATTCACTCAGAGGAAATCAGTAAGTTCTCTCATCATCGAAGGGTAGAGTTGTGATACAATCTGCAATAGCCATGATGGGTCATCGTGGCTGAGTGCGATATCAATCGTCGGCTCAGCCTGCGCTGCCTTGGTCCCCTTGGGTTCCTTCTTATCGTCCCTCGGATATGTATTTGTATAGAAACGACTGTGATGCCCAAGCCAAGGCTTGGGTGCCATTTGTCAATCTTCAGTGACCTGGATGTGGATAGGCTTGTCCACACCCTTTCCCTTCTCTTTTCGCTGAGCCTCTTTCAACTCAGTTACATAACAAGCATACCCAATCTCCTGATCACCGTGCACCACACCTACTCATTATCAGTTGAAAATTCCAATGTCAAATACCATAGGGTAAGAGATGCCCGAAATTCTGCCAATGGCATATACCCCAGAAAAACATTGTACAGTGAATCAACATCCAAAACAATGAATGGTGGGATTCTCACCCGCCTACGTTCACCTTCCCCCAGTTCGACCGGTAATTCTACATAACCAACTGCCTCGGTAGCTACACCATTAAAGCCATATATACGAGCGTTAAATGGTTTCAAATCCTTATCCTCTATCCTCATTTGATCATATGCCTTCTTAAAGATAATGTTCATAGAGCTTCCACAATCAATCAAGATCCTTCTCACCCGAGCGGGCCAATCATGGTGAAGATAACCATCGAATTAGTAGTATGGCCTCTACTCAATCAACGTCTCTGCTTCTGAATACTATGTCATCTGTCATTGTAGGTTGTTTCTTGTCCCGAGTCCCATCCTCCATGTTCGAGCAACATTCAAAATCCACATGTCTCGTTGAACAAGCATAGCGTTCCATTTCCTACCAACTTCTGTTCGTAGGATGTGGTCCACCAACATTCGTGTTTATTACCAACCTTCCATCAGTACGTGCTGGCTCCTCAGCACTGCGTGGAGCCTGCCATCGATTGGTGTCAATCATCCCTTGTCCGCCATCCTGTGGATTTTTCATAAATTGCTGCAACTTTTTCTCTCGAATCAATTTCTCAATGGCATCATGGAGGTGCCTACATTCGTCCGTATTGTGCCTGTAACATTCATGAAACTGAAGTACTTCTCGGTTGGCTTTTGTTCCTTAGTCGATTCCTTTTGGACGCGGCTTCCTATATTAGAAAGTATTATAGGTGGACAGATAGATGTTCTCTGGGGATGCATTCTAAGGTGCATAGTCGTCATACAAAGGAAACTTGGACCTCCACTTTCTGGGCTCCCTTTTCCAGTCGTGATTCCCTTCTCCACTCCTTTTCTACTGACTCGGCTTGTTTTGAACATTGACCTAAACCTTTCCAGAACTCTCGCCAGACTACTTTACTTCGATGTTGCTCTATACCGCTTCTCCGCTTGGCCCCGTAGCATTTATTTTTAAAATCAATCTGACCTCTTCCTTTCTCATGAACTGGGTCGCCTTTGAGTAGTAGCGCTCCAGCATGGCCGGTGGTTTTCCAACTAGCCAATCACTGAATTTGGATTCAGGGTCAACCCTTCTTATCACAGCCATAAGTATAACATGGTCATTAGCATTACTTACTACAGTGGCAGCAGCGTGAAATCTCTGCAAGTAGTCCTTCAGTGATTCCCCTAGAGTCTGGATTGCACTAGACAATGGCATCACATTTTTGGGGCAAGTAGCGTGAATCTTAAACTGCTCCACAAATTTCGTTGCCAGCTCATCAAATCTCAAGATTGATCGTAGGGGTAGTCTTGTGAACCACATCGTAGTGATCCTACAAAGAGTTATGGGGAATCATCTGCACTTGGTAGCATCATTCGCTCTTGCCGAATCCACCAAATATTTGTACCTCATGATGTGCTGCCTGGGGTCATTTTTCCCTTCATAAGCAGGAATCGTAGGCATGTTAAACCATCTGGGATATTTCAAATACTGTCGATAAATGGTGAGTGGCTCCTAGAAATTCTCCAATCATCATTTGTCATGCCCTGGTTTTTCATTATTAGCTGTGGGCATGGTTTTTCATTATTAGCTGTCTGTCCATTGTGGATAAATCCAGTGTCTGGATAGGTGGCGCCAAGTGATGGTCATGCTCCACCTCGCGTGAATGTTCCAATCGGTGTCTCCGAGCCATTTCATGCCTCCTTGGCCTACCATCCTCTTGATGTAAATTCTGAGCATTCACTTCATCATCGTTTTGTAGAGGTAGTTGGTCAGCATCCAAGCATGCTCCGGCGTCCAATTCCCGGATCCAAGTTGAGTATGACCCCCCAACTGTAGTTGAGGAGTCGTCCCCCTGGTTGAGGGATCGGTACCGACCCTAGGGAGGAATCGACACCGATCCAGCATGGCAGGCAGCAGTGGTCTGCCAAGTGCTGCTCCAATGTTCCGGCTTGTGCTTCTTCAACTTTGTGGAGCCTTCACATATGATGTTCGTCTAAAGAAGTCAAATCATCTGACACCGAGTACGAAGCGAGACCTTGGTGCTTTGGCGCTACTGTTGAGCAATCTGGTTCATCAGGTTGGCATTAGCCTGATTTGCTTGTTTAGCTCCCTATGACTTTTCATGAACTCCCTCATCAAGTCATTAAATTCGGCTCGGGTAATGGAATCAGTGGGGTTTCGAACTGTTGCAGGCTCCACATTCGCAATAGCAGGTTAGTCGCTAGGGGAGCCTTATTGGACACTGGCAGTTTCTTTGGCATCAAAGTTGTGGAAGTAGATCTGATGCACCTTATCATCTTGGATTCCTTTGCTTAGATCTTGGAAAATTTGAATAGTATCTACAGGCCTTGGAGGATGAATCAGGATCTCCTTTAGGGGATTTCTTCAATCCAGTAGCAACAAAGGTAATCCTAATAGCATGAAAATTGTGTCTCTAAATGAAAGCACTAAAATGATTGTAGCCAAATTGGCCACAATCACCCAAGAATAGGTTTAAGTTATGAAATAAATGAAGAAATTAAATGAAAACAGAGTAACAACACTGAATATCTAGAAAAATGCAGTAGAATGCAAAAACAACAAAATTTATAGTGGTTAGGCACTAATTGCCTACGTCCACTTTGAATACTCTATTGCTTCACAATTCACTTGATTATTGTTACAATCTGTAAGAAATTAAAAGGGACCAGAAAAGAATAAAGGAAGTTGGTTACAATAATGGCATAGTTTTACTTGCAACCTAAAAGTCCTTCAAAATAGCCCCATGCGCCTCTATTTATAGATGAAGGCAGCCTTTAATATGACTGAAACTTCGGCATCTGGATCTCCTCGACCATATAGTTTTACCATAGGGAGGGCTAGGCTCAACTCTCAATGGATAAAGGTTGGTACCGACCCCTCCATGAATTGAGTTTAGGCCAACGATCCCTGTGGAAGATTGCTCTTCGTCTATAATGATGGCATTTCAACTATCAAGGCAATTGGATGCATGAAGCTCAAGTTCTCGTAATACTTTAGGTGGAATTTTGACTTTGTCTATATTGTGCGAACCCTCCTGGTCCCCCGATGTATGCCGACCCATATCTAAGCCTTGCCAAGAACACTATGTTGATATACATTTCATGAAACATACCCTGCCGATCCATGTCCTACAAATAAGACATGCCGATCCCTTTTGCTGAACCATACCATGCCGATCTGTATTGCTCCAGCCTCATCCTACCGACCCTGTTTCCTTGATTATCAACTTTCCAACCCCTCTAGCTTTGTCATACCAAACCATAGCTTATGAACATACCATGTCGATCCCTTCCGTTGACCATCAATATGCCGATCCCATGGGTTTTACAACCTAGGCCGATCCATATCCTACAAATGAAACATGCCGATCCCTTTTGCTTAACTATACCATGCTAATCCATATTGCTCCTAGCTCATCCTACCGACCTTTATTCCCTGACTATCAATGTGCCGACCCCTCTAGCTTTATCATACCGAACCATAGCTTACAAACATACCATGCCGATCCCTTCCGCTGACCATCAATATGTCGATCCCACTGGTTTTACAACCTAGGTCGATCCATATCCCACAAATGAAACATGTCGATCCCTTTTTCTTAACCATACCATGCTGATCCGTATTGCTCCAGCCACATCCTACCGACCCTTATTCTTCGACTATCAACATGCCGACCCCTCTAGCTTTATCATACCAACCCATAGCTTATGAACATACCATGCTGATCCCTTCCGCTGACCATCAATATGCCGATCCCATTGGATTTACAACCTAGGTCGATCCTCCACCATCTCAATCATATAACGTGAAAGTGCGGTGTGTATACAATTATATGTGCTAATATAGTATACACGGATCGTGTAATATGGATTACAATACAAATGCGGAAATAGATGATAATAGCATAGTAAATAAAAAAATAGAAAAATCACACCAGAGATTTTTATACTGGTTCGGAGCACCGTCCTACGTCCAGTCCCAGACTTCTATCTGGATTTTCACTATTAACTTTCTCGCTTCACCCGGAGGAACAGGTTTACAACACCCGAACAGCCGAATGGGATTTCACGCCTCTAATACACTGAGGACTTCAACACTTGCCTCTTACAACACAGAGGACTTCAACAAAAGAACAAATATAATTGTTGTTGACAATTTGTGCTCTTGAAAACACGGATTTGTCACTAGCAGTACACCCTTCCTATAATCTTATCCTCAAAGTATGCGATATGATGTTTTGAAAAGATTAAGGAAAGTATATTATTGAATCAAAGGATATGAAATAGTTTCAAAGATTCAATAAATAATTTAGAGCTTTTATAATGCAGAATTAAGATCAGAGATTAGATTAAAAGAATATATGAAATCGTTATTCTTTAATCAACGAATTGGATGAGTTTATATAGATAAGAATGGTTGTAACTCTTTGCCATTAAGAGATATGATCTTTGGTGAAAGGTTAAGAGATGCAACCTTTGGAGAAGAGAAGTGTCTTTTGGAAAAATTGCTTTCTGTTCAAAAACGGTCGACAGGTTAAAAAGTGACCAGTAGACAGGAATTTAAAATATATATACGTTATGTGCATGTGTGCACGTTCATTGTGCATTTTACACAGAAACGGTCGACCGTACGATTATTAACCGGTCGACCGGTTCCTGTTAATTTGCACAATGAATGTTCAATGCTTTTAAAACGTATATATATCGATTATATTGAGGTGCATAATTATTTGAGGATAGATTTTAACAAGTCTATCACTATTACAATATCAAATAATCAACCTATAATCTATAGTAACATATGTAGCTCTAATGACCTTGTTTTGTCGATCGCCCTATTTGTCAGAAATCAAAACTTTCATAAAACTTGTGACTCAACATTCTCCCCCTTTTTGATTGATGACAATATATATCTGCAAATCTGAATCTTCCCCTGAGTATGTGATCTCTTTCTCTTTGAATTCTTATAAATGTATGTTCCTGCAAGCAAATGTTAGCCCTTTCTCCCCCTTTGTCATCGACAAAAAGGAGTAACAGATACTAGAATATGATATGCATAGAAAAATAAATTAAAAAACATAACAGAGTTTACTACAGAACATAATGTCAAATGAAAATCATAGATAACGACACTATTTAGTACAAGTGTCGATGAATGTTTTTAAAGAGCTAAACCATAATAGAATCTAGGATGAAGCAGATCGTATCTCCTCTTCATCATCATCATCGTCGTCGTCATCATCATCTTCTTCTTCCTCATCATTGTTCCCTCTAGATGATTCACCATGTCCATGACCACTCATTCCTGTAGACTCGTTAGATGATGTCCAGGTGAAAACTGGAGCAGCATACCAAAGAATGACTTGACCTTATTGAAGCGCTTATCGATTTTAGAGTCCATGCGCTTGAGTCGTGATTCAAGCAAAAATTGGTTAAGAGCGATTGTTTCAAGTGATTCTTTTGTTGATGACTTTGATTTTAAAAGTTTTACTTCATCGGAACGAGGACGAGATGAAGTTGCTCGTTGTTTCCTTGGTCCTCTTTGTTGCCATTCTTCAAAAGGCATAATCTCAAGATAAGGTGGAGGAAGCTTCATTCGCTTGATGGTGATGGAATCAATGCATTTTGGTTTTGAGGTTGCAGAATCAGGAGGATTGACCCAACAAGCTAACAAAAGTCTCATGATATATTCATTGTAGAAGAAATGAGGCCGGGTTGAGTTATTTACCTTGAGAATTTCACCAAAAAGCATGTGAACCCAATTGATTTGGATTTCACCATAGATAGCATAGAGTGCCTTGAAGTTTTCTTTGTACACTGCATCATAATTTCCAAGTCTAGGAAAAAGAGAATGCATCAAAACCCGATGAAGTAACCTGGCTGTCGGTCGAAGTCCAATAGACTTAGTGCCATCACTATTGTCTTCTATAAACTGATGACTGGTACTATTTCGAGTGAAGACTTCGCAGAAGGTAGATGAAAACTCTTCGCCTCGATTTGGTATACCAAGTATAGAGGCAATTCTAGCATGAGTAAGAAAAATTTGCTTCCCACAGACCACAGACCATATGACGCCGTTTGGATTATCAAGTTGATATTCATCAAGATTCATGTTGGCGTAAAATAATTTGATCATCAAATGATTTACCTCCACACTATTTGCAGAAAAATCTATTAATAGAGTAATATTGGCATTATTGGCTAACCTCCGAACTCCGTAAGCCGTGAAATCATCAAATTTGATGAAAGAGCCTGGATGAAACTTGTAATTTGTCATCTGATTCCATCTTGTTACAGCAATTGGAGTTTGAAGCCATTTTTTGACGGAGATGGTAGGAGATGAAGTTTCAGAGGTTGCTCCTTTCTTGGATTTCTTTTGAGGAGGAGCCATTGTTGGAGGATTTGTGATTTGGGAATTGAAGAATGGAAACTAAGGTTTGTGATTTGGGGTAAGATAACAGTTTGAGTAAAGAGTGAATGAGGGTAGAGGGAAAAATGACGTATAGGTTTATATAAAAAACTGAAAATATGACAACCGGTCGACCAACTAATTTTGACCGGTCGACCGTTTTCAACCAGAGAGCAAACGGTCGACCGGGTATAATAGGGGCGGTCGACCGGTTTTGGTCTGCTGTGAAATTTAAGTTAATTTTTCAAGTTTTTATCATATATTAACCTATATATATTATATTTTATACGTAATACAAAATGTAACCGTCATTACACAAGAGATAGATAAAGATATAATAACTATATATAAATCTAATGAGAAAGTTCGTCATTAGAATTATCGTTGTTTCCTTCAATACGTTTCGACCATGGACTCCATTGTTTCTGAGCTCCTTCATTCTTCTCATAGTTCCGATCCCATGAGTTAGGACTTTTAGATGTTGATGGCCTAGACGGCATTGGTTCATGTACGTCATGTTTGTTGGAACCGCAGAAAAATGTTGCCAACTTTTCTAAAACGGACAATCGTGCCGACGTCCGTTGTTGCTCGTGATAAAGTTGACTTTGCCCGTAATGGAGTTGTCTCTGAAGGTCTATCTGATGTTTCTGGTAGTGGTGTATCTCATCGATTTGAGCTTTGGTACGAGGAGAATAAAATAGTGTCCGCTTTACTCGTTTTGAATTTGGAGTTTTATCAGACATACAAGAACATTGATGATGACAACTTGATTTTTGTTTTGGAGTTGTAGGAGAATAAAATTCCTCCGACTCAGAACTCGTAATTGAAATGTATGATTCTTGAGCACATTTATCATAAATGTGAGCCATATTGTATGTTGTATAGAATATTATGGTTAGATAAAAAGAAAAGATGATCAAAATATATGATTTTTGCAAGCTTATATACAAGTTTTTTGAGTATAAACCTATGGATGTGAGTTAATGATAAATATTAACCAAGAAAACATAAGCAGAAATTTTATTGTAAATCTAAAATTAGCTTTCTTTTAAAAACTGAATTTATAAAATGAGTAAAGAGAATTTAACCATTAAATAAAGCAGTGGCTTATATTTAATGTAAGAAAAATATAGTTTATGCAATAGTTAAAGTTAAAGGATAACTAAAAAGAATAACTAAAGGATAACTAACAAGAGGACGTTCTTTAGAAATTACTTAGTCGAGATTTTTTCTTGAAATTAAACCAAGCTCTCTTCGTAATCTAATAAAATTAGATTCGAGCAGAGGCTTAGTAAAAATGTCTGCTAATTGATTGTCAGTATGAACATATTTAAGACATATATTTCCTTTGTCAATATTATCTCGAAGGAAATGATGACGGATATCAATGTGTTTGGTTCTGGAGTGATTTACTGGATTTTTAGAGAGATTTATAGCACTAGTGTTATCACAGTATATAATAGAATTTGATAAATGAATATCAAAATCTTGAAGTGTTTGTTTCATATATAGTACTTGAGTACAAGCAAGAGCTGCTGATATATATTCAGCTTCACATGTTGATAGTGAAACACAATTCTGTTTCTTACTGAACCAAGAGACAAGTGATTTTCCAATAAAATGGCACGTACCACTTGTACTTTTTCTATCCGTTCGTGAGCCACCGAAATCAGCATCACTATATGATACTAATTCAAATGGACATTCTTTTGGATAAAAAAGACCGAAATCTTTGGTATTATTAAGATAACGAATTATACGTTTCACTGCTCGTAGATGTGACTCCTTTGGATCGGCTTGAAAACGAGCACATAAACAAACACTCATTATTATATCTGGACGACTAGCTGTAAGATAAAGAAGAGAACCAATCATGCTTCGATACAATTTCTGGTCAACATTCTTACCACTTTCATCTTTGTCAAGATGTGTAGTTGTACTCATAGGAGTTGGTTTACCAGATGTATTTTCTAATCCGAAGCGTTTGATAAGGTTTTCACGGTATTTTTCTTGATTAATAAAAATTCCGTTTGAAAGTTGCTTTATTTGAAGTCCAAGAAAATAAGATAGTTCTCCCATATGAGACATTTCGAATTCTTTGGTCATAATATTTGCAAATTCTTTGCAAAGTTTATCGTTTGTTGAACCAAAGATGATATCGTCTACATATATCTGGATAACTAGAATATCTTTTCGAGAATGTTTAATAAACAAAGTTTGATCGACTTTGCCTATTTGAAATCCTGAGCTAATAAGATAGCTACGTAGTCGTTCATACCAAGCACGAGGTGCTTGTTTTAAACCATACAGAGCTTTCTTAAGTTTGAACACATGGTCAGGATATTTTTCATGTACGAACAGAGGAGGTTGTTCGACATAGACATTCTCTTTGATAAATCCATTGAGAAAAGCACTTTTGACATCCATCTGATAAAGTTTGAAATTATGATGACAAGCAAAAGATAATAGGATTCTAATAGCTTCTAGTCGAGCAACTGGTGCAAAAGTTTCTTCATAATCGATACCTTCTTCCTGATTATATCCTTGTGCTACTAATCTTGCTTTATTTTTGGTGATATTGCCTTGTTCGTCAGCCTTATTTTTATAGACCCATTTAGTACCAATTACTGACTGATCAGTTGGTCTTGGAACAAGTTCCCAAACGTTATTGCGCTCAAACTGATTTAGTTCTTCCTGCATGGCAATGATCCAATAATCATCTGTAGCAGCTTCTTTTGGATTCTTAGGTTCGATATTTGAGAGAAAAGCGACATGACCCATTTGATTGAGTTGACTCCTTGTTCTGACATGTGATGTTATTTCACCGATTATATTTTGAGCCGGATGGTCTCTTAATATTCTTGGTGGTGATTGTAACTCACATGTTTGAGGAATATTCTCAATAACTATTTTCGAGTCAGAATCAATATTTGTGATGATTTGATTGTCAGTGACTATTGATTCGTCATCATCTGATATAGTGTGAGGGTGCTGATAGATTTCATCAAAAGAGACATGAAGTGATTCTTCAATAGTTTTGGTTCGTTTATTAAATATCCGATAGGCCTTACTTCGTTCCGAATAACCGACAAATATTCCTTCATCGGCCTTTGAATCGAATTTGCCAAGCTGGTCTTTTGTATTTAAAATAAAGCACTTCGAACCAAAAACTTTGAAGTATGAGATTTTAGGCTTCCTTTTGTTAAATAATTCATAAGGAGTATTCTTGGTAAGAGGTCTTATGGATACACGATTTAAAACATAACTGGCAGTTGCCACAGCTTCTGCCCAAAAATGTTTTGGTAAGGTGGTTCCATTCAATAATGTTCTTGCACATTCTTGTAAAGTTCGGTTTTTCCGTTCTACAACTCCGTTCTGTTGTGGAGTTCTGGGAAACGAAAAATTATGATATATACCTTTCTTTGTACAAAATTGTTCAAATTCATTATTTTCAAACTCTCCGCCATGATCACTTCTTATATTTTTAACTTTAATCCCTTTTGATTTTTGAATTCTTTTGACGAAAGATTTGAAATGATCGAAAGTATCACTTTTATTTTTTAAGAAAATTGTCCATGTATAAGGAGAGAAATCATCAACAATTACAAGCACATATTTACTGTGATTTATTGATTGAACTCTAGTAGGTCCAAATAAATCCATGTGTAGTAACTCAAGTGGTTGTAATGTTGATATGACTTTCTTGGATTTAAAAGATGATTTGGTCAATTTTCCTAATTGACATGCATCACAAATGTTGTTAACTTTAAAACTCATTTTGGGTAGACCTCTAACTAGATTGTTTTTGGCTAGCTTGTCAATAGTTCTGAAGTTTATATGACAGAAGCGTTTGTGCCATAGCCATGGATCATTGTCATTAGCCACAAGACACATATCTGAATTATGATTAATGTTCATATTCAAAATATATATATTTCTGTCTCTATAACCTTCGAAAACCAAATTATGGTCTTTATCTAAAATACTACACTTATTATTTGAAAATGAAATTATAAAACCCTTGTCACATAACTGACTAATACTTAGCAAATTGTGTTTCAAATTTCTAACTAGCATGACATTAGTAATAAGAGGTAAGTTAGATGTACCGCAATTGCTCACATCGCCTTTGCCGATGATATAGCCTTTTGAATTGTCTCCAAAAGTGACGGAGCCACCATCTGAATATGTAATATTTGTTAATAAACTCTTGTCTCCCGTCATGTGCTTTGAGCAACCACTGTCCAATATCCACTTTCCTCTTTTATTAAGTGGGACCTGCAAAAAATAGAATTAAGTCCATGGTACCCACTTTTTATAGGGTCCTAAGAGTTAGGTCTTAGGAGTCCAAACCCATTTGGGTCCGGTATCCCCTTTATATATATAATTGTTATTAAAATGCACAGTATTCATGAATTGCTGAATGTATTTGTTCCTAATCAAATTGTTATTTGTATTAGGAACCCATATTTTGATAGTCTTGACATTTTTCTTTTGAAATTTCACAATTGGTTTTGGTTTGGAATATAATAAACTAAGATTTTTCTTAGCTTCAGTTTTTTGTACTTTCTTTTTCCTTTTATTTCCAAGATGTTTCTTGGTTTCTTTTTGTTATATCCCAATCCTTGTTTGTCTGAAATAGATTGTGAACTTTCAATGATTTTTGTTAAGTTTTCTCGACCTTTGTTAAAGTTAGAAACATTTTGAGTAATGTCATCAAACTTTTTTTGTAAGCTAGCTTTTTCTAGGTCTAGAATTTTGACTTTTGCTTTAAGCTCATGATTTTCAGTAGTGAGAGCATTATTTTTCTCTTTTTGAGTTTCTATTTCTTGACTCAAAAGAGATATTTGAGAATCAACATTAGATGATGATTCTTGAATATTTTCAAGTTCCTCTTCTAATATTTTCTTCTCATCTTTTAACATATCTCGTTCAAGCTCTATTCTACTTAAATCTGCTTTGACTACTTTTAATTGACGTTTTATGTCTTTATATTTGACTATCAATTCAGCATTAATATCAAGTAATTCATCAAATGTAGGAATTTGTACCTCATCTTCTGTTGCCATGAAACAAACATTAGCTTGTTCATTCTCTGAATCACTTTCACTTTCTGATGAAGATGACTCTGAATCATCCCATGTTACTGAGAAAGCTCGTTTCTTAGATTTGTCCTTTTTATATATGAATTTGTCATTTTCTGACTTCTTCTTTTGTTCTGGACAATCTTTCTACATGTGTCTCTTTTTGTGGCAGTTGAAACATTCTATAGCAGATGAAGATGGTTTATTCGATCCGGGTTTCCTTTTATTGTAACGACTGGCTTTTCGATATTTTAAGAATTTTTTGAATCCTTTCGCAATGAATGCCAAATCTTCGTCTTCAGAATCTGATTCATTTTCATCTTTCTCAACATGAAATGCTACATTTTTCTTTTCTTCCTTCTGTTCTTTTCTAGCCTGCAAATTTGCTTCATAGGACATTAAATTTCCTATCAATTCATCTGGCTTCATGACGGAAAGGTCATTAGCCTCTTCGATTGCTAATACTTTTCCTTCCCATTCACTAGTCAGAGAATGTAGGACTGTTGAAACAACATCAAAATCAGAATACTTTTGTCCTAAGCCAATAAGTGCATGGTGAATAGTTTGAAACCGTGAATACATGTCATTGATCGTCTCATTTGGTTTCATTTTGAAATTTTGAAATTGACTTTTCAGCATGGCTATTTTGGCTTGTTTAACCTTGTTAGTACCTTCATGAGTGATTTTTAGTGTTTGCCAAATTTGATATGCAGTAGTGCAGATACTAACACGGTTATATTCATTTTGGTCTAATGCACAGAACAACATATTTATTGCTTTTGCATTTACAGCTGCTGCCGTTTTCTCAGCTGCAGTCCATTCTGAATAATTAGTTGTTGGATTCACTATTTCTCTTTGAGTGGCATTCCAAGCATCATAGCTATTTGATTGCATAAAGAATGACATACGTGTTGCCCAATAACTATAGTTAAGACCATTGAAAAATGGAGGTCTTTGTGTCGATTGACCCTCCGTGTAAGTGGTGTTTTGAGTGCTAGTACTTACGTTATTTGCCATATTACTATAATATATCAAATAACTGTGTTATGGTTATATGATGACCTTGCTCTGATACCAAATGAAAGTGCGGTGTGTATACAATTATATGTGCTAATATAGTATACACGGATCGTGTAATATGGATTACAATACAAATGCGAAAATAGATGATAATAGCATAGTAAATAAAAAAATAGAAAAATCACACCAGAGATTTTTATACTGGTTCGGAGCACCGTCCTACGTCCAGTCCCAGACTTCTATCTGGATTTTCACTATTAACTTCCTCGCTTCACCCGGAGGAACAGGTTTACAACACCCGAACAGCCGAACGGGATTTCACGCCTCTAATACACTGAGGACTTCAACACTTGCCTCTTACAACACAGAGGACTTCAACAAAAGAACAAATATAATTGTTGTTGACAATTTGTGCTCTTGAAAACACGGATTTGTCACTAGCAGTACACCCTTCCTATAATCTTATCCTCAAAGTATGCGATATGATGTTTTGAAAAGATTAAGGAAAGTATATTATTGAATCAAAGGATATGAAATAGTTTCAAAGATTCAATAAATAATTTAGAGCTTTTATAATGCGGAATTAAGACCAGAGATTAGATTAAAAGAATATATGAAATCGTTATTCTTTAATCAACGAATTGGATGAGTTTATATAGATAAGAATGGTTGTAACTCTTTGCCATTAAGAGATATGATCTTTGGTGAAAGGTTAAGAGATGCAACCTTTGGAGAAGAGAAGTGTCTTTTGGAAAAATTGCTTTCTGTTCAAAAATGGTCGACAGGTTAAAAAGTGACCAGTAGACAGGAATTTAAAATATATATACGTTATGTGCATGTGTGCATGTTCATTGTGCATTTTACACAGAAACGGTCGACCGTACGATTATTAACCGGTCGACCGGTTCCTGTTAATTTGCACAATGAATGTTCAATGCTTTTAAAACGTATATATATCGATTATATTGAGGTGCATGATTATTTGAGGATAGATTTTAACAAGTTTATCACTATTACAATATCAAATAATCAACCTATAATCTATAGTTACATATGTAGCTCTAATGACCTTGTTTTGTCGATCGCCCTATTTGTCAGAAATCAAAACTTTCATAAAGCTTGTGACTCAACATACCGAACCATATTCTCCACACATATTATGCAGATCCGTGACCATATTACATGTATACCGATCCATCCATATTTCTTCTAATTTGTCAAACATTCATCCCAATCCCTATTCCAACCAGGCTAAACCTCGTAATCAAACATCCTGCATCATCCACCTATTAACTCCATTTATCCCAGGCCTGATACAACTGCCCAAACATTATTTCTTGATCATGTGGCTATTGTCTCATGATTATCTTTCCCATCAGCAGTTGAGTCTGGCCCCTATAATCAGATCTATGTAGCCGGGCCAAGGCATCGGGTAACAAATATTAATAGCATGAACACCATATTGGGTAGTTCGTAGCATGTTCCTCATCATCTCAATGAAAATGGTTTGCGTATTAGCATTTTCCACCCTAAGCCTGCTATCTCTTCCTCTGCTCCAAAGGTGGAGTTTTTAGCAGCTTTCCTTGCATGCCAGCTCATTCATAAAACCTGTAATAAGAATTATCAATTCCCACGAAGGAAAACTACATCAATAGTACTTGTGCTTGAAATCGAAAAACTATATATATTACTAATATCTAGTTTTAATAACCATAATAAATAAAAAGTAAGGTGTCTTATATACACTTTACCCATTCTAGAGTGATAACTCATAATCCATCCCCAATGGATCCTTATATCCCTTAGGTTTACTACACAAATCAAGTATTGAAACCATGTGTGATAAGGGCCCTACACTCTTGGTACCTAATATACATATATAGTATGCTATAATAGTACCCGTTAGATGTAGGAGATTGTCAAGGGTATGAACATTTAAACTCCAATAAACAAACCTAGTGTATATCTCACGGTGCAAGGATAAAATATAATAGTCAATCATATATATAATACATAAGACAATAATAACTAAGATGAACCACATAATCAGAGCACAAAAGGTTCATCATAGCTATATACACAGATCACGGAGTTACACATAAATAATAATCCTAAATGTGTTATCTCTAAAAAAAGTAAAGCATCATTAAAGCTCCACAATGGTGCAGCAGAAGAATAGTAGTAAGCTCCAAAATAAAAATATAGACAAGCACTAGAATCCTGCTCATCCACTGAATTGCTCTATGTGTTAATTTCACACCTGCATCTAGTCCAGTCATTTACGAGTACTCAAGATAATAAAAACAAAAGAATAAAACCGTGAGTCAGACGATAATCTGGTGAAAGCGATAAACAATATCAAGATACTACAAGAGTCGATATAGTAAAAAAGTGACACAAAGTGACGCAGCGGATATACCAAAAATGAATGAAACGGTGAAAAGTTGAATCGATGGATTGAAAATACCCAAGTGCCCAAATCCGTTGATCTCAAGAGATACCGGATTCTAGCTATCACCAACACTTTGATCGTGCACGATACTGTGTTAAAAGATCTACGATTCTTCTACGTTGATCTCGCGCACGAGATTCCGTGAATTGGCTTCAAATCCGTTAATTCGAGTGCACTCGAATAACCGAAAATGGAGAAAGGAGAAAACGCTCAACTTCCAATTTTAAAGAGGCACAAAGCACTCAAAAAAAAGTTTATTCAAAATCAACCACCTTTTACAAATGACACAACCCCGTTATTTATAGGGTTTTACAACACCCAGACCTGCGACCTACAATACGAACGACCTACGACCTAACAGATATAGGCAACAAGCGACTTAACGAAATACAAGTTACAACATACAAACGACCTCACCACATATACAACGGCCTACGACCTTGCGACATAAGAACTCGGCTTCAGTAGCGACGTAACTTCAAGAGCGACCTAGCATTGAATGGCTTAAAGAAAATACGGCAACGATGTCTTGAGCTTCAGCGGCCTAAAGCCATGCGACCTAACACACTAGGTCGTTCGGAGCGACCTAAGAAATCTCTGCTTCAGGAATCTTGAACAACATAAGATGTATGCGACTTAACACACTAGGTCGTTCCACCTCCTCCACTCCATAATTTGCTAGGTCGTAGCTTGTTAACTCGTTATTTTGGTGCAATGTTTCTTCCTCACCTTGTCCTGCTACACCGTAGCTCATTAGGTCGCTGACGACTCAAAGAACCCAAGCGACCTAAAATCACCACACTATCTTCCGAGTGACTTAAGGAGTTGGGACGACTTATCTCATTATGTGCTGCATCATCCCCCCTCCCACCCGGTTGACAAGAATTCGACCCCAAATTCATACTTTTTTCTTCTTCGATAAGCTTATGCTCATGATACGGAATCAAGTGTTTGACGTTAAAAACATCGGCAGTACGGACATGGTCCGGCAACCTTAACTGATAAGCATTATCATTGATCTTCTTCGAGATTTCTATTGGACCAATCTTTCTAGCTTTCAATTTGTTGTAAGTTCCAACTGGAAATCGATCTTTCGTCAATACTTCATAAACAAAATCACCCTCTTTGAAGTGCACACTCCTTCGCTTCTTATCTGCCAGTTGCTTATATTTCTCATTTGACTTAAGCAATCATTCATGAACAATCTTGTGGCACTCCTGCAACTCATTCACGAAATCACAAGCTCGTTTAACAACCCCTTTCTGAAGTGGTACTGTCGACAAATCCAACGGTCCCTTCAGAATTGCTGAATATACTACTTGAAATGGACTGAATCCAGTACTTCGATTCACTGCATGATTATGTGCGAATTCCGCCTGACACAATTTCACATCCCAGCTCTTCAAATTATCTTTCACAAGACATCTCAACAAGGTTTCCAAAGATCTATTCACCACTTCCGTTTGCCCATCTGTTTGTGGATGATAAGCGCTACTAAAATTCAGCTTAGTCCCAACCATCTTTCACAGACTCAACCAAAAATGACTTAGAAATCGAGTATCCCGATCAGAAACAATGGCCTCAGGTAGCCCATGTAGTCGATAAACCTCTTTAAAGAATAATTGAGCAACACGGACTGCATCAGCTGTCTTCTTACAAGCTATGAAATGTGCCATCTTCGAAAATCTATCCACCACAACGTATGTAGAATCATTTCCTCGTTGTGTTCTTGGCAAACCCAAAACAAAGTCCATGCTAATATCAACCCATGGTCAAGTAGGCACTGGCAATGGCATATACAATCCTGCATTCGTAGTTGTCCCTTTGGAAACTTGACATATGTGACATCTCTCCATAAATCTTTCAACTTCTTTCCTTATGGAAGGCCAAAAATATGACTGGGAAATCAACTGCAAGGTACGATCTCTTCCCACATGTCCTTCTTCATGCAATTCTTTCACAATCTTCATTCATAAACTGCCATTTGGTATACACAACCGATCTCCCTTGAATAGAAAACCATCTACCAATACATATTCATTCGTCTTCCCTTTCTTGACTTCATCTACAATCTTAGCAAAGTAAGGATCCTCAACAAACAATTCTGGCAAAACATCAAACCCTGTCACTTCAACTCTCATTGTAGTCAACAAATGATTTCTTCTACTCAATGCATCTGCCACATGGTTTGTAACTCCCGACTTATGCTTTACAACGAATGTAAACTGTTGTAAGTATGCGATCCATGATGCATGCCTGGCTGCAATCTTATTTTGTCCCTGCAAATGTTTCAAAGCTTCATGATCTGTATACAAAACAAATTCTTTATGGAACAAATAATGTCTCCAATACTTCACAACTTGCACAATAGCATAAAACTCCACGTCATAAGTATTGTATCTCATCTTGCTCCAGAAAGCTTCTCACTGAAATAAGCAATTGGATGGCCCCTCTGACTCAACACCCCTCCAATTCCAACTTTAGATGCATCAGTATGTAATTCAAATAGCAACTGAAAATCCGACAAAACTAGAACTGGTGCTGTCGTCAAAAGTTCCTTGATTCGCTCAAAAGCAAATACTGCTTCCTTTGACCATGAAAACTGCTTGCCCTTCATACAATCAGTAACAGGTGTCATCATGCTACTGAAATGTGGAATAAACCTTCGGTAGAATGATGCTAAACCATGAAAACTTCTCACTTCAGTTATAGTCCTGGGTTGTGGCCAATTTCTGATTGCTTCAACTTTACTTTGATCCACCTGGATACCTTCCTTGGACAATACATACCCCAAAAACAAAACACTATGCATCATGAACCCGCATTTCTTTGTTGCCGCATAAAATTACTCCTGGCAAAGTATCATCAACACTTCCCGCAAATGTAGTAGATGTTCTTCGGTGCTCCCACTATATATCAATATATCATCAAAGTATACCACTACGAACTTTCTAATAAACGGTCGAAAGATCTGATTCATTACTCGCATAAAAGTACTTGGTGCATTCGAAAGACCAAATGGCATGACCAGCCATTCATACAACCCTTCCCGTGTCTTGAAAGCTGTCTTCCATTCATCACCTGGTCGAATTCGAATATGATGATACCCACTCTTCAGATCAATCTTTGAAAAGATAGCAGCTCCGCTCAACTGTCTAACAAATCATCCAATCTAGGCATCAGAAATCCGTACCTCACTGTAATCTTGTTTAGTGCTCGACTATCTGTACACATTCTCCAAGTTCCATCCTTCTTCGGCACTAACAATGCTGGTACTGCACAAGGACTTAAACTTTCTTGTACGCGCCCTTGTTCAAGTAACTCCTCCATCTGCCTTCTCAACTCTTCGTGCTCCTTCGGACTCATTCGGTAATGTGGTCTATGTGGTAACACAGCTCCCGGAACAAGATCAATCTGGTGTTGTATGTCTCTCAACGGTGGTAACTCTTTCGGCAATTCTTCAGGAAATACATCTTCAAACTCCTTCAATACTGGCTTAACTTCTTCAGGAATTTCAACTGCTTCACTACTTTCACGTCCAATTAACAAAAATACTTCAGGCTCATCCTCCACTTCCTTGACAAATTCCTTCAAAGATAACAGAGTCTTTAGTTCTTCAATCTCCTCCAACTTGTTTTCACTTTGTTGTCGCTGTTTAGGAACTAAAGTGATTTTGGTGCCCTCGAACATGAAACTATAACAGTTAGTCCTCCCATCATGTTGCACAGCTCTATCGTATTGCCACGGTCTCCCCAACAACAAATGACATACATCCATATCCACAAAATCACACCAAATTTCATCTTTATACTTCTTTCCGATGGAAAAAGTTACACAAGCTCTTCGATTAACCTTCACTTCCCCACCTTTCCTCAACCACGCTAATTTGTAAGGTTTGGAATGCTTTTCAGTCTTTAACGCCAACTTCTTTACAGCTTCTGAAGAGATGATATTACCACAACTTCCTGCATCGATAACAAACTTGCAAACCCTTCCCAAAATAGTGCATGTTGACTGAAAAATGTTACTCCTCAACCAACTAGTCTCCTCTTCCTACTTTGGTGTCAAGCAAGATCGCCTCATCATTAAAGAATATCCTTCGTCTCCTGCCAATAATTCTTCTTCCTCCTCAACTTGTAGTGAATTTGAACATTCTACTTCTGCATTCTCATCCTCAACCTCAGCAACCATCACTCGCTTCTTAGGCTTCGGACATTCATTGCTCTTATGACCAAACTCCTGGAAGTTATAACACTTGAAATTGTTGTTGACCTTGGTCTTAGCAACTTCATTGACAACCGGTTTCCCAACAGCCTTGGAAACATTCGTATTGCTACTAGCCCCTTTCACTTGATTGTTGGAATTTGTAAACACACCACCTCCTCTTCTACCTTGCTTCTCCCAAGCTAGAGCCTTCTGGTGTGCTTCAGCAACGGATCTTGGATCAAACATATTCACCATATCCTGAATTTGCATTCTCAATCCTCCAACAAATCTAGTTGTCAATTGTTCCTCCGTCTCCATGATATCATTTCTAGCAATCAGTTGATAAAACTCATCTGCATAGTCATTTACCGACTTGGTCCCTTGTCTCAGATTCTGTAAGCGCTGATACATAAGAGACTGATAATTATAAGGTAAGAAAGTAGCTTTCATCAACTTCTTCATCTTCTCCCATGAAACAATCTTTGAATTTCCCATCCTTTCCCGTGTAAGTTTAGTTTGTTGCCACCATGCCATAGCTCTTCCCCTCAATCGTGTAGCAACCAACTTAACTCTACGATGTTCAGGTACTTCCTTGAAGCCAAAAATTTCTTCAACATTTGATAACCAATCCAGAAACTCTTCCGCAATCATTCCTCCTTTGAATTCTGGAATCTCTGTTTTCATCCCCGACTCCCATTTACGATCATCTTCTACCTCCCGATATGGATTTCGTACATGGTCTCGATCTCGATAATGAACACTACCTCTGTCACCATCTTCCTCATAGTCAAATGTACTTCGATATCGATCTCGACCAAAACATTTCCAGGATCACGCATATCTCTTCTACTATGTCTTTCAGCATCATGATATGGTTCATCTCCAAATTCACGTGGAGTTCTTCTCTCTTCATTCCTGTACTCATGGTATTCTCTTCTCATTGAAACTGATGATTCTCTTCTTTCTCTACAAGATTGTGGTGACACCCTCCTCGCTACCGCAACCAATGGCGAAACTCCGTTTCCTCCATGGTTCGAGATTGGTAACCTTCCCCTTTGACTTTGGTTCATATCATTCATCAATTTCTCTAACTTTCCAATACCTTCATCGAACTTTTCATTGATTCGTTGTTCCATTTGCTCAGCTTCTTGTCTACGATATACATCTTCAACATTTTGAAATCGATTGGCACATCTCGGAGGCATTGTTGTATCATCAACAAATCCAAACACACACTTCAATAACTCTCGGCCTGTACTTACTCTCGGCCTGCACTTACTTGGCTCGGCTTTGATCAAACTTCAACTATGCTCCAACAGGCTCGGCTTAGCTATGATTGGCTAAGTCTAGCTTTGATACCAAACTGACGCAGCGGATATACCAAAAATGAATGAAATGGTGAAAAGTTGAATCGATGGATTGAAAATACCCAAGTTCCCAAATCCGTTGATCTCAAGAGATACCGGATTCTAGCTATCTCCAACACGTTGATCACGCACGATACCGTATTAAAAGATCTACGATTCTTCTACGTTGATCTCGCGCACGAGATTCCGTGAATCGGCTTCAAATCCGTTGATTCGAGCGCACTCGAATAACCGAAAATGGAGAAAGAAGACAACGCTCAGCTTCCAATTTTAAAGAGGCACAAAGCACTCAAACAAAAGTTTATTCAAAATCAACCACCTTTTATAAATGACACAACCCCGCTATTTATAGGGTTTTACAACACCCAAACCTGCGACCTACAATACGAACGACCTACGACCTAACAGATATAGGCAACAAGCGACTTAACGAAATACAAGTTACAACATACAGATGACCTCACCACATATACAACGACCTGCGACCTTGCAACTTAAGAACTCGGCTTCAGTAGCGACGTAACTTCAAGAGCGACCTAGCATTGAACGACTTAAAGAAAATACGGCAGCGATATCTTGAGCTTCAGCGACCTAAAGCCATGCGACCTAACACACTAGGTCGTTCGGAGCGACCTAAGGAATCTCTGCTTCAGGAATCTTGAACAACATAAGATGTATGCAACTTAACACACTAGGTCGTTCCACCTCCTCCACTCCATAATTCGCTAGGTCGTAGCTTGTTAACTCGTCATTCTGGTGCAATGTTTCTTCCTCCCCTTGTGTCCTGCTACACCGTAGCTCGTTAGGTCGCTAACGACTCAAAGAGCCCGAACGACCTAAAATCACCGCACTATCTTCCGAGCGACTTAAGGAGTTGGGACGACTTATCTCATTATGTGCTGCATCACAAAGTATGTAGAGTCATACCTGACCGGTCCCTGCATCCAACAAGTTAGAATATAATACCATATATGCTACACTATCATCATCATAACAATATACTACAATAAATATAATATGGGTGTCAGGGTACCTAGCTCAATAGTACCAACATCATGAGGCATCCATTCAAATAACATAACCATCATCAACCATAGCGATCATATAAAGCATATAACAAGCATGCACAACAACTATCACCAATGACCCACTTCATCCTGACCATCACTAAGATGTGACATCACCTTGACTATCACCAAGGTCACACATCATCACCATGATGTCACTTCAAATATGTAACATCCCCTTACTTGGAGGTCCAAAACTAATGGCTACGTACTAGTACACAATCTGTCTGTTGCATCATCTTATTTGTGTTGGTTTAGGTAAAAATAGTAGTAAATACTATCATTTGCTTCGGTTTTTATTAACAAAAACAACGATTAGTCTATTAAAAGCATTAGAAAATAAATAAATAAAATTTGCAACTGTTTTTATCTACAATTATAGCAAATACATAGTTATTTGCGACTACTGTATGTATGACCATCGCAAATATCAACCCTACCTAAAACATTTCCCGCTTACCAAATTTATTTCCCTCCACCTACTCCTTCGTTACTTCAACAAAAAAAATCGAAGTTGCCCAAATCAAATCAAATCGTTGCGCCCTAACCTTTGCTAATGCCCCATCCTCCAACTCCGACACCAACAAATCACTACTGCCCTATCAAATCACTATCACGTCCTGCTCCGACTTCACGGATGCTTCTACCATGTTAGATCCATGTCGAAAAACATCTCTGTCGCTATCAAAATCCTCGATAAACCTGAAATCGTTAGCCCCGACGTCGCTGCTTGATCCTACGCGAGTCTCCGCATGGCAAAGAAACCGTGGTGCCCCAAGTACTTTCTGGTAAAGAAACTATGGTGCTCTGTGTAGTTTGAGGCAAAGAGAAAGGGGCATTTTTGGTGGTTTGAGGCAAAGAAATAATGGGTTTTCTATGGCTAAAAGATAGAATTCTACGATTACTTGGCGGAGTTTGAGGGGAATCAAAAGCTTAAGTTACTGAATGAATAATATTTTGAATGCCTCGACTTGTGTAGGGTTCTGGGGATGTATATGTTTCGAAATCGCAAAGTATAGCGTTTCTTAACAATATTGTCTTCTGTGATGGTGAATCTTCCTACTCTCCTTGTAGGCATTTTGTTTTTGATATATGATAATAGTTTGAGTCTAAATAATGAAAATATATTGAGCAACATTGGTTATATACTGTTTCAGTTTTTTCTAGTCCGTAATTTCGCTCAGTTTCTTGGGTTTTTAGTTTTCCTTTGGAATTCGAAGATAATAGAAATTTTAACCTACTCATAAACCGTTGGAAAATGCATGAAATCGTGAAAAGAATTTGTTTAAATAACGAAAACCAGAGAAGGATGGATTTATATCTATACTGAAAAGGATGCAGAAAAAATTAATCTGTTTTAGACGTGATACTGAACAAACAATTCAATTGATATTACGTATTATTAAAAAACATTTTTGGCTATAATAAAAACAATTTAATTGATATTACATGTGTTATCCCGCCTTTTGGCAAGGCCGTGACACTAAGGAATTGAATAGAAACCAAAGACGTCTGTCCCGAAGATCGATTATACGTAGGTTCCCTATGGATGTCAGTAAAACGATTTCGAGTCCAGATCAAGATACAATTGATATGACATGAGAAGAAAAGCTATGAAAGTCAATGTTCTAAATTTCAAGTCAATCGGAGTTTGTATGCTCAAGATACGATGGATGCAATCCAAAGAAATCAACTCACACGCAACCGTCTGTTTGTATCCATCATTTTGCATCCATCTGTTTGTATCCATCATTTCGCATCCATCTATTCATATCCATCACGTTATCTATCATTCGTATCCATCACGTTATCAGTTGTTCATATCCTTCAAATTGGTTCAACCTCATATCGATCAATTGGAGGTAGTTCGTATCGATGCCAATCGCACAGTTCGTATCGATCGATCAATGATCGATACGAATAAAACAACCTCCCGATATCGATACGAAATGGCCCTCAGCTATCGATACGAAATATCCTATGAGTATTGATATGAACAGAACAACTTCGATCAATACGAACAAGGCCAAGAAAATCGATACGAACAGAAAAACTTCGATCGATACGAACAAGACCAAGTCAGATCGATACGAATAAGGCGCAAACATTAGGAAGACTCGATCGATTCGACATGAACTTTCGATCGATCCTGAAAGCAAGCGCCACGTCAACAGGCATCACGTGCATGATCATCGATACGAAATGATCGATTCGAACAGCATCGATATGGATAGAACGACAACTGAAAAGCCTAAACTTGCATCGATCATAACTCACAATCTATAAGTCCGAATGCCACCAAATTTTCACAGGAGCTTACGTACATTCTCAGCAACATTCAAAATCGATCCCGACTCGATTGGATGAAGTTTTGATCGATACAAAGCTTGTTAGTATCGATCCCATATCATTTGAAAATCACGTGAGATCGACCGCGTGGGCCGACCCATATGCCAGAAGAGGTCTCCCGAGATTTGAGCGAGATATTGGCATCCTACGCCTATAAATAGCATCCCAGAGTCTATAGAAAAAGGACTTTTAGATCTTTCTACGTCCAGACTCTGCCAAAACTTTTTTTTCACTCCAAGATCACTGTTGTACTCGAAATTTACTTCTATAATCCACTGTAATGAGTTGTAATCAACAAATAAACATCAATAAAATCATCAATTTCATAGTGGACGTAGGCCATACGCTGAAACACTCTAAATCTCTGTGTTTCTGCATGTTTTTCTTATCTGTTTTTGAAGTATTTGTTAGATAATCCTCTTTTTACATTTACTTTCTTCATTTTATCTCTTCAAATACTTCTGAAGAGCATTCTGCCCAATTTTGGTACAAACATCTTGGTGCTTTCATCGAGAAAACATGGTTTTTCTCCTGCTCATTGATCTACTATCGATATCAGATTGCATAAATCTAAGAAGAAGATCCAGATCTCAAGTTCAGAGTTCTTCCATCCTATTAAGATTTGCATCAGATCCAAGAAAGAGCTTTGCTATTCATCATGGTAAACACAAGGACCACCTCTACTTCTGCAGTTCCAGAAGGACAGGATCGACAAAGTACAGTGCAACTACCTCCAATTGATCAGAATGCTGTCGGACCATCAGATATGCAAGACCCTGTCACCAGGGAAGAGTTTCAGATGCTAATGTAAGAGCTAACATAGAGCCATCAACAACTTACTCAACAGATGCGTGCCAACGTAGAATTACCAATCAACTGAATTGCCAAAGTCATAGGAGATCCAGGAGGGATCAAGCTTCTTATTCATCTATTGAAAGTTCAGCTTCTTCAGACTATCATCACAGATCTATGCGCCCACGATTAGATGGGAGTTATACCCAAGCTATTGGACATCGGCACGCACTGAGCCTTGGACAACCAAGAGTTGTCTCATCCACCAGCCATCAGACTGGACCCACCTCCTGAGGAGGTACTATTCCATATCATGTTACAAATAACCAAGCTACTGCCACTGGTACTGAACCGGAAGTTTATGCCCGAAACCGAATAGATCTGATCCAACGTGAGCATACTCCCGAAGCTTACATCCCTGAAGACTTAGAACCAAGGAGACGAGACCTAGACCATCGACCACGACCGGCCCAGCCTTGCATTGTAGAACCTGACCACACCTTGTCCTAGCACGCTCAAAATGTCTGGATGCTAGATATACCAACGATGATATGTAAAATGATCCGTGGAAGTCAGGGTTTCACTAATGACGACTGGGGAATCTCCCAGAGACATACCCCTTCCACTAATGACATACTCTATGCTGAACCACCTCAGTGATTCAGGATGCCAACTCTACCCGTCTATGAAGGAAGCTCAGTTTCTAATTAGCATATTGTGAAGTACGAGTGGTTGATGAATGATGCACGAGCTGATGATGCAGTTAAATGCCAATGTTTTCCAATCTCTCTTGGAGGCATAGCTACCATGTGGTTTACATGTCTGCCACCTCGATCTATCTCATGTTTTGATGAGTTGGCAACAAAGTTTGTTGATTAGTTTTAGATGCATGTAACGAGGTCGAAGAATGTTAACACTTTGTCTAGTGTCACTCAAGCAAATGGAGTGACACTCAGACGTTATATAGAAATATTTCATGCTACGTATGTCGAGATTACAATCCCAACGATAACTCTGTTTCGATGGCACTAACTAAGGGGATTGATCCTGATTTTGAATTTGGCTACTGGTTGGCCGGAAAGCCTCCTATGTCGTTGGACCGTTTCTATTCCTAGCCAGCCTAATTCTTCAGAAGGGAGGATGTGAAATAGTCTAAGAAAAAGGACGACACAGGGCCTAGTGTTGAAGGAATCGAGAGTAATATAGTTGTTAAACAATCCGGGGAGAGTTCTAGAAAAGTGCAGTTGAATATTCAAAATAAACAGAGTCAGCAGAGAGGTAATGTAGTTCAAAATTAGAAAAGGGATCAGAATCATGGTCCACGATGTAGGGCCCTCATGTTTGATAATTACACACCTTTGAATAAGTCGTTGGATAATGTGTACTTACAAACTTGTAATACCATTCAATATAAGAAACCAACCCCAAGACCATCATCAGAGAAACGAATCTAGACCGGAGAGTTTTATAGATTCCACGATAGCTATGGCCATAACACGAATGAGTCCCGTCATTTGCAAGATCTCATTGAAAATTTGATAAGAGAAAGGAGGTTAGAGCAGTTTGTGCAGGCGCCGTAGTCTGGAGGCATGGGCCAATTAAATCAGAATCGTGTACCTAATCAAGCAAGACCGGAGGAACCCACTCGTACTGGTGGGAGGCTACTGACAAACACTGTTAGTAGTGGTCCTCATCCAGCAGACTAAAGCTAGAAGGAAATGGAGTCATATGCCAGTTCTATTAGGCATGCAGACTTCGAGTGTTGCAGCAGTTTTAAAGATGGGACTCCGGCCAAACAACAGAAGACGATGACTGATGACATCGTATTGCAAAATAGAGATGCTAATAGGGTCAAAGTCCCTATTATAGATCCACTTGTCATATCAGCTCAAGTAGGTCCTGCTTGGATGAAGAGGATCCTAGTTTATAGTGGAAGTTCTGTTAATATACTGTTTAAGCGAGCCTATGACCAGATGAAGATGGAGGCAAATGATTTGAAGCCTTGCCAGTCCCGTATTCATGGCTTCAATGGGAGTGCAACCATACCCATTGGAGTGGTAAAAAATTGCCAGTGGAGTTAGGAACTGGAGAATATCGAAGAGTCCAGATATTAAAATTTGTTTACAGGACATCGACTCGCCGAACGATGCTTTCTTGGGCCGACCGGCCCAAGCTGAGTTCAGGGCTGCCATTGCCCTGTGGTGTTTGACTCTAAAGTCCCCCATCGATCGTGGAGTTGGCGTCATTCAAGGAGATCAAGCGGCTGGGAGAGTCTATTATGTTCCTGAGCTGCAAGATGTGATGCGAAAAGAAAAAGGAAAGGGCATGGAGAAATTCCTCTACGTCCGTTTCATTGAAAATTGACAATTGATGCCTGTGCCCAGGCCCGACACCCCAACCAATTCCAAAGAGATCTTGACTCGAGAGATAATGAAAGTGAAGATGAAAGTAAAGACAATCAAGCTTCTCTGGCCGAACTGACGATCGATGTCCCGATTGACGATAGCGACGATTCTAGAATTATAAAGTTTGGATCTCGGTTATGCCAACAAATGAAAGAGGAATTGGTTGAATTTCTCCGAGCGAACCTTGACGTGTTTGCTTGGACACATTCTGACATGTGTGGAATCTCCCTGGACATCGTGACCCACACATTGAACATTGACCCATGGGATATCCCGGTCAAACAAAAAAGGTGTGGTATGGATCCAGAGAGATCTACCGCCCTTAAGGAAGAGGTAGGTAAACTTAAATCGAATGGATTTATTCGAGATACCTTATACCAGGAATGGGTATCCAACCCTATACTGGTTCGAAAGTCGAATGGGAAATGAAGAATGTGTGTCGACTATTCAGGCTTGAATAAAGCTTGCCGTAAAGACAGTTTTCCACTTCCTCGAATCGACCAGCTTGTAGATTCAACGACTAGACATGAACTCCAATCCTTCATGGATGCATATTCGGGCTACAACCAGACACCCATGCACATGCCCGACAAAGAGCATACAAGCTTCGTGATCGATCCGAGACTCTATTGCTATAAACTTATGCCATTTGGACTCAAGAACGCCGGTGCAGATTACCAAGGATTGGTCAATCAGATGTTCGCCAACCATATTGGGAAAACTATGGAGGTATACGTGGACAATATGCTAATGAAATCACAATTCTCCACTGATCACATTAAAGGCCTGGAGTCAATGTTTAATATCCTCTAAGAATACAGAATGAAGCTCAATCCGTTGAAATGTCACTTTGATGTCGCATCCGGAAAATTCCTTAGGTTTGTCGTCAACGCTCGAAGAATTGAGGCCAATCCCGAAAAGATCTGGGTGATCAGAAACCTTGAGACTCCAAGAACCATAAATCAAGTCCAAAGCCTCAATGGGAAAGTAGCAGCATCGAGCAGGTTCATTTCAAAGTCCATTGACAAATGCATTTCCTTCTTCGATTTGAGCCGAAAAGGGAAACAGAACTTTGAATGGACCATGGAATGTGAGGGTGCATTCCGAGCACTAATTCAGCACCTCTCTACAACGCCTATTTTGTCAAAGGCTATCGATTACGAGAAATTGTACCTTTACAAGGTGGTATCAGAATATGCAATCAGTGTTGCCCTAGTTCGGGAGAAAGATCAAGTGCAAAACCGGTTTACTATATTAGTAAACGACTAACCGATGCCGAGACAAATTATCCGAAGCTAGAGAAAATGGCTTATTGTCTCGTTATTGCCTTAAGGAAGCTCCGTCCGTATTTCCAAGCTCATCCTACTACCGTTTACATCAACCAGTCGTTACGACAGGTCCTTACGTGGCCTGAGACGTCTAGTAGGTTACTCAAGTGGAATATTGAGCTAAGTCAGTTTGATATTGCCTACACTCCAAGGCGAGCCATTCAAGGACAAGTCCTAGCAGATTTCATAGCTGAATTTACCATCCTAGAGGACTTTCTTGAAACCAGTGAATCTCCCAAATATATCTGGAAGCTGGATACTGATGGTGCATCAAATGACCGTTTCTCGGGTGCTGGGGTTGTACTTGAAACCCCTAAAGGTCGATCTATATGCTATGCTTTGAAGTTTGATTTTAGTGCGACCAACAATGAAGCTACGTATGAAGCCTTAATTGCTAGAATGAGGCTGACAGGGGATTTAAAAGTCATTGCTGTGGAGATTTATTATGATTCGCAACTGGTCGTATGTCAAGTTCGGGTGGAGTACCAGGCCAAAGATCGAAGATTGGATGCTTACCTAGCTCGGGTCCAGGAGATACTGAATCGATTCGATTATTATGCTATCTACTACATCCTCCGAGTGCGCAATCAAAAAGTTGATTCATTGGCAAAGCTAGCCAGCATAGGTGAAGCACAACAAATGGGACTCGTTCCTATGGAAATATTGTCTTCTCCAAGAATTAATCAAATGGAGACAGATGGGGTATTTGAAGTTGTTCTCGATAAGGAGTCACGGATGACTCCGTTCAGAAATTATCTCGAGCATGGTACACTACCAGAGCGCAGGAGTGAAAAAAGGTAAGTTCTTCAAATAGCCTCATAGTTCACTATTTAGAATGGAGTCATGTATAGAAGAGGATACTCTTTTCCTCTACTCTGGTTTATCGCTCAGGATGAAATTAAACGAGTGTTATATGATGTACACGAAGGAGAACGTGGCGATCACACTGGGAGGCAAGCTCTTGCTAAGAAAGTATTTTGATATGTATATTATTTGCCAACCGTGAATCATGATGCATCGGATTACACCAGAAAATGTGACAGATGTCAAAAACACGCTCGGATTCCTAGAGCCCCTCCTACCGAAATAACCCAAATGGTCCATGGCCGTTTACAGTCTGGGGCATTGATAGTATTGGTTCTCTATCTCTGGCCAAAGGTGGTGTGAAGTATGCCATCGTCCCAGTTGATTACTTTACCAAGTGGGCTGAAGCTGAATCCCTTGCTACAATCACAACGAAGAAGGTAATCAACTTTGTAGTCTGCAACATTATATGTCGATTTGGTCTCCCACATACTATCATCACTGATAACGGAACCTAATTCAACAGTGTTGAATTTAAGAACTTCTGTCTACGATTCCACATTCAGAAAAAACTCTCTACAGTTGCACACCCTTAAACGTATGGAAAGGTTGAAGCTGTGAACAAAGTTATAAAGTCTATTCTAAAGAAACGACTAGAAAAGGCCGGAGGCAAGTGGGTCGATGAACTTCCTATGGCTCTATGGCCTTATCAGACAACCCACAAGTTCGTGACCGGACACACTCCATTCTCTCTTTCCTACGGTTCAAAAGCTGTTATTCCAGTCAAGATGAAAGTACCTTCTCATCGTGTGACTTATTATGATCGGAAGACAAATGCCATACTACTTGCTGAATCCTTGGATTTATTGACTGAGAAGCACGAAGAGGCTGATTTGAGGGCAGCCGCATACCAAAGTCGAGTCGCCCAATTATACAATGCCAAGGTCCGACCCCGAACCTTTGAACTGGGCGATCTCGTCCTCAAAAGAATCTACCCGGTTCTTTTACACATGAAATCGATGTGGGAAGGGCCATATACGATTGAACGAAAGCTCGGAGATGGCACATTTAAATTGTCGACCGTTGAAGGTCTTACTCTGCCTAGAGTCTAGAACAACGAAAGTCTTCGTCGCTACTACACATGATAGGCTTTATTCATTTAATCTACTTTTCATTTGCAATTTGTTTCTACATTTCAAAATTTGAATTTGTAATAGTGCAACTGACATTGCCATATTTTCTTATTCCAGCAATAAAATGCAATCTCTTCGAGCCAAAGCTGTGACTTATTAAAAGTGTTATACAACCATCACGATGCACGAAGACCTAAGTTCCATCATACGGTGGGATTTATTCAAATAGGGAGTGACTGTGATACGATCGGCCTCTCAATAAGTGAAACCCGAGCTTGGGGGTAAGTCACCACACTAAAGCCAAAAAAGGATTGTTACACAACAATCCTTTAACTAACTCCGGTCTCCCAGAGTTCGAGCTAGAGTATAAACTTATAAATGCGGTTTTGAGGAGGGTGGATCCATTCACCTAAAGACCTCGCCCGTATCTGAACCAAGTTCGAGGAGGATGGATCCGTCCATTTAACGACCTCACTTGTTGACTCTGGGTGGACGTGAATCGACCATCCACGATCCTGATAAATCTGTTATTCCTGGAGTGCGAATGATATTTAGACGCCTAAATAGACATGACCAACCATCCGTCGGCCAACTCCAAGTTCCTAGAGCGCGAAGTACAAACATCAACTAACTCTAAGTCCCTAGAGCACAAACTGGAGTATAAAAATAAAAATGGGTGTGACCGACTACCCATCAACTAACTCCAGATTCCCAGAGTGCGAACTGGAGTATAAACATTAACCAACTCTAAGTCCCTAGAGTGCGGACTAGAGTATAAACAAAAAAATAGGTATAACTGACCACCCATCAACTAACTCCAGGTTCCCAGAGTGTGAGCTGGAGTATAAACATCAAAATGGGTGTGACCGACCACCCTTAAAACAACTTAAGTCCCCGGAGTGCGGACATAATCCTAAAATACCAAATGGGTGTGACTGATCACCCATCAACAAACCCCAGATTCCCAGAGTGTGAAATGGAGTATCAACATCAACCAACTTCAGTTCCCGAAGTGCAAACTGGAGTACAAATGTCGACTAACTCCAGATTCCCAGAATACAAACCGGAGTATCGACCGCAATTAACTCTAAGTCCCTAGAGCGCGGATTGGATAATAAACATCGACTAATCCTAAATACCCAAAGAGTGGATTAGAGCTTAAACACAAACTTAATATGAATTGATCATCCTTAACGCAACTCTAAGTCCCCAAAGTGTGGTCAGAGTATAAACATAACTTGGGTGTATCTGACTACCCATAAAACAACTTAAGTCCCCAGAGCGTGGACATATACTTAAAACTTAAACAGGCGTGACCGACCGCCGACACACAAATGCAAATCCCCGGAGTGCGGATGTGATCATCAATAAGTGAGCTAATGTTATTCGATCACTCGACCCTTATTTGTTTCAGCATCAATTCAATGATGTTAAGCTCGATGTATTGGAAGCTAAATTCAATTGCTAGCTAATATTTACAACTCATCCTTGAAATTGGGGGCAGAAATTATGTACTGAAGTAGTGCAGCATCAGAGTTCAGCTTAGTGTTCGATCACGACTCGCAGCTGTAACTCCATGACTTAATAGATAAACTTACAACCCGATCCAAAGGTCGAAACGTCACGAGTTTACTGAATAAGAATTCAAATACTCGAACACTTAAGCAAATAAACGACAATTGAGTTGAAGAAAAAATATAATTTCATTTCAACTATTTGTGGAAGGAATTTATGTACAAGTTATTTCCAAAAATGCTACTAGCAAGGGCCAACCCGCATCTATACTCGGCCAATAAAAGCAAGAGAAATTCCTATCTACCACAAAATGAGTTGAAGAAGCATATCTACTCTCTTTTTTGGTTTCTTCTTCGACGCAGACCCGCTAGAGCTACCACCAAGTTTCCTCTTTGAGCCTTTGCCTTTCGGATGCTGATCTCCTTCGGGGGGCATTATATCGACTTCCTCCTACGAACTCAGGTGTATGGGAATATTTCCAACAGGCGAGTCAGAGGGGTCGGGTCCACTATAGAAGGTGGAATAGGCACGCTGGTGTCGATAACAGTGCCATCAGGAGATATCATTTGTAACGGGGCCGGACCAGGGCCTGCCATTCCACCTCCGAAACTGTTGGCCCGAGCAGTTGCTTCCATTTCTACGTTAGTTTCGCCTATGATTTCTTCCTCGTGAAGTGTTTGTGCTTTGCCGGAAATACTTGCTATTGGGACCGAGGAGCTGGTCACTAGCGCTACTTCATTCATGAAAAATGGAAAGTTAGAGGAAGGGTCAACATGAAGATTGAGAAGATCCTTCATCATCTGTTCATTGAATGAAAGTGTGCTCCCTTGTACATCATCTATAAGTGCAGTGGCCGATGTCGTGGTCGCTTCCGTAATAATTGCCTCCTGCTCATGATGCGACTCTTGAGTTGCAGCAGGCGCAACCGATGTGGCTCTAATCATTGGAAAGAGACAAAGAAAAGCTGTTATTAAGTATCTCAAGTGAAGCTCCCGATCGTGAACAAGTATACGAAATGTTTAGAGTACCTTTCTTAGTTCGACTCGTTAGTGGTTGAACGGCCTTAGAAATTTGCTCGCTAGCTTGAGATATCTACAGCTGATCCAGGTTGTAAGCAGGAACAGATCGAGAATCAACCATAGAAGTCGGTTCAAGATGAATTGGCACAAGAGTTGCAGGACTTGTATCGCGGTGCTCGACATTAGAACCTTCTTGGATCTCCGAGTGCTGAGAGCCAAGCTTATCCTTCTCATATGAAATCATAGCATCATGGAGAACTTTCCTTTCTTCTTCGTTCATCACTCGGTTCTCAAGCTCGAATTCATCAACCGATTCACCCTGATGGATAGCCTTCTCATCCTCTACTAGTCGGCCCCAGGCGTTGTATAAATGTGTCGGATAGTTATCGAGCTGAGCCCTATGCCTCAAGTCGTTAGCATTATAAGTAATGAGGAGATCTTCAATGTCAGCCTCTAGTCTGGACTCCGCCATTTAGACCTTCTCTTTGACCTCAATCTCCACCTCCTGGACCTTAGCCGTAGCCGTATCCCATTCGCCCGAAGCACTACAGCCTGTTCACGTGCCCCTTAGGCTGTGCTATTTGCATCATCCCTCTCCTTGATGATTTTAGAAAATTTGGCTTTGAGATTGTTAAGTTCTTTAAGAGCAGCATCCCGTTCGGCTGTGACAGTGATGTTTCGGTGGCCCATCTCCTTCACCAAAGAAAAATGTGTCTGCCGCATCCTCTCCATTGCCAAGTTTGCCACATTGGCCTTTTGGATGGCCTCTATTTCTGATTTCCGAAAGGATTCGGCTTCGTCGTTAAGCACTTGAATAATCCCCTTTTGAGCGAACTCAGCTTCTAATTTCTCTATGGTATTTTCCATCTCAAAGGCCACCTTTGATGCATTCTCTGCAGCTTTCCCCCACTCCTTGTACTGAGTGTGGATATCATGAATATAATCATGCATTGTGTGCTCTGCTTCCGATGGAATTCTCTTCAAGTGAGGGGTGAAGACAAAGCCGTCAAAACATAAGTTTGGAAAATCTTTCTTCAGCTGAGCAATTCTAATAGCCCCTTCCCCAGTGGGCTCAGTGATAACTTACTCATCAACAATGGGAGTTTCGGCCTCATGTCTACGACGTTGTGATTCAGGCCTAGACGTTTAAGAAGATGATTTGTGGCGAGAAGGCTTTATCGGTTGTTTTCCGTAGCCCGAAGGTTGTATAGAGGCACGAGGAGGGGATCACGATAGTTATCGATGTCTATAATCCCTATCCCTCTCTATCTCGTGACGTTCTTGGCTCGAATAAACGCGATCACGGTTTCTATCGTCCTCCCTCCTATAGGACTCATAATACAAGCAAGATGATTGCCGCGTAGAGCGGAGACTTCCCAGCATAGAATTTTTTCTGGTCATTGAATTTGTAAAGAAGA
The DNA here is from genome assembly GCA_030765085.1 of Allium cepa. Classification (NCBI taxonomy): domain Eukaryota; kingdom Viridiplantae; phylum Streptophyta; class Magnoliopsida; order Asparagales; family Amaryllidaceae; genus Allium; species Allium cepa. The sequence continues at coordinate 567,886,385 of CM060928.1, read as the reverse complement.
AAGAACAATAGAATTAGTAATTTCCTGAAGTAAGCAGCTTATGATCGAAAATCGTGTAGTGCCGTGAAGTGTATATGTAAGTGCAACCCCCCGACCAATCGGAAATGTCGGCCACGCTTGTGGGAAGACACTTGCTTAAGTCTAAAGCACTTTGAGGCTCCACTAATCCAACGTCATGTTGAAGTGACACATAATCCGAGATTGGGATATCGACAAGCCCTTCGAAAAGGTTCTCCACTGGCGAGGGAGGAGCCTCTAAAATTCTAATACTGGAAACAGGCAAAGACATGATTATGGATTTCCATCTCAAAGATTTGTGGCGCTTATCCGTTGCGGCCTAGCCTTTTCTCCTTCCCTCAAGACTTTGAAAGCCATTAGAAGGCCCAGCTACGGGTTCGTCATAGGTGGGTAAATTTACTTCCTCACCTTCTTTAGTTATTACAATCCTAAGCGCTCTACGTTTAGCCAGTTTCACTGGAGCCGCCCTTAGTGCTCCTTCAAGCCTAATGCTCTGATTTCGGTCGACTAGCCCAATGGTCCTCAAGTCTCTATCTATTAGCACCGAGTCTATGTCCCTCATTTCACTCGGCACTTCTTGAAGGACTTGTATTATTTCTTTGAAATGTGTGCCTTAGGTCATGGAATTATGGCTGTAAAAGAAAAGAAGATATGAGATTCATCATCGGTTACGACAAATTCATGAATTACCGAAGAAAATTTTGACACTTACGTCTATCTAACCATCGACTAGTGAATCCTGTGGGGCATTGAACATAGAACCATTCTGTTTTGAAATAGCAAAGCCAGGTCCAAGTGCCCGTCACCACTTGACAATTCCTAACTGCCTCCAGGAATGTGAACGAATGACTATCTCCCCGACTCTTAACATTAAATAGGTATCTGCTTTTGATCGGAGTCGTGGGTCGGAGAAGATGCTCCATGAATACAATGAATATGCTATTCAGCAACGCATATCCATTGGGGTGTAGTTGTGAGGAGGCAATTCAAAAAAAAATCCAACACTTCTCGAATGTATTGGTTGAATGGGGGAAGCATCCCGACTGTACATGAAGGCCTTGCAAGCAAGATACCCTTCAAGGGAGCATGTGGTCTATCGTTTGGCCCCGGTAATAAGAGGTCGTCAAACAACAAACCATGTCTTAGGCATATCCGTCCCAACATATCTTCGAACACGTTGGACGGCATAGAATCTTGTGGGTTTGCAATAAAAGTTACTCCTGGCAACTTGTCCAAAGCTGGATTAATTACTTTTGGTTTCGATGGCCAGCAACTCTATTATTGGAAGAGATGAACTTTGGGTTTCTTGTTTTTGATAACTTGTGGATTCCATAGCTAAGCAACTTATCAAAAACCATCATTAGACGATAATAAGCCCGTGTGTTCCCCGGTGTGAAGTGCATGAACGTGTTGTGCAGTGCTGCATATTACTTGAGAAATTCTATAGAGTTTGAAAGAATATTAAAACGACAAGACTTCGAAATTCAACTGGAGTGACCGTTATCGCTGACTGCCACAACTGTGCCTTCCAAACTTTAGAGACCAATCCGGGTTAAAATTTGTTAAAATTTTGTTAAGTTATAGTTCCATCAGCGAGCTTCAAAAGCTAGTCAAATATGCAGTTTAGCAGTTAAGTCCAATTGTGCAAGGCCGAAGCTCGACGGAGTCAAATGTTCGAATTTTCATGAAGTTTGTATCCATCAAAGTCAAAGCTCATATCGTTCGTTTCAACGGCCATATTTTCATATTAGTCAGAAACTCCAATTTCGTATCGATCAGTAGCTTATTAACTTTGTATCAACCCAAAGCTCTTGTTCGTATCGATCAGTACACTTTCGACTTCGTATCGATCAAGTCACACTAGCTTTACATCGATCGAGTTGCAACAAAGTTCTTATCGGTTTGAAGTTTTCATATCGCATCGATCAATAATTTGCTGATTTCATACCGATCTCAAACCATGAAGTTCGCACCGATCCAAAACCATGAAGTCGATCGATATGAATTGATATCACTTCGAATCGATACGAAATTCACCATTTTATCAATCCATTTTTCATTGATACGAAACTTATGCCCCAAATCGATACGAAGCCAGGTCTTCTCCCTCCTTTCACCGATACGAAATTGAAGTCGTGCTGCCCTCCACACTTCATCTTCTCCAAAACCACTCGAGTTCCACCATTTCCCTCCTTTACCTCATGTCGATCGCCTCCGGCCACTACTTCGTCGAAATCGGTCACGGAGGCAAATAGGATGGCATGGAATTCCAAGTCTCATTGTTTTACGATACAAATTCATGCTTTATTTACCTAGCTTTGGTGATTAGCTCAAAAGATTGGAAGTTAGTTCGATCCGAAGGCAGGAACAGTTTTCTTTTCCAAGGTCTCTCTATCGATACGAAGCAAGGCAGAAGAAATGAAAAGAAAACGAAAATTTTCTAAGTCCTAACGGTATTTATATGGACACGAGGTAAAGGGAAATGATACATCTCGCAGTAACCAAGTATCGGTTGGAACGGTCACAACTACCATCAATATGAAGAAGCTTATTCGCATCCATCGATCCAGAGCGATCCAAAGTGTAGCTGTTCGCATCCATCGACGACCGTTGTCCTACTCCATCAATGTGGAATGATAATTTCATATCCATCCACTCGTAGATCACAAAAATTCGTGTCCATCAATGTGACATGAAGATTTCGTACCCATTATTCTGAGGGCCACTAGTACTCGTATCCATCGATACGACACACACACACACACACACACACACACACATATATATATATATATATGTATGTATGTATAAAATAGAGACCAACCAATCCGTGTCGACTACAATCGATATGAGAATGACTTTTCAACCTTCCACATCGATCCAGTAGAGGATCGATGTGAAGGAAAAATCCAAAACAACCGTCAAGCGTTGTTACAACATGAATTTCACATTGACTCGGGAGAGGGTCAATACAGAATTCGATATAAAAAAACTGACAACCACTCATGAACGTGCAAACGTTAACGGGAGCCAGGCTAACATACATACATGTATGTCCGACTAACGTCCAATTTTTAAAATTCACAGGTGTTGGTTACTCATATGGTGAAAATTACAACAACAACAGTTCACTATCATACATCACTCATTTACAACAGTACGCGGTGCAACAATTGGCAGTCAACAATTCATGATATATGTTTCTAAAGATCAATAAAAAATTATGACTTTCAACGAGAAGACAACAACCGTTTGAAACAAGTCAGATGGAACTTTTCAGAATGAAGATTGCAATTTTTCAAAGAACGTAATTTTCACACAAGATGTACTTTGGAGCGCAAATGTTATCCCACCTTTTAACAAGGTCGCGACACAAATGAATTGAATAGAAATCGAAGACGTGTCCCGAAGGTCGATTGTACGCAGGTTCCCTATGGATGTCGACAACTTTTGTCTGATTCCAGATCAAGCTACAAAATATGACATGATAACCAAAGCTATGAAAGCCAATATTCCAAATTTCAAGTCAATCGGAGTTCATATGCTCAAGACACGATGGATGCAATCCAAAGATATCAACTCGCACGCAACTGTTTGTTCATATCCATCATTCCGCATCCGTCTATTCGTATCCATCATTTCGCATCCATCTTTTCGTATCCATCACGTTATTTGTCGTTCATATCCATCATGTTATCAGTTGTTCGTACCCATCAAATTGGTTCAACTTCATATCGATCAATTGGAGTCAATTCGCATTGATCCCAATCGCACAGTTCGTATCGATCGATCACGATCGATACAAATAAAACAACCTCCAGCTGTCGATACGAAATGGCCCTCAGCTAATGATACAAAATAGCCTATGTACAAACAGAACAACTTTAATCGATACGAACAAGGCCATGGCAATTGACACAAACAGAACAACTTCGATCGATACGAACAAGACCAAGTCAGATCGATATGAACAAGGCGCAAACATTGGAAAGAATCGAATGATTCGGCATGAACTTCGAATCGATCCTGAAAGAAAGCACCACGTCAACTGGCATCACGTGCATGATCATCGATACGAAATGATTGATTCGAACAGCATCGATACGAAGAGAATGACAACCGAAAAGCGCAAACTTGCATCGATCATAACTCACAATCTACAAGTTCAAATGCCACCAAATTTTCATAGGATCTTATGTACATCCTCAGCAACATTCACAATCGATTTTGAATCGATTGGATGAAGTTTTGATCGATACGAAGCTCGTTCGTAAAATCCCATATCGTGTGCAAATCACGTGTGATCGATCGCGTGGGCCCACCCACATGCCAGAAGGGGTCTCCAAAGATCTGAGCGAGATTTTGCATCCTACGCCTACAAATAGCACCGTAGAGTCTACAGAACTTCTAGCTCTCCTACGTCCAGACTCTGCCGAAACCGTTTTTGCACCCCAAGATCATTGTAGTACTCGAAATTTACTGCCACAATCCACTATAACCAGTTGTAATCAACAAAAAAATATCAATAAAATCATCAATTTCATAGTGGACGTAGGCCATATGCCAAACCACTCTAAATCTCTGTGTTTCCTTGTGTTTTTCTTATCTCCTTTTGAAGTATTTGTTAGATAATCCTCCTTTTACATTTACTTTCTTCATTTTATCTCTTCAAATACTTTCGAATAGTGTTGTGCCCAATTTTGGTACAAACAACGTGTATTTGAGGCATGCCCTTTACATGGCGAGCATCTATTTGGCTCCACAAATGTTTCCAAATGGGCTTTCTACTTTTCTGTTTGTCATTTATTGCAGCCATTTGCGATCACAGTCTATTTTTGTACACATCTGCATAATAGTGTTCATATACTGTACTCTAAGCTTCTCAGCAAATAAACCATTAGAGAGAAACCTGGAGTAATTTTGACTTGTTTTGTTAGTCTAGGAATAAATGCAGTTAAAGATTGGATTGACATTGCAAATGCTCCTAATGCACGTCTAGGGAGACCAAATTCGATAGATAGAACATTAAAGATGTCATTGGTACCGCAATTGCTTGGCCTGTTGAGAAAGTTATCACAGATGCAAGTTCAAGTAAGTGTAGTTTAATTTAATATAATCATCTTTGCAAGTTCAAATATTGGCCATACTATAGGAAATAACGAGTATTGACTCTGTGACTTGTATATGCAATTATATCTTTCCAGCAAAGCAATTATAAAGAGAGATTAGGCCAACTTATTTAGGCCCAATACTTGTACAAATTTTATATAAAGAAGTCTGTAAGATAGCAATGTAATAATAAAAGTATCATTCATTTTCTGTATCATCTTTCTACTGCTATCAATTCATCAAAACCATCTGAAAATCCAACACAGAAAATTACAGTAAATCGAATATCGTATCAGAGCTAAACAGAGCCTAATGGCAAGACTGCAATATCTATACCATTAGAAACTCATCATTTGGTATTTCAAAAGTTTCAGAATCTCATCAGAAACGTATTCATCATTTGAGATTAGAAGAATTCAAAAGCTCTAGTTCAAGAAGGAAGAAAGTTCCATGCCTAGCAGTGATACTGGCTGCATCATTCCCCTATACAAGAAAAAGAAAGCTTCGAATTCTTCATAAAAAAATTATTATAAAATTCACCCAAAGGTCAAGGAATCGTACCACACCAGAAAACCCACCATTAAAACCAATCATCTGGCTTAGTGGTTGCACTTACCTGGGTTTTGAAGATTTTTCAGATCAGTTTTTGTTTACTTCTTTTTACTGTCAACCCACAGTTGCAGTTCTTGAATCAAAACTGCATTTCCCTATTAGTTATAGCTTCTTGATCCTGCATCATGGCCAACGACTCAGCAACATCAACAACATCTGAGTTTGATCAAACCGCCATAGGGAATCTTATCAAAAACATAGTTAGCCCATAGAGTCAATTTGTTACAGCTCATCAAGAAGAAGATAATTATCTTCTTTGGAAGGTCGAGGTTGAGACAGCTGTCAAAGGTTATGGGCTCGAAGATTTCCTCAATGTCACTATTAGAATCCCACCAAGATTCGTCACTAGTTTAGAAAACACAACAGTTTGTAATCTAGAATTTATAAAGTATCAAAGACAAGATAGTCTGATCTGTTCTTGGTTACTTTCATTTATAAGTGTGAAATTGTTACCACAAGTAATTGGCAGTAAAACTGCAAATGGTGTTTGGTCAACAGTACAAAGGATTTTTAACTCACAATTTGTTGCTAAAGTGATGCATCACAAAAGACAACTTCACAGTATTAGAAAAGAAAACCTCACAATGGGTGAATATCTTGCAAAAATCAAAACTACATGTGACCTCCTTAAAGCAGCAGGTCATAAAGTACCAGCATCTGAACAAGTATTAGTCATATTAAGTGGTTTAAGTGAAGATTATGAATCTGTTGTTGCTGTTATATCTTATCAAAGAACAACACCAACTCTAGAGGATGTTCATGCTATACTTCTAGCCCATGAAGGAAGGCTAGAATTCAAGAAACCTTTAGATACTGATATGACAGTTAATTATGCAGCAAGTTACAGAGGCAGGAATCAATATAATAACAATAATAAAGGGAACCCACCTGCTAGAGGTAGAGGCAGAGGAATATATAACAACAACAACAACAAACCAAAATGTCAGATATGTGAGAAAATCGGTCACACTGCTCCAAAGAGTTATTTCAGACTTAATATGAACTATACTCCAGGTCAGAACTCAAGCAATCAAAGAAAATGGGAACTATAGTGCAAACATAGCCCAGATACAACAAGACACTAGCAATCAGACAAGCGGTAACATGGCTAGTAATCAAAATGACACCAAGAGACCAAATCTAACATTTGATGAAAGCTGGTATCTAGATTCTGGTGTAACTAATCACATCACCAACAACCTGGACAACCTAAATCTAGGAAACAACGAGTACAAAGGTAATAAAACCATACAAAAGGGAAATGGCGAGGTAGTAAAGATCACACACACTAGTATTTCTTGCATTAAATGTGAAAGAAAACTATATCTTAATAATTTACTGATGGTTCCACAAATAAAGAAAAATCTCCTAAGTTTATCACAGTTTGGAAGTGATAACAACATATATTTTGAATTTTATCCTAGACACTATTTAGTTAGAGATATTCTAACAAAACAAATTTTACTGCAGGGTGAAGCTGTGAAGGGTCTATATAGATTTAATCTTGTTGAGTCAAGAAATTCAAATGCAGACAAATGTGTAGAGAATTGTAATTTTTCTGAACTTGCTCAGAGTGAAAAGAAACTGAGCAACTTTGATATTTGGCACTACAAACTTGGTCACCCCAGTGCCAATATTGTAAAAAAGGTGTTATCTGAAAACAAAATCCCTTTTGATGATGTTACACTTCCTCATATCTGTACATTTTGTCAAATGGGTAAAACTCACAAATTATCATTTTCAAATTCTATGACTCAATATGATAAACCATTGTTGTTGATTGCCATTGATCTCTGGGTGCTACTCTAATCAGCTCTGACTATGGATACAAGTATTATATATCTTTTGTAGATGCATATTCCAGATACAACTGGGTGTTTTTTTTAAAAACCAAGGATGAAGCACATCAAACTACTATACACTTTATCACACAAGTTGAAAAACAGACCAACCATCAAGTTAAAGTTATACAAACTGTTGGTGGTGGAGAGTTAAAACTCTTGATGATTATTTTAGTAAGAAAGGGATAGTTCATAGAACAACATGCCCTTATACCTCGGAACAAAATTGTCTAGTGGAGAGGAAACACAGAAATATAGTTGAATCAGGTCTAACATTACTTGCTCAGGAAAATTTACCCTTAAAATTCTGGCCAGAATCATTTAGTACTGTAGTGCACATGATAAACAGGCTGCCAACTAAAGTGCTAAATGATAAAAGTCCAATAGAAAAGTTATTTGAAATAAGACTTGACTATCAAGGCTTAAAAACATTTGGTTGTCTATATTTCCCCTATATTAGACAATTCAACACACACAAACTAAATTTCAGATCAACTCCATGCACTTTTCTTGTATATGCATCAGATTAAAAAGGTTATAAATGTATTGATAGCAATGGCAAAATATTTGTAAGCAGGCATGTAGTTTTTAACGAGCATGTCTTTCCCTATTCTAATATCATCATGAGGACAACAGGGAAAGTATACAATCCAAATGTATCAATACCTTCTATACCTGTGTATCCATCAGAATGGACTTAGACAATGACTAAAGATAACTCAGTGAACTCTGCTCCACAACACATAGTGTTTGTTCAACCAGGTCGGGCAGAGTCTTTTGATATACCTGGAAGTGGATCAAATTCAACACAAAGCATGAGTGAGTTTGAATCAAATCCTTAGTATAATGAATCAGGAAACAACTCAAATCAAGGCATTGAACAATCACACAACGAGGACCAAGTCACAATTGGACATCATATGAATACCAGATCAAAAAGTGGCATATTCAAACCAAAAACATATGCATCCACCGTATCAGAGGAACCAGAGACATTTGATCAGGCATTAAAAGAAAAAAATTGGAGGACTGCAATGGACGATGAATATAATGCACTTATCAAAAAAAAACATGGAATCTGGCTGCACTACCTAAAGGAAAAAATGTCGTAGGATGCAATGGAAATATAAACTAAAGAAAATCCAGATGGTACAATTGTCAGACATAAAGCAAGACTAGTGGCAAAGGGATACACACAGGAACATGGCTTTGATTTCGATGAAATATTTTCACCAATGGTAAAGCCAACAACTATTAGAGTCATACTTACTATAGCTATGTACAAAGACCGGGAAATAAGACAACTAGATGTAAACAATGCCTTTCTCAATGGAGAGTTAAAAGAGGAAGTGTACATGCAACAGCCACCAGGGTATCAACAAGACATAAATCTTGTGTGCAGACTAAACAAGGCCATATATGGTCTCAAGCAAGCACCAAGAGTGTGGTTTGATAAGTTAAAATTTACTTTATATAACATGGGTTTTCAATCCGCAAAGTCAGATAACTCACTATTCACAAGAACTGATGATACTGTTACAATTTATATACTTATTTATGTTAATTATTTAATTGACACAGGTAATAGTGAAGCAAAATCAATAAAATTATTCAGCATCTTAACAAGGAGTTCTCAATTAAAGACCTAGGAAATGTAAACTACTTCATGGGCATAGAAGTCAAAAAGAAATCACACTCACAAATCATGTTGTGTCAAACCAAATATATCAAGGAATTACTAAACAAGTCAAAGACGTCAAATGCTAGTCCTCAACCAACTCCAATGATAAGTAGTCAACACTTATCCAAAAACAGGGGAGAAGTCACAATTGGAATTCGACTAAAGAAAAGCAAATACCTCAATATAACCGGCTATGCAGATGCTGACTGGGCTACAGATCCTGATGATAGGAGATCTACCACAGGCTACTGCCTCTATATAGGTGATAATCCTATTTCATGGTGCTCAAAGAAACAGAATACAATCTCTAGATCTAGCACAGAAGCAGAATATCGAAGTGTGGCTAGTGCAACAGCAGAAGTCATGTGGATACAGTCACTTATAAATGAATTACAAATGAATACGAATAGCATATCAACAGTGTGGTGTGACAACTTAAGAACAATTATCTATCTACACATCCAGTACTTCACTCAAGAACGAATCATATAGAAATTGATCTATACTTCATAAGGGGAAAAATCTTAAAAGGAAAGCTGTAAATTAATCACATACCTACTACTTATCAAGTTGCAGACATTTTAACAAAGCCACTTACTGTAAGGAATTTCGTTCGATTACGAGAGGAACTGAAAGTCAAACGAAACATCATCAAACCTGAGGAAGATCTGAGAAACTGTTTCAGCAATAAGACAGATCGGTGCCTTCCTAGCCCCGATTTGACCACAGAATGATACATCATCAAACCTGAGGAAGATCTGAACAACAGTCTCATCAATAAGACAGGTTGATGTCTTGTCTTTGACTATGTACATTCAACCTGACCGAAGCTTGAAGAAATTTCTGATCAGAAATCATTTTATCGAGCGGCGACGCAGAAGTAAGGAATCCTAACCCTAATTGCTTTGAGGAGGGATATAGGAAATAAGGAGTATTGACTCTGTGACTATATATGCAATTATATCTTTCCAGCAAAGCAATTATAAAGGGAGAATGGGCCAGACTTATTTAGGCCCAATACTTGTACACATTTTATATAAAACAGTCTGCAAGATAGCAACGTAATAATATGAGTATCATTCATTTTCTGTATCATATTTCTACTAATTTCAATTCATCAAAATCATCTGAAAATCCAACACAAAAAATTACAGTAAACCGAATATGGTATCAGAGCAAAACAAATCCTAATGGCAAGACTGCAATATCTATACCATTAGAAAATCAGCATTTGGTATTTCAAAAGTTTTAGAATCTCATCAGAAACATATTCATCGTTTGAGATTAAAAGAACTCAAAAGCTCTAGTTCAAGAAAGAAGAAAGTGTCATGCCTAGCAGTGATACTGGCTGCATCATTTCCCCATACAAGAAAAAGAAAGCTTTGAATTCTTCATAAGAAAATTATCATAAAATTCACCAAAATGTCAAGGAATTGTACCATATCAGAAAATCCACCATTGAAACCAATCATCTGGCTTAGTGGTTGCACTTACCTGGGTTTTGGAGATTTTTCAATCTTTTTGTTTACTTCTTTTTCCTGTCAACCCACAGTTGTAGTTCTTGAATCAAAACTGCATTTCCCTATTAGTTATAGCTCCTTGATCCTGCATCATGGCCAACAACTCAGCAACATCAACAGCATCTGAGTTTGATCAAACTGCAACAGAGAATCTTATCAAAAACATAGTTAGCCCATAGAGTCAATTAGTTACAGCTCATCTAGAGGAAGATAATTATATTCTTTGGAAGGTCGAGGTTGAGAAAGCTGTCAGAGGTTATGGGCTCAAAGATTTCCTCAATGTCACTATCAGAATCCAACCAAGATTCATCACTAGTTCAGAAATCACAACATTTAGTAATCCAGAATTTATAAAGTATCAAAGACAACATAGTCTGATCTGTTCTTGGTTACTTTCATCCATAAGTGTGAAATTGCTAACACAAGTAATTAGCAGTAAAACTGCAAATGGTGTTTGCCAGCAGTAGAAAGGATTTTTAACTCACAATTTGCTGCTAAAGTGATGCATCACAAAAGACAACTTCATAGTATTAGAAAAGAAAACCTCACAATGGGTGAATATCTTGCAAAAATCAAAAGTACATGTGACCACCTTAAAGCAGCAGGTCAAAAAGTACCAGCATCTGAACAAGTATTAATCATATTAAGCTGTTTAAGTGAAGATTATGAATCTGCTGTTGCTGTTATATCTTCTCAAAGAACAACACCAAATCTAGAGGATGTTCATTTTATACTTCTAACCCATGAAGGAAGGCTAGAATTCAAGAAACCTTCATATACTGATATGACAGTCAATTATGCAGCAAGTTACAAAGGCAAGAATCAATATAATAACAATAATAAAGGGAACCCACCTGCTAGAGGTAGAGGCAGAGGAAGATATAACAACAACAACAACCAACCAAAATGCCAGATACGTGAGAAAATCGGTCACACTGCTCCAAAGTGTTACTTCAGACTTAATATGAACTATACTCCAGGTCAGAACTCAAGCAATCAATGAAATGGGAACTACAGTGCAAACATAGCCTAGATACAACAAGACACTAGCAATCAGACAAGCGGTAACATGGCTAGTAATCAAAATGACACCAACAGACTAGATCAAACATTTGATGAAAGCTGGTATCTAGATTCTGGTGTAACTAATCACATCACCAACAACCTGGACAACCTAAATCTAGGAAACAACGAGTACAAAGGTAATAAAACCATACACATGGGAAATGGTGAGGCAGTAAAGATCACACACACTAGTATTGCTTGCATTAAATGTGTAAGAAGACTATATCTCAATAATTACCGACGGTTCCACAAACAAAGAAAAATCTCCTAAGTATCACAGTTTGCAAGTGATAACAACGTATATTTTGAATTTTATCGTAGACACTGTTTAGTTAGAGATATTCTAACAAAAGCAATTTTGCTGCAGGGTGAAGCTGTGAAGGGTCTATATAGATTTAATCTTGTTGAGTCAAGAAATTCAAATGTAGATAAATGTATTGAGAATTGTAATTTTTCTGCAGTTGCTCAATGTGAAAAGAAACTGAGCAACTTTGATATTTGGCACTACAAACTTGGTCACCCCAGTGCCAATATTGTAAAAAAGGTGTTATCTGAAAACAAAATCCCTTTTGATGATGTTACATTTCCTTATATCTATACATTTTGTCAAATGGGTAAAACTCACAAATTATCATTTTCAAATTCTATGACTCAATATGATAAACCAATGTTGTTGATTGCCATTGATCTCTGGGTGCTGCTCTAATCAGCTCTGACTATGGATACAAGTATTATATATCTTTTGTAGGTGCATATTCCAGATACAACTGGATGTATTTTTTAAAAACCAAGGGTGAAGCACATCAAACTACTATACACTTTATCACACAAGTTGAAAAACAGACCAACCATCAAGTTAAAGTTATACAACTGTTGGCGGTGGAGAGTTTAAAACTCTTGATAATTATTTCAATAAGAAAGGGATAGTTCATTGAAAAACATGCCCTTATACTTCGGAACAAAATTGTCTAGTGGAGAGGAAACACAGACATATAGTTGAGTTAGGTCTAACATTACTTGCTCAGGCAAATTTACCCTTAAAATTCTGGCCAGAATCATTTAGTGCTGTAGTGCACCAGATAAACAGGCTGCTAACTAAAGTCCTAATTGATAAAAGTCCAATAGAAAAGTTATTTGAAATAAGACTTGACTATCAAGGCTTAAAAAGATTTGGTTGTCCCCTACATCAGACCATTCAACACACGCAAACTAAATTTCAGATCAACTCCATGTACTTTTCTTGGATATGAATCAGATCAAAAAGGTTATAAATGTATTGATAGCAGTGGCAAAATATTTGTAAGCAGGCATGTATTTTTTAACAAGCATGTCTTTCCCTAATCTAATTTCAGCACGAGGACAGTAGGGAAAGTATACAATCCAAATGTATCAATACCTTCTATACCTATGTATCCATCAGAATGGACTCAGACAATGACTGAAGATAACTTAGTGAACTCTGCTCCACAACACACGGTGTTTGTTCAACTAGGTTAGGCAGAGTCATCTGATATACCTGGAAGTGGATCAAATTCAACACAAAGCATGAGTGAGTCTGAATTAAATCCTCAATATAATGAATCAGGAAACAACTCAGATCAAGGCATTGAACAATCACACAACGAGGACCAAGTCACAATTGGACGTCATATGAATACCAGATCAAAAAGTGGCATATTCAAACTAAAAATATATGCATCCACCATATCAGAGGAACCAGAGACATTTGATCAGGAATTCAAAGAAAAAAATTGGAGGACTACAATGGATGATGAATATAATGCACTTATCAAAAAGGAAACATGGAATCTGGCTGCACTACCTAAAGGCAAAAATGTCGTAGGATGCCAATGGACATATAAACTAAAGAAAATTCAGATGGTACAATTGTCAGACATAAAGCAAGACTAGTGGCAAAGGGATACACACAGGAACATGGCTTTGATTTCAATGAAATATTTTCGCCAATTGTAAAGCCAACAATTATCAGAGTCATACTTACTATAGCTCTGTACAAAGACTGGGAAATAAGACAACTGTATGTAAACAATGCCTTTCTCAATGGAGAGTTAAAAGAGGAAGTGTACAGGCAACAGCCACCAGGGTATCAACAAGACAGAAATCTTGTGTGAAGACTAAACAAGGTCATATATGGTCTCAAGAAAGCACCAAGAGTGTGGTTTGATAAGTTAAAAATTACTTTATACATGGGTTTTCAATCCACAAAATCAGATAACTCACTGTTCGCAAGAACTGATGATACTGTTACAATTTATATACTTATTTATGTTGATGATTTAATTGACCCAGGTAATAGTGAAGCCGAAATCAATAAAAATATTCAGCATCTTGACAAGGAGTTCTCAATTAAAGACCTAGGAAATGTAAACTTCTTCGTTGGCATAGAAGTCAAAAAGAAATCACACTCAGAAATCATGTTGTGTCAAACCAAATATATCAAGGAATTACTAAACAAGTCAAAGATGTCAAATGTTAATCCTCAACCAACTCCAATGACAAGTAGTCAACACTTATCCAAAAACAGGGGAGAAGCCATACTTAATGATACACAATATAGAAGTCTAGTTGGGGCATTACAATATGTCACCATAACTAGACCGGATATTTCATACGATGTTAATAAAGTTTGTCAGTTCATGTAGAAACCACTAGATCAACATTGGAAAAGCAGTCAAGAGAATACTATGATATCTAAAAAGAACATTGGACTATGGAATTCTACTAAAGGAAGCAAAGACCTCAATTTAGCCGGCTATGCAGATGTTGACCGGGCTACAGATCCTGAGGATAGGAGATCTACCACAGGCTACTGCATCTATATAGGTGATAATCCTATTTCATGGTGCTCAAAGAAACAGAATACAATCTCTAGATCTAGCACAGAAGAAGAATATCGAAGTGTGGCCAGTGCAACAGCAGAAGTCATGTGGATACAGTCACTTATGCATGAATTACAAATGAATACGAATAGCATATCAACAGTGTGCTGCGACAACTTAAGAACAGTCTATCTATCTACAAATCAAATTCTTCACTCAAGAACGAAACATATAGAAATTGATCTATACTTCGTAAGGGAACAAATCTTAAAAGGAAAGCTATAAATTAATTACATACCTACTACTTACCAAGTTGCAGACATTTTAACAAAGCCACTTACTGCTACGAATTTCGTTCGAATTCGAGAGGAACTGAAAGTCAAATGAAACATCATCAAACCTGAGGAAGGTCTGAGCAACAGTTTCAGCAATAAGACAGATCGACGCCTTCCTAGCCTCGATTTGACCATAGAACAAAACATCCCTGTTAGCACCAAAATTGGTCACTAACACCCTTAGAAAGATTTTGTAGAGAGATTAATGAAGAAAGTAAATTAAAACAGAGAATAGAGTGTAAATTTAAATGTAAACAATAAGAACACCAAATTTATAATGGTTCGGCATAACTGCCTACATCCACTTTGAAGTTGACTTTCATTGATTTCCTTGATGGGTGATTACAGATACAATACGTTTTTTGTTACTAGAATACAATTGCAAAGTAAAAGAAACAAGTCTGGAATGAGTCTCGAAAATGGCAGAGTTTCCCCAGTGTTCTCTCGAATCTCTCCCTTTTCTCTGTGCCCCTCTATTTATAGACAGGTGGGTTGGACTTCCCTGGTGGGCCTAGTAGCTGAATAACTCGGTCCAACTAGGACCAGCCCTGTACGCCGAACCGAGCAGGCCAAACGGTCGAGTACCGAACCATTCTCTTTATGCCGAACGACACGTTTGTTGTGGGGAAGAGTAGGCCGAGCAGTGTTCGGACCGGGCGTGCTGGGGAGAATGCCGAACCATCCTTGATTGTCAATCCATTCTTGATTGCCGAACGTCTTGGGAGGCCGAATGAGAATGCCGAGCCTTCATGGATACCGGACGCTCCTTGATGCCGAAAAATTTGGTGCCGAACAATCTGGGTGCTGAACGAGAAGCTTGATGTTTGAACACCCTCTTGACCGA
This sequence comes from Allium cepa, assembly GCA_030765085.1. Classification (NCBI taxonomy): domain Eukaryota; kingdom Viridiplantae; phylum Streptophyta; class Magnoliopsida; order Asparagales; family Amaryllidaceae; genus Allium; species Allium cepa. The sequence goes on along the minus strand of CM060928.1, from coordinate 567,870,520 downwards.
ACGAGGATTCTGTCCGAACGAACGTCCTTGGTTGACTGAAGCCCTCGGCCGAAGGAGGCCTTTGGCCGAACGAACGTCTTTTGGCCGAACGAAGTCTCTGGCCGAGCGCTATCTTTGGCCGAGCAATGTCTTAGGCTGAACGTTCTTTAGATGCCGAGCATAACTTGATGCCGAATGCTATGGTGCCGATCCACCTACAGGCCGAACACCTTGGTACGCCGAGTTCTAAGTTGCCTGGCCAAATCTCCAGGGAACACTTGCCTCCCAAAGTGTATTACGTGACCGAACGTGATACGCTTTGACTTCCACGCTTTTCTTTGATCCTTGGTCATCACACTTGGGGGTTGCATGATTCTCTTGGCCGAACGCAGTGTCGAAGGCCGAACGATCCACGTTAGCCCAGGCCGAACAAACCGACATAGCCGAACGATATCGCCTTGAATGGTAGAACCGGTAACAGTCTCTTCAACTTCTCCTTCTCCCTTATAGAACCCGACATCCTCTTCTTCCTCCTTTTTTCCTACTTTCACTTCTACAACCTTGAACTCTCGAAACACCCCTATCATCATATTCTAAAGTCCTCCCTATCCTTTCTAAAGCTCGATCCACGAACTAGGTAAAATTCCTTTATCCGACTCCTTTCCCTGATTAAAAATTTCTCGATTAGTAGCCCTAGTCCATAGATCAGAACTGTGGTCGGAAGGGCTACGTGGGTAGAGGACCCAAACCACGATTAGGATATCTCCAAGGCCGAACGATATGAGGTAGGGAGAAGTGGTCAGGGATGATCATTCAGTTGTTTGGGCGAGATACTGTGGTTCGGCACGGTTCCCTTGTGTCGAACGAGGTTTGGGAAAAAGAATGGTGGAGGAGAGGAAAAATCGAAGGCCGTGCCAGCGTTGAATCTTGGCGTAACCATCATTCGGCACGCCATAGTCCGAATGATGGGATGGAAGGCTAGGGAGGAAACATGACCTAGTGGGGAGGCTGAGTGTTGTTTCGGCCGAATGGTGTTTTGGCCGAACGATACTCTGCCCAGCGCTAACCGGTACGAACTGTAGTTAGGCCGAACGATATTCTGTCGAACCATCCCCAGACCGAACACTCTTACATGCCGAACCATATCAAGGCCGAATACTCGTACACCGAACAACGCATAAATGCCGGACAGAACATGCCGAACAATGTCACGGCCGAACAATACCTAGCCGAACAAAACATAAATGCCGAACAATGTCACGGCCGAACAAGGACAAGGACTCTAACATGCTAGCATATCGAACTGATCCGGACTATGAACCTTCTATTTTCAGTAGCTATAAATCTGAACTTTACTTGACGTAATCGGATAACTTCCTATAACGTTTTCTGAACCTGAAGCGGTAATCGCCATAAGGAAGGCTTTTGGAGACGGTCAACGATGACGGTCTTCGGAGGCGATGATTTTAAGCTTAGTTTTATATCAGTAATCTTGCGACTTCCAAATTTTCAATGCTTATACACGATTGATTGCACTAGTTTACACACCATGTGGGGGGATTATTCGTGTTGTTAATTCTGACATCGATCATTTTTCTAGTATAGTTCACACAGCTGCTCTACAGGATTCGGTTTCCATCAAAAATGTCTAAAAAAATCTAGTTCCGCCACAATCTCGGACAGACCCGGGCCGTCTTCCAAACAAAGGGACGTGGACACTTCTAATCCGTCGATCTCCCCCGCTCATGATTTTGCTTCTGACACCCTGGATTCCACGATTCTCTTGGATGATCCGATCGACTCACATCCGGCGAATATGTTCGATCCACGGAATCCCTTTCGCCGACGTGTTGGTTCCGTCGGGCCATGATCGTCCACACCTTCCCCCAGTCGGATACACCACCTGTAATAAGTTTATGTGCTGGGTGGGCAGCGTGCCCCCGTTCAATTTATTTCTTCGGGATGTGTTGCAATACATAGACGTCGACCCATTGCAGCTGCACCCAAACGGTCATGAATTCATTTATGGGACCTACCTCCTTTTTATGGCTATCTTCTCCAGGCCTCCAACTCCCAACGACATCAGATATATTTATATGATCAAGAAGCGAAGAGATAGCCCCTCCTTCGTGTTCCTCGAGCCGCACCACAAGTGCCAAATTCTAACCGGAGCGTGGAGCAAGTTTTCCCTGTACAAACAGGAATTGTTCTACGTGCGTTGCGCCCCTCCCCCCCCCCCCCCCCCCGGTTTCACAAGGAGATGGGTTGAAGGAAGTAAGTCTTCTTTTTAGAGCGATGCTCATATTTCGGTTGAGGCGATGCTTTTTCTAACCCTTGTTTCATTTTTTCAGATATCAATCCACGTCCTGAGTGTCGCGGCTATTCAGAGGCTATTGAGGCTATTAGGGCTCTTCCCGCCGAGGAATGAGACATCCGAACCATCATTTCAAATGAGTCACTGTCAAGGTTCGGGCTGTTAGCAGAAGGTCATCGGGTGAGCCTTCCTGAGGGCGTCTCCATCCCCAAGCCTGCATCCGGTAAAGGGAAAAAGTTGGCTGAATCATCGTCACGCCACACCCCCGGTGCACATGAGGAGGGAGAAATCAGAGACGGTGAAGCACCCGAAACATAAGGTGAGAATGCGGGTCCTACTCAGGATCCGCTGGTCGAAGTGCACGATATTGAAACGTCACCTTCCCCTCCGAAGGGGAGAAAGACGTTGACATATAAGATTAGAAAGGAGAAGGTTGGTGGAACTTCCAAAGTTATGCTCATCCCGGCAGAGAAGGCGGCCTCTTCATAGCATGTTGAAAGATCGCTAAAGGGCCTTTCGAACCTCTCCATTCTGGTGGATCTTCTTAACTACGATTTTGGTGATCCAGAGGCATTCAAGTTTCACTTGCCCATTAGAGGCGATGTGGGCATTCCAACCCAAAGTCAGGGAGAGAAAACCCCTGTTAGCAAGGCTACTGGTCCGCCGGGGGGAAACACTAGGACACACACGAACATTTGCACTTCAATTCGCACTTAAATTTTTATTGTCACATCTCTCCTTGCTAACTCGTTGTTATATGAATTTCGTGCAAGTGACATGGGGCGCTCACACGGATTCGACCGTCTCCGTGGTTCCTCTATTTTTCATCCGTCCGAACGGGACTCGGGTCCCGAGAGACGTCGAGATAAAGACGGTGATGGTGATAGGGACCATCATTCTCGGGATTCATCATCTCGGAAGAAACCGCATTACCAGCCCAAGCATCATCGACACCTCTCTTCTCATTCGGGGAAAAGTAAGGATAAGCCGGGTTACAAGGGGTCGCAATCTGATATCCCCAGAGATCAACGCTCTGATATCTCCCGAGATCAACGCTCTAACTCTTCTTCCACTCGACAGTCCCGAGATTCTCATAGGAGGGGTGAACTTCCAAAGTTGTCTCCTTCTGCTCCTGCATCGGACCCAATAGTATCAGAGAGACTGAGCGAGCTCAAGGCTACATTTCCCAAGATTTGCTTCGATGGGTTGAAGTTTCTCCTGGCGATTCATCCTATACCCGGAGATGTTAAGCAGAACGCCATTGCCTGTATGAACGACGTCTATGTTCAACACGACGCATTCGTTCACCTAACTGAGAAACTTTCCAAAGTCTCTGTCGAGCGCCAGCATGAAATAGACCGTTTAAAGCTTGAGGCCACCCACGATAAAAACATTATTAAGGCCCAGGATGAAGAGATCACCACTTATAAGTCTAAACTCGAGGTCGCCCATCGGAGTGCCAGGGATACTGCTGAGGCCGTCGCTCGCTTGGAATCGACTCAGAAGAAAGAGCTTGACGAGGCGGTTTAACGATGTGGGGCTTTGGCCTTAGAGAAGGACTCCGTTCAAAAGGAGAGAGATGCGTTCAACACCTGGGTCAAGGAACTTGAAGAGCTTCTTGCTGTCCAAGAAGAGTCACAGCGATACTGTGACGAGATTGTCTCCATCCGACTTTTGAAAGAACAACTCGAGGGCGAGCTTTCCAGGGTTGAGATGTTAAAGAGTGAGGCCCATGAAGAGGGCAAGAAGACGGCGTTACGGACATCGATTCCCGTCTTGAGGCAACCAGGGAGGAGGGCAGAGAGGAGATCAAAACCGCGTTCGACCCACTCATTGCTGAATTCAACGCCCGCGTGCTCATCCACCATGACTTAACTTTTTTGGACGATGGCTATCTTGAATCGTTGTTCGAGGCATGGGAAACCTTAATTCAGATTAGGAAGGCCGAGCGCGGTGTCAAGGAGGTTGACGAGGAGGAATTGATAATGGAATTTCTGAAGGGAAATGAGCCTTCGGACCTATCGGCGGCCAAGGCCCTTTACTGCAAAGGCTCCCCTTGAGGAAAGGGAAAGAAGTCGTCGCCAGTCCATCCGGGGCCGGGTCTCCTGTTCACATGCCTTCCCAACCGGCCGATCGGCCGATACATGATCCCTTCGAATAGCACATTGGCTATGATCTGGAAGCCCCCGGCCTGGGCGTGCATGTTTTGTCTCCTATCCTGGAGGGCGAAACTCCTTTGACGGCAGAGAATTTTCCAGGGCCTGGTAGTTAACCTTTCACTTTGAGACTTTTAAAGTCGTTACTCTTTGTGAAGTACTATTGCATTCTAACGCCCATCTTCTTTGATTTTGTGCAGGTCATTTTGATACCGATCCCACTCCGAAGAGTGATGTCGCCAAGGAGGCGGAAAAGACTGGTGGGGCTGCTCATGCTGGTGAAGTTCCTGGGCCAGATGCTCAAGTGATCGGGGCGCTTGACGAAGGCAAGTCTGATTCCTCCTCCGGGAGTTAAAGTAGAAATCACAGGCGCCTCTGAGCATACATCTGAATTGAGCATGAAGGAGCGGCTCGAGAAAGGGAAAAGAGATACGACTGAGGTCAAGGTTGAGCCGCGTGACGTGGACCTAGACGATCCCTTGAACAAGCCATTGAAGGTCATACTTCTTGGCAGATCCAAGCCGTCAGATGTTCACCCTACTTCTTCAGTTGTTACTCCTCCATCGAGGAAAGGTTCCAAGGGCAAACGCTCTGGGGAAGAGTCGTATGGGAAGAAGTTGAAGAAGCACAAGAAATGACTACTGTCCTTATTCAACGAGGGCCAATTTCAGCCCTGTAACAACTTTTATAATTTTTGTAATTCTTGTAGATAGACCGTTGCCTCTGAATTTCGGAGTACTTGTAGTAGAAAACTTTTCCTGAATAAAGTTTAGTTTCCTTTTCTGTCTTTTCAAAAGATTCTTATTATTCAGTTTTCCTTGTGATTGTGATTTGAATCCATGCTGTTGTGCGTAACATGGATTTCTTGGTTTGTCTTCACATAGCCCGTTGATTCTCTGAGAGTTATTCGTTTTCTTCCCATGCTTCAATTACTTAGAACATTTTTTTTCTTTTTTTAATCTGTGCAACGGGAACTTAGAATATTCTAGTCCATATTCTAGGGACTTGGAGAATTTTTACCGTTTATACTCGAGTTCGCGTTCCGGGGACATAGAATATGCCAGTCTGCACTCCGAGGACTTGGAGATTTTTAGTCGTTTATACTCGAGTCCGCGCTCTGGGGACTTAGAGTACTCTAGTCCGCACTCCGGAAACTTAGAGACTTTTAGTCGTTTATAATCGAGTCTGCGTTCCGGGGACTTGGAGTACTCCAGTCCGCACTCCGGGAACTTGGAGATTTTTAGTCGTTTATACTCGATTCCGCGCTCTGGGGACTTAGAGTACTCCAGTGAGCAATCCGGGGACTTGGAGATTTTTAGTCGTTTATACTCGAGTCCGTGCTCCGGGGACTTAGAGTACTCCAGTCCGCACTCCGGGGACTTGGAGATTTTTATTCGTTTATACTCGAGTTCACGATCTGGGGACTTAGAGTACTCCAGTCCGCACTCCGGGGACTTGGAGATTTTTAGTTGTTTATACTCGAGTCCACGCTCCGGGGACTTGCAGTACTCCAGTCCGCACTCCGGGGACTTGGAGATTTTTTAGTCGTTTATACTCGAGTCCGTGCTCTGGGGACTTAGACTACTCCAGTCCGCACTCCGGAGACTTGGAGATTTTTAGTCGTTTATACTCGAGTCCGTGCTCTGGGGACTTAGAGTACTCCAGTCCGCACTCTGGGGACTTGGAGATTTTTATTCGTTTATACTCGAGTCCGCGCTCTGAGGACTTAGAGTACTCCAGTCCGCACTCCAGGGACTTGGAGATTTTTATTCGTTTCGAGTCCACGCTCCGGGGACTTAGAGTACTCCAGTCCGCACTTCGGGGACTTGGAGATTTTTATTCGTTTATACTCGAGTCCGCGCTCCGGGGACTTAGAGTACTCCAGTCCGCGCTCCGGGGACTTGGAGATTTTTATTCGTTTATTGCGTTCGTACGCCAGCCAGAATAATATAATTTTAATCGCTTGCCACAGGACTATCTTACGCAGAAACATTAATCATTCATAAAAAACTTCAATCCTTTATTAATGAGAGCAAGCTAAATTGTCTTATTACATGCCAAGAACTAGAAATCAAAACGTACTGGAAATAAATGCAACTACGGCATGAAGGAAATAGACTAAGTGTAATAACGTCGCAAGTGCTCATTGTTCCATGCTCGAGGGAGTGTCGCTCTATCGACAGTCGCTAGCTTGAAAGTTCCTTATCCAAGCCTTCGTTTGATGACATACAGACCTTCCCATGTGGGGTTCATATGAGATGGGGCTTGAAAAACTCGTTTCAAAACGAGGTCTCCCACGTCAAAGATTCTCGGTTGGACTTTTTTGTTATAATATCTGGCGACCCGATGTCTGTATGAGGCCGCTCCCAAATCGACGTCTTCGCGTTTTTCATTAATAAAGTCCAATGGTTCCAATAAGAGATCCCGGTTCGACGTAGGGTCGTAGTGACTTACCCGATGAGATGGAACTTCAAGTTCTACGGGTACGACAGCTTCCGTGCCATATGCCAATACGAATGGAGTGTGGCCAGTCGTGGTCATGTGGGTAGTTCTATAGGCCCAAAGCACCGTCGGGAGCTCATCTACCCATTTGCCTCTAGCCTTTTCCAAGTGCTTTTTCAATACGGACTTGATTATTTTGTTTACGGCTTCTACCTGTCCATTCGCCTTCGGGCGAGCGACTGCTGCAAACCTTTTCTCAATGCCATACTTCTAACAAAATTCTTTGAACTCCTTGCTTTCGAATTGAGTTCCATTGTCTGTTATGATGGTTCGTGGAAGGCCAAAACGGCATATGATATTTCGTACGACGAAATTAATGACTCTCTTGGTTGTGATCGTGGCCAAGGGTTCCGCCTCTGCCCACTTGGTGAAGTAATCGACCGCTACTATTGCGTATTTTGTGCCACCTTTGGCTATAGATAAAGAGTCGATTATGTCAATCCCCTACATTGCAAATGGCCAGGGACTAACCATTTGTGTGAGTTCTGTTGGTGGTGCTCTTGGAATTTTTGCGTATATCTGGCATTTATCACATCTTCTCACATAGTCTACCGCATCTTGATTCATGGTTGGCCAGTAGTATCCGTAGCCGAGTATCTTCTTTGCTAATTTCTGCCCCCCAGTATGGTCGCCGCACTCTCCTTCATGGAATTCCTCCAGGACTCGTTTTATCTCATCATGGGCAATGCATCAAAGTAGTGGGGTCGAGAATCCCCTCTGATACATTATCCCATCCTTTACTACATAACGTGAAGCTTTACAAAGGACTTGGCGTCTTTCGCTCCTCTTTTCTGGCAAATCCCCTTGTAGCAGGTACTACTTGATAGGGGTCAACCATGATTCCTTCTCAAGTTTGGTCTCTAACGTGAAATCTATCTCCATCACGTCTATAATCGGAGCATAAAGGGTCTCAACAAGGAACAATCCCATTTGTTGTGCATTGCCAGTGCTTGCGAATTTTGCCAAGGAATTGGCTTCTCTATTTTGTTCGCGTGGGACATGCGAGATGTCGTAGTATTCCAGATTCGCCAGCAGCTCTTGGATCCGAGCAAGGTAAGGAGCAAGTCTCTGTCCCTTCGCTTGATAATCTCCCTGCACCTGATATACCACCAACTGCGAGTCACAGAAGATTTCGAGTGACTTCCCTCCCAGTTCAATAACAAGTCTCAAGCCAGCGATCAATGCGTCATATTCGGCTTCGTTATTTGTTGCTGCAAATTCAAACTTCAAAGCGTAGCAGATTGATTGGTCTTTTGGAGTTATGAGGATTATACCTGCCCCCGAGCAACGGTCGTTAGATGCCCCATCGGTGTACATCTTCCATCGAACGGGGGGTATCATTCTGTGACCTTTTGGTTCATCTAGCACAGTGAATTCAGCAATGAAGTCGGCTAGTGCTTATCCTTGTATGGCTCTCCGCCGAAAATAGGTAACATCGAACTGACTTAACTCAATATTCCATTTCAGCATCCTTCCGGAAGTTACCGTTCGTTGGAGTACCTGTCGCAAGGGTTGGTCAGTGTAGACACCGATTGAGTGTGCCTGAAAGTAGGGGCGAAGCTTGCGTGATGCGATCACCAAGCAATAGGCTAGTTTTTCAATCTTTGGATAATTTCTTTCCGCCCCTGTCAAGCATTTACTGACATAGTAAACCGGCTTTTGAATCCGGTCTTCCTCGCGGACCAAGGCTGTATTGATAGCGTGCTGGGATACCGCCAAATATACATATAACATTTCATGATTTATCGACTTGGACAGTATAGGGGGACATTCCAAGTGCCTTACCAGAGCCCGGAATGCTTCCTCGCAGTCGGATGTCCATTCCAAATTTTTCTTTCCTTTCTTTATAATGTCGAAGAAGGGAATACACTTGTCTGTAGCTCTGGATATGAATCGACTTAGCGCAGCCACTTTTCCATTCAGGCTTTGCACCTGCTTTATGGTTCTGGGTACTTGTATATCTCGGATAGCCTGTATCTTCTCTGGGTTAGCCTCGATTCCCCGGGCATTCACAATGAATCCTAGAAACTTTCCTGGAACTACGCCTAATGAACATTTCAACGGATTGATCTTCATTCCATAATGCTTGAGTATGTCAAACATCTGCGCTAGGTCTCAGATGTGGCCGTTTGACTGCTGTGACTTCACTAGCATGTCATCTACATAGACTTCCATCGTTTTTCCAGTCTGATCTTTGAACATTCGATTCATCAGGCGTTGATAAGTCGCTCCTGCGTTCTTCAATCCGAATGGCATTACTACATAGCAATACAATCCCACGTTCGTGACAAAGCTGGTGTGTTCTTGGTCTGGGATGTGCATCGGAATTTGATTGCAACCAGAGTACGCGTCCATAAATGATAGTAACTCATGCCCGGCAGTTGAGTCAACGAGTTGGTCAATCCTTGGCAGTGGGAAACTATCCTTCCGGTATGCCTTGTTTGAATCGGAGTAATCAACATAAGTCATCCATTTTCTGTTTGCTTTCTTTACTAACACCGGGTTATATACCCATTCAGGGTAGAGGACGTCGCGGACGAACCCATTGGTTTTGAGTTTGTCCATCTCCTCTTTGAGAGCCGCGGACCTCACCAGGTCCATGCCTCTCCTTTTTTGTTTCACAGGAACATGTCTTTGGTCTATGTTCAACATATGACTCGCGATTGCGGGAGAAACCCCGCACATATCAGAATGCGTCCAAGCAAAAACATCAAGGTTTGCTCGGAGGAAGTCGGTAAGGTTCTCAGCTGCCACGAGGTCGAGCTGTGATCCTATTTTGAGAACTCATGATGGGTCGCTGCGGCTAACTGAGATGTCGATGGTTAGTTTAGCCGGTGCCGCATTTGTTTCCCTAGGTTCCCCATCATCATCTCTCGGATCTATGTCTCTATGGATCCGAGAATGCCGCCCGAGCCAGGGCTCGGGCGCTAGTTGTCAATCGTTAGAACTTTGGATGCGGACAGAGCTGTCCGCAACCTTTCCTTTCTCCCTACGTTGTGCCTCTCTGAGCTCAGCTACATAGCATGCACAGCCGGTTGCCTGGTCACCGTGTACCACTCCAACCCCTTTGTCTGTTGGAAATTTTAACGTCAAACACCAAGGGGCCAAGGCTGCCCTAAATTCTGCCAGGGCTGGACGACCCAGAAATACGTTGTACGGAGAATCAACATCTAGTACTATAAATGGTAGGATTCGCACCCTTCTGCGTACTCCTTGTCCCAATTCAACCGGTAACTCCACATATCCCATTTCATCAGTTGCTGCCCCGCTAAAGCCATGGATTCTGGCCTTGGATGGTTTCAAATCCTTGGTCTCCAGCTTCACTTGGTCGTAAGCCTTCAGGAAGATGATGTTAATGGAACTTCCGCAATCAATTAGAATTCTCTTTACGAATGTCAGCCCGATGGTCGCAGATATGACCATTGGGTCAATGGTAGGAGCCTCCACCTTATCTGCATCTCTGTTCCTGAATACGATATCATCATTCATCGTGCGCTGCTGCTTTGCAGGAGTTCCATCTTCCACGTTCGAACAACACTCGTTCTCCGCATGCCTAAAGGAGTTAGCATATCACTCCATCTCCTGCTAATTCTTGTTTGTAGGGTGAGGTCCGCCATCAATCGTGTTAATAACCAATCTACCCACAATCCGAGTAGGTTGTTTCGGTTGGTGTGAGGCTGGCCCGCGTCCAGGGTCTGATGTTTCTTGCCTCCCATCCTGTGGGTCTTTGACAAATTCCTGCAGCTTCTTCTGTCTAATCAGTTTTTCTATGGCATCATGGAGGTGTCTGCACTCCTCCGTGTTGTGCCCATAAGACTCATGAAAACGGAAATACTTCCCGGTCCGCTTCTGTTCTTCTGTCGACTCCTTTGGACATGGCTTTCTATATTGGAAATTATTGCAAGTTGATAGATAGATGTTTTCAAGAGATGCGTTCAACGGGGTGTATTCATTGTATGTTGGGATCCTTGATTTCCATTTCCCTGTTTCCTTTTTCTTTCCGGTATTTCCACCTCCGGATCCCTTAGGCTGCCCGGGCTTGTTCTGGATGTCAACTTGACTTTTTCCAGGGTTATTTCCGGTTTGCTTCACGAGGGCGTTACCTTTCACAGACTCCTGAACGGGCCCTGATGCCTTGACTCGCCTTGTCCACCGATCTTCCTCCCTTCTTATGAACTGGTGAGCTTTCGAATAAAAACGTTCCAGCGTAGCTGGGGGCTTCCCCACCAACCAATCTCCAAATTCAGAATCCGGATCCACTCCACCCATTACTGCCATCAAAATCGCGTGGTCGTTAGGATTGCCCACCTCGGTAGCACCAACATGAAACCTTTGTAGGTATGCTTTCAATGACTCCCCTGGAGTTTGAGTTACACTTGATAAGGATATCACGTCCTTTGGACGAGTGGTGTGTATCCTGAATTGTTCTACGAATTTCATTGCTAATTCATCGAAGCTGGATATAGATCGTGGCGGGAGTCGAGTGAACCACATGGTGGCAATTCCAGATAAGGTGATTGGGAAACACCTACACTTGGTTTCGTCATTAGCTCTTGCGGAATCCATCATCCATCCGTACCTCATCACATGCTGCTTGGGGTCAGTCTTCCCTTCGTAGGCGGGAATGGCTGGCATGTTGAACTTTCTTGGGTATTCGGCCTGTAGAATGGCATCCGTGAAGGGGGTATGACTCTTGGTCACTCCCTAGTCTTCATTAGTTAGACCTTGGTTTTCTTTCATCAACCGCCTGACCATAGCCGTCAAATCCGAGGTTTGAATGGGAGATGGGAGGTTGGGTTCCATTCCACGGGGCCGTGTAGGTTGATGCCCCGTCCGATTTGGGTCTTGGTTTCTAGTAGATCGATCAGTAGCACCTGCATATGCATCTTCAACCTTACGGCATCTACACCTAGGAGGCTCATCAGCAGAAGTTGAGCTATCATCTTCAGAGTAAGGTACAGGGCTTCCTCCAACATTCTGATGTCGCTGCTGAGTGAGCTGAGCCATGAGGTCGGCGTTGGCTTGCATTTTCTCAGCAAGTTGCTTTCTACTCTCCTTAAGTTCTCTTATCAGGTCATTGAATTCTGATCGGGAGACAACTTCTGCTTGGTTTTTGTGGGAGGGCCCTGCACCCCGAATCGCTTGCTGATTGCTAGTTCCCAGTTGTTGCACACTAGCGGTTTCATAGGCATTTGCATTTTGAGAGGCTGATCTAGTTCGTGGCCTTCCCATGGTAGAGTTGTTGGTTGTAACTCTGAGTAGAATCAACAGATGCCTTATAGATGATTATGGATCTCCTTCGGGGAATTTATTCAATCAGTTAGCTGCAAAGTAGATCCTAATGGCCTGAGAATTCAAATTCCCAGTGAAAGCACCAAAATGTTAGCACCAAAATTGGTCACTAACACCCTTAGAAAGATTTTGTAGAGAGATTAATGAAGAAAGTAAATTAAAACAGAGAATAGAGTGTAAATTTAAGTGCAAAAAACAAGAACACCAAATTTATAGTGGTTCGGCGTAACTGCCTACATCCACTTTGAAGTTGACTTCCATTGATTTCCTTGATGGGTGATTACAGATACAATCCGTTTTTTGTTACTATAATACAATTGCAAAGTAAAAGAAACAAGTCTAGAATGAGTCTCGAAAATGGAAGAGTTTCCCCAGTGTTCTCTCGAATCTCTCCCTTTTCTCTGTGCCCCTGCCCCTCTATTTATATACAGGTGGGTTGTACTTCCATGGTGGGCCTGGTAGCTGAATAACTCGGTCCAGCTAGGACAAGCACTGTACGCCGAACCGGGCAGGCCGAACGGTCGAGTACCGAACCATTCTCTTTATGCCGAACGACACGTTTGTTGTGGGGAACAGTAGGCCGAGCAGTGTTCGGACCGGGCGTGCGGGGAGAATGCCGAACCATCCTTGATTGCCGAACCATTCTTGATTGTCGAATGTCTCGGGAGGCCGAATGAGAATGTCGAGCCTTCATGGATACCGAACGCTCCTTGATGCCGAACGGTTTGGTGTCGAACGGTCTGGGTGCCGAACGAGAAGCTTGATGTTTGAACACCCTCTTGGCCGAATGAGGCTTCTGGCCGAACGAACGTCTTAGGTTGACTGAAGCCTCGGCCGAACGAGGCCTTTGGCCGAACGATGTTTTGGCCGAAGGAGGCCTTTGGCTGAACGAACGTCTTTTGGCCGAACGAAGTCTCTGGCCGAGCGCTATCTTTGGCCGAGCAATGTCTTAGGCCGAACGTTCTTTAGATGCCGAGCGTAACTTGATGCCAAACGCTATGGTGCCGATCGACCTACAGGCCGAACGCCCTTGATGCGCCGAGTACTAAGTTGCCTGGCCAAATCTCCAGGGAACAATCCCCAAACCTGAGGAAGATTTGAACAACAGTCTCAACAGTAAGACAGGTAGATGTCTTGTCTTTGACCATAGACATTCAACCTGACTGAAGCTTGAAGAAATTTCTGATCAAAAATCATTTTATCGAACGGCGGTGCAGAAGTTAGGAAATCTAACCGTGATCGCTTTGAGGAGGGATATAGGAAATAACAAGTATTGACTCTGTGACTTGTATATGCAATTATATCTTTCCAGCAAAGCAATTATAAAGAGAGATTGGGCCAGACTTATTTGGGCCCGATACTTGTACAAATTTTATATAAAGCACTCTGTAAGATAGCAATGTAATAATAAGAGTATCATTCATTTTCTGTATCATCTTTCTACCGCTATCAATTCATCAAAATCATCTGAAATCCAACAAAGAAAATTACAGTAAATCGATTACATACCTGCACTTTGGTTGCCTGTACACTATATATGTTGTCAACAATGCATCACTCAAGTACTGAATTATCCATTGGTTATAATGCATAGTTCTGCAGATGCGGATGGAAACTATCTTACAGTATAAAAATTTTGACTTATTTTTGATAGATATGAGTGTGATGATTATTTGTTATAGCAAAGTATCTTGTTTAAATTTGAGGGACGTATAAACATTTCATTTACCTTGGATGCATTTCTTCAAAAATAATATTCTTATATATAAACTAATATCACGTATATTTTGTACCAGTTAACATAACATATTTTTGAACTTACTTGAAACAAAATAATAATGATTTGATATAATAATGAATAAATTATGGCATGTATAAGTTATCTTGGTCTGCTATTAATCTTAATTAGCTTTTGGTAAAGCTTTTGGTTTGCAAATTTGTTTCTTTTGCTGAAATCTTCAATAGCCTGGTGTTGTTTGTAACTTTTTTGATAAGGTATAATCTGATCTTAGTATTAAGGTTTCATAACGTATTTCACAGTCTTTGGGAGTGTACGTAGTCTCTAGCACTACAAGGGGGAAAACGATTTCCGACGGACGAAAACCGTCGGTGGCCGTCGGCCGCCGTCGGAAAAGGCCGTCGGAAAATACTGCGTCAGGGAGCAGTATTTCCGACGGCTTCCGACGGAGACTGCTGTACACGATTCCGACGGAATCCGACGGCTTCCGACGGATCCCGATTGTCGGGATCCGTCGGAAACCGTCAGAAATAATGTGCTACAGGCCGCCGGTTGCCGTCGGAAGCCGTCGAAAACTTTAACATGTAAGCCGTCGGAAGCCGTCGAAAATCTGCTGTTTTTTTTTAATTCGCTACAAATATAGCCTTCCAACCACATTCCTCTTCCAAACACTATGATATCAATACTGCACAATCCAATATATAATAATCCAACCAAATATCAAAAACCAAACTACAAAATATTCAATAAACACACAAATAAATAAAATTACATCAAAATAAAATACATAATATACATAACCATTCCAAGATTAACAATAATCCTAATAATAAGTATTCTACCATGTTATTAATACACAAATTCATCAACATACTAATCTATATCCTCATACAACCACAGAACCAAGTGTATCAAATATAATTATACATAAATCAACAATTACCTACGCCATCTACCAAATCATTCTAAACTAAAACAAAACATATCTGAATGAACGAACAAGCAAGCAAGCAATGAATCAATCTCCTCCAGATCCAGATCCAGCCGAGGAAGGGAAGCGGCCACCAACTGCTGCATGTACTCTAACAATTGTGTGGTCTACATGGCCTGTTGGCGGTTCTGCTCCTCCAGGTGGGACACTCTAGTCCACAATTATTCTATATCTGCTAGATCACTCTGAGCTCTACTCCGCCATCCCCTATTCTGACTACTAGCCTGCAATAATTGAAAAATGAATAAAATCCAAGTTTATTGTTTTGAAAAGGTCAAAATATCATATTTGAAGTATTTTAAGAAAAAGTAAATTATTTACCGCTAGATTTCCAGATCTGTATCGTCGACCATGCTCTGCTGAATCCATAACGGACTCAAAAATAGCGTCCTCCTCATCGGTCGTCAGCTGATCTCGACCCGTATCAGCAAGGAGTTTCTGCCGCTGCTCCATAAACTTCTCCTGCAGTAACAAATTAATAATATCATATCTTATTTCATTATAGTTTAAAAATTAAAACAATTACTAATACTGAATAAAATGAAATATGCTTACATGGATTTTGCTGGATTTATCGTCCTTCCATGTATACGAAACAGTCCCGTCTGGATTAACATGCTCGACAGCATGCGTACGGGTGAACACGTCCATATAGCTGACAGGACCATGTGCCTCGGCTTCCTGAAGTTGTTTGTTACATAAAATTATTATACATTTAAAATCGTACAGCATAAACTATTTGCATTTATTATTTAGTAAATTTACCAACTCCTGTCGATACTACTGAAACGACTTCGATCCTCCGCAATGAGTGACGGGATTCTTATTTCTATTTGCAGAGTTTCTATTCGACTCTGCCTGTACATTTAAAATTTGATACATTATTTTTCGATCACGTCAAATTAATAATTCAAAAAAATTTAGTATACTTGCCTTCGCCTCGTCCCTCTCCCAGTGTCTCAACCAAGCTTGCCACATGCTCTCTCCCATCCACCGTGGTTTCTTACCAGATTTCTTAATCATAGATATCGTATCCCTGTAGTTCTTGCGCATCTTCTTCATCCAGTATCCTCGTGCCAGCATCATATCGTCTGTCTGGATGTCTATCTCAGCCTGTGTTTCACGATAAAAAGTAAAAAAAAAAATTACACTTTAAACGATAAACAGCAGAAAAACGACAAAAACGAATTAAAAATGGAAAAAAGAAAAATATACATACTAGGACATCCTTCCATATACACTCTATGATGTGAGGAGGGATGCTATCACACTTTGGCCAGCAAGCACTCATCCTACTGCGATAAGAAGCTCTAGAGACATCCAGCACAACCTTCGAGGGAAGTAGGTTGAACCCCCTGTTTTTAAATACGATATAGATAAGTACATACGTATATCATAAAAAAAATAAGATGCTGAATAAAATTTAATTCTTACCCCTATTCTTTAGGGACTAACGAAACTACTGGACGTTGTGACTCTTGCGATGGGCCACGGCCATCGCCTCCTGACGATCGGGAAGAGCTCCTGCCTCTATATGACATAATGATAAACTTGTGACATATACACATCATTATATAAGAGAATAATAACATGATAATGAAATATATTTCATATGAAAATGACACCAATGGTATAAATTGCTTAATTAATGACTGAAATGGAAATAGAAATGAAAATGTGTCATACCTGATTCATAATGGGTGTACTCTTCCGACGATAAGCAGATTTCATTGCATTTTTAATAAAAATTGCTAAATAAATGACAAATGGAAATGACATAAAACATGTAAACAATGGTAAACAGATTTGGTTTCATAGTTACATCAATTTCATAATACATCAAGAATTCAACATAGTTACATCAATTGCAAAAAAAAACAGATTCAGATTTATATCAGTCATCATCGTCTTCTGATTCAGATTCGTTTTCGTTTTCGATGATATTTTCCTCTGCACTATCAAACGCTTCTACCAAAACATTTGATTCATCGATCAAAGGACCAAAATCTGTATGATCGTCTGTAATTATTATTTCGTTATTTTGCTCAAGATCTGCCTGATAAGTTTGTTCGTCAGCAATATTCTTCCCATCGAATGTGAATCTGGCCTTTGTTTTAAAAACTGCAGACCAATCGGCTTTATCTCTTTTTAGAGACGGATAAGGAGCGTAATAAACTTGCAATGCTTGTTTGGCTAGTACAAAAGGATCATACTTGTGATAGTGCGATGTATGCTTTATTTTGATAAGATTATAATCCTTGTGCACATTAATTCCAGAACCTGGAACATTGCTAAACCAATTGCATCTAAATAGAAACACCTCCTCCGCGAGTCGTGAGAAATATGTCAGTTGCAAAATTTGTGTTAGAACGCCATAAAAATCATTTAAGTGATTTTCTGGATCGTCACTACCGTTAACAAATACACCAGTATTATTTGTTAATTTTTCTGCACCGTATTCTTTGGTATTAAATTTATATCCATTGACGAAATATATTGGATATGTCTTGACCACTCTTTTTGGTCCCATCGCAAGTTGTTTCAACCCTTCGTCAATAACACAATTTCTCGGCTCATAAACGTAATTTGAAAACCAACCGGAAAATTCTTTATTGAGATCTCCGTTCGGATGTCCACGTTCATAAACACTGTTTATATAAACAAATTATTACATTAGGTTATACACGCGCATGCATTATTGAAAAGAATAAAACACAAATTATTATTTCAGATTACCTAACAAACGGTGCAACCTCGGCACAATTTAGAAGAATATAAGTGTGTGCAACATGAAGATCTCTATCATTTAGCCATATTTCTACACATTTTCCAAAAGGTCGACCATGTTGTCTAAAAATAGATAACATTGCTTGAGAGGACTCTTGTTCGTCGCCTTCATCATTACGAGGAACACTTTGAAATGAAATATTCACATGGTCACTGAAATAGTGAGAGAAAAAGAACGAAGCTTCTTCTTCGATGTAAGATTTACATATCGAACCTTCAACTCGTGCTTTTTGCCTCACTTTTTTTTCATATGATTCAAATATCTATGCAAAATTAATTTATATTAATTTCATCTTTCAAATGCAATTAAATTACGTTATAACATATTACATACCTCTCAAATGGATACATCCATCCATATTGGACATGACCTCGAAGTTGTGCTTCAAATGGGAGATGAACATGTAAATGTTCCATTACATTAAAAAAACCTGACGGAAATATTTTCTCTAATTTGCAAAGCAATATAGGAATGTCCACTTCAAGTTTACGTAAACGTTGCACTTTTAAAGTAGTCGAACAAAGCTCTTTGTAAAACATACTAAGCTCCGTTACTACCTTCCAAACTTTTAACGGCAGTAGTTCTTTGAACATTACGGAAAATAAATTTTCCATCATTATGTGACAGTCATGACTTTTCATTCCGCTCAATCTACCATTTTTAAAGTCAACACATCTATGAAGATTTGATGATATCCCATCAGGAAATCTTAACCCTTCCATCCATTTTAACACAGCTTTAACTTGATTATTATCTAATTCGTAACATGCTTTTGGTTTTTTACTGTCATTTGGTTTCATATGAAGCTCAGGACGTTTGCATAATTCTTCTATATCACGTCTTGATTTCAAATCATCCTTTGTCATCCCTTTCACATTTAAAATTGTGTTAAAAACATTATCAAATACATTTTCTCATTGTGCATCACATCTATGTTATGGCGAAGCAAAAGATGTTTCCAATATGGCAACTCCCAAAAAATAGTTTGTTTGCACGAGTTATGAACAACTGATTTGCCTTCAATTTCTGTTTTCTCGCCAGTTTCATATATCTTTGGATAGTCCTTAACAAGTTCATATACGTCTTCGCTTGACCATATCGTCGGTGGTTGTCTGGTTTCTACTCTATTAGCTAAAAAGTTTTTCTTATCACCTCTGAAGGGATGGTTTACATGGAGAAAATATCGATGACAATCAAACCATGAAATTTTCTTATCATGAGGTAAAGAAAACGCTCATGTTTCATCCATGCAATATGGACATGCTAGACGACCGGCAGTACTCCATCCCGAAAGCATTGCATAGGCAGGAAAATCACTTATAGTCCACAACAAAGAAGCAAACATACGAAAAAATTTCTTCTTGGACACATCGTATGTTCCTACTCCTTCGTTCCATAGTATTTTTAACTCCTCAATCAACGGTTGTAAATATACATTGATTCCTTGTGTCGGGTCGTCGGGGCCAGGAACGACAACAATAAGAAACATATATTGCGTTTTCATACACATCCATGGTGGTAAATTATACGGTGTGACGATAATGGACCTGGATGAATATTTAGAACCAAATTGAGAAAATGAAGAAAAACCGTCCGTACATAATCTTAATCTAACATTTCGACTCTCCACTGCAAAATCTAGATACGTTTTATCGAAATGCTTCCATGCTTCTCCATCGAACGGATGTGTCAACGTACCCTCTTCCTCCGTTCTCACGCTATGTCATCTCGTATTAGATGCAGTTACAGAAGATGTATATAATCTTTGAAGTCTTGGAGTTATGTGTAAGTAACGCATATGCTTGTACGGAACTTCCTTCCCCCTTTTTTTTTCTTGGTTTGTATCTCTCCTGGTTACAAACTTTACAATTTCTAAGGTTTGCGTCTTCTTTCCAAAACAACATGCAGCCTTTTAAACATGTATCTATTTTCTGATAAGGTAAACCAAAAGCCGACATAAGTTTTTTAACTTCGTAGTGATTTTCACACATTAGATTATCAGATGGCATATGTCTTTTTGCAGCTTGTACAACAGCCGTAAACCCAGCTTCAGTGATGTTGTATTTTGATTTCATCGCAATGTATTCTGCGATTACTGACAGCTGAGTGCCGCTTTTACAACCATCCCAGATAGGTTTCTTAGCAGCATCTAGTAAATCATATATTTTTTTGCTTCAATATTTGGTTCTTCAACATTTCCATCATCGTCATCAACTTCAACCATAGAAAACATTGATCGTGCTGCATCTTCGACCATATTTTCTATACGGGTTGTCGAAACTATTTCGTTAACGACACTTTCAGATTCTACAGAAGTATTTGCTACAACTTCTCCATGCCGATCCCAAACATAATACTCGAGTGCGAAACTGTGTTGGCACAAATGAACTTTCATAATATCTGGTAACAAATACTTCAAATGTCTACACCTGCTACACGGAGAACAAATTTCTGGATCGTTTCCGTTATTATTTAAAGCGAATTCAACAAACACGTTTATACCATTATAAAAATCTTCTTTTATTGAGCCCGTCAGTCCTTTTCTTTGGTATATCCATCTCCTCCGATCAACAAAATAATCAATCATTTTTTCTATTTGACAAAATGAGAAGTTCAAAATTTAATATTTATTTTGAAGAATACAAATTGGAAAAAGATTATTTTCATGGTCGTATAACATTTGAATTTAAAGAACAACTTCACAAATTTAAAAATATTTTCAAGTAGGGCACATTTTATTTTTTAACGTATCGATATAAAAATTTATATAATTTTTTTTTCATTGGTCAGACATCCTACTTCCCATTACAAACACAGTAAGCATTTACATTTCGTATATTACTTCGTCTCAAATGATTCAACAAAATTTCGGCAGCATTTCCCTTTTGTTCCCTGCATTGTACACAAATGCGTGTACGCAGGAAACAAAAAAGAAAAGTTAGGCCGAAATTTTATGAACCGTTTGAGACGAAGCAGTATACAAAATGTGAATGCTTACTGTGTTCATAATTTGTACAATACAGGGACAAATCCGACAAACATTGTATCAGATGAATATAAATGGTCGTTTTTCGAAAAAAAATGAATATTTATACAACGATCATGTACAACACTCGTCAGACGGAGCCAAAAACTCTCTAAGGGACATTTGTCAGTTACATGCGTGCATTTTACGAAAAAATACAGTTTTACTCACTGTTCACATTTACAAAAATATATATTAATTTAACACATTTATTCGACGTATTACATCAACAGAAGGCTGGTTTAACATTTTTGTCATTTTTCAATACACACAATTATAATTTAGAGTAATGCATTTTTTTTCATAAGTAAATACGTGCACAATATAATACTCCTAGTTCATTCATTTATTTTATCTTATTCCAACTAACATATACAATCGTAAAATCAAGGCATACACAACAATTTACATATACATGAACAACCACAAATTATACATGTTTTTCACAATTTCACGATAAAAGATGAAATTGGTATAACATGTGATGCTATAAACCGTTGTTACGCTATTGGAAACAATTGCAATCACTAATTCGACCTAATTTATCAATTTATGCAAATCTAAAATTTGATGTAAAAACTAAATTTTTCACAAAAATGAAAGATTATACCTGAGATTAAGGGTAATTGTGTTTGATTAGGCAGCCGTGGAGGATACAGAAGCTAGAAATCTCGGATTAGAAGCTTGGAGAAGAGATTTGGGGGGTTTTTGGGTTTAATTTTCGTATGAAATGAGAAGGAAGAAGAGCTCTCGGCTGAACCTATAATCGTAGGTTTTCGACGGCCCGTCGAAAGCCGTCGGAAATTAGCTGTCGGAAATTAGCCGTCGGAAGCCGTCGGAAGCCGTCGGTTCTAGCTGTCGGTATTAAGGCCTTTTCTAGTAGTGTAGTAACAGTGAATTTATGGAGCCATTATGAGTTTTTGATTGAATATATAGCTCTACAGTCAGTTTTTGAGTGATCCTACGAGTGTACATGTTTGAGTGTCACTTTATGTATAGAAGTGGCTGAGTTTCCATTGGATTGCGAGTTCACTATTTTCCCCACTACAACGATAGTTTTCCTTTTTCGCTAAATTTTGTTTATTTATGGATCAAATAATGATGTAGTGCGAGCTAACTTGGATTTAAGTCGCTCGGAATTTTTAGGTCGCTCTCGACCTAATGAAGGCCATTCACGACCTAACGTGATTGTGGAACGACCAAGCGACCTAACAAAGCAGAAGGTCCAACCTCGCGAGTTACAAGATTCGGGGCAACATGTCTTAGGTCGGTTGCAACCTAATGGAATGCGGCTGAAGGCAAAGGCAACACTTGAATTATTCTCTAGGTCGCTAACGGGTTACGACTTAACAAAGTCACGACCTAAAGCATCAGGACATTATGAAGATGAAGCGCATGAAGGCCTTAAGTCGCTGAAGACTAAGTCGCTGCCGGGTTATCTTCAGTAGGTCGTTCACGACCTATGTTGAGTCGTTGTGTTGTATTTTGATATGTTGTTAACTCGTGTGCGTTGTATCTTAGGCCTTGTGTTGTAAATAATAGGTCGTAAGTCGTTGTGTCTTGAGTCGTTTGTATTTTAGGTCGTTTGTTTTTAAGTGCCGCTGTTTTGAGTCGTGTGTGTTGTATACATGTGCTGGTATGTCGTGATGGTTTGTTAAGTCGCTAGGGGTGTTAAGTCGCTGCCGACTTATGTCATAAGTCACTAGGGTGTGTTAAGTCGCTGCCGACTTATGATGTATGCCGAGTTGTAAACTGCCTATAAATACGGGCATTGCGTCATTGTAAGGGTTGGTTCTTTTTGAATAAAATTCCTCATTTGTTAGCTTTGTGCTTTCATTAAATTGGTAGTTGAGTGTGATCTCCTATCTCCACTTTCGACATTCGAGTGCGCTCGAATCTTCGATCGTTGAAGCCAATTCGTGGAATCAAGTGCGCTTGATCAACGCTCGAAGAATTGTAGATCTCTTTTCATGGTATCGTGTGCGATCAACGTGTCAGAGATAGCTAAAATTCGGTATCTTCGGATCAACGAATTTGGGTCTTTCAGTATTTCTCAATCCACCGATTGCTACTTT
This sequence comes from Allium cepa, assembly GCA_030765085.1. Classification (NCBI taxonomy): domain Eukaryota; kingdom Viridiplantae; phylum Streptophyta; class Magnoliopsida; order Asparagales; family Amaryllidaceae; genus Allium; species Allium cepa. The sequence continues at coordinate 567,847,660 of CM060928.1, read as the reverse complement.
CACGGTTTCATTCGTTTTCGTAATATCCGCTGCGTCAGTTTGGTATCAGAGCTAGACTTAGCCAATCATAGCTAAGCCGCGTCTTGGAGCTAAGGAGTTTGAAGTTGGTGTTCATCGTGTTCATCTTAAAGTTGCAACAAGTTAGAAGCTTCCGATCCATTTCATTTTGGATCAAAGTGTGAAAGAAGTTGAAGTGAAAGCCGAGCATAACTTTGTGTTAAGTTTGGGCCGTGCATCAGTTTGGTATCATTGGTTGAAGTTAGGGCCGAACTTGTTGAACTTGTGCGAGCTAGTTGAAGTTTGATTTGTAGAAGATTTGTGAAGTTTTGAAGTGTTTGTATTGATTTAATCATGCCGCCGAGAAGAGCTAACCGTCATCAATATGTTGAAGCGTTGTATAGAAGAGAAGAAGCCGAGCAAATGGAACAACGCATTAATGAGAAATTTGATGAAGGTATTAGAAAGCTAGAGAAGTTGATGAATGATTTGAATCAAAACCAAAGGAGGAGATTACCAGTCTCGAACCATGGAGGAAACAGAGTTCCGCCATTGGTTACGGAAGCGAGAAGGGTATCACCGCAATCTTTTAGAGAGAGAAGAGAAACATCAATTTCATCAAGGAGAGATCACCATGACTATGGACATGAAGAGAGAAGAACTCCACGTTAGTTTGAAGATGAGCCATATCGAGATGAAGAGAGGCATAGTAGAAGAGACATGCGTGATCGAAGGGATGTTGATGGTCGAGATCGATATAGACGTACATTTGATTATGATGAAGAGGGTGATAGAGCTAGCATTCATTATCAAGATCGAGACCAAGTTCGAAATTCATATCGGGATGTAGATGATGATCGACGTTGGGAGTTGGGCATGAAGATGGAAATTCCAGAATTCAAGGGTGGAATGGTAGCAGAAGAATTTTTGGATTGGTTGTCTAATGTTGAAGAGATCTTTGATTTCAAAGAAGTTCCGAAGAATCGTCAAGTGAAGTTGGTTGCTACTAGGTTGAGAGGGAGAGCTATGGCATGGTGGCGGCAAACCAAACTTACACGAGAACGGATGGGGAAGTCGAAGATTGTGGATTGGGAGAAAATGAAGAAATTGATGAAAGATACATTTTTATCTTACAATTATCAATCACTCATGTATCAGAGGTTACAGAATTTGAGGCAAGGGACGAAGACTGTTAATGATTATGCTGACGAGTTTTATCAACTGATTGCTCGAAATGACATTATGGAGACAGAAGAACAGTTGACTGCTAGGTTTGTTGGAGGTTTGCGAATGCAGATCCAGGATATGGTTAATATGTTTGACCCAAGATCTGGGCTGAAGCGCACCAGAAGGCGTTGGCTTGGGAGAAGCAGGGAAGACGAGGAGGTTGTGTGTTTACAAATTCCAACAATCAAGTGAAGGGTGCCAGTGGGAGTTCCAATGTTTCTAAAGTTGTCAGTAAACCAGTTGTGAATGAGGCTGCGAAAGCAAAGGTCAACAACAGTTTCAAATGTTATAATTGCCAGGAAATGGGTCATAAAAGTAACGAATGTCCAAAGCCAAAGAAGAGAACGATGATTGCTGAAGTTGAAGGCGAGGATGTTGGTGAAGGTGATTCTAGTCCAGTGGAGGAAGATGAGCAGGATATCGCGTCGGGAGATGAAGGATGTAATCTAATGATGATGAGGTCTTGTTTAACACCCAAACAAGAGGATGAGGCTAGTTGGTTGAGGAGCAACATTTTTCAATCTACATGCACTATTCTGGGAAAAGTTTGTAAGTTTGTGATAGATGCTGGAAGTTGTGACAATATTATTTCTACTGAAGTTGTAAGGAAGTTGAAGTTGAAGATGGAGAAACACCCTAATCCTTACAAGTTAGCGTGGCTGAGAAAAGGAGGAGAGGTGAAGGTGGATAGACGAGTTCGAGTTCCATTTTCTATTGGGAAGAAATATAAATACGAGATCTGGTGTGATGTAGTTGAGATGGATGTTTTTCATTTGCTTTTGGGAAGACCGTGGCAGTATGATCGAGCAATGCAGCATGATGATCGAACTAATAGCTAAAGTTTTATGTTTGAAGGCGTTAAGATTATTTTAGTTCAAAATAAGAGACAACAGGAAGAGAGTAAATCTGAGGAGATTGAGGAGCTGAAAACTTTATTGACTTTGAAAGAATTTGTTGAAGAAGTAGAGGAGAGTCCCAAAGTGTTTTTGTTGATTGGACATGAAGCTACTGAATCAGTTGAAGTTCCAGAGGAAGTGAAGCCGATATTGGAAGAGTTCAGTGATGTGTTTCCGGAGGAGTTGCCAAAGGAATTACAACCGTTGAGGGATATTCAACATCAAATTGATCTTGTGCCAGGGTCAGTGTTACCTCACAGGCCACATTACCGGATGAGTCCGAAGGAGCATGAAGAACTGAGAAGGCAGGTGGAGGAGTTGTTAGAACAAGGGCGTGTCCAGGAGAGTTTGAGTCCATGTGTCGTGCCAGCCTTATTGGTACCGAAGAAGGATGGAACGTGGAGGATGTGTACGGACAGTCGGGCACTAAACAAGATCATTGTGAGATATAGATTTCCTATGCCGAGGTTTGATGATTTGATTGATCAGTTGAGAGGGGCTGTTGTGTTTTCCAAGATTGACCTGAAGAGTGGATACCATCAAATTCGTATTAGACCGGGTGATGAGTGGAAGACTGCTTTTAAAACAATGGAGGGTTTGTACGAATGGTTGGTTATGCCATTTGGTTTGTCAAATGCTCCTAGTACTTTCATGAGAGTGATGAACCAGATTTTTAGACCATTTGTTGGGAAGTTCGTGGTTGTTTACTTTGATGATATTCTGATTTATAGTAGGAGTACGGAAGAACACATCCAGCATTTGCGAGAAGTATTGTTGATTCTACGACAAGAGCAGTTTTATGCAGTAACAAAGAAGTGCGTGTTTATGATGGACAGTGTTTTATTTTTGGGGTATGTTCTGTCAAAGGAAGGTATTCAAGTGGAAGAAAGTAAAGTGGAAGCTGTCAGGAGTTGGCCACAACCCAAGTCAATTACTGAAGTGGGAAGTTTTCATGGATTGGTATCTTTTTATCGAAGATTCATTCCACATTTTAGTAGTGTGATGACACCTATAACCGATTGCTTGAAAGGAAAGAAGTTTACATGGTCAGAGGAAGTAGGGGTTGCTTTTGAAAAGATCAAGTCACTATTGACGACAACACCAATTCTAGTTTTACCAGATTTTCAGTTGTTGTTTGAGTTACATATCGATGCATCTAAAGTTGGGATTGGTGGAGTTTTGAGTCGGAGTGGAAGACCAGTTGCTTATTTTAGTGAAAAATTATCTGGAGCTAAGTTGAGATATAGCACTTATGATGTTGAGTTTTACGTAATTGTTCAAGCTGTGAAGTACTGGAGACATTATCTGTTTCAGAAGGAGTTTGTTCTTTATACGGATCATGAAGGTTTGAAGCATTTGCAAGGGCAGGATAAAATTTCAGCTAGGCACGCTTCATGGGTTGCGTATCTACAACAGTTTACCTTTGTTGTTAAGCACAAATCAGGGGTGATGAATCGTGTAACAGATGCATTAAGTAGGAGGAAACATTTGTTGACGATAATGAAAGTTGAAGTGACAGGGTTTGAACTATTGCCAGAGTTAATTGAAGAAGATCCTTACTTTACGAAGTTTGTTGAGAAAGTCTAGGACGGGAGTACTGATGAATTTGTGTTGGTAGATGGATTCTTATTCAAGGGGAATCAATTGTGCGTACCAGAAGGCAGTTTGAGAATGAAAATTATCAAAGAGTTACATGAAGAAGGCCATGTGGGTAGAGATCGAACATTGCAGTTGATTTCTCAGTCTTATTATTGGCCGTCAATGAGAAAGAAAGTTGAAAGGTTTGTGCGCAGATGTCACGTTTGTCAGGTTTCGAAAGGGACAACTACAAATGCAGGATTATATATGTCGTTACCTGTACCGACTAAACCTTGGGTTGATGTGAGCATGGATTTTGTTTTGGGTTTGCCTAGAACTCAACGGGGGAACGATTCCATTTTTGTGGTGGTTGACCGGTTTTCAAAAATGTCACATTTTATTGCTTGTAAGAAGACAGCAGATGCAGTTCATGTGGCACAGTTGTTCTTTAAAGAGATCTATCGTTTACATGGGTTACCAGAATCTATTGTTTCGGATAGAGATACTCGTTTTCTGAGTCATTTTTGGTTAACTTTGTGGAAGATGGTCGGAGCGAAGCTGAACTTTAGTAGCGCTTACCATCCGCAAACTGTTGGGCAAACGGAGGTGGTTAACAGTTCGTTGGGAAACTTATTGAGATGTCTTATGAAAGACAATTTGAAAAGTGGGGATTTGAAATTGTGTCAAGCGGAGTTTGCTCACAACCATGCGGTTAATCGAAGCACAGGGTTCAGTCCATTTCAGGTTGTTTATTCGACAATTCCAAAGGGACCGTTGGATCTAACAACAGTGCCATATCAGAAGGGAGTAGTTAAGCGGGCTAGTGACTTCGTAAATGAGTTGCAGGAGTGCCATAGAACCGTTCATGAACGGTTAATTGCATCTAATAAAAAGTATAAGCAGTTGGTGGATAAGAAGCGGAGAAGTGTGAACTTCGAGGAAGGTGATTTGGTTTATGCAGTGTTGACAAAAGATCGTTTTCCGGTGGAAACATACAATAAATTGAAAGCACGGAAAATAGGTCCAGTAGAAATTTTGAAGAAAATCAATGAAAATACGTATCAATTGAAGTTACCGGATGATGTTCATACTTCTGATGTTTTTAACGTCAAACATTTAATTCCGTACCTTGGGGTACAGCTTGTTGTGGAAGAGGAAAGTGCAAATTCGAGGTCGAATTTCTGTCAACCGGGGGAGGATGATGTAGTGCGAGCTAACTTGGATTTAAGTCGCTCGGAATTTTTAGGTCACTCTCGACCTAGTGAAGGCCGTTCACGACCTAATGTGATGGTGGGACGACCAAGCGACTTAACAAAGCAGAAGGTCCAACCTCGCGAGTTACAAGATTCGGGGCAACATGTCTTAGGTCGGTTGCGACCTAATCGAATGCGGCTGAAGACAGAGGCAACACTTGAGTTATTCTCTAGGTCGCTAACGGGTTACGACTTAACAAAGTCACGACCTAAAGCATCAGGACGTTATGAAGATGAAGCGCATGAAGGCCTTAAGTCGCTGAAGGCTAAGTCGCTGCCGGGTTATCTTCAGTAGGTCGTTCACGACCTATGTTGAGTCGTTGTGTTGTATTTTGATATGTTGTTAACTCGTGTGCGTTGTATCTTAGGCCTTGTGTTGTAAATAATAGGTCGTAAGTCGTTGTGTCTTGAGTCGTTTGTATTTTAGGTCGTTTGTTTTTAAGTGCCGCTGTTTTGAGTCGTATGTGTTGTATACATGTGCTGGTATGTCGTGATGGTTTGTTAAGTCGCTAGGGGTGTTAAGTCGCTGCCGACTTATGTCATAAGTCGCTAGGGTGTGTTAAGTCGCTGCCGACTTATGATGTATGCCGAGTTGTAAACTGCCTATAAATACGGGCATTGCGTTTGTAAGGGTTGGTTCTTTTTGAATAAAATTCCTCATTTGTTAGCTTTGTGCTTTCATTAAATTGGTAGTTGAGTGTGATCTCCTATCTCTACTTTCGACATTCGAGTGCGCTCGAATCTTCGATCGTTGAAGCCAATTCGCGGAATCAAGTGCGTTTGATCAACGCTCAAAGAATTGTAGATCTCTTTTCACGGTATCGTGCGCGATTAACGTGTCAGAGATAGCTAAGATTCGGTATCTTCGGATCAACAAATTTGGGTATTTCAATATTTCTCAATCCACCGATTGCTACTTTCACAGTTTCATTCGTTTTCGTAATATCCGCTGCGTGACTTTATGTATAGAAGTGGCTGAGTTTCTATTGGATTGCGAGTTCACTATTTTCCCCACTACAACGATAGTTTTCCTTTTCCGCTAAATTTTGTTTATTTATGGATCAAATAATGTTCATTCTTTTCATATAGAATGTTACTGTATTCTTATGTGAAATTATTACAGTTTATGCGAACATTCAACATTTTTGATATATTGTTTGATATGGGTTGAACACAGTATGTTTCCCATACGTTACAATACATCCAGTAGCCAGTTTGTTCAATTTAATGTGTGTTGGTACCAGAAAGCGTACTCATCAATGTGAAAATGAATCTTGAATTTGAACATGGAGTATGACACATCTATGTACTGATTCAACTTTCTATGAACTCCTAGAGTTTTTTATACATTGATAGATTTAACATGTTTAGACTTCAGATATACGAAATAATAATCTAATCTAAAGTTCAAATCATAAGGAGGGGAGAGCTGGGGGCATGAGATTTGATTCGGCTAATACGATTCCGCCAAAATCCTGTCTGATTTTAGAGAGTGTATCTGTAGCAATGATATTTTTAAATTCCTGGAGTAACCTATAATTATATTTTTAACGATCAATAACTTATCATATAAGCTAAATGAGTCTGTATTAGTGGTATATCTGTAGCAATGATACAAACTCAATAGGATTTATGACATTTACATAGTGTATCACTGGTTTAAACTAGTATTAAATTGGTACGGTGAAGAGTATGTAAATGCGTTTCATGTTTTACTTGTAACTTGTAAGCTGTTCTTCTGTGTTTCTCAGGATATTTATATTATTTACAGTCAGTTATCATATATAATTACCCATAATACTTAAATATATGAAAAAAAAATATTTTAAAATTTTCTTCTCAGAGCACCTAAGTGTATATGTATTATCTAATAGACTTTCGCTTTATCTTTTTCTCAAATACTAACCATCTTCTAGAGTCCATCCTATTTGCAAACATCTAAGAATTGACTGAATTAAATCAAGTAAAATTAGTCAGTATATTTGATCCCTAACAGAAACTCATTTTTCTCCATGTTAATTACACTGTTGTCACCGAGTCACTAAATCACATGTAAACATTATGCTACTCATTTATGGAATGATGGGACCATCTACACTCATGCAAATTTAAGTGAACTCTTTGAACCATCTTCTATCTTCAGACTCTTTCTCTAAAGTCTGAAATTTGATTACATACATACACGTTGTTTTGTTAATGTTATAGTCATAAATAATAAACGCATGGACAAAAATAGCGGTAATAGTCAAACTATTATTAATAGTTTACTGCTATTTGATCGACATGGTCATCCAAGTTGAACAAATTGTATAAAATAATCAAAACAAAACAAACCAAGTAGACAAACCGAAAACATTACATTGGACATTTATTGAATTTTTGAAGTCCCACTTGTTTGTTAATATATTAACTCTTATAAAGCAACAATTGTAAAGTCTACAAATTTTCTTGTTCTATATTATTCTACAGATTCTGTAAATTTTATGCAGAACGGTTAAGAGGAAAAGGAGGAAATGAAGAACAATGCAAGAAAGCAAGGATGGATATTCAGCAAGGATGGGTATGAATATTCCGCGTCCGTAACGCTCGGTAAAGCAAGGATGGATATTCATCGAACAGCATTCGATGGGTACACCAATCAAGGATATAATATGATATTGGAAAGATATTGTAACAAAAAGAATCTTCAATCTTACGTTCCACCAATCCCATATATATACCACGATTATTCTGAATATTCCGCGATGTGGGACTTTTTAGTCCGTTCAATGCACGCACCCACCCTATTTACAATGCGAGCCACACCAAACATACGTGCAACATATGTACTTCAAAAGTGATAGCACGTATATAGTTTTATGTCAATACTTAAACAGTTTGCACAGTTCAAAACATTTTCAACTGCAATCAGAGATGTACCCCCTAAAGAACCCTTCAGAGCATCTATGATTAAACAAGAATTGCAAAGTGTAAATACAAATGTTATTATGGCCCAAGATGGTAGCATCACAATGAACGTTTCGAAAGATCTTAAATTGTTTGAACCAGTTCATCATTGTCCCAGTGATTTCTGTCCTCCCGGTAGTCAAAAATGTGATGCTCAGAGAAATTATATTTCAGATGGCATCAAAATTATGGCTGGTAATAATTCGTCGAGTGAGGAGAATATAGGTATAAATGAATCAACTACATATAAAGATGCTTACAATTTAGAATCAAGCAACATATATGCTTCTCCTCTGAAATATACAACTATAGAAAAATGGATCATAGACCATCAGAAAATGAAACTAGCTGAGGAATAAAAATGGACAACCAGACAAAGAAAAGCTGAAGAGAAAAATAGCAGCTTCTTTCAACAAGCTCAAGGTAAACTTGAAATAAGGACCCATGGCACCAGTTTATTCTGCAAAGCCGCGGTACCCATTCACATTTTCACTTACACGTCTGAAAAAATAGCAGTAATTAACATTTTCAGTTGCAAATTGTCTTGATTAGCTGAAAAAGGAATATGGCCAAAAATCCAAAGGGAACAGAAATTAGAATACAGGTTAAAACAAATGTGCATGTTCTGATAGGCCACATTCTTGAAATATCCTTTATGGGATTTCTGTACGGTATATTGTGAATAAATCTAAGTAGTTAATGTTGGTGTTGGTAAACTGTCCATCATGAACCGGTGTTAGATATTTTAGGATGATATTAAAGCAATATCAGTATGTTAGCAAGTTATAGAAGCGTGGTGATAATAAGTTGTAAATATTGATGGTGGTAGGTGGGTTTAATAAATACCCGGTCTTTGATATTAGATTTAAGAGGAAGAAGATCACAAAACTTTCTTTCTTAAAAAAAAAAATGCTGAACAATACAATGCTTAAATAGATACTAAAAACTTGACTAACAATCTCCACTGACCACGTCTAACAAGCCTAAGTTAGTGGCTTACAAATTGACTCAAACAGAAACATAAATAATCACGTAACATTTAGCTAAGAAACCAGCAGCAGAATTGACAAAGTCTACCTAAGAAATTGCTATGTATTTCCGACTTATTCAGCCTAAATACATGGACTGCAGAAGCTTGAATTATATTGCAACACCTCCTCTCAATTCAAGCTCGGACATGCCTATTTTCTCCAAAAAAACTGATGCTTGACTTGAGTTAAGGCCTTTGTAAACAAATCAACGTGTTGATCATTTGTGGCACAGAATCTCAGAACCAATTTCTCCTTAGACACAAGCTTTCTTATGAAGTGATGTTGAACTTCTATATGCTTGGTTCTTGCATGGAATGCAGGATTCTTGGTCATCGCTATTGCCGACTTGCTATCACACCAAAGCTCTATTGCGCCGTCCTGCTCACAGCACAAATCTTTAGCAGCTTTCTTAACAAAATGGCTTGCCTTGCTGCTGCACCAGCAGCTACATATTATGCTTCATATGAGGATAGAGCTATTGTGTCTTGCTTCTTGGAGCTCCATGTGATAGCTCCTGAGCCAAGACTAAGCACTAATCCTAATTTCTGTCATCCAAGTAACCAGCCCAGTCACTGTCAGTATACCTAATTAACTTGAAATTTTCAACACTTTCATAAAGAATTCCAAGCTTAATTGAGCCTGCCACATATTTCAGAATCCTTCTTGCTGCTCTAAGATGCTGCTTAGTTGGAGAATGCATGTAGCCTGACACTATACTCACACTATGGGCTATGTCAGGCCTTGTGTGTATGAGATAGTTCAAACCACCAACCAAGCTTCTGAAAATCTTCTCATATGCTTTCTCGGTACCATCCTCTCTCTGGAGCTTCTCATTTGTGTTCATGGGAGTTCTGGTTGCTTCACACTTCTCCATTGAGAACTTTTTTAGCAAGTCCTCTGCATACTTCCTTTGGCACAGAAATATCCCATCTTCACCTTGTTTTACTTCCAGACCCAAGAAATACTATAGTAATCCTAGGTCTGTCATTTCAAATTTCTCCATCATTGCTGCTTTAAACTCACTTAGCAACTTTTGAGAAGAGCTAAAATAAACAATGTCGTCCACATAGAGACAGACAACAAGGAAGTCATCCATGCCTTGCTTCTTCACACAGAGAGTTGGCTCATTTTCACTTCTCTCAAACAGATTTTGAGTAAAGAATGAGTCAATCTTGCTGTACCAGGCTCTTGGAGCATGTTTCCATCCATAAAGTGTCTTTTGCAGCTTATAAACTGTGACGACCTGTCTTTCAATTCCCAGAAAGATGCATCATCGATAAGGAAAGAAAGAGATAGAAAGAAAAGAACAACAATATTAGAATCTCACAACGGAAATGGTACAAAATAAAATATTACAATATCCATTACATAGTTTTACATATCAGAGTACGCAAAATAATACGACTTCATTACATTAGCATTTATAAGAGTCTACCAAACCATACAGACCAAAATACAACATCAAAATGTCACTACAGCGGATAGATAGATAAGTACGTCTGGACTCCAGCTCCAGCTTCCAAAACACTTGACAATTCCAACCTGATCACTTGGCTACCAATAAAAATTTGAGTACCCAAAAGTTTATGAAAAACAAAATAAACTCCGGGTCAGACATGAATCTGGTGTGAGTAAACATGTTAAAGTTGTTTAACTTTAAAATCATTTGAAAACAAAAGGTATCACGTAAGACTCCCCACACATAAACACGGGTAACTTTTTACCTTACGCTAACCAAAATATTTGATAGGAAATCCAATGATATTATAATAGGGTCTAGGGTTTTCAAGTAAATAGAAAATAGCCGAAATTGTTACATTCATTAAATTCCAGCTACTAGCCACAAAAGTGGGTAATACAATCAAAACAGCAAGGTCTCGTAGGAAGAATGAGTTTCCATCAATGAAAGGACTATTGAGTACCGTCCGTCACAGTATGGGGCCTAGATCACCGTACCGAGGATCCACCCTAAATCCCTTGCAACACAAGGCTGGAACCATCCCTTATTGGACAGTGCCGAACAAGACAACCCCGCAGTTATGGCCAACAACTGCCACACAGCCGAAATAATAAGGGACTTCTAGACAGGGGTAAATCTCGTCCTACTTGAGCATGACCCACTTAACCTTGCTGCACCTCCCCTGTTGTAGCCATTCCCGGTTGATGAGGCTTGAGGCTACGATTACCTTTATGGAACACATCTCTTAGAATGCTCATCGTCCACCTGACGATGTGCTGAAAGCATTCAATACATACAAGTTCGTTCTGGGTTCGAACGAATCCGAAGGCATTATTTCGTTACACTCATTTTGGAATCACCTTCAGAGTTAACGACAATAACCCTTGCACTCTGAAACTCCATCTCGTTCTTCACTTTGAGATGTCATGACCTAACGTTTAACTTGGATCGATGTGGTTTTCGTAAAATCAAACTTGATTCCCGATCCCGGTCTCATCGAAATCCAAACGTGTTTTAAAGGTCAAGTTGTTTAAAGATTTAAACAAATCAATTCAATTTTAAACATTGAATTCACACAGCATTATCCACAGATAATAACAAACATCTATCATAGATATATACAATATCTCATCATAGAATATCTCAGATTATCATTCAACAGATATCAACCAAATTCAAACATTCAATTCAAAACAATCATCCATTAGCAAGCATATCTCTAATTCATATTATCATTAATTTAATTAATTCAAATTAAATTAATTACTTAAGAATTAATCACTTTACCTTGCTTAACCAATCATTAATTAATTAATCACAATCATTTAATTAATTAATCACTTATTAATTAACCTCATTATCAATTAATTAATTTTTAGTTAATTAATTAATTATCCTTTTAATTATTAATTAATAACTCTAATTATTCATTATTAAAACTTGATTAAAATTAATCATTTCTTAATTGATTACTAATTAATCCTTATTTAACAATTAATTAATCTTAATTAATTGCTTAATTAATTACAAATTATAAATTAATTTACCTTAATTACTTAATTAATTAAAATTAATTAACCTTAATCATCAAATTAATTAATTCTTAATCATTCATTAATTAACTATTAATTATAAATTAATTAATTTTTAATTACTTAATTAATTAATCCTAATTATTTAACTAATTAATTATTAATTATTAATTAATTGATCACTAATCACTTAACTAATTAATTACTAATTATTTATTAATTAATCTTCAATTATTTAATTAATTATCTATTAATTATAATTAAATTTAATTCTTTAATTATCAATTAATTAATCCATAATAAATTAATTAGACCTTTATAAATTAATCAATCTAAAATTATTAATTAATTTAACTTAAATTTCTTTATTAATTAAAGTAATCTTTAATTATAAAACTTATCTAACCTTTAAATAAAACAATTTCATTAATTACTTAAAAATATTAAAACGTTTCAACTTAATCATTATATTATTATTATTATATTTTTTTTAAAGAAAGTATAAACATTTCAAATTAAGTTAACAAAGTATATACTTTCTTAAATCAAATAGTTTAATTCATTTATCATATAGTAGTTTAAAACAATTTAGTTTTTAATTTTAAAATTAGTTTTAAAACTTTTGAAACAAGAACTAACCTTCGGGTTTAACCCGTAACTGTCTCGAGTATTGACTCGAGATCTTCATCTCCTTTTTTTTTAGTTTTAAACTTAACACAATACTGGGAGAGGAACACATCACCAACTCGAGTACAAACTCGAGCTTTAACGAATTTCATCCGAGCAACATCCCAAACGCACACGAACTCAACAAATTCTGGCACGACAACGCCAATGTGCACGGGCACAGGCCACCAACGGCGTCGATACCAACGGCAACACCCTCTACACGTCGGCGATCAAACACTCATCCATTTCCGACCCTCAAGCCTAAATCGCAAAGCTCGAAACAAAATCGAGTATCTCAGTGGAACCTGAACCCGTAACTTCACTAGAAAATCATCTCATCACGGCCATCCAGACCACCAGAAACACTGCGCCACTGCCTATGACTTCGATCATGACTCCGGTACATCCTCCTTAAATTAGGCCAAGCTCGATGCATTCATGAATTCACCGCGACCAAATTTATGAATCCATACCAAACTAGGGTTAAAATAACGAAATCACCGATTTCTGACTCCACGGTGAACAAACTCCTCCTCCACTATTTTTCTCAACTACGTCATTCACCATTACAGCTCCATCCCAAACCTCGACCCCTAGAATCTACCCAGTGACCAGAATTTGATCAACATGTCAGTTCTGGTTATCCCAGAAATGCTCCAAAAATCCACATCTAAAATTCTTGATTTTGTTATTAAAAATCATGTTTTTCCATGTTGATTCAAGTTGCAAACTCGAATCTAGAAAATAGAGTACTTAGTTTTATCATATTTTATAGAATTTTACTGTTTTTCTCTTGTTCCAGAGAATTTTCTTATTTAAATTTCTTAAAAAAAAATTTAAAATTTAGATTATGATCCTATAATCATATTTGCTATGAAACATTAAGTCCAGTAGTAACTGGATTGGAAGATTTGATTATTTATATTTTTTTTCTAAATTCTAGACTCTGTAAATTTCAAAACAGAGATCAATATTCATTACAATATACAGGATCAATATGTATATATATATATATATATATATATATATAGAAGCTTTAAACATAAACATGCAAGCAAAAATTTATCAGAGTAGTCACATGCAAGATATTTAACTTCCTAAATTTCTTTAATTTATGTGTTTACTCACCTGGTTTTTTTTAAAAGCAGAAATTTCAAAAATTTGAAATATGGAAAAGTTGAACTGTAGATCTTAAAACTGGACAGAGAAGAAATACCTTGAAACTCAGGTGTTCTTGTTTGCTTCTCAACTTGAATTCAATCAAAGCTTTTGATTTGAAACCGAGGAGAGCTTTGAATTTGCTTTTTTACAGGAATTTGATTTTTTACAGGCTTTTGTATTTTGCTTGTAGATTTAGAAACTTTGAAATGAGATTTGAATTCTTGTCTTAATTTATGGTTGAAAGAGTGGAGATTGATGAATTTTTCAGATTTGTAGATGAAGTAGTAATTTATTCTTTGCTTTTTAGAAAATGAGATAGGAAAGTTTAAATGAAGAAGATGAACTTTTACAAATAAAATTTTTGTTTTATTAAAATTAAAGAAAATAATTTATAAATGTGACACTTGTAAAATTTCCTAACATTTGTCACTAAACATGGCTATCCTCTTAACACATGTTATTAGAGTGATTCATAAATTAACATATGTAATTCTCATGCAAAATATGTTTTTAAATGTTTTTATAATTAATTTTCTAATTTTAAAATACATTTTTAATTTATATAAATCAATCTCTCTAAAAAGAAATAAATATAAAACAAATTTTATATTCTAAATAAAATCATAAAAATATATTTTAAAATCAAAGTATGATTTAAGATATAAATAACTATATTTTGAATCTTAACTTAACAATCCAAATTCAAATTAAATTTCAAATTCAATTTAAATATCAAATTGATATGTACATAAAATTTTAACAAATCTATTTCCATTTATATATATTAATTCCATTAAAAATCAATATATTTACAACACAATTATTATTATTGTTTAAAATAACAATTTATCAATTTTAATTAACTTATTAAAGAGAATATCACAATTAATTTGGTTTGAAATTCCGGAATATCACATTCCTCTCCCCTTAAAAGAATTTCGTCCCCGAAATTTAAACAAAGGATAATCCAAAACTTCATTTTATTTCAACAATTCAAGCATACATATCATCCATACATAAGCAACCAACAACAAAACATCCGAACAACAATACATCCAATACAAACATCATTAGTTATCCGGACACATATCCGGATAAGCCTTCCTAAAACTATCCAGAGTCTCCCAGGTACAATCTCTAGGATCCTCACTCCACTGGACTTTAACGAGCTTCACTATCTTGCTCCTGAGTTGTCTCTCGTCTTGATCGACAATCTGAACAGGATGTCTGACAACTGATACGTCTGGCTCAACCTCTAAGTCTTCCTGCACAGCTGGCTCCACAATAAGAGATGGATCATGCACGTATTTCCGTAGATGAGATACGTGGAAAACATTGTGAATTCCAGCCATCCGGACTGGCAATTCAATCATGTATGCTACGGCACCAATCCTCTAGAGCACTTGGAATGGACCAATATATCTCGGGGCGAGTTTCCCTGTTTTTTCAAATCTTACTGCTCCTTTAATAGGGGAAGCTTTGACAAAGACAAATTCACCAATCTCAAACTCCAATTGTCTTCGTCTTTTATCTGCATATTTCTTTTGACGATCCTGAGCAGCTCTGATCCTCTTCTTGATATGCTCAACTTTAGCAGATGTTTCACGGATCAGATCTGGTCCAAGCACAAGACGGTCTTTCGACTCTATCCAACAGGTTGGGGATCTACACGGTCTTCCATACAGAGCTTCATAAGGAGCCATCTTACTACTTGCTTGGTAACTGCTATTTTAAGAGAATTCCACTAGATGTAGATGGTCTTCCCACGATCCACCAAAATCCAATACAGGCTCTTAGCATATCTTCTAGAATTTGGTTAAGCCTCTCCGTCTGCCTATCTGTCTAGGGATGATATGTTGTACCCAATCTCAAAATTGTTCCCATAGTTGATTGCAAAGCCTTCCAGGATTTACTGGTGAAGATAGGATCTCGATCACTTACTATACTAACTGGAACACCATGCAATCTGACTATCTCTCTCAAGAAAATTTCTGCCAGAGAAGCTGCAGTACGGGGTGCCTTAACCGGCATAAAATGAGCGCTTTTAGTTAGGCGATCAACAATCACCCATATTCCTTCATTTCCCTTCTTGGTTCTAGGCAATCCGTCGATGAAATCCATCGAAATCATTTCCCACTTCCACATCGGGATTTCCAAAGGTTGCAACAAACTGGCTGACTTCTGCTAATCTCCTTTAACTTGCTGGCAGGTAGCACAACTATTAACGAAAGCAGCTACATTTTCCTTCATGCCCTTCCACCAAAAGACTCTCTTCATATACTTATACATTTTTGAGATTCCTGGATGGATATTTAATCTGGAACGATGACTCTCTGACAACACCTCCTGTCGTAGATCCCTATCATTCGGAACACAAATCCTCCCATTAATCCTCAATGTTCCTTGGCCATCAATCTCAAAACTAGGACACTGACCTTTCCTAACTCTTTTGATAATTCTTTTCAACATTATATCAGATTCTTGCTTGCTTGAAATCCTTTCCAGAAGAGATGAAACCACATCCAAAAGAGATTGAACCACATTCCTGCTAAGAGCGTCTGCCACAACGTTCGCCATTCCCAGGGTATATAGAAAATCCAAATCATACGATGTCAAAAACTCGACCCATCGCTACTGTCTTGGATTAAGATCTTTTTGAGAGAAAAGATATTTCAACAGTTTGTGATCCGTGAATAACTCGAACTTCTCTCCCAAAAGATAGTGCCTCCAGATCTTTAAAGCAAAAACAATGGCCAACAGCTCTAGATTGTGCGTAGCATAGTTTCTTTCATGTGGCTTCAATTGCTGACTCGCATACGCAATTACCCTACCATTTTGCACTAGAACTGCTCCTAATCCAACAATACAAGCATCTGTATAAACCTCAAAATTACTCTTCCCATCCGGAATAGCCAATACAGGAGAACTTGTCAACTTTGCCTTCAGATTCTGAAAAGCCTCCTCACATTCCGGTGTCCACTTGAATGCAGCTCCCTTCCTTGTCAGCTTAGTTAGGTGCGAAGAGATCTTGGAATAATCCTTAATAAACTTCCTATAGTAGCCAGCCAATCCCAAAAAACTGCGAACTTCAGTTGGTGTCCGAGGCTGCTTCCACTCCAAAATAGTCTCAACCTTTGCTGGATCTACAAAGATTCCCTCACCAGAAACAATATGCCCCAAAAATTTGACTTCTGATTTTCAAAAATGGCAATTAGAGAACTTCGCCTTCAGAACATGCCTTCCCAGAGTTTCTAATACTATTCTCAAGTGCTGCTTGTGCTCTTCTTCAGACTTAGAGTAGACCAAGATATCACCGATGAATACCAAAACGAATTTATTCAATAAATCACGAAAGACTCGGTTCATCAGGTCGACAAAGTAGGCAGGAGCATTGGTTAACCTGAAAGGCATAACCAACCACTAATAGAAACAATTAGGTCCCCTAAATGCAGTTAAGGGAATACTGTCCTCAGCTACCCTTAACTAATGGAAACCTGATGCTAAATCCAACTGACAAAAGACCGAAGCTCCATCCAGCTGGTCGAAGAGATTATCAATACGAGGAAGAGGATACTTATTTAGAATGGTCACTTTGTTCAACTCTTGATAGTCTACGAAGAACCTTAGCGACCCATCCGAATTGGTGACAAATACTGCAGCAGAACCCCAACAAGAAAAACTGGGCCTAATCAATCCCTTCTCCAACAGATCTTGAGTTTGCTTCACTAGCTCCTCCCTCTCCCTAGGAGCCATCCTCCTACTAGGCTGAATTACGGGTACTGCTCCTGGAACCAAATCTATACGAAACTCTATCTCTCGGTGTGGAGGTAAACACTTGACTTCCTCGAATACATCTGAGAAATCTTGGACCACTTTGATATCTTCAACCTCCTCTTGAGAAGTCTCAACTCCATGTAAAAGACTACTCAAGTGTATTCCAGAGTTATCACACATTACTCTAACAATCCTACCCAGATCAGTTTCCAACGAAACTGTTCTCTCATCACAATTTAGGATAGACTTATACTTATCAAGCCAATCCATTCCCAATATAAAGTCAAACCCCTTAAAATCCAACAGATAAGGGTTACAAGAAAAACTATGGGATAGATAGGAGATTCTCAAATCCTTACAGATCCTATCTAATTTGGTTACCCCCTATAGGATTAGATACACAGATGGGATTATCTACAGTACTAGGGGTAAGAAAGAACTTCTCTACAGATTCCAGAGAAATAAAACTCAAAGAAGCACCAGAATCAAACAAAAATTTAATATACTTACCATCTAAAAGTAATGTACCTTCCAATACTCCTTTTCCCTTAGATGAAGTTGATGGTGCACCTTCCAAAGCCAATACCTTATTCTGCTGGACTTTATGAAGGAACGGGCAATCCTTGAACATCTGACCCGGTTGATGGCAGTTGAAGCAAAGAGATTTCTGAACCAAAGCTGAACCTGGTCCACTATGATGCGGCTGCTGCTGCTTTCTTTCTTGAGGACACTGATTTGCCAAATGCCCGACTTGCTAACAATTATAGCACTTGCGAGGTCCATTGTTGCTTCCAGACTTCTTCTTGTTTTGCTTCTTCCAATTGGGATTGAATTTCCTCTTATTTAGGTTAGAATAATTCCCTCCCGATGCAGCAACTCGTGCCACTGATATCTTATTCATCAAATCCTCATATCTTAACGCCATATCAATTAACTCCACAAAAGATCGTTTCAAGTGCGTTGTCATCCTTTCATGAAACTCTGGCCTCAATCCTTGTACAAACATCTCGTTCTTTTTGAGAGGAGTGCTATAAACCCTGGACTATAGTAAGATAACTCACTGAATTTGGTCTCGTACTCAGCTATAGTCATGCTCCCTTGCTTTAAATTCAGAAAATCCTGATAAAGACGAGTTTTCCCTGCTGTAGGCATGAATTTCTCCTCAAACAATTCCTTAAATTCTTTCCAAGACATATCGTCCTCCTAGACATTTGTTGTCACTGTATCCCACCAAGCTGCAGCACCTTCTTGTAATTGCCATGAAGCCACTACCCTCTTCTACTCATCCGATAATTTCATGCTCTTAAAGATTCTCTCACAAGAGCATAGCCGTGCTTGGACCTCAATTACATTCTCTGACCCTTTAAATGGTCCTCCTCCAAGGTTGATGAAGTTCTTGCATAAAGCAGCAAAACTAACTGGAGGTGGTACTGTATCAACAGCCTTATTATCAGTCTGTTCTCTCCTGTTATTGGTTGATGTACTTCCTACAACCCTTCCCCTTCTGCCTCTTGAACTCATTCTGGCTACCTAGACAGATAACCCAACCAATTTAGATAAAGATATAGTTATATAAGAAAATTACAAATACGCACTCTCAAGATAGATACTACTCCAGAGCCTAGGTGTTTCTCAACCTATGCTCTGATACCAACTGTGACAACCCGTCTTTAAATTACCATAAAGACGTATCATCGATAAGGAAACAAAGAGACAGAAATAGAAAAGATAGAAAGAAAAGAACAACAACATCAGAATCTCATAGCGGAAACGGTACAAAATAAAATATTACACATATCCATTACATAGTTTTATATATCAGAGTACGCAAAATAATATGACTTCATTACATTAGACATTTATAAGAGTCTGTCAAACCATACAACATCAAAATGTCACTACAGCGGATAGATAGATAAGTACGTCTGGACTCCAGCTCTAGCTTCCAAAACACTTGACAATTCCAACCTGATCACTTGGCTACTCATAAAAATTTGAGTACCCAAGAGTTTATGAAAAACAAAATAAACTCCGGGTCAGACATGGGTTTGGTGTGAGTAAACAGGTTAAAGTTGTTTAACTTTAAAATCATTTGAAACAAAAGGTGTCACGTAAGACTACCCACACATAAACACGGGTAAGTTTCTACCTTACGCTAACCAAAATATTTGATAGGATATCCAGTGATATTATAATAGGGTCTAGGGTTTTCAAGTAAATAGAAAATAGCCGAAATTTTTACATTCATTAAATTTCAGCTACTAGCCACAAAAGTGGGTAATACAATCAAAACCGTAAGGTCTCGTAGGAAGAATGGGTTTCCATCAATGGCAGGGCTACTGGGTACCGCCCGTCACAGTACGGGGCCTAGATCACCGTACCGAGGATCCACCCTAAATCCCCTGCAACACAAGGCCGGAACCATCCCTTACTGGACAGTCCCGAACAAGACAACCCCGCAGTTGTGGCCAACAACTGCCGCACAGCCGAAATAATAAGGGACTTCTAGACAGGGGTACATCTCGTCCTACTTGGGCATGACCCACTTAACCTTGCTGCACCTCCCCTGTTTTAGCCATTCCCGGTTGATGAGGCTTCAGGCTACGATTACCTTTATGGAACACATCTCTTAGAATGCTCATCGTCCACCTGACGATGTGCTGAAAGCATTCAATCCATACAAGTTCGTTCCGGGTTCGAACGAATCCGAAGGCATTATTTCATTACACTCATTTTGGAATCACCCTCAGAGTTAACGACAATAACCCTTGCACTCTGAAACTCCATCTCGTTCTTCACTTTGAGATGTCATGACCTAACGTTTAACTTGGATCGATGTGGTTTTCGTAAAATCAAACTTGATTCCCGATCTCGGTCTCATCGAAATCCAAACGTGTTTTAAAGGTCAAGTTGTTTAAAGATTTAAACAAATCAATTCAATTTTAAACATTGAATTCACACAGCATTATCCACAGATAATAACAAACATCTATCATAGATATATACAATATCTCATCATAGAATATCTCAGGTTATCATTCAACAGATATCAACCAAATTCAGACATTCAATTCAAAACAATCTTCCATTAGCAAGCATATCTCTAATTCATATTATAATTAATTTAATTAATTCAAATTAAATTAATTACTTAAGAATTAATCACTTTACCTTGCTTAACCAATCATTAATTAATTAATCACAATCATTTAATTAATTAATCACTTCTTAATTAACCTCATTATCAATTAATTAATTTTAATTAATTAATTATCCTTTAATTATTAATTAATAACTCTAATTATTCATTATTAAAACTTGATTAAAATTAATCATTGCTTAATTGATTACTAATTAATCCTTATTAAATAATTAATTAATCTTAATTAATTGCTTAATTAATTACAAATTATGAATTAATTTATCTTAATTACTTAATTAATTAAAATTAATTAACCTTAATCATCAAATTAATTAATTCTTAATCATTCATTAATTAACTATTAATTATAAATTAATTAATGTTTAATTACTTAATTAATTAATCCTAATTATTTAACTAATTAATTATTAATTATTAATTAATTAATCACTAATCACTTAACTAATTAATTACTAATTATTTATTAATTAATCTTCAATTATTTAATTAATTATCTACTAATTATAACTAAATTTAATTCTTTAATTATCAATTAATTAATCCATAATAAATTAATTAGACCTTTATATATTAATTAATCTAAAATTATTAATTAATTTAACTTAAATTTCTTTATTAATTAAAGTAATCTTTAATTATAAAACTTATCTAACCTTTAAATAAAACAATTTCATTAATTACTTAAAAATATTAAAACATTTCAACTTAATCATTATATTATTATTATTTTTTAAAGAAAGTATAAACATTTCAATTTAATTTAACAAAGTATAAACTTTCGCAAATCAAATAGTTTAATTCATTTATCATGTAGTAGTTTAAAACAATTTAGTTTTTAATTTTAAAATTAGTTTGAAAACTTTTAAAACAAGAACTAATCTTCGGGCTTAACCCGTAACTGTCTCGAGTATTGACTCGAGATCTTCATCTTTTTTTTGTAGTTTTAAACTTAACACAATACTGGAAGAGGAACACATCACCAACTTGAGTACAAACTCAAGCTTTAACCAAATTCACCCGAGCAACATCCCAAACGCACACGAACTCAACAAATTCCGGCACGACAACGCCACTGTGCACGTGCACAGGCCACCAACGGCATCGATACCACGGCGACACCCTCCACACGTCGGCGATCAAACACTCATCCATTTCCGACCCTCAAACCCAAATCGCAAAGCTCGTAACAAAATCGAGTATCTCAGTCGAACTTGAACCCATAGCTACACCAGAAAATCATCTCATCACGGCCATCCAGACCACCAGAAACGCTGCGCCACTGCCTATGACTTCGATCATGACTCCGGTACATCCTCCTTAAATTAGGCCAAGCTCGATGCATTCATGAATTCACCGCGACCAAATCTTGAACCCACACTAAACTAGGGTCAAAAAAAAATGAAATCACCGATTTTCGACTCCACGGTGAACAAGCTCCTCCTCCACTATTTTTCTCAACTACGTCATTCACCATTACATCTCCGTCCCAAACCTCGTCCCCTGGAATCTACCCAGTCACAAGAATTTGATCAACATGTCATATCTGGTTATCCCAGAAATGCTCCAAAAATCCACATCTAAAATTCTTGATTTTGTTATTAAAAATCAAGTTTTTCCATGTTGATTCAAGTTGCAAACTCGAATCTAGAAAATAGAGTACTTGGTTATATCATATTTTAAAGAATTTTATTGTTTTTCTCTTGTTCCAGAGAATTTTCTTATTTAAATTTCTTAAACAAAATTTTAAAATTTAGATTATGATCATATAATCATATTTGCTATAAAACATTAAGTCCAGTAGTAATTAGATTGGAAGATTTGAATATTTATATATTTTTTTCTAAATTCTGGACTCTTTAAATTTTAAAACAGAGATCAATATTCATTACAATATACAGGATCAACATAGATATATATATATATATATATATATATAGAAGCTTTAAACATGAACACGCAAGAAAAAATTTATCAGAGTAGTCACATGCAAGATATTTAAGTTCCTAAATTTCTTTAATTTATGTGTTTACTCACCTGGTTTTTTTTAAAA
Source organism: Allium cepa (assembly GCA_030765085.1). Taxonomy (NCBI): domain Eukaryota; kingdom Viridiplantae; phylum Streptophyta; class Magnoliopsida; order Asparagales; family Amaryllidaceae; genus Allium; species Allium cepa. Next base: position 567,824,924 of record CM060928.1, on the reverse strand, counting down.
GCAGAAATTTCAAAAATTTGAAATATGGAAAAGTTGAACTGCAGATCTTAAAACTAGAAATTCAGAGAAGAAATACCTTGAAACTCAGGTGTTCTTGTTTGCTTCTCAACTTGAATTTAATCAAAGCTTTTGATTTGAAACCGAGGAGAGCTTTGAATTTGCTTTTTTACAGGAATTTGATTTTTTACAGGCTTTTGTATTTTGCTTGTAGATTTAGAAACTTTGAAATGAGATTTGAATTCTTGTCTTAATTTATGGTTGAAAGAGTGGAGATTGATGAATTTTTCAGATTTGTAGATGAAGTAGTGATTTATTCTTTTCTTTTTAGAAAATGAGATAGGAAAGTTTAAATGAAGAAGATGAAGTAAAATTTTACAAATAAATTTTTTGTTTTATTAAAATTAAAGAAAATAATTTATAAATGTGACACTTGTAAAATTTCCTAACATTTGTCACTAAACATGGCTATCCTCTTAACACATGTTATTAGAGGGATTCATAAATTAACATATGTAATTCTCATGCAAATTATATTTTTAAATGTTTTTATAATCTATTACTTAAATAGGAAAGAAGAAACCAGGACATTCATATGTTGCCACGTGTAAATTTTCAAACGGCTCCCTTTCTCATTCCAGTTTCACTTCCTTGCAGTTGTACTCTTCCTCCCCCCAACTTACTCCCTTCCCCTTAACTTCTCAACCCACCGAACTGCCTATTTTAAATCTCTGCTTCCCCACTCTTCTACCCTCACCCTCACCGCCCTCCCTCCCCCTCTCCATCCCCACATCTCCACTGACCGTTCAGTTGGATGTCCCCTTCACCCGCCCCTATTTGCAACCACGCACAATAAGTCGTCCACTTCATCTCCCCTAACTCCCCATATCCCTGCTTACCTCCTCTCCGTGGCCGAACGGCTAAGATTGGCTGCTACGTGGGCTTGGGTGGCTGCCTTCACCTTCGCTTCGAATTAGGTCAGTACCTTATTTGCTTTCATTTCCACATTTTCCGCCTTCATGTAAATCTGCCAACGAATTACCCATATCCGCTGCTTCGATCGCCAAACGCTTTTCCTTTCACCCTGCTTGTGTTTTTGCTCCACTGCTTCGAGTGCCGACAGTACACCGTGTGCAACTGTTTACATTAATTTCTGTAGGGCGGTGAGTTGACGTGGATTCTTCAGGCGAACCTTTAACCCCTTACAGTTTGATCAACCACTACATTCGCAAACTGCTTTTCTACATCATCATGTCATTGTAACGTCACTTTAATCGCACCATACCCTACTCCACACGCTTGGACTTAACGTTATTATTTACCTGTGCTATGATCTGCGAACACCTCTGCTTCTATATGTCATCCATTTCACCGTCATACCTTCATACGTCATATGAAGATGCCACAGAATGGGTGTAAACTGTAACGCATTCTTACTTCCACCTGATGGGGGGTACGTACATGACGCGATATGTGCTAATGCAACATTCTACAAGTCAGTTAAAGGGTCACCGTTATTTTCCCCCAATGTGTTCCCAGTTCAAAATGTTTGCCATAACGTTGGTTTGCATTCGACTTCCAACACAACGTTCTACCGTTTCAAAATTACCTATGTTGCGTGTTTATGAATCACGTACGAAATAATTTATCCACATGACCTCACTTACATGTACCAAAAAAAAAATTTGTACTTACACTGCGTACATTGTACCAAACTATTGTTATTTTACTTTGAATTCTAACACTCATTGTCTGTTGTCTTAGTTGCCTATGGAAGAGGCACTCCCGGTACAAACTGCAGTATTTAACTGGACAGACGGTCGTTCAGGTATACGTTCATCTCAACTTCTGTCCTGCATCCTACCGCTACGTGTTTATTTATCACTGTATTCAAGCTCATTACTTGATGGGTAGTCATACAGTACGGTGCGTACAGTATGATGAAACAGACTAAGGGATATTATTTTTCCCCTCTGACCATCTGCATCACCCCAGTATAGATACTCAACTTCAATCTGAGTAAAAAAAATATTTAGGAAAATTATTTTCCGCATCATCCTGTTGTTTGAACGCTACTTTAAATGCACCGCACTTTACTCCAAAAACATGAAGTTGATGTTATAGTTTAAGTTGACGGTAACGTTATTGTAGCGTTTGCAAAATATGTATGTGGGAGTTTACGAAGCATATATGAAATAGTTTATGCACATGAGTTCAGTTAACTACACCCAATTTTTTTTTTGACACCTGCGGTTGGGAATTATCGTACCCACTGTTCTGACCTACACTCTGTCATTTGTGTATTCTAAAAACTCAATAGTATGTTTTTAACATCCACAATGGTGAACATGTTCGTCGCTAATTTCTGTCAACCTGTACGTTTGCAGTATACATAGTAATGTTAGTATATGTCTGGCAAACACTGTACATAGTACTACGACCATGCTGCCTTCCACTCCTGTTCACGTTTCACCTATCTCTCCCTGTATTTCTTCTGATTAAATGTGTCACTACAGTTTTGGAAAATATGATCTATACTACGGTATCTTTTCGAACGGAGCACATACAGCCCGGTAACCTGCTTTCCCCTGTCTTTTTCAGGTCTGCAAATGGGATGATTCTGTGTGATTAATAAAAGATAGGTAATATTCGTGGAAAGGTATTTATCTGCTCGCCCATTCCCTCTGATTGTATTGTTACTCATTTTTCTCCTCCGGTACTTATTGTTCAACATAGTTTTTCATCATAACAATATGAACAAAGAAGATGAAACATACGCGTACCAGTTATTTTGTTTGACCCGTAGTTAATTAACGAACTATTTATCATCTTCCCATGTGATAACATTAAACCCGCAACCTTTTTAAATACTTATATGCACTAAATTAATGATAATTGCAGGAGTAATAAAATTGATTCACCATGGTTTTTGTTTGCAACCTAAAATAACCGAAAATTTATATTATAAGGGAATGGAAAGTTTTGGTAGCAAAATAAATGGTAATAAATTTATTAAGTACTAATTTCTAATAAAAAAATGTTGTTCCTAAAAATTTATACCTTTAAAAATAAATTTAATAAAATGCTACTTTTAGCTAGAAATTGTGAGAAAATGACTATGACATTTTCTAAGTTGTAGCAAGCTGTAATTTACAATAAGTAGGTTCATATAGTTCATTAAAAATATCTTATTTTGGACGTAATAATGTACTAATAAACAAATTTAATACTATGGTTTTCTCATACTGCAATTTTTCATGACTATGTGTGTGTATTATCAGCACTTCATGGCTTAGTTTTATTTTCCTTGATTACGATATATATTTCATATGCACAAACACTTTTTATTTTGCTTCAAAATATGCAGTAAATTGCATTCTAATTTTCATGATAAAAATTAAACATATTAAAATTTAATCCTAAAAATATGTATATATATACATATGACATATTTTTAATAGTTACATGCTTCACATAGTGAAAAGGATATCTAAAACATTCAAAGTAGTTGATAGAAGATCATGCTCATCAAATTTAATACTTTCCTCTTTTTGCCGCACGTTTACCATACAGTAAATAATATTACATATATATATATATATATTTCTTAAAGTTGCAAGTTTAACTTAAAGCTAATTTTGAAACTGTAATTTACAATTGGGAATCTGTTATGTGAACATTCAAAACAAACTTCTTAAATGGTTAATAAATTTAAAGTATACCGTTTTAGCATACTAGCTGTACACACTGGGAAGAAATTCTCATCAATAAATTATGTTCTATTTGATTGCTTATAGGAACTCCTTTTTTGCAATGTACTTCTAGCTCAGGCCATAGAAAAGGGATATCATTCCAAAAATCATTATATTGTACTAACATAAATCTATTTCTCACCGTCCATTATTATGTTTTGGTTGACAGTTTAAGCATATTGGATTAATACCTACAAAATTTAAACTAATGATAAATAATAAATCATTGAACGCTAAGACTATAATAATATTCATATATGCTTGCTTAAATGAATTCCATTTTAGTTTCCATGGACATATGAATCTGTCAATTTTACTCAAAAAACAATCTACTATATTAGCACTGTAATATTTATCACTATTCATAAATCAGTCTTTAGCTCATGATTTTGATATATTACTTTCAGTTCTAACAAATTTTCAACTTACGGTTCCTAGATAAGTCAATAAATTCTAATATTGTAACAATATTAATATTTACTTGCTTATCTGAATCTCATTTATATTTACATGAATATGTAAAGTAAACCGGTTTAATGTTTAACCAGTCCAACCCAATTACTGTGTTATCAACGAGGACTTAGATGGTAATTTTCCATCGAGGCACATAAGTAGAAAGGCTAGCCAACACCGAATGTAATATTCTAAAATACAAGTTTGGTTTTATTCCCGATGATATACTACGTCAATGAACTGACAAAATAACTCAATTAATAGGCAAGAAACAAACAACATTTTTGCTATATGATGTACATTTAAATTCTATAAGTTATATATATAAATTTCATGGTATACTTCGATGGTTAACCTAACTCTTACTATGAAGACATTGTTGTTCTTAGTGCATATCAGATATTTGCTAATCACAACAAGACCTGAATGTTAGACTGGAAAACGGGAACTACTACTTTAAATTAGAAGGTAGCAATTACTATACAATTTCATTTTCTTTTTATTTATTTGCATTTGTTCTTAATATCTGCTACTCCTAGAATAGTGGAAATTCTTTATGGGTTGCTGAGTGGGCTGACAAGATAAACCCAACTGATATGTCGATGGCTAAATCAAACAATCACCAAAAATCCGTATTATTCACAACGATGGTTGTAAAACATTTCATAGGTACCAAATTGATAGAAATTCATTGTTTTAAGACATTCAACATAGTAATATGTATAAATATATTTTTCAGGTGAGTTTACCCTCTCATCCACCAATGCTAGAAAATTATTTGTTATATCGACATAACCGATCTGCTTCTGAGTTAGACTCCCCACATTGATACGTTATACTATGTGCATAAATAATGTATGTTAATGGTCACTAACTATATTTTTTCCTACAATAAGTGCCACTAAACCTTAAGAAAATTAAATAACATGTATTGACAATCAGGCTAGCTCGGAGTTCAACTTGACGATGCACATTATCATAGCAAGTATGCTATCAAATATTTGAACCAATGAGTCGATGGTTAGTATGACAGAATGATCTATAAAACTTTGCTGCTACATGCAATAAACCACCATCCTTACTGGCTTATTTTTGTTCGATGATACATCTCATCGACTTTGGTTATTTGCTTTTTTATATTACAACTTTTAGCTCTTAAAATATATTTTTCGTGCCTTACTTAGCTTCCTCAATTAAGGGAAAGCAGAAAATGGAGTGAATTTGTCTAACATGTTATAGTAAAAAAGTTTTAACTCCCTTTTAACAATCCATTCGAATTTATCATACTATCCCCTTGCAGCATACATCCGGAAGATAAAGGTTATAAACTAACTACCTTTTGGGAGAAAAATCTGGAGCTAGAAGTGGAATATTCATAAGGGTATTGTCCCATTGGAAGTTTACTATCATACACTATTGTTAACATCTTATACCTAATCAACATCTTATACCTGATTGATCCGATCTGTAGATTGTTAGGAAGAAAAATGAAGACGTGAGGAAGAGACATAGTTATAACAGGTATAAAAATAGCCATGAAGACCGAAATCCTCAATTACAACAATTATATAACGGGTTTTGTACTATAATCCATCTCTGTTTACAACTTTGCATTTTGTGCCCACGTTGTACAATAAAGCAGTTATGCAGCCACCACTTTTAGTGGTAATGTAAATATTATTTTCTAATGCAGCTTTTGATTTTCGCAATTTAAATATTTATTGTTTTGAGTACACATCCTAACTTCTGGAATGTCCCTTATTAACCATCCACATCAACCTGAATGATAGAATTTCCAGTAGGAAAACTGTTTATATGTTGGTCATGGCAGTAAAACAGTTGTTCTGCTTTACTACAGCCAAAATTAGCTTTCAAGTATGTTATATGTATAAATTTCAATATAGCGTGATTCAAAATTATCATTTTTTCTCAAACATATGTTCCATACTACCCTTTATGCATTCAAATACCGCATTTCATGCTTAGTTGTATGGAGAAAGAAAATTAATATTAAAAAGGTTAAATATGAGAACTTATATTAAAAATAAATTTATCCCTTTTAAAAGTAATAAAGGAAGGGAAAAAGGTTAAATATGAGAACTTATATTAAAAATTAATTTATCCCCAGCTTAATTTGCAAACAGAGCTAATTAAAGTACCAAATATATTAAACCAACAAACTTTTAGATTAATCACAAACTACCACATCAAATAAAATTCTATTATAAGATATAAATAACATTTAGAAGTGTAAACAACAACCAATAACTAAGAATTACATCTACACTTGGTCAACCTGTACGTTTGCAGTATAGATAGTAATGTTAGTATATGTCTGGCAAACACTGTACATAGTACTACGACCATGCTGCCTTCCACTCCTGTTCATGTTTCACCTATGTCTCCCTGTATTTCTTCTGATTACATGTGTCATTACAGTTTTGGAAAATATGATATATACTATGGTATCTTTTCGAACGGAGCACTTACAGCCCGGTAACCTGCTATCCTCTGTCTTTTTCAGGTCTGCAAATGGGATGATTCTGTGTGATGAATAAAAGATAGGTAATATTCGTGGAAAGGTATTTATCTGCTCACCAATTCCCTCTGATTGTATTGTTACTCATTTTTCTCCTCCGGTACTTATTGTTCAACATAGTTTTTCATCATAAATTCATATGAATGGGTTATATTGACTTCTTACTAATCTTAATCATTTTTATAGCTCGAACACAATTTTTTTTCTCACTACTCACTGCCTCTTCGTATTATGAAGTCCTCTCAGCGTCAGACTTTTATTTATACATTCACACACACCCCCTCACACATATATGGACAGAGACGCACAAGTGCCACTCAAATTTTTCACTATTTGCACTGTGCAGTAAATATCACACATGGTTAACAAGAGTTCACATTGATCGCATGATGTTGCTCATATCATACTGCTATTAACTTAGGGGTGTAGTACACGTGTTCACTCTGTGTCTGTCCTCTCTGCTGGGAATGTGTTATTTAATTTTCTAACTGCTGGTTCAACTCAACTCATTTTACCACTGTTTTAATTTTATGCACATGACCAAATACATTTTGTTCCAAATTTCCAAGCATTTTTACACACGTCACTGTGTACTGTACTTATAAGACTTGGACCTAAATTGATTATACTGTTCGTTATATGCATAAACATAAGTTTCAATCAATTTTTATTTGCAAAGTACATAAAGTTAACACTTTGTTAAGTAAATGAAATATACAATTACTTACGCGGACTACGTTGTTAAAAACTGTTGTTGTATTCCTTTGATTTCTAACGTTTAATGTGTCTTAAATTAGTTGCCTTCGGAAGAAGCACTCCTGGTTCAAATTGCAGTATTTAGCTGGACAGACGGACGTTCAGGTATAAATAACGTTGTGAGACACAGCCTTTCTTCTTATGTAATCGTATCATACAAATTACAAATAACTGTGTACTCCACTTTGATGGTTTTACATTGCAATATACACAGCTCCATCTTAACTGTCCCTCCTATCCACTGGCAGACAGTAAAATCGTGGTTCCTTCATAACTGCATCGCTTGGCAACCAACACACACTTGCTGATTCCTATCTCAAATTTGGTAAGATATAAGTTGATATCATTTTCTGTCGTAACCTCTACTGCTACATGCTTATTTATCATCATATTTGAACTCATTATTTGGTGGTTACTCAAATGGTAATGTTGTTATACTTTTTCTTTTTTCCAAACGCCTGTACTGTTTGCCTTATATTTTTGTACACCCTACTGTTCACAGTACGGTCATCGACGATCATACTCATCCGTTCTTTCATTAGGTAAAGCAGATGTATAGCAAAGCTAAGTGATGTTCTGTCGGTACATCTACGGAGCATATTAAATTTTCTAATTTGAATTAACACTGCTGATACACAGTATAGCAATGCAACAAAATGTTGTGAGGTTCGGGTGTTTGTAACAATTTTAAGTCTGACATAGAGGTTCCAGGAGGGGAAAAAAGGTACGACAAAAGTATAGATTTAAGAGTGTGCCCTGTCAGTTTAAAAAGCGACCACACATTACATCTAAGCTTACCGAATGTCAGTACTTGAGTAAATTAAGACTGTTTTTTTTTAAAAAAACTAAATTTTAAGCTGTTCTCTTCTCTCCATTCTAAATACTGAAGCTATGATTATATGAACAACTGCTTGCACTTTTCTTTCCTTCACAGCTTATGGTTACTGGATGAAGTTGGTTAGATTTTAGCAAACCTTTGTTAAATTCTAATTCTGTTTTGTATCGACACAAATTCTTTGTTATCTATGGATGTAACAAAAAATATCCGTACGATGATGTTGTACAGAGAGTACTTAAACGGTGTAAATCTGGATTAGTACACTGTATTCAGAGGTTAAAATAAGGTAGTTTGCTAATTTCATCGCGGAGCTCGGAACTAATCATGATGAACAACAACAACTTTAGGAATATGAATATACATACGTAGAATGTAGTTAGCTCCGTTGTGCTTAGCCTGCACAGTTTGCATCTAAATTGACTACTGCAGTAAGGTCAATAACATTGTCGTTGGATTTCAGTCAGGTTTTTACGTTGCCTGCTCAGTTAAATGTTTGAATTCCTTTTCACAGATAATTCCCTTAACAGTTGTGCCTGTTTTATCACCGGAAGTTAGATTGAAATCTGAATGTTTAGTAAATCAAAGGGTAGCTATGATTTTCAATTTTTATTTCAGCAGTTTGCAAGTTCCCTGTTTTGTTCAAACCATATAAACTGTTTGTTTTCCGTCGGACATACCATGCAGAAAATACGGACTGTACTCTAAAATCGTCTTCTTTTTAAAATTTGTACGTAATTACTGAGTAATATTCCTCCCAGTAAATACTGTTCTCTGCATTGCATGTCCTCCTCCTCATAGTTACGTACACAAGCCTGTCAGCTAGACTCGATTATTTTGTACTGTATGATTGACCGATGGACCACACAGTGTGTATGTAAATAACCATGTTGCATTGTGTCCCTCACTGCTGTCACACGTTAAACAATTTGATGTGCAGTACTACCATATTTATTTGCAATCTGGATGCAATGCTATTTTTGGCCACTGCTGCATGTTGTGCAAACTACATACTCTGTGCCAGACAATTGTAACACCTCTGTGGCTAGGAAAGCTAGAGATGAAAGAAGAGGTGCAATCAACATGAGAAAAAGAAAAAGGACTGCAGGTTCACAGCATGAGGGGTCAGTGATGGAAGGTACAAGCGACTCCCGTGAGGATGTGTCTTATAGGCCAAAGATAACTTCAGGACGGAGTGGATGTAATGGTAGGTTCTGTCGCTGTACATATTGTTATTTCATTCACGTATTAACACAGTACAACTACTGCTTTCCACTGTAAAAAATACAGGGAAAAAAAAATTGGGCAAACTGTGTGGCCGAGTTCACGCATACGTGGTTTTGCCAAAATAGACACAGGTAATGGTATACTCTTATTCTTACTGTCTCTTACGAACTATAATATAACCTGGAATGACCCATTTATATATTGCTTTTTTACATATTTACGTTCTCTAATATCCACTGTAGATATTGTATGCTATACGCCGTAAATTTCACTTTCATGTTAATTAAACTTAAAACTGTTCCTCCACCTCTTTGTTTACTTTTTGTACGCTTACAGTACACATTCGTGTTAGGAACACTGAGTCATAAACTGTTGAAACAGGAGCTGCGGTGCAGCCATGGAATTTTTGTGGTCCTTCCTATGTTTTCTCAAGCTGTAGTGCAACAGTTTGGTACGAAGAAAGGAACAGGAAGTCTAGAAGACCCGTGAATCCGAAGTTTTCTATTTGCTGTAAGGGCGGTAAAATTAAGTTGCCACAGTACAAAAAATGCCCTGACTATTTACATAGTCTGCTTGATTACAATGGTGGCAGTGATAGTTCTAATTTCAGAGAGAACATACGGGTATACAACGGGATGTTTACATTTACATCAATGGGTGGGCGTATTGACAATTCAGTGAACATAGGTCGGGGTCCTTATGTATTTAGAATTAGCGGGTAGAATTATCATAAAATAGGCTCTATGCTTCCCACCCAGGGGCACGCTAAATTTGCACAACTATATATCTATGACACAGCCAATGAAGTTACTAACAGATTTAATACGCCTGGGTTGTCCGCTAGCCAGTCTACAAACCCCCATATTATTAAAAATTTAATATCTATGTTCAATGACTGTAACGAGCTGGCTAAGGTGTTCCGCATGGCTAGAGACAGGTATGAGAATAGTAGTTTGACCAATGTTTCACTTCATTTGTTGGAAAGGAGGGATAGAGATGGTAGGCAGTACAATATACCAACAACTTCTGAGATTGCAGCGTTAGACACAGGGAATGGTAGCCGAAGTGAAGGTTATAGGGACATCATAATCGAGGAGAAAAATGGACTGCTTAAGAGAATTAACGAGAAACACCCCAGTTTTATGGCCATACAGTATCCCATCTTATTTCCTTATGCAGAGGATGGTTACAGACTTAACATACCTTATCAGTCTGTCGAACCATCAAATATCGATAAGGACGACATGGTAAGCATGCGTGAATATTATGCTTACATACTGCAGTACAGAGAGGGAGATGGTAATACCTTGCTTTACGGTGGGAGATTGTTCCAACAGCTAATAGTTGATGCATACTGTTGCATTGAGGAGGACAGATTGAATTGGATTAGAAATAACCAACATAACATCAGGTCTGAACTGTACAAAGGGCTGAAGGATGCGGTTGCAGCGGGTGACACATCGGCTTTGTCTATTGGCAGGAGAATGGTTTTGCCTTCTTCTTTCACTGGTGGGCCTAGGTATATGATTCAAAACTACCAAGATGCAATGGCAATTTGTCGATGGGCTGGTTCTCTGGATTACTTCATCACATTTACATGCAACTCTCAATGGCCAGAGATTAAGGAGTGCTTAAAAACAATTCCAGGTCAAAGGGTGGAAGATAGACCGGATATAATTCCACGTGTTTTTCAAATCAAGTTACAACAATTAATGCATGACATAAAGGAAAAAGAATATTTTGGAAAACTAAATGCAGGTCTGTCACATCATGCACTAAACTTCTGTTCAAAATAGTTACATACAGTGCCAATATTGATTAATTTTGGTTAATATTTTTACAGCTTTGTAAGCTATTGAATTTCAAAAGTGTGGCTTGCCTCATTTACATATCTAATTGTTTGTACGGGGGGAGGACAGACCAAAAACGACAGCCGAGGTGGATAAGGTGGTCAGTGCTGAATTACCAGACCGTGAGGCAGATCCTGTTGCATACCAATCAGTCCGTCAGTTTATGGTACATGGACCATGCGGCGTTCACAATCCTAACTGCCCATGTATGATAAACGGTAAATGTTCAAAACATTACCCAAAAAGGATCAATTACGAAACGACGTACGACAAACATGGCTTTCCAAATTATAGAAGACGCGGCAATGATAACTTTGTCACCACATTATCTGGGGTTAATCTAAATAATTGTTGGGTAATACCGCATAATGTGAGTTTAGTTGTGAAGTATCAAGCACATATTAATGTTGAAATATGTAATCGTGCAAAGTCGGTTAAATATTTGTTCAAATACATTCACAAAGGCCACGATAAGGCTGCTCTTGTAATTGAGGAAAACAATGTTACAAACCAGAATTTTGTTCGAGAGGTGGATGAAATAAAGACTTATATAGACTGTCGTTACATATCAGCTTCAGAAGCAAGTTGGAGAATTTTCAAATTCGATATTCACTATCGAAAACCTACAGTTGAACGATTGCACTTTCATTTACCTGAAGAGCAAAACGTTGTTTTTCACGATGACGATAATTTGGCTGAGGTAGTATGTCAACCTGCTGTTAACAATACTATTTTCACTGAATGGATGGAAACTAATAAAATTAGTTCGAAGGCACAAAAGTTAACGTATGTAGATTTTCCTACAAAATGGGTGTGGAACAAAAAAATTGGCAAGTGGACAATACGGAAAAAAGGGGACACAATTGGTAGAGTTTATTTTGCCCATCCTACATGTGGCGAACGATTTTATTTACGTCTGCTTTTAAACATTGTCAAAGGACCGACCAGCTATGAAGAGATAAGAACCGTTAATTCCGTTGTTTACGACTCTTTTAAAAGTGCGTGTATTGCACGCGGATTACTTGAAGACGATAATGAATGGAACATTGCTTTAACCGAGGCGTCACGTTGGGCAACTGCTGCGTCTCTACAAGACCTTATTGTTATGTTGCTACTTTTCTGCGAAGTATCCAACCCACTACAACTTTGGAATAGACATTGGAAATTGTTGGCGGAGGATATTGAATTGCGTCACGTTCATACGTACAAAGAACAAACTAATTGTGTTGATGACTTTCACCTTAAGTTGGAAACTGTACGTGAGTTAGAAAAGATAATGAGTAAAAGTGGTAGATCTGTAGCAGAATTTAACTTGATCCCTCCATCGGACTTTATTTCTGTTTTCACAGGTCATTGTAGCTTACCAACATCTAAAAATGATTATGATATTGAAATGTTGAAAGCCGAGTCACAACCGCTTCTGTCATCGTTAAATTTTGAACAACAAAAGATATTTAACACTGTACGTGATTCTGTTGAACGTAACAAAGGTGGTTTCTATTTTGTTTACGGAAGTGGGGGAACAGGCAAAACTTTTCTTTGGAAAACCATTATCACTTACTTCAGAGCAGAAGGGAAGATTGTTTTAGCTGTCGCTTCTTCTGGTATAACGTCCTTACTTTTACCTGGCGGTAGAACTGCCCATTCGAAATTCAAAATTCCACTCATTGTCGATGATAATTCAACATGCAACATATCAAAACAATCTCCTTTAGGACAGTTGCTCAAATCCACTGATTTAATTATTTGGGATAAAGCACCTATGATGCATCGTAATGCCCTCGAGGCATTTGAAAAAAGTTTACAGGATATAATGCAGGTCAGTACTGATGACGGACCTTCCAGGCTTTTCGGAGGAAAGACAGTTTTACTGGGAGGTGATTTTCGAAAAACTTTGCCAGTAGTTCAGAAAGGTACTAGAAATATGGTGGTCTCCGCTTCCATTAGCAATTCGTATCTATGGGCAAAGTGTAAGGTTTTCATCCTTACAAGAAACATGAGACTGCAACGTTCAACATGCAACTCACATGAGCTGGAGAAAGTTGAGAAGTTTGCACAGTGGGTGCTTGACATTGGAGATGGATAGTTGGATGCAGTTTCACTGGACGGTGACGATGATCCTTCTTGGATTACTATACCTTCTGAATATCTTATCGACATTGGAGATTGTGGTCTTAAAAGTATGGTTGACATGATATATCCTGATTTGCATAACAGGTTACAGGACAAAGAGTATTTACGCACACGGTGCGTGCTCGCTATGACTAAGGAATTTGTTGAGGAAATTAACTCCTACATCCTTTCTCAAATTAACGGTGATTTAAGGTCCTATTTCAGTGCTGATTCCATTAGTCCTTCATCTGAACAAGTGGACGATCAACATACTGTTTATCCTACCGAATTTCTTAACACTCTAAAAATATCAGGATTACCTAACCACATTCTGCAGTTGAAGATAGGAGTTCCAATTATGTTGTTACGAAATTTAAACCAGCGGTTAGGCCTTTGCAATGGAACACGGTTAATTGTGACTCAACTTGCTGAAAGGGTTATTGAAGCAGAAATAATTACTGGTACTAATATTGGTATGAGGGTACTCATTCCTCGCATCGTCCTCACGTCTGCGGATACAAAATGGCCATTTGTTTTACGTAGGCCACAATTCCCCGTAAAGGTTTGCTTCTCAATGACGATAAATAAAAGCCAAGGGAAAACATTAGATAATATAGGCATATATTTGCCCCTCCCTGTTTTCAGCCATGGACAGTTGTATGTTGCTGTATCAAGAACATCTTCGTACCACGGTATTAAGTTTCTAATTGGTCAGTTGGAGGGTGGACGTCGTGGGCTAACCAAAAATATTGTGTATAAGGAAGTTTTCAACGGTTTATCAGGTAATCACACCTTACAGCGTTTACTACATGCATTTAACTACTTACTTTCACAATTAATTCTGTTAACTTTCTTCCTCCTGCTTTCAGGATGAGGTTACAGAGGGAAAAATTGTGGTTACAGCACCTATTTATGTTGTATCTATTTGTATAACTACCATTTGTTCATCCACACACTTCAAATTCATTTGTCCGTACTTCATGCACTTTTTACCCTCCCTGCTGCTATCTAAATTTCTATTATATATTTTTATCCACCTGATCTTCGATAGTTGTAACTTACTGATATGATATATTCATTGTGGACACAGCTCATTAACTGTTTTGGCTGTTTTCTTTTTCACACCTACATTTTCAACTGATCTCTGTTTTAAGCTCATGTTCAATGATTATTACTAACCGTATGGATGACAAAATGTGTCCACATTGTGCCATTCTTCAAAACCTTTTTATTGTCCAATGCATTGAAAAATGAAGTGGGTCAGTTACATCCATTATTCACAAATTTATTTCTCACTAACTATGAGTTAATTTAAATTTCTACGTTATCAGTCTGTCTCCACTGCACTGTTAACGGCATACTCTATTTCAAGCTAACAACAGTAACCTCCCATTCTACAGTTCAGACCCGAACGTGTCATCCATACGTTCTATTCTGTGTAGAAGTATCAGTTGATTCAGCCATTTTGGTATCTTTATGTTCTGCTGTTCATTCAACAAAGTATATGCTATTCATTTCCACTTGAAACCAGCAAGAGCTGCTATTTTACTGCACTGCACGTTAACTTATATTTGGTCCACACTAGCACATTATTAGTAATAAAAAGAGAGTGAGAATCATTCAGCCGTAACTGGCATTACATGATCATTTTAACTACAGACATGTAATATTACTGTTTAACTGATATCACTACATTTACGTATGTGGATTTGTTCATTCGTCAACTACCATGGTTGCACCGGGAGCTGTTGTTTACTCATCTTGCTTACTTTCTTTTACAACCAGTCACCCACAGTACCTAACTTCCTCATTTAATCTACTGCATCAAATATGAGTATCATGAGTAAATATCATGCTATTATACTCAGCTTACTTCATTTATACACCAGTACTATTTAGGCAGTGAAATGCAAATATTTAATCTATGAAATTAATTAATTAAATAACAGTAATTTAGTTGCAACTCCGTGGCTTCAAAGAAATAACAACTTATGGTCCATTTCATGATGAGTGAAAAATACATCCTTAAAATAACTTTAATTTGCACTTGGGAGTACATATTAAATTATAGCAGTTGGCAGTACAACGAACAGTAACAATGCAGGAAGATAGAATCGTTGTTTATTTAAACTTACAGTGTTTCCAAATTTTTATACAACTATTTTCTCTGTTAAAATTTTATTTGTCATTGCATTTGTTGTTTGAACAACATTTTTTACATCCTTCATCCTCACTTAATATCCATTAATATAAACAATATTTATACATATTAATAAACTATGGATAAATTTGAAAATTATAGAAAATATGTGTTCATCAATGCAACTAACATACATAATTTGTGTTCAAATCTGCATATGGATTCTTTGGGCATTAATGAAAAGTATATTATCGACATGGGGTGGGGAATGAAATATTCATTTTCCCCTCAATGGATAGGAGTAAATTACAGAAACCATGGAGCGAATGTGCAACATGAATGTAAAGCATTGAACATTCTTTTTGAAGGGATGGCGATAATCGGTACTCTTCTGTGCAAGACAATTTCATGCTCCTATATAAACAGATACTGAAATTTGTTGTTACAGAATTTTTTTCTTATCATCTGCCAATTCAATTCTGTAACATATTTTTATTCGTTGCTGTTGACATGAGTCTCAGAGGCTTCCCTACAAATTGTTCAACTTTATTATATCTTCTTCGTCAGTTCAGCTTCATCATCCATCCATTGATAATAACATTCTGATCACTGTTCAACAGCAGGTACGGTTTCGTAATATAGGAAAATTTGTGTCCAATTTCAACTTCAACTAACGAATTTGTTGTCCACTTTACAGGTTTACTGAAATGCTACGAAGAGAGAGTGATAAGGATAAGGATTTGGCAATGACTTGGGAGAACATCCCCCGCCTTCCGTGCTTACTGCTCATCACGTATTTTATTACGTAAGTCCATATTTTCATACAGACTATGCGGCTGGTTGTTTACGAAATAGGAAAGTAGCCTTCAAGCCATCTCATCTCAGAAAGGAAGATCACTGACCCTCAAGGTAGCGATTTTCTCTATTTTTCTTCCGGTTGTTCGATTTACTTATTTCTTTGAATTTAGGATTATGTTATTATGGATTTACACTTAAATTGCTTTGACTTTCACTGCACCGTTTGTTGATGTTATTACTCAGCATTTGTTGGATTTGATTCATTCTAGATAATGAAGGTAAAGTGAGAGCAATATTTGTTATTCCTTATTAAATGTTGCATATATTTTTTCCTGCAGTTACAATCATTAAGTTTCAATCATTTAGTTATGATTCATATGCATTTCAATTTCTTCATATGCAACTAATTATCAAAATATAAGCAAAATTCATGTATTTCTTGTCCATGTTAAAAAATTAAAAGCATTTGTTTGAATTGAAATGTTATATGTTGTCCAAAATTTTGAAAAAGTGTGTTATTTTGATTATCATTCATACTATTAGTGTTATGTTCTTATCATTTGCATATTTAGTTTCACTATATCCTTCTATAAGATGACAATAATACACTTTCATTTAATTCTATAATTGTTTCATTGGTTCGACTCATATGTTTCTTCCAGTACAGTTTATTTGTTCACACGAAGTTACTATTACCTGTCATTATTAATGAGCTCTTTGCGTTATATCTTCACTACGTTCATATCGATATCTTCTTAATAGACAGTACTGCTCTGACTATGAAAATGGACTAGGTTGTGTTCATACTACCTTTTGTATACAAAAAATATAATTTTGCGATGTAAAGATTAGTGGAAAAATATCTGTAGCACATAAATATCAACATTGAAGACCATCAGTTTACATGCTAATATGAGGTAAAAAAATTTGTGAAATTATAATTTAAGGGTTCACAAGCTACACTAAACTGCTAATCATACATTTAATTATTATGAATACTCTGTTTTTCAAATAACCTGGCGTGGAGTATTTAATGTGGTCTACGTAATCTAATAGTTTATCTAGCTCAACATTCAATAGAAACTTTTAACGCTGTTATTACTAAGAATGCTATTGTTTTCATTATTAATAATTTTTTTGTTGATATTACTATAATATAATTTTACTAAACTTTGTATACTTGTACGATGATAATAAGTTTCCAGTATTACTCCTGTTTTCAAATTCGCTAATTTTTTAATTACATGATTTGAAGACAAAATGATATAGTCTCTAAAGAAAAGATATCTTATTTTTTTATTGCTCTTTTACATATGATTATGACGCATTTAGGTTATCTCACTCATATTCTTCTGTAATTATCTATTTCTGCCGCTGAATCAAATAGGGAAATCAAAGTAACTCATTTCTGCAAACATTACGACTAATCTTAAATTGGGAAGCAAAACAAATTTTGAAAATATATGAATGTACAAAACCTGATAACAATAGAATTTGGTTTATAGAAGGTGCAGGTTTTGAAGAGGCCTAAATATGATTTTGTTGAACATATTGGCATCAATTAACTATAGATTGGCATTGATTTTATCGACCAACGATGATATTTAAATGCCGGTGTTTAACTGTAAAATATGTTGCTATGTCCAACGCTTTTAGTCTTTCTCTAACTGTTTTGTTTGCAAAATTTGCAACATATATTATTATGCGTTCAATGAATTTCTTAACAATTTTTCAAATAATTTCAGTAATATTCTTCCTGATTTTGGGCCAATTGACGCTTGGATAAAAATAGGATATTTTGAACTGCTGGCTTGGACATATAAAAATTGGATAAAAATTGAATTTCTTAACGGTATTGGATAAAGAATTAAAAAAAAATAGAATGCATGATTTGCAAGTGTCACTGTCGCTTCTACATCTATACTCTTATAAAACTATCAAATAAGTAAACAAATAAGTAAATTAACAGACTTCAAGGAGGAAAACTTCAATATGTAGCTTCATAAGGCTGCAAGCAACACTATGGAACTTTCACAATTTCAATGTCATACTCTTACCGCTCAAGGGCACGTACATGGTGTTAATGTGGGCAAATATCATCTTTGTTAACAGTAGTTTCGCTTTTTTCTGAAGTAAAAGAATATTGTTGCAATATTTTTGTTATTTCCAAGAAACATGTAATTTGAACTAAAAAAGGGCTCTGTTGTTATAGGTGCTACTGGATCAAGAACCTGGTAAACAATACAACAGATTGTCGATGGCAGTATGAGGAATTTTTCCACCAGCTTCAATAGTCCTTGGAATCAGTCATTTATTGCTGTTTGAAAATAGGCTTCTTCACAGTGCTTTAAATGCTAATGTTTGAGGTTCTTCTACTTTGCTTGTGGGATGCTGATTATAGAAATGGCGGTCAGTCATAGTATTAATGTACTATTGACTCTTGCTGGTACTTTCTGAATTGTCATAAAAATATTAAAATTCAATCCATTTCATCCAAATTGTCACCAAAAGTTTAAATAACCACTTAGCAATACATCGATGATCAGGCTCAAAAGCAACTCTGTTCATAATAAACTGGGTGCCTATCTCCTTGGATTAACGATACAAGGCTGACTGACCAATTTTTAAAGAAATAAACTACATAATAAGTATTTTCCATACTGGGCTTATTTGCAGTTCCTTTTTTTTAAGTTTTAATATTTTTACTTTAACTTTTGTTTCACCTGTTAAACATGTCCAACATGTTAGACATCACCTATTTATGTCATATTCATGATAACCGGACAAATTCCTTTTTCATGGATTGGTTCCTATGCACACATCATTTCGTGTTACTTAGTAAATATATCATTCTTTCACCAGTTTTCTTAGTCTCTGTTTAATATGCAAAGTGGTTAGATGGAGACAGTCTAGACTCTGCATAAATGGGTATTATGAAACGGACACGCTGTTCCTGCCACTTATTGGATGCAATCGCTCTACCCTACTTTTTATTGCACTTTAGCTGTAAATTCAACTAGAGGAAAGTGGAATCAGGTTTTTTTTCCTTCTACGTAATCACTGAATGGTTTAACGTATCAGTCCTCCTGAGTTCCAAATAAAGACTTCATCGGCAATTTTTCCAACTGCACTGTTTGTGATTGCTGTGATTACACTACACATTGTTCGACCTGTTTTTTTACTGCACATAACTCAGTTTCAAATGTACTACGGAATTGATATTGAGGGTTTTATCGTTCAAGCAAACCTTAGTTTAATAATACACGACTGTATACTGGTACCCTATGAATCACCGAAAGCACATACGTGACCGAGTAATATGTATTTCGTAGAACCAATAATGCAGTGCATACCTTGCGTTAAAGAACTAAATCAGTGCATTTTTTAATACAAATTTGTGTCAGCTAAACATTACTACCACTATGCATTATATGTTCTTTTATGCAGAAGTGGAGGTACCAATTTGTACCTGTTTTACTGAAATGGTGAGTAGGCTATACGATGCAAACATTAGATACAGACAGTTCCACTGATCATTCTAGACGAAAAAACGGATTCACGGTTCCACCAATCTTCTTCTTTTCATGACTAAACCCTTAATCCATCTTAGGTACATACCATAACTTTGGACTGTACATTTTTAATATTGCGAGAGCCTTTCATGCTTCAGAATTGAAGTACTGCAGTTTTTTTATGTGACTTCCATGTAATAATATTACTATACAAATCTGACAAAAGTTGCCTATTTATTAGTCGAAATGTTGCTTCTACTCATTAAGGTCAATGTGTCACACCTGAAAATAAAACAAATGCTCACAGTTGCCTTATTTTACGAGAATGCTTTAACTGAAACCTAACATTTACTGAATTATGTTATGAAAACTTTACTTTCCAGCTTTCCATTTTTTTTTAAACTTCAAATGACCACTACAATCCATCATAAGTTGGTAATTGTAAAAGATTAATATTTATACACACAAATCCATCCACGTATGTTACTTAACAAGCCAGTATTTATACGACTTATTTATTTCCGTATAAGATGTAAGCATTATTTACTAAGAAAACTATACAAATTTCAGGTTGAAAAGGTACTCAACGCAAATAGGTAAAAACGTCTGTACGGTTCCTCACCTGCAGTTACATATAACTACCAACGCATATTCCTGTACGTTCACACATTGTTTACATTTACTTCACATCATCCTGCACATAGTACTTTATTTTTTTCCTCACTTACCATCAACTGCATTGCCACTTTTTCCTGTGTGACCGTACTAATCCCGTGCTATTTCACATGATCCTCTCTCCTCAATACGTACCGAATTACAAATATAACTGAGTTCAAACATGGTCTGCAGGCAGTACCGCTTTAATCCACCCACGAACTCCAAATATTTCACATGGAGACAGCTGTTGACATCAACTACCAAAGTGTTCAACTGCACGTAATTTGTGCCCGTAGCAACTGTCTATTACATACAGTTATTTTCCCAAATTCAACCGGTCAAACCCATTCCCTTACGTAACTACATCAACCATTCCCAGAAACAAAACAACTTCTGTACACGTTAGGAGAATATGGCTTTTCAAAATTGTGCGGCAGTTATACTCTATTGTTTCTAGGTACAAATAACTCAGCATTTTCATTTCTTATCCACCAAAGACTCCGCAAATTTTACTCCACCACTGCACGGTATACTCCCTGGGAACTTCCCTCTCCATTAACAGATTAAAATTCCTTGCCCCACTAAACCTTCTACGCACATACCCCACTGCAAATATCATATTTCTAACAGTGCTGCTACTATTCTCTTTGCCACTGCTGTAAATCCTTTTTACATTTCTGTCCACAGCTATCAGAATGGAGAACCAATATCAACTACTGTTTGAGTTGCAAGTAGGTCCTAACTGGGATCGCATACACGTACGACTGTCTAGGATGTGGAACTCAATCTCCAGAGCCGCAAAAGAGATTTACTCCACAAATCTTCATCTTCTTGACGTAAAGGTGAGTCGTAAACCCACTTATTATGTGGACATTTTATTTACCACTTACTTTCATGCTGCAAGTGGATCACACATGACTATACCACAGGGAAACCAAAAACATGCTGTCGTGCCAAAGAGTTTGGTCGACAAATACTCGTAGACGTTTGAAGAACAATGTTTATACGAGATTGAAACGTTCAACGTCTACCCTTCGCAGAATACGTACCGTCCAATAGACGAGGAGTTGATGATCCTCTTTCGTAATGACACCAAAGTTAAACGGCTGCCACCAACACTGCATAATATTCCTAGATACAAATTTGGCTTTGTCGATAATGAAACTCTTGCTCAACGCATAGATAAGGTGGCTCAACTTACAGGTGCACTCACTTTTCCTACTACTTCACGCCGTATACTATCATTCTACCATTTCCACTACCACTTCTACTCATATTTGTTTGACATTCCTCCTTTTCCCTTCATCCTACCAGATGTTGGTGGGGTACTGCAAAGTATTTCAGATGTTGTCCAACTAACAACAAGGACCGGATGTCAAACATCTAAAAGAGAGATCACTGTTTACGCTGGAAGGTTTAACATTTATCCCTGCGTCACATTTACGTCTACATTTTTGCTCACTAACACTCTCCATTTTAAATTTTACACAGTTTAAAAAATACATCTATCACTTTGTGGGCTGACAAAACTGACCTCATAGACGTGACTTCTGTTGAATCAAAAAAACAACCACCGTCAGTGATATTCACTTCTATGATAGTCAAACTATTCAAAGGTATACTGTCGTTACTCATTTTTATTTCATCGTCAAACATCAACCTTATCTCCAAACTAACAAATGTAGGGGAGTTTACATTTTCATCCACCAATGCTACGCAAATATACTTTACCACTGCCTGTCCAGAGCTAGCAAAATTACTTTCCAGGTATACGTCCACCTAATTTCTACCAACTATTGCTGCTGTGCACAATCAATCAAAAAACTTATTGCTACTTTATTACATCTTAGTGTCACCGACAGTGAAGGCAGTGTCGTTACATCAATTGAGCATCAGCGGCCTGCATCTTCAACCACTTACGACTCAGAAATTAAAAGTACCATAGCTAATATGTTAGACGACATACGATCTAATAACTGCCACGTATATCAATATCTTTTAACTCCATCCCTATGTTACCTCAACCTTATGGTTATCATTTTGCAATTTCTCCTTCCTTTGCAGTCAAAGAAGTATGTCGTAAACGCAACCTTGATGAGGGTTAACACATCATCAACATGGAATTATCTTTCATGTCCCATTTGTAGGAAGACGGTGACAAAGGAAGCAACCGGTTTTAGCTGCTCCAAATGCAACAACAATATTACCCATCCAGTTAACAAGTATGCATAAGTAAGTTTACCATTCCCTTCCAACTCCCTTACATTACGTCATACCCTCACAGGTATAGGATTTCTATGGAAGTTTTTGATCATACCGGTACTATGACTGCTTTTGACAAAGATGCTACCTACCTCCTCAAAAAGAGCGTCGACGAAATGATGAATATATCCAAAATGGTACACATCTTACACACACTATTTTCTCAGTTGACATTACTACCTTCAAACTGTCTAACGTTACTACGCAACTGTTGTCCCACTCCTTCCTCTACCTCACCCGACCTAACGGTACTGTTTCTTTTTCTTCAGACCAACGGTGATGAACTGATTGATAAGCTGTTTGCCAGCTTGATGGGAACAGAAGCTCGGTTTGAATTCAAACCGTCAAAGTACGACATACTGAATTACGAAAAATCACTCACTATTAGCAGAGTTTCACATATTCACCACCCTTACAACCCTCTGCTTGATCGACCTGAACCTGTGGAACCAAAAGATTTAAAAGAAGGTGACGGTACACAGCTAACTGGTGAATCCAGAACAGTCACTAAAATTGGTATGACTCTCTCTCAACGCTCTATCCGTTCTTCTAACAATATCTGACATACAATTTACCTACCAATGCTGCGCTTTTCTTCCTCAGGTGTGACAAACGTCGAAAATATTAAAGTAAAACAGGCTTGTATTCCACCGCACACCCACACTTATTTCCACATAACACAAAACCTGAGTAACCGATATACTGTCCATAACTGCAGGAGACTGACGACTGTTTACACGACGGCAGCATAACCGAGCACACCGTTGGACAAGAGAATGAACGTACCTGTCACAAGCTGCCTGATGGTAAACAAAAAAAACGTGGACGACAGAGTGGAAGTAAGAGGAAGAAGTAGGCAGGCATGAGGGCAATTGCATGACGAACCATAGTACGTCCGCAGCAACATCCTACCCCTGTCCTCCACAGTCCTAAATTCTGTGTTACGTCTGCAACTGTCCAACTTTACTTACTCCTCTATCAGCTTATGCCTTCAACTACGCACGAGAAAGCTGTTGTATTTACTTTATATGTTTATGTTACTTTACATATGTGTACTACCGTTTGTAACCCTGTATTTTCAAACATTGTAATGAATGACATTTATTAATACATTCCAATTATGCTTTCTGTATACCCACTTCGCTTTAGTATTAAACACTGCTAATATGAACAGTCTGCAATAGTACAACCACTATTACTATAATGTTGTTTGGTCAATACAAACTTTTTCACAATATATATTTCGTACATTCCTCACTGCAATGTGGTTTGGTATGTACAAAATTTTTCACAACACTATTTTTCACTCTTTTGCATCCAATTTATGTAGTAAGATTCCATGAACTATGCTGTGAATAGAGTACTAGCTACGAACTGCAGATCTATCAATTTGGTACACCATTATTACATGTGTCACTTCCTACAAACAAGTATCTTATTGCTACAGCGAAAAAAGCTTCCCTTTTTTCATAAATACGCTACTAACTTACTGCACTGCAAAACAATGTTAACCTGTTAAAAAAGGCGTACTACACATTATCCACTTCTTTCATTTTTTAGTGCAATTTTCTATTTGTTGTTACAATATGATTTATCTATACTTGGGGTTTGCAATAACACGTTTGCCAATTTATTGAAGACCTTTTTTTTTCGTTTCTTTCCCTCTTTTTCCCCCCAATGTCTCTGCTGCATTCAATGCCTCAAACATCACTACTTTTTGATGCATCTCCTTTTCATTTTTTGTTCCCACATTCACTTTTCACTTACAGTGCGTACAGTACGCACTTTGGCCTACAGACAACATGCTACTATCTTCCTTCTCATTTTGGTTAGAATAAAATCACTATACTGTAATAAGCTAACTTATAATCAGCTATTGTGCATATAAATAACTAAAGTAAGCATATGGCTTTTACTTATTCTTTTAGTCTGGATTTACTTAATCATTTGATTGAATTAGTTATATCTTTTACTTATTTCCTATTGTCAAATATCATATTATTTTACTTGCTATGTTATTTTATTCCGTATATACAACCTTAATTTGTAATACTATTATCCTTCTAAGCAAACTACAATACAAGTTCAGCACAATAGTTTGTTTTACGCAAACTATAACACAACTTTAGCGTTTTTATACGAGTTGACAACTTCAGCCTACATTTTTGCAGTAAAGTAGAATGAGTGAGGAAGAGCAGTGCGCGTCATGGCCGGATAGTTTTATAGAAAAGCCTAGCCATGTGTTGAAGCTGCAGATGGATCGTGTTCAAGTCAGAAACAAAGTATATGGATGTTCAAGCCTGGAGG
Source organism: Allium cepa (assembly GCA_030765085.1). Taxonomy (NCBI): domain Eukaryota; kingdom Viridiplantae; phylum Streptophyta; class Magnoliopsida; order Asparagales; family Amaryllidaceae; genus Allium; species Allium cepa. The sequence goes on along the minus strand of CM060928.1, from coordinate 567,799,727 downwards.
GCAGCGATACATTGCAGCAGTAGCAGGAGCAAAGGCATTGTGTAAGAACTCTGAAGTTGCGTGTTGAAGGTTGCTGCAATACAGGTTTGATACGCTGAAGATGCATGTTGATGGACCACTAGAGTTGCAAGCGGCAGGCTCTGCTATGCATACTGGAACAGAGGTTTGTTTACAGAATTGTATAAAACTTTAGTTTATGTATGTGTGTATACATAGTTAATATTTTTAAATAGCAACATTTTATCACTGCACACAATGGGAATCATTATCAATTTTGACCATGATGCATAGTTACAATAGTTACAGTTTATTCACTGCAATTTTTTAAACGTATTAGGACTGTATGCTTAAAGTACAATACTGCAGGGAACATCTCTTTGTATTTTTCAAATCGGATGATTCAGCATATTTTGTATGGTTCTTCACTCTATGATCTATATGGTTTGTATTTTTTTTTACAGTTTGTAAATTTATTTCTGTTTGGTTGTCATTGTTGTACAAAAATAGTACCTACAATGTACTTTTCTATTGCATATTGGTTTCAGTTTGTTTATCTCTGTATATTTGTACCATGATGTGACTGTGCTAAAATTTAATTTTCATGTCCATCTGAACCGATTGTGAATTTTTGTCATTGGTTGTCCTGTCAATGACGTTGAATAACACTGAACTGATATGACTGCCATACTTAGTGAGATTGTTGTCAAAAATGGAATTTTTGCTATCTTCTAAGCATTTGATTACCAACAAATTTTCTTTCGTTGGCTAATTCGTTCTGCGCAACTATGTTAATTACCTACTCCTTTTTTCATATCTATGTTTTCTCCCTTATGCTTTTACAAATATTCTGTCTATTCACATTCAACAATTTTAGCCAAATTTTTTACAGCAGTAATCGCTGCTTTTTTCTAATTAATCCTTCTTCCATAATTTTCAATTATATACCTGCTCTTCAAAGTGAATGTCTTATCAAATTTTCGTGTTAGCTGGTACAAACTCACTAATTTTCTTGGATTTCACAACAAACAAAGATCCCTAGCTTAATCTGAGCAGATATATCATTGACAACATAACTATAACATCACACACATATAACCCTGATGGAAGGATGTTCAGCAGTTGAGTGTGCTTGCAATGTATATTTCAGCACCAAATACGTACATGGTGCGATAAGTACCATAATATAATCCATGTACTTCTAATTCATTAATGAAACATTATGACAGTCATTTACAAGGTGAGTATACGATGTTCATGTTATTGTGCAATTCAAATATTCACAAAGAACGGAAAAAATTAATTACTATCTGTAGTACACATATTTTCAAGAGAATGACATACCTAACTAAAAATAATTTTACAATCATGCTTACCATGTTTACTTTTATTCGACATATATTTGAAAATTTATTTTCCTGGAAACTTATTGTATCAATATAGTTACCAACATTGCCCGTGTGCGTAGCACGGGTCACACACTATTATCTGTTTGATATGTTGATGATTTTGCTTCAAGCTTTCGTCAACTTCACTTAAAACTCAAGTACTTGACAAACACAACTGCCACTTTCATGTTTTCGATCAACTTTACGACATAGTGACAACAAACATATTGGGAGTCACTTATATATAATTAATCTCCATGTTCTAACGTCTGAATTTGTATACGGATAACTTTCTTCCACGTTGCACATAGAATAAAGATGTAACTTATATTACAAAACTACTTTATTTATAACATACGCCATATATATAATATATATTTGTGTGTACACACACATTGCATCTGCATGCACACAATCACAGTATTATACAGCTCTATATTTATCTCTATATAAAATTCATTTATTTGGGTTATATTCTAAAAGACTCTACAGTCAGTCTGCACGAACATATACTGCGATAATCCATACCCAACAACATCTTTTTAAACTCCTCATTCCATAGTTACATACATTCAAAATACGTTCACACATCAAATTCTAATATAGCTTTTACTACCCAATACACTACCAACACTGCCCATGTGCGTAGCACGGGTCACACACTGCAGATACTCTGTACATACTGCTTTAACAAACAATTGGACAACATTCATCTGGACTTACAATTACAGGGACATACCAGCACTGCCCGTGTGCGTAGCACGGGCCACGCACTAGTTAATATTCTAATTTTAAAATACATTTTTAATTTATATAAATCAATCTCTCTAAAAAGAAATAAATATAAAACAAATTTTATATTCTGAATAAAATCATAAAAATATATTTTAAAATCAAAGTATGATTTAAGATATAAATAACTATATTTTGAATCTCAACTTAACAATCCAAATTCAAATTAAATTTCAAATTCAATTTAAAAATCAAATTTGATATGTACATAAAATTTTAACAAATCTACTTCCATCTGTATATACTAATTCCATTTAAAATTAATATATTTACAACACAATTATTATTATTTTTTAAAATAACAATTCATCAATTTTAGTTAACTTATCAAAGAGATTATCACATTTAAATTTGGTTTGAAATTCCGGAATATCACATAAACCTCGCCTTCTTCACCTTCTCTTGCAAAGCCGAGTGGTTTCTCTACAAAAATCTCTTCTTGCAAGTCTCCATTAAGAAATGCAGACTTTACATCCAGCTGAAACACTTCCAGTCTCCACTGAGCAGCCAAAGCTAGGACTACTCTAAGAGTTTCAAACCTTGCCACTGGTGAAAAAATTCCCTCAAAATCAATCCCTTCTTGTTGTGCATACCCTTTAGCTACAAGCCTTGCCTTGTACTTTTGAATGCTCCCATCAGTGTTGAACTTGATTCTGAACACCCATTTCAATCCAATGGCATTCTTCCCTTCAGGAAGATTTACCAACTTCCAAGCCTTATTCTTCTCAATGGACCTGATCTCCTCTCTCATTACATTCCGCCACTCAACTTCTTTCTCAGCTTCCTCAAAGCAGACAGGACCTGTGGCCATTAATGCAAAGTCACAATTTTCATACAAGTCAGTTAATAACCTGTATCTCCTTGGAGATGAATCACTTGATGAGCCTGATGATGATGAGCTAGAAGGAGATAATGAGCCCTAGCTTGATGATAATGATGGTGTTGAAGAAGGACTTGGAGTATGATCATTCTCTGGCACATTTGAATCCTCCTCTGAACCATCAAAGCTGACTGATTTCTGCTGAACATTTTTGCTGAATTCACTTTCCTCCCAATTCCAGCCTGCATCTTCATCAAATGCAACATTTCTATTGATAATTATCTTGTCAGTCAGTGGGATATACAGTTTATACGCCTTTGACTGAGTAGCATAACCAATAAATATACATTTCACCGACTTATCATCTAGCTTAGACCTCAAATCAACCAATGCATAAGATGTACAACCAAAAATACTCAAATGACTTATAGAAGGTTCTTTCCTCTCTAAGCCTCTAGTGGTGTTCTGTTCAAGACTTCCTTTGTGGGAGAGACATTGACAATGTACACAGCTGTTGCTATAGCTTCACACCAGAAGTGTTTGGCACATCCCTAGCTTTGAGCATACTCCTTGCCATTTCAACCACTGTCCTGTTCTTCCTCTCAGCTACTCCGTTTTTATCAGGAGTATAAGGTGCAGTCAGCTTTCTTCTTATGCCATGCTCCTCACAGAATGCGATGAACTCATTTGACAAGAATTCACCACCCCTATCTATTCTTAATGCTATTATAAACAAACTAGGCTATTTTCCAACCATAGCCTTAAAAATCTTAAAGCATTCAAACGCTTCAGATTTAGCTTTAAGAAAATAAACCAAGCTCATTCTACTGTAATCATCTGTAATGAGAAAGAAGTACTTACTTCCACCAAGTGAAATTGTCTTCATTGGGCCACATAAATCTGCATGGACAAGTTCAAGGTATTCACTTGCTCTCCAGGCTTTTCCATTTGGAAATGATCCTCTTGATTGCTTCCCATAGATACAACCTTCACACAGCTCAAGCTCTCCAGTTTTAGGCAATCCAAGCACCACAAGACTGCAACAACTTCAGTCCTTGCATATGCAGATGACCATACCTAAGGTGCCATAGCTTGGCATCATCATCTCCCTTGACTATCACGGCTCTGCTCACGTGTCTTGACAAATCTAGAGGAAACATTCTGTTTCTTCTAATTGGGATCTTTACAACAACTTCTATGGATTTCTTGTCACAGATAAGACAAGATTCATTTTCAAACAGCACATGATAGCCAGAGTTGAGGAGTTGACCAACATTGAGGAGATTGTGAGCTAATTTTGGCACATACTGCACATCACATAGGAGCTTAATGTTACCTTGCTCAGTTGTGATTGCAATCATGCCCCTGCCTTCTACTTCAAGCTGTTTTCCATCACCAAGTCTCACTTTGCTCATTGCTGTCTCATCCAGCTCTTTGAACATTGACTTGGCACTTGACATGTGGTTTGAGCACCCACTGTCAACATACCAGATTCCATATCCTGCGTCATTGCTTGATGTATTTTGTGCTAAGAACAATTTTTTCACTTTCTCTACTAAGTTAGACTTTTGCTCACCTTTATGTTCATCCTCGTCTTTCTTTCAATAGCTGGCTTCTTTATGCCCTGGCTTCTTGCAATAGTAGCATTTGAGAGGACTTTTGTAATTTTGGGAAGACTGATCTCTTCCCTTATTACTTTGTCCCCTTCCATGACCTCTTCCTCTTAAGCCTCCCTTGCCTCCACCACTTCCTGAATTCCGTTGGAATATTTCTTCGCTTCAAGACTCCCCTTTTGCTTGGAAAGCCTTCTCTTCTTTCTTGTCATCTCCTCTCGCCTGTCTCTCTTCATGTGCTTGAAGAGTCTCATAAGTTCATCAAACGTGTAGGTCTCCATATCCTTGGATTCCTCAATTGCTGTTACAACATGATCAAACTTCTTTGTAAGGCTTCTTAATACCTTACTCACAACTTGCTGAGTTTTGACCTCCTCTCCATATGACCTCTGTTGCACAGTGCTAGACACTCTTGAGAGGTACTCTTGAACTGTCTCTTTGTCCTTCATTTGAGAAGTTTCAAACTCCCTTCTCAAGGATTGCAATCTGACAGCAATAACCTTTTGTCTCCCATATACTCTTACTTAAGAGTACTCCATTCTTCTTTTGCTGTAGAAACTATTACAATGCGTGGAAACACTTCTTCATCAAGTGCCTGTTGAATGATGAAAAGTGCTTTGGCATCTTTCTTTCTTTTCTCCCTCAACGCTTGGTCTGGCTCCTCAGTTCCATTATCTTCAAAGCTACTCCCAACAGTATTCCATAGCATTTGAAATCTGAAGAGAGTCTTCATTTTTAGGCTCCAAAAATGATAGTCCACCCCTTTAAAGATAGGTAACTGATTTAGTGAATTCCCATTCCCATTGTTGTTCTGCATGATGAATGATTCACTAACAGACTTGTGTTTCCCTTGTGTTTTATTACTCACACGAAACACTCACCAAACCCAAGAATTCTCTCTAGCTCCGATACCAAATGTTAGATTTCAAAGGAAGAAGAACACAAAACTTTCTTTCTTAAAAAAATTCTGAACAATACAATGCTTAAATAGATACTAAAAACATGGCTAACAATCTCCACTGACCACATCTAACAAACCTAAGTTAGTGGCTTACAAATTGACTCAAACAGAAACATAAATAATAACGTAACAATTAGCTAAAAAACCAGCAACAGAATTGACAAAGTCTACCTAAGAAATAACTATGTATTTCTGACTTATTCAACCTAAATACGTGGGCTGCAGAAGCTTGAATTATATTGCAACATTTGAAAGTGTCTTCAAAAATGTGGATAATATTTTTTTTTCCTTGATGCACCTAAATGGACATGCTTCATTACTACATTAATTTGTGATTTTATATATTGTATACTTTTTGTTGATTCCTTCAAAGTAGAATGTATAAATTGAAATGGATGTTGCCTAAGACACTTAATTGTTAATGATTTTTATTTATTAATTGCATATTGTTTCTCAAAGCCAACTGATTATTTATTTATGTACGTTAGTGTGAATTCATCAAAAGGCATTTCTGCTAAGACCAAAGCATTATTGAACTAAAAAAGCTTCAGCTCCTATGACACCAGTCCAGCCTACGTAGATGTGTACTCGATCTACAACTTACATTCCATTCTACTTAGTTTATGGCTTGAATATTCTTAATTGATACAAACTTTTATTATTTCTCTAATCATTTCCTTAACGATTTCTTCAAGCTAGTCAATCATAACATGGAGCTTTTAGATTAACTAAGAAGCGTAGGCATGGTAGGAGAACAAAACAACTTGAAAATGCGGGCCAAAAAATGAAAGAAGAAAGGACAACGCATATTTGTGAGCGACAAAAAAATTCTTTGGTGAATTTGATGTATATAGATATCAAATTTATTTTTTCTATTTGCATATATATTGCATAAAATTTTGAGTGAGGTAGTTAGTGTGTTGCATGACATTATTACACTTATCCATGCAAGGTTAATTAGCTGCTACATTTTCAATTATCAGCAACGTTTTAGTAATTTATGTTTAATTTTTAATAATTTATGTATAGAAATAGAAAGTTATGCTATTAATATAATCTATTATGTGAATCTACATTGAATATTTGATGCCAAATACCGGTCTATTGCGACGGTCGTTATAATAAGCGTAGCAAAAATAAGCAATTCACATTGGTTTTTTACCTCAACCGTAGCAAAAGGTCACCATTTCGAAGTCAAAATGGCAGTCTATTGCGACGGTTGTCATGAAGAACCATCGCAAATAATAAGTAAACTACGATGGTTGTTTAACCCAACTGTAGCAAACTGTCACCCTTTTGAAGCCAAAATGTTAGTCCATTTGACGATTATTATGAAGAACCATCGCACAAAGTAGGTCTTTTGCGGTGGTTGACATAAACAACCGTAGCAGATGATGCTTTTTTTTGACGGTTTAAAAAACGTCACAACAGGTTGACCTGTTGCTATGTTTGCATTTGCGATGGTCATTTTGTAGTAGTGACGGATGCTATAATCATCCATAGTTATTAATCTTCGACGACCAAATAAAGCGGTGCTATATACATTGATACACAAATCACAGAAATAAGGAAATTTTTTAGCAATTCAAAAACACATTTCCATATTCAAATCAACCATTTCATGTTCATTACATAATCCCAAATTGCGTTAACTATGTTCAGCAAAATATAATTATTACATATATGCCAAAAGCGACATATGAAGGTGCCTCCTTGGTTGATCAAAGTATGTAATAACGCTAATATATCCACCTTTACAAACAAAAAACACGATGGAAATAAAACTCTAAATATCTATCTGCATCCTGCACGCATCCGGTAGCTTTATTCGTCTAAGAAGAGAACCTGCAAACCCTAAACCTCAAACTACTAAAAATCAATTGAGTAACCAAGAGTTTAATGGGAAAAAAAAATTTCGAGTCGGATATAAAGTTTGGCATGAATAATAATCTAACATCTCAACTCTTATGACGAGTGAGACCACACCGCTTAGCGGAACGAGTTTCCCTCACCAGTATCCTAAAACCTTTATAAAGCCATATGTCATGCTCCTGTATCGACAATGGTTAAAACATACATTTTCAAAATATTATAATGATATGGATACTTAACAATAATTAGGTTTTCGCATTCCTAGTTTTTTCTGACACCCTGTCTTAATTATAGTTTTTAGGGTCACTATCAAACTTTTAGTTTTTAGGGGTTTACTAATAACCTTGTTACAACTACAAGACATCATGTCCTAGTCATAGTTTTCATAGGATCATCAAGAAACTATAGGCACCTTCCAGTTAACTTGATCAATTCATGGGTCCTCCTGAACCTGTTAGTCCATCCAATAACTAATCACCTTATCCTAGCTTTCATGGGTTTACTAGGAACCTATAGATTTATCCAGTAACTCACTTCACTGCCTAGTTTTCATAGGATGACTAGGAATCTACTAATACTTCCATTAGCTACATTCTTATCCTAATTTTCGTGGGTTTTCTAGGAACCAATTGACTGGTTTCAATTCTTAATGCAGATATAGTATTCATGGGTTCACTACAAACCAATTAGCACCTGCCAACTGTCCTTAATACATTGTTTTCATGATTTAACTATGAACCTGTTGATTTCCTCCAATAAATATTCATGGATTTACTATGAACCTTTTAGGTTACACCAATAACTACTTTATCATAGTTTTCACGAGTATACTATGAATCTTTTGGTTACCTAAAAATAACTACAAGTTTATGCATCCTATATTAGTGGTCACCCTGACTCCTTGGATGCGATTCTACTCAATCAGGAGTTTAACCAATTTATATTCATTATTGAGTTACCCTAACCGGTTCTTCTAACCCTTTTCCTCAAAATACAGCTATGGGTTATCATGTGAATATATTCACATTTGAAGAAGCAAAACAACAATTTAACAATATCGCTCCTATGGGTTTAAGGTCCTTGAAATATATTACATAAAACATAATTAACACCTTTAACATATATTTTTAACTAGGAAAATTCTTCTTCAAAATTTCACACTTAAAGCCATTACAAAACTGCTTTATATAAGCCATGGTTTTCCTAAAAAAATTAGAGTTATGGGTTTCAAAACCTTTTGACAATGTCGAAAGTTATTATTTTCAGACCCTTCGAAGGGTTTCAATCATATCTTTTTAAAATAATATGCTCTAGCCCTCTTTATAGTTTAAAACACTTCTTTCCAAAACCGTCGATCCCAATGAAACTCAAACCTTTCGTAAATATTGGAAAACCTTTCGAAACCATTAAAAATGCAAACTTTCCGAAAGTAATGGAAAACAAAACTTTCAAAAACTCACTTGGTTCAATTTAAAACATGTGGAGAACATACTTTAAAAACCTTTAGACTTCATTAGAAGCAACCTTCAGACTTTGTCGAAAGCTCTGCTTCGAAAGCTTTAAAACATATCATTTAAAATAATAGGCCTCTTCCTTTTAAAAAAATTTCTTTGAAACCTTTATTTTATACTTCAATTATAAAACAAGGGTAAATCATCTAAGTCAAAAGATTTGATAACCTTCAAAAGCATTAGAGAAGCAGGTGGTTTTAAAACAAGTAAACCTTTTGACTTTGTCAAAAGAAACAACTTCGAAAGGTTGGAAAAAGTGGCATTAACCTTTCAACTGTCTTGGAAGGTTCAAAACGAAACAAAGATAAAGCAGTAGTAAACTTTTGATTTTTTCGAAAGGTTTAAAACCTTTCTTTTAAATAATTGACCTGGTTGAAACCAACCAAGTCGAAAACTCCTTTTCGAAAGCAAGTAGGTAATAAGTTTTTGGTTTATAAAACAAACATACCCCAACCTCTTTGGCAACCAACGTTTCGACTAAGTACTCTTTGACCTTGTTCAATTCATTATGTACCAAGTAACTTGATACCATATGCTTTGAACTTTGACCTTATCAAAGGCTATAACATTTCGATTTTTTCGAAAGGCCTGGGTCGGATGGTTTGATGCCAAAATGGTTGAAACATGCTAAAAGCATGGTTTTCTAGTTTTGAACTTAAAAGATGTAACTTTTCAACTAACCTGCCTTTATTTTTCAAATTCTTATTGGTTAACAATACCTTTTAAGAAAATGCTGCCACTAATTTCAGAATTAAATAATAATTTTATTTTATAAAATGCCCCTTCTCCTTATAAAACTATATATAACATTTAAGTCCATACCTTAAATACTTTTATATATTCATCAAATCACTTAAGAAAAATCTAGAAAAATCCCAATAAATCTATTTTAATATGTTTTCCAACATATAAAAATATCAAACACAAATAATTATTTATTTAGCCATAAATAATTTATAACCCAATAAATCATTTTCTTCAATAGAAAATTAATATAAAAAATTCGGAAAATTACAAAAATTGGAACCCATCTCTAGAATCATTTTTTATATAACATATAATTTTTCATGGCATTTAAAAATCATTTCATCTCGGTTTTACCCTAAAACGTGTGTATCTCCTTTTTACCAAACTTGTTTAATCCATATAAATCATAATTCATACATTATATCATTTATATCATAAAAATAGATTTACACTAAAATCAAAAACCATATGATCATAAAACTAAAATAGAGATTTATAAATTTTTATTCAACTTATATTGGATAAGAAATTGAAGTTTGGTTAAGACCGATTTCTTCTAACTTGAATCCTAAGCTTTAAGTTGATTTTCTCTCTTCTTCTTCCTAATGGCCGGCCTTACTTCTCACGGTTATAAAATTTTGTTTTAAGTAAAATGAACATATATGATCTAATGAGAATAGTATATGGGTGGGAAGTATGGTTATTTACCCTAATGCCCTTATGTTTAATATCTTAACCATTTATACGTTCTTTTGGTTAGATAAGCACAACCACTTAATTCATTAATCAACCTCAATCTCCTTATCTATATTATTGTATTTTAATTTATTCTACTTAAACCTCCTAAATAATGTCAATAAAATTACGGGTGTTGCAGGCTCCCCTTCTTAAAGAATTTCGTCATCAAAATTCAGTAAGGGCTAACTAAAAAACATTACAATCATCTATAACATCCTCTAACAACCATACTAGTCTATTTTCCTAGCAACCAATCTATATAAATCTACTATAGACATATTGTCATAGCAGATCAGGATAAGCCTTTCAAATCCCATCTTCGGTCATCCAAGTACAGTCTTTCTCGTTTTCACTCCACTGAACCTTCACCTGCTTGACTGTCTTGGTCCTCAATTTCTTCTCCTCTCTCGCTACAACCCGAACTGGTTGTCTAAGAAAAGCCATATCTTGCTCTACTACCAAATCCTCCAATTCTGTCTGAGGAATAGCAGCCTCTGGACCATGCATATAATTACGAGATGAGACAGAGGAAATACATTATGGACACCAGCCAAACTGCTTGGCAATTCTACTCTGTAAGCGAGCTTTCCAATCCTTCTATAATTTGGAATGGACCAACATACCTCGGGGCCAACTATCCCGACTTTCCAAATCGTCCTACAACCGTTATTGGTGATACTTTAATGAAAACCTTTTCCCCCACCGAGAACTCTAATTCTTTATGCCTCTATCTGTGTAACTCTTCTTCATGGATTGAGCTTCCTTCATCTGTTCTCGGATTAACTCAATTTTTTTCGACCCCTCTCTGACCAAATCTTGACCAAAGACCAATCTGTCTCCAGTCTCTAACCAACATGCTGGCGATTTGCATGGCCTTCCATATAAAGCTTCAAAAGGTGTCATTCCTACACTAGTTCGATAAATATTATTATAGGAAAACTTAATCAGATGTAAGCGATCTTCCGAAGGTCCACCAAAGTCTAACACATAAGCTCTCAATGAATCCTCGAGCACTTTGTTCACCCTCTCTGTCTCCCTCTCCGTATGTGGATGATATGTTGTAGTCATCTTGGGCTTAGTACTTAATACCTCTTTTAGACTCCTCCAAAATTCTCTAGTGAATTCCATGTAGTCTTGCTATGTTCTTTACAAAATACTTAGCCAAAATAGTTGTCGTCCTTATTGACCGTACTAAAACGAAATAGGAACTCTTGGTCAACCTGTCCACAATAACCCATATACTTTCATTTCCTTTATTTGACCTTGGAAAACCGTCGATAACATCCATCGATATCGAATCCCATTTTCAGCCTAGGATATCTAAAGGCTGAAGTAACCCACTTGGATTATGATGTTCGACTTTTACTTGAACTGTTAACACACTGCCTAACCCATAAGCAAACATCCCTCCTCATGCCTTCCCAATAAAAGCTCCTCTTTATGTCTTGATACATCTTGGTTTCTACGGGATGAAATGTAAACTTCGATCGATGACATTTCTCAGAACTTCACTCCTTAAGTTCTCTATATCTGGAACGTGGAGCGATCCCTTCTTTCTTAATCAATTTCTTTGGTCAAGACTAAATCCTTTAGGTCATCATTCTTCGATCCTTCCTCAAGCCTTCTAATCCTCTCGGCTAAAACTGGATCTTCTCTTTGCTTAGAAGCTATCATCTCAATCAACACCGGTCGAACTTCTAAACAAGATAACATGGCATTATCCTGACTAGAACTAGTAGTGGATCTCAAATGCATACCACAACTGGCTAAAGCTTTTAGATCCTTCATTCTGCCAACATTGCTATTACCACGTTCTGATGTCTTCTACTAAAAGCATCTGTTACCTTATTTCCTTTTCAAGGAGTATACTCTATACCGAAATCATAAGCAGCCAAAAATTCTAGCCATCTCTGCTGCCTTATATTCAACTTCTTCCGAGAGAATAAATACTTTAATGATTTATGATCGGTATACAACTCAAATATCTCTCCCAAAAGGTAATGCCTCCAAATCTTCAAGGCAAAGATCATCGCAGTTAGCTCCAAGTCATGAGTAGGATATCTAACTTCGTACGGGTCTAAGCTGCATAGATGCATAAGCAATAACTTTGCCACTCTACATCAATACTGCTCCCAATCCAGTGCCACATGCGTCAGTGTATACTTCTAATATTTGGTTGCCATGGGGAACTACCAACACTAGGGCATTGGTTAACAAATGCTTCAACTTAAGGAACCCTTCCTCACATTTGTCAAACCAATCAAACTTCACGTCCTTCTTGGTCAACTTAGTCAAAGGTGCTGCTATCAGCGACAAATCCTTGATGAATCTCCGGTAATAGTCAGCAAGTCCAAGAAAAATTCTATTTTCGGTTACTTTCTCTAGACTCTTCCAATTATTGACAACTTCGATCTTAACTGGATCAACTGAAAATCCTTCTTTTGAAATCACATGACCGAGACACTTAACTTCTCTCTTACAGAAATGACACTTAGAAAACTTCGCCTTCAGATGATTCTGCCTGAGTGTGACCAACTACTCTAAGATGAATCTCATGCTCTCTTTCATCTTTAGTACACCAAAATATCATCTATGGACACCAACACAAACCTATCTAAGTGCTCTCGAAAAACCCGATTCATCAAATCAACAAAGAAAATAGCGCATTTATCAATCCAAATAGCATCACCATCCACTCATACGAACCATATCTGGTTCGTAATGCCATCAAAGTAATGCTATCCTTCGCCACTCTCAATTGGTAGAACCCCGTTGCCAAATCCAATTGGGAAAATACTCTGGCTCCACTCAACTGATCGAACAGATCATCTATCTTCGGCAGAGGGTACCTATTCTTGATCGTTCTTTCATTTAACTTATGATAGTCGATGCACATTCTTAATGAACCATCTGGTTTTTCTACAAACACCGCGGCTGCTCCCCAAGGCATACTTCTTGGTTTGATAAAATTCCGTCCTTCAAGATCCGCTAGATGCACCTTCAATTCCTTCATCTCTATTGGTGACATCCTGCTAGGTGGTATACTGAAAAATCTCCCAGTACAAGGTCTATCAGAAACTCAGCAGCTCATTTCAGGGGTAATCTAGTGACTGGCTCAAATACATCTGCAAACACTCTAGCCACACAAACTCGACCAAGCTCATCTCCAACTTCCATGGCACTTAGCAAAGCCCAAACACTCTTACTGGAATTCTTCATTGAGAAGATGATTCGATTATGAATATATGGGTGCCTCAATGATATTTTCCGATCCTAGTAAAATATCCTAGCCTCATACTACCCAAAATGATTCCAAAATCTATGAAATAAAAAACATAAAATTGTATGCAGATTTATGACCTAAAAAATAAGTTCTAACTGGTCACATCTCATCCCAAGATTTGCATACCCTCATATTGGATTTGCAACCCTTAAGGAAGTAACATGGTATGTGGATTCTATACCTAACCTATCAACCAAATACTGAGATATAAATGAATGTGATGCACCAGTATCAAAAAGTACTGCCACGTCCCGAAATCCAGCAATTGAAAATCGACATCAAATACCTCACTTGTATTCGACTGCCGAAGATTCAAACATCGAATTTCAGTTCGGATGGAGCTTATAAAAAAATTAGATGAATATAAACAGCGGAAACAAAATGAATATCATCTATCACAACACAGATACAACACCACCACAATATTAGGTTACAATCATCAGAGTTTATATACATGATACAACAACAAAGTGATAACAAATTTATCTCAACTTAAAGAGAGTTTCCAATATACTTCGACTTTGAGAAGATCCTCCAAGAACTCCAAACACTTCGAAAGATTTCCAAGGCCAAAATCTTCCAAAAGACTTCAAAAGATTCCAGGCTACTCCAAAACACGGATAACCTACTTCTAGGCTGCCCGTGTGGATATTATGGGCACCCAGAGTTTAGGAAGGGAACAATAAACCCCGAGTCAGTCTTGGGACTGGTATGAGTAAATAAAAATAGTTGTTTGTACAAAAACAATTTATAAAATAAATTCGTTCATGCTTTTATAAAATGAAACTACCATAATGCCCCCCGGCACACACACAATGCAATCACACACTTGTGGGAGATTTCTCCTTACGATAGTCAAATATGCTTGATACGAGAAAACATCTTGGTATTATTATTAGTGAATAGTGTGAAAATACATTTCAAAAGTATAATATCAATCTTAGCCAGCATACGTTCCATTATAGTATGCCTACTATAGCTACCATGTTAAATGGTTGGTTCAACAATTAAAACCGTACTGGACTCGCATTGGTGATTGGATTTCCAACAAATGGTCAGGCTAAGGAACTTCCTTAAAAATGGGACGCCTCTGGAGGGATGCCCCCAAGAACCAAACTAGTTCCTACCAACACAAGGCCAGGTTACCTCTATAACTAGGTAACACCTACAAGTAAGCCATCCTCGGTCGTTATTGACCTTTATTCCAGGATTCACCAATAAATAGAAAATACCACACAGATAAATATCTGGCCTTCATACCATGATATCACCCCTTATCCAAAAGAAAATGGACATACTCTCGGGGTGCGACACCTAAAAACCTTGCTGCAACATTCCCGTTTTGACCATTATAGGGTTGTGAGGTTCGACGAAGTCTCGTCCACAAAGCTATGCTTTTCACAAAAGTCATGCTTCGATCAACAAATGATTAGCAACACGCAGCATGCCACACTGCCAAATTAGGAGTACATCACTAATAACCTTCAACTACATAACCTCTGAGCTCGAATGTCTCAGAGAAGGGTGTTAAGGTAAGAGAATAAATTCTCCGCCACCAACAGAAATGTATTTGAAAGAAATCAGCTTTATATCTCAAAGTGTAATGTTAGACATACAACCATACAAGTCTATTACGGGTTCGAGCAGAACCGAAGGCACTTCCAAAGAAGTCCTTGCAATCCAGGCATCCACAATCCCGATCGGACTCCCTATCATATATGGAGATCTCTATACCGGAGCTACTTGTTTGATGTGATTTTTTGTTTGATGATAACAAACATATATCAATATATATGTGTGTTTGTAGTTTGGACTATATACAGAAAGGAAGAAATATTTATATTGAATAATTATACTATTGCACGGAATTTATATAATTCAAACAGTATTTTTTATTCAATATAATATTTTATTACAACACTTAAACAATACAAAGTTTTTCAGTTCTCTCTCTCTCTCTCTCTCTATATATATATATATACATACATCAGTTCATACATTTTTACTCTTCTCACTACAACACTCAACACTCAGTTTTTTTTTCTCACTCTGTCTGCACATCTGCATCTATCTGCATTGTCCAGCTCCACTTCTCGTCCTGTCTCCTGTGTACCTGTATAATTAGCAACTACAACAGTAATCTGAAAACAAACAAATTTAAATTTGCAAAAATAAAATTTGTTTGTGTCTCAGATACATGGGTTATTGTCATCATCTTTGATTGTGCAATATCTGTGCATATCAGTAATTTTATCAGGGACAGGTAATTATAAGTGGCTGCAGTACACACGTGTACATTCGTATACGTGTGCACTGCCTCGCCAACTCGTGTGCACAGCTCCAACCAGAAATTCAAGGCAACAGAGACCAAGCAATGAAACTGTCTCAAAGCACAAAAGCACACATGCACAACTTATCACAGCGAAACTCAAGCAAGCCAGACCAGGTTGCAAGATGATCAACTGGCCAATGTACACAAGTGAAAGCAGCAAAATCAAGACAGCATCAAAATACACAAAATATGGAAACTGCATCAATGCAGTACATATATATAGTGATGCATAGCAACTGCATAGCAGCTACAAACATCAAGATACAACAATGAACAATGAACAGAGAAAATGCATGAAAGCTACAAACTGCAACATGCTTGAAGATGGTTACCAACACAAGACTGCAACCAAAAGGTCAGAGATACACAAGATTACATGTGTGCCAATACCAAATGCATGTAACAGCAATTACAGTGACGAACTGCAACAAACAAGGAACAAAAATACTGCAACTTCAAAACAACAACTCATATGAACAAGTGTACAGAGGCAAAGTGAACAAGTGTAGCATCTGTATCAAAACAGAGGAAACAAACACAAGTGCAGTGCAACACAGTGAGTGTAAACAGTGAACAACAGTGCAATGTTCAAGAGGAGACCAGAAAAAGATGGCCAGAGACAAAGACATGATGACCACGAGATTCAACAGTGCAGAGATGGGCCGAAGTCACAATTCAATGAAAATCAAATTTGTATTCTTTGAAAAAGTCAAGTCACAATGAAACTGCAGAGACAAGTACACAACAAACCCGAATGTCACAAAGCATAAAAATCAAATGAAGTTTTGATTTATTTCCATAGCAAAATCAAGTCACAATGAAAGTACAAACCCAAAAATATATGCATACACACATACAAATGTATATATGCACATATAAAGTAAACTGGTGAAAGACAGTGGCAAATACAAGGCTGTGAAGAAATCAAGTCGAAATTAAAACAAATTAGTATCCTTTGATTAAGTCTTTGATTAAATCAAAGATTTCTAATTTGGAAAGAAATCTCTGCAGCAATCAACTCAAATTCAAATATGGACAAGCATTAATTCAAATGAAGACCGAGACAACAAATGCAGCAAGAGATCTTCAAATCAATTAATTCGAATTCAAATATGGACAGCAACTCAAATCAACACAGGGTAGATACCAGTGAAACAACTCCAGCAACATGAACAAATGAATGAAGTATGAAATTCGAATTAATCAGTGCACAACTACATGCAGTAGGGAATGCAAAGACAATGGCAAGATCAGTGCAGAAGTCAAGTATTTCAAATTTAGAAAGAAATCTCTGCAGCAAATTATCTCGAATTCATATATGGTCTATATTAATTCAAATGGGGACCGAGACATCAAATACAGCAAGATACTTTCGAATTAATTAATTCGAATGCTAATATGGTAAGCAATTACTCGAAAGTGAATCAAGAAAGGAAAACCCCAAAATAATTTCAGGAAAATCAACGGTGTAAGAAATCAAATCAGACAATGTTAATTAGGGTTTCAACCCTATAAATACACCCAAGAAATCATCATAGAACACACAGAACAATCGAGTTCAAGTATCAATTTAGAAAAGCAAAAAGTGACAGTACATACCGAATACACAAGCAATGAATTCGATCGAGCGACTGCAAAACTAGCAATAGTCAACCGTCAGAGAAGCAGCAAGCTAGGGCAACGAATCACAGTCCAATCAAAGAAACCGAAGCCCTAATTGGAACAAAAGGGAACGAAACCCTAATCAGATCGAGGCGGCCATTTGTTTCACAAAACAAAAGAAAGAAGATCGGGTGAAATAAAGAAGTGGGCCGGCCTCAAATAAAAGGGGTTTTTGTTTTTTTATTTTATAGGGTTTATTAATTTTTGTTAATTTGTTTTTGGGTTAAGTTTTTTTTATAAAAGCAAGATAATTTAATTTGTTTTAAATTTAGTGCTTGCTTTTGTAATTGGCTTTATTTTGTATGTTCTCTTCAAAACAAAACATGAAAAATTATCACCTAGGGTTTAGGTGTTGTCAGATTGTCTAGTTAGAGTTAGTCCAGTTAGTAGGGTTTGCAAGTTTGCAAAACTCTATAGGCGGTAGCAGGGTTTGCAAGTCTGTTAGAGTGTTTGTAAGCGTGATACTGTTTAATTCTAATAGAAATCTGGGAATGCAGCAGTAGGCAGGGGTTGCCGAAGCTGGGTAAATCTTGTGTGTGATTTATTTTTCAGCATATTTATTTCTGAAGTTTGCTTCTGTGTTTAATTTGCAAAAATTTGCTATAACCCTATTCACCCCCCCCCTCTAGGGTTAATCTAGATCCTACAAGTGGTATCAGAGCCTGGTATTTTACTTTAACTCTAGAGTCATGAATCCACCAAATAATGCTTTTTCTGAGGGGCAATCTATTGCTAGGCCACCCATGTTTAATGGGAATGATTATGCTTATTGGCAAGTTAGAATGAGTATTTATCTTAGTTCTGTCGACTATGATGTTTGGGATATTATTGAAACTGGCTATAAATCTCCCACTATAGTTGTTGGTGATACTGAGATTCCTAAACCTAAGGATAGTTGGGATGCTAACGATAAGAAATTAAAAACTACAAATGCCAAAGCAATGAACGCTTTGATCTGTGCTCTTGATAAAAATGAATTTAATAGAATTTCTCATTGTACAACAGCACAGGAAATTTGGCACACTCTGGAGGTGACACACGAAGGAACTTCTCAAGTCAAGGAGTCACGACTAGCTCTATTTAGCAATGAATACGAAAACTTTGTAATGGAAAAGGGCGAGAGCATAAAGGATATGTTTGGACGGTTTTCAACTTTGGTGTACAATGCTAGAGCGCTTGGGAAGGTCTTCACTGAAGTAGAGCTTGTACGGAAGATACTGCGAGTCTTACCAATGAACTTTGAGGCAAAAGTCACTGCAATACAAGAATCGAAAGATCTGAGTAAACTAAGCATGGAAGAGTTGATCGGAAACTTGATGACATATGAACTTGAGCTAAAGGCAAAAGAGGAACGTAACAACTCCGAATCAAAAAAGAAGACGATTGCCTTAAAAAGCAAAGAAGAAAGCGGTGAAGAAGAAGAAGATCCAATTGAAGAGCTTGCGATGGCAGTCAATAATCTTAGAAAATGGTCAAAATTCAGGCCACGCAAGAAGAAAACAAGTGGTAATAAGCCAAAAGATTCTGATGATTCCGATAATGAATTGACATGCTTTAACTGCAAAAAGCCTGGCCACTTCAAACAAAAATGTCCACTTCTCAAAAACAACAAAGGAAAGAAAAAGAAGAAGAAGGCCTTTGCAGCAACTTGGGATGATGAAGAAGGAGAAGAAGTTTCGGAAAATAGCTCAAAAGAGGCTAACTTGTGCCTTATGGCAAAATCAGATTCAGAAACAAGTTCAGAGGAATCCAGTGAGGTACGTGACTATTCTTATAAAGAACTTGTTTTGATGTGTTATGATCTTACTAATACAATTGATACTCTTGAAACTAAGATTGAAAAATTAAAGTCTGACAGGAGAGAACTTGTTCATGAGAATACTAGGTTAGAAACTGAACTTGAGAATATTCAAAACCTGGACTGTAAAAAATGTAAAACTTTAGATTCAGAAATATCAAGACTTAAGAATAGCTTCGATAATCCTGAAAAAGAAAACTCAAGTCTTAAGGAAATCATTGACACAAGGAAAAAAGATTTTATAAATAGATGCACCACACTTGTAACTGAAAACACAACACTAAAAAGCAAAGTCCAAAATCTTGAAAAATCTCTGAATAACTTTTCAAGAGGAGAAAAATCGTTTAACATGTTGTTGGGAAATCAACTCTTTGCTAATAATAGAAAAGGACTAGGTTTTGGGAAAACACAGGTTGATGATCATGCAAAAGGTAAGAGTATCTTTGTTAGAAGTGAAATTGGACATCGTGTTGAAAATTGTAGTCATAGGAACAAGAACACAAAGTTGATACAAGTTTGGGTTCCTAAGAATTCTACAAACAAATTTCATGTCTATAGGAACAAAAATAAAAGGACAAAACAAGTTTGGGTTCCAAAGGGATTGTTTGTTCACAATGCTTCAGTTACTAATATCATTGGACCTAAGAGTTTCTCTAGGTCATCCTCCTCTCTCTTTATGTAGGTCTGTTGGCGGGCTAAGGAGCAACAAGAATGGTTTCTAGATTCAGGTTGTTCTAGACATATGACAGGTGATAAATCTAAGTTCCTTAGCCTAGAGAAGTTTAGAGGTGGAAATGTGATCATGGGAGACAATAGCAAGTGTAAGATTATTGGGAAAGGTGAAGTAAGTAATGGTACTTTTTCCTTGACTAATGTTTTATACGTTGATAATTTGCATCACAATCTCATTTCTATTAGCCAACTCTGTGACAAAGGTATGAATGTGGTTTTTGATAGTGATACTTGCAAAATCATTGATAAAACTTCTAATAACATTGTTTTTATGGGCAAAAGAAAAGGAAATGTTTACTCACTTTCGTTTGACAATCTAAATCTTTCCAGATGTTTGGTAGCCACTGACGAAGAGGCATCTTTATGGCATAGGAGACTTGGACATGCTAGCATGAGTCTCTTAAGAAATCTTGAAACGAAAGATTTAGTCAGAGGGTTACCACATCAGAAATTTAAAGATAACAAAGTGTGTAAAGCATGTTCCTTGGGCAAGCTTAGTCGATCATCATTTCGCCCTAAAAATATTGTTAGCACATCAAGGGTCCTCGAATTAATTCATATGGACTTATTTGGACCAAATGAAATTGCAAGTTTGAATGGAAAACGTTATTGTTATGTATTGGTTGACGATTACTCTAGATTTACATGGGTTTATTTCTTAGCCAAAAAATCTGAATCTTTTGATTATTTTTCAAAATTTGCTAAACTTGTTCAAAATGAAAAAGGAGTTTCAATTAAAACTTTAAGAAGTGATCATGGAGGCGAATTTGAAAATTCGGAATTTGAAAACTTTTGTGAAGAAAATGGTTTAAAACATGAATTTTCTGCTCCACGAACACCTCAACAAAATGGGGTGGTTGAAAGGAAAAATCGTACATTGCAAGAATTGGCTAGATCCATGTTGAGTGAGTATAAACTACCTCTAACTTTTTGGGCAGAGGCGGTGAATACTTCGTGCTATGTAATGAATAGAGTAATGATTAGACCAATACTAGGCAAAACAGCTTATGAAGTGTGGCATGAAAGGAAACCTAACATCTCTTACTTTCGTGTTTTTGGATGCCCTTGTTTTATTCTTAACACAGGTGATCAACTTGGAAAATTTGAATCAAAGGCCGATGAGGGAATTTTCATGGGCTATTCAACAAGGAGCAAGGCTTACAGGATATACAACAAACGAACAAAGACAATTGTTGAATCAGTCAATGTGAAATTTGATGAATCTGATCTGGAAAGGACGACTGAAAAAACAGGTGATGATGGGGTAGATCATGAAGGCATTAAAGAAGGGACATCTACTGAGAAAGATGGAAGTAGGACTGTTGATGCTGATAGATTGAAATTCAAATCCAATCGTCCTCCTGAATTGGTTATAGGAGATCCTACGGAAGGTATACGCACTCGTTCTGCATTTGATAAAAATTTGTGTGCGTTTTGTTGTCATAGTGGTTTTATTTCTGAAATAGAACCTGATTCTGTTGAAATGGCTCTTAATGATGAAAGTTGGGTTTTAGCAATGCAAGATGAACTTAATCAATTTGAGAGAAATAAAGTTTGGAAATTAGTTCCTAGGCCTAATGACTATCCAATTGTAGGAACTAAATGGGTGTTCAAAAACAAACTTGATGAATCAGGAAATGTAATTAGAAACAAAGCTAGGTTGGTCGCAAAAGGATATAACCAAATAGAAGGCATAGATTTTGATGAGACATTTGCACCAGTTGCTAGGTTAGAAGCCATTAGAATTTTGCTCAGCTTTGCTTGTTATAAAGGTTTCAAACTTAAACAAATGGATGTAAAAAGTGCATTTCTAAATGGTGATCTGAAAGAAGAAGTTTTTGTTGAACAACCCCCCGGATTTGAAAATCATGTTTTTCCAAATCATGTGTATAAACTTGAAAAAGCATTATATGGTCTTAAGCAAGCTCCTAGAGCTTGGTATGACTGCCTTTGTACATATCTTTTGGAAAATGGCTTTAAAAAGGGGAGTGCTGACACGACACTGTTTCTATTACACAAAGGAAGTGATTTTTTGATTGTTCAGATTTATGTGGATGATATCATTTATGGTGCTACTAATGAAATCTTGTGCGAGAAATTTGAACAAGTCATGCAGGCTAAATTCGAGATGAGCTTGGTTGGAGAATTGAAATATTTTCTTGGATTTCAAATCAAGCAAAGCAGTAATGGCATTTTCATTTCACAATCCAAGTATGTGTTGGAACTGTTGAAGAAATTTGGAGTTGAGAACTCCAAACCATTGAGAACTCCTATGAGCCCATCAACAAAGTTGGACAAAGACGAGAAAGGAAGTGCAGTTGATCAGAAAAAATATCGAGGGATAATTGGTTCACTTCTCTATCTTACTGCCTCTAGACCTGATATTATGTTTTCTGTGTGTTTGTGTGCACGTTTTCAATCTAATCCCAAAGAATCTCATTTGAAAGCCACTAAACGAATTTTGAGATATCTTTCACACACACACAAATTTGGATTATGGTACCCTTCTTGTGAAAACTTTGATTTAGTTGGTTATTCTGATGCTGATTATGCTGGTTCATTGGTTGACAGGAAAAGCACCAGTGGGACATGTTTCATGCTAGGACATTCATTAGTTTCATGGTCAAGTCGAAAACAGAATTGTGTTGCATTATCCACCACTGAAGCAGAATATATTGCTTTAGGAAGTTGCTGTGCTCAAATTTTATGGATGATGCAAACTCTTTCTGATTTTGGCTTAGTTTATAAACAAGTTCCATTAAAATGTGACAGTAAAAGTGCAATAGACTTATCAAATAATCCTGTTCATCATTCACGCACAAAACACATTGATGTGAGACACCACTTTCTTAGAGATCACATTGCTAAGGAAGACATTTGCATTGAATATATTTCAACTGAGACTCAACTTGCTGATATTTTCACAAAACCCCTCCCTGAAGACAGATTTTCTAGATTACGTTTGGATTTAGGGATTATAGAAATTGACTAACCATTTTTTTTCATTGTTAGGTAGAAATATTCTTGGATATATACTTTCAACTTCAATTTCTAGGATTCAAACAAGTTTTGGATATTTTCCAAAGATTGATTCGAATATGGTATTCAGTACTGGATATTACATAATATAATTAACTTGGTAACTTATTCCACGATCATTTCTATTTCTACCATCTTTCTATCATTCATAATGGTTTGATAAAATAAGAAGAGTGAATTATTTTTAAATTAAATAAATAAATAAATAAATAAATAAATAAAAATATTATTTTTAATAATAAAACTCATGTATCCATTCTCATTTAAAAGTCCTTATGGTTATGCGTGGATGGAACGTATGAGAGAATTATTTTTATCATTACTTCATTCTCATTTAAAAGTCCTTATGGTTATGCATGGATGGAGTATGGTAACTAAGTATTCTGGTATCACTTAATAATTTGGATGCTTAGACTAATAAGTAACTGCTAATCTCATTTAAAAGTCCTTATGGTTATGCGTGGTTAGTAATTGCTTATTTTTTTTGTGCTTAAATGTCAAATTAATGTTAAAATATCTCTCTTCTTATTAAAACCGATCATCGATCCATCCTCTACAATGTGGAAGTTTTTATCTCGTTATTATATATTATTTTTTGTTCCTACTGTTCCATTGTTTTTTGTCAGTCTTTTGATAATGACAAAAGGGGGAGAAGAACAAGATTTTGATGAGGAAGTAAATATTTTTTGGAATATTTCAACAAATTTGGTTAAATATCGTTAGTTAATTTTCTTTAGTTCTTTTATTCCTTTGTTAATTTTGTTAACTTCTAAATAGGGAGTGGTCTTGGTTGTAGGGGGAGCATTCAAATAGGGGGAGCTAAAAATTTTTGTTCAAACACATATTAGCATTTCAAAATCTTTAATATATATGTTTGTCATCATCAAAAGGGGGAGATTGTTTGATGTGATTTTTTGTTTGATGATAACAAACATATATCAATATATATGTGTGTTTGTAGTTTGGACTATATACAGAAAGGAAGAAATATTTATATTGAATAATTATACTATTGCACGGAATTTATATAATTCAAACAGTATTTTTTATTCAATATAATATTTTATTACAACACTTAAACAATACAAAGTTTTTCAGTTCTCTCTCTATATATATATATATATATACATACATCAGTTCATACATTTTTACTCTTCTCACTACAACACTCAACACTCAGTTTTTTTTTCTCACTCTGTCTGCACATCTGCATCTATCTGCATTGTCCAGCTCCACTTCTCGTCCTGTCTCCTGTGTACCTGTATAATTAGCAACTACAACAGTAATCTGAAAACAAACAAATTTAAATTTGCAAAAATAAAATTTTTTTGTGTCTCAGATACATGGGTTATTGTCATCATCTTTGATTGTGCAATATCTGTGCATATCAGTAATTTTATCAGGGACAGGTAATTATAAGTGGCTGCAGTACACACGTGTACATTCGTATACGTGTGCACTGCCTCGCCAACTCGTGTGCACAGCTCCAACCAGAAATTCAAGGCAACAGAGACCAAGCAATGAAACTGTCTCAAAGCACAAAAGCACACATGCACAACTTATCACAGCGAAACTCAAGCAAGCCAGACCAGGTTGCAAGATGATCAACTGGCCAATGTACACAAGTGAAAGCAGCAAAATCAAGACAGCATCAAAATACACAAAATATGGAAACTGCATCAATGCAGTACATATATATAGTGATGCATAGCAACTGCATAGCAGCTACAAACATCAAGATACAACAATGAACAATGAACAGAGAAAATGCATGAAAGCTACAAACTGCAACATGCTTGAAGATGGTTACCAACACAAGACTGCAACCAAAAGGTCAGAGATACACAAGATTACATGTGTGCCAATACCAAATGCATGTAACAGCAATTACAGTGACGAACTGCAACAAACAAGGAACAAAAATACTGCAACTTCAAAACAACAACTCATATGAACAAGTGTACAGAGGCAAAGTGAACAAGTGTAGCATCTGTATCAAAACAGAGGAAACAAACACAAGTGCAGTGCAATACAGTGAGTGTAAACAGTGAACAACGGTGCAATGTTCAAGAGGAGACCAGAAAAAGATGGCCAGAGACAAAGACATGATGACCACGAGATTCAACAGTGCAGAGATGGGCCGAAGTCACAATTCAATGAAAATCAAATTTGTATTCTTTGAAAAAGTCAAGTCACAATGAAACTGCAGAGACAAGTACACAACAAACCCGAATGTCACAAAGCATAAAAATCAAATGAAGTTTTGATTTATTTCCATAGCAAAATCAAGTCACAATGAAAGTACAAACCCAAAAATATATGCATACACACATACAAATGTATATATGCACATATAAAGTAAACTGGTGAAAGACAGTGGCAAATACAAGGCTGTGAAGAAATCAAGTCGAAATTAAAACAAATTAGTATCCTTTGATTAAGTCTTTGATTAAATCAAAGATTTCTAATTTGGAAAGAAATCTCTGCAGCAATCAACTCAAATTCAAATATGGACAAGCATTAATTCAAATGAAGACCGAGACAACAAATGCAGCAAGAGATCTTCAAATCAATTAATTCGAATTCAAATATGGACAGCAACTCAAATCAACACAGGGTAGATACCAGTGAAACAACTTCAGCAACATGAACAAAAGAATGAAGTATGAAATTCGAATTAATCAGTGCACAACTACATGCAGTAGGGAATGCAAAGACAATGGCAAGATCAGTGCAGAAGTCAAGTATTTCAAATTTAGAAAGAAATCTCTGCAGCAAATTATCTCGAATTCATATATGGTCTATATTAATTCAAATGGGGACCGAGACATCAAATACAGCAAGATACTTTCGAATTAATTAATTCGAATGCTAATATGGTAAGCAATTACTCGAAAGTGAATCAAGAAAGGAAAACCCCAAAATAATTTCAGGAAAATCAACGGTGTAAGAAATCAAATCAGACAATGTTAATTAGGGTTTCAACCCTATAAATACACCCAAGAAATCATCATAGAACACACAGAACAATCGAGTTCAAGTATCAATTTAGAAAAGCAAAAAGTGACAGTACATACCGAATACACAAGCAATGAATTCGATCGAGCGACTGCAAAACTAGCAATAGTCAACCATCAGAGAAGCAGCAAGCTAGGGCAACGAATCACAGTCCAATCAAAGAAACCGAAGCCCTAATTGGAACAAAAGGGAACGAAACCCTAATCAGATCGAGGCGGCCATTTGTTTCACAAAACAAAAGAAAGAAGATCGGGTGAAATAAAGAAGTGGGCCGGCCTCAAATAAAAGGGGTTTTTGTTTTTTTATTTTATAGGGTTTATTAATTTTTGTTAATTTGTTTTTGGGTTAAGTTTTTTTTATAAAAGCAAGATAATTTAATTTGTTTTAAATTTAGTGCTTGCTTTTGTAATTGGCTTTATTTTGTATGTTCTCTTCAAAACAAAACATGAAAAATTATCACCTAGGGTTTAGGTGTTGTCAGATTGTCTAGTTAGAGTTAGTCCAGTTAGCAGGTTTTGCAAGTTTGCAAAACTCTATAGGCGGTAGCAGGGTTTGCAAGTCTGTTAGAGTGTTTGTAAGCGTGATACTGTTTAATTCTAATAGAAATCTGGGAATGCAGCAGTAGGCAGGGGTTGCCGAAGCTGGGTAAATCTTGTGTGTGATTTATTTTTCAGCATATTTATTTTTGAAGTTTGCTTCTGTGTTTAATTTGCAAAAATTTGCTATAACCCTATTCACCCCCCCCTCTAGGGTTAATCTAGATCCTACACGACTTAGTGCAGAGTCATTCGACAGGTTATCCTTTCGTTCTCGAAGACATCCGATCTTCACTACCGTCTTCAAATGCTTTCCATTTCGTCGTATCACATATTCGGAATGGGTTATATGACACAAAGGTCCTCTCTCGGCTAAACCGAATAGTAAGCGTTCAATTTTTAAAATACATGGATATATCAATCACAAAGATTCACTTTCAGGGTTCGATGTGGATTTCAGATAACCAACTGGAATCCGACACCCTGTCGCATCTAAATTCAGTTGCCGTTTTATAGGGCAATAGGTTTCCACATTCACATAGAAAGAAATCACAGTTCA
Source organism: Allium cepa (assembly GCA_030765085.1). NCBI lineage: Eukaryota > Viridiplantae > Streptophyta > Magnoliopsida > Asparagales > Amaryllidaceae > Allium > Allium cepa. Next base: position 567,772,329 of record CM060928.1, on the reverse strand, counting down.
GCACAAAGCAATTCACATCACACAGTACCACAATCACAAACAGTGGTGTCAATCAGCTCAAGGCACTTCAATAATAAACAATCATCTAACAATGAGATGAATTAACAGTGTGAATATAATCAATTAATCACATAATTATTTTTCATTAATTATCTTTAATTAATGATTAATTATCCTGAATTATTCCTTAATTAATGCTTAATTATTAATTAATAAAATATTAATTATTAGTTAATTAAACCATTAATTATTAATTAATTAAAACTTAATCGCCTTCATTAAATAATTGTTTCTTAATTAGTTACCTTAATTAATTTATCTTTAATTATAAATTAATTAAATTTAATTAATTATTAATTACCCTTTAATTAATTATTCTTTAATTAATAAGTAATTATAATTCATCAATTATTTAATCATCATTAACAATATTAATTGATTTACTTTTAAGTCAAGTTAAAAATGTAAAACATTTAAATTATTTCCTTAATTACTTGGTCAAGTTTTATTTAAAATAAACTTTTGAAAAATATAAGTTTAAAACATTCTTAACTTAAATGATTTAAACTATTTTATTTTAAACCTTCAATCACAAATTTTAACTTAACAACAATCACCCATTTGAAAAGAATAATTCTAGAAATCAATTTGACTTAGATTTTTAAAGTTAAAACTAGAAATGTTATCAACCTAGAGCTACTTCAAGTGACACCTGAGACTCTTTCATACTTGCTTCAAGTTTCCCCAAAATCGACCCGAGTGCTTCTATTTTTAAAATTTTGTTTAGGTTTTAAAATTAACCCGATGTATAGCTATAATTACTCGACCTCAGCTTCGAGCCATCATCCTTGAATCCCGAGTGTAACTTTGAGTCTCTACCCCTCCTTCCACAAACAAACTACCGACACAAGCCCTGATGCCATGCACATGCACAGCGGCACTGACGAACTTTGATCGACCCCACCGCCTTCCACATCTCGAAAACAGTTCGTATGGGTCACACGAGCACCAAGAAACCCAAAGCATTGACGAACTTGCGATCGAGCTTGCTAACCCAAACTGGTACCAAAAACGATCATCACCAAAACCCTTCGTTCTTCCACCTTCGTTCGCCAGTGGCCATGGAAATTCAATCGAAGGTTCGTCTCGATCTCAAGCCACTATCCCCATCGGAGCGATCAACTCTGGTGGTCTAACGAAACCGCAGCGATCGAATCTTCTGCTTCGAACAAAATGTGGGTTAAAACCCTAGATCATTGCCGTTACAACACCACAACGAAATAAAAAATTATGGAAAATTTTTCTGACGAACTCTGACCTCCCAACAAGCCATGACCATGATCTCGAGGACCAAAGCCCCATCGGTCACCAGAATTTGGTGAAAGATACAATGCCGTTCATCCTCGTATTTCACATCGGATATGATATTAAAAATTTTGATTTTTCTTTTAAAAATCATTGATTTCAAAAACGTTTCGAATCATATACCTGAAATCAAGAATTATGATCATTAAATTTTCAACAAGATTTTGGTTTTCCTGTATTTTTAAAATTTCCAGAAAAACTTAATTTGAACTTTTTTAATTTTTTTTAAATCTTAAAACATGATTTTGCAAACAAGTTCTATTTAAATTTCAAAGCCTAAAGATGATTCGAGATAGAGCTTTTGAATTTTAAGACAGGTTTTGGAACTTGTAACGGAGGCTTTGCCTTTTTTCTCATGTGCACAGATATGCACAACAACATTCAATAATACATACATACAAATTGAGATGCATGCAAATAGTTTTCGACCTTACTTAAGCAAGAGTTCAGACAACAGATCACAATCCCAGGTTTTATAGAATTTACTCACCTGTCGACCTGAAACAGAGAGGGCTTGTATTTTTCCTGAATTTTGTAATGACTGGGACTTTTTTTCCCCAGGTTTGTTCTTTTTGAAATTTTGTACTTGTGACGATCCTTACTTACTTTAGTTTAATTGTTGAAGTTTTGACTCCTGCTTGCTTCAGATTTTCTTACAGATTTGGACTTTGAAGCTCTGTTTTACTTGATTGCTGAAGAACTTGATTTGCTTGATAGGCATGTTCTTGCTTGCTTAATTTCTGGATATAAATGATCTTTGCTTAGTTGAATTTGTGATGAAGCTTGCTTAGCTTTTGATTTTTGTTTTGGTTGCTTTTTCTTTTTTCCTGGTTTGAAATATTTTTATGGTCTCGATGATTTTTTTTTGGTTTTTAGAAAGTTCACAGTTTTTTTTTCTCTCTAAAGCTTTGAAGGAATTAAAAGAAATGGAATGAGAATATTTTGAGATGTTATAAAGTTTTATTTTTCTTTTTATAAATTTTCTCAGAAACAAAAACATACAATGACACTTGTCTATTTTAATACTTTATTGTTAACACTTGTTCATTTTTAAGTTAAGATTTCAACACTTGTTTAATTTTTGTTTTATAGATTAACGATTGTCTTTTAACATTTTATATTAATTCTTAATCACATTTCCTAATTTTATTTGTGCATAGAAATTTAAAGAAGAAATGTTTTAGACTCATTTTTCATTAAATAATTTACATATTTATGATTTCAAATGCAAATTATTTTTTCTATGATATTTATTTAGATTTTATACTCAAATTCAAATTCAAATTCAGATTTGAATTATAATCCATTTATATATACACATATAATTTAAATTCAAATAGTTTTTAGAATATTTATATTTTTGAATTTTAACTTCAAATGAAATTTTACAATATTATTCATATATTTATATAAAATTCAATACTTATTTTATTTCTTTTCAAAAATTCAAATTAATTTCATAATTTTTTTCCAAAATTCACATTAATTACTGAATTTTAAATTGATAAAATTTTGGGAATGTTACGTATTTGTCCTTTAAGAAAATTTCGTCCTCGAAATTTAAAAGAGAGAGAAAGATAAACAAAGAATATAAAAATATAGAAAAAGATAGAAAATGGCTTACCAGATTAAGCCGAGAAATCCACTCTTCAGTTGGGATAGGACTTCTGCATGCTATCCTCTGTTTTCCAAGTACAGTTTTTGGATCGCCACTCCATTGCACTTTAACTAGTTTCACAACTTTATTCCTAAATTGCTTTTCATCACGATCTATAATCTTATTCGGTTCTCTCTTTACTGCCAGATTTGGTGTGATCTCCCAATCATGTTAAGCAGCTTCTTCAATAATACTAGCTAGATCGTGCACATATTTTCGTAGGTTATAAATATGAAACAATTGTGCATGCTAGATAACCAGCTGCGTAGTTACACTCGGTAAGCTAAAAGACCGTCCTTTCCAATATAGGAAGAGGATCAATATAACGTGGTGCCAGCTTTCCAGTTTTCCCAAACCTCAACAAACCCTGCATTGGACAAACTTTGAGGAATACAGAATCTCCAACTTGGAATTCCAAATCTTTTCTTCTGCGGTCATAATAACTCTTCTGATGACTTTGTCCAGTTATCAACATCTTTCGAATAAATTCAACTTTTTCATTGGCTTCCTTAGTCATATCTGGTCCAAGGATGAGTCTATCACCTAATTCGATCCAACATGCAGGTGATCGACATGGATGACCATATAAAGCCTCGAAAGGAGCCACTTCGATACTGGCCTGATAACTGTTGTTATATGAGAACTCAACCAGATGAAAATAATCCTCCCAAGAACCCCTAAAGTCGAGAATACAAGCACGCAAAAGGTCTTCTAATATTCGATTAATCCTTTCAGTTTGCTCATCAGATTGTGGGTGATAAGCAATGCTGAAGTTCATTTTTGTTTCCAATGCGGATTGAAACGCCTCCAAAAATCTACTAGTGAAGATCAGATCACGATCACTCACTATACTGTTGGGTATACCATGGAGACGGACAATTTCTTTGACATATAATTCAGCCAAACTTGCTGATGTGCGGGTAGATTTCACTTTTATAAAGTCGGCAGTTTTAGTCAAACGGTCCACAATAACCCATATTGCTTCATTCCCCTTTCGAGTGCGGGGCAACTCGTCGATGGAATTCATCGATACTTGATCCCGTTTTCACTTGGGTACCTCCAAAGGTTGGAGTAAACCCGCTACTTTCTTTTGATCGCTTTTAATTTGCTGGCAGGTAGCACAACGACTCACTTATATAGATATATCCCTTTACATTGTCTTCCACCAAAAAGTTCTTTTAATATCTCTATACATCTTATTAACTCCTGGATGGATACAGAGTTTAGACTTGTGGCACTCATCCAAAACTTCACGTTTCAAATTCGGGATGTCTGGGACACACATCTTGCCCTTCAGTCTTATAACTCCATAATTATCAATTCCAAAACTAAAATCTTCACCTCGACGAATCCTCCCATAAATATCTCGAAGAAACCTATCTTCATTTTGCATGCTAGGGACTTTCACTAGAAGAGTAGGAGTGAAAACAAGATGAGCATGAATAGCGTGTTTCTTACTCAAAGCATCAGCAACTACATTGGCTTTACCAGGCGTATAAAGAATGTCTAGGTCATAAGATGCCAGAAATTCCAAACAGCGTTGTTGTCTTAGATTTAAATCCTCCTGGGTGAAGAGATATTTCAAAGATTTGTGATAGGTGAATAATTCGAATTTTTCACCTAAAACTAGGAGAGTTTATTAAGTATATTTATTAAGTTAAGTTAAACCGTTAATTTTTTTTAGAAAAGCTGAAAGAAATTTTACCAGAAGATAGTGCCGCTAGATTTTCAAAGCAAAAATAACTGCTAAGAGTTCCAGATCATGGATTGGGTAGTTTATCTCATGTGAACGTAATTGTCTACTCGCGTAGGCAATTACCTCCCGATTCTGCATTAGCACCGCACCTAAACCATCACCACAGGCGTCAGTATAGACAGATAAACCTTGGTTCCCATTAATAACAGCGAGAATAGGAGCAGTAGTCAATCTATTTTTCAACTCCTTAAAAGCTTCATCACACTTTGGAGTCCAATCAAATTTCGCATTCTTCATTGTGAGCTTAATTAATGGACTAGCTATCTTAGAGAAGTCCTGAACAAACTTCCGGTAATATCCGCCAAACCCAAAAGGCTTTTAACTTCTTTCGGGGTTGTGCGTCGCTTCCAGTCTAGAATAGATGAAATCTTGCCCGGATCAACAGAGATTCCCTCTTCATTAACAATATGGCCGACAAATCTGACATCTTTGGCCGAAAAGTGGCATTTAGAAAATTTGGAAAATAGGATGCTCCTTCCCAATATCTCCAAAACAAGTCTTAGATACTCAACATGCTCCTCTTCGGTTTTGGTGTAGATTAGGATATCATCAATAAACATAAAGTCAAATTTATTTAATACTTCCTGGAATACACGGGTCATTAAATCTATGAAGTAGGCAGGAGCGTTGGTTAGTTCGAAAGGCATGACTAACCATTCTAAATGTCTAAACCCCTGAAATCAGTCAAATGGACACAGTCTTCGGCAATTCGTAGCTGATGTAATCCTTGAGCTAGATCCATCTTCGAGAAAAATCGAGCGCCGTACAGTTGATCGAATAAATCGTCGATTCTAGGTAAAGAGAATTTGTTCTTGAGAGTTTGTTTATTGAGATCACAGTAGTCTACACACAATCTCAAGGATCCGTCGGATTTAGCCACAAACACCACAGCTGAACCCCATGCGAAAACACTAGGACATATTAATCCTTTATCTAGCAAATCATTGGTTTGCTTGACTAATTCAATTCTTTCCCTGGGTTCCATCCTGCGGCTTGCGTGAACGACAGGACGAGTGTTGGGTACTAAGTCAATTCTGAAATCAATTTCTTTCTGTGGGGGCAAAGATTTGACCTCTTCGAAAACATCTGGAAATTCCAGGACAATGGGTATGGAATCCAGACTAGGTTCGGGATATCCCAAGGTATACATCAGTTTATCTCTCTTAGGACTCGGATCCTCACAAGAGATTTCAATGAAATTCCCAAATTTGGTTCTGATCAAAATAGTTCGATTATTACAATCCAATTTGGCTTTGTGTTCCGTTAGCCAATCCATTCCGAGTAAGACTTCAAATTCAACAAAGTCGAGGACGAAAAGATTAATAGGAAATTCATAACAAGAATACGAGATAGGAACGTCTTTACATCATAGACAAAGATTTGCTGGACCGCCAACTGGATTCTTTATGCAAATAGGCTCGTCAACAAATTTAGGTTTTAGTTTTAATTCACTGACGGTTGGTTGGGAGACGAAGCTATGTTAGCGTCGGTGTCGAATAATACTCTAAAACTCTATCATAAATGATGAGGTTACCTTCTAAAACTCCTTTTTCTTTATCCGCCTTTAAAGTTAAGGGGTCATCTTTTATTGCGTACATTTTCGCTTCTTGTGCTTGCTTCTTTTTCGGGCAATGTTTAGCTTCGCGACCTGGCTTGTGACAATAAAAGCACCCCTTAGTTCTTCGACTTGTCATTACAGGCCGATATTCCTTTACTCGTCTCTTTGACTTCTTACTATCGTTTCAATAATGACCTTTCTCTTGATTACTCCTCTTCTTCTTGCCTTGATACGGTTTCTTCCTTTCAAACTTCCTTTTCTTCCAATTTTACTTGCTTGAACTTCCCTTCACTTTCGAAACTTCTTGTATATCCAGGGTCGCATATCGATAACCCATATCGACCAAGTCCGAAAAGGATTCCTTCACATGAGTCGTCATCCTTTCATGGTAATTCTTATTCATTCCTCGAATGAAACTTTCCTTCTTCTTCAAAGGCGTATTCACCAGCTCCGGACCAAAACGAGATAATTCATTGAATTTATTCAAGTACTCCTCAAACGATAAACTTCCCTGCTTCAAATCAGTGAATTCCTGTTACAATCGGGAGATACTAGCAGATGGCATGTAAGCGTTGTCCAAACACCTCTTTCAATCAACTATAAGTGAATTCATCATCCAGCTCATCCACAGTGACTATTTTCCACCAAGCTAAAGCTTCTTCTTGGAGTTGCCAAGAAGCTATTAATCGCATTTTATCATCTTCAAACTTCGGCCCTTTAAAAATTCTCTCACATGATCGGATCTAGGCTTGGGCTTCGACAACAGATTCCTTGCCAGTGAACAGCTTTCCATCGAGTCTGGTAAAACTTCTACATCGATCATCCAGATTTGGCCGAGGTTGAGTAGGTATAGTTGTTGTTTCAGGGACTTGACCACCTGAAACGGTATTTCCCCGTCCCTACCTCGTCCTCTTCGCCCACTCATTCTCACTACCTGTAATTAGTAAGAAAACTTGATTTAGGTATACGGACGAGATATCTTAGGGAATATCAACAGTTAAAAGAAATAGACTAAGAAATTTTAGGATTTCGGTCTCTCGGTTTATACTTATTCTAGGGTATACTTCACCCTATCTCTAATAAGCCACCTAATGTGTTATACTTCGTAGCAAAAGTTCTTACTCAACCTTTAGCTCTGATACCACTTGTCACGTCTCAAAATCCAGCGATTGAAAATGGACATCAAATACCTCACTTGTATTCGATTGCCGGAGATTCAAATGTCGAATTTCAGTTCGGATGGAGCTTATAACAACACTAGATGAATATAAACTACGGAAACAAAATGAATATCATCTATCACAACATAGATACAACACACCACAATAATTGGTTACAATCATTAGAGTTTATATACATGATACAAGAACAAAGTGATAACAAATTTATCTCAACTTCAAGAGAGTTTCCAACATACTTCGACTTTGAGAAGATCCTCCAAGAACTCCAAACACTTCAAAAGATTTCCAAGGCTAAAAGCTTCCAAAAGACTTCAAAAGATTCCAAGCTACTCTAAAACACAGATAACCTGCTTTTAGGCTTCCCGTGTGGAAATTATGGGCACCTAGAGTTCAGGAAGGGAACAATAAACTTTGGATCAGTCATGGGACCGGTATGAGTAAACAAAAACAGTTGTTTGTACAAAGAAATTTATAAAAGAAATTCGTTCATGCTTTTGAAAAATGAAATTACCATAAGGCCTTCCGACACACATATAATGCAATCGCACACTTGGGGGAGATTTCTCCTTATGATAGTTAAATATGCTTGATATGAGAAAACTTCTTGATATTATTAGTGCATAATGTGAAAAAACATTTCGAAAGCATAATATCAATATTAGCCAGCATACGTACCATTATAGTATGCCTACTATAACTACCAAGTTAAATGGCAGGTTCTACAATTAAAATTGTACAGGGCTCGTATTGGTGATTGGATTTCCAACAAATGGTCAGGCTAAGGAACTTCCTTAAAAATGGGATGCCTCTGGAGGGACACCCCCAAGAACCAAACTGGTTCTCTACCAACACAAGGCAGGGTTGCCTCTGTAACTAGGTAACACCTACAAGTAAGCCATCCCCAGTCGTTACCGACCTTTATCTCGGGATTCATCAATAAATAGAAACAACCACACAGATAAATATCTGGGCTCCATACCATGACATCACCTCTTATCCAGAAGAAAATGGACATACCCTAGGTGTGTGACCCCTAAAAACCTTGCCGCAACATTCCTGTTTCAACCATTACCGGGCTGTGAGGTTCGATGAAGTCTCGTCCACAAAGCTACGCTTTCACAAAGCCATGCTCCGATCAACAAATGATCATCAACGCTCAGCATGCCACACTACCAAATTGGGAGTATATCACCGATAACCTTCAACTACATAACCTCTGAGCTTGTATGTCTCAGAGAAGGGTGTTAACCTAAGAGAATAAATTCTCCGCCATAAATAGAAATGTATTTGAAGAAAATCAGCTTTATATCTCAAAATGTAATGTCGGGCATACAATCATACAAGTCTGCTTCGGGTTCGAACAGAACCGAAGGCACTTCCGAAGAAGTCCTTGCAGTCTAGGCATCCACAATCCCGATCGGACTCCCCATCACATATGGAGATCTCTGTACCGGAGCTACTCAGTGCAGAGTCATTCGATAGGTTATCCTTTCGTTCTCGAAGACGTCCGGTCTTCACTAACGTCTTCAAATGCTTTTCATTTCGTCGTATCACATATTCGGAATGGGTTATATGACACAAAGGTCCTCTCCCGGCTAAACCGAATAGTGAGCGTTAAATTTTTAAAACACATGGATATATCAATCACAAAGATTCACTTTCAGGGTTCGATGTGGATTTCGGATAACCAACTGGAATCCAACATCCTGTCGGATAGAAATTCAATTGCCATTTTACGGGCCAATGGATTTCCACATTCGCACAGAAACAAATCATAGTTCAGCACAAAGCAATTCACATCACACAGTACAACAATCACAAACCAGTGTCAATCAGCTCAAGGCACTTCAATAATAATCAATCATCTAACAATGAGATGAAATAACATTGTGATTATAATCAATTAATCACATAATTATTTTTCATTTATTATCTTTAATTAATGATTAATTATACTTAATTATTCATTAATTAATCCTTAATTATTAGTTAATTAAACCCTTAATTATTAATTAATTAAATCCTTAATTATTAATAGAATATTAATTATTAGTTTATTAAACCCTTAATTATTAAGTAATTAAAAATTAATTACCTTAATTAATTTATCTTTAATTATAAATTAATTAACTTTAATTAATTATTAATTGCCCTTTAATTAATTATTTTTTAATTATTAATTAATATAATTCATCAATTATTTAATCATCATTAACAATATTAATTGATTTACTTTTAAGTCAAATTAAAAAAGTAAAACATTTAATTATTTCCTTAATTACTTGGTTAAGTTTTATTTAAAATAAACTTTTGAAAAATATAAGTTTAAAACATTCTTAACATAAATGATTTAAAATATTTTATTTTAAAACCTTCAATCACAAATTCAACTTAACAATAATCACCCATTTGAAGAGAATAATTTTAGAAATCAATTTGACTTAGATTTTTAAAGTTTAAAACTAGAAATGTTATCACCATAGAGCTACTCCGAGTGACACCCGAGACTCTTTCATACTTGCTTCGAGTTTTCCCAAAATCAACCCGAGAGCTTCTATTTTTAATTTTTTTTTAAGTTTTAAAAGTAACCAGATGTATAGCTATAATTACTCGACCTCAGCTTCGAGCCATCATCCCTGAATCCCGAGTGTAACTTCGAGTCTCCACCGCTCCTTCCACAAACAAACTATTGACATAAGCCCTAATGCCGTGCACATGCACGGCGGCACTTACGAACTTCGATCGACGCCACACCTTCCACATCTCGGCAATAGTTTGTAAGGGTCATCACGAGCACCAAGAAACCCAAAGTATTGACGAACTCGCGATCGAGCTTGCTAACCCAAACTGGTACCAAAAACGACCATCACCAAAACCCCTCGTTCTTCCACCTCTGGTCGCTAGAGGCCACAAAAATTCAACCGAAGGTTCGTCTCGATCTCACGTCACTATCCCCATCGGAGCGATCAGCTTCGATGGTCTGACGAAATCGCGGCGATCGAATCTTCTGCTTCGACCAAAATGTGGGTTAAAACACTAGAACCTTGTCGTAACAATGCCACAACGAAATAAAAAATTATCGAAATTTTTTCTGATGAACTCCGACCTCCCAACAAGCCATGACCACGATCTCGAGGACCAAAGCCCCATTGATCACCAGAATTTGGTGAAAAAGACAACGCCGTTCATCCTCGTATTTCACAGCGGATACGATACTAAAAATTTTGATTTTTCTTTTAAAAATCATTGATTTCAAAAACGTTTCCAATCATATACCTGAAATCAAGGATTATGATCATTAAATTTTCAGCAAGATTTGGGTTTAACTGTATTTTTAGAATTTCCAGAAAAACTTAAGTTGAACTTTCTTAAATTTATGTTTAAATCTTAAAAAATTATTATATAAACAAGTTCTATTTAAATTTCAAAGCCTAAAGATGATTCGAGATAGAGCTTTTGAATTTTAAGACAGGTTTTGGAACCTATAACAGAGGCTTTGCCTTTTTCTCATGTGCATACGTACAAATTGAGATGCATGCAAAAGGATTTCAACCTTACTTAAGCAAGAGTTTAGACAACAGATCATAATCCAAGGTTTAACAGAATTTACTCACCTGTCGACCTGAAACAGAGAGGGATTGTATTTTTCCTGAATTTTTAAATGACTGGGACTTTTTTTCTCCAGGTTTGTTCTTTTTGAAATTTTGTATTGTGATGATCCTTGCTTACTTTAGTTCAATTGTTAAAGTTTTGACTCCTGCTTGCTTCAGATTTTCTTACATATTTGAACTTTGAAGCTCTGTTTTACTTGATTGCTGAAGACCTTGATTTGCTTGATAGAGATGATCTTGCTTGCTTAATTTCTGGATATAAATGATCTTTTCTTAGTTGAATTTGTGATGAAGCTTGCTTAGCTTTTGATTTTTGTTTTGATTGCTTTTTCTTTTTTCCTAGTTTGAAATACTTTTGTGGTCTGGATGATTTTTTCTGGTTTTTAGAAAGTTTACAGTTTTATTTTTTTCTCTAAAGCTTTGAAGGAATTAAAAGAAATGGAAAGAGAATGGTTTGAGATGTTACAAATTTTTATTTTTCTTTTTATAAATTTTTTCAAAAGCAAAAACAATCAAAATGACACTTTTCTATTTTAATACTTCATTGTTAACACTTGTTCATTTTTAAGTTAAGATTTCAACACTTGTTTAATTTTTGTTTTATAGATTAACACTTGTCTTTTAACATTTAATATTAATTCTTACTCACATTTCCTAATTTTATTTGTGTATAGAAATTTAAAAAAGAAATGTTTTAGACTCACTTTTCATTGAATAAGTTACATATTTATGATTTTAAATGCAAATTATTTTTCTAAGACATTTATTTAAATTTTAAATTCAAATTCAAATTTGAATTATAATCCATTTATTTATATATACACATATAATTTAAATTCAAATAGGTTTTAAAATATTTATATTTTTGAATTCTTACCTTCAAATGAAATTTTACAATCTTATTCATATATTTATATAAAATTCAATACTTATTTTATTTATTTTCAAAAATTCAAATTAATTTCACAATTTATTCCAAAATTCACATTAATTTCTAAATTTTAAATTGATAAAATTTTGGGAATGTTACAAGTACTCTAACTAGTATACTCTGTATCAAAAGAGTATCTTCCATCACAGTCTTCCCTTTCTCTGTTGCTGTAGATCCAGAAAAAGATGGTGGTCCAATAACAAACACCTAACTCTGTCCACCCTGACTGGCTTTGGACACTGTTCTTATAATGCCCAACTTCGTCACAGTTGAAACATTTCACATTTTTCTTCATCGCAGGCTTCTTTCCTTTACAAGTTCAGCACTTGTGGGCATAATGGCCCTTCTTATTACACTTATAACACACCAAATCAGCCTTCGCCTTCTTAGCGGCCTCCCCTTTTGGGCTTCTGTCTTCTTAAACAAATTCCTTTTCCTTCCTTAAGAACCATGGGACACAACTGGCTTCTCCCTAGTTGAAGCAGCAAGCATCTCTTCATGGGGGATGGTCATTTCCACCATCATATGATAAAATTCTCTAATATGAGTCGTAGACATCCTACCTAGCTCTGGCCTCAAACCTCTAATGAATCTCTCATTCCTTCTGACATCCATGTCAACCAAAACATAACCACGCCGAGATAGCTTACCAAACTTAGCAACTACTCGATCATAGACATCTGTCCTTGGGCAGGATCTATGAATGTCCTCATTAGTGCCGACATGGAAACCTTAGATAAGAACTTCTGTTCAAACCTCCTTCTGAAGTCAGCCCAAGTCAACTCTTCCTCCGGCACTCTAGCCGTCACACTGGTCCACCAATGAAGCGCTAACCCCTGCAACTGTCTAGAGGCTAGTCTTCTCTTCTCTCCATCATTCAAGCCTAAATCTGTAAAGATCCGCTCATAATTCAACAACCAGTTCTCTACTTCAATAGCATCTTCCATTCTAATAAACGGCTTTTCACCCAGAGTGATATAGTCTCTACTCAGCTTAGCATAATTATAACCAGTTGGAACTACATAATTAGTTCCACCAACAATACCAGCTGCTTTTACTTGCAAAAGATTAGCCAACAACTGATACACTCTACCCGCATCTACTGGCAGATTTCCAACACCTACATTGGCCTTAGCATTTAGGTTAGAATTAGCATATCGACTTTGGTTTCTCTAAGTATTAGGTCGAGCAATTCCATTAGTAGTGGTGCTTCCTCCACCTAGATTTCCTCTTCCTGCCTCCATATCCCATTTCTCGTATATTTACATATGAACCTTAGTAAGATACAGAAGAATGGTCTAAGATAGAGGGGAATACGTACTTATATATATATATATATATCAAATAAAAGTACGTCAATATAGCGTTAACCCAAACCCCAATCTTATTTTCAAATTCATTGGATTATATTTCAAAAAGCTTTTAGATTTTCTTTTCTTTTAAAGATTCATAAACCTGTGCTCTAATACCAACTTGTAACATCCCCCTACTTGGAGGTCTAAAATTAAAGGCTATGGATGTTGCAGTCATCCATAGTTATTAATCTTTGGTGATCGAACACGGAGATTCTAGATACATTAATACACAGATCATAGAAATATGGAAAAAATATTAGCAATTCAAAAACACATTTCCATCTTCAAATCATTTCATTTTCATTACATAATCCACAATTATGTTAACCACGTTCAGTAAAATATAATTATTACAAATACACCATGATTGACATATGAAGATGCCCCCTTGGTTGATAAAAATACATAGTAAGGCTAATAAATCTACCTTTACAAACAAAAAAAACAGCAGAAAGAAAAATCTAAATATCTATCTGCCTCTTGCATGCCTCCGAAAGCTTTATTCGTCTAAGAAGAGAACCTGAAAACCCTAAACCTCAAACTACTCAAAATCAATTCCCAAAAGTTTAATAGGAAAACAAAAACTTTGAGTCAGACATAAAGCCTAGTATGAATAATAATCAAACATTCAACTCTTTAGATGTCTAGTGAGACCACACTGCTTAGTGGAATGGGTTTTCCCTTACTAGTATCTTAAAACCTTTATAAAGCCATATAATGTGCTCCTGCATCCATAATGGTTAAAACATACATTTTCAAAATATTATGATGATATGCATACTTGAAAATAATTAGGATTCACTACACCACAAAAGGCATTTAACAGCGTTTGATAAACGCTGTAATATGATACAACAGCGTTATTTAAAACGCTGTATAACGACATGCTGTCGTATATACATAACTTACAACAGCTTTTCTATAAACGCTGTTGAAACATCTCTGTGACAGCGTTTATTACGTGCTGTCAATAATATTTTCACAGCGTTTTCAGACGTGTTGTATTATGTTTCAACAGCGTTTATAATTTAGTTGTCGAAGATGTTCAAATTCTACTTTAACTGTTTACAACAGCTTTTTCTAAACGCTGTTATTGAATCATCAACAATTTCGACAGCATGTTAAAAACGCTGTTATTGAATCATCAACTATTTCGACAGCATGTAAAAAACGCTGTTATTGACATTTCAAGATAATTACAGCACGAATTAAACGCTGTTGTTTCTTCATTGACAGCATTAATAAAACGCTGTCTTCTATTTATATAACAGCTTCAATATTCCACTCTATTTTTGAATATTCCAAAACTATATTTTAAGCATATTCAAGCAACTAGTATATATAACAGGTTCTAATAACTATTAATTGGTTACATAAACTAGTTAAGACAATATTAATAAACAAAAGACATCCATAAACCAAGTTTCAGTAATATCCATAAACAAAAATAACAAAGTAAACTATTGACATACAAAACCACATACCATCCAATTGACAACTATTGACGTACATTTCATACTTCTGCAGTTCTCCCCTATAGTTCATCCTACCACTGCTTCAACCAATTCATACTTCTGTTCCGCCAAGTATTCACTGTTAGCATGACCATACACACAGTACATCTCCAACCAACCTCACCCCCTCTTCCCACTGACATCATTTCGACCAAACTCCTTACCGTCGTTTCGACAAACCCCATAACTTCTAACAACTGCCCCGTACCCTCTGCATCGCTGTAACATCCATCATCCTCTGTCCCTCCCTCCACAGCAACACACTTCACTGCATTTAATCACCCCTGCTTCAGCATAACCACATCAACACCACAGTGCTCCACATCAAATTCCCTGTTATAACTGCCTGCCATATTGCTGCTATATCACATATCATATCATACTCTCCATCTGTCACAGTTACCACCAAAACACTTCTATATCCTCCATCTCCATCTTGCACAGTCACCGCCAAAATAGACTTACTGCCTGTGCACTTCACCCCATCACAGCAAATCATTGTAGTGCACCCCATACAACTTCTGCTGCTGCCACACTCTCCTGTTCAACCACCATAACATTCAAAACTTTCTCCCACCCACCAGTGCACATTGCCTTCTGCCTTCACCACTGTGCCGCCAAACCACTCTCCTCTGCCTTGCATTCCACTTCATCATTTGCCATCACCAGCCCAGTTCGTTTTTCTCCTTGCCTTCTACCATGCCTGCAAATATTTCTCACAAAACAGATGCATCAATATAGGGACATTTTGATGTTCACATAAGAGCGTTGTCTAACTTTCTATTAGTACAGCCGCTTACTTCCTAGCAAGAGATACAGTAGATCATTTCAATACAGTAGTCAAGCCAATAGTTAATCTTTCTATGTTCTATTTCTTCAATAACCCAAGATCATCAATACAAGAGAATTATATTATATTAATCGCACTTGTTTATTGTGTGACTGGTATTGGTTACTATGCATTGTAGCCGCTGTCAGTGATATGCATGAGTGATGATGGCTGGTGAGGCAGGAAGAACAGCAGACAAATGAGCAGTTGTATGGAGATAGATGTTGTAGGTAGTGGTGGGGGTGAATGGTCAGTTTGCTGATGAGTTGAAGTTTTTCAGGTCGTTGATGATAGCCATGGATGGCTATTGTGTGAATGGTGTAGTTTTGTTGGAGATGAGAACTTGGATTGGTGATGGAAGACCGGAGGATGTGCAAGGCTGAGAAGTAGTTTAAGTTAGTGAAGTGTTGAAGTAGTGAGATTTGGGAAACTGCAGTTCGAATATGAGACCGGAGGATTGCAGTTCGAATTGCAGTGAGATTGTATTGTGAACCAGAGTTAGTTGGGTTGTATTGTGTGGATGAAAAGATGATCAGAAGTAGTTGTTTGTTTTGAAAGGCAGTGGGTATAATGTTGTGAAGTTTGAATTTGGTTTAGCGTCGGATTGTCGAAGTTGTTTGATGAAGTTGTATCACTGTGATAATAAAGGATGTTCACTGTGATATGAATTGGGTGGGACTTGTTTGCAACAAGCAAAATGAACTGGGTGGGACTTGTTGACAATTGAGTGACACAGAGGGGAGTTCTATGATGGTGGAGGGGGATGATGGCTTGAACTGTTGTTGTATTGCGAGGAGTGTATTGTAGCAATTTGTAATAAAATGTGAAGAATGAGTGAACAGAGAAATGAAATTTTGGAGAATTATAGTGGAAAAGATGCAAAGAAATTGAAAAAAACAAACAAAATGAGCTATAGAACTAAACAAAAACAAATATTTATATCTACACTATATCAACGTGTCATCTATTCTACTAAAGCGGAAAGAAAGTACAGTAAGATACCTCTGTATGGAAAAAAAAGGGCAAGGGACCAATATCTGCATCTTCTGCTTTTTACCACTTGACTGTGCAACATGTTTTATACAAGAGGCCAAAGCTACCTTCTCTACAGCAGACTCTAGCAAAACTATAATATAGCCACAAGAGCAGTTTATGTATATCAACCAACAGACTTAACTCCAAATAAGATAATAAATAGCATACATAAATGTTTGAACAACTGCAGATAAAATAGTAGATGATGAGTGTTACTAATAAATAAAATAGTAGATGATGAGTGTTACTTTAATCTACTGCAAGGAAGCATTAAAATAAGCTCAAAGTCAATGGAAGGCAGCAACTAAGCAACCCAATCCGTGGATTATGACAAACCAAAATAGAAAGAATCAGAATTAGTACATGACCTTCATGATGTTTTGCCTGCCTGGACGATGCCCAAATAACCAATTTCTCTACTGCCATTTACCTATCAGATAAGTACTCTTATCAATGAAATATAGTTGTTCTATCAAACCAGCAACTGTGACCCGCCACTGAAATGCCTGGAATGAAAAAGGATATTCTTATCAATGGATCTGCTGCTGAAAACACAACTGGGGCTTCATTATATGCAAGAAGACGCAAATTAGAATTCATTTCTTATCGCATAGCATCAGTATCATCATACATTGCATAAGAGTTTTACTCTTCAATAATATGCTTAATTATTATTATTATTATTTTACAAAATTGCAACGCACTTTGTTACACAGTAGACAACATTAGATGGCACAACTCATTTCTAGAAAAGATGTATATTTACATTACTATGCTAAGTAGTAGGTAACAAATGCTATTTCCCTTTGCCTGAATAAGTGAACTGGAGTTAGTTGACATTCCGGTGCATCTCTTTTCTATTAAACTAGAGAATGTTTAAAAACACAGTACTCAAATTACAAAAATCAAATTAATGGCAAATTACAAATCTAACATTCTTATCAAACAATACTCTAGCATGACTATACATTCGTGTTTAAGCAAAACAGTGACAAAACTTAATGTCATTGGCACACACAATATCGGTTATAAATGTACAAGAAGACAATATTTGTGATTATTATATTTCAGGTAAAGAGGTAGATAACCATGTTCTTCAAGCATTTCAAAATGAAAGAAGGAAAAAGAGGATACAGGTGAGGACTAAGGAAAACAACCCATATTCACTATTGTCAATGGGTATCCATCTATGGCTGACTCCACGAAAGAGAATAAGGATCATATGTGTCTAAAAATAAACTGCCTCATGTCATCTAAAACAACATTAAGGTAGCAAGCAAATTCGGTAGAAAAAATACCTGATTTTTATGGGCTATTACAGATAGTATGAACTGGGTGAATAATCCTTTCGACATCCAACCCAAACAGTTCATTGGCTCTGCTCTCTTAACAAACCAAATGCTTCAGGCGAATGGTTGAAAACTAAATCATTGCTGACAACTTGGTTGTTGCATGCTCCATCACAACCAACTCATTAAGTCATCTTTTATCTTTTATAATAATTATGTGTTCCTATTGCACATTAAAATTTCATACAACAGATATTCAAATATGAATAAGACCACAAGTTATCAAAATTAATAACATTTAGACCTTGTAAGTGATTATAATGATTATGTTTAGTATCAGACAAACTAAAAACTGTAGTGTTGTAACATCATTTACCGATTAGATCTTTAATTTAAGAAAAATTAAGCCGATCTAATCATCCCCCACAAAGAATATTACTGCAATGATGAAGAAATCAACAATTAAACATGGTCATCTACTCATAGTCCCATTGAATGAATTCAACTCGCCTTCCATATATAAATGCATGAAATTCTAAAGAATTATCTTGGATTCCATTGATCTTTTATCAATAGTCGAAAGCATTTAATCTGAAAATAAAGCTAAGAATATAAAAATGAAACACTTTTCACAAAGATTGTAACAAGCTTGAACTCTAGCAAAATAAAACTTTGATTTTGGGAATAGATAATAGAACAAAAAAGGAAACGACAACCATGAGAACCGTATATTGTTGATTTCACTTAGATTATCTATTACTTTCCTGTAGAACTAGTACTTCAAGCATTATAATAGGAAAGGAAGCTTAACCATGCCTCACTCCATTGCAATCATAGAGTACTGAATTTCAATATTTACAGCATATATCTATTCAAATTGAAATTCTTTTCTTCCAAGTTCAAATAATTTCCAAGATGTATGTGCTTTTACCAGTATTTTACATTAGTTCCATGGACAAGTTAGGGATTTCAAAACATAATGCATAGATAAAATCAAAGAATTATCATTACGACACAAAAGATAGTACCTATCATGTTGATTTTGTTATAATAGTGCTTATTCCAAGACATTAGACAAAAAATTAGTTAGCATGAGAGTTTTATTAAAACTTTAGAAATACAATCTTAAGTTCAGAAGGCCATAAAGTGTTTATCATTTGTGATAAATTATGCATACAATCAAATGATTTTGTCATGGTTATTGTTACTTCAAACTTTAATTCCATTGCCCAACAACAGTACTTTATCTTTAAACCATGTAGAAATACTTGCTTTTATAATCTTATTTTTATATATTTTTCAAAACATATTTTAAATGCTTTCCTTACTGATAAAGTAGATAATCTAAGGGCTATTGTCTTCTATAAATGCAGAATAACATGATTAAACTAATCAAGCAATTCCACGGCTAGAGACACTTTGCAATCAACAGTCATGCCAAATTAAGATCTGGCCAACGTAGCAAACTAAACAACAATATTCTACTTCTATAATTTCACATTAAAGGTAAAGATTTATTTTATAAGTTTATTTTAATCAAATTATTTTTGTAACAGTATGTACATAGGAAAATCTTACTTAAATTTAACAAAAACGGTTTATATTTTATCTAGGCTCTTGAATTTTAAGCGTCAATTTTCAGTCTGTCATCAAATTTGAAATAATAACTTGAATTGAACTTTAATTTTCAGCCTGTCATCAAATTTTCAGCTCTTAAAAAGTGTATCAATTTAGACTTCTACACAAATTCTTTAAAAACAAATATTGATTGCGAGTGTGGTTGATCTGAATTTATTCGCAAAACATAGCATAGTTTATTTTTTTAGTTCTGCAAAACATATAATAGTTTTACATATACAAGTGTACATTGGATAGAATCATGGTTGATATGTATACTTTGAAAAGTTCATACATATGCATGCATTGTGCTACTCACTTGAAAATGTGAAAGTTGAAGCCATCACTTGAAAATGTGAAAGTTGAAGCCGTCACTTGAAAATATGAAAGTTGAAGCCAATTCAAACTACCAATTTTTAGCAACTCCTTAAGTTTTCATGTTCTCCTCAAGATAGACTGGAGATGAAGACAGGAAAATGAAGAAAGCTTCAGCTTCTCCAAAACAAAAGCTGCATAAAAAAAGCCACACAGACATATCAACTGCTTATCCATGTTCATAAAATGGTAGAAAAAACCCGACGGATCAACTTACCTCTTCTACTATCCGCTCTCCCATAATATCTACCCCATCCAATGTTAGTTTATGCATGTTGCATTTGCAGCGTAAAACCATAATATAGAGAATAATGTAATCAAATATAATTGATTTCTTATCGAATCACAAACAACATATTGTTTAGACTATACATTAAAGAAATGAATGGATGATGATATTTTGTATAGACTAGATGGTGTTAGATATATGTCATACAGAGGTAGCAATAAATATGTTAATATAGTTAAAATTTGATCATCCAGATGTATGAATTATTACATTCGTACCATTCGTACCATTGATTTCTACCATTGAACCTAAACACCCACCTAAGCTATAACTCAGTTTTTAAACCAAGCCTTTTTAACCCAGTCAAAGATTTAGTGACTCGGTTTTTAGCTGAGTTAAAAAACTATGCATTTTTAACTCAGTCAAAGATTGAGCCTTTTTAACCGAGCCCTTTTAGACCCAAATTGATTTAATATTTGTTCTGATTAGCTATCTATCATGAGGTCATTTTTAGCTGTGGAATTAGCATTAATTTTTTTACTTACCTTGTTTTTATCAGCATAATTGGATGAATTAGAAGTAATTCCATTTTGGTTCTCCATATTATTGTCAACTTGCATCGCACTTCTAGTACTATTAGTATTTGTACTTTGTTTGGGAACCCATGCTCTTTCCAAATTGCAGTCCTTTACCCATGCCCAAAGAAGTTACAGTTTTGACCTTTGTTTGGCTTCCATTTGTATTTAACTTCTTGCTAAAAAAATTTGCCATTTCATCAAAAATTGTACGGATATTGGAAAAGTAAAATTAGACTCAATTAAGTGTCAAGCAAATATATGCTCAATTTTAAAAACTACGCAGTTCGCTCAGTTTATAAACTGAAACATATGCTTAGTTTTTATAAATTAAGCAGTTGCTTAGTTTACAAACCAAGCTTATGCTCAGTTCATATATACTGACAATATGTATGCTTAATTTATAAAAACAAAGTATATGTTTGCTCAGTGTTTATAACCTTAGCATGTGTTTACGCTCAGTTTATATAAACTGAATTTATAAAAACTGGGCAAATGTTTGCTCAGTTATTTTAATTTGGAAAACAACTATTTTAAAATAAGAAACAAAGATAGTTTTCAAAATGTTTAATATGGTATAAAATGAAAGATCGAAAATAAGCATAACTATCGAAAACTTGATTGCTTTAAAAATAAAATAAACTAAGCGTCACTCAATGCAGAATAGGACAACATGCTGAATGATGTTATCCATTTAATAAACAACACATAATTTTCTTCAAACACAGTCACCTGTGTACTTGCATCAAAATACTTGATGAACTTCCAACTTTATGAGAAAGTAGAAGTGCAATATTAAGCATATTTACAAACCAACTTTAAAGCATATACATAAATCTACGGACCATAATTGTAGTTGAAATGACTCTGGAAAAAAAACTTAGGAACATTAATATGATTAGACTAAATGGTAAGGTTGTAACTTGATTAATTTTATAAAATATACTATCTATCATGGAAGGGAACCATTGAACATTTTTCTAATTTTGTCAGTGGCACATCTAATATATATTATCTACCAAAAATAAACTATCATAGTATAGACTATTAAAAAAAAAAATTTGAAAACATCTAAACATAAAATCTCTCAAAATGCATAACAATTCCATTAGAATAATACATGATGTCAAAATCTGCATGACCAAAAATAATTGAGTATACTTCGGCCTAAAGGTAAGCAATAAAGTCCAACCCCATATGTAGCATCAAGTAAGTATAGCACGTAATGTGAGTTGAACAGCTAGAGAAGGGGCACGCAACACAATTATAGTGTAATGAACATCAGCCAAATACCTATGCTATAGGATCAAGCATTAAGCAACATGCATTGCCAATGTCAAAAACAACATTAGAAACTTACTGCAAATTGAAGAAGGCCACGAAAAGTATCTGGGGTTCCGCTATCAACTGATTAGATAAACCATGCAGAATGTGCCACCCTATTACACAAAATTAATCAACAGTTAGATAGCTGAAGCTGTTTTTTCCGTCATGTAGTTGAAAGAAAAAATCACATCACGTCAATCAAGTTATAAACCGTCAATACTAAAATTTATAAACTGTTAACTGTCAAAATATATAAACTAGGAAAATACATTTAATAACTTACTTGTAAATATATTTTATAATAATAACAAACACCACAACAAGTAAGCATGTTTATGTTTAGTAAAAAACTTACCTGACATATAAGTTAATAATTAAAGTTCTGAAACAAATAAGCAGGTTTTAAAAATGAGTCTTATCCACGATGGGAGATAGTTTTGATACATGAATTGTAAATGTCAGTGCCAATAATTGACTGTCAACGGAAAGTAGGATCAAATAGTTGGTTATCATTAAGAGAACCTATAGCTGAGGCATACTTTCAGTTACACATTTAATGAATATGAACAGAAGGCCGATCAAATATTATATAACTAAGATGCCAGAGAACAAGAAAAGGTAAAAATATATAGGAAACGGATATTGTCAGTTACATACATAGTAAATAAACAATCAAGAATGGAATTTCTGATATTACTCAACCAAACTTTCATTTGTGTTACACATTTAATTTCCTGAAAACAATGTCTTCCTAGACAATTTTGTGTATACATCTTAGTTGTTTTTGATAGGTGGAGTGATCTTTCTACTTTGTTATTTATTTCTAATATGTATCACAATTGAGAATTTGGTTTATCTGAATTCTTACCGCCTTATGTTTTGTCCATATTTAGTATCTTTATAGTAATTAAAAAAATACATTAAATGTTATATTTACTTTTACCAAAGCATGACTATGATAGTGAAAACTTTATAATCTAGGGTTTATTTTTATTCAACTTAATGCATTAAAAAAATAAATGGAAATTGAATTTCAATCATATATTCAAAATTGAATTGATAATTATAAGTATTACTTATGTTCTAGAAATTCAAGTAGGAAAAAATCTAGGGGATTAAACAAACTAAATTCATTAAGATTAGGTCAGACGCATCTGATGTGTCATTCCGAAGCGGTGAGGTAAGATTGGATTGTGAATAAGATTAGATTCATTGATTACTTAATCCAATTATCAAACCAATATTTTTTGGATAATACAATCATGATACACAACAATTTTCTACTTATCAATAATAACAAAATGTTACTTTGATCCACATAAAAGTAATAAAAAATAGCGTCTACCGGAGTATACTTAATATATTTTTTATAAGGTCCTTTTCATTTTATTTTCATATTAGTATTATTTCAATTTCAATTAAAATAATTGATGTTTTCTGTCACCGATATGCCAAAAAGAAAAGAAAAATGTTACATATCGACATCTTCTCAAATTTAGTTTAGTTCAGTTAACTTACTATATTCTCACATTAAAATACAATATGGACAGACATTAAAGTCTCTATCGCGATGCAAGCATAAAACACTGCATAAATTTCCTCCTAACCAATTGTGCAATCAAAAATTTAAAATCAAACAAATTAACTGGCCGTGGGCTTTCCAAAGTATAAACGCTCTAATTTAGGTAGAACACAAAAGCATAAAGTTACCAAAAATTTATACTAACGTTATTTTATTTTTAACCACTCATGCTGGTTGCATTGTTAAACTCCATGAAACATTCTTTTCATTAATATCCACCGTGACAAATCCATACTAAATTTTTGTAGTTGATGTTGACTTTGTTAGCTTTTAACATAAAATAAACTATTAATACTAAAAGCAACAATCTAACATAAGTATAACTCAATATTCTAACATAAGCATTTCACAGCTTCTATATAATAATTCAAGAACACAAAATTAGGAAAAAACCAATCAGCTACAACTCACTCTAAAATTTCAAGGACAATGGGATGCCAGCGATGATGGTTACCAATTCGTGTCCATTGATTGCAGTAGCAACTAGGACGATTACTTCCACTAACGACCTAGGACTGCAATGGGACGAGCGAGGACTACAATGGGGACGAGGACAAGAGTACGAGCCTACAAGAGGAATGACTGCAATGGGACCAATCGGCTGTAGTGGGAATGGCGAAGTTATTTTTCAAGGAAGGAATTAATTTGAACGGGAAAATTGAAATTTTAGGGAAGTTTTTTTTGAAGAAAAATGCATCATTAATCGGTTCAATGTTCAAGCTAAATAAACAAGGAGCAGATCATACTTAACATAACAATAACCAGCTGATTAATACTCCCAAACTAATCCAACAAGACAATAAATCTAATAAAATGAAATCTAAAGAAAATGAAAATAAAGACCAAAACTCTTGAGAAGCAGATCCAATTTCCACCTTATCTTTTCCGGCCTTCTTCGGCTGAAGAACGACATTAATATTTGGCAAAACTCCTCCATTAGCAATCGTAACCCTTCCCAGAAGTTTGCTTAGTTATTCATCATTTCTAACTACAAGTTGAATGTGTCTGGGGATTATTCTCGACTTCTTATTGTCCTTTGCCGCATTTCCAGCAAGCTCCAATACCTCGGCAGCCAGATACTCAAGAACCGTTGATAAGTAAACCGGAGCTCCGTCACCGACTCTTTGAGCATACCTTCTGGCCTTCAAATATCTAGCAATTCTTCCGACGGGGAACTGGAGGCCTGCTTTGC
The DNA here is from genome assembly GCA_030765085.1 of Allium cepa. Classification (NCBI taxonomy): domain Eukaryota; kingdom Viridiplantae; phylum Streptophyta; class Magnoliopsida; order Asparagales; family Amaryllidaceae; genus Allium; species Allium cepa. Next base: position 567,747,352 of record CM060928.1, on the reverse strand, counting down.
TCGATCTAGATACCGACTTTGTGCTCTTCGGCTTTTCCCTTCTCCTTTTTTGGGACTCATTTTCCTCAGACTTTTAATTTGTTACGCGAAATTTAGAGGGAAATTAATCCAGGAGTGGTAATTTTAGGAAAGCTGTCTAATGGAAATTATAGAAATAGAGGGAACGAAATGAATTTACCGCCTTTAGTTTCACACAGCGTGCGCGACACTAGATTAAAGCAAATTTTACTATCAAATTATATTTTCTACAGCAACCCAGCTAAAAACGCTGTACCTATTTGCTAAGAAAAGAAACATTTCTTGTAGTGATTTTCCGTTTCCGGTTTAATCTGACACCCTATAACGACCCATAAATTTGCAATAATTAAATTTGTTAATCTAATAAGATTTTGGTGATTTAATATTGAAGAAAATGATTAATTAATGAATTATTAATGAAAATAATAACTAGAATGAATTGCAACAGTATAAGTGTAAGCTAATTATTAGTAACTTGAATGTAATTCCAATTAATGAAATAATGTAAATATTATACTTGGACGTAAATTGATATAAGAAAACAAATGTAAACATTGAATTTATAAATGAAATGGTATGAAATAAATGACCAATGAATAAAATTTGGGTGATCTGAGAAATTGTAACATTTGTGTGTAAATAATGAATTTATAAGTGTGATTTTTAAAGATTAATGGTAATAATTAATATATATTGCCTATTTATTTAGTCGTGTTGTATTCAATTGAAACCAATTGCAATAAAAATAATTAAGTATTACGTTAATGTTAATTAAGGTAATATTTGGTAAAAATATAATTTTTTTATTCATAATACGATGATGGGTAGGATAATAAGAATGGGAATCAAGACTTGATAAATTTTGGATTATAAGTTATAACAATTGGATTTATTGCAATTTAATGTCATTAAATGTTGTGTTAATGTAAATAAGCTGATATTGGAAATATAATTGTAATAAGATATCAACTAATGTTAACATATAAGATGAAACCAATGTAACTTCTATCTCATAATATGGCAATTGATTTAATGAAAGAATGAAACCTAAATGAGTAAATTAACTTGGGAAATTAAATTTTAATTAATAAGGAAAATTTGACAAATTCAGTATAATTGAAGATAATAGTTAATACAAAGGAAGGATGGAAATTTGAATATATTAATGTAATGGAAGACAAACAACTATTAACTAGGTAAATTGAGTAATCATGGGTTGAATATAAAGATTGAAAAATCAAATTTATGCAATTAATTGAAATTTAATTTTAATAAATTGGACTTGGTTATAGGGAAATTGAATACTGTAGTTTGTGTCCTAATCAACAATGAATTGTCATATAAACTTGTATTAAGTTATGATAAAAGTCCAAGTGATTAAAAATAATGAGTTGATTAGTTTATAAATATTGAATAAAAGGGTGATTAATTAATTAATTATTAATTTATTTAATTAACTGAAATATAGCCATTTTCGCAACTGTCTCGGATTTTGACGAAACTAGTTTCATCAGATCCATAATAATGAATTATAACAGGACTTCAAGTTTCGTAATGATCAGACTTGTTAGATCGTACGGACTCAAAACGCATCGAAATCAAAGTATTTAAAATCAATTGAAATAAATTTGAAATAAGTTTATTTTAACAAAACTTTTTCATATAATGGAATTAGGACTAGAAACCTGTTCCATATATTTGAAAACATCTATTTTGATATATGGGTTGACCCATTTTCGTTCCAGAGGCAGAACGGGCTTTTCGGGTCGTTTATTATTCTAATCCAAATCAACCTTGTCCATCGATTCTATTTTTAGCATTGTCTATAAATACCTCGTTATAAACCCTAGTCACTTCTTATTCCTCATTCATGCACGTACAATTCTATTTTCCCTTCCTCATCCCAATGGTAAACAAAACCCTAATTCCCAATTGCAATTTCAAATCAAAACCAAATCAAAAATTTACACTCCACAAACTATATCAAATTATATATTTATTTGAAGCTCTCGACGAGCGCATCTCAGATCTGTAATTCGTTTTCCAATCTGAACCTCTGTTTGTCCACAAATTGAAGAACAAACCTCGACCGTTCGTTGACACTTGATGATCTGTGGCCGATCGTCTATTCGAGGGTAGGGTTGTGTGGAGAGGACCGGGGGAAACTCATCGGTGTTATTGGTTCGTCGATTCAATGGTTTGATTGAGCGATTAAATTCAATTAGGTCGGTGAAATTTTTGATCGAGGCTACTGAAGTTCGCGACTTGATCGAGCGTCGCAGTGGAGGGGGTCGGCAATCTCTAGGTCGGAGGTCAAGTGATAGGTAGTGGCCGGTGGTGGCGTAGCTGGTGAGGCCGGAGGGTGTGCGATTGAGGCGGCGACCCATTTGTTCGAACGCGATGCAGTAAAGAAGGGTTAGGGTTTCTTCACGTAAGACACGCGTTGAGGTGGCATGATTGGATCGGTTTGTTATTTTTTTTTGTTTTGTTTTATTTATTTCAAAATTAAATTTCAATTTTTAAACCTTACAAATTGAATAACTTCTGCATATGAGGTCCGATTCATGTGTGGTTTTTCCCGCTAGGATCGTATCAAAATTCTAGACATTTTGACGTTGGTTTGGACAAATTCTGAGACTATTTGAATTTTTGAGTTTAAATTGGATTTAAATTCAATTTAAATTCAAAGGTGAGTGTTTTAACCCACTCACAACTTCTAAAATTTATTCTATTTGTTAAATTTAATTTATGATGTGATTAGGAATTGATTTATGGCCGTTTGTTATATTTTGAATCATTATCTCAAGTAATTCGAAATTTATTACATTAAATCGTCATTTAATTTATTATTGAATATATATTGCCAATTAAATACTTGTTATTGATTATCCATTCTATACTGTTATTTATTGATTGATTTGGATGATGATTGTGATGGATGTTTGACTGTTGATATTGAATGAATGGATGTTTTATTTTATATTGTTATAAACTACAAGTTTGTTATGGATTTTTATTTCATTCGGGATTGCATTTTGAAATGATATATAACCGTAAGATATTAAATTGTGGATTGAAATGATAAATATCCGTATCACTTAACCCTAGGGTAGAGAATTACATACAGACATTAGATTGTTTAAATTAAATGATTTTTTAAATTGTTAATTTTTGAATGAAATTAAATGATATTTTAAAGCAAAAATTTGGTTTATATAAATTGAAGTATTTTTGGAAAATCAAGCTTATGTTGAAAAAGGGAATTTTGGTATATTGATTTGGAAATTGAAATTCGTCTAAATGTTTTGAAATGAAATGAATAGTTTTAAATTGATATAAATTTCTAATTAATGTTTTCAAATAAAACTATTTTAAATTATATTATTCTAAGATTTCGAATTTTAAGATTTTCAGATTTATAAACTATTTTAACCTATATTAATTATATTAGATAAATTTAATCTATTTTAAACCCATTTAATTTGTTTTAAAAACTAATTAAACCATTTTAACATATATTAAATCTAGTTAATCCATTATAAAGCTATTTAATCTACTTTAATTTTATTTAATCTATTTAACTATTTTAAATCTATATTTACTATTCTAAAGTATTTTTAACCTATAATTAAAATATTTATAACTATTTTAACTATTTATTACCATTTAAACTATTTTCTAAATTTTCAGACTAAGTAAAAGGGAAGTGTTTATATTCCAAACTTATTGGTTTAAAACAAAATAAGGGTAAATGATGTTATAACCTACGTTATGATTTTAATGTTATTACTGATAAAATATGATGATTTTGGAGTAAGAATTTAACCTGTTTTGGAAATATGATTTTGGGAGAAATTATGATTTTGGAAACAATATGATTTAAAAGTGAATGGGGATTTTAAAGAGAATATGATTTGAAAGTAAATACGATTTGAAAGTATTATGGTTTTGAGAATATGATTTTTTGATGTCAATTATGAACTGACCTTTGAAATGTAAAAGAACCATCTGGTGTGTAATAAGCAATTGGTTATTAAAAAGACCGAGATCGGATATTGTCACATTCTCTGCCAATACCGAAAACCACTTTAACAACTGTGTACGCAGTGGAGATTGCAGAAATGAAGTAGGATGGTTTGCTGAACGATTTCTTTATTGGTATGACGTGACCCTGACTCTCGTGACTCATTAGATGTGACTAAAATCAAGAGCTATACTGGGTCAAGTGAGGTCATTCCTTCTAATGGGCATATTTCTTCGATATTATTTTTGACTTTGTGATTGATTTGGTGGCCACCCCTCGATTTTGATATGGGAGTGTGTCCGAGGTGGGAGGTAGTAGCTGCTTTGCATTACCACCAGTCCGGGAGTGCAATTGCTATATATACACTGGCATCTCCTCGTTTACCATGTTTACATGCCCTAGCGTGCCTTCTACGAGTTTATTTTATACCATACCTATGCAGTTCCCTCCGTGTAAACCTCTCGGAGGAGCGTGTGGTACTATATAGACTATGGGAATATATAAAATGTGTTAAGGAGGATACAAGTAACGCCTTAACTCTATTTTAATACTTTTACTTTACTGCAGAGATTGTTATAGTAGCGTATATTGCTATAGATAGTTTAACGGATCCTGAGGAGGTGTGAATCACAAGCATCTCTTAAGTTATTGCACTCACGTTAGACACTGGATAGGAGATGTAGAACCCCATAAACATCTCCGACGCCGTTTACACTCATATTCATTTATCGTTGATTTAACTTACATAAGATCTTTTAGTTCTAACTCAAGTGTTTTTTATTTTTAATTCGCTTGGGTCAGCCTAAGCATTTTAGGATTTGAAGACCTTATTCTGGAGGAAGAAGAAGACGATTCTACTAGTATTATTTATTATATTCCGCTGCATCATGTTGTTGCACTGCATTTATTATTTATATCCTTTTGTTTTTGTAACTCTGATATTTGTGTTGTAAAGTATAATGAAATATTTTGTAAAACAGATTCATGAACTGTTTATTTGATTATTATATTTTGTCATTCCGCTGCAAGATTTTGTTTTGTTTTTTTCTTTCTTCCCTTTTTCTTTTTTACCCCATAACAATCCACTCTTCTGTATGGTTTGAGTCGGCACGTGTGTCTGCTTAAAACGTATAAAAGGGTGGTATGTTATAGTTGTTATCAGAGCTTTGGTTTTGTGATAAACCATAGCTTTGTGGGGTCTGATTCTTTATTAATAGGGTAGTAATGCCCTATGATGAGTCGGCGAGTGTATATATATGAGAGAGAGTATTTGTCAGTATTATAAAGGTTTTGGTATTGTGTTGATTTGTTCTGTTTTGTATTTATAAATTCTGGTTGGTGCATGGGACGCTATGACATCGATAGGGATTTCTAAACACTTAATAGGACAGACCGACACAATATCTGTTTTGAAATATAGGTAAATAAAATAGTTTTTCCTATTATATATTTTTATATATAAATTAAAAAAAATTAAATGATATATTTGGCTGTAATATATTGGTTGTTAGGCAGTGAAATAAATAAATATTGGTTGGAAATATGATTTGAAATAAAATAAATGAAAATTTGAAATTTAGAACTTAAGTTCCGGGGTTTTTGAAAATCTCTTTCCGATGATATTGGAATATAATATAATATAATATTTAGAAGTATATTTTGATATAATTATTTCAATATAAATTGGAAGAATAGTTTTAAAGAAATTTTGGAATGAAATAATTTCTGTACTCCCCTCTCTGTCGTTGGAAAACAATTTCGGTGATGTGTGCACACATCATCGACGTTCATTTTTGAGTTTCAAAGTGGGAAGACCATGTAGTAATGATTAATGCATAATTGTTTTGATAAATTGATCTTGATTTTTAAAACCCAAATATTAGTTGATATATATATATATATATTATAAGATATGATTATATATTACTATAAATGATTTGAAATGGAACGCGACATTTAGTTCTTAAATTTCTATAAATAAGAGATTTCAATTATTGTAATGGAACAAAATTTTAAGTATTTTGTAACGACCCAACTTCCAAACACCAGGAAGTCGCATCGCTAATAAGAAAGAAAGGGATAGAAAAGAGAAAGAAAGAGAAGAAGAAGAAACAGCACATCAGAATCTAAACAGCGGAACAAATAAATTATATTAATAACATAAAATTTTACATAGTTTACAACCACTATCAGAGTACACATATAATACAACACATACTAGACAGTTATAAGCACCTGTCTAGTATTTACAACATAATACAACTCAGAGACAACACAGAACACACAGCGGAATACTATATATCTAACGCAGAAGCCTCCTGCTCCATTGCTCCTCCAATATTCATCCAAGCTAACCTGAATCCCCTGGCTACTCGTAAAAATTTGAGTACCCAAGAGTTTATGAAAACAAAAGATAAACTCCGGGTCAGACATGGGTCGGGTGTGAGTAACAGGTTAAAGTTTCTTAACTTTCAAAAACCTTTTGAAAAGAAAGGTATCACGTAAGACTTCCCACACATAAACATGGAAAAGTTTTTACCTTACGCTAACCAAAACATTTGATAGAAAATCTAGTGATATTATAACAGGTCTAGGGTTTTCAAGTAAATATGAAATAGCCAAAATTATTACATGATTAAATTCCAGCTACTAGCCACAAAAGTGGGTAATACAATCAAAACCGTTGGCACTTATTGGATTTTGGATTCCATACAATGGCAGGGATACATGGTACCGCCCATCACAGTACGTGGCCTAGATCAACGTACCGAGGAGCCACCCTATCTCCCCTACAACATAAAGCTGGACCCATTCCTTACTGAACAGTTCCAAACAAGACAACCCCGCAGTTGTCGCGCGATTCCAACTGCCCACATAGCCGAATAAAAAGGGACTTCTAGACAGGGGAAAATCTTGCTCTCCAGTGGGAGCTACCCACGAAGCCTTGCTGCACCTCCCCTGTTTTAGCCATTCTCGATTGATGAGGCTTGAGGCTACGATTACCTTTAGAGAACACATCTCTTAGAATGCTCATCGTCCACCTGACAATGTTCTGAAAGCATTCAATCCATACAAGTTCGTTCCGGGTTCGAACGAAACTGAAGGCATTATCTCGTTACACTCGTTTTGGAATCACCCTCAGAGTTAATGACGATAACCCTTGCACTCTGAATCTCCATCTCGAGCCTGAAAGTACTATTTCCATCAAACTCATCACGGAATCGCCCCCAGAGTTATACTGACTAATAGTCCTTACACCTCGAGTCTTCACTCCTCGTATAAGATTCACGACCTATCATTAATTTGGATCGATGTGGTTTTCGGATATCCAAATATGGAAACCCGATCTCGGTCTCATCGAAATCCAAAGCGTGTCTTTTAGGTCCAAGTTGTTTTATAGTTTAAAACAATTCAATTACATTATCTATATACACACAGATAGATAATTCACAGATTCACAATAGAAAATTATCACTATCATAACCACAGATAATCCACATTATCACAATGCAACCAATGCATCCAATCACTCAACATTATTAATCTCGTAGCTGAGATTCAAACCATTCAAGGCAACCAATAACAACCATTCATAAGCAATGATATAAAATCATACTATCTATAATTGAATTAAATTAATTACATCATCTTTAATTAATTTAAAATGAATTAAATTAATTATTTACATAATATAAATCTTGCTTCCATCATCATTAATTAATTACAAATTAATTAATTAATTAACCTCTAATTTATCATCTTAATTAATCAATCCTGATTAATTATACTTTAATTAATTTCACAAAATTAATTACTCTAAACCCAATTACAGTAATTAACCTTTAATTACTTCATAAATTAACTAAGTATAATTAATTACATTTAACCTTAATTAATTACACTTAATCACTTATTAATGATTAATTCATATTAATTAATCAATCTTAATTACATCATTAATTATAATAATTAATGATCCTTATTTATATTTAATTAATTACTCTATTAAATTAATTACTTTCAGTAATTAATCTTACTTATCCCATAATTATTAATCACCTTTGATTAATCTCAATCTGTAATTAACCACCCTAAATTACTTATCAAATTAATTATTCCTTTGTTAATTTCTTTAATTAATTCCTTGATTAATTATACATAATAATTTAATCTAAATTATTTTCACAATCCTAATATCATCCACTAATTACATCCAGTAATTATCTCTAATTACTTTAATGGGTAATTTACTTCATTAAGTACATAAAGTAATTGTTATCAAATCCAATGTTTAAAATTAATTAAACTAAATTAATTAATCTAAACCAATCTCAATAAACTCCGTTAATTACATTAAGTAATTAATATCTTAATTACTTTTATTTAAGTAATTAAACTTAATTAAATTTCACAATTTATTATCATTAATTAATCAATCTAATTAATTATTAAAAACTAATCATATTAATTAATTACTAAATAAACTTTAGTTAATGACCATCATTGACTATAATTTATTCTTAAATTACTTCCTAATTAATCCCTTATAAAAATTATTCCAAATTATTAATTATAAATTAATTAAATAGTCTCTCCTTAATTATCTTACTTATTTAATTATTTTAATATCTTAATAATTTTTAAGATAAACCATTCCTTATTAGTAATTTCATAAATATTAAAATGGACTTAGAACATTGCATTTTAAAATTTAAATTCAAATTCCATTTTGAATCTAAAATTCAAAATAATATTTATTTAAGTATAAATCCAATTTAGATTCCATTTAATATTCTTTAAAATAAATGTAAATAACATTTATTACTTCCATTTAAAACTTATATAAGATAAGTCTTAATTTACTTAATTTAATTAAAAATTAAGTTTTAAATACATTACTATTTAAACTATATAAAAAAAAATTCAAGTTAACAAATCATTTGACTTCTTTTATAAACCTTTATAAATGACTTCATTCAAAAAGGTAAATCAAATTTAAAATATTTGTTTGAAAACAAATTTACTTCTAATAAACAATCTAAATTTAAACTTGTTTGAAAATAATATTAATTTTTGTTCTTATTCAAATATCAGATTTAAATTCAATATATTTGAATCCATTCCTTATTAAAATTATTTGAATTTAAACTAGTATTAAACTTTTGATTCCTTGATTTTAAAACTTCTTTATTCCAAATTTAAATTCCATTTTAAAAAGAAACTGAAGATTCAAAACCTTTAAGAAAACTGAACTTGCATTTGAAATTCAAATTTGCTATTTAATATTTTTTTTCAGGTTGAAAATGAAAATTTTAAATTTCCAGAAACTGCCAAGTTTCCATCTTCTTTTCATTTTATTTTTTAAAAAAAACTGAAACCACTTTCAAATTTTAAAACTTATAAGATTCAAACTCCCTTAAAACTATAAATCTTACTACAGATATAAACTTTGTTTAAATATTATCTTAACTACTAATTCATTTAAATTTTGATTTAAATTTTAAAATTGCAGACAGTTTTTCAAAAAACTGTAATACTCAAATTACCCGAGCCATCCTAAAAACTGCTTCGAGTCATCTAGCTAAATCCTTCGAGCAAACTCAGTATACACTCGAGTTCAAAACACCGCAGCACCCAAAATCATCAAAGCTCAAAAATTTTGCACGGTGCACGTGCACCATGCCTCCAGTCACCATCACCCACCTCCGGCAACTTCCAATCATCGACGACCAAACCCACAATCAACCACCATCATCAGTTTCCCCTCCTAAAATACAAAATTGAATTCGAGATGCTTGCTCAAAACCTGGAACATCAGAAAACAGGTTTCACCCCCAAACCTGTAACACCCTCATCCTCCACCTTCTGACCACCGGAGTGGCAACAATTCCGGCTACGACTTAATCTAGCAATCTACTAACATTACCCAAAATCCTAGTCCACTCGATCACTTCTTCATGAAGAACTGACCTAAGCAACCCACCTATCTTAAACTAGGGTTCTATCAAAAATTTCATCACCGCAACCACCACGTTGAAATGCAATGCCACCCAATATTTTTCCTAGCATTAGTGACTACTCCTCCACCTACCAGATGAACCCTGACTCCTCAATTTGCCTAGATCACCCAAAAACTCAAAAATCCCCTTTTCTGTTCAATCTAGGTCTGCATGTTAAACCTAGCTTTAAAAATTGTGAATTTAGTTTCAAAAATCATAATTTTGAATATTGATTTTGATCTTATTCCTGAAACAATGAATCAATGTGTTTGGTATTTCATTTATATACAATTTGGTCCTGTTATCCTGAGTTTTCAGAGACAGTTTCAAATAATTTTGATTATTTAACTTGAACAAAATTTTAAACCTTAATCACTGACTCAACAAACATATTTGTATGAATCTAAAACACTAACATATATTATATTATGATATGATGGTGTTTCAACAGATTCTTGATCCTGGAAATGAAATACAGAAGACATTGCATGTTCAAATTTCACATTCATTTTTACAGAAAACAACTGATATAAATGCATATATCATTCACACTGAAACATTGAAAGCAACAGCAACATTTTTAAATACTTAAATTTCAATAAATAGGATGTTACTCACCTTTTTCTTGATGGGCGGAGCAATGCATTTGAAAAATGTTTTAAAAGCTGGAAAACTTTAAATTTGAAATGCCTAAATGAATCCGAGCTGCTTGTTTCTTGAGTTGAAAGCTTGAAGGCTTGATACTGAACATTTGCATGCATGCTATATGAAGTTCCAGATAGAAGAAAATGCAGGTGCTACTTGAAAAAAAATATACAGTCTTGAATTCCAGAGATGCAGGTTTGATTGCATGTTGAGCTGAGGCTTTTTGAAGATGATTTTTTTTGATTTGTAAGAAGAATTTGCATGCAGACTTAATTGAATAAGAAATGCAAAGTTTCCTTGCTTTTCTTTTGGTTTGAGAAGTGGATTGAATATGTTTCAGATTTTGGTTTTCCATTGTTTCTTAGCTTTAGATTTTAAAAAGAAAAAAGATGGAAGGGGATTTGTTTATAAAAACCGAAATCATTAAAAATAAAATCAAAAGAAAATGCTAAATTAAATTTTTGACACTTGTAAAGAAGTTAACATTTGTCACTTAAAATGTCTTATTTCTTAACACATGTTAATTTATGTTTCTAAAAAGTTTACACTTGTTTTATAAAAGTAATTTATATTTAATTAAAAGTTAATTAATATTTTATTTAGTATGTTATTATAAGATGGATGAAACTTATGTTTTAAATGAATTAGTTAATCATGTATTTATTCATATGTAGATAAATATTAAAATGAATAAATCAAATTTAGTTTATAAAATGAAACTTATACGAATAATTCAAAATCAAAACAAATTAAAAACATTTATACTTTAAAATTTAAAATCTTTGAATTCAAGTTTAAAATAAATTTTGAAATCAAGTTTATTTACAAATATAACTACACAATTTAATTTTGAAAAACTATTATTTTTATTGAAAATTTATTTGTTAAAACAATGTATTACTATATTTTTTAAAAATAACAATATTTAATAACCATAAAGAACTTATAAAAGAAATTATCTTCTTATTAATAAATTATTTAATTTATCATATGATATTTAAAAGACAATCAAAATAACCTTATTGCTATTTATTTAATTTTAAACTTGAGTTAAACATATTTTAAATCATTTCAATATTTTTCTTATGTATTTAAAACCATATTTATTTATGAAATATCCTTTTAAAAGTTTAACTTTTAAATAAAATCATAATTCACAATTTTACTAAAGATATATAATTTTTATAGAAAACATGATTTATTTATAAATTCAATTTTAAAACAATACCTATTTAACTATTTATTTTATTGAATTATTAAATTAATTCAAATCTCATTACAAAGATTATCAAATCAATTTAATTTTTATTTCAGATTATTAAATTGATATTGCTTTAAAATTCCGAGTCATTACATATTTAATAATTGGAACTTCTAAAGTTGAAAATATGAAATTTAAATGCCAAGTCGTAACTGAAGTATATAAGAAATTTGAAATTGCTAAACTGTAAATAAAACAAGGATATGAAAATGAGAAATGTTAATTACTGAACATTTAGTTAACCAAAATAAGTAAGTTAAACTTGTGTAACTTTCAATTTCATTCTTTAAAAGGATATATATAACTTACCAAATATAAAAAGTTGTAATGTTTAATGAGAAAATGTAATAGGATATTATACAAGTAAAACTTAAAGTAATTAATGAAATTCTTTAATAAATAAGAATTTGATGTTGTAGTTGCTATAAACTTAAGTTATAATTGAAATGTTACTATAATAAAATGTGGTAGAAAGTATGTATTGTAAGTAAGCAATTAGAAACTTAAGTAAATAAATTGATATGCTAAGTAATTGAATGGAACATTAATACCATAAATAAATGAAGTATAAACTTAAGTAAGTGTTTGAAGCCATTGATAAATAAAGGAAATGAATGTAAATCAAAAGTAAGAAATTCAAGCATGGACTTATGCACTAATGGATATTAATATCCAATTTAATCAAGTATATAAATTTATAAATGTAAACTAAACTGCAAAAAAATGTATGTAATACTTCAATAATGGATTCATTGATTTTGAAATCAATTGGATGAAAATAACTTATGTAAGAAGTAAATATAAAGTAATGGAAAGAAATTGGCATTTATTGAACAAAAGAAAATGAGATTTTGCAAGTAATGAATGAATGTAAATGAAAATGAGCGACGAATAAATATATAGGAATAAAATATTATAAGAAATAAATGTAAGATTAAAGAAAGTAATCACTGAATGAATGAAAAGAAAGATGAACAACAAATCTTGTGAAAAGAAATTAATAAGAATAAACGTAAATAATGTTAGATCTATTGTTTGTTTGGTATGGATTGTTTGAGGAATGATACTTCTAATTGTTTGAATGTATGAATGATCTATTGAATTTAATCTAAGATCTGTTGAGCAAATTGTGAACATGGTAGTTATTGTTCATTCTATGTGATTGAAAATGTCTTAACCCGAACAAACTATTTTTTTAGGTTGATATGAATGGATAATTGATTCCTATTGATTTCATATGATGATTGTAGTTGTGTTTGCACGTAACTGTTGTTTTATATTGATTGGTTTGTTAGTGGTTGAAACAACTTTAAATATTTCATTTTATATAATTATTAACTCTTTTGGATTATATAAGTGAAATACAGGTTGTGGAAGCGATTGTTACAGCTCTTGGTTTCATAATTAAGCGTTAATTGCCCAACCAATAGGTACGTTTTCGGATTACAGTTTTCTAGCGATATTATATCATTTTTCCCGTGTTGGGATATATTATTTTTGAGATATTGTGATATATATTTTTATATTTGATATTATATTTTCTATCGATCCTCGCCGTACAAAGGAGATTCTGCCGAAATTTTTCGTGAATTTTGGACCTAGAAATTTTTCTGAAATATTTTCCAAACTTTTATTAACTTGAAAATAAAAGATTTAATTATTTATAAATTTATATATTTTTTTAAATTATTTTATTTTGTAAATTTGTTGTTTATGAATTTAATATTGAATAAGATATATTGATTACTTAATTCTTTCTTTTCTCTTCTTTTTCTTTTTCGGGGACGAAAAGTTTTGATTGGGGGAGAGTGTAACGACCCGTAAATTTGCAATAATTAAATTTTCTAATTTAATAAGATTTTGGTAATTTAATATTGAAGAAAATGATTAATTAGTGAATTATTAATAAAATTAATAACTAGATAAAATTGCAGTAGTATAAGTATAAGCTAATTATTAATAACTTGAATATAATTCAACAAATGAAATAATGTAAATGTTATACTTGGATGTAAATTGATATAAGAAGACAAATGTAAACATTGAATTAATAAATTAAATAGTATGAAATAAATGACCATTGAATAAAATTTGGGCGATCTAAGAAATTGTAACATTTATGTGTAAATAATGAATTTATAAGTGCGATTTAAAGATTAATGGTAATAATTAATATACATTGCCTATTATTTAGCCATGTTGTATTCAATTTGAAACCAATTTCAATAAAAGTAATTAAGTATTACGGTAATGTTAATTAAGGTAATATTTGATAACAATATAATTTTTTTATTCATAATATGACGATTGGTAGGATAATAAGAATGAGAGTCAAGACTTGATCAATTTTGGATTATAAGTTACAACAATTGGACTAATTGCAATTTAATGTCATTAAATGTTGTGTAAACATAAATAAGCTGATAATGAAAATATTGATGTGATAAGATATCAACTAATGTTAATTCTATAAGATGAAACCAATGTAACTTCTATCTCATAATATGGCAGCTGGTTTAATGAAAGAATGAAACCTAGATGAGTAAATTAACTTGGGAAATTAAATTTTAATTAATAAGGAATTTTTTTGACAAATTCAATATAATTGAAGATAATAGTTAATACAAAGGAAGGATGGAAATTTGAATACGTTAATGTAATGGAAGACAAACAACTATTAACTAGGTAAATTGAGTAATAATGGGTTGAATATAAAGGTTGAAAATCAAATTTAAGCAATTAATTGAAATTTAATTTTAATAAATTTTACTTGATTATAAGGAAATTTAACACTGTAATTTGTGTTATAACCAATGTTGAATTGTCATATAAACATGTATTAAGTTATGATAAAAGTCCAAGTGATTAAAAATGATGAATTGGTTAGTTTATAAATATTGAATAAAAGGGTGATTAATTAATTAATTATTAATTTATTTAACTAACTAAAATATAGCCATTTTGGCAACTCTCTCAGATTTCGAAGAAACTAGTTTCATCGGATCCGTAACAATGAATTATTGTAGGATTTCAAGTTTCATAACAATCAGACTTGTCCTTTGATCGTACGGACTCGAAACGCCTCGAAATCAAAGTAATTAAAATGAATTGAAATCAATTTGAAATAAGCTTATTTTATCATAACTTCTTCATACAATGGAATTGGGACTTGAAACCTATTCAATTGAGTTTTAAATATTTGAAAACATCCATTTTGATATATAGGTTGATCCACTTTCATTCCGGAGCAGAACGGGATTTTCGGGTCGTTTATCGTTCCAATCCAAATCAATCTTGTCCATCGATTCTATTTTCAGCTTTGTCTATAAATATCTCATTATAAACCCTAGTCACTTCTTATTCCTCATTCCTATATGTACAATTCCATTTGCTCTTCCTCTTCCCAATGGCAGACAAAACCCTAATTCCCAATTGCAATTTCAAATCAAACCAAATCAAAAATTTAAACTCTTATGTCAAATTATATATTGATTTGAAGCTCTCAACGAGCGCATCTCAGATCTGTAATTTATTTTCTAATTTTAACCTCTTTTTGTCCATAAATTGAAGAACAAACCACGACCGTTCGTTGACGCTTGATGATATGTGTTCCGAGGTCAAGTGATAGGTAGCAGCCAATGGTGGCGTAGCTGGCGAGGTCGGAGGGTGCGGATTGAGGCGGCGGCCCATTTGTTCGAACGCGATGCAGTAAAGAAGGGTTAGGGTTTCTTCACGTGGGACACATATTGAAGTGGCATGATTGGAACAGTTTGTTATTTTGTTTTGTTTTCTTTTATTTATTTCAAAATTAAATTTCAATTTTTGAATCTTCTAAATTGAATAACTTCTCCATACGAGGTCCGATTCATGTGCGATTTTCTCCGCTAGGATCATATCGTAATTCCGGACTTTTTGATGCTAGTTTGGACAAATTCTAAGACTGTTTGAATTTTTGGGTTTAAATTGGATTTAAATTTAATGTAAATTCAAAGGTGAGTGTTTTAACCCACTCACAACTTCTGAAATTTCTTCTGTTCGTTACATCTAATTTATGATGTGATTAGGAATTGATTTATGGCTGCTTGTTATATTTTGATTCATCATCTCAGTTAATTTGAAATTTATTACATTAAATCATTATTTAATTTATTATTGAATATATATTGCCAGTTAAATACTTGTTATTGATTATTTGTTCTATACTGATATTTATCGATCGATTTTGATGATGATTGTGATGGATGTTTGACTGTTGATATTGAATGAATGGTTATATTGTTATAGACTGCAAGTTTTATGGATTTTTATTTCATTCGGGATTACGGTTTGAAGTGATATATAACCATAAGATATTAAATTATGGATTGAAAGGATAAATATCCGTATCACTTGACCCTAGGGTAGAGAATTGTATACATACACCGGATTGGTTAAATTAAATGATTTTTAAATCCTTAATTTTTGAATGAAATTAAATGATATTATGAAGTAAAAAATTTTGTTTATATAAATTGAAGTATTTTTGGAAAATCAAGTTTATGTTAAAAAAGGGAAATTTGGTTTGTTGATTGGGAAATTGAAATTGGTCTAAATGTGTTGAACTGAAATGAATAGTTTTAAATTGATATAAATTCCGAATTAACGTTTTCAAATAAAACTATTTTAAATTATATTATTTTAAGATTTCGAATTGTAAGATTTTCAGATTTATAAACTATTTTAACCTATATTAACTGTATTAAATCAATTTAACATATTTTATACCCATTTAATTTATTTTAAAAACTAATTAAACCATTTTAACTTATAATAAATCTAATTAATCTATTTTAAAGATATTTAATCTAGTTTAATTTTATTTAATCTATTTAACTATTTTAAATCTATATTTAGTATTCTAAAGTATTTTTAACCTATAATTAAACTATTTATTACTATTTTAACTATTTATAACCATTAAACTATTTTCTAAATTTTCAGACTAAGTAAAAGGGAAGTGTTTATATTCCAAATTTATTAGTGTAAAAGAAAATAAGGGTAAATGATGTTATAACCTAAGTTACGATTTTAATGTTATAAATGATTCAATATGATGATTTTGGAGTAAGAATTTAACCTGTTTTGAAAATATTATTTTGGGAGAAATTATGATTTTGGAAACAATATGATTTGAAAGTAAATGGGGATTTTAAAGCGAATATGATTTGAAAGTAAATGTGATTTGAAAGTATTATGGTTTTGAGAATATGATATTTTGATATCAATTGTGAACCGACCTTTAAAATGTAAAAGAACCATCCGGTGTGTAATAAGCGATTGGTTGTTAAAGAGGTCGGGATTGGATATTCTCATACACTCTACCAATACCAAAAACCACTTTAACAACTGTGTACATGGTGGAGATTCCAAAAATGAAGTAGGATGGTTTGGTGAACGATTTCTTTATAGGTATGACGTGACCCTGACTCCCGTGAGTTAGCTTAGATGTGGTTAAAATCAGGAGCTATCCCGGGCCAAGTGAGTTCATCCCTCCTAGCGGGAATATTTTTTCGATATTATATTTGACTTCATGATTGATTTGGTGGCCACCCCTCGATTTGATATGGGTGTGTGTCCGAGGTGGGCAGTAGTAGCTACTATGCGTTGCCACCAGTCTGGTAGTGCAATTGGTATTTCTACCCTGACATCTCCTCGTTTGTCATGTTCACATGCCCTTGCGCGCCTTCTACGATTTTGTTTTGTACCATACCTACGGAGTGCCCTCTATGTAAACCTCTCAGAAGAGCGTACGGTATTGTATAGACCACGTGAATATATAAAATGTGTTAAGGGGGATATGGGTAACGCCTTAACGCTATTTTAATACTTCTACTTTACTGTAGATGTCATTATTATAGCGTATATTACTATATAGTAGATAGTTTAACGGATCCTTAGGAGGTATGAATTCCGAGCAACTCTTAAGTTATTGAACTAACGTTAGACACTGCACAGGAGATGCCAAACCTCGTAAACATCTCCGACGCCGTTTATACTCATATTTATTTATCATTGATTTGACTTACATAAGATCTTTTAGTTCCGACTCTAGTGTTTTGTCTTTTTAATTCGCTTGGGTCAGCTTGAGCATTTCAGGATTTGAAGACCTTATTCTGGAGAACGAAGATGAAGATTTCACTAGTATTATTTACTATATTCCGCTGCATCATGTTGTTCGGTTGCATTTATTATTTATTTCTTTCTTTCAGTTTATGTAACTTTGATATTTTTGTTGTAAAGTATAATAAAATGTTTTGTAAAACAACTTCATAAATTGTTTATTTGATTATTATATTTTGTCATTCCGCTGCAAAATTCTGTTTTTTTTCTTTCTCCCCTTTTTCTTATTTACCTCGTAACAATCTGTCCTTGTGTATGGTTTGAGTCGGCACATGTATCTGCTTAAAACGTACAAAAAGATGGTCTGTTACACATCTTGTCTTAATTTTAGTTTCTAGGGTCATTATTAACCTTTTAGTTTTCAATTGTTTACTAATAACTTTGTTATAACTACTAGACACGCTATCTTAATCATACTTTTCATGGGATCAACAAGAACCTTTAGGCACCTGTTAGTTAACTTCATAATTTGTGGGTCCTCCTAAGCCTATTAACCCGTCCAATAAGTAGTCATCTTATCCTAGTTTTTATTGATTTACTAGGAACCTATGGATTTGTCCAATAATTCACTTCACATCTTAGCTTTCATGGGTTGACTAGTAACCTATTAATACTTCCATTAGACACATTCTTCTCCTAGTTTTCATGGGTTTGCTAGAAACCAATTGACCGGTGTCAATTCTTAATTCGAATATGGTTTTCATGGGTTCACTAAAAACCAATTAGCCCATGCCAACTGTCCTTAATTCAAAATTTTCATGGGTTAACTATAAACATGTTGGCTTCCTCCAATAACTATTTAATCATAGTTTTCATGGGTTTACTATGAACCTTTTAGGTTACACCAAAAACTACTTTATCATAGTTTTCATGGTTTTACTATGAACCTTTTGGTTACCTCTAATAACTACAAAGTTTAGGCATCCTATATTTCTGATCACCCTATCTACTTGGATGCAATTCTACTCATTTAGGAGTTTAAGTAATTTATATTCACTATTGAGTTACCCTAGCCGGTTCTTCTACCCCTTTTCCCTAAAATATAGTTATGGGTTATCATGTGAATATATTCAAATTTGAAGAAGCAAAAAAACAATTTAACAATGCCACTCCCGTGGGTTTAAAGTCGTTGAAATATATTACATAAACTTAGTTAACACCTTTAACATATATGTTTATCAACGAAAATTTTTCTTCAAAATTACATACTTAAAGCCATTACAAAACTCTTTTATATAAGCCATGGTTTTCCTTAAAAATTTAGAGTTATGGGTTTTAAAACCAATCGACAAAGTTGACAACTACTATTTTCAACCTCTTCGAACGGTTTCAATCTTGTCTTTTTAAAATAATAGGCTCCAACCATATTTACACTTTAAAACACTTCTTTCCAAACACTTCAACCCAGTGAAACCCACACCTTTCGCAAGTATTAGAAAACTATTCGAAACCATTTAAACGCAAACCTTTCGAAAGCAATGGAAAACAAACCTTTCAAAAACACACTGGGTTCAATTTGAAACATGTGGAGAACCTTCTTTGAAATCATTTCAACTTCAACAGAAGCAACCTTTCTACTTTGTCGAAAGCTCTGCTTCAAAAGCTTTAAATCATATCATTTAAAACAATAGGCCTCTGCTTTTTTAAACAACTCTTTCACAAGCTTTGGGTTATATTTGAATTATAAAACAAGGGTAAATCATCTAAGTCTAAAGCTTTGAAATCTTTCAAAAGCATTAGAGAAGAGGCTAGTTTTGAAACAAGTAAACTTTTCGACTTTGTTGAAAGCAAGGACTTCGAAAGGTTGGAAAAAGCGGCAACAACCTTTCGATTGTGTCGGAAGGTTTAAAACAAAAAAAGATAAAGCGGCAGTAACCTTTTAACTTTGTAAAAAGTTTTAAAACCTTTCTTTTGAATAATTGACCTAGTTGAAAGCAACCAAGTCGAAAGCTCCTTTTCAAAAGCAAGCAGGTATAAGCTTTTGGTTTATAAAATAAACATACCCAACCTCCTTGGCAACAGACCTTTCTGCTGAGTACCCTTCAACCTTGTTCAATTCATTACGTACCAAGTAACTTGATACCATATGCTTTGAACTTTGACCTTGTCGAAGGCTATAACATTTCGACTTTTTCGGAAGGTCTAGGTCGGAAGTTTTGATGCAAAATGGCTGAAACATGCTATAAGCGTGGATTTTTGGTTTAAACATAAAAGAGGTAGCATTTCAACTAACTGCCTTTATTTTTCAATTCTCATTGGTTAATAACACATTTTGGAAAAGTGCTGCCACTTATTTCAGAATTAAATAATAATTTTGTTTTATAAAATGGCCCTTCTCTTTAATTAAATATATAAAACATTTATGTCCCATACTTTAAATAATTTTATATATTCATCAAATCACTTAGGAAAAACCTAGGAAAATCTCAAAAAATCTATTTTAATACATTTTCCATCATATAAAAATTTCAAACCCAAATAATTATTTATTTAGCTGTAAATAATTTATAACCCAATAAATCATATTCTTCACTATAAAATTAATATAAAATCCACATAAATTCAGAAAATTATGAGAATTTAACCCATCTCTAGAATTATGTTTTCTATAACATATAATTTTCTCGTGGCATTTAAAACTCATTTCATCTCGGTTTTACCTTAAACCGTGTGCATCTCCTTTTTAACAAACTTGTTTAATACATATAATCATAATTCAAGCATATCATCTTTCAGTATACCATAAAAATAGATTTACACTAAAATCCAAAGCCATATAGTAATAAATCCAAAATAGAGATTTAAAAATTATTATTCACCTTAGATTGGATATGGAAATTGAAGTATGGTTGAGATTGATTCATTCCAACTTGAATCCTAAGCCTTAAGTTAATTTTCTCTCTTCTTCTTCCTAATGGTCGACCTTGCTTCTCACGGTTATAAAATTTTATTTTAAGTTAAATGAACGTATATGACCTAAAGAGAAATAGTATAAGGGTAGGAAGTATGGTTATTTACTCGTGCCCTTATGTTTAGTATCTTAACCATTTATAAGTTTAATTGGTTAGACAAGCACGACCATTTAATTCGTTAATCAACCTCAATCTCCTTATCTCCATTATTCTATTTAATTTATTATAATTAAATCTCCTGAATAACGTCAATAAAATTAGGGGTGCTGTAAAATATCTAATGATTCGTATAATCATCAATAAGGTCGGCGATACACCATGTTCCAATCGTATTTAATGTTTGATCGCATACCATTTCCATGGTACTACAATAAGGTAGACTAGACTATCATCAAAGTCCAGGGTACATAGGTGAGAACCCTCATATATAAGCTTGCCCTACAAATCACCTATCACATCTGTAGTTATCAACGATCACTTCTGCATACGACTCATTATGGTAAAAAACAACATCCCAACATATTGTTTCACATCGCCAAATGTGCCTCCTTGGACCATCTACAAGTTCACATATAGCCCTTACCCAAAGTACTCGACCAAAATGACTCATACACATCTCACCCGACGTACTCAACCAAAAAAAATTATACACTTCTAACATGAAGTACTCAACCAAAACAGTTTCCTCCATTGATTCATCAAAGTCCGAAACGTCTTTAGATGTCCAACATAACTCATAGAGTCATCATGTCAAATTTCCAAAGTCATTATGTTGAAGTGTGGTTTCATTGCTTCACTGTCAAAATTTCTCATTATACAGTTGTAACATCAATAAAAAGAGTCGAATAAACGAGTGAACCATCATGTGATGCTCCGTAAAGCTTCTCCCTTGCCTTTACCAAAATTGGATCACTTTGGCCACAACAATAACAGTCGACATCGACAACTATAGCGTAGCTAATGACAACCACTTTAGTTTAATACTTAGCCATTTTGGTGAAATGTATGAAACCTCTCATCTAAGCAAAATTTCTCACAGCAAATCCTACCCTCCCTGAAGCATCAACGCAAAATTCATTAGCAAAATCGCAAACCCCGACACTTTCCATGTGCCAAAAATTTCAAAATCCATAACATCTCCACTTCCATTGTCTTCATATAACACTTGGTTGATAACTACTCTAGCCCATAGCAGCGCATCAAAATCCATGAAGTTGCATCAACCCTGACCATAATTTTAGCCACTAATCGCTATTGTTCCCACTAACAGGCACTCTTTAAGCTCACCTATAACGAATGGGATTTTCAACCGTCGAAAATCGACACTAATACATTCTCGGTATTCACGTGCCATAAATTCAAATGCCAGAAAACCCACTCATTAAGGGAAAGACGAAAATAAAGACAAATAGAATCTTACATGAATGGAATAACATATATTATTTCAACATATAATCTTCATAGTGGAAAATTTTAAATACATTTATCAGAGTATAATTTAACATCAACATGGATAGCTATAAATTTCTATCCCTACAAATGCAGAATACAATAATACATAAGCGTGGTGGAAATAGATAATAATATTCAAAAGAATCTTCTAACTCCATGATCCGAGCACTTTCAAAATGCTCCAAACTAAAGTTGACTACTACACTACCTGGAAATATAAGGCACCTAGAGTTTAAGGGAAAGAAAATAAACTCTCGTTCAGTCATGGAACTAGTATGGAAAACTCAAAATACAAGCAATTGAAAACAAAGGCTATCTCATAAGACCATGCCGCACATAAACACGCAATGTCTTTTTATCTCGTTATAACAAAATCATTTCTACCTAAAATCGAGTGATATTATTTTTAATTACATTCTTTGAAAACCATTCAAATAAACATATTCAAATAGCCAAAATTATTACATTGTTTAAATTTCACGGCACAATAAGATTACACTAAATCCAAAGGTACTTATTGGAGAATGGATTTCCAATTAATAGTGAGGTAAGGGACTACCTTATGTACACTACATTTCTAGAGGAATGTGTGGAGGATACCAAAAGATGGTCCTCTGCGAATTATGATCGGCCTACCTAAGACTAACAGATGGTACGAATAGCACCAAATATGATATCACCTTGGCCGTTCCTGACCTCTCCATGACGTCTCATAGCATACATCTCAAAATTTAAACCCAAAACTTTATAGCAGGTAAAAATAAATAAATCTAGAATGATGATATCATACCCTAATGGTTACGAACCACTTAGCCTTAAAGCAACCCATGTTTCACAATTCCCAGGGTGTGAGGCTAGAGGTAACGTTTACCTTGCATAGAACATTTTCGCAAAAAGTTCCACATTTCCATTTCCAACAATACACTATTGATTTCAACAAAAGTATAGCTTCTGAGCTCTTACGCCTCAGAGAAGGGTGTTAAGTATAAGAGCGGTTACTTCCTACGCCATCAAATAGATGTATGTTTATAGAGACCAATGCACTTTTTCTTTTAAATGCAATGTCAGACATTAACCCATACAAATCGTTAAGGAACAGGACAAACCTAAGGCACTTTCTTGCCACATCCTGTGGGGCATCCCCCTAAGATTAGTAGCGAGTAGTCCTTGCATACGGAGATCCCAGAATGAAGGGACCGTTGTTATTTATTTATCTCGGGAGCTACTCCAAAATTATCAACAAGAAGTCCTTCTGTTATGAAGATCCTCGCCTTCAACTTCATTGTCTTTAACATGTCTTTACTTTCGAACTCGTATTTTGGTATTAAGTAGTTTATGGATAAGAATTACCCAATAAGACCCTGATTCCTTTGACCCAATCATCGATAAAAAGATGTAAAGTAAATAGGTTCTTATCATTTGATTAATTATTTTCTCTTTATCAAAAATATCTTCTAGAGATATATATCATTAAAACATTTCTTTTCGTTATATATGGAATCATTAAACCTCTCTTTAAGTTTAGAAATAACAACCAAAATCATTTCTCTTAAATTATATTACAAAAACTTTTTTTTGAGTAAAAAAGGTCGATAGAAATTACACTATTTCTACTCAACATCAATTTTCATATTAAACCTTTACTATCCATCAAAAACGATGAAATCACCTTTTTAATTCACGTAGATAGTATGGGTTCCCTCTATGGAATTTAACACCAAGTATAAGAAGATTATTTTTGTACAATCCAAGTTGTATTAAATTTGTAAATTTGAATCTTTTATACTTGCCTCATTTCTGACATTTCGACCTTAACTATTCCTCACATAGGAAATAGGCCAGGTGAGCCAGGGCACTGGTTTCTCCTGAGCATCTCCTTAGTTTAAGCATCACACATTCGGATCCTACGAATAGAAAAATCCAGTATACTCAACGGCTTTTAGAGCTAAGATTAAATCACTTGATTATAATAGCTTTTCTTTAAATCATTTTTTTAAACTCTTTTAAAATAATTATGAAACCTCCAAATCTTCTTTAGATACTTAATTATTTATTTGAAAACATTTAAAGAATAGTTAAGTTTAAAGTTATGTTCCAAAGTTTATTAAAAGTGCTGTGAATAGTGCTTTTAAGGTTTATTTGATCAAAACAACCTTTTTCATTAAAAATCCATTTTTATAACTCAAATCTCTTTTAAACATTTAATAACATTTACATAATTTATTCTATATTTTTAAAGGATTAAAAATATCACTTTCAAAGAGTTTATCACTTTGGTTTTTGAACTGGTACTGCGACTATTTTGAAAATTCTCATATTTCAAAATCTACTAAAAGAAATCCCGAACTTTTTCTATTGTTTGAAAACTATGATTATAGGAGTTTAGAAAATGCTTATTACAAAGTGTTCCAACTCCGAATCCATCGTATAAATGGATTTCACATTCTATAGTATAAAATCGTGAACGACCGTTACACGACGCGCCTATTTTTGACTCAACTTTCACAAATTGTCCAAATTTCACCAAAATGTGTTTTAGTGTTTATAAAATATTTATAAACCATTTTAAATCATTTTAAAGGGGTTTAATTATTCCATATAATTTTTATAACTTCGCTTGGAAGCTGATTTCCTTATGTAATACTGACGCGTATTTAACGTGACTTGTTTACACAATTAAACACTATATTAAAACAACTAATACTTGATGATCAAAGCATAGTAAACATCCATAGCAATCATATCATATCATCATTATATATATAGTTTATCACCTTAATTGTCTTCTAACTTTATGAAAATTCGCTACAGCTTTGCAACGACCAAGTCAAAGGCTATGGAATCGAGCGTTGGACCTTTGGATATGCTCGGCCATGGTGGTAGGTGGTAGTGGCCATGAGTTTGGGAGGGGGACGTGGAGTGATTTTCCTTGTTTTTGAGGTGGAATGACATGGGCATATATGTGTCTATTTCCGTAACATTGAAAATATTTTTTCATGGCATGAAAGCCATTAAAGAAGTGCTCTTAGAGCTTTAAGAAGAAGGAGGAAGATGAATGAAATGAGAGAGCAAAGGCCTTTTATTTATAGGAAAAAATGTGTGAAAAATATCTAAATGTGCCCCTTTTCGACCCTCAACACTCACCCCTCCTTTCCTAACATTATACATGTTACTTCCCCCTCTCCATGCGCATCCATCATTTCACTTCACTTCATGGCATGCGCATTGATTTTGGTTTGCTTAAGGATGAATTTTGTGTAAAAACATCCAAGGTCTTTTGTAATATGTATATACATAAGTGTATATGTATATTTGTATGTATATATTTTTTAGGTTGTGCATGTGTATGTCATATATGTGCACAAGACATATAAACAAGGTTGCAACAAATTTGAACAACTTCCGTCGTTAAACTATTGGAAATCTAAAAACGATTTCCAATCAAATTTTCACTTATAAATTAATTTAGATATAAATGTAAAAAAATTGAAAACTAATTTTCCATCATTAATAATTAATTAAAACAATCTCTTTTGAATTATAAAACCATATAAATTAATATTAAATAATTATTAACAAAAAGTGCTGTAATATAAATAAAGCGATAAGAATTTTTTATATTTTCAAATCATGTATATGTCTTTATAAAATTATTATAAATGATTTATTATCTCTTCATAACTATTTAAAATGAATTAATATCATTTAAAAAAAATTATTTAACAATTATAATAATGATTAAATAACTAAATCTCACTTTAAATCCATAAATCCATAAGTAAATAGGATGCCGTTATTGATGATGTCAAAAACACATTTTATTTCCAAATAAAAAATAAATAATTTTATTTCATATACTTCTTTAAATTATAAATAAGTGTATGCAACCATCTCCATGCTTGACTTTTGATATTTATATAGTTGTTTATTGATAAAACAGTTTTCGTACATTTTATAGGTATTTTTCCGAAGTATGTATTATCTAAATACTTATTCGATTACAATAATTATTTATTATTTAATACAATATAATCGATGTTAAAAAGCTTATATTTGAATATTCGAATTTTTTTTATCAAATTGGTAGATTTGTGGGTCGTTGCAAACTTCTGTCCTTAAAAGAATTTCATCCTCGAAATTACAATATAAAACCAAAAGTGTTTGCCCAAAATATTTTTATTAAACTTACACTAATATAATGTATATAGATTATACATATCGAATTCGATCTAATCTTTGAATATACAACTTTACTTCCAAACTAGTATTGATCCCTCGATCCTCCCGTGCGGACTGTGATCAGGCTATTTAATCAGAAGTTTAGTTTTCCTTGCATAGCTCTCAACTATATAGAAAACTCAATTATCCAAATACAAACCCTCGTCAATGTTTATCATCAAGAATAAAGTAACAAATCCTTTTTTTGGATTAGTGTAAACACCTCAAAGTTCTATATTCGTAACTTAGACCAAAATTGTGCAAACAGATTATTTATGTACCTCATATGAAATTATTTACTTTCTCAAATTTTTTTTGAAAACATTTCATAAAACTTTTATTTCAAACATTTTTATGAAGATTCTTCTTTTTTTATAATTATCTTAAAAAAATTATTCACCCAAAATTTGTTTCTTCTTTTAAAAGAAACTATTTTCAATTTGAACACTTAGAAAATATCTCTATATACTTAAATTTGTAAAAATCTCTATGGAAAGCTTCATATTGTCCGAAACACGCTTTATTGGGTCAAAATGAATGTTGCATAAAATATCGTTACAACAACCTAAATGAACTAGTATAGGGGTCTACTTAATTATACGTAATATTAATTTTCAATGTCAAACTTAAATTATTTATTGTTTAACAGTGAAGTCGACGAGTTCGTGTATCATTACTCTTAGGCCTTGAATGGATGGCATTATTTAAAAATATATATAAATTACCTACCTCGAATCAAATATAGGATATTTATAAATCCCATATACTATATAAAACATCTCCTTTCAGAAGTGTGATAACCCAGATCTTTGGACAGTAGATAATTAGATAAGTAACTAGATTTAAAATACTAATGTATGAATTGAACAAATAAATTCTGAAAAATATATATATCTAGATATAATTATTTATTTAATAGCCTTCTAATATAATTATTTAAAATTTTCAAAACTTATCATTTTCAATGCAAATGAATTATGCTACCTATTTTACTATTTTATATCTATGGTTTATGAATAAACTATGGTTTGAAATTTTAAATAAATATCTTAAAAATAAATTTACAACTAGTGTATATATATATATATATGGTTATTAGTTAATGTACAATTGGGTTTTATATCATTTTTCTTCAAGTCATGTAAATATAAGTAAAAAGAAAATGTATAAATAAAAAGTATTAACACACACACACACATATATATATAAACACATAAGAAATATTAAATAAAGGGTTTAAAATATTTGTAAGCCTTATATATCATGCATTAAACAATTGTAGCTATGATAACATGCAAATTTACACGTGGCTTAGTTTTCTTTTTAAAATTTTAAATAACATGTTTTAGAGGAAACCAGGCTGATAATTATTTCCTCAATCCATTTTCTTCTTTCATTCATCTTCTAAACTAAAAAAAAGAAAATCAAAATACTAAAATCAAACAGCTTCATTTTGACCTGATCTAAAGCACAACAAGCAGTAGATTTAGTTCAACTCTAACATAAGCAGATCAGTTTCAAAATCAAAATTCAGATCAAAAAAGAAAAAATCTGTTCTCTGTTAAACATTAAAGGTGAGTAAACTTCTGCTTAAAAATTTATCTGTTTGTTGCCTAATTGAAGTGGAAATATTTGCATGTAAAAAAAATTATATGTTGCATGTACAAAAGTGTGAAGTAATGGCTGCGCATGTCTGTGTATAAATATATATACAGGTCTCTGTTGTGTAACACGCTCAAATCCACCTAAATAAATCCATATCTTCTTCCCTAAAAAAATTTAGGTTTTGATCTTCAAAGAAAAAGTTTTTGAATGGAGGTAGTAATATTTTTAAAAATAATTTCAAGTAAATATGTTAAGCAATCATTTCATAAATGAGATACAGTGAAGATAAAAAATAAGTCAGAAAATCAAATGATTAAATTTCACGTTTTGATTTTATAACTTGATTAGAATTTGAAAATAATGAATTTTGATGTTAAAATCTTGATTTTTAAGTTTGGGATGGTTGGGATATTTCGAGTTTAACGGATTCACTAAATTCGTCGATTCTCGACGATCGGTGAAGGGATGGATGGCATGCTTGATGCTGGAGGAGGCTGGCGCGACGAGGATCTTAAGAAAAATGCTCGGAGAATTTTCAGATCATCGTGGTGAGTGTACGGTGGCGTTGTAGGGTTTAAGACCCTGTTGGATTCATCGAGGTTTGTCGATGCTATTTCTTCAACGAGGATGAATCAGACTTGATCGGGGTGTGGGGGATCGACGCGTGGGATGGTGGCGCAGCTCAGGACGTGATCACGTGAATTCTGGTGATCGGGATCCAAGGGGCGAGGTGATTTCTTCGAGGGATTTGGGTTCCAGGGAGTGACCGTGTCGCTCGATTTTTAATCCCGATGCTATCGATGGTGTTGGGTAGTCTGGGTTGTCAACAAGATCATCAGTGACTTGTTAAAGGCCTCAGCGAGGGTCAGAGGCGATCAATATGGAAGTGCATGTGCACATGTGCATGTTGGGTTTGGAAGTTATAGTGAAATTCGAGGAGGAAGAGTTCTTCTCAGGTCTGGCTCGAAGTCGATCGTGTGTTTCTCGAAGGATAGTGAAGCGGGAGAGTTTGCTCGGGTTTGGCTCGAGTATTTGCGAGTGTCGGCTCGGGTTTTAATCTGTGTTTAAATAACCAGATTTTTAAATGAAAACATGATCAAGTTTTTTAAGTTTTCAAAGGAATGATAACCAAATTTCCAAAGTAAATTTATTAAACAAGTTTTTAAACAAGTTTTCAAAGATTAAAATGTTAAAGTTAAATGTTTAAAAATTGTTTTGTTTTAAAATAATTATATATTAGGTTAATTGTATAATTAAATTTCTAAGTGTTTTCAAATGTGATTTAAGGATGTAATTAAGAAGTGATTTAGGTAAGTTATTAAACTTTAATTAATCAAAAAGATCTGAAATGATTTTGTATGATAATAATAAACCAATGTCAAGCATTTATTTTAGTAAGACTTAAATGATGTAATTAAGTAATTAAGTAAGGTAAAGAGTTTATCTTTACTTAACTAAGGTCTTGATTAACTAAAGGATCATTAATTAGTAATTAAGGATAATTATTGAGTGTAAGTAATTAAATGATAGTTAATTACTTAATGTAATTAATTAAAGGTTAATTAATGTAATTAATTTAAGAATAATTAATTAATGTAAGTAATTAAGGTTAATTAATTAATGTGAATAATTAAGGGATGATAAATTAATTTCATTAATTAACTAAAATAATAATACATGGTTTATAATTAATTAAGGTTAATTAAGCAGGATTTAAAAGTAATTAATTTAATTTATTTTGTGATTAAATTTAATTAATTAGGAATTGTATAACTAATCAATCTTGCTTATGGATGATTAAATTGTATAGAATGCCTGAATTGATTTTAATCCCTAGACTGGTAATTTGAGATGCTTTGTGATATGATATGTATGGGTTGAACTGTGATAATGTAGGTTATCTATCGATAATGAATTGCTGTGTAAATGTGACACCCTGTATTAAAAATCAAATTGTTCTCACTTAAACAACTTGGATTAAAGATGACTTTGGATTCAAAGAGACCGGGGTCAGATATCAGCAATATATGAAACCACTTCGATTAGTAATCTACAATAATTTTTCATAGATTTGATTTTAGAATCAAATAGGCTGGAATGGAAAAATTTAAGTAACTTGGCCATTTAAACTAAGTTACGACACTTAGATATTATTTTGTGGAATAAATGTTTGGCTGTAGGAAGATAAGAACACATGTGAGGCACGAGTTACCCTGGTTTTCAAAGAAATTTTATAACTAAGTATTTCAAGTTATAT
The DNA here is from genome assembly GCA_030765085.1 of Allium cepa. Lineage (NCBI taxonomy): Eukaryota > Viridiplantae > Streptophyta > Magnoliopsida > Asparagales > Amaryllidaceae > Allium > Allium cepa. The sequence goes on along the minus strand of CM060928.1, from coordinate 567,716,802 downwards.
GAGCTTACTCACACTGGTTTCCAGCCTGACCCGGATGTTACTTTATTGAAATGTTCGGGTCACACCGAGTATTCTAGCTTTTTAGGTTGACATTCTGGAGCTCAGGAGGCGAGTTGGATGGCAGGAACATATGGAGTATATTCCATTGTTTGTTTAAGATTGTATTGATTGTAGTCAGGGACAAGTTGTTACAACTATCCAGTTTATTTGTGAATGATTGTACTCTGATATATTGAATGTAAACTGACAATTACAGCTTTTCATTGTGTAAATGCTATTATTTGATATTATATTTTGATCCGCTGCGAATGTGGGATTCTGTGCTATTGTCTTATGTTTCTTCTTCTACCTCTTTCTTCTTTACCCTAATAATCTGCGATTCCGGCGTCGATTGCTCGACATTTCTACAGTGAACGTGTTAGCCTCGAATTTTCTAGATCAAAAATTCCGGGTCGTTACAAGAAGTCACTTACTATAACAACAGTGTTATAGTCTATGCCTTTCTCACTTTCCTAAAAACATTTATTACAACAATAAATGTTGAAATCTATGTTTGCATCACTTAGTATATTATAAATCACTTTTAAAGCCATTAGTCTTTATTTGAAAAAAATCGCTTTCAAAACATTCCTTTAAAAGATTATATTAACTTTTAAAGCGTGATCGTATTTTCTCTATAAAGCCTTACTTAAATCTCAACACAAGTCATATCCATACTTATAAAACTATGTTTATAAATTTTCTTTCTATTTTATAAAACTTCTTCCTATGAAACCTCTTTATTTATAAAATTCCATTTATAACTCCGCTCCTTTATAAATCTCACTTATTTATAAAAATCCCATTTATATATCCATTTACAAAATATTAATTACAAATCCATTTTTAATACTTGTAAAACACCATCTATAAATCTACTACTTTATTTATAAAATATCACATTTATAAATTTTTCTCTTATTATATATGTACATATATATCACTTTATATAAAATGTTTAATTACTTTATATTAGATGGCTTTTCTTCTATTTCTTTAAATTTTCCAAAAATTTTCAAAACATCAGAATTTAACTTCTCAAAATCCCTTTTATGAAACATATCTTCCAAATTCATGTTTTACAAATCATTTGATTTTACTGTGTAAACAATTTTATAAAACATGCTCATTTATTATCTTATAAATTCATTAAGCTTAACCCAATATTATTATCAGATACCTTATTTTCAAATCACAAAACTTGATTCAAAAGATATTGTATTTAAACTTTTAAATCAAACAACTAATCACTATATAAATAAGTATATCGTTTGAAAGATATTACGTTATATTCAAAATATAATCCTCGTTATTTCATTTGCAAACTTTTCAAAAATAAATTATTTATGTATGGCATTAACAAATACACACTCATATAGAAACACCCTTAACTCATTCTAAGAGACCGCTTACGCTATCCCTAATGAGAAACTCATCCTAGGGTATTATTAATTCTATCTCTGATGAGACTTTACCTCTTATCAGGATCAGGTGTTTGCTCAACTTATGCTTTGATAACAAATGTAATGAACAGAATTTTGGACCCTTAAAAATCGATACTAATACATCCTCGTTGTTTGCGTGCCGTAGATTGAAGTGCTAGAAAACCTGATCATTAAAGGAAAGAAGAAAAAAAAACATATAACCTTATACTAATGGACTAACATATATTATTTCAACATATAATCTTTATAGTGGAAAATTTTAAATAGATTTATCATAGTTTAACTTAATATCAACATGGATAGTTATAAATCCCTATCCCTAAAAATGCGGAATGCAATAGTACATAAGTGTGGTGGAAATGGATAACAATCTTCAGAAGAATATTCTAACTCCATACTCTGAGCCCTTTCAACATGCTCCAAACTAAACATGACTATCAGGCTGCCGGGAAAAATAGGGCGCTTAAGTTTAACAGAAAGAAAATAAATTTCGGGTCGATCATGGACTGGTGTGGGAAACTCAAAATACGAGTATTCGAAAACAAAAGGAATCTAATAAGACCACACTATATAAAAAAATTAAATGGGTCTTTACGTTATGATAACCAAATCATTTCTATGTATAGTCCAGTGATATTATTTTTAATGACATTCTTTGAAAACTTTTCTAATAAACTTATTCAAATAGCCAAAATTGTTACAATGGCTAAATTTGACGGCATAATAGGTTTACAACTAAGTCCGAAGGCACTTATCAGAGAATGGATTTCCAATGAATAGTGAAGTAAGGGACTATTTCTTATATTACACATTTCTAGAGCAATGTACCGAGGCCACCAACAGATGGTCCTCTATTAATTAAGACCGGCCTAACCGAGACCAACAGAAGGTACGAATAGCACCAAATATGATATCATCCCGGTCATACCCGACTTCTCCGAGATGTCTCATAGCATACACCAAAAATTTAAACCCGCCATTATAGCAGTTAGGACTAAATAAATCTTGAAAGGTTATATCATACCCTAATAGTTGCGAACCACTTAGCCAAAAAGTACCCTATTTCGCAATTCCTTAGGTGTGCGGCTTGAGGTAACATTTACCTTTCTTAGAACATTTCACTTAAAATGCCATACTTCCATTTCCAACAACAGACTATTGATTTCAAAAATAGTACAACCTCTAAGCTCGTACGCCTCAGAGAAGGGTGCTAAGCATAAGAGGGGCTACATCCTATACCACCAAGCAGATGTACATTTGTAGAGATCAATATACCGTGTTCTTCGAAATGCAACGTCAGACATTCAACCATACAAGTTGTCTAAAAATAGGAAAAATGGAGGCATTCTCCTACCACATCCTATTGGGCATGCCACTAGGATTAGTAGCAAGTAGTCCTTACATACGAAGATCCCATAACGAATGGACAACTGCTATTTATTTATCTTTGGAGCTACTCTGAAATTATCAAAAGCAATCTTTCCATTATAAAGATCCCTGCCTTCAACTTCATTGTCATTAACATGTCTTCACTTTTGAACTCATAAATTGGTTCGAAGTGGTTTTTGGATAAGAAATACCCAAATTTGACCTCGATTCCTTCGAACCAATCATCGATAAAAAAGATGTTAAGTAAATAGGTGCTTATCATTTGATTAATTACTTTATTTAGCAAAAATTATCTTCTAGAAACATATATCTTTAAAACATTTCTTTTTGGTATAAGTGTGAATACCATATCAATTTTATTTTTTAAAATCATATTGCAAAACCTTTTTTGAGTAAAAAGGGTAGGTATAAGTGGGAATACCAAATCAATTTTATTTCTGTATTCAACCTTTACTATCCATCGAATAATAAAGAAATCACCTTTTAAATTCATATAGATAGTATGGGTTGCCTCCTTGAAATATAATACAAAGTATAAGAAGATTATTTCTATATAATCGAAGTTGAATTAAATTTGTAAATTTGAATCTTTTATGCTTGCCCCGTTTTTGACATCTCGACCTTATCTATTCTCTGCCAAGGAAAAAAGCCAGGTAAGCCAGGACACTGGTTGCTTCTGAACATCTCATTAGTTTAAGCACCTACTATTTGAATCTCACGAATAGAAAACCCAATCTATTCATGGCTTTTAGAACCTAGAGTAAATCACTTGATTATAACAGCTTTTCTTTAAATCATTTTTTAAACTCCTTTAAAATAATTATGAAACCCCCATATAATATTTAAAATATTAAATAATTTATTTGAAAATTTTATTAAAGATTTGGGAGGTAATACTCAAATTTAAATTTATTTGAATAGTTATTAAAAGTGCTGCAAAAATTGCTATGATAGTGCTGTAAATAGTGCTTTAAAGGCTAATTTGATCAAAACAACTTTTCTATCATTTAAAATCCATTTTCATAACTCAAATCTCTTTTAAAAAATTTCAAAACAATTATAGAATTTATTCCATATTTTTAAGAATTGAAAATATCAATTTAAAGAATTTATTGCTTTTGTTTCCGAACTTCCAAACCGCGACTATTTTAAAAACTTGATTTGCTCATATTTTAAAATATGCTAAACAAAATCTCGATCCTTTTATTTTGTTTTAAGACTATGATTATTAAAGTTTGGAATTTTTTTTATTATAAAGAACTCCGACTTCGAATCCATCCTATAAATGGATTTAACTTTCTACGGCACGAAATCGTGAACTACCATGCCTTTTTTGACTCAACTTTCATAATTTGTCCAAACTTCACTAAATTGGGTTTTAATGTTTATAAAATATTTATAAATCATTTCAAAGGGTTTTAATGATTCCATATCACTTTTATAACTTCATTTGGAAAGTGATTTCCTTATGCAATATCGACATGTATTTAACGTAACTTGTTTATACAATTAAATACTTGGTTAAAACAACTAATACTTGATGATCAAATCCTAGTAAGCATCCGGCAATCATATCACATCATCATTATATATATAGAGAGTTTCTTACCTTCATTGGTTTCTAACTTAATGAAAATTCGATGTAGCTTCGTTATGATCGAATCAAAAGCAATGGAATCAAGCCTTCGACCTTTGGATGGGCTTGACCTTGGTGGTAGGCGGTAGTGGCCCTGCGTTTGGAAGGAGGATGTGGAGTAATTTGCGTTAGTTTTGAGGTGGAATGACATGGTATATATGTGTATGTGTTTTTTATTTTTCCATAACTTTGCAAATATTTTTTTCAAGGCGTGGAAGCCATTAAAGAAGAGATCTTAGAGCTTGAAGAAGAAGGAGGAAGAAGAAGTGAATGAGAGAGCTAAGACTTCGTATTTATTGGCAAAAATGTATGAAAAATATCCAAATGAGCATTTCCTTCTCTACCCTCAACCCACACCCCTCCTTTCCAATCATCATCCATGTTATTTCCCCCTGCCTATGTGCCTCCATAATTCCACTTCACGTCATGGCATGTGCATTGACCTTTTGTTCTTAAGGACGAAGTTTATGTAAACATATCTTAAATCTTTTGTATTGTATGTGTGTATATATATAAGTGTATATGTATATTTGTATGTATATATGTGTTCATGTATATGTTAGGGTGTGCGTGTGTATGTTATATTTGTGCACAAGACATATAAACAAGGTTGCCACAACTTTGAACAACTTCCTTTTGTACAATCGTTGAAAATCTGAAAACCGATTCTTGGTCACATTTTCACTTATAAATTAATTTACATATAAATGTAAAAAGATTGAAAAATAATTTCCCATTATTACTAATTAAACAAAATGATTTCATTTGAATTATAAAACTATATAAATTAATATTAAACAATTATTTACACAAAGTATTGTTGTATAAATAAAGCGATATATGTTTTCTTATATTTTAAAATCTAGTGTTGCCTTTATAAAACTATTATAAATGATTTAGTTTCACTTAAAATGAATTATTATCTTTTAAAAACAATTATTTGAATAATTATAATAATTATTAAATCACTAATCTCACTTTAAATTCATAAATCCATTATTAAAAGAATGCCATTATTAATGATGTCATAAATACATTTTATTTTCAAATATAAAATAAATAATTTTATTTCATATACTTGTTTAAATGGATAAGTATATGCATCTAGCTCTATGTGTGACTTTTGATAATTATAGAGCTGTTTATTGATAAAATGATTTCCTGTCAATTTATCGATATTTTTTTGAAGTATATATTTTTATAAATACTTATTCAAAATAAGATTACCATCATTATTTATTATTTAAGACAACATATCTATGTTAAAAACTTATATTTGAATATTTTAGAAATAAATATAATCTATCAAATTGATAAATTTTTGGTACATTACATCACAAATATTTCATAAAATTTCTTCCAGTTGACTTGCAGCTAGACATATAGGATCCTTAGGCCTTCTAAGGCACTCATAGACAACTCTATTGCATTTTAACCAAATTGACTACTCAATCCACTCAAATGATGATCGCTCTTAAACAACACTGAATAAGTTGAAATACAAGCAAACAACCATACAACTAATACATGACGTTCATGCATCGTTACAAAGCAATGCAATCAACTACCAACAAATTATATCACCCTTGATCTACCAAAATTAACGATCGATGTGGTCAGACACCCAAAAATGAATAAAATCAAGATTTATCCTTTTAAACCATTTTAAAGCTATTATTGGTTAGATTTAAGTTAAAAATTATTTCAACATTTTGAAATTAAAAACGTTACTTTTAAATTACATAAGAGCGTAATAAAATGTGAAATGTAAAACCACTAATCTGGATCCGAAATATCATGAATTACCTGGAAAATCCAAAATGAACAGTACTTCATGGATTCCAATGCATCCCAAATAAGAAAAAACCTAATTTCTCACTAATCCCTTTGCTAATCCCTCTAATTAGTAATTAAAGTTAGGAAAATGATAGCTTTTTGGCAGAATTGGAGATTGATTGAGTTTAGATGGTTTACAGAGGTAGAATGATGAATAAAGGATGTCCAAACAACATTACTTGACTCTAATCCCTAAATAGGCTGTAGATCATAACTCGGGCCACACTAATTATCCATCAATCTATCCTAAAATAGCTCAAATGGTCATATCTCCTAAATGATATGTCTAGAAAGCTATTGCGTAACGACCCGTATATTTAGTGGATTAAAATTAGTTAAAATTTATAAGTTTTGTAATTTAATTTAGTAGAAACTTTAAATTATAAACAAATATTGAAATAAACGCTAAATTAAATTAAGTAAATGGTGACTTAAAACCTATTTATAGAAATTTGAATAAAATCCAAATGAATTAAGTAGAAAAAAAAGATTTGATTAATATATATGTTATTTGTTCAGGGTATTGAATAAAATAGGGAATCCAATCTATTACTTATAAAGGAAAGTAGAAACCAGCGCACTCATATGTCGACAGCTGTCCCTTTCAACTGACTCCCTTTATTTCCAACTTTTTTTATCTTCCTCCCTCAACTCCTTCCCCCCCTAATTTTCCTCCAATACTACCCAATTCCTCTCACCTAACCCTTACCGCACCCCCTCCGATACTACCCAATCCGTCCTCCTCCTCCTCTCCCGTTGCCCCCCTCTTCCCTTCGCCATCGGACAAATCGAAATTCACCGTTCTCTTCACTCTGGCCGTTCAGCCGCCCCTATTTACAACGCCCCCCAATCCATTCTCCTCCGCATCTCGCCTGCCTCCCTATCCCCCTGCTTACCTGGCCTCCGCGTCAGTCCCGTTCCGATTTCCTCCTACGTCGCCTTGGCTCTCGCCCTTAACCTTCATTCGGAGATAGGTCAGTAGTTTATTTACTTTACTTCTTCCATTTTTGTTGTTGCTGTATATTCATTAACGAATTAACCCATGTAAAATGTATGACTCACCCACTGTTTGCTGCTCCAAATTGCCTGCGTTTGTTACACTAATCCCTTACATCACAGTGCTCACGAAATTCCTTACCCACTGTCCATACATTACCGCGACACTACCCTGTACAACATGACAGTATGACAGTTTACATCTGAAGTATGATATCAAAATGACCGATTACATTTTGTTCCAAATTTCCCACCTTTTTTTTGCACGAAACTGCGTACTGGAGTTGCAATACCCGGAACTAATTAGACCATGCTGCTAAGTATATACGTACTTCAAAGTTTTTATCGCTTATTATTTGTCGCATACCAAAAGTTAACAGTTACATAACTCATTTAAATATATAGTTGCTTACAAAGAGTTCGTTGTAACAAACTGTTGTTTTATTATTTCAATTTCTAACGCTTCATGTGTGTTATATTAGTAGCCTGTGGGAGAGGCTCTCCTGGTCCAAAGTGCAGTCTGTAACTGGACAAACGGATGTTCAGGTATTCGTACCATTGGGAGAGACAGTGTATCGTCTTCCTTAATTGTACCGGGTAAATTCCAAATCATTGTTTTGCTGTAACAGTCCCTCCTCTCCCTTTGCAGACAGTAATAACGTGGTTTCTTCAACATTGCATCGCCTTGCTACCAGCAGAGGCTTGCTGATTCGTTTCTCCATATTCGGTACAATATAAGTTCATCTCATTAACTGCTGTGATTGCTACTGCTACGTGTTTACTTCTCATCATATTACAACTAATTATTTCATGGACAGTCATGCAGTACGGTGCTTACATGTTAATCATACAAACTAAAACATATTATTCTTCGCCCCCGACCAACTGTATCAGCCGAATACAGATACTCAGTTAGAATGTTCAAAAATAAAATTGTTTGGGAAATGGATTTTCCACATCATTCTGTTATCTTAACACCACTTCAAATGCACCTTACTTTACTCCACATACTTTGAGTTGACTTTATTGTTTAAGTGGATTATGATCTGCAAACACCACCGCTTCCGTATGTCCTCCGTTCCAATTCCGTAACTCCGTACGTTATACGAAGACGTGAGAGAACATTTTTTTTTAAATTGTAATGTGGTTTTCACTTCCACCTGATGGGAGGTGCGTACATGAAACGGTCAGTTGTAACGCAGCATTGTTAAGGTCAATAACCCAGTCATCCTTATGTTTACCCCCTTTGTCACAATTGTAATTGAGTAACATAATGTTGGTTTACATTTTTGTTCTAACACAACAGTTTACTGTTTGAAAATATGTACGTTGCAACTTTATGAAGCACATATAAAATAATTTAGTAACATGAGATTAGTGAATAATATGGAAAAAAATTGTAACAACCCGCATATTTATCGATTTTACATTTAAATATTTTTATTTAAATATTAAATCGTTAATCGGATTTTGGTCCGAAAAACTACTTTTTGCAAACGGTCAAATTAGGACTCGAGACCACTTCCATTGAGTTCGAAATGTCGTTTACAACTTTTTAAGTATAAACATCGATAGGTTTGGAGTTAGTGAAATTTCACTAACTTTTCCCGCTTTGGACTTTGGGTTAGTTTAGCCTATTAAGCCCAAGTTCCAACCCTCTTCTCCTCACTCTTCATAAATTTCCTAACTAACTCAAGCTTTAGCATTAATGGTGAAGAGAATGGGAAATTAAAACTCCAAGCTCAAATTCAATTGCAACTCCATCATTCAACTCCAAATTCAAGTAGAAGATATTGGATTCAAGCTTTGGATTGCTTCTCCTTGCTTTCAAGCTTCATCTTCATAAATTTTAGTGCAAAGGTGAGATTTTTATCTCACAATTCTAGCCTATAACTAAATTGGACTGTTGGGAATGATTCCCCATCACTTTAGCATGTGCATTTGCATTTGGTTTGGATTGGATTGGCGAAAAACTCCAATTTTTAGCGTTTTTGACAAAAAACTGCAGTTAGGTCGCACTGCCTCGGAGTTAAGTCGTTTCTGGCCATCGCTAAGTCGTCCACGAGTTAAGCCTAAGTCGTAAGTCGCGCGCGTTGAAAAGTCACCGCCTTTGTATTTCTGTTCGCCTGTGTTGAGTCGTTCACGAGTTAGAGTGCTAAGTCGGCTGCGAGTTAAGAGTTAAGTCGTTCGTGTGTTATCTCGTAAGTCGTCTCCGACCTAAGCTCCAGTAAGTCGTTCGCGTGTTATCTCGTAAGTCGTTCACCCTTGAGTCGCTGAGTCGTTCAACCTTGAGTCGCTGAGTCGTTCACCCTTGAGTCGCTGAGTCGTTCAACCTTGAGTCGCTGAGTCGTTCACCCTTGAGTCGCTGAGTCGTTCAACCTTGAGTCGCTGAGTCGTTCACCCTTGAGTCGCTGAGTCGTTCAACCTTGAGTCGCTGAGTCGTTCACCCTTGAGTCGCTGAGTCGTTCACCCTTGAGTCGCTGAGTCGTTAACCCTTGAGTCGCTGAGTCGTTGGACCCTTGAGTCGCTGAGTCGTTAGACCCTTGAGTCGTTAGGTCGTATGACCCTTGAGTCGTTAGGTCGTTAGACCTCATTTTGCTTTAGGTCGTAAGCCGCTTGTCTTCACTTAGGTCGTACCGTGACGGGGCGCTGCCCCGCACCCCGCCGGGGGCGCTGCCCCCTGGACCCCCGCGACCTGACCGGGCAGGTCGAACCCCGTATAACTCTGCGTAGGCGATCTTATCTGAAGAACATTCAACCGAACTTCCTGAGCTGATTTCCTTGGATTTTTATCACATCTTCGAATGTGATCTTTGTGGTTGATTGTTTCTACAATCGCTTCTGTGATTTGTCACTTTAAAATATGAAGGTTTCAATACTAGTAGTAAATATTTTCTTAAACCGTTTTCCAATCTATTAGTATATACAAGCCTTTACCTCACTCGGATGAGAAATCTAATTAAACGACTTAGTAAAACAAGTGGTATGAAACGCTTGCGTTCACTTCGTCGGTTAATTCTTGGACTTGTTCGATTGAACCCCTTGTGACAATTTTATTAGTGAAGATTTACAGTTTGTTCGTAAACATTTAAGTTAAGCAAGTGGTTATGGGACATGAAGCTAAACTTCTATATTTACTAGCTTAGTGTAATTGACACTTCTCGTTGATCTTGATGATCGCTTTATGAATTAGACTAGCAATTGCGCGATGTCTCTTTCATTGCAAGGTTAGACTAGACACCACTTGTGTGATTCCATTCACACATACCTTTCTGCTTTTTGGTTAGTCTTGACCTCATTCTGTGTGATTCCACTCACACATGTGGGGTAGCTCCCCATGGTCTTCGGACCGTCATGTGATAGGCCTCTTTCCCTTTTTATGATTTCTGGATTTCTCGTGTTGATTTCTGGAATTTGTGTCATTGACTTGTTATGAGTACAAGTTTAGGGTATGATGCCCCCTTCGAATCTTTGAGAAGATTCTTGTGATATTGATTATCTCTTATTGATTGATCTTCTGTTGATCATTATTTACATACTTATAGCGGTATGTCGTTATGGATGTTTATGTTTATGCCATATCTTTTATGTTATATCATGTCATCTGATATTTATAGCTAGACTGATCCGTTTATTATTTTCTTAAATAATACTCGGATCAGACCGAGATGTTACAGGTGCTTCTGCTTGACTTCTTCCCAGGGATTCATCACTCTGACTTTTGGCTAACTGTTTAGATTAGCAGTTTTTGCTGTATACACTTGAGATATAGACTCATAGTTGTATTCTTTTGTATAGCACGTGTTGCTATTCTTTTGTATTATCGTGGATCTTATTGACCACTACTCTGATGTACACTTTCATGTGTTAGATATATATTCATATCTTCTTCCGCCTTTGTGATATGGATATCTGTGACTGATTTGTGATATGATTATTTCTATGTTTGTTTCCGAAGATTATTTATAGCCACCGTGTGATAAGCTATTACATGGATGGTCGCTCCTCAACAGCCTTATTCTCCGTGCTAGTTGACAGCACTTCTCCGGAGTGTTCTTGGCTAGCGTGGGTATAGAGGTGGGGCGTCACAAAAATTGTCCAAAGGCTGGGGTGGGGAATTGGAGTTATCACTTTTCTGACCTACACTCTGTAATTTGTGCATTATCAGAACTCGATGATATGTTTTTAACATGCGCAGAGGTCAACATGTTCTTAGGTCATTTCTGACAACCCAAACATTTACGGTATAGACAGTACTGTGAACAGATGTCGGGCAACTACTGTAGACAGTAGTAGGGACATGATGCCTTGCACTCCTGTTCATCTTTCCCCTTTGTATGTCCGGATTTCTTTGTATTAGATGTGTCATTACAGTTATGCAAAATATGATATATACTATGGTGTCTTTTACAACGGAGCACATGCAGCCCGGTAACTTCTTCTCCCCTGTCTTTTTCAGGTCTTCAAATGGGATGATTCTCAATGCTGAGTAACGAAGACTTAATACTCACGGAAAGGTATTTATCTGCTCACCTATTCCTGCCGATTTTAGTGATACTCATTTTTATCCTATAGTACGTAATGTTCAATATAGTTTTCCCCATTTTTATCCTATTTTTGGTGGGGTAATTCCTGTTGTTTAAGTAGAACAACGTAATTCTGTTAACTTATTATTCTCAAAAAGGTGGGGAACAGCATATATGTATAGTTCTGAGAAAACAGACCAAAAGGCCCATTCATTTGATTATAACGTGAAAGAATAATTTGATATTTAATTTAAACAAATCTCCTCAAAATTTTGTTCTCCTACAGTAGAATAAATTCTTCAATAATGTTTTCAAATTCCAAAGCGGAAGTTATGTATTGATATTTTGTAGATTGGCATGAGTGTACACAGTACAAATGATGTACTGTTTGTTTTTTTACATGTAATGTATTCTGTTCGCTATGATTGATTAGTTTGGGTATAGACTTCACACAACATATTCATACCCAGAAGTTAAGTCATTCTTTGTCAGCTATGGAAGACTTTGACAGATAATGACAGATGTAGGAGAAATCCCAGTTTTGGTTAATGGATGAGGATTTTGATTTGTCATGTGATGTAACATCGATCCTGAAGATATCATTTTATAGTTGGCCATTTATTTCCTCTTACGCATCTCTTTCACCTAATATTATATTGACATAAGTTTGACATGCGTGTTATACATGTGTTACCAGGCTTATTCATTCAAGCAGTAAAAAAGGACATTTTTTTGTGCAACAATGCAAATCATGTAGCTAACAGTTAAATGTGTTAAGTTTAGTAAGCGGTAAATATAAGCAGTCCACTGAATGAGTTCTAGAGTTTGTATTTGAAAATACTTGAAAAGCAACCAACTCCTCCTTTTGTGTTGTCAAATTAATAGGTTACCAAATATCTATTTTTTCAAACTAATTTACGTACAACAGTTTTAGACATCAATATGAATTCAACAACTCAATTGTATTAATTGCATATACCTATGATAATCTTATGCAGTACAAATTGAATATCCCATAATAATTGTGTAATACATTTTATTCTACCCTTACAAGCCCATGGTTCGATGAACCATGGGCTAAAAAATATACTGTGTTCAATGACCCCTTTTCAAAATTGTGCTCCTCCCAAATAAAATTCAAAGCTCATCTGTAATTACACAAAGCATGAGATTGTAATTAAAAATTATACAACAGTAATAATGCATGAAAACCTTAAAGTTTCTGAGCAATTTTTTTCCCCATTATTCTATGCCTCTTCGTATTATGAGCTGTTATCAGCGGCACACTGTTATTTATACAGTGACGCACACCCCCTCACACATATATGGACACGGACAGACAAGTGCAACTTCAGTTTTCCACTCTTTTCACTGTGCTATAAATATCACACATGCATAATAAGAGTTTAGATTGATCGCGTGATGTTACTGATTTCATATTGATATTACATTAACTGTGTAGTACACGCGTTTACTCTGCTTCTGCCCTGTATGCTGTCAATGTGCTATTTAATTTTTTCTCCTAAATTATACCGATTTCTTCAATAACGTTTTGCATATGTTGAAGCGGAAGTTATCCAGTGATATTTTGTTAAGTGGAATGAGTATACAGTGTAAATGATGTACTGTTTTGTTTTTTTGGATGCACTGTATTTTGTTTGCTATTGTTGATCACTTTGGGTATGGACTTCAAACATATTATTCGTATCCAGAAGTTAAGTCTTTGTTTGTCAGCTATGCAAGATTTTGACAGATAGCGACGATGCGGAGCCATAATGGCCTGCTCAAATTTCCTACATTAAATTCAATGTATTCAACATAGTTTTGTCATATTTCAAACCTTCCAGCGAAAGATTTGACATGCGCATCGTACAACTATAAATCGTTGAGTTGTTTATGAATTTGTAAGTTGGTCTGAATATAATTGCAATATTTTTGTGCACAATCGCCATCCTACGTTGTTGTTATGTTTATTTTTTGTTATTTCCATGCTTATCGTACGAATACTACGATTCTATTTTACTTTCAGTGCTGTATTATATTGTTCCGAATTCAAAAAATCTGCGTAACGAATATTACAGTGTAATTTTAATTGGAGGAGGTGGTTAGCCAGGTCCATGAACCATAAAGTTGACGCCTTTTTTGTAACGACCCAGTATTTTCAACCATTCGCATCCATTATAAGTGTGTAGGTAGACACTCATGCCGGAATTGAATTGCTCAAAATACCGCGTTGTAAATAAAAATTTGGCAAATCTCAGAATATACAGTAAATAAAAATCACAGATCACAGACACAGAGTAATAATAATGCAGCGGAAGTAAAAGAGATAGTAGCTCATGAAGCTACTATATCAATATATCAGAGTTACATAAGATACAATACAAGAAATAAAGTACAACAGAAGTTTAAATATGATAACCAAGTACAAGCTGAATAGAACAACCGAACTGAAAGGATGAAACTTGACAAGTAGGTAATCTCCAGCGATTCCAATCTCCAAAAAGTGGAAATCCAAATCTGTGAATATTCAGGCTGACCCGAGCGTAAATAAAAATACAAACACTCGAGTCAGGACATACATACTTATACAATGTAAACCAACTCAAGTGAACTGCAGTAAAGGTACAAGTAACTTAGAATATGCTTGGGACCGCCCATCCTCTAAGGATTCGTTAAACTATTTACTATGTAGTAATATACGCTATATACAGTAGTGTCTAATCAGTAAAGTATAATCATATAGAAAATAGCGTTAAGGGGATGGTGAACCTTAACGCGGTCGGATTTTTAAAACCAAAATCGTAGTGGGCTCTCTATAAGGAGATGACACGGCACGCGAGGCAATGCCAGGGTGGATACACCGTTTGCACTCCTGGACCGGTGGTGATGGCAAGCCAGCAGCTTCCGCCCACCTCGAACAATACCCCCGAATCAAAGTGGCGCTACATATCGAATCGCAAAAGTAATAGAATGGTTTCCGATGGAGCATGCTCGATGAAAGGGTGCGACCCTTTGTGTATCCCGGTATAGCTCCTGTTTTAGTCATTTATACCAACTCACGGGAGTTGGGTCCACGTAAATATACCTCGAGAACGTCGCCACCATCCTACTTCATTCTGGAATCTCCACCGCGTACACAGTTGTTAAAGTGGTTTTCGGTATTGGCCGGCTATAAGACAATATCCGATCCCGGTCTCTTTAACAACCAATCGTTATTATAACCCGTAGTTATAACGTTAAAACAATATTTTATACTTCAAAAATAAAATGTCATTTCAACCCAAATCTTTATCAAAATAAAGATTAAATTATTTCCAAACCATTTCAATATATCATCATACCATATATTTCGATTCAAATATTTATCAAAATAAATATCAAGTCATTTCTAACCATTTCAATATATTAAATTATCATATCCTTTCAAAACTTCCTTTCAAATCATTTTAATATATCAAAATATCATATCCTTTCAAAACTTCGTTCAAAATATCTTATCTTTCAGCACTTCCTTTCAAATTATTTTAATATCGAAATGTCATATCTTTCAAAACTCCATTTTCAAATCATTTTAATATATCAAAATATCATATCTTTTCAAACCACATTTCAATCATTTAATATATCAAAATATCAAAACCACGTTCATTTCAAATCATTATTCATTTTATTCAATTTAAAATACCATTTCAATTCACATTTCAAAACAGTTTATATTCCAAAATCATTTTAATCATTAAATGAAGTTATTATGTTTAATAATTAAATTATTAAATTGTCAAAAATTTCAACTTTCAAAGTTCATTTATTCACTTAAGTTTATCAAAACAGTGAAAATTCGTTTTTCGCAGTATTTAGAAAACACTACGGAAAGTTACATTCAAAACAGTTCAATTTAACAAAAAACATCATTTTAAAATGTTGTAATAGGGTTTACTTAAGTTTCAAATAAACTTAGTTAAATTCAAAAATTATAGCACTTACAAAAATTGCTATAATAGCTTTTAATTCAATTTAGCTTTTTAGTCCATTATCATCAACTACAGCATTTTCAAATGCTGTAAAATCATTTACATTGTAATTAATAGCGTTTCAAAAATGCAGTCAATTAACTTCAAATATTCAATAAAATTTCTCAACAATAATATTTTTATTTAAAACATTTTTAACTTATAAAATCATACATTTTCACATTTATAAACATCATTTAATTTTCCTCAAGTTCATGATTTTATAAAGTTAAATTTCCATTCAAAATCAAGATTTAATAATAATTCACTTATTAAATTGCAATGTTCAATTTTAAATCCATTACATTAAATTTCAACTTAACACTTAAGTTCAAATTCTCAAATATAACTTAGTTTTATTTTTATTTACTTAACTAAGAGTTCACTTTTAAGTCAATTTCATAAATTTCCAATTTTAGTTATATTTTAAAATTTCAACTTAAATATTCATTCATTTCACATTTCAACTTTATTAAAATCATTAATATGATATAAAATCACTTTAAATTAATTTAAATTCAAAATAACATAAATTTACCATATTTTCAAAGTTAATTTAAATTCCATTAAAAATTGAATCAAAATTTCCAAAATAACTTACATTCATATTTTCTAACTTTTCCATAATTTATTTAACTTATAGATTTCCAGAAAATAAATAATACTTTACAAAAATTATATTTTTATTTAATTTTTAATCAAGATATTAAAATAATTAAATTTCTAAAATATTTTAAATTTTTTGGAAAAACATATTTTAACTACGAGCCTGTATATAATTTTCTACGCTAGGTAAAGTGATACGGGTAATATATCGTTTCAACCCGTAATTTACAAAGAAAATCCGGGTTTTATCATTTCAAACCCGCAATCCCAAGTTAAAATAAATTAAATAAAAAACCGTTCGAGCCTATCATTTCACCCCATAACGATTTTTCCCTATTCCAAAGTTCGTTCGGGTATGTATCATTTCAACCCATAGTGATTCTAATCTAAAGGGAACTTGTAGTGTGATGAACAGATAAAATAAACAGAATAGCATGAAATAACAGTAACATATAATATAATAAGTGTAATAACAGGTGTGAACATCATATGATAATAATATAAGCATATATAACATGTTAATATAGTTCTACAGATTCACAGGGTGTCAATTTACTACTTATATAAGTACATAATGTCTGGTGAGAAATACTCACATTTTTATGCTGGGGATATTAATTTGAATGACACAACAGATCCAGAAGGCACGACCTTTGAATTTGAGTGGATAGAAATAGCTGAGATATCATCTTGTAAACAACCCCAAAACAAGACAATATAACTTATGAATATTCAACCAAAATATTGAAATAAATTGAAATTGAAAGGTAACAAAGACAAGATAACTTGACCTTGTTACAACCATTCCAAAGCTCGACTAAGGGGGTTCATTTTCTCAGCCATGATGATAATATGAGTGTGGGAGAGACAAGGTTAACTTCCTTGAATACAAGAAACAAACCAAACCAAATATACATTAATAACCAAATCACAACAGTATAAATAACTTGCAAATACATGCACAAAACATTTTCAAACCAATTTCACTTGCTTCCATCTTGCATAGGCTCAGCCATGGCTAGAAAGTGCATGACTATGGCATGTTCTAAGGTCTGGCTATGGACCTGTAGGGGTCGGCCTAACCTAGAGGAAGTGGTGCAAAATTTTGTGAAGCAAGATCTAATGCTACAAGGCAAAAGCAAGGGTTTTGGTCCATATTTGGCTCGACCTATGGCACACTTGGGCTCGGCTATACTTACTCCAGATCTAGACAGTAAAGAGTGATGCTGCAGAAGTGGCCAAAGGTCGTGTAGTTGCTGGTGGTGGTGGTTCTAGGGGTGGCCAAAGAGGTTTGGAGGTGGTGGACATGAATGGTGCTTGGTTATGTACATTTAGGTGGTGTTTGTTTAGGTTTTTGGTGGATCTATTTCAACATGGGGCACGGCCAGTGGCTAGGGGTTGGAATGGAGGAGGTGTTGGTCAGGTGTGGTGGTGATGGAGGTGGCCAAGGTGGAGGAGGAAGGAGGAGCTGAGCCTAGAAGAAGAGATAGCAAGTGCAAATCAAGTAAAACAAAGGAAAACATAGGAAAAGAAGAAGTTTTTACCAAATTTTTTTCTCAATCAATGGAGGCCGGCTATTTTGGAGCTGAGAAAGTTTTGTATACGAGATTGAAATGAAAAATAATTGGCTGGAGGAAAGAGTGAAGTCGACCAATCAATTGAATTAGAAAAGGTTGGAAAACAAAGAGGCAGGAAAACGAAGAGCCTTGAGCAACTAAAGAGACACAAACTCTTCAAATTTCCATTATTTTCTTTTTAAATTTTATATAACTGAAATATATATATAAACTCAAATAAAATACGAAAATTTAGTAAATAAACAAAAATAAATAAATAAATTATTAATTATATATAGTTTAATTAAATAAAACAGCAAAATCTGCAACTAGTCTTGAAAATATGAAAAATAAGTGCAATGAACTTGGGAAAATTTTTATGTACTTAAAAATATTTATAAATAAAGATTAGAACACAAAATAAAATGAATTCACAAAAATAAATAAATAAATTTAAATATAGTTTAGATGAAGAAAATAGCAGAAAAATTGAAACAGCTTTTAAAATAGGAAATAAATACAGTAAATTTCGGAAAAATTATATTATCATTTTAAAAATATTTAAAAGTCAAAATATACATAATATAACATATTAAAACATATTAAAATAAAATATGACAAAGAAAGTAAAATTTATACAATTTAAAATAACAAAATTGCAAAATAAACAATTTATACTCAAAATTGAAATGTACATATCTTTTGCAGTTTAACTCTGTTTCAACGAAACAAAAAGCAGTGTTCAAGTTATTTAATCTATTTTCATAATAAAATATAAAATTTAACATTTAAAATGATTTAAATTTTAATTTAAAAGTCAAAGTTTAAACAGTTTGAGTAGAAATTCACCTTTCAGTAAAATATTCAAATTATACTAGTTTGAACTACAAATCACTTAATAATCATCATTTATATTTAAAGATGAAATGTTTGAAATAAAAAAAAATTAAAAAATTAAAAAATAACAGAAAGTTCAATTTAAATAATATACAAAAATCTAGGGTAGTTACATTTTTCGTAAGGCCGACTACCTTCGGACTGTCAGTACACTAACATGTAAATTCCCATACTGAGATGGCATTGTGAATATAAAACATATGGGAGAATGACCTTATGTGGAAATAAATTTTGAAACAATATCAATAAAACTACCCTATATCCCCTCAAAGTTATATAAAATTACAAATTTATGTCAAATCCCACTTTTGGTTACTGGATGAGGATTGTGATGTATCATGTGAATCTGTAAATCTGTTTATTTGTTGTTTGTTTTGTGTGACCAGGCTTTATCATTCAACCAATTTTTTTTTAGAAAAAATTCAACTATTTAGGTTGAAGAATTTGCAACCATAATTACAGATTTCACCTACAGCTTGCAATGCCATATGAAAGGGTTGTTTTGTTCACACCATATTAATGAGTGGTTTTCCGTCTGACGTACCATGTTCAAAATACTCAGTGCATTCTAAAATCATCTGCTTTTAGACTTTTGTATGGCAGTACTGCACAATATTCCTCCTACTGAACATTGATTTTTGCATTACATATCCTCCTGATCATGTTTCTGTACAAACGCCTGTCCACTAGGCTCAATTATTTTTAACTGTATGATTGACTAATGGACCACACAGTCTGTATGCACATAACTATGTCGAATTCTATCGGTCACTGCTGTTGTAAGTTAAGAAATTTGATGGGGAGTAGTACCATATTTATTTGTACTCTGTACGTAATACTATTTATTGGCACTTATGCAGGATGTACAAACTACATACTGTGTTGTTGACGATTGTAACACGTTGCAGGTCTTTTGATTAATCAGAAATGATGGAAACTACTGAGGTGGCTAGGAACGCTAGAGCTGAAAGAAGAGGTGCACTCAACGTGAGAAAAAGGAAAAGGACTGCAGTTTTGCAGAATGAGGGGTCACTGATGGAAGGTACAAGCGACTGTCATGGAGGTGTGTCATGTAGGAGAAAGATAACTTCAGGACGAAGTGGCCGTTATGGTAGGTTCTGTTGGTGTACATATTGTTATTTCATTCACGTACTAACAGACTACAACTGCTGCTTTCCGCTGTAACAAAATCAGGGAAAAAAATATATGGACAAACTGCCTTGCCAAATTCACGCATCAGTGTGTTTGCAAAAATAGGCACAGGTAATGGTGTACTCTTCATCTCCCTGTCTCTTACAAAATATAATATAACCTGGAATAACTCATTTGCATATTCCATTGTAAACATATTTTTGTTAGCTAATATCCAATGCAGAAATTGTACGCTTTGCACAATAAATTTAACTTTGTTGTTAATTAAACTTAAAACGGTTCATCCACCACTTTGTTTACTGTTCGTACGTTTACAGTACACATTCGTATTAGGAACAATGAGTCATAAACTGTTCACACAGGTGCTGTAGTGCAGCCATGGAATTTTGGTGGTCCTACCTCTGTTTGCTCAAGTTGTAATTCAACAGTTTGGTACGAAGAAAGGAATAGGAAGTCTAGAAGACCCTTGAATCCAAAGTTTTCTATTTACTGCAAGGATGGTAAAATTAAGTTACCACGGTACAAAAAATGCCCTGAGTATTTATATCAACTGCTTGATTACAATGGTGGCCGTGACAGTTCAAATTTCAGAGAGAACATACGGGTATATAACGGGATGTTTGCATTTACATCTATGGGTGGGCGTATTGATAATTCAGTGAACGTAGGTCGGGGTCCTTACGTATTTAGAATCAGCGGGCAGAATTATCATAAAATAGGCTCTATGCTTCCCACTGAGGGGCATGCTAAATTTGCACAGCTGTATATCTACGACACAGCCAACGAGGTTACAAACAGACTTAACGCGCCTGGGTTGTCCGCTAGCCAGTCTACAAACCCCCATATTATTAAAAATTTAATATCTATGTTCAATGACTGTAACGAGTTGTCTAAGGTGTTCCGCATGGCTAGAGACAGGTATGAGAGTAGTAGTTTGACCAATGTATCACTTCATTTGTTGGAAAGGAGGGATAGAGATGGTAGGCAGTACAATCTACCAACAACTTCTGAAATTGCAGCGTTAGTTACAAGGAATGGTAGCCGAAGCGAAGGTTATAGGGATATCATAATCGAGGAGAAAAGTGGACTACTTAAGAGAATTAACGAGAAACACCCCAGTTTTATGGCCATGCAGTATCCCATCTTATTTCCCTATGCAGAGGATGGTTACAGACTTAACATTCCTTATCAATCCGTTGAACCATCTGATATCGATAAGGACGACATGGTAACCATGCGTGAATACTATGCTTACATACTGCAGTACAGAGAGGGAGATGGTAATATATTGCTTTATGGTGGGAGATTGTTCTAGCAGCTAATAGTTGATGCATACTATTGCATTGAGGAGGACAGATTGAATTGGATTAGAAATAACCAACATAACATTAGATCTGAACTGTACAAAGGGCTGAAGGATGCGGTTGCAGCAGGTGACACATCGGCTTTGTCTATTGGCAGGAGAATGGTTTTGCCTTCTTCTTTCACTGGTGGGCCTAGGTATATGCTTCAAAACTACCAAGACGCAATGGCAATTTGTCGATGGGCTGGTTCTCCGGATTATTTTATCACATTTACATGCAACTCTCAATGGCCGGAGATTAAGGAGTGCTTAAAAAAAATTCCAAGTCAAAGGGTAGAAGATAGACCTGATATAATTTCACGTGTTTTCCAAATAAAGTTGCAGCAATTAACGCAGGACATAAAGGAAAAAGAACATTTTGGAAAAGTAAATGCAGGTACGTCACATCATGCACTTAAATTTCGTTCAAAATAGTTACATACACTGCCAATATTGATTAATTTTGGTTAATATGTTTCCAGCTTTGTACGCTATTGAATTTCAAAAACGTGGCTTGCCTCATGCACATATCTTACTGTTTGTACGGGCAGAGGACAGACCTAAAACGACAGCTTAGGTGGATAAGGTGGTCAGTGCAGAATTACCAGACCGTGAGGCAGATCCTGTTGCATTCCAATCAGTTAGTCAGTTTATAGTACATGGACCATGCGACGTTCTTAATCCTAACTATCCATGTATGATAAACGGTAAATGTTCAAAACATTACCCAAAGCGGATCAATTACGAAACGACGTACGACAAGCATGGGTTTCCAAATTACAGAAGACGCAACAATAATAACTTTGTCACCACATTATCTGGGGTTAATCTAAATAACTGTTGGGTAATACCGCATAATGTGAGTTTAGTTGTGAAGTATCAAGCACACATAAATGTTGAGATATGCAATCGTGCGAAGTCTGTTAAGTATTTGTTCAAATACATACACAAAGGTCATGATAGGGCTGCTGTTGTAATTGAGGAAAACAATGTTACAAACCAGAATTTTATTCGAGAGGTGGATGAAATAAAGACTTATATAGATTGTCGTTATATATCAGCTTCAGAAGCAAGTTGGAGAATTTTCAAATTTGATATTCACTATCGAAAACCTTCAGTCGAACGATTACACTTTCATTTACCAGAAGAGCAAAACGTTGTTTTTCATGATGGCGATAATTTGGCTGAGGTAGTATGTCAACCTGCTATTAGCAACACTATTTTCACTGAATGGATGGAAACTAATAAAATTAGTGCAGAGGCACGAAAGTTAACATATGTAGATTTTCCTACAAAATGGGTATGGAACAAAAAAACGGGCAAGTGGACAGCAAGGAAAAAAGGGGACACAATAGGTAGAGTTTATTTTGCTCATCCAACATGTGGCGAACGATTTTACTTACGGCTGCTTCTAAACATTGTCAAAGGACCAACCAGCTATGAAGAGATAAGAACCGTTAATTCCGTTGTTTACGACACTTTTAAAAGTGCGTGTGTTGCACGCGGATTACTTGAAGACGATAATGAATGGAACATAGCGTTAACCGAGGCGTCACGTTGGGCAAGTGTAGCGTCTCTACGTGAACTTTTTGTTATGTTACTGCTTTTCTGCGAAGTATCCAACCCAATACAACTTTGGAATAGAAATTGGAAAATGTTGGCAGACGATATTGAATGGCGTCATGTTCGTATGCACGAAGAACAAACTGAGCGTTATGATGACCGTCAACTTAAGCTGGAGATTGTACGTGAATTAGAAAAGGTAATGAATAAAAGTGGTAGATCTGTGTCAGAATTTAACTTCATCCCTACATCGGACCTTATTTCAGTTTTCACAGGTCACTGTACCTTGCTAACATCCGAATATGATTATGATATTGAAATGTTGAAAGCTGAGTCACAACCCCTTCTGTCGTCTTTAAATTTTGAGCAGCAAAAGATATTTAACACTGTGCGTGGCTCTGTTGACCGTAATGAAGGTGGTTTCTACTTTGTTTACGGAAGTGGGGGTACTGGTAAAACTTTTCTATGGAAAACCATTATCACTTACTTCAGAGCAGAATTGTTTTAGCCGTCGCTTCTTCTGGTATAGCATCCTTACTTTTACTCGGCGGTAGAACCGCCCATTCAAAATTTAAAATTCCACTCATTGTCGATGATAATTCAACATGCAACATATCAAAACAATCTCCTTTAGGACAGCTGCTCAAATCCACTGATTTAATTATTTGGGATGAAGCACCTATGATGCATCGTAATGCCCTTGAGGCATTTGAAAAAAGTTTACAGGATATAATGCAGGTTGGTAATGATTACGGTCCTTCCAGGCTTTTCGGAGGAAAGACGGTTTTACTGGGAGGTGATTTTAGACAAACTTTTCCAGTAGTGCAGAAAGGTACTAGAGATATGGTGGTCTCTTCTTCCATCAGCAATTCGTATCTATGGTCGAAGTGTAAGGTTTTCATCCTCACAAGAAACATGAGACTGCAACGATCAACATGCAACCCCCGTGAAATGGAGAAAGTTGAGAAGTTTGCACAATGGGTGCTTGACATTGGAGATGGAAACTTGGATGCAGTTTCACTACACGGTGATGATGATCCTTCGTGGATTACTATACCTTCTGAATATCTTATCGATGTTGGAGATTGTGGTCTAAAAAATATGGTTGACATTATATATCCTGATTTGCATAGGAGGTTACCAGAAAAAGAGTATTTACGCACACGATGCGTGCTTGCTACGACTAACGAATTTGTTGAGGAAATTAACTCCTACATCCTTTCTCAAATTAACAGTGAATTAGGGTCCTATTTCAGTGCTGATTCCATCAGTCCTTCATCTGAACAAGTGGACGATCAACATACTCTTTATCCTACCGAATTTCTTAACACTCTAAAAATATCTGGATTACCTAACCACATTCTGCAGTTGAAGATAGGAGTTCCAATTATGTTGTTACGAAATTTGAACCAGATGTTAGGCCTTTGCAACGGAACATGGTTAATTGTAACGCAACTTGTTGAAAGGGTTATTGAAGCTGAAATAATTACCGGTACTAATATCGGTACAAAGGTACTCATTCCTCGCATCATTCTCACGTCTGCGGATACAAAATGGCCGTTTGTGTTACGTAGGCGACAATTCCCCGTGAAGGTTTGCTTCTCAATGACAATAAATAAAAGCCAAGGGCAAACATTAGAGAATATAGGCATATATTTGCCCCTCCCTGTTTTCAGCCATGGTCAGTTGTATGTTGCTGTATCAAGAATATCTTCATACCAGGGTATTAAGTTTTTAATTGGTCAATTGGAGGGTGGACGTCGGGGGTTGACCAAAAATATTGTATATAAAGAAGTTTTCAACGGTTTATCCGGTAATCACATCTTACATCGTTTACTACATGCATTTTACTGCTGCCTTTCTCAATCAATTCCGTTAACATTCTTGCTTCTGCTTTCAGGATGAGGTTATGGAGGAAAAAAATGCGGTTACATGACCGGTTTCTGTTGTACCTATTTTTACCCACTACCATCTCTTCATCTTCACACTGCAAATTAATTTCTCCCTACTTCACGCACTGTCTACCCTCAGTACTACTATCTGAATTTTTATTGTATATTTTTTCCCCATGAACTTATATATTTGCAACTTACTGGTGTGATATATTCATTGTTAAAATAGCTCATTTCCTGTTTTGCCCGATTTCTCTTCCACACCTACATTTTCAAACTGTCTATGTTTGATGCTCATATTTAATGATTATTAGTAACCGGATGGATGCTGATATGTCTGCACATTCTGTGATATAGTAAAACTTTTTTTCCTGTCCACCGCTTTAGAAAATGTAGTGGGTCAACTACATCCTATATTCACACATTTATTTCTACCTAACTATGAGTTAATTTAAATTTCTATGTTATTGATCTGTGTCTGCTGTACTGTTTACTGCATGTTCTGTTTCAAGCTAACAACACTGACCTCCCATTCTACACTTCTGACCTGAACAAGTCGTCCGTAACTGCTATTATGTGCGGCAGTATTGCAAGAACACATATTTCTCTACGGACACATACTATTCCAATATGCCAAGTTTTGAGTATTACTGATATAATTACAATTATTGGTTGAGATTATGGACAGATTAATTGGTGACAACGGAATCGAGCTCATCCGGATTATCATCTGCTACACTGCTTCTGATATGTATATTACTTTCTCTTACTGTTTGTTCAGTTTTCACCTCCTGAAACCCTCCAAGTTCAACAAAATTTATTTCTGGCAAAGTCAGTTGCCGCTAAAGCATGACTGTATGACATTTTACTCAAACACACATTTACTACAAGATCAGGTTTTCATCCAATTTGTCATGGATACTTGGTTCATGTAATTTTCTGATCTTCTACTTTTGAATTGTCGTTTTTCGGAATTATTTCTACAAACGTTGGTTTGAAACATGAGATTTTATTTTACTGTCATTCGTTATTTACCTTTTATTGCATAAACCATATTTGTACACCATATTTTGCTCATCACCGTTACAGTAAATCTATATGAAACAGTATCCTCTCTTCAAAGTATCACCTTATTGACCTATTTTGGTATCTTTTACTACGTTTTTTACGGCTTTTTTTGTTCAAATATGATTAGTTTTACTTGTATATTTGGAGAAATGGATACTCATATCTGTTTCACCTTTTGGACTTCAGTCTAAACTTTACTGTAATGTAATTGTTTTGTCTTCATTTTATTTTTATAATTACTGATGTATTGACTTTCTGGTTTGAAAATATTTTTTTGGTATTTGTTTGACTCAAACTTTTGCCATAGTCTACCAATATTTTTTCACCATTTTCTCTTCCAATATTTGGTGCAACCTCAATAATCGGAAAAGGCAAAAAATTAAAACAGTAGGTGCGGAGAGAGGCAATACTGACGTGGAGTCGACAAGAAGGATGCTACTAATTAGAGGCAACTTTTGTCAGACCTACATCATTTTCTCAATCTTTTATCACTTGCATTGTTTAGTTGATAATAATATAGATTTGTTTGAGATCGTAATATACAAATATGTTTCTTTTTGTTTCAAGTGGACAGGAGGAAGAAAAAGTTAAAAATAGAAGATAATACAGTTGAAGGAAAAATGTTCAGTATAAACAAGTACCGTTGTAACAAAGATGTAATGCATGGACACAGAACGAATTTTTTTCCTGTTGCAGCCCGTAAAGGTATTTATTTAGTTGTTCATGACAACCACATATAAATCAACAATGCTTATTCATATATTTCACTCAGTATGTTGTTACCACACCGATCTAACATTTTGATATTAGTACATTTTTAAGCTAAACATCAAAAAACACTTTTACGCATAATCGTTAACATCTGTACTGTTTTTGTGAATTTCATTTTTTATTTGTTGGACCGTACATATTATGGGTTATCAAACCTAGGCCATTTAGTGAATAGTTATCTTTATATAAGGTGACAAATGTCTATTAAATTGCTTGATTGCTTCAGCTCTTCACTACTTTTTTGCAATTGTTTGAAAGCAACAGTGAAACATATAGTTGAATAAAGCTCATCTTAAACATTGACTTCATGAAGTTTCTTACTTAATTTGAATAAAGATTTTTATTCCTGAGTTTGAGATTTTCTGAAAATAACATGATTTGGATAAATATTGAGATTTTCTGAAAACCATCTAAGACATTGCACCACTTAATAATGTAAGCTATTATCTTCAATTATGCTACTTAAAATGTGACCAGAAGACACCGTTATTATGTTCCCTGTGTAAATGTGGATAATTTCTTGAAAAAATTGTAGCACATAAAATATTCCTTTTATAAATTGAAATGACATGTTCAACTCCTTATTTTGTGATTGCTCGCAGAACCTACAAAGTGTAGGATCAAACTTCAAGCATGGATAAACGTTAGATCCAACGAAGATTTTTATTCTACACTCTCTTTTTGATGCTATGAAATAAGTTTAAGTAATAAAGGTTGAATGAGATTAAGTAGTGTCTAATTCCAAAAGAGTTAATAGTAGCAGCTTTTAATTTATCGTAAACTATCACATATTGTACTAATTAGACTGCTCTTTATAAGTACATTTCTGCATTGTCTTGGCTAACGAGCTGAAGTAGAATTAATTCTTCATCTCATATCTATGATATAAATAATGCTATTTTGAACTATTTTTATTTATTAAACAGTTAGCAAATTTGTATGTTACGTCAAATTTGTTTTTGCTCAGGCTATATAAACCAAAAGCTAAGTCCATAGTTGAGTGTGCACATTTGAAAGCCCTACTAATCTTGGAATAAATATAAATTGCTTAAATTACTTTATCACATTTTGGTGAATAACAGAAAATAATATCACAAACTAGGTTTTTTAATCGTTTTTATTTCATGCAATATATTGCAAAAAAAAAAAAAAAATTTGTAAGTAGATACCTGGAATAGCTTAGATGATTAACTTAGTGAACATTTTTAATATAGGAATGTTAAGTGCACCTCTATTTTTTATATCCATAAATCACTTATTAACAAGTATGCCATCTAATGGGAACTTGATTCCAATTTTCATAATTTTATTGGTATTATGTTTATTGTGAACTGCTTTCTTGGTTTGCCTAATTTAATAGTCGATTAAAAGTTATATTTTCGTTATGTGTGCTTCTAAGAGGAAATGGGTATATGAAGCCTGTAAAAAATTTCAAGGTTGATGTATATAATCCTTGACATCTCTTTAAGAAAAATAATGATAACATATTTGCCTATTACATTTATATGACATTTAATATCTTGATTGGCCTCAATGCGATCATAAAAATGACATTTTCAGTTTAGTTTTCAGTAATATGGTTGTTGCATGTTGAAGAGCAAAAAGAGATTCATGCACTATAAAATTGATCTTTGTACTGCAATTGTTTCTATATCCGGTGTTTGTTTTGATAATAATTTTAGCCCATGCACTTATTAAGCTCTACTTTATGGGATAAGTGTTGAGGACTTTCTTTCCTACCCCTACTCACTCTTCGAGACCAAGGTGTCTTATCAGTTACCATGGCCTTACTTTAGGTATGGAAAAGGAATATGTGCTCTTGAGTAATCCTTTTTAACATTCCATTTAAGAACGAACTATTCTGTACTTACAAATAGTTTTTGTGTATGGATGAATAAGTTGGAATTTAAGTCAAAATTTAATTTCAGATGTAATTTTTTTTCATAAAATAAGTATGTGATTTCAATCAACGAGGTCACTTAGGATATAGAAGTGCACGAGCATATATAAATTCTAAGTTGTGCATATGTACAAGTTGACTGACCTATTAGGATCGCTTATATTGTATTATGGTACTATAAAAAAATGAGTGGAGAATCTGCTATAATTTTTCCTTAAACATAACATCTTCCTAATCTTGAGTGTGTGAATTTCATCTGGTACTTACAAATTGTAATGAATTTATCTCTTGCAGCCCACCTATTTACCAAGAACTGCTTAGTGATTAGCTGAAACGGAAACATGGCTGAACCGGTTGTCCTGACCCACATCCGCACATGACATAGGAGGTCGGTCTACTTACCTTACCACAGTAGCAGGTCATAACATATGGCCATATGTACTGACATATTGCTGTTGTATTCAGGCTGTGTCAAGCTGAAGTACATGTACTCCAGCTAACCGTGGAAGCAGTTCGGTCATTAACAGAAACAAGAGGGCGTTCAGACGGTGGACACACATCAGCTATTTCATCATCGTCTTCACTGCTTTGTATGTCTGCATTAATATCAGTAAATTTGAAGAATAAGTATTTTAAGCCCCAATATTTTTTTTGGTAGCTGACCCAAATCTTCTTCTCAATAAAGCACAAATTTTTGTCACGATATAGAATGAAGGATGAATTGTATGAGGAATGTTACTGTATATATTGTAATCAACTGAATCGTTTCATATGCAATCGAATTTGCTTAACTTTTCTTCAAACCTTTTTTATCATTAATTCCAAATGCTGCTATTGTTTTTCATGTTCTTTGAGTTATCACGTTGAGAGCCTCTCAGTGAAGGTACATGTCTGTATTTTGCTCCTTCAGTTGTTTCTGAATATCATTCCATACTTAAAGTCCATCAAAATCACATAACTAATAGACACAACCGCATTCTTTAACATTAACCTTTCCACTAATATACCAATGAGTGAAATAATATTTTACTTTTTACCTGTTTTCTGTCCTATATACGTTCTAGCTGTGTTGTTTGATGAGTTGTACTTTCATCTAACAGTACACACATATTTCTGTATGGTCAGTTATTATTTACATATATTTTACATCATCATACACATACTACCTTATTTTTATCCTCACTTACCATCAACTGTGTTACCCCTTATCCCCATGTCAACGTCCTAACCTCCTGCTGTTTCACATGTTCCTCTATCATCATTACGTACAAATTAAAAAATATAACTGACTTCATATTGTATCGGCAGTACAGCTGTAATCCAAACACGAACCCTAAAATTTTCACATACAGACAACTGTTATGAGCAACTACTAAGGTGTTCAACTCCACGTATTTTTTTCACAATTGCAACTCTCTTTTGGATACACTTATTTTCTCAGTCAACCGGTCAACCCATTTCGTTACATAACTACATCAACCACGAACAGAGGCAAACCAAGTTCTGTACACGTGTTGAAAATATGGGTTTTTAAAACTGTGCATCAGTTACATTCTACAGTTTCCAACTACATATAACTCAGCATCTTCAATTCTTATCCACGCTAGGCCTCCACAAATTTTAATCTCCCACTTTACGACATACTCCCGTGGTACTTCCCTGTCTCTGAACAAAATAAATTCCCTTTCATTCTATGCCACATACCCCACTGCAAATATCATATTTCTACATTCTCTACCACTATTCTGCTTGCCACTGTTGTTAACCATTCTTACATTTCTTTCAACAGCTATCACAATGTCGAACCAATATCAACCACTATCTGAGTTGCAAGTTGGTCCTCACTGGGATCGCATTCATGTACGACTGTCTAGGATGTGGAATTCAATCTCCAAAGCCGCAAAACAGATTTACTCAACCAATCTTCATCTTCTTGACATAAAGGTGAGTCGTAAACCCAATTAATATGTAGACATTTTATTACCACTTACTTTCATGCTGCAACTAAATCACACTTGACTATATGACAGGGCAACCAAAAACATGCCGTCGTGCCAAAGAGTTTGGTAGACAAATACTCATAGACGTTTGAAGAACAATGTTTATACGAGATTGAAACATTCAACGTGTACCCTGCCCAGAATCCGTATCGTTCTGTAGACGAAGAGTTGATGATCATCTTTCGTAATGACACCAAAGTGAAACAGCTTCCACCAACACTGCACAATATTCCACGATACAAATTTGATTTTGTTGATACTGAAACTCTTGCTCAACGTATAGATAAGGTGGCTCAACTTACAGGTGCTCTCACTTTTCCAACTACTACATGCTGTATACTATCATTCTACCGCTCCAACTAACACTTCTCCTTAGATTTGGTTAACATTCCTTTTTTCCCTTCTTCGTAGCAGATGTTGGTGGGGTACAGCGAGGTATTTCAGATGTTGTCCAACTGACAACAAGGACCGGATGTCAAACATCTAAAAGAGAGATCACTGTTTACAGTGGAAGGTTTAACATTTATCACCGCTTCACATGTACATCCACATTTATGCTCACTAACACTCTCCATTTCAACTTTTACACAGTTTAAAAAATACATCTATTACTTTGTGGGCTGACAAAACTGACCTCATAGATGAGACTGCTATTGAATCAGGAAAACAACTACCATCGGTGATATTCACTTCACTGTTAGTCAAACTATTCAAAGGTAAACTATCGTTCCTACTTTATATTTCATTGTCCAATTTGATCCTTATCTCCAAACTAATAATTCTAGGAGAGTTTACTTTTTCATCCACCAATGCTACGCAAATATACTTGAGCACTGACTGCCAAGAGGTGGCACAATTACTTTCATGGTATACCTCCACCTACTTATTAACTACTTTTGCTCATGTTTACACTTCATCCGCAACCTTATTGCTACTGCATTACATTTCAGTGTCACGGACAGTGAAGGCAGTACCATTACAATAATTGAGCACCAACGGCCTACATCTTCAACTACTAACGACCCGGAAATTAGAAGTACCATATCTAATATGTTAGACGACATACGCTCTAATAACTGCCACGTATGTCATCATCTTTTATTTTTACCACTATGTTACCTTTACTTTGTGATTATCATTTTTCAGTTCTTTCCTCCTTTGTAGTCAAAGAAGTACGTCGTAAACGCAACACTAATGAGGATTAACACTTCATCAACATGGAGTTACCTTTCCTGTCCCATTTATAGGAAGACGGTGACGAAGGAAGCAACCGGTTTTAGCTGCTCTAAATGCAATAACAATGTTACTCATCCAGTTAACAGGTATGCACAAGTAAGTTTACCGTTCCTTTTAAATTCCCTTCCCTTACGTTATATCCTCACAGGTATAAGATATCTATGGAAATTTTTGACCATACCGGTACTGCAACTGTAACCGCTTTTGACAAAGATGCTGCTTACCTCCTCAAAAGGAGCGTCGACGAGATGATGGATATATCCAAAACGGTACTCATCTTACACCTACTCTATTTTCTCATTTTACAATACTAACTTCCATGCGTCTAACCTTCGCAAGCAACTGTTTTTCCTCTCCTTCCTCCGCTAACTCACCCGACCTAACACTACTACTTCTACCTCTTCAGACCAACGGTGATGAAGTGATTGATAAACTGTTCAACAGCTTGATGGGTACGGAAGCTCGGTTTGAATTCAAACCATCACAGTACGACATAATAAATTATGGAAAATCGCTCACTGTCAGTAGAGTTTCACAAATTCACCAGCCTTACAACCCTATGCCTGATCGAGCTGACCCCTTGGACCCAACGGATTCAATGGAAGGTGATGGCACACATCTAACTGCTGAATCCAGCATGGTCACGAAAATTGGTATATCTCTTTGTCAACACTCCTTCCATTCCTGTAACGATATCTGACAAACATTTTACCTATCCACACTCTGCTTTTACTGTCCAGGTGTGATAAACACAGAAAAGATTAAAGTTAAACAGGTCTGCATTCCAACCCACACTCCACCCTTATTTCCACATAACACAGTAACTGACTACCATATATACTACTGTAGGAGACTGACGACTGTTTACAAGATGGCAGCATAACTGAACACACCGTCGGACGGAAGAATGAGCCTGACTGTCACATGCAGCCTGATGGTAAGCAGAAAAAACGTGGACGACTGAGTGGAAATAAGAGGAAGAAGTAGGCAGCCATGACGGCAATCGCAAGGCGCATTATCGTACGCCCACAGCACCATCCTACCTCTGTGTTACCCAGTCCTAAATTTTTTGCTCTGTCTGCAACTGTCCAATTGTATTTATTTACTGCATCTATTTGTGTTTGTTTAAAGATCTGTACGGTTGTACCCCTGTATTTTCATTGTATTAAATGACTTATTAATCCGGTCCAATTATGGCTCATTTATACCCACTTCACTTTACTACAAACCACTTCTAATTTAAACATTCTGCAATACTACAAACAGATTTAAGATGCACGTTTGGTTCCGCTTTTATTCTTTTCGCCGCCACATATATTCATTACTAAGAAATTTCACGAATCTTTCGTACATTCGAAATCAGTTTACTGCATATATATTTCGTACGTACTTCACCGTATATACATTTCATTAGTACATACATATTTCGTACGCACTTTACAGCAGTATGGTTTGGTCAGTAAAAAATTTTGCACATATTTATTACTCCCTCTTGCGCGTC
Organism: Allium cepa; assembly: GCA_030765085.1. Taxonomy (NCBI): domain Eukaryota; kingdom Viridiplantae; phylum Streptophyta; class Magnoliopsida; order Asparagales; family Amaryllidaceae; genus Allium; species Allium cepa. The sequence continues at coordinate 567,683,438 of CM060928.1, read as the reverse complement.
TTATTTCTGTACTACAATATTAAACTGACAAGCAATTGTCAACTCAATGTCCTGCATGAATCAAACTTCAGTATGAGCTAATTCCACTACATATTAGTCAGTACACATCTACACATAGGTTCCAGTGCATATTAAATTGAATGATGTGTCAATAAACATCAATGTAAATTAATATACCACTTACAGATTATAAACTTTCATTCTATTAGGTAAAAATGTAGAAACTGTAATATATGTGCTAAATAAATATATGCGCTGCAAAACACCTGTAAAACGAAAAACAGTAGTTATTTGTAATAATACAACTAGCTATAAACAATTTTTCAATCTCTATTTCATACTTCATTCGGTTTGGGATTCAATTTTTACAAGTTCAAATTCTTTTGTGGTGTTAACTATTTTGGATATTTGGTGAAGTTAATTTTATTTGGCTACTGTTGACTTTCATTAACAAAAGGTCAATTGCATAATAGCTTTAATTTTATGCTGACCACTGTTTGCGCATCCATTGTTTACTTAGCAGTATAGGCAAATCCTCATAAGATAATGTAAGATGTACACTTATCTTGAAGCTCAAGGTTAAACAGTACACAAGTTTTTTTTTTCCGCCTAATTTTGGTGTCATACTTCAGATGTAAACTATCATGTTGTCAAGCAAGTTTTATTAACTTTTTCCCACATTTGATTTACCACCATTTTTATCTGTATATTTCAATCTTTGCGGTAACTTTGGAATGAACTCTTCCTGTGTACGCAGCCGCCTCGCGCAAAGATCAATTCATCTTCCTCATCGAGCTGCCATGCCGAAACAAATTCACGAAATCAAGGACTTCCTTCTCACTGCAAGAAGGAAGGATGCTAGATCAGTTAAAATCAAGATGAGCAAGGATGTAACCAAATTCAAGGTTCGCTGCTCCAAGTATCTGTACACATTGTGCGTGCCTGATGCAGAAAAGGCGAAGAAGCTTAAACAATCTCTTCCCCCAGGTTTGCCCGTTCAAGATCTTTGAGGTGTTGTAATTTGGAATGCATCATATTTTAAGCTTGGCTGTTTTGTGTTGCTATTTAGCTGAAGACTCTGATTGCTTGGGAGCTTTTCATTTTCATGTGCGAAACTATTTTATATTCGTATATTGTGCCTGTAACTGACCAAAACAAGCCTGTTTTATTTGTAGTTTTTTTTAATGCATATTTTTGTTTTTCTTAAAAAAGAACTCTTCCTGTGTACACAAAAGGTTATCTCACTTTTTGTTACAACGAGTATCATCATGACACATCCTTCTTACATTACCGTTACATTTCAAATTTTTATTACACATTCAAAACATATTTCACTTGCATTATATATCAGCGTAATAGACTGTAACTTTGATACTTTGAAACAAGCTGATAAGAGCGTTCATACTGCCAACTTTGTGAAAAGGTGAAGACACGCTTGATCTGAATAAGGTGAGCATGAGTGCAAGGTGAAACATCAGATAAAACGTTCTTACAAATGCCTGAGGATGGACGTGCGTAGCCAGGTATGAAAATGAAGAAAACAAATTTTTTTTATCTGCACCAGTTACAACTCCGCCTAAACCATTCACAGTCATCTCTATAACTTTACGATGTTCAACTTCCATTAGCAACACATCAAACAAGTTGAGTATTAGGTTCTACCTAGCAGTAAAGCAACAACGTAGCCATGTATAATGAGCGTGAGTGCAATGTGAAGCAATAGTGACATTATCTCTGGGCTGATGCGTTTTGTGAAACTGTGTACGAGCCAGATATAGAAGTCGCAGACAATGCTACAACATTATAATACGGTCAACATGGGAATTCTGTTTAGGTTACTGGATAACAGTACGCTTTATCTGGTCAGGAATTGTGAGCATGTGCATCAACTAACAAATTAACTAAATGGAGCTATGTGAAAGCATGTTCAGGTCGAAAAGATTGGCAGTCAATTGAGCATCAAAGTTTACTGTATCCGCATCGGTTAGTGAGTACAACAACAACGAAATGAATTACTTATAGAAGGAGTAATTTTGGCTGCAACAATGATAGTCTGAATATATTTGAAGCAACATCTGAGGAGTACTATGTCCTGCAATAGCATAGACAATCTGAAGCGATGATAAAACCAAGCAGCAGTTCGAATCAATGAAATTTCTATAACAATTGATGACATAATTAGTGCTTCATACTGTTATCCTTAATCAGTAAAGTTATATCCATGCCAAGAGAAACTAAAAACAAGAATGACGACGAAAGAATTGTTTGAGGGATCAGAACAAATTGCTTTTTTCGCTAATGCTCATTTGGATAAACCACATGTTTTGTTGGATTCTCTAAGAGTTTATAAGGATGTTACTGGTTGAAGATTGTAGGATGCCTTTCTGTATCCCTTTATGGCTAAAGCTACAGTGGCATGGATGCATAAATAAATACCAAGTTCAGTCACTGCATTATTCTATCATTGTTTATTTATGATTTACAATGTATAAGATTTGTTTTATTTGTTTCATGCACTACAACAGCTTCAACTGTTCTTTACTGTACACTAACGTAAGGTTAAAATTATAAAAAATGTCTTCGAATTTGGTGATTATTTCTTTTCCTCTCTATGTATTATATTTAAAAACTCCTACAATGACTACTTACAGATTTACTTAAAAAGCAAGAACAAAGCATTCACTTGATCACTACTACTGTAAATTCTGTATAAAAAAAAAACCTATTGCGTATCACATTTGAGACAAGTAAAGGAAAACTGTAAAATCAAACCCCACATAACGAGAAAGGGCATGACATGCTGTTCTGAGATGAAAAATTATACCATCACTCTTAGTAGAATGAGTTCATTACTATGAAGTAGACAAACATCATTAACTGTTGAAAAATGAGAACAGGGATTTCCATATTTTTTTAACTTCAAACAAGACTATTCCGCCAGTCTGCGAGATCTATTTAGTACAACCTACAATTACATTTCCATCCCAGCAATGCCCGTGTGCGTAGCACGGGCCACGCACTAGTTATAATTAATGGTAATAATGTTGGTATTAGTTAATAAATAAATTTCAATGCAATACCCATAAATGAATGGAATGAAATGAATGGATGTAAATGTATACTAGGTTATTTATCAAAAAGAAGGAAAGAAGAATAAATATCGAATTGATTTATGAATAAATATATATTGAATAGTAATGAAATGTAAAGTAAATGGCAATTTTATAAAATCAATACAAGTTGGTAATGTACAAACTTTAATGAACATTTCAATTTAATAAATTTATCCAAATGTAGGACTTAGTTATAAGCGTAGAGTTATGGGTATGATAACCATTAGTATAAATTGCCTAATTAAGTGGCATGTGCAATGGGTGATTTATATTTAATTTAGATGAATTTTTTTAAGGTTTACAATAACAGAAATTTAGGTAGTAAGGTTTGAGAAAGTTGATGAGTAGTAGCCAAAATAAGGGAATAGCATTAATAAATAAAGTTGGAACAAATAGGATATAGAGAAATAAATGTAAGGATTTAATATATTAATTTATGTTGGTTTACGATAACGTTACTTGGTGATTAATTATAAAGTAACGGAAGTGTGAACGTAAAATAATGAAAGCATAGATTTATGGTAGGACATAGTTTGTGGGTTAGGGAATTTAAATCCAAAGATTTATTTTATTTGAGGAAATAATACGTATTAAATTTCAATTTGACGTAATCAATGCAAATCTAGTAATTAAAAATAAATTATAACTTGGTGATTTAGGATGAATGTGAGTAAAATTTGGCATGTGAGATAATTGTAAAATTTGACCATTCATATAATTTATTTTGTTTTGTTAATATGATTTAGCTAATAAAGGGAAATTTGTATAAGATGAAGCATGCATGAGAAATGCATTTTAATTCAAATGTTATGTTTACCCATTTAAGGTATTTACTGAATAGCGAAATTTTAAATTCAATAAACGAAATTTATTGATGTTTCAACTTTAATTAATAACAATTATTATGGGATCAATTCCATTTAATTGACTAAATTTTTTGTAGTTAGGGTAGATTTGTTTCGGAATTTAAGGCAGTTAATTTTATAAGTTGAAATTTATGATAAGCCTATTGGCTATATGAAAATTCATTGATTTAAAATGTAAAAGGCAAGATTTATTAATTTGATTTAGTGCGGAGTTCAATAAATGAGTTTATTGCAACTAAATGAAATTCAATATTTAATATTTCGTAAATTGAGACTTGATGGAATAATAATTAATATATTTAACTAAATGGAAATTTGAGGATTTTATTTATGATTTTGTGAATTCAATGAAGTTAATTATTAAAAGTGAGATTAACATTTGACTTGATAAATTTATCTTCTCTATATGGATGTTTAAATTTGTTAAAATCATTGTAAGCATTTGAGCAATATTAAGATGATAAAATTGTCAATTTTAGAGTTTAAAATATAAGATTGGATTTAATAAATTTATTTAACCATTTTGGTCATGAACTCGGATTTCGACGAAACCAGTTTCATCGGATCTGTAACAGTTAGTTATTGTAGGGTTTCAAGTTTCATAGCGATCGGACTTGTCGTTTGATCGTACGAACGCGAAACGCCTTGAAATCGATAAATTGAAATCAATTTGAAATCAATTTGGAAATATTGATTTCAGCATAACTTCTTCATACGATGGAATTTGGACGTGAAACTTTTTCTATCGCGTTCAGAATATTTTAAAACACCTATTTCGATATATGAGTTTACTCAATTTTGTTCCGGAGTCAGAACGGGCTTTTTGGGCCACGTTCGCGTTAGCACGGTTGTTTATCCGATCCATCTATTCAAATCTTTAACCTACCTACATAAATCCGGTTGTAAACCCTACCTCCATCTATTTTCATTAGCAGTAGGTTCTTTTTCCTCAACTCTTGCTCTTCCTCAATGGTTGCAAATTTCAGATCCATTTCTATTCAAAATCAAATGAAAATTCAAACATCTCAGAAAATTTCCAAAAAAATATATGTTGTAATTTTCATCGATACGAATCTACGGGTGGCCTCTATTTTTGAAATCGATGTTCGAGTCAACCGAAGATCTCGGTCAAAGCCTGGAAATTTCGAAACCCTATGTCAATTTGGGCCTTTTTGATTTCTTCATCAATTTGCGAAATCGAAACATGGGGTTTGGAGAGGGAGGTGCGTGGAGTTGGATGGTGGTGGTCGCTAGGTCTAGATCGAAGCGTGGCGGCTGGGATTAGCGAAATAGGGTTCGGCAAACCCTAAAATGATGGCGGCGGCAGTCGGCACCAGGGAGTCGCGCGTCAGGGAGGAGCGTAGGGGGGAGCTCGGCGAACGTGGTGATGGTGTTGGCGTGGTTCAGCTGGTCTCCGGTGAGGGGGAACGGCGGTCAAAGCTAGGTCAGTATGGGTCGTGCGTTTCATATGCTAGAGTGGCCTCGTGAGTTCCTGTTCACAAAGAAGGAACGAACTGTTGAGTTGCTGACGTGGCAAAAGGGTTTGAGTGAGTTTTGTTAGTTTAATTTTTAAATTTCAAATCGTTTTATCGCTATAATTTTTTCATATATTATCCGTTTCACACGAGATTTTTTTTGTTAGGATCGTAATTAAATTCCAGATCTTTTAACGCTAATTTCGACAGATTTGGAAACCGTCAAATTTTTGGGTTTAAATCGGATTTAAATTCGATTTAAATTCAAAAGGTGAGTGTTTTAACCCACTCACAACTTCTAAAATTTCTTATGTTTGTTAAATTGATTTTTAGATATGTGTAGAAATTTATTTATGACTGTTTGGCACGTTTTATTTGTCATCTCAGTTAAATCGCATTTATTTAATTTAACTGTTAATAAATTTTATTTATTGCATATAATTTGACAGTTAGAATTTATTTATTTGCGTATTAACTGCCAGTCATAGTTATGTTAAATTTTTATTTCATATTAACTGCCAGTTAAATTTACATTTATTTTTGCATATAAACTGTTAGTTTAACAGTTGTTAAATTTATTATTGAATATAAACTGTTAGTTAATACATGTTATTTATTACCTGTATAATTTATATGCTCTATATCGATGATTGTTTAAATTGGATGATGATTGCAAATAATGGTTGATGATTGATATTTGGATGGATGGATGCTACATTTATATTGTATAAACTTCAAGTCATATTGCATTTTCATTTCATTCGGGATTACAGTTTGAAATGATATACAATCGCATTTTTATTTTAAATTGTGGATTGAAATGATAAACATCCGTATCACTTGACCATAGGGTAGAAAATTTTATACAGGCACCGCGGTAAATTTATAAAATTATTTTTGAAATGTTTTACTGTGATTTTGTAAAAGCTATATATATATATATGGTTTATGGGATATTGATTTGGTTATTTATATATATATAGTAAAATTTCGGGTTTTAAGCTTTGTATAAATTTGATTTAAAGTATAAAATAAAGTTTGATTTTTATGATCAAATACGATTAAGCCTTTATTTAAAATCTAATTTCTGGAGTTTTTATGACTTAAATGTGAATAAGATTTGGAAGACGAACATTAAGTTAAATTGAAATTTAATAAAAATTAAAATTTGAAAGGATATGATTTTTATAACTTGATTTTTGTAAAGTGATTTAAATGAATATCAGGTTGATTTTAATGAATATATCAAGTTTAATAAATTGGAAGATTTTCCAATTACGTGAAGTTAAAGGTTTTACTTAAATTTTATTGAATTCATTAAGTAAATATTTCAAGTCTTAATAATAAGTAATTGAATTTGATATATATGGGTTTGTCAAATGAGTTTGTTTTTGAAATGGTGAAATATTTAAAGCTTTGAAACATAAGAATTGAAATGGTATTTGGTAGTTTAAATTGATATTTGAAATTGATTTGTGAAATCTAAAGAAGCAATTTTGTTTATAAAAGTAACTTAATATTTAACCATTTAAGAGATGGAAACTTGTTTCAAGGTCATTATTTTCAAGGTAGTATGATTTGAAAATATTATATTAAGGAGTTTTGATTTCTAAATATTTTTACTTTGAAAAAAACCTATGATTTTGGAAAAGAATATATATTGGAAAATAAAATGACATTATATGATTTTGGGTCTAAATGATATCGTATTGATTTGGGGTTTTAAAAATATAAATGATATCGTATTTATATGAGTTTAAAATGGATATTTTATTCTGGTTTTTAAAGTTTAAATTATTTTAAATAACCGTGGTGTTATAATAACGTTTGGTTGTTAAAGAGACCCGGATCGGAAGTTGTCATACTCTCTGCCAACTCCGAAAACCACTTTAACAACCGTGTACGCGGTGGAGATTCCAGAATGAAGTAGGTTGGTGACGGCGTTTCCTATAAGGTAAATACGTGGACCCAACTCCCGTGAGTTGGCATAAGGTGGCTAAAACAGGAGCAATTCTCGGGCCAATGAGGTCATTCCTCTGATCGAACGCACTCCTTCGATACTATACTCTGACTTTGGATTGATTCGGTGGCCACTATTGATTTCTTTGATTTTGGGGGTGTTTGTTCGAGGTGGGCGGTAGCTGCGCGCTGCGCGTTTGCAAACAGCCCGGATAGCAATTGGTATATCTACCCTGGCATTGCCTAGTTGTGCCGTGTCACCTACCCTAGCACGCCTTGTACGAGTTTCTATTTGTGTCGTACCTATGGAGTATCCTCTGGTAGCCTCCCGATCAGGAGGTATTACGGTACTGTATAGACTATTGACATTATTTGTGTTAAGGGCTATATGGGTAACCCCTTAACGCTATTAAAAAGTAAGTTTATTTTACAATTAGACACTATTATAATAGCAATATACTACATAGTAAATAGTTTAACGGATCCTTAGGAGATGTAAATCCCGAGCATCTCTTGAGTTACTACCCTCATATTTATTTCTGTTAATTTAACTCACATAAGATCTTTTAGTTCTAACTCGAGTGTTTTTGTCTTTTCAAATTCGCTCGGGTCAGTCCGAGCGTTTCAGGATTTGAAGATTTAGCTCTGGAGGACGAAGACGAAGATGTATATTATTATTATTTATACTAGTGCACTACACACTTTTCCGCTGCATTATTATTGGTATGTGTAACTCTGATATGTATTATATAAATGTTTTGTAAACAGATTTATAAACTGTATATTTTATTATTATATTTTATCCTTCCGCTGCGAGATTCTGTTTCTTTTATTTCTTTCTTGTTTTTTATTTACCCCATAACAATCCGCCCTTCCGTATGGTTTGAATCGGTATGTGTGTCGATTTTAAATCATGCGAAAAGGCGGGATGTTACAGCTGGTATCAGAGCTTTGGTTTAGCGATAAACCTTAGCTTTGTGGGGTTTGACTCTTTACTAATAGGGTAGTAATACCCTATGGGAGTCGCTGAGTGTATATTATGAGAGAGCGTATTTGTTAGTGTTATAAAAAGGTTTTTATATTGTGTTAATCTGTTCCGTTTTGTATTTATAAATTCTGGTTGGTGCATGGGACGCTGTGACATCAATAGGGATTTCTAAACACTTAATAGGACAGACCGACATAATATTTGTTTTTAATATAGGTGAATGAAATAATTTTGCCTATTATATTTTCTATATATAAATAAAAATTTTCAATTGATATCTATATATTTGGCTGCAATAGATTGGTTGTTAGGTAATAAAGTGTATAAATAATAGTAGAAATAATAAAAAAAAATGAAATTTGGAAATTTAGAACTTAAGATCCGGGGTTTTGAAATTTCGTTTGAATAAATTTTGGAATATAATAATAATTACTTTCTGATATAAATATTTCAATGTAATTCGGAAGAATTGTTTTAAAAAGAAGATTTTGGAGAAAATAAGTTTTGTACTTTCCTTTGTGTCGCTGGAAAAAAAATTCGGTGATGACGGCCGCATCATCGACTTTCATTTTCGAGTTTCGAAGGGAAAGGCCACTGTAGTAGTTTTACTACAGATTCATTTTGAAAAATATATAAGTTTTGAATTGTTTTAAATATAATTAGAGATATATAAGTTGTAAGAATATATTTATCTTTTGTTTTAAAATAAATTGAAAATTTAACCCGGTATTAAACTCTAAAATTTCCATTAATTAATTGTTTCAATTATTGTAGTTGTAACGACCCAGAATTTTTATTAATTAAAATTTGAATATTTAATTAATTTTAAATATTAATAAGTGAAATTTATAAGTCAAATAAATTTTAATTTGAATTATTGGATTTAATTGGATTATTAAATCGATAATTTAATATGTTAAATTATGAAAATAATTGAAAATTGAGTTAAATATGATTGACAATGATTTGTAAAATTTTAATTAATCATACTGGAGTTATAGAAATAGTTTAGAACTTTTAAAATCGAATTAAAAGTTAATTTGTGAAAATTGAATATTTTTAATATTTAATAATCGACTGTAAAATAGTCAATTTTTGAACAGTCTCAGAATTGAACGAAACCAGTTTCATTGGATCCGTAATAGTTAGTTATTACTGGATTTCAATTTTCGTGTCAATCGGAGTTATCGTTTGATCGTGGCAGCTCGAAACGCATCGAATCGTTTTTAATTTAAATTTGGCGAGTCAAAATAGCCATTTTTCAAAAAGTCTCGGAATTCGACGAAACCAGTTTCATCGGATCCGTAATGTGATATTATTGTAAGGTTTCAAATTTCAAGTCAATTGGATTTACCGTTTGTCCGGTACAAATTAAAACGCCTAGAAATCGGTTTAAATCGGTTTAATTCAAATTGAGCGTTTTCAGCCATAACTCGCACATACTTCCGAATTAGCTTCCGAAACCTGTTCCATTGTGTCCGGAACGCGGGATAAACCCTAGGTACGCTGGTTACGGCGTCTAAATCGGAGTTCGGAATTCCCGGGATGAATAGTGTCGCTCGTTCCTTATAAATAGCCCCTACCTTTCATAAATTTGATAAAAACCAAAACCCTAACCCTAATTCAAGTTGCTAGCCGCCACTTTATAACCTAAGGCCAAAAATCATTCTTCTTCATCCCTTAATCTCTTCCAATCCATCAAGAATTGGCCAAAGTTGTTAACTAAAGAATCGAAGAGCACGAGATGAGCTTTAAATCCATACGGATATGATCGGGAATGGAGCAACGATGGCGGAGCAAATGGTGGCCGTTCATGGGCTGTAGAGGGCCGTGCGCACTCATCTATAGGTGGCCGAGCTTCAGGCCAGGGGAGGTGGTGATAGCTTGCGACGAGAGCTTCGTCATGGTGGTTGTGTGATCGAGTATCGTTGAGTGATCGGGATGTAATATTAAACCCTAGTTCACTAAATGGGTTCGGCCTCCATATCTATAACCTGGAGATGCACGTGAATGAGGGGGGAGAAGGAAAGGAGGGGACGGCCTGATGTGAGCAATGCAGATCCAAGGGTGATTATTAGTTTAGGTTTAAAAATTTATGTAAATTGTGTATAAGAAATTGGTATAAACTTGTAAAATCAATAACTTTTTCATACGAGGTCGAAACTGCGCGAAATCAGTTGCGTTGGGATCGTATGGACGAGCACTACGCGATGGAGTTGGTTTGGAGTCGTTTGGAGTTAGTGAGGATTTCGGGTAAAATTAAACGCGCGTTTAATTTTATTCGAAATAAAAGCTAAAACGGAATTTAAAACCAAGGTGAGAACTTCTCACTCAATCGAATAAATTTCGATTTTATTTTAAATAGTTAGATTTAAAATATTTGAACGCATGTTTGAATGATAATTAATATCTATTGATTGTTAAAATAGACATTATGCGCCGTTAGTAAGCGGATGTTATTTAATATAAACATATACCGCGAATATTTCATAAACAGTGAAATTGGTATTATATATAATATCAATATATATATATTGGCATATGTATATATTGCAGTTGTTGATTTCCCGCATTTTTGTTTAGCGGATGAGACCCTATTACGCCGTTATTAAGCGGATAATATTTATTAAGAACATATACCGCGATAATTTCGTACTGGAGCGAAATTGGTATTGTGCTAATGTTTTTGGATGCAGGAAACAGGTTGGAGGGATCCAACTGGATTCCTCAACAGTTTTTATTTTATTTCAGATATTTTGATATTTGATTGATTATCATATCGATATATGATGGATCGTTGTAGTCGTGATTGACTATTTGGTGTGTAGCATCATTGGACCCAGATTTGGGAATTTAAAATGATTTTAAAGTGATTTTTGAAAATATACTATATTTTTGGAATTGATCCATTTCAAATAAATAAACGTTATAATTTTTAATGTTATAAAAATTATGATTTTTAAGAAATATAGTTAAAAGCTGATTTTTGAAAATAAGGAATTAATGACTTTATAAAAGAGTTTAAATTGGGATTCTGAACTTGTTATAAAAAGTTTAAATATAGGATTTATAAAATTTAATTATTTTATAAATCAGTATGGTGAAGTTTTTAAAAGAATTTAAAGACGTTTTAAAGAATAATATAAATTAATTTATATTAAGAGATTTATAAATGGATATTTATAAATTGAAATATGGACATTATAAAACGAGTTTTTATAAGTGTTTGAATGAAGTGAAAATGAATTTCATTAAAGAATGAAATTTATAGAATTATAAACCGTGAAGTTATAAATGAAATTTATAAATAGTAAGATTTATAAATTTGGTGAAATTTTTTGAAGAATAGATTGGATAAATCATTAAATCTTATAAGTTATAAGATTTATAAATTGGAAAGTCTTTAAAAGAACGATCTTATAAAATAATCGTTTTATAAGTATTTAACTTATAATATGAACGTTTAGTTTATAATTTAGTTATAAACTGGAATAGGTTAATAAAGGAATTTATTAAAGGAAGTTTTTATAAATAAATAGAAATGGAATTTATAAACGTTGTTTTATAAATTCGCAAACGACTTATTTTGATAAGTTAATTGTTATAACTTATAAATGGAGTTATATTCACGTTTTAGACAGTGAATAATCCTTTAAGTTAAAGTGAATAGAAATGATGAAGTTTGTTAACGTAGTTTATTCACGTTTTTGAACAGTGAATAACACGTTAAAGAAATTGTTTAGAATGTGAATGTTTTAAATAGAATTAAAACGATCCAACGATGTTTTAAAAGGTATTGAGATTCGAAACCATAGATTTCAACATTTATTGTTGAAATAGATGTTTCGAGAAATAAAAGGAAATAGTGGACTATAACACTGTTGTTATAGTAAATGATTTCCGAATGGAAATGTTTTGGTTTAGTATTGGGATTTATATATCTATTTTAATTTCGAATCCCTATACTAGTGATTTTGGGTTGTCGTAACGATGTTTTACGCAACATTCGTTTTGGCCCAAATAAATATGTTAAGTGAATGATTTCCTTAAAGAAAGAAATATATACTTAATTCGGTTTAAGTATATTGAATATTTTCTAAGTGTTGAAAATAAAAGATTGTGAATTACTTATTTAATAAGTATGGGAATGTTTTCCAATATGAAGTGAAAAATTTGAATTTATCTTTTTGAAGATAAATTGAAATGAATAGTTGAAATCATATATGCATGGATATTTTGAAGTATAAATTCATTATGGAATTTATATGTGAAAGTGAAATTTGTTTGAAAATAAATATTGATTTATTTTTGAAGTGTTGGAATTTTATATCTTGTAAAGATATTTTGGAAAATAAATAATTTGAAAAATTATTTGGAATCTGGTGATGTATGCATATCCATTGATAGTCCAATAGCCGACTATCAATATTTCCCTTTGAATGGGTATTTGATGTGATTTGATTGAATTTGAATGCACACTTATTTTTGAATAAGCGCTCACTATTCGGGTTAACCGGGAAAGGACCATGGGGTCGTATAACCCATTCCGAATATGTGATACGTCATTATGAATTGCATTTGAAGATCGGTGTTGAAGACCGAGTATTTGCAAGAGCGATAGGATGACCTATCGATTGTTTCTGCACCGAGTCGCGCCGGTATAGAAACTCCCTAAGTGATGGGAAATCCGATCAGGATTGTGAATATCCGGGTTGCAAGGACTTCTTTGTAAGTGCCTTCGGTTTTGTTTGATCCCGGAACAGACTTGTATGGATTGTATGTCTGACATTACAAGTTGAGATATAAAGCCGATTTCTTTCAAATATATTTCTGTTGGTGGCGGAGAATTTATTCTTTGCTTAACACCCTTCTTTGAGACGTACGAGCTCAAAGGTTATATAGTTGAAGTTATCAGCGATATATCCCATTTTGGTAATGTGACATGCTGAGTGATGCTGAAATGATCATTGTGTTGATTATTGTGATAGGATCATTTATTTGATCGTCTATCTTAGTGATCATTGTGTTGATCATTTGTTGACCCAAAGCATGGCTTTTATATAAAGTATGTTTTTGTGGACGTGACTTCGTCGAGCCTCACATCCCGGAAATGGTCAAAACAGGAAAGATGCGGCAAGGTTATTAGGGGTTGCTGTAGCTCCCCTTAGGGTATGTGCATTTCCTTCTGGAAAGGGGTGGTATCATGGTATGGAGCCCAGATACTTACTCATGTTGAAAACACTTTATGATTGTGTGAATTGGATATCGAGCGCTCGGTTGAAAAGGTCCTAAAGGACCGGGGAATGGCGTGCTCGTGTCAGTAGTTACCCAGTTAGGGGTAACCCGGCCTTGTGTTGGCAGAGATCCGGTTTGGTTCTCGGGGATGTCTTTCCAGAGGCATTCTCAGTGGCAATGGGAAGTTCCTTGGCCTGACCATTTGTTGGAAATCCAATTCCCAATACGAAACTTGTACGGTATTAGTTGTAGAACCTGCCATTCACTTATGGTGGTCACCACTGTTTGGATGGTAGCTATAGTAGGCATAGTTCGAAATGTCTATGTTGGCTAAGATTTATATTCTACTTCCGAAATATTTTTCCTACACTATACACTAATAATAATATCAAATGTTATTTTAAATGCGTATCAAGCATCTTTGACTATCATAAGGAGAAATCTCCTCCGATTCTGCGTTTGCATTGTGTGTGTGTGCGGGAGGCCTTATGGTAGTCTCATTTTTAAAAGCATTGCGAATTGAATTTAAAAATATTCCTCTATTTTGATTTTAAAGTAAATAAACTGTTTTGAGTTCTCACACCAGTCACATGACTGACTTGGAGTTTATTGTTTTCCTTCCTAAACTCTGGGTGCCCACCAATTTCCACACGGGCAGTCAAGAGTTAGGTTTATCAGGATATTCTGGATATTCAGGAGTTGCTGGAGGCAAGCTGGATGGCATGGCGTATTACTAGTTTATATAGTATTTCTTTTTCCGCTGCACTAATTATTGTTGTATGTTGTTGTACACTCTGATGATATGATGTGATGTAATGAAATGAAATGTAATAACTGACATAGTTCTTTGTTTAAAGATTATTCATTTATTATTATATGTTGTTCCGCTGCAAATTGTGAGATTCTGATGTAGTTCTTTTTTGTTTCCTTTCTGTCCGTTCTATTTTTAAAATGCTTCTATCTTCTATTTTCCAAAATTCTCTGTTTTCTAAAAATCGTCTATCTTCTTTCCTCTCTATTTTCTATCTTCTCTCTTCTTCTATCTCTTTCTTTTTCTTAAATTCTTTTTTTAAAACCCATAACATTCCGAGTTTTCGGCCTTCGATTTCTCGGCAGTCGATAAAGTGAGTGTCGATGTCGGATTATCGAAGAACGAAAATCCGAAGCGTTACATTTGGTATCAGAGCTGATGGTTAAGCGAGAACCATGGTTCTGTAGGGTATTACTCGTTAGAGATAGAGTCAGCAGTACTCTAGAATGAGTTTGAGTGTAATAATAGCTATGAGAGCGTATTTGTTAGTGAATATGAAATTGTTTTATATTGTGTTAACTTATCGGTTGATTGTTTATAGATTCCCGTCGATCTAGTCTAGCTAACTATCGTAGATAGGGGTTTCTAAACTCTTAAACATGATAAATCGACATAATATTGATTTTAAAATTTGGTAAATGAAATAATTTTGCCTCGATTATATTTTTATATATGAAGAAATAATTTTTCAAGAATTATTAAAGTGTATATAAGTGATTGTTAGGTTGTTTGAATAATCTAAATTAAAGAACAATTGTATAAGTAAAAGAATTATAAGAATCAAATTATAACTAAAGTGTTTACAATTGTGAAATAAACTTATATATCTAAAAAGTGAAACTATATGAATATAACTTAAGAGATATTGAATTAAGTTGATTTTGGTATCGAAGTAAATAATCAAGTGGATTAAATGAATATGAACTTGAGTTATGTAATAGAATTCAACTTTGTAATTGAATTGAATGAATGGATTGAATGTTAAAACAATTGAATGTAATTTAAGTTGATAAGGAATAATTAATGAAAGTGTTAATTCATTGAAACCTAATGTTATTGAAAGTTGAATAATTGAATGAAAAAATCAATTTAATAAAACCAATTGGAAAGTAAAGATATTAAACCAAAATGAATGTAAGTGAAGCAAAGAAATTTGGTTGTAATTGATATACATTGGTTGTTATATGATTGCTAGTTGATTGTATATAATTCATTAAGAGTTAATGAAATTGAAAACTATGAAATTGAATTCAAATTTGAAGTAAATAAATTTGAATAGAATTGAATGTGAATGGGATTTAATTAGTGAATGTTAACAAATTGAAACTAATTAGAATTGAGAATGAATGTTAGTAAATCCAATGTAAACAAATCAAATGTGATTTAAAGTGAAAACCAATTCATTGTATATGAATGAAAATATGAATGAATATATTGGTTATGAATTTGTTGAATGGTAATTGGATGATGGTTGAATATATATTGCTATTGTTGCATTTGCTATGTGATATATATAGTTGATATGTTACTATATGTTGTATATCGGTATTATTTGCATATGTGCATGTTCTCATGTTGTTTGTTGAGTTTAGTAGGTGCGGATCGCGTGTGCTTCGCATTTGGAGTTCGCTTTAGCGCTATATTAGCCGTATATGCTTGCTAATAAAGTATAAGGTACATATCTCGGATTAAATATCGTACTTTTACACTTTTTTCCCTGCGGGATGCCTCATTACTTGATGAGATGTATATTTGTGATATATATACTGTCATTTTTTTTTTCGGATCGAGCCGCGCAAAGGAGACTATGGCGAATTTTTCCGAAAATTTAAGGCGTTAGAAAAAATTTGAGAAAATTTGGAAAATTTTGAAAACTTTAACTTTGATTTTGGAATTGAAAATTAAACAGTATAGTTTGTTTTTGAAAAGATAACTAAGTATGATTTGAAAACTTAGTAAAGTATTGTAAGGAATTTAATTATAAATTTTGGAAAGTTAATAAATTCTGTAACCTTTCTTACTTGTAATTTCGGGGACGAAATTCTTTTAAGGGGGAAAGATTGTAACGACCCAGAATTTTTATTAATTAAAATTTGAATATTTAATTAATTTTAAATATTAATAAGTGAAATTTATAAGTCAAATAAATTTTAATTTGAATTATTGGATTTAATTGGATTATTAAATCGATAATTTAATATGTTAAATTATGAAAATAATTGAAAATTGAGTTAAATATGATTGAAAATGATTTGTAAAATTTTAATTAATCATACTGGAGTTATAGAAATATTTTAGAACTTTTAAAATCGAATTAAAAGTTAATTTGTGAAAATTGAATATTTTTAATATTTAATAATCGACTGTAAAATAGTCAATTTTTGAACAGTCTCAGAATTGAACGAAACCAGTTTCATTGGATCCGTAATAGTTAGTTATTACTGGATTTCAATTTTCGTGTCAATCAGAGTTATCGTTTGATCGTGGCAGCTCGAAACGCATCGAATCGTTTTTAATTTAAATTTGGCGAGTCAAAATAGCCATTTTTCAAAAAGTCTCGGAATTCGACGAAACCAGTTTCATCGGATCCGTAATGTGATATTATTGTAAGGTTTCAAATTTCAAGTCAATTGGATTTACCGTTTGTCCGGTACAAATTAAAACGCCTAGAAATCGGTTTAAATCGGTTTAATTCAAATTGAGCGTTTTCAGCCATAACTCGCACATACTTCCGAATTAGCTTCCGAAACCTGTTCCATTGTGTCCGGAACGCGGGATAAACCCTAGGTACGCTGGTTACGGCGTCTAAATCGGAGTTCGGAATTCCCGGGATGAATAGTGTCGCTCGTTCCTTATAAATAGCCCCTACCTTTCATAAATTTGATAAAAACCAAAACCCTAACCCTAATTCAAGTTGCTAGCCGCCACTTTATAACCTAAGGCCAGAAATCATTCTTCTTCATCCCTTAATCTCTTCCAATCCATCAAGAATTGGCCAAAGTTGTTAACTAAAGAATCGAAGAGCACGAGATGAGCTTTAAATCCATACGGATATGATCAGGAATGGAGCGACGATGGCGGAGCAAATGGTGGCCGTTCATGGGCTGTAGAGGGCCGTGCGCACTCATCTATAGGTGGCCGAGCTTCAGGCCAGGGGAGGTGGTGATAGCTTGCGACGAGAGCTTCGTCATGGTGGTTGTGTGATCGAGTATCGTTGAGTGATCGGGATGTAATATTAAACCCTAGTTCACTAAATGGGTTCGGCCTCCATATCTATAACCTGGAGATGCACGTGAATGAGGGGGGAGAAGGAAAGGAGGGGACGGCCTGATGTGAGCAATGCAGATCCAAGGGTGATTATTAGTTTAGGTTTAAAAATTTATGTAAATTGTGTATAAGAAATTGGTATAAACTTGTAAAATCAATAACTTTTTCATACGAGGTCGAAACTGCGCGAAATCAGTTGCGTTGGGATCGTATGGACGAGCACTACGCGATGGAGTTGGTTTGGAGTCGTTTGGAGTTAGTGAGGATTTCGGGTAAAATTAAACGCGCGTTTAATTTTATTCGAAATAAAAGCTAAAACGGAATTTAAAACCAAGGTGAGAACTTCTCACTCAATCGAATAAATTTCGATTTTATTTTAAATAGTTAGATTTAAAATATTTGAACGCATGTTTGAATGATAATTAATATCTATTGATTGTTAAAATAGACATTATGCGCCGTTAGTAAGCGGATGTTATTTAATATAAACATATACCGCGAATATTTCATAAACAGTGAAATTGGTATTATATATAATATCAATATATATATATTGGCATATGTATATATTGCAGTTGTTGATTTCCCGCATTTTTGTTTAGCGGATGAGACCCTATTACGCCGTTATTAAGCGGATAATATTTATTAAGAACATATACCGCGATAATTTCGTACTGGAGCGAAATTGGTATTGTGCTAATGTTTTTGGATGCAGGAAACAGGTTGGAGGGATCCAACTGGATTCCTCAACAGTTTTTATTTTATTTCAGATATTTTGATATTTGATTGATTATCATATCGATATATGATGGATCGTTGTAGTCGTGATTGACTATTTGGTGTGTAGCATCATTGGACCCAGATTTGGGAATTTAAAATGATTTTAAAGTGATTTTTGAAAATATACTATATTTTTGGAATTGATCCATTTCAAATAAATAAACGTTATAATTTTTAATGTTATAAAAATTATGATTTTTAAGAAATATAGTTAAAAGCTGATTTTTGAAAATAAGGAATTAATGACTTTATAAAAGAGTTTAAATTGGGATTCTGAACTTGTTATAAAAAGTTTAAATATAGGATTTATAAAATTTAATTATTTTATAAATCAGTATGGTGAAGTTTTTAAAAGAATTTAAAGACGTTTTAAAGAATAATATAAATTAATTTATATTAAGAGATTTATAAATGGATATTTATAAATTGAAATATGGACATTATAAAACGAGTTTTTATAAGTGTTTGAATGAAGTGAAAATGAATTTCATTAAAGAATGAAATTTATAGAATTATAAACCGTGAAGTTATAAATGAAATTTATAAATAGTAAGATTTATAAATTTGGTGAAATTTTTTGAAGAATAGATTGGATAAATCATTAAATCTTATAAGTTATAAGATTTATAAATTGGAAAGTCTTTAAAAGAACGATCTTATAAAATAATCGTTTTATAAGTATTTAACTTATAATATGAACGTTTAGTTTATAATTTAGTTATAAACTGGAATAGGTTAATAAAGGAATTTATTAAAGGAAGTTTTTATAAATAAATAGAAATGGAATTTATAAACGTTGTTTTATAAATTCGCAAACGACTTATTTTGATAAGTTAATTATTATAACTTATAAATGGAGTTATATTCACGTTTTAGACAGTGAATAATCCTTTAAGTTAAAGTGAATAGAAATGATGAAGTTTGTTAACGTAGTTTATTCACGTTTTTGAACAGTGAATAACACGTTAAAGAAATTGTTTAGAATGTGAATGTTTTAAATAGAATTAAAACGATCCAACGATGTTTTAAAAGGTATTGAGATTCGAAACCATAGATTTCAACATTTATTGTTGAAATAGATGTTTCGAGAAATAAAAGGAAATAGTGGACTATAACACTGTTGTTATAGTAAATGATTTCCGAATGGAAATGTTTTGGTTTAGTATTGGGATTTATATATCTATTTTAATTTCGAATCCCTATACTAGTGATTTTGGGTTGTCGTAACGATGTTTTACGCAACATTCGTTTTGGCCCAAATAAATATGTTAAGTGAATGATTTCCTTAAAGAAAGAAATATATACTTAATTCGGTTTAAGTATATTGAATATTTTCTAAGTGTTGAAAATAAAAGATTGTGAATTACTTATTTAATAAGTATGGGAATGTTTTCCAATATGAAGTGAAAAATTTGAATTTATCTTTTTGAAGATAAATTGAAATGAATAGTTGAAATCATATATGCATGGATATTTTGAAGTATAAATTCATTATGGAATTTATATGTGAAAGTGAAATTTGTTTGAAAATAAATATTGATTTATTTTTGAAGTGTTGGAATTTTATATCTTGTAAAGATATTTTGGAAAATAAATAATTTGAAAAATTATTTGGAATCTGGTGATGTATGCATATCCATTGATAGTCCAATAGCCGACTATCAATATTTCCCTTTGAATGGGTATTTGATGTGATTTGATTGAATTTGAATGCACACTTATTTTTGAATAAGCGCTCACTATTCGGGTTAACCGGGAAAGGACCATGGGGTCGTATAACCCATTCCGAATATGTGATACGTCATTATGAATTGCATTTGAAGATCGGTGTTGAAGACCGAGTATTTGCAAGAGCGATAGGATGACCTATCGATTGTTTCTGCACCGAGTCGCGCCGGTATAGAAACTCCCTAAGTGATGGGAAATCCGATCAGGATTGTGAATATCCGGGTTGCAAGGACTTCTTTGTAAGTGCCTTCGGTTTTGTTTGATCCCGGAACAGACTTGTATGGATTGTATGTCTGACATTACAAGTTGAGATATAAAGCCGATTTCTTTCAAATATATTTCTGTTGGTGGCGGAGAATTTATTCTTTGCTTAACACCCTTCTTTGAGACGTACGAGCTCAAAGGTTATATAGTTGAAGTTATCAGCGATATATCCCATTTTGGTAATGTGACATGCTGAGTGATGCTGAAATGATCATTGTGTTGATTATTGTGATAGGATCATTTATTTGATCGTCTATCTTAGTGATCATTGTGTTGATCATTTGTTGACCCAAAGCATGGCTTTTATATAAAGTATGTTTTTGTGGACGTGACTTCGTCGAGCCTCACATCCCGGAAATGGTCAAAACAGGAAAGATGCGGCAAGGTTATTAGGGGTTGCTGTAGCTCCCCTTAGGGTATGTGCATTTCCTTCTGGAAAGGGGTGGTATCATGGTATGGAGCCCAGATACTTACTCATGTTGAAAACACTTTATGATTGTGTGAATTGGATATCGAGCGCTCGGTTGAAAAGGTCCTAAAGGACCGGGGAATGGCGTGCTCGTGTCAGTAGTTACCCAGTTAGGGGTAACCCGGCCTTGTGTTGGCAGAGATCCGGTTTGGTTCTCGGGGATGTCTTTCCAGAGGCATTCTCAGTGGCAATGGGAAGTTCCTTGGCCTGACCATTTGTTGGAAATCCAATTCCCAATACGAAACTTGTACGGTATTAGTTGTAGAACCTGCCATTCACTTATGGTGGTCACCACTGTTTGGATGGTAGCTATAGTAGGCATAGTTCGAAATGTCTATGTTGGCTAAGATTTATATTCTACTTCCGAAATATTTTTCCTACACTATACACTAATAATAATATCAAATGTTATTTTAAATGCGTATCAAGCATCTTTGACTATCATAAGGAGAAATCTCCTCCGATTCTGCGTTTGCATTGTGTGTGTGTGCGGGAGGCCTTATGGTAGTCTCATTTTTAAAAGCATTGCGAATTGAATTTAAAAATATTCCTCTATTTTGATTTTAAAGTAAATAAACTGTTTTGAGTTCTCACACCAGTCACATGACTGACTTGGAGTTTATTGTTTTCCTTCCTAAACTCTGGGTGCCCACCAATTTCCACACGGGCAGTCAAGAGTTAGGTTTATCAGGATATTCTGGATATTCAGGAGTTGCTGGAGGCAAGCTGGATGGCATGGCGTATTACTAGTTTATATAGTATTTCTTTTTCCGCTGCACTAATTATTGTTGTATGTTGTTGTACACTCTGATGATATGATGTGATGTAATGAAATGAAATGTAATAACTGACATAGTTCTTTGTTTAAAGATTATTCATTTATTATTATATGTTGTTCCGATGCAAATTGTGAGATTCTGATGTAGTTCTTTTTTGTTTCCTTTCTGTCCGTTCTATTTTTAAAATGCTTCTATCTTCTATTTTCCAAAATTCTCTGTTTTCTAAAAATCGTCTATCTTCTTTCCTCTCTATTTTCTATTTTCTCTCTTCTTCTATCTCTTTCTTTTTCTTAAATTCTTTTTTTAAAACCCATAACATTCCAAGTTTTCGGCCTTCGATTTCTCGGCAGTCGATAAAGTGAGTGTCGATGTCGGATTATCGAAGAACGAAAATCCGAAGCGTTACAGTAGTGAATTGAAACGTAGGTGATTAATAAATTAAAACCTCTAAAGGAAATAAGAGATTTAATGATAGGTTATAAATGGCATTAAATGAAATTTGAAATTATAACCTATGAAATCAAGAATATTATTATTGAACGTTAAATAAATCATAGGTAATGAGGAAACTTGTATAACTTTCAATTACAGCCTTAAATAACATATAAAACTTACCAAATATTAAAAGTTGAAATAAAGAATGTAATGGAAATTGTACAAGTAAAAGTAGGTAATGAAGTATTCAATGAATTTGCTATTATAAATGAGAATTTAATGTTATAAACTTAAGTTATAATTGGAATTTTACTATAAGTAAATATAATTAAAGGTAAGTATGACAAATAGATGATTATAAGCTTAAATAATTAAAGTGTAAATAAATGAGGCCATGCAATAATAAATAATAAAGGAATAAATAGTATAATGAAATAAAAGGGAACTGGCATGACCTGAATTAATGGAATTGAATAATTGTAAGTAATGGGAAAAATAAATGAAGTAAACATTTAATGAGTAAATGTAAATTAAAACGATGAATCACTGTATAAATAAAAAGATAATCGAACAACTGATGTATAAAATAAAATTTATAATAAGTTAATTCGATTTATTGGTTTGAATGGTTGTTGTTTGGTTATGGTTGTTTGGGTAACATGCTTTAAAATTGGGATTGGATGAAAGAATAATCTATTTAGTTTTATCTAAGGCTGTTGAGTAAATGATGCGCTAGTAGTTTATTCTTCATTCCGTATAATTTTAAAAGTTTGAACCCGAATAACTATTTGTTTGTTTGGTTGAATGGTTGCTTTGAATTTGTTGTGTATGCTATTTGTCGAGTTGATGGTTGTTGTACTGATTTGTTGTTAGTAATTGAAACCACTTAAATATTTCACTTTATATAAATTGTTAACCCTTTAGATTTTTTATGTAAAATGCAGGTTATGGAAGCAATTGCTACTGCTTTTGGTTCCATAAACTAAGCATAAATTTCCCGACAAATAGGTACGTTTCGAATTATGGTTTATAGCGCTATTTTATACATTTTCCCGTGTAGGGATATATATTATTTTTGGAAAATATTTGTGTATATTGTTATATTTTGATATTATATTTTCCCCCGAGCCTCTCCGTACAAAGGAGACTCTGCCAAAATTCTCCGTAAAATTTTAGACTTAGAATATTTTAAAAATGTTTTCCGAACTTTAGTAATTTAAGTATAAAAAGATATAATGATTATAAAATGGGTATATTTTATTTAAGGAAATAACTTTAGTAAATTATTGGTTATAAGTTAAATATTTTGAATAAGATGTATTGTTATTTAATCCTTCTTTTTCCCTTCTTTTCCTTTTCGGGGATGAAAAGTTTTGAGTGGGGAGAGTGTAACGACCCGTATATTTAGTGGATTAAAATTATTTAAAATTTATAAGTTTTGTAATTTAATTTAGTAGAAACTTTAAATTATAAACAAATATTGAAATAAACGCTAAATTAAATAATGTAAATGGTGACTTAAAACCTATTTATAGAAATTTGAATAAAATCCAAATGAATTGAGTAGAAAAAAAAAGATTTGATTAACATATATGTTATTTGTTCAGGGTATTGAATAAAATTGGGAATCCAATTATAATTAATGGTAATAACGTTGGTATTAGTTAATAAATAAATTTCAATGCAATACCCATAAATAAATGGAATGAAATGAATCGATGCAAATGTATACTAGGTTATTTATCAAATAGAAGGAAAGAAGAATAAATATCGAATTGATTTATGAATAAATATATATTGAATACTAATGAAATGTAAAGTAAATGGCAATTTCATAAAATCAATACAAGTTGGTAATGTATAAACTTTAATGAACATTTCAATTTAATAAATTTATTCAAATGCAGGACTTAGTTATAAGCGTAGAGTTATGTAACGACCCGTATTTTACGTGTCGATATATCGTAGAATTGACAGGTTGTTAGTGTTGTTGATGTTGTCTCTAGCCTGAGTCGTTTAGGAAGTTAATTCGTGTGCTTAAGTGTTAAGTCGTGGCCGAGTTAACAAGGCTTGGGTCGTGTTCGAGTTAGGAAGTGAGTCGCATACGAGTTAACAAGTTAAGGCAGTGAACGGCTCATGGATGAGTCGTGTACGACTTAAGGGAATGGGTCGTGCACGAGTTGTAAAGTTAACTCGTGTGATGATGAGTCGTGACCGAGTCAGTGGAGCCATAGGCTTACGAGTTAACATGATATGAGTTGAGTCGTTAACGACTTATAGGTGTTAGCGAGTTATAGGTTAGACCGACTCATAGCTTGGACGAGTCAGTGGCCTTGAGTCGTTAGCGAGTTATAGTGTGCAGGGTAGCTAACGAGTTAGTGTTCTTTACGTGTTACCGGGTTAAAGAGTTACCGAGGTAAGGATTAACTCGTGTACGAGTTAGTAGATATGGCCGAGTTAACAGGTTAGAAAGTTAGGTCGTAAGTCGTCTGGAACGACCTAGCGTGTTTGCGACCTAACGAGTTAGTAAGGCTTGTGTGTTAGCGAGTTACGAGTTAGCAGAGTGTTAGGTCGGCGGCGAGTTAAGGAGATAGGTTGTTAAGTCGTTTGAACGACTTAAGGGTTGAGTCGCTTTGGTGTTAGGTCGGCATGCTAGTTAAGTCGTCAGGCGACCTAGGACTTAGGAAATGCGGCAGTGTGTTGAGTCGTGTGACAGTTGGGTCGGCGGTGCGTTGAGTCGTTAGGTCGGCCTGTGTTTTAGGTCGCGTCTGGGTTAAGTCGTAAGTCGGCCTTGGTTGTATGTTGTGTTGGTTAGGTCGTAGGTCGTAGGGGCTGATGAGTCGGCAACGACTCATAGTTAGGTCGGGGACGATCTAAGGGGCGACGACCTAAGGAGTTTCCAGCCTATAAATAGAGGGGTTTGGCTCACTTTTTGGCACCGGTTTTTGAAGCGACGAAGTGCTGCCATTTTGAAGACTCGACTACGGTATTTTCTTCACTTCTTTCTCTACTTCCATCAAGTGTTAGCATCCATCCAAGATCGAAGATCGGGATCGAAGATTCAAGTGTCCAAGTTGAAGATCTTCATCCAACAAAGCTAGATTTCATCGTTTTAAGCGAGGTTTCTCCGGATCAAGCTCAAGTCCTTGCTGTCCAGATCTGAAGTTGATTGATTTTAGGTTGTTTTGGTGATTTGGTGAGTGGTAGTTATCTCTCACGCGGATCCAAGGGAGTATATTGGATTGGTGGCTTGTTTGAGTGTTAAAGTTAGAGTTTTCATGCATTTTTCTTAAATCCGAGTCTAGCTCCATTGTTTTTGAAGATATTTACTTATGCAAGTTAGTTTAACAAGTATTAGAGACAAAACCCATGTTTTAGATTTGATAGATCTATGCTAAAAACCATGATTTCACATATGTTGGACTTTTGCTCGTTTATTTACGAAATTCCCATTATAGTTGATATTGCTTAAATTGCTTAATAGATCTTGTTTGAATGATTGATTATTTGAATGTATGATTGATTTGATTGTTTCCAAGTTAGCTAGTAGTTGATTTGGAACAAGATGATGAAAGAGGATTCAAAAGCTATGGAAGAAGGCTCTTGAATGGTGAAAGCTGCTTAAGGCATATGTAGCGGATGTTGAAGCTCATATGTATAGATTGGATGATGTTGAGATGGGACTTTGCCATGATTTGATGAGGCAAACCATGTTGTTGAGTTGAGACTTTGCTTTGATGCGATGAAGCGAAGTATGATGTGAGTCTTGGCTTAATCCAGGAAGGGATCATTCCAAGCATGTTGATAACTTGAAGGGTAGTTCAAGTTGGTTGATAATGGATTGTTCAAGAGGTAGCTTGAGCTTGTATGAGGAAGTAGTCGTCGAGGAGGATGACTAGGAGGCTTGGATCTCGTCGTTGTTGAAGGTTCTAGCATGCTCAAAAGCAAGAGTACATGGGGCGCCCATAACGACTACAGGAAGGTAGTCGGGACACCCAAAAGACTACAGGTAGGTAGTTGAGTACTCTGGGCAAAGTAGATAAGTCCTAGGCACAAGGCAGTGTGCGGAGTATGGTTAGAACCGGGGTTACCATTAGCCCTTGACAGATGGTCATTCAACTAACGGTGAAATCGAGGCAAGGATGACAGTGATAGCCAGAGTCATGGATGTTTGGTTGTATTATCATTCGGCTTCAAGAGCGGTGTTTTCTGGGTGCTTATCTGATCTTGGTTTAGGCCTTGGGGGTTTGTATTTGGAAAACATCGTCCTTGACTCGAGTGGTATTCGCTTTACCTTAATTGTCTATGTTGTTATGCTTGCTTCTCCTTAGTGTATGTCTGGGGCTATCACTGTAGAAAGAGGTGGAGTGGGATGGTTTGGTTCCTATTCCTTTTATCCTTTATGCTCTTTTGGTATGTTTGATAGTTAATTTACTGCTCACTAAGACTTTGTCTGACTCAAGGTTTTATGTCTCCTCTTATTACCTTGGGCTGTTCATCCATGTTGGGATGGGCAGACTAGGTAGCAGGTGACAGGTGCTGTGCTAGGAGTTCTACGATGAAGATGACGAAGACGAGCAGGAGGCTTTGCATATTAGTTTTCTTACTATATGTACTGGGTATCCGCTGCTGTATTTGGTTGAGTGATTTGTAGTGAGGCTTTCATGTATGGATTTGAGTAGATGATTGTATGAAACTACTGTGATGCTTATATGATGATGTTCTGTTCTATGGAGCTTCACTATATTATATTTCTCTATTGTATTTTATCCATGCGCTGTGAGTTATGCGATAGAGATTCTTCTGTTTTGTTTTACCCTGACTATCGTCCATGGCTGCCTGGCACACCTTTTAGCGCATTATTTCCTTCATTTGGTGCGGGAGTCATGGGCGGTCGTCACATTTGGTATCAGAGCTTTGGTTAATCGATTTCAGCCAACGCTCGCTGACGTAACTACGTATGAGAGACGTAATTGTATTTTGATGGATGATTACTATATATAATATAGTAGCCTGGAAGGATTTGAACTCCTTATGCAGTTGTTTCTTAAGGTGTTCTAATCATTCTTATTACAGATATTAAGGATGAGTCGAAGAGGGAGACCAGCTGCAAGGGAAAGCCGTGCTGATGAAGGAGCTGTTGATTATGGAACTATGTTCGAAGCGATGATGACTTCGATCATGAGAAGGATACCAGCTTCAGGATCATCAGTGGATGTGGGAGTTCAAGTTCAAGCTCCAAGACCGGTGGATTTTGCTAAGCTTTGCAAGGATTATACTTCTCTTGGAGGAAAAGCTTTCTTGGGGACGGAGTCGACTATTGAGGTGCAGAGATGGATTGATGCTTGCAAAAGAATCTTTGGTGACTTAGGGATTGAGGATGCAACTAAGAGGAAGCTTGCATCGAGACAGCTTCAGGGAAGAGCTGCTGATTGGTGGAATTCTATCACCATCGATACCCCAGAAGAAGAGATTACTTGGGAGCAATTCCAAGTTAGATTTGAAGCTAAGTTCATCTCTACTGCTCAGAAATCTGTCTTGTTTAAGAGGTTTGTGGAGCTCAAGCAAGGGGGAAGGCCTGTTCTTGAGTACATTTCTGAGTTTGAAGCTTTGTCTAAGTATGCCAGATCATATATTGATTCTCCCTACCAGAAGAATGAAAAGTTTGTGACTGGTCTGGATGCTTATCTTGGGAGGCAGTTAGTGGATCATCTGGACGATCCATTTGAGAAGCTTGTGGAAAAAGCTCTTAGGCATGAGAGTTTGTTTCCTAGGGAAAGTTCTGTTATTGCTGTAACCAGGGAAGGATCTAAACCACAGCAGGGTGGATATAAGAGGAGGAAGCAGCAGCAGCAGAAGGGTAAGGATGGCCAGAAGAAGCCGAAGAGCGAAATGACTTGCTATAACTGCCAGCAGAAGGGCCATCTTTACAAAGATTGTAAGAATCCCAAAGTGCTGGGAAAGTGTTACAACTGTGATAAGCTGGGACATATCAAGAAGGATTGTCCAGAACCGAGGAAAGATAGGCAGGTTGTGCAAGCCTATGCTTTGGGGGCTGTTCCATCGTCTTCAAAAGCTCCGACTGCTGAAGAAAAGGGGAAGAGTGTGGTGGTTCAAGGTACTCTTTCTATTTGTGGTGTTCCAGTTAGAGTGTTGTTTGATACTGGAGCGTCGCATTCTTTTGTTTGTGATGATTTGGTAAGCCGGTTAGGTATGAAACCGGATATTGTTGATAGGCCATTGGTTGTGACTAATCCAGTGGGGGGGTTCGTCATGTTTGTGTATGATATGCCGTGGTCTAGTTGTGTCGAGTCATGATTGCTCGTTTGTTTGTGATTGCTTTGTTCTGAACTTTGCGGGGTTCGGAATTATTTTGGGTATGGACTGGCTTAGGAAGTATGCGGCAAGGATTGATTGTGAGAGATTGGAGGTGACAGTCGGGAATGTGGAGGGGCGAAAGGTTGTGATACGATGTAAGCATGAAGAAGGCGTCTTCATGAGCTTCATGTATTCGCTGGTTGTTCCACGGGATGGACTGTCATCGATGCCAATCGTGAATGGATTTGAGGATGTCTTTGACGAAGTCAAAGGGTTGCCGCCGCATAGGGAGATCGAGTTTCGTATCGATCTAGTTGAGGGAGCCAGACCTGTTGTGATGCCTCTTAGGCGGATGGCACCGAGGGAGCAGCAAGAGCTGAAGGTGCAAGTTGATGACCTTTTGCAGAAAGGATTCATTCGGAGAAGTGTGTCCGAATGGGGTGCGCCAGTTGTGTTCGCAACCAAAACGGATGGATCGTTGAGGTTGTGTGTTGATTATCGTGAGCTGAATAAGGTGACTAAGAAGAACAAGTATCCATTGCCGAGAATAGATGACTTGTTTGACCAGCTTCACGAGGCTAAGGTGTTTTCTCAGATGGATTTGGCAACGGGATTTCACCAGTTGAGAGTGGCAAAGGATAGTGTGCCGAAGACTGCTTTCAGGACACCATCCGGGTTTTATGAGTGGCTGGTAATGCCGTTTGGATTGACTAACGCGCCAGCATATTTTGTGGATCTTATGAATAGGGTATTCAGAGATCAGTTGAATAAGTTCGTGCTTGTGTTCGTGGATGATATTTTGGTTTACTCCAGAACCGAGGAAGAGCACAAGACGCACTTGAGGATTGTTTTGGGAATCTTACGGAAACATCAGCTGAAGGCTAAGTTTTCGAAGTGTCACTTCTGGAAGAATGAAGTGAGGTTCTTAGGTCATGTTATTTCTGGAAATGGAATAGCGGTTGATCCCGCTAAGGTGGCAGCGATCCAGGATTGGGTTAGGCCTAAGAATGCATCTGATGTGAGGAGTTTTCTTGGATTAGCAGGATATTATCGTCGGTTTATCAAAGACTTTTCCAAGATAGCTGCACCGTTGACAGGATTGACGAAGAAGAACCAAGTGTTCAGATGGGATGATAAATGTGAGCAAGCTTTCGTGATCCTGAAAGAGCGACTGACAAGTGCTCCTGTTTTGACTATTCCTAGTGGGAATGATGAGATGGTGGTCTACACCGATGCATGTGGCACTGGACTAGGAGCGGTGCTAATGCAGAAGGATAAAGTTGTTGCATATGCTAGTCGACAACTGAAGCCGCATGAAAGGAATTATCCGACTCATGATTTGGAGTTAGCGGCGATTGTGTTTGCTTTGAAGATATGGAGACATTACCTATTGGGAGTTAGATTCGAGTTGTTTACAGATCATAAGTCGTTAAAGTATCTGTTCTCCCAAAAGGATTTGAATCTTCGACAGCAACGGTGGCTAGAGTTCCTAGCATCATATGATTTTGGTATAGCCTATACTCCAGGGAAAGGTAACGCAGTGGCTGATGCGTTAAGTCGAAGACATGCAGGTTTGGGAGCCATGTTTTCGGAATGGAAGAGTCTTGAGTATTTGGCTGAGTTTGATTTCAGGCCCAGAAGTGAATTGGAACCTGAGATGTTGGCAAACTTATCGATAAGGCCTACACTTGTGGAAAGAATTGGTGAGAGCCAAAGGCGAGATGATAAGCTTGTCAAGATTATCCGTGATTTGGAATCCGGATTGGATCAGGAGAAGGATAAGGGATTCGAGGTCGATCGAGAGGGTTGGCTTCGAAAGCAAGGACGATTAGTTGTTCCCGATGTAGATGGATTGAGAGATGAAGTTCTGAGGGAGAGTCATCACTCGAAGTTGACAATTCATCCAGGTGGAAATAAGATGTATCGGGATATGAAGAGGACCTACTACTGGGAAGGTATGAAGAAAGATGTTGGAAATTTTATTTCCAAATGTATGAATTGCCAGTTGGTAAAAGCTGAGCAGAAGAAGCCCAGTGGATTGCTTCAGCCATTGGAGGTTCCTGCATGGAAGTGGGAGCAAGTGTCGATGGACTTTATCGATGGTCTACCTAGGACAAGAGCAGGGAATGAAGGGATTTGGGTCATAGTAGATCGTTTGACCAAGAGTGCAAGGTTCATTCCTGTTCGATCGACTAGGACTGCATCGAAGTTGGCTGAATTATATGTGAAGTGGATAGTTCGTTTCCATGGTGTTCCGAAGAGTATAGTGAGCGATCGAGATCCATTGTTCACTAGTAGATTTTGGAAGAGCTTCCAGGAAGTTTTGGGAACTGAGTTGTGTTTGAGTACAGCTTATCACCCTCAAACAGATGGTCAGACTGAGAGAGTCAACCGAGTTTTGGAAGATCTTCTTAGAGCATGTGTTTTGGACTTCGAAGGATCATGGGAAGATCACCTTCATTTGGTGGAGTTTGCTTATAACAACAGTTATCAGTCGAGTATTGGTATGGCACCATATGAGGCATTATATGGAAGACCGTGTAACTCTCCGACATGTTGGTTGGAAACGGGAGAAAAGCTGATGCTTGGGCCAGAGATGATTCGTCAAACTACGGATTGTATAGAGATCATTCGGCAACGAATGAGGGCAGCCCAGGATCGTCAGAAGAGTTATGCAGATAATCGTCGAAAGGATTTGGAATTCGATGTGGGTGATATGGTTTTTGTGAAGATTTCCCCATTGAAGAATGTTGTTAGATTCGGGAAGAAAGGGAAATTGACTCCGAGATTTGTTGGACCATTTCCGATTATCGAGCGAATTGGAAAGCTCGCTTATAGATTGGAGTTACCGGAAAAGATGGCGGGTGTGCACAATGTTTTTCATGTATCTTATCTACGGAAGTATGTGCACGACCCAACTACGGTGGTTTCTGCTGATAGCTGTGAAGACTTGGAGGTTGATCCTGTTGTTTCGAGACCTCGTAAGCCGCTTCGTATTGTTGAAACCGATACGAAACAGCTTAGGAGGAAGACGATTACGTTGCTCAAGGTACAATGGAGTGATGATGTTAACGACTGTACATGGGAGGAGGAAGAGAGGATGAAGGCAGCTCATCCAGAACTCTTCGAGGTATGGCCCTAAGGTGTCGTGACATCTCATGAATTTGCATCTTGATTTCTATCTTAGAATTCTGCATGCTAGGCTAGAATTGGATGCATGGTTTGTTGTTTGCTATGGATGGTAGGCATGCGGAATATCTTTGATTGCTGTTGTTTGCTTGGAATTTCGGGGGCGAAATTCCTAAGGGGGAGAGAATGTAACGACCCGTATTTTACGTGTCGATATATCGTAGAATTGACAGGTTGTTAGTGTTGTTGATGTTGTCTCTAGCCTGAGTCGTTTAGGAAGTTAATTCGTGTGCTTAAGTGTTAAGTCGTGGCCGAGTTAACAAGGCTTGGGTCGTGTTCGAGTTAGGAAGTGAGTCGCATACTAGTTAACAAGTTAAGGCAGTGAACGGCTCATGGATGAGTCGTGTACGACTTAAGGGAATGGGTCGTGCACGAGTTGTAAAGTTAACTCGTGTGATGATGAGTCGTGACCGAGTCAGTGGAGCCATAGGCTTACGAGTTAACATGATATGAGTTGAGTCGTTAACGACTTATAGGTGTTAGCGAGTTATAGGTTAGACCGACTCATAGCTTGGACGAGTCAGTGGCCTTGAGTCGTTAGCGAGTTATAGTGTGCAGGGTAGCTAACGAGTTAGTGTTCTTTACGTGTTACCGGGTTAAAGAGTTACCGAGGTAAGGATTAACTCGTGTACGAGTTAGTAGATATGGCCGAGTTAACAGGTTAGAAAGTTAGGTCGTAAGTCGTCTGGAACGACCTAGCGTGTTTGCGACCTAACGAGTTAGTAAGGCTTGTGTGTTAGCGAGTTACGAGTTAGCAGAGTGTTAGGTCGGCGGCGAGTTAAGGAGATAGGTTGTTAAGTCGTTTGAACGACTTAAGGGTTGAGTCGCTTTGGTGTTAGGTCGGCATGCTAGTTAAGTCGTCAGGCGACCTAGGACTTAGGAAATGCGGCAGTGTGTTGAGTCGTGTGACAGTTGGGTCGGCGGTGCGTTGAGTCGTTAGGTCGGCCTGTGTTTTAGGTCGCGTCTGGGTTAAGTCGTAAGTCGGCCTTGGTTGTATGTTGTGTTGGTTAGGTCGTAGGTCGTAGGGGCTGATGAGTCGGCAACGACTCATAGTTAGGTCGGGGACGATCTAAGGGGCGACGACCTAAGGAGTTTCCAGCCTATAAATAGAGGGGTTTGGCTCACTTTTTGGCACCGGTTTTTGAAGCGACGAAGTGCTGCCATTTTGAAGACTCGACTACGGTATTTTCTTCACTTCTTTCTCTACTTCCATCAAGTGTTAGCATCCATCCAAGATCGAAGATCGGGATCGAAGATTCAAGTGTCCAAGTTGAAGATCTTCATCCAACAAAGCTAGATTTCATCGTTTTAAGCGAGGTTTCTCCGGATCAAGCTCAAGTCCTTGCTGTCCAGATCTGAAGTTGATTGATTTTAGGTTGTTTTGGTGATTTGGTGAGTGGTAGTTATCTCTCACGCGGATCCAAGGGAGTATATTGGATTGGTGGCTTGTTTGAGTGTTAAAGTTAGAGTTTTCATGCATTTTTCTTAAATCCGAGTCTAGCTCCATTGTTTTTGAAGATATTTACTTATGCAAGTTAGTTTAACAAGTATTAGAGACAAAACCCATGTTTTAGATTTGATAGATCTATGCTAAAAACCATGATTTCACATATGTTGGACTTTTGCTCGTTTATTTACGAAATTCCCATTATAGTTGATATTGCTTAAATTGCTTAATAGATCTTGTTTGAATGATTGATTATTTGAATGTATGATTGATTTGATTGTTTCCAAGTTAGCTAGTAGTTGATTTGGAACAAGATGATGAAAGAGGATTCAAAAGCTATGGAAGAAGGCTCTTGAATGGTGAAAGCTGCTTAAGGCATATGTAGCGGATGTTGAAGCTCATATGTATAGATTGGATGATGTTGAGATGGGACTTTGCCATGATTTGATGAGGCAAACCATGTTGTTGAGTTGAGACTTTGCTTTGATGCGATGAAGCGAAGTATGATGTGAGTCTTGGCTTAATCCAGGAAGGGATCATTCCAAGCATGTTGATAACTTGAAGGGTAGTTCAAGTTGGTTGATAATGGATTGTTCAAGAGGTAGCTTGAGCTTGTATGAGGAAGTAGTCGTCGAGGAGGATGACTAGGAGGCTTGGATCTCGTCGTTGTTGAAGGTTCTAGCATGCTCAAAAGCAAGAGTACATGGGGCGCCCATAACGACTACAGGAAGGTAGTCGGGACACCCAAAAGACTACAGGTAGGTAGTTGAGTACTCTGGGCAAAGTAGATAAGTCCTAGGCACAAGGCAGTGTGCGGAGTATGGTTAGAACCGGGGTTACCATTAGCCCTTGACAGATGGTCATTCAACTAACGGTGAAATCGAGGCAAGGATGACAGTGATAGCCAGAGTCATGGATGTTTGGTTGTATTATCATTCGGCTTCAAGAGCGGTGTTTTCTGGGTGCTTATCTGATCTTGGTTTAGGCCTTGGGGGTTTGTATTTGGAAAACATCGTCCTTGACTCGAGTGGTATTCGCTTTACCTTAATTGTCTATGTTGTTATGCTTGCTTCTCCTTAGTGTATGTCTGGGGCTATCACTGTAGAAAGAGGTGGAGTGGGATGGTTTGGTTCCTATTCCTTTTATCCTTTATGCTCTTTTGGTATGTTTGATAGTTAATTTACTGCTCACTAAGACTTTGTCTGACTCAAGGTTTTATGTCTCCTCTTATTACCTTGGGCTGTTCATCCATGTTGGGATGGGCAGACTAGGTAGCAGGTGACAGGTGCTGTGCTAGGAGTTTTACGATGAAGATGACGAAGACGAGCAGGAGGCTTTGCATATTAGTTTTCTTACTATATGTACTGGGTATCCGCTGCTGTATTTGGTTGAGTGATTTGTAGTGAGGCTTTCATGTATGGATTTGAGTAGATGATTGTATGAAACTACTGTGATGCTTATATGATGATGTTCTGTTCTATGGAGCTTCACTATATTATATTTCTCTATTGTATTTTATCCATGCGCTGTGAGTTATGCGATAGAGATTCTTCTGTTTTGTTTTACCCTGACTATCGTCCATGGCTGCCTGGCACACCTTTTAGCGCATTATTTCCTTCATTTGGTGCGGGAGTCATGGGCGGTGTTATGGGTATGATAACCATTAGTATAAATTGCCTAATTAAGTGGCATGTGCAATGGGTGATTTATATTTAATTTAGATGAAATTTTTTAAGGTTTACAATAACAGAAATTTAGGTAGTAAGGTTTGAGCAAGTTGATGAGTAGTAACCAAAATAAGGGAATAGCATTAATAAATAAAGTTGGAACAAATAGGATACAGAGAAATAAATGTAAGGATTTAATATATTAATTTATGTTGGTTTACGATAACGTTACTTGGTGATTAATTATAGAGTAACAGAAGTGTGGACGTAAAATAATGAAAGCATAGATTTATGGTAGGACATAGTTTGTGGATTTGGGAATTTAAATCCAAAGATTTATTTTATTTGAGGAAATAATACGTATTAAATTTCAATTTGATGTAATCAATGCAAATCTAGTAATTGAAAATAAATTGTAAGTTGGTGATTTAGGATGAATGTGAGTAAAATTTGGCATGTGAGATAATTGTAAAATTTAACCATTCATATAATTTATTTGTTTTGTTAATATGATTTAGCTAATAAAGGGAAATTTGTATAAGATGAAGCATGCATGAGAAATGCATTTTAATTCAAATGTTATGTTTACCCATTTAATGTATTTACTGAATAGCAAAATTTTAAATTCAATAAACGAAATTTATTGATGTTTCAACTTTAATTAATAACGATTAATGTGGGATCAATTACAGTTAATTGACTAAAATTATTGAAGTTAGGGTAGATTTGTTTCAGAATTTAAGGTAGTTAATTTTATAAGTTGAAATTTATGATAAGCCTATTGGCTATATGAAAATTCATTGATTTAAAATGTAAAAGGCAAGATTTATTAATTTGATTTAGTGCGGAGTTCAATAAATGAGTTTATTGCAACTAAATGAAATTCAATATTTAATATTTCGTAAATTGAGACTTGATGGAATAATAATTAATATATTTAACTAAATGGAAATTTAAGGATTTTATTTATAATTTGTGAATTCAATGAAGTTAATTATTAAAAGTAAGATTAACATTTGACTTGATAAATTTATCTTCTCTATATGGACGTTTAAATTTGTTAAAATCATTGTAAGCATTTGAGCAATATTAAGATAATAAAATTGTCAATTTTAGAGTTTAAAATATAAGATTTGATTTAATAAATTTATTTAATTAATATAAAAAATAACCATTCTGGTCGCGGACTCGGATTTCGACGAAACCAGTTTCTTCGGATCCGTAACAGCGAGTTATTGTAGGGTTTCAAGTTTCATAGCGATCGGACTTGTCGTTTGATCGTACGAACGCGAAACGCCTTGAAGTCGATAAATTGAAATCAATTTGAAATCAATTTGGAAATATTGATTTTAGCATAACTTCTTCATACGATAGAATTTGGACGTGAAACTTTTTCCATCACGTTCAAAATATTTTAAAACACCTATTTCGATATATGAGTTTACCCAATTTCATTCCGGGGTCAGAACGGGCTTTTTGGGCCACGTTCGCATTAGCACGGTTGTTTATCCGATCCATCTATTCAAATCTCTAACCTACCTATATAAATCCGGTCGTAAACCCTACCTCCATCTATTTTCATTTGCGGTACGTTCTTTTTCCTCAACTCTTTCTCTTCCTCAATGGATGCAAATTTTAGATCCAATTCTATTCAAAATCAAATGAAAATTCAAACATCTCAGAAAAATTCCAAAAAAATATATGTTGTAATTTTCATCGATACGAATCGACGGGTGCCCTCTGTTTTTGAAATTGATGTTCAAGTCAACTGAAGATCGCGGTCAAAGCCTGGAAATTTCGAAACCCTATGTCGATTTGGGGCTTTTTGATTTCTTCATCAATTTGCGAAATCGAAACATGGGATTTGGAGAGGGAGGCGCGTGGAGTTGGATGGTGGTGGTCGCTAGGTCTAGATCGAAGCATGGCGGCTGGGATTAGCGAAATAGGGTTCGGCAAACCCTAAAATGATGGCGCCGGTGGTCGGTACCAGGGAGTCGCGCGTCAGGGAGGAGCGTAGGGGGGAGCTCGGCGAACGTGGTGATGGTGTTGGCGTGGTTCAGGTGGTCTCCGGTGAGGGGGGAACGACGGTCAAAGCTTGGTCAGTATGGGTCGTGCGTTTCATATGCTAGAGTGGCCTCGTGAGTTCCTGTTCACAAAGAAGGAACGGCCTGTTGAGTTGCTGACGTCGCAAAAGGGTTTGAGTGAGTTTTGTTAGTTTCATTTTTAAATTTCAAATCGTTTTATCGCTATAATTTTTTCATACGTTATCCGTTTCACACGAGATTTTTTTTGTTAGGATCGTAATTAAATTCTAGATCTTTTGACGCTGGTTTGGACAGATTTGAAGACCGTCGAATTTTTCGGTTTAAATCGGATTTAAATTCGATTTAAATTCAAAAGGTTAGTGTTTTAACCCACCCACAACTTCTAAAATTTCTTATGTTTGTTAAATTGATTTTTAGATATGTGTAGAAATTTATTTATGACTATTTGGCACGTTTTATTTGTCATCTCGGTTAAATCGCATTTA
This sequence comes from Allium cepa, assembly GCA_030765085.1. Classification (NCBI taxonomy): domain Eukaryota; kingdom Viridiplantae; phylum Streptophyta; class Magnoliopsida; order Asparagales; family Amaryllidaceae; genus Allium; species Allium cepa. Next base: position 567,646,118 of record CM060928.1, on the reverse strand, counting down.
TTTAATTTAACTGTTAATAAATTTTATTTATTGCATATAATTTGACAGTTAGAATTTATTTATTTGCATATTAACCGCCAGTCATAGTTATGTTAAATTTTTATTTCATATTAACTGCCAGTTAAATTTACATTTATTTTTGCATATAAACTGTTAGTTTAACAGTTGTTAAATTTGTTATTGAATATAAACTGTTAGTTAATACATGTTATTTATTACCTATATAATTTATATGCTCTATATCGATGATTGGTTAAATTGGATGATGATTGCAAATAATGGTTGATGATTGATATTTGGATGGATGGATGCTACATTTATATTGTATAAACTTCAAGTCATCATGCATTTTCATTTCATTCGGGATTGTGGTTTGAAATGATATACAATCGCATTTTTATTTTAAATTGTGGATTGAAATGATAAACATCCGTATCACTTGATCATAGGGTAGAAAATTTTATACAGGCACCGCGGTAAATATATAAAATTATTTTTTAAATGTTTTACTATGATTTTGTAAAAGCTATATATATATATATGGTTTATGGGATATTGATTTGGTTATATATATATATACATATATAGTAAATTTTTGGTTTTTAAGCTTTGTATAAATTTGATTTGAAGTATAAAATAAAGTATGATTTTTAAGATCAAATACGATTAAGCCTTTATTTAAAATCTAATTTCTGGTGTTTTTATGACTTAAATGAGAATAAGATTTGGAAGATGAACATTAAGTTAAATTGAAATTTAATAAAAGTTAAAATTTAAAAGGATATGATTTTTATGACTTGATTTTTGTAAAGTGATTTAAAGGAATATCAGGTTGATTTTAATGAATTTATCAAGTTTAATAAATTGAATGATTTCCCAATTACATGAAGTTAAAGGTTTTACTTAAATTTTATTGAATTCATTAATTAAATATTTCAAGTCTTAATAATAAGTAATTGAATTTGATATATATGGGTTTGTCAAATGAGTTTGTTTTTGAAATGGTGAAATATTTAAAGCTTTGAAACATAAGAATTGAAATGGTATTTGGTAGTTTAAATCGATATTTGAAACTGATTTGTGAAATCTAAAGAAGCTATTTTGTTTATAAAAGTAACTTAATATTTAACCATTTAAGAGATGGAAACTTGTTTCAAGGTTATGATTTTCAAGGTAGTATGATTTGAAAATATTATATTAAGGAGTTTTGATTTCTAAATATTTTTACTTTGAAAAAAACCTATGATTTTGGAAAAGAATATATATTGGAAAATAAAATGACATTATATGATTTTGGATCTAAATGATATCGTATTGATTTGGGGTTTTAAAAATATAAATGATATCGTATTTATATGAGTTTAAAATGGATATTTTATTCTGGTTTTTAAAGTTTAAATTATTTTAAATAACCGCGGTGTTGTAATAACGTTTGGTTGTTAAAGAGACCGGGATCGGAAGTTGTCATACTCTCTGCCAACTCCGAAAACCACTTTAACAACCGTGTACACGGTGGAGATTCCAGAATGAAGTAGGTTGGTGACGGCGTTTCCTATAAGGTAAATACGTGGATCCAACTCCGTGAGTTGGCATAAGGTGGCTAAAACAGGAGCGATTCTCGGGCCAATGAGGTCATTCCTCTGATCGAACGCACTCCTTCGATACTATACTATGACTTTGGATTGATTTGGTGGCCACTATTGATTTCTTTGATTTTGGGGGTGTTTGTTCGAGGTGGGCGGTAGATGCGCGCTGCGTGTTTCCACCAGCCCGGATAGCAATTGGTATATCTACCCTGGCATTGCCTAGTTGTGCCGTGTCACCTACCCTAGCGCGCCTTGTACGAGTTTCTATTTGTGTCGTACCTATGGAGTATCCTCTGGTAGCCTCCCGATCAGGAGGTATTACGGTACTGTATAGACTATTGGCATTATTTGTGTTAAGGGCTATATGGGTAACCCCTTAACGCTATTAAAAAGTAAGTTTATTTTACAATTAGACACTATTATAATAGCAATATACTATATAGTAAATAGTTTAACGGATCCTTAGGAGATGTAAATTCCTAGCATCTCTTGAGTTACTGCACTCATATTTATTTCTGTTAATTTAACTCACATAAGATCTTTTAGTTCTGACTTGAGTGTTTTTGTCTTTTCAAATTCGCTCGGGTCAGTCCGAGCGTTTCAAGATTTGAAGATTTAGCTCTGGAGGACGAAGACGAAGATGTATATTATTATTATTTATACTAGTGCACTACACACTGTTCCGCTGCATTATTATTGGTATGTGTAACTCTGATATGTATTATATAAATGTTTTGTAAACAGATTTATAAACTGTATATTTTATTATTATATTTTATCCTTCCGGTGTGAGATTCTGTTTCTTTTATTTCTTTCTTGTTTTTTTATTTACCCCATAACAATCCGCCCTTCCGTATGGTTTGAATCGGTATGTGTGTCGATTTTAAATCATGCGAAAAGGCGGGAGGTTACATATTGTGACTACTCTACGAAAGGAGAAACCATAATATCTTTCTTTGGATGTGGTTTTAACACCTAATACGTTTGCTACAAGAAGATACAGGCCTTACAAGTTATCAAGGTCAAATCCATTGAATAAAATTACCAAGGATAAATAATGTCACTATTCGACACTTTCCAAAATTATAGCATCATAGGCCCAGTTTAGATTTAAATATAATATTTTAAAAACATCCAAAATGTAAAGGATTATTATAGATAAGATCATTGTATAGACCCATGTATTTCCACACATCAAATATCATACACATTACAGCATACCAAGGTAATACAAGGAGGTTGTCACCGATATAGATTGAAGGAACAAATAAACTCGACCTTGACATGTTCACTCAATCGTATCGACAATACATAGGACTAGGTACCTAGGTTTCACCCGAGTGGTCAACTGCTTATGCCTAGGTAGTTAATCGGTTGCCTTGTCTTTTCGATACAATAACCAATGTTTTGTAAATTTGGTTCTAGCTTGTCATTTACTTCTTATTTTCTAATTTTAGTCTTCTATACTTCATTACTACAAGTTATTAAATCATTATAAGCTTTTGATTTGGTACATTGGTCCTTTCTTATAGATTTTTTATTGGCTAGAAGTTTTAGTGCTAGATGGGTTAGCTAGATTACGTCTATACTAAAAAGAAGGAACTTTAACATAATGGTCAATTATATTTTAGGAAATAAAATACGATCTAAATGTTGTCTTAGAAAAGGAGACCCATTGGCACCATTACCATTCAATGTAACAGTGGACCTATTCAGTAGGATTATAAAACTATCAATATCAAATGGGTTTCTTACTAGTTTTGGCAACAAAATCACTTGTGAAGTTCTTTTGATCCTATAATTTGTTGATGAAACCATGTTGTTTACCTCACATCTGCCTCACCACGTTAATTCTCTCAAATCTATTTTATACAATTTTGAAATGCTCTCGGGGCTTAAAATTAACTTTAAAGAATTCTGTTTTAGTCTTAAATAATGTCGATAACATTGAAAATCTCATTGCCATCACACTTAACTATAATACAATGAAATTCAATATATATAATACCTTAGGTTTTTAATAAGACCCACTAAACTAAATGAGGATGATTGGAAATAATGGTAAAATAATAATAGAAAACTAGCCAATTGGAACTATATATATTTGTCCAAGGTAGGTAAAATCATTCTAATTAATTCTATCTTATTAACCCTATCTATATACTAGACTTTTTACCTTTTTCCAAATTGGGTCATGGACAACTTCGACAAAAGAGGAGATAATTCCCATAATGTATCGATTGTTTAGTTGATTGGGAGATGGCGTGCCAACCAAAAGTGGAGGGCGGGTTAGGAATAGTAAATCTACACAACCTTAATGTGTTGTTACAAGAAAAATGGTTTTGGATATTTATTAACACTAATGAAATCCATTTGTAGAAAGAAACGATATCAAATAAATTCTATAATGGAACCTACACCACCACTACATTATGAACCCTAATAACATGTCTCATTTTTGGAAATGCTTCTTAAAAAACACCAATGCTGTAATAATCGAAATATTCGACCCTCCTAAATCGACACTAATACATCCTCGTGCCACAAGTCCAAGTGCAAGAAATCCCGATTGTTAGGGGAAAAAGAATATAAAGATAGAATAGAATCTCAAATGAATGGAATAATATATATTATTTCAATATATAATACTTACAATGGAAAATCATAAATGCAATATCAAAGTCTATCTTAGATTCAACCTAGACAGTTATAAACCCTATGTCCTTACAAATGCTAAAAATTGAAAAAAAATGTAGTAGATGTAGCAGATAATAGAATACATCCATACGTAGATGAAGATCTATAGCTCTCCTCTGGAAACTCTAAGCATCTTCAACTAAATAAGATACTACTTGGATCTAGCCCAAGTATTAAAAATACCGAAATTAGGCTTGATAAACTAGCGTAAGATACTTCAAAATTTTAATGCTGATGTCAATTAAAAACCTTTGAAAAGTAGGTTATTTCATAAGAACATGCCCACACATAAACACAGACGGGTTTTTACCTTATGGTAACCAAAATACTTTATATGAAAAATAACTTTGATATTATTATTAACAACAATGCTTGAAAACAATTTCAAATAAATATATATACAAGGAAAGTATCAATACTCGGACTATGGTAATATAGCCGACTAGGTCAATGGAATATAGTGGATGGAATATATGAGATAAAAGGAGTAGCTGAAATGCTTGCAAGCATTACAGCTATTTTAGGACTACAATCAAGACAATAAAGCTCGAATTTGGATTGGATTTCCGACATGATAGGGGACCCGTGGCCTTTTCCTTTGATCCATATATAGCAAATATAGTTCCCATGGTGACCTTATCACTTTTCTCAAGCAAGCCACTTGGAACTGTGTTACTTGGTATCTTGAACCAGATATATTGGACTGATCAAGCATGACAGATTCGATAGTTGTTTGGAAGGGTAATTATGAAGCAATGGTTATAGGATCCGTAAATAGAGTTCAAATAGTTACACGAAGCCTAAATTAAACGGAGTTGGTAGATGGACGATGCAGGATGCTAAAAATAGGAAATAACTTGGATTAGCAAGGGATAAGCATAATTATTTAGATGGATAATTAACATGGATAGAGTATTGAAGGGATCAACATAGGTAATGAGGCCTAGATCAACATGACTCATCAGCACAAAAGGGATCGATATAGTATTCTATAGGTTGAGAGGGGTCCGCATAGTCTGATTGAAGTAGATGCATCAACGTAGTGTTGAGTCAAAGGAGGAATAGGTATGTTATGATGTAGATCAAGGGATATACGTGAATGAGTAAGAATCGACATAATTGCATAGACAAGAGGAGATGGCGTTATTGATGGTGCTTGGCTCGGTATGTTAAGTTATTAGAGGGATAGGCACGATGGAACATCAGATGGATTAGCAGGAAAATCATGAAGCTAAATAAGGGGGATCGACATTACATAATAAGGTTTAGAGAATACGAATAATGGAGGGATCAACATGATCTAATATGGAGGGATCGGTAAAGAAAACTCTAAAGTGAATTCTAACGAAAGATTAAGAAAAAACTCAAGCTCCACTCATCCAATCAACATGAATGTGGAGAGCCATCACATCTAAGCATATAAGAGCTACCTTAAGGATCACTACCTCAAATTCAACAAATGGAGGAACCAGTACCGATCCCTATCCATTGAGTTTTAGGCCTAGCGCTTTTATGGTGAGCCCATATGGATGGATATGTCCTATTTCTTAAGTTCCAAACATATGGGTGGTCAACTTCACCCATAAATACATGCATATGGGGTCAATCTAAGGATCTTTACACTGCCGGTTACATAGAACTTTTATTATATCCGTTATTCTATTATCTCTTGATGTTTCTTATGGTAATCAAGATTAAAGTGAATCAATAAAGAGAATATTCAATGTGGACATAGGAACTCAACGCCGAACCACTATAAATCTTGTTGTTCTTATTTTTTTGCTGTGATTTTCTTATTTTTTTGATATATTCCCCCTTTTTAATTTATTTTCTTCATTTACCTCACTATACAAACACATTCTCGAATGTTTGTGGCCAATTTGGTTGTAAACATTTTGGTGCTTTCACTGAGAACCTAATTCTCAATGCTTAAGATCCCTTTTAATGCTACTGGACTGTGTAATTCCCCCGAAGGAGATCCATAGTCATCTTCAAAAGCTTGCAGATACTACTTAGACTTACTATAATCTATGCAAGGAAATTGATAATGGTGCGACTTACCATATCAACTTTTCAGAATGTCGATGCGGATGAAACTGCCATCATTCAACAAGGAGCCCCAAGTAACCAACCTGCAAATCACAATGTGGAGCCTGCTGAAGTCCAGAACCCTGTCGATTCTATAACTAGAACTGAGTTTAATAACTTGATGAGGGAGTTGATGGAAATCCGTAGGTGGCTGAATGAGCAAATTCAAACTAATGCTACCATAATAACCAAATTGCTCAATAACAGCATGAGAACGCCAAAAGGGATCCCCTTTCTTACTCAGGTCAGAGAGTCCTAGGTCATCAGATGAATACCATCGGCATAAGGGTCGTAGGGTTGAAGGAAATCAAGCTGAAACATTAGGGCATTGCTTGGCAGACTAATATGGTCTGCTAAGATGGATCAGTGCCAATCCCTCCCAAGGGATCGCTACCGATCCCTCCTCTAGAGATGGGATTCCCCTACAACACTTGAGGAATCAAGCAGAAGCTATTTTTGGAAGCTTGGATGTTGGAGATCGACTAAAGTCTGACCAACTACCCCACCGAAATGGTGATGAGTTGAATGCCAAAGGTGCATGTCAAGAGGACGGTGACCAAGAGGGCGTGAAACGGCCCGTAGATGTCGACGTCGACCGAACCATTCATGTGAGGTGGAGCGCAACCACCACTTGGCACCACCCATTCAAACAATGAATTTGCCAGCAATGGTTGGACAATTGATGAGAGAGAACTAGGGTTTAACGAACGATGACTGGGGAATTTCGAGAAGTCATACCCTGTTTATTGACAACATTTTGCGTGTGGAATATCTAACGAGGTTCAACATGCCTACGATGCCTGCCTATGATGGAAAAACCAACCCCAGGCAACACATCATGAGGTATGAATGGTTTATGGACTGAGGTACGAATGGTTTATGGACTCAGCAAGAGCCAATGAAGCAACCAAATGTAGATGATTTCCTATAACCCTCTATAGGATCGTGAAGATATGGTTTACAAGATTGTCCCCGCGATCGATTTCAAGATTTGATAAACTGGCAACTATGTTTGCAGAGTAGTTCTAATCCATGATGCTCATCCTAAGGATGTTAAGTCACTCTCTAATGTAATCCAGGCTCTAGGGTAATCGTTGAAGGACTATTTGGAAAGATTTCATGTCACCGCTATAAAAGTCAGTAACCCAAATGACCATGCTATACCTATGGCTATGATGAGAGGGATCGATCCGGAATATGTATTTGGTGATTAGCTAGGTGGAAAACCGTCGGCCATGTTGGAGCGCTTCTATTCAAAGGCAGCTCAAATTCTGAGAAATGTGGAAGGTAGGTCCACTAGGAAAAGCAATGTTTTGGAACTGTGAGGAGAAGCAGTACAAACAAATTTGCAATAAAGCAATCTGATTAGAGCTCCGACAAAGTTCGGGTTAATGTTCAGAACAAGCCGAATCAATAGAAGTGGAATGGAGATAGGAATCGAAACCAAAAGAGGGAGTCTGGTAGGCCATGGCCTAGGATTCCTATGTATGACAACTCTATATACACCCTTAAATGCATACTTGGAGATTATTTACCTATCCACCTATAATCTTTTTAATATTAGAAGCCGTATCCAAAGGAGTAGTCAAAGACATAGAAACAGACTGGAAAGTATTGCCGGTTCCACGAGATTTACGGGCGCAATGTGAACGAGTGCAAGCATCTCGATGATGCTATCGAGAAGTTAATTGGGGAAAGGAAGCTGCAGCAGTTTGTGAAAACTTCGCATGATGGAGGACAGGGGACATTTGACCCTAATAGAGGACATGCTCCGTGTAGGGCGGATGAGCCTGCACGGATCGGAGGAAGATTAGTGATAAACAAAATAGCTGGAGGATTGCACCCTGCAAATTGGAGTTGGTAGGAAATGGGGCGCTAGCTAGTGCGATAAGGCATGTGGATTTTGAGTATTGTTCAAATACAGAGGACAGAGCTCCAGTCAAGCAGCAACGTATGATGACTAATGATATACTGCTCAGAAGCAGAGGTGCAGATAGAGTAGAGGCTCCTACAATTGACCCGATGGTCATTTCTGCCGTGATTGGCCCTGCTTTGGTGAGAAGGATTTTATGACTGTGGAAGTTCGATAAACATTATCTTCAAGCGGGCTTATGATCAAATGAGAATGGAGGCTAAAAATTTGAAACCATCTAAAGCTCGTATACATGGTTTCAATAGATTTCGATTGAGATTTTTAGTTATGTCGAGTTTCCAATTGAATTGAGGGAAGTGAATGTACGAGAGTATGGTTCCTAACGTTCATTGTTTTGGATACTAACTCACCGTACAACGTTTTTCTGGGTCGACCGACCCCGGCAGAATTTCGAGCAACTCTTGCCCATGGTGTTTAATTTTGAAATTTCCAACCAATAATGGAGTAGGAGTTTTGCATGGTGATCAAGAGACTAGCCTTTCCTGTTAAGTGGCTGAGTTGAGAGAAGCTCAACGTAAGGAGAAGGGAAAAGGTGTGGACAAGTTACCAGAGATTGACAAATAGTGCCTAAGTCTTGGCTTGAGCGCCATACTTAGTTCTGTAGAGATATAGATCCATGGAATGACGTGGAGGAGCCCAAGAAAACTTAGTACTAAAAGCGGAATCCAAGATGGAATCGTGGATGGCTCCATTTAAAGATTATTTGTTGCGTGGAATTTTTCCTGAAAGGAGGAATGAAAAGCAACATGTCCATTACAAAGCTTCACGATATATTATGCAAGAAGGAACTATGTACAGAAAAGGCTTTTTCGTTCCTCTACTCTAGTGTATCGCTCATGATGAGATAAAGTGTGTTTTGAAAGAAGTTCATGAGGGAGAATGTGGTGATCAAACTATAGGGAAAACTCTGGTGAAGAAAATGCTCCATTATGGATATTATTGTCCAACGATAAAACGGGACGCTGTTGATTATGTGAGACGATTGACAAGTGCCAAATATATGCGAAAGTCCCTAGAGCTTTGCCAACAAAGATCATACAAATGGTCAGTCCATGGCTATTCTCTATGTGGGGGTATTGATATCATAGGCTCTTTACCAATCTCTAAAGGTGGTGAGAATACGTTATTGTCGTGGTTGATTACTTCATCAAATAGGCAAGGCAGAATCGTTAGCCAAAATCACAACCAACAAAGTGATCAACTTTGTTGTTCGAAAAATCATATGTCGTTTCGGTCTTTCACAAACTATCGTAACAGATAATGGAACTCGGTTCGATAATGCTGAATTTAAAGAATTTAGTCGGAGATGTCATATTAGAAAAAGGGTTGTAACGGTCACTCACCCTCGAACGAACATGCAGGTTGAAGCTGTAAACAAAATTATCAAGTCTATTTTGAAAAAGAATTTGGAGAAGGCTAGAGGAAGTGGGTGGATGAACTTCCTACGACACTTTGAGCTTATAGAACTACTCACAACTCTACGAATGGCTATACTCCATTTACTTCTGCTTACGGATCCGAAGCATTATCTTGAGGGAACACGAAGTCCCTTCTCATTGAGTGACTTACTACGTCCCCCAAATGAAAAAAGATCTGCTATTGTAATATTTGGACTTTACAGATGAGAAGCACAAAGAAGTCGATTTAAGTGCAGCCGCACACCGACATCGAGTCGCCCGATATTACAACACTAAAGTGTGATCAATACCCTTCGAAGTTGGCAATCTCTCCCTAAATCACATTTTTCGGCCCCATCACACATGAATCTGACATGGGAAGGACCATATGTCATTGAACAGAGGCTTGGGGAAGGAAATTTCAAGCTAGCGACTATTGATGGCATTACACTCCCACGAATGTGGAATAGCGAGCACTTACGACGCTATTTCACTTAGAACATTTCTTTTGTATTTTACTTCTATTTGCTTTCAGTATTTGCTTTAGCATTTGGTTTTCCAAGTATGTAATAAGATAGATTAGTTTATTCCTTTCCATTTTATAAGTAAAATCTCAAACCTCCTTTACATGAATGATTATTATTGCATTATATGCTATGTACATAACAAAAATGTTTGATATCGATATGTGTGAATAGGTTCCCGGAGTTCCAAATCGATTAATCGTACTAATCCTTGATGGGATCAAACAAGTTGAGCTCCATTAATTTCCTCGATTAATAGTTCCCCTTGATGATTCAATGGATAGGACACGTAGTAAGTAACAAATGTCACCGGCAATCCAAAGATTAGAAAATTTCTTGCTTGGACGGTGGGACTGAAACGAAATCAAGGCGACCAGAAGGAGTATAAACACAAGACGGTTTGATCCGAGCACCCACGAGACAACTCTAAGTCCCCGGAGCGTGAACTGGAGTACAAGCATGATTCGGCTGTGATTGATTGCCCGTCGACAACTCTACGTCCCCGTTGTGCGAACTGGAGTATAAACACAATTCAGGTGTGAATGACCATCGATCGACAACTCTAAGTACTTGGAGTGCGGACTGGAGTTTAAACACAATTTGAGTGTAATTGACCACCCATCGATAACTCTAAGTCCCCAGAGTGCGGACTTGAGTATAAACACAATTCCAGTGTGACTGACCGCCCATTGACAACTTTAACTCCACGGAGTGTGGATTAGAGTATAAATACTATTCAGTTATGACTGACTACCCATCGACAACTCTAAGGCCCTTGAATGCGGATTGGAGTATAAACATGATATGGGTGTGACTGACAGCCCATTGACAACTCTAAGTCCCCAGAGCACGAACTGGAGTATAAACCTGATTTAGTTGTGATTCGACCACCTACGAGATAACTCTAAGCCCCTAGAGCGTTGGTTGGAGCATGAGCATAAATTGAGCGTGAACCGACTGTTTGCCAAACAACCCAAAGTACTAAAGAGCGGACTGGAGTAGAAACACAACTTAAAAGATGGATGGATTTCAACCGTTCTCTATTCCATAAACTCTAACTTGAAACCGACAAAAGGAATACATCCTACTAAAAGCTAAATACGACCGCATACTATAGCTCCGGCTTAATGTTCTTTACGACTTAAAGCAACGACTGCAAGGAGGCCTTGAGTTGAAGATAGTGGAGTATTAACAGAATTTTCAATCAACAAATTACAAGTACTCTGAAAGGGAATTAATCATTTAACTATCAAAATAACAATTCACGTGATGTCTAATCCATAACAAAAACTTTTATTCATAAGTGTCATAATTCCAATACAAGTTATTTTAAAAAACTGGGATTCATACCCGTACACCAATTACTAGAGAAAAAATAATTATTCAAATTATATTCAATGATTTGAAGTAACAGTTGCTTCTTCGACTTTCTTTCCCATTTGGATTTTTTAGGGGTGGAGCCGCTAAAGCCTCTTTCAAGATCCTTTGCCGCCTTTGGTCGAAGTGCTTATTGAAGAAGAAGGGATTTCACCAAGGATTGACCTGCTCGGTGGAATAACTTGCAATGGTATGAGATCTAGGTCTTCGACTTCCACCCCGACAGGCTCTCCTTTAACTTCTTGCTTCAACTTCTCCACCTCCTCAATACTCACCTTCATGTTGGTTTCAATAGTATGCTCTGAAGCACCAGTAATTATCATATCATCAGGTCATTGGTTTGGAGTAGATCTTCATTTTTCTCTTTGTCAAGAGCACCAGTGATTTGAGCGTCAGAGCCTAGAACATCAACAGTAGCTGGGTCCTCGGCCGCTCTCTCATGTTGTTCTATAGAAACAACACTTTTGGGAGCATGATTAAGGCCTGAAAGACCTGCAAATTTTATCAAAACATGGACATTAGGTAAGGGCCATTGCTCGTGAAGAACATGAACTATTTGAGTATGAACAAGTTTAGTATGATACCCTCAGCTTGTTGATTTTTCATCATCACCGGAGTGCCTCCTTCGAAGATGAGAGATAACATTGGTAGTCTGAAGCTAGGCTAGTCCAGATCATAGTCGAGATTCATGAGAAGATGATAGACCGACTACTTGATTAGGAGAGGAAACCTTAGGATCAATTCCAGAAGGCTCAATGATATCCTCTCCATCTTTAGTTAGTGCATGAGATTTGAAAAATTGAAGTTTAGCGGCAGCTAGATCCAATGGATCATTTCCTCAAAGAACTTCTCTTACTAGTTCTTATTCGTTAAATTTGGCTTCTTTCAACCCTTCTTTCTTTATCCTGGCGGTGTGTTCCCAGACTTCAGCAAGTGATTCGATGTAACACTCGTCAAGAAAACTTAATTCACAATGCAGCAGGACCTTCGTGTTATATTCAATAATTAGTAAATTAAACAAGTCCGTTATTTCGTTCCTACCAGACTCGATGGCAGCCTCCACCTGGAGTTGGCTTGCTCAAGCACTTCTCTTCTGCTATCTTCTTGGGCTTCTTCCTTCAGATCTTCAATTTTTGAAAACTATTCGTCGAGTATTGTTTTCAAGCCCCTTGCCTCGATTACTTCTTCGTAGAATTTCTACGGCTCCTCTCGGGCCTCGATTTTCTCCTCTTTCTCTTTCTTTCAAATTCTTCGAGCTCCTCAACGTGGTGAGCTATAATGTCTTTCTCCTTTTGCAAGGAGTCCTTATCCTAAGCAAGCGTGTCGCTGCATTGAAGCGTTGCGTCACGTTCCTTCTTGTAATAAATCTCTAGGCAATTAACTGCCTTTGATGCCTCCTTCATGTTCTTTTCAGCTTCTTTAAGTTGGGTCGTATATTAAAGTAACTCAGCATCCTGATGTTTGATTATATCTTCATTGTGAATAGCCTCCAACTTGAGATGATCGATTTCATGCTGATGCTCTATAGAGACTTTGGAAACTTTCTCGACCAATTGAATGAATGATTAATGTTGAATGAATACGTCATTCATGCGTGCTAATGAGCTGTCTTTGGCATGTCCAGTAATAACATATAAGGAGGAGAGTAATTTGAGACCATTAAAGAAAATCTTCGAAAAATTGGCTTTAGGTTCATCCAACCTTGCAGATGTATAGGAGTCGAGAGTAGTAGCCGGTGAAAGTGGATCAGAAGTGGCGAGTGGATGCTTATCAGATCGATGCTCACATGAATGCCTTGAAGTAGAAGAGCCAGAATATTGCTCGTAAGTCACGGTGGCATGAGCGCCGCGATAAGAAGATTTTTCTCCGCTATGAGCAGGAAGGTTAGAATGTTCGCCTTGGTGAGACATATGGGATCGAGACTTTTCCCTTGAAAGGGAGTAAGACTCCCACAAATGATAATCTTTGTCTCGCCCTTTGTCCTTATCTCTATGTCAAGTGGACACTAAAGCCTGGCTTGGGCGATGATAAGTAGAAGAACTTCACAGGAAACCAAAGGCACTTGATTAAGACGTCATTCCTATAAAGATCAAGCAAAAACATATTAAAAGTTGTCTATGAGAAAATAATAACAAATGTGTAGTGGAGTGCTTTTGATTGTGAGTGTCCTAGTGTTCGCCCAATGGACCGGTAACGGTAGCATTAATCGTAGATGTGCTCTTCCCTCTATTAGAAGGTTGGGTGCCTTCATCGCTTCTCGTAGGAAAGTTAAGTCCTTTGAAATTATTTTTGGAAAGTCATAGGACATAATGTCGTCTAGAATTTGGAGATTGGAGAGTCCTTTCAATGAGCTTTCCAAATACTGAGAAGATGATTTCTCTTCGAGAGGAGTAATAACGAACTCCGGGTTTGATGTAGTTTTTCTTCTACATACCCGGTATACTAACTTTGTAAAGAACCGAAAATTCGTACTTCCTTGAGCTGGCAACATTCCACCACAATCCAGCCAAAGAGGAACGAACTTCCGAATCTTTAGGGTTTAAGAAGAAGAAAGAGGTAGAAGAAGAGAGAAAAGAGAGAAGAAACAGAAACAAACAACAGAACAGGAAATAATATCAGAATCTCACAATCGCAGCGGAACAACATATAATAGATAAATGAATATCATTAAAACAAAAGAACTGTACATTCTATACATACATCACATCATCAGAGTGTACAACAATAAAACAGCGGAAAAGAATACTATATACAATAGATAATAGACTACGCTATCCAAGCTCGCCTCCAACATCTGCACAGCAACTCCCGAATCCAGAATAACCTGATAACCTAACTCTAGACTGCCCGTGTGGAAAATAGTGGGCACCCAGAGTTTAGGAAAGGAACAATAAACTCCAGGTCAGTCATGGGACTGGTGTGAGAACTCAAAACAGTTTATCTTTAAACAAGCAACAAGAAATTTTAATTTTTGAAATCCGCAATGCTTTTTGGAAAATGAAACTACCATAAGGCCTCCCGCCACACACACAATGCAAACGCAGAATTGGAGGAGATTTCTCCTTATGATAGTCAAAGATGCTTACTACGCAAAAATCAAATCATTTTTGATATTATTATTAGTGCATAGTGTAGAAAACAGTTTCGAAAGTAGAATATAAATCCTAGCCAGCATAGACATTCCGAACTATGCCTACTATAGCTACCATCTAAACAGTGGTGACCACCATAAGTAAATGGCAGGTAATACAACTAAAACCGTACAAGGCACGTATTGTTTTGATTGGATTTCCAACAAATGGTCAGGCTAAGGAACTTCCCACTGCCACATGGGATCGCCTCTGGCGGGACGTCCCGAGAAACTAACGTTACGGTTAGATCTCTGCCAACACAAGGCCGGGTTACCTCTGTAACTAGGTAACTACTACACGAATATGTCATCCCCCGGTCCTTTGGGACCTTTATCCGAGCGCTCGCAACAACACCACACACAGAAATATATATAGTGTATCAACATGAGTAAGCATCTGGGCTCCATACCATGATACCACCCTTTTCCAGAAGGAAATGACATACCCTAAAGGGCGCGACCCTCATAACCTTGCCGCATATTCCTGTTTCGACCATTTCCGGGGAGTGAGGTCCTGACGAAGTCTCGTCCACAAAGCTACGCTTTGTGTAACAAAGCCATGCTTCGGGTCCACAGATGACCAAAGCAATAATCACAAAGATAAATGATCAAACAAATGATCATATCCAAACGATCAACCAATGATCATCACACAGCAGCACTCAGCATGCCACATTACCAGATTGGGAAATATCGCTGATAACCTTCAACTACATAACCTCTGAGCTCGTACGTCTCAGAGAAGGGTGTTAAGCTAAGAGAATAAATTCTCCGCCACCAACAGAAATGTATTTGAAAGGAATCTGCTATATCTCTCAAAATGTAATGTCAGACACGTAACCATACAAGTCTGTTCCGGGTTCGAACAGAACCGAAGGCACTTCCAAGGAAGCCCTTGCAATCCGGGTATTCACAATCCCGATAAAATTTCCCATCACAAAGGAAATCTCCATATCGTAGCTAACGATGCGGAGACAATCGATAGGTCATCCTATCGTTTTCACAAATACCCGGTCTTCAACACCGGTCTTCAAATGCTATCCATAACGACGTATCGCATATTCGGAATGGGATATATGACACAAAGGTCCTCTCCCGGCTAAACCGAATAGCGAGCGCTTATTTTTAAAAATAAGTGTAGCATTCAATTTCAACAATCACAACAATTACCATCCAAGGGTAAATACTGATAGTCGGTTATTTAACTATCAATAAAGATGCGCCACATCATCAGATTCCAAATAATTTTTCCAAAATTATTAAGTCCCAAAATATCTTTACAAGATATATATACACAATTTCCAAATAATTGCCCAAATTATTTGATTTACCAAAACCACTTCACGATAAAATTTTCCACACTTTACCCATTTGAAAACCCATTTCAAATTAAACACCTCAACCATTTGAAAACCAATTTCAAATCACTTTACATCATTTATACCCTTTGAAAACAGATTTCGAATCATCGAATAAATCTTTACCGATTTATTTTAAATTTACGTTCCAAATTCGTAAATTGATTTCCATACTTCAAAATAAATCAATATTTATTTTTAAACAAATTTCCCTTCCTTTTATAAATTCCATAGTGAATTTATATTTCAAAATATCTACTGACCTAACGTTTTCAATAGATTTCAGTTATTCAATCTCAATTTATCTTCAAAAAGATAAATTCTCAAAAACATTTCATTTCATATTGGAAAAGCATTCCCATACTTATTTAATAATAAGGATTCACAAATTTTATTTATTTTCAATAATTTGAAAATATTCGATATACTTAACCATAGCCAAGTATATATTTCATTCTTTTAAGGAAAACATTCTTCTATTCACTTTTACTTGGGTCAAAACGAATGTTGCGTAAAACACCGTCACGACAACCCAAAATCACTGGAATAGGGTTTCAAAATAAAAATAGAAACATACATTCCAATACTACACAAAATATTTCCATTTGGAAACCATTCACTATAACAACAGTGTTATAGTCCATCATTTCCTCATTTTCTCGAAAACGCCTATTTCAACAATGAATGTTGAAATCTACGTATTCATTTCCTTTTATTTCTCGAAAACGCCTATTTCAACAATGAATGTTGAAATCTACGTATTCATTTCCTTTTATTTCTCGAAAACGTCTATTTCAACAATGAATGTTGAAATCCCAGTATTCGATACTTAATGCATTTTAGAGCATCTTAAAATCGTTTTAAAATTCCCTTTAAAACATTCTTCTCCCAAAACATGCCCATTTGACTTAATAATATACTCATCGTTTAAAAGAGTGAATGTAACCCCTTTAACAATTCTAAATTCAATTTACCAAATTACATTGATTTCAAATTTATAAACAACGTTTATAAATTCTATTTCTATTAATAACTTCGGTTTAGAAATCTCTTTTATTAAGCCAATTCAATTTATAAACCCAATTTCTATACCAAAAGTTCGTATTATAAGTCAAATACTTAAAATATTATTTATTTACCAAGTCGTTCCTTTTAAAACTTCACAAATTGTTAATCTTATTACTGATAAGATTTCTCACCTTTTATAATAGTTTTCAACTTATAAAAACCTCCTTTATTAACAATTTCTATAAAAATCCCCTTTTAAATGCCCAAAGCCATTTTATAAGTTAATTACTTATAAACTTTTATTTTCAACATCAATTCATTTCATAACTCTCATAATTTATAAAACTATAGTTTAGATGAAATCCATTTTTATACTTCATTTTAACACTTAATAACTCGTCTTATAATTCCAAAAATTTTAAATTTATAGATATCGATTTATAAAATCTTTTACATAAACTATTAATAAAAATTACCCAAAAACCCAATTTAACTATTTTATAAATCTATTTATTTTTAAAATTTTCCTTTTTGTTATATTCCATAAAAATCATAGTTTTATAACTTTAATATTTAAAATCTTAATTTATTTAAAATGAATCAAGTTCAAAAATTTAATAAAAACATATACTTGGAAAATTACTTAAAAATCCTTTTAAATTCAAAATCGTTATTTTTAACTTTTTTAAAAATGAATCCGATGATGCAACCGCATCAAATGGTCAATCACGGGAATAAACATCATATATCGATATGATAGTTAACAATCAACACAATATTTATAAACAAATAAATATGTGAGGAATCCAGTTGGATCCCTCCAACCTGTTACCCTGCATCCACAGACGTTAGCACAATACCAATTCCACTTCAAGGTGGAATATCGCGGTATATGGGATTTTATAAAATATCCGCTTAGTAGGCGGCGCAATAGGGTCTCATCCGCTATACGAGGCGGGGAATCAAATCCGATATATACATATGCCAATATATATATATCGCTATATATAGTATATATCCTACTATATCTACTAGCACAATCAAACAGCAATCATCAATCAACATTAACTATTTAAAATTTTAAACCAAACTGTTCGATTGAGTGAGGAGTTCTCACCTTAGCTTTTAAATTTGCCATCCATTTCCATCCTGATTGTTTTTCTCCATTTAGAGACCTTGTATAAATATTATACGAATTAATTAATATTTGAAATAATCGAATTATTCAATTTGTCATTTTAAAATTTTAATCCATTCAAAAATTTAGTTCAGAATAAATGTTTTAATTAACTTACTCTATAATTCAATTTATCTAACTAAAATTTATTTAGAACTAAATTTCTTTTAATCAAATAATTAATCTATATAGGCTTCATAAAAATCTACTTCACATAAATTTTCAAAGACACATACTTTTACTGTTTGCATAAATATATACTGACCCTTCTAAAATTGGTATGCATCCTTTTATAAATTTAAGCCCTAAATAAACATCAAATTCAAATAAATCAAACTTCTTTTTTCCAGCCCTATATACATGTATTTTTTTTTTTATAAAAAAAAAAAAAGAACAGATCTAAAAAAAAAATTCCTTTACTGTAAAATAATAATAATAATAATAACCGACACATTAAATTAAAAATCTACACCATCTTAAAATTGATTTTAAATGCTTTAATGGTTTCGATTACCTGAAACATACATGAACTCGAAATCGCGAGACGACCCCAACTCCTCACTGCCGCTCTGCCATGCCGCCATCGCGACAGCATACCCTCCTAACATCGCCTGCACTCGCGAGTGCCCTAGCCGCTGAACGCCGGCTTCAATTTGAGCCTCGCGATCATCGATCGTATATACCGATTCTGCGCTCGAACTTCATCCATCGGCCAACCCACTTCAATCACGACCCCCCAATCGATCGTCCTGTTAAGCTCCTATCGCGCACGAGATTTCCGACAACGTGAACCCATCCCCGCCGCCGCCTTGCTGTGAATTTACGACTCAATCTTCAGCTTGGGAATCGAAACTGGAAGGGGGGGAAATTTTGTTTCGTTTAAAATTGGGGAGAATAGAAATAGAAGCAATCGAATTAAGTTGAGGGATGGAGTATCTGAAATCTATCTCGGCCTCTATTGATTTCGCCATAAATTTGTATATTTTTTTTTTTTCGAACGAAAAATGGTTTCGTTCGCGAGGGATTGGGGAATAAATAAAACGAAAAGGAAATTTCGATTGGACAGAAATCGTTGCCATTATGTTTTATCTCCCGTAATTTTTTTTTTCTTTCGTACCTCTTAACAGAGAAGGAGGGAGATAGAGGAGACTTGAGCGTGATTGAATAGGGCAAGGAACAGTGATATGAATTGAAAGAAGAACGGCTGATGTACAATTTAAATATTTAAATTCAAATTGAATTTGATTCAAGTTCCCATGCGTTTTCTCACCGTGTGCTCACCTAACACCTCAGAAAAATACGAAATTTGAAACCCGACAATAATTCGATATTCCGGACTCAATGGAACTGGTTTCGTCGAATTCCGAGACTGTGCCTCGGACGGCTATTTTTAAATTCAATTTGAACGATATAAATTCAAAACTGAACGAATCACTTCCGAATTCGATTCTGAAGCTTTGATTATCTTTAGTATTGTCAATAGGAATTTTACAAGCTTTTGAAATATTTTTAATCGGCTTAAAATTGAAGACTCAAATTTTTATTCACTTGAAATCGATTAAATTCCATAGTTTAAATTGCCAATTGCAAAGCTATATTGAAAATTCAATCCAATTCATCTCTCAAATATTTAAAATTAATTAAATACTTTCAAATTAAATTATTCAAATTTCTGGGTCGTTACAATCTTCCCTCCTTAAAAGAATTTCGTCCTCGAAATTGCAAGTTAGGAAGAGATGTTCCTTAACTCGTCTACTATTTTCCATAATCTAAATAGTTTCATTAACTAGCTAGCCTAAATCTTTTCGTTAGGGATTCATTCTCATTCCAACTAGTTTTTCACTTTCACTTATAGGTTTCAAACAACATTGTTTACTCAACAATTCAAATTTAAATTTAAATTCAAATTTCAAACTTTCAAAATTTTCTCAAAAATTTTCTAACTCCCTAAATTTTCGAAAAATTTCGCCAGAGTCTCCTTTGCGCGGCTAGATCGGTACGACTACAAAATGGCACCACGGCCCCTCAGAATCAAAAAGAAAAGAGAAAGCCAAGTGGCTGGAGAAGGAAATCATCAAATCCCATATTAAAATTGAAATACGTACCTTTTTGTCGAGCAATTCAATATTTTTTTTTTTTTTTTTTTTTTTTTTTTTTTTTTTTTTTTTTTTTTTTTTTTAACTTCAAAATCAAAATCCCAATTCCATTATATACCTGTATATCCTGCTAATAGTAGTACACAATTCCAACTTCAACATTCAAATCATTTTGCCAATTCAATTACAAAACCTTTCAACATATGCTTCTTATACATTTTTAGTTTACTATTGAAGTTGCATATTCTTTCTCATTCATTTCCCATTAGTTTACATTCACTAATTAAATTCACATTGGTTCACTTTCAAATCAACTCGAATTCAATTCTATTCAAATTTATTTACTTCACTTTCAATTTGAATTCAATTACATAGTTTTCAAATGCGCTAATTCAATTTCATTAACACTTAATGAATTTACATACAATCAACCAACAAGCGAATAACAACCAATGTATATCCAATAAAACCAAATTATTAGTTTTTCTCTCACTACATTCAATTTGGTTCAACAGTTTTAATTCCAATTGATTTAACATTCAACTGATTTTCATTCAATTATTCAACTAGCTCGAAATGAATTTACACTTACATACATCATTTCATATCAACTTATTCACATTCGATTAATTAACATTCAATCCATACTTTAATTCAGTTGCCAATTCTTTTTACATATAAAAATTGAATTTCATTTATATAACTCAAGTTCACATCATTTAACGATTTCATTAATTCACTTTATTCATTTTATTTTGATATCAACATCAATTCTTTCAACATTACTCAAGTTATATTCCATTCAACTTCATTTACATTTACTTCCACTATTCAACTTAAGTATTCTCCTAATTCATTTCAAACTCTATTCCATTTAACATCATTTGTTCAAATAAACTTAAGTTTCCACTTATCAATCCAATTCGGTTTCCAATTCTAAAGTAAATTCTATTTAACTTTTACTTAAGTCAAATTCATATCAATAATCAAATTCGTATTTCATTTTACTTAACTTAATTGTTTAACCACTTCAATAATTGGTTTTACTTACATTTTCTCATTCTATAAGTTATACAACTTATTATTCAACTTCCAACTCATATTATAAGTTCAAAACCCCTTTTTTTCACTTATATTTGACAATTTCAAGTTGAATTTTAATTTCAAATTTGTTTACTACAACAAAGCTTCAATTTTAAATTCATTATTGTAGCAAATCCATCACATAGAAACTCGAAAATGATACTGATGATGCTGCAGTCATCATCCTTATTATTTCCCAGTAACCATAGTGAAATCAATGCTAAATATTCTTTCAAAATTTCCCTTTATTTATAAATTACATTTATAAATCTTACTTATAAAATTTTACTTCTTATATACATAAGACTATTTTACAATTGTAAATCATTTTAATTATAATTCCATACTTATAATTCATTAGCTTATACAATTATTCTTTTTACAATAGTCGTTTTTATATAACTTATTATATATATATATTATTATTTACAACAACCAAGCAATCAATTATATACACACTTCAATCATTCTTGAAAAATTATTTTCTTATATAGAAAATATAGTCAAGGTAAAATTATTTCATTTACCCAATTTAAAACAATATCGTGTCGAATTGTTCTATTCAAGTGTTTAGAAACCCCTTCGATCCAGTTGTACAGACTGTGCCGACGAAGGTTCATATGCCACTCAATAAACCAATCATCACAATATAAAACAATTTTATATTCACTAACAAATACGCGCTCATATCTATTATTACACTCACACTCATTCTAGAGTACTGCTGACTCTATCTCTAATGAGTAATACCCAACAGAACCATGGTTGTCGCTTAACCACATGCTCTGATACCAAATGTAAAGAACCGAAAATTCGTACTTCCTTGAGCTGGCAACATTCCACCACAATCCAGCCAAAGAGGAACGAACTTCCGAATCTTTAGGGTTTAAGAAGAAGAAAGAGGTAGAAGAAGAGAGAAAAGAGAGAAGAAACAGAAACAAACAACAGAACAGGAAATAATATCAGAATCTCACAATCGCAGCGGAACAACATATAATAGATAAATGAATATCATTAAAACAAAAGAACTGTACATTCTATACATACATCACATCATCAGAGTGTACAACAATAAAACAGCGGAAAAGAATACTATATACAATAGATAATAGACTACGCTATCCAAGCTCGCCTCCAACATCTGCACAGCAACTCCCGAATCCAGAATAACCTGATAACCTAACTCTAGACTGCCCGTGTGGAAAATAGTGGGCACCCAGAGTTTAGGAAAGGAACAATAAACTCCAGGTCAGTCATGGGACTGGTGTGAGAACTCAAAACAGTTTATCTTTAAACAAGCAACAAGAAATTTTAATTTTTGAAATCCGCAATGCTTTTTGGAAAATGAAACTACCATAAGGCCTCCCGCCACACACACAATGCAAACGCAGAATTGGAGGAGATTTCTCCTTATGATAGTCAAAGATGCTTACTACGCAAAAATCAAATCATTTTTGATATTATTATTAGTGCATAGTGTAGAAAACAGTTTCGAAAGTAGAATATAAATCCTAGCCAGCATAGACATTCCGAACTATGCCTACTATAGCTACCATCTAAACAGTGGTGACCACCATAAGTAAATGGCAGGTAATACAACTAAAACCGTACAAGGCACGTATTGTTTTGATTGGATTTCCAACAAATGGTCAGGCTAAGGAACTTCCCACTGCCACATGGGATCGCCTCTGGCGGGACGTCCCGAGAAACTAACGTTACGGTTAGATCTCTGCCAACACAAGGCCGGGTTACCTCTGTAACTAGGTAACTACTACACGAATATGTCATCCCCCGGTCCTTTGGGACCTTTATCCGAGCGCTCGCAACAACACCACACACAGAAATATATATAGTGTATCAACATGAGTAAGCATCTGGGCTCCATACCATGATACCACCCTTTTCCAGAAGGAAATGACATACCCTAAAGGGCGCGACCCTCATAACCTTGCCGCATATTCCTGTTTCGACCATTTCCGGGGAGTGAGGTCCTGACGAAGTCTCGTCCACAAAGCTACGCTTTGTGTAACAAAGCCATGCTTCGGGTCCACAGATGACCAAAGCAATAATCACAAAGATAAATGATCAAACAAATGATCATATCCAAACGATCAACCAATGATCATCACACAGCAGCACTCAGCATGCCACATTACCAGATTGGGAAATATCGCTGATAACCTTCAACTACATAACCTCTGAGCTCGTACGTCTCAGAGAAGGGTGTTAAGCTAAGAGAATAAATTCTCCGCCACCAACAGAAATGTATTTGAAAGGAATCTGCTATATCTCTCAAAATGTAATGTCAGACACGTAACCATACAAGTCTGTTCCGGGTTCGAACAGAACCGAAGGCACTTCCAAGGAAGCCCTTGCAATCCGGGTATTCACAATCCCGATAAAATTTCCCATCACAAAGGAAATCTCCATATCGTAGCTAACGATGCGGAGACAATCGATAGGTCATCCTATCGTTTTCACAAATACCCGGTCTTCAACACCGGTCTTCAAATGCTATCCATAACGACGTATCGCATATTCGGAATGGGATATATGACACAAAGGTCCTCTCCCGGCTAAACCGAATAGCGAGCGCTTATTTTTAAAAATAAGTGTAGCATTCAATTTCAACAATCACAACAATTACCATCCAAGGGTAAATACTGATAGTCGGTTATTTAACTATCAATAAAGATGCGCCACATCATCAGATTCCAAATAATTTTTCCAAAATTATTAAGTCCCAAAATATCTTTACAAGATATATATACACAATTTCCAAATAATTGCCCAAATTATTTGATTTACCAAAACCACTTCACGATAAAATTTTCCACACTTTACCCATTTGAAAACCCATTTCAAATTAAACACCTCAACCATTTGAAAACCAATTTCAAATCACTTTACATCATTTATACCCTTTGAAAACAGATTTCGAATCATCGAATAAATCTTTACCGATTTATTTTAAATTTACGTTCCAAATTCGTAAATTGATTTCCATACTTCAAAATAAATCAATATTTATTTTTAAACAAATTTCCCTTCCTTTTATAAATTCCATAGTGAATTTATATTTCAAAATATCTACTGACCTAACGTTTTCAATAGATTTCAGTTATTCAATCTCAATTTATCTTCAAAAAGATAAATTCTCAAAAACATTTCATTTCATATTGGAAAAGCATTCCCATACTTATTTAATAATAAGGATTCACAAATTTTATTTATTTTCAATAATTTGAAAATATTCGATATACTTAACCATAGCCAAGTATATATTTCATTCTTTTAAGGAAAACATTCTTCTATTCACTTTTACTTGGGTCAAAACGAATGTTGCGTAAAACACCGTCACGACAACCCAAAATCACTGGAATAGGGTTTCAAAATAAAAATAGAAACATACATTCCAATACTACACAAAATATTTCCATTTGGAAACCATTCACTATAACAACAGTGTTATAGTCCATCATTTCCTCATTTTCTCGAAAACGCCTATTTCAACAATGAATGTTGAAATCTACGTATTCATTTCCTTTTATTTCTCGAAAACGCCTATTTCAACAATGAATGTTGAAATCTACGTATTCATTTCCTTTTATTTCTCGAAAACGTCTATTTCAACAATGAATGTTGAAATCCCAGTATTCGATACTTAATGCATTTTAGAGCATCTTAAAATCGTTTTAAAATTCCCTTTAAAACATTCTTCTCCCAAAACATGCCCATTTGACTTAATAATATACTCATCGTTTAAAAGAGTGAATGTAACCCCTTTAACAATTCTAAATTCAATTTACCAAATTACATTGATTTCAAATTTATAAACAACGTTTATAAATTCTATTTCTATTAATAACTTCGGTTTAGAAATCTCTTTTATTAAGCCAATTCAATTTATAAACCCAATTTCTATACCAAAAGTTCGTATTATAAGTCAAATACTTAAAATATTATTTATTTACCAAGTCGTTCCTTTTAAAACTTCACAAATTGTTAATCTTATTACTGATAAGATTTCTCACCTTTTATAATAGTTTTCAACTTATAAAAACCTCCTTTATTAACAATTTCTATAAAAATCCCCTTTTAAATGCCCAAAGCCATTTTATAAGTTAATTACTTATAAACTTTTATTTTCAACATCAATTCATTTCATAACTCTCATAATTTATAAAACTATAGTTTAGATGAAATCCATTTTTATACTTCATTTTAACACTTAATAACTCGTCTTATAATTCCAAAAATTTTAAATTTATAGATATCGATTTATAAAATCTTTTACATAAACTATTAATAAAAATTACCCAAAAACCCAATTTAACTATTTTATAAATCTATTTATTTTTAAAATTTTCCTTTTTGTTATATTCCATAAAAATCATAGTTTTATAACTTTAATATTTAAAATCTTAATTTATTTAAAATGAATCAAGTTCAAAAATTTAATAAAAACATATACTTGGAAAATTACTTAAAAATCCTTTTAAATTCAAAATCGTTATTTTTAACTTTTTTAAAAATGAATCCGATGATGCAACCGCATCAAATGGTCAATCACGGGAATAAACATCATATATCGATATGATAGTTAACAATCAACACAATATTTATAAACAAATAAATATGTGAGGAATCCAGTTGGATCCCTCCAACCTGTTACCCTGCATCCACAGACGTTAGCACAATACCAATTCCACTTCAAGGTGGAATATCGCGGTATATGGGATTTTATAAAATATCCGCTTAGTAGGCGGCGCAATAGGGTCTCATCCGCTATACGAGGCGGGGAATCAAATCCGATATATACATATGCCAATATATATATATCGCTATATATAGTATATATCCTACTATATCTACTAGCACAATCAAACAGCAATCATCAATCAACATTAACTATTTAAAATTTTAAACCAAACTGTTCGATTGAGTGAGGAGTTCTCACCTTAGCTTTTAAATTTGCCATCCATTTCCATCCTGATTGTTTTTCTCCATTTAGAGACCTTGTATAAATATTATACGAATTAATTAATATTTGAAATAATCGAATTATTCAATTTGTCATTTTAAAATTTTAATCCATTCAAAAATTTAGTTCAGAATAAATGTTTTAATTAACTTACTCTATAATTCAATTTATCTAACTAAAATTTATTTAGAACTAAATTTCTTTTAATCAAATAATTAATCTATATAGGCTTCATAAAAATCTACTTCACATAAATTTTCAAAGACACATACTTTTACTGTTTGCATAAATATATACTGACCCTTCTAAAATTGGTATGCATCCTTTTATAAATTTAAGCCCTAAATAAACATCAAATTCAAATAAATCAAACTTCTTTTTTCCAGCCCTATATACATGTATTTTTTTTTTTATAAAAAAAAAAAAAGAACAGATCTAAAAAAAAAATTCCTTTACTGTAAAATAATAATAATAATAATAACCGACACATTAAATTAAAAATCTACACCATCTTAAAATTGATTTTAAATGCTTTAATGGTTTCGATTACCTGAAACATACATGAACTCGAAATCGCGAGACGACCCCAACTCCTCACTGCCGCTCTGCCATGCCGCCATCGCGACAGCATACCCTCCTAACATCGCCTGCACTCGCGAGTGCCCTAGCCGCTGAACGCCGGCTTCAATTTGAGCCTCGCGATCATCGATCGTATATACCGATTCTGCGCTCGAACTTCATCCATCGGCCAACCCACTTCAATCACGACCCCCCAATCGATCGTCCTGTTAAGCTCCTATCGCGCACGAGATTTCCGACAACGTGAACCCATCCCCGCCGCCGCCTTGCTGTGAATTTACGACTCAATCTTCAGCTTGGGAATCGAAACTGGAAGGGGGGGAAATTTTGTTTCGTTTAAAATTGGGGAGAATAGAAATAGAAGCAATCGAATTAAGTTGAGGGATGGAGTATCTGAAATCTATCTCGGCCTCTATTGATTTCGCCATAAATTTGTATATTTTTTTTTTTCGAACGAAAAATGGTTTCGTTCGCGAGGGATTGGGGAATAAATAAAACGAAAAGGAAATTTCGATTGGACAGAAATCGTTGCCATTATGTTTTATCTCCCGTAATTTTTTTTTTCTTTCGTACCTCTTAACAGAGAAGGAGGGAGATAGAGGAGACTTGAGCGTGATTGAATAGGGCAAGGAACAGTGATATGAATTGAAAGAAGAACGGCTGATGTACAATTTAAATATTTAAATTCAAATTGAATTTGATTCAAGTTCCCATGCGTTTTCTCACCGTGTGCTCACCTAACACCTCAGAAAAATACGAAATTTGAAACCCGACAATAATTCGATATTCCGGACTCAATGGAACTGGTTTCGTCGAATTCCGAGACTGTGCCTCGGACGGCTATTTTTAAATTCAATTTGAACGATATAAATTCAAAACTGAACGAATCACTTCCGAATTCGATTCTGAAGCTTTGATTATCTTTAGTATTGTCAATAGGAATTTTACAAGCTTTTGAAATATTTTTAATCGGCTTAAAATTGAAGACTCAAATTTTTATTCACTTGAAATCGATTAAATTCCATAGTTTAAATTGCCAATTGCAAAGCTATATTGAAAATTCAATCCAATTCATCTCTCAAATATTTAAAATTAATTAAATACTTTCAAATTAAATTATTCAAATTTCTGGGTCGTTACAAACTTCTTTCTCTTTAGAGGTGTTTGCGATTGCCAGACCTTCGACGGCCCAACCATAGAAGCTTTTCCAAGGCCTGTGTCATTATCTCCCGGCCTGTCAGCTTGAAATTTTTTAATTTCACCCTCCTTCTGAGTCGCCTCAGTAGGGACACGATGGGGTTGATTATTTCTTCTCTCCATTTGACAAAGATCTTTGGAACTACCTTATTTCCAATGAGTTTAATTCTGCGGCCGTCTTCCAACAGGCCGAATAAAGATAGGAGTTTGTTAGTCAAAACAAGTTTAATATCCCGGTCCTTAACATGAGTAGCGCGGATAGCGGTAGCGACTCTAGAAAAATCGAACCCTTCGGGACATGGATGAACACCTGAAAGGGCTTTGGATGTTAGTATATTCAAAGAAAAAATTATGACTTGAATCGTTGAACTTAAAAGAAAAGTAGATATGGCACTATGTCCTTCTAACCATCTTCTTGCGAATCTCGAAGGACATCGCACGCAGAACCATTCTTGTTTAAATAATGAAAATTTGTTCCAGGCACCCATTAAGACTTGATAGTTAGACGAAGGTCAAGGAAGATGTCAGAAGGGCTTCCCGATGGTCTTTTGAAGTTATCGTTAAATCTAATGTCTTTGGGAGTTGGCGTACGGAGCAGAAACATTCATAAATAAAAGGAAAGTCCCATGAATAAAAGAATGGTTGTTGGGATGCAGCTAAGTAGGGGCGATCCAAAGATACCTCAGCATCTCCCAAATGAAGGAGTTAAAAGGTTAAACACGTCCGGCCTAGCACATAATTTTTTGCATTCTGAATATCTGGCTGGAGGCAAGTGAGATCTATCTTCCCTCGTAGGAACTAAAACATGCTCAAATGAAATCCCATGGATGGAACATAATCGGTGAAGAGCGGCTTCGCCGATTCGAGAAGCTAGTGAATCGATAGTGTTATCCAGAACAATAACACCATCAATGGCATCAAGAGCATGCCCAATGGTTTCTGTTGGAAGAATTGGAATATTGGAAAAGAGATCAATTTGTGGATTATAAGCTTTCGATCGTTCTGCATGATGGCTTGGAAAAGGCCTTTTGGATATAGTGGAAGAACTTGATTTTGCTTCAGATCCGATGTGTTTTGCTGCTGAATCTGAAGACATGTTTGTTGAACACTTCATGCATCTAAAATCTATGTCAGCTATACTCAGTAGACAATCGAGATTAGAAATAATAACCTGTTCCTCCCATGTCAAGTGTGAACTAGTGTAGTGTGAAAAAAAAAATAAACAGTTTCAAATCAGAAAAGCAAGAATAAAATGATGAGACTTAGAGTTTTGTCCAGAGAGACCGTCATCGCTGATCATCTCAATTGATAAGAAAGTTGATCGGCAACGGAAGCTATGGGATCGATGGATCAACATGTTGATTTATGAAGGCTGTTATCTAAGTTTGTTAGCAAATTTTTAACTTAGTACAAATTGAGAAGTCCAGAAGTTTGATTATTTAATCTTAAGTTCGGTAATCCAAGTATGCAAATTGCATTGTCCTTTGTCATCCTATATGCAGGCAAGGCAATATGATGTTAAGTGCTCAGATGACTTAGATTAGATTGGTCTTTAGTGTTAATACCGATCCCTCCACTCTATATTGATCCCTTAACCTAGCCATTTGATATCGATCACTATTCCAGGCCAAACAACACTGATCCCTCAACTTTAGGCATCTACATCGATCCCTCATTAATGCTATAACCTACCGATCCCTTTCCACAAACACTTCCTACCAATCCCTCGCCAAGCGAGCATAACACCGATCCCTCACCAGTACAACTTCCTACTGAACTTTTTCCTAAACCTTCCCATGCCGATCCCTCACCAAATTATTCTCTACCGATCCATTCCATTCAATCTCACACCAATCCCTCTCCAACCAATTCCATAACACAACTCTCCTTCATCCCTATAACAATAAAGCACCCTCTCAGCCGAACCCTACTTCGCTATCTCCTTCTACAGTCCCTTCTTCTTCTTCTCCTTTACGTTATATCGTAATGCAACCCATCAATCCATCTGCCGAAAAGATAATTGAACTCAATACCTACGCTCGCGGTAAAAGCTCATAATTCACAACTTAATCGCATGATTAAAGGAGATGTCATACCTTTATATATCGAGTTTAGCTAAATTCGAGCGTTCGAGCTTGTGGGTTGAAGATGGAGGAAAGATGAGTTTGAAGAATTACTGGATTTCATGTTTTGATTTAATTTTAAAGTTGGACAATACTCGTTCATTAAGGAGATTTGGCAATGCCTAGGGTTCGATTGAAAAGCTTGTGCATGGGCAAGGGAAGTAAGAATGATAAAGTAAAAAAGTGAAAGACGGAAAGGAAGAAGACTTGTATTTATATATGCAGCTATGGCGTATGAACCGGTCGCATCAGGTGGAGCAAGTCAAAAGTGAAAAGGGATCAATATTGGGACTTATTGATCTCTATTCACGTGTACCTAACAACGCATCGATACGTCAAATGCTGATCCCTTCAAAACAATGGTGAATGATGAATGATTATGAAGGATCGACTGCAGTCATGAGCATATGGAATACTATAAAAATTGGCGTTGAATTGTGAACATTCAAAAATGTCTATGAGCCAATAATTGGAACGTTTATGTGAATATGCACATGAGCGATTTGAGAATTCAACTTTTTGAAACTAATTGAAATTACAATCAAGCTTGAAACTTTCAAGTTCAAGATCAGATCAGATAAAAGGAGGCCTATAAGTCCAGCATGATTGAACGTGTATACACTAACGAAATATGGCATTGGACTTTTATTATTGAAAGTCGATAAAGGAATAACGATCAGTTAGGAAGCTGGATGGATATCTTTTCGACAATTCAAACTTTTTCAAGTCAAAGCATGTCATTTTTCTCACAAGATGTACTTTCGGTGGTTAGTGTTACCTGATATCTTGATCCGGCTATATTGGACTGATCATGTACGACAGATTCAACCGTTGTTAAGAAGAATGGCCATGAAGCAATAGTTATAGGACCCTGAAATAGAGTTCACATAGTTACACGAAGCACAAATTAAACGAAGTTAGTAGATGGATGATGCAGGATGCTAAGAAATGTAGGAAATAAATTGGATTAGTAAGGGATCGACATAATTATTTAGATGGATAGTTAACATGGATGGAATATTTGAGGGATCGACATGGGTAATGAGGCCTAGTTTAACATGACTTGTTAGCACTCGAGGGATCAGTATAGTAATCTAGAGCAGCATATTATGGTTGAAATACATGGTTTGGTGTAGTGTTGAGTCAAAGGAGGGATCAATATGTTATGATATAGGCCAAGGGATATACACGAACGTGTAAGAATTGGCATAGTTGCATAGACAAGAGGGGTCGACATTATTGATGGTGCTTGGCTCAGTTTGTTAAGTTATTAGAGGGATCGACATGATAGGCCATCAGATGGATCGGCAGGGAAAGCATAAAGCTAAATAAGGGGGATCGACATTGCATAATAAGGTTCAGAGAACGCGAACAACTGGAGGGATCAACATGATCTAATATGAAGGAGTCGGTGGAGATAACACTAAAGTGAATTCGAACAGAAGATTAAGCGAAAACTCAAGCTCCACTCATCCAATCAACATGAAATTTGGATAGCCATCACATCTAAGCATATAAGAGCTACAACAGGGATCGCTGCACCAAATTCAACAAATAGAGGGATTAGTACCGATCCCTATTCATTGAGATTTAGGCCTAGCGCCCCCATGGTGGACCCATGTGGATGGAGAGGTCATGTTGCCCATGTTCCAACTAGATTGATTGACTACCTGCAAGACGAAAATCAAGGGATTTGAAGGTGATGCTAAATAGCCAGTCGGGACGATCGACTAGCCTATAGAGCTTGGTGAAGGAAAATATAGTTTGGTGCACATTCAAATATTTATTATTATCGATGAGTACTCAGCATACAATGCTTTCCTAGGCCGACCAACCCTATCTGATTTCAGGATTGCTTTAGCCCCATGACGCTTAACTATGAAGTTTTAAATGTAGAATGGAATTGGAGTATTGTAAGAGAATTAAGTGCTACAAGGGAATGCTATGTTGTAAAATTACAAGAAGCTAAACGTTGGGAGAAAGAAAAGAATGTGGGGAAGATGTCCATATTCAAGAACCATAAGCATAGCAATTATAGAACGAACCAGACTCGAAGACCATAATCGATTCGAAAAGTCTATGGATCCCCGAAATTACAGGTAGAACGAAGATGCTTATGGTGAATGTCCCTGTTGATATAGATCACTCTACTTAAGTATTGCAGATTGGATCCTAGTTAGGAACTGGATAATGTAAGGAACTAATTAATTTCCTCTAAGGAAATCTATGACGTGTTTAGCTTGGATGCATGCCGATATGTGTGGGATATCGTCGAAGATATCATGCCATGCACTAAATATCTATCCTATCAATGAAATAGTAAAGACTCAGCCTAGATCAGGATTGATTCGCTACGTTGAATGAAGAAGTGGATAGAATGTTGGCCAATGACTTTATCGATGACACTTTATACCCTCAATGGGTATTTTGTTGAATATGCGCTTATATGATTTTTGTTTGATGATAATAAACATATATACATTCGTTTAAATGTATTTGATAATATACTATTTTATTTTTCAAAGATTAAATAAATATTTGCTGAATAAAATAAATAACATGGAATTTGAATTCAAACGAATATTTTATTCAAACAAATATTTATTACATCTTTGAATAGTACAAATTCAAGCCCTCACTATACACTATACAACTTTGATATAAATTCAATTACATCACATTTACATCAGCACCTCACTACATATCACTCACACTCGTATTTATCTTCAACTGCATTCCAGTTTGAATCCAGCATCTGAGAAATCTGCAAAAATATAAACTAACGCAGTAAAATTGAAAAAGAAATATTTTTGCAATTCAAAAATAAAATGTGAATTTTGAAAATATGATTTGCCTCAGTTATTTGGGTTGTTCGTCATAATTTAAAATTTGAATTCATCATACACGAACAACTTGTGACATACACAGTGTATTACTGTATATGCCACAAGGCCGTGCATGCCGATATATACACTTGATTGATTTACAGGGACAGGTGAGCACAGGTCAAACCCAAATGAAAAACCGGGTTCAACTCACATGCAATACACCATGACACGAGCACAAGGTCAAACCCGAGTTTTTGTAACTGGATTCAACTCAAGCGCAAATCAAAAGTACACATGAATATGAAACTAAACAGTCAAGTTCAGTGGTCAAATGCAATAGGCCGAGAACCAGACAAATGCATGCAACAGCAGTGAAAGTGTTCAACACAGGGCAGTTGTACAGGTTACGAATTCAAGCATATAAGCAATATGAAAAAGGGCAAGTGGAGCATCTGTGTAAACTGGGCAAGTATGGTCGAGCACAGTTGAAACTCAAGCAAATGAAAACATCACAACAACACTGCAGCCAACATGAATCAGAGATTACAAATTCAAATGTGCAAGTGCTAACCAGAGTAAAGTCCAACACAGTTACAACTGACTACATGCAGGAGAACAAACACAACACTGCAGCCAACATGAATCAGAGATTACAAACTCGAGTATGCAAGTGAACATGACAGGAAACAGTTCGATATGAACTGATGAAGCAGTACCAATGAACATGCAGTCAAACTCAGTAACAATGGAATGAACCAGTGATATATACAATGAAACAACTCCACTGACTCAAATGAACTCGACCAAATAGCCAACATGATCAAAGAATGAATATGAGACCAAACTGCAGCAAGACCACATGCATGTAGACATCAAGCAAATAGAGGCAAAGGCATAATGCATCATGAGCATGTAACTGACCAGAGAATATCAACTACTCAAATGAATTCAACGATATTATGGAGTGTATACAACATGATGAGTCAGTGCAGTAAACAGTGAAGTATGTTCATGGAACACAGCAACAACAGCCAGTACCAACATGGACAGAAGGCAGTGAAACTCAGAGCATATGAAATGCAGACTAGAAGCGCAACTACAAGATACAGCAAGCTACAAGTTATGCAGGATCAAAGCGAACAAATGTCAACACAATGAAAAAAAATCAAATCTGGCCAAAAACAAGACAGACCAACACAACAGCCCCAAAACCAAAGATGCAACAGATAATGATGCAGGGAAGACTCGAATGACCAAGTGCACCACTGACAATATCAACAACTCAAATATCAAGCACATGAATTCGCAAATAAATTTCAGACTCAAAGAATCAACTACAAGCCCAATTGGCAACACAGCAGCAACATGTACACAGTAAACAAAGACCAAAGTGCATGAACACAGTGAAGACCACAAAGGCAGTGCAACAGTGGTGATGCAGTGGCACATGACTATCATGGTACATTTCAAGTTCATCAGTATATGACAGCAACCAGAGGCAACATCACACAATCGAAGATAACTAAAGTACAAAATCAAATACCAACTATCCAAGTACAACATGAACACTATACGCCGAGGTGAACAATGTAAGGGACGAAGCCGTGGAAGCATAGCAAAGCCAAAAATCGTCATAGTCAATATTGAACGAGTCAACAATCAAAACCGTGTCAACCAAGCCGTGGGAAGAATATACGCATATGAATTAGTCAGATTTTATCTCAATCATCCAAGTATAATCGAATGGCCAAAGCAAATCAGTAGAAAAATTCAAACACGAATATACGAACGCAAAAATAGGATTTCGAATCCTATATAAGCCCAATCATCATTGGCAAAATAATCATCGAGTTCAAGCATTCAATCAGAAAGCAAAAGGAATAAAAGTACTCACCATAATTGTAATCGAACTCGGCCAATCGAAGTAGCCGAAGCAAGGTACAAGGAGGCAGTCGATCGACAAGGCAGAAGGACGAAAATCACAAATTCGATCGATTAATATAATATCGACATCTTCGATTCCAGCCCTAATTTATTGAAGGAAGAGGAACAAACAAGAGCCGAAGCCCTAATCTCAGAAGGAAGAACAAGCCGACATTATCACATACGAGATAAAAGAAAAAGGGCCGGCATAGTGAAATAATAAAAAAAGGGATGAACTGTTTTAGTTTGGGCCGGCCTTTTTTCATTAGGCTTTAGTTCTTTTTAGGGCTGTTTTTATTTACGTTGTTTTTAAATTTGTATTTTCATTTTTAAACCGTTTAAATTTCTAGTCGTGTGACTAGGGGACAAGCTACGTGGCGTAGCTTGAGAATTCGCAACTCGGTAGTTGAGTTGTGGCAGCGTTTTGAGCGTAGAGTTAGATTAGTCAATAGCGGGTATAGCGAGTTTACGTGTGTAAGCGAGGGACTATCTAATTTCTAATAGAAACCTTGGGGGCAGCACGTAGGCAGGGTTTTGCCGAAGCTGGGTAAATTCTGTGTTGTTCTGTTTTTATTCTGTTATTTATATTCTGCGATATCTGTGCTGCTATTCTGTGATCTGAATTGAAATTAATTGATAAGCTTCCGCGATTAATTTTTATAATTTACACTATCACCCTATTCACCCCCCCTCTAGGGTGAAATCGATCCTACAAGTGGTATCAGAGCTAGGAACAAAAGCCGTTTTTGTTTTAAAAATTTGATTTTACAAAAACCAATTTTTGTTTAAAAATTCGTGTTTCAAAAATCAATTTTTGTTTTAAAAATTCGTGTTTCAAAAAATCGGTTTTTGTTTTAAAAATTTGAATTTTTTAAAATGGCTTCTTTTAATAATAATTTTGAGGGTCGCTCCAATATTATTCCTTCTATTTTCGATGGAACAGATTTTTTGAATTGGAAATTAAAAATGGAATTTTATTTAAAATCTGTTAATATTAAATGTTGGGATATTATTGAAAATGGGTGTGATATAACAGATAAGAAAATTATCTCGATTAATGCTCTTGCTATGCATATATTATATTCTTATATTAATCAAGATAATTTTAATTTCATCTCTCATTGTGAAAATGCACAGGAAATTTGGAATACTTTGATTGCAATATATGGTGCAACAGTCAACAGCAATGAGAAGTCCTCCACAACCGACTCAGTTAAAGAAATATGCTTAACAGGATTGGTAAATAGCAGTTGTAATGAGGATGATGATGATGGAGCAGCCGAGCTGGCATTAATAATGAAGAAATTCAAAAGGTGGAACCGCAAATATGGAAATCCAGCTCTAAAGCAAAAATTAAAAAGCAGAATAATCACAGCACTGGATAACTCGAAAGAACACGGGATCATCTGCAACAAACCCGGTGATATCAAGCCCAACAATCCCCGATTTCAACGTGATTTTGAAAAGAAATCAAAACGGTGTTTTACAGCCACGTGGAATAAAAGCGATAGCAGTGAGAGTGAGAAAGCAGATATGTGCCTTCATGGGAATATAACCGATAGCGACGATGACGAGCCAAGCGAGGTATCAAAACTTACTCACTCTGAATTACTTATTTATTTCCACGAAGTAAATGGCTGTTTTGAACGACTTAGGGAGAAATATGCCAAACTTGAATCACAAAAGGATACTTTGATAGAATGCAATAAACAACTTGATTAACTAGTTAAAACCTATCAAAGTAGGATCCCTAAGTGTGATAAGTGTCCAACATTCGAAGAAGAAATTAAAAAATCGGAAATCAATATAAAATCACTTGAAAATGAAATTCTGATTTTAAAAGAAAGTGAAAATACAAGGAGAGAGAATTCTATTAAAAAGTGCACACAGTTGTTAAACGAAAATGAATCTCTCAAATCACAAGTCCAACAATTGTCAACGACTTTGGATAAATTTTCAAAAAGTGAAAAATCATTGAATATGCTATTAGGAAAGCAAACTGTTAATACGGTTAGACAAGGACTTGGATATAGTCATTCTAAAATTGTTAGAAACGAGATTAATCGAGAAAATTTAATGTGCACAATTTGTAGAAAATTTGGACACGATCACAATAGTTGTTGGTATAGACCCAAACATGTGAAAACTATACCGATTTGGGTTCCAAAAGGCACAAATATAAAAAATCTCAAAGTTAAACAAATTTGGGTGCCAAAGGGAACAATTATAAATAGTGTTGGGTCTCCACAAAATTGTTTTTCAAAATTTTCTGCCACTAACAACCATGGACCTATAAAAACAAATAGGTCACATAAATATTTCATCGTGTAGGTGTGGTGGCAGGCTAAGGAACAACAATAGTGTTCTCTGGATTTTTTGGCTGTTCCAGAAACACAACGGGCGACAAAGCAAAGTTCCTTAGCCTAGTATAAAGGTGACAGAATCACAATGGACAACGAAGAAAAATATCGTAAAGGTAAAACAGGTAATGGTATGTTTTAAACGATATATTAAATGTGATAATCTGCACCATATTCTGAATTAAAATCAGCCAATATTGAGATTGATGAAAAGATGATGATTTTTGATTCTGACTTATTCAACATAGTTGGCCAATTATATTCTTATGCCAAAAACACTATAAAAATCTCTAGATTCTTTGAATTACTTCATATATATCATTTTGGATTAAAAATATTGTTTTGTTGGATAATAATACATTTGGTTATAATTCGGCTAACTCTATATTCACCGATTTCGATTATTCACATGGCTTCATTTCAAATTCAAAAGAATGTCATTTAAATTGTTGTTAAAATTGGATTTGAAAGTTTTGGTGCACACTTCATGTTTTGGTCTATAAAATTCAATTGATGATAATTTTTGAGTGAAAGAGAAATTCAGATGCAGATTACACTGGTAATCTATTTGATAGAAAAATTACTAGTGAAACGTGATTTTTTGTTGAGACATTTAGTAACTGCATCGTTTTTTTTAAAGAAAATTTCTGCATATTTTTCATCTCAAATAATTTTCAAATAGCAGAAGTTTTTTTAAAACCCCCTGGAGAAAATCATTTTTGACCATATTTTCAGATTAGTCATTTTGAAAAATTAATTTTATAATTATTTTTGAATAGATTTTAAATGACTATTTTGACTAATCTGACTCCCTAATGTTTATCAAAAAGAAAAATAGTGATTGAAAAAGTGATGAGTGGTAATATTGATCAAATATTATGACTCGAGACGGTATAATTAATAAATTTCTTTAAAAATTTAAACAAGAGTTATAAAACTGTTTGTTGGTAAAAATTCCATGATCATCTCTATATCTATCATATTTCTAACGACCATCACTCATCAAAATTCTATATAGTTTGTCGAGATGTGGTACTTTAAACAGGAATCGTTCGTTTTTTCATTTTCACAATTTTTTTTTAAAAAAAAAATTAATTAATAATAATAATAAATAAATACCAAAGTATTCACTCTCATTTAAAAGTCCTCACGGTTATGCATGGGTGAATTACTTGGAATTTGTTATGTGCTTCCATGCTCATTTAAAAGTCCTCACGGTTATGCATGTATGGAACGCATATCAAAAGTTGATTTGTAAAATAAACAAGTTGATTCTAATCCCATTTAAAAGTCCACACGGTTATGCATGGTTAGAAGATACTTGAATTCATTTTTTTAAAATAAAATTGGAATACTACTAATCTCATTTAAAAGTCCTAACGGTTATGCATGGTTAGTAGATATTCAAATTCCTGATATAAATATACCACAAATAGACACAACTGTATGGTTTTATATGATGATATCATTCATATCATTCTAAAAGTGGAATATGCGCCTAACAAAATATGTATGATTTTTGTTTGATTTTTTATTGAAATTTAATATTTATATTCAATTGAGTTTTAATGTTGGTTAATATCGATAACTTTATCTCTATTTTCTCTAACACTATCATTCTTTTGCTGATAACAAAAGGGGGAGAGAAAGTTAAGATTTTGTCAAATAAACTCAAGCAAAGGTCAAATAATTTTCTATTTGCATCTAGACTCATTTGCATATTTTTATTTGTATGCATATATGTAGGGGGAGTTTTGTGTAGAGAGGAAGCATTTAAATAGGGGGAGCAATTAGGATATATCAATGGTCAAATACATTTAACATATTCAAAATCTTAAATATACGTTTGTTATCATCAAAAGGGGGAGATTGTTGAATATGCGCTTATATGATTTTTGTTTGATGATAATAAACATATATACATTTGTTTAAATGTATTTGATAATATACTATTTTATTTTTCACAGATTAAACAAATATTTGTTGAATAAAATAAATAACACGGAATTTGAATTCAAACGAATATTTTATTCAAACAAATATTTATTACATCTTTGAATAGTACAAATTCAAGCCCTCACTATACACTATACAACTTTGATATAAATTCAATTACATCACATTTACATCAGCACCTCACTACATATCACTCACACTCGTATTTATCTTCAACTGCATTCCAGTTTGAATCCAGCATCTGAGAAATCTGTAAAAATATAAACTAACGCAGTAAAATTGAAAAAGAAATATTTTTGCAATTCAAAAATAAAACGTGACTTTTGAAAATATGATTTGCCTCAGTTATTTGGGTTGTTCGTCATAATTTAAAATTTGAATTCATCATACACGAACAACTTGTGACATACACAGTGTATTACTGTATATGCCACAAGGTCGTGCACGCCGATATATACACTTGATTGATTTACAGGGACAGGTGAGCACAGGTCAAACCCAAATGAAAAACCGGGTTAACTGGATTCAACTCAAGCGCAAATCAAAAGTACACATGAATATGAAACTAAACAGTCAAGTTCAGTGGTCAAATGCAATAGGCCGAGAACCAGACAAATGCATGCAACAGTAGTGAAAGTGTTCAACACAGGGCAGTTGTACAGGTTACGACTTCAAGTGTAACGACCCGTTAAATTTATGATATTTAATAAAATGAATTAATATAATTTCTAATTTGGTTAAGAATAAATGTAGAAATTTGGTATAGTGCTTGCAATTTAGTGTAACTATAAAATTTTATGATAATAGATGTGGATAATGTAAATTTTCACAACCTGATTTAAAGTAATTTTGAAGAAACAAATAAATGTTGAATTTGTGAATGTTAGTATAAATATTAACTTAAATGGGTTCATTAATACAAAGATGTAATTAGTGTAGATAGTAATAATTTATGCCTGTAGTGAAAGGAAAAGAAAACTAATAGAAACATAAAATTTATTTTATGTAAACAAAAGTATAGTTTTGAACAAACTTATGAAAATTGATAGAAACAGTGTTTGTAATCAGTTTGGTTATTTTATATTTGAAAGATAGAGATGTGTAAATACGTTAATGAATATAAAATGGGAAGGAATGGTAGAATGAAAAGAATATATATAATAATAAGCATTTGATTCAATTAAGGGAATTAAATTATAATAAATGGTCATTTAATAAATTCAACGTTTGTGAGAAATCATAATAGTTGTGTAAAATGTGTACAAACTTGGATTTGGAAGTTTATTGGATTTATAACGGTTTTGTTATTAAGTGTATGAGTTTAAAAGTTATTCCCTTTTGTAAAGTAATAGAAGAATGCATAAGATATAAACAGGGCTTAATAGAATTGACACTTAATGAATTGAATAAATTACCCATTTATGTAGATAT
Organism: Allium cepa; assembly: GCA_030765085.1. NCBI lineage: Eukaryota > Viridiplantae > Streptophyta > Magnoliopsida > Asparagales > Amaryllidaceae > Allium > Allium cepa. The sequence goes on along the minus strand of CM060928.1, from coordinate 567,605,283 downwards.
GTATAGTGGACTATAAATGGCCTAAGCAAATATAAAATGGAATAATCATTGAGATTTGTACTATGAAAATAAATAGTAACATTTATTTGCAAGGAATAAAAGACTATTTAGGTGACTAGAATTTGGAGTAATGACTATTGTATGTTACCTACCCTTGTTTCTTGTTAATTTAGATTTTGGGAATCAAATTCAATTTATCCGCCAATTTACCGCAGTTAAAGTGAAATGAATTGGTGATTGAGAAATGTTAAATACAAATAAGATGTAAACCAAAGAAAATCCCATTTGTAATAAATTATGTAGAATAAAGTAAAGAAACTAGGAAATGAAAATGTGAAAATGTGGATGCAGTGAGATCTTAAGTGATAATAACCTTGTTAGGCAAGTGATAACGGAATTTTGTGTATATGTAATATTTACTGGTGTGTCAAGTAATAAACACATAGATGCAAGAAAAGGAAAGTTGGTAGCAATCTATATATGTTATTTATCTTACTTAGTATATTAAATAAGGTTTGGAATTCAAATTTTAATTAAAGGAGTTGGTAGCACGTTAGTAGGAAATAATTGTAAGGGTGGGATAACAACTACTATAAACTACCTAATTTAAATGAGTCAATGAACTTATTTGAAATAACGTTCATCTAAATATGAGTAAATAAAATGGCGGGGTCAACAATAAGCGCTACTTTAGAATTAATTTATATTTTAACGGAAGTGTGAAAGTAAAGCAATAGAAGCGTAAACTTATCGAGGTAGAATTTAGTAGTGTAATGATAAAATGTTAAGAATGTATAGTATAATGATTGATTGGAAATCAAAATTTACTTGTTTGAATGTAACTTTAGGGAAATTGGATTTAATTAAAATAAAAAGGAAGAAAAAAAAATTGGATGAAATTTAATGTTGGAATATTATGTAAATATAAACTTAGATAAAATTTAATGATATCTACGTAATAGAGTGTAAAACCAATGTTAATTTCATCTATTTAAGACTAATAGGTTAATAATAGAATGAAGAGTAAATTTAATGTTAAGTTAATATGAATTAAGGTAATATTGGGGAATAATGTGAATTTTCTTCATAATATGATAAGTTGTAGAATACAACGTAAACTTAAGTATAACCTTTGGATTGAAAACATTGTTAAGGGTTACCTGTTAAATTTGGATGGAATTGGCAATAAATGTTACACTTATGGGTAAGGAAATAAAAATGTCCAGAATTTGAGTATATTAAGAAATGGGGATTGAAATTGAAATCTTGCAACGAATCTAATAATACGTTACATAAGTGTTAAATTAAGGTAACATTTGGAAAATATGATAATGATTTTCAAATTGAACAAGTTGTGGAATTAATAAGGATGGAATAAAAAAAAATCAAGATTTATTTTATTTATTGGAATGAAAAATTTATAATTTGATTTATTGCGAATAATTGAAATTTAATTTGGTAATTGGCGAAATGATTAATGATTGAATTAACATAGAACTTGTTGTTAGTTATTAAAATTGTTTAAGAAATCAAAGGAGAGAAATTTTATAAAATTTTGTAATTGGATTGGCTAAAGTGGGAAAGTGGAATTAATCAACGTCATTACTTTTTATCTCCTTCCCTATTAGATCCTTATGTGATTGCATCCACATTTATTGTTGATTATTCCTATATATTGTCACCAATTAATCGTACTTGATGTATGTTTAGCAATTTTGTCACACAGTTAAAGTATGAATATATATATATATATATGATGTATTCAAATTTTTCTGTGTCTAGCACTTAATTAATTTAGAATCAAACTAACGAAACGTGTCATTTATTTTTGTCCCTCCATATTCATTTTCTTTCTAATTAATAAATACCTCTTTTTAATACCTGCTACTTTAAAAAAAAAAAAGGACTGTTCATATTTGCTATATTTCAATACCAAGTGTTCATATTCACTTTATTTCTAATTAATAGTAGCCTCTCCTTTCAAATCTATTTGTCCCTAAACCTAACTCTAACCTTATAAATAACCTACTTCTTATTCTTCTATTACATTTTGTTTCTCATAACTCTAACCCTAGCCTCCATGCTATTCTTCTTCTTCTTCTTCTTCTTCTTCTTCTTCTTCTTCTTCTTCTTTTTTCTTGTTTTTCTCAAAGCTCCTTATTATCTCTCATTTTAATTTTTTTTTTCTTTCTCTTCAAATATTCTTCTTCTTCTTCAAATTTACTTCTATTTCAAACTTTCTTCTTTTCAAATCTAGATCTTCTCTTCCGTTTTCAGTTCTTATTTTAATCATTTTTTTTTCAATTCTTCTTTTTCAAATCTTCTTTTTCTTTCAAACCTTTTAAAATACATACATTCATATAATAAGGAGGAAAATTAAAGTAAATCGAAATAAAAGAAAAATTACGGACCAAAGTTAGCAATCAAGAAGAAGCATATGCGTTTTCACGAGGGAAGGTGGATGTGGCACGGTATTTTATTTTTGTTTTGTTTTTTTTTTTTTTTTTAATTTCAATTGCAAATCGTTTAATTGTGATAACTTTCACATACGAACTCCGTTTCACACGAAATTTCTTTTGTTAGGATCGTAATTAAATTCCGGATCTGATGACGCTGGTTTGGATAAATTTAGAGACCGTCAAATTTTGGGTTTAAATCGGATTTACATTCGATTTAAATTCAAAAGGTGAGTGTTTTAACTCACTCACAATTACTAGAAGCTTTTATGTTTGTTAAATAAATTTTAGAAATGAATAGAAATTTATTTATGAGCTTTTGGCATGTTATTTCACCCATAACTGTTGAATTGCATTTTTTTGAATTTAGTTGTTAATTAAATTGATTGATTGCGTATTAATTGGCTGTTAGAAATTATTGTTTGCATAAGAACTGCTAGTTAACAGTTATGTCAATTATCACTGAAAATAAACTGTTAGATTTACAGTTGATAAATATAATTTGAATTAAACTGCCAATTATTACCTGTTGTATATTCCCAAACATATTTTGTTATTGGTTGATATTGCTTGATGTTTGTGACTGGATGATGGCTGTGTTGTTGAATGGATGTTTTATTTGATATCATTAAACTGCAAGTTAGCATACATTTTACATTTCATTCGGGATTGTGGTTTGAAATGATAAAACCGCAAAGTTTTATTTTTTAAATTGCGGATTGAAATGATAAATATCCGTATCACTTGACCATAGGATAGAAAATTATATACAGGCACCGCGGTCTATATACAACTATTTTAATGTGATTTCTATGGTTTGGATGGAATACGGTTTATAATAATCTTAAATTTTATACTGCATAAATATTTTCTTCCATATTTATATACATATGAAGTTGAAAATTTTGAAATTAAGAGATGTTTAATTTCTTTATTACAAATGGAAAACAATTAAGAAAATGGAGTTGATAATTCACATCACATGTTTAAATGTTAAGTCTGGAATTTTAAGATATGATATTTATAATTGGATTTTCCCAAAATAAATTAAATGAATATTCTAGTATAACTTGAATTGGAAAATATATATAATTTATTACTAGAAATTGAAGTCTTATAAATTATGGATTCTATGTGAATATTCAAGGCTAATTAATAGAACATTTGATTTGAAAGAATAAAATCCAACTTTAGTTGAAATATTTATACTCAAAATGGATATACGTATATATATGAATTTATTGAAATGGTTTTGGAACTTGAAGCGATATTAAATTTTGGTTTTAACTTTAAATAAAGAAATGTATTGTAAAGCCACGAGAAATATTTCTTTTCAAAGTAACATTTAAGTTAAACCACTTATTTTATATACTGTTGAATATCCAAACCATTTAGTTTTGAAAGTAATGGTTTTAAAAACTATGGATTTCGAAGTATTATGTTGAAAGTTAATATTCAAATATTTGGTTACAAGGAATTATAAATTTTAAAAGTGGCATAATTTTTGGAAAAGATTTATATTTGGGAAATGATATCATTGATTTGGGTTTTATAAAATAATATCAAAATGAATCTTTTTGGGTTTTAAAGAAGAAATGATATCGTAATATTATGGTTTTGAAATGGATTATATTCTGGTTTTAAAGTATAAACTATTTTTAAATGACCGCGGTGTTATAATAACGATTGGTTGGCAAAGAGACCGGGATCGGATATGGACATACTCTCTGTCGATACCGAAAACCACTTTGACTAACCGTGTACGCGATGGAGATTCCAGAATGAAGTAGGTTGGGGCGACGTTTCCTGTAAGGTAAATACGTGGACCCGACTCCCGTGAGTTGGCATAAGGTGGCTAAAACAGGAGCGATTCTCAGGCCAATGAGGTCATTCCTCTGATCGGATACTCCTCTTCGACATTATACTTTGACTTGGATTGATTCAGTGGCCACTTCTATATTTTGATTTTGGGGAGTTAGTCCGAGGTGGGCGGTAACTGCGGCTACGCGTTTCCACCAGCCTGAATAGCAATTGGTATATCTACCCTGGCATTGCCTAGTTGTGCCGTGTCACCTACCATACCGAGTCTTTACTACGAGTTTCTATTTGTGTCGTACCTATGGAGTATCCTCTGGTAGCCTCCCGATCAGGAGGTATTACGGTACTGTATAGACTATTGGCATTATTTGTGTTAAGGGCTATATGGGTAACCCCTTAACGCTATTAAAAAGTAAGTTTATTTTATAAATAGACACTATTATAATAGCGCAATATACTACATAGTAAATAGTTTAACGGATCCTTAGGAGATGTAAATCCCGAACATCTCTTGAGTTACTGTACTCATATTTATTTCTGTTTATTTAACTCACATAAGATATTCTAGTCTGACTCGGGTGTTTCTGTCTTTTCAAATTCGCTCGGGTCAGTCCGAGCGTTTCAGGATCGAAGACTTTAGCTTTGGAGGACGAAGACGAAGAATTTGTATTATTATTATTCATAGTATTGCACTACACTCACACTGTTCCGCTGCATTTTTATTGGTATGTGTAACTCTGATATGTATTATATAAATGTTTGTAAACAGTTTTTATAAACTGTATATTTTCTTATTATATTTTATCCTTCCGCTGTGAGATTCTATTTTTTTTTTCTTCTCTGTTTTTTTTTCTTATTTACCCCATAACAAATCCGTCCTTCCGTATGGTTTGAATCGGCATGTGTGTCGGTTTAAATCGTGCGAAAAGGCGGGATGTTACAGTTGGTATCAGAGCTTTGGTTTAGCGATAAACCTTGGCTTTGTGGGGTTTGACTCTTTGTTAATAGGGTAGTAATATCCTATGGGAGTCGCTGAGTGTATATATAAGAGAGAGCGTACTTGTTAGTATTAATAAAAAGATTTTAATATTGTGTTAATCTGTTCCGCTTTGTATTTAAAATTCTGGTTGATGCATGGGACGCTATGTCATCAATATGGATTTCTAAACACTTAATAGGACAGACCGACATAATATTTGTTTTAATATAGGTGAATGAAATAATTTTGCCTATTATATTTTCTATATATAAAAATATTTTATAAAGATATATATATATATATATATATATATATATATATATTTGGTTGCTATAGATTTGGTGTTAGGCAATAAAATATTTATAATAACTGAAGCTAAGTGAAATTATAATAAACCAAATTTGGAGATTTTAGAACTTAAGTCCGGGATTTTTGAAAATCTGTTTTCAAAGAATTTATGAAATATAATGATTCGGTTTATAAGTATTTTCTTATATAAATATTTAGTATAATTCGGAAGAAATGTTTTAAAAAGAAGATTTTGGAAAAATTTAAGTTCTGTACTTTCCTCTCTGTCGCTGGAAAATAAATTCGGTGATGACGGCCGCATCATCGACTTTCATTTTCGGGTTTCGAAGGGGAAAGGCTACTGTAGTAAATTTTACTGCAGATTTATTTTGAACTTTTCTAAAAAATTTCTTTTATTGTTCTAAATATAATTAGAGATTTTGAGTTGTAAGAACTTATTTATCTATTATATTGAAATAAATTGAAATCTGACCCGGAATCCAATTCTAAAATTCTCCATTAATTAATCAATTGTTAAATTGTAGTGAAATAAAAGTTAAGTAATAAATGAATTGAAACCTCTAATTGAAATAAGGGAATAATTGCAAAGCTATAAAGAGGAATTTGCATACATATGAGACAAAGAGTATTATGGATAAACATTAAATTTAATTAAAAGAATGGAGATTAAACTTGTATAAGTTCAATTGCAATTTCCTTAACATAAATAACTTACCCAAATATAAAAGTTGAAGTGTTAAATGAGAAACTGGAATTGAATATTTTACAAGTAGGAATTTAGGAAAAATGAAGTATCCAAAAAATTACTGTTATAATAAGAATTTAATGGTATAAACTTAGGTTATAATTGAAATTTTACTGAAAAAGGGTTAAGAATTATTAATAGATGATATGAACCTAAGTATATAAAATGAAATTCAAAATAAGAATTGATTGTATGATTATTGACTTAAGTATGTTTTAATCTTCCCTATTCTAATATAATGGAAAGTAGGAAAAATTAAATGACTGCAATTCATAGTTAATGGATAAATAAAAACTTCCACTTATAAGAATGAATGTTAGCAGATTAAGAATTTAAGGGAAATCTTACAAGTGAAGAGTAAGGAAAGGAAGATATTCAAAATATTTGTTGTTATTAATGAGAATTATTTTATAAACTTAAGTAATAAAAAGGAAATACAAATATAATAAATTTGGTGATAATTGGAAAATAAAACTTGTAAGAACAAAGAAATCCCTCATAAATGAAGGGAAGAAAATCAAACCACTGAAGTATGAAATAAATGTATAATAAGCTATTTTGGTGTTGATTTGAATTGTTTGGTTGATGTATGGTTGTTGGGTAAGGAATTTTGAAGTTGTTGGATGGAGAAATAATCTATCTTTGTTCCATCTAAGACTGTTGAGTAAAGGATGCACTTGATAGTTATTTTACATTTCGTACAATTTCGGAATTTGAACCTAACAACTAATTGTTTGTTTGATTGAATGATTTTGTTTGCGGTGTGTGCTGTTTGTTAAAATGTATGGTTGTTGCATTTGATTGGATATGAATGATTGAATCCACTAGAATAGTTCATTTTAAAATAAATATTTAACCTTTTAGGCTTATAAGAAAATACAGGTTATGGAAGCAACTGCTACTGCTTTTGGTTCCGTAATAATAAGCGTATTGCCCGACAAATAGGTACGTTTCCGGATTACGTATAAAGCGCTATTTTATATATTTTCCCGTGTTGGGATATTTGGATAATATGTGTAATATATTTGTATATTTGGATGTTATATTTTCTCCAGAGTCCCTCCGTACAAAGGAGACTCTGCCAAAAATTTTCGAAAATTTTGGACTTAGAATTTTGTGAAAATATTTTTCCAACTTTAATAATTCAAGTATTAAAGGATATAATGATTATAAAACAAGTGTATTTCATTAAAGGGAATTAATCCAGTAAAATAGTGTTTATAAGTTAATATTTGAAATAAGATGCACTGTAAATCTTCCTCCTCCCTTCTTTTTCCTTTTCGGGGACGAAAAGTTTTGAGTGGGGGAGATTGTAACGACCCGTTAAATTTATGATATTTAATAAAATGAATTAATATAATTTCTAATTTGGTTAAGAATAAATGTAGAAATTTGGTATAGTGGTTGCAATTTAGTCTAACTATAAAATTTTATGATAATAGATGTGGATAATGTAAATTTTCACAACTTGATTTAAAGTAATTTTGAAGAAACAAATAAATGTTGAATTTGTGAATGTTAGTATAAATATTAACTTAAATGGGTTCATTAATACAAAGATGTAATTAGTGTAGATAATAATAATTTATGCCTGTAGTGAAAGGAAAAGAAAACTAATAGAAACATAAAATTTATTTTATGTAAACAAAAGTATAGTTTTGAACAAACTTATGAAAATTGATAGAAACAGTGTTTGTAATCAGTTTGGTTATTTTATATTTGAAAGATAGAGATGTGTAAATACGTTAATGAATATAAAATGGGAAGGAATGGTAGAATGAAAAGAATATATATAATAATAAACATTTGATTCAATTAAGGGAATTAAATTATAATAAATGGTCATTTAATAAATTCAACGTTTGTGAGAAATCATAATAGTTGTGTAAAATGTGTACAAACTTGGATTTGGAAGTTTATTGGATTTATAACGGTTTTATTATTAAGTGTATGAGTTTAAAAGTTATTCCCTTTTGTAAAGTAATAGAAGAATGCATAAGATATAAACAGGGCTTAATAGAATTGACACTTAATGAATTGAATAAATTACCCATTTATGTAGATATGTATAGTGGACTATAAATGGCCTAAGCAAATATAAAATGGAATAATCATTGAGATTTGTACTATGAAAATAAATAGTAACATTTATTTGCAAGGAATAAAAGACTATTTAGGTGACTAGAATTTGGAGTAATGACTATTGTATGTTACCTACCCTTGTTTCTTGTTAATTTAGATTTTGGGAATCAAATTCAATTTATCCGCCAATTTACCGCAGTTAAAGTGAAATGAATTGGTGATTGAGAAATGTTAAATACAAATAAGATGTAAACCAAAGAAAATCCCATTTGTAATAAATTATGTAGAATAAAGTAAAGAAACTAGGAAATGAAAATGTGAAAATGTGGATGCAGTGAGATCTTAAGTGATAATAACCTTGTTAGGCAAGTGATAACGGAATTTTGTGTATATGTAATATTTACTGGTGTGTCAAGTAATAAACACATAGATGCAAGAAAAGGAAAGTTGGTAGCAATCTATATATGTTATTTATCTTACTTAGTATATTAAATAAGGTTTGGAATTCAAATTTTAATTAAAGGAGTTGGTAGCACGTTAGTAGGAAATAATTGTAAGGGTGGGATAACAACTACTATAAACTACCTAATTTAAATGAGTCAATGAACTTATTTGAAATAACGTTCATCTAAATATGAGTAATTAAAATGGCGGGGTCAACAATAAACGTTACTTTAGAATTAATTTATATTTTAACGGAAGTGTGAAAGTAAAGCAATAGAAGCGTAAACTTATCAAGGTAGAATTTAGTAGTGTAATAATAAAATGTTAAGAATGTATAGTATAATGATTGATTGGAAATCAAAATTTACTTGTTTGAATGTAACTTTAGGGAAATTGGATTTAATTAAAATAAAAAGGAAGAAAAAAAAATTGGATGAAATTTAATGTTGGAATATTATGTAAATATAAACTTAGATAAAATTTAATGATATCTACGTAATAGAGTGTAAAACCAATGTTAATTTCATCTATTTAATACTAATAGGTTAATAATAGAATGAAGAGTAAATTTAATGTTAAGTTAATATGAATTAAGGTAATATTGGGGAATAATGTGAATTTTCTTCATAATATGATAAGTTGTAGAATACAACGTAAACTTAAGTATAACCTTTGGATTGAAAACATTGTTAAGGGTTACCTGTTAAATTTGGATGGAATTGGCAATAAATGTTACACTTATGGGTAAGGAAATAAAAATGTCCAGAATTTGAGTATATTAAGAAATGGGGATTGAAATTGAAATCTTGCAACGAATCTAATAATACGTTACATAAGTGTTAAATTAAGGTAACATTTGGAAAATATGATAATGATTTTCAAATTGAACAAGTTGTGGAATTAATAAGGATGGAATAAAAAAAATCAAGATTTATTTTATTTATTGGAATGAAAAATTTATAATTTGATTTATTGCGAACAATTGAAATTTAATTTGGTAATTGGCGAAATGATTAATGATTGAATTAACATAGAACTTGTTGTTAGTTATTAAAATTGTTTAAGAAATCAAAGGAGAGAAACTTTATAAAATTTTGTAATTGGATTGGCTAAAGTGGGAAAGTGGAATTAATCAACGTCGTTACTTTTTATCTCCTTCCCTATTAGATCCTTATGTGATTGCATCCACATTTATTGTTGATTATTCCTATATATTGTCACCAATTAATCGTACTTGATGTATGTTTAGCAATTTTGTCACACAGTTAAAGTATGAATATCTATATATATATATATATATATATGATGTATTCAAATTTTTCTGTATCTAGCACTTAATTAATTTAGAATCAAACTAACGAAACGTGTCATTTATTTTTGTCCCTCCATATTCATTTTCTTTCTAATTAATAAATACCTCTTTTTAATACCTGCTACTTTAAAAAAAAAAAGGACTGTTCATATTTGCTATATTTCAATACCAAGTGTTCATATTCACTTTATTTCTAATTAATAGTAGCCTCTCCTTTCAAATCTATTTGTCCCTAAACCTAACTCTAACCTTATAAATAACCTACTTCTTATTCTTCTATTACATTTTGTTTCTCATAACTCTAACCCTAGCCTCCATGCTATTCTTCTTCTTCTTCTTCTTCTTCTTCTTCTTCTTCTTCTTCTTCTTTTTTCTTGTTTTTCTCAAAGCTCCTTATTATCTCTCATTTTAATTTTTTTTTTCTTTCTCTTCAAATATTCTTCTTCTTCTTCAAATTTACTTCTATTTCAAACTTTCTTCTTTTCAAATCTAGATCTTCTCTTCCGTTTTCAGTTCTTATTTTAATCATTTTTTTTCAATTCTTCTTTTTCAAATCTTCTTTTTCTTTCAAACCTTTTAAAATACATACATTCATATAATAAGGAGGAAAATTAAAGTAAATCGAAATAAAAGAAAAATTACGGACCAAAGTTAGCAATCAAGAAGAAGCATATGCGTTTTCACGAGGGAAGGTGGATGTGGCACGGTATTTTATTTTTGTTTTGTTTATTTTTATTTTTATTTTAATTTCAATTGCAAATCGTTTAATTGTGATAACTTTCACATACGAACTCCGTTTCACACGAAATTTCTTTTGTTAGGATCGTAATTAAATTCCGGATCTGATGACGCTGGTTTGGATAAATTTAGAGACCGTCAAATTTTGGGTTTAAATCGGATTTACATTCGATTTAAATTCAAAAGGTGAGTGTTTTAACTCACTCACAATTACTAGAAGCTTTTATGTTTGTTAAATAAATTTTAGAAATGAATAGAAATTTATTTATGAGCTTTTGGCATGTTATTTCACCCATAACTGTTGAATTGCATTTTTTTGAATTTAGTTGTTAATTAAATTGATTGATTGCGTATTAATTGGCTGTTAGAAATTATTGTTTGCATAAGAACTGCTAGTTAACAGTTATGTCAATTATCACTGAAAATAAACTGTTAGATTTATAGTTGATAAATATAATTTGAATTAAACTACCAATTATTACCTGTTGTATATTCCCAAACATATTTTGTTATTGGTTGATATTGCTTGATGTTTGTGACTGGATGATGGCTGTGTTGTTGAATGGATGTTTTATTTGATATCATTAAACTGCAAGTTAGCATACATTTTACATTTCATTCGGGATTGTGGTTTGAAATGATAAAACCGCAAAGTTTTATTTTTTAAATTGCGGATTGAAATGATAAATATCCGTATCACTTGACCATAGGATAGAAAATTATATACAGGCACCGCGGTCTATATATAACTATTTTAATGTGATTTCTATGGTTTGGATGGAATACGGTTTATAATAATCTTAAATTTTATACTGCATAAATATTTTCTTCCATATTTATATACATATGAAGTTGAAAATTTTGAAATTAAGAGATGTTTAATTTCTTTATTACAAATGGAAAACAATTAAGAAAATGGAGTTGATAATTCACATCACATGTTTAAATGTTAAGTTTGGAATTTTAAGATATGATATTTATAATTGGATTTTCCCAAAATAAATTAAATGAATATTCTAGTATAACTTGAATTGGAAAATATATATAATTTATTACTAGAAATTGAAGTCTTATAAATTATGGATTCTATGTGAATATTCAAGGCTAATTAATAGAACATTTGATTTGAAAGAATAAAATCCAACTTTAGTTGAAATATTTATACTCAAAATGGATATACGTATATATATGAATTTATTGAAATGGTTTTGGAACTTGAAGCGATATTAAATTTTGGTTTTAACTTTAAATAAAGAAATGTATTGTAAAGCCACGAGAAATATTTCTTTTCAAAGTAACATTTAAGTTAAACCACTTATTTTATATACTGTTGAATATCCAAACCATTTAGTTTTGAAAGTAATGGTTTTAAAAACTATGGATTTCGAAGTATTATGTTGAAAGTTAATATTCAAATATTTGGTTACAAGGAATTATAAATTTTAAAAGTGGCATAATTTTTGGAAAAGATTTATATTTGGGAAATGATATCATTGATTTGGGTTTTATAAAATAATATCAAAATGAATCTTTTTGGGTTTTAAAGAAGAAATGATATCGTAATATTATGGTTTTGAAATGGATTATATTCTGGTTTTAAAGTATAAACTATTTTTAAATGACCGCGGTGTTATAATAACGATTGGTTGGCAATGAGACCGGGATCGGATATGGACATACTCTCTGTCGATACCGAAAACCACTTTGACTAACCGTGTACATGGTGGAGATTCCAGAATGAAGTAGGTTGGGGCGACGTTTCCTGTAAGGTAAATACGTGGACCCGACTCCCGTGAGTTGGCATAAGGTGGCTAAAACATGAGCGATTCTCAGGCCAATGAGATCATTCCTCTGATCGGACGCTCCTCTTCGACATTATACTTTGACTTGGATTGATTCAGTGGCCACTTCTATATTTTGATTTTGGGGAGTTAGTCCGAGGTGGGCGGTAACTGCGGCTACGCGTTTCCACCAGCCTGGATAGCAATTGGTATATCTACCCTGGCATTGCCTAGTTGTGCCGTGTCACCTACCATACCGAGCCTTTACTACGAGTTTCTATTTGTGTCGTACCTATGGAGTATCCTCTGGTAGCCTCCCGATCAGGAGGTATTACGGTACTGTATAGACTATTGGCATTATTTGTGTTAAGGGCTATATGGGTAACCCCTTAACGCTATTAAAAAGTAAGTTTATTTTATAAATAGACACTATTATAATAGCGCAATATACTACATAGTAAATAGTTTAACGGATCCTTAGGAGATGTAAATCCCGAACATCTCTTGAGTTACTGTACTCATATTTATTTCTGTTTATTTAACTCACATAAGATATTCTAGTCTGACTCGGGTGTTTCTGTCTTTTCAAATTCGCTCGGGTCAGTCCGAGCGTTTCAGGATCGAAGACTTTAGCTTTGGGGGACGAAGACGAAGAATTGGTATTATTATTATTCATAGTATTGCACTACACTCACACTGTTCCGCTGCATTGTTATTGGTATGTGTAGCTCTGATATGTATTATATAAATGTTTGTAAACAGTTTTTATAAACTGTATATTTTCTTATTATATTTTATCCTTCCGCTGTGAGATTCTATTTGTTTTTTTTTCTTCTCTGTTTTTTTTCTTATTTACCCCATAACAAATCTGCCCTTCCGTATGGTTTGAATCGGCATGTGTGTCGGTTTAAATCGTGCGAAAAGGCGGGATGTTACATCAAGCATATAAGCAATATGAAAAAGGGCAAGTGGAGCATCTGTGTAAACTGGGCAAGTATGGTCGAGCACAGTTGAAACTCAAGCAAATGAAAACATCACAGCAACACTGCAGCCAACATGAATCAGAGATTACAAATTCAAATGTGCAAGTGCTAACCAGAGTAAAGTCCAACACAGTTACAACTGACTACATGAAGGAGAACAAACACAACACTGCAGCCAACATGAATCAGAGATTACAAACTCGAGTGTGCAAGTGAACATGACAGGAAACAGTTCGATATGAACTGATGAAGCAGTACCAATGAACATGCAGTCAAACTCAGTAACAATGGAATGAACCAGTGATATATACAATGAAACAACTCCACTGACTCAAATGAACTCGACCAAATAGCCAACATGATCAAAGAATGAATATGAGACCAAACTGCAGCAAGACCACATGCATGTAGACATCAAGCAAATAGAGGCAAAGGCATAATGCATCATGAACATGTAACTGACCAGAGAATATCAACTACTCAAATGAATTCAACGATATTATGGAGTGTATACAACATGATGAGTCAGTGCAGTAAACAGTGAAGATGTTCATGGAACACAGCAACAACAGCCAGTACCAACATGGACAGAAGGCAGTGAAACTCAGAGCATATGAAATGCAGACTAGAAGTGCAACTACAAGATACAGCAAGCTACAAGTTATGCAGGATCAAAGCGAACAAATGTCAACACAATGAAAAAAACTCAAATCTGGCCAAAAACAAGACAGACCAACACAACAGCCCCAAAACCAAAGATGCAACAGATAATGATGCAGGGAAGACTCGAATGACCAAGTGCACCATTGACAATATCAACAACTCAAATATCAAGCACATGAATTCGCAAATAAATTTCAGACTCAAAGAATCAACTACAAGCCCAATTGGCAACACAGCAGCAACATGTACACAGTAAACAAAGACCAAAGTGCATGAACACAGTGAAGACCACAAAGGCAGTGCAACAGTGGTGATGCAGTGGCACATGACTATCATGGTACATTTCAAGTTCATCAGTATATGACAGCAACCAGAGGCAACATCACACAATCGAAGATAACTACAGTACAAAATCAAATACCAACTATTCAAGTACAACATGAACACTATACGCCGAGGTGAACAATGTAAGGGACGAAGCCGTGGAAGCATAGCAAAGCCAAAAATCGTCACAGTCAATATTGAACGAGTCAATAATCAAAACCGTGTCAACCAAGCCGTGGGAAGAATATACGCATATGAATTAGTCAGATTTTATCTCAATCATCCAAGTATAATCGAATGGCCAAAGCAAATCAGTAGACAAATTCAAACACGAATATACGAACGCAAAAATAGGATTTCGAATCCTATATAAGCCCAATCATCATTGGCAAAATAATCATCGAGTTCAAGCATTCAATCAGAAAGCAAAAGGAATAAAAGTACTCACCATAATTGTAATCGAACTCGGTCAATCGAAGTAGCCGAAGCAAGGTACAAGGAGGCAGTCGATCGACAAGGCAGAAGGACGAAAATCACAAATTCGATCGATTAATATAATATCGGCATCTTCGATTCCAGCCCTAATTTATTGAAGGAAGAGGAACAAACAAGAGCCGAAGCCCTAATCTCAGAAGGAAGAACAAGCCGACATTATCACATACGAGATAAAAGAAAAAGGGCCGGCATAGTGAAATAATAAAAAAGGGGATGAACTGTTTTAGTTTGGGCCGGCCTTTTTTCATTAGGCTTTAGTTCTTTTTAGGGCTGTTTTTATTTACGTTGTTTTTAAATTTGTATTTTCATTTTTAAACCGTTTAAATTTCTAGTCGTGTGACTAGGGGACAAGCTACGTGGCGTAGCTTGAGAATTCGCAACTTGGTAGTTGAGTTGTGGCAGGGTTTTGAGCGTAGAGTTAGATTAGTCAATAGCGGGTATAGCGAGTTTACGTGTGTAAGCGAGGGACTATCTAATTTCTAGTAGAAACCTTGGGGGCAGCACGTAGGCAGGGTTTTGGCGAAGCTGGGTAAATTCTGTGTTGTTCTATTTTTATTCTGTTATTTATATTCTGTGATATCTGTGCTGCTATTCTGTGATCTGAATTGAAATTAATTGATAAGCTTCCGCGATTAATTTTTATAATTTACACTATCACCCTATTCACCCCCCCTCTAGGGTGAAATCGATCCTACATATTTAACTATGTATTGGTCAAAACGTCTAATGGAAAGTGGCAAACGTGCATCGATTACAAGGATCTATACAAAGCTTGCCCCAAGGACAGATCTCCTTTGCTTAGAATTGACCGGCTCGTTGATGGAACAGTGGGGCATGAATTGCTCTCATTTATGGATGATTATCCTAGATAAATTCAGATCATGATGCAAGAGTTGGATCGGTAGAATACTAGCTTTATCATAGATTTGGGACTATACCACTATCAGGTTAGGTCGTTCGGTTTGAAAAACACTGGACCTACATACCAATGATTGGCAAATACAATGTGGAAGAACCAAATCGTGTGGATAGTGGAAGTATACATAGATGACATGTTGAATGATCTATCGGAGATGTTACAAATATTATGGAAATATGGAATGTAGTTAAACCTGTTGATATTTTCCATTTTTATTTCTCTAGTAAAGTTACTTAGTTTTATTGTCAATGTTAGGGGTATAGAAGCCAATCAAAAATAGATTAATGCCTTGCGAAATGTCAGAGCCCCGATAAAAAAGAAGCAACATAAGAGCTTAAATTGGAAGATCGTC
Source organism: Allium cepa (assembly GCA_030765085.1). Classification (NCBI taxonomy): domain Eukaryota; kingdom Viridiplantae; phylum Streptophyta; class Magnoliopsida; order Asparagales; family Amaryllidaceae; genus Allium; species Allium cepa. Next base: position 567,588,883 of record CM060928.1, on the reverse strand, counting down.
GCTTTGAGTCGATTAATCTCAAATGCGACAGATAAGTGCATATCTTTCTTTGATGCCCTCAGGAAAGGTAAAAAGAACTTTGAATGGAATCAAGATTGTTAGGATGCCTTTGAGGAGTTATTAAGGCACATGGAAATGCCACCGGTCTTAACCAAACTTTTGGACCGGGAGGGTTTATTTTTCTATCCATAAATATCTACCCATATACTATGTGCAACATTAATGCGCAAGGAGGAAAGGATTTAGAGATCGATGTACTACATCAGCAAGAAACTTACAAAAGGAGAAAAGAACTACCCAAAGCTTGAGAGAATTGCATACTGCTAGCTAATTGCATCAAGGAAGTTACGATCATATTTTTAGATTCATCCAATAAAATGATTAATAGATAAGCATCTGAAGGAGGCTTTTTACTAATTTGGTACTTCGGGAGGTTGCTAATATGGATATTATGTTGAGTCAGTATGATATTACTTACCATCCGAGAGGAGCGATAAACGGGCTGGCATTGGCAAACTTCATCATCGAGTTTACCCTATGATAGTGAAGAAGAAGTAGATGCTATGGTCGTAGCTCCTCTCTGGAAATTGTTTTTCAACAATGCTTCAAATGAATTTAGCCCGAGTGTAGAGTAGTGTTCGAAACACCAAAAGAATAATCAACTTGCTATGCACTAAAACTGGAACTCTCTGCTATAAACAATGAAGCGGAGTGTGAGGCATTAATAGTATGATTGAAAATAACGAAGGAACTAGGTATAAAGATGTTGCACATATTTAGTGACTCACAACATGTTATCTGCCAAATCAAAAAGGAATATCAGGCTATAGGCACATGACTAGCCGTTACCCATTGAAGGCACTAGAACTCTAAAAGATCTATAGCATCACATATTAACTCACATTCCTAAAGAAGAGAACATGAAGGTTGATTAATGTAGCGACCCAGAATTTTAGTTATTTGAAATTAGAATATTTAATTGATTTAAATATTGAAAAGTTGAGTTTATAGATGAATAGTTAAATTGCACATATAATGATTATATGAATATATCGAGTTGTTAAAATAATTGGATTCTTAATTTATTGTGAATGGAAATAATTTCTAAAGTTGATTTAAATTCCATTTGAATTGGAATGAAGTTAGTGAATTTTAAATTGATTAAAACAGAAATTGGGAATTTATATATTAATTCAACGAGTGAAAATAGCCATTCAGGAAATTGTCTCAGAATTGGATGAAACTAGTTTCAATAGATCCGTAATAGTGAGTAATTATAGGATTTCAAATTTCATGTCAATCGGACTTACGGTTTGGTCGTGTGAAACTGAAACGCGTAAAAATTTATTTAAGTAAATTTAATTAAAATAATTTGATTCGAAAACTATCTTCCAAATACGATGGAATTGGCTTCTGATATATTCCATTTTGTTTGAAATAGGGTAAAACATTATGAACGCTTGGCGGCACGCTTCGATTGGAGTTTGAAAATATTTCGTGTGAATAGTAATTTTTAATTGGTTTTAAATAGAAGTTACCCTCACCATTTCTGCCCTAAACCTAGCTTAGAAAATTTCAGCTGCCACCTCTTAACGAATGGCCAGCGAGCTCTTGTTTTCCTTTTCGATTATCTCCTCCTCCGAACAAAATTGTCAAAAACATTCAACTAGGAAATGGAAGAGCTCATCGAATACTATAAGATCAACGGTGAAGATCGCCTGATTTGTAGTGAGGAGGGAGCTATGACATCGCATTCGACCGTCATTCACTTCGCAAAGTCATGGGTCGTGGCAGTCATCGTTGGTTTGCTGATGTTCAAGTGGTCCTCGGGTGAAGTCACGATTAAGTATGATGAAGCCGAGGAGGCCGCGGCATTGATTGAAGTGGAATGATGAGTTAGGTTCAGCTATAACGTGCAAATGATGATGGAGCAGGAGGATTATGGTTTAAACGTGGATATATTTTTTGTTAATTACGTAATTAGTTTAAATTTTAATTATATTATATAATTCGAATGTTTAAAATATCATAACTTATTCATACGAGGACGAAATCAAATGAAACAAGTTGCATGATGTTCGTATCTACGAGATTTAGGATACAGAACTGAATTTTTCAAGATCTAAACTATTGAGGTTTAGTGCTAAAATCAAACGCCTATTTGATTTTAGACGAATCATAATAGCGAAGCAGCAACGGAAAACAAGGTGAGTAAATCTTACTCATTTTGCGATAACTAGTTTATTTTAAAATGTTAAAATTATTTATTGGTTGATTGGATAAATTCATAAATTATTATTATCAGTTGGATGTTATATTATATATATTAGTATACATATTAGTAGTTGGGTGTATTCCTCCCGATTGGAGCGGATGAGACACTATGCCCCTACATAATAGCGGATGACCCTTTTTATTGCGATATCCTGCCTCGAAGCAGGACTATTATTTATATTATATAATATATGTGGTTGTAGGGAGACAGGTTGGAAGGATCCAACTGGGTTCCTTAAAATTTTTTTTTTTTAATTTCATAAATGGTGATACATGATGTGTTAGAATAATTTGTTATAAATTATGTCATGATTCGATTTATTGGATGTTATAGTAGCACTAGCCTTAATTTTGGTATTATAATAATGTTTTTGAATTTAAAAGGGAATTCAAAGGTGATTTTGGAAATGAAAATATTTATATTGAAATTTGGATTATTTAAAAAGGAATTGATTTGGATAAAATAAATAAATTTGATTTTAGATAAAATGAACATATATGAACTAATGAGAATAATATAAGGGCGGGAAGTATGGCTATTTAAACTAATGCCCTTATGTTTAGTATCTTAACCATTTATAAGTTCATTTGGTTAGATAAGCACGACCACTTAATTCATTAATCAACCTCAATCTCCTTATCTACATTATTTTATTTAATTTATTCTATTTTAATCTCCTGAATAATGTCAATAAAATTAGGAGTGTTACAAAATATCTAAAGACTCATATGATAATCAATAAGGTCGGCGACACACCATGTTCCAATCATATTTAACATTTGATCGCATATCATTTCTAAGGCACTGCATCAACAAGGTAGACTAGACTATCATCAAGGTCCAAGGTACATAGGTGAGAAACCTCATACATATCCTTTCCCGACGAAACACCAATCACATCTAGCGTTATCAACAATCACTTCTACATACGACTCATTATGGGAAAATACAACATCCCACCATATTGTTTCACATCGTCAAACGTGTCTCCTTGGACCATCAACAAGTCCACATATAGCCCTCAACCAAAGTACTCGACCAAAATGACTCATACACATCCCACCCGAAGTACTCAACCACAAAAGATCATACACTTCAAGCATGAAGTACTCAACTAAAATGATTCCCACCATTGATTCATCAAGTCCGAAATGACTTTAGATGTCCAACATAACTCATACAGTCATCATGTCAATTTTCCAAAGTCATTATGTTGAAGTCTTATTTCATCGCTTCACTGTCAAAATTTTTCATTGTACAGTTTTAACATCAATAGCAAGAGTCGAATAAATGAGTGAACCATCACATGGTGCTCCCTAAAGGTTTTCCCTTGCTTTTACAAAAATTGGCTCACTTTGGCAAGCACAATAACAGTCGGTACCGACCACTCTAGTATGGTTGATGACAACCACTTTAGTTCAATACTTGGCCATTTTGGTGAAGTGTATAAAACCTTTGATCTAAGAAAAATTGCTCAGAGCAAATCCTACCTTGCCGAAGCATCAACACAAAATTCATTAGCAAAATCACTCGCCCCCAACACTTTCCATGTGCTAAAATTTTCAAAATCCACAACATATCTACTACCCTTGTCTTGATATAGCACTCGGTTAATGACTACTCTAGCCTATAGCAGCGCATCAAAATCCATGAAGTTGCATAAACCCCGACCAGAATTTTAGCCATTGATCGTTACTTGTTCTCACTAATAAGCACTCATTAAGCTTACCTATAACAAATGGGATTTTCAACCCTCGAAAATCGACACTAATACATCCTCATTATTCACGTGCCATAAACTCAAGTGTCGTAAAACCTAACCATTAAGGGAAAGAGGAAAATAAAGACAGAACAGAATCTTACACAAATGGAATAACATATATTATTTCAATATATAATCTTCATAGTGGAAAATTTTAAATACATTTAGCAGAGTTTAACTTAACATCAACATGCATAGTTATAAATCTCTATCCCTACAAATGCAGAATACAATACTACATAAGTGCGGTGGAAATGCATAACAATCTTCAAAAGAATCTTCTAACTCCATGCTCTGAGCACTTTCAAAATGCTCTAAACTAAACCTGACTACTACGCTGCCCGAAAAAATAAGGCACCTAGTGTTTAAGGGAAAGAAAATAAGCTCTCGGCCAGTCATGGAACTAGATTGGAAAACTCAAAAGACGAGTGTCTGAAAACAAAGGCTATATCATAAGACAATGCGGCACATAAACAAGTAATGTGTTTTTATCTTATTATAACCATATCAATTCTACCTAAAATTCAGTGACATTATTTTTAATGACATTCTTTGAAAACCTTCCAAATAAACATATTCAAATAGCCGAAATTGTTTTATTGTTTAAATTTCATGGCACAATAAGATTACACTAAATCTGAAGGCACTTATTGGTGAATGGATTTCCAATTAATAGTGAGGTAAGGGACTACTTCACGTACACTACATTTCTAGAGGAATGTTTCGAGGCTACCAAAAGATGTCCTCTGTGAATTAATACCGCCTTACCAAAGACTAAAAAATGGTACGAATAGCACCAAATTATCACCCCTGCCATTCCCGACCTCTCCAAGACGTCTCATAGCATACATCTAAAAATTTAAAGCCGATGTTATAGTAGGTAGAGATAAATAATTCTTGAATGGTGATATCATACCCTAATGGCTACGAACCACTTAGGTTTAAAGCAACCCTTGTTTCACGATTCCCGTGGTGTGAGGCTAGAGGCAACGTTAACTTTTCTTAGAACATTTTCACTTAAAATTCCACATTTCTATTTCCAACAATACAGTATTGATTTCAATAGAAGTGCAACCTCTGAGCTCTTATGTCTCAGAGAAGGGTGTTAAGTATAAGAGCGGTTATCTCCTACATCACCAAATATATGTACATTTGTAGAGATCAATGCACTTTGTTATTATAAATGCAATGTCAAACTGACGCAGCGGATTAATCAAAAATAAACTTCAATCGATGAAAGTAGCAATCGGTGGATTGATGAATACCAAAATGCCTAAATTCGTTGATCCGAAGATACCGAATTCTAGCTATCTCAAAAACGTTAATAGCGCACTATACCGTGTTCAAAGATCTACGATTCTTCGTACGTTGATCTAGCGCACTAGATACCGTGAATCAGCTTCTACGATCGTTGAATCGAGCGCACTCGATTAACCGAAAGAGGAGATAGGAGATTATACTCAACTACCAATTTTAGAAGAAAGAACACAGCAATCAACAAGAAATTTTATTCAAAAATCGACTAGTAAAAAGTTACAACTCACTCCCTATTTATAGTATTTCACCAACTGGCCCTTAAGTCGTATGCGACTTACGACTCAACATAAGTCGCCAGCAACTCAACGTACACAGCATTTTACAACCCAGTTCTAGACACGACTCACGACTCATCTTGAGTCGGCAACGACTCAACAACACATCACTCATATTACAATATGACACAACACTTAGGTCGTATACGACTTACGACATAAGAAGTAAACGACTCAATGAAAAAACAAACAGGTTACAACACAACATCACGCAAGCGACTCAAGAACATCGACTCATCGAACAAATTACAACCTTTAGGTCGTAGACGACCTAACTACTCATGACATAAGACCTGAACGATTTACGACTCAACCTTCCACGACTCATAGAAAACCTACACATCCAGGCTTACGACTTAAGACTCCCAATGACTCAAGCTCTTAGGTCGTAACTCGTTAACATCCTTCTCTGTTCTCCAGTTAGGTCGTGGACGACCTAGGCCTTCAACTTCTGCTCTCTTAAGTTGTGAACGATTCAAACCCCCACTAGGTCGTAAACGACTCAAGCTTCCATTAACTCGTGAACGACTCAAGTCCGAAACCTCCTCCATTCGACCTATGGCTCTTTTATCTGGTAACTTCTTCTTACGTATTTCATTAAGTCGTAGACGACTCATGCCATCACCTTCTGATCTGTTAAGTCGTGAACGACTCATGCCGCTGCTCTTAACTCGCGTACGACTCATCCTTTCAAGAATTATAGGTTGCGAATTTTCTTCTCTGGCCTTAGCTGCATCATCCTCCCCTGGTTGAGAAAAATTCGTCCTCGAATTTGTAAATTCTCTCACATCAGATTGTTCATCTCCATAATATGGCACAAGATGCTTAACATTGAACACATCAGAAGTGTACACATCCTTCGGCAGAGTCAACTTATAAGCATTTTCATTAATTTGTTTCACGACTTCTACAGGACCAATTTTTCTGGCTTTCAACTTGTTATAAGCGCCCACTGGAAATCGATCCTTGGTTAATACAGCGTAAACCAAATCTCCTTCGTTAAATTCAACACTTCGTCGTTTCAAGTCTGCAAATCTCTTGTATTTCTCATTCGATTTCTCCAATCGTTCCCGAATGATTCTATGACATTCAGTCAACCCATCAACAAAGTCTACAGCTCGTTTAACCGACCCCTTCGGTTGTGGCACTACTGCTAAATCCAATGGTCCCCTGGGTAAATTTGAATATACAATCTGAAATGGGCTGAATCTCGTACTACGATTCACTGCATGATTATGAGCAAACTCTGCTTGGCATAACTTCATGTCCCAACTTTTCAGATTATCCTTCACAAGACATCGTAACAAATTTCCCAACGATCTGTTGACAACTTCTGTCTGTCCATCTGTTTGCGGATGATAAACGCTGCTAAAGTTTAACTTCGTTCCCACCATCTTCCACAAACTTAGCCAAAAGTGACTCAAAAATCTGGTATCCCGATCAGAAACAATAGATTCTGGTAAACCATGCAATCGGTACACCTCCTTAAAGAATAATTGTGCCACTCAAACTGCATCCGCTGTCTTCTTGCAGGCAATAAAATGTGCCATCTTCGAAAATCTGTCCACCACAACAAATATAGAATCATTCCCCCTTTGAGTTCTCGGCAAACCCAAAACGAAATCCATGCTAATATCAACCCATGGTTTAGACGGTACAGGTAATAGCCTATACAATCCCGCATTCGTCGCTGTTCCTTTCGAAACCTGACAAGTATGACACCTCTCCACAAACCTTTCAACTTCTTTCCTCATTGACGGCCAAAAGTAAGATTAAGAAATCAAATGCAATGTACGATCACGGCCCACATGTCCTTCCTCGTGCAACTCTTTGATAATCTTTATTCTCAAACTGCTCTCTGGAATACATAATCGATTTCCTTTAAACAAGAATCCATCAACCAGCATAAATTCATTGGTATCTCCATCCTTAACTTTCTCAACGAACTTTGCAAAGTAAGGATCTTCGTCAATCAACTCTGGCAATAATTCAAACCCTATCACCTCAACTTTCATTGTAGTCAACAAATGATTCCTTCTGCTTAATGCATCTGCTACACGGTTCGTCACCCCTGACTTATGTTTCACAACAAAAGTAAACTGTTGTAAATAAGCAATCCATGATGCATGCCTAGATGAAATCTTGTCCTGCCCATGCAAATGCTTCAAAGCTTCGTGGTCTGTGTAAAGAAAGAACCCCTTATGGAATAGATAATGTCTCCAATGTTTAACAGCTTGCACAACAACATAAAACTCAACATCGTATGTACTGTATCTCATCTTTGCCCCTGATAGCTTCTCACTGAAATAAGCAGCTGGCCTCCCACTCTGACTCAACACTCCTCCAATCCCAACCTTTGATGCATCAGTGTGTAGATCAAATAACAACTGAAAATTTGGTAATACAAGAATTGGTGCTGTCGTCAAAAGTTCTTTGATCCGTTCAAAAGCAACTCCTGCTTCCTCTGACCAAGAAAACTGCTTTCCTTTCATACAATCGGTAATTGGTGCCATCACGCTACTGAAGTGTGGAATGAATCTTCGGTAGAATGATGCCAATCCATGAAAACTTATAACTTCAGTAATAGTTCTCGGCTGTGGCCAATTTCTAATAACTTCAACTTTACTCTGGTCCACCTGGATTCCCTTCTCAGATACAACATATCCCAAAAATAACACACTTCGAGTCATGAACACACATTTCTTCGTAGCTGCATAAAATTGTTCCTCACGAAGAATAATTAACACCTTTCTCACATGCTCTACATGCTCCTCTGTGCTTGCACTATAAATCAGAATATCATCAAAGTAAACTACAACAAACTTCCCAATGTATGGTCTGAAAATTTCATCACCCTTATAAATGTACTCGGTGCATTCGATAGACCAAACGGCATAACCAGCCATTCATATAAACCTTCCCTCGTCTTGAATGCGGTCTTCCATTCGTCTCCCCGTCTAATTCGAATCAGATGATAACCACTCTTCAAATCAATCTTCGAAAAGATAGTAGCCCCACTCAATTGATCTAACAAGTCATCCAACCTTGGCATAGGAAACCTGTAACGAACAGTAATCTTGTTCAAAGCTCGACTATCGGTACACATTCTCCATGTTCCATCCTTCTTTGGCACCAACAATGCTGGTACTGCACAAGGACTCAAGCTTTCCCGAACACGTCCCTGTTCTAATAACTCTTCCACTTGCCTTCGTAACTCCTCATGTTCCTTCGGACTCATTCGGTAATGTGGTCGATGTGGTAAAACTACTCCCGGAACAAGATCAATTTGATGTTGAATGTCCCTCAGCGGCGGTAACTCCTTCGGCAACTCTTCTGGAAATACATCTTCAAATTCTTTCAAAACTGGCTTCGCTTCTTTTGGGATTTCAACCTCTTCACTACACTCTCGCCCAATCAACAAAAAGACTTCAGGCTCCTCTTCAACCTCCTTGACAAACTCCTTCAAAGATAGCAAAGTTTTCAGTTCTTCGATCTCCTCCAACTTGCTCTCCTTCTGTTGTTGCTTCTTAGGAAGTAAAGTGATTTTAGTTCCTTCAAACATAAAACTGTAGCTATTAGCACGACCATCATGTTGCACTGCTCTATCAAACTGCCATGGTCTGCCCAACAACAGATGACACACATCTATGTCTACAACGTCACACCAAATTTCGTCTTTGTACTTCTTCCCAATTGAAAAATTCACACAAGCCCTTCGACACACCTTCACTTCACCACCCTTCCTCAACCATGCTAACTTGTACGGTTTAGGATGCTTCTTAGTTTTCAAGTTCAACTTCCTTACTGCTTCTGTAGAAATAATATTGTCACAGCTTCCAGCATCAATAACGAACTTGCAAACCTTTCCCACAATAGTACATGTAGACTGAAAAATATTGCTCCTTAACCAACTAGATTCCTCTTCTTGCTTTGGTGTAAGACATGACCTCCTCATCATAAGATTACAACCTTCATCTCCAGACAATTCTTCTTCCTCCTCAACATAAGGTGCATTTGAACATTCTGCCTCCTCACCATCATCCTCAATCTCAGCAACCATTGTTCTCTTCTTCGGCTTCGGACATTCCTTGCTTTTATGACCCAACTCCTGACAAATATAACATTTGAAACCACTGCTAACCTTCGCCTTCTCAGCCTCTTTCACCACTGGTTTTGTAACAGGTTTAGGAACATTAGAACTTCCACTAACACCCTTTGCTTGATTATTGGAATTAGTAAACACACCACCTCCACGCCTTCCTTGCTTCTCCCAAGCCAACGCTTTCTAATGTGCCTCTGCTACTGATCTAGGATCAAACATATTAACCATATCCTGGATCTGCATTCTCAATCTCCCAATGAATCTAGCAGTTAGCTGTTCTTCCGTTTCCATAATATCATTCCTGGCAATGAGTTGGTAAAATTCATCAGCATAATCACTAACAGACTTCGTCCCTTGGCTCAAATTCTGCAACCTCTGGTACATGAGTGATTGATAGTTGTAAGGTAAAAATGTAGCTCGCATCAACTTCTTCATCTTCTCCCATGATTCAATCTTTGACTTTCCCATTCTCTCCCTTGTAAGTTTAGTTTGCTGCCACCACGCCAAAGCTCTCCCCCTCAACCTAGTAGCAACTAACTTCACCCTTCGATTCTCCGGAACCTCCTTGAAATCAAAGATTTCCTCCACATTTGACACCCAATCAAGAAATTCTTCAGCTACCATTCCACCCTTGAACTCTGGAATTTCCATCTTCATACCCGATTCCCATCGACGATCATCATCTACATCCCGATATGAATTTCGAACTTGGTCTCGATCTCGATAATGAATGCTAGCTCTATCACCTTCTTTATCAAAATCAAATGTACGTCTATATCGATCTCGACCATTATCATCCCTTCGTTCATGCATTCTACTTTGACTATGTCTCTCTTCATCTCTATACGCCTCATTGTCAAATTCACGTTGACTTCTTCTCTCTTCATGTCCATAGTCATGATGATCTCTCCGTAATGAAATTGATGTTTCTCTTCTATCTCTAAAAGAATGCGGTGATACCCTCCTCGCTTCCGTAACCGATGGCGAAACTCTGTTTCCTCCATGGTTCGAGTTTGGTGATCTCCTCCTTTGAGTTTGATTCAAATCATTCATAAACTTCTCTAACTTTCCAATGCCTTCATCAAATTTCTCATTAATACGTTGTTCCATAAGCTCGGCTTCTTTCTCTTCTATACAAAGCTTCAACATTTTGATGACGGTTAGCTCTCCTTGGCGGCATGATTGGAAACTCTTCACAAACACTTCAAAACTTCTCAAATACTTCAACAAATTGAACACAAAACTTCAACACAAGACCAACAAGTCACGGCCTCCACTTCAACTTAATGTACTTCAACACAAACTATGCTCGGCTCTAAGTCTCTAAGCAACTTCAATTTCAAACACTTCTCCAAGTTTGATCCAAAATGAAATGGATCAAAATCTTCAAACTCGTTGCAACTTCAAGATGAACACGATGAACAACAACTTCAAACTTCAAATACTTGGCTCCAAGAATCAACTTAGCTATGATTGGCTAAGTATTGCTCTGATACCAAAACTGACGCAGCGGATTAATCAAAAATAAACTTCAATCGATGAAAGTAGCAATTGGTGGATTGATGAATACCAAAATGCCCAAATTCGTTGATCCGAAGATACCGAATTCTAGCTATCTCAAACACGTTGATAGCGCACTATACCGTGTTTGAAGATCTACGATTCTTCGTACGTTGATCTAGCGCACTAGATACCGTGAATCGACTTCTACGATCGTTGAATCGAGCGCACTTGATTAACCGAAAGAGGAGATAGGAGATTACACTCAACTACCAATTTTAGAAGAAAGCATATAGCAATCAACAAGAAATTTTATTCAAAAATCCACTACTAAAAAGTTACAACTCACTCCCTATTTATAGTATTTCACCAACTGGCCCTTAAGTCGTATGCGACTTACGACTCAACATAAGTCGCCAGCGACTCAACGTACACAGCATTTTACAACCCAGTTCTAGACACGACTCACGACTCATCTTGAGTCGGCAACGACTCAACAACACATCACTCATATTACAATACGACACAACACTTAGGTCGTATACGACTTACGACATAAGAAGTAAACGACTCAAAGAAAAAACAAACAGGTTACAACACAACATCACGCAAGCGACTCAAGAACATCGACTCATCGAACAAATTACAACCTTTAGGTCACAGACGACCTAACTACTCATGACATAAGACCCGAACGATTTACGAATCAACCTTCCACGACTCATAGAAAACCTACACATCCAGGCTTACGACTTAAGACTCCCAACGACTCAAGCTCTTAGGTCGTAACTCGTAACTCGTTAACATCCTTCTCTGTTCTCCAGTTAGGTCATGGACGACCTAGGCCTTCAACTTCTGCTCTGTTAAGTTGTGAACGATTCAAACCCCCACTAGGTCGTAAACGACTCAAGCTTCCATTAACTCGTGAACGACTCAAGTCCGAAACCTCCTCCATTCGACCTATTGCTCTTTTATCTGGTAACTTCTTCTTACGTATTTCATTAAGTCGTAGACGAATCATGCCATCACCTTCTGATCTGTTAAGTCGTGAACGACTGATGCCGCTGCTCTTAACTCGTGTACGACTCATCCTTTCAAGAATTATAGGTTGCGAATTTTCTTCTCTGGCCTTAGCTGCATCACAAACATTCATCCATACAAGTTGTCCAAGAACAAGACAAATCGAAGGCACTTTCCTGCCATATCCTATTGGGCATCCCCCTAAGATTAGTAGCGAGTAGTCCCTGTATATAGAGATCCCAAAATGAAGGGACCATTGTTATTTATTTATCTCGAGAGCTACTCTAAAATTATCAATAAGAAGTCCTTCCGTTATGAAGATCCCCGCCTTCAATTTCATTGTCTTTAACATGTCTTTACTTTCGTACTCATATATTGGTTCGAAGTGATTTACCGATAAGAATTACCTAATCCGACCCCAGTTCCTTCGATCCAATCATTGATAAAAGGATATAAAGTAAATGGGTGCTTACCATTTGATTAATTACTTTGTCTTTATCAAAAATATCTTCTAGAGATATTTATCATTAAGACATTTCTTTTCATTATATATGGAATCATTAAACTTCTATTTAACTTTAGAAATACCAACCAAAATTATTTCTCTTAAATCATATTGCAAAAAATTTATTTGAGTAAAAAGGGGCGATAGAAATTATATTAATTCTACTCAACATCAATTTTCATATTCAACCTTTACTATCCGTCGAATAACGATGAAATCACCTTTTTAATTCACATGGATAGTATGGGTTCTGTTATCCCGCTTTTTGGCAAAGCCGCGATACCAAAAGATCGATCAGAAACGGAGAACGGTTCGTCCCAGAGACCGGCCATACTTCGTCTCGCTATGGATATCACTGAATTTTGTACAAGTCCAGATTGAGCTACAATTGATAGAACACGGCAAGGAAGATCATAGGAATCAACATCTCAAGTTTCAAGTCAATCCGAGTTCATACGCTCAAATTATGATCGATTCAATTTGAAAGAAAAGGCCTGAGACTCGAACCCATTAGGTTCGAAACCATCACCTTCGAACCCATCAGGTTCGAACCCATCAGGTTCGAACCCATCAGGTTCGAACCCATCGGGATGCCTCGGGTTCGAACCCATCAAGTTCGAACCTACCAAGTTTATAACAATGGACCTCGAATCCAGTAGCTGCTTCGAATCCACCACAAAGCCTTGTTCGACTCCAAACAAGCATCCTTGTTCGATTCCATCATAGGACGTTGTTCGAACCCAAACATGGAACCTCGTTCGAAACCATCCATGATGCCAAGTTCGAACCCATCCTGTGTAGCCTCATTCGAATCCACTGGGTCGACCAACCATGATGACGTGTCTTCCATCGGTTCGAATTCGCCGAGGTTTATGGAGTCGAAGCGGTCAACTCGGAGTGAAGACCGGGTTGGTTCGAAGTTTGCGCTCCACGTCGCCACGAAGACACGTGCCATGATGGATTCGAAACCATCGGTTGGAAAGCATGGTTTCGAACCAAACAGCCATGCAATGGACCCCATTTCGAATCCATCATATCTCCCAATCTACTGATCCAAATGCCATGAAATTTTCACAGAAGCTTGCATACATGTTGAGGAATGTCCACGCCAAATTTCACCTCGATTGGATGAATTCTTGATCGGTTCGAATGGAGTTCGAACCGATGCCAAAGTGGGCCCAAACTTCCTGGGACCGTGCGTGTGGGCCCCCTCACGTGCCAGAAGTGGTCTCCCGAGTTTTCAACGAAATATCAGCAGCCCACGCCTATAAATAGAGCCCCAGGGCCAACAAAAAAGGGATCTTCTGACTCTGAAGCGCCCAGATTCTGCCGGATCGAGATCTCCATCATTTGATATCATAAACTTGCTGTTAAATTCGAATTCCTAGCTGTAATTTGCTGTTGATTGCTGCAACAACTTGTAATCATTGAAAGAAAAGCAATAAAACATCAAAACACTTCACAGTGGACGTAGGCAACACGCCGAACCACTATAAATCGATTGTCTACTCATTCCCTTTATTGTTGATTGGAGTTTTTGTTAGATAATATCTGTTTTGAATTTACATTCTTTACTATTATCTCTTCAACGACTCCCGAAAAGTGTTGTGCCCAATTTTGACGCAAACACTTTGGTGCTTTCACTGAGAGAACCTTGATTTTCTCCTGCTCGTTGGATCTGTCATCGATACTGGATTGAATAAATCTAAGAGAGAGATCCAGATCATTGAATCCAACTTCCTTCCCTTCTATTCAGATTTGCATAAAGTCTAGGAAAGGAATTCAACTGTCAAGATGGTTAGCACAAGAACCACCTCGAACGTTGTCAATCAAGAAGAACAGGATAGACAGAATCCTGCCCCTCTACCTCCATCTAATCAAGATGTTGCTGGGCACTCAGAACCGTCGGGTCCGGTTACCCGACAAGAGTTGCAGTTGTTACTCCAAGAGCTGACCGAAAGTCGGCGACAACTAGAAGAACAGCTACGTGCTAACGCTGAGCTAATCAACAAGCTGGATCGCCAGAAACGAAAGAGGTCCACGAGAGATCATGCTTCTCGCTCCTCCAGCAAAAGTTCTTCATCTTTTGATTATCATAACCGGCCTCCACGACCCCGGTTAGATGGGAGTCTCATGCCACCCGTTGGAAACCAACCGACATTGACCGTTGGACAAATAAGAGTTGGTCCGTCAACCAGTTTCCAAACCGGACCCTCCTCCCGAGGAGGTGTCGTTCCTCGCCACACCACAGAATACCGCACCACTAACGTTGCGGCTGAACCAGGGGTCGACGCTCAAGATCAGTCGGACCGGGACCGTCGTCATAGCGGGCGTACTCCTGAAACGTATGTCCCCGAGGACTATGAGCCAAGGAGGCGAGACTTGGAACGTCGACGATATCCGGTTCAAACCCGAAGTATGGAACGTGATCATACTCCGGCACAAATGCCAGATCTTTTAACTATGATACGTCAGATGATCCGTGAGAATCAGGGATTCACAAACGACGATTGGGGAGTTTCCCGAAGTCACACTCCCTTTACGGACAATATTCTTAATGCTGAACCCCCACGGCGATTCCGAATGCCCTCTCTACCCATGTACGAGGGAAACTCCGACCCCAACCAACATATTCTGAAATATGAATGGTCGATGACTGCTGCCAGAGCTGATGATGCAGTGAAGTGTCGTAGTTTTCCCATATCCTTGGGGGGCATCGCTACCATGTGGTTCACCCGACTACCACCTCGATCCATCTCTTCCTTCGATCGGTTAGCTACAAAATTCGTTGATCAATTCTGCATGCACGTCGCAAGGCCGAAAGATGTCAACACTCTATCTAGTGTCACACAAGCTCCCGGAGAGACACTCAGACACTACTTAGAAAGATTCCATACTACATGCGTGGAGATTAGTAATCCAAACGATAACTCCACCCTTATGGCGCTGACTAAGGGGATCGACCCTGATTCCGAATTCGGCAATTGGCTAGCTGGGAAACCACCTGCGTCATTGGACCGTTTCCATGCCAAAGCAGCTCAATTCCTGAGAGGGGAAGACGCGAAACAGTCTTGGAAGCAAACTGACGCAGGGCCAAATGCAGAAGGGACCCAAAGCAATGTTGCAATAAAACAGTCCGGTGAGAGCTCCGGAAAAGTTCAGTTGAACATTAAAAATAAACAAGCTCGGCGAAGAGAGAGCGTGAATCAACTTAAAAAACAAGATCAAAATCGTGGCCCACAACGCAAAAATCCGATGTTCGACGGTTATACTCCTTTGAATACTTCACTAGAGGACTTGTATTTGCAGACCCGTAATACAATTCAATATGAAAAACCTGCTCCAAGACCGTCGTCGGAGAGACAAATCCAGACGGGAAAATTCTGCATGTTCCATGAAGGCTACGGGCACAATACGAACGAGTGTCGTCACTTACAAGATCTTGTTGAAAAACTGGTCAGAGAAAGGAAGCTGGAACAGTTTGTGCGGACACCGCAGCCCAGAGAAGCGGGCCCATCCAATCCAATCAATGAACCCAATCGACCAAGGCAGGAGGACTCGACTTGTCCCCGTGGAAGATTGGTGATAAACGCCATCAGTGGCGGGCCTACTTACTCAGGAGCCTGGAACGAAGAAGATATTCGTCACTGTCACACATGACAGGCTCCTTCAATCTATGAATAATTTGAAGTTTCCTTTATATTCTGAAATATTGAATTTGTAATAAGGCACTGAATTTGCCGTATTTTCTTATTTCAGCAAATAAACTGCTATCTCTTCAAGCTAAAGCTGTGATTCACCGAATACAACGTTCAACAATCACGACACATGAAGAGCTAAGTTCCATCAAACAATGTAATTTATTCAAATAGCGAGTGACTGTGTTACAACCGGCCACTCACTAAGTGAAACCCCAGCTCGGGGGCAAGCCAACACATCGAAGGCTGAACTGGACCAATACACGACAGTCCATTCAACAATTCGTTCCCAGAGCGTGAACGGACACCAACTTCCCACAGCGCGAATTGGAGTATAAACATTCAATAATTCGTTCCCAGAGTGCGAACGGACTCCAACTTCCCAGAACGTGAATTGGAGTATAAACATTCAACAATTCGTTCCCAGAGCGCGAACGGACTCCAACTTCCCACAGCGCGAATTAGAGTATAAACATTCAACAATTCGTTCCCAGAGCGCGAACGGACTCCAACTTCCCACAGCGTGAATTGGAGTATAAACATTCAACAATTCATTCCCAGAGTGCGAACGGACTCCAACTTCCCACAGCGCGAATTGGAGTATAAACATTCAACAATTCGTTCCCACAGCGTGAACGGACTCCAAATTCCCAGAGTGCGAATTGGAGTATAAGCATCAAATCCATCCTTCCCAGAATATGAACGAATTCCTGAAAGCCCAAGTAGATGCGACTGACCATCCAGCGGCTAACTCCGACTTCCCAAAGTGTGAATCGGAGCATAAGTGTGGATTACAGGTTCCCGGAGCGCGAACCGAAGCATCCATGCTAACTCCAAGTTCCCAAAGCATGAATTGGAGTACAAACATAAGTTACAGGTTCCCGGAGCGCGAACCGAAGCATCCGTGCTAACTCCAAGTTCCCAAAGCATGAAATGGAGTATAAACATAAGTTACAGGTTCTCGGAGCGCGAACCCAAGCATCCGTGCTAACTCCAGATTCCCAGAGCGTGAAGTGGAGTGTAAACATTAATTCCAGGTTCCCGGAGCGCGAACCATACTACAAACATTGATAACTCTCAAGCTCCGTGCAAACCGGATTGTCGATCTCAAATTATCTTAAGTCCCCGGAACGTGGACATGTGCTTCAAGTTTGCAATAAGCGCACTCAACCACCAAAACGCAAATATTATTCCCCGAGACTAGGGGGCAAAAAAGCTAAGTGTTAGTCGCTAATCAAAGTGATACAGTGTCCGAAGTTCGATTATTCATCGATTACAACTTGTGACCAAGATTTTCAGACTTGGCAAATAAAACAAACTCTACTTGACGGTAAAAACACCACAAGTGCGCCGGGCTGAAAACATAACGCTATAAACACTTAAGCACAAAGGAAATGAGAGTTGGAATAAAGAAACTAAATTTTATTTCAACTAACTTAAGACAAGGACTTACACACAAATAAGTTCTTCCAAAAAAGAATGCCTACTAGCAGGGGCCGAACCTGCATCTATACATGGCCTACTAACAAAAAACGAAAACAAGTTCCTATCTACCAAAATATCTGCTGGGGGGGCCGCTCTATTCATTCTTCCTTGGCTTCCTTATTAGCGGTTCGTGGTCAGAGTCACTAGAAACGGAAATCCTTCGTTTGGACGACCTCCTCTCCGGTGGCTGCTCTTCGGCCGGGGGCATAATATCTACATCCTCCTCAGAACTTGAGTCTAAATGAGGGCTCCCCGCCGGAGGAGTAGGAGTGACCGGACCCGCAATGGAAGATGGAATAGTGTCACCACCGACACTACCGCTTTGCCCCTCAGCTTCTAATTCAGCATGGATTTCGGCCAAAATTTCTTCATCTCGAGTTGATGGGGCCTGGCTGGGGGCAACTCCGGTCTACACACAAGAGCTAGAGGCTGGCGGGAGCTCACTGATAATAAATGGCAAGTCTGTAGAGAAGTCTCCCTATTGACCGAGTAGTTCGCTCACCATTTTTTCGTCAAGAGACAAAGAGCTTTCCGGCGCCGCTCCGATAGACGCTGTCGTTGTCACGACAGTCGTTTCAGTAGTGATAGCCTTCTGCCCTTGACTCGGCTCCTGGGTCGAAGACACCGGGGTAGTCCTGGTCACTGGATAAAGAAGAGAAGGGGTTAAGAACAATCACTTCGAAACGAGAGTTCTAGCGAAAATGCACTTAAAATTTGTTCAGAGTACCTTCCTTAGTTCGGCTTGCTGGTGGTGGGATGACTTCGGGGACGTGCTCGCGAATTGGTGATAACCGCGGTTGCTCTGGGTCGTAAGCAGGAACGGTCTGTGAGCAAACCGCAGATACAGGCTCAGACGGAGGCGGGCGGTGATTTCAAGAGCGGTGGCACGATGCTCAACGCCTGACCCTTCTCCGGCCTCCAAAGATCGACCGCCAACCATCTCTTTCTCATGAGCGATCATAGCATCGTGGAGGACCTTCTTTTCTTCATCTGTTAGCAACCAGTTTTCGAGCTCGAATCGGTCGACCGATTCGTCCGGGTGCGCTTCCTCTTCCCCCTCAACAAATCGTTCCCAAGCACTGTGGAGATGCACTGGGTAATCCTGAAGCCAGGCCAAGTTTCTGTGCTTCAATACATTGGCGTTGTAGGTGATAAGCAGATCTTCAATGTCGGCCTCTAGCCTGGCCTCGGCTTGCTAAACTCTCTCCTCAATCTCTGCCTCGACCACTTGAACTTTGGCCAATGCCTCATCCCGTTCGGCCCGGAGTATCACAGCTTGTTCGCACGCCTCCTGGGCTGCATTATTTGCATCGTCCCTATCCTTGGCGATTTCGGCGAATTTGGATTTGAGCTCATTTAGCTCCTTTAGCGCCGCATCCCTCTCGGCAGTGACCAGAGTATTCCGATGGCCCATGTACTCTACCGTGGCGTAATGCTCACGCTTCATTCTATCCATCGTAAGTTGGGCTTCATCGGCCTTTTTGATGGCTTCCATCTTTGATTTTCTGGAAGATTCGGCCTCGGTGTTCAGCACATCGATAATACGACTCTTCTGGGCCAACTCCGCCTGTAACTTTTCGTTGGCGGCCCCACGCTCAAAGGCCAGCTCCGATGCCTTCTCCGCCGCTCTAAACCATACATTATACTGAGCGTAGAAGTCGTGCACATAGTCATGCACCACCTGCTCCGCCGACGGAGGGATTCTTTTCAAGTGTGGGGGAAAAATGTAGTTGTCGAAGCAAATAGTTGGGAAGTCTTTTTTCAACTGAGCAAGCCTGAACGCCCCTTCACCCGAAATTCCCACAGGAGGCTGTTCCGCAACTACGGCAGTCGATGCCTCGCTTCTGGAGCGGTGAGATTCGTGCCTAGAAGGTTGGGAAGCGGACGTATGACGTGAAGGCTCAGAGGGGCGAGAAACATGGGCTGGAGGTTGTACGGGATCTCTGGGAGGAGGAGGAGTACGCGATCGGGATCGACGCTTATAACCCCTATCTGTGTCATATCTTTCACGGCTCGAATATCCGGAGTATTACTGATCATAGTCCCTATCTCCTTCCCGTCTGCGCGAGTCGCGATACGATGGTTTCTGAGCATGTCGCAGACTCCCTAGCATCGAACCGCACCTGGACATGGTACCTACAAGGCAAAGAGGAGAACAGAGTTAGTGGTTTCTCGAAACCGATGACCTAAGACTCGGTACTATGTAGTGTCGTGAAATGTGTATGAATATGCATTTCCCCCGACCAACCAGAAGTGTCGACTGAGCTAGTAATAAGAGGCTCGCTCAATTCAAGAGTACGATGAAACTCCTCCAACCCGGCGTCATGCTGAAAAGACACATCATCCGGGATTGGAAGGTCGGTAAGCCCTTCGTAAAGACTTTCGGTTCGTGGAGGAGACATCTCGGAAATTCTAACTCCGGGGGAGGATCGGGCCGTGACAACCGACTTCCATCTCCCCTTCTTAGTTGACGTGACGACGGTTGCCTTGCCTTTTCTTTGCTCTTCAACATCTTGAGCCACGTCTATAGGCTCCAACAACGGTCATCGTCAGTGTGAGTTCTTTCAGAATCAACTTCCTCGGCTAGAACGACTTTGGGCTTCTTGTGCTTGGCATGTTTTTTCGGAACAATTCTTTGCACCCCGTCGAATATTATACTCTGCCATCGTTCAATTAACCCACAGGCCCGGAGATTCCTATCCGTCAATAACACGTCGATATCCCTGTCGACGCTCGGGATCTCTCGAAGCACTCGTACTATCTCCTTAAAGTTTTCACCTTCGGGACGCTGGATCATCGTTGTACAGAAGAAAAATATATAAGTCACACTTCGACTGCAGTCGCCTTAGTAATTGTTTGGAAACTCAGCTGTACTCACGTCTAAATAACCATCGCCTAGCGAAGCCCGGAGGACATCTGACGTAGAACCATTCCGTCCTGTAATAGCTTAACCTAGTCCAGGACCCGGTGACCACTTGACAGTTCCGTACTGCCTCCAAGAACGTAAAAGATGGGTAATCATTTCGAGTTTTGAAGTTAAACAAGTATCTGATTTCAGTCGGGGCCGGTGGTCTATGAAGATATTCCATAAAGACGATGAACAGGCTGTTCACCGAAGCATACCCGTTCGGTTGAAGTTGGGATGGTGCGATTCCCAAAAAAGATAGCACTTCCCTTATGTACTCATTGAACGGAGGAAGCGTCCCAGCCACGCACGCATGGCGATTGAATGCGGTATACCCCTACGACGGATTGTGTGGTCTGTCGTTTGGCCCCGGTAGTAGCACGTCATCTAGTGACAAACCGTGCCTCAGGCATATCCTCCCCAGCATATCTTCGGAAATATGAGATGGGACGGAATCTGATGGATTAGCAATGAATGACGCGTTGGGAAGTTCATCCGGCACTAGGCCGATAATTTCGGGATCAATGTCCGGGACCTCTAACCTCGGAGGAACTATACTCTGAATATCTTGTGGGGTTTCCTGCTGTCGCGAACTCGAAGGCTCCATAACTGACTAACTCATGAGAAACCATCATTAGATGACAAGGGGCCCGTGAATTCCCCAGTGTATAGTGTATGAATGTGTATTGTGCGGTGCTGTGCATTACTTGGATGGATATCGCAGAATTAAAGAAAACACGCAAACGACAAAGCTACAAAGCCCAGTTGTGCTAGCCGTCATCGCAAAACCCTTCACATAAGGAAAATTGATTCGAATAAAAATTGTTATTGTTCCGTCGACGAGTTTCGAAAGGTGGTCAAGTATGCAGTTTAACATGTCCAAATATGCAGGAGTGAAGCTCGTCGGAATTATGCTCAGAAGATATCAAACTTTGATATCCACTGTATGGAGTTTCGATTCGATCATAAGTGACTTGTTCGAACCCATCACCGTACCACTTCGAATCAATCCAAAGGAGCGAGCTTCGAATCGATAGTCAGGCGCCGAGTTCGAATCGATCAGTGGGGGATAACTTCGAATCAATCCTTGGTTAATTAGTTTGTACCAATCAGGAAAGCCTCAACTCAACATCGATCGAGTTCGAATCGATACCTTTCGTATCGGTCGTAAAGGAATGTTTCGTATCGATGCGAAGTTGAGGGCCTCGTACCAATCAACGGCTGCTTCTCGTATCGGTCGTTGTGCACCGATACGACTCAACACCACGGTTAACTTGGTGCGAATTGCGCCTCCTCCAAGGGAAATCACAAGGATCGATTCAAAATCTGAAAGAGAATGATGCTGCCCCCCCCCCCATCGATTCGTACACGAGTCTCTGAATCGATTCAAAATTCCTCCAAAAGCCAGATCTGGGTTTACCAAATCCCAAGAAAGGCCGATCGGTGAAGGAGTGATGAGTTCGAGGTAGCTTTGCCGTGTAGATTCGAGGTCAGTTACCTAGTTTGGATGATTGGTTTGAAGGACTGAAGATTTGGATCTCAAATGATTCGAATACAAAGTACAGCGCCCTCCTCTTTAAAGCTTCGAAACGATGCAACGCGCAGTGAAAGCAAGGCAAGAGTAAAAAAGTAAAAAGTGAAAAATGGCGAACCCTCTGCTATTTGTATGGCGCGTAGAGAGCAACCGAGACGATTGCTCTTCCGGTAATCTTGACCGGTCACAACCAGTCGAAGCGTAGTTCGATTCGAAACCTCCTTTCGAAACCATCGGCCTAGGACCCTGTCGGCTCGGAGTTACCCCCGCGTGTCATCGGTATGAAGCTCACAACTAGGCGACGAGCTGCATCGATGCGAAACACACGCTGGGCCCATCGGTTCGAAAAGCTCTTGTACAAATCAACTAGTTCGTATCCATCCTTTCATACCGGTTCGAATGTTAGTTTCGAACCCATCACAACACAAGTATACTTCATCCATACGAATGTAGATTTCGAACTCATTGATGCTCCAACACGTCGGTTCGAAACGTCACGTTCACGCAACGCAGAGTCGTTTCCTTTAACCTTCTGCATCGGTTCCGGAGAGGATCGATACGAAGGAACCTTCCAAAACAACCATCAAGCGTTGTCTCAATTCAAATTTCAAAATCGGTTCAGGAGAGAATCGATACGAAGTTCAATAGCAAATAAAACTAACACGACTCATAGACGCACGACGTTTGCAAGGGTCAAACTAACATATATGCATATATGTCGAACTAACAATCGATTTTAAGCATTTACAGGGATCAAACACTCATCCTGTTACAAATGCAACAGCCAACGGCTAAGCACTATTATACAGCAATCAATCATGTCAACACAAGGTTACGACAATACAGCATACGAGTTTCAACAAAAAAGAGAGCAATGATTGTTTAGAGAAATTGCAGCTGTTCAAAGCACGTCATGTTCCCACAAGACATACTTTGGGGGGCAAAATGTTATCCCGCTTTTTGGCAAAGCCGCGATACCAAAAGATCGATCAGAAACGAAGAACGGTTCGTCCCAGAGACCGGCCATACTTCGTCTCGCTATGGATATCACTGAATTTTGTACAAGTCCAGATTGAGCTACAATTGATAGAACACGGCAAGGAAGTTCATAGGAATCAACATCTCAAGTTTCAAGTCAATCCGAGTTCATACGCTCAAATTATGATCGATTCAATTTGAAAGAAAAGGCCTGAGACTCGAACCCATCAGGTTCGAAACCATCACCTTCGAACCCATCAGGTTCGAACCCATCGGGATGCCTCGGGTTCGAACCCATCAAGTTCGAACCTACCAAGTTGATAACAATGGACCTCGAATCCAGTAGCTGCTTCGAACCCACCACAAAGCCTTGTTCGACTCCAAACAAGCATCCTTGTTCGATTCCATCATAGGACGTTGTTCGAACCCAAACATGGAACCTCGTTCGAAACCATCCATGATGCCAAGTTCGAACCCATCCTGTGTAGCGTCATTCGAATCCACTGGGTCAACCAACCATGATGACGTGTCTTCCATCGGTTCGAATTCACCGAGATTTATGGAGTCGAAGCGGTCAACTCGGAGTGAAGACCGGGTTGGTTCGAAGTTTGCGCTCCACGTCGCCACGAAGACACGTGCCATGATGGATTCGAAACCATCGGTTGGAAAGCATGGTTTCGAACCAAACAACCATGCAATGGACCCCATTTCGAATCCATCATATCTCCCAATCTACTGATCCAAATGCCATGAAATTTTCACAGAAGCTTGCATACATGTTGGGGAATGTCCACGCCAAATTTCACCTCGATTGGATGAATTCTTGATCGGTTCGAATGGAGTTCGAACCGATGCCAAAGTGGGCCCAAACTTCCTGGGACCGTGCGTGTGGGCCCCCTTACGTGCCAGAAGTGGTCTCCCAAGTTTTCAACGAAATATCAGCAGCCCACGCCTATAAATAGAGCCCCAGGGCCAACAAAAAAGGGATCTTCTGACTCTGAAGCGCCCAGATTCTGCCGGATCGAGATCTCCATCATTTGATATCATAAACTTGCTGTTAAATTCGAATTCCTAGCTGTAATTTGCTGTTGATTGCTGCAAAAACTTGTAATCATTGAAAGAAAAGCAATAAAACATCAAAACACTTCACAGTGGACGTAGGCAACACGCCGAACCACTATAAATTGATTGTCTACTCATTCCCTTTATTATTGATTGGAGTTTTTGTTAGATAATATTTGTTTTGAATTTACATTCTTTACTATTATCTCTTCAACGACTCCCGAAGAGTGTTGTGCCCAATTTTGCCGCAAACAGGTTCCCTCCTTTGAATTTAATACTTAGTATGAAAAGTTTATTTTTATACAATCCAAGTTGTATTAAATTTGAAAATTTGAATCTTTTATACTTGCCTCGTTTTCGACATTTCAACCTTAACTACTCCTTACCCAAAAAATAGGCCAGGTGACCCATGGAACTGGTTGCTCCTGAGCATCTCCTTAGTTTAAGTACCACCCATCTGGATATTACGAATAGAAAAATCCACTCTACTCAATGGCTTTTAGAGCTAAGGTTAAATCACTTGATTACAATAGCTTTTCTTTAAATCATTTTTTAACTTTTTTAAAATAATTATGAAACCTCTAAATCATCTTTATATACTTAATTATTTATTTTAAAACATTTACAAAAGATTTGAAAAATAATAATTAAGTTTAAAGTTATTTCAAAAGTTATTAAAAGTGTTGCGAATATTGCTTAAGGCTTATTTGAACAACTTTTTTCGTTTGGAAATCCATTTTTATAACTCAAATCTCTTTTCAAACATTTTGTAACGGCCCGCAAATCCGTACCCCTTGAGTTATAACTATTCTACAACAATCAACTCAAGTTGTACAGAAATATGAACCATTTGGGTTAAAGAAGAAGAGGTAGAAGGAGAAAATAGAAAACAACAGCAGAATCTAACCATCGCAGCGGAATAAAATATAATAGATAATAAATAATCTTTACTCAAATGTCTCTAAATATATATATTACATCATCAGAGTACAACAATCACAGCTCAACATCAATACCATACAAATGGATACACAACAACTCAACACAGCGGAAATATACATATATATAAATAAGTACGAGAGTACGTGTCGTCATCCAACTCGTCTCCTGAGCTACAAAGCATCATATCCTGTATCCTATAATACTCGGTCTGACTCGAACATTACAGTTAAATAACACCCGAGTCAGTCTGGAATACCAGCGTGAGAAAATCACACCCAATTGATTATTAAAGTTTCAAAAATCCTTTGAAAACAAAAGCATCTCGTAAGACCACGCCACCAATAAACATGTCGGGTTTTTACCTTACGATAGCTAAAACAATTTTTATAGAAATCCTCTGATATTATAATAGGGTCTATATACAAATACTTATAAAATAGACGAAATTGTTACATTCATTAAATTCCAGCTACTAGCCATAGAGCGGGTAATACAAACAAAACTTGTACAAGGCTCGTAGGGAGAATGGATTTCCAACCAATGACTAGGCACTGGGGTACCACCTGTCACAGTACGGGGCCTAGAACACCGTACCGAGGATTACGCCCGCTCCCCTGCAACACAAGGCCGGGACTACTCCTTACTGGATAATCCCGGGTGAGATCACCCCACGGTTGGGATCAGCAACCGCCCACTAAGCCAAAAAAAAGAGGACATCTAGACTGGAATGACCTCACCCTACTTGGGTGCTACCCACCTAGCCTTGCTGCATAACCCCTGATTTTCAGTCATTCCCATTTGATGAGACTTGAGGCTAAGCGTTACCTTTTATAGAACATATCCCTTAGAATGCCCATAGTCCACCTGACGATGTTTCGCAAGCATTCATCCATACAAGTCCGTCCCGGGTTCGAACGGAACCGAAGGCACTATTCCTACTACATCCATTTTGGAAATATCCTCAGGATTAGTAGCGACTAGCCCTTGCACTTCACTTCTCCATCTTCGAATCCAAACTCGTTTCACGAAACGTACAAACCGGATCGAAGTGGTTTTCGAGAATAAATCTTGATCCCGGTCTCTTCGAAACGATCAACGCATTTGTCCAATATTGATAGTCGGTTATTTAACTATCAATTATATTCACAAACAACCATCAACCAATAAATAATTTTCCAAATTATTTATTACTCTCAAAAATATCTTCACAAGATATATTTCTATTTTCAATCCTTTTGAAAACAGTTTTCAAAACTATCTTCCTTTCTCAGAATAAATTCCAAGTATTTCTATTTCCACTGGAATTATCAAGCACAAAATTTTAGATTTTTAAAATAATTTAAAACACTTCACTTTTAAAAATATACTTTAAAACATTTTTATTAAAGTTTCTAAATAATTTGTTAAAAATACATACTATATGAATATTTGAAAATAAGGTTACTTAATTAAATATAAACTAGATTTCTATTTTTAAAAACAAAATACTAAGTTACTTCTTAATAATTACTGCTTAAATAGATTAAAAGAAAATATTTACTTTAGACTCTAAATGATAGAAATAAAATTGTACGAAACTTACTTTCTTTAAAAACAACTTAATTTATATTTTAAAAATTTACCTTTAAAAACATGTACTTGACTATCCAGAGAAAATTACAACTTCAATTACTTAAATCAATTTCCCCAAATTGATTTCCAAATTTCCCAAATTGATTTCCAATTTATTTTGTTTGAAATAAATTCTTTTATTTATCAGTTCATTTCCAAATTCAGTAGTTATGGATTTTATTATTATCTTTTCCAATTTCTTCTTTACACTTTCAATAATTCAAATCTTAAATTCTAAATAAATGTTTGTTCCTTTTAATTGGTAATACTGCATTTTAAAATTCGTTAACTTTCTGTTTATTCAAATTTCCTTTTAACAAACCTTCAAATTATTTTTAACAGGCTTAAAACTTCAGATTCAACATTTTATCCAATTTCAGATTATTAAATTCAAAATTTTAATTAACAATTAATTAGTGATATTTGAATTCAAGTTAAAAATTAACTTTTCAATATTTACAATCAATTAAATATACCAATTTCAAAAGCTTAAAAATTCTGGGTCGTCACATTCCTCCCCCTTAAAAGAATTTCGACCCCAAAATTATTAATTAGGAAGAATGATCTATATCCCGTTAACTATTCCCTCAACCCAAATAGTTTTAACAACTTACCAAACAAATCTTTTTATCAAAAGACTCAGTAACCCACTTCCTAACCTTTCAAACTTACCCATAAGCCTCAAACAAAATTACTTACTTATCAATTCAAATTTTTAACTTAAAACCAAATTTGAATTATCAAAATTTTCTCAAAATTTCTCTAACACCCTAAATTCCCGAAAAATTTCGCCAGCGTCTCCTTTGCGCGGCTAGCTCGGTACTACTACAAAAATGGCTCTACGGCCTCCCAAATCCAAAAAGAAAACAAAAAGGACAATTGGCTCAATCCAAATCCCAATCAAACTTCATACCAAATTTAAATACGTACCTTTTTGTCGAGCATTTCAAATTTTTTATCTTTGAAATCAATCCAATTCTCTTTTCCCTTTATATTACCTGCATATCCTGTTTAGTACTGATATCCAATCACAATATCCCAAAACATTTTATCGACTTTTTCACAAAATGCCTATTCATCCAAATTTAACTTGGAATATATTTATATTATCAATTTCCAATTAAGAATTCACTAATCCTTTCTTAAGTTTGGTATAAGTATTTAATATGCTTTTTTTATATTCATTTTCACCTTACCACTTCAATTTATATCATTTCTATTCAAATTGATTCTTTCATTTCCATATGAATTCAATTTATCTTAAACTCTAAATATTTAAATTTTATTTTTCATTTATACTGATTCATATCCTTATTTTCATTAGTTTCATTTACTAACTTATTTCAATTTCCAATTTGAAATTCTTTTGTCGTTAAATTTTTTTTCCAAAATTTCCAAAAATATTCAAACTCCCAAAATTTCTGGAAAATTTTGGTAGAGTCCCCTTTGTACGGAGGAGCTTTTGCAATTTGACAAAAGAGATAAATATATATACATCGACCCACACGGTCGTAAAAACCAAAAATAGTTCATATTTCCTATTTTAATTGCGTAGGCGTACCTTATTTAGCATTTTTAAGCAAACAGCTTATAATTTTTAGCAACTAGCGCAACCAAATCCAGCCACACGGCTTCCAGGTACCTGTTCTTACTCAATTTAAACATGTAAGTGCCATATATATATATATAAAGTTTAACAACATTTCACTTACTTGCAATAGTTAAAACACATGAATTCTAAGGAAATGCCCATTAAACACTTTTTATAAGCAATTTAAATATTCCCACATTAATTTTAATTGCTTACAACCAATCACATATCGTTTCACTTAATCCGAATGGTTAACAACTCACAAACTTACATTTAATTTATTTTTAAGCAAACTGAACTCACATTTAATTCAATTGCTCTCAAAATCAATTTATTTTACCCTTATCAACACATATAATTTTAATTACTTCCATTTACATCCAACGACAATTTATTCTATGCAAATTGACGAGATCTATGTGAATAAATAAGTATTTATGTTTTATAACCAATTTAAATTGACTTCAACTCAATTTATACTTAATTCTATTCCATTTTTAAATTTATTCACAATCCATATATTCTCATTTCCATTGCATTTTAAATTTGAATCCATTCACTTGCATTTCATTTCATTAACCAAACTAGTGTCGTTATCCAAACCGGTTTCATTCGAAACAATTTGATCTAACTCGACGCATTCTGTTTAAATTCCATTCACAATCCATTCATTTACAATTCATTCCAAAATTGTTCATTCCGACCTATTATATTTAGCTCGAAGACAATGTAAGCTATTTCTTCAATAACCATTTCAATTTTATTCATGATCTATTCATTTACGATTCATTTCTTATCCTCATTCGTTTAAAGCCACCTTACTTTTCTTATAGACTCCAAGTTATTTTAAATCCTTTAACAATTTAAAAGGTTTACAATTATTTAATTAAGAACTCCATTTCATTAAATATTATCTGTAATTCACCGAATTTTAATTCGATTCAAATTTATTTTTACTTGGTTTTAAATCCAATCAAATATCATTAAACTTAGTTTAAGTTGAATTCAATTCAACTTCCCCATCTATTTAGCTTAAGTCAATTTACTTTAATTTATACAAATTTTATACATAAGTTCCTTTTCATTTTACAAGTAAATTTGCTTTCCAATTCAACTTAATTTTATCTCAATTAAATCTCATTTAAAATCTGCAATTTCATTTGATTGGTTATTATATAATTTATTCCAGATTCAACTCACCAAATTTATTACATGGCCATTTTCCAATTTATTTCCACATATTTGGATTTTATTCGCAATACAAACCATTATCGTTTTAATCCAATTTCATTTTTCTTTATTCAACACATTCCCAACTATATTTAATTTGGTAACACTTCAAGTAAATTTTTATTTATAACTCAAGTTCTGATTCCACCATTCACCTTTAACTTACCATCAAATTTTATTAACCACAATTTAATTAGATTTACTTCACTATCGATCCAGGTCGAATTTGATTTATAACTTGAGTTTTATTTTCAAACTTCATTATTAACTTACTATTCAGCTTTATTTAACTACAATAGGTTCCATTTACGCATTTCATCAACTAATTTATTAACAAATTACTTCTCCCCTAGTTATAGTTCAATACTTGATTTTAAACCTCAAAATCTCTTCATTTAATATATTTTTTTCAACTTATTTTATAATTCAAGTCTGGATTTTCTTTTCATTTTCCAATTCATTAAAATATTAAATTTGGGCGTCGTACTCCATTTTCAATTTTATAAATCACATCTGATGTTTTTACACATTTCCATTCTATTATAGGCTTGAATATATTCTTCTTTTATTTTTAACTCAAGCCTTATGCTTATTTATAACCCAAGCTTATTTTATTCCATTTGTTCAGATAAGAATTTAATTTCATTCATTAATTCAATTGAATTCTCATTCCAATTCAATTTCACTTTAACTCAGATTTATTTAACTCAATTCAATTTCAACTTAATTCAAAAACAACTGGATATCATTTCAGCCTATTTAATCAATTTCAATCCAGTTAAATTTTATTCTCCAAAACAATAATTCTATCATTTATCTTCAAATACTTCCAAATCTCCGGGATTTTAAATTTCCAAATCCTGCTTAAATCAAATTTAACTATAATTCATTTGTACACTTTATGCTTATACAAATTCTCATTTGATTCTATTTCTATTTATAAATTACATTCATAATCCATATTTATAAATTTCATTTTATAATGACTTTATTCCCTTAATTTTAGTTATATTTTCAATTTCTAGTAAATTTTCACTTAACAATGATAATACTTTAATATTATCATTTCTAGCATCCAAGCACCCATATATTAGCTAAATAGTTTTCAAAAGCTATTCTTTATATCAAAATATGTCTTTGGGTAAAATTATTTCATTTACCCATATTCAAAACAATACCGTGTCGATTGCTCTATTCAAATGTTTAGAAACCCTTTCGATACAGTTGCGCAGACTGTGTCGACGAAGGTTCATATGCCACTCAATAAACCAATCAACACAATATTAAAATAATTTATATTCACTAACAAATACGCGCTCATATCTATTAATACGCTCAAACTCATTATAGAGTACTTCGGACTCTATTTAATGAGTAATTCCCACCAGAGCCAAGGTTATCACCAACCTAAGCTCTGATACCAACTGTAACGGCCCGCAAATCCGTACCCCTTGAGTTATAACTATTCTACAACAATCAACTCAAGTTGTACATAAATACGAACCATATGGGTTAAAGAAAAAGAGGTAGAAGGAGAAAATAGAAAACAACAGCAGAATCTAACCATCGCAGCGGAATAAAATATAATAGACAATAAATAATCTTTACTCAAACATCAAATGTCTCTGAATATATATATTACATCATCAGAGTACAATAATCACAGCTCAACATCAATACCATACAAATGGATACACAACAACTCAACACAGCGGAAATATATATATAAATAAGTACGAGAGAACGTGTCGTCATCCAGCTCGTCTCCTGAGCTCCAAAGCATCATATCCTGTATCTTATAATACTCGGTCTGACCCGAGCATTACAGTTAAATAACACCCGAGTCAGTCTGGAATACTAGCGTGAGAAAATCTCACCCAACTGATTATTAAAGTTTCAAAAATCCTTTGAAAATAAAAGCATCTCGTAAGGCCACGCCACTAATAAACATGTCGGGTTTTTACCTTACGATAGCTAAAACAATTTTTATAGAAATCCTCTGGTATTATAATAGGGTCTATATACAAATACTTAAAAAATAACCGAAATTGTTACATTCATTAAATTCCAGCTACTAGCCACAGAGAGGGTAATAGAAACAAAACTCGTACAAGGCTCGTAGGGAGAACGGATTTCCAACCAATGACTAGGCGCTGGGGTACCACCTGTCACAGTACGGGGCCTAGATCACCGTACCGAGGAGTATGCCTGCTCCTCTACAACACAAGGCCGGGACTACCCCTTACTGGATAACCCCGGGTGAGATCACCCCGCTGTTGGGATCAGCAACCGCCCACTAAGCCGAAAAAACAAGAGGACATCTAGACTGGAATAACCTCACCCTGCTTGGGTGCTACCCACCTAGCCTTGCTGCATAACCCCTGATTTTCTGTCATTCCCATTTGATGAGACTTGAGGCTAAGCGTTACCTTTTATAGAACATATCCCTTAGAATGCCCATCGTCCACCTGACGATGTTTCGCAAGCATTCATCCATACAAGTCCGTCCGGGGTTCGAACGGAACCGAAGGCACTATTCCTACTACATCCATTTTGGAAATATCCTCAGGATTAGTAACGACTAGCCCTTGCACTTCACTGCTCCATCTTCGAATCCAAACTCGTTTCATGAAACGTACAAACCGGATCGAAGTGGTTTTCGAGAAATAAATCTCGATCCCGGTCTCTTCGAAACGATCAACGCATTTGTCCAATATTGATAGTTGGTTATTTAACTATCAATTATATTCGCAAACAACCATCAACCAATAAATAATTTTCCAAATTATTTATTAATCTCAAAAATATCTTCACAAGATATATTTCTAATTTCAATCCTTTTGAAAACAGTTTTCAAAACTATCTTCCTTTCTCAGAATAAATTCCAAGTATTCCTATTTCCACTGGAATTATCAAGCACAAAATTTTAGATTTTTAAAATAATTTAAAACACTTCACTTTTAAAAATATACTTTAAAACATTTTTATTAAAGTTTCTAAATAATTTGTTAAAAATACATACTATATGAATATTTGAAAATAAGGTTACTTAATTAAATATAAACTAGATTTCTATTTTTAAAAACAAAATACTAAGTTACTTCTTAATAATTACTACTTAAACAGATTAAAAGAAAATATTTACTTTAGACTTTAAATGATAGAAATAAAATTTTACAAAACTTACTCTCTTTAAAAACAACTTAATTTATATTTTAAAAATTCACCTTTAAAAACATGTACTTGACTATCCAGAGAAAATTCCAACTTCAATTACTAAAATCAATTTCCCCAAATTGATTTCCAATTTATTTTGCTTGAAATAAATTCTTTTATTTATCAGTTCATTTCCAAATTCAGTAGTTATGGATTTTATTATTATCTTTTCCAATTTCTTCTTTACTATTTCAATAATTCAAATATTAAATTATAAATAAATGTTTGTTCTTTTTAATTGGTAATACTGCATTTTAAAATTCATTAACTTTCTGTTTATTCAAATTTCCTTTCCATTCTCAGGATTCATTTATTAAAATTTCAAAGTCACTTTATTTCTTTCCCAAGACATTCTTATTTTTATTCTATAATTATTTTACTTACAATTTCTCTTCTTTTATTTTCATTTCAAAAATCAAATATATATATTTTGGTAATTCATTATACCCAATTATATCAACCAAGCCATAGCATTCAATACTTCCACATAATTCATCATAGAATATGAAATAACCAAAACAGAGAATATAAAATAATTTAAATAAAATTGAGGGTCCAGTTGGATCCCTCCAACCTGTTTTCCCTGCATCCATAGACATTAGCATCACATAATATGCCAAATTCAAATTATACTATACTATATCACGTCAATCAATTCAACCATACAATCAATTATCTAAATTTAATCATTTAGATTTTTAAATGCGGCTTAGTGAGATTAACTCACCTTTAACATTTGCAATCCGACCCAACGTCTTGCTATCTTCAAATTTTTACCTTGTATAAACATTATTCAATTTATTAATATTTTGCATTAATCGAACAATAAATTTCAGTTTTACCATTTCATTTAATTTTAACCAATGATTTCAATTTTTTTAATGAATAATTAAATTTCAAACTAATTTCCCTTTAAATAATCCTTTAGTAACTAAAATAGATTTTAAATAAGTTAACTAGACAAATATATTACTTTACTGTTAAATGGAATAATAAATCAATAAAATTTAAGACTGAGTTTACAAAGTTAAATAACATTAAATTTAGGTGCTTGAAATGGTTAACTACTCGAACAGAAACAATTCTACTTCCTAACAGCTTATAAACTAATTATAAGTTTATATGCATATATATTCCCTGTCAAAACCGTGTAAATAAATTTGATTAAATTTAAATTAATTATCAATACCTTAACAGTAAAGATAGGCAACCCAGCCTCGACAGCCCTTCACTGACGCATAAGAGAATCCAAAGGACGTTGCTCTCCCCTTTTCAGATTGCTCGACCAGTGCTTCACGAATCCAAGTTCGCGGTGGAAGTAGCTCGCCATTCACCGAGCGCCGTGACCTCCCACCTACTGCGATTCGCGGTTTCGATCGCAATCCACTACTAACGCAAATCGCGACCTCATCCACCCACTGCATAAACCCTAGCCACCATCGCCTCAAAGCCCTATGCGCCACCGCCGCGACCCTCCCTTTATGCTTAGAACCCAGATCGACAATTCCAAATTCAATTTTAACACTTTTACTGTTTTCCATATTATCGATATAAATTTTACAAACCTTCAAATTATTTTTAACAGGCTTAAAACTTCAGATTCAACATTTTATCCAATTTCAAATTATTAAATTCAAAATTTTAATTAATAATTAATTAGTGATATTTGAATTCAAGTTAAAAATTAACTTTTCAATATTTACAATCAATTAAATATCCCGATTTCAAAAGCTTAAAAATTCTGGGTCGTCACACATTTAAAAATATTTATGGAATTTATTCTATATTTTTATACCTCAAATCACTTTGGTTTCGAACTGCTAAACCGCGACTATTTCGAAAACATGATTTGCTCATATTTCAAAATCTACTGAACATAATCTCGAACTTTTTCTATTGTTTGAAAACTATGATTATAAGAGTTTGGAAATTTTTTATTACAAAGAGTTACAACTCTAAATCCATCGTATAAATGGATTTAACTTTCTACACCGTAAATCGTGAACGACCGTTACGCGATGCGTCTATTTTTGACTCAACTTTCATAACTTGTCCAAATTTCACCAAAATGTGTTTTAGTGTTTGTAAAATATTTATAAACCATTTTAAATCATTTTAAAGGGGTTTAATGATTTCATATTAATTTTATAACTTAGCTTGGAAAGTGATCTGCTTATGTAATATCGACGCGTATTTAACGTGACTGGTTTACACAATTAAACACCATATTAAAACAACTAATACTTGATGATCGAAGCATAGTAAACATCCATAGCAATCATATCGTATCATCCTTATATATATATATATATATATATAAATATATATATATATAGTTTATCACCTTAATTGGACCATTGGATAGGCTCGGCCACGGTGGTAGGAGGTAGTGGCCATGAGTTTAGAAGGAGGATGTGGAGTGATTTGCTTTTTTTGAGGTGGAATGACATGGGATGTATTTGTCTATTTCCATAACATTGCAAAAAAAAAATTCATGGCACGAAAGCCATTAAAGAAGAGCTCTTAGAGCTTTAAGAAGAAGGAGGAAAAAGAAGTGAATGGATGAATGAAATGAGAGAGCAAAGGCCTTGTATTTATAGGAAAAAATGTGTGAAAAATATTTATATCTGCTCTTATTCAACCCTCAACCCACACCCCTCCTTTCCTCACATCATACACGTTACTTCCCCCACCTCATGCGCCTCCATCATTTCACTTCACTTCGTGGCATATTAACTAATTTTGGTTTGCATGAGGATGAAGTTTATGCAAAAATATCCATGGTTTTTTGTAATACATATATACATAAGTGTATATTTATATTTGTATGTATATATTTGTTCATGTATATGTTAGGATGTGCATGTGTATGTCATATATGTGCACAAGACATATAAAGCAATATTGCAACAATTTTGAACAAATTTCGTTCGTTACACAATTGAAAATCTAAAAACGATTTCCCATCATATTTTCACTTGTAAATTAGTTTACATAAAAATGTAAAAAAAAATTGAAAACTAATTTCCCATCATTATTAGTTAATTAAAAAAATCTCTTTTAAATTATAAAACCATATAAATTAATATTAAATAATTATTTACAAAAACTGCTGTTATATCAATAAAGTGATAAGAATTTTTTTATATTTTCAAATCAAGTATATGTCCTTATAGAAATATTATAAATGATTTATGATCACTACATAACTATTTAAAATGAATTAATTAAAAAACTTATTTGAATAATTATAATAATTATTAAATCACTAGATCTCACTTTAAATTCATAAATCCAAGGTAAAATAGGATGCCATTATTAATGATGTCATAAATACATTTTATTTCCAAATAAAAAATAAATAATTCTATTTCGTATACTTCTTTAAATGTAAATAAGTTTATGCAACTAGCTCCATGCATGACATCTGATAATTATATAGCTGTTTATTAATAAAACAGTTTTCGGTCATTTTGTCGATATTTTCCTAAGTATATAATTTTTTAAATACTTATTCGAAATAAGATTACAATAATTATTTATTATTTATTATTTAATACAATATAATAAATGAAATGCTTATAGCTTAATATTTTAAAAATAAATATAATTTATCAAATTGGTAAATTTGTTGGTCGTTACAAACTTCCGTCCTCAAAAGAATTTCATCCTCGAAATTACAATACAAAACCAAAAGTGTTTGCCCAAAATATTCTTATTAAACCTACACTAATATAATGTAAATAGATTACACGTTCTAATTCGATCCACTATTCAAATATACGACTTTACTTTTGAACTAGTATGGATCCCCCGATCCTTTAGTGCGGACTTCGATTAGGCTATCCCAACAGAAGTTTAGTTTTTCTTGCATTGCTCTCAACTATGATAGAAAACTCAATTATCCAACTACAAACCTTCATCAATGTTGATCATCAAGAATCGAGTGATAAATCGTTTTTTTGGACTAGTGTAAAAACCTTAAAGTTCTATATTCAAATCTTAGACCAAAACTGTGCGACGAAATGATTTATGTACCTCACATGTAATTATTTACCTTCTCAAAAATTTTATGAAAACATTTTATAAAACTTCTATTTCAAACATTTTTATAAAGATGCTTCTTTTTATATAATTACCTTGAAAAAATTATTCACCAAAAATTTCTATCTTTTTCTTAATGAAACTATTTTCAATTTGACCACTCAGAAAATACCTCTATATACTTAAATCTATAAAAATCTCTGAGGAAAGCTTCATATTTTACAAAATATGCCTTATTGGTTCAAAATGAATGTTGCATAAAACATCGTTACAATAACCCAAAAGCACTAGCATAGGGATCTAATTAATTATACGTAATACTAATTTTCGATGTCTAACATAAATTATTTATTGTTTAATAGTGAAGCCAATGAGTTGATGTATCATTACCTCTCAGAACTTTAATGGATGACATTCTTTAAAAATAGATATAAATTACCTACCTCGAATCAAATATAAGATATGTATAAATCCCATATACTATATAAAACATCTTCTTTCAGAAGTCACTTACTATAGCAACAGTGTTATAGTCCATGCCCTTCTCACTTTTCTGAAAACATCTATTACAACAATAAATGTTGAAATCTATGTTTTCATCACTTAGTATATTATAAATCACTTTGTAAAGCCATTAATCTTTATTTGAAAAATATCACTTTCAAAACATTCCTTTAAATTAATTTAACTTTTAAAACGTGATTGTATTTTCTCTATAAATCCATACTTAAATCTCAACACTAGTCATTTCCATATTTACAAAACTATGTTTATAAATTTCCTTTCTATTTTATAAAACTTCTTCCTATGAAACCTCTTTATTTATGAAATTCCATTTACAACTCCACTCCTTTATAAATCTCATTTATTTATAAAAATCCCATTTGTATACCCATTTACAAAATATTACTTATAAATCCATTTTTAATACTTGTAAAACACCATCTATAAATCTACTCTTTATTTATAAAATATCATATTTATAAATTTTTATCTTAATATATATGTGTGTGTGTGTATATATCACTTTATATAAACGTTTAATTACTTTAAATTAGATGACTTTTCTCCTATTTCTTTAAACTTTGCCAAAAAAATTCAAAACACTAGAATTCAAATTCTCAAAATCCATTTTATGAAACGTATCTTCCAAATTCATGTTTTACAAAATCATTTGATTTTATTATGAAAACACTTTTATACAGCATGCTCATTTATTATCTTATAAATTCATTAAGCTTAACCCGATATTATTATCAAATACCTTATTTTCAAATCGCAAAACTTAATTCATAAGATGTTGAAACAAATATCAATTGTATATAGCATTAACAAATACACTCATATAGAAATACCCTCAACTCATTCTAAGAGGCCACTTACCCTATCCCTAATGAGCAACTCATCCTAGGGTATTAACAAATACACACCACCAAATAGATGTACGTTTGTAGAGATCAATGTATTGTATTCTTCGAAATGCAATGTCAGACATTCAACCATACAAATTGTCCTGGAATAGGACAAACTGAAGGCATTCTCCTACCACATCCGGTTGGGCATGCCACTAGGATTAGTAGCAAGTAGTCCTTTCATAGAAGATCCCAGAACGAATAGAACTGCTATTTATTTATCTTTGGAGCTACTCTTAAATTATCAACAAGCTATCCTTCCGTTATGAAGATCTCCACCTTCAACTTCATTATTTTTAACATATCTTCACATTCGAAATCATAAATTGGTTCGAAGTGGTTTTCTGATAAGAAATACCCAAATTTGACCTCGGTTCCTTCGAACCAATCGTCGATAAAAAGATGTTAAGTAAATAGGTGCTTATCATTTGATTAATTACTGTCTCTTTTCCAAAAAATATCTTCTAGGGACATATATCTTTAAAACATTTATTTTCAGTATACGTTTGGAAATACCAAATCAAAATTGTTTCTCTAAAATCATATTGTAAAACAATTTTTGAGTAAAAAGGGTCGGTATAAATTATACTAATTATACTCAACATAAATTTCTGTATTTACCTTTACTATCCATCGAATAACAGTAAAATAACCTTTTAAATTCACACAGATAGTGTGGATTCCCTCCTTCAAATATAATACAAAGTAAAAGAAGATTATTCTATACAATCGAAATTGTATTAAATTTGTAAATTTGAATTTTTATGTTTGCCCCATTTTTGACATTTGGACCTTATCTATTCCTCGCTAAAGAAAAATGCCAGGTGAACAAGGGCACTTGTTTCTCCTGAACATCTCTTTAGTTTAAGCACCTTTTATCCAGATCTTACGAATAAAAAACCCAGTCTATTCATCGGCTTTTAGAGCCTAGATTAAATCACTTGATTATAACAGCTTTTCTTTAAATCAATTTTTAAACTCTTTTAAAATAATTATGAAACCTCCATATAATATTTAAAATACTAAATTATTTATTTGAAAACACTTATTAAATATTTTGAAGGGAATACTTAAATTAAAGTTATATTCGAAAAGTTATTAAAAGTGCTACAAAAAGTGCTACGATAGTGCTGCGAATAGTGCTTTTAAGGCTAATTTGATCAAAACAACTTTTCTATAATTTAAAAATCCATTTTTATAACACAAATCTCCTTTAAAATATTTAAAAATATTTATTGAATTTATTCCATATTTTTAAGAGTTGAAATATCAATTTAAAGAATTTATCGCTTTGGTTTCCGAACTGCCAAACCACGACTATTTTGAAAACTTGATTTGCTCATATTTTAAAATCTGCTAAATAAAATCTTGATCCTTTTCTTTCATTTGAAAACTATGATTATTAGAGTTTGAAAAAAATTAATTACAAAGAATTCTGACTTCAAATCCGTCGTATAAATGGATTTAACTTTCTACAACATGAAATCATGAACTACCATTACGAGACGTACCTATTTTTGACTCAACTTTCATAACTTGTCCAAACTTCACGCAATTGGGTTTTAATGTTTAAAAAACATTTATAAACCATTTAAATCATTTCAAAGGGTTTAATGATTCCATATCACTTTTATAACCTGATTCGGATAGTGATTTCCTTATGCAATATTGACGTGTATTTAATGTGGCTTGTTTATACAATTAAACACTTAATTAAAACAACCAATACTTGATGATCAAAGCTTAGTAAAAATCCATAGCAATCATATCACATCATCATTATATATATAAATAGAGTTTCTTACCTTCATTGGTTTCTAACTTTATGAAAATTCTCTATGGCTTTGTTACGATCGAATCAAAGGCTATGGAATCGAGCCTTGGACCTTTGGATGGGCTCGGCCTTGGCGGTAAGAGGTAGTGGCCATGAGTTTGGAAGGAGGATGTAAAGTGATTTGCGTTAGTTTTGAGATGGAATGACATGGTATGTATGTGTGTGTGTATTTTACTTTATTTTTCCATAACTTTGCAAATATTTTTTTCAAGGCATGGAAGCCATTAAAGAAATGAACTTAGAGCTTCGACAAGAAGGAGGAAGAAGAAGTGAATGAATGAAATGAGAGAGCTAAGGCTTTGTATTTATAAGCAAAAATGTGTGAAAAATATCCAAATGAGCATTCCCTTCTCTACCCTCAACCCACACCCCTCCTTTATCATCATCCGCGTTATTTCCCCCTCCCTATGTGCATCCATAATTTCACTTCGCTTCATGGCATGTGCATCGACTTTTTGTTCTTAAGGATAAAGTTTATGTAAAAATATCTTAAATCTTCTGTAATATGTGTCTCTGTGTGTATATATATAAGTGTATATGTATATTTGTATGTATATATGTGTTCATGTATATGTTAGGATGTGCATGTGTATGTATATGTACACAAGACATATAAACAAAGTTGCCACAACTTTGAACAACTTCCGTTCGTTCAACCGTTGAAAATCTGAAAACCGATTCTTGGTCACATTTTCACTTATAAATTAATTTACATATAAGTGTAAAAAATTAAAAACTAATTTTCCATTATTAATAATTAATTACAACGATTTCATTTGAATTATAATACTATATAAATTAATATTAAACAATTGTTTACAAAAAGTGTTGTTGTAAAATTAAAGCGATATGAGTTTTCTTGTAATTTCAAATCAAGTATTGTCTTTATAAAACTATTATAACGATTTATTATCACTTCGAAACTATCTAAAATGAATTATTATCATTAAAAACAATTATTTGAATAATTATAATTATTAAATCACTAAATCTTATTTTAATTCATAAATCCATTATTAAATAGGATGCCATTATTAATGTTGTCGTAAATACATTTTATTTTCAAATATAAAACAATAATTTTATTTCATACAGTTTTTTAAATGGATAAGTGTATGCATTCACCTCCAAGCGTGACTTTTGATGATTATAGAGCTGTTTATTGATAAAACAGTTCAGTCATTTTATCAATATTTTTCCAAAGTATATTTTTTCATAAATACTTATTCAAAATAAGATTACCATCATTATTTATTGCTTAAGATAACGTAATCTATGTTAAAAAGCTTATATTTGAATATTTTAGATATAAATAATATTTATCAAATTGATAAATTTTCAGATTGTCACATCACAAAAATTTCATAAAATTTCTCCTAGATGACTTGCAGCTAGAAATATAGGATCCTTAGGCCTTCTAAGGCACTCATAGACAACACCGCATTTGAACCAAACTGACTACCCAATCCACTCAAATGACGACCACTCTTAAACAACACTCAAATAAGTTGAAATACAAGCAAACACCCATATAGCTAATACATGACGTTCATGCATCCTTACGAAGAATGAAATAAACTTTTAAGAAATTATATCACCCTAGATCTACCAAAATTAACGATTGACGCAGTCAGACATCCAAAAACGAACAAAATCAAAATTTATCCTTTTAAAGCCATTATTGGTTAGATTTGAGTTAAGAATTGTTTTAACATTTCGAAACAATTTAAAAATGCTAATTTTGCAATATATACTAGCATAATAAAGTGAGAAGTGTAAAAACCACTAATCTGGATCCAAAATATCATGAATTACCTGGCAAATCCAATATGAACAGTACTTTATGGATTCCAATGCACCCAAATCCGCAAAAACCTAATTGCTCACTAATCCCCTTGCTAATTCCTCTAATTGGTAATTAAAGTTAGGAAAATGACAGCTTTTTGGTAAAATTGGAGATTAATGGAGTCTATATGGTTTTTAAAGGTAGAATAATGAATGAAGGATGTCCCAATAGCGTTACTTGACTCTAGTCCCTAAACAGGCTGAAGATTTTAACTCGAGCCACAGTAATTATCCATTAGTCTATCCTAAAATAGCTCAAATGGTCATATCTCTTAAATGTTATGTCTAGAAAGCTATTGTGACCACTCTGCGAAAGGAGAAATTATAATATCTTTCTTTGGATGTTGTTTCAACCCCTAATATGGTTGCTACCAGAAGTTATAAACCTTATAAGTTTTCAAGGTCAAATCCATTGAATAAAATTGCCAAGGATAAAAAATGTCACTATTCGA
Organism: Allium cepa; assembly: GCA_030765085.1. Taxonomy (NCBI): domain Eukaryota; kingdom Viridiplantae; phylum Streptophyta; class Magnoliopsida; order Asparagales; family Amaryllidaceae; genus Allium; species Allium cepa. Next base: position 567,546,288 of record CM060928.1, on the reverse strand, counting down.
CACTCTCCAAAATAATAGCATCATATGATCCAATTTAGATATAATATAATATTTTAAAAATTTTCAAAATGTAAAACATGGATGGTTATAGATACGGTCATTGTATAGACCCATGTACATCCACACATCAAATATCGTACACATTACAGCTTACCAAGGTCATACAAGGAGATTCATCTCTGATCTAGATCGAAGCAATAAATGAACTTGACCTTGACATGTTCACTCAATCATATTAGCACTACCTGGGACTACGTAACCTAGGTTTCACCCAAGTAGTCAATCTCTTATGCCTAGGTAGTCAATCAGTTGCCTTGTCTTTTTGATATAATAACCATTGTTTTGTAAATTTGGTTCTAGCATTTTGTTTACTTCTTATTTCTAATTTTAATGTTCTACTCTTCGTTAGTACAAGTTATTAAATCATTGTAAGCTTTAGATTTTGTATATTGGTCGTTTCCTATAGATTTTTTATTGGCTAGAAGTTTAGTACTAGATGGGTTGGCCAGATTACGTCCATGCTAAAAAGAAGGAACTTTAGCATAATGGTCAATTATATTTTAGGAAATAAATATGATCTAAATGTTGTGTTAGAAAAGAAGACCCGTTATCACCATTACTATTCAATGTAGTTGTGGATGTATTCAGTTGGATTATAAAACTATCAATATCATATGGGTTTCTTACTAGTGTTGGTAACAAATTATCTTGTGAAGTTCTTTTGATCCTATAATTTATTGATGAAACCATGCAGTTTACCTCATATCTGCATCACCATTTTACTTCTCTCAAACCTATTTTATACAATTTTGAAATGCTCTCGGGGGTTAAAATTAACTTTGATGAGCTCTGTTTTAGTCTTAAATAACGTTGGTAACATTAAAAATCACATTACCATCACACTTAACTATAATATATTGAAATTTCATATATAATACCTGGGTTTTTTTAATAAGACCCACTAAACTAAATGAGGATGATTGGAAATAATAATAAAAATAATAATAGAAAACTAACCAATTGGAACTATATATTTTTATCCAAGGTAGGTAGAAGCATTCTAATTAATTCAATATTATTAACTCTATCTATATATTATGTTTTCTTCCTTTTTCCAAACTATGTCATGGACAACTTCCATTAGAGAGGAGATAATTCCCATGATGTATCGATTGTTTAGTTGATTGGGAGACGTTGTGCCAGTCGAAAGAGGAGGGCGGGATAGAATAGTAAATCTACACAAACTTAATGCGTTGTTACTAGAAAATTGGTTTTGGGAATTTAATAATACTAATGAAAACCATTTGTAGAAAGAAACGATATCAAATAAATTCTATAATGGAACCTACAACCATCACCACATTATGAACCCTAATAACATGTCTCACTTTTGGAAATGCTTCTTAAAAAACACCAATGCTTTAAAGACCGGAATTTTTGACCCTTGAAAATCGACACTAACACATCCTCGTGCCACAAATCCAAGTTTAGAAAGCCCGATTATTAGGAAAAAAGAATATAAAGATAGAATGGAATCTCAAATGAATAGAATAACGTATATTATTTCAACATATAATCTTTATAACGAAAAATCTTAAATACAATATCAAAGTCTATCATGGATTTAGCTTGGACAGTTATAAACCATCTATACTTACAAATGCTGAAAATTGAAATCAAATGCAATAGATGCAATGGATAATAGAATACATCCATATGTAGATGAAGATCTCTAGCTCTCTTTTGGAAAATCCAAGCGTCTTCAACTAAACCTGAAACTACTTGGATCTGACCCAAGTATTAAAAATACTCAAATTAGGCTTGATAAACCAATATGAGATACTCCAAAATTTTAATGCTGATGTCAATCAAAAACCTTTGAAAGAAGGTTATTTCATAAGACCATGCCCACATATAAACACAGGTGGGTTTTTACCTTATGGTGCATTATTATTAATAACATTGCTTGAAAACAATTTCAAATAAATATATATACAAGGAAAGTATCAATACTCGGACTATGGTAATATATCCAGACGATGTCCATGGAATATACCGGATGGAATATATAACACCAAAAGGAGTAGCTGAAATGTTTGCAAAGCATTACAGTTATTTTGGGACTACAATCAAAACCATAAAGCTCATATTTGTATTGGATTACCAACATGATAGGGGACCAGTGGCCTTTTCCTTTGATCCACATATAGCAAACATAGTTCCCATGGTGACCTTATCACTTTTCTCAAGCTAGTCGCTTTGAACTGTGTTACCCGGTATCCTGAAATGGATATATTGGACTAATCATGCAAGTGAGATTCGACAGTTGTTAGGTAGGATGACTATGAAGCAGTGGTTATAGGACCCGTAAATAGAGTTCAAATAGTTACACGAAGCCTAGATTAAAAGGAGTTGGTAGATGGATGATGCAGGATGCTAAAAATATGGGAAATAACTTGGATTAGTAAGGGATTGGCATAATTATTTAGATAGATAATTAACATGGATGTAATATTGAAGGGATCGGCATAGGTAATGAGGCCTAGATCAACATGACTCATCAGCACATAAGGGATCGGTATAGTAATCTGGAGGATGAGAGGGTTTCGACATTGTTTGGTTGAAGTAGATGGATTAGAGTAGTGTTGAGTCAGAGGAAGGATTGGTATGTTATGTGTAACGACCCTGGATTTTGGCCCCGTTTATTCTAATAAATATTTAATCTAATTTAAATAAAATGTAAACTGATCATATTAAATGAATATGACTTTGGAAATATTTACCATTTGTTCATATGGATTGGTATTTTAAAAAGGAAATCGAACTCTGGAAATTTAAAACTTACAAATCTCTTGATAATATTTACGATAAAATTTATCTTATATAATATAATCAAAATACTTTACTTTGTTTATATTTAGTATAAAATAATACATATAGATAAATATGTTTGGAATTCTAAACTAAAGTTTGTTAACAATATTTTAATGAAATTTACCTTATATAATTAAATTAAAAGGTTTTACATTGTTAACATTTGATAAACATATACATATTAATATTGATGTTTGAAATTTAAAATAAATCTCTTTATAATATTTATCTTATACCATTAAATTGAAATACTTTCTTTTGTTAACATTTGATAGAAATATCTATAAATGATAATGTTTAAAATTAAAAATCTAATCCTAGCAATATAAAATAATAAATGTAAAATATGAGTCGAACTCATGTATATAATTTAAATAAATACAAATGGAAATGAATATAAAAATAAGTATAAAATGTAACTAAATTCTATTGTACATAATTTAAATATTGATAGTCAAAGTTAAAATAAAAACAAAAACAAAGAATTAAGTTTTAGTATATGTTTGCAACCTAAAATTGGAAAATTATAAACATAGAATGACATACCAGATAAACATTTTCTGTTTGAACAAAGCAAGAATTAATTATTTAAAATATGCATGCAACATAAATTAAATTTGAAAGTATAAATGTATAAATCTAAAAATAAGCACCAAGTATAAAATAAAATTAGTTAAAATATAAAATGTAAACTAGATAAATACAATCATATGGGTTATTTAAGCAAACAAATAATAAGACAAACATTTATATATATATATATATATGCAATCTTCACATGCAAGATAAATACCTGCAAGAGTACTTTGGTGTATGGTATGTCTTCAAATATAAGAAAAAATAACAGCCAGATGTACATAAACAATTTAAGCTAGAAGAAAACAAATGTTTTACACAAGCTTCATTCACAAGCCATATGCATACCTGCAATGTATGTTTACAAACAAATATTCATTCACAGCAAAACAACTAATAATTGTGTAAACATAATTAGAAACCAAAGCATGTACTTACTATCAACTCAGCCTACCTTTTGGTCTATGCTAATGTTTGAAAATCTTACTTTTCAGTAAGAAAATCTGGTCACAGAAAAAAAAAATTAAGAAAATAACTGGACTAGATAACACCTTCCTAAAACATACTGTTATCTTCTACATATATCTATTTGTATCTTGCCTTTCCAGTTCGTTCAACAATCATATAACAAAGCCTGAGAAATAAAAGAAGAGAAAAAGAAGTAAAATCAAAAAAAAAAATCAAAAGAACAGGGAAGAGCAAACAGTTCAACTGCAGGTTCAAATTTGCAATTTCAAACCTCTGTCTCAAAGCAAAAAGGTTCCAAACTCAATGCTTTCTATTTACAGGCAGGTGAGTAAACATACTTTTCTTAAATTTTAAATATGATAATTAGCTTCTGATATTTGTGTTGCTATATATATTGAAAATAAATAAACCTGTATTTATCTTACGCACTGGAAGCTTTCTTTTCCTGTTTTGTTTCAAGCTTCTGAGCAAAAGGAGCAAAGGATATTAATACATATCCATTTAAATTGATTTTGAACCTAGAGAAACCTAGAGATGTAAGTAATTCAGAATTGTTTAACATAAAACAAAAGCTTGGGATGTATATAAAGTACAACAGCAAGATATAAACACTTTTTATTTCGAGTTATAGGTAACGAAATCAAAGGTCAAAATTTAAATGTTTCAATTTGTAAATTAAATAACATATTCTGAATTCATATAAATAGTTAGGATTTTTAACACAAAAATTGTGATTTTTAAACAAAGATCAAAACAGCAGTTTTTAAAGGAAGCTTTAATGGATTTTTGTCAATTCTTGATGATTGAGTCAATTTTAGTGGCTGTAAATTGATATGAAGCAAGCTTGTAATCCATTTGATTCCAGAAAAATGTCAAAATAATTTTCGAATGCAAGGATTTAGGGTTTGCATCGAATGTAGGGTTTTGTACCAGTTTTTTTTAACACTGCAGTAAGGTGTTGAGTGCTTCATCTATGTGTAACCGATCTTGGAGTGCTTTGGAGGGATGAAAGGGGACGATGTCGGCGACACATGGCAGGAATCGCGACTCAAACAGGGGTCGGCGCTAGGAGGAAGAGGGGTTTTCACCTCTGTTGTTCGAGTTACAGTTCATCCAGAGGGGTTATTTTTGACTTTGAATTTTTCGTGTCGAATTAGCTCTTGAATTGGAGTGTGCGGACGAATTCGAGTTTGTGGGGGCTGACGTGGGTCGCCGAAGGCAAGGCGAACCACCGTGCATGTGCACGGTGGTGATGGATGTCTGGTTGAGTTGCCATGGGGTCGCGTGTTAATACTCGAGTCGCGTTCGAGTGAATTGGGGAGAAGACTCGGGTTTATTTCTTGTTATGTCGCGTGAGTCACTGATGGTTTCCCTTCATGCTTAGTTTAAGGATTTAACTTACAGAAAATAAAAAAAATAAAAAAAGAGAAGAAGAAGGGGTACAGGGAGATGTCAGGGAAATATGGATGAAGAACCCGAAGCCTTTATCGAGTTTTACCATTGTAAGTCTCGGGTTTCCTATACGTTACAGCAGTGTGTTTTAGGGGCAAGTCAAGTGACAGGTTACATCAAGTTTTAAAACACTGTGAATTAAAAAAAATGTTGGACGGTTTAAGTTAAAAACTTAATACAAGTTTGACTATCTTAGTAAATACTTAACAATATTTAACACTTAATTATTTCTTAAAAAAGCAATTACTTCAAGACGAGTGTGAATTTATTAATATTTAAGTTTGTAGTTAGCAATATATCGATTTTCAAAAGTTTTCTTTTAAAAAAAATCGATTAAGTTGGATGATTAATATTGATTAATTATCTTTAGTAAGTAACTAAGAATGATTAACTTTTAAATTTTTATTCAGAGTCGGATTGCTTAATGATCAAGTGATAAATAAAAGGGGTAATTAACTACTTAAGTTAATTAAGGAATGAATTAATAGTTAATTAATCAAGTAAGCTAATTATGAATCGATAGTTAATTAAGTAGCTTGATTAAGAATTAATTGTTGATTAATTAAGTAATTAGAAGATAATAATTGAATAATTAAGTTATATTAATAAGTAATTAAAGATATTAATTAATGATCAGGGAACAATTAATTGAGCAATTAAAGTTAAATCACTTGATTGAGGAAGTAATTTATTAATAGTATGAAATAAAATAATTTCATAATTAAGACTTAATAATAAATTAAGAAATCAACAATTAGATGATTTGGAATGAAATAAGTAATTAATTGATAATTAATGATTAATTAAACAGAGTTAAGTGATTAACTCTCAGGTAATTAATTCTAAATTGAATTAATTACAAATAAGATTTAAAGGTAATTGCTTATGAACTGTTGTGTTGAATATCTGATTGTGATATTTATGTGATGATATTCTGTAATGCTCTTTGATATGTTATGTTATATCTATGATGTTTGTATATGTTTTATCTGTGATAAATGCTATGTTAATTCAATTGTTGAATTTAAATTATTTAAACTGTTTAAGTTAATTAGACAACTTGGCCCTTAAAATGGAGTTTGGATTCGATGAGACCGGGATCGAAAGAATCAATTTTGATTCTCCGAAAACCACATCGATCCAATTTAAACGTTAGGTCGTGAATCCTAAAATGAAGATCCAGATGGTGCTTTCAGAATGCAAGGGTTATCGTCGCTGACTCTGAGGGTGATTCCGAAACGAGTGTGACGAGATAATGCCTTCAGTTTCGTTCGAACACGGAACGAACTTGTATGGATTGAATGCTTTCAGCACATCGTCAGTCGGACGATGTGCATTCTAAGAATAATGTTCTATAAAGGTAATCGCAGCCTCAAGCCTCATCAACCGGGAATGGCTAAAACAGGGGAGATGCAGCAAGGTTAGGTGGGTCATGCCCAAGTAGGACAAGATATTTCACCTGTCTAGATGTCCTCTTTTATTTCGGCTGTGTGGGCGGTTGCTAGCTACAACCGCGGGGTTTATCTTGCTCGGGACTGTTCAATAAGGAATGGTTCCGGCCTTGTGTTGTAGGGGGTCGGGAGTGATCCTCCGTACGGTGATCTAGGCCCCGTACTGTGACGGGCGGTACCCCTGTAGCCCTGCCATTGTTGGAAATCCATTTTCTCTACGAGACCCTACGGTTTTGATTTGTATTACCCCCTTTTGTGGCTAGTAGCTGGAATTTAATCATGTAACAATTTCGGCTATTTTCTATTTACTTGAAAACCCTAGACACTATTATAATATCACTGGATTTCCTATGAAATGTTTTGGTTAGCGTAAGGTAAAAACTTACCCGTATTTATTTGTGGGGAGTCTTACATGATACCTTTATTTTCAAATGTTTTTTTTTTCAAAGTTAAACAATTTAAACCGTTTACTCATACCAGACCCATGTCTGACCCGGAGTTTATATTTTTTTTCATAAACTCTTGGGTACTCAAATTTTTATGAGTAGCCAAGTGATAGGTTTTGGACTTTGATCTCTGGAGGAGCTTGGAGCAGGATTTCCAGACGTATATAGCTATATATGTAGTTTCCGCTGTGTTAGTTGATGTGTATTGTACCTCTGATATATGTAGTGATAGATGTATGTATGATTGACATATGTATTGATATTGTATAACTCTGATATATGTAAAAACTATGTAATATTTATGTGATATATTATATTTTGTTCCGTTCCGCTGTGAGATTCTGATGTTGTTGTTCTTTTCTATTCTTTCTTTTCTATTTCTATCCCTTTCTTTCTTAATGATGATACGTCTTTCTGGTAGTAGAAGGGCGGGTCGTCACAGTTGGTATCAGAGCATAAGTTGGTGATAACCTTAGCTCTGGTAGGAATCACTCATAGAATAGAGTCAGTAGAACTCTAAAATGAGTTTGAGTGTATTAATAGATATGAGCGCGTATTTGTTAGTGAATATAAAATTGTTTTTATATCATGTTGACTTATATGTTGAGTGTTTATGAATTCTGGTCGATGTGTGGGACGCCATTTCATCGATAGGGATTTCTAAACTCTTAAACAAGGTAGACCGACATAGTATTGTTTTTAAAGCAGGGTAAATGAAATAATTTTACCCAAAATTATATTTTGATATAAAAGAAATATTTTCTGAAATTATTATATATATATTTTTGAGTGTTTGGTTGTTAATACTACAATTTAAAATCTGAGAGGTTTATAACTAAATATAATTATCTAAGTATGATCTTTAATAAAAAGGAATATAATTAAAACCAGAATTTAAGTCCTGGAAATTTGAAACGTGTTTAAATCAATTTAAACAAAAGGATTTGGGGAATTTAAAAATCTTAGGAATGTTTGAAATGTTTTTTTCCAAAGATTTGAAGGCAATAATGGAATATTATTTTGGAAATATAGTTGAATGGAAATTGTTTTGGGAGGAAATTGTAAAAGTAAGGAAGCACTGAACTCACTTCAGTCGCTGGAAAATAATCCCGATGATGATGGCCACATCATTAGTATTCATTTTCGAGTTTCTAAAGTGATGGATTGCTACCAGGATAGTTGGTCATGACAAATTGTTTGGAGTTGTTGGGTATACAAGTTGTTTTAAAAATTTCAAGGGGAAATTTGTTTTGGTAAAAACAAGTGTTTGGAATTTGGAAATTTGATTTGATATACCAAGTGGGTATGTGTAGTTATCATTTCAAAATGGTTTTGGAAATGAAAACCGGGCAATTGAATTCTAAGAAATTCTATTTAAATAATATGAAGGTTTGAATAAATCAACTATTGAACTTATAAAGTAAAGTTGATATTAATAAGAAGAAATCGGGAATTTTAATCCCGGAATTAAAATTTAAGTTAAGTAAATGAAAATAAGAAAACATATTGGAGTTAACCTGAGATAAGTTAAATGGAATTGAAGTTCAAGGTGAGCTTAATTGGATATAAAATTTGATGGTAAAATGGTTGTAATTGTAAAATGAAAATGTATACTTTAAGATAGTAAGTGTTATATATATATATATATATAATTTGAAATTGTGATTACAAGATGAAATGACCCAAATGAGTAATATAAGCTTTTAAGTAAACAAATAAGTTTTGAGCTCATATTTTGAGAAATAAATTTAAAGAATGGTAAGTAACTAAATTTAACTGAAGTTGAGTTGGAATAAAATTGAATTCAAATGAATTCAATCGAGTTACAGATAATTTTGAATGGAATAAAATTCTTATGAAAATAAGTAGATGTAAGTAAGTAAATATTGAATTGAATTAAAACAGAATTGGTGTGAGTGTAAACAAATCTAACTCAAGCATAAATTAAATGACTTTATTGTAAACTAAATAATAAATTGTTCATGTAAATTTAAGTATGGATAAAAGAATAAACTAATCGGTAAATAATTGGGAATTGATTAAAGGAAAATCGAATCAAAGATTTGAATGGAAATTGGTGAAATAGAATAAACCTAAGTTGTAGGTGGAACAGTTGAAGAAAATAAATGACCTTGGTAAATTGTGAGATGATTATTTAAAATATTGATTGTCGAATTTAATAAAATGGTTTGGAATCAAACTTTTGAAATAAAAGAAAATGCAATGAAAGGATTGTGAATAAATAAACTGGAATGGATTCAAGTGTAAATTGAGTTGGAATCAATTTAAATTTATCATAAAGCTTAAGTAATTATTTATTCACAATGATATTGTTGAATTGCATATAAATTGGGTCTTTTTAAGTAAATGAGATTAGATAAAATTTTATGAATTATTAGAAGCAGAATAGGATGATTTTGAATATGAGTTTGTTCTGCTCAAATGGATTATATATAAGCAAGTAAGTTATAAATCACTTAAACTGAAGGGAATGATTTGGAAATTGGTTGGAATACTTGTAATAAGTGTTGAAAACCTTACATATATGCTTATGGAAATATGTAATGCTAAACAAATGGAGACTCTGTCAAAACTTTTCAAAATTTGCAAACTATATAAAAAAAATTAAAAATTTAGCAACAAAACAATTTCAAATTTGAAATATGAATAAACTAGTGGATGAAATTAATAATGATGAGAATCATTTATAAATAAAAGATAGCAATAAAATTAAATATTCAGAGTTGAAGAAAATTTGAATTCACATGGAATTAAAAATTCAAATTAGAAATAAAAAGATAAAGGCTAAAGTGGTAGAGTAATAATGAGAGAGATATATAATGCTTATAATAAACTTAAGAAATGAATGGTGAAATTTTTAAGGAAATTCGATATTGAGAGAATTATTCTAAGTGGATAGAAATCAGAATAATGTGAATAAAAGAAATTGATATAGTTGATAATCAATGAATATAAATACGTAGGATGTATGTATATTATTTTATTTGCATAACAATTTGATCCAGATTCGAACACAGAATTTCGAGATAGTTATATATCGATCCGAGTTAGGATTTTTCACTCGATTTTCGACGACGAACCATGGATTTGGATTTAGATTGATTCTGGGAATTCTCTATCATAGTTGTGACTATGCAAGGAGAACAACAGTTTTCGATCAAGAAACCAGTTCTGAGTCCGCACTAGGAAGTCGGGTGGACGATACTTGTTCGGAAATGAAATTGTGTGGTCGAGTGAGTGATCGGATTTGATATTGCATACGAATAGTATATGTACATCGTACGGGCTTGATTGAATAGATATTGAAATTCTGTAAAGAAGTCAATAAAATTTGGAAAGAATTGATACTGTAGGTTTCAGTATTGAATTGCTAGAATGGATGTCTGGAATTTATTGTATATTCCATATATCCCATTAAGGAAATTTGTTCATGATTCATCATTAGTTGTTAAACTAGTAATTCAGGAATTTGGAAGTTGAATCAAATTTAACTGTGGTCAGGAATCCGGTTCGGATTGTTGATCATCGAGAGACAACTCTGGATGATTTTAGGAAAACTATCCGAATTCGTGTTCAGATAGTTAGTGTTATTTGGTAGAATAGACTGTTTGGTTGTTTGTTAATATATAAATGATATTTAGGTTTGAACGATTGGCATAACAGCTTTTAAAATAATCTTTGTTTTAAATTTCGGGGACGAAATTCTTTTGAGGGGGGAGGAATGTAACGACCCTGGATTTTGACCCCGTTAATTCTAATAAATGTTTAGTCTAATTTAAATAAAATGTAAACTGATCATATTAAATGAATATGACTTTGGAAATATTTACCATTTGTTCATATGGATTGGTATTTTAAAAAGGAAATCGAACTCTGGAAATTTAAAATTTACAAATCTCTTGATAATATTTACGATAAAATTTATCTTATATAATTTAATCAAAATACTTTACTTTGTTTATATTTAGTATAAAATAATACATATAGATAAATATGTTTGGAATTCTAAATTAAAGTTTGTTAACAATATTTTAATGAAATTTACCTTATATAATTAAATTAAAAGTTTTTACATTGTTAACATTTGATAAACATATACATATGAATATTAATGTTTGAAATTTAAAATAAACCTCTTTATAATATTTATCTTATACCATTAAATTGAAATACTTTCTTTTGTTAACATTTGATAGAAATATCTATAGATGATAATGTTTAAAATTAAAAATCTAATCCTAGCAATATAAAATAATAAATGTAAAATGTGAGTCGAGCTCATGTATATAATTTAAATAAATACAAATGGAAATGAATATAAAAATAAGTATAAAATGTAACTAAATTCTATTGTACACAATTTAAATATTGATAGTCAAAGTTAAAATAAAAATAAAATAAGGAGTAAGTGTTAGTATATGTTTGCAACCTAAAATTGGAAAATTGTAAACATAGAATGACATACCAGATAAACATTTTCGGTTTGAATAAAGCAAGAATTAATTATTTAAAATATGCATACAACATAAATTTAAATTTGAAAGTATAAATGTATAAAGCTAAAAATAAGCACCAAGTATAAAATAAAATTAGTTGAAATATAAAATGTAAACCGGACAAATACAATCATATGGGTTATTTAAGAAAAGAAATAATAAGACAAACATTTATATATATATATATATATATATATATGCAATCTTCACATGCAAGATGAATATCTACCTGCAAGAGTACTTTGGTGTATGGTATGTCTTCAAATATAAGACAAAATAACAGCCAGATGTACAAAAACAAATGTTTTACACAAGCTTCATTCACAAGCCATATGCATACCTGCAATGTATGTTTGCATACAAATATTCATTCACAGCAAAACAATTACTAATTGTGTAAACATAATTAGAAACCAAAGCATGTACTTACTATCAACTCAGCCTACTTTTTGGTCTATGCTAATGTTTTAAAATCTTACTTTTTAGTAAGAAAATCTGGTCAAAAAAAAAAGTTTAAGAAAATAACTGGACTAGATAACACCTTCCTAAAACATACTGTTATCATCTACATATATCTATTTGTATCTTTCCTTTCCAGTTCATTCAACAATCATATAACAAAGCCTGAGAAATAAAAGAAGAGAAAAAGAAGTAAAGTCAAAATAATAATAAAATTCAAAACAACAGGGAAGAGCAAACAGTTCAACTGCAGGTTCAAATTTGCAGTTTCAAACTTCTGTCTCAAAGCAAAATGGTTCCAAACTCAATGCTTTCTGTTTACAGGCAGGCGAATAGACATACTTTTCTTAAATTTTAAGTACGATAATTAGCTTCTGATATTTGTGTTGCTATATTTATTGAAAATAAATAAACCTTTATTTATCTTATGCACTGGAAGCTTTCTGTTCCTGTTTTGTTTCAAGCTTCTGAGCAAAAGGAGTAAAGGATATTAATACTTATCCATTTAAATTGATTTTGAACCTAGAGAAACCTAGAGATGTAAGTAATTCAGAATTGTTTAACTTAAAACAAAAGCTTGGGATGTATATAAAGTACAATAGTAAGATATAAACACTGTTTATTTCCAGTTATAGGTAAAGAAATCGAAGGTCAAAATTTAAATGTTTGAATTTGTAAATTAAATAACATATTCTAAATTCATATACATAGTTAGGATTTTTAACAGAAAAATTGTGATTTTTAAACAAAGATCAAAAGAGCATTTTTTAAAGGAAGCTTTAATGGATTTTTGTCAATTCTGGATGACTGAGTCAATTTTAGTTGCTGTAAATTGATATGAAGCAAGCTTGTAATCCATTTGATTTCAGAAAAATGTCAAAATAATTTTCGAATGCAAGGATTTAGGGTTTGAATCGAATGTAGGGTTTTGTACCAGTTTTTTTTAACACTGCAGTAAGGTGTTGAGTGCTTCATCTATGTGTGACCGAGCTTGGAGTGCTTTGGAAGGATGAAAGGGGACGATGTCGGCGACACATGGCAGGAATCGCGACTCAAACAGGGGTCGGCGCTAGGAGGGAGAGGGGTTTTCACCTCTGCTGTTCGAGTTACAGTTCATCCAGTGGGGTTATTTTTGACTTTGAATTTTTCGTGTCGAATTAGCTCTTGAATTGGAGTGTGTGGACGAATTGGAGTTTGTGGGGGCTGACGTGGGTCGCCGGAGGCAAGGCGAACCACCGTGCACGTGCACGGTGGTGATGGATGTCCGGTTGAGTTTCCATGGGGTCGCGTGTTAATACTCGAGTCGCGCTCGAGTGAAATGGGGAGAAGACTCGGGTTTATTTCTTGTTGTGTCGCATGAGTTACTGATGGTTTCCCTTCGCGCTTAGTTTAAGGATTTAACTTACAGAAAATAAAAAAAACAGAGAAGAAGAAGGGGTACAGGGAGACGTCAGGGAAATATGATGAAGAACCCAAAGCCTTTCTCGAGTTTTACCATTGTAAGTCTCGGGTTTCCTTTATGTTACAGCAGTGTGTTTTAGGGGCAAGTCAAGTGACAGGTTACATCAAGTTTTAAAACACTGTGAATAAAAAAAATGTTGGACGGTTTAAGTTAAAAACTTTATACAAGTTTGACTATCTTAGTAAATACTTAACAATATTTTAGCACTTAATTATTTCTTAAACAAAGCAATTACTTCAAGACGAGTGTGAATTTATTAATATTTAAGTTTGTAGTTAGCAATATATCGATATTCAAAAGTTTTCTTTTTAAAAAAATCGATTAAGTTGGATGATTAATATTGATTAATTATCTTTAGTAAGTAACTAAGAATGATTAACTTCTAAATTTTTATTCAGAGTCGGATTGCTTAATGATCAAGTGATAAATAAAAGGGGTAATTAACTACTTAAGTTAATTAAGGAATGAATTAATAGTTAATTAATCAAGTAAATTAATTATGAATCGATAGTTAATTAAGTAGCTTGATTAAGAATTAATTGTTGATTAATTAAGTAATTAGCAGATAGTAATTGAATAATTAAGTTATATTAATAAGTAATTAAAGATATTAATTAATGATCAGGGAATAGTTAATTGAGCAATTAAAGTTAAATCACTTGATTGAGGAAGTAATTTATTAATAGTATGAAATAAAATAATTTCATAATTAAGACTTAATAATAAATTAAGAAATCATCAATTAGATGATTTGGAATGAAATAAGTAATTAATTGATAATTAATGATTAACTAAACAGAGTTAAGTGATTAACTCTCAGGTAATTAATTCTAAATTGAATTAATTACAAATAAGATTTAAAGGTAATTGCTTATGAACTGTTGTGTTGAATATCTGATTGTGATATTTATGTGATGATATTCTGTGATGCTCTGTGATATGTTATGTTATATCTATGATGTTTGTATATGTTTTATCTGTGATAAATGCTATGTTAGTTCAATTGTTGAATTTAAATTATTTAAACTGTTTAAGTTAATTAGACAACTTGGCCCTTAAAATGGCGTTTGGATTCGATGAGACCGGGATCAGAAGAATCAATTTTGATTCTCCGAAAACTACATCGATCCAATTTAAACGTTAGGTCGTGAATCCTGAAATGAAGATCGAGATGGTGCTTTCAGAATGCAAGGGTTATCGTCGTTGACTCTAAGGGTGATTCCAAAACGAGTGTGACGAGATAATGCCTTCGGTTTCGTTCGAACCCGGAACGAACTTGTATGGATTGAATGCTTTCAGCACATCGTTAGGCGGACGATGAGCATTCTAAGTATAATGTTCTATAAAGGTAATCGCCGCCTCAAGCCTCATCAACCGGGAATGGCTAAAACAGGGGAGATGCAACAAGGTTAGGTGGGTCATGCCCAAGCAGGACAAGATATTTCCCCTGTCTAGATGTCCCTTTTTATTTCGGCTGTGTGGGCGGTTGCTAGCTACAACTGCGGGGTTTATCTTGTTCGGGACTTTTCGGTAAGGAATGGTTCCGGCCTTGTGTTGTAGGGGGTCCGAAGTGATCCTCGGTACGGTGATCTAGGTCCCGTACTGTGACGGGCGGTACCCCAGTAGCCCTGCCATTGTTGGAAATCCATTTTCCCTACGAGACCCTACGGTTTTGATTTGTATTACCCACTTTTGTGGCTAGTAGCTGGAATTTAATCATGTAACAATTTCGGCTATTTTCTGTTTACTTGAAAACCCTAGACACTATTATAATATCATTGGATTTCCTATGAAATGTTTTGGTTAGCGTAAGGTAAAAACTTACTCGTATTTATTTGTGGGGAGTCTTACGTGATACCTTTATTTTCAAATGTTTTTTTTTCAAAGTTAAACAATTTAAACCGTTTACTCATACCGGACCCATGTCTGACCCGGAGTTTATATTTTGTTTTTCATAAACTCTTGGGTACTCAAATTTTTATGAGTAGCCAAGTGATAGGTTTTGGACTTTGATCTCTGGAGGAGCTTGGAGCAGGAGTTCCAGACGTATATAGCTATATATGTAGTTTCCGCTGTGTTAGTTGATGTGTATTGTACCTCTGATGTATGTAATGATAGATGTATGTATGATTGACATATGTATTGATATTGTATAACTCTGATATATGTAAAAACTATGTAATATTTATGTGATATATTATATTTTGTTCCGTTCCGCTGTGAGATTCTGATGTTGTTGTTCTTTTCTTTTCTTTCTTTTCTATTTCTATCCCTTTCTTTCTTAATGATGATACGAATTTCTGGTAGTAGAAGTGCCGGTCGTCACATTATGATGTAGACCAAGGGATATACGCGAATGAGTAAGTATCGGCATATATTGCATGGACAAGAGGGGTCGGCATTATTGATGGCGCTTGGCTCAGTATGTTAAGTTATAAGAGGGATCAGCAAGATGGCCATCAGATGGATTGGTAGGAAAATCATGAAGCTAAATAAGGGGGATTGACATTACATAATAAGGTACAGAGAATACGAATAATGGAGGGATCAACATGATCTAATATGGAAGGGTCGGTAGAGATAACTCTAAAGTGAATACTAACCAAAGATTAAGCAAAAACTCGAGCTCCATTTATCCAACCAGCATGAAATTTGAAGAGCCAACACATCTAATCATATAAGAGCTACCATAAGGATCACTACCATAAATTCAACAAACTAAGAGACAGATACTGAACTCTATCCATTGAGATTTAGGCCTAGCGCCCTCTATAGTGAGCCCATTTGGATGGATAGGTCCTATTGCCGAAGTTCCAAATAGATTGTTGGTCACCTTAGGGGGTCATTCTAAGGATCTTTACACTACCGGTTACGTAGCACTTTTATGTAATCAACTTCCTCCATTGCTCTCTTACCTCTTGATGTTTCTTATTGTAATCAAGATTAAAGTGAATCAATAAGGAGAATATTCAAAGTGGACATAGGAAATCAACGCCGAACAACTATAAATCCTGTTATTCTTGTTTTTTGCTGTGATCTGCTTGTTGTTTTGATATATTCCTCTTTTTTCATTTATTTTCTTCATTTACTTCGCTATATAAACCCATTCTCGATTGTTTGTGGCCAATTTGGTTGTAAACATTTTGGTGCTTTCATTGAGAACCTAACTCTCAATGCTTAGGATCTCTTTTGTTGTTTCTGGATTGAGCAGATCCCCTATAGGAGACGCATAGTCATCTTCAAAAGCTTGCAGATACTACTCAGATTTACTAGAATCTAAGCAAGAAAATCGATAATGGTGAGACTTACCAGATCAACTTCTTAGAATGTGGATGCAGATGAAACTACCATCATTCAATAAGGATCCCCAAGCAACCACCCTGCAAATCAGAACGTAGAGCCTACTGAAGTCTAGAACCCTACCGATTCTATAATTAGAACTGAGTTTAATAACTTGATGAGGGTGTTGATGGCAACTCGTAGGCGATTGAATGAGAAAATTCAAACTAATGCTACCATAATGAACCAAATTGCTCAACAACACCGTGAGAACGCCAAAAGGGATCCCCCTTCTTACTCGGTGACAAAGAGTCCCAGGTCATCAGATGAATACCATAGGCATAGGCGTTGTAGGGTTAAAGGAAATCAACCTGAAACATCGGGGCATCGGTTGGCAGACCAATATGGTCTGCCAAGATGGATCAGTGTCTATCCCTCCTCCAAAGGAGGGATTCCCATGCAACACTTGAGGAATAAAGCAGGAGCTATTTTTCGAAGCTTGGAAGTTGGAGTTCGACTAAAGGCTGATAAACTACCCAACCGAAATGATGATGAGTTGAATACTAAAGATGCACTAAAGAGGACAGTGATAAAGAGGGCATGAAATGGCCCGTAGACGTCAACCAGACCATTCACATGAGGTGGAGTGCAATGGCACCACCCATCTGAACAATGAATTTGTCAGCTTTGGTCAGACAATTGATATGAGAGAACTAGGGTTTAACGAATGATGATTGGGGAATTTCTAGAAGTCATACCCCGTTTATTGACAATGTTTTGCATGTGGATGTCCAACGAGGTTCAATATGCCTACGATGCCTGCCTATGAAGGAAAAACCAACCCCTGGTTGCTCATCATGATGTACGAATGGTTGATGGACTCAGCAAGAGCCAATGATTCAACCAAATAAAGATGCTTTCCTAAAACCCTCTCTAGGATCGTGAAGATGCGGTTTACAAGATTGCTCTCGTGATCGATTTCAAGATTTGATGAACTGGCAACCAAGTTTGTGGAGCAATTTCGGATCCATGCTGCTCATCCTAAAGACATGATGTCACTCTCTAGCATCATTGGAATCATTGAAGAAGATTTGGAAAGATTTCATGTCGTCGCTACAGAAGTCAGTAACCCAAATGACCATGCTATACTTATGGCTGTGATGAGAGGGATTGGTCCAGAACCCAAATTTAGTGATTTTCTAGGTGGAAAACCGCTGGCCACGTTGGAGCGCTTCTATTCAAAGGCAGCTCAGTTACTGAGAAAGGAGGAAGGCATGTCCTCTAGGAAAAGCAATGTCATGGAACTGAGAGGAGAAGTAGTACAAACCACATTTGTAATAAAGAAATCTGATGAGTGCTTGGGAAAGTTTGAAGTTAAATTCAAAACAAGCCAAATCAACAGAAGAGGAAGGAGACAGGAATCGAGAACAAAACAGGGAGTCTGGTAGGCTGTGGTCTCGGATTCCTATGTATGACAAGTATACACCCTTAAATGCATCCTCAGAGAATATTTACCCATTCGCCTGTAATACTTTTTAATATAAGAAGCCGCGTCCAAAGGAGTCAACAAAGGCATAGAAATAGACGGGAAAGTATTGCCGGTTTCACTAGAGTTACCAACACAACACGAACGAGTGCAAGCATCTTGAGGATGGTATCGAGAAGTTGATTGGGGAAAGGAAGTTACAACAGTTTGTGAAAACTCAACACGATGGCAGACAGGGGACATCTGACCATAATAGCTCCATGTAGGGCTGAGGTGCCTACATGGACCGAAGGAAGATTAGTGATAAACACAATAGTTGGACGACCGCACCCTATGGATATGAGTTGGTAGGAAATGCAGCGCTAGCTTGCGCGATAAGGCATGTGGATTTTGAGTATTGATCAATTACAATGGACGGAGCTCCGGCCAAGTAGCAACGTACTATGACTAATTATATAATGTAAAGAAGCAGAGATGCAGATAGAGTAGAGGCTCCTGCAATTGATCCGTTGTCATTTCTGCATGATTGTCCCTACTTTGGTGAGAAGGATTATAATTGATTATGGAATTTTGACAAACATTATTTTCAAGAAGGCTTATGATCAAATGAGAATGGAGGCTAAAGATTTGAAACCGTCTAAATCTCATATACATGGTTTCAATTTTATGGCGACTGAGGTTGCTAGTTATGTGGAGTTTCCTGTTGAATTGGGGGAAGGTGAACGTTGGAGAGTGCGGCTCCTACCATTCATTGTTTTGGATGTTGACTCACCGTATAATGTTTTTATAGGCTTACCAACCTTGGCTAAATTTCGGGCAGTTTTGCTCTATGGTGTTTAACTTTGAAATTTCCAACAGATAGTGGAGTAGGATTGGTGCATGGTGATTAGGCAACGGGATATGCCTATTAAGTGGCTGAGTTAAGAGAAGCTCAACGTAAGGAGAAGGGACAAGGTGTGAACAAATCCATCCGCATCCAAGTTACCGAAGGCTGACAAATGGCCCCTAAGCTTTGGCTTGGGCGCCATAGTTAGTTCTATAGTGACAGATCCAAGGAATGACAAAGAGGAGCCCGAGGAGACTAAGGCTGCACCGACTGAGCTAATAATTGATATAATAGTCAGCCATGACGACCCCTTAAGGGTCTTGAAGATTGGATCGTAGCTCATGCTTTCAATGATGAGAGAACTTATTGATTTTCTGCGAGCGAATCTTGATGTATTTGCTTGGACTCATTTTGGCATGTGTGAGAACTTGCCTTCCATTGAGAGCCATGCATTAAACATTGATTTGAAGTATAATCCGATAAAACAGAAAAGGCGAGGCATAGATCCAGAGAGATCCAATGCTCTTAAAGAGGAGGTGGATAAACCGAAAGTCAATGAGTTTTGTTATCCCGCTTTTTGGCAAAGCCGTGATACCAAAAGATCGGCCAAAAACAAGAGACAGTTCGTCTCATAGATCGGTTGTACTTCACTTCGCTATGGATATCGATGAATTCTGTCCGAGCCTGGATCAGGCTACAATTGATAGGACATGGCTAGCAAATCCACGAGAGCCAACATTCCAAGTTTCAAGTCGATCTGAGTTCCTATGCTCAAGATATGATGAATTCAGTTTGAGAGAGATAGCCCTTGTTCGGTTCGAATCCATAGGATACCCCATAGTTCGAATCGATGGCCAGAAGTCATGTTCGCATCCATCGGTTCGACTCCATCCACTTCGAACCCATCAAGCTTGGAAGTCCTTCGAATCCATCGGTTTCCTCCTACTTCGAATCCATGGACTTCGCATCGACACCTTCGTATCCATCCCGATGGCCTAACTTCGAATCCATCAGGTGGCCAAGTTTCGTACCCATCCACATGTCTCAACTCGACTCCATATAGTTCGCATCCATCAATACCTCGCTCCATTCAAACCCACCAGGTTCGAACCCATCAAGAGTTAGTCACTTCGAACCTATCTTGTTCGTATCGATCGAGTTCGAACCCATTGGGGTACCTTAGTTCGAATCGGTCACGTTCGAATCCATGAACAATCACTCGCTCGTATCCACCAAGTCAACTAACTTGGATGACATGTCACTCCACGATGCGATGTCGGCAGGATCCAAAGAGACGAAGCGTTCAACCTGGAGAGAAGACCGGATCGACTCGAAGGACGCGCGCCACCTCATCACAAGACCACATGAGCTGATGGAGTCGAAGGGAGTGGATTCGAAGCAATGGATTCAAACCAAACAGCCAATCGAAACACTCCAATTCGAATCGATCATATCTCCTAAACCACTGATCCAAATGCAACGAAATTTTCACAGTAGCTTCCACACAAGGTAAAGATTGTTCCTGCCAAGTTTCAACTCGATTGGATCATTTTTTGATGGATTCGAAATCACTTCGTATTGATCTCAGATCGAGTCGAAACTTGGTGGGGTCGATCGCGTGGGCCCACTCACGTGCCAGAAAAAGTCTCTCGAAGTTTGAGCGAGATCTGGGCCTCCTACGCCTATAAATAGCACCCTGAAGCCTTCAGAAAAGGGGGATCTTCCGCCATTGAATACCAAGACTCTGCCGGATTCAATTCCATACTTCATCATCGCTGTTGTAATCTGATTTGAAAGCTATCATCAGTTGTAATCCATTGTAATCAATTGAAATCATCAAGTGAATCAATAAAGACATAAACTTCAAAGTGGACGTAGGCAAGATCGCCGAACCACTATAGATCCTGTGTTTGTGGTTGTTATTTGTGAATTGTTGTGATTATTATCTCTTAGATCTGAGTTCTATATTGATTGTTGATGACTTGTGTTCATAAACGGGTGCTTTCACGATATTGGGTGTTTGTGACCAATTTTGGCGCAAACAAGTTTATTCATGATGCCCGCTATCCTGAATGGGTATCTAATCTCATGCTGGTGACGAAGGCGAATGGAAAATGGAGGACATGCATCGACTATTCAGACTTGAATAAGGCATGTCCTAAAGATAGTTTTCCTCTTCCAAGGATTGACCGGTTGGTTGATTCGAATACAGGGCACGAATTATTGACTTTTATGGATGCGTACTTGAGGTATATCCAATCCAAATGTATGTCCCTGATCAAGAACACACCATCTTTGTGATGGATGTTTGATTATACTGTTACGTGGTGATGTTGTTTGGATTGAAGAATGTTGGAGCAACCTGTCAACGCTTGGTTAACTAGATGTTTAAAGACCAAATTGGAAGGACAATGGAAGTTTATGTGGATGATATGCTCATGAAGCCACGATAATCAAATGACCACATATGAGACTTGGTAGAGATGTTCGACATCCTACGATATTATAACATGAAAATCAATCCTTTGAAATGTTGATTTGGTGTTGCGTCATGAAAGTTCTTGGGCTTTATTGTCAATGCTCGAGGAATCGAAGTTAATCTTGGGAAGATTTTGGCTATCTGAGATATTCAAGCGCCAAGAACCATTAAGCAAGTGCAAAGTTTGAATGGGAAGGTTAATGCTTTATGTTGGATTATCATCGAAGCAACTGACAAATGCATTCCTTTCTTTGATTTGACTGGGAAGGGAAATAGAAACTTTGAATGGACGCAGGATTATGAAGGCGCGTTTCGAGCTTTGGCGAACCATTTAGAGAGACCCCATGCCTTATCAAAGCCAGTAGATCATGAGGAGTTGCACATTTATTTGGCGCTATCAGCATATGCCATAAGTGTAGCCTTGATTCGTAAGGAGAACCGGATTCGGAGGCCAGTGTATTATGTCAGTAAGCGATTGATAGGAGTAGAAAGGAACCATCCGAAGTTAGAGAAATTGGTGTACTGCTTACTAATCGCATCATGGAAACTCGATCCATACTTCTTGGCATATTCGATTAACATTTACACCGACCAGCCTATACGACAGGTCCAACAACGACCTAAGATGTTTGAGAGGTTGCTTAAATGGAACATCGAGCTCAGCTAGTTTGAAATTACATATCTTCCTCGAAGAACTATCTAGTGTTAAGCATTGGTAGACTCTATACCAGAATTTTCCGTATAATACAATATTTCAGAAGGTAGCAAAATCCCAATTGTGTGATCGAAGTTGTACACCGACGGAGCATCTAATGATCACTGTTTCAGAGCTGGGATTGTACTTATAACCCCTGACAACCGTTCGATTTGCTATGCTTTGAAGCTTGATTTTCCTGTTATCAATAACGAGGCTGAGTATGAAGCGTTGATTGCTAGACTTAAAGATGATAGAGAACTCGGGGTGAAGTCTCTTGAAATCTTTTGCGATCCGCAGCTTGTGGCGTATCAAGTTAGAGGAGACATCATGCTAAAGTACAATGACCTACTTCGTATCTTACCTGAGTTCAGGAGTTGTTGGCAGAATTTGAATACTATGACATTTCACATATCCCATACTAGCAAAACAGGAAGCTGATTCATTAGCAAAGTTCGCTAGTATAGGCGATGTGCAACAGATAGGTATGGTTTTAGTGGAGATATTAAATGCCCCAAGCATAAGTATGATGGAAATTGATCAAGTACTGGAAGCGGAATCAAAGAGGAATCGTGGATGGCTCCATTTAAAGATTATCTATTTCATGGAATCTTGCTTGGCAGGAGGATTGAAAAGCGACAAGTCCTTCACAAAGCTTCCCGGTATATTATGCAAGACGGAGCCAGGTACAGAAAAGGTTTTTTGTTCCTCTACTCTGATGTATCGCACATGAAGAGATAAAGCATGTTATGAAAGAAGTACATGAGGGAGAATGTGGTGATTGAACTATGGGACAATCTCTAGCGAAGAAGGTGCTTTGTTATGGATATTATTAGCCAACTGTAAACTGGGACGTTGCTGATTATGTGAGACGATTGATAAGTGCCAAATATATGTGAAAGTCCCTAGAGCTCCGCCAACAGAGATCACACAAATGGTCAGTCCATAGCCATTCTCTATGTGGAGTATTGATATCATAGGCTCTTTACCAATCTCTAAGGATGGTGCGAAGTACGCTATGGTCATGGTTGATAATTTCACCAAATAGGCCGAGGCAGAACTGTTAGCTAGAATCAAAACCAAGAAAGTGATCAATTTCGTTGTTCGAAACATCATATGTCATTTCGGTCTTCCACAAACTATCGTAATAGATAATGGGACTCGGTTCGATAGTGCTAAATTTTAAGAATTCAGTCGGAGATATCATATTAGAAAAATGGTTTGCGGCGGTCGCTCACCCTCAGGAAAATGGGCAGGCTGAAGCTGTAAACAAAATTATCAAGTATATTTTGAATAATCATTTCGAGAAGGCTAGAGACAAGTGGGTGGATGAACTTTTACGGCACTTTAAGCTCCGCGACTGGCTATAATCCATTCGCTCCTGCTTACGGATCCGAAGTTGTTATCGCGGTGGAACTCAAAGTCTCTTCTCATCGAGTGACTTACTACGACCCCAAAATGAACAAAGATCTTCTCTTGGAATCTTTGGACTTTATAGATGATAAGCACAAAGAAGCCGATTTAAGGGCAGCCTCACACCGACATCGAGTCGCTCGATGTTACAATACTAAAGTGCGATCAAGATCCTTCGAAGTAGGCAATCTCATCTAGAAATGGGTTTTCTAGCACCATCACATATGAATCCAACATGGGCAGGACCATATGTCATTGAACAGAGGCTTGGAGAAGGAAATTTCAAGCTAGCGATTATTGATGGCATTACACTCCCAAGAGTGTGGAATAGCGAGCATTTACGACGCTATTTCACTTAGAACATTTCTTTTATATTTTAGTTCTATTTGCTTTCAGTATTTTCTTTATCATTTGATTTTTCAAATATGTAATAAGATAGATTAGTTTATTCCTTCCCATTTTATGAATAAAGTCTCAAACTTCCTTTACATGAATGATTACTATAGCATTATATGCTATGTACATAAGGAAATTGATAGATATCGATATGTGTGAACAGGTTCCCAGAGTCCCAAATCAGTTAACCGTACTAATCACCGATGGGATCAAATAAGATGAGCTCCGCTAATTTCCTCAATTAAAAGTAACCTTAGATGATTCAAAGGATGGGACACATAATAAGTAACAAATGTCACCTACAATCTGGAGATTAGAAAATTTCTTGCTCGGACTGTGGGATTAAAACAAAATCAAGGCGATCAAAAGGAGTATAAACACCAGACGGTTGTGACCCAAACAACCATGAGGCAACTCTAAGTCACTGGAGCGCGGACTGGAGTATAAACATGATTTTGGTGTGATTGATTGCCCTTTGACAACTCTACGTCCTCGGTGTGGAAACAAGAGTATAAACACAATTCGAATGTGATTGACCACCGATCGACAGCTCTAAGTCCTTGCGATGCAGAATGGAGTATAAACACAATTTGGGTGTGACTGATCGCCCATCAACAACTCCAAGTCACCAGAATGCGGACTGGAGTACAAACACAATTCGGGTGTGGTTGACCGCCCATCGACAGCGCTAACTCCATGGACGGTGGATTGGAGTACAAACACTATTCGGGTGTGACTGACCGCCATAACTCTAAGGCCCTTGAGTGCGGACTGGAGTATAAACATGATTCGGGTGTGACTGACCGCCCATCAAAAACTCTAAGTCCTCGAAGAATGAAATAGAGTATAAACATGATTCGGGTGTGATCTCACTGCCCACGAGATAACTCTACGTCTCCAGAGCATGGGCTAGAGCATGAACATAAATCGAGCCTAAACCAACTGCTCGCCAAACAATTCTAAGTCCCAGAGTGTGGACCGGAGTAGAAACACAACTTAATAGATGGATGGATTTCAGCCATTCTCTATTCCATAAACTCCAACTTGAAATCGGCAAAAGGAATACATATTACTAAAAGCTAAACATGACCACACATTATATCTCCGACTTAATGTTCTTTACGACTTAAGGCAACGACCATAAGGAGGCCTTGAGATGAAGATAGTGAATTGTTAATAGAATTTGCAATCAACAAATTATAGGTACTCCGAAAGGGAAGTAATCATTAACTATCAAAATAACAATTCAAGTGGTCTAATCGAAAAAAAACTTTTATTCACAAGTGTCAAAATTCCAATCCAGGTTATTTCAAAAAACCTGGATTCATATCTATACACTTATTACAAGGGAAAGAAATAATTATTCAAATTATATTCAATAATTGGAAGTAATAGTTACTTCTTCGACTTTCTTTCCCATTTGGATTTTTCGAGGATGGAGCCGCTAAAGCTTCTCTTCCGAGATCCTTTACCGCCTTTGGTCGAAGTGCTTATGGAAGAAGAAGGGATTTCACCAAGGATTGACCTGCCCAATGGAATAACTTGCAATTGTATGAGATCTAGGTCCTTGACTTCCACCTCGGTGGGCTCTCCTTTAACTTCTCGCTTAAACTTCTCCACCTCCTCAATACACTCATTTATGTTGGTTTCAGCACTATGCTCCGAAGCGCCGGTAATTATCACATCATCAGGATCATGGGTAGGAGCGGATCTTCAGTTTTCTCTTTGTTAAGAGCACTAATGATTTGGGCATTAGGCCCTGTAACTTCGACAGTAGTTGGGTCCTCGGTCGCTCTCTCATTCTGTTCTACAGTAGCAGCACTTTTGGGAGTCTGATCAGGGCCCGAAAGACCTGCAAATTTTATCAAAATATGGACATTAGCTAAGGGCCATTGCGCGTGAAGAACAAGAACTATTCGAGTATGAAGAAGTTTAGTATGATACCCCAGCTGGTTGACTTTCCATCGTTGCCAGAGTGCCTACTTCGAAGATGGGAGATAACATTGGTGGTCTGAAGCTAGGCTTGTCCATATCATAGCCGAGATTTTTCTCTGTATCATGAGAAGATGATGGACCAACTATTTGAGTGGGAGAGGAAACCTTAGGATCAGTTCCAGAATACTCAACGATACCCTCTCAATCTTTAGTAGGTGTAGGAGCTTAGAAAAATTGTAGTTTAGCGGCAACCAGATCCGACGGCTCGTTTCCTCAAAGAACTTCTCTCACTATTTCTTCTTCATTAAAATCATCTTCTTCCAACCCTTCTTTCTTTATCTTGATAGTATGTTCCCAGACTTCGACAAGTGATTTGAGGTAACACTCGCCAAGAAAACATAAGTCAAGATGGAGCAGGACCTTCGCATTATATTCAATAATTAGTGGATTGAACAAGTCCTTAATTTTTTTCCTACCAGACTTGATGGCAACCTCCACCTAGGAGTTTGCTTGTTCAAGCACTTCTCTTCTGCCCTCTTCTCGGGTTTCTTCCTTCAGATCTTCAATTTTTGAAAACTATTCGTCGAGTTTTGCATTCAAGCTCCATGCCTCGATTACTTCTTCGTAATATTTCTACGACTCCTCTTGGGCCTCAATTTTCTCCTCTTTATCTTTCATTCGCAATTCTTTGAGCTCGTCAACGAGGCAAGCTATAGTGTTTTTCTCCTTTTTGTAAGGGGTACTTTTCCTAAGCTAGCGCGTCATTGCATTGAAGCGCCGCATCATGTTTCTTCTTGTGATAAATCTCCAGGCGACTAACTACCTCTGATGTCTCCTTTATGTTCTTTTTAGCTTCTGCAAGTTGGGTCTTGTATTCATGCAACTCAGCATCATGATGCTTGATTATATCTTTATCGTGAATAGCATCCAACTTGAGATGATTGATTTCATGCTGATGCTCTATGGAGTGTTCGAAAACTTTCTCGACCAAATGAATGAACGATTTATGTTGAACGAATACGTTGTTCATGCATGCAAATGAAATCTCTTTGGCATGTACAGTAATAACGTGTACAAAGGAGAGGAATTTGAGTCCGTTGGAGAATATCTTTGATAAAGTGGCTTTAAGTTCAGCCAACTTTGCAGATGTAGAAGAGTCGAGAGTATTAGTCGGTGGAAGTGGATCAGAAGTGGTGAGTGGATGCTTATCAGATCGATGCTCACGTGACTGACTTAAAGTAGAAGAGCCAGAATGTTGCTTATGAGGCACAACGGCATGAGCACCGCAATAGGAAGATTTTTTTTCCACTATGAGCAGGAAGGATAGAATGTTCATCCTGGTAAGACGTATGGCATTGAGACTTTCACTTGGAAGAGGAGTAAGACACCTACGAATGATAATGTTTGTCTCGCCCTTCGTCCTTATCCTATGTCAAGAGAACTCTAAAGTCCGGCTTAGGCGATGATAAGCAGAAGAGCTTCGTAGGCAATCAAAGGCACTTGATTGAGAAATTGTACCTGTAAGAAAGTAAAAGGGTATTAGAAGTTGTCGTACGAGAAACCAAAAAAAAATGTGTAGTGGAGTGCTTGAGATTGTGAGTGTCCTAGTGTTCCCCCAACGGATCGGTAACGGTAGCTTTACTCATGGGTGCGCTCTCCTCTCTATTAAAAGGTTGGGTGCCTTTATCGCTTCCGGTAGGAACGTTAAGTCCTTTGAAGTTTATATTTGGAAATTTATAGGACACAATGTCGTCTAGAATTGGGATATTGGAGAGTCCTTTCAACGAGCTTTCTAAATGTTGGGAAAATGATTTCTCTTCGAGAGGAGTAATAACAAACTCCGGGTCTGATGTAGTTTTTCTTCTACGTAGCCGGTATACTAACTTCTCCTTTCTCTTTAGAGGTGTTTGCAATTGTCAAACCTTCGAGGGTCCAACTATAAAAGCTTTCCCCAAGGCCAGCATCATCATCTCCCGGCTTATCAGCATGAGAATCTTTAATTTCACCCTCCTCTATATCTTGCTGAGTCCCTTCAGTAGGTGCACGACGGGGTTGATTGTTTTTCTCTTCATTCGACAAGGATCTTTGGAACTACCTTATTTTCGATGAGTCTAATTCTACGACGTCTTCCAAAAGGCCGATTAAAGATTGTTGTTCGTCAATCATGAGGAGTTTAATATCCCAGTCCTCAACGCGAGTAGCACGGATAGCGGCAATGACTCTAGAAATCTCGGCACCTTCCAGACATGGATGAACACCTGAAAGAGCTTTGGATGTTAGTATATTCAAAGGAAAAATTATGACTTCAATCATTGAACTTAAAAGAAAAGTGGAAGCAGCACTTACGTCCTTCTAACCATCTTCTTGCAAATTCGGTAGAACGTTGCATGTAGAACATTCGTGCTTAAATAATGAAAGCTTGTTCCAGGGGCCCATCAAAACTTGACAGTTCGGCGAAGGTTCAAGGAAGACATAAGAAGGCATCCTGATCGTCTTTTGAAGTTGTCGATAAAGATTATGTCTTCGAAGTTGGCAGATGGAATAGAACATTCATGAATAAGAGGAAAGTCTCGTGAATGAAAGCAGTTTATGGGATGCAACTGAGTAGGGGCGATCCAAAGATACCTCAGTATCTCCTGGACGAAGGAGTTAAAAGTTTGAATGCATCCAACCCAGCACATAAATTTGTTGCACGCTGAATATCTGGCTAGGGGCACGTGAGGTCAATCCATTCCTTCGTAGGAACTAAAACATGCTCAAACAAAATCCCATGGATGGAACATAATCGGCGAAGAGCGGCTTCGCCGATTCGAGAAGCTTATAAATCGATAGTGTTATACAGAACAATGGCACCCTCGATGGCATCAGGAGTAGGGCTGATGGTTCCATTGGAAGAATTGGAATATTTGAAAAGAGATCAATTTATGGATTATACGCTTTCGCTCGTTTTGCATGATGGCTTGGAGAAGGCCCTCCGGATATAGTGGCAGAACTTGATTTTGCTTCAGAACCGATGTGTTTTTCCGCTGAATCAGAAGACATGTTGGTTGAACGCTTCATTCATCTGAAATATAAGCCAGCTATACTTAGTAGACAATCAAGATTAGAAATAATAACCTGCTCCCCACGTGTCAAGTGTGAACTAGTGTAGTGTAGTGTGAAACAAGCATAAATAGTTTGAAATCAAAAAAGCAAGAATGAAATGACGAGACTCGGAGTTTTGTCCAAAGAGCCCATCATCGTTGACCATCTCAATTAACTAGAAAGTTTATTAGCAACGGAAGTTTTGGAATCGATGGATCAGCATATTGAATTATGAAGGCTATTATCTAAGCTTGTTAGCAAATTTATTACTTAGTTCAAATTGAGATGTCCAAAAGTTTGATCATTTAATCTTAAGTTTGACAGTCCAAGTATGCAAATGGAATTGTCCTTTGTCATCTTATATTCAGGCTAGGAAATATGATGTTAAGTGCTCAAATGACTTAGATTAGATTTGTCTTTAGTGTTAATATCGATCCCTCCACTCTATACTGATACCTTACCGCAACCGTTTTATACCGATCCCTATTCCAGGCCAAACACCACTGATCGCTCAACTTAAGACATCTACATCGATCCCACATTAATGTTATAACCTACCAATCCCTCGCAAAGCGACCACAATACCGATCCCTCATCAGTACAACTTCCTGCGGAACTTTTTCCTAAACTGCCCACACTGATCCCTCACCAAATTATTCTCTACCGATCTCTTTCATTCAATCTCACACCGATCCCTCTCCAACCAATTCCAAAATACAACTCTCCTTTATCCCTTTAACTATAAAGCACCTTCTCAGTGAATCCCTACTTCTCCTTCTACATTCCCTTCTTCTTCTTCACCTTTACCTTATATCCTAACGCAACCCATCAATCCATCTGCCTAAAAGATACTTGAACTCATCACCCTACGCTCGTGGTAAAAGCTCACAACTCACAACTTAATTGCATGATTGAAGGAGATTTCGTACCTATATATATATATATATATATATATATATATATATATATATCTAGTTTAGCTAAAGTCGAGTGTTCGAGTTTGTGGGTTGAAGATGGAGGAAAGACAACTTTGAGGAATTACTTGATTTCGTGTTTTGATTTAATTCTAAAGTTGGACAATACTCGTTCATTAAGGAGATTTTGCAAAGCCCACGGTTTGGCCGAAAAGCTTGTGCGTGGGCAAGGGAAGTAAGAATGATAAAGTAAAAAAGTGAAATATGGAAAGGAAGAAGACTTGTATTTATATACGGAGCTATGGTGCATGAACCGGTCGCATCAGGTGGAGCAAGTCAAAAGTGAAAAGAGATCGGTGTTAGGACTTGCTGATCCCTATTCACGTGTACCTAGCAAGGAATCGACAGGTCGAATGCCGATCCCTCCGAAAAAATGGTGAATGATGAATGATTATGAAGGATCGACTGCAGATATGAGCATTTGGAATACTATAAAAACTAGCAACGGACTGTGAACGTTCGAACATGTCCAGGAGCCAATAACTGAAACGTGCATGTGAATATGCACATGAAAGATTTTAGAATTCAACTTTTTTAAATCAATTGAAATTGCAATCAAGCCCAAAAATTTCAAGTTCGAGATCGATTAAGATAAAAGAAGGCCTATGAGTCCCACATGACTGAATGTGTATATGCTAACGAAATACAACATCATACTTCTATTATTAGAAGTCAATAAAGAAATAAACAATTAGTTAGGAAGCTGGATGGGCATCTTTCCGACAATTCATACATTTTTCAATTCAAAGCACATCATGTTACTTACAAGACGTACTTTGGGGGGTAAGTGTTATCTGATATCCTGATCCGGCTATATTGGGTTGATCATGCAAGATGGATTCGACTGTTGTCAAGAAGGATGACAATGAAGCAATGGTTATAGGACCTGAAAATAGATTTTAGATAGTTACACAAAGCCTAGATTGAATGGAGTTGGTAGATGGACGATGCATGATGCTAAAAATATGGGAAATAACTTGAATTAGCAAAGGGTCGTCATAATTATTTAGATGGATCGTTAACATGGATGGAATATTTGAGGGATCGGCATGGGTAATGAGGCGTAGTTTAACATGACTTGTTAGCACTCGAGGGTTCAATATAGTAATCTGGAGCAGCATAGTCTGGTTGAAGTACATGGATCGATGTAGTGTTGAGTCAGAGGAGGGATCGTTATGTTGTGATGTAGGCCAAGGGATATACGCGAGTGAGTAAGAATCAGAATAGTTGCATAGACAAGAGGGGTCGGTATTATTGATGGCGCTTGGCTCGGTATGTTGAGTAATTAGAGGGATCAGCACGGGCCATCAGATGGATCGGCAGGCAAAGCATGAAGCTAAATAAGGGGGATCGGCATTACATAATAGGGTTCAGAGTATACGAATAACTGGAGGGATCGGGATGGTATAATATGGAGGGGTCGGCAGAGATAACTCTAAAGTGAATTCGAGCCGAAGATTAAGCAAAAACTCAAGCTCCACTCATCCCATCAACATGAAATTTGGAGAGCCATCACATCTAAGCATATAAGAGCTACCATATGGGTCGCTGCCCCAAATTCAACAAATGGAGGGCTCGATACTGATCCTTATACATTGATATTTCGGCCTAGCGCCCCCTATGCTGGGCCCATATGGATGGAGAGGTCCTGTTGCCGAAGTTCCAGACAGATTGGTGGTCACCTTCACCCATAAATACAGGCCTAGGGGGTCATTCTAAGGATATTTACGATGTCGGTTACATAACATTTTATTGTAATCAACTTCCTCCATTATTCTCCTGCCTCTTGCTATTTCTTTCTGTAATCGAAATTAACGTGAATCAATAAAGAGAATATTCACAGTGGATGTAGGAAATCAACACCGAACCACTATAAATCTTGTTGTTATTGTTTTCTGCTATGATTTGCTCATTGTTTTGATGCATTCCTTTATTTTCATTTATTTTATTCATTTAATTTGCTACACAAACCCATTCTCGGATGTTCGTGGCCAATTTGGTTACAAACAAACTGTACTTGCTACACTACTAATATATGGTAGCCTTAACATTTTTCATAAGATGGCAACTATATTAAAATAGATAGGGCAATAGATGCCTTGAGGATCCAAATTCCACTGGATTCCTTCACACTCATACAACCAATAACTTGAAATATATGTCCTATGGACCACATAATTACCTGTATCATCTCCAGGATGTGAGGCTCATGAGGCTATGCTCAATTTCTTTAAAGCCACGCTTTGCCTTTAACAATGCCATGCTTTATTCTTCCACAAAGCACTTTCCACCTATAATGCCACATTTCCAATCCTTAATCACACAACTAATTTCTACAAACCTATAACTCTTGAGCTCGTACGTCTCAGCAAAGGGTGTTAAGCTAAGAGAAATTGCCTTCTCCACCACCGAGTACATAATACATTGATAGAAATTAATTAATATAATCAAAAATGCACTTTTAGACTCTCATCCATACAAGTTCATTTTGGGACTGAATGAAACCAAAAGCACTCTTCCTACCACTTCCTTTTTTACGAATCACCCCTAGGATCAGTAGCGAATAGCCCTTGTAATCCAATGATTTCAAAACATGACAGACCCACTGCTATAAAAAATGTCTGTATATTGGGAGCTACCCAGAGAATGTCAACAAGAAGTCCTTCGGCCATGAGATCTTCGGTCTTTAATACCACAAAGATTTCAGAATATAGACACCACTGCCATATAAATATAATTTGGGTTAAATCCTTGGTACTCGTGATAGCAATCCCTACATTCTCAAGATCTTCGATCTTCAAAAATCATCATCTTCAACATGTCTTCACTTCAGAATGTATACATGGTTCGAAGTTTTTATTCAGATAGGAATTGCCCAAATCCAACCGTAGTTCCTCCAAACCAATAATCACTTAAAAAAATGTTAAGTTCATATGTGATTATCAAGCTTCATTCAATTTAATTCATCTTTTTATTCATTCAAAGATATCTCAGAGAGGCATATTATTTTAAATTATTCCATTTATCTTCTTAGTAGTATATGCAAGCATCAAGCCTTATTTGTGAAATCCTTTGGTTAATAAAACCCCTTTTTAAATCCTGGAATAATTCAAATCGTTTCGTTATTTACTTGGGAAAAAATTTCCAAATTATTTATTTAAATCTAAGTCAAAGATTTTTATATTCAAATCATAACATTCTAATGGGCCAAAACAACATTATTGAAGACATGGTTTACTATAAACCCCAAACAAATTTGTATTGAGTAAAAGACTAGACTAATCATACCTTGATGAACTTTCATATTCAAATAAAACTATTTGTGGAATATCGATGAAATCACCTTTTAAGTTCAGGTGGATAGTACAATTTCCCTCCTCAGACCTTAATACAAAGTTTGACCAGAATATCCTTATACTATGAAAACTTTGGTTTAATTAACTCTTTTGAAAATTACTTACTTTTGGAAAAACTTAAATGAGATCTTTTTGTAGAGCATTTGGGCTATCCCTTTGATCTGTTCCATCCCTCGTCTAAAAGAGAAAACAAAGGCTAGGTATGTTCAGGGCACTGGTTGCTTCATTACTAACGTTAGTAACACACCTTGTTTTACCATTTTGATCTCACAAGCCAGACAAATGCACTAGTTTTTTCCGCATATTCCTTTCATTTTTAGAAATAATTTATAAAACTTCCAACTCATTATATAAAACACTTAATAATTTTTTTTAAACATTTATAAAAGATATGAAAAAGAATGGTTAAGTATACAATCATATTTCATAATTTATTTAAAACTGCTGCGAAAAGTGGTGGAAAAGTGTTTTAAAAGCTATATTGATCAAACGAATTTTCTATCTTTTGGAAATTCATTTATATAACTCAAATATCTTTTAAAACATTTTAAAAGATTTATAGAATTTTACCCATATTTTAAAAAAAAAAATCAAAAAATATCATTTTAAAGGAATTACCTTTGTGGATTCCGAACTGCAAAACCACAATTATTTTTGAAAACTCGTTTTGTATTTAAATAAAAATATACAAGATAAAATCTTAATTTTCTTTGTTCGTTTAAAAAATATGTATCCAATAGTCCAAAAAATCATTATCTCAAAAAATTCCGAGCTATATTCCATTCTCTATATTTGTTTGAATTCTTCGATGTGAAACCGCAAACTACCGTTACGCGGCGCGTCTAGTTTTGACTTAATTTTCAATTTCTTTTCAAACTTCATGGAAATACTTTTATATGTTCATAAAATATTTCTAAACCATTTTACACTCATTTAAACAAATACTTTTCATATTCTAAACCCATTTTACATTTCATTTCATTCTATATTATTATATTATAATATCATTTTCAACCATTTTAGATATTTTAAAATCATTAAGAGGCTAAATAATTTCCATACACATACTTATATGGATTTGATTCTCATTAAATTAACAATGGTTAATTTCTAACATTTCCCTTATCATATATCAAACCAAGTAATCATCCATATTAACATCCATATATTCAAAAAAGTAATCACACATTTAATCATCCAATATATATATATATATATATATATATATATATATATATTATATTTTGATATCATTAAACATGGAATTATTTAGAAATTAATTAGTAAATTTAAATCTGAGCAATCACCTTTGTCTCTGACAAATTCTTCCTAACAACATTCTTATCAACCAACGCTTCACCAAACCATTATTATCTTCAACTAATCATTATTTACTCCATTAAAACATCGTCAAAGCCTTTATTCTTCCTCTTAAATCACATGCATATGACCTCCTTCCACTTTCTTGCTCGTGATCACCTTCCTCCATCACTATTCTATATGTCAACACCACCTCCATCCCCATAGGCTTAGCCTCCACAGGTTCCATCACCTCCTTCATCATTCTTCAACTTTTTAGGTGCTAAACCATGTTTAAATGATGATATAAGAACTTTGGCAAAGTGTGGCAGAGTTTGAAATTGGTTTGATATGTTTTTAAGAAAGTGAGTCAAGAAAGAGAAGAGAAGAAGCCATTAAAGAAGAGAAGTAAAAATGAGGAAGCTAAGAAAAGAATAAATGAAATTGTGTTGAAATGAAAGTATAAGTTTCCATATTTATAGCCTTAGAACCCTTAACCTTTAAGGAATGTAATTTGCCAAAAATACCCTTCCTTAACCATAAAGTAAATATGCTTTTTTCAACACTTACTATCATCAGATCATTTCATTACTTTATGTCATCTTTACTTAATATTTAAGCGATGCATTTGGATGGAAAAGTGGATTAAAATGAAGATTTGTTTGGTTTTAATGTGATTTGATTCGACTTGTGTTGGATATGATGAAAATATTTTCTTTGTAGTACTTTTGTTTACGTAATTAAACACTTAGCTTAATTAATCCTTAGTTAACAATAGCGAGGTGTTTAATCCTTAGTTAATATAAGAGAGGTGCTTATATCCTTGTTAATGTTTTTATATAATAACTATCCAAGTTGCAAAATGTTTACACAACTTATATTAAACAAAACGTTGATTTTTGAAAAAAAAATTCCGATCATATTTTCTGTTTTTAATTAAACTATTTATTTATGTCAAAAACTTGAAAATAAGTTTATTACCATCTTTAAATAAGTAACAAGTTTATTTAAGTTATAAAACCATATATAATAATATTAAAATCCAATTGTAAAAATACGATGTTGATTTATCAAAATGCGACGAAATTTGTCAAACATTATAAAACAAGTATTTATATAGTTATATAAGTTTTATCAACCAATTAATATCAAAATATAAAAATTCAGGAAAATAATTATTTATCATTAAAAACAAAATTGAACGTATATCTAATTTTATCGAGAACCGGCTTTTGTCACTTTTCATCGAAAATCCAAACTTCTTGATTTTGTAATTAAATTTTAAAAATAAGTTTATCATTTTTATTTATTATACAAAACATGATTATTTAAATTTGAAAAATCAATATTTTAATATTTTAAAGATAATTAAATATACCATTTAAAAGTGATAAAAATACGGGTTGTTACAAATGTACTCAACCTTGCAATTAATAATATAGTTCATTCAGGTAACAACACATCTTTTTAGCATGTAAGATGGATTTTCGCAATTCCACTAGTAGTAGAATAGAAAGAGCTATTTGACATCTGTAATTTCAAAAGTTCCTTAATTTTAAAAGTCTTCAATCCACATAATGAATTACTATGGAACTTTACTTTTAACCGTGCCTTTAAAAGCACTGCCTTAACATATTTTATTCTACTTTATGCAATGTTAGAGCATTATCCTTAGATAAAAAGAGCGATATTAAACTCTGGTTTTGGGATAAAAGCTAAATTAACTCCTCACGCTCAATTTACGAAGTTTTAAATTACTCAAAGGCCAAAACTAGTTACATTCAAATTAATTTGTAAAGCTAACTCCCCTCCAAAAACAAAATTGCAAATGTGGCTAGTCCTTTATAAAAAAATTAAATACCATCGAATTCATAAAGGAAAGAATTTAATTGCACACTAAAAGTGCCTTTTTTGCGATATAAACCTAGAAAACGTAACACATTTATATTATTACTATTCTTTCACTTATTCTATTCTTGTGTACACCCTCAATGTATTTGACTTGACATAGCTAAAACTGAATTACACCGTGTGTTTTACTAGAGGATACTTAGATTCAAATAGTCTAAAAATTATAGAATTTTAATTGAAATCGTCTTCAATATCACATATTAGTATATATGTTTTAAATGAAACCAAAGGATATTTGATAATTTCAACACTCCATACTACAATCTAATTTACATCATTATGCAATTCATTTACAACTGAGTTGCAAACCCTAATTATAAACTGGCCAAAAAATAAATGTTTTTCAAAAATTTCCTTAAAAAGGTAAAAAATTGTAATGAAATTTTAAGGGGTAAAATTGCTCATAATGGTGTGATACACAACAATGCGTTAAGTAATGAAATAATTGCTAATTTCAACAAAGAAAACCTATCTACAACCTACTCTGGATTGATAACTGATTTAGTTTTACTTTATGATTTCATCTTCCTTTATCACTTATATATGTATATATATGTGTGTGCTGAATTCATGTCCGTTGGGTATTTCATCTCTAGAAGTTAGTGGAGATTGGTCCACTATGTATATGGAACAGGCACTTATTTGTCTGTTCATAGAGGCGGGATCACTTTACGAGTTAAGGTTATATTGTCATATTTCCAATCTGACAATGGTTTAATCTTTTGCCATACTATTTGCCTACCATGCTTGACTTTGTTGTTTTTCTCGACTCTCCTAGTGGCTCTCTTGGTTCTTTTAGCAAATCATCTTATCTTATTTTATTTTATCATCCATCCACTCCCATGTTTGGTTTAAGATTAATGTATTCGGTCTTAGGTTCGAGAAGGGTTTTCTTTTTCTTATTTGTACTAGTGGGTTATTGCTACATGCCAGGCTTATTTTCAACTTCTATGTTGAGGGTAAAATTAAATTATATGAGTGCTCTCATATACTAGAGGGTCGCTCATTTTACTAAAATAAATAAATCATTATACTCTCATTTTAACATAGTATTATCTTATATGATCATTTATATCACTCAATATTGTTTATATGTTAATTTCATGTCACTACATCAATATATTTCATTAATCATTATATTACTATTCTTTCTTAGTACAGTAATCATTATTTAATCTCTAAAAGTATAATGGACAATATCTGGCTTATATTATGCATAAATTAGTTTTCAAATTCATGTATTTGTATCCCATTTTCTAACTTTAAAACACAACTTTCTCTTGGGATTCAAACCAAGTGGATTTCTGACCCAGGGTACCTGTTTCTCTATAAATACCAATCCTAACGCAACTAGAAAAGGATCTTGGCTGATCTTTACTCTGCTTATCTTCTTCATGATAATCACCTTAGCTGCTATTGTTGGCAGTTCTAAGTTATAGAACCTATCAAACTCTTGTACTGGGGACTTGCATTCTTTAATTCTCTGTAATAAATAATCAATAAAACTATAAAGTGGACATTGGCTAGAGATTGCCAAACCACTACAAAAATCATGAATCTCCCTATTTTTTTTTCTATTATTTTCTCTATTATCTTCTAGATCTAGGTCCCAAAGGTTCCATACAATTTATCTTTAGGTATCGATCCATTTTTGGCACCAACAGTTTGGTGCATTCACTATAAAATCCAGCTCAGGGTTAGATCTAGCTTGTTATTTTGGATTTAAAGAAGTCTAGGAGTTAGATCTAGAAGTTTTGTTTAGGAAGTTTGAAAACTTGCTATCGGAGATCAATGGCATCTAGAGAAGGAAAATCTACATCCGGTAGATCCTTAGGAGCAGTAGCTAGTAGTGATAAGGGAAACACTCACCAAATGGAGGTTAATAACAAACGCATGGTATCGGGCTCTTCTTATCATATAATGATGTTACGATTGGAAAGCTTGATAAAATGATGCGAGAGCTTAACGGAAAGATGTATTATATAGCCATAAAGCTCTAATGGACAAGATGTATTCTTTCCTAAATTTGCAGCCGCTAAGGACAAGGAACGTTAGGTAGGAAACTTCTCCTACTATAGAATAATAGAACTCTTTAGCTTTTGGCCAAAACAGAAGGAATAGGAAGCAAAAACAGAAAGAAGCGTCTACCGGAGTTAAAGGAATTGTTGTAATAGGAAGTAGAAGACTTTCCGCTTCAAGAAAACAAACCAATACCGAGAGTTATCCTCTCAGCAGTGAAAGGAATTAAAGGATTAATAATGCACAAGAAGTGGATGCTATGATAGTTTCTGTTGAGGAAGATGATGCGTAGCTTGTTGGTGATGATTTGGAGTTGGCTGTTCATGTTGATCAAGGTGGAATCTAGACAACCGCGGCTCAACCAGTTGTATGTCCATGATATAACGAAGGAATGGTTCTCCTAGAGATAGAAGGACCTAGACATCAGTTGGAAAAATGAGACCATATCTGGAATCAAACATTTAGCATAGCCCCTTACAGTTGACCTTCACATTACCGTGCCAGCAAGGAGTACATCGCTTGAATGGTCGAACATTAGTAAAAGAAAGTAGGGGTAGAAAGTGCTAGGATTGGGGCTCCGCACTGAGTCGAACCCTATTCATTGAAAATATATTAAGAGAAGAATGACCTAGAAAATTCACTATGCCAGCGATGCCATTATACAATGAAACTACTGATCCTGGACAACACTTACTCAAATACAAATGGCATATGGATGGTGCTAGAGCTACGGATGTTGTCTACTTAGGTGTTTCCTTATCTTCATAGAAGGAGTTTCTTTAATGTGGTTTACTAGGCTCGCACTTTATTTGTTTTTGATGAATCAGCTAATAAGTTTCTAGAGTAGTTTAGGACCCACATTACTCAACTTAAGGATGTGATATCCCTATCCGGCTTGTCACAAGGACCCATGGAATCACTAAAAGTTTTCTTGAATTGATTCGACATCGCTGTTACGGTGGTTAGAAGTCCGAAGGATAATCTAATATGTATGGAACTTGTCCGACGCATTCACCTGGATATGGACTTTTATAGGTGGTTTAAGATGAAACAACCAACAAGTTTGGACGAATTCCATCGAAAGGCGGACTAGTTTATGCGATTAGAAGAATGAAGCTTAGTTGAAGGAAAGGTTAGCGATGGACAAGCGAAGGATTAATTCAAATCAATATGGCAGTTAAATAGGATTAAGGAAACTCTAGTGGAATTGCAGGAATCGTCGAAAAATCTAAGAGCCGTAAAAGGAGGAGCCAAAACCGTAGTGGTAGGCATAATGTGAATATGAAGCATCACCGAAGCATGCAAAAAGAAGATTATACACCTCTGGATGACATACTGGAAAATATCTATCTTGCCACTCAGGAAACGAGTAGTATAACATACCAGTCAAGAGGGAATCGATGGAGCAGCAAAAGCAATCTGGGAAATACTACCATTTTGATGAAATGCATGGGCATAACACCTAGTGTCGTCACCTGATGGATTTGATTGAGGAGCTTATATGGAAGAACAAGCTCCAGCAATACGTGAAGCAACAAAAAAACTTTGAAAAGCTATCAGACCACAAAGCCGATCAACTCAAGGAAAACCACCTAGACCCTACGGAGAGGGGTTCAAGAGTACAGATAGAAGACTGGTGATTAGTATTGCAATAGGAGGACCTACCCTAGTGGAGAGAGCTGGGGTGAGATGGAAAGATATGCGAGTTCACTGAAACATGCACCGTAGGAAAGTTGTTATGCTGTCGAAGACAAAGCTTCGGTTAAGAAATAAAATAATACTGATGGGGTTAAGGTACCGACTCTCGATCCACCGGTGAATACAAATACAATTGGACTAGCAGTTGTGCGTCGACTTTTTATGGATAACGGAAGCTTAGTTAACAGTCTATTCAGAAAGACTTTCAACCAGATGAAAAATGGTATAAAGGATGTGACTGCCTGCAAGATGAAGATCAAGGGATTTAAAGGTGATGCTAAACAGCCAGTCGGGACGATCGACTAGACTATAGAGCTTAACGAAGGAAAATGTA
Source organism: Allium cepa (assembly GCA_030765085.1). Taxonomy (NCBI): domain Eukaryota; kingdom Viridiplantae; phylum Streptophyta; class Magnoliopsida; order Asparagales; family Amaryllidaceae; genus Allium; species Allium cepa. The sequence continues at coordinate 567,505,400 of CM060928.1, read as the reverse complement.
GTTTGGTGCACATTCAAATATTTGTTATTATCGATGAGTACTCAGCATACAATGCTTTCTTAGGCTGACCGACCCTAGCTGATGTTAGGATTGCTTTGGCCCCATGATGCTAAACTATGAAGTTCTATATATAGAATGGAATTGGAGTATTATAAGAGAACTAAAGTGTTGCAAGGAAATGCTATGTTGCAGAACTACAAGAAGCTAAACGTCAGGAGAAAGGAAAGAATGTGGGGAAGATCTCCATATTCAAGAACCACAAGCATAGCAATTATAGAACGACCCTAGGCTCGAAGACTATAATCGATTTGACAAGTGTATGGATCCCTAAATTTACAGGTGGCACGACGGAGCTTATGGTGAATGTCCCTGTTGATATGGATCACCCTACTTATGTATTGGAGATTGGATCTTAGTTAGGAATTGGATAATGTAAGGAACTGATTAATTTCCTTTGAGGAAATCTGGATGTGTTAGCTTGGATGTAGGCTGGTATGTGTAGGATATCACCGAAGTTGGCGCGCCACGCGTAAAATATCCATCCTATCAATGGAACAGAAAAGACGCAGCCTTGGTCTGGATTGATCCACTAAGTTGAAGGAAGAAGTGAATAGACTGTTGGGCTTTATCGACGACACTTTATACCCTCAATGGGTATTTAACGCTGTATTGATCAAAAAATCTAATGGAAGTGGCGAACGTGCATCGATTACTTGGATCCAAACAAAGCTTGCCCCAAGGATAGATCTCATTTGCCTAGAATTGACCAGCTCTTTGATGGAACAGTGGGGCATGAATTGCTCTCATTTGTGGATGCTTACTCTAGATAAAATCAGATCATGATGCATGAGTTGGATCAGTAGAATACTAGTTTTATCATAGATTTGAAAAACGACATGTTTGTCCCTTACCCACTGGGTTTGAAAAACGACATGTCATTGGGTTTGAAAAACGCTGGACCTGCATACCAACGATTGGAAAATACAATGTGGAAGCACCAAATTGGACCAGATAATGGAGGTATATATAGACGACATGTTTGTGAAGTCACAGGTACCTCAAAATCATTTGAATGATCTATCAGAGATGTTGGAAATACAGTGGAAATATGGAATGAAGTTAAACCCTTTGATATTTTCCATTTGTACTGCTCTAGGAAATTTACATAGTTTTATTGTGAATGTTAGGGGTATGGAAGCCAATCCAAAATAGATTGATCCCTTGCGAAATGTCAGAGCCCCAACAACAAAGAACAACTTCAGAGCTTAAATTGAAAGATCGCCGCTTTGAGCCGATTAATCTCAAAAGAAACAGATAACTGCATATCTTTCTTTGATGCCTTCAAGAAGGGTAAAAAGAACTTTGAATGGAATCAAGATTGTCAAAATGCCATTGAGGAGTTATTAAGGAACATGGAAATGCCACTGGTCTTATCCAAACTGTTGGACAAGGAGGGCTTATTTGTCTATCCAGCAATATCTGCCTACGTACTAAGTGCAACATTAGTGCACAAGGACGAAAGGATTTAGAGATCGATGCACTACATCAACAAGCAGCTTACAAAAGGAGAAAAGAACTACCCAAAGTTGGTGAGAATTGCATACTGCTTGCTAACTACATCAAGGAAGTCACGATCATATTTTTAGATTCATCCAATCAAATGATTAATAGATAAGCATCCGAAGGTTGTTTTGTACTAATTTGGGACCTAGGGAAGGTTGCTAAAATGGATATCAAGTCGAGTTAGTATGATATTACTTGCCATTTGAGAAGAGCGATAAACGAGCAGGCGTTGGCAAACTTCATCAACGAGTTTACCTTATGATGGTGAAGAAGTGGATGCTATTGTCGTTGCTCCTCATCGGAAATTGTTTATCGACAGTGCTTCAAATGAATTCAGCTCGAGGTAGAGTAATGTTTGAAACATTAAAAGGACAATCGACTTGCTACGCACTAAAACTAGAACTCTCTACTATAAACAACGAAGCGAAGTGTGAGGCATTAATAGCATGATTGAAAATAACAAAGGAACTAGCTATAAAGATGTTGCACATATTTAGTGACTCACAACAGGTTATCTGCCAAATCAAAAAGGAGTATCAGGCTATAGGCACATGACTAGCCCCTTACCCATCGATAGCGTCACACATTAACTCACATTCCTAAGGAAAAGAACACGAAGGTTGATTAATGTAACGACCTAGAATTTTAATTAATGAAATTAGAATATTTAATTGATTTAAATATTGAAAGTTGATTTTATATATAAATAGTTAAATTGCAAGTATAATGGTTATATGAATATATATGGAGTTGTTAAAATAATTTGATTCTGAATTTAATGTGAATGGAAATAATTTCTAAAGTTGATTTAAATTCCATTTGAATTGGAATGAGATTAGATAATTTTAAATTGATTAAAAAGTGATTAAACAAAAATTGGGAACATATATTAATTTAACGAGTGAAAATAACCATTCGGGACACTGTCTCAGAGGTGGATGAAACTTATTTCATTGCATCCATAATAGTGAGTTATTATAGGATTTCAAATTTTGTGTCAATCGGACTTACGTTTTGGTGTGCGAAGCAGAAGCGCATAAAAATTTATTTAACTAAATTTAATTAAAATAATTCTATTCGAAAACCTATCTTCCAAGTATGATGGAATTGGCTCCCGATATGTATTCCATTGTGTTCAGAATAAGGGTATAATAATTGTGAACGCTAGGCGCCACGCATCGATTGGAGTTTGAAAATATTTCGTGTGAATATTGCATGAATAGTAATTTTTAATTGGTTATAAATAGAAGCTACCCTCACCATTTCTACCCTAAACCTAGCTCAGAAAAAGTCAGCCGCCACCTCATAAATGAATGGCCAACGAGCTCTTGTTTTCCTCCTCGATTATCTCCGCCTCCAAGCAAAATCGTCGAAAACTTTCAGCTAAGAAATGGAAGTGCTCATCGAGTGCTATAAGATCAATGGTGAGATCGCCTAATTTGCAGCGAGGAGGGAACTATGGCACCGCATTCGACCGTCGTTCGCTTTCGATTTCGAGGCACTAGAAGCAAAGTCAAGGGTCATCGCGATCATCGTTGGCTTGTTGACGTTCAAGTGATCCTCGAGTGAAGTCAGGATGAAGCCTGATGAAGCTGAGGAGGCCACGGCGTTGGATGAAGTTGAACGACGAGGTGGATTCGGCTGTAACATGCGAACGATGATGGAGAGGGAGGATTAAGGTTTAAATGTGGATTTATTTTTATTAATTACGTAATTAGTTTAAATGTTAATTATATTATATAATTCGAATGTTTAAAATAGCACAACTTATTCATATGAGGTCGAAATTAAACGAAACAAGTTGCATGATATTCGTATCTGCGAGATCTAGGATGTGGAACTGAATTTTTCAAGGTCTAAGCTATTGGGTTTCGTGCTAAAATCAAACGCCTATTTGATTTTGGACGAACCATAACACGGAAGCAGCAATGGAAATCAAGGTGAGTAAATCTCACCCATTTTGGGATAATTCGTTTTATTTTAAAATGTGAAAATTATCTATTGGTTGATTGGATGAATTGATAAATTATTATTATCGGTTGGATGATATATTATATATATTCGTGTATATATATATATATATGTAGTTTGGTATATTCCCGCCAATTGGAGCGGATGTGACACTATACGCCCCATATAATAGCGGATGTGACACTATGCGCCCCACATTATTGGAGCCAATTGGAGTGGTTGTAGGGAGACAGGTTGGAAGGATCCAACTGGACTTCTCAAATATTTGTTTTTAATTTCACCTATGGTGATACATGATGTGTTAGAATAACCTGTTATAGATTATGTTACGATTTGATTTATTGGATGTTGTAGTAGCACTGGCCTTAATTTTGGTATTATAAATACAATAAATAATGTTTTTGAGTTTAAAAAGGGAATTCAAAGGCGATTTTGGAAATGAAAATATTTATATTGGAATTTGGATTATCTAAAAAGGAATTGATTTGGATAAAATAAATAAATTTGATTTTAGATATTAGTTAGCTATTTCGTAAAATGGTTTCAAGTCAAAATCGAGATTTGAATGGTTTTGGAATATAGTTCGGATTTATTAATAAAAAGATTTATAAATGGGATTTTAAGTAGAAATCAATTTATAAATAGAGTTGTTTAATATGAATCAATTATTAACAGGGATATGAGAGCTGAGTTTATAAATTTTTGAACGATGTTTATAAATAAAGTGAAATGATTTTCATTTGATAAGTTAGAAATATAAATTCACAGTGTGGAGTTATATCGAGATATGGAAATCAGATTTTGGAAAAAGTAATGGATTCTATTTTTGAAATGTAAGAATATTATAAAATTGAAATGTAATCGATGTGATATTTATCGAGACGGATTTATAAATTGAAATTGGTAATATTGGATTTTAAAAATAGATTTTTGTCGAGATATTAAGTTGGTTTTAAAATGGGATTTTTATTTATTAAACTATGTAGTTAAAGCTATTTTAATATTAAGATATTTCGAAAAGTGGATTTTTTAAAATACTAATATTAATTGAAATAAATTATAATTTTTGTAATAAGCATTTTAAATCGATTAGTTTTATTTAAAAATGGAATAGAAATAAGTTATCAATATTTATTTAAAGTGTTTTGATATTTGAAATAATTACTTAAATATGTTTTATAAATAAATTATTATTCTTTAAAAATACTTATCATATATATATATATATATATAGTTTTGGAATGATTGAAATTATTTATAAATCCTCTCAAGATTTGTAAACGTGTTTTATTTAATGGATATGATTTTCATAAGAGGAATCTTATATGGGATTGTGGGAAAAATGGTATTTCCAAAATGTTGAAATATGGGAACTTCAAAAATAAATCTGAATTCATAAAAGAAGTTATAAATTGTTGGTTGTGTTTATAAAAGAGTATAATTGGTTTTTGGGGATTGTAAAAATGAATTTTTTAATAATTCCGGAGATTTATGAGATAAGTTATGGAATATTTCCTAAGTTTGATATTAAAATGATTTGGAGAATCTGCCTATAGATATTTTCCTAAGTATTGAAAAGAGGGTTTTGGAAATATTTTAAGTGTGAAAAGAATGGTATAGATAATATTTTTAAGTGTTACAAATTGAATGCAGAAATATTTCTTAGCGTTGAAATGGTTTAAAAATATCCTATTACGGATAAGTATTTGAAATTGTTTTCAAATGTTGGAATACTTGAAGAGATTTGAATATATATCTTGTAGAGATATTTTGAAATGAATCTTTTGATAGATTTATAAAATTGTAATTTGATAGTTGAATAACCAACTATCAAATCTGGCCAATTTCGCTAATTGTTTCTAAGAGACCGGGATCAGTTCTATTATCTGAATACCACTTCCATCTGATATGTGCATTACGAATTGCGATATCTTGAAGATAATTGAGATGGTGATATTGAAGGAGATTCGGTTTGTCCAGACCCAGGACAACTTGTACGGATGAATGCTATCATTGCATTGTTGTTTGGAAGGCAATGCTAGCATTCCAAGTATGAATGATATTCTTAAGGTAATATGTAGCCTTAAGCCTCAACAATCGGGATTGACTAAAAAGGGAGATGCAGCAAGGCTATGTTGGTCGCTCCCATTAGGGTATGATCATCACTCATCTAGAGTGGACACTTATCATCATCACTATCTATCATTTGTTGTATTTCGGGGGACCATTAGTGGTGATCATATTCGATACTATCTGGTAAGGGGTGGGTTGGTCTTGTGTTGGCAGTGATCGGTAGGTTCGATCTCGGTATATTTTTCTAGAGGTGTATTGTGGCGGGTGGTACCCCAATAGCCTCGTCATTTTATGAAATCCAATATCCACTACGAGCCTGTACGGTTTTAGATGTGCCCAACTGTGCTGAAACGTGAGAAGCAAGCATTTCAGCTATTTTATATAGTTTACTTTCTAAAGAAACAATTATAATATTAGATGATTTTGATGTAAAATGTTTTGTTATCGTATGGTAAAATCCCGACATATTTATGTATGGCATGGTCTTACGAGATACCATTGTTTTTAAAGGATTCGATAACAGTAATAATTCAAATTGAGTGTGTTTTCTAACTCTGGCTTTTCAGACTGACTCGGGTGTTATTTTATTATAATGCTCGAGTCAGACCAAGAATTATAGATCCAAGTTAGGATGCTATGGAGCTAAGGAGACATGCTGGAGGATTCTCAAGCGTATTCCACGTATTTGATTATATTCCACTGTGTGTGTAGGCTATGTACTCAGCATATGTAAGGATAAGTTATTATAACTGTCCAGAATTATTGTTGACTGTTGTACTTTGATGATTGTATTAATACAGTTATAGTTCTTTATATAAAGATCAGTTATTATATATTATATTTTGTTCCGCTATGATTGTGAGATTTTGCATTATTGTTTTTGTTTCTTCCTTTATCTCTTTTTTTCTTCACCCTTAATGGTCTGTATTTTCGGCACTTTAATGTTCGGTATGCTTTACAGTAAACATATTGCTGTCGATTTTCAAGGGTTGAAAATCCTGGTTCGCTACTATTAAGCATCTTAGCAAGCTAGTCCTAGAGAAGCACAACTGATGGGACTTGTTCCAATGGAGATTCTAATAGCTCCAAGCATCGATCCATTATATGTCAATTGGATTTTGGTAACAATCAAGGAAGCAAAATCGCAGATGACTCCTATTGAGGACTATTATCTTAGTGGAATACTCCGATAGATAGGAACGAGTGGAATAAACTCTTACAAAAAGCACCGCGATTTGTGATTAAAGTGAAATACTATACAAAAAGGATTCTCTACGCCCTTGCTCCTGTGCATAACCATGGATGAAGCTAGGAAGATCCTCATGGAAGCCCATGTATGCAGTTAAGGTGCTCACGTCAGTGGAAAACTCTAGTAAAGAAAGTGCTCAAATATGGATATTTCCCGCCTACGGTAAATCGAGATGTTGTCGACTACATCAAACGGTGCAACCAGTGTTAGAGATTAGCCAAGATTCCAAGAGCCCCATCTTCAAAGCTTACACAGATAGTCAGCCTGTTGTCGTTTATAGTTTGGGTAATAGACCGCATTGGTATGCAACCAATAGCAAAAGGAGGAACCAGATATGTTATCTTTGCAGTCGATTACTTTAAAATGTAGGCTGAAGTGCAACCACTCGCTACAATTACAATTGAAAAGGTAATCAATTTTGTAATGAAGAATATTATATGCAAGCTTGGAGTCCCTCAAAAGATCATCATAGATAATGAGACTCATTTCGAAAGTGCTGAGTTCATGGGCTTTTGCAAATGATACCGTATCGAAAAGAGCTTCTCCAGAGTGGCACATCCTCAAGCGAATAGGCAAGTGGAAACATTGAACAAAATCATCAAATCCACTTAAAAGAAGCGATTGACTAAAGCTAAAGGAAATTGGGTTATTAGCATCCTCTAGCACTGTGGGATTACAAAACAACACGTAAGTCAACGACGGGACAATCTCTATTCACCTTGGCCTATGGCTCAGAAGCTATGATCCTAGTGGAATGGGAAGTCTAATCTCATCACAGAAGACATTTCAACAAAGAGAAAACAAGAAACTGCTTGAGTCCATCGACATGGTCGATGAGAAGAGCAAAGAGATGAACTAAGGGTAGCCACTTACCAGAAAGAGTAGCACGACACTTCAACACCAAGGTCTGCAACTGTATTTTTCAGGTAAGGGATACCATTTTATAACAAATTTTCTTAGGTACATGGGTACTTGGTCCGAACTTGAAAGGATCCTATGCAATTGACCAGAAGCTTGGAGTCAATACTTTCAAACAAGCAACCATTTACAGAGTCCTGATCCCATGTGCATGGAACATTGACCCGCTCAAACATTACTGTACCTAACTTTACTTACTTTGATTCTCACAAATAATTCACCCAAAGGTTCTAGATGCATTGTAAATAGGAAGGACTGTCCATTTCTTCTACTTATTAATAAAGTTAGCTTCTTGAACTAGTTGAACCGTGTTCTTATAAGAAATACTCCTATGCCAAGTGACTAGTAGCACTAACCTTCTGAGAACCATTGTTTCTTGGAGATAGACGATACCGGGAAGGTCAAAATTGCCAAGTCGACAGTGAAAATTGACGCACAACCTTCTGAGGATTGGGGTCATCCGGAAATAGGAAACATTAGGAAGGTCAAAATAGTTTGGTTAATAGTGAAAATCGACCCACAACTTTCTTTGAACTGGTGATGCCAGAAAATAGGCAACACCGGGAAGGTCAAAGCCACCGCAATGAAAATTGACCCACTACCTTCTGAGAACAAACGTTGCCCCAAGATAGGCGATACTGGGAAGGTTAAAACCGTTAAGTCGACCATGAAAATCTATCGTAACCTTCTTATAACTGACATTGCCCAGAGATAGGCGACACCAAGGAGGTCAAAACTACCTCGTTGATGGTGAAAATTGACTCACAACATTTTTAGAACCGACGTTGCTCGAAGATAGCAACACTGGGAAGGTCAAAACCACCAAGTTGATGGTGAAAATTGACGCTAACCTTTTGTGAACTAATGTTGCTTGGAGAAATGCAATATTAGGAAGGTCAAAACTATCGGGTCGACGATGAAAATCGACCCACAACCTTCTCAGAACCGGTATCACCCGAAGATGGACAGCACCAGAAAGGTCAAAACCACCAGGTTGTTGATGAAAATCAACCTTAACCTTCTGAGAACTTACATTGCTTGGTGATAGGCGACACTGGGATAGTTAAACCACTGGGTTTATGGTGAAAATCAACACTAACTTATCGATAGTCTACGTATCTCGAAGATTAGCGACATGGAGAAAGAACCTTCAAGTTTAAACTATTGAAGCACTTGCCTTCGAAGACTGAATTCGGAACCCAATTGAACTCTATGTTCCCTTAGGAACCTATTATTGCCTGAAGATAGGCAGCAACAGGAAGGTGTTGTTTTTAGGTTGAGCTGATTGTTCAACTCAAACTTGTAGATGTCAAACCTTACCCGAGTTAGGTAACTTCGGGTGAAATCCCAAGAGAGTAATCATTGGGATTCTAGTTTCTAGATATTGAAGCTAGTGTACAACCGAATTCCCAACACTGGATATGGAAGAATTTATTATGATAGAAGATGACGACGACACATCTTTACGATACATACATCCAGAATGGCATCTGCTGAGGATGTCAACTTCGGAAAATTCAGTTGCAGACCGAAGATTAGTAGCATCAAGCACACAACACTTGGAATCAAGTGGAAAAGCCATTAGTTCCTAGAGATAGGAACCATCATGAAAGCAAAAAATTTACGACAACACTAGCGACCAAACAGAATACACTTAGTCAAGGATAGAAAGGAATAATCATAAAGAACCAAAAGCTGGAATTATCGGACTTACTTAATCCCATAATAGGATTGGGAACTAGGCTAGGGGCAATCGGACAAATTGCCCTCCATATGTCACCCCTTGTAAATGCCTGAAGTTTGACATTTGGAATAATACATACCATAAATAGGGATACATATGAGAACAATTGATCACAAGAATCCTGACTAAGCTCAAGCAGGAATAGCCATGGAGCCGGTTAAACAGTAGTTTTGTTCCGCCAGGTAGAACAGTTCTGTATTTGAAAAAAGAATCGAGTAATAACATATAACTAATGCAATAATAGACTATTATTTACATGCACAGAGTTGCGATAAACAAACATATTGCATAAAAACAAAGTATATAATATAGGAAAAATTACAGTACAATTAATTATATTATACATGCAAGCAATAATACATAACATGTGTAGTACATAAAATGAAGACTAGTAAACTGAAGAAAGATTACAGACAAAATTTAATCTTTTATTGCTAGTAGTTTTTATATACAGTCAAACAATGAGGTACGTGCCCTCAGAATCTCATCCTATTTGAATCAAGAGGAAAAAAGCACAGACTCGGACATGATCGGCACAAAATACATGCTACCATGCTAGCACCCTTCGAGCACTCTTCATTTTCTCCCCATTTTTCGCTCTTTACCACTAAAAGGGCGACGCTTGTGCTTTTTATTTTTCTTCAAAAAAAGTCGCTCCTTTTGAGTGAGAAAATTCCTTGGCAGTCATAGTATGTAGCTCTACGGACTAGCCAGCTAGAATCTCAGTTGGATTTATTTTAGGTGGTTGTCTCTTAAGTGCGAGAACCTTATGGTGGGTGCTTGTTAGTTTTATGGAAACAAGCTGGTCAACTTCGGATTCCTTCTTCATTCTGATCTTGTCTAGATCCTTCCTCGGCCTCTCTACCATAGTCTCATGCTCATTTGTGTCGGAAGCACGTAGGATCATCAAGTCCTCCTCCTGAGAAATAAAAATATCCTCTAAGGTCTTAAGAGCAGATATCTTCTTGGAACTTGGAATGGTGGTTGATGCAATAATGAAAGTGGCAGCTTCTGAGCCCTGCATAACTGGAGCTGAAGGCGGCAAATGTGGTTGACCTACAAGTTGATAGACAGAGTAGTATAGTTCAGTAAAAGGCTCAGAAGTAAACTGGAGCTTTTGGAAAAATGGCGAAATAAGAGAAATACCTACGCTGGGTCTTTTTTCCCAGACATTGACTTTAAATTCCCCTTCCTCTAGTACATGCTCCTCAGTTTGGCCGACAAAAAGGGGGATGTAGAGCTTTTGCAACTACCACTGAAGTAGGAATCACCTATGTGGTTTCGAAGCTAACCCCTAGGGACATAGGAAAAATCACAACGGGCTCTCCAGAAGTTAAGGCAGGTGTCTCATGCTAACCTGATGTACTCGGACCAATGAGAGCTCTAGTGACAGCTGCAGCAGCATTAGTAACATGATCGGCTAAGAGGACCCGCCCGACAGATAGGAAATCTATGTCCTTAGGCTTAAGATATGTGGCCATCTGCTCAACCTCAGAGCGAATGCCTCCAACATGTGTAGACCTGTAAAGAATCCCAAACCCAATGAGGGTCACAAGATAGTCATTCCCTAACCAACTCCGATTCTTGTTCATCACCACATTGGTATTGAAAAATAGCACATTGGCATCAAGATCGTTCATTGTTTTGGACCTCTCTTTCTAAAGCTCTTTGAGTGCACCCTGGGTCTCTAAAAGCTCTTACTATGAAATCACAAATTCGAGATCATTGGAAAACTTTATGTTAGACAGCTACTCCATCTCATTAGTAAGTGTCTTTATCTCTTCACTCAATTTCAGATCCTCCTCCTAGAGTATTACAAGTTCGGTAGCTTTCTTTGGGATAGTTTTAACCCAAGGCTGAATGATTTTGTCTTTCTGCTCGATTTCTTTTTCAACTCATCCCCCTCTTCATACGCAAGCTTCAAGTCATTGCATGTCACAATTTTTGTTTGTTTATGAGTATGCCTCAAGTCTACCATCAAGCTATCAATGTTGATTTTTTCTTTTGTGCAAGGTCTCTTTTTTTGGTGAACTTAACCAAATCCTCATCTCGTTCCTTAATCATTGGTTCAAGGTCAGCTCTCTCGGACTCGAAGGATCGGATGTTGGTGTAGTTAAATCTTGTTAACTTCGTAAAGAGCCACACATAGTTACTTCCATTTGAATTCCTCATCGATCTGCTGCTCAACACTCTTTAATTTTCTCATCACCATCTCTTTCGGCGCATTTGAGATGTCTTGATTAACTTTGATACCGTTTATAAAGAGGTGTGGAAATGTAGCATGCAAGCGTGGAGGACCGAGCGAGAGAGTGAACGAGGGAACAGAGACTCCATTGGAGGTAGGCGAGGTAGTAATAATTAGGGCTCAAGAGGCCAGAACTTATTGAACCAAGGAAGTTTGATCATGTGTATGCGATTGAAAATCAACAGAAGGATGACCTGGATGCTTGGAGGAATCTTTGACTCTTGGCTACATCACGAGATAGTTCGGTCTTAACCTTCTTATTTTGTCTTTCCTTCTCTCTCCCCCTATCTTTTTCCCTATCAGCCTTGTAAACCTCATCATCCTCACGGTCTTTTCTCCTTTACCTCTCCTCATCTGTTTCAAGTCGATGATGCGGGTGAGAATCAGAGTCTAGCCTTAGAAAGTGCTGGATTGGCGTGAAAGTTTCTTGTAGTAACCATGGCCCATGGAACTTGAAAAAAGGAAAAGGTAGTGTAAGAATTGTGACTTCAGAAGAAAAAAATGTGTATGCAGGGATGCGTGTTTGTGTTTCAAGTGAAGTGTATGACATCGATGACTCTTTAAGTACTCTTCGGACCATGTTCACATGGGCATAAAGATGGAGTTTCTCCACCTTGAGAGAAGGTAAATCCTGAGCTAGTTTCGTCTAGAATGTCACGGATGGTGAAATCAATCCCGCTGACAACTCTTAAATAAACGAATATGTCACCAAAGGTATAACGACCCAATTTTTTGACGCCCGAAAGTCAAATTCAATACGTCCACTGTATCAAATGCTGCATAATCGAATGCTATAAAACCAAATCATCGGGGTTAAATAAGAAGAATATAGAAGAAAAAAAAAATAATAACAGAATCTCACATTTCGCAGTGGAACAATATATAATAGGTAAATGAATAATCTTTAAAACAAAGAACCGTATCTGTTATTACAATACAACATCAGAATTCACAATGACACCATTCAACACTAGGCATTTACAACAACTAATCCATATTAAAACTGAACTTGCAGCAATCCCATCGCAGCGGATAATATATAGTATAAGTGATACGTCTCACCATCCAGCTTGCACTCCAGATCTCCACAACAACTTTCTTTTCCGACTCGCTCCCGAATAATGATTACCCGACTCTAGGCTGCCCGTGTGGAAATTATGGGCACCCAGATTTTAGAAAGGGAACAATAAACTCTAGGTCAGTCATGAGACTGGTGTGAGATCTTCAAAATAGTTTATCTTTATCAAAAATCAAACAAAAGAATCTAAAAGAAATCCGCAATGCTTTTTTGAAAAATGAAACTACCATAAGGCCTCTCAGCGCACACACAATGCAATTGCACACTTAGGGGAGATTTCTCCTTATGATAGTCAAACATGCTTGATACACAAAATCCTTTTTGATATTATTATTAATGCATGGTGCAGTAAACCTTTCGAAAGTAAGTACCATTTAAGAATGGCAGGTTATACAATTGCAATAGCTACCACAAGTACCATACAATGGCAGGTTATACAATTGCAATGGCAGAAAATCTTAGCTAGCATAAGTACTATTATATTATGCCTGCTATAGCAACCATTTAAGAATGGCAGGTTATATAATTGCAAACGTAAAGGGCGCGTATTGGTGATTGGATTTTCAACAAATGGTCAGGCTAAGGAACTTCCTATTGCCACATGTGTACGCCTCTGGAGGGATGCCTCGAGAGCTTAACCAGCTCTCTGCCAACACAAGGCCGGGTTACCTCTGTAACTAGGTAACTACTGCATGAGTATGCCATCCCCCGGTTGTTTGCGACCTTTATCCGAGGATCCTCAACCACAAAGCAACACCCATAAATTATAATAAATTTGCAGCAACCACATAGGTTAAATATCTGGGCTCCATACCATGATACAACCCTTTCTAATTTTTGTAAATTGTCAGTCCTACGCCTAATCAATGTATGACCGAATTTCTGTGAGAACAAAAATGGACTTGTGGAAACATTGAGTTATAAAAAGTAATTTTTAAAAAAACTGATTTGGCAATATTATATGGATTTTAAAAGTGTTTTAAAAAAATATCTAAAGGTGATTTATCTGATTTTAAGTATTGAATAAATTCTGGTTTCGTTCCTTTTCGAGGACGAAAAGATTCTAAGGGGGAGGAATGTGATAACCCGAATTTTTGGACATCTGTAATTGATTAACAAACTGGGTTAATTAATAGAATATTGAATTATAAATTGAACGAATGAATCTGATCAGATAAATATTTATATTTGTAATTGTGTTGTATATATATACACACATAGATTTTAAAGAAAATTATTGGTTACAAATTTAATTTATGTTGCTTAATACATACATATATTTGAGTTGATTTCAAAATAGGACTTTAAATTGAAAATGAATTTGAATTTGGGTTAAAATTTAAATCTAAAAGATAATATCTCAAAATAAATTGGATTTAAGATAATGTTTCTAATTTTTATAGATATATATGTAAATTGTGAATAGGAAGCTTGGTTTGGATTTAATATAATGATTTTCAAAAAGGGTATTTAAAATAAAATGGAGCTAAGTGAGGTTTAATAGGGGTTCATACCTTATTTACATATATATAAGTTGTATATATATAAAGGTGTTAAGCACAAAAGAAATATAAGTATAATAAAAATTATATATAAGTGTAAAAGTAATATAAATAAAGGTTTTCTTGTACACTTGTAATGTAATAAAAACATGTATTGACATGTGTAAGTTAAGTTAGCATGCAAGAAACAAAAGGCAACATTTGTTTTCTTAAAATTAAATTGTGTAAGTAAGTGTTTTAAAAAAAATGAAGGAAAATGAAATGAAATGAAAACAAAAGGCAAAGATGGAAATCAAGTTCAATTTATCTCAGCAAAACCTAAAACAAAAATTCAAGGTACAAATAAAATCCTGTCCAATTCAAGTCCAGTTCAAAACAAGAACCTAAAAGCAAACTAAAAATCAAATATAAGTTGTAAAGAAAAAGAAAATCAGATCACCTAATGATCAAGCAAGTCAGAGCAAGATTCAAGGTTTGATTACAGTTCAAAAACAAGAATCATCTTCCAAGCTTGCTCTCTGTTCGACTTCAAAATGTGAGTGATCTGACCCAGCCTCTTCTGTTCTTTTAATACCTGTGAGTAAGCAGTTGTTTTAAAAAAATTAAATCTGGTATTGACTTGATATGCATGATGAAGATTTGTAGTGATATTTTATAAATTATTTGCATGAAAGAGGGTGTGATTTGCTGTTAGTAAATAGAATATACCTGTGAATTTTGTTCTGAAATATGCATCTCCTCTGTTTAAAATAGGATCCCAATACATTCACAAATTCATATCTTCAAATAAAATGATTTCAATTTTGAATCCAAAGAACTGATTTCAAATTTTCCAAAGGACTGACTTTTGTTATTCCACAGGAGAGTAAACTATACATGTAGAAATTATTTAAAGTTAAGAGTGATAAATGTTTGCATGATGATTTAAATTTGAATGCATGTATATTCATAGGAGGATGATTGAATGCTTATCTGCATACATGTAGAACCCTCTATTTTACACTTACAGGTTTAAATATAACTCAAAAATTTCAAAACTGCTTTTATAATTTTTTTTAGGCTGTGTAGTTCAAATAAGATCTGTTTATTTTTACATAAATATGGTTTTAAAAATATATTTAAGCATAATAACTTTGGAACTATCTGGAAGATAAGAAAGACAGTAGGAATTTCCAAATATATCAAATTTTCGACCTAAACAATTTATGTTTCCAGATTTATATTCTATTTTGTTATTGCAAAACATGAATTTTAAGAGTTATAAGATTTTTAATGCTTGATTGAATGTGTAATTAAAGGATGATGGGAAAATGGGTTATGAGGCTTCTCTGGTGAACTGTTCTATTTTGTGAGCTCGAGTTGTGTCAGAAGAAGGCTTGACAGGTGGGAAGTACGGCAAAAATAGTGGTTTAGATTCTCCGACGCCGTGGTGGCGAGGCAAGACTAATTTAGGGTTTAAGCTTTGTTTCGTTTGAGGTTGATTTCTGGGCCAGTGTGGCCACGTCGGCGAGTCGTACTTTGTCGGTGCTGGGAAAAATGTAAGGGAGGAGCAAGGCGAAGGTTGGGGCGAGGATACGTGAATTCCGGTAATCGGAATTTGGACGCCAGGAGGATTTCTGAACGAAGTTTTCTGTTCCAGTTTGGCTATTTAGGATCGATTTCGAATTCGAGCTTGATGCTTGGGTTGAATGGTCGGAAACGTAGGAGGGGTTTGTCGATGATTTGTTGACGGTACGAAGACAGAGAAGATCACCAGCGACCTCCTGTACACGTGCACGTTGTCTCTGTTGTGTCAGCTTCATTTTGAAGTTCTTCTTCGAGTTTTTTTTCATGAAAAGGGAAAAAAGGGATCGTGCTTGGGTTCATTTGCGAGGAGATGTGGCGTTTGGCTCGAGACTTGCTTGAGAAGCTTTGCCTGATTTCTCTTGGGATTTATATGGTAGGTAACAGTTTTCAAATTTTATTTGTGGGGGAAACTCGAGTTTTTGCTAAGGAAAACTGTGGATTGGCTCGGGTATTTCCATAGGAAAATCGGGTTACCTTGTTTTTTTTCTTTTGAGGTTTTAAAATGGAGGAAATGTGTATCCAGTTTTCCAAACAAATAAAAATGAACAAGTTCCAAAGCCTGTATCAAACAGATTTCTAAATATTAGTATATTTAAAACTTTAATGATTGGGAGTTTTAACTTAATTTTCAAAGCTTTTGAATTCAAATAAGTTGATTAATAAATAAGTTAAATATTAATTATTAAAGAATAATTAGTTAACGACGGTAATTTAAGGATCACTAATTAATGTAATTAATGATAATAATCAAAGGTTTAATTAATTCATAATGTGATTAATCATGAGATAATTAATCAATTAAGTGATTATGATTAATTAATGTAATTAGTTAAGGATTAATGTAATTAATTAATGGAAGTAATTAAGGTTAATTACTAAATGATTAAAGCATAATTAAATTGTATAATAAATTTTAAAGGTTAATTACTTAATGTGATAATTAATCAAGTATGATTAATTTTGAAGATAATTAAAGGATAATTAATCTGTTAATTAAAGATTAATTAGTTGATTTACTAAGTGATTTAAAGTTGACTAATTAATTAAAGGGTTGTAATTAATTTATTAATGATTGTTTAAATATAATTATGTGATTAATTCTCAAGTAAATGGGTAATTACTTGATGGAAAGTAATTAAAGGATAATTACTTGGTGGAAGTAATTAAGTATTATTTATTCAGTGTAATTAATTAAAGGATTTATATATTAATTAAAAGGATAATTAATTAATATAGGTAACTAAGAATAATTAATGACTAATTGTGATTAATCAAGGTTGATTAATGAATGTGGTAAATATATTAAAGGCTAATTACTGAATATAATTAGAGAGGATAGTTAAGGAACGAATAATTAATGGTTTGTAATTAGTTATTACTAAGTAAGCAAGATTAAAAGTGATTAAAGTAATTAATTTGATCTAATTAGGAATGTATGACTAATTTATCTTGCTTGTGAATGATTGATTGATATTTCTGATATGAAATGTTTTTGATATGATATGTCCGCCTTGACCATGACTCACCGATCTAGTGCATCAAGAGGTTCCGACCTAACAGTTAGAAGCGTGCCGACCTAAGGCTCAACAGGGGGTGCCGACCTAAGGCCTTCAACAAGTATGCCGACTTAACACTTCAACGAGGCTACCGACTCAACATAAATACCGACCCAACAACCTTAGCTCATTGCCGACCTAAAATGAATGACGACTCAACGGTTACCGACTTAATGACTCAGAAGGGACAGCGACTCAAGGTACTTCACGACTCAATGCCTTTACAAAGTTCCCGACCTAAGGCCTTAAATGGATAACGACCTAATGCCTTAAAGGATGCCGACTTAGGAAGTCTACCGACCTAACTTAAGTACCGATTTAATTGCCTAAGGAAGTTGCCGACCTAATTGATCAGGACATGGAAAGGTGCACGACCTATACTTAAGTCGCAACCGACTTACGACGTATGCTAAGCCGTTCACGACCCAGGCAAATGAAGGCAAATCCTATACAGCTACTTGACACGCGCATGTTAACTCGGCAACGACCTAAGACTTATGATATGAGTTCAGACAAGCTTACTTCTGTTAAGCCGAAGACTTGACACGGTAAGTCGACCATGACTTATGTTAAGTCGGCCACGCCTTATGCTAGGTCGGCCACGACTTATACCTTGGTAGTAATTCCAGCCCAGAATTCACTATAAATAGGCGACCACCTCCAACATACAAGGGACTTTTGGGCACATTCTCTTCATACACCGTTACCTTGCTGCATTGAGAACTTCATCAACACTTAGAGCTTTCAAGATTAGAGGAATACATCAAAGAACTTCACGAAGAAACCACACATCTTCAACATGAATTTAAGGACTTTAATCGACATTGAAGCTTAAGCTACTTGTTCCAAATCACTTGTAACTTGAAGTATATTGTACTTGAGAAGAATTGTATCAGCTTGTAACGGGATTATTAATAAAAGTACCTAAAGTGGACGTAGGCTAAACCCTTAAGCCGAACCACTATAAAATTGTTGTTGTTTACTGTTTTTCTGCTATTACCTGCTTGTAATTCATTCCCGATCTATCGGGTGGTGCTTTCACAACTACACTTCACACACCGGGGTGTTAGCGTTCAGATTTTAGCGTTAACATTTTTGGTGCTTTCACTGAGAACCCAACTCAGGAAAACTGTCATCATTGCTTCACAGAGATTTGTAGAAAGAATTTCCTTAAAAACCAGAAGTCTATCTGAGATTATGGCTCCTGGAAGGAAAAGTAGATCTGTCAGATCTGGAAACATTCAAGAGGGAACCTCCGCTTCCCCTGTACCTAATCAACCCACTCCGTCAGTTGGAGTTACGAAAGCGGAGTTGGATGCTGTGATTCTAGGGCTAAACCAGCAGATAAACGCCCAAAATGCACAATTAGAGGCTCAAAGTGCCCAGAATACCCTGATTCTGAATAAGTTGAACGACTTACTTGGGGCAAACAATCAACCGGCTGGTAATGAAAGGAATTATGCTGGTAACATTCATAATGCTAACGAAAGGAATGCTCCTGAAAGGGCTGCTAGTCCCTTTGAGCAAACGATTCCTGAGGTTGGAGGATCTGGAACTCGACATGATGAGGAATATCTTTCTGGAATGGTCCGGCAGATCATGAAAGAAAGTATGCAAAGGGTTGAAGATGAGAAAGAATGGGGTTTCGCCCCAAGTAAAACTCCATTTACTGAGAAAATCTTAAAGGCGGAATTTCCAAGAAAGTTTGTCCCTCCAACCATTCCAGCTTACAAAGGGACGAGTGATCCGAATGAATTTTTGTATAAATATGATTGGCACATGACAGGTGCCAAAGCCTCTGACGAGATAAAGTGCCGATATTTTCCCGTATACCTTGAAGGTGTGGCTCTACTATGGTTCACCAAGCTGCCAGTCCGATCTATTGATCAGTTTTCAGACTTGACCAGAAAATTCAAGGAGCAGTTTAGACTATATGCTTCGAAGGCCAAGGACATCATGTCGTTGTCGAGTTTAGAGCAGAATCCTGGTGAGTCTATCAGATCTTTCTTGAACCGCTTTAATATAGCGCTGGCTGAGGTGGACAATGCTGAACCACGAATGATATTGACTTATCTGATGAGGGCTATTGATAAGTCAAGCGAATTTGGGAAATGGTTAAATATGAAGGAGCCAACCTCTCTCGAAAAGTTCTACAAAAAAGCAGATGAATTCATTCGCTTGGAAAGTCGTCCTTTACCAGTAAAGGCAGTGTTGGAGAAAGCTGAAGATAACACTGTCGCTCCACGCAAGAATGAATCGGTGGGGCAAAAAAGGGAGAATAATAATGGAAAGAAACAGGGTAATCTGAAGAAGCCCCGATCCTTCAAGCCATCAGAGTATACTCCATTATCACATACGCCAGAGCACATCTACCTTGCCACTAAAGATTCCGTTGATTTCCCTAAACCTATCCCTTTGAGGACCGGGAAAAAGGCCATACAGAGTGGGAAATTCTGCCGCTTCCACAATCAACCCGGTCATGAGACTGATGAATGCCGCCAGTTGAAAAATCTGATTGAAGAGTTGCTAAGAGAAAACAAACTGCAGCAATTTGTGAAAAAGAATAGCAACAATCCTGCATCGTCAAGTCAGGGGCAACAGGTTCCTATTCATCAGCCTAGGACAGGTGAGAAAGCTACGGGGCATGAATCTGGAAGGCCCATTATCAATGTCATTACAGGAGGGCCTCACCCAGCTGGCAAGAGCTGGGGTGAGATGGAGAGATATTCCAGGGCTTTGAAATATGTTCCAGCCGAAGAAGACGTCTTTGTTCTAGAAGACACCACGCCCCTGAAGCAACAAAAAACTTTCAGTGATGATATTATTTTCAGAACCAGAGATTCCACAGGCATCGAAGCTCCTACCCTAGATCCCTTGGTCATCTCGGCTGGTATTGGACGGGCCATTGTTAGAAGAGTTCTCATTGACTGCGGAGCATCATGTAATATCCTCTTCAAGAAGACATTCGACCAAATGAAAATCCCTATGGTCGATGTACAAGCCTCATCGCAAAAGATCGTTGGCTTCACTGGGGAGCCAAAGCAACCAATAGGAACCATTGATCTGCTTGTGGAACTTGGGGAAGGAGAAAGGAAAGTAGTCCGCGAGCAAACATTTGTGATTGTCGATGAGTTTTCTGCTTATAATGCTTTCCTTGGCCGTCCAACACTCGCAGCATTCAAAGCTATCCTAGCCCCGTGGTGCCTCACTATTAAATTCCCTACAGACAATGGAGTAGGAGTTATAAAAGGGGATCAAAATGCTGCGCGAGAGTGCTATTTGACAGAGCTGCGAGAATCAAGAAAAAGGGAAATGGGAAAGGATGCGGCAGCCCCAGTCCGCATCAAAGAGCCAACCTTGTAGCAATTACGGGGCGGACCCTGCACTGGCAAGCATAGCGGGGCACGAAAAGAAATGGATCCCAGAAAAGCCAGTGCAGGGGAGAATAGAGTAGTACCGGTGGAAACGACAGTGCCGGTACCTGTTGACCCGAAGGACCCAAATAAGGTGTTGAATGTAGGTTTACAACTTAATGTGTCAATTCAGAATATCTTGATATCTTTCCTAAAAGCAAATCTGGATGTCTTCGCTTGGACTCATGCCGATATGTGTAGAATATCTCCAGAAGTTGCAGTACACGCTCTGAATATTGACCCAAAGTTTACGCCAGTTAAACAGAAAAGAAGAACCCAAGGTCCAGAAAGGTCAGCAGCATTAAAAGAAGAAGTTGATCAACTCATGGAAAATAACTTCATTAAAGAATCTACCTATCCGAATTGGGTGTCAAATCCAGTGCTGGTTAAAAAAGCTAATGGAAAATGGAGAGTGTGCATCGATTTTTCAGATCTGAACAAGGCCTGCCCCAAAGATTGCTTCCATTTACCCAGGATCGACCAACTGGTAGATGGAACAGCGGGGCATGAGTTGTTGTCTTTCATGGATGCCTACTCCGGATACAACCAGATCATGATGCATGAACCTGATCAGGAGGACACGAGCTTTATCACCGATGTTGGTCTTTATTGCTACAGAGTTATGCCCTTCGGATTGAAAAATGCAGGGGCAACCTACCAAAGACTTGTTAATGCTATGTTCAAACCGCAATTGGGCAAAATTATGGAAGTCTACGTCGACGACATGTTAGTGAAGTCTAAGAAAGCAGCGGATCACATTGAACACTTAGCAGAAATGTTCGCAGTCCTCCGGAAATACAGAATGAAGCTTAACCCTCTGAAATGTACATTTGGGGTCGAGTCCGGAAAGTTCTTAGGTTTCATTGTTAGTGCTAGGGGCATTGAGGCTAGTCCAACTCAAATTACTGCCTTAAAAGAAGTTAAAGCTGCTAGAACGAAGAAGGAATTGCAGAGTCTCAACGGAAAGGTCGCCGCCCTGAGTCGGTTCATTTCCAAAGCCACTGATAAATGCATCCCATTCTTTGACGCTCTGAAGAAAGGAAAGAAGAACTTTGAATGGACTTCCGAATGCCAAAAAGCCTTTGATGAGTTGATTCGCCATATGGAGACGCCTCCAATACTTTCTAGGCCTGGCGATGGCGAGGATCTTCTTATATACTTGGCAGTATCATCACACGCTTTAAGTGCAGCGCTGATACGGGAAGACAAAAGGATTCAACATCCAGTTTACTATATCAGCAAAAGACTCACTGGGGCAGGGATGAATTACTCTAAGTTGGAAAAACTCGCCTATTTCTTACTAATTGCGTCTAGGAAGTTGAGGCAATATTTTCAAGCTCATCCTATCAGAGTCCTCACTGATCAACCTTTAAAGCAAGTCCCGTTTCGCCCTGAAACTTCGGGTCGTCTTCTAAAGTGGAATATTGAACTCAGTCAGTATGACATCACTTATCATCCCCGGAAAGCGGTCAATGGACAAGCTTTAGCAGATTTCATTGCAGAGTTTACAGATAAAGGTAACAGTGAGGAAGAAACGTTCGACAATTCCCCTATCCAGTGGAGGTTATATGTCGATGGTGCAAGAAATGATTACTGTTCTGGAGCCGGAGTCGTACTTGAGACTCCTGAAGGTCGGTCATTATGCTATGCACTAAGATTGGAATTTCCTTCAACACACAATGAAGCCGAATATGAAGCTCTTATCGCAGGACTGAAAATCGCTAAAGAACTAAACATACGAGCATTACAGATCTTTAGCGATTCTCAGCTTATTGTATGCCAAGTCAAGAAGGAATTTCAAACGAAAGGGGGAAACCTGCCCGCTTACTTGTCGAAGGCTTGGGAACTTCTGTGTGAGCTCGATCACTATTCAATAAGCCACATTCCTCGGGAAGAGAATACGAAGGCAGATTCCCTCGCAAAGTATTCAAGTTCTGGTGAAGCTCAACTATTGGGTTTGGTTCCCGTAGAAGTCCTCTCAGCACCAAGTATAGACGAGATGGATATAGACTGGATTATGAATGTATCTCAAGAACAAGAGTCGTGGATGACTCCAATATTAGATTACCTACTCAACGGTTCTCTGCCAGAAAATTCGAGAGAGAGACAGAAGCTACTAAGGAAAGCCTCTCGCTATGTAATTCAGGATGGCCGATTGTACAGACGGGGATTCTTAATGCCTTTACTTCGATGTGTATCCAGGGAAGAGTCCAAAACAATCCTAGCTGAGGTACATGGAGGCGAATGTGGTGATCATTCAGGTGGCCAAACATTAGCAAAGAAAATTCTCCGATACGGATATTTTTGGCCAGAAATTAATCGAGATGCTGCGGATTACTCCCGAAAATGTGACAGATGCCAAAGATTTGCCAAAATTCCTAGAGCACCTTCTACCGAACTCACACAAATGGTCAGTCCATGGCCATTTGCAATTTGGGGAATGGATCTCATTGGGCCGCTACCGACTGCGAAATCAGGGATTAGATATGCTATTGTTGCAGTTGATTATTTTACGAAATGGGCTGAAGCTGAACCATTGGCTACTATCACTTCTAATAAAATAACAAGTTTCGTGACCAAGAATATCATTTGCAGGTATGGAGTGCCTCAGAAAATAATCACAGACAATGGTACTCAGTTTGAAAGCGAGGAATTCCAAGATTTTTGCAGGCGATTCAAAATCCAGAAAAGCTTTTCAGCAGTTGCTCATCCACAGGCAAACGGGCAAGTGGAAGCAGTAAACAAGATCATCAAATCAACCATCAAAAAGCAACTTGAAAGAGCAAAAGGTGGTTGGGTCGATAAGCTACCACTTGCACTATGGGCATACAAGAACCACTCACAAAACTGCGACTGGGCACACTCCTTTCTCATTAGCATACTGGTCGGAAGCAATGATCCCGGTAGAAATAGAGGTTCCTTCACACAGAAGGATCCATTTCAACCAAGCAGAAAATGAAAGGCTACAGCTTGAAGCGCTAGATTTCCTTGATGAAAAAAGAGATGAGGCTAATCTCAGAATTGCAGCTCATCAGCAAAGAATAGCCAGACATTTTAATTCCAAAGTTCGCCAACGCAGCTTTGAGATTGGAGACCTAGTCCTGAAGAGAATCATGACAGCGACAGGTGTGTTTGGGCCAAATTGGGAAGGACCGTATGTAATAGGTCAGAAGCTTCTTGACGGCACATTCAAACTCACCACTGTTGATGGAGATCAAATTCCAAGGGCATGGAACAGCAACCATTTGCGTCCACACTTTACTTGAAAATTTTGTTGAAATATTGTAAAAAGAATTATGAATGTATGATTCTTGTAATTGAAAGCAATTGTAAAACTGATGCAAGTAAATAATGAAAGAATATAAAGTGGATGTAGGCCCAATTTCCTGGCCGAACCACTATAAATCTTGTGTTCCTTATTATTATTACATGTTTGCTTTATTTTCGATATGAAAAGTACATAGAATGTGTGGCTGAAATGTCGATTTAAATTTTTGCAGACAGTGGAAGTGAAACTTGCACATAAAAGGACCAAGTGATTCTCGCCAAATTTCAAGTCACAAAAGCCCCGAATTCAAATCCTAGATAGGAAGTACTTCAATTGAACAGCCTATGATTTCGATAGAGACGGGCCTTTGCTAATAAGTTGAGATCGTTTGAACAAACAAACATCCAATTAAGAAGCTGATGCTCGTTCTCACGAACTGGCCTGGCAATGAAGTACATTTCCTTGGATTAAACGAGTCACTTGTAAAAAAAAAAAAAAAAAAAAAGAGGATCACTGAAAAAGCATAAGCAAGTGGACAAAGGAACAACCAAGGCCATCATCGGCAGCACAAATCCTCTTCGGAGGCACAACTCTTCGGAGGATAAAGACCTCTAATGGGTCATACGCCACAAAAAAGAAAGTTCTCTACTCAACAAAAAAGATTGGAGGAGTCATGACCCTCCAACCATGAGAGAGTAACTTTCAGGCGATGAAAACCCTCTCTGAGGCACATTTCACCAGGAGTTGAAGTGTTATGACCGCTCTTCGGAATTTCACTTCACCAGAGTTGAAATGCAAACAAAATAAAAGCCCTCTTCGGAGGCCCATTTCACCAGGAGTTGAAGTGTTATGACCCCTCTTCGGGATTTCACTTCACCAGAGTTGAAATGCAAACGAAATAAAAGCCCTCTTCGGAGGCCCATTTTACCAGGAGTTGAAGTGTTAAGACCGCTCTTCGAGATTTCACTTCACCAGAGTTGAAATGTAAACAAAAGAAAGACCTCTTCGGAGGCACATTTCACCAGGAGTTGAAGTGTAACAGCCGCTCTTCGGAATTTCACTTCACCAGAGTTGAAATGCAAACAAAATATAGACCTCTTCGGAGGCGCAATTAAGAAGAAAGACCTCTTCGGAAACCTACGTTTCACCGAGATTGAAATAAAACTTCCAAGTGTTGAAACGTGAAAAGGATTTCTAAGGCATAACTCTTTGGAGGTACACGTTTCACCGAGATTGAAATAAAACTTCCAAGTGTTGAAACGTGAAAAATCCCTCCTCAGAGGTACAGGTTTCAAAATAAAGAAAAGCGGGGGCCGGTACCCGCACAATTCTCGACCAGTACATGCAAAAGGCAAAAAGCTAAAATGTTCACTTCTTTTTACTACCTTTGGACCCTTTTCCCGGCCGAATGATTAGCTTTTCAGGCCGGTCAGTTGGCACAAGGGAAGAAGGAGGGGTAGGTGCAGCTGGTCCAACTTCTGGCTCCCCTTCAGTAACAGTGATTATCTTCCCCCTCCTCTTTGACGTTCCATGCTTTTTCCTCCTCTTTGAGGAAGACTCACTTCCCGGAGTGGCAAGTTTAGACAAAGTTATGTCATCATAAGGGGTCCGCTCCGGGATATCTCACCTCCCACAAGTCCCTCGTCTCTATACTCCTGCGAAGCGATGGGATCGTCTAAACCATGGAGGGCTTCTATTTGTTCCTCTTGCGACCCGGGCTGAGAAGCAGA
Organism: Allium cepa; assembly: GCA_030765085.1. NCBI lineage: Eukaryota > Viridiplantae > Streptophyta > Magnoliopsida > Asparagales > Amaryllidaceae > Allium > Allium cepa. Next base: position 567,479,524 of record CM060928.1, on the reverse strand, counting down.
AGGAGGAGCCACCTGGAGAGACGGAGGAGGGATAACCAGAGGAGGAGAAATCTGAGCGGTGCTTGATACTTTCTCTGTAGAAGAAAAGAGGTTAAAGTCAGTAAAGAGAGGAGATGAAGGCTCATCAAGGTTGAGAAAATAGTCAAGGAGCTCATTAAACCCATGTGAAGTAAATGAGCAATCCACTTGAGCGAAATTTACAGTGGAGTTACCTGCAGAAGTTGTCTTTATTACATCAATTTCATAGTCCGGGGCTTCAGCACTCTCTTGCGATTCATCTGTAACTTGAATAATTTTGGCCCCGGTATCAGTTTGAGCAGGGATCGGTACATAAGAGCTAGAGCCAATAATGCCAGCATCGACCGAAGTTGAAGGAGGGACAGGAACAGTCAAATTTGTTTCTTTTTCTTGATGCTCTTCCCCCACTATTTCAACCCGCGATCTGGCGAGTTGCTCTTTCCCTCTGGCAAGGGCTACGCGAGCCTCAAAGTCTAAGTAGTGCACCTCCAACTCCTCTTCAGTGTACCCGGCCCCTTTAAACATATCTAGTGCGGCCTCCCACACTTAGGCCAGGGTAATCTCATACTTGGGGCCCAGGAATGCAAGACTGCCACGCCCTAATACACAATGCAAGTAGAAATCAAATAGTGTCGAGCCAATATCAGCTTTGGTGGCTTCATGGGCCTCTTCAGCTGCAATCCTACCCGCAACGGCCTCATCTCGTTCTCTCTCGACTTTGGATAGCTGGGCTTTCAATTTTTCAATCTCTGCGGCCTGAAGGCCAGTTTGTCCTCGTAACTGAGTGATTTCAGTACGGTTGCTCTCTATAATCTGCTCCAACCCATCAGCCTTAGCCTCAGCATCCCTTTGCGCAGCATGAGCATCCCGCACCTGTTGAAGAAGCACACTCTCCCTTTGAGAATAAGAGGTGGAAGAAGTAGTGAGCTCTTCTTTAAGTTTCCCAACTTCTGCCTCGAGTTTCTCATTGTAATCAGCAATACTCCTCATTTCTGCATCATGCTGCTTGAGGATCTTTTGCCATTCAGTCTTGTCATTTTCCATGGTAAGCATAGCCTCGAGATTGACCCTATTCACCCTTTGGAGCTCGTCAACGAGTTTCTGCCAAGATGACATCCTCTCAATATCAGTTCTGACAGCATCAAGGTTCCGTAACATAGCATTTTTATCTATGGGAACCAGATCGAGGTCGAAGCGAGCTCCTTTTAAACACCAATTAGGAAATCGGCTTTGAACAGTGGCTGGACCTGGTCCAACTTGGTAAGATGGCCTATTGATGATTGCTTGGATGTCAGTAGGGGAAGGGGCAGGAGATTGGGAAGAGATAGGAGCAGTAATCTTCTCTGAAGACGCAGGCATTGGCTCCTCAATAACTTTGGCCCGTTTGCTCGAGTCGTCAGCTGTGTGACTTTTCCCTCTGTCATCATGAGATTTGCGCTTAAGGGAGTCACTCTCTCTGTGGGAAGAATCGTGTCGATTATCTGGTCTTCCATAGCGTTCCTCATAATCACGTCTTTCCCGAGCCTTCCGGGCAGCCCTTTCCTCATCAGTCTCTCTGTGAACAGGAGGATAGGATTGATAACCATATTGGCTGCGTTTCCCATATCGCTGAAAGTCACTGTAGTATGAGCTGCCTCGCCTCATTGAAGAACCTAAAAGAAGAAACAAAACTTGAGAACTTTTCAAATAAAAAAGAGCATAAAAGTGCCAGGAATTCTAAGTGTGTGTGATGTGCAAACTACGCGCATCAATCTACGAACCACTCTTTATTTGGGGAGTGGTTGTGGGTGTAATAGTTAACGTCAACTCTTGAGTCGATGGCGACTGTTGCAAAATAGAAGTAGCTTCAACTACTGAAGAAGAAATCCCGTCAGTAGTAGGGTCATCTTTGAAGATCTCTTGTGAAGTAGCGAAGAGGTCGCTCAATCCTTCGAAGGTATCGTCCCCGCTTTGCTTGACAGGACTGGATTTCTTAGCCTTTTCACCAGAATCTTGTGAATGATGGGAAGATCCCAGAGGCTCTTCTTCTTCGATAACCGGGGCAAGTTTATCAGATGGCCCCGCAACATCAACAGAAGTGGAGCACTTCACTAGCGAAGACTCAGGAGTCTTTATCGGAGAATCAGGGACTTCCGTTGGAACTTCATGAGCATGCATAGAGCAAGAAGCGTGTAGAAGCCCATGTTGATGTAAAAATTCATCCCTCAATAGAAATTTTATGCTCCTCTCTTCTGCGGCCACGGCACTCAACCTCTCAAAAACTTGCTTATGAATTGGATCTCTAGAAGGGAGAGGAAGTGCTGAAAGGAACAAAGAATGAAATTAGCAACTGAAAGTTCGGATCTCGAAAAGGTTTCAAAACGGAAAAAATAGAAACACTAATCTTACTTCCTACTCTCCAGATGGCATAAAACCCTTGGGGATAGCGAGCAAAGAAAAACTGATTCAAAAATCCATGAACACTTTCAGTAAGATCGGAAATGAGCTTGCGGTTTCTGGCACTTCTCACAATAATGAGGGAAGGATGATCTTTACTCTTTGCAAACGAGCACAGATAACGAATTTCTTCAAAACTCGGTAGGCGATCAAGAGTTCTTCTGAACAAAACACATAACCCCGTCAAGATGGCATAGCCATTAGGATGAAGTTGAAACGGAGAGATTGTCAACCGAAGGAGAAGAGTTCGAAGGAAGTCGTTAAAAGGAGGAATCGCCCCACTTAAGCACATTTGGCGATTGACTGCAACAAAACCATGGGGAGGATTGTCAGCAGTATCACTTGGCCCAGGGAGAAGAACATCACTTTCAGCAAAGCCAAATTGAGTGCGCAGCTGGATAAACGCTCTCGAAGTTAGAATAGTCGAGGTTCTCTCCGGAGGATTCTCTATGGGAACAGCTATCGGAAAAGTTTCTTCCTCTTGAGTTACCACTTCTTCTTCTTGGTGGGAAGTCATTCTACATAAACAACTGGGTATTCAAACATGAAGGTGCACGTTTCCTAAAGTGTGTGAAGTGTTGTGTAAAATCAATCAAGCAGTGAACAAATATAACTGGAATGAAAACTAGCAAGCATTTGTTAGTTATGAAATTCAGGGACTATTGTTTTAAGCCTAAATATGCAAGTAAGATGTTGATGCAGATAAATCAGTTCAGATTATTGATACTTTGCATTAATGTTTAACTTTAATTGATTGATTCACAAACATTTCATGCAATATAATTAATTTGCTTGTCTTGTCTTGACTAATCTGTCATCTAACATGGGCAGTCAATGGCAGTATTTTCGCCTTGGTTTTCTTTGTTTGTTATTTTCAGCAGATTAACAGCTTATAAGTTAATGCGATCTGTGAAATAATACAATGAGATTCAAGCAAATTTAAAGTTGGGGCAGTTCAAAATTTAGGCAACTTAGTTTGGCAGTTCAAGTTAGAAACTCAAAGTGGATCTATGCTCTCAAAAAGTCAGCATGCCCAAAGCTTAAGTGTTAACTCGGCAGCGGTTTAAGAGCTAACTCGGTCACGGTTTAAGGGTTTAACTCGGCTACGACTTAGGGATTAACTTGGCTGCGGTTCAAGGTTAAATCAGTAGAAGGTTAAATCGGCAGATTTCCCCAAGAATTAATTTGGCTACGATCTAAGGGTAAGGTCGGCCAAATGTTAAGCTACCCAAATTCACTGAGTCGCTTCCGAGCTAACATCTCACTACATTCAACCCGTTAACCCAATAACCATTCCATCAGCAGCCGCCTTCATTCACATAATCCAATCACCCAATAAAACAATTTGAAATTGTCACAGATCTGATGTCCTGCCATCAAAGACCTTCGAGCCTGAGGCGATAAACCCCCTTCATTGTATCAACAACCATCTCAAGCAACCTAAACTTCATCAATTACGAAAACGATGGTATTCTTGATGGAGCATCACACAAAGAGGCGATTCGTGTTTGAGCGACAGGATTCATGAATCGACAAGTAATCTACGATCGAAAGAGAAATAGAATCACTTACGCAATGGATGGTAGAGGTTATCGGTGGTTAGTTGGAAGGAAATTGCTTCTAGGAATTTGAGAATACTTTAATGGCGGAATCAGGCAAGAGAGTAAGTGACGAAGAAAGAGGAAGAAAGTTAACTTATACCCTGCAGTGGAAAATTTGGAGCGACACATACGGTCTAACTGTTAGGTCGCATACGACCTACCGACCTAAGAGGGGACGGGTTAAGGGCTATCGAAGCACACGACCTAACATTTAGGCGTATACTTCGAGGGGCAAGTGTTAACTCCGCCTTGACCATGACTCACCGATCTAGTGCATCAAGAGGTTCCGACCTAACAGTTAGAAGCGTGCCGACCTAAGGCTCAACAGGGGGTGCCGACCTAAGGCCTTCAACAAGTATGCCGACTTAGGAAGTCTACCGACCTAACTTAAGTACCGATTTAATTGCCTAAGGAAGTTGCCGACCTAATTGATCAGGACATGGAAAGGTGCGCGACCTATACTTAAGTCGCAACCGACTTACGACGTATGCTAAGCCGTTCACGACCCAGGCAAATGAAGGCAAATCCTATACAGCTACTTGACACGCGCATGTTAACTCGGCAACGACCTAAGACTTATGATATGAGTTCAGACAAGCTTACTTCTGTTAAGCCGAAGACTTGACACGGTAAGTCGACCACGACTTATGTTAAGTCGGCCACGCCTTATGCTAGGTCGGCCACGACTTATACCTTGGTAGTAATTCCAGCCCAGAATTCACTATAAATAGGCGACCACCTCCAACATACAAGGGACTTTTGGGCACATTCTCTTCATACACCGTTACCTTGCTGCATTGAGAACTTCATCAACACTTAGAGCTTTCAAGATTAGAGGAATACATCAAAGAACTTCATGAAGAAACCACACATCTTCAACATGAATTTAAGGACTTTAATCGACATTGAAGCTTAAGCTACTTGTTCCAAATCACTTGTAACTTGAAGTATATTGTACTTGAGAAGAATTGTATCAGCTTGTAATGGGATTATTAATAAAAGTACCTAAAGTGGATGTAGGCTAAACCCTTAAGCCGAACCACTATAAAATTGTTGTTGTTTACTGTTTTTCTGCTATTACCTGCTTGTAATTCATTCCCCATCTATCGGGTGGTGCTTTCACAACTACACTTCACACACCGGGGTGTTAGCGTTCAGATTTTAGCGTTAACATCTGATATGAAATGTTTTTGATATGATATGTTTGTCTTGAACAGTGATTATATGATTATTTGTCAAAAATGAAGTGCTGTGTAAAAAAAAATGACATCTTGTGATTTAAGGTTGAATTGGGTTCACCTGAATAGTGTGGGTTAAGATGGCATTGAATTCGAAGAGACCGGAGTCGGGTATTCGTAAATACCAAATCACTTCGATTAGAAATTTGCAATAATTCTTTATATGTGATGTCAATAGGTTGAATTGGAATAATATGGACACTTAAACTAAGTTAGAATACTTAGAATTTGAGTTGTGAAATAAGTGTATGAGCATAACAAGTAAGGAACTCGTAGTTAACTACGAGTTACCTGGGTTTTCTTTTATGGTTTGAACTTAGTATTTCTAATTATATGGGTTCACTCACGCTAGTTTCCAGCCTGACCCGGGTGTTACTTTGATGTAATGCTCGGGTCAGACCGAGTATTACAGATTTTCAGGTAAGGACGTTCTGGAGCTCAGGACACGAGCTAGATGGCAGGAACATATGGAGCATATACCGCTGTTTATATTGTAGTTGTCTTGGACATGTTGTTTTAAAATTGTCCAGTGTTGTGAAACGGATTGTAACTCTGATGTACAAAAATATAAATGTACTGATACAGTTCTTCTTTGTATAACTGTTATTTATGTGATATTATATTTTGATCCGCTACGAATGTGAGGTTTCTATGACTTGTTTTTTGTTTCTTCTTCTTTTCTTTCTTCTTTTCTCTAACTATCTGGAATTTTCTGGATTCGAAAATTCTGGGTCGTTACATTTGGTATCAGAGTTAAAGGTTAAGCGATAACCTTGGCTCTGGTGGGTCTACTCATTTAAGATATTGTCAATGGTACCCTAAAATGAGTTGAGTGTGTGTGTGTGTGTGAGAGTGTACTTGTTATTTTCTTATATAAAGATTTTAAATGATTTTATAAGAATATATATTTTGATATATATATATATATAGCAATATTTCTTTCTAATAAATATTAAGGTAACTGGTTGTTAAATTATTGGAATTAAATCAAGTGTTAATAGAAATACAACCAAATTGAAATTAAATCAAAGATAAGTTTGAAATGGATTCAAACTGAAATTAAATCTTGAAGTTGGGGAAGAATTTCGAAATAAGATGAACTAGAATTGGTTTCAAACCGGAGAATAGAATGGATATTGTGTTTAATAATGGGATGATTGTTTTCCAACAAACAATAAAATGTTTTAAGGAAGTGACCATTTAAAGAAATAATATTATTCAAACTATTTTGAATGTAATCTTATCCTAGAATAAGAAGTTGTTTGTAAATTTTAAGAGAATTTGTTTTGAATTGAAACCAAAGGTGGTTTAAATTTAAAAAATTTAGGCCAAGAAGTAAATATGTGTATATGTGTTGATGTACATAATATAAAAGATGGTTTGAAATAAACTCTAAATGTTGATTTTTAAATTTGGAATGAGATGTGAAAACCCAATGTGATAAGTTTTTAAACTTATGGATGGGAAAGTATTTTTAAAATTTGAATGGGAATTCAAATTGTGTAAATTTGACTGAATTAAGTAAATTGAAATTTAACTTGGAAGAAGTTAAATAAGTTTGAATGATGAACCTGATTTGGAAACTTCATGATGAAATTAAGAATTACCTTTGAAAGTTAAATGGTTGATTTGAATTGGGAGTTTGTGAGATCTCAAAATGGGTTTGAAATCTAGAAATTGGAAATGGATGGATGTTTTAAAATCATTTGGATAATACCATCCTGTTGTTATTAATAATCTTTAAGCTTAATTTGGATTTGCTTAAGTAAATGAAGAAATGGGATATAGTGATATATCCATTATTAAGATAAAATGGATTTTGGATTTCGAATTTAATGGTATAAAGAGATAAGTCTATTTGATTTAAAGGATTAAATCAACATTTGAAAGTTTAACTCGAATTTATATAATTCGAGAGGGTTTAAAGTGAAATTGAATTTAGTTTGAAATAATTAAAATTGAAGGTGGATAAGTATAAAATTCAAATGGAGATTGGGAATTGAACATTTTTGACTCTGGACTACTTTCAAAATAAATTGTTTTAAATATAAATATATTTTCCAAACTATTTGCTATACAACTTTTCTTTTCAAAACCTAAAACTACCTTATAATTGTTTTACAATTATTTTTGGAACCATGTAACAATTTTTTTCAACTGTTTTATAAACTAATTACTATTTTTCAACTGTTTTATAACTTATTACTATTTTACAACTATTTTGCAATTATCTAACTATTTAATAACTATTTGATTATTTTCCAACTATTTTACAAATACTTAACTATTTTACAAAATAATAATTATTTTTCAACTACTTGTCTATTTTTTTTAAATTTCCAAGCTATTTTATAAAAATAAACTGGTTGGAGTTCAAATTGTTAATGATTAAATACCCAACTGAGGTAGAAGTTGAAGTGATGATCCAAATAGGGATTAAAGCAATTGTGGATAAGTGGATAGAAATTTAAGTGAATGTGAACGGAAAAGTGAATTGACTTGGTTAATAATCAATGAAGATAAATACGTAGGATGTACGTATATTATTCTATTTGCATAGTTATTTGATCTAGATTCGAGCACAGAATTTCGAGATAGTATATCGATCCAAGTTGGGATTTTTCACTCGATTTTCAATGGCGAACCTGGATATGGATTGTTGATTGGTTTTGGATATTATCCATCATAGTTATAGATATGTAAGGAGGATGACGGTTTCTGATCAAGGAACCAGATCTGAGTCCGCACTAGGAAGTCGGGTGGGCAATACTAGTTCGGAAATGAAATTGTGTGATCGAGTGCATGATCAGATTGGTATAGCGTACAAATGATGTGTACATCGTACGGATTTGAATGAAATTTATATTGGGAATTTTTGGATAAGTAATGTGAAATGGGTGTTGAATGAAAATATATTTGGAAAAATATATGATGAAATAAAATAGAAAATGGATACTTCTGTGGTAAAATTTTACTTTATGGAAGTAAGTAAGTAAGCGACTTTATAGAGCAATCAAATTTGAATATTTGATTTGGAATAAATAAAGTATATATCTTTGTTATATAAGATAAATCTCCCCTTGTTGAATCTATTGCCCAAAGGAAAGGATTTTAAAGGTGTTTGAAGTATAAAAGGAGTTTTATACAAGTTTGAAATGATCCAAAGATTTTTAAAGTTATATATATCTATATATAGATATAAAGGATCTTATGAGGATTTTAGAAAAAGGTTTTGGGAATCTTCGGATTTGGAAATGCTTTTGATTTTTTGGGTAAAATTAATATTGAAATTTGTAAAGCCTAGTTTGATAATTATCGATTTTGAGATAATCGATTTTGTGTAAGGAGCTTTGTATGAGATCATACTAGGTGTATGATTTCAAAGATACTATATGTGTATAGTATAAAGTGTTTTGATGATGGCTCGGGGGAAAAAGGCGCTCCCTTGAAATGAACTTCTCAGGAGTGCCACCAGGTGGTGCTGCCTTGAGCCCCAAGGGAGTGTTCTAAAGTTGATCTTGTGAGGAGTCCGGACAAAACTAGTTCCTGAGGATTATGAGTAGTGTATACCATAGTGAAAGTCGTGTGTGCCGCTGAGAGCCAACAGTCTACGTTTGATTTTATATCGGTAGACTACGGCCTATGGTAACATAGCGAAAGTCGTGTGTGCTGCGGAGAGCCAACAGTCTATGTTTGATTTTATATCGGTAGACTGCGACCTATGAAGGAGTGGAGAAGTTTCATTTTGACAGCAAAAATCGTGTGTGCCGCTGAGAGCCAACAGTTACATGGACTTTTACTACGATGGCAACGTAACCCTGGAATGTAACTGCGATCTGTTGTGGGTTCCATGGCGTAATCGAGGGGCACGGAGTACCTACAGTTACATGGACTTTTGCTGCGATGGCAACGTAACCTAGAATGTAACTGCGACCATGGATGGGGGAGATGATTTCCAGAGCATTCTCACCAAAGATATTTCCTCGATTTCAAAAATGTTCTCTATATTTTCAGTAAAATTATTTTCAATAAAAAAATTATTTTTTTCAAGTATTTTCACTGGATGTTGAAAACGAGTTTACCAAGTACTTGTAGATTGTCAGTCCTACGCCTAATCAATGTATGACCGAATTTCTGTGAGAACAAAGATGGACTTGTGGAAACATCGAGTTATAAAAAGTAATTTTTGTAAAAACTGTTTTGGCAATATTATATGGATTTTAAAAGTGTTTTAAAAAAATATCAAAAGGTGATATATCTGAATTTAAGTATTGAATAAATTCTGGTTTCGTTCCTTTTCGAGGACGAAAAGCTTCTAAGGGAGGAGGAATGTGATAACCCGAATTTTTAGACATCTGTAATTGATTAACAAACTGGGTTAATTAATAGAATATTGAATTATAAATTGAACGAATGAATCTGATTAGATAAATATTTATATTTGTAATTGTGTTGTATATATACATATAGATTTTAAACAAAATTATTGATTACAAATTTAATTTGTGTTGCTTAATACATACATATATTTGAGTTAATTTCAAAATAGGACTTTAAATTGAAAATGAATTTGAATTTGGGTTAAATTTAAATCTAAAAGATAATATCTCAAAATAAATTGGATTTAAGATAATGTTTCTAATTTTTATAGATATATATGTAAATTGTGAATAGGAAGCTTGGTTTGAATTTAATCTAATAATTTTCAAAAAGGGTATTTAAAATAAAATGGAGCTAAGTGAGGTTTAATAGGGGTCCATACCTTATCTAAATATATATAAGTTGTATATATATAAAGGTGTTAAGAATAAAAGAAATATAAGTATAATAGAAATTATATATAAGTGTAAAAGTAATATAAATAAAGGTTTTCTTTTACACTTGTAAGGTAATAAAAACATGTATTGACATGTGTAAGTTAAATTAGCATGCGAGAAACAAATGGCAACATTTGTTTTCTTAAAATTAAATTGTGTAAGTAAGTGGTTTAAAAAAATGAAGGAAAATGAAATGAAATGAAAACAAAAGGCAAAGATGGAAATCAAGATCAATTTATCTCAGCAAAACCTAAAGCAAAAATTCAAGGTACAAATCAAAATTATGTCCAATTCAAGTCCAGATCAAAACAAGAACCTAAAAGCAAACTTAGAATCAAATACAAATTGTTAACAAAAAAGATCGGATCACCTAATGATCAAGCAACTCAGAGCAAGATTCAAGGTTTGATTAAAGTTCAAAAACAAGAATCATCTTCCAGGCTTGCTCTCTGTTCGACTTCAAAATGTGAGTGATCTGACCCAGCCTCTTCTGTTCTTTTAATACCTGTGAGTAAGCAACTGTTTTAAAAAAATTAAATCTTGTATTGACTTGATACGCATGATGAAGATTTGCAGTGATATTTTATAAATTATTTGCATGAAAGATGGTGTGATTTGCTGTTAGTAAATAGAATATACCCGTTAATTTTGTTCTGAAATATGCATCACCTTTGTTTAAAATAGGATCCCAATACATTCACAAATTCATATCTTCAAGTAAAATGATTTCAATTTTGAATCCAAAGAACCGATTTCAAATTTTCCAAAGGACTGACTTCTGTTATTCTACAGGAGAGTAAACTATACATGTAGAAATTATTTAAAGTTAAGTGCGATAAATGTTTGCATGATGATTTAAATTTGAATGCATGTATATTCATAGGAGGATGATTGAATGCTTATCTCTATGCATGTAGAACCCTCTGTTTTACACTTACAGGTTTAAATATAACTCAAAAATTTCAAAACTGCTTTTATAATTTTTTTTAGGCTGTGTAGTTCAAATAAGATCTGTTTATTTTTACATAAACAAGGTTTTAAAAATATATTTAAGCATAATAACTTTGGAACTATATGGAAGATAAGAAAGACAGTAGGAATTTCCAAATATATCAAATTTTCGACCTAAACAATTTATGTTTCCAGGTTTATAATCTATTTTGTTACTGTAAAACATGAATTTTAAGGGTTAATTTAATATTTTTAATGCTTGATTGAATGTGTAATTTAAGGATGATGGGAAAATGGGTTATGAGGCTTCTCTGGTGAACTATTCTATTTCGTGAGCTCGAGTTGTGTCAGAAGAAGGGTTGATAGGTGGGAAGTACGGCAAAAATAGTGGTTCAGATTCTCTGACGCCATGGTGGCGATGCGAGACTAATTTAGGGTTTAAGCTTTGTTTCGTTTGAGGTAGATTTCTGGACTAGTGTGGCCTCTTCGGTGAGTCGTACATGGTCGGTGCTGGGAAAACTGTAAGGGAGGAGCAAGGCGAAGGTTGGGGCGAGGCTACGTGAATTCCGGTGATCGGAATTTGGGCGCCATGAGGATTTCTGAACGAAGTTTTCTATTCCAGTTTAGCTATTTAGGCTCGATTTCGAATTCGAGCTTGATGCTTGGGTTGAATGGTCGGAAATGTAGGAGGGTTCGGTCGATGATTTGTTGGCGGTACGAAGAGAGAGAAGATCGCCAGCGATCTCCTGTACACGTGCACGGTGTCTCTGTTGTGTCAGCTTCATTTTGAAGTTCTTCTTCGAGTTTTGTTTCGGGAAAAGGAAAAAAAAGGGATTGCGCTCGGGTTCATTTGCGAGGAGATGTGGTGTTTGGCTCGAGACTTGCTCGAGAAGCTTTGCCTATTTTCTCTTCGGGTTTATATGGTAGGTAACAGTTTTAAAATTTTATTTGTGGGGGAAACTCGAGTTTTAGCTAAGGAAAACTGTGGATTGGCTCGGGTATTTCCATAGGAAAATCGACTTACCTTTTTTTTTCTTTTGAGGTTTTAAAATGGATGAAATGTGTATCTAGTTTTCCAAACAAATAAAAATGAACAAGTTCCAAAGCCTGTATCAAAAAGATTTCTAAATATTAGTATATTTAAAACTTTAATTATGGGGAGTTTTAACTTAATTTTCAAAGCTTTTAAATTCAACTAAGTTGATTAATAAATAAGTTAAAATTAATTATTAAAGAATAATTAATTAATGAAGGTAATTTAAGGATCATTAATTAATATAATTAATGATAATAATCAAAGGTTCAATTAATTCATAATGTGATTAATTATGAGATAATTAATCAATTAAGTGATTATGATTAATTAATGTAATTAGTTAAGGATTGATGTAATTAATTAATTAATTAATGGAAGTAATTAAGGTTAATTACTAAATGCTTAAAGCATAATTAAATTGTGTAATAAATTTTAAAGGTTAACTACTTAATGTGATAATTAATCAAGTATGATTAATTTAGAAGATAATTAAAGGATAATTAATCTGTTAATTAATGATTAATTAGTTGATTTATTAAGTGATTTAAAGTTGACTAATTAATTAAAGGGTTGCAATTAATTTATTAATGATTGTTTAAATAGAATTATGTGACTAATTCTCAAGTAAATGGGCAATTACTTGATGGAAAGTAATTAAAAGATAATTACTTGGTGGAAGTAATTAAGTGTTATTTATTCAGTGTAATTAATTAATGGATTTATTTATTAATTAAAAGGATAATTAATTAATATGGGTAATTAATAATAATTAATGACTAATTGTGATTAATCAGGGTTGATTAATGGATTTGGTAAATATATTAAAGGCTAATTACTAAATATAATTAGAGAGGATAGTTAGGGAACGAATAATTAATGGTTTGTAATTAGTTACTGTTAAGTAAGCAAGATTAAAAGTGATTAAAGTAATTAATTTGATTTAATTAGGAATGTGTGACTAATTTATCTTTCTTATGAATGACTGATTGATATTTCTGATATGAAATGTTTGTGATATGATATTTTTGTCTTGAACAATGATTATATGGTTATCTGTCAAAGATGAAGTGCTGTGTAAAAAAAATGACATCTTGTGATTTAAGGTTGAATTGGGTTCACCTGAATAGTGTGGGTTAAGATGGTATTGAATTCGAAGAGACCGGAGTCGGGTATTAGAATACCGAAATCACTTCGATTAAAAATTTGCAATAATTCTTTATATGTGATGTCAATAGGTTGAATTGGAATAATATGGACACTTGAACTAAGTTAGAATACTTAGAATTTGAGTTGTGAAATAAGTATATGAGCATAACAAGTAAGGAACTCGTAGTGAAGTACGAGTTACCCGGGTTTTTTTTTATGGTTTGAACTTAGTATTTCTAATTATATGGGTTTACTCACGCTGGTTTCCAGCCTGACCTGAGTGTTACTTTGATGTAATGCTCGGGTCTGACCGAGTATTACAGATTTTCAGGTAAGGACGTTCTGGAGCTCAGGAGGCGAGCTAGATGGCTAGAACGTATGGAGCATATACCGCTGTTTATATTGTAGTTGTCTTGGACATGTTGTTTTAAAATTGTCTAGTGTTGTGAAATGGATTGTAACTTTGATGTATAAAAATATAAATGTACTGATACAGTTCTTCTTTGTATAACTGTTATTTGTGTGATATTATATTTTGATCCGCTGCGAATGTGAGGTTTCTATGACTTGTTTTCTGTTTCTTCTTCTTTTCTTTCTTCTTTTCTCTAACTATCTGGAATTTTTTGGATTTGAAAATTCTGGGTCGTTACAGTATCAGAGCAAGTTCATCGTAACCATAACACAGTTATCTGATAATCTAATTATATGGAAACTAACACTAGCACTAGCTTCATATAAGGATCCACTGCACGTCTACCACTAATTAATGGCCTAAATTATAACTATTGGGCCACATGAATGAGAATATATATATACGCAAGCAAATGTTTTTGATTTATGGAATATAACTCAGACAGAATATATTATTCCTAGTGAAGAGTATTCTACTTGGTCAAATAAATAGAAACTAGATGCCACTGCTATTGCAAAAGGCATGAATATGTTGTTTTGTGCCTTAGATAAAAATGAGTTAACCATGTTAACATGTGCAGTATTGCATATTAAATACGGCGTACACTCAAAGTCACACACGATGGAACCAACAAGGTCAAACAAAGAAAAATATCCATGCTCAGAAGTCAGTTTCAAAACTTTAGAATGAAAGAAAATGAATCTATAAATGATATGTACTCTAGATTTCAAGATATCTACCATTCATTAGTAGGACTAGGAGAAAAATATTCAGCCTTTGATATTGTATCCAAAATTCTGAACTCTTTAACGGAAGAATGGGAAAGAAAAGTTCTCGCTATTGAAGAAGTGAACAATATTTTCAAAATAAGTCCGGAAGAGTTAATAGGAAATCTAATGTCCTATGAAGTAAATTTGCAGGCTAAACGAGTTCAAGCCCAAGATAAAAAGAATATAGCAATCCATGAAAAACAAGTAGACTCAGATTCAGATAATGACAACCTAGCCTCTATTGCCAAAAGCTTCAAGAAATTCTTGAAATATAGAAAAGGAAACAGAAATAATGGCAAGAGAAGCACAAACGGCAATAAACCATCGTCTTCATCAGTTATGGAGTGCTTTCAATCGACTGAATCGTTTCATTTTAAATCATGTTTCTATTAGACCCCTCTCTAAAAATACACCTTACGAACTTTTTACGGTGGAAAACCAAATATATCTTATTTCAAAATATTTGGCTTAAAATGTTTTGTATTAAACACCAAAGATCAGCTTGGCAATTTCGATTCAAAATGTTACGAAGATATATTTCTTGGATATTCGAATCAAAGTAAAGCTTATCGAATTTTCATTAAACGAACTAATACTATTGAAGAGACACCCCATGTATCTTTTGATGAGGACTCTAAACTTAAACCAAATAAAGACAATGATTTAATTAATTATAAAAAAATATAATAATAAACAATTCAAAAGATGATGAAGATATTGTTTATAACTCTAGAAAAGATGAAAACATTGTTAATAATTAAGAAAATAGAAACATTACTAATGTAATAAGATCTCCTCAAAGAATCTTATGAAACCATCGTACAAAAAATATTATTAGAGAAATAAATTCAAATGTTCGAACTAGGAATCAACTAAATTTAATGGGTAATGTAGCTTTTCTCTCTACTATAGAACCTATAAATACTAAGGAAGCATCATCCGATGAAAATTGGATTATTGCTATGCAAGAGGAACTAAATCAGTTTGAACGAAATGATGTTTGGAAACTAGTACCCAGACCGACAGATCAGACTGTTATAGGAACTAAATGGGTTTATAAAAATAAAGCAGACGAATTAGGAAATATAACTAGAAACAAAGCGAGACAAGTAGCACAATGATATAACTAGGAAGAAGGAATAGACTACGAAGAGACGTTTGCTCCAGTCGCTAGACTAGAAGCAATACGAATCTTATTGGCGTATGCATGTTCTAATAACATTAAATTCTATCAAATGGATGTTAAAAGTGCATTTTTAAATGGTTATATTAAAGAAAATGATTATGTTGAATAACGTCCTTTATTTATTCATGAAAAATACCCAGATCATATCTATAAACTTAAGAAAGCTTTATATGGTTTAAAACAAGCACCACATGCTTGGAATGAACGACTTAAAAGCTATTTGATTGGCTCAGGATTTGAAATAGGAAAAGTAGATCAAACTTTATTTATAAAACATTCGAAAATTGATATTTTGATGTTCAAATATATGTTGACGACATTATGTTTGGCTAAACTAATAATGAATTATGTAATGAATTTTCTGAAATAATGACTAGAGAATTTGAAATCTCCCATATGGGAGAGTTATCGTATTTTTTAGATCTTCAAGTAAAATAAGTTTCAAATAGAATATTTATTAATCAACAAAAATACTGTAATAATCTTATCAAATGTTTCATAATGGAAAACACTTCTGCCAAACCAACACCTATGAGCACAACAGCAAAACTTGATAAACATGAAAATGGCAAGAGTGTAGATAAAAACTATATCGTAGTATGATTGGATCACTACTTAATCTAACAGCGAGTAGACCAGATATAATGATGAGTGTGTGTTTAGTGCACGATTTCAAGCTAACCCAAAAGAATCACATTTAAGAGCCATAAAACGAATACTATGTTATCTTCATAATACTACAGATTTCAGACTTTTCTATCCAAAAGAGTGCTCGTTTGAGTTGGTATCATACAACGATGTTGTTTTCGAAGGATCACGAACAGATAGAAAAGGTACAAGCGGTACATGTGACTTCATTGGTAAATCATTAATATCATGTTTAGCAAGAAACAAAACCATGTCTCGCTATCAACTTGTGAAGCAGAATATATTCTACGGCAGTAGCTTGCGCATAAGTAATTTATATGCAACAGACTCTTAAAGATTCAGAGTCAATCTATCAAAATCAACAACTTACTGCGATAATTAAAGGGCAATAAATCTATCCAAAAATCCATTAAACCACTCAAGAACTGAACAAATAGATACTATACATCACTATTTACGCGATAATATAGAAAAAATAATAATAAATTTAGACTACATTCCTTCATAAAATTAATTAGCTGGTATTTTTACTAAAATATTGTTAGAAAATACTTTTATATAATTACGTCATGAACTTGGTATAATGTCAATCAAAGACATATAAATAATAAAATACGAAATTTTGAATAAAAACTCAAAAAATAAAACTTTCACAAAAATTAATATTTATGACCATGCTGAGACTCAAACCTATGGCCTATTGTGAATAGCCCAGGTGTCTTAACCACCTAAGCTATTGATTATTTCTATTACATTCTAGGACGGGGACTCTATTATATGGTGACAACAATATACTAAAATTATGTACAACACTTATCTTTATAAATATACTTTACTTCTTTTATGCACAGTACATTACATAAAATGAATCAAATAACAAAAAAACCAACGAACTACCCTTTTATTTGGCTAAATTCAAGACAAGCCATTCAATTCTACCTTCTTTTACTCTACCTTAAGCTATAAATACTCTATATTTTTTTCATACAATCAAACTGAAATACAAACAAAATAATTTTCAAGATGTCAACTTCTTCATCAACTAAATCTATTGAAATTCTAGCCTCTAACAATTCACCAAAAACTCCCGTCCATCATACTTCACCATCTTCTACCTATCATACCGGATATACTTTGGATAAAAAGAAAGGGAAGAAGATGATTGACATATCTCCAAACACTAAATAAAAATAGATGATATGCATCACTATAAACAAGAATCACTGATGCTTCAATGTGAAATATACTACAAGCAAAAGGTCAACTCTAGACGTCTAGGAATTTTCGAGCTCATTGCTATGAAGTTTTCTGGGGACTCTTCACATCCAATAGACGAACACGCCGTTTTGCTTATTCAACGACCCTCGACTTCATCCACACCGCGACCATTGGTCTCACCAAATTCGTGGGATCGGAGTGAAGCATCGAATGCTCGTCGCAAACAACTACAAGGATACAAAACTCCTAGCCCTTTAAAATAAACATACTTGTTATTTTTTGTTTATTTTGTTTCCGAATAATACTACTAAAGTATGTATGCCTTGTTTTTGGAATAATTCATTTCTTCTACATATCATTAACACGTATACTAGTTATAATATTAAAAAATAAACTTACAATGTTCATATGTATGAAAATTTATTAAAATTTACTCAAGAAAACATTGAGTGTATAAATTCACCCAGTTCAGTCGACTGACCCCGAAGGAATTTTTTTTAAAGACCATACTCAGTCGACTGCCTCATTCACTCAGTCGACTGGACCAGAAGGGTGAAAATTTTTGAATTTTAGATTCAGTCGATCGAATCATGAATCTGAGCAACATTACTACTCCTACTCACTCACTTTTCACCTTTTAACCATTACCTTTCCCTTCTCTATCCTAATTCATTTTAGATTTTCAACTTCTCTAAAACCCTAGCTCTTCAAAAATTTAATTTTTAACATCCAAACAATCAAATTAATGGCTCCCAAGAGAAAAGGACAAGCATCTTCATCCACCCAACCTCCTTCAAACGAGAAAATCCAACAATGGCTATTTGATGATACCGCAATTAGGAGATGGAGAATAATGCAAGATTCTCGCACCTTTGAAGGTTCGTTTGTAAAGTTTTTCGATTTCTCTCTATGCCATATACAAGAATTGGCTCGTAGGAGCAATTTGGAATTTTTATTCAATGTTGACGATAATAAGCACAAAATTAATCAAATAATGGTCAAACTATTCTATGCAAATCTTAACTTGGGTCACCAAACTATTCAAGATCGAGAAGATTGTGTATGGAATCTAGTTTGTGGAAAACCCATCTTTTTCTCCTTAGATCGAAGGGCTCGCCATTTTAAGATCTAAAAATAATGGTATAGAATTGAACAATGTTGATTGTGATATGGTCGTTCGTGACCATATAAGTCATTTGTTTTTATAAGACGACGTGCACCAACTCAAGTCCATGTCCTTAAGACAAAAAGCAAGAATTATACATCGTGCGTTGATGAAAACCATAACTCCGCGAACTGGGAGTTATGAACTTGTTTATGAACATAACTTTAAAGCTTTGTACGCTATCTTCGGAAACATTAAAATCAATTGGCTACGATTAATTCTTAATGAATTCTTAAGCTTCAACAATGGTCGAATGAATGTCATCTATTATGGTCAGTATATTATGTGACTACCAAAGGCATATGAGATTCCAGAACCTGACTTGCCAGTTTATACCATTGGGTATTTAAATTCTCTCACTTTAGCATTAATGAAGCTACCGATTGCTCGACCACCTCCTATCATTACTTTCGAAGAATGGACTCAACGGCTATTATCTCAAGATCAACCACAACAACATGGAGAAGCATCTCACAGTCCATCCCGCCAAAGATCACTAATAGTCAACAAGACGAAATTTTGATTCTTAATCCGGGTCTACCTCCACATCAGTCTATTTCTATGATATGTCGTAATCAATAAATTCTTCAATCCCATATCACTAAACTTGACAAAATTCTTGATAAGGTTAAAGCTATCTCATGTTCATCCGACACTTCCACGACTACAATAGACGATCCAGGTAAGCAACCTGTCTTGACTTGGTCTTCCTCTTCCGATGATCAAGCAAGTAGTAGCGACAATCATGGAGATAGAGGCGATAGTGGTGGTCAAACATCGCATGATGATAGGGTTAAGCACAGGATGGCATGAGTTGTTATTTTATATTATGAAAACACTAGTCGTTATTTTATGGCTTGTATTAAAACAGTCACTCCTTTTCGTAATTCAAGACTCTTTTTTATGTTTTTTTAATGTATGAATGGTTGTTTCCATCATAATATGAAATTATGGTTTCATATTTTTATATTACTTATTTCTTTTTGTCTATGACAATGGGGATGAAATATTATTGCTACCGTTGAGAATGCAGGATATAGAGTGTCAAAGATTTAGGGGGAGTAAGTATTTATATTATATATACAGTCGAAATCTATATCTATTTACAGGTTGTCATCAATCAAAAAGAGAGAGAATGTTGAGACTTGATATTGATTCATGACAAAAGCTATCACTACGACCTGCAGATTTGATGACTCCTACGACAAAAAGAGAATATATACTACAAGGAGACAGGACTTCAAAACCGGTGTAGCAATTATATTATTTTATTTTTGAGTCTTAGGTCAATTTTGTTAAAATCGCTCCTCGTTTACGTATATGTTAGCTTATATATTTAATCATCTTATTCCCAAATATTTTACACATATATAAGCATGTAAAATATGTCAAAGTGTTTAAATTTATATATATTACTATACCTGTGTAAACTGTGCAAATTGCACAGATTTTACCAAGTAAGTCGATTGACCTAGAGGTTCAGTCGAATGACCCTGAGAATTCTGTGCAATGTGCATAGGTGCATAGATTTACAGATATATATTTAAAAATTCGTTTGAATATTCAGTCGACTGGCCCAAAGGTTCAGTTGACTGAATTTCTACAACGGCTGCTTTATGAAAAGAAACGGCTATTTGTGAAGAGTTACGAACCTCTACGAAAACATTTGGACGTAACATTTCAATCTAAACTCTTCACTAACAGTCGTTGCTCCTTAACCTCTATAAATACATACTCTAACTTGATTCCAAATCATCAAAAAAATTTATCTTTCTAATCTAACTCTCTGGAATCTATTTGCTATTATACGTTTATTTATTCTGCATTAAAGCAATATTATACCTTTCAATTCATCATAAACTTCAAATACATATATTTATACCCGAGGAGAAGATTATGGGAAGGGTGTACTACAAGTTACAAATCTGTGTTACACAAAGTCAAAACAATCTTTTGTATTTGTTGAAGTCATGTTCTTCTCAGGCGTGTGAAGCCCTCTTCTGCTGCTAAGGCGAAATCCTGTTTTGCTGCTCTGTCCCTGTTCGGCTGCTCAGGGGTTGTATAGACATGTTCCTCCAGGTTAAATGAGGGTTGTTGTTTTAGTGAAATTCCAGAAGTGGTCAGGGACTGGACGTAGGATGAAGCTCTGAAACAGTATAAAAATCTCTGGTGTCATTTTTATTATACTGCATTTACATTCCGCACTATTTACTAGACGTAGGATTATTTCTATGCAAGAAGAACTAAATCAGTTTGTACGTAATGAAGTTTGGGAACCAGTACCCAGACCGACCTATCAGACTGTTATGGCAACTAAATGGGTTTATAAAA
Source organism: Allium cepa (assembly GCA_030765085.1). Classification (NCBI taxonomy): domain Eukaryota; kingdom Viridiplantae; phylum Streptophyta; class Magnoliopsida; order Asparagales; family Amaryllidaceae; genus Allium; species Allium cepa. Next base: position 567,458,551 of record CM060928.1, on the reverse strand, counting down.
ATAAAGCATACGAATTAGGAAATATAACTAGAAACAGAGCGAGACTAGTAGCATAAGGATATAACCCGAAAGAAGGAATGGACTACGAAGAAACATTTGCTCCAGTCGCTAGACTAGAAGTAATACGAATCTCATTGGCTTATGCATGTTTTAATAACTTTAAGCTCTATCAAATGGATGTTAAAAGTGCATTTTTAAATGGTTATATTATAGAAAATGTTTCTGTTGAACAACCTCCTTTATTTATTCATGGAAAATACCTAGATCTTGTCTATAAACTTAAGAAAGCTTTATATGGTTTAAAACAAGCACCACGTGTTTGGTATGAACGCCTTAAAAGCTATTTAAGTGACTCAGGATTCAAAATAGGAAAAGTAGATCAAACTTTGTTTATAAAACATTCTAAAATTGATATTTTGATAGTTCAAATATATGTCGACGACATTATATTTGGCTCAACTAATAATGAATTTTCTGAAATAATGACTAGAGAATTTGAAATGTCCCATATGGGAGAATTATAGTATTTTTTCTGTCTGCAAATAAAACAAGTTTCGAATGGAATATTTATTAATCAAGAAAAATACTATAATAATCATATCAAATGTTTTGGAATGGAAAACACTTCTGCAAAACCAACATCTATAGGTACAACAACACATCTTGGCAAGAGTGTAGACCAAAAACTATATCGTAGTATGATAGGGTCACTACTTTATCTAACAGCAAGTAGACTAGATATTATGATGAGTGTGTCTCTATGTGCATGATTTCAAACTGACCCGAAAGGATCACATTTACGAGCCGTAAAATGAATCTTAGTAAAACTACAAATTTTGGACTTCTCTATCCAAGAGAGTGCTCATTCGAGTTAGTATCATACAGCGATGCTGATTTCAAAGGATCACGAATAGATTGAAAAAGTACAGGTGATACGTGTCACTTCATTGGTAAATCATTAATATCATGGTTTAGCAAGAAACAAAATCGTGTCTCACTATCGTCTTGTGAAGCAGAATATATTTCTGCGGCACTAGCTTGTGTACAAGTAATTTATATGCAACAAACACTTCAAGATTTTGGAGTCAATCTATTAAACTCAATAATTTACTACGATAATTCTAGTGCGATAAATCTACCCAAAAATCCAGTAAACCACTCAAGAACTAAACACATAGATATTAGACATCACTTTCTACACGATCATATAGAAAAAGAAGTGATAAATTTAAACTATGTTCCATCAGAAAATCAATTAGCTGATATTTTTACCACCATTGTTAGAAAATACTTTTACAAAATTACGTCGTGAACTCGGTATAATGTCAATTAATGATATATAAATAATAAAATATGAAAATTTGACTAAAAACTCAAAAAAAAAATTACAAAAATTAATATTTCTGACCATGTTGAGACTCGAACCTATGACCTATTGTGAATAGCCCAGGTGTCTTAACCACCTGAGCTATTGATTATTTCTGCTACAGTCTACGACGGAACTCTATTATATCGTGACAACAATATACTAAAATTATGCATACACTTATCTTTATAAATGTACTTTACTCCTTCTATGCACATTACATTACATAAGATAAATCAAATAGTAGAAAACCAAGCAATACATGAATCTGATTTGATAATGGTAAATAAATCTGGAGCAAAGTTTTCATGGAACAATAGAAGTCGCAGTGGTATACGCACTTTCACTACTATTGACTATACCTTTTGCAACCTTCAAGCTATCTCTATCTGGCCTACCCTATCAGTTTACCTTCCTCAGCCTATCTTGTCTGACCACTCCCCTCTAATCTTATCCCTTGGTCACCATTTTAAAAAGGAAAAGAGAATTTTTAAATTTTATAATGCATGGGCTGAACATGACCAATTTATTCCCTTAGTCACAAAAGTTAGCTCTGAATTTTCATGTTATGGTAATCCAATGTTTAAGTTTTGCAGGAAGTTAAAATGTATTAAGTAGCAGATAAAACAATGGGCTAAATCTACTTTTGGCTCTGGTGGCTTGCTGTCTACTGAACTTAAGGAAAAGCTTAAGAATCAACAGGAGTACATGATGGAGCACCCTCTTGATGCTCAAGCTGCAGAAGAAGAAAGCAAACTTTTTAAAGAGGTAAATAATGCTTTGTTCTTGGAAGCAAGCATGAAGAGACAACACCTGCACATAAAATGGATTGCTGAAGGAGATAAAAACACCAAATTCTATCATGATTCTATAAAGGTAAAGCATGCTAGAGAGAACATACATAGCATTTTTGATGAACAAGGTACTGCTTGCACAACTGCTGAATCTGTTGATAGAGCTTTTACTGACTTCTTCTCCAATTTGCTTGGCAACCCTGACGAGTTCATCCCTGATCTTGATCTCATTTCAACCCTTCCACTACCTAGAATATCATCCCTGGATGCTGCAACCCTAATTTCTCCTGTAACTAATGAAGAAATTAAAAAACTCTCTTTGCTATGAATTAACAATCTTCTGGAGGGCCTGATGGATTAAATGTTGTATTCTTTATCAAAACATGGAGTGTTTTGGGCAGTGAGTTCTGTAGTGCCATTCATAATTTTTTCAACAAGTGTAAGTTGTTGGGTGAAGTGAACTGCACAAACATTGCACTTATTCCAAAATACATTAACCCAACTAGTGTCACTGAGTTCAGACCCATATCTTGCTGTAACGTTGTTTACAAATGAATTACTAAATTACTTGCATCTCGGTTAGTTAAAGTAATACCCTCTGTTGTATTAAGAAATCAAGTTGCTTTCATTCCTACTAGAAGCATTCTTGATAACCTTCTACTGGCACAAGAATTAATGAAAGGATATGGTCAAAACAAGGTTCCCATTGCGGCAGCTATTAAAATTGATATATCTAAGGCATATGACACCATCCACTGGTCTTCTATTGTCAGGGTTATGGCACAAATGGGATTTCCTAAAATATTTGTATCATGGGTTTATGTGTGCTTATCCTCTCCATCTTTCTCTATAGTAATTAATGGTAGATCAGTTGGTAACTTCAGAAGCAGTAAAGGTATACGACAAGGAGACCCAATTTCTTCATATTTATTCCTACTTGTCATGGAAGTTTTCACTGTTATACTTCGACTAAGGTATTCTCAGAAGGTAATAAAGTATCACCCTAAGTGTGCTAAGCTCCATTTAACTTCTATCATGTTTGCTGATGATGTGTTGTTATTTACCAAGCCTGATTTGCCATCCTTAAATGCCATTACCGAGGCTCTTCATGATTTTTATGTGATGACTGGTCTCAAAATTAACCGACAAAAATCTTCCTTGTTGGTTTCTGGAGTCAGTGATTCACAAGCTATTGCTTTACAAAGAGCAAGTGGATTCACTTCAATGAACTCTGACATGAAGTATCTTGGTCTACCATTAATAACAAAAAGAATTACTAGAGTTGACTGTTATCCACTCTACAACAAAATCACTTCAGTTATGAAAGCTTGGGACAATAGGAGGCTGTCGCAAAGTGGTAGATTAGTGCTTATTAAGGCTACTGTTTTCTCCTCCCTTGTTTACTGGGCTCGTACTATGATTCTTCCAAAAAGGCTTCTGCAACAGGTTCGGTCTGCAGTGAACAGATTCTTTTGGACAGGAAGCATACATAACAAAAAAGTGTTGCCTTGCTCCTTTTCAAAGTTTGAAGTCCCCAAGATTTTGGGAGGTCTTGGGATTAAAGATGTCAAAAAATGGAATTCAGCAGCAATGACCAAACATATTGATTACTTAATCAACAACAGGCCTAGTTTATGGGTTGAATGGGCTTGGCAGTACAACATAAAGGGAAAGTATTTTTGGTGTATGGTAAATCCACAGTATGGAAGTTGGATTTGGAGAAACTTGCTGAAGTTGAGAAATGTTGTCCTACCTATGATCAAATATCCTGTCAAATATCACTCTAATGTCAGTTTCTGGTACGACCCATGGGTAAGTGAAGGCCTTATTCTGTCTTCCTTGTGTGACTATAACCAGATTATGCAGTCTGGAATACACATGAATGCTAAGGCAATTGATTATGTTCATGATGGGAAAATTGTGCTTCACTACAATAGTAATCAACACATAAGACAGCTGTGGAATAAAGTGCAACAACTTTACACTCCTGATACACAACATGACTGTGTTGTATGGAACAGGAAGATTCATACAATCAAAGGGGTATACAACCATATCATTGACACTACCCCTCTGCCTACTGCTAGATGGATCTCTATAATATGGACACCAGATTCACAACCAAGCCACAACATGATGCTTTGGAAAGTGATAAACCAAGCCTTGCTAACTAGGAATGTACTTAACAAATATGGAATGGGTTGCTCTCTGAAGTGTTTGTTTTGTGACCTATTTGAAGAAACTGCTCATCACATATTTTTTGACTTCCCTGCACTTCTTTTTATCATTAAAAGAATTGGAAATAAAACTGGACATTGCATGCTACCTGCTAACACAACTGATGTGTGGGAAGTTTTTTTTAACTCTGCCAAGAAGAAAGATGATAAGGGTAGGATAGTTGTTGTTTGCTTGAAGATATATATGACAGTTATCTGGAGGGAAAGAAATGATATCTTTTTTGAAAATCAGAGGAAAAATGGGGATGCTCTATGGCATGAAGTGAAGAATGCAATTCTTTGCCAATTGAAATACAGTCAATCTGGTTTCTCACCTGATCTGATACAACACTGGGAATGAGCACTGTTGCTTTTCATTTCTTTTTTTTCCTGTTTCTGCTGTGTTTTGTTGCTTCTCTTTCATAGTATCTCTATGTTTCATGTGTAACCTTTATTGTTATTTGCAATAAACTGGTAGGGACCAGTTAACCCCACTGGCTTTGCCAAAAAAAAATAGTAGAAAACCAATGAACTACCCTTTTATTTGGCTAAATTCAAAACAAGCCATTCAATTCAACCTTTTTTTACTCAACCTTAAGCTATAAATAAATAAGTCTACTCTATTTTTTTCTCATACAATCAAATTGAAATACAAACAAACTAATTTTCAAGATGTCAACTTCTTCATCAACCGACTCCATTGAAATTCTAGCCTCTAACAATTCACCAAAACTCCCGTTCATCATACTTCGCCATCTTCTACCTATTATACCGGATATACTCCGAATAAAAAGAAAGGAAATAAGATGATTGACATATCTCCAAAGATTAAATAAAAAATAGACGATTTCCTCACTATCAACAAGAATCACTGATGCTTCAACGTGAAATACACTATGAGCAAAAGATCAACTCTAGATGTCTAGGAATTATCGAGTACATTGCTATGATGGTTTGCGGGGCTTCTTCACATCCAATAGACGAACACGCCGTTTCACCTATTTGACGACCTTCGACTTCATCCCCACTGTGACCATCGGTCTCACTAAATTCATGGGATCGGAATGAAGCATTGAATGCTCGTCGCAAACAACTATAGGGCTACAAAACGCCTAGCCCTTTGAAGTAAACATAGTTGTTATTTTTTGTTTATTTTATTTTCGAATAGCTCTACTAAAGTATGTATGCTTTGTTTTTGGAATAAATCATTTCTTCTATATATCATCATTACGTATACTAGTTATAATATTCAGAAATAAACTTACAATGTTCATATGTATGAAAATTTATTAAAATTTACTCAAGAAAACGTTGACTGTATAAATTCACCCAAGTCAGTCGACTGAACCAGGGGATCAGTAGACTCACACCGAAGTAATTTTATTTAAAACCATAGTTAGTGGACTGCCTCAATGACTCAGTCGACTGGACTAGAAGGGTGAAAATTTTTGAATTTCAGATTCAGTCGACTGAACCACTTATTCAGTCGATTGGATCGTGAAAGTCGAAAATTTTCACCCTTCTGGTCCAGTCGACTGAGTCATTGAGGCAGTCGACTGACCTTGGTTTTAAAAAAATTTACTACGGTGTCAATCGAATCTGAGCAACATTACTACTCCTACCCACTCACTTTTCACCTTTTAACAATTACCTTTCCCTTCTCTCCCCTCACTCATTTCAGATTTTTAACTTCTCTAAAACCCTAGCTCTTCAAAAATTCAATTTTTAACATCCAAATAATCAAATTAATGGCTCCTAAGAGAAAAGGACAAGCATTTTCATCCTCTCAACCTCCTTCAAATGAGGAAATCCAACAATGGCTATTTTCTGATACCGCAATTAGGAGATAGAGAAGAATGCAAGATTCTCGCATCTTTGAAGGTTTGTTCCTAATGTTTTCCGATTTCACTCCATACCATATACAAGAATTGGCTCATAGGAGTAATTTGGAATATTTATTCAATATTGAAAATAATAAGCACAAAATTAATCAATGATGGTCAAACTATTCTATGCAAATCTTAACTTGGGTCACCAAACTGTTTAAAGTCAAGAAGATTGTGTATGGAGTCTAGTTTATGGAAAACCCGTCTTTTTTTCCTTAGATCGAATGGCTCATATTTTAAGATCTAAAAATGATGGTATAGAATTGAGCAGTGTTGATTGTGATATGGTCGTTCGTGACCATATAAGTCATTTATTTTTAGAAGATGACATACACGAACCGGAAGTTATGAACTTGTTTATGAACATAACTTTAAAGCCTCGTATGCTATCTTTGGAAACATTAAAGTCAATTGGCTACGATTAATTCTTAATGAATTCTTAAGCTTGAACAACAGTCGAATGAATGTCATCTACTATGGTGAATATATTATGCGACCGTTAAAGGCTTGTGAGATTCCAAAACCTGACTCGTCGTTTCTACCATTGGATATTTAAATTCTCGCACTTTAGCATTAATGAAGCCACCAGTTGCTCGACCACCTCCTATCATTACTTTCGAAGAATGGACTCAATGACAACTATCTCAAGATCAACCACAACAACATGCGAAGCATCTCACGGTCCATCCCGCCATAGATCAACTGTCGTCAACATGACGAAATTTTGATTCCTAATCCGGGTCTACCTCCACATGAGTCAATTTTTATGATATGCCGTATCCAACAAATTCTTCAATCCCATATCACTAAAGTTGAAGAAAAGCATGATAAGGTTAAAGAATTTTTTACGAAGCTATGGCAAGCTATCTCATGTTCATCCTTTACTTCCATGGCTACAATAGGCGATCCGGGTAAGCAAACCGTCTTTACTTGGTCTTCCTCTTCTGATGATCAAGCAAGCAGTAGCAATGATGGTGGAGATAGAGGCGATAATGGTCGTCAAACATCGCATAATGATAGGGGTAAGCAAAGGATGGCATGAGTTGTTGTTTTATATTCTGCAAGCATTAGTCTTTATTTTATGGCTTGTATTAAAACAGTTACTACTTTTCGTATTTCAAGACTCTTGTTTATGGTTTCTTAATGCATGAATAGTTGTTTCCTTCATAATATCTATGACATTATAGCTTCATATTTTTATATTACTTATTCATTTTTTGTCAATGACAAATGGGGAGAAATATTATTACTAACGTTGAGAATGCAGGATATAGAGTGTCAAAGATTCAGGAGGAGTAAATATTTATATTATATATCCAGTCGAAATCTATATCTATTTACAGTTTATCATCAATCAAAAAGGGAGAGAATGTTGAGACTTAGTTTTGATTCATGACACAAATCTATCACTACGACATACAGATTTGACGAATCCTACGACAAAAAGAGAATATATACTATAAGGAGACAAGACTTAAAAACTGGTGCATCAATTATATTATTCTATTTTTGAGTCTTAGGTCAATTTGTTAAAATCTCTTCTCGTTTACGTATATATTAGCTTATATATTTAATCATCTTATTCCAAAATATTTTACATATAAGCATATAAAATATATAAAAGTATTTAAAGTTATATGTATAACTATACCCGTGTAAACTGAGCAAATTGCACAGATTTTACCAGGTCATTGACTGACCTAGAGGCTTAGTCGACTAACCCTAAGAATTCTATGCAACATGCACAGATATATATTTAGAAATTCGTTTGAATATTCAATCGACTGACCCAGAGGTTAAGTTGACTGAATTTCTACAACTGCTGCTTTTTGAAAAGACACGACTATTTTGAAGAGTCACGAACCTTTACGAAAAAATTTGGACGTAACACTTCAATCGAAACTCTTTACCAACAATCGCTGCTCTTTATCCTCTATAAATACATACTCTAACTTGATTCCAAATCACCAAATTTTCTTATCTTTCTAATCTAACTCTCTGGAATCTGTTTGCTATTATACTTTCAATTATTTTGCAAAAAAGCAATATTATACCTTTCAATTCCTCATAAACTTCAAATATATATATTTATAATCGAGGAGAAGATTATAGGAATGGTGTACTACAAGTTAAAAATCCGTGTTATTAGAACACTCAAAGTCAAAACAATCTTTTTTATTTTTTAAAGTCATGTTCCGCTGCTTAGGCGTGTGAAGTCCTTTTCGGCTGCTGAGGAGAAAACCTGTTATGCTGCTCATGTCTCTGTTCAGCTGCTCAGGAGTTGTATAGACCTGTTCCTCCAGGTTAAGCGAGGGTTGTTGTTTTAGTGAAATTCTAGAAGGAATCTGGGACTGGACATAGGATGGTGCTCCGAACCAGTATAAAAATATCTGGTGTCATTTTATTATACTGGTTTTATATTCTGCACTATTTACTGTATTACTGTCATCACTATACTCTGTATTATGATATATCCATATTACACCATCCATATCACACTTTCATTTGGTGTCAAAGCATATCCACTTTCATACCCAACTCATGAAGTCAACAAAATAAGCTAGAGTGTTAGTCAATCAGAATCACATGATTACCCATTCAAATAATTCATCATGTGTACAAATTCAATCTTTGTAATATTATCTTCTGTAACCTTAACTGATGCAATCTGGTGGCTAAGTCAAGCTAAGGGAAAGCCTTTTTCCAAATAAATTGATCAAAGAAGTCGTCAATGTAAGGCAAGTGGTGACAGTTTATCCTTATCAATGCACAACCTAAGAGAACTGTCTACCTTAGTAGAAAAAATGATGGGTGCTCCCCATGTCGAGATACGATCTTTCGAATTAAAACTTTTACAATAACTCTAAATTTTTGTTTTCTAATTCCCTTATCTCTTTTAGAGTGACATGTTTAAGTAGAACATGACTAGTCTAGCGTCTTTCTCAAGGTTAAGTCTAGGCACAATCTCTCTTGGGGGAGGAAGGCCGAAAACTTTAACGAAGATTTCTAGAAACTTTTATGCTATAGAGATAGATTATAACACATCTTGCGATAGGTTGAGCGAATACAAATAACTCTTCATCACTGAAACATCGAACTCACAACCAATAAAAAGTTCATGCATTTCACCGCTTCTTATCCAAACTACTCTCCTATCATTGTATAGTATTGCCCTATAACAAGTCATCCAGTCCATTCCTAAAATCAATCCATACTCAAAATAAGTTCATATGTGTTATGAAGGATCTCCAAACGACATTAGCTAATTTTAAATCATGGCAAAACATAGATGGGTCGTCCCCAATTAGTATTCGAAATCATAATAGATTCATGCAAAATATTTGGTCTAAGTCCTAAAATATTAACCAACGTACTTGAAATGAATGAATGAAGGTCACCCATATCAAATAAAGTACGAATAATAGAATTAGACAGTAACAACACACCTTCCATCGTGAATTTCCTCCCATTCTCCTAAGTAGATTGTGGCATAATATTGGAACTTAGAATAACATTATGTAGGCAAGCTTTAACAACTTGTTCATCCTTTGAAAAGTTGGACACTCCTTCTTTATATGGCCAACTGGTTACAATTTTAACACTTGATCTTCCAAAATGTTTACCCTATAATTTCTTGCTATGTGGCCCTTCATATTTCATCACCTAAAAGTAATCACCCGCTTTTGTGTTTTCAACTTGAAGTCCATATCCTTCATATTTTCCTTGTTATTGATTTCCCTCTTCCTTTGTCGACCCTTAGCTATTTCTCCGTTGATGGAGTACAATAATGCAATTTCCACAAAACCCTTGAATATAGCACTATATGGAATCAGAGTGCCAGGTTCTTAAGTAGGGTGTTAAATCCTTTTGATAACTTCATCACTTTCTTATTTGGCTTATAACACAAATCAAAATTAAACCTTGCATGCTTATTGAAATGATTTACATACTTTCCAACAAACATGTCTTCTTGCCTGAGATGATTAGATTTATCCAAAAAATTCATTTCACCATCCCCAAGACAAACCTAACATCAAAATTACTTTTAACTCAATCTCTATAATATTCTCCTTATTGACTTTAGAGGTAACAATCTCTCCCCCTTTCCTAGTTCTCTCTACAAATTCCAAGAAGCCAGCTGCCTTCTTGTGGCATCACCCAAGCCTATTATTAATGATCTTCTCATAATTGCAGTCCCAGGCCCTTGTTTCCACACAAGATTCGGCTACACCATAAGGATTACCAACCAAACTAGAGAAATACCTACATAATTTTGGGATATCCAATAAATATTGCTCGAAAAGATACCACTCCTTTTGTCATAAGCATTGGTCTTACGGGATTAGTTTTGGCCTGCATCATAACTTGTAGGTAATTCAAAACATATTGTGTTCGTAATAATTGGCTTGTAGTGATAAAGCTAAAATGGAAATTTAGAAAACCTCATAATTCGGTCTGCATAATTTTGGGAAATCCAATAGATGGTGGTCGGAGAAGAACCGCTCCTTGTTCCATAAGCATGGGTCTTATGGGATTAATTTTATTCTACGTTATTACTTGTAGATAATTCAAAACATATTGTGTTCGTCATAATTTACTTGTAGTAATAAAACTAAAATGAAAAATTTAGCAAACGTCATAATTTGGCCATGAAATTTGCACCATTGTATTCATTGTGATCATAATAATGACTTTCATATATAAAGTTTTGTGATCAAAGTTCAAACAAATAATTATCAACATTTGAAATATTTGAATCGAAAATAATTCAAAACGTATTAAGGCAATGAATATTTTTAAGCTTAACATTAAAGTAATCATTAAATATAAAAATTAACTCTAAGGAAATGTATAGTGAAGGTAATAATTATTTCGATGATAATGTTAACATTTAACGACAAAAATTAGCAAACAGGACCACAAATCGGTTGACCGCCTCCTTGGGTGTGACGACCCGGAATTTTCAAGCATTTAAAAATCGGAATATTTAATTGATTTTAAGTATTCAATAGGGCAACTTTAACTTGAATAATGAATATTACAATTTATTTGATAATCAAATATTGAATTATGGAATTAAACAATTTGAAGCTGAGTAAAATATTGAATCTGGAATTTTAAGCTTGTTAAAAATAATTTGAAGGTTCGTAAAATTTATATTGATAACATTGAAGATAATAGAAGTGTTAAAATTAAATTTAACAATGATTTGTTCAGTTTTGAAAATATATCGTTTAACTTGAATCTAAAAATAGCCTTCGGAGGCGCAGTCTCGGAATTCAATGAAACTAGTTTCATTGAGTCCGTAATATTGTATTATTGCCGAATTTCAAAATTCGTAATTTTTAGAGCTACAGTGTGACCATACGAGATAGAAATGTCTAGAAAATAATTAATTGTTTTAAATTTAAATTATCTTTCGTCTTTTCATCTGTCAAATCTTTTCCCTCTGCCGACCTAGTCTGATATGAGCCACCTTAAATCGATCCTGCCCCTTTCTTATATCTCACGACATTTCCTTCTCTTCAGAAATCAGTTCGTCGATTTTAAAAAATAAAATAAATTAATGCCGAACAAACAAATCAATTCGCACCTCGCCTCTCCTTCACAATCTCACAATTGCGCTCAATATTTAGGCTCGGGGGCGACGAAACTATGACGCGTGCAAATGGATCTGAGGGTTTGGGAAGCGACGAGGTCGACGACGTGGCGGAGCTGTGTGGTTTGGTCGAGCATGCGCGGTGGGAGCTGATGAAAGGGTCGCGTTCGTTCATGGTGGCGACGCGTTTAGGGTTTCGATCTGGGCATTCACGAGACCGTTCTCGAGCTCGTCGCACAGTGGATTGCGATCTGGAGGGACGCGACGAAGAGGTGCTCGTGGGTTTGCAGTGGTGGAGCGAGTTCTCGTTGACTCGCGCGCGTGGAGGTAGGTTGGGGTTTTTGCTGTGAGGTATCGTTTTCAATTTCGATGATAAGATTACAGTAAGTAAATTATTTATTTCTGTTTATATACTGAAATACATACATATACAGCTTAAGTAATAATAGGCCTTTTGAAATGTTGTAAGATTTATAAACAGGTAGATATTTAAATATATAGATATATATAGGTTATTCTAGTATATGTAGATATAAAGGAGATTAAGTTAAAATTAAATCATTAGTTTAAAAGAACATTTGTCGGTTTAAATTAAATGAATAATAATAAATTTTTCGATGAATTCAAATATTAATAGATCATATAATATTTATTTAAGGTGTAAAACGTGAAGAAAACAAGCTGGTTTGGTTTGATTGCAATCAGAAATCAAAGGTGAGTTAATCTCACTCAGTTAAATTTAAATTTAAATTTAAATGATTAAATTTAAATAATTGTTTGAATGATTGAATTGATTGATGTGATATAGTATGATATTTTGGAATTGGTGTATTATATTATGCTAACGTCTGTGGATGCAGGAAAAACAGGTTGGAGGGATCCAACTAGATCCCTTAACATTTATTTAAATATTTAATACCCTTTATTGTGATTATTTTATATTCTGTGATGAATATTAGTGAAAATTGGAATATTGGATGTTATGGTTTACCTGAATATGTTCCGGTGTACTAATTTATCAAGATATATAGAATTGGATTTTGGTAATAAAATGAAGAGAATGTGTAAGTGAAATAATTATAGAGAATTTAAATAAATTAGAAATAAATTGGATAAGAATAATAATAGTTTTAAATTCGAATAAATAAATTTCATATATGGAAGGGAAATTTTGAATAAACAGAGGATTATTGAATTTTTAAACTTCAGTATGATTAAAACATTTATTTAAGATTTAAGGTTTAAATCATTTAAGAAGAATAAAGAAGAAAGTGGGAAAATCTGAAATTGGTATATTTTAGTTAAGAGATTTTAAATCAAACGAAAAATAATAACAATAATAATAAGTCCATAATTAATGAATTATGAAATGAATTGAGTAATTAAAGGAACTTATTTCAAAATAAAATAAATTGGAAATCAATTTGGGGAAATTGATTTAAGTGATTGAAGTTGGTATATTCTCTGGATAGCCAAGTACATGTTTTTAAAAATAAATTTTTAAATATAAAATTAAATGTTTTAAAGTTGTTTTTAATAGAAAGCAAGTTTTGTAAAATTTATTATTTCTAATATTTAAAGTCTAAAGTAAGTATTTTCTTTTAATCTATTTTAGCAGTAATTATTAAGAAGTAACTTAGTATTTTGTTTTTAAAAGTAGAAATCTAGTTTTTATATTTTATTAAGTAACTTTATTTTCAAATGTTTATATAGTATGTATTTTTAGTAAATTATTAAAGTAGTTTTAACTTAAGTGTTTAAAGGTAAATTCCAAAGCAAGTATTTTTGTCTAATCTATTATCATAATAATTATTTAAAGAATGATTTGGTCTTTTGTTTAAAGTATTATTATAAAATTAAGTATTAAAGTAAATTTTTCTAAATTGAATGTTAATTATATTTTACAATAAAGTGATTTAAATTATTTTAAAAATCAAAAGTTTTGTGCTTGGTGATTCCAGTGGAAATACTCGGAATTTATTCTGAGAAAAGGAAGAAAACTGATTTCAAAAGAATTTAAAAGTGAGAATATATCTTGTAAACATATTTTGAGATAAATAAATAATTTGGGAAATTATTTATTGGTTGATGGTTGTTTGTGAATATTAATTGATAGTTAAATCACCGACTATCAATATTGGACAAATACGTTGATCGTTTCGAAGAGATCGGGATCGGGATTTATTTCTCGAAAACCACTTCGATCCGGTTTGTACGTTTCGTGGGGAAATGATTTCGGAGTCGAAGATGGAGCAGTGAAGTGCAAGGGATAATCGCTACTAATCCTTAGGATATTTCTAAAATGGATGTAGTAGGAATAGTGCCTTCGGTTCCGTTCGAACCCGGGACGGACTTGTATGGATGAATGCTTGCGAAACATCGTCAGGTGGACGATGGGCATTCTAAGGGATATGTTCTAAAAAGGTAACACTTAGCCTCAAGCCTCATCAAATGGGAATGGTTGAAAATCAGGGGTTATGCAGCAAGGCTTCATGGGTAGCCCCCACTGGAGGGTGAGATCATCCCTGTCTAGATGTCCCTTTTTTTTCGGCTTAGTGGGCAGTTGCTGATCCCAACCGTGGGGTGATCTTGCTCGGGACTGTCCAGTAAGGGATGGTTCCGGTCTTCTGTTGCAGGGGAGTTAGGGTGGCTCCTCGGTACGCTGTTCTAGACCAGGTACTGTGACAGGTGGTACCCCAGTGCCTAGCCATTAGTTTGAATCCATTTTCCCTACGCGCCCGTACGTTTTTGATTGTGCCCAACTATTGCTGAAACGTGAAATGCAAGCATTTCAGCTAGATTCTATTTTACTTTCTATAGACCCTATTATAATATCAGAGGATTTCTACAAAAATTGTTTTAGCTATCGTAAGGTAAAAACCCGACATGTTTATTTGTGGCGTGGTCTTACGAGATGCTTTTGTTTTTCAAAGGTGTTTTGAAACTTTAATAATCAATTGGGTGTGATTTTCTCACGCTGGTATTCCAGACTGACTCGGGTGTTATTTAACTGTAATGATCGGGTCAGACCGAGTATTATAGAATACAGGATATGATGCGGTGGAGCTCAGGAGACGAGCTGGATGACGATACGTACATTCGTACTTGTTTATATATATTCCGCTGTGTTGAGTTGTTGTGTATCTATTTGTATGTTATTGATGTTGATGTTGAGCTGTGATTGGTGTACTCTGATGATGTAATATATAAACAGAGATATTTGATTTTTGAGTAAAGATCATTATTATCTATTATATTATATTCTGCTGCGATGGTTAGATTCGGATGTTGTTTTCTATTTTCTTCTTCTACCTCATCTTCTTTAACCCAAATGGTTTGTATTTCTGTACAACTTGAGTTGATTTTAGTATAATAGTGTTGACTTAAGGGGTACAGATTTGCGGGCTATTACACTTGGTATCAGAGCGAGGTTGGTGATAACCTTGGCTCTGTTGGGAATTACTCATTTAAATTAGAGTCCGTAATACTCTAGAATGAGTTTGAGCGTATAAATGGATATGAGCGCGTATATGTTAGTGAATATAAATTATTTTAATATTGTGTTCATTGGTTTATTTAGTGGCATATGAACCTTCGTCGGCACAGTCTGGACAACTGTATCGAAGGGGTTTCTTAACACTTGAATAGAACAATTGACACGGTATTGTTTTAAATGTGGGCGGATGAAATAATTTTACCCAAAAAAAATATTTCGTTGTAAATAAAAGTTTTTTAAACTATTCTAGCTAATATATGGTTGCTTGAATGTTAGAAATGATAATATTCAATTATTATCATTGTTGTGTAAAAATTTAACTAGAAATTGAAAATATAACCAAAGTTTAAGGGAATGAATTCATTATAAAATGAAATTTACAAATATGAATTATAAATGTAAATTATAAATTGAAATATAATTAAATGGGAATTTGTATAAGCATGAACTACACAAATGCATTATAGTTAAAATTTGAATTAAAACAGAATTTGAAACTTTAAAACCCCGGAGATTTTGGAAGTATTTTGAAGATAAATAGTAGCATTGTTATTTTTGGGGTATTTCTGAAAGAAAATTTGGTTCAAATAAATTTTGGGAAAGGATATAGCATTGAATTCACTTCAATCGCTGGAAAATAACTTCGGTGATGGCTGAAGCATCATCGATGTTCATTTTCGAGTTTCTGAGTGACAGATTGCTGTCAAATTTGATTTGTTCAGGAAAACCTGTTTATTTTTGAAAATTCAAAGGAAATTTGTTGGGAATAAAAACCAGGATTGGTTTAAATATTTGAGAAGTGAGATTTGAGATGTTGGATATTTCAAAATGATTTGAAACAAAAGCCGGGTGTTTCAAAATCCCGATAAGATAGGTTGTAAGCTTATAAATCGAGATCATATAAGCTTTGAATGTCGGAATTTAAATTTAAAGTGAAGGTTAAAAATGAAATTAACTTGGATTGGGGAAAATAAAAATTTAACTGGATTAAAATAATTAAATAGGCTGAAAAATAATATCCAGTTGTTTTCGAATTAAGATGAAATCGAATCGAGATTAAATAAATCTGAGTTTAAAATAAAATTGAATTGGAATAAGAATTCAATTAAGTTATTAAATGGAATTAGATTCTTACCTGAATAAATGGAAACTAAGTGGGATAAGGATTGGAATTGAAGTAAATAAATCAGAATAACTTATAAAAGAATTAAAAATGCATTGAATAAAAATATGCTTGAGTTATACATAAGTGAAAAACTCGAGTTAAAAATAAAAGAAGAATATATTCAAGCCTATAATGAATGGAATAGTGTAAATAATAAGTTGTGACTTATAAGATTTGAAAGTGAAATAGAAAACTCAAAACAAATATTGTTTGATTAATTGGAAAATGGAAAAAAAATCCAAATTTGAATTATTAAATAAATTGAACCAAGGAGATTAAATAAAGTGATATTTGGAATTAAAAATCAAGTGTTGAATTTTAACCAGGGGAAGAGCTAATTAGATAACCAATTAGTTAATGAAATTGAATTGTGAGTTTATGATGAAGTTTGGAAATAAACTCAAGTTATAAAGTAAATTTGGCTTAAATTGTTGATGGAGTAAATGTAATTGAGAATGAAGTTGAATTGTGAGTAATGAAATTGGATGGTAAATTGAAAATGGATGGTGGATTTAGAACTTGAGTTATAAATAAAAATTTAACTTGAAGTGTTAACAAATTAAATATAAATAGAAATGTGTTGAATAAAGGAAAATGAAATAGAGTAAAATAATAATGGTGTGAATTGCAAGTAAAATCCAAATAAGTCGAAATAAATTAGAAATGGCCTTGTAATCAATTGAAATAATCTTTGAAGTAAATTAACTTAAGCTAATAGATGAAGGAGAGTTGAATTGAAATCAACTTAAACTAAGTTTAATAATATTGGATTGGATTTAAATCAAGTGAAATAAATTTGAATCGAAATAGAATTCGGGGAGTTATGAATAATATTTAAGGAAATGAAAATTCAGAATGGATTTAAATGAAACGCAATGAATGAATCGTGAATAAAAAAAAATTGAAATGGTTGTTGAATGAAATAGTCTGGATTGTTTTTGAGCTAAATAAAATAGTTTGGAATAAACAAACATGGAATGAAATGTAAATGAATGGATTGTGAATGAAATTTAAACAGAATGTGTCGAGCTAGATAAAATGATTTTGAATGGAACCTCTTTGAACAATGAAACTAGTTTGGTTAATAAAATGAAATGCAAGTGGATGGATTCAAATCTGTAATGCAATGAAAATGAGAATATATGGATTGTGAATAAATTTAAAAATGGAATAGAATTGAGTATAAATTGAGTTAAAATCCATTTAAATCGGTTATAAAATATAAAGACTTATTTATTCACATAAATCTCGTCGAATTGCATAGAATAAATTGTCATTTGATGTAAATGGAAGTAATTAAGATGCTATGAATTGATAGGAGTAAAATAAATTGATTTTGAGAACAATCGAATTAAATATGAGCTCTGTTTGCTTAAAAATAAATTGATGAAGTTATATACGAATGGATTGTAAACCATTCAAATTGAATGAAATTGGATATGAATAAGTTGAAACAGTTGAATTAGCATGGAAACTATATAAATTGCTTAAGGAAAAATGTGTGGTGTGAATTTCTTTTAGAATTCATATGTTTAACTATTGCAAGTAAGTGAAATATTGAAAAACTTTTTATATATGGCACTTACATGTTTAAATTGAGTAAGTACAGGTACTTGGAAGCCGTGTGGCTGGATTTGGTTGCGCTAACGGCTAAATAAATAAGATACTTGCTTAAAAAATCTAAATAAGCTACGCCTACACAATAAAAATAGGAAATATGAACTGTTTTTTATTTTTCCGACCGTGTGGGTCGATGTATATATATTTATGTCTTTTGTCAAATTCCAAAAGCTCCTCCGTACAAAGGAGACTCTGCCAAAAAAATTCAGACTAGAAATTGAAATATAATTAGTAAATGAAACTAACTAAATAATGACATGAATTGGTTATAAATGAAAAAAAAAATTTAAATATTCAGAGTTAAAGATAAATTAGATTCATATGAAAATGAAAGAATCAATTTGAATGGAAATAAATATAAACTGAAGTGGTAAGATGGAAATAAGTATAAGGAACATATTTCATACTTGTACTAACTTAAGAAGGAATGGTGAATTCTTAAATGGAAGATTGATACTACAAATATAATCTAAGATAAATTGGAATGAATAGATATTGACATTTTGTAAGAAAGTCGATAAAATGTTTTTGAAAGTTGTGATTGGATATTAGTGCTAAGCAGGATATGCAGGTAAAATAAATGGAAAAGAGAATTGATTTTGATTTCAGAAGATGAATATGAATTGCCCAACAAAAGGTATGTATTTAAATTTTGGTATGAAATTGGATTGGGTTTTTGGATCGAGCCACTTGAATTTTTGTTTTCTTTTTGGATTTGGGAGGCCGTAAGGCCATTTTGTAGTTGTACCGAGCTAGCTGCGCAAAGGAGACGCTGGCGAAATTTTTCGAGAATTTAGGGAGTTAGAAAATTTTGATAATCCGAAATTTGGTTTTAAATTGAACCTTAAATGGTTAAACAAATAGTATAGTTTGAAACTATGGGAGAGTAGAGAAGTTAATAAGAATAATAATGGATCTTTTATAAGAAGATAGTGGATAAGATGTTGAATTGTTAGAAACCGTTTGGTTTCGGGGGAAAAAGTAAACGGGTATTGGACCATTCTTCATAACTAGTAATTTCGGGGACGAAATTCTTTTAAGGGAGGAGGAATGTGACGACCCGAAATTTTCAAGGATTTAAAAAACGGAATATTTAATTGATTTTAAGTATTCAATAGGGCAACTTTAACTTGAATAACGAATATTACAATTTATTTGATAATTAAATTATTGAATTATGGAATTAAACAATTTGAAGCTGAGTAAAATATTGAATCTGGAATTTTAAGCTTGTTAAAAATAATTTGAAGGTTCGTAAAATTTATATTGATAATATTGAAGATAATAGAAGTGTTAAAATTAAATTTAACAATGATTTGTTTAGTTTTAAAAATATATCGTTTAAATTGAATTTAAAAATAGCCATCCGGGGCACAGTCTTGGAATTCAATGAAACCAGTTTCATTGAGTCCGTAATATTGTATTATTGTCGAATTTCAAATTTCGTAATCTTTGGAGCTACCATGTGACCGTACGAGATAGAAACGTCTAGACAATAATTAATTGTTTTAAATTAAAATTATCTTTCGTCTTTTCATCTGTCAAATCTTTTCCCTCTAGCGACCTAGTCTGATATGAGCCACCCTAAATCGATCCTGCCCCTTTCTTATATCTCACGACATTTCCTTCTCTTCAGAAATCAGTTCGTTGATTTTAAAAAATAAAATAAATTAATGCCGAACAAACAAATCAATTCGCACCTCGCCTCTCCTTCACAGTCTCACAATCGCGTTCAATATTAGGGCTCGGGGGGCGACGAAACTCTGACGCATGCAAATGGATCTGAGGGTTTGAGAAGCGACGAGGTCGACGACGTGGCGGAGCTGTGTGGTTTGGTCGAGCACGCGCGGTGGGAGCTGATGAAGGGTCGCGTTCGTTCGTGGTGGCGACGCGTTTAGGGTTTCGATCTGGGCATTCTCGAGACCGCTCTCGAGCTCGTCTCACAGTGGATTGCGATCTGGAGGGACGCGGCAAAGAGAAGCTCGTGGGTTTGCAGTGGTGGAGCGAGTTCTTGTTGACTCGCGCGCGTGGAGGCAGGTTGGGGTTTTTGCTGTGAGGTATCGTTTTCAATTTCGATGACAAGATTACAGTAAGTAAATTATTTATTTCTGTTTATATACTGAAATACATAAATATACAGCTTAAATTATAATAGGGCTTTTGAAATGTTGTAAGATTTACAAACAGGTAGATATTTAAATATAAAGATATATATAGGTTATTTCTTTATATGTAGATATAAAGGAGATTAAGTTAAAATTAAAACGTTAGTTTAAAAGAACATTTGTCGGTTTAAATTAAATGAATAATAATAAATTGTTCGATGAATTCAAATATTAATAGATCATATAATATTAATTTAAGGTCTAAAACGTGAAGAAAACAAGCTGGTTTGGTTGGATTGCAATCAGAAATCAAAGGTGAGTTAATCTCACTCAGTTAAATTTAAATTTAAATTTAAATGATTAAATTTAAATAATTGTTTGAATGATTGAATTGATTGATGTGATATAGTATGATATGTTGGAATCGGTGTATTATATTATGCTAATTTCTTTGGATGCAAGGAAAACAAGTTAGAGGGATCCAACTGGATCCCTCAACATTTATTTAAAATATTTAATACCCTTTATTGTGATTATTTTATATTCTGTGATGAATATTATTGACAATTGGAATATTGGATGTTATGGTTCACCTGAATATGTTCCGGTGTACTAATTTATCAAGATATATAGAATTGGATTTTGGAAATAAAATGAAGAGAATGTGTAAGTGAAATAATTATAGAGAATTTAAATAAATTAGAAATAAATTGGATAAGAATAATAATAGTTTTAAATTCGAATAAATAAATTTCGTATATGGAAGGGAAATTTTGAATAAACAGAAGATTAATGAACTTTTAAACTTCAGTATGATTCAAACATTTATTTAAAATTTAAGGTTTAAATCATTTAAGAAGAATAAAAAATAAAGTGGGAAAATCTGAAATTGGTATATTTCAGTTAAAAGATTTTAAATCAAACGGAAAATAATAACAATAATAATAAGTCCATAATTAATGAATTATGAAATGAATTGAGTAATTAAAGGAACTTATTTCAAAATAAAATAAATTGGAAATCGATTTGGGGAAATTGATTTAAGTGATTGAAGTAGGAATATTCTCTAGATAGCCAAGTACATGTTTTTAAAAGTAAATTTTTAAATATAAAATTAAATGTTTTAAAGTTGTTTTTAAAAGAAAGCAAGTTTTGTAAAATTTATTATTTCTAATATTTAAAGTCTAAAGTAAGTATTTTCTTTTAATATATTTTAGCAGTAATTATTAAGAAGTAACTTAGTATTTTGTTTCCAAAAGCAGAAATCTAATTTTCATATTTTATTAAGTAACTTTATTTTCAATTGTTTATATAGTATGTATTTTTTTAAAATTATTAATGTAGTTTTAACTTAAGTGTTTAAAGGTAAATTCCAAAGTAAGTATTTTTGTTTAATCTATTATCATAATAACTATTTAAAGAATGATTTGGTCTTTTGTTTAAAGTATTATTATAAATTATGTATTAAAGTAATTTTTTCTAAATTGAATGTTAAATATATTTTACAATAAAGTGATTTAAAATATTTTAAAAATCTAAAGTTTCATGCTTGGTTTATGTATTAAAGTAATTTTTTCTAAATTGAATGTTAAATATATTTTACAATAAAGTGATTTAAATTATTTTAAAAATCTAAAGTTTCATGCTTGGTGATTCCAGTGGAAATGGAAATACTCGGAATTTATTCTGAGAAAAGGAAGATAGTTTGAAAACTGATTTCAAAAGAATTTGAAAGTGAGAATATATCTTGTAAAGATATTTTGAGATAAATAAATAATTTGGGAAATTATTTATTGGTTGATGGTTGTTTGTGAATATTAATTGATAGTTAAATCACTGGCTATCAATATTGGACAAATACGATGATCGTTTCGAAGAGACCGGGATCGGGATTTATTTCTCGAATACCAATTCGATCCGGTTTGTACATTTCGTGGGGAAACGAGTTCGGAGTCGAAGATGGAGCTGTGTAGTGCAAGGGCTAATCTCTACTAATCCTGAGGATGTTTCCAAAATGAATGTAGTAGGAATAGTGCCTTCGATTCCGTTCGAACCCGGGACAGACTTGCATGGATGAATGCTTGCGAAAGATCGTCAGGTGGACGATGGGCATTCAAAGGGATATGTTCTAAAAAGGTAACGCTTAGCCTCAAGCCTCATCAAATGGGAATGGCTGAAAATCAGGGGTTATGTAGCAAGGCTTCGTGGGTAGCCCCCACTGGAGGGTGAGATCATCCCTGTCTAGATGTCCCTTTTTTTCGGCTTAGTGGGCGGTTGCTAATCCCAACCGCGGGGTGATCTTGCTCGGGACCTTCCAGTAAGGGATGATTCCGGTCTTGTGTTGCAGGGGAGTTAGGGTGGCTCCTCGGTACGCTGATCTAGACCAGGTACTGTGACAGATGGTACCCCAGTGCCTAGCCATTAGTTGGAATCCATTTTTCCTACGCGCCCGTACGGTTCTGATTGTGCCCAACTATTGCTGAAACGTGAGATGCAAGCATTTCAGCTAGATTCTATTTTACTTTCTATAGACCCTATTATAATATCGGAGGATTTCTATAAAAATTGTTTTAGCTATCGTAAGGTAAAAACCCGAAGTGTTTATTTGTGGCGTGGTCTTACGAGATGCTTTTGTTTTTCAAAGGAGTTTTGAAACTTTAATAATCAATTGGGTGTGATTTTCTCACGCTGGTATTCCAGACTGACTCGGGTGTTATTTAACTGTAATGCTCGGGTCAGACCGAGTATTATAGAATACAGGATATGATGCCGTGGAGCTCAGGAGACGAGCTGGATGACGATACGTACATTCGTACTTGTTTATATATATATTCCGCTGTGTTGAGTAGTTGTGTATCTATTTGTATGTTATTGATGTTGAGCTGTGATTGGTGTACTCTGATGATGTAATATATAAACAGAGATATTTGATTTTTGAGTAAAGATCATTATTATCTATTATATTTTATTCCGCTACGATGGCTAGATTCTGAGGTTGTTTTCTATTTTCTTCTTCTACCTCATCTTCTTTAACCCAAATGGTTCGCATTTCTGTACAACTTGAGTTGATTTTAGTAGAATAGTGTTGACTCAAGGGGTACGGATTTGCGGGCTGTTACACTTGGTATCAGAGCGAGGTTGGTGACAACCTTGGCTCTGGTGGGAATTATTCATTTAAATTAGAGTCCGTAATACTCTAGAATGAGTTTGAGCGTATAAAAGGATATGAGCGCGTATTTGTTGGTGAATATAAACTATTTTAATATTGTGTTGATTGGTTTATTGAGTGGCATATGAACCTCCGTCGGCACAGTCTAGACAACTGTATCGAAGGGGTTTCTTAACACTTGAATAGAACAATTGACACGGTATTGTTTTAAATGTGGGTGAATGAAATAATTTTACCCAAAAAAAATATATTTCGATATAAATAAAAGTTTTTGTAAACTATTCTAGCTAATATATGGTTGCTTGAATGTTAGAAATGATAATATTAAATTGTTATCATTTTTGTGTAAAAATTTTACTAGAAATTGAAAATATAACCAAAGTTTAAGGGAATGAATTCACTATAAAATGAAATTTATAAATATGAATTATAAATGTAAATTATAAATTGAAATATAATTAAATGGGAATTTGTACAAGTATGAACTATACAAATGCATAATAGTTAAAATTTGAATTAAAACAGAATTTGAAACTTTAAAACCCCGGAGATTTTGGAAGTATTTTGAAGATAAATAGTAGCATTGTTATTTTTGGGGTATTTCTGAAAGAAAATTGGTTCAAATAAATTTTGGGAAAGGATATAGCATTGAATTCACTTTAGTCGCTGGAAAATAACTTCGGTGATGGCTGTAGCATCATCGATGTTCATTTTCGAGTTTCTGAGTGACAGATTGCTGTCAAATTTGATTTGTTCAAGAAAACCTATTTATTTTTGAAAATTCAAAGGAAATTTGTTGGGAATAAAAACCAGGATTGGTTTAAATATTTGAGAAGTGAGATTTGATATGTTGGATATTTCAAAATGATTTGAAACAAAAGCCGGGTGTTTAAAAATCCCGATAAGATAGGTTGTAATCTTATAAATTGAGATCATATAAGCTTTGAATGTCGGAATTTAAATTTAAAGTGAAGGTTAAAAATGAAATTAACTTGGATTGGGGAAAATAAAAATTTAACTGGATTAAAATTAATTAAATAGGCTGAAAAATAATATCCAGTTGTTTTCGAATTAAGATGAAATCGAATTGAGATTAAATAAATCTGAGTTTAAAATAAAATTGAATTGGAATAAGAATTCAATTAAGTTATTAAATGGAATTAGATTCTTACCTGAATAAATAGAAAATAAGTGGGATAAGGATTGGAATTGAAATAAATAAATCAGAATAACTTATAAAAGAATTAAAAATCCATTGAATAAAAATATGCTTGAGTTATACATAAGTGAAAAACTTGAGTTAAAAATAAAAGAAGAATATATTCAAGCCTATAATGAATGGAATAGTGTAAATAATAAGTTGTGACTTATAAGATTTGAAAGTGAAATAGAAAACCCAAAACAAATATTGTTTGATCAATTGGAAAATGGAAAGAAAATCCAAATTAGAATTATTAAATAAATTGAACTAAGGAGATTAAATAAAGTGATATTTGGAATTAAAAATCAAGTGCTGAATTTTAACCAAGGGAAGAGCTAATTAGATAACCAATTAGTTAATGAAATTGAATTGTAAGTTTATGATGAAGTTTGGAAATAAACTCAAGTTATAAAGTAAATTCGGGTTAAATTGTTGATGGAGTAAATGTAATTGAGAATGAAGTTGAATTGTGAGTAATGAAATTGGATGGTAAATTGAAAATGGATGATGGATTTAAAACTTGAGTTATAAATAAAAATTTAACTTGAAGTGTAACAAATTAAATATAATTGGAAATGTGTTGAATAAAGGAAAATGAAATAGAGTAAAATTATAATGGTGTGAATTGCAAGTAAAATCCAAATAAGTCGAAGTAAATTAGAAATGGCCTTGTAATCAATTGAAACGAGCTTTGAAGTAAATTAACTTAAGCTAATAGATGGAGGAGAGTTGAACTGAAATCAACTTAAACTAAGTTTAATAATATTGGATTGGATTTAAATCAAGTGAAATAAATTTGAATCGAAATAGAATTCGGGTAGTTATGAATAATATTTAAGGAAATGAAAATTCAGAATGGATTTAAATGAAACGCAATGAATGAATCGTGAATAAAAAAAATTGAAATGGTTGTTGAATGAAATAGCCTGGATTGTTTTTGAGCTAAATAAAATAGTTTGGAATAAACAAACATGGAATGAAATGTAAATGAATGGATTGTGAATGAAATTTAAACAGAATGTGTCGAGCTAGATAAAATGATTTTGAATGGAACCTATTTGAACAATGAAACTAGTTTGGTTAATAAAATGAAATGCAAGTGGATGGATTCAAATTTGTAATGTAATGAAAATGAGAATATATGGATTGTGAATAAATTTAAAAATGGAATAGAATTGAGTATAAATTGAGTTAAAATCAATTTAAATCGGTTATAAAATATAAAGACTTATTTATTCACATAAATCTCTTCGAATTGCATAGAATAAATTGTCATTTGATGTAAATGGAAGTAATTAAGATGCTATAATTGATAGGAGTAAAATAAATTGATTTTGAGAACAATCGAATTAAATATGAGCTCGGTTTTCTTAAAAATAAATTGATGAAGTTATATACGAATGGATTGAAAACCATTCAAATTGAATGAAAATGGATATGAATAAATTAAAACAGTTGAATTAGCATGCAAACTATATAAATTGCTTACGGAAAAATGTTTGGTTTGAATTTTTTGAGAATTCATATGTTTAACTATTGCATGTAAGTGAAATATTGATAAAACTTTTTATATATGGCACTTACATGTTCAAATTGAGTAAGTACAGGTACCTGGAAGCCGTGTGGCTGGATTTGGTTGCGCTAACGGCTAATAAATAAGCTACTTGCTTAAAAATGCTAAATAAGGTACGCCTACACAATAAAAATAGGAAATATGAACTATTTTTGAATTTTCCGACCGTGTGGGTCGTTGCATATATATATTTATATCTTTTGTCAAATTGCGAAAGCTCCTCCGTACAAAGGAGACTCTGCCAAAAAAATTCAGAAATTTTGTGAGTTAGAATTTTTTTGAAAGTTTTGGAAAATTTTGTTAACGACAAAATGATTTCAAACTAGAAATTGAAATATAATTAGTAAATGAAACTAACTTAAATAATGACATGAATTGGTTACAAATGAAAAATAAAATTTAAATATTCATAGTTAAAGATAAATTAGATTCATATGAAAATGAAAGAATCAATTTGAATGGAAATAAATATAAACTGAAGTGGTAATATGGAAATAAGTATAAGGAACATATTTCATACTTATACTAACTTAAGAAGGAATGGTGAATTCTTAAATGGAAGATTGATACTACAAATATAATCTAAGATAATACTGGAATGAATAGATATTGACATTTTGTAAGAAAGTCGATAAAATGTTTTTGAAAGTTGCGATTGGATATTAGCGCTAAGCAGGATATGCAGGTAAAATAAAGGGAAAAGAGAATTGATTTTGATTTCAGAAGATAAATATGAATTGCCCAATAAAAGGTATGTATTTAAATTTTGGTATGAAATTGGATTGGGTTTTGGATCGAGCCACTTGACTTTATGTTTTCTTTTTGGATTTGGGAGGCCGTAGGGCCATTTTGTAGTTGTACCGAGCTAGCCGCGCAAAGGAGACGCTGCCGAAATTTTTCGGGAATTTAGGGAGTTAGAAAATTTTGATAATCCGAAATTTGGTTTTAAATTGAACCTTGAATGGTTAAACAAATAGTATAGTTTGAAACTATGAGAGAGTAGAGAAGTTAATAAGAATAATAATGGATCTTTTATAAGAAGATAGTGGATAAGATGTTGAATTGTTAGAAATGGTTTCGGGGGAAAAAGTAAACGGGTATTGGACCATTCTTCCTAACTAGTAATTTCGGGGATGAAATTCTTTTAGGGGGGGAGGAATGTGACGACCCGGAATTTTCAACCATTTAAAAATTGGAATATTTAATTGACTTTAAGTATTTAATAGGTAAACTTTAACTTGAATAACGAATATTACAATTTATTTGATAATTAAATTAATGAATTATGGAATTAAACAATTTGAAGCTGAGTGAAATATTGAATTTGGAACTTTAAGCTTGTTAAAAATATTTTGAAGGTTCGTAAAATTTATATTGATAATATTGAAGATAATAGAAGTGTTAAAATTAAATTTAACAATGATTTGTTCAGTTTTGAAAATATATCGTTTAAATTGAATTTAAAAATAGCCTTCCGAGGCACAGTCTCGGAATTCAATGAAACCAGTTTCATTGAGTCCGTAATATTGTATTATTGCCGAATTTCAAATTTCGTAATTTTTTGAGCTACCATATGACCGTACGAGATAGAAACGTCTAGACAATAATTAATGTTTTAAATTTAAATTATCTTTCGTCTTTTCATCTGTCAAATCTTTTCCCTCTGCCGACCTTGTCTGATATGAGCCACCCTAAATCAATCCTGCCCCTTTCTTATATCTCACGACATTTCCTTCTCTTCAGAAATCAGTTCGTTGATTTTAAAAAATAAAATAAATTAATGCCGAACAAACAAATCAATTCGCACCTCGCCTCTCCTTCACAATCTCACAATCGCGTTCAATATTAGGGCTCGGGGGGCAACGAAACTCTGACCCGTGCAAATGGATCTGAGGGTTTGGGAAGCGACGAGGTCGACGAAGTGGCGGAGCTGTGTGGTTTGGTCGAGCACGCGCGGTGGGAGCTGATGAAGGGTCGCGTTCGTTCGTGGTGGCGACGCGTTTAGGGTTTCGATCTGGGCATTCTCGAGACCGCTCTCGAGCTCGTCGCACAGTGGATTGCGATCTGGAGGGACCTGGCGAAGAGATGCTCGTGGCTTTGCGGTGGTGGAGCGAGTTCTCGTTGACTCGCGCGCGTGGAGGCAGGTTGGGGTTTTTGTTGTGAGGTATCGTTTTCAATTTCGATGATAAGATTACAGTAAGTAAATTATTTATTTCTGTTTATATACTGAAATACATACATATACAGCTTAAATTATAATAGGGCTTTTGAAATGTTGTACGATTTATAAACAGGTAGATATTTAAATATACAGATATATATAGGTTATTCTAGTATATGTAGATATAAAGGAGATTAAGTTAAAATTAAAACGTTAGTTTAAAAGAACATTTGCCGCTTTAAATTAAATGAATAATATTAAATTGTTCAATGAATTCAAATATTAATAGATCATATAATATTTATTTAAGGTCTAAAACGTGAAGAAAACAAGCTGGTTTGGTTGGATTGCAGTCAGAAATCAAAG
Source organism: Allium cepa (assembly GCA_030765085.1). Lineage (NCBI taxonomy): Eukaryota > Viridiplantae > Streptophyta > Magnoliopsida > Asparagales > Amaryllidaceae > Allium > Allium cepa. Next base: position 567,429,834 of record CM060928.1, on the reverse strand, counting down.
GCGAGTTAATCTCACTCAGTTAAATTTAAATTTAAATTTAAATGATTAAATTTAAATAATTGTTTGAATGACTGAATTGATTGATGTGATATAGTATGATATTTTGGAATTGGTGTATTATATTATGCTAACATCTGTGGATGTAGGGAAAACATGTTGGAGGGATCCAACTGGATCCCTCAACATTTATTTAAAATATTTAATACCCTTTATTGTGATTATTTTATATTCTGTGATGAATATTATTTACAATTGGAATATTGGATGTTATGGTTTACCTGAATATGTTCCGGTGTACTAATTTATCAAGATATATAGAGGATTTTGGAAATAAAATGAAGAGAATGTGTAAGTGAAATAATTATAGAGAATTTAAATAAATTAAAAATAAATTGGATAAGAATAATAATAGTTTTAAATTCGAATAAATAAATTTCGTATATGGAAGGGAAATTATGAATAAACATAAGATTAATGAATTTTTAAACTTCGGTATGATTAAAACATTTATTTAAAGTTTAAGGTTTAAATCATTTAAGAAGAATAAAGAAGAAAGTAGGAAAATCTAAAATTGGTATATTTTAGTTAAAAGATTTTAAATCAAACGGAAAATAATAACAATAAAAATAAGTCCATAATTAATGAATTATGAAATGAATTAAGTAATTAAAGGAACTTATTTCAAAATAAAATAAATTGGAAATCAATTTGGGGAAATTGATTTAAGTGATTAAAGTTGGAATATTCTCTGGATAGCCAAGTACATGTTTTTAAAAGTAAATTTTTAAATATAAAATTAAATGTTTTAAAGTTGTTTTTAAAAGAAAGCAAGTTTTGTAAAATTTATTACTTCTAATATTTAAAGTCTAAAGTAAGTATTTTCTTTTAATCTATTTTAGCAGTAATTATTAAGAAGTAACTTAGTATTTTGTTTTTAAAAGTAGAAATCTAGTTTTTATATTTTATTAAGTAACTTTATTTTCAAATGTTTATATAGTATGTATTTTTAGTAAATTATTAAAGTAGTTTTAACTTAAGTGTTTAAAGGTAAATTCCAAAGTAAGTATTTTTGTTTAATCTATTATCATAATAATTATTTAAAGAATGATTTGGTCTTTTGTTTAAAGTATTATTATAAATTATGTATTAAAGTAAATTTTTCTAAATTGAATGTTAAATATATTTTACAATAAAGTGATTTAAATTATTTTAAAAATCTAAAGTTTTGTGCTTGGTGATTCCAGTGGAAATGGAAATACTCGGAATTTATTCTGAGAAAAGGAAGATAGTTTGAAAACTGATTTTGAAAGAATTTGAAAGTGAGAACATATCTTGTAAAGATATTTTGAGATAAATAAATAATTTGGGAAATTATTTATTGGTTGATTGTTGTTTGTGAATATTAATTGATAGTTAAATCACCGACTATCAATATTGGACAAATACGTTGATCGTTTCGAAGAGACCGGGATCGGGATTTATTTCTCGAAAACCACTTCGATCCGGTTTGTACGTTTCATGGGGAAACGAGTTCGGAGTCGAAGATGGAGCAGTGATGTAACTCCCCACCTCTATACCCACGCTAGCCAAGGACACTATAGGGTAATGCCGTCAACTAACACAGAGAATAAGGCTGGATAGGAGAGACCATCTATAGCCTTGTTCTAACTATCTATTGAATACATCGACAATAATCATACAAAGCAGATCGACATATCCAATGAATAATTAAAACAAAACCATAGGTGGTTAGAGGATCTATCAGAACAGAATATAACAACTCAAATGTAATAAACATCACAGAAAACTAGATCATCATTTACACATATACTGATACACAACAGAGTATGCAACTAAAACATGTCAAGTGGTATAGCAAACCACAATATATACAGACGAATCCAAAAGAATACATATCAGAGTTACAACAAAAAGGACTACATAAAAAGCTATAACAAAAAGGAACAAGCTGAATAGTCCATGCGAAAGCAAAATAGGCTAAGTCCAAATGCACCTAACCTGAAACAACTCGGTCTGACCCGAGTATAAAATACACGGGTCAGTCTAGCTAATCAAATCAGTTAGATAAACTGAACAACAATAACCTGCAAGGTTACAAGGTATAACAAATATCTCTAAGGGAGATAACACAATCATCTAACAAAAGATGAACATAACAAAACAAGCCTCATATCATCAGCAATACAAAGAAACAAAGGATATAAATATCCCAAAACAAGCCAAGAAGGCAAATAACAAATACCAATGAAGGTAACACAAGTTCCACAAGCTAACCGCTATGTATCGTGCGGCTCAAAAAGACCAACACCGAAGGGCGATACCTAGGGAATATACATATCAATGAAACAAAAGAAAATTTGCACGTGCACAGTACTGTATAAAAAAGGATCCATGAGCCCGAAGACTCCAAACCCAAATATCACTCGAGCGGCTCATAAAGACCTAACTCCGAAAGTGATACAATAGGGCAACAAACCCGAAGGCACAAACCCGAAGGCACAAACCCGAAGGTACAAACCCGAAGGCAATATACCCGAAGGCAACATACCCGAAGGCAACAAACCTGAAGGTGCAAACCTGGAGGCAACACACCCGAAGGCAACATACCTGAAGGTGTAAACCCGAAGACAACACACCCGAAGGCAACAAACCATAGTGGTGAAGGTCCGAAGGCCCAGTACTGGACACCACTAACTGGCATAATGCGTCACAACTCTCGAAAAGGAATCCGAAAAGTGGTAACGTGAGTCCTATAACCACTCGTTCGCACTAAACGATCTACTATCCATTAGTTAATTTCACACTCAAAGCAGTACAAAGTTTACCTCATCTCATTGGTAAACCAGACCAAAAGGTCAAAACAATCAATCGAATAGGTCGGGGATTAATCGGAAAGATAAACGCACGGATTCATGGTCCGTGTTTTACTTAACCATTTAATCTCCTTTCCACTCGGCTCGAAGTGCGAAATTGTGTGTGTTTTAAATAGGATTTATAAATTGGAGAAGCAAGCTTTTAATACAATTTAAAAGATTATTTTATAAAAAACCGTGGATTAAAATCAAAAGGAATCATCGAAGTCAAAATAAATGATAACAACAAATAGGATCATCACGAATCGATTCAAATTGGAAATTCAATCCCAAAAGGAAAAGTGGGCTGAAAAAGCAAATTCAGTTGACTAAACAGAGATTTTCAATTAACTGAATTCTGCCTGGAAACTTTCTGTTTCCAGGTTCAGTTGACTAAACAGAGAATTCAGTCGACTAAACCATGCCTGGAAACTTTCGGGTTCCAGATTCAGTTCACTAAACAGAGAAGTCAGTCGACTAAACCATGCCTGGGCTGTTTTTCAGCCTATTCAAATGAAGAGCAAACTCTTCCAAAATGCAACCGGACGAGCATTGGCTCTAAGGGTTTATGCCAATCGACAACCCGGCCCTATTTGCTCCTCGATGCATCACCAAAACATGATCAAAACATCAAAGTTAGGATTTCAAAGATTTGAACCCAAAACACTAAAAATTAGAATGTTCGCCAATTCAACCCAAACAAAAGCAAATGCACATGAATAAGTGTTAGGAATTCATACCTAACAACCAAAGATAATTATAGTCATAGATGTGAGATAAAAATCTCACCTTTAACCCAAAAATTAAGAAGAAGGAGTTCAATTTGCAAGGAGAAAGCCAACCAATCTCCACTTCAACTCAACATGCTTCAATCTAAGATCAAAACAAGTATTTCCTAAATTTAGGTTTAGGAATTTCTGAGATTGAAGGGAGAAAGAGATAGAGAAGATGAAGAGGAGGCTTACCAATGGCTTCTCTTTGTTTTTGGAACAAAATTTTGTGCTGGCAAGAAGAACTAGGGCTCGGAATTTCTATTTCCCTTTCCATTCCACCATTTTCAGTTTTTGCTTAAGTTTGAGGAGTGAAGATGAGTGAATGGGGAAGAGAGGGACTGAGTTAGGTTATTAAACTTGCAAATGGGCTGAACCCAAACCCAAAACCCAATTAGAAAAAGTAGCCAAATTTAACTTACTCCAAATATATCAAAGCTTATACTCAAAAAGATTGCAAACGCCATTTTGGACTCAATGGAGGTGGTTTCGAGTCCTAATTCGGCCATTTGCAAAAAGTAACATTTAGGACCTAAAAATCCGATTAACGACGCTATATTTAAATAAAACATTTAAATATAAAATCGTTAAATATGCGGGTTGTTACATATCTCCCCTCCTTACAAAATTGCGTCCCCGCAATTCCTAGAGACGATATTTGTAACAGCTACATACATACAACATTCAAAAGAAAAGGAAATAAGCTTGAGATGAAAAGATATTCTCACCGTTCCCAAGCAAAGATAGAAAACTCGGATAAGATCGCTCGATAAACTCTCTGGTTTCCCAAGTACAGTCATTGGGAATAGCGGACCATTGAACTTTAATGAGCGGCACGTCCTTGTTTTTGAAGGTGTCGCACCTCCGTGGCAAGCACGCGAATAGGTTGCTGTACAATAGATAAGTCCGGTGAGACCTCAAGTTCTTGCAAATCAGGAGAATCGATAACAGAATCCGACTCTCGAAGACACTTCCGAAGTTGAGAGACGTGAAACACGTCGTAAATGCCACATAAATGAGAAGGAAGTGAGACTCTATAAGCCACAGGGCCAATACGTTCAGTAATAGAAAATGGTCCTATAAAGCGAGGAGTCAATTTCTCAGTCTTACTGAAGCGCACCACCCCCTTCAAAGGAGAAACACGAATAAAGACAAGATCACCAATCGAGAATTCGAGAGCCTTCCTACGGCTATCAGCGTAGGACTTCTGGCGGCTCTGTGCCTCTTTCATTCTCAACCGATTAAGATCAATCTTCATAGAAGAATCACGAACAAAATTTGGACCAAGAATAAGCTTCTTCCCAGATTCCAACCAACAAGAAGGTGATCGACATGGCCTTCCATATAAAGCTTCAAAAGGAGCCATACCGATACTAGATTGAAAACTATTATTGTAGGAGAACTCTACAAGAGGTAGGTGATCCTCCCAACTACTACCAAAATCAAAAATACAAATACGGATAAGATCTTCCAAGATACGATTCACCCATTCAGTCTGTCCGTCAGACTGCGGATGATAAGCCGTACTAAAATTTAGCTTTGTTCCCAAAGCTTGCTGAAGACTCATCCAAAAATGACTCGTGAATAAAGGATCACGGTCACTCACAATAGAACTAGGAAAACCGTGAAGTCTCATGATTTCCTTGACATATAACTTAGCCAAATGCGAAGCGGTCCTATTAGACTTAATAGGAACAAAATGAACAGACTTAGTGAGGCGATCAACAATAACCCAGATACTAGAATGGCCCGATCTCGAAGGAGGTAGGCCGTCAATGAAATCCATAGAAATCTGATTCCATTTCCACAATGGAATCTCTAGAGGCTGAAGAAGACCAGAAGGACGTTGATGTTCGGCCTTAATACGCTGACAGGTCATGCAATTACTCACATAACTCGCCACATCGCGCTTCATGCCTTCCAAATAATAAAGACGATGCATATCGGCATACATCTTACTACTACCAAGATGGATAGTATACTTAGAACGGTGATAGTCGTCAAGAATATCATGCCTAAGTGCAAAATCAGAAGGCACAAAAAGACGGTTCTTCATATGAAGACACCCATGAGAATCAATGCTGAAATCCCGCAATGCCTCATCACAGGATCCAGACTCACAAAGCTGAATAAGATGCAACAAATCAGGATCATGCCGCTGAACATCGGCAATACGATCCAATAAAAAGGGTCGAGCTCCCAAACTAAATAATAGAATAGGAGAATCAGAAGATGAACCTCTATCACGAATTTCACAAAAGATAGAGTCTTAAGAATATCCCATTCGGCAAGCATCATAGAAACAACAGCCGAATGTTTGCGACTAAGCGCATCAGCAACAAGATTACCCTTCCCAGGGGTATACTGGATACCAAATTCATAGGAGACAAGAAACTCGAGCCAACGCTGTTGACACAAATTAAGTTCCTTGTGAGAAAATAATTATTTAAAAAAAAATACGATCGAGGAGGAGAACAAATTTCTCCCCAAAAACAACGACGCCACACTAAAAGTGAAATCAATAGCCGCGAGCACTAGATCATAAGTGATATACCTAGTCTCGATAGGCTTCAATTATTTAGAATCATAAAAGATAGCACGTTCTATTTTGCAAGAGAACAGTGCAAATAATGAAGTTTTAGTTCCCTTTGGGGACTAAAAGGATATGAGTATCGGAAAAGAGTTCTTTTAAATAATATTTTTTTCCCGAAAAGCTAAAACTTCCAAAATTACAATCATCTTTTTGTAATCATTTTTCTAGAAAAATTTTCCTTTTACAGGTCAATTTGTTGTGTCAAATTGTCTCATCAAAGCATTTAGGAGATTCCTATCGATACGTTGATCAAGTGCATTGATCAAAATTCTTAAAGCACCAATGGGCACTACAATCACAGAATCATCTTCTATATAATGAAAATGGCTCTTAAAAAACTTTATGAATACTCTTTGTTCGTTTCAAGAACAAAAATCCATTTATACTTATAAATATCTTATGAAAAAGATTTGCAAAATTTTAAATTGCTATTTTCCATCCAAAACAATAAATACAAAAAGGAGTCATCAAAATATTCATAAAATGGATGAATAAGCTAGACAAAATGAATGACATAAAAAGTCATTCATAAGAATCATAACGAGTACGGAATGCGGTAAATGGAAGGCTAACTTCCGCAACTCGTAGCCAAATCAAAACTGGTGGCAAGGTCGTGCTGAAAAGACCTTAATACCACTCAAAGGATTGCTTAGGTGATAATCCTAAGACAAGACCCAAAATACCAGAAAATTCTCAAATTATAAGAATGAGAGAAACAACACTTTCCTCATCATGAGGGATTAAAGAAATAAAATGATGCCATCAAATTGGAAATCGAATCACAAAAAAAAGTAGAAACCTACCAAAATAGATGGAGACATACCTTTTCCCCGAGAAGAACCTCTAGAAGCATTCGCTATATTTAGCTTTCCTGACAGAAGATTATTTGGAGCAATAGGACAAGTGGAACTACGATGGCCTTCCTTCTTGCAGTAGCGGCAGAAGAGAGGCTTAGGACAAGCTCGAATCATATGATCAGATGAACCACAATTGAAACACTTCTGAATGGAAGGTGTTCTAGCAGACTGAGACTGAGAATCAGTTTCAACATGCTTTTTCTTCTTGGAAGGGAAAAAATTTCGCTTACCGAATGGAAACTGCTTCTTGTTGGAGTTCTTGCGAACCCCAACATCATCCCCGCAATCACACTCCTTCTCGAAGGCTTCGAGATGAAGTGCCGAATCAACTAACTCCTCAAAAGAAAGCTTACGCTGGAGCATTAAAGACTTCTTGAGACATTTCTTAAGACCAGATACAAACTTCAGATTCATCCTATACCAGGTGCTAATGAATTCAAGACCATACTTAGATAAGGCCTCGAATGATGCAACATACTCAATAACGGAATACTCCCCTTGCTTCAACTCAATAAAGCGACGGGCTAATAAAACTTTCTCAGATTCAGGAACGAACCTAAGTTCGAATCGTTCTTGAAACCGAGTCCAAGAAAGATCAGACTCATCAAATTCGGCCAAAAGAAGCTCGTACCAATCAAGAGCACGCTCTTGCAACAAGCTAGAAGTTACAAGAACTTTATCATGATCAGAAAGATCCATGCGAGAGAAAATATGCTCATACATGCAAATCCAAGCTTGGACCTCAAGAACAATCTTGGAGCCTTTAAACGGCTTCCCTCCAAAATGAGAAAAATCACTACACAATTGTGCGAAGGTGGACTTGCATAGAGGAGATGTTCGAGTAGGAGATGGAGGCTGTGTGCTCCTAAACCACTCCAAAAACTAATCGGAAGACATATAAACGCCGTCCGGATGTGAGCCGCTGGATTGCCCAGCATCCGAGCGTCGTCCTCCGCCTCTTCCAGCCATAAGCTGACAGTTAAGATAAGGTAAAGATTATTCACAAGGTAGATGTCACTAATTCAAATGTGGAATACTACGGAATAAAATACATTCCTAGACGTATTCCCACACAATCTACCACCAAAGGCACAAAAGGAATATAGAGGCACGATGGTTCAAAGATTTGTATCACTTATACAGTTTGATGTACCGGAATATGTGCTTCTATTCTGTGTTTATCATATTTTGTTCTAAACTCGGCTCTGATACCAAGTTATGACGCCCCACCTCTATACCCACGCTAGCCAAGGACACTACAGGGTAATGCCGTCAACTAACACGGAGAATAAGGTTGGATAGGAGCGACCATCTATAGCCTTGCTCTAACTATCTATTGAATACATTGACAATAATCATACAAAGCAGATCGACATATCCAATGAATACTTAAAACAAAACCATAGGTGGTTGGAGGATCTATCAGAACAGAATATAACTACTCAAATGTAATAAACATCACAGAATAGTAGATCATCATATACACATATACTGGTACATAACAGAGTATATAACTAAAACATGTCAAGTGGTATAGCAAACCACAATATACAGACGAATCCAAAAGAATACATATCAGAGTTACAACAAAAAGGACTACACAAAAAGCTATAACAAAAAGGAACAAACTGAATAGTCCATGCGAAAGCAAAATAGGCTAAGTCCAAATGCACCTAACCTGAAACAACTCGGTCTGACCCGAGTATAAAATACACGGGTCAGTCTAGCTAAACAAATCAGCTAGATAAACTGAACAACAATAACCTGCATGGTTACAAGGTATAACAAATATATCTAAGGGAGATAACACAATCATCTAAAAAAAGATGAACATAACAGAACAAGACTCATATCATCGGCAATACAAAGAAACAAATGATATAAATATCCCAAAACAAGCCAAGAAGGCAAATAACAAATACCAATGAAGGTAACACAAGTTCCACAAGGTAACCGTTATGTATAGTGCGGCTCAAAAAGACCAACACCGAAGGGCGATACCTAGGGAATATACATATCAATGAAACAAAAGAAAATTTGCACATGCTCAGTACTGTATAAACAAGGATCCATGAGACCGAAGACTCCAAACCCAAATATCACTCGAGCGGCTCATAAAGACCTAACTCCGAAAGCGATACAATAGGGCAACAAACCCGAAGGCACAAACCCGAAGGTACAAACCCGAAGGCCACATACCCGAAGGCAACAAACCCGAAGGTGCAAACCCGAAGGCAACACACCCGAAGGCAACAAACCCAAAGGTGCAAACCCGAAGGCAACACACCCGAAGGCAACAAACCCGAAGGTGCAAACCCGAAGGCAACACACTCGAAGGTAACAAACCGTAGTGGTGAAGGTCCGAAGGCCCAGTACTGGACACCACTAACTGGAAGAATGTGTCACAACTCTCGAAAAGGAATCCGAAAAGTGGTAACGTAAGTCCCATAACCACTCGTTCGCACTAAACGGTTTACTATCCGTTAGTTAATTTCACACTCAAAGCAGTACAAAATTTACCTCATCTCATTGGTAAACCAGACCAAAAGGTCAAAACAATCAATCGAATAGGTCAGGGATTAATCGGAAAGATAAACGCACGGATTCATGGTCCTTGTTTTACTTAACCATTTAATCTCCTTTCCACTCCGCTCGAAGTGCAAAATTGTGTGTGTTTTAAATAGGATTTATAAATTGGAGAAGCAAGCTTTTAATAAAATTTAAAAGATTATTTTATAAAAACCCGTGGATTAAAATCAAAAGGAATCATCAAAGTCAAAATAAATGATAACATCAAATAGGATCATTACGAATCAGTTCAAATTGGAAATTCAATCCCAAAAGGCAAAGTGGGCCGAAAAAGCAAATTCAGTTGACTAAACAGAGATTTTCAGTTGACTAAATTCTGCTTGGAAATTTTCTGTTTCCAGGTTCAGTCGACTAAACAGAGAATTCAGTCGACTAAACCATGCCTGGAAACTTTCGGGTTCCAGATTCAGTCGACTAAACAGAGAATTCAGTCGACTAAACCATGCCTGGGCTGTTTTTCAGCCTATTCAAATGAAGAGCAAACTCTTCCAAAACGCAACTGGACGAGCATGGGCTCTAAGGGTTTATGCCAATCGACAACCCAGCCCTATATGCTCCTCAATGCATCACCAAAACATGATTAAAACATCAAAGTTAGGATTTCAAAGATTTGAACCCAAAATACTAAAAATTGGAATATTCACCAATTCAACCCAAACCAAAAGCAAATGCACATGAATAAGTGTTAGGAATTCATACCTAACAACCAAAGATAATTATAGTCATAGATGTGAGATAAAAATCTCACCTTTAACCCAAAAATTAAGAAGAAGGAGTTCAATTTGCAAGGAGAAAGCCAACCAATCTCCACTTCAACTCAACAAGCTTCAATCTAAGATCAAAACAAGTATTTCCTAAATTTAGGTTTAGGAATTTCTGAGATTGAAGAGAGAAAGAGATAGAGAAGATGAAGAGGAGGCTTACCAATGGCTTCTCTTTGTTTTTGGAGCAAGATTTTGTGCTAGCAAGAAGAACTAAGGCTTGGAATTTCTAATTCCCTTTCCATTCCACCATTTTCAGTTTTTGCTTAAGTTTGAGGAGTGAAGATGAGTGAATGGGGAAGAGAGGGACTGAGTTAGGTTATTAAACTTGCAAATGGGCTGAACCCAAACCCAAAACCCAATTAGAAAAGGTAGCCAAATTCAACTTACTCCAAACATATCAAAACTTATACTCAAAAAGATCGCAAACGCCATTTTGGACTCAATGGAGGTGGTTTCGAGTCCTAATTCGGCCATTTGCGAAAAGTAACATTTCGGACCTAAAAATCCGACTAACGACGCTATATTTAAATAAAACATTTAAATATAAAATCGTTAAATATGCGGGTTGTTACAAGTGAAGTGCAAGCGCTAATCGCTACTAATCCTGAGGATATTTCCAAAATGGATGTAGTAGGAATAGTGCCTTCGGTTCCGTTCGAACCCGGGACGGACTTGTATGGATGAATGCTTGCGAAACATCGTTAGGTGGACGATGGGCATTCTAAGGGAAGATTGTGCCCGTACGGTTTTGATTGTGCCCAACTATTACTGAAACGTGAGATGCAAGCATTTCAGTTAGATTCTATTTTACTTTCTATAGACCCTATTATAATATCAGAGGATTTCTATAAAAATTGTTTTAGCTATCGTAAGGTAAAAACCAAACATGTTTATTTGTGGCATGGTCTTACGAGATGCTTTTGTTTTTCAAAGGAGTTTTGAAACTTTAATAATCAATTGGGTGTGATTTTATCACGCTGGTATTCCAGACTGACTCGGGTGTTATTTAACTGTAATGCTCGGGTCGGACCGAGTATTATAGAATACATGATATGATGCTGTGGAGCTCAGGAGACGAGCTGGATGACGATACGTACATTCGTACTTGTTTATATATATATTCCGCTGTGTTGAGTTGTTGTGTATCTATTTGTATGTTATTGATGTTGATATTGAGTTATGATTGGTGTACTCTGATGATGTAATATATAAACAGAGATATTTGATTTTTGAGTAAAGATCATTATTATCTATTATATTTATTCCGCTACGATGGTTAGATTCTGAAGTTGTTTTCTATTTTCTTCTTCTACTTCATCTTCTTTAACCCCAAATGGTTCGTATTTCTGTACAACTTGAGTTGATTTTAGTAGAATAATTTTGACTCAAGGGGTACGGATTTGCGGGCTGTTACATTGGGCCAGTCGACCGCTAGTAGTCAACCATCCATAGGAGGACCGATCGACCAGACATGATTGGATGGCAAGGTTTTTCCTTGACCTTAACGACCTAGATTTAGAATTATTAAATGATTTTGTGTCCCACAATCCTAACACATTCAAGAAACTATAAATAAGAGGCTAGACCCCTCATGCTTTTCATACAAATCCAAAGTTAAGAATGACACCGTGCCAGTTCTCTTCCTTTACAAAAATCTCTTTAACTCAAAATGAAATATACACACATACACACACACACATATATATCTTTAAAGATTAAGAGAAGATTTGAAAGAAGCCAGCTAAAGAGAAATGAATTAAGTTTTAGACAAGTACAAATCTTTTCCTTAATCTATAAATTTTGAGTCTAACATGTATAAATAAATTGGTTACATATTATGCAATAAATAAAGGATAAATTAGAGGAACAAATAAAGCTATCACATGAAGCAAATCCAAGGAAATTCATTGGGAATTATCTATGAGTGGAAATCTAAATTTTTCCTTAAGAGTATCGTATATAGTTTGATTTTTGGATTTGTACTATACCTTTGGAGATTTTGTATGTGAAAATTCATTAACTTCAAACCCTAAAATCTCCCCATAATATGTACATTTTATATTGTTTGGAATCCTTGATGTTTTATTTTAATATAGCGAAAATGGTTTATCAATATTTACAATAAAAACATTGTTTATTCTATTTGATCCTACTTTTCAATTTGTGATAGTAATGACAAAGAATTCCAAAAAATAGGGAAATAGAAAGAGGTGTACAAAGGAGGAAAAAAGAGATTTTCCCTATTATCTGTGCTTGCATCGCCTATTTCAACAATTAAAATAAGTATGATTTCATTGTCATTTTAATGCTATATGTTCGAAAGGTTGAATATAATATAAAACGTCTATATTATAAATTTGCTTCTTTGGAAAGAGAGGCGTGGTTCTATTATATCTATGTAAAAAAATTGTATTTTTGGATTCCATTTTGAATATGTATACAAGTCTAGTTTGTGTAGCTAAATTATTAATAATATTGACTTTATTGTTATTGTTGTATTAAATTGGGAATTGTATAGAAATTTATGTTGTTGACATCAAAATAACATAACACCTAGGATAAGAAATGGACATTTGAATGCAAATAAAACTAATTAGGCATAATTTAATGTAAGATATAAATATAAAAATAAAATATTCCTTTAAAATTGTAAATCTGTAACGCATATAATAGGGGTGTTTTTGCTAGCACTCTAAATGTGGATATGAGGGGAACAAACCAGAAAATAAAATTCAACATATCCCTATCATAATATCTTTTACGCTACGTTTGGCACACCCCATCGGATTTCAAATCAAAATTCGGCATACCTCTATCTAATTTTAGAATTAAAATTGGCACACCCCCATCAAATTTCAACTGAAATCTCCCTCGTAACTAATTTTGGTGTGAGTAACAATTCCCTATAATAATTAAGGCATTAAATAAAGAAATCGACAAAAAATGGAAATTAAAAATTAATAATCAAACTAATAAAAGGATTTAGGGAAATTAATTGGAGTTAATCTACAAATAAAGGAAAAATAAGGAGTTTCCTTTATATGTCCATCAATGTTTAAATACGAGTGAGGTATATGTGTGTGTATATGTATCTATTATACGCATACATGTTGATGTGATTCTACACTATACACGGAAGAGTGGAATATGGCTAAGTTAATTTCAATATTACACAAATAATTACTACATTAGTGACATGAGATGATGAAGATATAATAATATGATGATAATGCTACCAAAATATACAAATGAAATCTCATAATATAGTATTCAATGGATAAAACATCAAATTTTAGATTAAAAGATATAACTAGCAAACTTATTATGTACGAGATAAATTTTTGCCATGCGGTATATTTTTGGAAGTATTTGCACATATCAATAGATGTTGTGCAACTTTATATATAGTTCATTACTTTATTTACATAAATTTTATGTTAGTTTATTTTTAAAAACAATAGGCTAAAGAAAAACTTCAGCCAAATTTTTGAATAAAGTATGCAAGTTTTAAATTTTAGTTTGATGGACATTAAATGCTATGTTAGTATAGCATTAGATAAAATATATGCTATATGAACTATGAAAATAAATGCTATATGAACTTAGAATTACATATATATAATGATATATGAACTTAGTATTATACATATCCATTGATATATTAATTTGGCATTTCTTTAGCTGTGAAAACGAATGATATTTTAGTTCATCCGGTGTAGTTTATATGATTCTAGTTTTATTTAGCATTTTTTTATCCGGATGTTGATTCAATATAGCATTCTATTTTATCTGATGTTATATTAATATTGCACTTAGGTCCTCTATACTAAATTGTAAAATCTTTGCCCTTAAAACTAAAATGGGTCTCAACATCTTCCTTTAAACTAATTTTGATAAAAATATTATGTTTAGAACGAGTCAAAATGTTTGTCTGTACGACAATATCTAACATACCCTAGTAATTGTTAGAAACTTAAAACTAAAAATCATTCAAATATTGCTTTGAGATTAAATTATCGTAGAAGAGAAGAATAAATCACAAAATTAGTTTTCCCCTTTCTTTACTTCTTTCAAGATCAAATGAGGTCAGTACATGCATATTTATGACTTGGAAAATAATAGATGACCCGTTTAATGACCAAACATCTAGTTGATGATCAAATGCATAACTTACAAATTTAATGCACGAATACATTATATTTATACGATGACCAAAGCATAACTGACCTATTTGTAGCAGGAATAAATTATCTAAACAATTTTTTCATAACTATGCAACCGTTAGAATAATAATAGTAATGGTTATTATATATGACCTTTAGGATTGTCATTATAAATGACTGTTAATGCATCATAAGTTGGGTTTAGTATTCAATAAAAATATAAGAGGACTGCAACACTGTCTCACTGGGCAAGTATGGAGCCACTTTGTTTTTTATTGGGCAAATCCATATTTCATTAGTTAATTTAAATAAAATAGTGTGAACCCATGCTACGCATATGGTTGTTTTACTAAATTGATATATTAACATAGTATAAACATAACTGTAAAAAATTTATAAATTATATTAACATATGTTCGTTTAACCAATTTCATGTTTGTGATCCTCATTGTGTACACCAATTTGTCAAAACAACACAAATAACTTTTCAATTTTGAACCCATTTGTATTTGGCAAAAAATTCTGAATTGAAGTAGTCAAATATAATATGTTTTTCCAATGAAGTACACAAATACCATATTTCATTAATATGAAATCTTGAAAAATGAAAATGGCATTCTATCAAATATACAGTAATTTCTACATAAAATTAATAATTCAAAATAACTTTAAAACATTAACTCGTATTTTTTGAAAAAATCCTATCTTTACTTGTGTGAAGACAAAAATTGGTACCAATATAAAGTAAAAATAGAGATAATTAATTCAATATCGAATATGTATTATATGTTGGACAAAAATAAAATGCCACGAAACATATATGAATATGCATGTTGATAAAACATATATAACATAATTTGGCTCATGGTAAAAATACATACACCGTGCAGCAGCAACAATTCTATATACACTATCTGCTTTATAATGGATATATAATAGCTTTCATATAGCAAAGCATAAAACATTTTTTAGTAATACCTATAATTTTATAATAATGGAGATAGCATTCACAAATATTATAGACACATTGAATACCAAAAAAAATTCAACCAATAAAATTTATTATATAACTCACATATGATTGAAGCTTCAATAGTATCCGTATCATTATAAAGACGGATACGAGGCTAAAATATTAGTTATTTTCTATAGTGCTAAAAAGCCCTTCTTCAACATATCAAAAAAAAGATCATTATTCTTTTCAATTCAAATATAAAATCTTTATTATAATAAAAAATACCAAATTATATAACGTAAATTTTCTCGAATTAAAATGGTAAACATGACTTGCATTGGTAATTATTTAAGTAGAAAGAAGAAAATGTTTTTATTAATTGTAATATGTTTAACAAAATAAAAGCATTGAAAATTCTGGATACATAAAATTCATTTGATATAAGAACACAAATTTCTATGCATTAAATCCATTTGACAGCATGATTTCCTTGCAATCTATCTAAATGGGAGCAAGACGAAAATGCCTGAATTTCCATAGTCTCTTCGGTAACATACTAAAGCAAGATAAAAATAAACAAAATCAGGTTGTGCATCTAAAAGAATGGACCTTAACTTGAATCAATTTCATCGACATTATCTAAAAATAACAACAAATTAGAGTAAATGTAATGTATAAAAGGTTATTTTTTGTCTGTATATCATTACTACCAATATCTTACATTTTCCCTTCAATATGAATTTATTCATTTTTGCCAGTCTATTTTATTTATTTATCACATATAGTATTGAATATATGCCTTTACATCTTTTAACGATCGGGTAGTTTTTTTACCCTCGAAAATCAACACCGATACCTTCACTATATAGAGTGCCGAGCAATCGAGTGCCAAAAATACCAAAGTTGTTTGGATTTAAAGAGAAAAGGGATAGAAGAAAAAACAGAAACAAAAGCAGCACAGAATCTCACATTCGCACAGAAAAAATTATAATATACAATAACAGCAATATATACAGAAGAAGAACTGTTAACAATTAATATACATACGGATTATTAGAGTACAATCATCACATATATAATCTGAACAGTTATAATACTTGTCCATAAATGCTGAATATACAGTCTAAAATACACAACGGAATATAATCAATACGCGCAATACATCTCTACCATCCAGCTCATCTCCTGAGCTCCAAAGCAGCCATCCTGAATTATGTAATACTCTGTCTGACCCGAGCATTAAAAGAAAGTAACATACGAGTCCGAATGGAAACTAACATGCGTAAAACACACTTATTTGAAATACTTAGGTTATAAAAATCTTCGAAAACCAAGGTAACTCGTACAAACACGACGATTTTTATCTTACTATAGCCAAAGCACTTTTATAGAAAAATCTGGTGATATTATAACAGTGTCTAAGTATAAACTACTTATTAAAATAACCAAATTTGTTGAATCAATTAAATTCCAGCATATTGGACTCTATCATCAATGTCGTAAGGGTTTGTAGGGGTTACTAAATCGAAGTGGTTTCGGATAACACTGACATCCGATCACTGTCTCTTCGAACTCAAATCGATAACTTTTAAACACCGAATTGTTTCAATAAGAAATATACATTCAGAGTGACAATATTCACTTATGATTTTTGTTACATATATTTATTTCCAATAATACTTATCAACGTTTGTTCTAACTTTAAACTTGTCTTGCCACTAAATGGCACAAACGAAGAAAAATTGAAATGAATATTCAAGGGCAATAAAGGTAAACATATATCATTAACTCAATTTAACGATAATAATTAATATTAAATAATTCACAATTAGGATTTAATCAACTTAAATTAAACTGGATCTACTTATGTTTTTATCCAAATTAATGACAAATTAGGGAATTCATAAAACAATTTTATTAGTTAATTAAAATTAACTAAACAGTTAAGAATCTGATTATTTACTAACTAACATAGGATTAAGTCAAATAAGAATCTAATTATTTATTTATTAACATAAGATTTAATCAAATAAGTTATTAAATAAATAACACACCTTAATTATCATAACTAATTAAGTACCATATTAGTCAACAAAATTAGTTTAGATTATAAGTTAGATGAGGGGATCACAACACAAAAACTTTCTTGTCTATTAGAACTTTCATAAATGAGGAATAAATGTTTTAAAATAGAAAGGTTATTAACATACAAACATTTCCTAAATAACTCCATCCATATTTTATTTTTAAACAAGCCCAGGCCACCCAAATTTTCTATAGCCCAAACACAAAAATACACGTCCCAACTCTTAATCCTTTCTCCTTCCTCCAGTTTCAATTCCTTCCTTCCTCCCTTACTATCGTCTGGAACAAGAGAATATGCACGCACGCGTGCATGTATACACCCAACTCGACCATCGATTCACGATGCTAGCCATCATCGTCGATCGCCGATGAGCATGCCATTCTATTACACCACCTAGAGACGCACCCAAAGCACACGTTCGAAGATTCGAACTTCACCTCACCTAGAACAAAATGCCACTCCTATAATCCATCTCTCCTAGTCAACCCACTCCGTCATCAACCCCCAAACTTCACCTGTAGCATCATCGATGCATCCTCTTTCCACTCCCCTTGGACCGTACGTCCATCACGTTTCCTGGTTACCGCTATTGCTACCTAACCGAAACACGAAAACATGCGCCCTAAAACCCTAGTTCACCCACGACCGACCACCAAGAACTTCTACAAATTGCCACGACATTTTTCTCGTATGCACCCACGATCGAGCATCCTCTGCAACCCATGCCGTGCCAGGAAATCAACTTCATCACCAGAATTTGGCCAAAAACCCCAAACAGTTCATCTCCCGATTCCTCACTCCACACGCCTTTAAAAATTCTAGAACCATATCCTAAAATCATATTTTTCAATAAGGAATTCAGCCATGTAATCGATCGATCAAAACAAGAGATTCAAAACTTAACCCTATTTGAGTCATTTACTGTAAAATGGACTTCTCCACTTCTATGCTTAATGATATTTAATGAGAAATATTTTAAAACATTCAACACTAAAAACAAACAGTTTCTGTTTTGAAAACATGTTTAAATACTCAATAGATTTTGAGTTATGGGTAGCAAAAGTAAGGCGTACTCATAAGTGGATTTGATATTATATGACTTGATTAATTGTTTTGTATGCTTGAATTTAATGCTTGACTTGATTTAAATATAAAGTTAATTTTTATTTCTCATGTGACTTGAATTAATATGCATTTATCACAATATTCCCTTATGTGTGTGTGTGTATGCACTTTCATATTTGTATAGATTTATATGTATAACATTTTAACCATATGAACATGCTTTTGTTTACTAACATGTGTATATATTACATGCCTAAGTATAAAGCAACAACAAGTATCTAATTCCTTATATATATCTATATATATATTATTGTATTTAATATCATAAGTTTTGCATATATATATAAATATATATATATATATATATATATATATATATATATATATATATATAATCCCATATACACTATTCATTAAGCATATATACATATACATATACTTACATTTATTTTGTCATCACACACATATATATGTATATATATTTATACAAATTTTCATATACATTACTTCATATGGTATATATACACACACATATATATATATATATATACATGCATACACACACACAAACAGATATATATATATATATATGTATACTTATATACTTATATATATATATATACATACATATATATATTTGAAAATCATTAACTTGTATGTGTTTATATTTATATGCAAAAATATGGATATTCTACCTTGAATTTTAATGGTGGAGTTTATATATATATATATATATATATATATATATACAACTCTATAAAATCTATCATATCTAGAAATTTATAATTTAAAATTAATATAGTTTTAAATCAATTTATAGATTCAGATATTTTAAATATTGAAAAAATCATCTATTCGACTTATAAAATTCAATATATCAATAATTAAAATCAGTTGATTACTCCAATAACAGATGACTAAAAATTTGGGTTTCACATTCCTCCCCTCTTAGAACTTTTCATCCTCGAAAATGAACGAAAAGAGAATTTGAATTTTTTGACGTATAATATTAAACAAATCATTCTTTTAAGCAATTAAACTCCTTAAAAATACAAACACTTTAAATCACATAGTATTACCAATATGATTTTATATTTAAAACATTTTTCATAACTCGATGTCTTAACAAGTCAATTCTTGTTCTTACAGAAATTTAGTCATATGTTGATTAGGCGTAGGATTGAAAATCTATAAATACTTAGTACACCCATTTCAACACCTAGTGAAAATACTTGAAAACCCTTCTTCAAAAATGATATGGAATGTACGTATCACCCCCTTCCCCACCATGGATCGCAGTTAACCCAATGATTGCATTGTCATCCCGACGAAATCATAAGAAAATTGTAGTCATCAATACCCCTCGACTTACACCATGGAAACACCATAGTTCGTAGCTACACAAAGGTTGTGTTGCTATCACAGTAAAATTGTAAGTAGTCTAGGCAATCTCTGCCACTTGAACTATGGTACCGAACGAAACTAATGAAAAGGACAGCGGATTAAGGATATTAAGGCTAATTTAACACTAATGGGGGGGTGAATAGTGTTTAATGAATTCTAACAAAAAGAGCTTTGCAAACTTTCAAAGTCAGGTTATTGTAGTTTCTTGATCTTGGTATATGAGTGTGTTGGATAAGAAGACTAACAATTCTTACTTTTGAACAGAAATAACGATTTTTGAATTCAAAATTGTCATCCCCTTCAAAAACGTGAAGAAATGTCTCTCAATCATTTTCATTGATTTGAAATTCCGAGATATTCATTCCAGTATACTTGCATCCCAAAATATTTTCCAAAATTTCACAATCCAAAACAATTTGTGTTCCTTTAACACTACTCCAAATTTGTTCTTCTTCCCCATCATAAAAGCCGCGATTCAAATTCGCATAAAACACTTAACAAGGTTTGGATAACATACAAAATCATTTTGTTTGTTATCAACTAAACTAAGAATAGAACATTGTTGAAAATGATTTTCAATTTCATAAGATGGAAAATCTTCAAAAATAGCAAATTTTTCCTTATGAATTTTACTAAAGTTTATATAGTTAATGTGAGCTTTGCTAGCTTCTGGGTCATTAAAAAGGAAGTTTTCGATAGATTTTGGAAGCCTAATGGTGTTAGGAGTGCTTGAAGAGGCCACTGAAGAAGTTTGAGAGGAGTTGAAGATAATGAAGATAACTTTGAAATTTGAAATAAAAGTGAAAAGTGATGATAAAGAGAGTGAGATATATAGAGATTCTATAAACATGTTCTCTGGTCAATGGGCATCTTTCCAGAGCATTGAAGTTAGTGAAAAGGTGGAGGAAAATTCAAAATTTTGAATTCAAATTTTGAAAATCAAATTCTGAGGAGCATGTCGACATGGGGCATGCACCTATTGATTCAAAGGACAAGTGTCTAACCCTATTTTCTAATAATTATATATATTATATCCTATATTCTAGTTATATAATTCTTATGATAACATTAAATATAATAATACTTAAATATTAATAATTTAATATTTAAAATATTATTAAAACATTATTGTTTTTGAATTTAAAATTCAAATTTCAAGGGATAAATTTGAATTCAAAAAAATTAATAAAATCAAGCAAACAAACAAGCATCCATTCAACCAAGAAAAATTAAAAATAATGTAAATGCATACCTATTTTTAGATCCATACTTCCATCGTCATCTGATTCATGAATAGCAGTGAAACACAAATTTGAATTTTCCATATTCTTTTCATCGTCACTGGTTGATGAGTCTGAGTCATCAAGAGTTGCTGTGTATGCTTTCTTCCTTTTTCTTGAATCATTGTTAGGAGGGAATAACTGTTTATCTGGATACAGACAGTCTTTCCTATAATGCCCGATTTTATTGCAATTGTAGCATCCTTCATTGTTGATGTTCTCTGAATTATTTCTTGAATTCTTTTGATCATTTCTTTTGTAATTATTCATTTTTCTATATTTTAGGAATTTTCGAAAGTTTTTTGTCATGAAAGCATTCTCCTCATCACTGTCTGGTTCTGAATATTCAGTTATTGCATTGAATGCCAATGACTTCTTTTCTGTAGCCTTGTTTTCTCTTCTTCTTTGCAGTTGGACTTCATAATACATCGGATTTCCAATAAATTCTTCTATTTTCATTAGGCTGCTATCATTTGATTCTTCGATTGCAAGTGTCTTTTGATCCCATTCTGGAGTTAGTGAATTTAGAATTTTTCTGACTTGGTCGTCCTCCGAAAAGCTTTTTCCCAGTGTTATTAGTAAATGAACAATATTTTTAAATCGACAGTACGTGTCGAAATTGGACTCATTTGCATGCATTTCTAAACAACTGAAATTGATTAGTTAATATGGAAATTATAGTCTGTTTAACCTTGCTTGTTCCTTCATGAGTAACTTGCAAAGCTTTCTAGATTTCAAATGCAGATTTACAAACAGACACTCCATTAAACTCATTCCTATATGATGAACAAAATAATATATTCATGGCCTTTGAGTTATTTTGTGCAACACCCTTTTTCTCAGCAGTCCACTGGGAAAAATTGGTAGTTGGTTCAATATACTCAGTTTGTGTGATATTCCAAGTGTCTAATCCTACTGACTGTAAATAAATTTTCATTCTACAAGCCCAATATGCATAACTATTGCCATTGTAAAATGGTTTTCTAACAGTAGACTGACCTTCTACAAATGAACTAGTGTTAGGGATAACAGAACTAGTGCGGAGTTGACATTACCAGTGTTGGTAGCCGTTATAACAATTTTCAAGTTTCAGATTATGAAAACTATTAAAACCGATGTTTTGATACCAATTGAAAGGGACAACGGATTAAGGATCTTAAGGCTAATTTAACACTAGCGGGGTGTGAATAGTGTTTAATGAATTCTAAGACTTATATGAACTAAATTAAAATTATGACAAAAACAAATGCAGAACTTAATCACAGAACAATCACAGAATCAAACACAGATGTAGAAAGTAAATAAAGCAGTAAAGGCAAAGAATACACCGGATTTTACACTGGTTCGGAGTTACCCTACATCCAGTCTTGTACTAAGGAAAACCACCTCATATTTTTATTAAACTAGTGTCGACATTACACTCCTCAATTTATAAAGGCCTTGAGGTATCCTCCTGTCTCACGAGTCCGGGGCAAACTCTCTTGATTTACGGGACACAAGATTACCCAATTGATTTCCAGATACAACGACACCTTATAGAGAGACTCGATAAACTTTTGATTACAAATTTATCTTATAATTCTGAATAGCACTTTAATCTTCGAGAGAGAATAAAGAATCAAACAAGAATTACATTCTAATTTGATTCACTTGAGAATTTGACAGAATTTTGGCACGATCTTAAAAATATGATAATTATAGAACATAGATTTGTGGAGAAGAAGAAGTGAAGAAAATATGAGAATTGTGTCTTAAAAATTCATTTGAGAAGGCTATTTATAGGATACCAACAGTCATAACCATTAGTGAAAAGATTTAAACGAATAGACACTTCTTTTGAAAATCGAAACTTTTGAATTCAACGGCCACCATGTCAACATTGGTTATCCCATGATGTCGACATCCCCTTGTTAAAAATAATGTAAAATTTATTTTGAAATTGGTATTGAAATGAAAATAAGGTGAAATGATTCTGGAGTAAAATAAACCAATTTTAGTGTGTTTTAAAACACAAAAACAAAAAATATTTTAAGGCTAAAACATCTTTTTGTAAATCATTTAAAAATATAATTTTAAGGATGAAATATTTTGAAAAGCAGTTTTGAAAATCATTTTGAAAAACTATTTTGAAGTAGTTTTGCAAGCTTCTTCCTGTAGAATATCCCATCACCTCAGGACTCGAGAACTTGTATAAAACCAGGATGTTTGTAGGTTTGTAAGCCACTTGTCGTAGGTTTGTAAGCTACTTGTCATGGGTTTGTAAGCCACTAAGAAGGTAGATATGGGTCCATCCTAAATGAAATTTGGAATGAAGATTTCCATGCTATTATGAAGTTTTAAGAAAAACTGGACACATATCTTGAAATCTTGATCTTGATACTGTAGAGTCTTCAATCTTGAGTCTTGAGTCTTTGTACTGATCTGTCTTCAGTAATCAATACCTGCATATCTATATATCATGTATGTACATATCTTTCTAGACAATAGTGTTAGTTATATTTTATAATAAGATAAGCTAAAAAGGTTGTTATCATCAAAACCAACATCTCAGTTCCTAATAACTAAACCACATAGATCGCAGGCTACACAAAGATTGCGTCAATATCCCAGTGAAGCCCAACATAGACTGTAGGCAATCGCTGCCACCCGAATTACACTATGGAACCAAACCACATAGATCGCAATCTATCGATGTTACATCGCTATCCTAGAAAAATCAAACATAGATTACCGCCACTCGAATTACGCCATAGAGCTGCAATAGATCACAGTTAGACTACGTTGTTATCACACCAAAACCAAATGTAACTACAGTTATCAGCACCTCTCGACTTACGCTGGCCAACAAATGATCCCCAGGAACTCATGAGTTTTGTCCGGACATCCTCTAGGATCCCAATTCTCTTTGTACCCGGTGGATCTCCTATTCTAAGTTTCAATTTTCATGGAAATGCCTTTCCATACCTTTGTCTCGAAACATGTCATATTATGTGACGACCCGGAATTTTTAAGCATTTGTAATCGGAATATCTAATTTATTTTAAATATTTAAAGGTTAATTATTAATTTAAATTATGAATATCATAATTTATTTGACAATTAGATTGTTGAATTAAATAATTTGAATTGGATAGAATATGAAACCTGAGATTTTAAGCCTGTTAAAAATATAATTTGGAAGCTTATAAAATTTATATTGATAACATTGAATATAATAGAAGTGTTAAAATGGAATCTAACACTGAATTGGTCAGTTTTGAAATTTAATTGTTTAAATTGGATTTAAAAAATAGCCTTTCGAGGCACAGTCTCGGAATTTGACGAAACCAGTTCCATTGGATCCGTAATAGTGTATTATTATCGGATTTCAAATTTCATATTAATTGGAGTTAGTGTGTGAGTGTACGATATAATAACGCGTTGAAAACTTAATTGATAAAAATTTAATGAAATTTACTTAGTCAAGCTTATCTTATACGCCACTTCTTTTAACTTAAATCTGTGTTTCCCTTCCCCTTCTAAAAGGACAGGCAAGTTCAACTCCTTCTAAAAATCAAAAATCGGAAAGAAAAAAAAAATATATATATATATATATAAAATAATAAATAAAATAAAATATATAATAAATAGATAAATAAAGGAAGCTTCAAGGGGAAGCTGTAAGCCGCGTATAATAAAAGAAGAGAGCAACACTATAGGGGCCGAACCCCTTTTCTTCTATTCAAAACCCTAAATCACTCAGTAAATAAAAAAATTAAAAAAAAATGCCGGCCGTCTTCTTATTCAAACCAATTCGACTCGATGTCGAGAGGAACTTAATCGCGATGGTAAGGAGGAACGGCGGCTGCGAGGAGGTCGACTTCAATGCCGATAGTGTGGTGTTGCAGGCGAACTGCATCGATTCGCGTGAAGGCAATCACGGCGAGGGAATTCGAGGCAAGCGGCGGCAACTTGAGGCGATCAATCGATGGTCTCGATTCACGGTGGGATGGTCGAGCTGGGGTTTGCTTGGTGGAGGCTTTGGGATGCGATAGTTTTTGGGAAGGGGGGCGACGTTGGACTCGGGCTGGAGGACGCGAGGAAGTGAATTCGTTTTCTTGGAACGCGAGCAGGCAGCGAGGTATCGATCTTTGTTTTAATAATTTAGGTTACTTCAAATTTTAAATTGCAGTTATTCATTTAAATTTAAATGTGTAATATATATATGAACATATATATTACGAAGAAAGAAAAGGTAAAACAGAAAAAAAATTATATTATAATGATAATAAGTATATACCAATATACATATTTACATTCCAATTAACCAATTTATTGGAATATTAAGGAGAATTAAATTTATTAAATGGAAATTTTATTTTTGGAAAGGATTTGTTTAACAGAATTATTAAATTTATGGTGTTGCTAAAATATTTTATTAATTTAATCATTAGTTTGAAATAATCATGGGTTAATTAAATTGTTAAATTGGGAATTAAATTGTAAGACTGATTCGGATATTAATAATTAAATTGTATAATGGTTATTCAAGGTTTGAAATCTGAAAAGAAAACATGCCGGATTGGAATGGGTGCTTGCGTAGTCAAAGGTGAGTTAATCTCACTCGGTTAAATTTAAATTTAAATGATTAAATTTAAATAATTGTTTGAACGGTTGAAATAAATAGTTAATTATTAGGGGTAATAATAAATTGTAAAGCTTAAGTGGTTTTATTTGAATGAATAAAGAATTTATTTTAAATGAGATTTGGAACCTTTAAACTGGGATATCAGGTAAAATAAAATAACGGAGGATATTTTAAATATGAAGTCAAAGTTGAAATTTATAAAGGAAGGGAAATTCGTTTAAAATAAATAGTGATTCATTTTTAAAGATGTGAAAGAGAAGAGTATTTCCCTGAATAGCCAAGTACGATTTTCAAGCATATAAGTTAAAGGTTTTATGTTGTTTTAAAAAGCATATCTTAGCAAATTTATTATCCTTAAATGTTTAAATTCTAAATAAATATTTTTCAAAACTATTATCGTAATAATTATGAAATGGCTTGGTATTTGTTTTTAAAGAAAAATCTAGTTTTATATTTTATAAAAGTAGCCTTATTTATTAAATATTCCTAAAGTATATATTTTAATTAGGTATTAAAATAGTTTTAAATTTTTAAGGCTATGAAGTATAATTTATAACTAAGTGCTTTTAAATTATTTTAAAGCTAAAAGTATTTTATACTTGGCGTTTCAGTGGGAATAAATATTGGGAAATTATTCCGGGAAAGGAATATGTTTGAAACTGTTTTCAAAAGGGGTTTGAAAAGTGAAAATATATCTTGTGAAGATATTTTTGAGATAAATAAATAATTTGGGAAATTATTTACTGTTTGATGGATGTTTGCGAATAAAAATTGATAGTTAAATCACCGACTATCAATATTGGACAAATACGTTGATCGTTTCGAAGAGACCGGGATCGAGATTTATTTCTCGAAAACCACTTCGATCCGGTTTGTACGTTTCGTGAAAATGATTTTGGATTCGAAGATGGAGCAGTGAAGTGCAAGGGCTAGTCGCTACTAATCCTGAGGATATTTCCAAATGGATGTGGTAGGAATAGTGCCTTCGGTTCCGTTCGAACCCGGGACGGACTTGTATGGATGAATGCTTGCGAAACATCATCAGGTGGACGATGGGCATTCTAAGGGATACGTTCTATAAAGGTAATGCTTAGCCTCAAGCCTCATCAAATGGGAATGACTGAAAATCAGGGGTAATGCATCAAGGCTAGGTGGGTAGCACCCAAGCAGGGTGAGGTCATTCCAGTTTAGATGTCCCTTTTTATTTCGGTTTAGTGGGCGGTTGCTAATCTCAATCGCGGGGTGATCTCACTCGGGATTATCCTGTAAGGGGTAGTCCCGGCCTTGTTTTGCGGGGGAGCGGGCGTACTCCTCGGTACGGTGATCTAGGCCCCGTACCGTGACAGGTGGTACCCCAGTGCCTAGTCATTAGTTGGAAATCCATTCTCCCTACGAGCCTTGTATGAGTTTTGTTTGTATTACCCACTCTGTGGCTAGCAGCTGGAATTTAATCATGTAACAATTTCGGCTATTTTATAAGTATTTGTAAATAGACCCTATTATAATATCAGAGGATTTCTATAAAAATTGTTTTAGCTATCGTAAGGTAAAAACCCGACATGTTTATTTGTGGCGTGGTCTTACGAGATGCTTTTGGTTTCAAAGGATTTTTGAAACTTTAATAATCAATTGGATGTGATTTTCTCACGCTGGTATTCCAGACTGACTCAGGTGTTATTTAACTGTAATGCTCGGGTCAGACCGAGTATTATAGGATACAGGATATCAAAAGAAATTTAGATTCTATTTAAAGGAGTGAAAAGGAAAGGGTGAAATTTAAATTTGCTAAATGAAATAATTGGGAAATGGTCATATTATAAATGAATTCAGAGTGAATTGAGGAACCGAATTAAAACCTAATATAGATTAGGTTAGAGATTAAATTGAATTACAATTAAATTGAATTTGTATTGTAAAGGGTATAATTTTGATAATTGGTCAAAATTTGAAAGAAAAAAAAAATTCCAGTTTGGAATGGGATTTAATGGTAATAAGTAGTGGAAGTGTGAAAGAATACTGGTATTGGACTTTAATAGTGATGGTTGAACCGTAAATAAAATCCAAGTGTGTGAAATGATTTGAAGTGACCTTATTATCAACCGTAAAAAAAGATATTATGAAATTGGAAGTTATTGAAAGGAACAGTGAGATGGTTTTTGATGGAACCTGTTTGAATAATGAAGTGAATGGACTTAAATTTGAAATGCAATGAAAATGAGAATATATGGATTGTGAATAAATTGAAATGGAATAGAATTAAGTATAAATCGAGGAGAAATCAATTTAACTTGGTTATAAACATAAATACTTATTTATTCACATAGATCTCGTTAAATTGCATGGAATAAATTTTCGTTTGATGTAAATGGAAGTAATTAAAATTCTATGAATTGTTAGGAGTAAAATAAATTGATTTTGAGAGCAATTGAATTAAATATGAGTTCGGTTTTAAATTAAATGTAAGCGGTTGAGTTTTAAACCATTCGAATTGGATGAAAATGGTTATAAATTAATTGGAACAGTTGAATTAGTGTGAAAATTGTATAAATTGCTTACGGAAAATGTTTGAAGTGCATTTCCTTTATGTTTTAACTGTTGAAACTAAGTGAAATATTATGACGCCCCACCTCTATACCCACGCTAGCCAAGAACACTACGGAGTAGTGCTGTCCACTAGCACGGAGAATAAGGCTGTTGAGGAGCGACCATCCATGTAATTGCTTATCGCACGGTGGCTATAAATAATCCTCGGAAACAAACATAGAAATAAGCATATCGCAAACCAGTCACAGACATCCATATCACAAAGGCGGAAGAAGATATGAATATATAACTAACACATGAAAGTGTACATCAGAGTAGTGCTCAAAAGATCCACAATAATACAAAAGAATAGCAACACGTGCCATACAAAAGAATACAACTATGAGTCTATATCTCAAGTGTATACAACAAAAACTGCTAAGCTAAACAGTTAGCCAAAAGTCCGAGTGATGAATCCCTGGGAAGAAGTCAAGCAGAAGCACCTGTAACATCTCGGTCTGACCCGAGTATTATTTAAGAAAATAATAAACGGGTCAGTCTAGCTATAAATATCAGATGACATGATATAACATAAAAGATATGGCATAAACATAAAATATCCATAATGACATACCACTATAAGTATGTAAATAATGATCAACAGAAGATCAATCAATAAGAGATAATCAATATCACAAGAATCTTCTCAAAGATTCGGAAAGGGCATCATACCCCAAACTTGTACTCATAACAAGTCAATGACATAAATTCTAGAAATCAATGCAAGAAGTCCAGAAATCATAGAAAAGAGAAAGAGGCCTATCACATGACGGTCCGAAGACCAAGGGGAGCTACCCCACATGTGTGAATGGAATCACACAGATTAAGGTCCAGACTAACCAAAAAGCAAAAAGGTATGTGCGAGTGGAATCACACAAGTGGTGTCTAGTCTAACCTCGCAACAAGAGACATCGCACAGTTGCTAGTCTAAATCATCAGAATGATCGTCATGATCAACGAGAAGTGTCAATTACACTAAGCTAGTAAATATAGAAGTTTAGCTTCATGTCCCATAACCACTTGCTTAACTTAAATATTTTCGAACAAACTGTAAATCTTCACTAATAAAATTGTCACAAGAGGTTCAATCGAACAAGTCCAAGAATTAACCGACGAAGTGAACGCAAGCGTTTCATACCACATGTTTTACTAAGTCGTTTAATTAGATTTCTCATCCGAGTGAGGTAAAGGTTTGTATATACTAATAGATTGGAAAACGGTTTAAGAAAAGAGCTTTGTTATTAAAAATAGAGTTGAAATTGTTTGTTAAAAGAGTTTTGATATTTACTACTAGTATTGAAACCTTTATATTATAAAGTGACAAAACACAGAAGCAATTGTAGAAACAATCAGTCACAAAAATCGCATACGAAGATGTGAATAAAATCCAAGGAAATCAGCTCAATGTTTTTCAGATAAGATCCCCTACGGAGGGGGGGTCCAGGGGGGGTGGCAACCCCCTAAGGTGGGGGTGCGGGGGCAACGCCCCGACCAAAACGGTACGACCTAGTGAAGACAAAATGAGGTCTAACGACCTAAGGGTCTAAGGGGTCACGCAAACTATCGGGATAAGGTCCAACGACCTATGAGTTAAAGGTCTAACGACCTATTGGGTTATAAGTTCATACGACCTAACGACTCAAGGGTCTAACGACCTAAAGTATTCGCGACTTAATGGGTTATAGGCCTAACGACCTAACAGGGT
Organism: Allium cepa; assembly: GCA_030765085.1. Lineage (NCBI taxonomy): Eukaryota > Viridiplantae > Streptophyta > Magnoliopsida > Asparagales > Amaryllidaceae > Allium > Allium cepa. The sequence continues at coordinate 567,399,520 of CM060928.1, read as the reverse complement.
TCACGACCTAAGGTATTCGCGACTTAACGGGTTATAGGCCTAACGACCTAACCGGGTTCACGACCTAAGGTATTCGCGAACGTCCTACTGCTTAAGGCTTAACTCGTGAGCGACCTACGACTTAAGGCTTAACTCACGAGCGACCTACGGCTTAAGGCCTAACTCGTGAGCGACCTACGACTTAAGGCTTAACTCGTGAGCGACCTATGACTTAAGGCTTAACTCGCGAGCGACCTACGGCTTAAGGCCTAACTCGTGAGCGACCTAACTCCGAAGTTCCAATACTTTCAGAATGACCTAAAGCCCTACGACCTATGGTACTAACTCGCGAGCGACCTAACGAGTTAACTCGTGAGCGACCTAATTCCGAAGTGCCAATTCTTCCAGAACGACCTAAAGCCCTGCGACCTACGACCTAGTGACCTTGCGACCTATCACCGAACGAGTCAAGTGGCCAGAACGAGCTAAGTGCAGGAAATTTTCAAAAATGCTAAAAATTAGAGTTTTTCGCCAATCCAATCCAAACCAAAGGCAAATGTGCATGCAAAAGTGATAGGGAATCATTCCCAACAGTCCAATATAGTTATAGACTAGATTTGTGAGATAAAAATCTCACCTTTGCACAAATTCAATGAAAAATGAAGTTTTAAGCAAGCAAGAATCAATCCCTCTTCTATCTAAGCACAAGAAGCTTGAATCCAATGTCTTCTTCTTGAATTTGGAGTAGAAAGATGGATTGCAATTGAATTTGAGTTTTGGAATTTTAATTTCCCATTCCCTCCACCATTTTTGAAGAAGCTTGAAGACTTAGGAAAATAGAAATGAAGTTATGAAGAGGAGGGGTGAAGGTTGGGTCTAATAGGCTAAAAGCCCAACCCAAAGTCTCAAGTGAAAAAGTAGTGCAATTCTACTATCTCCAATCATATCAATGTTTATACTTAAAAAAATTGTAAACGGCATTTCGAACTCAATGGAAGTGGTCTCGAGTCCTAATTTGAACGTTTGCAAAAAGTAGCTTTTCGGAGAATATCCGATTAACGACAAAATATTTAAATAAAATATTTAAATATAAAATCGATAAATATGCGGGTTATTACAAATATAGATAAACTGCAAATATTTGGTACTTGCTTGTTTAAATTGAGTAGGTACAAGTACCTGGGAGCCGTGTGGCTGGATTTGGTTGTGCTATTTGCTAAAATTAATAAGCCGCTTGCTTAAAATGCTAAATAAGGTACGCCTACGTAGTAAGAATAGGAAATATGAACTGTTTTTGGTTTTTCCTACCGTGTGGGTCGATGTATATATATTTATCTCTTTTGTCAAATTGCAAAAGCTCCTCCGTACAAAGGGGACTCTGCCGAAATTTTTCGGAAATTTAAAGAGTTAGAAAATTTTTGGAAAATTTTGTTAACTACAAACAATTTCAAACTAGAAATTGAAATAAGTTAACAAATGAGACTAAATTAAAATGAAATGAATTTCTGATAATAGAAAATAAAATTTAAACTATTCAGAGTTAAAGATAAGCTGAATTCATATGAAAATGAAAGAATCAATTTGAATGAAATTAGATATAAACTAAAACGGTAAGATGAAAATAAATAAAGAAGCACATAAAATACTTATACTAACTTAAGGAGGGAATGGTGAATTCTTGAGTGGAAATTGATATTTCAAATATATTCTGACTTAATATTTGAATGAATGAATATTGACATTGGAAGGAAGTCGAGAAAAAAATATTTTGGGAATATTGTGATTGGATATAAGCGCTAAGCAGGATATGCAGGTATTATAAAGGGAAAAGACATTTAGATTTGATTTCAAAAGATAAATTTGAAATGCTCGACAAAAAGGTATGTATTTAAATTTGGTGTGAAATTTGATTGGGTTTTGGATTGAGCCACTTGGCTTTTTGTTTTCTTTATGGATTTGGGAGGCCGTAGAACCATTTTGTAGTTGTACCGAGCTAGCCGCGCAAAGGAGACGCTGGCAAAAAAATTCGAAAATTTAGGGAGTTAGAAAAATTTTGAGAAAATTTTGATAATTCAAAATTTGGTTTTAAATTGAAACTAGAATGGTTAAACAAATAGTATAATTTGAAATTAGGGAAAGTTTGACAAGTTAATAAGAATGATAATGGGTCTTCTATATAGAAAATAGTTGGTATGATGTTGATTTGTTAGAAACCGTTTGGTTTGAGGGAAAAAGTAAACGGGTATTGGACCATTCTTCCTAACTAGTAATTTCGGGGACGAAATTCTTTTAAGGGAGGAGGAATGTGACGACCCGGAATTTTTAAGCATTTGTAGTCGGAATATCTAATTTATTTTAAATACTTAAAGGTTAATTATTAACTTAAATTATGAATATCATAATTTATTTGACAATTAGATTGTTGAATTAAATAATTTCAATTGGATAGAATATGAAACCTAAGATTTTAAGCCTGTTAAAAATATAATTTGGAAGCTTATAAAATTTATATTGATAACATTGAATATAATAGAAGTGTTAAAATGGAATCTAACACTGAATTGATCAGTTTTGAAATTTAATCGTTTAAATTGGATTTAAAAAATAGCCTTTCGAGGCACAGTCTCGGGATTTGACGAAACCAGTTCCATTGGATCCATAATAGTGTATTATTATCGGATTTCAAATTTCGTATTAATTGGAGTTAGTGTGTGAGTGTACGATATAATAACGCGCTGAAAACTTAATTGATAAAAATTTAATGAAATTTACTTCGTCAAGCTTATCTTATACGCCACTTCTTTTAATTTAAATCCGTGTTTCCCTTCCCCTTCTAAAAGGACAGGCAAGTTCAACTCCTTCTGAAAATCAAAAATCGAAAAGAAAATAATAAAAAATATATAAAATAATAAATAAAATAAAATATATAATAAATAGATAAATAAAGAAAGCTTCAAGGGGAAGCTATAAGCCGCGTATAATAAAAGAAGAGAGCAACACTATAGGGGCCGTACCCCTTTTCTTCTATTCAAAACCCTAAATCACTCGGTAAAAAAAATAATGCCGGCCGTCTTATTATTCAAACCAAGTCGACTCAATGTCGAGAGGAACTTAATCACGATGGTAAGGAGGAACGGCGGCAGCGAGGAGGTCGACTTCAATGCCGACAGTGTGGTGTTGCAGGCGAACTGCATCGATTCGCGTGAAGGCAGTCGCGGCGAGGGAATTCGAGGCTAGCGGCGGCAACTCGAGGCGATCAATCGATGGTATCGATTCACGGCGGGATGGTCAAGCTGGGGTTTGCTTGGTGGAGGCTTTGGGATGTGATCGTTTTTGGGAAGGGGGCGACGTTGGACTCGGGCTGGAGGACGCGAGGAAGTGAATTCGTTTTCTTCGAGCGCGAGCAGGCAGCGAGGTATCGATCTTTGTTTTAATAATTAAGGTTAATTCAAATTTTAAATTGCAGCTATTCATTTAAATTTAAATGTGTAATATATATATGAACATATATATTACAGAGAAAGAAAAGGTAAAACAGAAAGAAAAAAAAATTTATATTATAATGATAATAAGTATATACCAATATACATATTTAAATTTCAATTAACCAATTTATTAGTATATTAAGGAGAATTAAATTTATTAAATGGAAATTTTATTTTTGGAAACGGATTTGTTTAACAAACCTATTAAATTTATGGTGTTGCTAAAATATTTTATTAATTTAATCATTAGTTTGAAATAATCATGGGTTAATTAAATTGTTAAATTGGGAATTAAATTGTAAGACTGATTCGGATATTAATAATTAAATTGTATAATGGTTATTCAAGGTTTGAAATCTGAAAAGAAAACATGCCAGATTGGAATGGGTGCTTGCGTAGTCAAAGGTGAGTTAATCTCACTCAGTTAAATTTTAATTTAAATGATTAAATTTAAATAATTGTTTGAACGGTTGAAATTGATTGATGTAGTACAGTATGTTATATTCTGAAATTGGCATATTGTTGTGCTAACATCTTTGGATGCAGGGAAAAACAGGTTGGAGGGATCCAACTGGGCCCCTCGAAATTAGCTAGATTATTGAATATTCTGTGTTCTGAATATTTGATATCCCGTGATGATTTTATGAGCAATTGAAGTATTGAATGGTATGGTTGGATTGAATATCTCAGTAAAATAAATTATCAAATCTCTAGAATTGTATTTTCGAAAGAAATAAAAGAATAAATTTTTAAGTAAAATAATTCTAGTGAATTGGAATAAATTAATAATGAATTGAAAATAAAATAAAATAAAATAAAATAAAATAAAAGTGATTGCAAAACTCTAACAAATTTGGAATAAGAGGAATTTGAATTATTAGGGGTAATAATAAATTGTAAAGCTTAAGTGATTTTATTTGAATGAATAAAGAATTTATTTTAAATGAGATTTGGAACCTTTAAACTGGGATATCAGGTATAATAAAATAACAGAGGATATTTTAAATATGAAGTCAAAGTTGAAATTTATAAAGGAAGGGAAATTCGTTTAAAATAAATAGTGATTCATTTTTAAGATGTGAAAGAGAAGAGTGTTTCCCTGAATAGCCAAGTACGATTTTCAAGCAATTTTAAATATAAGTTAAAGGTTTTATGTTGTTTTAAAAAGCATATCTTAGAAAATTTATTATCCTTAAATGTTTAAATTCTAAATAAATATTTTTCAAAACTATTATCGTAATAATTATGAAATGACTTGGTATTTTTTTTAAAGAAAAATCTAGTTTTATATTTTATAAAAGTAGCCTTATTTATTAAATATTCCTAAAGTATATATTTTAATTAGGTATTAAAATAGTTTTAAATTTTTAAGGCTATGAAGTATAATTTATAACTAAGTGCTTTTAAATTATTTTAAAGCTAAAAGTATTTTATACTTGGCGTTTCAGTGGGAATAAATATTGGGAAATTATTCCAGGAAAGGAATATGTTTGAAACTGTTTTCAAAAGGGGTTTGAAAAGTGAAAATATCTCTTGTGAAGATATTTTTTAGATAAATAAATAATTTGGGAAATTATTTATCGTTTGATGGATGTTTGCGAATAAAAATTGATAGTTAAATCACCGACTATCAACATTGGACAAATACGTTGATCGTTTCGAAGAGACCGAGATCGAGATTTATTTCTCGAAAACCACTTCGATCCGGTTCGTACGTTTCGTGAAAACGATTTTGGATTCGAAGATGGAGCAGTGAAGTGCAAGGGCTAGTCGCTACTAATCTTGAGGATATTTCCAAATGGATGTGGTAGGAATAGTGCCTTCGGTTCCATTCAAACCCGGGATGGACTTGTATGGATGAATGCTTGCGAAACATCGTCTGGTGGACGATGGGCATTCTAAGGGATATGTTCTATAAAGGTAACGCTTAGCCTCAAGCCTTATCAAATGGGAATGACTGAAAATCAGGGGTTATGTAGCAAGGCTAGGTGGGTAGCACCCAAGCAGGGTGAGGTCATTCCAGTCTAGATGTCCCTTTTTATTCCGGCTTAGTGGGCGGTTGCCGATCCCAACCGCGGGGTGATCTCACTCGGGATTATCCAGTAAGGGGTAGTCCCGGCCTTGTGTTGTAGGGGAGCGGGCGTACTCCTTGGTACGGTGATCTAGGCCCCGTACTGTGACAGGCGGTACCCTAGTGCCTAGTCATTAGTTGGAAATCCATTCTCCCTACGAGCGTTGTACGAGTTTTGTTTGTATTACCCACTCTGTCGCTAGTAGCTGGAATTTAATCATGTAACAATTTCGGCTATTTTATAAGTATTTGTAAATAGACCCTATTATAATATCCGACGATTTCTATAAAAATTGTTTTAGCCATCGTAAGGTAAAAATCCGACATGTTTATTTGTGGCGTGATCTTACGAGATGCTTTTGTTTTCAAAGGATATTTGAAACTTTAATAATCAATTGGGTGTGATTTTCTCACGCTGGTATTCCAGAATGACTCGGGTGTTATTTAACTGTAATGCTCGGGTCAGACCGAGTATTATAGGATACGGGATAATGTTGTGGAGCTCAGGAGAGGAGCTGGATGACGATACGTATTCTCGTACTTGTATATATATATATATATATATATTTACGTGAGTTGCTGTGTATCCATTTGTATGTTATTGATGTTGAGCTGTGATTGATGTACTCTGATAATTGTAAAATATGTAAGCAGATAAATTTGGTTTTGAGTAAAGAGTATTTATTATCTATTATATTTTATTCTGCTGCGATGGTTAGATTCTGTTGTTGTTTTCTATTTTCTTCTTCTACCTTTTCTTCTTTAATCCAAATGGTTCGTATTTCTGTGCAACATGAGTTGATTGTTGTAGAATAGTGTTGACTCAAGGGGTACGGATTTGCGGGTTATTACATATTATATATATACAGTACCTTTCATATCATGCTCTTTATACGTATCACATAAAAACTTTATCTATATAAAATCGATATCTTCAAAATCGATAGTTTTCAAATTTGGTTTACCCAATTCCAAAATTGACTTTTGTCAAAAACAAAATTCTTTTAAAATCGGTAGATTCCAAAATTATTTTAGTTTCATTCTCATATACATATAAGATCATTCCTTTCAACTCGAATAATTATCGGATCAATAATTTGTAAGTCCACCTGATACTTCTTTATGCTCCATTTGGTAGTTCTAAATATCTTTCAAAGATTCATTTTTTTCTGGTTATAAATTCATTAAGGGGAGTTTGATATATAACTAACAAATATAATTTCATTTATGCCAAATCAAATATTTCCTAATTCGATTACTTTTCAAATTTATTTGCAACATTTCTTACTTTTACAAACTAAGTTTTAGTTATAATAACTATCCAATCATCATTTTAAAATCATCATATTTTTCTCAAAATATACTATTTCACTTCAAAATCATTTTTGCCTTAATATCCCAATTTCGGCTCCAATTCAAAATTGCTTTGAGTTTCCATTTGGGTTATAACCTCAATATATCCCAACTCGTATTTAAGTCCATGATTTAAATAATAATTTCTACTCTGACCGGCTTGGTTTAAGAAAATAGCTTGAATAGTTAAATAGTTAATAGAAAATAGTTTGAGTTTTAAAAAGAATGGTTTGTAAAGTAAAATAGCTTGGGAAATCAAAATAATTTGAATGTTTAAGAAGATAGATTTTAAATAGCTTATATTAAAGTGATTTATTTAAATATAGTTTCAAAGTCAAACTAATTCGATTTCTAATCTTCCCACTCAATTTGATTTCAATTTCCACATAAGCAGTTAAGTAATTTTAAATTTATGTTCAAATCAATATAAAAAGTGATTTTATATTAGATCGTACTTCTACAAAATATTTCACAACATCGATAGACTACAACACTAGTGAGTTCAAACATTACATCCATTTATCCATAAATAGTCCTACAAAATGTCATAAGTCTAGACGCCTTAACAACTACCTAGGGATTTAGAAAAGAACAAAGCCCTAACATCCTTCATAAAAACTTTCTTAAGTACTTCCTATCAACTCGCCAAAACCGTCTGCGCAATCCGTAACAGGGTGTCCCCATTTATTGCACTGGCTACAAAAGAATTTTCTACTCCCAACTTCCTAGATAATTTTCATGCCTTCTGCGGGGTGTTCCACAACTTACCCTTTCTTCCATCTCTTGGGACAATTCCTAGCGATGTGTCCTGTCATTTTACAATGGTAGCAAATAGTTAATCGATCGATAGGTACCATGAGTTTACTTTTCACCTTTCTTGCTTTAAGGCAATGGTTTACAAAACGTCCTTTCTTTTGACACTTAAAGCATAAAATCTCAAAGTGAAACCGTTTGACTTCTTCATTCTTTTCCTTTCTTGGTTTACTGCACTTAGTTGTGTAATGTCCTTTATTATGCATCTATAACATATGATATTATGATAAGGACTAGATCTAGCCATTTCCCTAAACTATTTCTCATGTCCTATTACTGCTTCTACCCGTGTCTTCCGTGCAGCTGCTCTCCGCCCCCTACATCTTGCCTTCCATTCTTCCCCTTTTGCCATCTCTTACTACTTATACCAGATTCTAGTAGGACTTCCTAAACTATAATTAAAACCTCGATTAGTCGAATTTTAGCTTTATTCTTATTTCCAAATGTTATGTTATTTGTTCTCGGTCATTTTTATAATATAATCCACTAATTTGATAATCTAGTTCATTTCAAATTTCCAGATTTCAAAACCCGTTTTATTTCAAAAATCATTTGACATTATTCATATATACATAACTTCTTTTGCACCACTTATCAAGTCTATACGTTTTCTTTTACAATATAATTCATTTAACTCCCATAGGTTAAATTTTAATTCGACCTTGAATTTTCCAAATTCAAATTATTAGTTCAAAACTTATTTACTTGGCCTGAGCTAATTACCAATTCGTTCAATCCATCTAAACTTACTCTTTTTAATTTTTACGTTCCAAATCTTATTAATATCCCTACCCACATATATGTTCAAAAACTAATTTTTCTTTTGGTTATACTTCACATTTCAAGGGGGATTCCAGAATTTTAAACACCGGTATTTATTTCAAATCAAATTTGGAATCATATATATATATATATATATATATATATATATATATATATATATTCCATTTACATACAAAATCACCCTTTAAATTTTAAACCATCCTTGGTTTTTATCTAAAACAAATTTCTTTGGAATTTTCAAAACACCCGTTGTTTTCAAAACAAAATTTTCCATAAAAATACATTCTAAATAATCTTATTGATTATTTCCCTTAAACATTTTGAAACACATTTTAAAATTTTCATGGCTTAAGTTCAAAACTACACAATTTAGATCTAATTTAGTTTATAAGTCATATTTATAAATTAAGCTTAGACAATTTCACTTCTTAAAATATTTCACAATGTTTTATCATTGCTTATTCTGAAATGAACATCCTTTATTAAGACATAACACCCAATTTATGATAAATATCAATATTATCGCACTACATATCCCATAATAATTTTCTAAAAAATTATTTCTATATATATATAAAAATATAATCTGGGTGAAATTATTTCATTTCAAAACACTTTGAAAAACTCTTTCGAATTTTTCAAGATTTAAAATTCTGCTTGGAGTCTATTTTTTACTTAACCCATTTATATAGTTCATTCTTATCAAATTTCTATTTGGTTATATATATCAACCACTTAAATCTTTCAATCTTATTTGATTATAATAATGCCAACATCCAATCACTTTAATATGCTATAAAAATTCAAAAAAGTTATTTCCATTTTATATCAAAATATAGTCTTATATAAAATTATTTTATAATCGTTTTTAAAATCATTATATAAGAAAATAACAAGTATGCCTTATATATATAATACACTAAACTCATTCTAGGGTACTACTGACCTTCTCTAAAGAGTAATCCCCACCAGAGCCAAGGTTCTCGCTTAAACTTTAGCTCTAATACCAAGTGTAACGACCGGGCGGTTTTCGACCCTCGAAAATCGACACTTATACATTCACAGTGTAGAGTGTTGTGGTAAATACTAGGTTATTAGGGTTAAGGACAAAAGGGATAGAAGAAACAAAAATAACAACAACATAGAATCTCACATTCACAGCGGAACAAAATATAATTTACAATAACAACATATTATACAAAAGAAGAATTGTAACTGTTAATATACATATAGATTATCAGAGTACAATCATAACATATATAATCCAGATTGTTATAATACTTGTCCCTAATAGCTGAATATACAGTTTACAACACACATCAGAATATAATCAATTATGCGTAATATGTCTCTACCATCCAGCTCGTCTCTTGAGCTCCAAAGCAATCTATCTTGAATTTTGTAATACTTGGTCTAACCTAAGCATTACAATAAAGTAACACTCAAGTCAGGATGGAAAACGACATGAGTAAAACACCCTTAATTTGAAATACTTAAGTTATAAAAATCTTTGAAAACTAAGGTAACTCGTATAAACACGATGATTTTTTTCTTACTATAGCCAAAACACTTTTATAGAAAAATATGGTGATATTATAATAGTTTCTAAGTATAATATACTTATTAAAATAACTGAATTTGTTAAATCAATTAAATTTAGCATATTGGACTCTATCATCAAATTCGTAGGGGTTTGTAATGATTATTAAATCGAAGTGGTTCCGGATAACACTGATATCCGACAACCGTCTCATCGAACTCAAATCGATAACTTTCAAAGACCAAATTGTTTCAATAAGCAATTTACATTTAGAGTGACAATATTCACTTATGAATTTTGTTACATATATTTATTTCCTATAAAACATATCAACCTTTGTTCTAACTTTTAAACTTGTCTGGCCACTTGATGGCACAGACAAAGAAAAACTGAAATGAATATTCAAAAGCAATAAAGCCAAACATTTATCGTTAACTCAATTTAATGATAATAATTAATATTAAATAATCCACAATTAGGATTTAATCAACTTAAATTAAACTGGATCTACTTATGTTTTTGTCCAAATTAATGACAAATTAGGGAATTCATAAAACAATTTTATTATTTAATTAAAATTAACTAAACAGTTAAGAATCTGATTATTTATTGATTAACATAGAATTAAGTCAAATAATAATCTAATTATTTATTTATTAACATAAGATTTAATAAAATAAGCTACTAAATAAATAACTCATCCTAATTATTATAATTAATTAAGTTCCATATTAATTAACAAAATTAGTTTAGATTATTAGTTAGTTGAGGGGATCACAACAAAAAAACTTTCTTGTCTATTAGAACTTCAATAAATGAGGAACCAATGTTTTAAAATTGAAAGGTTATTAACACACAAACATTTCCTAAATCACTCTATCCATATTTTATTTTTTAACAAGCCCAGCCCACCCCAGATTTTCTACAGCCCAAACACAAAAATGCATAGCCCAACACTCAACCCTTTCTCCTTCCTCCAGTTTCAATTCCTTCCTCCCTTACTATTGTATGGAATAAGAGAATGTGCATGTACACATACACGTATACACCCAACTCGACCATCGACTCACGATGCCGGCTATCATTGCCGATTGCCCATGAGAACGCCATTCTATTCCACCACCTAGAGACGCACCAAAGCACACGTTCGAAGATTCGAACTTCACCATACCTGGAACGACACTGCCACTCCCAAAATCCACCTCGCCTAGCCAACCCACTCCGTCATCAACCCCTAAACTTCGCCTGAAGCATGGCCGATGCATTCTGATGAAGCGTTTACCTCTAGGTCGCGAGCGACGACCTACGACACGTCGCTGCCGCCCTCCACCCTAGGTCGCAATCGACCTTCGAATAAGCTGCGAGTTTCCCCAACCCTAAGTCGCAAGCAAGGAGCAGAAGCCCAAGCCCTGAATCGTGAGTCGCTCTTCCCCATAAGTCGCGAGCGACCTACTCCTCTTCTCCATATGTCACGAACGACATTCGTTGATGCTCCAGTAAGTCGCGCAACTGGCCTGCCGTGATTTTGTCCATATGTCGCGAACGAGCTATGAAATTCCAGTAAGTCGCCCCTTTCTCCAGCCCTAAGTCGCTACCATTTCTTATGTCGTGAACGATTTATTTTAAGTCGTTGATGATAATTTTATGTCGCGAGCGAGCAAGGAGAAGGAAGACGCGAAATTTCTTAAGTCGCGAGCGACTTATTTTAGGTTGCGTGATTTTTGGGCGTTATCTTTAAGTCACTACCGAGGTTTTTAAGTCACGAACGAGCTACCGTAAGTCGCTGAAGAGGCTGCAGTGTTAAGTCGTCTAATTTTCTTAAGTCGCTGTGTCATTGAATGTTGGTATTTTGTAAAGTCGTTACTTTTGTTGAGTCATATGATGTTGTAAACCATTAAGTCGTGAGTGTGTTGTACTTTACCTATAAATAGGGGTGTGTGTGTCATTGTAATGGTTGTTGAAATTTGAATAAAATTTGGTTTGTGCTTTGTGCCTCCATTTTTAAATTGGTAGTCGAGTGTTAAATCCTATCTCCACTTTGGCATTCGAGTGCACTCGAATCAACGAACGTTGAAGTCAATTCGCGGAATCAAGTGCGCTTGATCAACGCTCAAAGAATTATAGATCTTTCTTCACGGAATCGTGCGCGATCAACATGTCGAAGATTGCTAAAATCCGGTATCTTCATGATCAACGGATTTGGGCCTTTCGGTATTCTTGAATCCATCGATTCTTCATCGATTCACCGATTATTTCCGCTAATCGTGTGAGATCCTGGACGGATTCGATTTACATCGTCGAATTCGCTTCCCACGCTGCGTCAGTTTGGTATCAGAGCGAGATCGTAAGAAGTTTGCATTATTTAGAGATTTTGGTTTCGAGAATTTGAAGTTTGGAGGGCGGTTTTGCAAATTGTTGAGAAGTTTGGTGTTCATCGTGTTCATGGTGAAGTTGCAACAAGTTGGGAGTTTCGATCCATCTCATTTAGGATCAAAGTTTGGAAAGTGTTTGAAATTTATCTTTGAGTTTGCTTGAAGATCAATCATGCCTCCGAGACGAGCTCAACGGCATCGCAACATTAATGCTTTGTATGGAAGAGAAGAGGCCGATGAAATGGAACAATGAATCAACGAGAGATTCACTGAAAAGTTGAATGAAGGAATTGGTCGATTAGAGAGAATGATGCTTGAAATGTATCAAAATCGAAGAAGGGTTTCACCTGAATCGAGCCATGGGAGAAGTAGAGTTTCACCACATTCAGATCGGGAGAGAAGAGAAGATCATGATCGTAGAAGTGTTGACAATCGTGATAGGAATGAAGATCGAATAAGTGGTGGTGGTAGAGATGTTGGTGGTCGTGATCGACATCGATATACTTCAGATTTTGATGAGGAGTTTGATGGTGATAGGGGAAGTGTTCATTATCGAGATAGAGCTCAAACACGACGTCAGTATCAAGATGTAGAGGATGATCGTAGATGGGAATCGGGAATGAAGATGGAAATTTCAGAGTTCAACGGTGGAATGGTTGCAGAAGAATTTTTGGATTGGCTGTCTAATGTTGAAGAGATCTTTGATTTCAAGGAGGTACCGAAAGATCGTCGAGTGAAGTTGGTTGCTACTAGGTTGAGGGGGAGAGCTATGGCGTGGTGGCAGCAAACCAAACTTACACGAGAACGGATGGGGAAGTCGAAGATTGTTGACTGGGAGAAAATGAAGAAATTGATGAAAGCTACATTTTTACCTTACAATTATCAATCACTCATGTATCAGAGATTGCAGAACTTGAGGCAAGGGACAAAGACTGTTAATGATTATGCTGACGAGTTTTATCAACTGATTGCTCGAAATGACATTATGGAGACAGAGGAACAGTTGACTGCTAGGTTTGTTGGAGGTTTGCGAATGCAGATCTAGGATATGGTTAATATGTTTGACCCGAGATCTGTGGCTGAAGCGCACCAGAAGGCGTTGGCTTGGGAGAAGCAGGGAAGACGTGGAGGTGGTGTGTTTACAAATTCCAACAATCAAGTGAAGGGTACCAGTGGGAGTTCCAATGTTTCTAAAGTTGTCAGTAAACCAGTTGTGAATGAGGCTGCGAAAGCAAAGGTCAACAACAGTTTCAAATGTTATAATTGCCAGGAAATGGGTCATAAAAGTAACGAATTTCCAAAGCCAAAGAAGAGAACGATGATTGCTGAAGTTGAAGGTGAGGATGTTGGTGAAGGTGGTTCTAGTCCAGTGGAGGAAGATGTATAGGATATCGCATCGGGAGATGAAGGGTGTAATCTAATGATGAGAAGATCTTGTTTAACACCCAAACAAGAGGATGAGGCGAGTTGGTTGAGGAGCAACATTTTCAATCTACATGCACTATTCTGGGAAAAGTTTGTAAGTTTGTGATTGATGTAGGAAGTTGTGACAATATTATTTCTACTGAAGCTGTAAGGAAGTTGAAGTTGAAGACGGAGAAACACCCTAATCCTTACATGTTAGCGTGGCTGAGAAAAGGAGGAGAGGTGAAGGTGGATAGGCGAGTTCGAGTTTCATTTTCTATTGGGAAGAAATATAAAGACGAGATCTGATGTGATGTAGTTGAGATGGATGTTTGTCATTTGCTTTTGGGAAGACCGTGGCAGTATGATCGAGCAGTGCAGCATGACGGTCGAACCAATAGCTTCAGTTTTATGTTTGAAGGCGTTAAGATTGTTTTAGTTCCAAAGAAGAGACAACAGGAAGAGAGTAAATCTGAGGAGATTGAGGAGCTGAAAACTTTATTGACTTTGAAAGAATTTGTTGAAGAAGTAGAGGAGAGTCCCGAAGTGTTTTTGTTGACTGGACATGAAGCTACTGAATCAGTTGAAGTTCCAGAGGAAGTGAAGCCGGTATTGGAAGAATTCAGTGATGTGTTTCCGGAGGAGTTACCAAAGGAATTACCGCCGTTGAGGGATATTCAACATCAAATTGATCTTGTGCCAGGGTCAGTGTTACCTCGCAGGCCACATTACTGGATGAGTCCGAAGGAGCATGAAGAACTGAGAAGGCAGGTGGAGGAGTTGTTAGAACAAGGGCGTGTCCAAAAGAGTTTGAGTCCATGTGTCGTGCCAGCCTGATTGGTACCGAAGAAGGATGGAACGTGGAGGATGTGTACGGACAGTCGGGCACTAAACAAGATCACTGTGAGATACAGATTTCCTATGCCGAGGTTTGATGATTTGATCGATCAGTTGAGTGGAGCTGTTATGTTTTCCAAGATTGACCTGAAGAGTGGATACCATCGAATTCGTATTAGACCGGGTGATGAATGGAAGACTGCTTTTAAAACCAGGGAGGGTTTATACGAATGGTTGGTTATGCCATTTGGCTTGTCAAATGCTCCTAGTACTTTCATGGGAGTGATGAACCAGATTTTTAGACCATTTGTTGGTTACTTCGTGGTTGTTTACTTTGATGATATTTTGATTTATAGCGGGAGTACTAAAGAACACATCCAGCATTTGCGTGAAGTATTGTTGATTCCACGACAAGAGAAGTTTTATGCAGCAAAAAAGAAGTACGTGTTTATGACGGACAGTGTTTTATTTCTGGGGTATGTTCGGTCAAAGGAAGGTATTCAAGTAAATGAAAATAAAGTGGAAGCTGTCAGGAGTTGGCCACAACCGAAGACAATTACTGAAGTGCGAAGTTTTCATGGGTGGTGCTTTTTATTGAAGATTCATTCCACACTTTAGCGGTGTGATGGCACCAGTAACCGATTGCATGAAAGGAAAGAAGTTTGTATGGTCAGAGGAAGCAGGGGTTGCTTTTGAGAAGATCAAGTTACTTTTGACGACAGCACCAATTCTGGTACTGCCGAATTTTCAGTTGTTGTTTGAATTGCATACTGATGCTTCGAAAGTGGGTATTGGTGGAGTATTAAGCCAGAATGGAAGACCAGTTGCTTATTTCAGTGAGAAATTGTCTGGAGCCAAGTTGAGATATAGCACTTATGATGTAGAGTTTTACGAGATTGTTCAAGCGATAAAGCACTGGCGACATTACTTGTTTCAGAAGGAGTTTGTTCTTTACACTGATCATGAGGCATTAAAACATCTACAAGGGCAGGACAAGATTTCAGCGAGACATGCTTCGTGGATAGCATACTACAACAATTTACTTTCGTGGTAAAACATAAATCGGGGGTGACAAATCGTGTAGCGGATGCTTTGAGCAGGAGGAATCACTTGTTGACAACGTTGAAGATCGAAGTGACAGGATTCGAATTATTGCCAGAGTTGTTTGAGGAGGATCCTTACTTTGCAAAGTTTGTTGAGAAAGTTAAGGATGGGGATACTGATGAATTTGTGTTGGTTGATGGATTCTTGTTTAAAGGAAATCGATTATGCATACCAGACTGTAGTTTGAGAATGAAGATTGTTAAAGAATTACATGAAGAAGGCCATGTAGGCAGAGATCGTACATTGCAGTTAATTTCTCAATCTTATTTTTGGCCGTCAATGAGAAAAGAGGTAGAGAGATTTGTGGAGAGATGTCATATCTGTCAGGTTTCGAAGGGAAAAGCTACGAATGCGGGATTATATATGTCGTTACCTGTGCCTACCAGACCATGGGTTGATATCAGCATGGATTTCGTTTTGGTTTTTCCTAGAACTCAAAGGGGAAATGATTCTATATTTGTTGTGGTGGACAGGTTTTCGAAGATGGCACATTTTATAGCCTGTAAGAAGACAGTGGATGCAGTTCGAGTAGCTCAATTATTCTTTAAAGAGGTGTATCGATTGCACGGTTTACCAGAATCTATTGTTTCTGATCGAGATACTAGATTTCTAAGCCATTTTTGGTTAATTTTGTGGAAGATGGTTGGAATGAAGCTGAATTTTAGTAGCGCTTATCATCCGCAGACAGATGGGCAAATAGAGGTGGTGAATAGATCGTTGAGAAATTTGTTACGATGTCTTGTGAAAGACAATTTGAAGAGTTGGGATTTGAAGTTGTGTCAAGCTGAATTTGCTCACAATCGTGCAATTAACCGAAGTACAGGTTTTAGTCCATTTAAAGTTGTATATTCAGCCATACCAAAGGGACTGTTGGATTTAACGACAGTACCATATCAAAAGGGAGTTGTTAAGCAGGCTAGTGATTTGGTGAATGAGTTACAGGAATGCCACAAAGTTGTACAGGAACGATTGTTTAAGTCGAATGGGAAGTATAAACCAATGGCGGATAAGAAACGGAGAAGTATTGTCTTCAAAGAAGGAGATTTTGTATATGCCGTTTTGACGAAAGATTGTTTTCCAGTCGGGACTTACAACAAGTTGAAAGCACGAAAAATTGGTCCAGTAGAAATCTTGATGAAGATCAATGATAATGCGTATCGGTTAAGATTGCTAGAAGAGGTTCATATTTCCGATGTTTTCAATGTCAAACACTTAATTCCGTATTATGGGGAGAAACTTGACGAAGATGACGAGAGTGTGAATTCGAGGACGAATTCCTTCCAACAAGGGGAGGATGATGAAGCGTTTACCTCTAGGTCGCGAGCGACGACCTACGGCACGTCGCTGCCGCCCTCCACCCTAGGTCGCAATCGACCTTCGAATAAGCCGCAAGTTTCCCCAACCCTAAGTCGCAAGCAAGGAGCAGAAGCCCAAGCCCTGAATCGCGAGTCGCCCTTCCCCATAAGTCGCGAGTGACCTACTCCTCATCTCCATATGTCACGAACGACATTCGTTAATGCTCTAGTAAGTCGCACAACTGGCCTGCCGTGATTTTGTCCATATGTCGCGAACGAGCTATGCAATTCCAGTAAATCGCCCCTTTCTCCAGCCCTAAGTCGCTACCATTTCTTATGTCGCGAACGATTTATTTTAAGTCGCTGATGATAATTTTAAGTCGCGAACGAGCAAGGAGAAGGAAGATGCAAAATTTCTTAAGTTGCGAGCGACTTATTTTAGGTCGCGTGATTTTTGGGCGTTATCTTTAAGTCGCTACCGAGGTTTTCAAGTCACGAACGAGCTACCGTAAGTCGCTGAAGAGGCTGCAGTGTTAAGTCGTCTAATTTTCTTAAGTCGCTTTGTCATTGAATGTTGGTATTTTGTAAAGTCATTACTTTTGTTGAGTCATACGATGTTGTAAACCGTTAAGTCGTGAGTGTGTTGCACTTTACCTATAAATAGGGGCATGTTTTTCATTGTAATGGTTGTTGAAATTTGAATAAAATTTGGTTTGTGCTTTGTGCCTCCATTTTTAAATTGGTAGTCGAGTGTTAACTCCTATCTCCACTTTGGCATTCGAGTGCGCTCGGATCAACGAACGTTGAAGCCAATTCGCGTAATCAAGTGCGCTTGATCAACGCTCAAAGAGTTGTAGATATTTCTTCACGGAATCGTGCGCGATCAACGTGTCGAAGATTGCTAAAATCCGGTATCTTCGTGATCAACGGATTTGGGCCTTTCGGTATTCTTGAATCCATCGATTCTTCGTTGATTCACCGATTATTTCCGCTAATCGTGTGAGATCCTGGACGGATTCGATTTACATCGTCGAATTCGCTTCCCACGCTGCGTCACATTCTCTTTCCAATCCTCCCGGACCGCACGTCCATCACGTTACCTCATTACCGCCATTGCCACCTAACCAAAACACGAAAACATGCACCCTAAACCCTAGTTCGCCCACAATAGGCCACCATGAACATCTACAAATTGCCACGGCATTTTTCTCGTATGCACCAACGATCAAGCATCCTCCACGACCCATGCCATGCAATCGACTTCGTCACCGGAATTTTGCCAAAAACCCAAATAATTCAACTCCCGATTCCTCACCCCACACACCATTAAAAATTCTCAAACCACATCCTAAAATCATATTTTTCAATAACAAATTCTGCAATGTAATCCATTGATCAATACTTGAGATTTAAAACTTGATCTATTTGAGTCATTTACTATAAAATGGACTTCTCCACTTCTATGCTAAATGATATTTAATGTGAATTACTTTGAAATATTCTACACTAAAAAACAAATAGTTTCTGTTTTAGAAACCTATTTAAAAACTCAACAGACTTTAGGTTATGGATTTTCAAAGTTGAATGACATACTGCTTTTAGACCAAACAAAGAACAGAGGAGTTAAAGAGGATGAAATGCAATGTTTACTTGAGTTACAGGGTGAATTTCTATGTTCAGACACATATATACAAGGCATTAATGCATATAACACATGAATATTTGACATAAACAAGAATTTATTCAAAAATTCAAGCATACAGTTACATATATATGTAATAGTGAACAAACTGGAATGGTTTTACTCACTGTTTTTGGGATGTTATGAACACTGCTACTTTTTGTGTTTCTTTTTTTTGATTTTCCTTCCTGATGCTTTAAATATTTAGCTTCTAAGGTTTTAACAATGGCAGTTTGTCATTATATTTTTTTTCTTAGTGTTGAATGTATAAACCAAGGCAGTGGT
Source organism: Allium cepa (assembly GCA_030765085.1). NCBI lineage: Eukaryota > Viridiplantae > Streptophyta > Magnoliopsida > Asparagales > Amaryllidaceae > Allium > Allium cepa. The sequence goes on along the minus strand of CM060928.1, from coordinate 567,380,518 downwards.
GCGTGTGCATATATGTAGGGAGTGGAAGTGTACAGAGCAAACCAAAAGAAGAAAAAAAGAAGAAGCCGAGACCTGTGACTGTGCAGGCTTTCTTTATATTTTTTTCTTTCTTTTGGCTGATTTGATTAATTTGATATTATATGACTTGATTAAATGTTTTGTATGCTTGAATTTAATGCTTGACTTCATTTAAATATAAAGTCGATTTTGATTTCTCATGTGACTTGAATTGATATGCATTTATCACAATGTTCCCTTATGTGTGTGTGTATACTTTCATATTTATATAGATTTATACGTATACCACTTTGACCATATGAACATGCTTTTGTTTACTAACATGTTATATGACATGCCCAAGTATAAAGCAACAACAAGTATCTAATTCCTTATATATATATTATTTTATTTAATATCATAAGTTTTGCATATATATATATATATATATATATATATATATATATATATATATATATATATATATATAATCCCATATGCACTATTCTTTAAGCATATATACATACACATATACTTATATTTATTTTGTCATCACAAACACATATACATATATAATTATACAAATTTTCATATGCATTACTTCATATTGCATATATACATATATATACATACACACTATATGCTTATATATACATATATATATTTGAACATCATTAACCTGTATATATTTATATGCAAATATGTGGATATTCTACCTTGTATTTTAATGGTGGAGTTTATATACATACATGCATACATACATACATGCATATACATACATACATACATATATATATATAAATATAATTCTATAAAATTTACCATAGCCAAAATTTATAATTTAAAATTAATATGGTCTTAAATTAATTTATAGATTTAGATATTTTGTAAGGACCCGATTCTTCGTCTTCCGAAAATTCAACATCGATACTCACTTTATCGACTGCCGAGCAATCGAACGACGGAAAACCGAACACTTAGGGTTTTAAGAAAAAGAAAAAGACAGAAAAGATAGAAAATAGAGAGAAAAGAAAATAGAAAATAGAACGGAACAGAACACAACACAACAATTATCAGAATCTCACAATTCACAGCGGAACAACATATAATAATAAATGAATAATCTTTAAACAAAGAACTATATCAGTTATTTTATATTACATCACATTACATTACATTACATCAGAGTACAACAACAAACAACATCAACAGCGGAAAAGAAATACTATGTACTAATAATATGCCATGCCATCCATCTTTCCTCCAGCAACTCCTGAATATCCAGAATATCCTGATAAACCTAACTCTTGACTGCCCGTGTGGAAATTGGTGGGCACCCAGAGTTTAGGAAGGAAAACAATAAACTCCGAGTCAGTCATGTGACTGGTGTGAGAACTCAAAACAGTTTATTTATCTTTAAAATCAAAATAGAGGAATATTTTTAAAGTCAATTCACAATGCTTTTAAAAATGAGACTACCATAAGGCCTCCCGCACACACACACAATGCGAACGCAGAATCGGAGGAGATTTCTCCTTATGATAGTCAAAGATGCTTGATACGCATTTAAAAGAACATTTGATATTATTACTAGTGCATAGTGTAGAGAAAAATTCATTTCGAAAGTAGAATATAAATCTTAGCCAACATACGACCATTATCTTATGCCTACTATAGCTAACTATGTTCAATAGCAGGTTACCGCCACATTCCATAGCAGGTTATACAACTAAAACCGTACAAGTCTCGTATTGTTTCTTTGGATTTCCAACGAATGATCAGGCCAAGGAACTTCCCATTGCCACATGAGAATGCCTCTGGATGGACATCCCCGAGAACCAAACCGGATCTCTACCAACACAAGGCCGGGTTACCCCTAACTGAGTAACAACTGACCGAATATTCCATCCCCCGGTCCTTTGGGACCTTTCACCGAGCGCTCGCAATCAATTCACACAATCATAAAGTGTTTTTTCAACATGAGTAAGTATTTGGGCTCCATACCATGATAGCACCCTTTTCCAGAAGGAAATGCGCATATCCTAAAGGGCGCTACCCCTCATAACCTTGCGGCATCTTTCCTGTTTTGACCATTCACGGGGTGTGAGGCTCGACGAAGTCACGTCCATAAAAACATACTTTATACAAAAGCCATGCTTTGGGTCAACAAATGATCATAGAAATGATCACCAGGATAGACGATCAAATAAATGATCCTATCACAAATAATCAACACAATGATCATTTCACAGCAACACTCAGCATGTCACATTACCAAACTGGGAATATATCGCTGATAACATTCAACTACATAACCTCTGAGCTCGTACGTCTCAGAGAAGGGTGTTAAGCTAAAAGAATAAATTCTCCGCCACCAACAGAAATATATTTGAAAGAAATCTGCTTTATATCTCAATTTGTAACGTCAGACATACAATCCATACAAGTCTGTTCCGGGCTCGAACAGAACCGAAGGCACTTACAAAGAAGTCCTTGCAATCCGTATAATCTCTAATCACGTCCGGACTTCCCATCACATAGGGAGTCTCTATACCGTAGCTACTCGGTGCAAAGACAATCGACGAGTTGTCCTTTCGCTTTCAAAAAGATCCGGTCTTCAACACCGGTCTTCAAATGCAATTCATAACGACGTATCACATATTCGGAATGGGTTATACGACCCCATGGTCCTTTCCCGGTTAACCCGAATAGTGAGCGCTTATTCAAAAATAAGTGTGGCATTCAAATTCAAACAAATAACATCAATTACCCATTCAAAGGGAAATATTGATAGTCGGTTATTGAACTATCAATGGATATGCACACATCACCAGTTTCCAAATAATTTTCCAAATTATTTATTTTCCAAAATATCTTTACAAGATATATAATTTTTCACACTTCAAAAATAAATCCATATTTATTTTTAAACAACTTCCCTTTCTATTCATAAATTCCATAGTGAATGTATATTTCAAAATATCTATGAATATACGACTTCAATTATTCACTTCAATTTATCTTCAAAAAGATAAATTCTCAAAATATTTACTTTATATTGGAAAACATTTCCATACTTATTGAATAAGTAATTTTCAATCCATTTATTTTCAACACTTGGAAAATATTCAATATACTTAAATCGAGATTAAGTATATATTTCATTCTTTAAGGAAATCATTTTCTTAAACATATTTATTTGGGCCAAAACGAATGTTGCGTAAAACATCGTTACGACAACCCAAAATCTCTAGTATAGGGATTCGAAATTAAAATAGATATATAAATCCCAATACTATACAAAACATTTCCTTTCGGAAATCATTTACTATAACAACAGTGTTATAGTCCACTATTTCCTTTTATTTCTTGAAAACGCCTATTTCAACAATGAATGTTGTAATCTATGATTTCAAATCTTAACACATTTTAAAAAAAACATCGTTAGATCGTTTTAATTCAATTTAAAACATCACATTCTAAACAAGTTCTTTAACATATTATTCACTATTCAAAAACGTGAATATACTTCGTTAACAAATTTCATCCTTTTATTCATTTTATTTCAAAGGATTATTCACAGTCAAAAATGTGAATATAACTCCATTAATAAGTTTCAACAATTTACTTATCAAAATAAGTCGTTTGCGAATTTATAAAACAACGTTTATAAATTCTATTTCTTAACCTATATTCAATTCATAACCCAATTATAAACCAAAAGTTCACATTATAAGTTAAATGCTTATAAAACGATTATTTTACAAAATCGTTCTTTTTAAGACTTTCTAAATTATAAATCTTATAACTTATAAGATTCAATTATTTATCCAAAACCATTCTTTAATAACTTCACGAAATTTATAAATCTTATTATGCATAAATTTCACTTATAACTTCACCATTTATAATTCTATAAATTCAATTCACTTATGCAATCTATTTTCACTTCATTCAAGCACTTATAAAAACTCGTTTTATAATTCAAATATTTTAATTTATAAATATCAATTTATAAATCCTTTATAAAATCAATTTATACTATTATTTTAAAACATCTTTAATCTACTTTATAATTTCATCCTTTTGATTCATAAAATAATCAAATTTTATAAATCCTATATTTAAACTTTTCACAATAATTTCAAAAATTCCGATTAAACTCTTTTATAAAATCATTAATCCCATATTTTCAAAAATCAACCTTTAACTATATTTCTCAAAAATAAATCTTTAACCGTATTTCTCAAAATCATAATCTTTATAACTTTAAAAATTATAACGTTTATTTATTTAAAATGGATCAATTCCAAAAAATATTTTATAAACGTTTTCTTTCAAAAATCACTTTGAAATCCTTTTAAAATTCCAAAATTTGGTCCAATGATGCTATACCAAATAGTCAATCACGACAACAACGATATCATATATCGATATGATAATCCATCAAATATCAAAATATCTGAAATCAAATAAATACTGTTGTGGAATCCAGTTGGATCCCTCCAACCTGTTTTCCTGCATCCACAAACATTAGCACAATACCAATTCCGCTCCAGTACGGAATTATCGCGGTATATGGGATTTAAAATATTATCCGCTTAATAACGGCGCAATAGGGTCTCATCCGCTATACAAATGCGGGAAATCAATAACTCCAATATATAATTATGTCAATGTATATATATTGCTATTATATATAATACCAATTTCACTGTTTATGAAATATTCGCGGTATATGTTTTTAATAAATAACATCCGCTTACTAACGGCGCATAATGTATATTTTAACAATCAATAGATAACAATCGTGATTCAAACATGCATTCAATAATTTTACATCTAACTATTTAAAATAAAATCGAAACTGATTCGATTGAGTGAGAAGTTCTCACCTTGATTTCAATTTCGTTTTAGCGATTTATTTCGAATAAAATTAAACGGACGTTTAATTTTACCCGAAATTCTCACTAACTCCAAACGACTCCAATCCATTTCCATCGCGTAGTGCTCCTCCATACGATTCCAACGCAACTGGTTTCGCGCGTTTTCGACCTCGTATGAAAAAGTTATGAATTTATGAAGTTATACGATTTTAAACTATATAAATTTATAATTTATTTTACAATTTTTAACCTAAACTAGATCATGACCGTCCATCCCTACAACGTGAAATCCGGCCGCTCTTTCCCTCTTCTTCTTCACGTTGATATCCAGGTCGCGTTCAATTCTGAGACTGTTCAAAAATTGACTATTTTCACTAGTCGATTTAATATTAAAATATTCAATTTTCACAAATTAACTTTTAATTCGATTTTAAAAGTTCTAAAATATCATTCTAACTTCAATATGATAAAATAAAATTTTACAAATCATTTTTAATCATATTTAACCCAATTTTTCAATTATTTCCATAATTTAACATTTTAAATTATCGATTTAATTATTCAATTAAATCCAATTATTCGAAATAAAATTTATTCGACTTATAAATTCACTTATTAATATTTAAATTCAATTAAATATTCAAATTTTAATTATTAAAAATTCTGGGTCGTTACAATTTTCCCCCTTTAAAAGAATTTCGTTCTCGAAATTAACAAGTAAGAAAAGTTACAGAATCTATTAATTTTCCAAAATCCATAATTAAATTTCTTACAATACTTACTAAGTTTTCAAATCATACTTTGTTATCTTTCAAAAACAACTACTATCGTTTACTTTCAACTTCAAAATCAAAGTTATAGTTTTCAAAAATTTTCAATTTTCTCAAATTTTTTCTAATGCCTTAAATTTTCGAAAAAATTCGCCATAGTCTCCTTTGCGCGGCTCGATCCGAAAAAAAAATGACAGTATATATATCACAAATATATATCTCATCAAGTAATGAGGCATCCTGAAGGGAAAAAAGTATAAAAGTACGATATTTAATCTGAGATATGTACCTTATATTTTATTAGCGAGCATATACGGCTAATATAGCGCGAAAGCGAGCTCCAAATGCGAAGCAAACGCGATCCGCACCTACTAAACACTCAACAAACAACATGAGAATCATGCATATAGACAATAGTATCAATATACATCATATAGCAACATAATAACTATATATGTCAACATAGCAATTGAAACAAAAGCAAACATCAACCAACTAGCATCCATAACCAATAAATATTCATTCATATTCTCATTAATATTCAATGAATTAAGTTTTCAATTTAATCACATATGATTCATTAACAGTGGATGTTTACTAACATTCATTTTCAATTAGTTTATATTCACTAATTCATATTCAAGTTGGTTCACTTCCAAATCAAATTCAATTCTATTCAAGATTCATTTAACTTCCAATTGGATTTTAATTACTTTATCTTCCAATTTCATTAACTCAATTTCATTAATACTTAATGAATTATATACAATCAACTAACGATCATATAACAATCAATGTATATTAATCACAACCAAATTCCTTTGCTTATATTCATTCACTTTGGTTTAACACCTTTTCTTTCAATTGGTTTAATTAAATTGATTTGCATTCAATTATTCAACTTCCAATAACATTAGATTTCAATGAATTAACACTTATATTCATTATTTCATATCAATTATTCACATTTAATTGATTAATATTCAATCCATTAATTCAATTCAATTGGTAATTCATTTAACCATTTCAAGTTGAATTTCATTTACATAACTTAAGTTCACATTTATCACTTAACTTTAATAATTTTACTTTGATACTAATATCAACTTCATTCAACATTTCTTAAGTTATACTTCCATTTTACAAACATCACTTGTTTTTACTTAACTTAAGTTCATATTTATAAATCAATTCAGCTTCTAAATTCTAAAGTAAATTTCCATTTAACTTTAAATTCATTTTTATTTCAACTCATATTCATAAATATATTCATATAGTTTCACTTCTTATGTATATAAGTTTATTTCACAATTATAAATCACTTTAATTATAATTCCATTCTTATAATTCTTTTTACTTATACAATTGTTCTTCAATTTAGATTATTCAAACAGCTAAACAATCAACTTATATACCTTAATAATTTTGAAAAATTATTCCTTTATATATAAAATACAATCAAGGTAAAATTATTTCACTTACCCAATTTAAAACAATATTGTGTCGAATTGTTCTATACCAGTGTTTAGAGATCCCTATCAACAACGTTAATTACTCGTATTAACCAGAATCTATATACCACTCAACAAACCAATCATCACAATATAAAACAATTTTATATACACTAACAAATACGCTCTCATAGCTATTATTACACTCAAACTCATTCTAGAGTATACTGACTCTATCTCTAATGAGTAATACCCAACAGAACCATGGTTGTCGCTTAACCATATGCTCTGATACCACATTGTAAGGACCCGATTCTTCGTCTTCCGAAAATTCAACATCGATACTCACTTTATCGACTGCCGAGCAATCGAACCACGGAAAACCGAACACTTAGGGTTTTAAGAAAAAGAAAAAGACAGAAAAGATAGAAAATAGAGAGAAAAGAAAATAGAAAATAGAACGGAACAGAACACAACAATTATCAGAATCTCACAATTCGCAGCGGAACGACATATAATAATAAATGAATAATCTTTAAACAAAGAACTATATCAGTTATTTTATATTACATCACATTACATTACATTACATCAGAGTGTACAACAACAAACAACATCAACAGCGGAAAAGAAATACTATATACTAATAATACGCCATGCCATCCATCTTGCCTCCAGCAACTCCTGAATATCCAGAATATCCTGATAAACCTAACTCTTGACTGCCCGTGTGGAAATTGGTGGGCACCCAGAGTTTAGGAAGGAAAACAATAAACTCCGAGTCAGTCATGTGACTGGTGTGAGAACTCAAAACAGTCTATTTATCTTTAAAATCAAAATAGAGGAATATTTTTAAAGTCAATTCGCAATGCTTTTAAAAATGAGACTACCATAAGGCCTCCCGCACACACACACAATGCGAACGCAGAATCGGAGGAGATTTCTCCTTATGATAGTCAAAGATGCTTGATACGCATTTAAAAGAACATTTGATATTATTACTAGTGCATAGTGTAGAGAAAAATTCATTTCGAAAGTAGAATATAAATCTTAGCCAACATACGACCATTATCGTATGCCTACTATAGCTAACTATGTTCAATAGCAGGTTACCGCCACATTCCATAGCAGGTTATACAACTAAAACCGTACAAGTCTCGTATTGTTTCTTTGGATTTCCAACGAATGATCAGGCCAAGGAACTTCCCATTCCACATGAGAATGCCTCTGGATGGACATCCCCGAGAACCAAACCGGATCTCTACCAACACAAGGCCGGGTTACCCCTAACTGAGTAACAACTGACCGAATATGCCATCCCCCGATCCTTTGGGACCTTTCACCGAGCGCTCGCAATCAATTCACACAATCATAAAGTGTTTTCAACATGAGTAAGTATCTGGGCTCCATACCATGATACCACCCTTTTCCAGAAGGAAATGCACATATCATAAAGGGCGCTACCCCTCATAATCTTGCTGCATCTTTCCTGTTTTGACCATTCACGGGGTGTGAGGCTCAACGAAGTCACGTCCACTTAAACATACTTTATACAAAAGCCATGCTTTGGGTCAACAAATGATCATAGAAATGATCACCAGGATAGACGATCAAATAAATGATCCTATCACAAATAATCAACACAATGATCATTTCACAGCAACACTCAGCATGTCACATTACCAAATTGGGAATATATCGCTGATAACATTCAACTACATAACCTCTGAGCTCGTACGTCTCAGAGAAGGGTGTTAAGCTAAAAGAATAAATTCTCCGCCACCAACAGAAATATATTTGAAAGAAATCTGCTTTATATCTCAATTTGTAACGTCAGACATACAATCCATACAAGTCTGTTCCGGGCTCGAACAGAACCGAAGGCACTTACAAAGAAGTACTTGCAATCCGGATAATCTCTAATCAAGTCCGGACTTCCCATCACATAGGGAGTCTCTATACCGTAGCTACTCGGTGCAAAGACAATCGACGAGTTGTCCTTTCGCTTTCAAAAAGATCCGGTCTTCAACACAGGTCTTCAAATGCAATTCATAAGGACGTATCACATATTCAGAATGGGTTATACGACCCCATGGTCCTTTCCCGGTTAACCCGAATAGTGAGCGCTTATTCAAAAATAAGTGTGGCATTCAAATTCAAACAAATCACATCAATTACCCATTCAAAGGGAAATATTGATAGTTGGTTATTGAACTATCAATGGATATGCACACATCACCAGTTTCCAAATAATTTTCCAAATTATTTATTTTCCTAAATATCTTTACAAGATATATAATTTTTCACACTTCAAAAATAAATCAATATTTATTTTTAAACAACTTCCCTTTCTGTTCATAAATTCCATAGTGAATGTATATTTCAAAACATCTATGAATATACGACTTCAATTATTCACTTCAATTTATCTTCAAAAAGATAAATTCTCAAAATATTCACTTTATATTGGAAAACATTTCCATACTTATTAAATAAGTAATTTTCAATCCATTTATTTTCAACACTTGGAAAATATTCAATATACTTAAATCGAGATTAAGTATATATTTCATTCTTTAAGGAAATCATTATCTTAAACATATTTATTTGGGCCAAAACGAATGTTGCGTAAAACATCGTTACGACAACCCAAAATCTCTAGTATAGGGATTCGAAATTAAAATAGATATATAAATCCCAATACTATACAAAACATTTTCTTTCGGAAATCATTTACTATAACAACAGTGTTATAGTCCACTATTTCCTTTTATTTCTTGAAAACGCCTATTTCAACAATGAATGTTGAAATCTATCATTTCAAATCTTAACACATTTTAAAAAAAACATCGTTAGATCGTTTTAATTCAATTTAAAACATCACATTCTAAACAATTTCTTTAACATATTATTCACTATTCAAAAACGTGAATATACTTCGTTAACAAATTTCATCCTTTTATTCATTTTATTTCAAAGGATTATTCACAGTCAAAAATGTGAATATAACTCCATTAATAAGTTTCAACAATTTACTTATCAAAATAAGTCGTTTGCGAATTTATAAAACAACGTTTATAAATTCTATTTCTTAACCTATATTCAATTCATAACCCAATTATAAACCAAAAGTTCACATTATAAGTTAAATGCTTATAAAACGATTATTTTACAAAATCGTTCTTTTTAGGACTTTCTAAATTATAAATCTCATAACTTATAAGATTCAATTATTTATCCAAAACCATTGTTTAATAACTTCACGAAATTTATAAATCTTATTATGTATAAATTTCACTTATAACTTCACCATTTATAATTCTATAAATTCAATTCACTTATGCAATCTATTTTCACTTCATTCAAGCACTTATAAAAACTCGTGTTATAATTAAAATATTTTCATTTATAAATATCAATTTATAAATCCTTCATAAAATCAATTTATACTATTATTTTAAAACATCTTTAATCTTCTTTATAATTTCATCCTTTTGATTCATAAAATAATCAAATTTTATAAATCCTATATTTAAACTTTTCACAATAATTTCAAAAATTCCGATTAAACTCTTTTATAAAATCATTAATCCCATATTTTCAAAAATCAACCTTTAACTATATTTCTCAAAAATAAATCTTTAACCGTATTTCTCAAAATCATAATCTTTATAACTTTAAAAATTATAACGTTTATTTATTTAAAATGGATCAATTCCAAAAAATATTTTATAAACGTTTTCTTTCAAAAATCACTTTGAAATCCTTTTAAAATTCCAAAATTTGGTCCAATGATGCTATACCAAATAGTCAATCACGACAACAACGATATCATATATTGATATGATAATCCATCAAATATCAAAATATCTGAAATCAAATAAATACTGTTGAGGAATCCAGTTGGATCCCTCCAACCTGTTTTCCTGCATCCACAAACATTAGCACAATACCAATTCCGCTCCAGTACGAAATTATCGCGGTATATGGGATTTAAAATATTATCCGCTTAATAACGACGCAATAGCGTCTCATCCGCTATACAAATGCGGGAAATCAATAACTCCAATATATACATATGCCAATATATATATATATATATATATATATATATATATATATATATATATTGCTATTATATATAATACCAATTTCACTGTTTATGAAATATTCGCGGTATATGTTTTTAATAAATAACATCCGCTTACTAACGGCGCATAATGTCTATTTTATAAATCAATAGATAACAATCATCATTCAAACATGCATTCAATAATTTTAAATCTAACTATTTAAAATAAAATCGAAACTGATTCGATTGAGTGAGAAGTTCTCACCTTGATTTCAATTTCATTTTAGCGATTTATATCGAATAAAATTAAACGGACGTTTAATTTTACCCGAAATTCTCACTAACTCCAAATGACTCCAATCAAATTCCATCACGTAGTGCTCGTCAATACGATTCCAACGCAACTGGTTTCGTGCGTTTTCGACCTCGTATGAAAAAGTTATGAATTTATGAAGTTATACGATTTTAAACTATATAAATTTATAATTTATTTTACAATTTTTAACCTAAACTAGATCATGACCGTCCATCCTGCAACACGAAATCCGGCCGCTCTTTCCCTCTTCTTCTTCATGTTGATATCCAGGTCGCGTTCAATTCTGAAACTGTTCAAAAATTGACTATTTTCACTAGTCGATTTAATATTAAAATATTCAATTTTCACAAATTAACTTTTAATTCGATTTTAAAAGTTCTAAAATATCATTCTAACTTCAATATGATAAAATAAAATTTTACAAATCATTTTTAATCATTTTTAACCCAATTTTTCAATTATTTCCATAATTTAACATTTTAAATTATCGATTTAATTATTCAATTAAATTCAATTATTCGAAATAAAATTTATTCGACTTATAAATTCACTTATTAATATTTAAATTCAATTAAATATTCAAATTTTAATTATTAGAAATTCTGGGTCTTTACATATTTTAAATATCGAAAAACTCATCTTTCGACTTAAAAAAAATCAATTTTTCAATAATTAAAATCATTTGATTACTCCAGTACAGGTGACTGAAAATCCGGGTCGTTAAACATTTCCTTACATCTTAACTAATTTCAACCAAAATACTTTAAGCCAATGTTTTATTTTTTCCCCTTAATATTTACGTCTCAATTAATTACTAGGAAATTCATTATATGCTGTTTGTACTAAAATTTGGCACAACACTCTTCGGATGTAATTGAAGAGATTAGAATTAACAAATTAAAAGGAAAACAAGGCTAATCTAAAAATCACACCATTAAAATCAAGCAGAAATATAAAGAGACAAGAATTTATAGTGGTTCAACGTTGTAGCCTCTATCCATTTTGAATATTTTTTATGTATTTTGATGATTGACAACTAATTACAGTTGTACAAATGATTAGCTCTGAAGTTGCAATAAAGTTACAGTAGAGTAACGGCGTAGAAGCTTCAAAAGTCCTTTTTCCGTTGGCATAAGGGTTCTATTTATAGGAGTAGATCCACAAATATTTGCCTCAAAGCTCGGAATACCTTTTCTCACACGTGGTTGGGCCCGCCAGATCGATCAGGAGTCATTTGGGATCGATGATGATCGATTCCCATTATCCTCCTATCGATCAATATTAGCTCCATTTGAGTTAGGATAGATCATGGTAGTGCTTCAAATGATAAGAAAGCTTCTATGAAAATTTGGAGGCATTTGGACTTGTATTTATTGAGTTATGATCGATCCAAGGTTAATTTTGTAGTTAGGCAGAAGCACGTGTATTGATTCTTTCGTATCGATGCTCCTTTGCATCGATGCCACTTCATATCGATCAGTTGTGCATCGATGACATGGAGCGAGAGTTCAGGGGAGATCCACATTTTATGCTGAGAGGCCGCTTCCTTTGGTTAGATCATGTCTTTCATATCGGTGGGAAGCTGTCCCCTTCGTATTGATGCTTGCAAGTCATCTTCGTATCGATGCTTGGTTGATCGATACAAAATTGATGGAAGTGGGATCGAAACAAAAAAGGTAGTGGTGGAGTAGGTGGATAGTGATCGATGTCGTTGCTCGATGGATACATGTGACGACCCGACTTTCTAACCCCAGAAAGACGTTTCATCATTAAGAAAGAAAGGGATAGAAATAGAAAAGAATAGGAAGAAAGAATAACAACATCAGAATCTCACAGTGGAATGGAAACGAATATAATACATCACATAACTATTACATAGTTATACATACATCAGAGTTATACAATATAACAGGACTGTCATATATATATATATATATATATATATATATATATATATATATCTGTGTGTCTCCATGCATACATCCAAAATACAGCATACATTAACTACACAGCGGAACTACATATATAGGTACATACGTCTGGTCTTCTTTCCAAAAGCTCCTCCAAAAAATCAACACTCTCAATACCTATCACTTGGCTACTCATAAAAATTTAAGTACCCAAGAGTTTATGAAAACACAAAATATAAACTCCGGGTCAGATATGGGTCTGGTGTGAGTAAACGGGTTAAAATTGTTTAACTTTGAAAATCATTTGAAATAAAGGTATCACGTAAGACTTCCCACAAATAAAAATGGATAAGTTTTTACCTTACGCTAGGCAAAACATTTTATAGGAAATTCAGTGATATTATAATAGTGTCTAGGGTTTTCAAGTAAATTGAAAATAGCCGAAATTGTTACATGATTAAATTCCAGCTACTAGCCACGAAAGTGGGTAATACAAATCAAAACCGTAGGGTCTCGTAGGGAAAATGGGTTTCCAACAATGGCAGGACAACTGGGGTACCGCCCGTTACAGTACGGGGCCTGGATCACCGTACCGAGGATCACTGCCGACCCCCTACAACACAAGGATGGAACCATTCCTTACTGAACAGTCCCGAACAAGATAACCCCGCAGTTTTGGCCAACAACTACTCACATAGCCAAAATAAAAAGGGACATCTAGACAGGGGAATATCTTGTCCTGCTTGAGCATGACCCACCTAACCTTGCTGCATCTCCCCTGTTTTATCCATTCCCGGTTGATGAGGCTTGAGGCTGCGATTACCTTTATTGAACATTATTTTTAGAATGCTCATCGTCCGTTTGACGATGTGCTGAAAGCATTCAATCCATACAAGTTCGTTCTGGGTTCGAACGAAACCGAAGGCATTATCTCGTTACACTCATTTTGGAATCACCCTCAGAGTTAACGACGATAACCCTTGCATTCTGAAACACCATCTCGATCACCATTTGATAAGTCACGACCTATCGTTTAATTTGGATCGATGTGGTTTTCGGAGAATCAAAATTGATTCTTCCGATCCCAGTCTCATCGGAATCCAAACGCCATTTTAAGGGCCAAGTTGTCTATTTAACTTAACAGTTCAATTTAATATCAGAATTCACATAACAGGTATAACAGATAAATCATATACAGTTATCATAGATATATCCAGAATATATCACAAAATCACAAAAATATCATTAAACAGATATCAAAGTAAATCAAACAGAATTATCAATGCATACCAAACAGTTTGGTTTACTTAACTTAATTTATTGCTTAAGAATAAACTACTTCATTCTGTTTAATTAATCACTGATTAATTAACTTATGATTGATCAATTAATTACTTAGTTAATCATTAATTATCAATTTATTAATCATCTAATCTTTAATTAATTATTTAATTACTCAACTTTTATTCATTAATTATTTCTTAATTACTTAGTTAATTAGTTGATTCTTAATTATTAATTATCAATTAGCTAACTTTCTTAAGATTTAATTTGATTCAGCATATGATTTATTTTTAATTACAAAATCAATTTAAATTTTCAAGTATAAATTAATTAACATTCTAATTACTTATTTTAATTACCTATCTTTATAGACTTTCTTTAATAAACCTTTAATTCAAGTAATAATCTAACACTAACTAATTGCTTAATTAACTTAGCTATAACAAATACTTAAATCAAAAATTATGCACGTCCATAAGAAAGGTACCCGAGACCGCACCTCCTTTTACTCGAGAAAGTCTTGAGTTATCTTTGTGTCCTACCCGCGTCTCTCTCTCTCACTCCATCATGTTCTTCTTTTCCCAGTTTCTTTCTTCTTCTCATTATACTTTTTTTAAGTTTCAGTTATAAATCGAACTGCAGTTAGCCCACTCAGGCAAACGACCCGAAGACAATCCCGAAGCAAGAACTCAAATTTCACGAGAACGAGCACGCGACCACCAAGGCAACTCAACCGGTCATCTCATCGCCACCGTGCACATGCACGGTGCTTCGCCTCGCCTCCGACGACTTGCGCTACCACCAGCAAACCCCAAAACGTCTGGATTAGCAAAATTAAAATTCAAATCCCTTCGAAGATCATTAGATCAAAAAATGACCTGATGCTCGAACTGGTCGTACATTCATACTGGAATAAAAACGTCTCGGCCCATCAACGGTGTCCACCAGAGGTGATGGTACTTCACCCAAACTTCGACCACACTCACCCCTCACCCCTCCTAGAGTCCCGTTCAACTCGGTTACCTAATGGAGCGGAAAACAATTTTTTTTACATAGAATTGAAAATATAAGAACTAAACCCTACCTTTGATTCAAACTCAAGATTCCTTCATTGAATAAATTTTTCAGCATTTTTCTTGTGTTAAATGGATTACAAGCTTGCTTCATATCTGATTACAACAATTAAAATTAACTCAATCATCCAAAATTGACGAAAATCTAATTCGGCTTCCTTTTAAAACTGCTCTCATTTTCTTTGTTTGAAAATCATAATTTTTGTGTGAAAAATCCTAACTTTGATTATGAAATCAAAATATGTTATTGAATTCACAAATTTAAACATTAAAATTTTGACCCTTTTTAATTATTTTACCTGTAACTTGAAATAACAGTATTTATAAAATACTGTAAAACTCTAAAAGTTGCATGCCTATGTTTTAGGGTAAACAGCTTGAATTAGCAGCAATATCAAAGTTCAAAACAATTATGTGAAGAGGTGTTTATAAATTTCTTTGCTTTGATTATTCAGATACTCAAAAGTTCCTAAAGAACAACTTCATAAATTATAGAGCAACAGGAAGTACTCAAGACAACATGTTTAAAGCAGACATCAAAGCACATATCTTTGTAAGTTAAATTGAAATAAATAAGTTTACTCACTTGATATGAAATTAGACAGAGAGTTGTTTGAAAGTTATAGAGTTTGTATTTCCAGTCTGTTCTTGCAATTCAACCCCTGCTGATGATTTGCTCTTGAGGATGATGTAGTTGCTGTTTCTCTTTTTTTTTTTTTTTATAAACTCAGTATGAACGAGAATGAAATATAAGGTGGTATATATAGAGGAGAAACACATAGGGTGATGATATTTAGGCAAGATATTTTAATGTAATAGAGATATTTATTTATGTTAGCAGGGATTTGGTTTGTAAACATTTGTAGGCTGAAAAGATTGATTTGTTGCTTCATTAATTAATTTTGTCTGGTTGATATTATTACCCTATACTCAATAGATGTCCATGTGGTTCATTGGTGTAGCAACATTCTTAGTTATAAATTTACCTTGTCTTACTTAAGAAGCTTGCTCATTTATATATGTTTGTTATTTTTAGTGCAACCTGATTTTGATTTCTTTGTTTGTTGAGTACAACTATAAATATAACTTGTTAATTTCATATTACATTGCTAAGAGTTTATGTTTTTACTTGATTTCTTATTTCAATTTTATATATATTCTCTTTGTATGTTGGCTAAGAATATTTAACTACATTTATAAGTTTACTTAAATTTTACATTGATTTATTTTGATTTGATAGTCTTTGATTTTATTTCAACATTATAACCTATATATATACTATTTATCAATTGCAAACAAAGTGAAATATTTTAATTCAATTATATAAGATAAATACTATGTAAGAGATTTATTTTAAATTTTCATATCTAACTGTTCTTTCCAAAATACAATTTTATATAAACAAATGACAATCATTCAAAAAGATTTATTTATTTTAGAATGATCAGTTCACATTTTAATTGTATTAAATATTTATTAAGATAAATAGGTAAAAATCCAGGGTCGTTACAATACATGGGGAATGGACGTGGAATTGATGGATACGAAAGAGATGGATACGAAACCAATATGTTTCACATGAAACTTGATTGATCCATAACTTGAGCATACATATTCCGATTGACCTGAAATTTGAAATTTTGCCTTTATAGCTTTGTTTGTTGCGCTATGCTAACTGTAGCTTGATCTGAACTCGGACCAAGTTTGCCTGTATCCATCGTGAATCTGTAGATAGCCGATCTTCGGGATGGATTGTTTTCAGTCTCTAGTCAAATCATTGGTGTCATGGTCTTGCCAAAACTTGGGATAACATATACCATATATTAGAAAAAAAAAATCTATTATCTTCTAACATTGTCATTTTATCTTAAATAATCCTTTTCTTCATTCAATTCTCTCTTATTCAAGTTTTTATAAGCGAGAACTGAAAAAAGAAAAGGATTATTTAAGGTAGAGTGAGAATGTGAAAAGAAAATAGTTTATATTTTTAACATATAATTAGAATTAATTTATTGCAATTAATTGAGATGTAAATAATGAGGGGAAAATGTAAAATATTGGCTTAAAATATTTTGATTGAAATTAATTGAGAAGTTAGGGGATGTAATGGCATATGTTCCACATTATATGTGATAAATAAATTGAATAGATTAGCAAAAATGAATAAATAAATGACATGTTTTATTGATTAATTTAAAGAATTTAATTAATTATGTGGGCAATAAAATGGGCGCACCTAAATGAAAAAATACCCAAAGCTTAATATGAATTAAGCTTAAGAGTTTATAATATTGATATTAAAAGGACAATAATGAAAAGACTATCATGGATACTATGTTACAATTCAGCTAGCTTAAAACATCAAAATAGTTTCCAAAATATAATAAATGTCAGTTTCTCCATCTAACAACTATAAAAAGAACCATTTGTTATATATTGATAAAATGTAAAATAAGTAACTATTGATGTAATGACCCAGAATTTAACCACATTAAATATACTATTTAAAGTGATTTTAAATATAAAATAGGTAAGGTTATATGATTCAAAAAATATTAGATAGGTTTTGGAAAGAGAAGTATACACAGAAATAGTAACATTTGCTTATCGACAAAAAAAAAAAGCTGATTTCACAAAAGTAAGTTTCAATGGCTAAATAAATTATTTTAGTTCAACTATAAGTGTTTATATTTTTAAATAACATTGTATAAATTTATTTTTAAATTTGGTTTATATAAATAAATAATTTAACTAAATGTAAAAATGTGATTGTAAAACATTTTGTCGAAAATTAACGTTTTGTTGGTTAAAAGTTGTCGCAAAGTTGTTGCACCTTTATTTTCTTATATAGAAACATATAAAAGTATTAATTAATCCAATAATCAAGTTTACTTTACTAAACATACTTAGAAAATTCTAGAATTTCATTAAGAAATAGTAAGCACAAAATTCCAAAACATGTCAAATCAAACCAAACATAGTTATTACTTTGCTTTTCTTACTACTTAAGTGAAAGTGACATAATACATGATTTGAAATGGTGACGGTAAATGTTGAAAAAAAAGATTACTTTATTTACATGTAAGGGTATTTTGGTCTTTTACATAGTATTATTTTAATCCAAAACTTTTTCTATAAAAGCATCCACTTTCTTAGTTTTTTTCCACGACTTCTTCTTTCTTTTTCAAGCTTTCTTACACTCTTTAATGACTTCTTTCCTTAAATGATGGCAAAATATTTCCAAAAAATAAAGAGAAGAATTCACAAAAATTTCACCAAAATCATTTCAAAATCCCTTTCTTCCTCCTTCCTACCTACGGCCACCCCCTTCCACCTCAAAACCAGACCAAACACCTTCCCTAGCCGAGGCCGTGAGCAATGTAGCCTCCACTAAGGTAAAGCCCAAGCACATCAAGAAGGAGGAGCAAGTTCAAGGAGCTCTGGAGCGAGAAAGAGGGAAGGATTTGCTGTTGGAATCGATTTAGGAATCTACGCAAAAGATGGGAGCAGTGGAACCCTTGAATAAATTGTTTGAATTTTTGATAACTTGGATGCAAAATTAGTTGATTATATCATTATTTATATGTTTGATAACTTGTTTAATAAATGATAAGAGAAATGATTAGAAATTAACCATAGTTAATTTAATAAGAAGTAAAGTCCATAGAAATGTGTGTATGGAAGTTATTTAGCCTCCTAACGATTTCAAAATATCTAACATTGAAACCATATATTCAAGGGTTTTGAGGGACATATTAAAATAGTTATAAGGATGATTTAAATAAAATATTGAGTACTCACAGTTAGTTCCACTCCTCCCATCTTTTATGTGGATTCCCGAATAGATTCCGGTAGCACTTCCTTCTCATTTTCTCACTTCGGAGCTCCTTGAACTTGCTCCTTCTTCTTGATGTACTCGGCCTTGATTTTGGTGTAGGCGATATTGCTCATGTATAGGCCAGGGGGAGGTGGTTGGCTCGGGTTCTGAGGTGGAAGGCGGTGGTAGTGGGTAGGAAGGAGGAAGAGAGGGGTTTTGAAGTGATTTTGGTGAAGTTTTGTGATTTATTCTCTTTGTATATTTTTTTGGAAATAATTTTCCATTATTTAGTTCAGGAAAGAAGCCATTAAAGAGTGAAAGAAAGCTTGAAAAAGGAAGAAGAAGTTGTGCAAAAAAAGTGAGAAAGTGGATGCTTATTTATAGAAAAAGTTTTGGATTAAAATAATATTATGTAAAAGACCAAAATACCCTAACATGTAAATAAAGTAATCATTTTTTTTCAACACTTACTATCCCCATATCAAATCGTGCTTTGTGTCACTTTCACTTAAGGAGTAAGAAAAGTAATAATTATGTTTGGTTTGATATGACATGTTTTGGAATTTCGCGCTTACTTTTTCTTAATGAAATTCTAGAGTTTTCTAAGTATGTTTAGTAAAAGTAAACTTGATTAGTGAATTAATTAATTCTTATACTATTTGAATATATGTTTCTATATAAGAAATAAAGGTGCTACAATGTTGCGACAACTTTTAATGGACAATACGTTAATTTTCGACAAAATATTTACGGTCGCATTTTGACGTTTTAGTTAAACTATTTATTTATGTAAACCAAATTTAAAAATAAATTTGTATGATGTTATTTAAAAATATAACATTTTTAAATAAACTAAAATAATTTATTCAACCATTGAAACTTAATTTTCTGAAATAGGCATTTTGTCACTTTTGTCAATATAAGCAAATGTGACTATTTTTGTGTATACTTCTCTTTCCAAAATCCTATCTAATATTGTTTGAATCATATAAAATTATCTATTATATAAAATCACTTCAAATAGTATATTTTAATGTAACATCCCCAAATTTATCAATTTAAAATTAGCAGTTTATTTGAATTTTTGGAATTCAATTTGAAGTTAATTTGAATTAAATTTCAAAATTTCAAACCATGTGGATAGTTTGTTTGTTTAATTATATATAACTATATATATTTGTATATAAAATGGATTGAATTTCAAATTTTAATTTGAATTTTAATTTGAATATGAATTGGATTTGTGCTTGAATGTAAAATTTAAATTTAAATGTCTTAAGCAAAATTATTTGGATCCAAATATATTAACATATGTGTATTAATGTATGAATTAGTATTAGAAAAATATTTTCTTTTAAAGATTGTATAAATATAAAGAGAAATGTAATTATATACATAAGAGAAATGTAATTATATAAATAAGAGAAAAGTAATTAGAAAAAAATTATTTAAATTCTTATGCATGAATTACAAGTGTTCTTATTTAACGCATGAACTTAACAAGTGTAATCTATTAAAGAGAGGAGGTAGACAAGTGTCATCTCTTTTTATTTTTATTTTTTTTTAAATCCATAAAAGAAATTTAAGTTATCACTCTCATTCCTATCACTTCTTTTATCTCATTTTCAAAAAACATAAAGAAGAAAAAGCTTGTACAAAGTTTTTAAATCAGAAAAAAAAACCATCATCAAGCAAACCTCATTACAAACTCAATCAAGCAAGCTTTTAAACCAGATCATCAACCAGAAATTGAAACAAAGCCTTCTTATTTCAATCTTTTAATCAAGCAAACTCAAGAATCAAGCACTGTAAACCCAATTTCAAAGGCTTCAGTTAACAACCCAAGCTTCATCATCTAACAACAGGGAATCAAGGCATTTTAATCAAATCCAGACAAAAGCAATTTCCATATTTTTGCAAGTTCAACACTCAGGCCTTCTCTGTTATCATAAAAACTGTAAGTAAAATCCTTTTTAAAAGAATTTAAAATTTAGTTTGTGTTAAGGAATTAAGCAAGTAATTACATCAGAAGCTAAACAACTTTAAACAACTAGTTGCAGGAAAAATCAAGGATCAAAATCTAAAATAGCATCCACTTTCAAATATCAACTTCCTCTATGTTTTTGTTTCTTCTTTCAGTCCCAAACAGGTGAGTAAACCTTTCAAAACCCTGATGCTTGATCTGTTGTTTGAATGCATGATGTGGCAAGTTTGAACATTGGTTTGCATGCACCAATCTGTGAATGTGTATATGTATCTTGCCTGTGCTTGTTGATGTACAGGGTTGATAATCCCTGTTCTAGCTCTAGATTTTCAAAAAACTGTTAGAAAATGAAATTCTTATCCTACAATCTTTGAAAGGCTTCAATGTCTAAGTAGATTTTTTTTATATGATCAGTATCTAGGCTTTAAAAATAAACTTCAAAAATTAAATTATCAAAAGGTTGCTGCAAATCAAGCAAACACAGTAAAACTCTAAACTAAGTAAAAATTCAAATATCATATCATCTTGTTTCAATAATATCATTAAAATCGTTATTAAAAATGTAACATCCAGCCTTTTCGCACACTTTAAATCGACACACGTGCCAATTCAAACCATACGGAAGGGTGGATTGTTATGGGGTAAATAAGAAAAAAAAACAGGGAAAGAAAACAAAATAGAATCTCACAGTGGAAGGATAAAATATAATAATAAATATACAGTTCACAAACTGTTTACAAACATTTGATTCTTCTTTATACAATAAATATCAGAGTTCACATGCCAATCATAATCAATGCAGCGGAATTAAATAGTGTAGTGGAATATAGTTAATAATAATAGTAGAAATCTCCATCTTCGTCCTCCAGATCTAAAGTCTTCGATCCTGAAACACTCGGACTGACCCGAGCGAATTTGAGAAGACAAAAACACTCGAGTCAGAACTAAAAGAACTTATGTGAGTTAAATTAACAGAAATAAATATGAGTGCAGTAACTCAAGAGTTGATTGGGATTTACATCTCCTAAGGATCCGTTAAACTATTTACTATGTAGTATATTGCGCTATTATAATAGTGTCTATTTATAAAATAAACTTACTTTTAAATAGCGTTAAGGGGTTACCCATATAGCCCTTAATACAAAATATATTCCCATAGTCTATACAGTACCATAATCTCCCTCGTCCTGGGCGTTGTCAAAGGGCACTCCATAGGTATGGTACCAAGCCAAAATCGTATAAGGCGCGCTAGGGTAGGTGACACGGCACAACTAGGCAATGCCAGGGTAGATATACCAATTACGCTTCCGGGTCGGTGGTAACGCATAGCCGCAGCTATCGCCCACCTCGAGCTACACCCCCAAATCAAAGAAATCAAAAGTGGCCACCGAATCAATCCAAAAGTCAAAGTATAATATCGAAGGGATGTATCCGATCAAAGGTGCTACCTTATTAACCCGTCAATCGCTCCTGTTTTAGCCACCTTATGCCAACTCACGGGAGTTGGGTCGACGTATTTACCTTACAGGAATGCCGCCGCTAACCAACTTTATTCTGAAATCTCCACCGCGTATACGGTTGTTAAATTGGTTTTCGGAGTTGGCAGTGAGTATGACAACTTCCGATCCCGGTCTCTTCAACAACCAAACGTTATTATAACACCGCGGTCTTTAAAATAGTTTATACTTCAAAACCCGAAAATAATTATCCATTTCAAAACCCATAAATACGATATCATTCCCTTTTAAAAACCCAAATAAGTATGATATCATTTTATTTCAAATATATTTCTTTTCCAAAATCATGCCACTTTTAAAATTTATAATACCTCGAAACCAAATGTTTGAATTTTTTACTTTCAACATAATACTTCGAAATGCATAGTTTTAAAACCATAACTTTCAACTTAAATGGTTTGGATATTAAACAGTATATAAAATAAAACAGTTGAATTTAAAATTTCTTTATAAAGTAAATAATTTCCATGCCTTTACAATTTTTATTCACTTTAAATTCAGTCTAAACCCATAACTTTTAGATTCACTTTCATTTTGAATAAAACACTTCGATTTTCAATAATTTCAAACTTTAAGAATTTAATGAATTTCAAAACTAAGGTTGGGAATTTCAAAATAATAATTCATTTTCCTATTATTTAGTTTGAAAGGTTTATATGATAAACCCATAACCATTTAAAATAAACTAAATTTATAAACACTAAAATTTCCTTCCATTTATTTACTAGAATTATTCATTAAATCAAGTTATAAATATCATACCTTTAAAATTTCCAATTTTAATAAGTTGACATAAACTTATGGAGTTAAATTTTCAAATAAGCTCCATTCCAATTGAATTTCTAATTTATCTTTCAATCTTAATTTATTTGAATCATTTATAACTCTATATGTATATATACAAGAACTTAAACTCATACTAAATCGTACAATATAAATTATCAAATTCCATTTTTCAACTTATTCATTTTTATTTAACAGATTTATGCACTGCCAAAATTCAACAATTTAACAATATATGTATATATAAAATATATTTATATCATATCCAAATTCAATATTTATTAAACCGTATCATATCCAAACCATAAAAATCATTTCAAAAATAATTATATATATACCGCGGTGCCTGTATATAATTTTCTATCCTATGGTCAAGTGATACAGATATTTATCATTTCAATCTGCAATTTAAAAATAAAAATGCGGTTGTATATCATTTCAAACCGCAATCCCGAATGAAATGAAAATCCAAGATAACTTGCAGTTTATATAGGATAGAACACATCATCCATTCACCCAATATCAATCATTAACCAATTTATTTCAATCATTATCAATTTAAACAAACATCAATATATAGCAATAACATGAAATAAATGACAGTTATTAACTAACAGTTTATATTCAAAATAAATTTATTAGCTGTTTAACTATCAGCTTATATGCAAATAAATAAATTTTAACTGTCAATTTATATGCAATAATAAAATTAATTAACAGTTAAAATAAATAAATGCGATTTAACAGAGATATTGAATAAAACATGCCAAACAGTCATAAATAAATTTCTACTCATATCTTAAGTCAATTTAACAGACATAGGAAATTTTAGAAGTCGTGAGTGGGTTAAAACACTCACCTTTTGAATTTAAATCGAATTTATATCCGATTTAAACCCAAAAATTCAACGGTCTCCAAATCTGTCCAAACCAGTGTCAAAACGTCCGGAATTTCATTATGATCCTAGCAAAAAAAATATCACGTGAAACAGATATCGTATGAAAAAGTTATAGCGAAAATTGCGAGTTGAAAATCAAATAAAAATAAAATAAACAAAAGACACAATCACCTCCAACACTTTTGCCACATCAGCATTGATTACGCGGCACATCTTTCTCCCATGCTTCACTACAGGCAACGCAACCTATGAACCCATATACGTGACCGTTGACCGCTCCTCCACGCCTTCCACCGGCCATCCAGGTGTTGCCGACTACATCCACACACTCACCCAGCAAAGCTGCCCCTACCTGAAGTCACGCAGCCCCCTGCGCCGCCGCCGCCGTACACTATGGGTTTCGAAACCCTAAAATACCAATTCCAGTCACCTCGCTTCGATTAAAATCAAACGACCACCACCATCTCGAAGCCCATACCGAGATCTACAATACCCAGATTTTTAATTTGCCTATTTCTTTCCGAATCAAAAACGCCCAATTAACCCTAGGGTTTCGAATTTTTGACCTTTGACCATGATTTCCCGCTGATCGAAGTGCAACACGAAAAATGAAGAGCAGACGCTGATTCGTATCGTCGAGGTGTTCGATATATAATTTTTCCAGAATTTTCTGAGGATTTTGAAACTTTGACTTGGATTTGATTTTTGAAATTTGAATTTAGATCTAGGGTTTGCAGCCATTGGGAAGAGGAGGGGCTGAGGAAAAATGAATGCACAACAGTGAGAATAGATGGAGGCTAGGGTTTATAACTAGATTTATATAGGTAGGTTAGAGATTCGAATAGATGGATCGGATAAACAAACGTGCTAAAGCTAACATGGCCCAAAAAGCCCGTTCTGACCCCGGAACGAAATTGGGCAAATCCATATATCGAAATAGGTGTTTTAAAATATTCTGAACGCGATGGAAAAAGTGTCACGTCCAAACTCCATCGTATGAAGAAGTTATGCTGAAAACAATAATTTCAAATTGATTCCAAATTGATTTCAATTAAATCGATTTCAAGGCGTTTCGCGTTCGTACGATCAAACGACAAGTCCGATTGCTACGAAACTTGAAACCCTACAATAATTCACTGTTACGGATCCAATGAAACTGGTTTCGTCGTAATCCGAGTCCGTGACCAAAATCGCTATTTTTATATTAATTAAATAAATTAAGAATTAGTAAATAAATCCAAATTTTATATTTAGATTCTAAAATTGACTCATTTTATCACTTTTAAAACTCCTTAATCATTTACAAAATTCCAACAACTTTAGATGTCAAATTTAAAGAAGGTATATTATAAATTTCAATATGAATCCTTAACTTCATTAAATTCCCAAATTATAAATAATATCCTGAAATTCCATTTAGTTAAATAAATAAATTAGTATTCCATTCATTCCTGTCAACAGATGGATTTAAATATTGGATTCCAAATTATCACACAAATTTCTCACATTATCTTCATTTCAAATAATGAATTATTTAACTATATTCAATCTCATTTAATTTTAATAAAATTCAATTATTAGACTTTAAGTTTCCATATAAATAAATAAATCATGATTCCTATTCTTAAATTCACTATTTATCATAATACCATCCTGGGTACCATTTATTTTAGTATATATCCAGATACTTTAACATTTTCCAATTGTTTATCTCAATTGCATAACATTAAATTTATGTTTATTGTAATGGTTTCTGATTTAATTGAACGAACTAAGTATATAACTCATAATAATTGTTGTAAACTCTCAATCCCACATTTATAAGTTTGTTATTTCCACTTAAATATTATAGATATTTACAGGTATAGGTTTTTATTCAGTCATTATTTATTATATATTAATTAGATAAATTCACTATTTAAGTCCGTTTTAAATTTATTACCAAATACCCATTTACCTTTCCCAATTAAAGTTAAATTCCATTCAATTAATATAACAATCACTTTCCCATTCACACCTTATTATCAACCCACAATTATTGCAATTCATTATCTTATATTGATTTTAAAGAATTAC
The DNA here is from genome assembly GCA_030765085.1 of Allium cepa. Lineage (NCBI taxonomy): Eukaryota > Viridiplantae > Streptophyta > Magnoliopsida > Asparagales > Amaryllidaceae > Allium > Allium cepa. Next base: position 567,353,684 of record CM060928.1, on the reverse strand, counting down.
CATTAACTTTACATTCAATTAATATTCAATGCATATTTATTCATCAATCAATTCGATATTTACTTTTCTTTCCTTTTATTTGATAAATAACCTAGTATATATTTTCATACATTCATTTCATTACATTCATTTATGGGTATTGCATTGAAATTTAATTTATTAGCTAATACCAAATTTATTACCATTAATTACAATTGGATTCCCAATTTTATTCAATACCCTGGATAAATAACATATATATTAATCAAATCCTTACATTTGTTTTTCTCATATTCCATTTAAAATCAAATCATAACATTTAAATGATTTTATTGAATTGGAATTTCATTCAAGTCATAAATTATTAACTTGCATTAACATGATTCCTTAATTTATTCCAATTACAGTTTACACTCTTTTATTGCATTAAATCAATTTAATATTTTCATTAATTTCTCATATTAAATTTTATATCCAGGTAAGAATCCTTTTTCTACGTAATTCATTTGGATTTTATTCGAATTTCTATAAATAGGTTTTAAATCACCATTTACATAATTTATTTTAGCCTTCATTTTAGCATTCATTTATCCCCTTTATTGTTTCTAAATTTTTTTTACAAAAATCCTATTAAATAAACAAATTAAATTGTCGAAATTTACGGGTCGTTATACTCTCCCCCCTCAAAACTTTTCGTCCCCGAAAAGGAAAAGAAGGGAAAAGAAGAAATAAGAAAACAAATATCTTTCTTAATTAAATTTATAAACAAATAAGTTTACAAAATAAAATAATTTAACATAAAATATACCAATTTATACCTATTTAAATCCTTTATACATAAATTGTTAAAGTTCGTAAACATTCTCAAAATTTTCTAAGTCCAAAATTTGCAGAAAATTTTGGCAGAGTCTCCTTTGTACGGAGAGGCTCGGAAGAAAATATAATATAAATATAGCAATATATGTAACATCCCAAAATTGTCAATTAAAATAAATAATATATTTAAACTCTTGGGGTTTAATTTGAGAATAATATTGAAAAAAAATCTAAAACAAATAAAATAAGAGAAAATAATATATGAAATAAATTCCAAATTTATTTTTGGGTTTAAAATATTGAGATAATAAATGTTTGTAAAGGTCATTTGGATTTAAAATCTTATACATATGAACATTTCGTACATTAGTAAAATTTGATACACATTGGAATTTAATTTAAATTTGTTAAAAGATAAATGTTTATATTTCAAGTTTAAAATCAAAGTCTGAATTTGAATTTGGAATAAATGTTTTAAAATTAAGTAGCATTTAAAATTATTATGGAATAAGTATACAATGGTCAAAACAACTTTTCTTTTGACATTGTACATATGCATATATATACAAATGAATAAAAATATATACATGTATGGTTTTATAAAAGCATATATAATATAGAAAATAAAATTTATAAAGTTTTCATTGCTTTGTAAACAACAAAGGCTGAAACATACATTCACAATAAAGTTGAATGATTAACAAAATCTAGTGCGTAAGATATTTCCTTACAAATGGCACAAACCATCATCTCTTTAATAAAATATTCAAATAAAAAATTCAGGAAACTCTTCACCTTCTAAAATTCGAATTTTTAAATTCCCTAACACCCGATGTTCAGTAATCAAAAGATCTTTGCAATCTTTTCTTCAACTTTCAAAGAAAAAAAGTTCAGAAGAAAAAAAGAAACTGCCTTCTTCCATTCAAGCTAAAAAATCTGAAATATTTTCTCATGCTTCATAATAGTAGTGTGATACTTTCAGGTAAGTTTTGTTTTAAAATTTATAGTTTATGAAATTTTGATTTTTTTATCAAGTGTTAACAATCAATTCAAAACAAAAAAAAACTGCAGATTTGTGAAGCAAAGGGGTTTTTGGTTTTAAATGCAGAGCAGTTCTTATTTATTTCTGGAAGTGAGTTAAAAGGCAAGTAAATTTTCATTTTAAAAGCTTGAACTTGAATTTTTAATTTCTAATGAAGTAAGAGTTTAATTCAACAATACTAAATCTGTTGTAGGAAAAGAAAAAAATCAAGAATTAAAGGCTATTACTGGTTTTCAAGTTCAGGAAAAGGTTCTCTGTTAAGAATTCAAGTTGTAAGTGATCTGAGAAAATTGTTATTTTTAATGATTAAAGATAAATGAAAAAAAACTTGGGATTTAATACAACCATATCTAATTGTATTGTAGGAAGATCAAGGTTTAATCTTTTTTGGTTTCAAGTTTCAAAAAAAAAAAAAATCTTCTCTGCTATAAATCTTAAATGTAAGTACAATGGAAACCCCTGTTTTTGATAATTTAAATGCATGAATACAACTACAAATAATCATAGATCTGTACCCATCAATTTCAGATCTAAAACCCCAAGAGAATTAAAGTAGAAAAAAAGGGAAGTTGCAGGCCTCATCTCTGTTGAGAGAACTGTCACAGAGAACTGTCAGTAACCTTGGGAAAAACAAGTGAGTAAACCCTGTTTTTTTTATCACAGTTGCTTTGTGTATGTCTGGGTGATGTAGGAAACATAAACTTTGTTTGTATGCAAGAGATTTGGATGTATGGTTGAATGCTTGGCTTGTCATGATGATCTTGCAAAAATATTAGCCACTGTTTTAGTTCCAGGAAAAAAAATATAAACAAAAAGTGAAAACCTGTAAAATCCATTTTCTTTTTCCCCCCTGTCTCTATTTGATTTGAATGATTAACTAAGGTTAGCTATGCATTTTTGTTTCAGTAAACAAGATGGATTTTGTTCAAACTTGCACTAATTTTTTTTTTTGAAATAAATCAAAGCAAAGTAGTTTTCCTGGAAACTGTGAAACTCAATTTCATATAGCCTTCATTTTGCAAGAATAAAACATATCAAAATCCAATTCAATCTTTCTCTTCCTTATTCCTTCTGAAAATGAATTGTAATAAGTTGAAGTTGCGTTTGGACTTGCACCATGCTTCAGAAACAAATTAAAACAGGTTGTAGTCTTACTGGAAACTTTGGAAGAAAAAAAAGAAATTTGTTGTCAAGCTTAAACTCTGGTTACAGAATGAAACACATCCAAATACAATATTCTTTTTCCCTCCTTGCTCTTGAAACATGTTAGAAATTTAGATAAAATGATTGTTTAAACTTGTATTTCATCTAAATAATTAATTAAAGCAAATAAGAACAGGTTTTATCTTCACTGGAAGATGTAAACACAGTCACAACTCAAAATAGGTGAAAATTCGAACCTCATGGATTTGAATTTCAGTAACACCATTTGAATCACCATCAAAAATAATGATTTTAGAAACAAAAATCAAATTTTTTTCATTGCATATTGCTCAGGAAAATGGGAGTTGATCGGAAAATAAAGTTTTACCAAAATCTGATGATCTAAGGAGTTATAGGCCTCGAATTCGCTGTTGTAGATGGTTTGGGGGTTCGTGATTTCCAGAAAAATACTAGATTAAATTATAGATTCGTAAATCTTGGATTCAAGAGTAAACTAGGGTTTAAGAACTCCTATCTGTTCACGTTGGATACAGCGGTACCGTGCCTCCTAGGGATGATCGGAATGCGTGTCAGGTGGTCAAATGGATGTGTCGCACGACGTGGAAGCTGGAGGCAAAGGCTGGTGGCCGATAGTGGCCTGGGAAGGCAGCGCAAGGCGAGTACGTGTCGGCGTGCCTGATGTTTTTTTGGGTTCTGTTGCTTGATTTTGATTGGAGGGGAGATGGGGTACTTCGATGGATGGAGATGGTTGCTGGGTTGGGGGTTGACGTGCGGCGATGTTCCCCAGTGGTTGGAATCGCCTCCGGTGCCGGTGCACGTGCACGTGGCTATGGGGTGTGTCAATGTGATGGGTTGGAAAGGACCGAGGAGTAACTCGAAGAGCAGCAAGGGGAAATCGCGTGGAAACTCGAAGAGAGACTCGAGTGGCTTTAGCGTTTGTCGTGTCGTTTTTAAACCTTAAACATATTTTGAAAAAAAATGAAGCACGGGTCACTTTGGTGGGAAAACCAGAAGTTAAGGGGTGTTTGTCTCGGGGTAAACCCGAAGTAAGCCTCGGGTGAATGTAAAACAGCTACAAGCCCAGTTTTCAACCCAATTTTGAACACAAGTTAAATTTAATTCTGAATAAATTAATGATATTTGTAAATAGGATATGGAACAAATGGTAATTAGAATTCATGAAAATCAAGAATATTTTTAAATTAATAAAAGTTTGTTTAAAAGTTAGCTTAATGACAAATTCAAAAGTAAAACAAATATCCAAATGTAACTTTAAAAACAAATTTATCTTGAAACCGTAATTAACAATTAATGTTTTATAATGATTTTATAAACAAATAATTTATTTAAAGAATAACCAATGAATAAAGGTAATTAAACTTAATTAGTTAACCACCAAAAAAATTAATAAATTAAAACAATAACTAAAGAATAATCAACTAATTAAGCCAATCAAATTAAATTAACATTAATTTAAAATGATTAATAAAGACAATTATATGGCTAATTCACTTTATTCACAATCACTTGAATTAATGATGATTGACCATCATCAAATATTCTAGATTGGATTGATATTTTTGTTGTGATGTTGTGATTGCTTTGTGATGAACTGTGATTTGTGAATTGTTTCCCATATGTTTGTGTAACCCCTTTTGCCCGTAAAACGGCATTTAAACTTCGATGCGACAGGGAGTCGGATTTCAGTTTGTTATCCGAAACCCACATCGAATATGAATCTTTGTGATTGATATAACCACATGTTTTAAATTTGAGCGCTCACTATTCGGATTAGCCGGGAGAGGACCTTTGTGTCATATAACCCATTCCGAATAGTGATTCGACGAATGGATTGCATTTGAAGACCGGCGGTGAAGACCGGGTGTCTTCGAAAACGATAGGATAATCTATAGATTGTCTCTGCACCGAGTTGCTCCGGTATAGGAATTCCCTAAGTGATGGGAAGTCCGATCGGGATTGTGGACGCCCGGATTTGCAAGGGCTTCTTCCTTTATTGGACGAAGTGCCTTCGGTTCTGTTCGAACCCGGAACAGACTTGTATGATCGTGTGTCTGACACTACACTTTGAGATATAAAGCCGATTTCTTTCAAATACGTATCTGTTGGTGGCGGAGAATTTATTCTTAGCTTAACACCCTTCTCTGAGACGTACGAGCTCAGAGGTTATATAGTTGAAGGTTATCAGCGATATACTCCCATTCTGATAGTGTGGCACGCCAAGTGCTGCTGTATAGTGATGATCATTTGTTGATCATTTGTGATCAAAGCATGGCTTTCGTGTAAAGCGTAGCTTTGTGGACGAGACCTCATCGGACCTCACACCTCGGAAATGGTCAAAACAGGAAAGATGCGGCAAGGTTATGAGGGTCGCGCCCTTTAGGGTATGTCATTTCGTTCTGGAAAAAGGTAGTATCATGGTATGGAGCCCAGATACTTACCTATGTGGTTGCTTCAATCTCATTATTCTGTGTGGTTGTTGCTTTATGATGGAGGGCCCTCGGATAAAGATCCCAAAGGACCGAGGAGTGGCATACTCGAGTAGTAGTTACCTAGTTACAGAGGTAACTCGGCCTTGTGTTGGCAGAGAGCCGGGTAGGTTCTCGGGACGTCCCGCCAGAGGTGTACCCATGTGGCATAGGAATTTTCTTAGCCTGACCATTTGTTGGAAATCCAATTCCCAATACGAACCTGTACGGTTTTAGTTGTATTACCTTCCATTTACTTATGGTGGTCACCACTGTTTAGATTGTAGATATAGTAGGAATAGTTCGGAATGTCTATGCCGGCTAGGATTGATATTCTACTTTCGAAATGGCTTTCTATACTATGCAATAGTAATAATATCAAATAATTTTCCCGTATCAAGCATATTTGACTATCATAAGAGGAAATCTTCTCCAATTCTGCGATTGCATTGTGTGTGTGGCTGGAGGTCTTATGGTAGTTTCATTTTCCAAAAGCATTTAGATTTTCTTGTAAAAATCTGTTTTATTTGAAAGCAATTATCTTTGTTTACTCATACCTGTCCCATGACTTACCCGGAGTTTATTGTTTCCTTCCTAAACTCTTGGTGCCCACCATTTCTACCCGGGGAGCCTAGTAGCAGGTTTTCTGTATTTTGGCTCTAGCTACATTTTGGAGTATTTTGGTTTGGAGATTTTTGGTTTTTTGGAGCTCATACCTTAGAGACATTTTGGTAGCTTTTGGATCTCGAGGTGCTTAGTTTGGTGTTCACTATCATTCTCTATCTCATTGAAGACTTTTGACATATGATATGTAGTTGTTCTATTATGTCATTCCATTTGGAGATGCTATTCATGTATTACGTACTCTGATGTTGTAACAGATATTATTATGATGTTGTATCTATGATATGATGCATGATATTCATTTTATTTCCGCTGCTTTATATTCATCTAATGTTGTTATAAGCTCCATCCGACTGGAGTCGATGTTTGAATCATTGACAGTCGAATATAAGTGAGGTATTTGATGTCAATTTTCGAACGTGGAATTCTGGGTTGTGACAGTTGATATTAGAGCTGAAGGTTGAGTAAGAACTTTAGCTATGGAGTATAACACATTGGATGGCTCATTAGAGATAGGGTTAAGTATACCCTAGAATGAGTATAATCGATCAACACCTCAAAATTTTTCTTAGTCTATTTCCTTTAATTGCTGATATTTCTTAAGATATCTCGTCCAAATATCTAAGCCAATTTTCTTACTAATTACAGATAGTAAGGATGAGCGGCCGAAGAGGCAGAGTTGGGGGGCGAGGAAATGCCACAACACCTAACCAAGTTCCCCCTACAACCGAGGCAGCTTTACCTATTCAGAATCAACCGAATCTGGCTGACTTATATAAGAACTTCTCAAGGCTTGGGGGTAAGCCATTCACCGACAAAGAGACGATTGTTGAGGCCCAGGCAAGGATTAGATCTTGTGAGAAAATCTTTAAGGGGCTTAAGCTGCAAGATGATCAGATGTGTCTCATAGCTACTTGGCAAATTCAAGGTGAAGCCTTAGCTTGGTAGGAGACCGTCACTATTGATGAGCCTGAGGACGAGTTTACTTAGGGCAGATTCAAAGAAGTATTTGAGAAGCGCTACATGCCATCAGCCGAGATTTCTCGTATGCACCAGGAATTCATGGACTTAAGGCAAGGAAGTTTATCATTCGAGGCGTATCTCCACAAATTCAATGAATTGTCTCGCTTTGGTCCAGAATTAGTGAACACACCTTTGAAGAAGAATGAGAGATTCATTCATGGGATGAATAAAAAGTTCCACGAAAGGATGACTGGCCACGTCAAAGAATCCTTCTCAGATTTGGTTGATATGGGATACCATTATGCTACACTAGACATGCAAGAAGCACCGAGCGAGAAAGGAAACTCAAGCAATCAGAATTGGAAGAAGAGGAAATTTGGAGGCAAGAAACCATGGCACGGCAAGGAGAAGAACAAAGGCAATCAAGGGAGCACTACGGAGAATGTCACTTGCTATAATTGCTTGGAGAAGGGCCACTATTCTAACAGCTGCAAGAAGCCAAAGAGAGATCAATCCGCTCAAGCAAAGCCCAGAAAGTGCTATTATTGTCAGAAGGTGGGACATGAAGTTAAGGACTGCCCAGTTATGAAGCAAGCCCAGACAGCTAAAGTGTACTCAGTCAAAGACAAGCCTACATCTTCCAAAACAGAAAAGGGAAAGGGAGTTCTGGAAGGTAATCTTATCATTTATGATAGCATTGTTAGAGTTCTTTTTGATACCGGCGCTACACACAGTTTTATCTCTCAACAAGTTATTAATGAATTGAATATTGAACCTGATTTTGTTGATGAGCCTATATGCGTAAGGAATCCAGTTGGAGGTCCCACAAACCACTGTCTTCGATGTAGAGATGTTCCTATCTCATATTCTTGCCATCAATTCCCTATTAGTCCTTTTGTTCTAGACTTCAACGAGTTTGAAGTCTTACTCGGAATGGATTGGCTAGCAAAATATGAAGCCAAATTGGATTGCAATAATCAATTAATTTCAATCAAAACCGAATTTGGGGATTTTATCGAAATTTCTTGTGAGGACCCTAGTCCTAAAAGGGAAGGGTTGATGTATAATTTGGGTTATCCTGAACCCAGCTTGGAGTTCATTCTTATTGTTCGAGATTTTCCAGATGTATTTGAAGAAGTGAAATCTCTACCTCCTCACCGAGAAATAGAATTCAGAATCGACCTTGTACCCAATGCCCGTCCTGTCGTTCATGCAAGTCGTAGGATGACACCTAGAGAAAGGGTTGAATTAGTCGAGCAAACTAGAGATTTACTAGAAAAAGGGTTGATTCGACCCAGTGTTTCTGAATGGGGCTCAGCCGTCGTATTTGTTGCTAAGTCAGACGGATCTTTGAGGTTGTGCGTGGATTACCACGATCTCAATAAGCAAACTCTCAAGAATAAATTCCCATTTCCCAGAATTGATGATTTATTTGATCAGTTGCACGACGCTTGTTTCTTTTCGAAGATGGATCTAACCCAAGGATTCCATCAGTTACGAATCGCCGAAGACTGTATTCATTTGACAGCTTTTAGGGGTCCCAATATGTTTTACGAATGGTTAGTCATGCCTTTCGGTCTAACCAATGCCCCAGCATACTTTGTGGACCTTATGACTCGTGTGTTTCGGGATGTATTGAATAAATTTGTGCTCGTATTCATTGATGATATTTTGGTCTATTCCAAGATCGAAGAGGAGCATGCCGAACACCTTAAAATTGTCTTAGAGATATTGAGGAGAAACATTCTATATGCCATATTTTCCAAATGCCACTTTTGGGTCAAAGAAGTCAAATTTCTTGGCCATATTGTTAATGAAGGAGGGATTTCTGTTGATCCTAGCAAAATTTTCGCTATTCTTGATTGGAGAAGACCTACTACCCCAAAGGAAGTTCGAAGCTTTTTGGGCCTAGCAGGTTATTATCGGAAGTTTGTTCAGGACTTCTCAAAGTTAGCTAGTCCTTTGACCAAGCTAACAATGAAGAATGCAAAGTTTATTTGGACTCCAAAATATGAAGAAGCTTTTGAGGAATTGAAGAAGAGATTAACCACCGCTCCTGTTCTCGCTATTATCAACGGGAACCAGGGATTATCTGTTTATACCGATGCTTGCGGTGATGGCTTGGGTGCAGTATTGATGCAGAACGGGAAGGTGATTGCCTACGCAAGTAGACAATTACGTCCTCATGAAAGAAACTATCCGACCCATGATTTGGAGCTTCTAGCTGTTATCTTCGCTTTAAAAATATGGCGACATTATCTTCTGGGTAAGGATCTTTTCAACTTCTTAATAATCTACAAAATTAATTTAATTTAACTTAACAAATATACTTATCGAACTCTCATTATTTCTAGGTGAAAAATTCGAATTATTCACCGACCACAAATCTTTGAAATATCTCCTCACCCAAAAAGATCTGAATTTGCGACAACAGCGTTGGCTGGAATTTCTGGCATCCTATGACCTAGATATTCTATATACACCCGGAAAAGCCAATGTGGTTGCGGACGCCTTGAGTAGAAAGCATGCTATTCTTGCTCACCTTGTTATCGCTCCTACTCTTCTTAAGAGGATCACGAGCAAGCAGTATGAAGATGAGTTTCTTCGGGGAATTTATAAAAGAATATGCCAAGGGGAGGACACTAGCTTTGAGATGGATAGTAGAGGAGTTATAAGACTGAAAGGAAGAATATGTGTTCCATACTTCCCTGATCTGAAACGTGAAGTTCTAGACGAATGTCACAAATCTAAGCTTTGCATCCATCCAAGAGTTAACAAGATGTGTAGAGATATCAAAAGAACTTTCTGGTGGAAGATGATGAAGAGGGATATATCTATTTATGTGAGTCGCTGCGCTACTTGCCAACAAATCAAGAGCGACCAAAAGAAGATGGCGGGTCTACTTCAGCCTTTAGAGGCACCCAAGTGGAAATAGGACCAAGTGTCGATGGATTTCATCGACGGTTTGCCTCGCACTCGAAAGGGAAATGAAGCGATTTGGGTCATTGTGGACTGTTTGACTAAGTCAGCCCACTTCTTGCCAGTAAAAGCTACCCGCACAGCTGCAAGTCTAGCTAATTTGTATGTGAAAGAAATTGTCTGTCTCCATGGCATTCCTAGTAGCATAGTGAGTGATCGTGACCCAATATTCGCTAGTAGATTTTGGGAGGCGTTTCAAGACGCATTGGGAACTAAGCTGCATTTCAGTACTGCTTATCACCCACGGTCTGATGGGCAGACAGAAAGGATCAATCGAATCTTGGAGGACCTATTGCGAGCTTCTATTCTTGATTTTGGTGGTTCTTGGGAGGACCATTTGCATCTGGTCGAATTCTCCTATAACAACAGCTATCAGGCCAGTATTGAGATGGCTCCCTTTGAGGCTTTATATGGCCGACCGTGTCGATCACCGGCATGCTGGATCGAGGAAGGTGATAGACTCATTCTTGGGCCGGACATGATTAAAGAAGCCACCGAGAAAGTTGATTTTATTCGAAAAAAATTGAAGACAGCTCAGAGTCGTCAAAAGAGCTATTACGATCGTAGAAGACGGGATTTGGAATTCCAGGTTGGAGACTCTATTTTTCTTAAAGTGTCTCCCATGAGAGGTGTATTGAGATTTGGGAAGACCGGCAAGCTAGCACCACGATATATCGGTCCTTTTCCTATTCTAGAGAGGATTGGTTCTCTAGCCTATCGTGTGCAATTGCCTAGCTGGTTATCGGGTGTGCATGATGTATTCCACATTTCTAGCCTTCGAAAGTATGTGCACGATCCGGATTGTATCATTGAAGAAGCTGCCCAACAAGATCTCGACATCACTCCCAATCTAACCGTTAAAAGAGAACCGATAAAGATTGTGGATCGTGAGGAGAAGCAATTAAGGAACAAAGTTGTAAAGCTTGTTGAACTTCAGTGGAGTGGCGATCCAAAGGACTGCACTTGGGAAACTGAAGATTTTGGCAGAGTCTCCTTTGTACGGAGAGGCTCGGAAGAAAATATAATATAAATATAACAATATTTGTAACATCCCAAAATTATCAATTAAAATAAATAATATATTTAAACTCTTGGGGTTTAATTTGAGAATAAATTTGAAAAAAAATCTAAAACAAATAAAATAAGAGAAAATAATATATGAAATAAATTCCAAATTTATTTTTGGGTTTAAAATATTGAGATAATAAATGTTTGTAAAGGTCATTTGGATTTAAAGTCTTATACATATGAACATTTCGTACATTAGTAAAATTTGATACACATTGGAATTTAATTTAAATTTGTTAAAAGATAAATGTTTATATTTCAAGTTTAAAATCAAAGTATGAATTTGAATTTGGAATAAATGTTTTAAAATTAAGTAGCATTTAAAATCATTATGGAATAAGTATACAATGGTCAAAACAACTTTTCTTTTGACATTGTACATATGCATATATATACAAATGAATAAAAATATATACATGTATGGGTTTATAAAAGCATATATAATGTAGAAAATAAAATTTATAAAGTTTTCATTGCTTTGTAAACAACAAAGACTGAAACATACATTCACAATAAAGTTGAATGATTAACAAAATCTAGTGCTTAAGATATTTCCTTACAAATGGCACAAACCATCATCTCTTTAATAAAATATTCAAATAAAAAATTCGGGAAACTCTTCACCTTATAAAATTCGAATTTTTAAATCCCCTAACACCCGATGTTCAGTAATCAAAAGATCTTTGCAATCTTTTCTTCAACATTCAAAGAAAAAAAAGTTCAGAAGAAAAAAAGAAACTACCTTCTTCCATTCAAGCTAAAAAATCTGAAATATTTTCTCATGCTTCATAATAGTACTGTGATACTTTCAGGTAAGTTTTGTTTTAAAATTTATATTTTATGAAATTTTGATTTTTTTATCAAGTGTTAACAATCAATTCAAAACAAAAAAAAACTGCAGATTTGTGAAGCAAAGGGGTTTCTGGTTTTAAATGCAGAGCAGTTCTTTTCTATTTCTGGAAGTAAGTTAAAAGGCAAGTAAATTTTCATTTTAAAAGCTTGAACTTGAAGTTTTAATTTCTAATGAAGTAAGACTTTAATTCAACAATATTGAATCTGTTGTAGGAAAAGAAAAAAAAATCAAGAATTAAAGGCTATTACTGGTTTTCAAGTTCAGGAAAAGGTTCTCTGTTAAGAATTCAAGCTGTAAGTGATCTGAGAAAATTGTTATTTTTAATGATTAAAGATAAATGAAAAACAACTTGGGATTTAATACAACCATATCTAATTGTATTCCAGGAAGATCAAGGTTTAATCTTTTTTGGTTTCAAGTTTCAAAAAAAAAATCTCCTCTGCTATAAATCTTAAATGTAAGTACAATGGAAACCCCTGTTTTTGATAATTTAAATGCATGAATACAACTACAAATAATCATAGATCTGTACCCATCAATTTCAGATCTAAAACCCCAAGAGAATTAAAGTAGAAAAAAAGGGAAGTTGCAGGCCTCATCTCTGTTGAGAGAACTGTCAGTAATCTTGGGAAAAACAAGTGAGTAAACCCTGTTTTCTTTTTATCACAGTTGCTTTGTGTATGTCTGGGTGATGTAGGAAACATAAACTTTGTTTGTATGCAAGAGATTTGGATGTATGGTTGAATGCTTGGCTTGTCATGTTGATCTTGCAAAAATATTAGCCACTGTTTTAGTTTCAGGAAAAAAAAATATAAACAAAAAGTGAAAACCTGTAAAAATCCATTTTCTTTTTCCCCTGTCTCTATTTGATTTGAATGATTAACTAAGGTTAGCCATGCATTTTTGTTTCAGTAAACAAGATGGATTTTGTTCAAACTTGTACTAATATTTTTTTTGAAATAAATCAAAGCAAAGTAGTTTTCCTGGAAACTGTGAAACTCAATTTCTTACAGACTTCTTTTTGCAAGAATAAAACATATCAAAATCCAATTCAATCTTTCTCTTCCTTATTCCTTCTGAAAATAAATTGTAATAAGTTGAAGTTGTGTTTGGACTTGCACCATGCTTCAGAAACAAATTAAATCAGGTTGTAGTCTTACTGGAAACTTTGGAAGAAAAAAAAGAAATTTGTTGTCAAGCTTAAATTCTAGTTACAGAATGAAACACATCCAAATACAATATTCTATTTCCCTCCTTGCTCCTGAAACATGTTAAAAATTTAGATAAAATGATTGTTTAAAATTGTATTTCATCTAAACAATTAATTAAAGCAAATAAGAACAGGTTTTATCTTAACTGGAAGATGTAAACACAGTCATAACTCAAAATACGTGAAAATTCGAACCTCATGGATTTGAATTTCAGTAACACCATTTGAATCACCATCAAAAATAATGATTTTAGAAACAAAAATCAAATTTTTTTCCATTGCATATTGCTTAGGAAAATGGGAGTTGATCGGAAAATAAAGTTTTACCAAAATCTGATGATCTAAGGAGTTATAGGCCTCGAATTCACCGTCGTAGATGGTTTGGGGGTTCGTGATTTCTAGAAAAATACTAGATTAAATTATAGATTCGTAAATCTTGGATTCAAGAGTAAACTAGGGTTTAAGAACTCCTATCTGTTCACGTTGGATACAGCGGTACCGTGCCTCCTAGGGATGATCGGAATGCGTGTCAGGGGGTCAAACAGATGCGTCGCACGACGTGGAAGCTGGAGGCAAAGGTTGGTGGCCGATGGTGGCCTGGGGAGGCAGCGTGAGGCGAGTACGTGTCGGCGTTCCTGATGTTTTTTCTGGGTTCTGTTGCTTGATTTTTATTGGAGGCGAGATTGGGTACTTCGATGGATGGAGATGGTTGCTGGGTTGGGGGTTGACGTGCGGCGATGTTCGCCAGTGGTTGGAATCGCCTCCGATGACGGTGCACGTGCACGTGGCTATGGGGTGTGTCAGTGTGATGGGTTGGAAAGGACCGAGGAGTAACTCGAAGAGCAGCAAGGGGAAATCGCGCGGAAACTCGAAGAGAGACTCGAGTGGCTTTAGCGTTTGTCGTGTCGTTTTTAAACCTTAAACAAATTTCGAAAAAAAATGAAGCACGGTTCACTTTGGTGGAAAAACCCGAAGTTAAGGGGTGTTTGTCTCAGGGTAAACCCGAAGTAAGCCTCGGGTGAATGTAAAACAGCAACAAGCCTAGTTTTCAACCCAATTTTGAACACAAGTTAAATTTAATTCTGAATAAACTAATGATATTTGTAAATAGGATATGGAACAAATGGTAATTAGAATTCATGAAATTCAAGAATATTTTAAAATTAATAAAAGTTTGTTTAATAGTTAGCTTAATGACAAATTCAAAAGTAAAACAAATATCCAAATGTAACTTTAAAAACAAATTTATCTTGAAACCGTAATTAACAATTAATGTTTTATAATGATTTTATAAACAAATAATTTATTTAAAGAATAGCCAATGAATAAAGGTAATTAAACTTAATTAGTTAACCACCAAAAAAATTAATAAATTAAAACAATAACTAAAGAATAATCAACTAATTAAGCCAATCAAATTAAATTAACATTAATTTAAAATGATTAATAAAGACAATTATATGGCTAATTCACTTTAATCACAATCACTTGAACTAACGATGATTGACCATCATCAAATATTCTATATTGGATTGATATTTTTGTTGTGATGTTGTGATTGCTTTGTGATGAACTGTGATTTGTGAATTGTTTCCCATATGTTTGTGTAACCCCTTTTGCCCGTAAAACGGACTTCGATGCGATAGGGAGTCGGATTTCAGTTTGTTATCCGAAACCCACATCGAACCTTGAATATGAATCTTTATGATTGATACACGCACATGTTTTAAATTTGAACGCTCACTATTCGGATTAGCCGGGAGAGGACCTTTGTGTCATATAACCCATTCCGAATAGTGATTCGACGAATGGATTGCATTTGAAGACCGGCGGTGAAGACCGGGTGTCTTCGAAAACGATAGGATAACCTATCGATTGTCTCTGCACTGAGTTGCTCTGGTATAGGGATTCCTAAGTGATGGGAAGTCCGATCGGGATTGTAGACGCCGGGATTTGCAAGGGCTTCTTCCTTTATTGGACGAAGTGCCTTCGGTTATGTTCGAACCCGGAACAGACTTGTATGGTCGTGTGTCTGACACTACACTTTGAGATATAAAGCCGATTTCTTTCAAATACATATCTGTTGGTGGCGGAGAATTTATTCTCTTAGCTTAACACCCTTCTCTGAGACGTACGAGCTCAGAGGTTATGTAGTTGAAGGTTATCAGCGATATACTCCCATTCTGGTAGTGTGGCACGCCAAGTGCTGCTGTATAGTGATGATCATTTGTTGATCATTTGTGATCAAAGCATGGCTTTCGTGTAAAGCGTAGCTTTGTGGACGAGACCTCATCGGACCTCACACCTTGGAAATGGTCAAAACGGGAAAGATGCGGCAAGGTTATGAGGGTCGCGCCCTTTAGGGTATGTCATTTCCTTCTGGAAAAAGGTAGTATCATGGTATGGAGCCAAGATACTTACCTATGTGGTTGCTTCAATCTCATTATTCTATGTGGTTGTTGCTTTATGATGGAGGGCCCTCGGATAAAGGTCCCAAAGGACTGGGGAGTGGCATACTCGAGTAGTAGTTACCTAGTTACAGAGGTAACCCGGCCTTGTGTTGGCAGAGAGCCGGGTAGGTTCTCGGGATGTCCCGCCAGAGGCGTACCCATGTGGCATAGGAAGTTCCTTAGCCTGACCATTTGTTGGAAATCCAATTCCCAATAAGAACCCCGTACGGTTTTAGTTGTATTACCTGCCATTTACTTATGGTGGCCACCACTGTTTAGATGGTAGCTATAGAAGGCATAGTTTGGAATGTCTATGCCGGCTAGGATTGATATTCTACTTTTGAAATGGCTTTCTACACTATGCACTAGTAATAATATCAAATAATTTTCCCATATCAAGCATATTTGACTATCATAAGAAGAAATCTCCTCCAATTCTGCGATTGCATTGTGTGTGTGGCGGGAAGTCTTATGGTAGTTTCATTTTCCAAAAGCATTCCGATTTTCTTGTAAAAATCTATTTTATTTGAAAACAATTATCTTTGTTTACTCATACCAGTCCCATGACTTACCCGGAGTTTATTGTTTCCTTCCTAAACTCTGGGTGCCCACCATTTCTACACGGGCAGCCTAGTAGCAGGTTTTCTGTATTTTGGCTCTAGCTACATTTTGGAGTATTTTTGGTTTGGAGATTTTTGTTTTTTGGTGACTCATACCTTAGAGACATTTTGGAAGCTTTTGAATCTCGAGGTGCTTAGTTTGGTGTTCACTATCATTCTCTATCTCATTGAAGACTTTTGGCATATGATATGTAGTTGTTCTATTATGTCATTCTATTTGGAGATGTTATTCATGTATTATGTACTCTGATGTTGTAACAGATATTATTATGATGTTGTATCTGTGATATGATGCATGATATTCATTTTATTTCCGCTGCTTTATATTCATCTAATGTTGTTATAAGCTCCATCCGACTGGAGTTCGATGTTTGAATCATTGACAGTCGAATACAAGTGAGGTATTTGATGTCAATTTTCGAACGTGGAATTCCGGGTCGTGACAATATACACAAATATTTTCCAAAATAATATATATCCCTACACGGGAAAATATATAAAATAGCGCTATAACCCGTAATCCGAAAACGTACCTATTTGTCGGGCAACTTACGCTAAATTTATGGAACCAAAAGCAGTAGCAGTTGCTTCCATAACCTGCATTTCACTTATAAACACTTATAAAATCTAAAGGGTTAACAATTTATATAAAGTGAAATATTTAAGTGGTTTCAATTACTAACAATAAATCAGTACAACAACCATCAATTTCACAAACAGCATGCACAACAAATACAAAGCAATCATTCAATCAAACGACGAATAGTTGTTCGGGTTCAAAACTTTTAAATTGTACGGAATGAAGAATAAACTACTAGCACATCATTTACTCAACAGTCTTAGATAAAACTAAATAAATCATTCATTCATTCTTACAAATTTAAAGTATCCTTACCCAAACAACTAAAACCCAAAACAAACAACAAAATTTTGTTTATCCTTATTAATTTCATTCATACATTTGTTGTTTAATTTTCTCTTTTTATTCATACCACAAAAATTTTCCTTTTATAATTTACATTTGTTTCTAACAAACTTTTAATTTCATTTACTCATTCAATGTTTGTTTCATTTAATTTCACTTATTACTTACAATTATTCATTCATTTATTGCATTTGTTTATCAATAGTATTCATGTCCCATTTAATTTCTTAGCATTTCCATTTTATTTACTTAAGTTGATATTCATCTATTTGAATTACTTACCTTTAATTATACTCACTTATAGTAAAATTTCAATTGTAACTTAAGTTTATACATTAAATTCTCATTTATAATAGCAAATTCATTGAATACTTCATTACCTACTTTTACTTGTACAATTTCCATTACATTTCTTATTAAAACATTTCAACTTTTTTATATTTGGTAAGTTATATATGTTTTTAAAGAATGTACTTGAAAGTTATACAAGTTTTCTCATTACCTATGATTAATTTAACGTTCAATAATAATATTCTTTATTTCATAGGTTATGATTTCAAATTTCATTTAATACCATTTATAACCTATCATTAAATCTCTTATTTCCTTTAGAGGTTTTAATTTATTAATTACCTACGTTTCAATTCACTACAATAATTGAAACAATTAATTAATTGAAATTTAAGAATTTAATACCGGGTTAAATTTTAATTTATTTTAAAACAGTAGATAAATATATTCTTAAAAGTTATATATCTATAATTATATCTACAACAATTCAAATTTATATTTCCAATCAAAATGAATCTGCAGTAAAACAACTACAGTGGCCTTCCCCCTTCGAAACTCGAAAATGAAAGTCGATGATGCGGCCGCCATCACCGAAATTATTTTCCAGCGACAGAGAGGAAAGTACAAAAATTATTTTCTCCAAAATCTTCTTTGAAACAACTTCTTCCAAATTATATTAAATATTTATATCAGAAATACTTATAAACAATATTATTATATTCCAAAATTTATTTGAAAAATTTCAAAACCCGGAACTTATGTTCTAAATTTCCAAATTTCATTTATTTTATTATTCAATCTTATTTCTATTATTATTCATACACTTTAATACCTAACAACCAATCTATTGCAGCCAAATATAGATATCATTTGAATTTTTTTTATTTTTTATACAAAAAATATAATAGGCAAAATTATTTCATTCACCTATATAAAACAAATATTATGTCGGTCTGTCCTATTAAGTGTTTAGAAATCCCTATTGATGTCATAGCGTCTCATGCATCAACCAGAATTTATAAATACAAAACGGAACAGATTAACACAATAATATAATCTTTTATAACACTAACAAATACGCTCTCTTATATATATACACTCAGCGACTCCCATAGGGTATTACTACCCTATTAGTAAAGAGTCAAATCCCACAAAGCTAAGGTTTATTGCTAAACCAAAGTTCTGATACCAACTGCAACATTGAGCCTTTTCGCACGCTTTAAATCGACACACGTGCCAATTCAAACCATACGGAAGGGCGGATTATTATGGGGTAAAAAAGACAAAAAACAGGGAAAGAAAACAAAATAGAATCTCACAGCGGAAGGATAAAATATAATAATAAATATACAGTTCACAAACTGTTTACAAACATTTGATTCTTCTTTATACAATAAATATCAGAGTTCACATACCAATCATAATCAATGCAGCGGAATTAAATAGTGTAGTGGAATATAATTAATAATAATAGTAGAAATCTCCATCCTCGTCCTCCAGATCTAAAGTCTTCGATCCTGAAACGCTCGGACTGACCCGAGCGAATATGAGAAGACAAAAACACTCGAGTCAAAACTAAAAGATCTTATGTGAGTTAAATTAAAAGAAATAAATATGAGGGTAGTAACTCAAGAGATGCTCGGGATTTACATCTCCTAAAGATCCGTTAAACTATTTACTATGTAGTATATTGCGCTATTATAATAGTGTCTATTTATAAAATAAACTTACTTTTAAATAGCGTTAAGGGGTTACCCATATAGCCCTTAACACAAAATATATTCCCATAGTCTATACAGTACCTTAATCTCCCCCATACTGGGCGTCGTCAGAGGGCACTCTATAGGTATGGTACCAAGCCAAAATCGTATAAGGCGCGCTAGGGTAGGTGACACGGCACAACTAGGCAATGCCAGGGTAGATATACCAATTACGCTTCCGGGTCGGTGGTAACGCATAGCCGCAGCTATCGCCCACCTCGAGCCACACCCCCAAATCAAAGAAATCAAAAGTGGCCACCGAATCAATCCAAAAGTCAAAGTATAATTCGAAGGGATGTGTTCGATCAAAGTGCTACCTTATTAACCCGTCAATCGCCCCTGTTTTAGCCACCTTATGCCAACTCACGGGAGTTGGGTCCACGTATTTACCTTACAGGAACGCCGCCGCCAACCTACTTCATTCTGGAATCTCCACCCGTACACGGTTGTTAAAGTGGTTTTCGGAGTTGGCAAAGAGTATGACAACTTCCGATCCCGGTCTCTTGAACAACCAAACGTTATTATAACACCGCGGTCTTTAAAATAGTTTATACTTCAAAACCAGAAAATAATTATCCATTTCAAAACCCATAAATACGATATCATTTCCTTTTAAAATCCCAAATAAGTATGATATCATTTTATTTCAAATATATTTCTTTTCCAAAATCATGCCACTTTTAAAATTTATAATACCTCGAAACCAAATATTTGACTTTTTACTTTCAACATAATACTTCGAAATCCATAGTTTTAAAACCATAACTTTCAACTTAAATGGTTTGGATATTAAACAGTATATAAAATAAAACAGTTGAATTTAAAATTTCTTTATAAAGTAAATAATTTCCTTGCCTTTACAATTTTTATTCACTTTAAATTCAGTCTAAACCCATAACTTTTAGATTCACTTTCAGTTTGAATAAAACACTTCGATTTTCAATAATTTCAAACTTTAAGAATTTAATGAATTTCAAAACTAAGGTTGGGAATTTCAAAATAACAATTCATTTTCCTATTATTTAGTTTTAAAAGTTTATATGATAAACCCATAACCATTTAAAAGAAACTAAATTTATTAACACTAAAATTTCCTTCCATTTATTTACTAGAATTATTCATTAAATCCAGTTATAAATATCATACCTTTAAAATTTCCAATTTTAATAAGTTAACATCAACTTATGGAGTTAAATTTTCAAATAAGCTCCATTCCAATTGAATTTCCGATTTATCTTTCAATCTTAATTTATTTGAATCATTTATAACTCTATATGTATATATACAAGAACTTAAACTCATACTAAATCGTATAATATAAATTATCAAATTCCATTTTTCAACTTATTCGTTTTTATTTAACAGATTTATGCATAGCTTAAATTCAACAATTTAACTATATATGTATATATAAAATATATTTATATCATATCCAATTTCAATATTTATTAAACTGTATCATATCCAAACCATAAAAATCATTTCAAAAATAATTATATATATATACTGCGGTGCCGGTATATAATTTTCTATCCTACGGTCAAGTGATACAGATATTTATCATTTCAATCCGCAATTTAAAAATAAAAATAAAAATAAAAATGCGGTTGTATATCTTTTCAAACCGCAATCCTGAATGAAATGAAAATGCATGATAACGTGCAGTTTATATAAGATAGAACACATCATCCATTCACCCAATATCAATCATCAACCAATTTATTTCAATCATTATCAATTTAAACAAATATCAATATATAACAATAACAGGAAATAAATGACAGTTATTAACTAACAGTTTATATTCAAAATAAATTTATTAACTGTTTAACTATCAGTTTATATGCAAATAAATAAATTTTAACTGTCAATTTATATGCAATAATAAAATTAATTAACAGTTAAACTAAATAAATGCGATTTAACAGAGATATTGAATAAAACATGCCAAACAGTCATAAATAAATTTCTACTCATATCTTAAGACAATTTAACAGACATAGGAAATTTTAAAAGTCGTGAGTGGGTTAAAACACTCACCTTTTGAATTTAAATCGAATTTAAATTGAATTTAAATCCGATTTAAACCCAAAAATTCGACGTTCTCCAAATTTGTCCAAACTAGTGTCAAAACGTCCGGAATTTAATTACGATCCTGGCAAAAAAAATCTCACGTGAAACGGATATCGTATGAAGAAGTTATAGCAAAATTGCGAATTGAAAATCAAATAGAAATAAAATAAACAAAAGACACAATCACCTCCAACACTTTTTCCACGTCAGCATTGATTACGCGGCACATCTTTCTCCCATGCTTCACTACAGGCAACGCAACCTATGAACCCATATACGTAACCGTTGACCGCTCCTCCACGCCTGCCGCCGGCCATCCAGGTGTTGCCGACTACGTCAACACACTCACCCAGCAATGTCGCCCCTACCTGAAGTCACGCGGCCACCTACGCCACCGTCGCCGCCGCCGTACACTATGGGTTTCGAAACCCTAAAATACCAATTCCACTCACCTCGCTTCGATTAAAATCAAACGACCACCACCATCTCGAAGCCCATGCCGAGATCTACAATACCCAGATTTTGAATTTGCCTATTTCTTTCCGAATCAAAAACGCCCAATTAACCCTAGGGTTTCGAATTTTTGACCTTTGACCATGATTTCCCGCTGATCGAAGCACAACACGAAAAACGAAGAGCAGACGCTGATTCGTATCGTCGAGGTGTTCGATATATAATTTTTCTAGAATTTTCTGAGGATTTTGAAACTTTGACTTGGATTTGATTTTTGAAATTTGAATTTAGATCTAGGGTTTGCAGCCATTGGAAAAATGAGGGGCTGAGGAAAAATGAACGCACAACAATGAGAATAGATGGAGGCTAGGGTTTATAACTAGGTTTATATAGGTAGGTTAGAGATTTGAATAGATGGATCGGATAAACAAACGTGCTAACGCTAACGTGGCCCAAAAAGCCCGTTCTGACCCCGGAACGAAATTGGGTAAATCCATATATCGAAATAGGTGTTTTAAAATATTCTGAACGCGATGGAAAAAGTTTCACGTCCAAACTCCATCGTATGAAGAAGTTATGCTGAAAACAATACTTTCAAATTTATTTCAAATTGATTTCAATTAAATCGATTTCAAGGCGTTTCGCGTTCGTACGATCAAACGACAAGTCCGATTGCTACGAAACTTGAAACCCTACAATAATTCACTGTTACGGATCCAATGAAACTGGTTTCGTCGTAATCCGAGTCTGTGATCAAAATGGCTATTTTTATATTAATTAAATAAATTAAGAATTAGTAAATAAATCCAAATTTTATATTTAGATTCTAAAATTGACTCATTTTATCACTTTTAAAAATCCTTAAGCATTTACAAAATTCCAACAAGTTTAGATGTCAAATTAAAGAAGGTATATTATAAATTTCAATATGAATCCTTAACTTCATTAAATTCCCAAATTATAAATAATATCCTGAAATTCCGTTTAGTTAAATAAATAAATTAGTATTCCATTCATTCTTGTCAACGGATGGATTTAAATATTGGATTCCAAATTATCACACAAATTTCTCACATTATCTTCATTTCAAATAATGAATTATTTAACTATATTCAATCTCATTTAATTTCAATAAAATTCAATTATTAGACTTTAAGTTTCCATATAAATAAATAAATCATGATTCCTATTCTTAAATTCACTATTTATCATAATACCATCCTGGGTACCATTTATTTTAGTATATATCCAGATACTTTAACATTTTCCAATTGTTTATCTCAATTGCATAACATTAAATTTATATTTATTGTAATGGTTTCTGATTTAATTGAACGAACTAAGTATATAACTCATAGTAATTGTTGTAAACTCTCAATCCCACATTTATAAGTTTGTTATTTCCACTCAAATATTATAGATATTTACAGGTATAGGTTTTTATTCAGTCGTTATTTATTATATATTAATTAGATAAATTCGCTATTTAAGTCCGTTTTAAATTTATTACCAAATACCCATTTACCTTTCCCAATCAAAGTTAAATTCCATTCAATTAATATAACAATCACTTTCCCATTCACACCTTATTATCAACCCACAATTATTGCAATTCATTATCTTATATTGATTTTATACAATTACCATTAACTTTACATTCAATTACTATTCAATGCATATTTATTCATCAATCAATTCGATATTTACTTTTCTTTCCTTTTATTTGATAAATAACCTAGTATACATTTTCATACATTCATTTCATTACATTCATTTATGGGTATTGCATTGAAATTTAATTTATTAGCTAATACCAACATTATTACCATTAATTACAATTGGATTCCCAATTTTATTCAATACCCTGGATAAATAACATATATATTAATCAAATCCTTACATTTGTTTTTCTCGTATTCCATTTAAAATCAAATCGTAACATTTAAATGATTTTATTGAATTGGAATTTCATTCAAGTCATAAATTATTAACTAGCATTAACATGATTCCTTAATTTATTCCAATTACCGTTTACACTCTTTTATTGCATTAAATCAATTTAATATTTTCATTAATTTCTCATATTAAATTTTATATCCAGGTAAGAATCCTTTTTCTACTTAATTCATTTGGATTTTATTCAAATTTCTATAAATAGGTTTTCAATCACCATTTACATAATTTATTTTAGCCTTCATTTTAACATTTATTTATCCCCTTTATTGTTTCTAAAAAAAATTACAAAAATCCTATTAAATAAACAAATTAAATTGTCGAAATTTACGGGTCGTTACAAAAAATGTTGATTTTTAAAACTTAAATCAAGATTTTTAGTTATGTATTTACGGAGAAATCACAAGATGAACATATTTGAGCTTTTGGGATAATTACGGTGGTCGTCGACATTAATCGTCTCGTGATTAGGGCTGTGGCTAGTCGGGAGATTTTAGTGTCTGGGAAAAATACTTAACGAATTTTAAGATCACCGTAGTGGGTGATCAAAATTGAACTAGGGTTTAAACCCATTTTTCTGTAAGGGTCAAAAATTTGGTTGCTGCATCATCGTTGGTCGACCGGAGTAGATCACGCCAGTGCCGTCATAAACGTTGGACATCGTGGAAGCTTCGAGTGTGAGAACGTGGCTGCTGATAGCCTGAGGTGGTTGATCGAGGCAATTTAGTGATGAACCGTTTTGGCTTTAGTTTGGGGTCGATAGAAATTTTTTGATTTCGTCGACTTGATGGGTTTCTGTGTGCTCGTGCGGTTCAGGTGGATGGTTCTAATAACCCTGACTCGACGTTCAAAAAATGGCACCGAATATATCACATATATTCAAATGCCACAGATTCAAACGTCGAATCTAGTTCGCCGGAGCTTGTAACACATTAAGTATAACAACACAGCGAAAGAAAATGAGTAATATATCATATATCAGTGATACACAATTGATACAACATTAGGTACAACTGAATATCTAATACAAATGACTATCAATATGTCCAAGACAAATACAAGACAATAACAGAGACAATAGCAGCGGAAAGACAATGACTTCAATGCTAAACTCCAAAAACTCCATCTTCAATCCAAAGCTAGCTCGAACCCTTATCAAGTTGAACGAAGCTAAGCAAGGTCAGTCATCCATAGACTGAAGAAGATCTCCAAATACTACCAAACCAAGGATTTCGAAAGCTATCGAATCTACACCTACCATGGGATTATCTAAAAAACCCAACTCTAGACTGCCCGTGTGGAAAATTGTGGGCACCCAGAGTTTAGTAAGGGAACAATAAACTACGAGTCTGTCATAGGACTGGTATGAGCAAACAAAAACCAGTTTTATCTTTAAAACAGACAACAAAAGATTTTAAAATTGAAATCCGTAATGCTTTTTGGAAAATGAAACTACGATAAGGCCTCCCGCCACACACATCATGTGAACGCAGAATTGGAGGAGATTTCTCCTTATTATAGTCAAAAATGCTTGATACGCGAAAACCATTTTGATATTATCATTAGTGCATAGTGGAAAACATTTGCAAGTATAATATTAATCTTAGCCAACATACAACCATTATTGTATGCCTACTATAGCTACCATGTTCAATAGTAGGTTACCGCCACATTCCATGGCAGGTTATACAACTAAAACCATACAGGGCACGTACTATTTCTTTGGATTTTCCAACAAATAGTCAGGCCAAAGAACTTCCCATTGCCACATGGGTACGCCTCTGGAGGGACGCCCCGAGCTCTCCGCCAACACAAGGTCGTTTTGCCCCCTTCCTGGGGGTAAACCCTAAGATATGCCACCCCCGGTCGTTTGTGACCTTTATCCGAGGATCCTATACACCAACAACATCACACAGTAATAAATTTACAGTGTCCACATGATTTAAGTATCAGGGCTCCATACCATAATACTACCCTTTTCCAGAAGGAATTGACATACCCTAGGGGTGTTACCCCTGAAACATTGCCGCATCTTTCCTTTTTCGACCATTACCGGGTTGTGAGGCTCGATGAGGTCTCGTCCACAAAGCTACACTTTTTCATAAAGTCATGCTTTGATCAACAAATGATCAGCAACACTTCGTTTGCCACATTACCAAATTGGGAATGTATCACAAGTAACCATCAACTACATAACCTCTAAGCTCGTACGTCTCAGAGAAGGGTGTTAAGCTAAGAGAATAAATCTCCGCCACCAAACAGAAATGTATTTGATAGAATCTAGCTTTACATCTTAAAGTGTAATATCAGACACACATCCATACAAGTCTGTTGCGGGTTCGAACAGAACCGAAGGCACTTCACAAAGAAGCCCTTGCAAATCCGGATAATCCCTAATCACGTCCGATTTCCCAGCATATATGCAGATCTCTATCGGGGAACATCCGGTGCAGAGACATTCGACGAGTTATCCTTTCGTTTTCGGAAATATCCGGTCTTCACCACCGGTCTTCAAATGCTATCCATATTATCGTATTATTATTCGAAATGGCTTATACGACACAAGGTCCTCTCCCTGGTAAACCGAATAATGAGCGCAATATTTAAAAACATATGGATATGAGATTTCAATAAAGTCACAACTTTAAAATCCAAAACTTTCTTTCAAATGGTTTGAAACAAATTACCATTTTCAAATCTTTAAAGGAAAAGATTTACTTCACAAAGTTCATCCATTTTTCACAAAGATCCATTCACGTTCTTTCAAAACAATTTCCTTTCTCAAATTGGATTAACTCATCCAATTATTAAATAAAAAACTCAATTTATAGCTTTCAAACCCATTTCCAAAGATTCATTCACAATTCCCATTTCAAATCTTTTATACAAAAGATACTCCTTTTAAAAGCCTCTTTAATTCCAAAACAAGGTCCAACCATCTTTCACAAAGATTTATTCATAGTTTTCAAAACTGTTTCAATTTCATTTCAACTTGAAATCTTCCAACATAAATTGAAACCCTTTCTTTATATAAAAGCTATTATTAATTGAAAACAAATAGTTTTCGTTTTGGGAAAAACTGATTACATTTACATAAGTTAAAGCCATTCAAGTATAAACTTGGGTTTAAATTTAAATTCCCAAAACAATAATTTTTAAATGGTTTAAAACCCATATAAACACCTTTATAACTTGTATAACATTTTTAATCCATAATTTCCAACACAGAATTCAATTTCAAAGTTTGAATTCAAATTCAAATTAAATTATTTAAATTCCCAAAACTTCATTAAGTTATTCAAAATAACTTTTTGTCTTTTTAAAATTCTTTTTCTAAAGCTTACATTTTAAATTCAATTACATTTCCAAAACTATTTTGGATTCAAAATTCAATTTTTAAAAAATTGTTTTCTAACATCTGTGACTTAAGCGATTTCCTCGTGCAATCCATATTGTGTGTGTAAGGTGTAGTCCAAGGGTTTTACACAATAGTGCAACATCATCAATCATCACAGGTTCAAACACACAGCAATATCGGTAAGCAGTATAATCCTATAACGCTTATCTTCATTTACAGATCATATATGAATAATATAAGTTCATCGTAGATAATAAATTACATCACAGATAAATAAATTACATCACATATCACATTACAAATTAGGATAATTCATATCGCAAAGCATCATATGTCAGGGATATCAAACAATTAAATAACCCAATCCAAACATTCATAAGTAAAATTAGTTAATTGTCTGATTAATTTAAATCAGATTAATTACTAATCCTGGTTAATTAATATTAATTAATTACAAACCATTTTGATTAATTATCTTTAGTCATTCATTAATTAACCATTAAATTATTAATTAATTAATCTTAAATGAATTAACCACTAATCATTGAATAATTAATCCCCAATTATTCTTTAATTAATTAATTAATTA
This sequence comes from Allium cepa, assembly GCA_030765085.1. Taxonomy (NCBI): domain Eukaryota; kingdom Viridiplantae; phylum Streptophyta; class Magnoliopsida; order Asparagales; family Amaryllidaceae; genus Allium; species Allium cepa. The sequence goes on along the minus strand of CM060928.1, from coordinate 567,326,028 downwards.
CTTTGATTAATTAACCCTTAATTAATTATCATTTAATTAATTATCCTTTATTAACTACAATAAGTAATTACACCTTCATTATTTGGTTAATCAACTGTAATCATTAATCAATTACTTTTAATTAAGAAATTGTCTTTAAGTAATTGATTACCTTTATTTACTTTCTCTTGATCAAATCAAATCAATTAGCCTTTTGATCATTAATCGATTCCCCTTAATTTCTTATCATTAATTCTTAACAAATTAATTAATCTTGAATTATACTTGATTAGACTTTAGTCAAATCAAAGATAACCCATTTATCTTTCCTCATCACTTTTCTTAATCACTTCACTTTATTTCAAAAACACTTTTTTTATAAGTTAATTAATTAACCAATATATTTATTCAATATCAAACAATTAATTAACTAATATAAATTCGACTTAACTTTGAAATTTGTTTAAAACCTTGTTAATACTAGGCTTTAAATCTTATTTAACATGCTTTTGGAAAACCTGGTTTTATTTTTATAATCTAAAACAAAGTTTTCTTTTTAAAATTAATAACCAGAGCCCAGACTTGTTTACCCCGAGCACGGCTTCCAGCCAAATTCAAGAATACCGAACCAATCCCCAAAGTTCTCGAGCAAAACTTTTTTTTTCTTTAAAACGTATTTAAAAACAAAATCTTGTTAAGCTATTAACAACTCGAGCCAAGATCAAATTTTTCTGAGCCAATTTCCAAACATCCCGAGCCCTTCTTCGAGCTTATTCTTCTACTTCCTAAAAATAACCCACTGACACCATCTAACGCCTGTGCATGTGCACCATCCACAGCCAATACTCCGACCATCGACGAGACGTTCAACACATCACTGATCATCCCCTAAACCGATACGGCCACCCAGAGTTTTCGATTTCACCTGAATTTGAAATCAAGACATCAAGCACACCCAATACCCAAACTTCAATCGCCAAAAACCATCAAGTACCGCCACCACTGTTCGTCAGCGACCCCGTAATTATTACTAGAGCTCCATCGATAACCCATACTCCTTTTCCCTCCAGTCCAGTACAACTCGAATCGTCAGAGACGATGAAATTCGTCTCGCTGACGTCCCTAATCAAAATAACTGCCAAACCCGAAATTATCATCGCCTCACCACCTCGATAGATTATAAATACATTGCACATTTTTCTGATGGTCCTCGGTCTTCAAGCTACATCCAGCATCAGTCTCGAGGCTACATAACTATACGATCACCAGTATTTGGTAAAACTTTGTTTGCCGTTCAACATTCGATTTCTCACCGTTTATAAAATTGAAAATCATGAAATAATTCTCTAAAATCATCATTTCCAAATTCGAACTTGGCTATGAAATCAAACTATATAAAAAAAATATTTTTATTTTACTGTTATTTCAAAACTTACACTGTAATGTAATATTTGAAATATCAACTGAATATTTTTATCTGCGATTATTTTTAAAATGAGATTGCATAGTTATCATCATTTTCTTTTTTAAAGATCTGAGCCTAATATTGATTGTACAAAGAGAATTGAATTTTTGGAACTTGATTTTTTTTCCAACCTGAACAAAGAACATAGCCTATTTTCCACTATGCATACATATACACTTAGATATTTGTGTATATACAGACATGCAAGCAAATCTACACATCATTCAAACACATTTCAAATCATCCTTCAAAGATCATCAAAATGTAACGAGGTCAAGAGGTTTTCTCACTTGTCTATTGATAGAGAAAACCTGGAATTTGCAATTTTGAAAACTGGAATTGACATGTTGATCTGTGAATTTGCTTGCTTGATCTACCTGCTTCCAAGTTGAAGCTTTGATTTAAACTTGCTTTTGTACCTTTGGTCTTCAAGTTGATTTCCAGATTGAAATCCAGACTTTGATTTGAGACTATGATAATTTTTTTACTTGAATTGTTTCAGGTTTTAGCTTTGAACTGAAAATAGTTTGTCTGATTTGAGACTTTGTTTTATTGATTTGAAACTGAAACTGTTAAACCTTTGATCTGATTGCTTCAGCTTTTGAATTTAATTTGAATCTTTACTTGATCAAGTTGAAACTGGGAATGCTTTAAGGATTTTGAATTTGAAACTTGCTTCTTTGATTTTCTTTTCTGGTTTGTATATATCTTTGTTTGTTTTTTTCAAAAATGATGAAGAGAAAAAAATGAGCAACCTATTTTTCTTTTAATTATATGTTATTAAAACAAAGGTGCCACTTGGTTTATTTTGTTTGCACTTGTTAGTTTAAGTTATTTTTTAATCTACACTTGTAAAATTCATAAACTCTCTATCCTACACTTGTTAAGGATAATTAATATTATGTTTAAACCCCTTTTCATAAATTTATTTACAAATTGTGTTTTTAAACCTTGTTTATAAATAAATTTATAACTTTGTTTTAAACCTTATTTTATTTATAATTTCAATTGTAAATGAATACTTTCCTTTTCACATAAACTTAAGAAAATGTTTTTAAAACAATTTATACTTTATGTCTTTTTAAACCTTGTTTGATTTCAATTTATAAAACATGTTTATCTATTATATATATATATATATATCATGTATTCTAAATATTATAAATATAGAGTTTAACTTTAAACATCTTTTGAAAATTACTTTATATTAATTTCAAAATACAACTTTCAAAATATTCATTCATATCAAAGCTTTATTTTTACTTTACAAATCATGTTCATGTTTTCTTATTTATAATTTTATATATTTTCAATTTAGCTTTACAACATTTTTTTCAAATCTTATTTAAATTGAAACTATTATACATTTATTAGGAAACAAATTCTAACCTTTTTAAACACAATTTAATTTCAAGATATATGTTTTTTGAAATTTCAAACACAAAATTCTATTTACAACACATATCTTATTTATTTTTAAAATCCCATTTAATTTACTATTAAATTCACAATTTAATTCAAAAATTTATATTAATTATCAAATTAAATTTGACTCAAAAATCGAGATCGTTACAGATTCCCCACTTAGGAAATTTCATCCTTGAAATTTGCAAGACAGGGAAATAATAACGAAGATGGAGAGATGGAGAGATGAATCACTAAATTAAAATAAATATTTATTCTGCATTTGGCTTACCAAATCATAATATCAACAATAAATACAAGAATGAATCGATTTAACACTTCACAAGATATTCGAGTCATCCAGATCTACGAAGTATGCAGGGGCATTGGTTAGTTCGAAGGGATAACTAACCACTTGTAGAATAAATAGGAATCCCAAAGAATAGACGGATATATAGATAAAATCCTAAAACTATTTAGTTTGGAAACCAAAGTATACCTATCAACCATAGCAACCAAAGCAAACAATTCATCCAAACAAACAATTCTGACCCATTTGGAGTTTATGCCCCATACCGATACATCCTTTGATTTAACCAAAATAAGGATCTCCTATCAAAGCTTTTCCCTTGAGCTGCCACGAACCCATCAAAGAATTGAAATTTGATGATAAACAAAAGAGATTGATAAAGAAAAGATTGTTCCCGTTGTTGTAGGGTATAGACCATAGTGGTATTTTCCCGTCCCCTACCTCGTCCTCTTCTTGCACTCATACTCACTATCTGCGGATAGTAAGAGAATTTACTGAGGCACACGAACAAATATCTAAGGGTTATACTCATTCTAGGGTATTTGTAACCCTATCTCTAATGAGTTACCTAATGTGTTATACTCCTGAGCTAAAGTTTTAACCTTCAGCTCTAATACTAATTCTAATGACCCTGACTCGACCTTCGAAAATGGACACCGAATATATCACATATATTAAAATGCCGCAGATCCAAATGTCGAATCTGGTTCGTCGGAGCTTATAACACATTAAGTATAACAACATAGTGGAAGAAAATGAATAATATATCATATATCAGTAATACACAATTGATACAACATCAGGTACAATTGAATATCTAATACAAATGACTGTTAATATGTCCAGGATAGATAAAAGACAATAACAGAGACAATAGCAGCGGAAAGGCAATGACTTCAATGCCAAACTCCAAAAACTCCATCTTCAATCCAAAGCTAGCTCGAACCCTCATCAAGTTGAACTAGTCTAAGCAAGGTCAGTCATCCACAGACTAAAGAAGATGTCCAAATGCTACCAGACCAAGGATTCCGAAAGCTATCGAACCTAAACCTACGATGGGATTATCTGAAAAACCCAATTCTAGACTGCCCGTGTGGAAAATTGTGGGCACCCAGAGTTTAGGAAGGCAACAATAAACTCCGGGTCAGTCATGAGACGGGTATGAGCAAAAAAAACAAGTTTTATCTTTAAAATAGACAACAAAAGATTTTAAATTGAAATCCGTAATGCTTTTTGGAAAATGAAACTACCATAAGGCCTCCCGCCACACACATCATGCGAACGCAGAATTGGAGGAGATTTCTCCTTATTATAGTCAAAAATGCTTGATACGTGAAAACCATTTTGATATTATTATTAGTGCATAGTGGAAAACATTTGCAAGTATAATATTAATCTTAGCCAGCATACAACCATTATTGCATGCCTACTATAGCTACCACGTTCAATAGTAGGTTACCACCACATTCCATGGCAGGTTATACAACTAAAACCGTACATGGCGCATGTTGTTCTTTGGATTTTCCAACAAACGGTTAGGCCAAGGAACTTCCCATTGCCACATGGGTAAGCCTCTGGAGGGACGCCTCGAGAACTTACCCAGCTCTCTGCCAACACAAGGCCGGTTTACCCACTTCTCGGGGGTAAAACCTAAGATATGCCACCCCCGGTCGTTTGCGACCTTTATCCGAGGATCCTCTACACCAACAAAATCACACAGTAATAAATTTACAGTGTCCACATGAGTTAAGTATCAGGGCTCCATACCATAATACCACCCTTTTCTAGAAGGAGTGGACATACCCTAGGGGTGTTACCCCTGAAACCTAGCTGCATCTTTCCTGTTTTGACCATTACCGGTTGTGAGGCTCAATGAGGTCTCGTCCACAAAGCTACACTTTTTCACTAAGTCATGCTTTGAGCAACAAATGATCAGCAGCACTTCGTATGCCACATTACCAAATTGGGAATGTATCACTAGTAACCATCAACTACATAACCTCTGAGCTCGTACGTCTATGAGAAGGGTGTTAAGCTAAGAGAATAAATCTCCGTCACCAAACAGAAATGTATTTGATAGAAACCAGTTTTACATCTCAAATTGTAATGTCAGACACACATCCATACAAGTCTATTCCGGGTTCGAACAGAACCGAAGGCACTTCACAAAGAAGTCCTTGCAAATCCGGATAATCCCTAATCACGTCCGGACTTCCCATCACATATGGAGATCACTATCCCGAGGATCAGCCGGTGCAAAGACATTCGACGAGTTATCCTTTCGTTTTTGGAAATATCCGGTCTTCACCACTGGTCTTCAAATGCTATCCATATCATCGTATCATTATTCGGAATGGGTTATATGACACAAGGTCCTCTCCCGGCTAAACCGAATAATGAGCACAATATTTAAAAACTTATGGATATGGGATTTCAGTTAAGTCACAACTTTAAATCGAAAAATTTCTTTCAAATGGTTTGAAACAAATTACCATTTTCAAATCTTTTAACAAAAAGATTTACTTCACAAAGTTCATCCATTTTTCACAAAGATCCATTCACATTCTTTCAAAACAATTTCCTTTTTCAAACTGGATTAACTCATCCAATTATTAAATCAAAAACTCAATTTATAGCTTTCAAACCCATTTCCAAAGATTCATTCACAATTCCCATTTCAAATCTTTTATACAAAAGATACTCCTTTTAAAAGCCTCTTTAATTATAAAACAAGGTCCAACCATATTTCACAAAGATTTATTCATAGTTTTCGAAACTGTTTCAATTTCATTTCAACTTGAAATCTTCCAACACAAATTGGAAACCCTTTCTTCATATGAAAGCTATTATTAATTGAAAAAAAAATAGTTTTCGTTTTGGGAAAAACTGATTACATTTACATAAGTTAAAGCCATTCAAGTACAAACTTGGGTTTAAATTTAAATTCACAAAACAATATTTTTTAAATGGTTTAAAACCCATATAAACACCTTTATAACTTGTATAACATTTTTAAACCATAATTTCCAACACAGAATTCAATTTCAAAGTTTGAATTCAAATTCAAATTAAACTATTTAAATTCCCAAAACTTTATCAAGTTATTCAAAATAACTTTTTGTCTTTTTAAAACTCTTTTTCAAAAGCTTACATTTTTAATTCAATTACATTTCCAAAACTATTTTGGATTCAAAATTCAATTTTTAAAAAATTATGTTCTAAAATCTATGACATAACCGATTTCCTCGTGCAATCCATATTGTGTGTGTAAGGTGTAGTCCAGGGGTTTTACACAATAGTGCAACATCATCAATCATCACAGGTTCAAAAACACCGCAATATCGATAAACGGTATAATCCTATAACGCTTATTTTCATTTACAGATCATAGATGAATAATATAAGTTCATCGCAGATAATAAATTACATCACAGATAAATAAATCACATCACAGATCACAACACAAATCAGGATAATTCATAACGCAAAGCATCATATATCAGGGATATCAAACAATTAATTCATCCAATCCAAACATTCATAAGTAAAATCAGTTATTTGTCTGATTAATTTAAATCAGATTAATTACTAATCCTGGTTAATTAATATTAATTAATTACAAACCATTTTGATTAATTAATTTTTAGTCATTCATTAATTAACCATTAAATTATTAATTAATTAATCTTAAATGAATTAACCTCTAATCATTGAATAATTAATCCCTAATTATTCTTTAATTGATTAATTACATTAATTAATTAACACTTAATTAATTACCATTTAATTAATTATCCTTAATTAACTACAGTAAGTAATTACACCTTAATTATTTGGTTAATCAACTTTAATCATTAATCAATTACTTTTAATTATGAAATTATCTTTAAGCAATTGATTACCTTTAATTACTTTCCTTGATCAAACCAAATCAATTACCCTTTTGATCGTTAATCGATTCTCCTTAATTGCTTATCATTAATTCTTAACAAATTAATTAATCTTGAATTTATACTTGATTAAACTTTAGTTAAATCAAAGATAACCCATTTATCTTTCCTCATCACTTTTCTTAATTACTTCACTTTATTTTAGAGACTCTTTTTTTTATAAGTTAATTAATTAACCAATATATTTATTCAATATCAAACAATTAATTGACAAATATAAATTCGACTTAACTTTGAAATTTGTTTAAAACCTTGTTAATGCTAGGCTTTAAATCTTATTTAACATGCTTTTGTAAAACCTGGTTGTATTTTAAAATCTAAAACAAAGTTTTCTTTTTAAAATTAATAACCAGAGCCCGGACTTGTTTACCCCGAGCAAGACTTCCATCCAAATTCAAGAATACCGAACCAATCCCCAAAGTTCTCGAGAAAAACTTTTTTTTTCTTTAAAATGTATTTTAGAAAAAAATCCTATTAACTTTTTAACAACTCTAGCCCAGATCAAATTTTCCTGAGCCAATTGCCAAACATCCTAAGCCCTTCTTCGATCTTATTCTTCTTCTTCCTAAAAATAACCCACTGACACCATCAAACGCCTGTGCACGTGCACCATCCACAGCCAATACTCTGGCCATCGACGAGACGTTTAACACATCACTGATCATCCCCTAAACCGATATGACCACCCACAATTTTCGATTTCACCTGTATTCAAAATCGAGACATCAAGCACCCCCAATACCCAAACTTCGATCGCCAAAAACCATCAAGTACTGCCACCACTGTTTGTCAGCAACCCCGTAATTATTACTAGAGCTCCACCGATAACCCACGCTCCTTTACCCTACAGTCCAGTACAACTTGATTTTTTAGAGATGATGAAATTTGTCTCGCTGACGTACCTAATCAAAATAACTACCAAACCCTAAATTATCATCGCCTCACCACCTCGATAGATTTTAAATCCATTGCACATTTTTTTGATGGTCCTCGGTCTTCAAGCTGCATCCAGCATCAGTCTCGAGGCCACACTACTACACGATCACTAGTGTTTGGTAAAACTTTGTTTTTCGTTCAACATTCAATTTCTCACCATTTATTAGACTAAAAATCTTGAAATGATTCTCTAAAACCATCATTTCCAAATTCGAACTTCGCTATGAAATCAAACTATAATTTTTTATTTTATTTTACTGTTATTTCAAAAGTTACACTGTGATGTATTATTTGAAATATCTACTGAATATTTTTATTTGCGATTATTTTTAAAATGAGATTGCATAGTTTTCATCATTTTATTTTTTAAAGATCTGAGCCTAATATTAATTGTACAAAGAGAATTGAATTTTTGGAACCTGATTTTTTTTTCAACCTGGACTAAGAATAGAGCCTATTTTCCTGTATGCATACGTATACACTTAAATATTTGTGTATATACAGACATGTAAGCAAATCTACACATCATTCAAACACAATTCAAATCATCCTTCAAAGATCATCAAAATGTAACGAGGTCAAGAGGTTTGCTCACCTGTCTGTAGATAGAGAAAACCTCGAGTTTGCAATTTTGAAAACTGGAATTGATATGTTGATATGTGAATTTGCTTGCTTGATCTACCTGCTTCCAGGTTGAAGCTTTGATTTAAACTTGCTTTTGTACCTCTGGTCTTCAGGTTGATTTCCAGATTGAAATCCAGACTTTGATTTGAGACTGTGATAATTTTTTTTACTTGAATTGTTTCAAGTTTTGGCTTTGAACTGAAAATAGTTTGTCTGATCTGAGACTTTGTTTTATTGATGTGAAACTGAAACTGTTAAATCTTTGATCTGATTACTTCATCTTTTGAATTTAATTTGAATCTTTACTTGATCAAGTAGAAATTGGGAATGCTTTCAGGATTTTGAATTTGAAACTTGCTTCTTTAATTTTCTTTTCTATATGCATATGTTTTTTTTTTTCAGAAATGATGAAGAGAAAAAAAGGAGCAAATTATTTTTCTTTTAATTATATGTTATTAAAACAAAAGTGCCACTCGGTTTATTTTGTTTACACTTGTTAGTTTATGTTATTCTTTAATCTACACTTGTAAAATTCGTAAACTCTCTATCCTACACTTGTTAAGGATAATTAATATTATGTTTAAACCCTTTTTCATAAATTTATTTACAAATTGTGTTTTTAAACCTTGTTTAAAAATAAATTTATAACTTTGTTTTAAACCTTATTTTATTTATAATTTCAATTGTAAATTAATACTTTCCTTTTTACATAATCTTAAGAAAATGATTTTAAAACAATTTACACTTTATGTTTTTTTCAAACCTTGTTTGATTTCAATTTATAAAACATGTTTATCTAACTTATACTTACATACATATATATATATATATATATATATATATATATATATATATATATATCATGTATTCTAAATATTATAAATATAGAGTTCAACTTTAAACATCTTTTGAAAATTACTTTATACCAATTGCAAAATACAACTTTCAAAATATTCATTCATATCAAAGCTTTATTTTTACTTTACAAATTATGTTCATGTTTACAAAATATTCATTCATATCAAAGTGATTAATAAAGATAAAAAGATTTATCGTTTGATTTATTAAGTAATTAATGATTTGTTAATTTTTTTTTAAAGTAATTATTTAATAATAAATAAATAATTAAGGTTAATTAATTTTTAATTAATTATTAATTAATTAAGGAGTAATTAATTAATAAAAGTAATTAAGGTTTAATTAATTAACAATTAAGGATTAATTAATTAAGATAAGTAATTAAGGAATGATTAATAAATGAAGATGATTAAGACTTAATCAATTGTAATTAATGAAATTAATTATTGATTAAAAATTACTAATGAAAGTAATTATGTGGTTAATAAATTTAAAACCACACAATTTATTCATCTTAATTGAAGATGTTTTGATTGTTATTGAATGCTGTATGTTGGATTGATATTTCTAATATGTGATGTGATGCTATGTAATATGAAATGCTTTATGCTGAGCTGTGATATCTGTGTTGAATATACTGCCGTGTGAATGTGAAAACTCATTGACCCGTAAACGGCATTTGAATTTCGATGCGACAGGGAGTCGGATTCCACTTGGTTATCAAAAACCCACATCGAACCTGTGAATTTGTGTGAACGATATATCCACGTGCTTTTAAATTGAACGCTCACTATTTGGTTTACCGAGAGAAGACCATTGTGTCATATAACCCATTTCGAATATGTGATACGACGAAATGGATAACATTAGAAGACGGTGGTGAAGACCGGGCATCTACGAGAACGATAGGCTAACCTGTCGAATGACTCCGCACTGAGTTGCTCCGGTATAGAGATCTCCATATGTGATGGGGAGTCCGATCGGGATTGTGGATGCCCGGATTGCAAGGACTTCTTTGAAAGTGCCTTCGGTTCTGTTCGAACCCGGAACAGACTTGTATGGTTGTATGTCTGACATTACAATTTGAGATATAAAGCTGATTTCTCTCAACTGCATTTCTGTTGGTGGTGGAAAATTTATTCTCTTAGCTTAATACCCTTCTCTGAGATGTACGAGCTCATAGGTTATGTAGTTGAAGGTTATTAGTGATATACTCCCAATTTGGTAGTGTGGCATGTTGAGTGCAACTGTCATTCGTTGATCGAAGCATGGCTTTGTGAAAAAGTGTAGCTTTGTGGGCAAGACTTCGTCGAATCTCACAACTCGGTTATGGTCGAAATAGGAATCGTGGCAACAAGGTTATTTGGAGGTAGCGCCCCCTAAGGGTATGTCCATTTCCTTTTGGATTATAAGTGGTATCATGGTATGGAGCCCAGATACTTACTTTGTGGTTGCTGCAAACTTATTGCTTTGTGGTTGTTGGTTGAGAAGCGCTTCGGATAAAGGTTGGTAACGACCGGGAGGTGACATGCTCGTGTCAGTTGTTACCTAGTTACTGAGGTAACTCGGCCTTGTGTAGCAGAGATTCGGTTAGGTTCTCGGGGACGTCCCTCCAGAGGCATTCCATTTTATATGGGAAGTTCCTTTGCCTGACCATTTGTTGGAGATCCAAACAAAACAACACGAGCCATGTACAGTTTAGTTGTATAAACTGCCATGCAGCGTGGCGGTAACCTGCTACAAAACATGGTAGCTACAGTAGGCATACGACGAAATGTGGTATGCTGGCTACGATTAATATTATACTTTCAAAAATGTTTTCTACACTATGCACTAATAATAATATCAAAAAAAAGAATTTTCTCATATTAAGCATATTTGACTATCATAAGAAGAAATCTCCTCCAAGTCTGCGTTTGCATTGTGTGTGTGGTAGGAGGTCTTATGGTAGTTTCATTTTCCAAAAGCATATCGGTTTTCTTATATAAGCTATTTTATTTCAAACAACTGTTTTTGTTTACTCATACCAGTCCCATGACTGAGTCGAAGTTTATTGTTCCTTTCCTAAACTCTGGGTGCCCATAATTTTCCACACGGACAGCCTAGAAGCAGGTTATCCGTGTTTTCGAGCTAGCTTGGATTTTGAAGTCCTTTGGGAGCTATCAGTTTTTGAGAGAGCTTTTGGATTTGGAGATCTCCTAAAGTATTAGAGTTTTGAAGACCTCAACAAAGTGAAGTATGTTGGGAAACTTGTTGAAGTTTCTGTTGTCATTTTATTGTTGTAACATATTTGTACCACTTTGATATTAGTGATCGATGTTGTATTGGAGATTATATCATATTGTATCTTTGTTGTATTCAATGATATTCATTTTGTTTCCGCTGTTTATATTCATCTAATGTTGTTATAAGCTCCATCCGAATTGGAGTTCAACGTTTGAATCTCTGGCAGTCGAATACTAGTGAGGTATTTGATGTAGATTTTCAATCACTGAATTTCAGGTCATGACAAGTGGTATCAGAGCTAAAGGTTGAGTAAGAACTTTAGCTACGGAGTATAAAACATTAGATGGCTCATTAGAGATAAGGTGAAGTATACCCTAGAATGAGTATAAACTGAGAGACTGAAACCCTAAATTTCTAGGTCTATTCCTTTTAACTGTTGATATTCCCTAAGATATCTTGTCTGTATGCCTAAATTAAGTTTTCTTACTATTTACAGATAGTGAGAATGAGCGGAAGAAAAGGACAAGGTAGGGAAGGGGAAATACCACCACAACTGGTTAACTCACTGCAACAGCAACTGTGCCTACTCAACCTCAGCCGAATCTAGCCGGTCTTTATAAAAGTCTCTCGAGACTAAGTGATAAGCCATTTACTGGCAATGAATCTATTGTTGAATCCCAAGCTTGGATCCAATCCTGTGAAAGAATTTTCAGGGGATTAAAGTTGGAAGACGATCAAAAGCGATTAACAGCTACTTGGCAACTCCAAGGGGAAGCATTAGCTTGGTGGGAGACAATTATTGGGGAAGAGTCAGAAGATGAGTTTACTTAGAGATGATTTAAGGAAGTGGTTGACCAGTGATACATCCCATCGCTCGTATCTCTCGAATGTACCGGGAGTTCATTGATTTGAAAGAAGGAAGCTTATCATTTGAGGAGTACTTGAATAAATTTAATGAATTGTCTCGATTTGGTCTGGAGCTAGTGAATACACCCTTGAAGAAGAATGAAAGATTCATTCGGGGAATGAATAAGGAGTACCACAAGAGGATGACAACCCACATAAAAGAATCTTTTTCGGACTTGATCGATACGGGTTAAAGATATGCTACCCAAGATATGTAGAAAATTCCAAAAGTGAAGGGGAGTTCAAGTAGTTCGAATTGGAAGAAAAGAAAATTCGAAAGGAAAGAAGCCGGTTCAAGGCAAGGAGAAGAAGAGAAGTAATCAAGAAAACTCGGCTAGAAATAGTACTTGCTATAACTGTTAGGAAAAAGGCCATTTAGCAAACGATTATGAGAAGCCAAAGAAACAAGTAAAGAAAGATCAACACGTGAAGGTAAGTCGAAGATCCAAGGAATGCTATTGTTGTCACCAGACGGGTCATGGAGTTAAGAATTGCCCGAAAAAGAAACAAGCACAAATAGCGAAAGTGTACACAGTAAAAGATAACCCCTCAACTTCAAAGGCGGATGAAGGAAAGGGAGTTTTGGAAGGTAACCTCATTGTTGGTGATAGAGTTGTCAGAGTTTTATTCGACACCGGGGCTTCACGTAGCTTTATCTCCCAACAAATTATGGATGAATTAAAACTCAAACCTAAGTTTGTCGATGACCCTATTTGTGTGAAGAATCCAGTGGGTGGTCCCGCAAATCTTTGTCTATATTGTAGGTGGGTGCCTATCTCTTATTCTGGCCATCGATTTCCTATCAACCTGTATGTTATCGACTTCAATGAACTTGAAATACTACTGGGGATGAATTGGTTATCGAAATACGAAGCCAAATTAGATTGCAACAACCAAACAATTCTGGTCAAAACAAAACTTGGAGATTTCATTGAAATTTTTAGTGAAGACCCTAGTCCAAAAAGGGATAAACTGATGTTTACCTTGGGATATCCAGAACCTTGTCTGGAGTCCATTCCTGTTGTCCAGCATTTTCTCGACGTATTCGAAGAAGTCAAGTCCTTACCCCCACATAGAGAGATTGAATTTAGAATTGACTTAATTCCAAATGCTCGACCTGTCGTTCATGCTAGTCGCAGGATAGCACCCCGTGAAAGAATTGAACTAGTCAAAGTGCAATGGAGTGGCGATCCAAAAGACTGTACTTAGGAAACATAGAATAGTATGTAGAAGTCCTATCCCAACCACAGAGTGGATACCTCGGCTTAATCTGGTAAGCCATTACTTCATCGTTGATATCTACATATTTTATTTGCTTGTCTTTCTCTCTCTTTCAAATTTCCAGGACGAAATTTTCTTAGGGGAACCTGTAACATCGCCAAATTTATCAATTTAAAATTAATAGTTTATTTGAATTTTTGGAATTCAATTTGAAGTTAATTTGAATTAAATTTTAAAATTTCAAACCATATGGATAGTTTGTTTGTTTAATTATATATATATATAAACATTTGTATATAGAATGGATTGAATTTCAAATTTTAATTTTAATTTGAATATGAATATGAATTTGAATTTTTGTTTGAATGTAAAATTTAAAATTAAATGTCTTAAGCAAAATTAGTTGGATCCAAGTACATTAACATATGTGTATTAATGTATGAATTAATATTAGAAAAATATTTTCTTTTAAAGATTGTATAAATAAAAAGAGAAATGTAATTATATAAAAAGAGAAAAGTAATTATAAAAAATTTATTTAAATTCTTATGCATGAATTACAAGTGTTCTTATTTAACACATGAACTTAACAAGTGTAATCTATTAAAGAGTGGAGGTGGACAAGTGTCATCTCTTTTGATTTTAATTTTTTAGAAAATACATAAAAGAAATTTAAGTTATCACTCTCAATCCTTTCACTTCTTTTATCTCATTTTCTAAAAACAGAAAGAAGAAAAAGCCTGTACAAAGTTTTTAAATCAGAAAAAAACCATCATTAAGAAAACCTCATTACAAACTCAATCAAGCAAGTTTTTAAACCAGATCATCAACCAGAAATTGAAACAAAGCCTTCTTCTATCAATCTTTTAATCAAGTAAACTCAAGAATCAAGCAATGTAAAACCCAATTTCAAATCAGCAAGGCTTCAGTTAACGAATCAAGCTTCATCATCTAACAATAGGGAATCAAGGCATTTTAATCAAATCCAGACAAAAGCAATTTCCAGATTTATGCAAGTTCAACACTCAGGTCTTCCCTGTTTTCATAAAAACTGTAAGTAAAATCCTTTTTAAAAGAATTTAAAATTTAGTTTGTGTTAAGGAATTAAGCAAGTAATTACATCAAAAGCTAAGCAACTTTAAACAACTAGTTGCAGGAAAAATCCAGGATCAAAATCTAAAATAGCATTCTAGTTTCAAATAATCAACTTCCTCTCTGTTTCTGTTTCTTCTTTCAGTCCCATAACAAGTGAGTAAACCTTTCAAAACCCTGATGCTTGATCTGTTGTTTGAATGCATAATGTAGGCAAGTTTGAACATTGGTTTACATGCACCAATCTGTGAATGTGTATATGTATCTTGCCGATGCATGTTGATGTACAGGGTTGATAATCCCTATTCTAGCTCTAGGTTTTCAAAAAACTGTTAGAAAATGAAATTCTTATCCTACAATCTTTGAAAGGCTTCAATGTCTATGCAGATTTTATTTATATGATCAGTATCTAGGTTTTGAAAATAAATTTCAAAAATTAAATTATCAAAAGGTTGTTGGAAATCAAGCAAACACAGTAAAACTCTGAACTAAGTAAAAATTCAAATATCATATCATCTTGTTTCGATAATATCATCGAAATCATTATTAAAAATTTTGATTTTTAAAACCTAAATTAAGATTTTTAGTTATGTATTTATGGAGAAATCACAAGATGAACAGATTTGAGTTTTTGGGTAAATTATGGTGGTCGTCGACATTAATCGTCTCATGATAAGGGATGTAGCTAGTCGGGAGATTGTAGTGTCTAGGAAAAATACTCAACGAATTTTCAGATCACCATAGTGGGTGATCGAGATTGAACCGGGTTTTAAACCAATTTTTCAGTAAGGGTCGGAAACTTGGTTTTTGCATCGTCGTTGGTCGACCGGAGTCGATCGCGCCAGTGCCGTCACGAACGTTGGACATCGTGGAAGCTTCAAGTGTGAGCATGTGGCTGCTGACGGCTTGAGGTGGATGATCGAGGCAATTTAGTGATGATCGGTTTTGGCTACACTTTGGGGTCGATAGAAAATTTGCGATTTCGTCGACGTGATGGGTTTCTTGGTGCTCGTGGGGTTCGGGTGGATGGTCGTCGACTCGATGGTGGCTAGAGCTTCGACCGGAGGTAGCGATTCTGATTGTGCATGTGCACAGCAAATGGATTGTGTGTCAGTGGTTGGTAAAAAGAAGGAGAAGGGTTTGACTCGAAGAAGGTTTCGGCATAATCGTGTTATGACTCGATGTCTGTCTCGAGTAAAATTCGTGATGTGCCGAGTCAAAAATACTTAAGAAAATTTTTAAGTTGAAAATTTGGGCGGCCGGGTTGATTTTGGACAAAACTCGAAGCAATCAAGAATTTTTCTCGAGGGTGGGTCGAAGCGGGTCTCGAGTTTAATGTGCAAAACAGTTTTTACTTTAAAAAATTTCAAACTTTTACACAATTTTTAAAACATGTTTTCAAATTGATGACTTTGACTTAAGTTTGAATCAATTAAGGATTTAAAGTAAATAAGTTTTAATTTATTTAATTTTGATACATTATTTTATAAAGTCAATCATATAAAATAAATAGTGTAATTTTAAAAAAAAGGGTAATTAAGATAGAATGTTGTTTAAAATAATCTTAACCTTTTGAAGAAACGAATGTAATAAAGATAGTTTATTAAACAAATTCTAAGAGATAACCAAAATGATTAATAAAGATAAAAAGATTTATCTTTTAATTTATTAAGTAGTTAATGATTTGTTAATTTTTTTAAAAGTAATTATTTAATATTAAATAAATAATTAAGGTTAATTAATTTATAACTAATTATTAATTAATATACTTAATTAAGGATTGATTAATTAATGAAGATGATTAAGATTTAATCCATTGTAATTAATGAAATTAATTATTGATTAAAAATTACTAATGAAAGTAATTATGTGGTTAATAAATTTAAAACCACTCGATTTATTCATCTTAATTGAAAATGTTTTGATTGTTATTGAATATTGTGTGTTGGATTGATATTTCTAATATGTTATGTGATGTATTTAATTTGAAATGCTTTGTGCTGAGCTGTGATATCTGTGTTGAATATACTGCAGTGTGAATGTGAAAACCAATTGGCCTGTAAAACGACATTTGAATTTCGATGCGACAAGGAGTCGGATTCCAATTGGTTATCCGAAACCCACATCGAACCTATGAATCTGTGTGAATGATACATCCTCGTGTTTTTTAATTGAATGCTCACTATTCGGTTTAGCCGGGAGAGGACCTTTGTGTCATATAACCCATTTCGAATATGTGAGACGACGAAATGGATAGCATTTGAAGACGGTGGTGAAGACCGGGCGTCTTCGAGAACGATAGGATAACCTGTTCAATGACTATGCACCGAGTTTCTCCGGTGTAGAGGTCTCCATATGAGATGGGGAGTCTGATCGGGATTGTGGATGCCCGGATTGCAAGGACTTCTTCGGAAGTGCCTTCGGTTCTGTTCGAACCCGGAACAAATTTGCATGGTTATATGTCTGACATTACAATTTGAGATATAAAGCTGATTTCTTACAAATACATTTCTATTGGTGGCGGAGAATTTATTCTCTTAGCTTAACACCCTTCTCTGAGACGTACGAGCTCAGAGGTTATGTAGTTGAAGGTTATTAGTGATATACTCCCAATTTGGAAGTGTGGATGTTGAGTGCTTCCGATCATTTGTTGATCGAAACATGGCTTTGTGAAAACGCGTAGCTTGGTTGACGAGACTTCGTCGAACCTCATAACCCGGTTATGGTCGAAACAGGAATCGTGCCAACAAGGTTATTTGGGGGTAGCGCCCCCTGAGGGTATGTCTGTTTCCTTCTGGATTATAAGTGGTGTCATGGTATGAAGCCCATATACTTACTTTGTAGTTGCTGCAAACGTATTGTTTTATGGTTGTTGGTTGAGAAGCGCTTCGGATAAAGGTTGGTAACGACTGGGAGGTGGCATACTCGTGTCAGTTGTTACCTAGTTACAGAGGTAACTTGGCCTTGTGTAGCAGAGATCCGGCTAGGTTCTCGGGGACGTCCCTCCAGAGGCGTTCCATTTTGTGTGGGAAGTTCCTTTACCTGACCATTTGTTGGAAATCCAACAAAACAATACGATCCCTGTACGGTTTTAGTTGTATAACCTGCCATGCAGCATGGTGGTAACCTGCTACAAAACATGGTAGCTATAGTAGGCATACGACAAAGTGTGGTATGCTGGATAAGGTTAATATTATACTTTCGAAAATGTTTTCTACAGTATGCACTAACAATCATATTAGAAAGACAAAGAGTTTTCTCTTATTAAGCATATTTGACTATCATAAGAAGAAATCTCCTCCAAGTCTACGCTTGCATTGTGTGTGTGGTGGGAGGTCTTGTGGTAGTTTCATTTTCCAAAAGCATATTGGTTTTCTTTTGTAAACTGTTTTATTTCAAACAACTGTTTTTGTTTACTCATACCAGTCCTATGACTAATCTGGAGTTTATTATTCCTTTGCTTAACTCTGGGTTCCCATAATTTTCCACATGAGCAGCCTAGAAGCAGGTTATCCGTGTTTTCAAGCTAGCTTGGATTTTGAACTCCTTTGGGAGCTATCAGTTTTTGAGAGAGCTTTTGGATTTGGAAATATCTTAAAGATATAGAGTTTTGAAGACCTCATCAAAGTGAAGTGTGTTGGGAAACTTGTTGAAGTTTCTGTTGTCATTTTATTGTTGTAACATATTTGTATCACTTTGATATTAGTGATTGATGTTGTATTGGATATTGTGTCATATTGTATCTGTATTGTATTCAATGATATTCATTTTGTTTCCACTGTTTATATTCATCTAATGTTGTTATAAGCTCCATCCGAACTAGAGTTCAACGTTTGAATCTTTGGCAGTCGAATACAAGTGATGGATTTGATGTCGATTTTCAATTGCTGAATTTTGGGTCGTGACATTTAAAGTGGTTAAACTCTGCGTCGTTGCATTCTCCCCTACTTAAAAGAATTTCGTCCTTGAAATTACTCAAAGCAAAAGTTTTCCTAAAATATTTATCTTTATACTTAATTCCATATAATATACATAGATCATCCGTATAAAATATCTTATTTGATCTCCTATTCAAATACATAAATTTATTTATCGAACTAGTATCGATCCCTCGACCCTCTATTGCAGAATCTGATCAGGCTTCTAGATCAGAACCTTTGCTTTCCTTGCATAGTTCTCAACTAATGTAGAAACTAAAACCCCTAACCACCAACCCCTATCAATGTTTGTCATCAAGAATCGAGTGATAAATCCTTTTTCGGACCAGTGTAAACACCTCAAAGTTCTGTACTTGGATATTAGATCAATATTTGTGTAACGAAATGATTTATGTATAAATTACGTATTTATTCCTATTGGTTTTTTCTCAGTTACACCAAATTATTTTTATTCACATCCTTAATTTTTCACTTTCAATTTTTTAGTATATTTTCTTTAACAATAATATTGTTTATGAATCATTTCGTAAAACTACTACTTAAGTTTATTTCTATTTTATAACTTATGCAAATCAGTCATTTTTAAAGACCTAAGTCCAAATTCTTAATTAATGCTAGTATTCATTAATAAAACATTTTCGAGGTTATAATTACCTTTTTATAGAGTCATTAATTTACTTAAGTGTATAGATAGTTCATGGCTTAAATTTATATTTGTATGATATACCTTTGCATCCTAAGAGTATATACAAATCCCAAATTTCAAATTGATTTAACTAAAATCCGTCTGTCTAACAAATTTGAAGTTTGTTGTAATTTACCATTATCTCACATTCATAAGTTATATAACTTATTTCTTATTATTATTTTTCAAGCTTTGAAAAAAAATTCAAAATTATCGATATTAAATTCTCTATTCTTAGATCCTTTTATTTATAAATCACATTTATAAATTATGCTTATCCAATTTCATTTACTCAAAGTATTTCACAATCTTTTACCAAAAGTTTTCATAAATTCCTTAGGTCTGAGTTAGGTGTGATTTAGAAATTTTCAACTATCACAAATCATCAAGAATCCCACTTTATCTTATCAATTAGCAATTCCAAATTTATCTTTGGTGTAAACACTTTAATAAAGATTACTAATCAATTTATTATTTAATGATTCACATTATTTATTTATCCTAAGAAAATTAAATAGATCGATTAACTCTAAAACAATGCCAAGGAATTAGGTACTACTAATGGTATCATATATCCTCTTAACAAGAAGAGTAATAATTAAGAGAAGTGCTTACCATTCTAACACATCTCTTGCTGATTTTAGTTTATTTTCGAGCCAATCGAACAAGTTAACATAAAATACCTCTATTTATTTGAAATATACCATTTTCAAATCCTTTAGAGGCTACTTTACAAAATCTATTTTATAAATTTATCTTATATTAATTAACTTCATTTAAATTTCCATAATTCTTTACTCTAATTTAAATTCTTATTCCTTTTATATTTATCTTTCTACACAATCGTTTTCTATTATTTAAATACAAATTTATATTATATATTCTTTCCTTAAACAAATCTTATTATCAAACACCTTGTAGTCAAATCGTGAAACTTAATTCAAAAGATATTTGTACTTAATCAAACAATTGATTAATTTATGATAGTAACTTAACATTATGATTTCTTAATTTATTATTTTGGAATAAGTATTAATGATATTAATTACCTTATCACATTTCTTACTTATTGTTTATCTTTATGAAACATCTTATAGTTAAACTAGGAAATTCTAATCATAAGATATTCATATCTAAATTTCACTAATCCTAATTTCTAACTATACAACTTTTCAAAATATATTCTTTATATTCAAAATATAATCCTAGGTAAAATTATTTCATTTACTAATTTTTTCAAAATTAGTGTGTCTGTTCGTCTTGTTCAAATGTCTAAGAACCCTCATCGATAATAGTGATCAGGCGCATTGATCAGAAATCCATAAATAACACAACAGATAAATCAACACAAATAATTTATTAGTCACTAACAAATCCGCACTCATATACAATACGCTCAAGCTCATTTTAGGTTGTTCTAACCCTATCTCTAATGAGTCACTCAACCTAAGGTATTACTAACCCTATCTCTGATGAGTCTTTACCCTACAAAAGCGAATGTTCTCTTCCAACCTTCAGCTCTAATACCAATGTAATGGCCCATTTTTCCGTATCCTTTGAATCGACAATAAGCACACATTTCTAAATCAAATTGCATGAATAAGCGGATCATTAATGGTAGAAATAAAATAAAGACAGAACATAATCTCACACTAATGGAATAACATATATTATTTCAGTAATAATATTTACAATGGAAAATTTTAAAATACAATATCAGAGTCTAACCTAGATTCAGCTTGGATAGTTATAAACCTTTGTCCATACAAATGCTGAAAAAACAAAATAAATGCAATATATGTAGCGGATAATAGAATTCATCCATATAATGATGAAGATCTCCAGCTCTCCTTTGGAAACTCCATCCGTCTTCAACTAAACATGAAACAACTCGGATGTAACATTCCTAGTTTTTGAGTCAAATTTGAATTAATAATTAATATAAATTTTGTGTTAAATTTGTGAATTAAATTTAGTTTTTCCAAAATAAATAAAGATACGTGTTATCTATTTATATATATATATAAATGTATTTTTAATTTAAATAGAATTTCTAATTGGAAATCTAGGAAAAAATATTTTGAATAATATATTAATGAATATATATAGATTGAAACTTAAATTGTAAATAAAATTTTGCTTTTAGAAAATTCAAAATGTAAATATTTATAAATAAATTGGATTTATTATAGAAATTAAGTTTTAAGACATTTTCCTTAAAAAGGTTATATAAGATTAAATAATAGACAATGCATAAATAAAAACATAAGTTAATTTAAAAAGGAATATTTTGTAAATATAAAGCTAAAAGGATTTAAAACTTTATATTTTGAAATTTATAGAAACTTGTTTTATAATTATAATAAATATAAATATATGTATTTTGAAAATTTTATTTGAATCTAATATAGTAAATTTTCAATAGTTAATTGAAAATTAAACTTTATATTTTTAAAATATATATGTATGATTATTTGTTTAGTATAATTAGATTTCAAGATCATTTTCTTATAGAGTTGAAAATATATAAAATGTAAGAAAATAAAATAGATAAACGTGTTTTATAAATTAAAATAAAGTAAGGGTTTAAAAATATAAGTGTTTAATAAAATTTATTTAAAGGACTTAAGCATAAAATTTCTTGTATATACAAGTGTAGGAAAGATTTATATCAATATTCACAAGTGTATATAATTAAAATCATGCAAATAACAAGTGTTCACAAAGTCAACAAGTGGCAAAATACACTTTTCTTTTATTTTTGAATTTATAAACATGCATAAGAGAAAAAAATACTAGGCTATTTTCATTTATCTCAAACCTGAAACAAAATTATCAAAAAGCCTAAAAATCAAAGAAGTTCAACAAAATCAATTTCTTAATTTTCAATTCAAAACCAGATATAAAATTCCAGGAAGTAGTCTTTATTAATTAAAACCAAGATCAGATCAAAGAAAATCTTAAAAGCCTGGAACTAAATTCAACTTAGCATCAAACCTGAAAACCACTGAAGAAAAGATTTTTCCATGTTTTCAAATGCCTGAAAGTTCAAGTCCAAGTTCTACCTGAAGCATATTCAATATGATCAACATCAATAGATCAAAAGATATCAGGATTCAGATCAAAAACGAGAATCAAAGCTTTAGTTCAAAAAAAAAATTAATTCATCAATTTTCAGATTTGTAAGCAAATCCAGGTCCTCTGTTTCAACACATACAGGTGTGCAAACTTACCCTTGATCTAATCTTTGACTAGATGTGATGATTTATGTTTGAATGTTTGTAAATGTGTTTTTCATGTATACAAATATATGTGCAAGAAACTAAGCATATCTGTATAAACAGATGTCTACTCCCCTGTTACGATTACAGGCTCCAGTTCACCAATAAAATCCATATCTTCTTATCCAAATGAAATTAGACTATGGTTTCTATATGAAAAATGTTTGAATGTGTGTAATATCATTTTTAAAAATAGATTCAAGCTAAACTAATTGGGAAATATTTTGAAAATAAGAATTTACAGGGAAATTAATTTAAAGTGAGAAAAATCGTTGGATTAAAATTCATGTTTTAAATATATAACCTGATTCGCATTAGGAAATCTTGAATTTTGATGTAAATATTGTAATTTTTAACTTTGAATTTGAAGAAAAGTCATGAGATGACCAGATTTGGATCATTTATCGATTTTCGATGATCAATGCAATGGGGGTCGTCGAGCTTGAAGTTGAGTTAGCTGGAGGCTAGGGGATTCGAGGAAAAATGGTAGTAGATTTTTTTGATGACTGAAACGGCGGCTTGGAGTTGTTTTAGGGTTTTAGCTCAGTTTTCTGTCGAGCCTGTTCTCAGGGGAACTGCATCATGATCGTCGAATCGAACAAGGCCAGTGCAGATAGAATCGATGTTGGAGGCTATGGCAAGAATTTGGTGGAGGTTGCGTGGCCTTTGATGGTCGGTGGTGTCGTTAGTGGGGTGGTTGTTGATCGGGATATTTCCTAATAGTTTTCAAAAATTTGTTCGAATTCGATTAATGGTCGATTTTGTAAATGTGGGTGCTCGAGTTGATTGGGGTGGTCGTCGTTGATGCCCCGGTAGTCGCAACATTGATCAAAGACAGCCAGTTCGCCTGTGCACGTGAATATTTATAAGTGTATATGTATTTTGACAATGGTTCGGGGAAGAAAGGTAAATCTCAGGTCGAACTCGAAGAAACGCGTGAAACAACTCGGGGCAAATGAAGAGGCGAGTAACCCAAAGTTGAGCTCGGGTAAACATGTGTTTGGCACCGGTTAATTGAAATGCAGCAGGGTTTTAAAATTTAAAATAAATAGTTGACTAAGTTTTAAACAATGCAAATGTTTAAATCAAGTTTTTGAAGGCAAACAAAGTTTAAAATGAAATGGTAAATTTAATCAAGTTTTAAGACATATTAACTATGTTTTCAAAAGGAGTTTTTTTAACAAAGTTTCAGATTTTAATTTTTAAGTTCAATATTTAAAAATTATTTGTTTTTAAAGTAATATATGTTAGATTAATTATATAATTAATTTCTAAAGGCATTTCAAATGGAATTTGACAGTTAATTTATTAAGATAAGTGATCAATAAATGGATAATTTATCAACGTAATTAATTTATCCATGTGATTAAGTAAGGCAATGAATTAACTAAGAGTTAATTAATTTATGCGATTGATTGGATATTAATTAGAGGTTGATTATTGATAGATTAATGGTTGATTAAAGGATAATTATAGATTAATTAAGGATAATAAATCAAGTGATTCATTTATTCATTTATAAATTAAAGGTTGGTTACTTAATAATTAAGATTTATTAATTAATGATTAAGCGATGGATTAAGATTAATTAATTAGGATAATTAATTGGAAGATTAATTAATATAAGCAATTAAAGGTAATTACTTAAAGACGATTACTTAGTTAAAAGTAATTAATTAATGGTTAAAGTTAATTAAGTAATTAGGAATAATTACTTATTATAATTAATTAAGGATAATTAAACAAATGGTAATTAATTAAATTGTAATTAATTAAGGGTCAATTAATTAATTAATTAATTATGGGTAATTGATTTAAAGGATAATTAAATAATTAAAGGTTGATTATTTAATGATTAAAAGTTGATTAATTAATAATTAAAAGTTGATTAATTAATTTTTAAAGGTTAATTAATTAAGATGGTTTGTAATTAATTAATATTAATTAACCAGGATTAATAATTTATTCATAAGTGATTAATCTGATTTAAATTAATTAGATGAGTAATAGTCTTACTTATGGATGTTTGAATTGTATGAAATGCTTTGAATTTTTAATATCCCTGATGTGTGATGCTTTGTGATATGAATTATTTTGATTCGAGCTATAATGAATGTAGTTTATTTTATCTATGATGAATGTATATTATTTATCTGTGAATCTGTGAATGGAAGCTAAGCGTTATAGGAATATACCGCTCATCGATATTGATGTGCTTGAATCTGTGATGATTAATGATGTTGCACTATTGTGCAAAATCCCTGGACAACACCATACACACACAAATGTGGATTGCACGAGGAAATCGGTTAAGTCACAAATATTTGAATTAAATATTTTGAAATGATTTTAAAGTTGAATTTTGAATCCAAATGGTTTTCGAAATGAAATTGGGTTGAATATGAAAAGTTTTGGAAAGTAAGTTTGAAATTGAAATTTAGTTTGACTATGATTTATTTTGTTAAGTTTTGAAATTGTTATGGAAATTTGGTTTGAAAGGTTTATACCGGTTATATATATATATATATATATATATATATATATATGGATATTAAAACCATCTTTGAAGTATGTTGAATATATTATTTCAAGAGTTTAAATTCAGCCCAAGTTTATACTTTAAAGGCTATAACTTGTGCATATTTGATCGGATTTGTTCGAAACAAAAAGTATTTTTTTCAAATAATAATGGCTTTCATATAATGAAAGAACTTCCAGTTTTTGTTGAAAATATTTCAAGCTTGAAATGGATTTGTTTGGAAGCTACGAATAAATCTTTGTGAAAGATGGTTGAACCTTTTTTTTTATAACGACCCGCTATTTCAGACTATTCGCATCCGCACATGTCGGACTTGAATAATTCAAAATATCGAATTGTTAATTTAAACTTGGCAAAAGTCAGATATACAGTAAATAAATAATCACATAATCACAGACATAGAGTAATAATATGCAGCGGAAGCAAAAGATAGTAGTTCATGAAGCTACTATATATATAACAGAGTTAAATAAGTTACAACAGAAGTCTCGAATACAATAGTCAAATAGAAGAATCAAAATGCATCACTGGCATCAACTGAATATCTGAAAGCTGGATAGATAGCTGGATCTCTAACCGAAGCTCCAACTCCAAAGGTGAGTCTCAAAAGCTGAACCACTCAGTCTGACCCGAGCGTAAAGCAAAATACAAAACACTCGAATCAGGATTAACATTCTTATATCAATAAATTCAACTCAAGTGAGTATATAGGAATACAAGTAAGCCAAGGCACATTAGGCAATACCCAAGGTAGTGAAACTACCGTTTGCCTGATCCGGACTAGTGAAAACGCAACGCCGCAACGATCGCAACACCGCGAAACAACACTCCCAAAAGTACGAGGGTGCGCCAATCAATAACAAGTAATGAGTAGTAGTCACGGAGAAGTGTGACCCCTCGAGGTGGCTAACCCCATTTGGCTCGGCATGGCTCATGTTTTGGTCATTTCCAATTTGACACAAGTGTCAAGGCTATCCATTATCGTTCTCTTTCTTCAGTCATCACGTACATCATTCCAACCACTTCGTTCTGGGTCGCACTTCGCGTATAGTTATTAAAGTGGTTTTCGGTTTAGACAAAGAGTATGTCCATAACCGATTCCGGTCTCTTTAATAACTTTCGTAATTATTACACTGATTGGTCGTTTAATAAATTTCAAACCAAATCAAATTCAATTTCAATTAGATTTTATAAATCAACATTTCATTTGTCTTTCTAAAAAAATTCCTATAATTTACATTTCAAAACTTCCAAATTACTATTTCAAAATCTTATAATTTGATTTCAATTTTTATTTAAAGAATTCAATATTGATTCATGCTCGTATATAAGCTTCATTCCGAAATCATTTAAATTAATTTAATTTAACATTCCAATCAAATTTAAATTCTATCGATTTCATTCCATATCCTTTAAGCTAATTTATCATTTAAAAAAATTTCATTTAATTTCCAATTCATTAAATCAATTACTTACGTTCAACTTCATTATATCAAAACTTCAAATTTGAATTAAATTAGATTCGTCAAATCAAGTTCTTTAAATTACAAGTCCTACATTATTTTCAATAAATCTCATTTCACTTCTTGTTACAGAAATTCAATTCCATTTATTTAGTTACGTAGTTACAAATTCCAAAACTCAGTTGAAAGAGAAACTTAGTTTCACTTACCCAAGAAGTTCAATTTTATTTATTAACTTACTTAAATTTTCCAAAACTTAACTAATAAAGAAACCCAATTTCGTAGTTCAAATTCACTTATTCAAAAGTTCAATTTCTCTTATCAAAGGATTCAAATTTTATTTAATTATCAAATAATTCAATTTTATTTAATTTTTAAATAATTTCAAACTAAATTAATAATTTCCAGATTCAATTATTAAATAAATTCCAAAACCTAATTTTTAAATAGTTCCAATCTTAATTATTAAATAATTCCAAAACTTAATTATTAAATAATTTCAAACTTAATTATTAAATAATTTCAAAACTTAATTCAATCATTTTTTATTTATTTAAACAATGTTCTTTCATCAATTACTTTGTTAATATTTTGTTTCAGATTATTAAATATTAACATTTTCCTTTCATAAAAATTCAAATTTCAACTTCATTTCAATCCTTATTATTTATTCAAATAAAATTTATATTCTATTTTCATATCAAATTATTGACCAATCGGGTTTATTTAATTCTCTATCCTAAGTCAAGTTCATTTGGGTATTATCATTTCAACCCTATTCCATTTCAATTCAAAATCGAAGCATAGCAAAGGGAACTTGTAGTGTGATAACTGGGATGGTATCAAAGTAAATAAACAAGCAATAGCAAACATCAATAACAATCCAATAATTTATTCAAATAATACCGAAATAATCGTATTAATTTACATTTGTTGTTTATGCAAATTAATATAATTATTTCTATAATCTACACTATCATTTCATGTAGATTAAAGATTATTACACTATTATTTTACGCGGTCCTACATTTGACATTTATCATCTGATTTCATACTATATCAATTATATAACATACATTCAATGGTTCAAGGTGTAATTAACCAATTCTACATGTCAATTTAATTTAACATTTATGGGGTCATATTATACAAATTTAAATTGTCAAATTCATCACTTAAATCCATTTAAATTATTAACTATCCTATATCAAATTCAATTGCATATTATTTATCACTTTATACATTAACAGTTTAACGTCCAATGTCAACATCAAACAATCAATCATTTATCAATCAAACTGGATTATCATTGTATAAAATGACAGATAATGGTGTCAGATGTCACAGGTGAACTGATACAGGAAATAACATAAATAACAGTGTAAATAACTAACAGCGGCATATTTCAATCGTCCTTTCAGTTGAAATCAAATTTAATAAATAAAAGAACATTAATCGTGAGTGATTGCTCACCTTTCAAGGTTAAAGAGAACAGGAGATGACACGCGTACACGAAGAGGAATGGACACAAAAATTGAGTTACGAATCCACGCACAAATTTCCCGAACAAGTAAGATTTGTACGATTTGACGACAAAGCTGGTAGATAGGAATCAATAAGAAAATCAATCAGTTTGATAGAACAAAAAAAGTATCTATAGATATTTTATAAAATCAATATTTATATAAAATTTGAACACCTATTTGGTAAATGTTAGAACTTGTAATATATATAAACTAACAAAAATTTTATATACTGTATAACAAATACTATCAATACTATAATATACTATGAGTATATCACGACACACGCAACCTATATAACAATCATATATATATATATATATATATATATATATATATAAATCCGACACGAAGTAAACTATGTATATTTAAAATTTTGAAATATGCACCACCTTATACTTTATAGCTGCAACTTTATATATAGGTAGATATATAATATAAGACATCCACTTACATAATTTTATGTATAAATTTATACAATACTTATTTATACAAATAGGCAACCTCTAACTAACTAGATACAATAGAGATATAGACTAGCATATAAATTTTATACTTTACAATACTTAAACTGCTAGAACAGTCACATGTAAATCATGTTTGACATATACAAATTCATAAATCAACCTATATATATACTTACATATATACATGCTAGAAAAATGGACAAGGAAAATAGGTATTAAACTTATATACTTATACTATAAACTCGTACATACTTTATAACGATATTTGGTAACATATAGATACCAGTATATAATAGATTAATACAAAAGTGTATATATAAACTTATAAACAAACACATATTGAAAACACCCTAAAAAATATTCCACAGAATATAACTTGTAAAGTTTATATAAACATAACATATATATTACCTAAAATACAAAAGGAAAAGCATGTTGTGGCTAACTATTGCAAATATTAAGCTGAGGCAAGAATCTGAGCGATGGCGCGAGACCAGAGTGGGAGAAGTTGTAACCGAGTTCGGGTAGGCTGGGCCGCGGTGATGACTGGGAACAAGGGGAGGCGCAGGCTATGGCCAGTGCGTGAGCACGCGGGGAAAAAGGCTGGGAAAACGAGGCCATGGCTTGGTCGGTGCGCGACTTGGAGGTCGGGAAAGAAGAAAATAACTATAGGAGGAGCTGTTGAAACGGAGTACAGGGTGATGGTGAAGGAGGCGGTCATTGCTGTGCGCGTGGGAAGTTTTATGGCCGAAGGTGGTTAGTCGGGACATGGCGCAGTCGGTCTTGATGGCGCAGGCGAGGAGGGGCGTATGGGTTTGCTTGGCCTAAGGAAGGTCGGCTACATGGTAGATGGAGGTGGTGGAGGGGAGAAGCAAGGTCAGAGCTTGGGATGTGTCTCGTTTTCTTTTTTTTTCTTTTTTTTATATAAATGGAAGCTTCAGCCGAAAGTGGAGGAAGCTGAAACTATGTTGGAGAGGAAGAAAGGAGAAGTGAGGAGATAGAAACGGGAAAATATGAGGCCAGGCAAACATAAAAGAAGGAAAGCATAAAATATGGACATCATAAAAAAAATTAAACGTGCCTTTTCAACTAAAGATGGCTTCTCATTTTCCAGACGTCAAAACTGATTTTGAGGATATAAAAGGAAGTGCCAATTGGTATAACACGGTGGATAATGAACGGTCACTGGAAATCCAAAGGTCAAATTTGCGAAACCGATACGGGAGTCATTCCGTTGATTTCGTCGTCTTACGAGTTTTGAAACACACAAATGATTATACTGTTGAGATTAGCTCGATGAGACGATCAAAACGGTATACATATATCAGTATCACGTTTAGATTATAAAATTCGAATTTTTATACTAGCGGAAAATGCATGAAAAACACAGAAAAATAAGATCGACGGAGCTAAAAATGTCCGAATTTGGAAAAACGAAAAATAACGTCTTTCTCAGAAGATGATTTAGAATTTTTCTATGTAAAAATATTTACGTTTCAAAAACGTTTTATTTTCATCGATTCTTAACTGATTAAATTGAAGTAAATTTACGCACGAAATAAACTTTCGTATTTTCAGACGAAAATTTACCAGTTGCCATGTTTAACTAGACGCATTACGAATATCAAATTTATATTTCAAAATTTTATCGTTTAAAATTCCACAAAATTTCAATTAATAACGTTATTAAAACCAGTTAAATTAACGGGTTGTTACACTCTCCCCCACTCAAAACTTTTTGTCCCCGAAAAGGAAGGAAGTAGGAGAATAGAAACAACCAGAAGAAAATTGACTTGAATTACATAATAAACAATTAATTCAAACCGTATAAATTTCAATTTAAATAAATTTATATTCAACAATTTGTTTTTAAATTCAAGATTTTCATTAAATTGATTTGATTTCTCATTTATTAATATTAGGTACAAAAGGTTTCTTTCAAATGAAATACAATTTAAATTAAATTAATTCAAGATACTCCCTTAAGTTGATTTAATTCAATTTATTAACTTTCAAAACAGATTTTCTTCCATTAATCACACCTATTATTTATTTATCTTATCATTTTATTTATCTCCATAAACATTTTATAATTAAAATTTAAGTGAATAACATTTATTATACGCACTCACATTTATTTATAAAGGCGATTTATATTGTATATTATCCAATTTTCTTAAATTAACAATTTCAAAGATCATAAATTTGAATAGTCATTTATTATAATCATACTTTATTCGACAAATTTAATTCTTCTTTATTCCAAATTATTATTAAATTTATTTTACTTAATATATCCTATCACATATATATTAAGTAGATTTACATTTATTATAACCACTCAAATTTATTTAAAAATTCCTTTGATATCATTTATATTGTATAATATTCAATTACATAATTATCTTTTGAAAATTTAAGTAAGTTATATATAATGCAATTAAGTATTATCCGAATGAAATTTACAATTCACTTATTTCAAGTTAAGTATCTAGTCAAAAAAATTGGCTTCATTGAAAATCATCTTTTAATCAAAATTTTAAGAATTATTTTCGATTAATTTCAACCATTTTATAACTAAAATATATATATATATATATATATACATACGTAATATCAAATCAAATTTAAAATCTTCAATATCAAGTCATGTTTAGAAATTCAAATCAATTTTTCAAACAAAGTGTAGCAGGGCTACAGAATAGTCTCTCCACTTCGAAACCCGAAAATGAATATCGATGATGCGGCTGTCATCACCGAGATTATTTTCCAGCGACAAAAAAAAGAGCTCTAATTAATCATCTAAAATTCTTTGAAAACCATTTCCATTCGAAAATATTTTAAATAATATACTTTTTAAAACTTTAAAACCATAATTCAAAATTATCGAAAATTAAATTCTCAAATTCTTTATTTAAATTCATTTTAAACTCTAAATAAATTTGTAAACCATGCTTGTATTTTCAATCATTTATGTTGGTAAAATCGTTGGCTTACAAAATAATAAATGAAAATCATTTTATCAATCAATTCGGTTAACTATTTAATTTCAGAATTTTTTTACTTATAGAATATAATCATATAAAATCATTTCATTTTGAAAACAATTGTGTTAGTTTAATCTGTTCAAGTGTTTTGAAAATCCTATTGATAACGTTGATCAGACGAATCGATCGAAAATCCAAATCAACATCAACAACTCAAACAACACAATATATAACATTTTAAATATAGATTTACAAATACACTTCCTCGCTCGACAATACAGAAATAAAGTTTCAAGGCAAGGGTAGAAATTCAAATTTGATGGACTCAAATCGAAGAGAATTTCGATTCAAATATAGGTTTGAAACAAAGATAAGATAATTAAATAACAAAATAGGGCGATGGATAAGTTTATATAAATCGCGGGCAACCTTAACCGGGTCAACCGAGACTTCAAGAATAAGATCAATGCAGAATTCCAAGGTTAATCCATATTCGATCTCAAGAGTTAGAATTCGGTATAACAAACGATATTAGCATCTAAACCGAGGACACAGAAATCTCCGGTGAATCGATGCCAATTTGTAAAGGAGTTTCACCCTTTACAAATCTTTTGGAAATAGGCTAGATCGGTGGTTTATTATAAAGATCATTCGAAGTGGAGTTATGGGACGCGCCAGAATTCAGAAGAATACGAATAGTGAGGGACAAGAATGAATTTCGGAACCGAGGGAACGTTCCAAAAATTCAAAGGAATCGAGTCAAAAGGAAGAGATTCAAACTCAAATGAAAGTGATTCTGTAAATACGTTTACCCTATATGCTAAGTTTTGCCTAGAGCTACCAAAGCTCTGATACCAACCGTAACGACCTGCTATTTCGGACTATTCGCATCCGCGCATGTCGGACTTGAATAATTCAAAATACCGAATTGTTAATTTAAATTTGGCAAAACTCAAATATACAGTAAATAAATAATCGCAGAATCATAGACACAGAGTAAAAATATGCAGCGGAATCAAAAGATACTAGTTCATGAAGCTACTATATATATAACAGAGTTAAATAAGTTACAACAGAAGTCTCGAATATAATAGTCAAATACAAGAATCAGAATACATCAATGGCACCAACTGAATATCTGAAAGCTGGATAGATAGTTGGATCTCTAAGCGAAGCTCTAACTCCAAAGGTGAGTCTCAAAAGCTGAACCACTCAGTCTGACCCGAGCGTAAAGCAAAACACAAAACGCTCAAGTCAGGATTAACATTCTTATATCAATAAATTCAACTCAAGTGAAATAACAATTGAAATACAAGTAACTTAAAGGATGTTGGAATAACCATCCTCTAAGGATCCGTTAAACTATCTACTATGTAGCAGTGTACGCTAAGTAGATAATGTCTATCAGTAATATAAATATAAAAATAGTGTTAAGGCGTTACCTTTATCCCCCTTAACACATTTTATATAAGCGTTATAGTCTATACAGCACTGTAAACTCCACCGTAAACTAGTGGGATATCAGAGAGTACTCCATAGGTATAACACAAAACAAATTCGTAGTGGTCGCGTATATAGGAATACAAGTATGACAAGGCACATGAGGCAATACCCAAGGTAGTGAAACTACCGTTTGTGTAACGACCGTATAAATTCGATGTTTAAATGAATCAAATTAATAAGATTTTTATTTAAATTTAGAAAGGAATAAAAATCTAATTTATCTATATGAAAGAGAATGTTGAAATTTGATGTATCAAGGGTAATTAAAAATTTACAAATTTAATTATATATTGCAATTAATTGTAATAGTGGAAGTTGTCGCATTTGGATATAAATATTAAAATGAAGGCTAAAATAAATTTTGTAAATGGTTACTTAAAACCTATAAAATCCAAATGAATTAGGTAGGAAAAAGATTCTTACCTGGATATAAATTTAATATGAGAAATTTATGAAAGTATTAATTTGATTTAATGCAATAAAAGATCGTGAACGGTAATTGGAATAAATTAAGAAATCATATTAGTGCAAGTTAAAAATTTATGACTTGAATGAGATTCCAATTCAAATAAATCATTTAAATGTTATGATTTGATTTTTAATGGAACATGAGAAAAACAAATGTAAGGATTTGATTAATATATATGTTATTTTTCAGGATATTGAATAAAAATTGGGAATTCAATTGTAATTAATGATAATAACATTGGTATTAGTTAATAAATTAAATTTCAATGCAATACCCATAAATGAATGGAATGAAATGAATGTATGTAAATGTATACTAGGTTATTTATCAAATGGAAAGAAAAGTAAATATCGAATTGATTGATGAATAAATATGCATTGAATAGTAATTGAATGTAAGTTAATGGTAATTGTATAAAATCAGTATAACATAATGAATTGCAATAATTGTGGGTTGATATTAAACGTTGAAATATTATATAGATAAGGATTTAGATGTAATGGATTAATTTATGAAATAAAGGATAGCAACCATATAAAATGTTAAGTAAGTTAATATTGTCATTAATAAAAATGTTACTTTAAGGATACTTAATGTAGTAATGTAAGGTGTAAATGTAAATTACAATGGAAGCGTAACCTTATTTCTAGGTAGAAATTGCAGGTAGATTTATGAAATAGAGTTTATGAAATAAATGAAATTGAATATTTCGTTAGTATGAATTTAAAGGAAAATGGGTTAATTTGATTAAATCAATAAAAGACAATAAATGCAATGATGGTGGGTTATTAATAAAGGTGAATATGGAAATATTGAATAAATTAATCCGTATATATATAGTAAATGGTGATTATTGGATTGTAAATAATAAACTTATTAAAGGTGATCAAGAGTTGTGACCACCAGTTATTATGAGTGATACATACATATTTAATTCATTCAATTGATTTGAAAATCATTGCAATAAAAATAAATTAAATGTTACGTTAAATAAATTTAGGTAATAATGGGGAATAACGTATATAAATTCTTCATTAAATGATGATTTGTGAATATAAAGATGGAAATAAAGTTTATTAATATATCGGAATTTAATTTTGATAAAAGGTAAATTGCAATCAAATGATAAATGCTTAAACGGGAATTAAGCTTTATTTATTCATTTGGATGTAGAATATGATAATTTGAATCTATTGAATTTATTTGAAATTGAATGTTGATTGAAATTAAAGTTGGAATTTGGAGATGTTTAGTAATAGAGTATAAATCCAAAGGAATTCCCATCTATTGGGTACCAATAGATAGGATAATTGAATGAAAGGTCAACTAAGGGATTTTTGCAAAGTTAATTTAAAATTTGTAGATATAATGAAATTGAAATTTTACGCTGAAGTTAATAATTTAATCAACATTTAAGAAACATCTTAAATTGTCTAAATTTGGATAAACAACGAAGGATTATTAAGTGATAAAAAATTTCCAATACTAAAACCGAAATATAAAAACTTGGATTTATTTACTAATTCTTAATTTAATTAATTAGTATAAAAATAGCCATTTTTGTCACGGACTCGGATTTCGACGAAACCAATTTCATCGGATCCGTAACAGTGAATTATTGTAGGGTTTCAAGTTTCGTAGCGATCGGACATGTCATTTGATCGTATGAACGCGAAACGCCTTGATATCGATTTGATTGAAATCAATTTGAAAATATTGTTTTCAGCATAACTTCTTCATATGATGGAATTTGGACGTGAAACTTTTTCCATCGCATTCAGAATATTTTAAAATACCTATTTGGATATATAGGTTTAACAAATTTCATTCCGGGGTCAGAACGGGTTTTTTGGGGCATGTTAGCGTTAGCACGTTTGTTTATCCAATCCATCTATTCAAATTCTGACCTACCTATATATAAGCTCAGTTGTAAACCCTGGCCTCCATTTTTTTTCATTTGATGTACGTTCTTTTTCCTCAACTATTTCTCTTCCTCAAATGGATGCAAATTTCAGATCCAATTCTATTCAAAAATCAAATGAAAATTCAAACATCTCAGAAAAATTCCAAAAAATTATATGCTGACGCTCTCGACGAGCGTAATTCATTGGTGTGATCCGTTTTTCGATTGGAATTTCTATTTTTTCGGAAATAGTAAAACAATTCCATCTGTTCGTTATGGTTTTGAGCATTCAACGGTGGATTTGTGATTTTGTTTCGACTAGAGGCTGCGGGCTTGTAGAGATCGCTGTGCTGAGTTCATCCATGCGGTTAGTTGGGTGTCAAGGGGTCATGATTCGCCATAATAGGCCGAAGTTTTGGGCGACGGCGCGACCGTTCTGGGGCCACCTGAGTTGGCCGCAGGCTAGCCGTAGCGGCGGCATGGAGGGGGCAGGCCGATGACGGCCCTTGATCAGGTCGAAGATGCTTGGTTAGGCGGCTAAAATTCGACGTAGGGTTTGAAGGAGGCGGCGTTGTTGCGACCTGGAGAAGAAAGAACGTGCGGATAAGGGTTTGAACAAGATTCACGTGCCTGGGTGTGGATTTGTGACGTGGCAGGGAAGGATACGCTATTCTTTATTTAATTATTTTTATTTTTGTTTTCATACGTTTAAATCAACATAACTTTCTCATACGAAGTCGTATTTACACGAGATTTTTTTTGTTAGGATCGTAATAAAATTTCAGATCTTTTGACACTGGTTTGGATAGATTTGGAGATAGTCGAATTTTGGGGTTTAAATCGGATTTAAATTCGATTTAAATTCAAAAGGTGAGTGTTTTAACCCAATCACAACTTCTAAAATTTCTTATGTTTGTTAAATTGATTTAAAATTTGAGTAGAAATTTGTTTATGACTGTTTGGCATGTTTTATTCGTCATCTCTGTTAAATCGCATTTATTTAATTTAACTGTTAATTAATTTTATTTATTGCATTTAATTTGATAGTTAGAATTTATTTATTTGCGTACTAACTACATGTCATAGTTATGTTTACTTTTATTTCATATTAACTGCCAGTTAAATTTACATTTATTTTTGCATATAAACTGCTAGTTTAAAAGTAGTTAAATTTATTATTGAATATAAACTGTTGTTAACACATGTTATTTATTACCTGTATAATTTATATCTCTATATTGATGTTGTTTAAATTGGATGATGATTGTAATAAATGGTTGATGATTGATATTTGGATGAATGGATGCTGTATTTTATATTGTATAAACTACAAGTTATCGTGAATTTCATTCATTCGGGATTGCGGTTTGAAATGATATACAACCGCATTTTTATTTTAAATTGCGGATTGAAATGATAAACATCTGTATCACTTGACCATAGGGTAGAAAATTTTATACAGGCATCGCGGTATATATATATATATATATATATATATATATAAAAGTATTTTGAAATGATTTTCTATGGTTTTGTAAAGTAATATATATATATATATATATGGTTTGTGGGATATTGATTTGGTTATTGATAAAGGTTATTATATATATAGTAATTTCTTGTTTTTAAGCTTTGTATAAATTTGATTTGAAGTTTAAAATAAAGTTTGATTTTAAGATCAAATAAGATTAAGCATTTATATAAAATTTAATTTCTGGAGTTTCATTGACTTAAATGAGAATAAGGTTGGAAGATGAATACTAAGTTAAATTGGAATTAAATAAAAAGTAAGAATATTTTAAAGGATATGATTTTATAACTTGATTTTTAGTGTAGAATGATCTAAATGAATATCGGGTTGATTTAAATGAATATATAATAGATTGAAAGATTTTCCAGTTATGTGAAGTTAAAGGTTTTCCTAAATTATATTGAATTCATTAAGTAAATATTTCAAGTCTAAATAATAAGTAATTGAATTTAATATATATGGGATTGTCAAATGAGTTTGTTTTGAAATGGTGAAATATTTAAAGCTTTGAAACATAAGAATTGAAATGTTATTTGGAAGTTTAAATCGATATTCGAAAATTGATTTGTGAAATCTAAAGAAACTATTGTGTTTTATAAAGAATTTAATATTTAACCATTTGAGAGATGGAAATTTTGTTTCGAAGTTATGATTTTCAAGGTAGTATAATTTGGAAATATTATATTCCAGAGTTTTGATTTCTAAATATTTTACTTTGAAAACCCTATGAGTTTGGGAAGAATATATATTGGAAAATAAAATGACATTATATTGGTTTGGGCCTAAATGATATCGTATTGATTTGGGGTTTTAAAAATATAAACGATATCGTATTTATATGGGTTTAAAATGGATATCTTATTCTGGTTTTAAAGTATAATTATTTTAAATGACCGCGGTGTTATAATAATGTTTGGTTGTTGAAGAGACCGGGATCGGAAGTTGTCATACTCTCCGCCAACTCCGAAAACCACTTTAACAACCGTGTACGCGGTGGAGATTCCAGAATGAAGTAGGTTGGTGGCGGCGTTTCCTACAAGGTAAATACGTGGATCCGACTCCCGTGAGTTGGCATAAGGTGGCTAAAACAGGAGCGATTCTCGGGCCAATGAGGTCATTCCTCTGCTCGGACAATCCTCTTCGATATTATACTTTGACTTTGGATTGATTCAGTGGCCACTTTACTTTGATTTTTGGGGGAGTTTGTTCGAGGTGGGCGGTAGCTGCGGCTACGCGTTTCCATCTGCCCGGATAGCAATTGGTATATCTACCCTGGCATTGCCTAGTTGTGCCGTGTCACCTACCATACCGAGCCTTTACTACGAGTTTTTATTTGTGTCGTACCTATGGAGTGTCTTCTCGTAGTCTCCCGATCAGGAGATATGCAGGCACTGTATAGACTGTTGGCACTATTACGTGTTAAGGTGGAAAATGTAAAGCCTTAATGCTATTTTAAAGTAAGTTTATTTTACAATTAGACACTATTATAATAGCGCAATATACTACATAGTAAATAGTTTAACGGATCCTTAGGAGATGTAAATCCCGAGCATCTCTTGAGTTACTGCACTCATATTCACTTCTGTTAATTTAACTTACATAAGATCTTTTAGTTCTGACTCGAGGGTTTTGTCTTTTCAATTCGTTCGGGTAAGTCCGAGCGTTTCAGGATTCGAAGATTTATTCTGGAGGACGAAGACGAAGATTGTAGTATTACTATCTACTATTTTATTCCACTACACTATTTAATTCCGCTGCATTGGTATTTATTGGTATGTGGACTCTGATATTTATTGTATAAAAAGAATCAAATGTTTTGTAAAAAGATTTTATGAACTGTATATTTATTATTATATTTTATCCTTCCGTTGTGAGATTCTGTTTTGTTTTGTTTCTTCCCTATTTTTCTTATTTACCCCATAACAATCCGCCCTTCCATATGGTTTGAATTGGCACGTGTGTCGATTTAAAGCGTGCGAAAAGGCGGGACGTTACATCTGGTATCAGAGCTTTGGTTTAGCGATAAAACTTAGCTTTGTGGGGTTTGACTCTTTACTAATAGGGTAGTAATACCCTATGGGAGTCGCTGAGTGTATATATTAGAGAGCTATTTGTTAGTGTTATAAAAAGGTTTTTATGTTGTGTTAATCTGTTCCGTTTTGTATTTATAAATTCTGGTTAGTGCATGGGACGCTGTGACATCAATAGGGATTTCTAAACACTTAATAGGACAGACCGACATAATATTTGTTTTAGTATAGGTAAATGAAATAATTTTGCCTATTATATTTTCTATATAAAATAAAAAATTTCAAATGATATCTATATTTGGCTGTAATAGATTTGGTTGTTAGGTATTAAAGTGTATAAGTAATAATAGAAATAAGATTGAAAAATAAAGTAAATGCAATTCGGAAATTTAGAACTTAAGTTCCGGGGTTTTGAAATTTCTTTCGAATAAATTTTGGAATATAATAATATTGTTTATAAGTATTTTCTGATATAAATATTTAATATAATTCGGAAAAATTGTTTTAAAGAAAGTTTTGGAGAAAATAAGTTTTGTACTTTCCTCTTTCTCGCTGGAAAATAATTTCGGTAATGGCGGTCGCATCTTCGACTTTCATTTTCAAGTTTTGAAGGGAAAGGCCATTGCAGTAGTTTTACTACAGATTCATTTTTGAAAAATACATAAATTTTGGGTTGTTTTAAATATAATTCACTACAACAAAAACACCATTTAATAGCGTTGAAAAAACGCTATTATAGGCTACTATAGCGTGTTTTGGTACGCTGTATATTAACATGTTGTTATAGGTCAGTGTCCTATAATAGCAACGTAAAAAACGCTATAAGATACGCTATGGACATGGACTTTTCATAGCGATTTAAAAGTGCTATAAACATGATTTGTAATAGCCTTGAAAAATCGCTATGAAGTAAAACTATAGAGTTTTTATGAATGCTATATAACAATAAGTTGCCAAACATACGAAATATACAATAGCGTCCAAAAACGCTATACAAAACAAAATTCAACAGCGTTTTGGGCTGCAATCGTAAATTGTATGCATAAATACAACTACTTTTTATAGCGTTTAGCTGTCTTTTATAGCATTGTTTATTTGCTATGAAAACTGTTTATAGCACTATCATAATGCTGTAGTATATTAAAACTGGGAAAAACCATCTTTCCATAGCATAGTTAAAACGCTATAAGTTTTTATCATTGCTGCTACATACATTCCAGCTTACAATTTATAATTCTACGAATATATTATAAAATTTCAAAAAAACACAATTATCACATTGTGATGTCCGTAATCAAATGGAGACATAAGCCAAACCACAATATATATATATCCATAATATTTCGTAAACAAAGTTTTAAACATTAAATATTTGTGATCTCAAAAAAAAACAATAACAACCGTAGCTAACCCAAATGATACATACTAAAAGCAAAGATATATGTCAATACAAAATACATTAATCCAAGCTTTAGACCGATTTGAAAGAGAATGAATGCAGCAAAATAATTTTTCCTCCCTTGCAACTTGTAGTAACCCCGGTATCATCATACAGCACCTGTCAAAACGAAGCACATAGGTTACTTTTCAACCTAAACATCATCCGCAAGTTATATAATTTTTCATAACAAAAAAGATAAGGAATCTATATGAGCTGATTGAGCTCATGAACTCAGCCTACTAAATGAACTAGTATATGAGCTGAGAATACTTTAGTCGAAAAAAAGAAAGAAAAATCAAAATCAAAATTTTGATCATGCAAATAGAAGAATAATATGACTCCTAACAAGCAATACAAAACAGGATCGGAAGAAATGTTTGTTTGAACCATAACGAAATATTACTTCAGTAATATGTTTCTATTTTTACTTATGGTTATTTTGGTATTATTAATATTATGAAGTATATTAGCATGGCTGTTATATAAATCTAAGGGTTCAGTATTATGAAGTATGTTAGCACGGTATTATTAATATTTTGGTATTATCAATATTACGAAGTGTCTTGTTTTATGAAACTCAAAATGGAAATAATTGTGGCTAAAGCATGTATAAAATCCTGATGAAAAAGAATTCATTGAACATCATTGTGCTTTCTGTTTTCTACTCTACAAAAGATAGATGTACATTAAAACCAAGTCAAATATTTCACCTACTGTACCGTATCATGTGTCTGAAGTCTGAACAAGTTGATGAACTATAGCCATTCAATGTGCTTCTAGTTATCTCAAACCACGGATGGCTCATCCGTGCATGCTTGATAACCTCTTGATTGATGATGTCATGTCTTTTTCCTCTCTCACTGTCTTAGACAGGAACTAATGCTTCGGCTAGTGGGTACGCATAATAAGAACCACTTAAAAAGTGCATATTTGGTCGATACATCCTTGTGAATGAATAGCAACAAAGCTCTCATGTCATATCCATTAATGGGTGAAATAATAACTGGCGAGACGTTGCCTTCGCGGTTGATTAAGATTTTGTTGAGTTTTCAGTTAAAGGAAAGACTTTGCACTTAAAAAAGGAAAATAACATTATCATGCTAGTATCTGTGATTTGATATTAGACTATTGTGAAGTATGCATAATTTAACATTACATAACACGACTCAGTGGTTGAACAATGTGGGATTAGGAATAAGCATATCCTGTTTTACTACTGTGAAGTATGCATAATTTTTAACTGACACATACATTATTTCAAAGTTCTTAAAAGGTTACAACTAAGTTAGAATATATGTGGTTATATCTATGTATTAGTAAAAGTCATTCAGAAAAATAAAGGAATTAGTGGGCTACCTGGTAAGCTTAGCCCAAATTGTTTAGGAATCAACCATGGAAGAATCTTCTTGAAACTCCATCATAGACAAAGTGCAATCCCTTTCAAACAATAAAAATTCCTGAAAAAGAATACAAAATTACTCATTATGGTTTATAGTCTATACAACTGCAAGCAAGATTCATCTATATACAAAATAATACAAAACCAAATTTGTGTATTGTGTACATGTAGCTGATTCTGACTAAATAACCGCATTATCTCAGATTGCGTAGAAGAAACTAGCTCAATCAATTCATTGCGATGATCTGGTGATTCACCTATCTCAGCAAAAGAAACAGCTACCTGCCAAATCGATTCACACATTAAATTGGGAGAAGTGTTGACTATGATGCAATGACAAGTTTATTCTTGCTCCAATGAGACAGTCTGCTCTTTGCAAAATAACTCACAAGTAAATATCACGTCATATAGACAAAGGAAAGAAATTTTTATTTTGAAGTTTAAATGATGTTTCAGAGAACTATTTGAAGTAGATGTGCATATATCATACTTCAATAACTACATTTAGAGCTATGATTGTACCTCAAATCTAGTTATATTGATAACTTGTTCATCATTTTTAGTTTTCCTTGTCTATGGCTAGTAAGATGATAAAGTAACCATGATATACTGGTTGCTTTAACTAGTGATTGGCATAAATAGAAGATCACAAAAAAAGGATGAACTGGCAAATGCAACCTAGTTTCCTCAACAATGACTGATTTCAGATATTATGAGCTCGCCTGCACGCATCGAAGAATCAATTCTAGTATGCAGCATCTGCGGCATAACCCTTTTACTATATAAGTTATTGGGTTTAGCAACATACCTTGCTCTTCTGCATACCATGCATCTATCCGCGATATTTCTATTATCGCACCTAATTCAATCAAGACAGTGAAAAACATAAACAAAGTTCTCATAATAAGGGATCTTACTCAGCTGCTCCAGCTATTCCTAAAACTGAAGATAGTGGACTAGCAGTTGAATCTGAAACTGCTTCAGCAATGCTAAGAACTGATGGTAGATACCGTCGTTTAAATTCTGAAA
Organism: Allium cepa; assembly: GCA_030765085.1. Classification (NCBI taxonomy): domain Eukaryota; kingdom Viridiplantae; phylum Streptophyta; class Magnoliopsida; order Asparagales; family Amaryllidaceae; genus Allium; species Allium cepa. The sequence goes on along the minus strand of CM060928.1, from coordinate 567,282,869 downwards.
CCGGAAAAACAACATCACAACAAAAATCAGACGACGTGCAGAATCAAAACATAGATACCACTTATGAAGACAACAACTTAAACATTCTAATTGATGATTTACCACATGATATAAAGGATGAAACTATAATACTTGCTGCTATTTACTTTTTAAACATAAATACATGCCACAGTAGACAAACCGGAAACATGTTATAACTAAGTTCAGGCTTTCTATTTCTTCTTGAATTCAAAATAAACACATAGTAGGGGTCAGTTTCAAGTTCATCAACGTTGCTGCCAATACACTCCAAAAAAAAATGCAAAGTAAACACAATGAAGGTCGTATTTCAAGGTCCTCAATATTCAGATTACAAAGTAAACAATCAAATTTTGAAATAAACCAACTCAACTAATTTGTGCATAAATGTCCTTCATTGTTACTAATAATATAACACAAGAAGTTGCAAAATGACACAGCAAGAGCTTTGCCTTAGGTTCGTTAGTGTTCAAGTTCAGCTATGCAAGAACAAAACAGCAGTTAAATTCCAAAATATCAAATATACTTATCGTCAATATCCATCACGTTGGATTTTAGATTTAAATTCAATTTAAATCCTATATTTTTTTCTCTATTTTTAGGGATTAAATTTAAATAAACAATTAAACTTGAGTAAAGTTCAAGTCATGTATGTGTATATATAAGTTGTATAATCGTAAGGGTGGATGGAATGCAGGCTGCAGTTGATATTTTAAACCTCATAGGACGACTTTAAGCTAATAAAAGTTAATATTTTGCCTCAAGTAAAAGATGATACCTTAATAGTGCAAATAAAATACTGGATTCTGTTGGTATTAGGTCCATTATTAGACATGCCACAACTCCAGGTTCCACATGAATCACTGCCAAAAAGATTGACGGTAAGGATATATCATTTTTGGAACTACAGTAAGAATTAAATTCAATAATTACTTCACCAAAATAAGATAACCAAGGTAAGGAACTATTGACTGATTTAAAAAAAGAAGCTAAGCAAGCATAAAATCCTATAACTACTCAGCGAATTAATTATTTATTTTATTTAAAAAAACTTCATCGAGCCATAAGTAGTAAATTTCTTGTAGTGATTTCTGTTGCATCAAGATGAGTAGGTTGTTCTTTTACAAGAAAATACCTATTCGGACTATTTACATCATTTTAAGATACTTTCCTTACTCTGTAAAAATGAATGAAAAGAATAATGATAGAAACATGTAGACTTAAATGGAATTTAAGTTAAAACCTGATATATAAACTTTGGAAACGTCTAAATGTTGCAATTGTTGGCAGATGCTTCATCCAGTAAAAAATGGTAAATGTACTGAATTAAAACAGAGGAAAACATCACATTTAATGCATATTGTGCTTGGAGGATGTATTAACCGATATAATACTGCTAAATTATACACACATTGTGCTCGATAAATATTTCTAGACAAAGCAGTAAGCTAGCTAAGTTATATACACATATCTCCTTTTCGCCCACTATATTAAAGGTGCTGACATGTTTGTTAGTTCCACAGAACACAATGCACTGACATTAACAACTCAACTTATCTAGTTACCACTAAGTTGTAAATTACGCATAATGCAAGAATAGAGTTAAAATGTATTTTTTATTCTATGATAGGAAGCTAAAGCAATACCAAGAAATCAATCAAACACAGGAAGAGATTTCACAAAAGAAGGGATTGCATGGTACACATTTGAAGGTATAATCCTCTTGAGCGACATTGTTTTCTATGTGCATGGAATCAAGTAGAAATTCCACACTTCTTCAATCCTATAACCACCTTACTACAACTAGCCAACCGCATTATCAAATTAACTTAATAATTTAATTAGTTAGCGCGGATAAAGTTAAATTTAAAAGGGAAAAAAGAATAGATACATTTTATACAACTTAGCTAACTTTATTAATATTTTATAATTTATAGAAATTATTATTATTATTATTATTCAAAAATTAATTAATTGTTATGAAACTTGGTTTATTTTTATAAACTTATTGTAAAAAATACTACAAAAGAATAAACAAAATTACATGATATCAGTGTTAAGTATCAACTACAAGAAATTATAAAATTCACATGCTTTAAAGATGACAAATACTAAATTCCTTAATAGCTAAAGTATGTGAATGCTTAGGCTAAAAATCACCTACTTTGAAAGATGACAAGTACTGGAAAGCAAAATAAAAGGAAAAAGTTGCATAAGAAATTAATGATTTTTTAAGTTGATTACAGCTGAAAATAAAAGCTTGGGAAAAACTTATCAAATATCACTTTTATATTAGTTAGTTTAGAATTGGATAAAATTTCCTCCAAAACTTAAAAATATCAAATACAAACTACATAGAAACACTACTGAACTATAATTTTAAATAGGCATCTTAGTATAACCCCAATGAAGAAAATAAGACATAAATATGCTGGTTCAAATATCATGTCTATTCATGGACCAATGAACTAGAGCAGTGCCACGCAGTTTAAATTTAGGGACATGGATTTAAGACCCTAATTTGCAAGGTTATATAGAGTAGATATTTCATTTTTCGTGTAACATTTTAAATAAATACACTCCCTTTTTACACTGAAAAGCACATGGAAGTTTTCTATATACTGGGACAATGGGAGTGCTAAAAATAGTAAGATCAACTAAAACATTTCAACCAATACCTTAATGAAAAATCTTCCTCATCTGCTCCACTTTATAAATTCATAGATTAAGACAAACAAATGGATATAAATTACACAAACCTGAGTGTTCAGCTGTTGTAAAGAATAGATTGCAAACGCAGATACATCTGATTTGACATCTCCAAATGGTTAAACTGACAATGTGTTCAGATTTAAAATTTAGTATTAGTTATTAGAACTTAGACTAAAGGATAGCATTATAATTTGAATGGTTGAGTACAATCTATTTCATTTTGTATCATGGGAGTTGAATCCAGTTTATTTATTGATCTGTCTTCAAAATACAGTTATAAAACAGAAAAAGAACTCCTGGATATAAAGGATGATTTTCATTTACATGCAGTATATTAACAATAACAATAATTCAACATCCAATTTACAATAAAAAGAACCAGAAGACAAATGAAGAACATAGTAAAATTTCAGAAAGTTAATTATTTCCTCATTAATCACTTTAGCTCATAAAGGGTGGCACAATCCACATACCTCAAGCCACAAATCAAACCTACATAAACTATTTCATCTAAAAGAATAAAATGGGCTAATTAAAACTCAGTAAGTAATCATAGAAGTGAGAGACTTAAAAACAAATTAAAAAATCCCAAAGTTTCATAACTATTAAACAACAAAATGATATTGTTATTAACAAATATTAAAATAACAAAAAATATTTTCATTATGAATATCTAGTCTGTTTGTAACGACCCGTATTTTTACGGATCGAAACATTGTTAAACTGTATGCTTTAAGTCGTATTGTTCATAAGTCGTTGATGTTGTTAAGCTATATGGAGCTTAGGTTGAGTGGAATGACTTAAGGGATTTGAGTTGAGCGACTTATAGGTTCAACGACCTAAGGAGTTAGGCCATGTAGTGGTTAGGTCGCATGGATGTTGGCTTAAGTCGTGTGGCCGAGTTAAGGTATTGAACCGAGGTAACGACCTAAGAAGATTAGCGGGTTTGTGGCTAACGGCTTAGGAAGATAGGCCGACTTAAGGAATTAACGACCTAAAAGCTTACGGGTTAGCGAGTTACAGAAGCTTAGGTCGTGTGATAGCTTGGGTCGGTAGAGCGACTTATGGGATTGGACCGACTTAGGGGTAATGACTTATAGTATTGGCCGACTTAAGTATAGGGACGACCTAAGTTAGATCGGAGTGTAGTTAGGTCGGCTAACCCGTGTTTGGTTAAGTCGTGACCGACTTATGTTAGGTCGCTTGTTTGGGTGGGGTCGTATCTGTATTGAGTCGCGCATGGTTTAAGTCGTGTGCGTGTTAGGTCCTCTTAGAGTTAGGTCGTACCCAGTATGGTTAAGAGTTAAGTCGCGTGCACGTGTTAGGTCGTGCATGCTATAAGTCGCGTATGGGTTATAAGTGGTTGGTCCTAAGTCGTTAGGTGGTAGGTCGGCTGCATGTGTTGAGTTGATAGGTCGGCATCTCAGTTGAGTCGTTGGGTCGGCATTGGGCTTGGGTCGTAGGTCGTTGAGGCCATAGCGTTAGGTCGTAGGTCGGCCTGGGTGTTAGGTCGGAAGTCGTTAGGTCGGTGGCGACCTAAGGGACGACCGACTCAGGGGGATTTCTGCCTATAAATAGAAGGGGTTCGCCTCACTTTTTGGCACCGGATTTTGAAGCGACGAAGTGCTGCCATTTTGAGAGCTCGACTACAACACTTCTTCACTTCTTTTCTCCTCTCTAATCTACTGATTCCTTCCATCTAAATTGAAGATCAAATCGAAGATCCATGAGCCAAAGTTGAAGATCTTCATCCAACAAAGAGAGATTTCATCATTTGAAGCGGAATCTTGTCGGATCAAGCTTGGTTCTTCGCTGTCCAGATCTGAAGTGGGTTTCTTTTGAGGTGTTTAGGTGATTTGGTGAGTGGTAGTTATCTCTCACACGGACCCAAGGGAGTATATTGGATCGGTGGTTTGTTTATGTGTTAAAGATAGTGATTTCTTCCATTTTCCCTTAAGTATGCATGTAGATCTATCATCTATGAAGTTTTGACACCTATTTTACTACATGTTCACTTATGCAAGTTCATTCATCAAGTTGTAGAGATATTGTTCATAATTTATGCTTGTTGGAATGCATGTTAGATTTGGACTCTTTATTTACGAAATTGCCATTATTGTTGTAATTGTTTATTTAGATCTTGTTTGAATGATTGATTGCTTGGATTAATGTTTGATTTGATTGATTAGTTGATCGATAACTGGATTTGGGCAAGTTGGTCGAAGATGATTCAAAAGCTAAGTGGAAAGGCTCTTGAATAAGGAAAGCTACTTGTGGCATATGAAGCGGATGTTGAAGCTCATATGGATAGATTTGACGATGATGTTGAGATGGGACTTGCCATGATGCGACGGGGAAAACCATGATGTTGAGATGGGACTTTGCTATGATGCGATCAAGCAAGTATGATGTGAGAAAGCCTTGGTTTAATCCAGACGGGATCATTCCAAGCATGTTGATAACTCGATGATGCGATTCGAGTTGGTTGATAATGGTGGGCTCGAGAGGCGCTTGGGCTAGTATGAGAATAGTCGTCGAGGAGGATGACTAGGAGGCTAAGATTTCATCGTTATTGAAGGTTCTAGCATGCTCAAAGCAAGAGTACGTTGGGACAGGCTGCGACGACGTCTCAGGCACGGGCTGCGACGACGTGCTAGTACTCTGGGTAGTTGCGAAAATTCCTAAGCACGGGCTGCGACGACGTGCGGAGTTATGTCTAGAACCGGGGTTACCATTAGCCCTTGACAGGCGGTCATTCAACTAACGGTGAATCAAGGTAATGATAACAGTGATAGCCAGAGTCATGGATGTTTGGATGTTTGGTTGTATCGTCGCTTGGGTCAAGAGCGATGTTTTCAAGGTGCTTATCTGATCTTGGTTTAGGCCTTGGGGGTTTGTACTTGGAAAACACCGACCTTGACTCGAGCGATAATTACTTTGCTTTGAATGTCAGAATTGCTATGATTACTTCTGTTTAGTGTGTCTGGGGGCTATCACTGTAGAATGAGGTGGAGTGGGATGGTTGAGTTCCTATTCCTTTTATCCTTTATGCTCTTTTGGTATGTTTGATAGTTAATTTACTGCTCACTAAAACTGTTGTCTGACTCAAGGTTTTATGTTCAACTCTTATTACCTTGGGATGTTTATCCATGTTGGGATGGGCAGACTAGGTAGCAGGTGACAGGTGCTGTTCTTGGCTACCAACGTTGTTGATGACGAAGACGAGCTGGAGGCTTTTGCATATCGTTTTCTTACTATATGTACTGGATGTTCCGCTGTCGTTTGATACTATGAGTGTTATGTAGTGAGGCTTGATGTATTGACTATTCAAATGATTGTATAAAACTATTATGAGTTTATATGATGAGACTTCTGTTCTATAGAGCTTCACTATGTATATTTTCTATTGTATTTTACCCATGCGCTGTGAGTAATACGATAGACTATTCTGTTTTATCTTACCCTGACCATCGTCCATGGCTGCCTGGCACACCTTTCAGCGCACCATTCCCTTGTTTTAGTGCGGGAACCATGGGCGGTCGTCACATTTGGTATCAGAGCTTTGGTTAATCGATTTTAGCCAACGCTCGCTGACGTAACTACGTAAGAGAGACGTAATTGTATTTTGATGGATGATTACTATATATAATATAGTTGTTTAGAAGGATTTGAACTCCTCATGTAGTTGTTTCTCAATTGTAGATATTAAGGATGAGTCGAAGTGAGAGGCAAGCTGCTAGGGAAAGCCGTGCTGCTGGGGGAGCTACTGATTATGCTGCTATGTTTGAGGCTATGATGACTTCAATCATGAGAAGGATACCAGCCTCGGGGTCATCAGTAGATGTTGGAGTTCAAGTTCAAGCTCCAAAACCAGTGGATTTTGCTAAGTTGTGCAAGGACTATACTGCTCTTGGAGGGAAGGTTTTCTTGGGAACAGAATCAACCGTTGATGTTCAGAGATGGATTGATGCTTGTAGAAGGATCTTTGGTGACTTGGGAATTGAGGATGCAACTAAGAGGAAGCTTGCATCAAGACATCTTCAAGGGAGAGCTTCTGATTGGTGGAATTCTATCACCATTGATACTCCGGAAGAAGAGATTACTTGGGAGCAATTCCAAGTTAGATTTGAAGCTAAGTTCATTTCTACAGCTCAGAAATCTGTTCTGTTTAAGAAGTTTGTGGAGCTCAAGCAAGGTGGGAGACCAGTTCTTGAGTATGTTTCTGAGTTTGAAGCTTTGTCCAAGTATGCCAGATCGTATATTGAATCTCCCTACCAGAAGAATGAGAAGTTTGTGATAGGCTTGGACAATTATCTTGGGAGGCAGTTGGTGGATCATCTGGACGATCCGTTTGAGAAGCTTGTGGAGAAAGCTCTTAGGCACGAGAGTTTGTTTCCTAAGGAAGGGTCTGTTGTTGCTGTGACCAAGGAAGAGTCCAAACCACAACAGGGTGGAAACAAGAAGAGGAAGCAGCAACAGCAGAAGGGTAAGGATGGCCAGAAGAAGCCAAAGGGTGAAGTGATCTGCTACAACTGTCAGCAGAAGGGTCATCTCTCCAGGGATTGCAAGGAACCAAGAGTGCCGGCAAAGTGTCCCAACTGTGACAAACCGGGGCATTTCAAGAGGGATTGTCCGAAACCGAGGAAAGATAAGCAAATTGTGCAAGCTTATGCTTTGGGGGCTGTTCCATCATCTTCGAAAGCTCCTACTGCGGAGGAGAAGGGGAAGAGTGTGGTGGTTCAAGGTACTCTTTCCATTTGTGGTGTTCCAGTTAGAGTGTTGTTTGATACTGGGGCGTCACATTCATTTGTTTGTAATGATCTGGTAGACCGGTTAGGTTTGGAACCAGATATTGTTGATAGACCATTGGTTGTGACTAATCCAGTTGGGGGTTCGTCTTGTTTGTGTATGATATGCCTTGGTCTAGTTGTGTCGAGTCATGATTGCTCTTTTGTTTGTGATTGCTTTGTTCTGAACTTTGTGGGGTTTGGAATTATTTTGGGTATGGACTGGCTTAGGAAGTATGCAGCAAGGATTGATTGTGAGAGGCTGGAGGTGACAGTCGAGAATGTGGAGAGGCGAAAGGTTGTGATACGATGTAAGCATGAAGAAGGCGTCTTCATGAGCTTCATGTATTTGCTGGTTGTTCCACGGGATGGACTGTCATCGGTGCCTATTGTGAATAGATTTGAGGATGTCTTTGACGAGGTCAAAGGGTTACCACCACATAGGGAGATCGAGTTTCGTATCGATCTAGTTGAGGGAGCCAGACCTGTTGTGATGCCTCTTAGGCGGATGGCGCCTAGGGAGCAGCAAGAGTTGAAGGTGCAAGTTGATGACCTTTTACGGAAAGGATTTATTCAGCGTAGCGTGTCCGAATGGGGTGCACCAGTTGTGTTCGCAACCAAAGCGGATGGATCGTTGAGGTTGTGTGTGGATTATCGTGAGCTGAATAAAGTGACTAGGAAGAACAAGTATCCATTGCCGAGAATAGATGACTTGTTTGATCAGCTTCACGAAGCTAAGGTGTTTTCTCAGATGGATTTGGCAACGGGATTTCACCAGTTAAGAGTGGCGAAGGATAGTGTGCCGAAGACTGCTTTCAGGACATCGTCCGGTTTTTATGAGTGGCTGGTAGTGCCGTTTGGATTGACCAATGCACCAACATATTTTGTGGATCTTATGAATAGAGTGTTCAGAGATCAGTTGAACAAGTTCGTACTTGTGTTCGTGGATGATATTTTGGTTTACTCCAGAAATGAAGAAAAGCACAAGACGCACTTGCGGATTGTTTTGGAAATCTTGCGGAAACTTCAGCTAAAGGCTAAGTTTTCAAAGTGTCACTTCTGGAAGAGTGAAGTAAGGTTCTTAGGCCATGTTATCTCTGGAAATGGAATAGCGGCTGATCCCGCTAAGGTGGCAGCAATCCAGGATTGGGTTAGACCTAAGAATGCATCTGATGTGAGAAGTTTTCTTGGATTAGCAGGATATTATCGTGGTTTATCAAAGACTTTTCCAAGATAGCTGCACCGTTAACAGGATTGATGAAAAAGAACCAAGTGTTCAAATGGGATGCTAAGTGTGAGCAAACTTTCGGAATCCTGAAAGAGCGACTGACAAGTGCTCCTGTTTTGACTATTCCAAGTGGGAATGATGAGATGGTGGTTTATACCGATGCATGTGGTACTGGACTTGGAGCAGTGCTAATGCAGAAGGATAAAGTTGTTGCGTATGCAAGTCGACAACTGAAGCCGCATGAAAGGAATTATCCGACTCATGATTTGGAGTTAGCAGCGATTGTTTTTGCTCTGAAGATGTGGAGACATTATCTATTAGGAGTTCGATTCGAGTTGTTTACAGATCATAAGTCGTTGAAGAATCTGTTCTCCCAAAAGGATTTGAATCTTCGGCAGCAACGTTGGCTATAGTTTTTAGCATCATATGATTTTGGTATAGCTTATACTCGGGAATAGGAAACGCAGTGGCGGATGCGTTAAGTCGAAGACATGCAGGATTGGGAGCCATGTTTTCGGAATGGACGAGCCTTGAGTATTTAGCTGGATTTGATTTCAGGCCTAGATGTGAATTGGAACCTGGGATGTTGGCAAACTTATCAATAAGACCTACTCTTATGGAGAGAATTGGCGAGAGCCAAAAGCGAGACGATAAGCTTGTTAAGATTATCCGCGATTTGGAATCTGGATTGAATCCAAAAAAGGATAAAGGATTTGAAGTCGATCGAGAGGGTTGGCTTCGGAAACAAGGACGACTAGTTGTTCCCGATATAGATGGATTGAGAGATGAAGTTCTGAGGAAAAGTCATCACTCGAAGTTGACAATTCATCCAAGTGGAAATAAGATGTATCGGGATATGAAAATGACTTACTACTGGGAAGGTATGAAGAAGGATGTTGGAAATTTTATTTCCAAATGTATGAACTGCCAGTTGGTAAAAGCCGAACAGAAGAAGCCAAGTGGATTGCTTCAGCCATTAGAGGTTCCTACATGGAAGTGGGAGCAGATATCGATGGATTTTATTGATGGTCTACCTAGAACCAGGGCAGGGAATGAAGGGATTTGGGTCATCGTAGATCGTTTGACTAAGAGTGCAAGATTCATTCCTGTTCGATCTACTAGGACTGCATCGAAGTTGGCTGAGTTGTATGTTAAGTGGATAGTTCGATTCCATGGTATTCCGAAGAGTATAGTGAGCGATCGAGACCCATTGTTCACTAGTGGGTTTTGGAAGAGCTTCCAGGAAGTTTTGGGAACCGAGTTGTGTTTGAGTACAGCTTATCACCCCCAAACAGATGGTCAGACCGAGAGAGTCAACCGAATTTTGGAAGATCTTCTCAGAGCATGTGTTTTGGACTTCGGGGGATCATGGGAAGATCATCTTCATTTGGTGGAATTTGCATATAATAACAGTTACCAGTCAAGTATTGGTATGGCACCGTATGAAGCGCTGTATGGAAGACCATGTAACTCTCTGACATGATGGTTGGAAACTGGAGAAAAGCTGATACTTGGGCCAGAAATGATTCGACAGACTTCGGATTGTATAGAGATCATTCGGCAACGAATGAAGGCAGCCCAAGACCGTCAGAAAAGTTATGCCGATAAGCGTCGTAAGGATTTGGAATTCGACGTAGGTAATATGGTTTTTGTGAAGGTTTCTCCTCTGAAGAATGTTATTCGATTCGGGAAGAAAGGAAAATTGACTCCGAGATTTGTTGGACCATTCCCGATCGTCGAGCGAATTGGAAAGCTCGCTTATAGATTGGAGTTACCGGAAAAGATGTCGGGTGTGCACAATGTTTTTCACGTATCGTATCTACGGAAGTATGTGCACGACCCAAGTACAGTGGTTTCTGCTGATAGCTGTGAAGATTTAGAGGTTGGTCCAGTTGTTACGAGACCTCGTAAGCTGCTTCGTGTTGTTGAAACCGACACGAAACAGCTTAGGAGGAAGACGATTACGTTGCTCAAGGTACAATGGAGTGATGATGTTGACGACTGTACGTGGGAGGAGGAAGACAGGATGAAGGCAGCTCATCCTGAACTCTTCGAGGTATGGCCCTAAGGTGTCGTGACATCTCACGAATTTGTAACTTGTTCTAGTCTTAGAATTCTGCATGCTAGGCTAGTAATTGGATGCATGGTTTATTGATTGCTATGGATGGTAGGCATGCGGAATAACTTTGGTTTCTCTTGTTTGTTTGGAATTTCGGGGGCGAAATTCCTAAGGGGGAGAGAATGTAATGACCCGTATTTTTACGGATCGAAACATTGTTAAACTGTATGCTTTAAGTCGTATTGTTGATAAGTCGTTGATGTTGTTAAGCTGTATGGAGCTTAGGTTGAGTGGAACGACTTAAGGGATTTGAGTTGAGCGACTTATAGGTTCAACGACCTAAGGAGTTAGGCCGTGTAGTGGGTAGGTCGCATGGATGTTGGCTTAAGTCGTGTGGCCGAGTTAAGGTATTGAACCGAGGTAACGACCTAAGAAGATTAGCGGGTTTGTGGCTAACGGCTTAGGAAGATAGGCCGACTTAAGGAATTAACGACCTAAAAGCTTACGGGTTAGCGAGTTACAGAAGCTTAGGTCGTGCGATAGCTTGGGTCGGTAGAGCGACTTATGGGATTGGACCGACTTAGGGGTAACGACTTATAGTATTGGCTGACCTAAGTATAGGGACGACCTAAGTTAGATCGGAGTGTAGTTAGGTCGGCTAACCCGTGTTTAGTTAATTCGTGACCGACTTATGTTAGGTCGCGTGTTTGGGTGGGGTCGTATCTGTGTTGAGTCGCGCATGGGTTAAGTCGTATGCGTGTTAGGTCGGCTTAGAGTTAGGTCGTACCCAGTATGGTTAAGAGTTAAGTCGCGTGCACGTGTTAGGTCGTGCATGCTATAAGTCGCGTATGGGTTATAAGTGGTTGGTCCTAAGTCGTTAGGTGGTAGGTCGGCTGCATGTGTTGAGTTGATAGGTCGGCATCTCGGTTGAGTCGTTGGGTCGGCATTGGGCTTGGGTCGTAGGTCGTTGAGGCCATAGCGTTAGGTCGTAGGTCGGCCTGGGTGTTAGGTCGCAAGTCGTTAGGTCGGCGGCGACCTAAGGGACGACCGACTCAGGGGGATTTCTGCCTATAAATAGAAGGGGTTCGCCTCACTTTTTGGCACCGGATTTTGAAGCGACGAAGTGCTGCCATTTTGAGAGCTCGACTACAACACTTCTTCACTTCTTTTCTCCTCTCTAATCTACTGATTCCTTCCATCTAAATTGAAGATCAAATCGAAGATCCAAGAGCCAAAGTTGAAGATCTTCATCCAACAAAGAGAGATTTCATCATTTGAAGCGGAATCTTGTCGGATCAAGCTTGGTTCTTCGCTGTCCAGATCTGAAGTGGGTTTCTTTTGAGGTGTTTAGGTGATTTGGTGAGTGGTAGTTATCTCTCACACGGACCCAAGGGCGTATATTGGATCGGTGGTTTGTTTATGTGTTAAAGATAGTGATTTCTTGCATTTTCCCTTAAGTATGCATGTAGATCTATCATGTATGAAGTTTTGACACCTATTTTACTACATGTTCACTTATGCAAGTTCATTCATCAAGTTGTAGAGATATTGTTCATAATTTATGCTTGTTGGAATGCATGTTAGATTTGGACTCTTTATTTACGAAATTGCCATTATTGTTGTAATTGTTTATTTAGATCTTGTTTGAATGATTGATTGCTTGGATTAATGTTTGATTTGATTGATTAGTTGATCGATAACTGGATTTGGGCAAGTTGGTCGAAGATGATTCAAAAGCTAACTGGAAAGGCTCTTGAATAAGGAAAGCTACTTGTGGCATATGAAGCGGATGTTGAAGCTCATATGGATAGATTTGACGATGATGTTGAGATGGGACTTGCCATGATGCGACGGGGCAAACCATGATGTTGAGATGGGACTTTGCTATGATGCGATGAAGCAAGTATGATGTGAGAAAGCCTTGGTTTAATCCAGACGGGATCATTCCAAGCATGTTGATAACTCGATGATGCGATTCGAGTTGGTTGATAATGGTGGGCTCGAGAGGCGCTTGGGCTAGTATGAGGATAGTCGTCGAGGAGGATGACTAGGAGGCAAAGATTTCATCGTTATTGAAGGTTCTAGCATGCTCAAAGCAAGTGTACGTTGGGACGGGCTGCGACGACGTCTCAGGCATGGGCTGCGACGACGTGCTAGTACTCCGGGTAGTTGCGAAAATTCCTAGGCACGGGCTGCGACGACGTGCGGAGTTATGTCTAGAACCGGGGTTACCATTAGCCCTTGACAGGCGGTCATTCAACTAACGGTGAATCAAGGCAATGATAACAGTGATAGCCAGAGTCATGGATGTTTGGACGTTTGGTTGTATCGTCGCTTGGGTCAAGAGCGATGTTTTCAAGGTGCTTATCTGATCTTGATTTAGGCCTTGGGGGTTTGTACTTGGAAAACACCGACCTTGACTCGAGTGATAATTACTTTGCTTTGAATGTCAGAATTGCTATGATTACTTCTGTTTAGTGTGTCTGGGGCTATCACTGTAGAATGAGGTGGAGTGGGATGGTTGAGTTCCTATTCCTTTTATCCTTTATGCTCTTTTGGTATGTTTGATAGTTAATTTACTGCTCACTAAGACTGTTGTCTGACTCAAGGTTTTATGTTCAACTCTTATTACCTTGGGCTGTTCATCCATGTTGGGATGGGCAGACTAGGTAGCAGGTGACAGGTGCTGTTCTTGGCTACCAACGCTGTTGATGACGAAGACGAGCTGGAGGCTTTTGCATATCGTTTTCTTACTATATGTACTGGATGTTCCGCTGTCGTTTGATACTCTGAGTGTTATGTAGTGAGGCTTGATATATTGACTATTCAGATGATTGTATAAAACTATTATGAGTTTATATGATGAGACTTCTGTTCTATAGAGCTTCACTATGTATATTTTCTATTGTATTTTATCCATGCGCTGTGAGTAATACGATAGACTATTCTGTTTTATCTTACCATGACCATTGTCCATGGCTGCCTAGCACATCTTTCAGCGCACCATTCCCTTGTTTTAGTGCGGGAACCATGGGCGGTCGTCACACTGTTAGTTATAAATTATCAAAAATATTTCTCACAATAATTTGAACCTAAAATTTATTTTGACCGATAAATTTGACTAAAAAACATTAACGATAAATTCCTACGAAAACAAATCTAGACATTTGGGGATAAATTTTACATGAACTAATGATTAAAAAAATTCGTTAACTATTATTAAATCAATCTTTATTATATTACTATCTCGAATAACAAATTAAACATACCAATTTCGATTTGATCCTTATTATACAAATCAATCCTTAATACACAATTAAACAACTCAAAATTAGAACATAGGGATCAAAATTGAATTTGCATTAGAATTTAGAACATAGTTATGCTGTTTGCAAATTACAATACTAAGTATAACAAAATATGTATCAGAAGATGCAAAAGACCAAATTTATTTACCTTTTCAAAAACAAGCAGGCAGTAGTAGTGTTGCAGTAATCAAAACCAAGCACCAACGATCGAAGTCTCAAGTCTGTCATTGTCCAATCGTATGCCACTATTTGGCTATGCCTTAGCTGCGTTGAGGAGTCGCCGTTACCTCGCCTCCATCAATTGAATGGAGCTGGAATCGCTGTCGATTGTCGATTGGATGGAGATGGAATCGCCGTCGCCGAGCGAGAAGCAAATCGTTATTTTGTTTTTAATCTGTTGCTGCACTGGAGTAGGAAGATGGTGCCGTAGATTTTGATGAGGCCTAGAGCGGTTGCTTTAGCTACTTTGGTAGAGGACCGACCCTGCCTGGAGCAAGACGTCGTCGGATCTGGATGTTAAATTGGTGAAGCAAAGTGGTCACAAAAAGGTACCTTGGGCTGCGGATTGTGAAGCCAGAAGTTAGACCATTGAAGAGAGGAGCAAAAGTTTGGTTTTTGTGAAGAAGACATTATGAGGGATTTGGTCTAAGCGGTGGAAAGGGGGAAATAAAATATTTTGCCGCTTAAGTTTTTAATTAGCGGGGTTGAGGATTCAATGTGACAGCGTAAGCATGCTGTATATTTAGCACCCTAATCATTAAATATAGCAACACAGTCACCACGCTATCCCCACTTGCAATTAAAAACTAATTTTGTTGTAGTGATTAGAGATATATAAGTTATAAGAATATATTTATCTATTATTTTAAAATAATTTGAAATTTAACCCGGCATTTAATTCTTAGATTTCCATTAATTAATTGTTTCAATTATTGTAGTGGATTGAAACGTAGGTAATTAATAAATTAAAACCTCTAAAGGAAATAAGAGTTTTAATGATAGGTTATAAATGGTATTAAATGGAATTTGAAATTATAACCTACGAAATAAAGAATATTATTATTGAATTTTAAATTAATCATTGGTAACGATAAAACTTATAACTTGTATAACTTTCAAGTACATTCTAAAAAAAACATATATAACTTACCAAATATAAAAAAAGTTTGAAATGTTTAATAGGAAATGTAATAAAAATTGTACAAGTAAAAGCAGGTAGTGTAGTATTCAATGAATTTGCTATTATAAATGAGAATTTAATGTTATCAACTTAAGTTACAATTGAAATCTTACTATAAGTGAATAAAATTAAAGGTAAGTAATTCAAATAGATGAATATCAACTTAAGTAAATAAAATGGAAATGCTAACAAATTAAACGAGGGCGTGCAATAAATCAATAAATAATTATAATGAGATAAAAAGAACTAGCATGACCTGAGTTAATGAAATTGAATAATTGTAAGTAATAAGTGAGATTAAATGAAACAAACATTGAATGAGTAAATGAAATTTCAATTTTGTTAGAAATATGTGTAAATGATAAAATAAATTTTTTTATGTGGTATGAATAAAAAGAGAAATCAAACAACTGATGTATGAAATAAAATTTATAATAAGTTAATTTGATTTGTTGATTGGAATTGTTATTGTTTGATTTTGGTTGTTGGGTAAGGAAACTTTAACTTTGTTAGGATGAATGAATAATCCATTGGGTTTAATCTAAGACTATTGAGTAAATGATGCACTTGATGATTTATTCTTCATTCCGTACAATATAAAAGTTTTGAACCCGAACAACTATTTGTTTGTTGGTTGAATGGTTGCTTTGAATTTGTTGTGTATGCTGTTGTTAAAGTTGATGGTTGTTGTATTGATTTGTGGTTAGTGATTGAAATCCACTTAAATATTTCAATTTATATAAATAGATAACCCTTAGGATTTTATAAGTGAAATGCAGGCTATGGAAGCAATTGCTACTGCTTTTGGTTCCATAAATTAAGCGTAAATTGGCCGACAAATAGGTACGTTTTCGGATTCCGTTTTATAGCGCTATTATATATTTTTCCCGTGTTGGGATTTATATTATATTGTAAAATATTGTTGTATATTGTTGTATTTTATTTTCTCCCGAGCCTCCCCGTACAAAGGAGACTCTGCCAAAATTTTCCGAAAATTCCGGACTTAGAAATTATTTTGAAATGTTTTTCCAAACTTTATTTATTTAAGTATAAAAAGGATATAATGATTTTCAAATGGGTATATTTTATTTAAAGTAATAAATTTTGTAAATTATTGTTTATAAGTTAAATATTTTGAATAAGATGTATTGTTATTTAGTCTTCTTTTCCCTTCTTTTCCTTTTCGGGGACGAAAAGTTTTGAGTGGGCGAGAGTGTAACGACCCGTATAAATTCGATGTTTAAATGAATTAAATTAATAAGATTTTTATTTAAATTTAGAAAGGAATAAAAATCTTATTTATTTATATGAAAGAGAATGTTGAAATTTGATGTATCTAGGGTAATTAAAAATTTACAAATTTAATTCTATATTGTAATTAATTGTAATAGTGGAAGTTATCGCATTTGGATATAAATATTAAAATGAAGGCTAAAATAAATTTTGTAAATGGTGACTTAAAACCTATAAAATCCAAATGAATTAGGTAGGAAAAAGATTCTTACCTGGATATAAATTTAATACGAGAAATTTATGAAAGTATTAATTTGATTTAATGCAATAAAAGATTGTGAACGGTAATTGAAATAAATTAAGAAATCATATTATTGCAAGTTAAAATTTATGACTTGAATGAGATTCCAATTCAAATAAATCATTTAAATGTTATGATTTGATTTTAATGGAACATGAGAAAAACAAATGTAAGGATTTGATTAATATATATGTTATTTGTTCAGGGTATTGAATAAAAATTGGGAAACCAATTGTAATTAATGATAATAACGTTGGTATTAGTTAATAAATTAAATTTCAATGCAATACCCATAAATGAATGGAATGAAATGAATGTATGTAAATGTATACTAGGTTATTTATCAAATAGAAAGAAAAGTAAATATCGAATTGATTGATGAATAAATATGCATTGAATAGTAATTGAATGTAAGTTAATGGTAATTGTATAAAATCAATATAAGATAATGAATTGCAATAATTGTGGGTTGATATTAAATGTTGAAATATTATATCGATAAGGATATAGATGGAATAGATTAATTTATGAAATAAAGGATAACAACCATATAAAATGTTAAGTAAGTTAATATTGTCATTAATAAAAACGTTACTTTAAGGATAATTAATGTAGTAACGTAAGGTGTAAATGTAAATTACAATGGAAGCGTAACCTTATTTCTAGGTAGAAATTGCAGGTAGATTTATGAAATGGAGTTTATGAAATAAATGAAATTAAATATTTCGTTAGTACGAATTTAAAAGAAAATGGGTTAATTTGATTAAATCAATAAAAGACAATAAATGCAATGATGGTGGGTTATTAATAAAAGTGAATATGGAAATATTGAATAAATTAATCCGTATATATATAGTAAATGGTGATTATTGGATTGTAAATAATAAACTTATTAAAGGTGATCAACAGTTGTGACCACCAGTTATTATGAGTGATACATACATATTTAATTCATTTAATTGATTTGAAAATCATTGCAATAAAAATAAATTAAATGTTACGTTAAATAAATTTAGGTAATAATGGGGAATAACGTATATAAATTCTTCATTAAATGATGATTTGTGAATATAAAGATGGAAATAAAGTTTATTAATATATCGGAATTTAATTTTGATAAAAGGTAAATTGCAATCAAATGATAAATGCTTAAACGGGAATTAAGCTTTATTTATTCGTTTGGATGTAGAATATGATAACTTGAATCTATTGAATTTATTTGAAATTGAATAGAACATTTTATGTTGATTGAAATTAAAGTTGGAATTTGGAGATGTTTAGAAATAGAGTATAAATCCAAAGGAATTCCCATCTATTGGTACCAATAGATAGGATAATTGAATGAAAGGTCAACTAAGGGATTTTTGCAAAGTTAATTTATAATTTGTAGATATAATGAAATTGAAATTTTACGCTGAAGTTAATAATTTAATCAACATTTAAGAAACATCTTAAATTGTCTAAATTTGGATAAATAACGAAGGATTATTAAGTGATAAAAAATTTCCAATACTAAAACCGAAATATAAAAATTTGGATTTATTTACTAATTCTTAATTTAATTAATTAGTATAAAAATAGCCATTTTTGTCACGGACTCGAATTTCGACGAAACCAGTTTCATCGGATCCGTAACAGTGGATTATTGTAGGGTTTCATGTTTCATAGCGATCGGACTTGTCGTTTGATCGTACGAACGCGACATGCCTTGAAATCAATTTAATTGAAATCAATTTGAAATCAATTTGAAAATATTGTTTTCAGCATAACTTCTTTATAGGAATTTGGACATGAAACTTTTTCCATAGCGTTCAGAATATTTTAAAATACCTATTTGGATATATAGGTTTAACAAATTTCGTTCCGGGGTCAGAACGGGCTTTTTGGGCCACGTTAGCGTTAGCACGTTTGTTTATCCAATCCATCTATTCAAATTCTGACCTACCTATATATAAGCTCAGTTGTAAACGCTGGCCTCCATTTTTTTTTCATTTGTTGTACGTTCTTTTTCCTCAACTCTTTCTCTTCCTCAAATGGATGCAAATTTCAGATCCAATTCTATTCAAAAATCAAATGAAAATTCAAACATCTCAGAAAAATTCCAAAAAATTATATGCTGATGCTCTCAACGAGCGTAATTCAATGGTGTGGTCCGCTTTTCGATTGGAGTTTCTGATTGTCCGAAAATAGTAAATCAATTCTAGTCGTTCGTTATGGTTTTGAGCATTCAACGGTGGATTTGCGATTTTGTTTCGATCAGAGGCTGCGGGCTTGTAGAGATCCTTGTGCTGAGTTCATCCATGCAGTTAGTTGGGTGTCAAGGGGTCATGATTCGCCATAATAGGCCGAAGTTTTGGGCGATGGCGCGACCATTCTAGGGCCACCGGAGATGGCCGCAGGCTAGCCGTAGCAGTGGCATGGAGGGGGCAGGCCGATGACGGCCCTTGATCAGGTCGAAGATGCTTGGTTGGGCGGCTAAAATTCGAAGTAGGGTTTGAAGGAGGCGGCGTTGTTTTGACCTGGAGAAGAAAGAACGCGTGGATAAGGGTTTGAATAAGATTCACGTGCCTGGGTGTGGATTTGTGACGTGGCAGGGAAGGATACGCTATTCTTTATTTAATTATTTTTATTTTTGTTTTCATACGTTTGAATCAACATAACTTTCTCATGCGAAGTCGTATTTAAACAAGATTTTTTTTGTTAGGATCGTAATAAAATTTCAGATCTTTTGACGCTGGTTTGGACAGATTTGGAGATAGTCGAATTTTTGGATTTAAATCGGATTTAAATTCGATTTAAATTCAAAAGGTGAGTGTTTAACCCACTCACAACTTCTAAAATTTCTTATGTTTGTTAAATTGATTTAAAATTTGAGTAGAAATTTGTTTATGACTGTTTGGCATGTTTTATTCGTCATCTCTGTTAAATCGCATTTATTTAATTTAACCGTTAATTAATTTTATCTATTGCATATAATTGGACAGCTAGAATTTATTTATTTGCGTATTAACTGCATGTCATAGTTATGTTTATTTTTATTTCATATTAACTGCCAGTTAAATTTACATTTACTTTTGCATATAAACTGCTAGTTTAACAGTAGTTAAATTTATTATTGAATATAAATTGTAGTTAACATATGTTATTTATTACCTGTATAATTTATATGCTCTATATTGATGTTGTTTAAATTGGATGATGATTGTAATAAATGGTTGATGATTGATATTTGGATGAATGGATGTTGTATTTTATATTGTATAAACTGCAAGTTATCGTGCATTTCATTCATTCGGGACCATAGGGTAGAAATTTTTTACAGGCACCGCGGTATTAATATATAAAAGTATTTTGAAATGATTTTCTATGGTTTTGTAAAGTTATATATATATGGTTTATGGGATATTGATTTGGTTATTGATAAAGGTTATTATATATATAGTAATTTTCGGTTTTTAAGCTTTGTATAAATTTGATTTGAAGTTTAAAATAAAGTTTGATTTTAAGATCAAATAAGATTAAGCATTTATATAAAATTTAATTTCTGCAGTTTCATTGACTTAAATGAGAATAAGGTTGGAAGATGAATAATAAGTTAAATTGGAATTAAATAAAAAGTTAGAATTTTTTTAAAGGATATGATTTTATAACTGTATTTTTGGTGTAGAGTGATCTAAATGAATATCGGGTTGATTTAAATGAATATATAGTAAATTGAAAGATTTTCCAGTTATGTGAAATTAAAGGTTTTCCTAAATTATATTGAATTCATTAAGTAAATATTTCAAGTCTAAATAATACGTAATTGAATTTAATATATATGGGATTGTCAAATGAGTTTGTTTTGAAATAGTGAAATATTTAAAGCTTTGAAACATAAGAATTGAAATGTTATTTGGAAGTTTAAATCGATATTCAAAAATTGATTTGTGAAATCTAAAGAAACTATTGTGTTTTATAAAGAATTTAATATTTAACCATTTGAGAGATGGAAATTTTGTTTTGAAGTTATGATTTTCAAGGTAGTATAATTTGGAAATATTGTATTCCAGAGTTTTGATTTCTAAATATTTTACTTTGAAAACCCTATGAGTTTGGAAAGAATACATATTGGAAAATAAAATGACATTATATTGGTTTGGGCCTAAATGATATCGTATTGATTTGGGGTTTTAAAAATATAAACGATATCGTATTTATATGGGTTTAAAATGGATATCTTATTATGGTTTTAAAGTATAATTATTTTAAATGACCGCGATGTTATAATAACGTTTGGTTGTTGAAGAGACCGGGATCGGAAGTTGTCATACTCTCTGCCAACTCCGAAAACCACTTTAACAACCGTGTACGCGGTGGAGATTCCATAATGAAGTAGGTTGGTGGCGGCGTTTCCTACAAGGTAAATACATGGACCTGACTCCCGTGAGTTGGCATAAGGTGGCTAAAACAGGAGCGATTCTCGGGCCAATGAGGTCATTCCTCTGATCGGACACTCCTCTTCGATATTATACTCTGACTTTGGATTGATTCAGTGGCCACTTTACTTTGATTTTTGGGGGAGTTTGTTCGAGGTGGGCGGTAGCTGCGGCTACGCGTTTCCATCAGCCCGGATAGCAATTGGTATATCTACCCTGGCATTGCCTAGTTGTGCCGTGTCACCTACCATACCAAGCCTTTACTACGAGTTTCTATTTGTGTCGTACCTATGGAGTGTCTTCTCGTAGTCTCCCGATCAGGATATATGCAGGCACTGTATAGACTATTGGCACTATTACGTGTTAAGGTGGAAAATGTAAAGCCTTAACGCTATTTTAATGTAAGTTTATTTTACAATTAGACACTATCATAATAGCGCAATATACTACATAGTAAATAGTTTAACGGATCCTTAGGAGATGTAAATTCCGAGCATCTCTTGAGTTGCTGCACTCATATTCATTTCTGTTAATTTAACTTACATAAGATCTTTTAGTTCTGACTCGAGGGTTTTGTCCTTTCAATTCGCTCGGGTCAGTCCGAGCGTTTCAGGATTTGAAGATTTATTCTGGAGGACGAAGACGAAGATTGTAGTATTACTATCTACTATTTTATTCCAATACACTATTTAATTCCGCTGCATTGGTATTTATTGGTATGTGAACTCTGATATTTATTGTATAAAAAGAATCAAATGTTTTGTAAAAAGATTTTATGAACTTTATGTTCATTATTATATTTTATCCTTCCGCTGTGAGATTTTGTTTTGTTCTGTTTCTTCCCTATTTTTCTTATTTACCCCATAACATTCCGCCCTTCCGTATGGTTTGAATTGGCATGTGTGTCGATTTAAAGTGTGCGAAAAGGCGGGACGTTACAGTTTGCCTGATTCGGACTGGTGAAAACGCATCGCCGCAACGATCGCAACACCGCGAAACAACACTCTCAAAAGTACGAGGGTGCACCAATTAATAACAAGTAATAAGTAGTAGTTACGAAGAAGTGTGTCCACTCGAGGTGGCTAACCCCATTTGGCCTGGCACGGCTCCTGTTTTAGTCATTTCCAATTTGATACAAGTGTCAAGGCTATCCATTATCGTTCTCTTTCTTCAGTCATCACGTACATCATTCCAACCACTTCATTCTGGGTCACACTCCGCGTATAGTTATTAAAGTGGTTTTCGGTTTAGACAGAAAGTATGTCCATAACCGATTTCGGTCTCTTTAATAACTTTCGTAATTATTACACCGATTGGTCGTTTAATAAATTTCAAACCAAATAAAATTCAATTTCAATTAGAATTTATAAATCAACATTTCATTTGTCTTTCTAAAACAATTCCTCTAATTTACATTTCAAAACTTTCAAATTACTATTTCAAAATCTTATAATTTTTATTTCAATTTTTATTTAAACAATTCAATATTGATTCATGTTCGTATATAAGTTTCTTTCCGAAATCATTTAAATTAATTTAATTTAACATTCCAATCAAATTTAAATTCATTTATCGATTTCATCCAATATTCTTTAAGCTAATTTATCATTTAAACAATTTTCATTTAATTTTCAATTCATTAAATCAATTACTTACGTTCAACTTCATTATATCAAAACTTCAAATTTGAATTAAATTAGATTCGTCAAATCAAGTTCTTTAAATTACAAGTCCTACATTATTTTCAATAAATCTCATTTCATTTCTTATTACAGAAATTCAATTCCATTTATTTAGTTACTTAGTTACAAATTCCAAAACTCAGTTGATAGAGAAACTTAGTTTCAGTTCAATTTTATTTATTAACTTACTTAAATTTTCCAAAACTTAATTAATAAAGAAACCCAATTTCGTAGTTCAAATTCACTTGTTCAAAAGTTCAATTTCTCTTATCAAAGGATTCAAATTTTATTTAATTATCAAATAATTCAATTTTACTTAACTATTAAATAATTTCAAACTAAATTAATAATTTCAAGATTCAATTATTAAATAAATTCCAAAACCTAATTTTTAGATAGTTCCAATCTTAATTATTAAATAGTTCCAAAACTTAATTATTAAGTAATTTCAAACTAAATTATTAAATAATTTCAAAACATAATTCGATCATTTTTTATTTATTTAAACAATGTTCTTTCATCAATTACTTTATTAATATTTTGTTTCAGATTATTAAATATTAACATTTTCCTTTCATAAAAATTCAAATTTCAACTTCATTTCAATCCTTATTATTTATTCAAATAAAATCTTTATTTTATTTTTATATCAAATTATTGACCAATCGGGTTTATTTAATTCTCTATCCTAAGTCAAGTTCATTTGGTATTTATCATTTCAACCCTATTCCATTTCAATTCAAAATCGAAGCACAGCAAATGGAACTGGTTGTGTGATAACTGGGATAGTGTCAAAGTAAATAAATAAGCAA
Organism: Allium cepa; assembly: GCA_030765085.1. Taxonomy (NCBI): domain Eukaryota; kingdom Viridiplantae; phylum Streptophyta; class Magnoliopsida; order Asparagales; family Amaryllidaceae; genus Allium; species Allium cepa. The sequence continues at coordinate 567,259,131 of CM060928.1, read as the reverse complement.
TAGAAAACATCAATAACAATCCAATAATTTATTCAAATAATCCCAAAATAATCGTATTAATTTACATTTGTTGTTTATGCAAATTAATATAATTATTTCTAGAATCTACACTATCATTTCATGTAGATAAAAGATTATTACACTATTATTTTACGCGGTCCTACATTTGACATTTATCATCTGATTTCATACTATATCAATTATATAACATACATTCAATGGTTCAAGGTGTAATTAACCAATTCTACGTGTCAATTTAATTTAACATTTAAGGGGTCATATAATACAAATTTAAATAGTCAAATTTGTCATATAAATCCATTTAAATTATTAACTATCCTATATCAAATTCAATTGCATATTATTTATCACTTTATACATTAATAGTTTAACGTCCAATGTCAACATCAAACAATCAATCATTTATCAACCAAACTGGATTATCATTGTATAAAATAACAAATAATGGTGTCAGATGTCACAGGTGAACTGGTATAGGTAATAACATAAATAACATTGTAAATAACTAACAGTGGCATATTTCAATCGCCGTTTCAATTGAAATCTAATTTAATAAATAAAATAACATTAATCGTGAGTGATTGCTCACCTTTCAAGGTTAAAGAGAACAGGAGATGACACGGGTACACGTAGAGGAATGGACGCAAAAATTGAGTTACGAATCCACGCACGAATTTCCTGAACAAGTTAGATTTGTACGATTTGACAAAAAAGCTGGTAGATAGGAATCAATGAGAAAATCAGTCAGTTTGATAGAACAAAAAAATGTATCTATAGATATTTTATAAAATCAATATTTATATAAAATTTGAACACCTATTTGTTTAATGTTAGAACATGTAATATATATAAACTAACAGAAATTTTATATACTATATAACAAATACTATCAATACTATAATATACTATGAGTATATCACGACACAAGCAACCTATATAACAATCATATATATATAAATCCGATACGAAGTAAACAATGTATATTTAAAATTTCGAAATATGCACCACCTTATACTTTATAGCTGCAACTTTATATATAGGTAGATATATAATATAAGACATCCACTTACATAATTTTATGTATAAATTTATACAATACTTACTTATACAAATAGGCAACCTCTAACTAACTAGATACAATATAGATATAGACTAGTATATAAATTTTATACTTTACAATACTTAAACTGCTAGAACAATCATGTGTAAATCATGTCTGACATGTACAAATTTATAAATCAACCTATATATATACTTACATATATACATGCTAGAAAACTAGACAAGGAAAATAGGTATTAAACTTATATACTTATACTATAAACTCGTACATACTTTAAAACGATATTTGGTAACATATAGATACCAGTATATAATAGATTAATATAAAATTGTATATATAAACTTATAAACAAACACATATTGAAAAACCCTAAAAAAAATTCCATAGAATATAACTTGTAAAGTTTATTTAAACATAACATACATATTACCTAAAATACAAAAGGAAAAGCATGTTGTGGCCAACTATTGCAAGTATTAGGCTAAGGCAAGAATCTGAGCGACGATGCGAGACCGGGGAGGGAGCAGTTGTAACCGAGTTCTGTTCGGCTGGGCCGCGGTGATAACTGGGAACAAGGGGAGGCGTAGGCTATGGCCAGTGCGTGAGCATGCGGGGAAAAAGGCTGGGAAAATGAGGCCAAGGCTTGGTCGGTGCGCAGCTTGGAGGTTGGGAAAGAAGAAAATAACTGTCGGAGGAGCTGTTGAAATGGAGTATAGGGTGATGGTGAAGGAGGCGGTCACTGCTGTGTGCTTGGGATGTTTTGTGGCCGAAGCTGGTTATTCGGGGCATGGCGGAGTCGGTCTTGATGGCGCAGGCGAGGACGGGCTTATGGGTTTGCTTGGCCTAGGGAAGGCCGGCTACATGGTAGATGGAGGCGGTGGAGGGGAGAAGCATGGTCCGAGCTTAGGCTGTGTCTTGTTTTCTTTTTTTGTTTTTTATATATATGGAAGCTTCAGCCAAAAGTGGAGGAAGCTAAAACTATGTTGGAGAGGAAGAAAGGAGAAGTGAGGAGATAGAAATGGGAAAAATGAGGCCAGGCAAACATAAAAGAAGGAAAGCATAAAATATGGACATCACAAAAAAATTAAACGTTCCTTTTCAATTAAAGATGGCTTCTCATTTTCCAGATGTCAAAACTGATTTCGGGGATATAAAAGGCAGTGCCTATTCGTATAACGCGGTGGATAATGAATGGTCACTGGAAATCCAAAGGTCAAATTTGCGGAACCGATAGGGGAGTCATTCCATTGATTTCGCCGTCTTTCGGGTTTTGAAACACACAAATGATTATACTGCTGAGTTCAGCTCGATGAGACGATCAAAACGGTATACATACATCAGTAGTACGTTTGGATTATAAAATTCGAATTTTTATACTATTGGAAAATGCATTAAAAATGCAGAAAAATAAGATCGACGGAGGTAAAGATGTCCGAATTTGGAAAAACGAAGAAAAACGTCTAGCTCAGAAGATGATTTAGAATTTTTCTATGTAAAAATATTTAGGTTTCAAAAACGTTTTATTTTCATCGATTCTTAACTGATTAAATTGAAGTAAATTTACGCACGAAATAAAATTTCATATTTTCGGACGAAAATTTACCAATTTCTATGTTTAACTAGGCGCATTCCAAATATCAAATTTATATTTCAAAATTTTATCGTTTAAAATTCCATAAAATTTCAATTAATAACGTTATTAAAACCAGTTAAATTTACGAGTTGTTACATTTGAAAATTGAAGAGGATCTTAAAGGTATATCTTTTGTATAAAAGATTTAGAATTGAAATAGTTTCGAAAACTCTGAATGAATCTTTGTGAAAGATTGGTGAACTTTGTGAAGTGAAACTTTTTGTTCAAAGATTTGAAAATGGTAATTTTTTTAAACCGTTTGAAGAAAGGTTTTGGGTAATAATTCATGACTTAACTAAGATCCCAATATCCATATGTTTTTAAATATTGCGCTCATTATTCGGTTTAGCCGAGCGAGGACCTTGTGTCATATAATCCATTTCGAATAATGATACAATGTAAAGGGATAGCGTTTGAAAACCGATGGTGAAGACCGGATATTTTTTAGAATGAAAGGATAACCCGTCGAATGTCTCTGCACTGAGTCGCGCCGGTATAGAGATCTCCATGTGTGATGGAGAGTCCGATCGGGATTGTGAATACACGGATTGCAAGGGCTTCTTGTGAAGTGCCTTCGGTTCTATTCAAACCCGGAACAGACTTGTATAGATGTATGTCTGTCGTTACACTTTGAGATGTAAAGCTGGTTTCTATTAAATACATTTTTGTTTGGTGGCGAAGAATTTATTCTCTTAGCTTAACACCCTTTTCTGAGACGTACGAGCTCAGAGATTATGTAGTTGATGGTTACTAGTGATACATTCCCAATTTGGTAAGGTGGCATACGAAGTGCTGCTGATCATTTGTTGATCGGAGCATGGCTTTTGTGTAAAGCGTAGTTTTGTGGACGAGACTTCATCAGGACCTCACAACCCGAAAATGGTCGAAACAGGAAGAATGCAATAAGATGATTTAGGGGTCGTGCCCCTAGGGTATGTCAATTTCTTCTAGATGGAGGTGGTATCATGGTATGGAGCCCAGATATTTAACTTATGTGGTTACTGCAAATTTATTACTTTGTGGTTGCTGGTGTCGAGCGCTCGGATAAAGGTTGGTTACACTGAGGATGACATACTAGTAGGTGTTACTTCTAGGCAGGGGTGACCCGGCCTTGTGTTGGCAGAGATCGGGGTAGGTTCTCGAGGCGTCTCTCCAGATGCATACCCATGTGGTAATAGGAAGTTCCTTAGCCTGACCAATTGTTGGAAATCCAATCTCCAATACGTGCCTTGTATGGTTTTAGTTGTATAACGTGCCATTCACTTATGGTGGTCACCACTGTTTAGATGGTAGCTATAGTAGGCATAATTCGAAATGTCTATACTGGCTAAGATTAATATTATACTTTCAAAAGGTTTTCTGCACCATGCACTAATAATAATATCAAACGATTTTTGCGTATCAAGCGTGCTTGACTATCATAAGGAGAAATCTTCTCTAATTGTGCGCTTGCATTATGTGTGTGGCGAGAGGCCTTATGGTAGTTTCATTTTTCAAAAACCACTGCAGATTTCAATATTAAATTCTTTCGTTGTTTTTTCTTGTTTAAAACTATTTTTAATTGCTCACACCAGTCTCACGACTGACCTGGAGTTTATTGTTCCTTATATAAACTCTGAGTGCCCACAATTTTCCATATGGGCAGTCTAGAGTAAGATTTACAGATAATCAGCTAGTAGATGTAGATTCGATATCTTAGGAGTCCTTGGATTTGGCAATCACATTTGCTACATTTGGACTAACCTTGCTTAGTTCTACGTGATGGTGGTTCGAGCTTGTGGTTTGGATATAAATGCTTTTGGATTGGAGTCTTCAAAGCTTTTGGGATGAGCTATTTGGTTTTGGAGCATTAGAGATGGAGTTGCAATTTGGATGTTGGATCTCTTTAAAGCTTTTGTTGTTGGTGTTGTCTTTTCCGCCGTGTATATTGTCTCTAATAGTGCTGATATTCATTTGTATCAGATGTTGTATCTATTGTATATCAATGATATATTCATTTTCTTTCGTTGTGTTGTCAAACCTAATGTGTTATAAGCTCCAGCGAATCGAATTGAACGTTTGAATCTGTGGCATTCGAATACGGGTGAAGTATGGATGTCGATTTACGAACGCGAAAATCCAGGTCGTCACATTTGATATCAGAGACGGAGGTTGAAACTTTAGCTCAAGAGTATAACATATTAGGTAGCTCATTAGAGATAGGGTGAAGTATACCCTAGAATGAGTACATCCCTAAGATATCCTTCTGTATGGTGAAGTATACCTTAGAATGAGTATATCCTTAAGATATCCATCTGTACCCTTAGTAAATTCTCTTACTATCCACCGATAGTATGTATGAGTGCAAAAAAAGAAAAGATACGGGATAAGGAGTACCACTACAAATGGTCAATACCCTGCAACAACGGAAATAATATTTTCCCATCAATTCTCTTTTTGATTCGTCATCCGATATCAGTTCTTTAAAGGCTTCGTGGCAGCTCATGGGAGAAACTTTGGTGTGGTGATGGCCCTACGAATCATTATAGAAAAGGTTCTAATTCTTATTTTGTATTCTTTCCGTCAATTTCTATCATTTTTAACTTTAATGAATTAAAATTTTAAATTGAAGTAATTGGTTAATAAAATAGGAAGCTAAAAGCTAGATTGTATCAATAAAATGAATTTGATCAAAACCAAATTTGAAAATTTTGTTGTGATTTCTTGTAAGGACCAAAGTTCGAAGAGGGACAAGTTGGTGTATAACTTGGGATATTCCAACCTAGATTGTGTATCCATTGTCTGTTCTTTAGGGTCCAGATTTATTCTACGAGTGGTTAGTTATCCTTCGGACTAACCAATACCCCTGCATATTTCATAGACCGGATGACCCGAGTATTTTGTGAAATATTGAATAGATTCATTCTCATATTTATTGATAATATTCTGATCTGATAAGCCAAATGCAGAATAAATATTCAGCTTGATCTGAAAAACTGTTTCTCTTCATTGTGTGTACATCTTTTTTTCATTTGTCTCCCTGTCTAGCGAATTTCGGGGTTGAAATTTTCTTAAGAGGGGGAATCTATAACATTCCCCTTTTTGAGTCAAATTTGAATTAATAATTAATATAAATTTGGGTTAAAATTATGATTTAAATTTAGTTTTTCCAAAGTAAATAAAGATATATGTTTTTTATTTTTATATGTATATAAATGGATTTTTAATTTAAATAGAATTTCTAATTGGAAATCTAGAAAAAATATTTTGAATAATATATTAATGAATATATATATATATATTGAGAGTTAAATTGTAAATAAAATTTTGATTTTAGAAAATTCAAAATGTAAATATTTATAAATAAATTGGATTTATTATAGAAATTAAGTTTTAAAACATTTTCCTTAAAAAGGTTATATAAGTTTAAATAACAGAAAAGGCATAAATATAAAACATAAGTTAATATAAAAAGGAATGTTTTGTAAATATAAAGCTAAATGGATTGAAAACTTTATATTTTGAAATTTATAGAAACTTGTTTTCAAATTATAATAAATATAAATATATGTATTTTGAAAATTTTATTTGAATCTAATATAGTAAATTTTCAAAAGTTATTTGAAAATTAAACTCTATATTTTTAAAATATATATGTATGATTATTTGTTTAGTATAATTAGGATTCAAGATCACTTTCTTATAACGTTGAAAATATATAAAATGTAAGAAAACAAAATAGATAAACATGTTTTATAAATTAAAATAAAGTAAGGCTTTAAAAATGTAAGTGTTTAAACATGTTTTATAAATTAAAATAAAGTAAGGCTTTAAAAATATAAGTGTTTAGTAAAATTTATTTAAAGGACTTAAGTATAAAATTACATGTATTTACAAGTGTAGGAAAGATTTATATCATACATTCACAAGTGTAAATAATTTAAATCATGCAAATAACAAGTGTTCACAAAGTTAACAAGTGGAAAAATACACTTTTCTTTTATTTTTGAATTTATAAACATGAATAAGAGAAAAAAATACCAGGCTATTTTCATTTGTATCAAACCTGAAACAAAATTATCAAAAAGTTTGAAAATCAAAGCAGTTCAACAAAATCAAGTTCTTGGTTTTCAATTCAAAACCAGATATAAAATTCCAGGAAGCAACCTTCATTAATTAAAACCAAGATCAGATCAAAGCAAATCTTAAAAGTCGGGAACTAAATTCAACTTAGCATCAAACCTGAAAACAACTGAAACAAAGATTTTTTCCAAGTTTTCAAATGCTTGGAAGTTCAAGTCCAAGTTCAACCTGAAGCATCTTCAATCTGATCAACATCAACAGGTCAAAAGATATCGGGATTCAGATCAAAAACGAGAATCAAAGATTTAGTTCAAAAAAAATTAAATTCATCAATTTTCAGATTTGAAAGCAAATCATGGTCCTCTATTTCAACACATACAGGTGAGCAAACTTACCTTTGATCTAATCTTTGACTAGATGTGATGATTTATATTTGAATGTTTGTAAATGTGTTTTGCATGTATACAAATGTATGTGCAAGAATCCGAGCATGTTTGTATAAACAGATATCTACTCCTCTGTTATGATTGCAGGCTCCAGTTCACCAATAAAATCCATATCTTCTTATCCAAATGAAATAAGACTATGGTTTCTATATGAAAAATGTTTGAATGTGTGTAATAGCATTTTTAAAAATAGATTCAAGCTAAACTAATTGGGAAATATTTCGAAAATAAGAATTTACAGGGAAATTAATTTGAAGTCAGAAAAATCGTTGGATTAAAATTCATGTTTTGAATATATAATCCGATTCGCATTAGGAAATCTTGAATTTTTATGTAAATATTTTAATTTTTAAATTTTGAAAACAAAAGTCATGAGATGACCAAATTTGGGTCTTTTATAAATTTCCGATGATCAATGCAATGGGAGTCGTCGGGCTTGAAGCTGTAGTTAGCTGGAGGCTAGGGAATTAGAGGAAAAATGGTAGCAGATTTTTTTGATGACCGGAACCGCGGCTTGGAGTTGTTTTAAGGTTTAAGCTCATTTTTCTGTCGAGCCTATTCTCAAGGGAATTACATCATCATCGTTGAATCGAAAAAGGCCGGTGTAGGTGGAATCGACGCTGGAGGGTATGGCAAGGATTTGGCGGAGGTTGCATGGCCTATAATGGTCGGTGGTGCCGTCAGTGGGGTGGTTATTGATCAGGATATTTCTTGATAGTTTTCGAAAATTTGTTCGAATTCGATTTATGGTCGATTTTGTAAATCTGTGTGCTCGAGTTGATTGGGGTGGTCAGCGATGATGCCTTGGTAGTCGCAACGTTGATCGAAGATGGCCAATTCGCCTGTGCACGTGAATACGTATCAGTGTATATGTGTTCCGACAATGGGTTGGGGAAGAAAGGTAAATCTCGGGTCGAACTCGAAGAAACGTATGAAACAACTCGAGGCAAATGAAGAGGCGAGTAAACCGAAGTTGAGCTTGGGTAAACATGTGTTTGGCTCGGGTTAATTGAAATGCAGCAGGGTTTTAAAATTTAAAATAAATAGTTGACTAAGTTTTAAACAATGCAAATGTTTAAATCAAGTTTTTGAAGGTAAACAAAGTTTAAAATGAAATGGTAAATTTAATCAAGTTTCAAGACATATTAACTATGTTTCTAAAAAGAGCCTTTTTGACAAAGTTTTAGAGTTTAATTTTTAAATAAAATATTTAAAAAATAAATTAAAGTAATATATGTTAGGTTAATTATATAATTAATTTCTAAAGGCCTTTCAAATGGAATTTGATAATTAATTTAATAAGTTAAGTGATTAATAAATGGATAATTTATCAAGGTAATTAATTTATCCATGTGATTAATTAAGGCAATGAATTAATTAATTTAATAAGTTAAGTGTTTCAACACATACAGGTGTGCAAACTTACCTTTGATCTAATCTTTGACTAGATGTGATGATTTATGTTTGAATGTTTGTAAATGTGTTTTGCATGTATACAAATATATGTGCAAGAAACTGAGCATGTCTGTATAAACAGATGTCTACTCCCCTGTTATGATTACAGGCTCCAGTTCACCAATAAAATCCATATCTTCTTATCCAAATGAAATTAGACTATGGTTTCTATATGAAAAATGTTTGAATGTGTGTAATATCAATTTTAAAAATAGATTCAAGCTAAACTAATTGGGAAATATTTTGAAAATAAGAATTTACAGGGAAATTAATTTAAAGTGAGAAAAATCGTTGGATTAAAATTCATGTTTTAAATATATAATCTGATTCGCATTAGGAAATCTTGAATTTTGATGTAAATATTGTAATTTTTTAACTTTGAATTTGAAGAAAAGTCATGAGATGACCAGATTTGGGTCATTTATCAATTTTTGATGACCAATGCAATGAGGGTCGTCGAGCTTGAAGTTGCGGTTAGCTGGAGGCTAGGGGATTCGAGGAAAAATGGTAGTAGATTTTTTTGATGACCGAAACGGCGGCTTGGAGTTGTTTTAGGGTTTAAGCTCAGTTTTCTATCGAGCCTGTTCTCAGGGGAACTGCATCATAATCGTCGAATCGAACAAGGCTAGTGCAGATAGAATCGACGTTGGAGGCTATGGTAAGAATTTGGTGGAGGTTGCGTGGCCTCTGATGGTCGGTGGTGTCGTTAGTGGGGTGGTTGTTGATCGAGATATTTCCTAATAGTTTTCGAAAATTTGTTTGAATTCGATTAATGGTCGATTTTGTAAATCTGGGTGCTCGAGTTGATTGGGGTGGTCGTCGATGATGGCCCGGTAGTCGCAACATTGATCGGAGACAGGCAGTTCGCCTGTGCACGTGAATATTTATAAGTGTATATGTATTTTGACAATGGTTCGGGGAAGAAAGGTAAATCTCAGGTCGAACTCGAAGAAACACGTGAAACAACTCGGGGCAAATGAAGAGGCGAGTAACCCGAAGTTGAGCTCGGGTAAACATGTGTTTGGCACCGGTTAATTGAAATGCAGCAGGGTTTTAAAATTTAAAATACATAGTTGACTAAGTTTTAAACAATGCAAATGTTTAAATCAAGTTTTTGAAGGTAAACAAAGTTTAAAATGAAATGGTAAATTTAATCAAGTTTTAAGACATATTAACTATGTTTTCAAAAGGAGTTTTTTTAACAAAGTTTCAGAATTTAATTTTTAAGTTCAATATTTAAAAATTTATTTGTTTTTAAAGTAATATATGTTAGGTTAATTATATAATTAATTTCTAAAGGCATTTCAAATGGAATTTGACAGTTAATTTACTTAGACAAGTGATCAATAAATGAATAATTTATCAACGTAATTAATTTATCCAATTGTTTAAGTAAGGAAATGAATTAACTAAGAGTTAATTAATTTATGCGATTGAATGGATATTAATTAGAGGTTGATTAATGATAGATTAATGGTTGATTAAAGGATAATTAAAGATTAATTAAGGATAATTAATCATGGTTATTACTTTATTTATTTATAAATTAAAGGTTGGTTACTTAATAATTAAGATTTATTAATTAGCGATTAAGGGATGGATTAATGTTAATTAATTAATTAAAGATAATTAATTAATTGGAAGATTAATTAATATAGGTAATTATAGGTAATTAATTACTTAAAGATAATTACTTAGTTAAAAGTAATTAACCAATGGTTAAAGTTAATTAAGTAATTAGGGATAATTACTTAATATAATTAATTTAGGATAATTAATTAAATGGTAATTAATTAAGGGTTAATTAATTTATTAATTAATTAATTAAGGGTAATTAATTTAAAGGATAATTAAATAATTAAAGGTTAATTATTTAATGATTAAAGGTTGATTAATTAATAATTAAAGTTGATTAATTTATTTTTAAAGGTTAATTAATTAAGATGGTTTGTAATTAATTAATATTAATTAACTAGGACTAATAAATTATTCATAAGTGATCAATCTGATTTAAATTAATAAGATGAGTAATTAGTCTTACTTATGGATGTTTGAATTGTATGAAATGCTTTGAATTGTTGATATTCCTGATGTGTGATGCTTTGTGATATGAATTATTTTGATTCGAGCTGTGATGAATGTAATTTATTTAATCTGTGATGAATGTATATTATTTATCTGTGAATCTGTGAATGGAAGATAAGCATTATAAGAATATACCGCTTATCGATATTGATGTGCTTGAATCTGTGATGATTAATGATGTTGCACTATTGTGTAAAACCCCTTGACTACACCACACACGCAAAAATATCGATTGCACGAGGAAATTAGTTAAGTCACAGATATTTGAACTAAATATTTTGAAATGATTTTAAAGTTGAATTTTGAATCCAAATGAATTTGGAAATGAAATTGGGTTGAATATGAAAAGTTTTGAAAAGTAAGTTTGAAATTGATATTTAGATTAAATATAACATATCTTGTTAAGGTTTGAAATTTTTGTGAAAATTTGGTTTGAAAGGTTTGTATAGTTTACATAATATATATATATATATGGATATTAAAACCATCTTTAAAGTATGTTGAATATATTATTTTAAGCATTTAAATTCAATCCAAATTTATACTTTAAAGGCTATAACTTGTGCATATTTGATCGGATTTGTCCGAAGCGAAAAGTGTTTGTTTTCAAATAATAATGGCTTTTGCATAATGAAAGAACTTCCAGTTTGTGTTGAAAAGATTTCAAGCTTGAATTGGATTTGTTTCAAAGCTATGAATAAATCTTTGTAAAAAATGGTTGAACCTTGTTTTGAAAATTGAAGAGGATCTTAAAGGTATATCTTTTGTATACAAGATCTGGAATTGAAATAGTTTTGAAAATTATGAATGAATCTTTGTGAAAGATTGGTGAACTTTGTAAAGTGAATCTTTTTGTTTAATTATTTAAAAATTGTATTTTTTTTAAACCATTTGAAGAAAGGTTTTGGGTAATAAGTCGTGACTTAACTAAGATCCAATATTCATATGTTTTTAAATATTGCGCTCATTATTCGGTTTAGCCAAGAGAGGAACTTGTGTCATATAACCCATTTCGAATATTATACGATGTAAATGGATAGCATTTGAAGACCGGTGGTGAAGACTGGGTATTTTTGAGAACGAAAGGATAACCCGTCGAATGTCTATGCACTGGGTCGCGCCGGTATAGTGATCTCCATATATAATGGGGAGTCCGATCGAGACAGTGAATACCCAGATTGCAAGGGCTTCTTTTGAAGTGCCTTTGGTTCTTTTCGAACCCGAAAGAGACTTGTATGGATGTATGTCTGAAGTTACACTTTGAGATGTAAAGCTGGGTTCGATCAAATACATTTCTGTTTGGTGGCGTAGAATTTATTCTCTTAGCTTAACACCCTTCTCTGAGACGTACGAGCTCAGAGGTTATGTAGTTTATGGTTACTAGTGATACATTTCCAATTTGGTAAGGTGGCATACGAAGTGCTGCTGATCATTTGTTGATCGACACATGGCTTTTGTGTAAAGCGTAGCTTTGTGGACGAGACTGCATCAGGACCTCCGAACCCGGAAATGGTCGAAACAGGAAGAATGCAGCAAGGTTATTTAGGGGTCGCGCCCCTAGGGTATGTCCATTTCTTCTAGATAGAGGTGGTATCATGGTATGTAGCCTAGATATTTAACCTATGTGGTTACTAAAAATTTATTACTTTGTTTGGTGTCGAGCGCTCGGATAAAGGTTGGTTACGACTGGGTATGGCATACTTGTAGGTGTTACTTCCGGGCAAGGGTAAACCGGCCTCGTGTTGGCCGAGATCAGGGTAGGTTCTCGGGGCATCCCTCCAGAGGCGTACCCTTCTGGCAATAGGAATTTCCTTAGCCTGACCATTTGTTGGAAATCCAATCTCCAATACGCGCCTTGTACGGTTTTAGTTGTATAACCTGCCACTTACTTATGGTGGTCATCACTGTCTAGATGGTAGCTATAATAGGCATAGTTCGAAATGTCTATGCGAGCTAAGATTAATCTTATACTTTTGAAAGGTTTTCTGCACTATGCACTAATAATAATATAAAAATATTTTTGCGTATCAAGCATGTTTGACTATCATAAGGAGAAATCTCCTCAAATTGTGCGCTTCCACTGTGTGTGTGGCGGGAGGCCTTATGGTAGTTTCATTTTCCAAAAAGCATTGTGGATTTCAATCTTAAATTCTTTTGTTGTTTGTTCTTATTTAAAACTATTTTCGTTTGCTCACACCAGTCCCATGAATGACCTGGAGTTATTGTTCACTATCTAAACTCTATGTGCCCACAATTTTCCACATGGACAGTGTAGAGTTAGACTTTCAGATAATCAGCTTGTAGATGTTGATTCGATATCTTTGGAGTCCTTGGATTTGGCATTCGCATTTGTTGCACTTGAATTAACCTTGCTTAGTTCAACATGATGGTGGTTCGAGCTTGTGGTTTGGATATAACTGCTTTTGGATTGAAGTCTTCGAAGCTTTTGGGATGTGCTATTTGGTTTTGGAGCATTAGAGATGGAGTTGCAGTTTGGGCGTTGGATCTCTTTGAAGCTTTTGTTGTTGGTGTTATCTTTCCGCTGTATATTTTGTCTCTGATAGTGTTGATATTCATTTGTATCAGATGTTATGTCTTTTGTATATCAATGATATATTCATTTTCTTCCACTGTGTTGTTGAACCTAATGTGTTATAAGCTCCGGCGAATCGGATTGAACGTTTGAATCTACGGCATTTGAATACGGGTGAAGTATGGATGTCGATTTTCGAACGCGAAAATTCGGGTCATCACATCGGATCTAACCCAAGTATTAAAAATACCCGGATCATGCTTGATAGACCAGCATGAGATACTCGAAATTTAAATGTATAGACCATGACGATGGCATCAAAACTTTGAAGAAGAAGGGTATCCCATAAGACCATGCCCACACATATATACGGACGGGTTTTTACCTTATGATAACCAAAAAAAATTTATTACTGAGAGAATTTGATATTATCTTTAATGACATTCTTTTGGAAAACACCTTTCAAATAAGGTACCATATCTGGACTAAGTCTAAGGGAATATATCCGCACTGGGTTAACGGAATATACTAGATGGAATATATGATATGAAAAGGGGTAGCTAAAATGTTTGCAAATCATTACAGCTATTTTGGGAATACAACCAAAACCGTAAATCACGTATTGGGATTCGATTTCCAACATAATAGGGAACTAGTGGCCTTTTCTCTGATCCACGCATAATAAACATAGTTCTCTCGGTGCCTTAATCGCCTTTCTCAAGCTAGTCACTTGGAATTGTACTTTCTATACTACCACTTATAACCGGTAGCTCCCTGCTTTTCTCAAGCTAACCACTCTATTAAAATGGAACAATAAATGCCTTGAGGGATGTTTTCCCACAAAGGACCCAACGTATTGGACATCCCATACATACTCACTTATGTTGAATTTGTGTCTGTCAAACCACAAAGTTTCCCATATCATCTTCTGAGATGTGAGGCTAGTGAGGCTACGCTCAATTTCTTTAAAGCCATGCTTTTCATACAAAACCTTGCTTTGATCATAACAGGTTCCACTTTGAATGCCACTTTATCATTCCACTTCACATGACTGATTTCTAGAAAAGTAAAACTTCTTGAGCTCGTATGTCTTGGGAAAGGGTGTTAAGCTAAGAGATGTTGCCTTCTCTGCCACCGACTGATGTACGTTTATAGAAACCACTCAAATGTGATTTAGAATTCAATGTCAAATAAACATACCCACAAGTTCACTTTGGGACCGAACGAAACTGAAGGCATTTTCCTCGGCTACTACTAGGCGAGAAGCCCTTGCAATCCGAAAAAATCTCTATAAGGAGGACATCGCTGGTATAAATAACTCTACAATGGGAGCAACCCAGAGCATGTCAACAAGCAATCCTCATGCTACAAAGATCTACGGTCTTCAATAAACATCATCTTTAACATGTCTTCATTTTCGAATGTGCACATTGGTTCGAAGTGGTTTTGCAGATAGGCATTACCCAAATCTGACCCTGGTTCCTTCGAAGCCAATTGTCGACAAAAAAATGTTTAGTTCGTATATGGATATCAATCATCAATCAATTACTTTATCTTTTATTTAAATCAAATATATTTCTTAGATATATTCTTTTCATTTTATTCCATTTCCTTTTCAAGAGTATATTGAATTATTAAACCTTATTTATTAAATCATTTGATTTATTTAAACCTTTTTTAAATCCTGGAATAATTCCAAATCATTTTCTTTTACTTTGGAAAACTTTCCCAAATCATTCATTAAATATTAATCAAAGATTTCTCATATTCAAGTTATAACTTTTAACTTTGCGAATATTTTCCCTAAGTTAAAAGTATAACTTGAATAAAAGAAATTTGATTAAGATTTAATGAATGATTTGGATATATTTTCCTTAAGCTAAAAGTATAACTTGAATATAAGAAATCTTTGATTAAGATTTAATGAATGATTTGGGAATATTTTCCCTAAGTTAAAAGTATAACTTGAAGATAAGAAATCTTTAATTGAGATTTAATGAATGATTTGGGAATATTTTCAATAAGTAAAAAGTTATAACTTGAATGACTTGGTAGTATAGCAAGTATAGTTCCAAGTGACTAGCTTGAGAAAGGCGATTAAGGAACCGTGGAACTATGTTTGTTATACGTGGACTGGAGAAAAGGCCACTAGTTCCCTATCATATTAGAAAACCAATCCCAATACGAGATTTACGGTTTTTATTGTAGTCCCAAAATAGCTGTATTGCTTTGCAAACATTTCAGCTATCCCTTTTCGTATTGTATATTTCGTCCGGTATATTCCGTTCACACAGTCCAGATATATTCCCTTAGACTTATCTGAATAAGATACCTTATTTGAATAAGTTTATTTGAAAGGTGTTTTCCAAAAGAATGTCATTAAAGATAATATCAAATTATTTTGGTAATAAATTTATTTTGGTTATCATAAGGGAAAAACCCGTCCGTATTTATGTGCATGCGTGGTCCTATGAGATATCCTTCTTTTCAAAGGTTTTGGTGACACCGTCATGATTTATACATTTAAAATTTCGAGTATCTTATGTTGGTTTATCAAGCCTGATCCGAGTATTTTTAATACTCAGGTCAGATCCGAGTAGTTTCAAGTTTAGTTGAAGATGGTTGGAGCTTCCAAAGGAGAGCTGGAGATCTTCATCATCGTATGGACAAATTCTATTATCCACTGCATATATTGCATTTGTTTTGTTGTTTTTAGCATTTAAGGAGAGGGTTTTATAACTGTCCAGGCTGAATCTAAGTTAAATTCTAATATTGTATTTTAAAATTTTACACCGTAAAGATTATTATTGAAATAATATATGTTATTCCATTCGTGTGGGATTCTGTTCTGTCTTTATTTTCTTTCTACCTTTAATGATCCGCTTATTCATGTAATTTAAGTTGGAATGTGTGGTTTATTGTTGATTCAAAGGATACGGAAAAGGCAGACCATTAAAGTTAAATATCTCAATCAAAATACAATTTCTCTGTAAAATATGGACTTAAATTAAGGAGAGTTCAATATTTAGATTGAAATTAAATGATAAAAAGGTGATAAAAAATTATATATTCAACATTTATATTATATAATAAATATAATAGATTAGGAAAAGGGGAACAAATAAATGACATTTGTTATTCCATGCATTAATATAGTATTTAATGCATTATGTGAATAATAAACTGGAGCATCTGAACGAAAATTTTAACCAATGATTGATATGAAATAATTACTAGAGTTGACGATGTTGATATAAACGAAATATTAATAGAAAGAAAAATGTTGCAACTCTATTTTGATACACTAAAATTGCTTCCAAAATACAGTTTACTATAAAAGATAAATTCTCCATCTAACAATATAAAGATCTATTTGTTATATACTCATAAATCGTATAATAAGTAACTATTAAATTTCTCCATCAAAAGTAATATAAAATTAAATTAAATACTTTCCATGACCATGAAAAATACATAGTAAATACATAAAGCTTATAGTAGATTTATTGATTAAAGATGTTAAATTTTATCAAAGAAATATTAATAATGAATACAATATGACAAATAAGACTTTAAACTACAAAGTGTAAAGTATACCTTTCATTGTATTGTTCTATTTCTTTCCAATTTATTATCATCCATCTTCCAAGCTGTAAGGAGTTTATTATATCTCAACTTTGTTCCATCGATAACCATTTTGCAATTTCATTGATAAATTAAGAAAAATGGAGCTTTAAAATAATCAAAAGATAATCTTAGAAAATATAATAAATCGATGAGATCAAAAAAGAGAAATTTGAATTTGATTCAATTTACCCTTAATAGAATCATGGTATGAATATTGATTAGCCATGCTTTTATTTCAATAAATAGAAGCATGTTAGATTTTAGGTTATGATAAATTGGAACCAAAAGCAGAAAAAAGAATTTAAGATAGAGTGAGAATATGAAAGGATAATAGTTTGTGGTTTAAATGTACCGTAGCATGAATATATTGGTGTTTAATTAAGATGTAAACATGGAGGGGAAATGGTAAAATATTGATATAAATTAAGGAGTTCAGTGTGTAGATTGAAATTAAATAAGGAAAGAGGAGATGAGAAGTTATATATTTAATGTTATATATGATATGCTAAATACGTAGAATAGATTTGGTGGAGAGGAATGTATAAATGGAAGAAATGATGGAGTTATGCTGTGGTTAAGCATTTGAGTTATAGTGGATTTTATTGTGGTATAAATGAATATGTTAATGATTAATTAAAATACGAGCATCTGGGTGAAAACGTAAAATATTGACTTAAGTTAAGAAGTGTTTGATATTTGGATTGAAATTAAATGGCAAGAGAGGAGATGAAAAGTTAAATATTTAATATTATACATGATAAATGAATAGAATAGATTTGGAAAAGACTAATATATAAGTGAAAAGTGGAGATATGACACGTTAAGCATTTGAGTTACAGTGGAAATAGATTTGGTTCTAAATAAGCATATTTAGTTTATGGGATGAAATGCATTTTTTTCCTAAGTGTAACGACCCGTATTTTACGTGTCGATAAATCGTAAAAATTATTGCCATTAAGTCGTTAGTATTGCTTAAGTCATTCTGAGTCTAAGTCGTATGTTAGTATAGGTCGGCCGAGCAACCCAAGTCATGTGAACGACTTAGAGAAGTTAGTGGTAGTGGTTGCCGACTTAAGAGTTAACGGCTTAGGGAGATAGCGACTTATAGGGGTTAACGACCTAAGTATTGGACCGACTCATAGGAAGGGATGACCTAAAGGATGGAACGATCTAAGGGTTAGTGGCTTAGGTCGTAAGACTCTGTGTGTTTAGATAAGTCGTAAACGAGTTAAGGATAGGTCGGCCATATGGTTAAGTCGTTAGGTCGGCTATGTCGTGTTGTGGTTAAGTCGCGTATGTGTTCGTGTGTGTTTGGTCTTAGGTCGGTTATGCGTTGGGTCGGCTGTGTGTGTTAAGTAGTTAGGTCGACACCTAGTTAGGTCGTCCAGAAGACTTAGGTGCAGGATCGCTTATAGTGTTAGGTCGGTAACATGGATGAGTCATTGGGTCGGCATCTGGTTAAGTCGCTAGGTCGGTGATACAGTTGAGCCGCTTAGTTGTTGAGTCGTAAGCCGTGCAGTTGTTAAATGGTAGGTCGTTGGGTTTTGTTAAGTCATGGACGACTTAAGGGGACGGCCGACTTAAGGGATTTCCAGCCTATAAATAGAAGTGCCTATCTTCATTTCTGGGATCCGGATTTCGAAGCGACGAAATGCTGCCACTTTGAGAGCTCATGTACAACACTTCTTCACTTCTTTTCTCCACTCTAATCTAGTGCTTACATCCATCCAAGATTGAAGATCAAATCGAAGATCCTAGAGCTTAGATTGAAGATCTCCATCCGTTGAAGAGAGATTTCATAGTTTGAAGCGGAGTCTTGTCGGATCAAGCTAGATCCTTTGCTGTCCAGATCTGGAGTTAGTTGGTTTTGAAGTGTTTAGGTGATTCGGTGAGTGGTGGTTATCTCTCACACGGACCCAAAGGAGTATATTGGATCGGTGGCTTGTTTGTGTGTTAAAGATAGTGATTTCATACATTTTCCTTAAGTCTTCATGTAGATCCATCACTCATAAAGTTTTTATATCCATTCTACTACATGTTAACCTATGTTAGTTCATTCATCAAGATATTACGTAGAATTCATGCTTGTTAGATTTGGACTCTTTATTTACTAAATTGCCATTATTGTTATAACTGTTTATTTAGATCTTGTTTGAATGATTGATTACTTAGATTAATGTTTGATTTGATTGATTGTTAGAAGTTAGTTGATTGATGATTTGATTTGGACAAGTTGGTCGAAGATGATTCAAAAGCTAAGTGGAAAGGCTCTTGAATAAGGAAAGCTGTCCGTGGCATATGAAGCGGATGATAAAGCTCATATGGATAGATTTGATGATGATGATGTCGAGTTCGTTGATAATGGATGGCTCGAGAGGCGCTTGAGCTAGTATGATAATTAGTCGTCGAGGAGGATGACTAGAAGGCTGAGATCTCATCGTTATTGAAGGTTCTAGCAGGCTCAAAGCAAGAGTACGCTGGGCAGATTCGATAATCCCAAGCACGGGCTGCGACGACGTGCTAAGTACTCTGGGCAGATTCGATAGTCCTAGGCACAGGCTGCGACGACGTGCGGAGTTCTGTCTAGAACCGGAGTTACCATTAGCCCTTGACGGACGGATGAAAGAATGAGCCGGTCATTCGATTAACGATGATATCGAGGCAATGATAACAGTGATAGCCAGAGTCATGGATGCTCGGATGCTTTGGTTGTATCGTCATTCGGTCTCAAGAGCGATGTTTTATGGGTGCTTATCTGATCTCGTTTTAGGCCTTGGGGGTTTGTACTTGGAAAACATCGACCTTGACTCGAGTGATAATTGCTTTACTTTAATTGTCTGCTTGCTATGTTTGTTTCTGCTTAATGGGTCTGGGGTTATCACCGTAGAAAGAGGTGGAGTGGGATGGTTGGGTTCCTATTCCTTTTTACCCTTTATGCTCTTTTGGTATGTTTGATAGTTGATTTACTGCTCACTAGGACTTTTGTCTGACTCAAGGTTTTATGTTCAACTCTTATTATCTTGGGTTGTTCATCCGTTTTGGGATGGGCAGACTAGGTAGCAGGTGACAGGAGTTGTTCTTAGTGACTAACGCTGTTGATGACGAAGACGAGCTAGAGGCTTTTGCATATTGTTTTCTTACTATATGAACTGGATGTTCCGCTGTTTGTATGATTCTCTGAGTGTTATGTAGTGAGGCTTGATGTATTGACTATTCAGATTGTTGTACCAAACTATTATGAGTTTATACGATGAATTCTGTTCTATGGAGCTTCACTATGTATACTTTTTTATTGTATTTTATCCATGCGCTGTGAGTAATGCGATAGAGTTTACTGCTTTATCTTAACCCTGATGATCGTCCATGGCGGCCTGGCACACCTTTCAGTGCACTATTTCCTTGTTTAGTGCAGGAGTCATGGGCGGTCGTCACATTTGGTATCAGAGCCTTGGTTAATCGATTTTAGCCAACGCTCGCTGACGTAACTACGTATGAGAGACGTAATTGTAATTTTGAAGGATGATTACTATATATAATATAGTAGCTTAGAAGGATTTGAACCCTTTATGCAGTTGTTCTTAAGGTGTATTAATCATTTCTTATAGATATTAGGAATGAGTCGAAGAGGGAGACCAACTGCTAGGGAAGGCCGTGATGTTGAGGGGGTTGTTGATTATGCTTCTATGTTCGAGGCCATGATGACTTCGATCATGAGAAGGATGTCAGCTCCGGGGCCATCGGTAGATGTTGGAGTTCAGGTTCAAGCTCCAAGACCAGTGGATTTTGCTAAGTTGTGTAAAGACTATACTGCTTTTGGAGGAAAGGTTTTCTTAGGGACAGAATCAACCATTGAAGTTCAGAGATGGATTGATGCTTGTAGAAGGATTTTTGATGACTTGGGAATTGAGGATGCAACCAAAAGGAAGCTTGCATCAAGGCAGCTCCAAGGGAGAGCTTCTGATTGGTGGAACTCTACCACCATTGATACTCCAGAGGAAGAAATTACTTGAGACCAATTCCAAGTCAGATTTGAGGCTAAGTTCATTTCTACAGCTCAGAAATCTATTTTGTTCAAGAAGTTTGTGGAACTCAAGCAAGGTGGAAGACCAGTTCTTGAGTATGTTTCTGAGTTTGAAGCTTTGTCCAAGTATGCTCGGTCATATATTGAGTCTTCATATCAGAAGAATGAGAAGTTTGTGACAGGCTTGGACAATTATCTTGGGAGGCAGTTGGTGGATCATTTGGACGATCCGTTTGAGAAGCTTGTGGAGAAAGCTCTCAGGCATGAGAATTTGTTTCCTAAGGAAGGATCTGTTGTTGCTGTAACCAAGGAAGGGTCTAAACCATAGCAGGGTGGAAACAAGAAGAGGAAGCAGCAGCAACAGAAGGGAAAGGATGGCCGCAAGAAGCCGAAGGGTGAAATGACCTGCTACAATTGTCAACAGAAGGGCCATTGGTCTAGAGATTGTAAGAATCCGAAGGTGCCAGCGAAGTGCCACAACTGTGACAAACCGGGGCATTTCAGGAAGAATTGTCCAGAACCGAGGAAGGACAAACTGATTGTGCAAGCTTATGCTTTGGGGGCTATGCCATCGTCTTCGAAAGCTCCTATGGCGGAAGAAAAAGGAAAGAGTGTGGTGGTTCAAGGTACTCTTTCCATATGTGGTGTTCCAGTTAGAGTATTGTTTGATACTGGGGCGTCGCATTCTTTTGTTTGTAATGAACTTGTAGGCCAGTTGGGTTTGGAACCGGATATTGTTGATAGACCATTGGTTGTGACTAATCCAGTTGGGGGTTCGTCTTGTTTGAGTATGGTATGCCGTGGTCTGGTTGTGTCGAGTCATGATTGCTCTTTTGTTTGTGATTGTTTTGTTCTGAACTTTGCGGGGTTCTGAATTATTTTGGGTATGGACTGGCTTTGGAAGTATGCGGCAAGGGTTGATTGTAAGAGGCTGGAGGTGACAGTCGAGAATGTGGAGGGGCGAAAGGTGGTGATACGATGTAAGCATGAAGAAGGCGTCTTCATGAGCTTCATGTATTCGCTAATTGTTCCACGAGATGGACTGTCATCGGTGCCTATTGTGAATGGATTTGAGGATGTCTTTGACGAGGTCAAAGGGTTACCGCCGCATAGAGAGATCGAGTTTCGTATCGATCTAGTTGAGGGAGCCAGACCTGTTGTGATGTCTCTTAGGCGGATGGCGCCTAGGGAACAGCAAGAGTTGAAGGTGCAAGTTGATGACCTTTTACAGAAAGGATTCATTCGGCGTAGTGTGTCCGAATGAGGTGCACCAGTTGTGTTTGCAACCAAAGCGGATGGATCATTGAGGTTGTGTGTGGATTATCATGAGCTGAATAAAGTGACTAAGAAGAACAAGTATCCATTGCCGAGAATAGATGACTTATTTGATCAGCTTCACGAAGCTAAGGTGTTTTCTCAGATGGATTTGGCAACGGGATTTCACCAGTTGAGAGTGGCAAAGGATAGTGTGCCGAAGACTGCTTTTAGGACACCATCTGGTTTCTATGAGTGGTTGGTAATGCCGTTTGGATTAACCAATGCACCAGCATATTTTGTGAATCTTATGAATAGAGTGTTCAGGGATCATTTGAACAAGTTCAAACTTGTGTTCGTGGATGATATTCTGATTTATTCCAGAACAGAGGAAGAGCACAAGACGCACTTGCGTATTGTTTTGGAGATCTTGCGAAACAACAGCTGAGGGCTAAGTTTTCGAAGTGTCACTTCTGGAAGAGTGAAGTGAGGTTCTTAGGCCATGTTATCTCTGGAAATGGAATAGCGGTTGATCCCGCCAAGGTGGCAGCAATCCAGGATTGGGTTAGACCTAAGAATGCATCTGATGTGAGAAGTTTTCTTGGATTAGCAGGATATTATCATCGGTTTATTAAAGACTTTTCCAAGGTAGCTGCACCATTAACAGGATTGACGAAAAAGAACCAAGTATTCAAATGAGATGCTAAGTGTGAGCAAGCTTTCGGAATTCTGAAAGTGCGACTGACAAGTGCTCCCGTTTTGACTATTCCAAGTGGAAATGATGAGATGGTGGTTTACACCGATGCATGTGGTACTGGACTTAGAGCAGTGCTAATGCAGAAGGATAAAGTTGTTGCGTATGCAAGTGGACAACTGAAGCCGTATGAAAGGAATTATCCGACTCATGATTTGGAGTTAGCGGCGATTGTTTTTGCTTTGAAGATGTGGAGACATTACCTATTGGGAGTTCGATTTGAGTTGTTTACGGATCATAAGTCATTGAAGTATCTTTTCTCCCAAAAGGATTTGAATCTTCGACAGCAACGATGGCTAGAGTTTTTAGCATCATATGATTTTGGTATAGCCTATACTCTGGGAAAAAGGTAACGCAGTGGCAGATGCGTTAAGTCGAAGACATGCAGGATTGGGAGCCATGTTTTCAGAATGGAAGAGTCTTGGGTATTTGGCTGGATTTGACTTCAGGCCTAGATGTGAATTGGAACCTGAAATGTTGGCAAACTTATCGATAAGACCTACCCTCGTGGAAAGAATTGGCGAGAGCCAAAAGTGAGACGATAAGCTTATTAAGATTATCCATGATTTAGAATCTGGATTGGACCCAGAGAAGGATAAAGGATTCGAGGTCAATCGAGAGGGTTGGCTTCGGAAACAAGGACGACTGGCTGTTCCCGATATAGATGAATTGAGGAATGAAGTTCTGAAGGAGAGTCATCACTCGAAGTTGACAATTCATCCAGGTGGAAATAAGATGTACCGGGATATGAAGAGAACCTATTATTGGGAAGGTATGAAGAAGGATGTTGGAAATTTTATTTCCAAATGTATGAACTGCCAGTTGGTAAAAGCCGAACAGAAGAAGCCAAGTGGATTGCTTCAGCCGTTAGAAGTTCCTACATGGAAGTGGGAGCAAATATCGATGAACTACCTAGAACAAGAGCGGGAAATGAAGGAATTTGGGTCATAGTAGATCGTTTGACTAAGAGTGCAAGATTCATTCATGTTCGATCAACTAGGACTGCATCGAAATTGGCTGAGCTGTATGTTAAGTGGATAGTTCGATTCCATGGTATTCCGAAGAGTATAGTAAGTGATCGAGAAGCATTGTTCACTAGTGGATTTTGGAAGAGCTTCCAAGAAGTTTTGGGAACCGAGTTGTGTTTGAGTATAGCTTATCATCCCCAAACAGATGGTCAGGCCGAGAGAGTCAACCGAGTTTTGGAAGATCTCCTCAAAGCATGTGTTTTGGATTTCGGAGGATCATGGGAAGATTTTCTTCATTTGGTGGAATTTTCGTATAATAACAGTTATCAGTCAAGCAATGGTATGGCACCGTATGAAGCATTGTATGGAAGACCGTGTAACTCTCCGACATGTTGGATAGAAACAGGAGAAAAGTTGATACTTGGGCCAGAAATGATTCAACAGACTACGGATTTTATAGAGATCATTCGGCGACGAATGAAGGCAGCCCAAGACTGTCAGAAAAGTTATGCCGACAAGCGTCGTAAGGATTTGGAATTCGACGTAGGAGATATGGTTTTTGTGAAGATCTCTCCACTAAAGAATGTTATCCATACGGGAAGAAAGGAAAATTGACTCTGAGATTTGTTGGACCATTCCCGATCATCGAGCGAATTGGAAAGCTCGCCTATAAATTGGAGTTACCAGAAAAGATGTCAGGTGTGCACAATGTTTTTCATATATCGTATCTACGGAGGTATGTGCACGACCCAAGTACGGTGGTTTCTGCTGATAGCTGTGAAGATTTGGAGGTTGATCCAGTTATTAGAAGACCTCGTAAGCCGCTTCGTGTTGTGGAAACTGACACGAAACAGCTTAGGAGGAAGACGATTACGCTGCTCAAGGTACAATTGAGTGATGATGTCAGCGACTGTACATGGGAGGAGGAAGAGAGGATGAAAGCAGCTCATCCTGAACTCTTCGAGGTATGGCCCTAAGGTGTCGTGACATCTTATGAATTTGTAACTTGTTCTAGTTTTAGAATTCTGCATGCTAGGCTAGTAATTGGATGCATGTTTTGTTGATTGCTATGGATGGTAGGCATGCAGAATAGTTTTGATTTTTCTTGTTTGTTTGGAATTTCGGGGGTGAAATTCCTAAGGGGGAGAGAATGTAACGACCCGTATTTTACGTGTCGATAAATCGTAAAAATTATTGCCATTAAGTCGTTAGTATTTTTTAAGTCCATCTGAGTCTAAGTCGTATGTTAGTATAGGTCGGCCGAGCAACCCAAGTCATGTGAGCGACTTAGAGAAGTTAGTGGTAGTGGTTGCCGACTTAAGAGTTAACGGCTTAGGGAGATAGCGACTTATAGGATAACGACCTAAGTATTGGACCGACTCATAGGAAGGGACGACCTAAAGGATGGAACGATCTAAGGGTTAGTGGCTTAGGTCGTAAGACTCTGTGTTTAGATAAGTCGTAAACGAGTTAAGGATAGGTCGGCCATATGGTTAAGTCGTTAGGTCGGCTATGCCGTGTTGTGGTTGAGTCGCGTATGTGTTCGTGTGTGTTTGGTCTTAGGTCGGCTATGCGTTGGGTCGGCTGTGTGTGTTAAGTAGTTACGTCGGCACCTAGTTAGGTCGTCCAGAAGACTTAGGTGCAGGGTCGCCTATAGTGTTAGGTCGGTAGCATGGATGAGTCATTGGGTCGGCATCTGGTTAAGTCGCTAGGTCGGCGATACAGTTGAGCCGCTTAGTTGTTGAGTCGTAAGCCGTGCAGTTGTTAAGTGATAGGTCGTTGGGTTTTGTTAAGTCGTGGATGACTTAAGGGGACGGCCGACTTAAGGGATTTCCAGCCTATAAATAGAAGTGCTTATCTTCATTTTTGGGATCCGAATTTCGGAGCGACGAAATGCTGCCATTTTGAGAGCTCGTGTATGACACTTCTTCACTTCTTTTCTCCACTCTAATCTAGTGCTTACATCCATCCAAGATTGAAGATCAAATCGAAGATCCTAGAGCTTAGATTGAAGATCTCCATCCTTTGAAGAGAGATTTCATAGTTTAAAGTGGAGTCTTGTCGGATCAAGCTAGATCCTTTGCTGTCCAGATATAGAGTTAGTTGGTTTTGAAGTGTTAAGGTGATTCGGTGAGTGGTGGTTATCTCTCACACGGACCCAAAGGAGTATATTGGATCGGTGGCTTGTTTGTGTGTTAAAGATAGTGATTTCATACATTTTGCTTAAGTCTGCATGTAGATCCATCACTCATAAAGTTTTGATATCCATTCTACTACATGTTAACCTATGTTAGTTCATTCATCAAGATATTACTTAGAATTCATGCTTGTTAGATTTGGACTCTTTATTTACTAAATTACCATTATTGTTATAACTGTTTATTTAGATCTTGTTTGAATGATTTATTACTTGGATTAATGTTTGATTTGATTGATTGCTAGAAGTTAGTTGATTGATGATTTGATTTGGACAAGTTGGTCGAAGATGATTCAAAAGCTAAGTGGAAAGGCTCTTGAATAAGGAAAGCTGCCCGTGGCATATGAAGCGGATGATAAAGCTCATATGGATAGATTTGATGATGATGTTGAGATGGGACTTTGCTATGATGCGATGAGGCAAAGCATGATGTTGAGATGGAACTTTGCTATGATGCGATGAGGCAAAGCATGGTGTTGAGATGGGACTTTGCTATGATGCGATAAAGCAAAGCATGATGTGAGATAGCCTTGGTTTAATCCAGACGGGATCATCCCAAGCATGTTGATAACTCGGTGATACGGTTCGAGTTCGTCGATAATGGATGGCTCGAGAGGCGCTTGAGCTAGTATGAGAATAGTCGTCGAGGAGGATGACTAGAAGGCTGAGATCTCATCGTTATTGAAGGTTCTAGCAGGCTCAAAGCAAGAGTACGCTGGGCAGATTCGATAATCCCAGGCACGGACAGCGACGACGTGCTAAGTACTCTGGGCAGATTCGATAGTCCTAGGCACGGGCTGCGACGACGTGCGGAGTTCTGTCTAGAACCGGGGTTACCATTAGCCCTTGACGGACGGATGAAAGAATGAGCCGGTCATTTGATTAACGATGATATCGAGGCAATGATAACAGTGATAGCCAGAGTCATGGATGCTTGGATGCTTTGGTTGTATCGTCATTCGGTCTCAAGAGCGATGTTTTGTGGGTGCTTATCTGATCTTGGTTTAGGCCTTGGGGGTTTGTACTTGGAAAACATCGACCTTGACTCGAGTGATAATTGCTTTACTTTAATTGTCTGCTTGCTATGTTTGTTTTTGCTTAATCGGTCTAGGGGTTATCACTGTAGAAAGAGGTGAAGTGGGATGGTTGGGTTCCTATTCCTTTTTACCATTTATGCTCTTTTGGTATGTTTGATAGTTGATTTACTGCTCACTAGGACTTTTGTCTGACTCAAGGTTTTATGTTCAACTCTTATTACCTTGGGTTGTTCATCCGTTTTGGGATGGGCAGACTAGGTAGCAGGTGATAGGTGCTGTTCTTAGTGACTAACGCTGTTGATGACGAAGGCGAGCTGGAGGCTTTTGCATATTTTTTTCTTACTATATGGACTGGATGTTCCGCTGTTTGTATGATTCTCTGAGTGTTATGTAGTGAGGCTTGATGTATTGACTATTCAGATTGTTGTACCAAACTATTATGAGTTTATACGATGAATTCTGTTCTATGGAGCTTGACTATGTATACTTTTCTATTGTATTTTATCCATGCGTTGTGAGTAATGCGATAGAGTTTACTGCTTTACCTTAACCCTGATGATCGTCCATGGCGGCCTGACACACCTTTCAGTGCACTATTTCCTTATTTAGTGCAGGAGTCATGGGCGGTCGTCACACTAAGATTGAAAAGAGAATAAAATTTAATTAAGAATTAGTAGGAGATAAGAATATTAAAAGACCAATATTCTTTTGTATAATAAATATACGAAGAAAGGCTTATATTCTTTATCAACCCTGTGAGAAATTAGTAGTACATTATGGATTAAAAACGCTTTAGGAGATGTAATCAAAGCATAAAGAAGATATATTTTCTTATAATCAACTTCAGCTAGCAATGAGTGAAAATCATGGTAGTACTAAGTTTTCTTACATGCAATTTAGATTCATGATTAAAAATTGCGAAGATATCCATTCATTTGTAGAAATAAATTATTGCTAAAATTGTGGATTCTATAGGACACAAAGATGCTGTTAGCACCAGAATTGGTCACTAACACCCTTAAGGGAGTTTGTGTAGAGAGATTAATGAAGAAAGTAAGTTAAACAAAGGATAATATGCATATTTAAATGCAGAAAATACAAACACCAGATTTATAGTGGTTCGGCGTAATTGCCTACGTCCACTTTGAGGTTAATCTTTATTGCTTTTCTCAATAATCGATTACAGACACAATCCATATTCCAATTATATTGAATACAATTGCTAAGCAAAAAAGATAAGTATTGAATGAGTCTTGAATGCGACAGAGTCTCCCCGGTGTTCTCGAAAAAAAGGTCCATTTCATTGTGCCCTTGCCTCTCTATTTATAGACGAATGTAGGTTAGACTTCCCTGGTGGGCTTAGCAGCTTGGTATCTCGGCCCAAAAAGAGTGCTCTCTATGTGCCGACCCAGAGAGGCCGAACGGAAAAATGCCGAGCAAGGCATAAATGTCGAACGATGTTCTCATGCCGAACGAAGTGATGCCCAACAACCTGAATGCCGAACGAGGCATTTGTGCCAAACGAAGTGATGTCGAACAACCTGAATGCCGAATGAGGCATTTGTGCCGAACGAAGTGATGCCGAACAACCTGAATGCGGAACGAGGCATTTGTGCCGAACGAAGTGATGCCGAACAACCTGAATACCGAACGAGGCATTTGTGCCGAACGAAGTGACGTCGAACAATGGAGTGCCGAATGACTCTGCTATGCCGAACATACATAGATATCGACCGATATTCAATGCCGAACATTTCTCAATGCTTAACGCTCTCGTATGCCGAACACTCTCGCACGCCGAACGTCCCATAGATGCCGAATGAACTTAAGTGCCGAACGAATCATATGGGCCGGACGACTCTGGAAGCCAAGCACTTTCTAATGTCGAACGCTCCTAAATGCTGAGCGTTCCTGAATGCTGAGCGTTCTTCTAATGCCAAACGATCTGAATGCCGAACGAGTCATAAATGCCGAACTGTATGTTAATGCCGAGTACTTAGTTGCCCGGTCAAATCTCTGGGTAACAATTGCACCCAAAGTGCATCACGTGGTCGAACGTGTTGCGCTTTGAATCACGTGTCCACTGTGCTTTACTTCGAGATGTGGTTTAGTTTCCTTGATGGTGACTTCCCTTGATCACTAGTTGTGGTGATGCGTGCCGAACATCATGCAAGTGCCGAACGATATAGTCGAAGCTGAACGTTCCATGTATGCCGAATGAATTAAAAGCCGATGCCGAACGATGTTGCTTTGACCGGTTCTATCGGTCATTATCGCTTCGACTTCTTCTTCTTCCGTATAAAGGTCAACAATTTCCTTCTTCTTCTATTTTCACATCCACCTCTGCTATTTTGTACTCACGAATCGCGTCTGTTAATAGACTCTAAAGGCTTAACAATCTTCCCAATCCATTCATCATTAATTAAAACCATGCCCTCAACTCCAGAATTCTCCCAAGTCTTGATCTACTAACTAGGTATCGATCCCTCTATTTAAATCCCTTCCTTGACTAAAAAGTTTTAATAAGAGGCTCAAATTCGTGAATTAGAACCGTAGCCGATAGGTGTTGCGTGGATGAAAGAATCAAACTGTGATTAGGATGTTTTTTTTAAGGGCTAGATGATGTGGAGGAAAGGAGAAGTGGCCAGAGATGAGCACACAAGGGAGTTGTTGAGAGATATATTGTGGTTCGGCATGGTTCCCTCACGCCGAACGAGATTGGAGGAAAAAATAGAGGAGGAGCAGGAATTGGCGAGAATGCCGAACAGCAGGGTCCGTAAAGACTCGCCGAACGATTCGTCCTTGTTGTTCGGTGTGGATGGAGGAAGAAAAGAAAAACGAAACCGTCGCTAAGGACGGAGTGCCGAGCGTTGGGGCTCGGCGTAACTTTGGTTTGGTATAATTCGCTGCATGCCGAGCAGTGGAATGGAAGGATAGGGAGGAAGTACGAGTTGGATAGGATGCCGAATGGTATTTCGGTCGAACAGCGGTTAGGTCGAACGGTCATGAGAGACGAACGATAGTTAGGCCGACCAATAGTTTGGCCGAACGATACATAGGCCAATCAAGGTTTAGGCCGAACAAGGTTTAGGCCGAACGATAATTGGGCCGACCAATAGTTTGGCTTAACGATACCAAGGCCGATCAACACTTAGGCCGAACAACATTTAGGCCGAATGATAATTGGGCCGACCAATAGTTTGGCCGAACGATATTTACTTTGCCTAATCCTATGACAAAAACAAAGGCAAGAACCTAAGCCAACTAGTATATCAAACTAATCTGGACTGATAACTTCCTAGTTTCAGTAATCACAAGTGTGAACCTAAATTAATAGAAATAGATAATTTCCTCTAACATATAGCGTCAACGTTTGAGTCTGAAATTGAAAATATCATAGAGCAGGCTTTCGGAGACGATCAGCGATGACGGTCTTTGAAGGCGATGATTCGAAGCTCGACTTTATACCACTAACTCGGTGGCTTTCAATTTTTCAGCACTTATACTTGAGTTATCACACTAGTCCACACACCACACGGGGGAATACTTGTGTTGTTAAGTCTAACGTCGATTGTTTTTCAAGTATAGTTCAAACAGGTACTCTACTAGATTCAATTTCTATCAAAGATGTCTAAGAGATCTAGCTCCACTACGATCTCAGATAGACCTAGGCTGTCTTCTAAACAAGGAGTCACAGATACTTCTAACCTGTCGACTTCCCCTGCTCATAACTTAGCTCCCGATGCCCTGGGGGCATCAATTTTCTTGGACAACCCAGTCGATTCACAGGCTTTGAAGATCAATGAAAGTGCACTCCGTCGGATATACTCCGTCCAAGGAATCCCATTCGACGACGTATTAGTTCCATCGGGGCACGATCATCCATACCTACCCCCAGTTGGATATACAGCTTGTAATAAGTTTATGTGCTGGGTTGGCAGCGTGCCACCGTTCAACTTATTTCTTCGGGACGTGCTGCAATACATCGACATTGCCCCATCACAATTGCACCCGAACGGTCGCACCTTCAACTAGGTGCCTACATCCTCTTCATAACTGTCCTCTCTAGGCCTCCCACCCTGCATATATATATATATACATATATACATACATACATATATATATATATTTGTAAATTGTAAGACTTTATTAAGGCATTTCAGCCCAAATTGCAGCCCAATACGAGCTATACATACATATTCGACAAGGAATTCTTACAACTCAAAAATACCAAAAATAAAATCAGTATTCATCATCTTCTTTATCTTCATGGCGGCCACAGGTAGCTTGTACTTGGGTTTCCTCTCGATGTTCGATTTTGATCCTCTCCTGCAGTTCGAACTCCACTTAATTCCAGCGAGGTATTATCACACTCTTTGATTCTTCTTCGTACCAGTTGCATGTCATTTTTCAC
Organism: Allium cepa; assembly: GCA_030765085.1. NCBI lineage: Eukaryota > Viridiplantae > Streptophyta > Magnoliopsida > Asparagales > Amaryllidaceae > Allium > Allium cepa. Next base: position 567,227,561 of record CM060928.1, on the reverse strand, counting down.
CAATTTGCTAATCTCTATGTGATTTCTTTGTTTTTTTTGGAATACGCGATGATTCCTTTCCTTCCAAATTCCCCATACGGTTGTTGTGATAGCAATGCTGGCCATCTTGGATTTGACGTCTACGCCTCTCCGTTGCACCAGGTGATTTATCTCTTCCTCTAACGTATTAGCATCCATTGTTGTGTTTGTTTGTGTTCTGCATCGATTCCATAATTCTGTCCAAAATTTGCAGGAAAAGAATAAATGCTCATGCGATTCCTCTTCTAGGTTGCATAATTCACATTTATTTTCATTTAAGATTCCCCATTTTGCAAGTCTATCTTTTGTAGGCAGTCTTTTAAGAATTGCTTTGTAAGTTATGAACGCCATTTTTGGGTTATTTGCATTATTCCATATGATTTTGATCCATTCAACCTTATTGTCTCGTTTCCTTATCTCTTCCCAAGCAGATTTTGTATTGAATTCACTTCCTGTAGGTTTCCATGTCCAGATATCATTTTCTCTGCCTATATATATTGGCATATATTGTATTTCCTTTTTAATTTCCTGGTTTACTTGCAGTTGTGAGCAATTCCATGCGTTGTTGATTATTATATCTGAGACTTTTCTATTGGGACATCCATAATCTGAGTAAGTATGTAATACCAATATATTGATCAACGATTTTCCTGTTATCCAGGGGTCCTTCCATAAGTCAGTTTCTCTTCCCATGGCTATTTCTTTCGTACTACAAGAAGCTAGAGTTTCTCTTATTCTCATGATAGCTTTCCAATTTGTCGAAGCATTGTTATCTATTTGCATGCACCAAAAATTTCCTTTCATGTATCTGCTCCTCATCCAATTCACCCATAGTCCTTTACCTGTCATTATTTTCCAAGCTTGTTTTAGAGTGTAAACCAGCCTCATTTCTTTAACTCTTCTCAAACCCACTCCCCTTCTTCTTTGGGTCTACACAACTTATCATATTTAATCTTATGCATGCCTCCTTTCCAAATGAAATCTGCACACACTTTTTCTATCTTCTGGATTGAAACATCTGGTAATTGGAAGGTTTGCAGCCAGAAATTTATTTTGGAATGGATTACTATGTGTACTAGTTCAATTCTTCCTGCTAGCGATAACAGTTTTGAGCTCCATCCTTGTAATTTGTCCCTTATCGAAGAGATTAAGATTGCACATTCTCTGTCAGTTATTTTATTTGATGATAAAGGGACCCCTAGATATTTCACAGGGAGAGCATCTTCTTCCACTTTTAAGATATCTAGTATCTCATTTTTCTTGGTATATGTGTGTATATATATATATGTATATATATATGTGTGTGTGTGTGTGTGTATGATCAAGAAGCGGAGAGATAGCCCCTCTTTCATGTTTCTCGAGCCGCACCACAAATGCCAAATCTTGACCGGAGGATGCAGCAAGTCCGTCCTGTATAAACCGGAATGGTTCTATGTGCGTTGCCCTCCTGGTTTTGCAAAAAGATGGGTGGAAGGAAGTAAGTCTTTTCTTTGGATCGATATTCATACTTGGTCAAAGTCATGCCTCTTCTAATTCTTTTTTCCAGCTTTTCAGGTATCAATCCACGTCCTCACGGTCGCGGGTATTCTGAAGCCATCGAAGCCATTAGAGCCCTTCCTGCCGACGAACGGGACATCCAAACTCTCATTTCGAATGAGTCACTATCGAGGTTTGGACTGTTAGCAGAAGGTCGTCTGGTAAGCCTTCCTGAGGGCGTTTCCATCCCCAGGCCCGCCTCCGGTAAAGGAAAAAAACAAGCCGAGTCTTCAGCACACAGCACTCTTGGCGCACTAGAAGAAGGAGAAATCAAAGAAAATGAAACACCCGAAGCACAAGATGAGAACGTTGGGCCTACTCAGGACCCACCGGTTGAAGTTCATGACATCAAAACGTCATCCTCCCCTCCGAAGAAGAAAAAGAAACTGACGTACAAGATAAGTAGGGAAAAAGTTGGTGCAACCTCAAAAGTTACTCTTATTCCGACAGAGAAGGAGGCCTCCTCACAACGTTTAGAAAGTTCTTTAAAGAGCCTCTCGAACCTCTCGATACCTGACGATCTACTTAATTATGATTTCGATGATCCGGAGGCACTTAAACTTCACTCGCCCATCAGAGGCGATGCAGGCGCTCAAGCCCACACTCAGGGGAAAAAACTCCCATAAGTAAAGAAACTGGTCCGTCGGGGGGAAACACTAGGAAACACACACAAACACATGCACTTCACCTTGCACTTAATTTTCCGTCGTCACACCGCTCTTTGTTAATTCGTTGTTATTTAAATTCTTTGCAGGTGACATGGGGCATACACACGGAATTGATCACCTCCACGGGTCATCTGTCTTCCATCACTCTGGACGTGACTAAGGTTCCGGGAGACGTCCGTAAGAGACGATGATGGCGATAGGGATTATCACTCCAGGGACTCATCATCTTGGAAGAAAACATATTACCAGCCCAAGTACCACCAACGTCCCTATTCTCACTCGAAACAAAGCAAAGATAAGAACGGCTATAAGGGGTCGCAATCCGATGTCCCCCGAGACCAACACTCCGATTCCTCTTCCACACGACAATCCCTGGATCCTCACATGAGAGCTAAACTTTCAAAGCTGTCCCCTCCTGTTCCCGCAACAAATCCAACAGTATCGGAGAGACTGGCCGAGCTTAAGGCTAAATTTCCAAAGATTTGCTTTGATGGTCTAAAGTTCCTCCCGGCGATCCACCATATACCTGGAGATGTTAAACAGAGCGCCATCGCCTGCACCAACGACGTCTATATTCAACATGACGCGTTTTTTCATTTGGCTGAAAAACTTTCATAAGTCTCCATGGAGCGCCAACATGAGATCGATCGCCTAAAGCTTGAGGCTATCCATGGCAAAGATATCACTAAAGCTCAGAACGAAGAGATTGCCACTTATAAATCTGAACTTGAGGCCGCCCAGCAGAGCGCCAAGGATACCTCCGAAGTCGTAACTCTTCTAGAATCGACTCACAAAAATGAACTCGACGAGGCGGTACAACGCTGTGGGGCTTTGGCTTTGGAAAAAGATTCGGTGCAAAAAGAGAGGGGTGCATTCTGTCTCCGGGTTAAAGAACTTGAGGAGCAGCTCCACCAAGAACAAGAGGAGAAGGTTGCAGCTCAAGAAGAGTCGCAATGGTATTGCGACGAGATTGTTGCAACACGACTCGTAAAGGCGAAACTTGAGGGTGAGCTTTCTAAAGTTGAGGCGCTGAAGAATGAAGCCCGCGAAGAGGGCAAAAAGATAGCCTCTGCGGAATTGACTCCCGTCTTGAGGCGGCCAGGGAAGAAGGTAGAGAGGAAATCAAAACCATGTTCGACCCGCTTATTGCCGAATTCAATGCCCGCGTTCTCATGCACCGGGACTTAACTTTTCTGGGCGAGGGCTATCTCGAATCTTTGGCCGAGGCGTGGGAGACTTTAATTGAAATCAAGAAGGCCTAACACGGCATCGAGGAGGTTGATGAGGAGGCCTTGATAAAAGAATTTCTTAAGGGAAAAGAGCCTACGGACCTATCAGCGGCTAAGCTATTTATTGCAAAGGCTCCCCTTCAACAAAAGGGAAAGAAGTTATCGTCGGTCCATCCGAGATTGAGTCTCCAGCTCGTGTGCCTATCCAGCCGACCATTCGGCCGATACTCGATCCTTTTGAAAAGCACATCGGCTATGACCTAGAGGAACCCGGCCTGGGTGTTCATGTTTTGTCACCTATTCCAGAAGGCGAGACCCCTCTGACGGTTGAGAGCCAACCGGAACCTTGTAGGAAACTCTTTCACTTTAACATTCCAAGAGTTTTTGCTTTCCACCAGAAGCTATCGCATTCTAATACTTGCTTTTCATGATTTTATGCAGGCCGTTCCGATCTTGGGCCCACTCCGAGGAGCGATGTCGCCGGGGAGGTTAGGAAAAAAACTAGTGAAGCCACTCATGCAGGAGAGGCTCCCGATCCCGATGCTCAGGTAATCGGAGTGCTTGACGAGGACAAATCTGAGACTTCCTCCCCCATCGATGGGAGTTACGAAGTTGAAATTATAGGCGTCTCCGAGCACATGTCCGAACTGAGCCTGAAGGAGCAGCTTGATAAAGAGAAGGAAAAGACGATCAAGATCAAGGTCGAACCTCAAGCTGTGGACACGGACGAACCTTTGAACAAGCCGTTGAAGGTCATTCTCCCAAGTGGGTCCAAACCCATGGATGTTCCTCATACTTCTTCGGCTGTCACTCCCCCGTCAAAGAAAACCGTCAAGGGTAAACATACCGGGGAGGAGTCATCGGGCAAAAAATCGAAGAAGTCAAAGAAGTAGATTTCGCTCTAGTTCAACAAGAGCTAGTTTAGATTATGTAATTATTTTTGTTTTTGTAGTTTATGTAAATAAACTTTTGACTCCGAACTTCGGAGGAGTTGTAGTAGAAACTTATTTTTGATGAATAAAACTTAGTTCTTTTTGCCTTTCGGAAGATTTCTATTGTCCATTTTCTGTATGATCATGGTCGGAACCCAAGCTATTGCAGATTACATCAACTTCTCGATTCATCTTCAAATAAGTTGATAATCTTTTGGCATTATACATTTTTTATTCCATGCTTCGGGTACTTAGAATATTTTCTAGTCCATACACCAAGGGCTTGATGACTTCAAGTCATCTTATGTCCGGTCCGCCTTTAGGGGACTTGGTCATTTAAATCGTTTATACTCGAGTTCGCACTCTAGGGACTTTGAGTACTCCAGTCCGCACTCTGGGCACTTGGAGGTTTTGAATCGTTTATACTCGACTCCACACTCTGGGGACTTAGAGTACTCTAGTCCGCTCTCTGGGGACTTGAAGGTTTTGAATCATTTATACTCGAGTCCACACTCTAGGGACTTAGAGTACTCCAGTTCGCACTCCAGGGACTTGGAGGTTTTGTGTCGTTTACAATCAAGTCCGTGCTCTAGGAACTTAGAGTAATCCAGTCCGCACTCCGGGACTTGAAGGTTTTGTATCGTTTATACTCGAGCCCACACTCTGGGGACTTAGAGTACTCCAGTCCGCACTCTGGGGACTTGAAAGTTTTGAATCGTTTATACTCGAGTCCGCGCTCTAGGGACTTAGAGTACTCCAATCCGCACTCCGGGGACTTGGAGGTTTTGAGTCGTTTACACTCGAGTCAGTGCTCTGGGGACATAGAGTACTCTCGTCCGCACTATAGAGACTTGAAGGTTTTGAATTGTTTATACTCGAGTCTACACTCTGGGGACTTAGAGTACTCCAGTCCGCACTCCGGGGACTTGAAGGTTTTGAATCGTTTATACTCGAGTCGACACTATGGGGACACAGAGTACTCCAGTCCGCACTCCGGCGACTTGGAGGTTTTGAGTCGTTTATACTCGAGTCCATGCTCTGGGGACTTAGAGTACTTCGGCCCGCACTCCGAGGACTTGGAGGTTTTGAGTCATTTATACTCGAGTCCACGCTCTGGGGACTTAGAGTACCCCAGCCCGCACTCCGGGGACTTGGAGGTTTTGAATAATTTATACTCGTTCGTACGTCAGACAAAGTAATATATCTCTTAGTCATTTGTTACAGCGCTATCATACATAGAGACATCGACAGATCATGGGAAAAAGAAATGGCTTCAAGCCTTTATTAATGTAAATAAGCTAAATTTTCTTTTCACATGGCGTAAACTAAGAGTAAAAACTTGTTGGAAATAAATGCAACTAAAATATGATAGAAATGAACTAAGTGTAATAGTGCCTCAAATGTTCACTATTCCATGCTCGGGGAAGTGCCGCACCATCAACGGTCGCTAGCTTGAAAGTTCCTTCTCCAAGCTTCCGTTCAATGACATATGGACCTTCCCATGCGGGGCTCATGTGTGACGGAAATGGGAAAACTCGTTTCAAAACGAGATCACCTACTCCAAAGATTCTTGGTCGGACTTTTTCATTATAACATCGAACAACTCGGTGCCTGTACGCGGCCGCTCTTAAGTTAGCTTCTTCGCGTTTTTCATCGATGAAGTCCAAAGATTCCAACAAGAGATCTTGGTTTGACTCTGGGTCATAATAAGTTACCCGATGTGATGGGACTTCAAGTTCCACGGGTATGACAGCTTCCATGCCATATGCCAATGCGAACGGAGTGTGGCCAGTCACGCACTTGTGGGTGGTTCTGTCAGCCCAGAGTGTTGTTGGAAGCTCATCCACTCACTTGCCTCTAGCCTTTTCCAAACGTTTTTTCAATATGGATTTGATTATCTTTTTTACGGCCTCCACCTGTCCATTAGCTTTCAGATGAGCAACTACTGCAAACTTTTTCTCAATACCATATTTTTGGCAAAAAACTTTGAACTCTTTGCTTTCAAACTGAGTTCTATTATTTGTGACGATGGTTCGTGGAAGGCCAAAACGGCATATAATATTTCGTACAATGAAATTAATGACCTTTTTGGTGGTGATAATGGCCAAAGGTTCTGCTCCTGCCCACTTGGTAAAGTAATCAACCGCAACAATCGCGTATTCTGCCCCACCTATGGATAGAGGCAAGGAACCGACTATGTCGATTCCCCATATTGCAAATGGCCAAGAACTAACCATTTGTGTGAGTTTCGTTGGCGGAGCTCTTGGGATTTTCGCATACTTCTGACATTTTTCACATCTTCTCACGTAGTCTGCGGTATCCCGATTTATAGTTGGCCAATAGTATCCACAGCGGAGGATTTTCTTTGCTAACGTCTGCCCTCCGGTATGGTCGCCACATTCATCTTCACGGACTTCCTTCAGGACTCGTTTTATCTCATCATGGGCAATGCATCGGAGTAACGGGGTCGAGAATCCCCTCCGATACATTATTCCATCCTGCATTACATAACGAGAAGCCTTACGAATGATTTGTCGTCTTTCGCTCCTTCTTTCGGGCATGCCCCATGTAACAAGTACTGCTTGAATGGGGTCATCCATGACTCCTTCTCGATTTCTGTTTCTAACATGAAATCTACCACCATCGTATTTATGCTTGGAACATGTAAGGTTTTAACGGGAAACAATCCCCTCTGCTGTGCATCGCCAGTGCTTGCAAATTTTGCCAATGAATCATCTGCCATGTTCTGTTCATACGGAACATGTGAAATATCATAATATTCAAGATTCGTTAGCAGCTCCTGAACTTGGGCCAAATATGGGGCAAGTCTCTGCCCCTTGCTTGGTAGTCTCCACGCACTTGATACACCACCAGTTGTGAGTCGCAAAAGATTTCAACCGATCTTATTCCCAGTTCTTTGACGAGTCTTGAGCCGGCAATCAATGCTTCATACTCGGCTTCGTTATTTGTTGCTGTGAATTTGAGCTTCAAAGCGTAGCAAACTGATCGGTTTTCAGAAGTTACCAGAACTATGCCAACCCACGAACAACGGTCGTTAGATGCCCCATTGGTGTACATCTTCCATCGGACGGGAGGTATGACATTGCTGCCACTTGATTCGTCTGCCGCTTGATTCGTCTGTCATGGTGAATTCAGCGATGAAATCCGCTAGCGCTTGTCCATGTATGGCCTTTCGCGGTAGGTAAGTAATATCGAATTGACTTAATTCGATATTCCACTTTAACATCCTTCCAGAAGTTTCCGTTCATTGGAGTACCTATCGCAGGGGTTGATCAGTGTAAACACAGATTGAGTGTGCCTGGAAGTATGGGCGAAGCTTGCGTGATGCAATCACTAAGCAATAAGCTAATTTCTCGATCTTGGGATAATTTCTTTCTACCCTCCTCAAGCGTTTACTGTCATAATATACTGGCTTTTGAACTTGGTCCTCCTCGTGAACCAGAGCCATAGTGATAGCATGCTGGGATGCTTCCAAATATACATACAGCATTTCATGGTCGATTGGTTTTGATAGCACCGGAGGGCTCTCCAAATGCCTTACCAGAGCTCGAAATGCTTCCTCACAATCGGATGTCTACTCGAAATTCCTTTTTCCCTTCTTTATCACATCTAAGAAGGGAATGCATTTATCCGTGGCTCTGGATATGAATCGGCTCGGCGATGCCACCTTTCCGTTCAAGCTTTGTACTTGCTTTATAGTTCTGGGCACTTGTATGGCCCGAATAGCCTGAATCTTTTCTAGGTTAGCTTCAATTCCACGTGCATTCACAATGAAACCCAAGAATTTTCCTGATGCCACACCAAAAGAGCACTTCAAGGGGTTGATCTTCATACCATAATGTTTGAGTATATCAAACATTTCTGCTAAGTCTCGAATGTGGTCGTTTGACTGTCGTGACTTCACGAGCATGTCATCCACATAGACTTCCATCGTCTTACCGATCTGGTCTTTAAACATTCGATTCACCATACGCTGATAAGTTGCTCCCGCATTTTGCAATCAAGAGGTATTACTACATAGCAATATAGCCCCATATTCGTGACGAAATGGTGTGCTCTTTGTCTGGAATATGCATGGGGATCTGATTGTATCCTGAATATGCATCCATAAATGACAATAATTCGTGTCTGACGGTAGAGTCGACGAGCTGGTCGATTCTAGGTAAAGGGAAACTATCCTTTGGGCATGCTTTATTCATATCGGAGTAATCAACACAAGTTCTCCACTTTCCATTTGCTTTCTTCACTAGCACGGGGTTAGATACCCATTCAGGGTAGAGGGCGTCGCAAACGAACCCATTGGCTTTGAGTTCGTCCACCTCCTCTTTGAGAGCCGCGGACCTCTCCGGTTCCATGCCTCTCCTTTTCTGTTTTATGGGAACGTATTTTGGGTGTATGTTCAACATATGACTTGCAATTGTTGGAGAAATCCCACATATATCAGAGTGTGTCCAAGCGAAAACGTCCATATTCGCCCGGAGAAAATCAGTAAGATCCTCGGCCACTGAAGGGTTGAGTTGCGATCCAATATTGAGAACTCATGATGGGTCATCCCGACTGACTGGGATGTCGATCGTCAGCTCAGAAAGTGCTGCATTCGTTTCTCTGGGTTCCCCATCATCATCTCTCGGATCTATGTCTCTAAGAATCCGAGAATGCTACCCGAGCCAAGACTCGGGCACTGCTTGTCAATCATCACTCTTTAGGATACGGAAGGAGCTGTCCGCAACATTTCCCTTCTCTCTCCGCTGAGCTTCTCTCAGTTCCTCCACATAACATGCACGACCGGTCGCCTGATCGCCATGTACAACACCAACTCCTTTGTCTCTTGGAAATTTCAACATCAAACACCATAGGGCCAAAGCAGCCGTAAATTCTGCCAAGGCTGGGCGACCCAAAAAGACATTATATGGAGAGTCAACATCCATTACTATGAATGGTAGGACTCGCACTCTCCTACACTCACCTTCTTCCAGTTCAATTGGTAGCTCTATATACCCCATCGCGTCGGTTGCAGCACCGTTAAAGCCGTGGATACAGGCTTTGCATGGTTTCAAATCTTTCGTTTCCATCTTCATTTGGTCATAAGCCTTCTTGAAGATGATGTTGACAGAGCTTCCACAATCAATTAAGATTCTTTTGACATAAGCTGGCCCGATTATTGCAGATATAACCATCGGGTCGATAGTAGGAGCCTCCACCTTGTCCGCATCTCGACTTTTAAACCATATATCGTCAGTCATCATGTGTTGTTGCTTTGCGGGGGTTCGATCTTCCGCATTCAAACAACATTCGTAATTCGCATGCCTCAAGGAGGTAGCATATCGTTCCATCTCCTGCCAATTCTTGTCTGCAGGATGAGGTCCTCCGACAATAGTATTTATAATCAATCTACCCATAGTCCGAGCAGGTTGTTCTGGTTGACGTGGAGTTGGCCCGCGTCCGGGGTCTGACGTTCCTTGCCTTCCATCTTGTTGGTTTTTGATAAATTCCTGCAATTTTTTCTATCTGATTAACTTTTCTATGGCGTCATGGAGGTGTCTACACTCCTCAGTATTGTGCCCATGGGTCTCATGGAAGCGACAGTACTTCGCTGTCCATTTCTGTTCTTCAGTGGACTCCTTTGGACGTGGCTTTCTGCATTCAAAGGTGTTACAAGTAGATAGATAAATGTTTTCAAGAGAAGTAATCAGCGGGATGTATTCATTGTAGGTCGGAATCCTTGACTTCCATTTCCCTGCTTCTCTTTTCTTTCCGGGATTTCCACCTCTGGATCCTTTGGACTGCCTAGGCTTGTTCTGGACGTTGACTTGAACCTTTTCCGAACTATCACCGGACTACTTCACGGCGATGTTACTTTCACAGTCTCCTGAGCAGGCCCTGGTGCCTTATCTCATCTCGTCCGTCGAGCCTCCTCCCTTTGTATGAACTGATGAGCTTTGGAATAGAATCGTTCCAATGTAGCTGGGGGCTTTCCCGCCAACCAATCTTCGAACTCTGAGTCTGGATCTACACCTTGCATTACCGTCATCAAAATCGCATGGTCGTTAGGATTTCTAATTTCAGTTAGGCAACATGAAACCTCTGTAAGTATGCTTTCAAAAACTCTCCCGGAGCTTGGATTACGATTGATAATGACATAATGTCCTTTGGACAAGTAGCATGTATCCTGAATTGTTAAACAACTTTCTTCACTAACTCGTCAAAGTTGGATATAGATCGTGGAGGAAGCCGAGTAAACCACATAGTGGCAATTCCGGACAGGGTGATTGGGAAACACCTACACTTAGTTGCGTCATTTGCCATTGCCAAATCCATCATCCATTCGTACCTCATCACGTGTTGCCTAGGGTCAGTCTTCCCTTCATAGGCTGGGATAGTCGACATATTGAATTTCTTGGGGTACTCAGCCTGTAGGATAACATCTGTGAAGGGAGTATGACTTCCGGACACTCCCCAATCCTCGTTGGTCGGGCCTTGGTTTTCTCTCATCCACTTCCTGACCATGGCTAATAAGTCCGGAGTTTATATGGAGGGTGGGAGGTTGGGTTCCATTCCATGGGACCGTGCGGGTTGATGTCCCGCTTGATTTGGGTCTTGGTGATCCGGGCGTCCGGTCTCAACACATGCCTGATCCCTGGAGGTTCAATCGGTAGCACCCACTTGTGCAGCATCATCCTTATGGCGTCTATGCCTAGGAGGTTCATCAGCTGAGGTTGAGCTATCAGATTCAGAATAAGGATCAGGACTACTTCCAGCATTCTGATGCTGTTGTTGGGCAAGCGGAGTCATGAGATTAGTATTGGCATGGATCTGCTCAGCAAGTTGTCCTCTACTTTCCCTGAGTTCCCTTATCAAGTCGTTGAACTCTATTCGGGAAACAACCTCCGCTTGGTTCTAGGTGGAGGTTCCTGCGCCTTGAATTGCTGTTTGGTTGCTAGGTCCTATTTGTTGTACACTAGCAGTTTCGTGGACATCTGCGTTGTGAGAGGTCGATCTAGTTCGTGGTCTCCCCATGGTAGAGTTGTTGGTTGTAACTCTGATAGAATCAACAGATGCCTTTTGAATGATTTGGATCTCCTTAAGGGGATTTTTCAATCCAGTAGCTGCAAAGTAGATCGTATCGTCCTGAGAATTCGATTCTCAGCGGAAGCACCAAAATGTTAGCACCCGAATTGGTCACTAACACCCTTAAAAGAGTTTGTGTGGAGAGATTAATGAAGAAAGTAAGTTAAACAGAGGATAATATGCAGATTTAAATGAATAAAATACAAACACTAGATTTATAGTGGTTCGGGGTAATTGCCTACGTCCACTTTGAGGTTAACCTTTATTGCTTTTCTCGACAATCGATTACAGATACAATCCGTATTCAAATTATATTGAATATAATTGCTAAGCAAAAAAGATAAGTCTTGAATGAGTCTTGAATGCGGCAGAGTCTCCCTGGTGTTGTCGAAAAAATGGTCCATTTCACTGTTCCCCTGCCTCTTTATTTATAGACGAAGGTAGGTTGGACTTCCCTGGAGGGCCTAGCAGCTTGGTATCTCTGCCCAAAAAGAGCGATCTCTGTGTGCCGACCCAGAGAGGCCGAACGGCAAAATGCCGAGCAAGGCATAAATGTCGAACGATGTTCTCATGCCGAACGAAGTGATGCCGAACAACCTGAATGCCGAACGAGGCATTTGTGTCGAACGAAGTGATGCCGAACAACCTGAATGCCGAACGAGGCATTTGTGCCGAACGAAGTAGTGCCGAACAACCTGAATGTCGAACGAGGCATTTGTGCCGAATGAAGTGATGCTGAACAAACTAAATGTTGAACGAGGCATTTTTGCCAAACGAAGTGATGCCGAACAATATGGAGTGTCGAATGACTCTGCCATGCCGAACATCCACAGATGCCGACCGATATTCAATACCAAACGTTTCTCAATGTCGGACGCTCTCGTATGCCGAACACTCTCGCACACCGAACGTCCTATAGATGCCAAACAAACTTGAGTGTCGAACGAATCATATATGCCGGACGATTCTGGAAGCGGAGCACTTTCTAATGCCGAACGCTCCTAAATGCCGAGCGTTCCTTAATGTCGAGCGTTCTTCTAATGCCGAACGATCCGAATGCCGAACGGATCATAAATGCCGAACAGTATGTTAATGCCGATTACTTAGTTCCTGGCCAAATCTCCAGGTAACAGATGCATATTACAAAAGCTGCAAGAATTGGTATTTATACTAAAACCAGTTTCAGATTAAAATATTTATTTCTAAAGCAAAAATGAAATAGTAAAACTGAGATTATACCAGAACCATGTGCTTGTTACAGAGACATTTCTGATATTTTTTATATAACATAAGAACTAAATCTATTAGTTAAGTTAAAGAAACTAAATGAAACCAATACTAAGAAGAGAAAAGATTATATAACCTTCTAACCAAAATTAGAAAATATGTGTGCTTTTGTTGATAATAAAAACAAATCTAAAATGAACTATATGTGTAACGACCCGTCATTTTAACACTTTAAAAATGGGATATTCAATTATTTTAAATACTCAAATGTAGAATTTTCAAACTTAAAAAATCATGTTTAATATGTTAAATAAGAATGATAAACTTATTTTTGATATTGAATAAAGATTTTGGATTTCCATTGTAAAATTGACAAAAGTCGAAATCCGATAAAGTAGGATAAATATTCGAGAAATATGTTTAAAGGATAAATAATTCTTTTTAAATACATATATATAATCGATATCAAACTCATTTGACAATAGTAGTAATTTAATTTATAATGGTTCGATAAACATATAATTTTTTTTATAAAATTGACAAATTTCGTCGCATATCGATAAATCAATTTCATATTTTATAAGAAGATTTGGATATTGTTTTATATTATTTTATATGTAAAATATAATTTTTTCAATCATTTAAAGATAATAAGAAATTTATTTTTGAATTTGTTTTAAATAAATAAATAGTTTAACTAAAACGTCAAACTAGGATCGTAAAATGTTTTGTCGAAATTCAACGTTTTGTTCGAAATATGTTGCCGCAACATTATCGCACCTTTGTTAACATGTTTTAACATATATATTATAAATTTTAAAAACTAAACATGTTTTTTTACTAAATAGGATTATAAAACTTCTAGAAGTAACTAGTAAAAGTAAGTAAGAATTAAAAAAAGTAAGAAAAGTAAACATCAAATCACATCAAATAAAAATCCAAAAAAATAGTTACTTTTCTTTACTTATTCTTTAAGTGACTAAGACATAAAGTAAGAAGTGAAAGGATGATGTTAAGTGTTGAAAAAGTGGATGCTGCTTTAGGTTGAAGTAAGGATAGCTTGGTAATTTGGCAAGAGGTTATTTTGATAAATTTACCACTTCTTTCTTTTTCTATAAATTCTTACCTCCTTCTTCACTTTCATTCACGTTTCTTCTTCTTCTTCTTTTCTCAAGCTTCTTCATCTTCTTCCTCTTCTCTTTAATGGCTTCCAAGCCATAGGAAAAAATTAGAAAGAAATAATGTCAAAATATTTACAAAATATTTAAAAGAAATCAATGTTCATCCTCTTCAAATCAAACCGCTCTTTTCTCCATGTTTTAACTCTTCTTCTCCCGGCCATAACTTCTTCAAAATAGAACCAAAATACAAAATAATTTTTTTCCAAATCATATATTTTCCAGTGGCTACAACTTTCATGTTGAGCATTTTGTCATATTCTAAAACTAACCATGTCAAAAATCCACTTATTGCCAGTGCATTCTCGAGCTCGGTTTTTAAACCAGAGAATAGGTCATTTTCTTTTGATCATAACTTGATCATTACAAATCCAAATTAAGAAACTCATTTTTAAACCATATGAAATTCTAGTGGCTACAACCTTTATGTTGATCACTTTTTCCACTTTTGAGATTTGCTATACCTGAAACTCAATTCTTTGAAGTGCATTTCCAAGCTTCATTTTTGTTAATCCGACAATACATCTTCTTCATTCTATCATATCTCCCTAAAAACTACTTAGATTCGAGTTATTCTTATCTTCAAATTCAAGAGAAAATAATTTTTAACAATTTTATAGTTTACAACTTTTCTAAATTTTGAGAACTAGAGGGCCTAAAACCAGATACAAGATAACCTATTTTTCGGATCTAAATCTAGAGAATTCAAGTTCAAAGCTATACCACTTCTTCTCTATACATTCGGCCAATCTCCATTTCAAGCCTTGGCCAAGCATTAGGAAGGAGGAATTCAGGCTTATTTTGATTTGGTTTCCAAAAGCATGGTAGAAAGTATGTGTTAGATCTTTAGTTCCTTGCCTTAAAGTTTGACGGAGTGGAATCTAAAGTAAGTTATTTCTTTTTTTAAGTTCATTAAAACCATTGCTAAGTTGAAAGAACTTTAAGTGTCAAGTGTTATTTGAAAACCCTTGTTAAATGCTTTTTTACTTTGTTTTCTAAAACGATGGTTTGATTTCCTTGCTCGATATATGTTTGAATGGTTAATCAAGTAATTTAAAATTTAAAAGTTAAATATTTAATGTGGTAAGCGGAAACGACTAGTGCATGTGTTTCGTATGTGAGTTGCATGTAGACTTATGCGAGGGATGAAACATCTCGAAGGGAAAGCCCGGATGCTCCAAAACAAATATTAAACCATTTTAACCCAAGATAAAATAAAGTGTTGTAAATATTTGATAGAATGAAGCAAATATTATCATTTAATGCAATTATTTCATTGATTGGTTATTTGAATTAGGCTCGGCCAGTTTATGAGCATTGATTATTATTTATCGATTGCTGACTTTGTCCGACCAGTTTATGAACAATTAATTATCCATATGCCAGGGCTGGGTAGAAAATAATTGTAGGCCAATACTTTGTGATTTATTTCAAAATTTGACTATAAGGTGTTTAGACATAATATTTGATTCACTTCAATTTAATGAATTGTTTTGAAAATTTGTTTTCAAGTTGAAATGTTATGAAATCTTTTCCCTTTAAAAGAAAATAAATTTTTGACAAAGAAAATTTTGAAGTGATATTATATAAAAGTGTTTTATATAAGAATGGTTTTATAAAAATATTTTATAAATAATTTCGAGGTCTAAACTGGCTGGTTTTAAGATGATTTTTGAACGGATTTGGGAAATGACAGTTATTATAGATTTGAAAGTACTTGTGAATATTAGTATGAAATGATTTATTGCTTTGGGAGAAAAGTGATTTGTTATGTTACCGATGATTCGGGCAACCGGTAACTAAAAAGTGGGCATATGTTTTTGGTGTAATCCACTCTTAGAATAGAGGGATGTATTTATTTATCGATTGTATGAAGGTTGGGATCCAGTTGCCTTGTTATTGGGAGAAACCTCTCGATCTGTTTGCATATGATTTGATATGCTTTTATTAAAGTATTTGGGATTTCCAAATAAAATTTTCAAAAGTGATTTGATATAAGATCCCAAAGTAAAGTATAATTTGAATAAAGAAGATTTATATTTCAAAATTTTTTATATAAAAATTCGAGAATAAAATCCAAAGAGATAATTTCCGTAAAGGTAATTAGATTTAAAAATCTAAAATTGAAGATTAAGCCTAAGTGGGTAGTTTTGGGAATTACATATTGTTTATTGCATTACAGGCTCCATGAGTCATATTTGCTGTAGGAGAACTATGTTGGCTTGATCTTGTATCTAGTTGGGTACCCAATTAGATACGAGTATATAGTCAGGTACAAGTAGTAGTGATGCAACCCCTAAAATAATATAACCCTTTCATGTTTATCTGTTATTGGTTGTTGTTTATCTTATGTTATTGTATCTTTCATGCTTACTATTTTATTCCACATTTACATTGTTTATTGAGTTCGCAGGTAAGAATAGTGTTGTCTCTCTCATCAGAGTTATGCAGTGGTAGATTTATAGTCATTGTGTTTGGTATGTATTAAAGCACACTTTATGGAATTAATAAATTAATTAATTACTCTGATAAATTGTATAATTGAAATTGTATCTTATACATTCAGTAATATCGAATATTTATCAAATATGGTGTATTAAGTTGGTAGTTTTTATTAGTAGTTTCAGAACGGACGGATTTTTCGACAATTTTAATTGGTTCGAAAATCCAGGTCGTCACACGTTGTAACGGTTGCGATTTTCGACTCACGAAAGTCGACATAAATACATCCACTGTATCAACTGCCAAGAAATCGAAGGCCGAAAAACCGTACCGTTAGGGTTAAAGAAGAGGTAGAAGATAGAAGAAGAAAGAAAGAAAAAGCGATAGAAACAATATCAGAATCTCACAATAACAGCAGAACAACATATAATAGATAAATGAATATCTTTAAATCAAGAGAACTATATCAGTTATTACATTACATCACATTACATTACATTATCAGAGTTTACAACAACAAACAGCGGAGAAGAAATACTATATATAATTGATACGCCAGGTCATCCAGCTTGCCTCCAGATCTCTACAGCAACTCCTGTATTCCAAAATGACCTGATAACCTAACTATAGGCTGCCCGTGTGGAAATTGGTGGGCACCCAGAGTTTAGGAAGAGAACAATAAACTCCTGGTCATTCATGGGACTGGTGTGAGAACTTAAAACAGTTTATCTTTAAAAATAAACAAAGAAATATTTTAAATTAGATTTGCAATGCTTTTTAGAAAATGAGACTATCATAAGGCCTCTTGCACACACACACACACAATGCAAACGCAGAATCGGAGGAGATTTCTCCTTATTATAATCAAACATGCTTGATACGCAAATTTTCTTTGATATTATTACTATAACTGCAAAGTGTAGGAAAACATTTCGAAAGTATAATATAAATCTTAGCCAACATACTGCCAGTATCGTATGCCTACTATAGCTACCATCTAAATAGTGGGGCGCCACCATAAGTAAATGGCAGGTTCTACAACTAAAACCTTACAAGGTGCGTATTGGAGTTTGGATTTCCAACAAATGGTCAAGCCAAGGAACTTCCCATTTCCACATGGAAACGCCTCTGGAAAGACGCCCCGAGAACCTAACCGGATCTCTGCCAACACAAGGCCGGGTTACCCTTAGCTGGGTAACTACTGACACGAATATGCCATCCCCCGGTCGTAACCGACCTAAATACCAGGATTCACCAACAACCACAAAATAATAAGTTTGCAGCAACAACAAAGGTTAAGTATCAGGGCTCCATACCATAATACCACCTCTATCAAGAAGGAAATGACATACACTAAGGGGGCGCTGTCCCCTAATAACCTTGCTGCATCTTTTCCTGTTTTGACCATTTTCGAGGTGTGAGGTCCGACGAAGTCTCGCCCACAAACCTATGCTTTTCCTAAAAGCCACGCTTTGATCAACAAATGCTCAACAGCACTTCGTATGCCACATTACCAATTTGGGAATATATCACTAGTAACCATTAACTACATAACCTCTGAGCTCGTACGTCTCAGAGAAGGGTGTTAAGCTAAGAGAATAAATTCTCCACCACCAACAGAAATATATTTGATAGAAACCAACTTTACATCTCAAATTGTAACGTCAGACACACAACCATACAAGTCCGTTCTGCGATCGAACGGAACCGAAGGCGCTTCCAAAGAAGCCCTTGCAATCCGGATATTCAGTAATCACGACCGGAATTCCCATCACAAAGGGTGATAAAATCTCTATAACGGAGATCAGCCGATGCAGAGTCATTCGACGGTAATCCTTCCGTTTTCAAAAATATCCGGTCTTCAACACCGGCCTTCAAATGATATCCATTACAACATATCACTTATTCGGAATGGGATTTATGACACAAAGGTCCTCTCCCTGCTAAACCGAATAACGATCACTTATTTTAAAAATAAGTGTAGCATTCAAATTCAAGCAAATCACATCAAATACCCATTTAAAGGTAAATATTGATAGTCAGTTATTTAGCTATCAAAGCAAACCAACATATATTCAGCACCATAACAATCATTAGGCCCTTGTTATTAATCTTCCATAAATTAAATAACTCACCAAATATTCACTTCAATTTATCTTTGAAAAGATATATTCTCTAAACCATTTTAATTTCTACATTGGAAAACATTTCCAAATACTTATTTAACAATAAGTAATTCACAAATCTACTTATTTTCTATACTTAGAAAATATTCAATATACTTAAAACACGATTAAGTATATATTTCATTCTTTTAAGGAAAACATTCTCTTAAACACATTCTTTTGAGTCAAAACGAATGTTGCGTAAAACATCGTTACGACAACCCAAAACCACTAATATAGGGATTCGAAATTTAGACAGATATATAAATCCTAATACTATATAAAACATTTCCTTTCGAAAATCATTTACTATAACAACAGTGTTATAGTCCACCATTTTCTTATTTCTCGAAAACGTCTATTTCAACAATGAATGTTGAAATCTATGGTTTCGATCCTTAACATATTTTAAAACAACTTCAAATCGTTTTAATTCTATTTAAAATACCACTTCCCCAAAAGTTTTCTTTAATATATTATTCACTATCCAAAATCGTGAATATACTTCGTTAACCAAATTCATCATTTCTACACAATTTATTTTAAAGGACTATCCACTATCCAAAATTGTGGATAATCTCCTTTCGTAATTTAAAATAATTGACTTATCAAAATAAGTCGATTCCGGAATTATAAAACAACGTTTATAAATTCACATTTATATATATTTTATAAAAACTTCAACTTATAAAATCCCTCAATTAATAAATTCTATTTAAATCTCATTTAAATTCTGAAATCCAATTTATAAGTTAATTTCTTATAAATCTTTTATTTTACAAAATCTATTCATTTTATAACTCCACAATTTATAAATCCATAAATTTTATTCACTTATGAAATCCATTTACACTTCATTTTAACACTTATAAAAAAATTCGTTTTATAATTCCAATATCTTTAATTTACAAATATCAATTTTATAAATCTTTTATGTAAGCCATTTATAATAATTTCAAAAATCTCAATTTAACTATTTTATATAATTCATTAACTCCATATTTCAAAAATCAATTTTTCAACTATATTTTTCAACAATCATAATTTTTATAACACTAAAAATTATAACGTTTATTTATTTAAAATGAATCAATTCCAAAATTCAATAAAATGTATACTTTCAAAAATCACTTTAAAATCCTTTTAAATTCAAAATCGTTACTATAACACTTTTAATTTTCCAAAATAGGCCCAATGCTGCAACAGCACCAAATATGACAATCACGACATCCAAACACATCGTATATCATATGAGAACAGAATATACCACAATATCTGTAAATAAATCAATACGGGTGAGGAATCCCGTTGGATCCCTCCAACCTATTACCCTGCATCCATAGATGTTAGCACAATACCAATCCCGTTCCAATACGGAATATCGCGGTACATGGATTTATAAAAATATTATCCGCTATTATGCGGCGCAATAGGGTCTCATCCGCTATATAATGCGGGAAAATCAACTCCAAGTACATATATAATACCAATTCCAATAAAGATGAAATATCGCAGTATATGTTTTTAATAAATAACATCCGCTTAATATACGACGTATAGGGTCTATTCAAATACAACAGATAATAATTTATCATTCAAGCATACAGTCAAGCAATTTTAAATCAAACTATTAAAATTTAAATCGAAACAATTTCGATTGAGTGAGAAGTTCTCACTTAGCTTTCAACAACAGTTTCAGCGTTTTATTTCAAATATTAATTTTACCCAAAATTTTCACTAGCTCCAATCGATACCAATCCAGCTCCATTGCATAGTGCTCGACAAAACGAACCCAATGCAATTCGTTTCATGCGAAACGGACCTCGTATGAAAGAGTTACAATGTTTTAAATTTCGAATGAATTTAAATATAATAATTTACAATTTTCTTATTAAATTTATAACCTAAATCCTATCAGAGCCGTTGATTTTGCATTCCTTCCATCAGGGCCGCACAAGCCACCTTCCCCTTCGTTCAAAACATCAGGTCGAGCAACCCAATTTGGCCGCCCCAAACCCTTATTAACGTGAATACTCCGACCAACTTCACGTCGATCGAGCCACGCCATTCCCTTCGCCTACGCGTGCTCCCCCCAAGGCCGAAGTGTTATGAAGCTCGGTTTCCCCTTAATCTCGAAAATCGTGTGCGACCCACGGACGTTCAAACCCCTTTCTCCATTGATCCGTGCAACAAAACTCGATCATAGCCGTTGGATATGAAGTACTCGGCGTGCTCTACGTTTTGCTAGTTGGGAGTTTCTTGTGAAAGATAATGGATTGGAAGATAATAGAGGAGGAAGTTTTGATTTATTCGGCCATTGATTTATGAGATGGCGGCTAGCTTGAAACCCTAGGATTTTAGTGAAAATAGGAAAATAGTTTGTCCTTTTGTAGAAAATTCCAAAGCACTATTGGTGCAGCACGACCTAAGGGTTCATTGGGCTTAAGTCGTTCGAGTACTATGAGTCGTTCACGACTTATAGCCATAGGAGCTAAGGGAGAAACCATACGAGCTAACGACATGGAGATAAGTCGGTCACGACCTAAGGGAGAGCGAGGGATAAGGGCTTGGATCGGCTACGACCTGACAAGCAAGTGGATAGGGAATTCACGACCTAAGATAAGTCGCGTACGACTTAACGACCCATGATAAGTCGCGTACGACTTAACGACCTATGCTAAACCGCTGATCTGTATGCCGAAGAATGATAAGTCGTTGTAGGATTAAGTTGTTTGTTATTTGTTTCTTATGTCGTATGTAATTAGGTCGTATACGACCTGAGTGATGTAAAGTGCTGAGTCGGTGAAGCTTTGAGTCATTGTATTGGGTCATTGTAAACCGTAGGTCGGTATGTTGTTGAGTCGGCATTGTATTGTAAAGCCGCGTGTGTTAAGTCGCTGCCAACTTAAGTTGAGTCGGTAGGTATCGTGATGTCATTAGGTCGGTCACGACCTTATCTAAGTCGTATGTGGTGTATATGAGTGCTGTTATGTAGTGTTATGAGGGGTTGTTAAGTCGCTAATAATTGTTGAGTCGTGAGTCGTGTACCATGGGGCATGAGTCGGCAACGACTTAAGGAGCCGGTTGTGAAAAGCTATAAATAGGGGATGTGTGTTGTCATTTGTAACTTGGCTCTCTTTGAATAAAATTTCCTTTTGATTGCTTTATGCTTTCTTCCAATTGGTAGTTGAGTGTAATCTCCTATCTCCACCTACGTCATTCGAGTGCGCTCGAATCCACGTTTGTTGAAGCCGGTTCATGGAATCTTGTGCGCAAGATCAACGTCGAAGAATCGTAGATCCTTCATCACGGTATCGTGCACGATCAACGTGTTAAGGATAGCTAGAATCCGGTATCTCTTGAGATCAACGGATTTGGGCCTTGCAGTATTTTTCAATCCACCGATTGCTACTTTCACCGATTGAAGTTTATTTTGATTAATCCGCTGCGTCAGTTTTTGGTATCAGAGCCATACTTAGCCAATCATAGCTAAGTTGATTCTTGGAGCCAAGTATTTGAAGTTTGAAGTTGGAATTCATCATGTTCATCTTGAAGTTGCAACGAGTTGAAGATTTTGATCCATTTCATTTTGGATCTAGAGTTGGAGAGGTGTTTGAATTTGAAGTGTTGGAGTCGTGCTTTGTAGAGGCCGAGCCAAGCTAGTGAAGATTTGTGCCGAGCGACTTAAGCCTTAAGTCGTTCATCTTGTTCGAGTTAGTGGTTGAGTCGTGACTTGCTTGTGTTGAAATTTTGTGTTTGATTTGTTGAAGTATTTGAGAAGTTTTGAAGTGTTTGTGTAGAGTTTCCAATCATGCCGCCAAGGAGAGCTAATCGTCATCAAAACGTTGAAGCGTTGTATAGAAGAGAAGAAGCCGAGCTTATGGAACAACGTATTAATGAGAAATTTGATGAAGGCATTGGAAAGTTAGAGAAGTTGACGAATGATTTGAATCAAACTCAAAGGAGGAGATCACCAATCTCGAACCATGGAGGAAACCGAGTTTCGCCATCGGTTACGGAAGCGAGGAGGGTATCACCGCATTCTTTTAGAGATAGAAGAGAAACATCAATTTCATCACGGAGAGATCATCATGACTATGGACATGAAGAAAGAAGAATTTCACAAGAATTTGAGAATGAGGCATATAGAGATGAAGAGAGACGTAGTCGAAGAAGCATGCATGAACGAAGGGATGATAATGGTCGAGATCGATGTAGGCGTACCTTTGATTTTGATGAAGAGGGTGATAGAGCTAGCATTCATTATCGAGATCGAGACCAAGTTCGAAATTCTTATCGAGATGTTGAAGATGATCGTCGATGGGAATCGGGTATGAAGATGGAAATTCCAGAGTTTAAAGGAGGAATGGTAGCTGAAGAATTTCTTGATTGGTTGTCTAATGTTGAAGAGATCTTTGATTTCAAGGAGGTTCCGGAGAATCGAAGGGTGAAGTTAGTTGCTACAAGGTTGAGGGGGAGAGCTTTGGCGTGGTGGCAGCAAACTAAACTTACAAGGGAAAGAATGGGAAAGTCAAAGATTGAATCATGGGAGAAGATGAAGAAGTTGATGCGATCTACATTTTTGCCTTACAACTACCAATCACTTATGTACCAGAGGTTGCAGAATCTAAGGCAAGGGACAAAGTCTGTTAGTGATTATGCTGATGAATTTTACCAACTCATTGCCAGGAATGATATTATGGAAACGGAAGAACAGCTAACTGCTAGATTCATTGGCGGATTGAGAATGCAGATCCAGGATATGGTTAATATGTTTGATCCTAGATCAGTTGCAGAAGCACATCAGAAAGCGTTGGCTTGGGAGAAGCAAGGAAGGCGTGGAGGTGGTGTGTTTACTAATTCCAATAATCAATCGAAGGGTGTTAGTGGAAGTTCTAATGTTCCTAAACCTGTTACAAAACCAATGGTGAAAGAGGCTGAGAAGGCAAAGGTTAGCAGTGGTTTCAAATGTTACAATTGTCAGGAGTTGGGTCACAAAAGCAATGAATGCCCAAAGCCGAAGAAGAGAGCAATGGTTGCTGAGATTGAGGATGATGGTGAGGAGGCAGAATGTTCAAATGCACCTTATGTTGAGGAGGAAGAAGAATTGTCTGGAGACGAAGGTTGTAATCTTATGATGAGGAGGTCATGTCTTACACCAAAGCAAGAAGAAGATTCTAGTTGGTTGAGAAGCAATATTTTCCAGTCGACATGCACTATTCTGGGAAAGGTTTGCAAGTTCGTTATTGATGCCGGGAGTTGTGATAATATTATCTCTACAGAAGTAGTAAGGAAGTTGAACTTGAAAACTGAGAAGCATCCTAAACCGTACAAGCTAGCATGTTAAGGAAGGGTGGTGAAGTGAAGGTGTGTCGAAGAGCTTGTGCTAATTTTTCTATTGGGAAGAAGTACAAAGATGAAATTTGGTGTGACATTGTAGACATGGATGTGTGTCATCTGTTGTTGGGCAGACCATGGCAGTTTGATGGAGCAATACAACATGATGGTCGTGCTAATAGCTATAGTTTCATGTTCGAAGGTACTAAAATCACTTTAGTTCCCAAGAAGCAGCAACAGAAGGAAAGCAAGCTGGAGGAGATTGAGGAATTGAAAACTATGTTGACTTTGAAGGAGTTTGTTAAGGAAGTTGAAGAGGAGCCTGAAGTCTATTTGTTGATTGGACGAGAGAGTCATGAAGAGGTTGAAATTCCAGAAGAAGCAAAGCCAGTTTTGAAAGAATTTGAAGATGTATTTCCAGAAGAGTTGCCAAAGGAGTTACCACCACTGAGGGACATTCAACATCAAATTGATCTTGTTCCGGGAGCAGTTTTACCACATCGACCACATTACCGAATGAGTCCGAAGGAACATGAGGAGTTACGAAGGCAGGTGGAAGAGTTGTTAGAACAGGGACGTGTTCAGGAAAGCTTAAGTCCTTGTGCAGTACCAGCATTGTTGGTGCCGAAGAAGGATGGAACATGGAGAATGTGTACCGATAGTCGAGCTTTGAACAAGATTACTGTTCGCTACCGATTTCCTATGCCAAGGTTGGATGACTTGCTAGATCAGTTGAGTGGGGCTACTATCTTTTCGAAGATTGATTTGAAGAGTGGTTATCATCAGATTCGAATTAGACCTGGAGACGAATGGAAGACAGCCTTCAAGACGAGAGAGGGTTTATATGAATGGTTGTTTATGCCGTTTGGTCTATCGAATGCACCAAGTACATTCATGAGGGTGATGAATCAAATCTTCATACCATACATTGGGAAGTTTGTTGTAGTTTACTTTGATGATATTCTGATTTATAGTGCGAACACAGAGGAGCATGTGGAGCATTTGCGGAAGGTGTTAATTATTCTTCGTGAGGAACAATTTTATGCAGCTACGAAGAAATGTGTGTTCATGACTCGAAGTGTATTATTTTTGGGATATGTTGTATCTGAGAAGGGAATTCAGGTGGACCAGAGTAAAGTTGAAGCTATTAGAAATTGGCCACAGCCGAGAACTATCACTGAAGTTAGAAGTTTCCATGGATTGGCATCATTCTACCGAAGGTTTATTCCACACTTCAGTAGCGTGATGGCACCGGTTACTGATTGTATGAAAGGGAAGCAGTTTTCTTGGTCAAAGGAAGTGGGGGTTGCTTTCGAACGAATCAAAGAACTTTTGACGACCGCGCCAATTCTTGTATTACCGAATTTTCAGTTGTTGTTTGAGCTACACACTGATGCATCAAAGGTTGGGATTGGAGAAGTGTTGAGTGAGATTGGAAGACCTATTGCATATTTCAGTGAAAAGTTATCAGGGGCAAAGATGAGATATAGTACATACGATGTTGAGTTTTATGCTGTTGTGCAAGCTGTTAAACATTGGAGGCATTATCTATTTCAGAAAGAGTTTGTTCTTTACACTGATCATGAGGCGTTGAAGCATTCACAGAGGCAGGATAAGATTTCAGCGAGGCATGCATCATGGATTGCTTATTTGCAGCAGTTTACTTTTGTTGTTAAACATAAGTCAGGAGTAACTAATCGTGTAGCTGATGCCTTGAGTAGAAGGAACCATTTGTTGACTACAATGAAAGTTGAGGTGACAGGGTTTGAATTATTACCAGAATTGTTTGAGGAGGATCCTTACTTTGCAAAGTTTGTTGAGAAAGTTAAGGATGGGAGTACTGATGAATTTATGTTAGTTGATGGTTACTTATTCAAGGGGAATCGATTATGTATACCAGATGGCAGTTTGAGAATGAAGATTATCAAGGAGTTGCACGAGGAAGGACATGTGGGCCGTGATCGTACATTGCATTTGATTTCTCAATCTTATTTTTGGCCATCGATGAGGAAAGAGGTAGAGAGGTTTGTGGAGAGATGTCATATATGTCAGGTTTCGAATGGAACAACGACAAATGCAGGATTGTATATGCCGTTACCTGTACCATCTAAACCGTGGGTTGATATCAGCATGGATTTCGTTTTGGGTTTGCCTAGAAATCAAAGGGAAAATGATTCTATATTTTTTGTGGTGGACAGATTTTCGAAGATGGCACATTTTATTGCCTGCAAGAAGACAGCGGATGCAGTTCGAGTGGCACAATTATTCTTTAAGGAGGTGTATCGCTTGCATGGTTTACCAGAATCTATTGTTTCTGATCGGGATACCAGATTTTTGAGTCACTTTTGGCTAAGTTTGTGGAAGATGGTTGGAACGAAGCTGAATTTTAGTAGTGCTTATCATCCGCAAACAGATGGACAGACTGAAGTTGTTAACCGATCGTTGGGAAATTTATTACGATGTCTTGTGAAGGACAATCTGAAGAGTTGGGACATGAAATTATGCCAGGCAGAGTTTGCTCATAATCATGAAGTGAATCGTAGTACGGGGTTCAGTCCATTTTTGGTTGTATACTCAAATTTACCAAGGGGACCGTTGGATTTGGCAGTAGTACCACAACCAAAGGGGACAGTTAGACGAGCTGTTGATTTTGTTGAAGGATTGAAGGAATGTCATAAAATCGTTCAGGAACGATTGGAAAAGTCAAATGAAAAATATAAGAAAATTTCAGATTTGAAACGAAGAAATGTTGGATTTAATGAAGGTGATTTGGTGTATGCTGTGTTAACAAAGGATCGTTTCCCAGTGGGCGCTTATAACAAGTTGAAAGCCAGAAAAATTGGTCCTGTCGAAGTTGTGAAACGGATTAACGAAAATGCTTATAAGTTGAAGCCGCCAGAAGATGTATACACTTCTGACGTGTTCAATGTTAAGCATCTTGTGCCATACTATGGAGATGAACAATCTGATGCGGAAGAATTACCAAATTCGAGGATGAATTTTTCTCAACCCGGGAAGGATGGTGCAGCACGACCTAAGGGTTCATTGGGCTTAAGTCGTTCGAGTACTATGAGTCGTTCACGACTTATAGCCATAGGAGCTAGGGGAGAAACCATACGAGCTAACGACATGGAGATAAGTCGGTCACGACCTAAGGGAGAGCGAGGGATAAGGGCTTGGATCGGCTACGACTTGACAAGCAAGTGGATAGGGAATTCACGACCTAAGATAAGTCGCATACGACTTAACGACCCATGATAAGTCGCGTACGACTTAACGACCTATGCTAAACCGCTGATCTGTATGCCGAAGAATGATAAGTCGTTGTAGGATTAAGTTGTTTGTTATTTGTTTCTTATGTCGTATGTAATTAGGTCGTATACGACCTGAGTGATGTAAATTGCTGAGTCGGTGAAGCTTTGAGTCATTGTATTGGGTCATTGTAAACCGTAGGTCGGTATGTTGTTGAGTCGGCATTGTGTTGTAAAGCCGCGTTAGTTAAGTCGCTGCCAACTTAAGTTGAGTCGGTAGGTATCGTGATGTCATTAAGTCAGTCACGACCTTATCTAAGTCGTATGTGGTGTATATGTGTGATGGTATGTAGTGTTATGAGGGGTTGTTAAGTCGCTAATAATTGTTGAGTCGTGAGTCGTGTACTATGGGGCATGAGTCGGCAACGACTTAAGGAGCCGGTTGTGAAAAGCTATAAATAGGGGATGTGTGTTGTCATTTGTAACTTGGTTCTCTTTGAATAAAATTTCCTTTTGATTGCTTTGTGCTTTCTTCCAATTGGTAGTTGAGTGTAATCTCCTATCTCCACCTACGTCATTCGAGTGCGCTCGAATCCACGTTTGTTGAAGCCGGTTCACGGAATCTTGTGCCCAAGATCAACGTCGAAGAATCGTAGATCCTTCATCACGGTATCGTGCGCGATCAACGTGTTAAGGATAGCTAGAATCCGGTACCTCTTGAGATCAACGGATTTGGGCCTTGCAGTATTTTTCAATCCACCGATTGCTACTTTCACCGATTGAAGTTTATTTTGATTAACCCGCTGCGTCAACTATTCATCCTGAAAATTTCCGAACTCGAAACGAAGCATGCCGCCTGGCGTTTATAGTGTTTTACCCCCATTCTAAACGCAATGGAATATATATCGGGAGCCAATTCGATCAAATTTAGAAGATAAGTTTTGAATCGACTATTTAAATTCAAAATTCACTCGAATCGATTTCTACGCGTTTTAGCTTGCCCGGGACAAACCGTAAATCCGATTGACACGAAATTTGAAACCATACAATAATATAACATTATGGATCCGATGAAACTGGTTTCGTCAAAATTCGAGACTGTTTGAAAAATGGCTATTTTTACTCGTCAATTAAATATTAAAATATTCAATTTCTACACTTTAACTTTTAATTCAATTTTAAAAGTTCGATAACATCGTTGTAACTCCAATATGATTAAATACTGCTTTCCAAATCAATTTTGATCACATTAAACTCAATTTCCAATTATTTCTGTAACTTCAAATATTAAATTATCGATTTATTTAACCAATTAAATCTAGATATTCAAAATAAAATTTATTCGACTTACAAGTTTTACTTGTTAATATTTAAATTCAATTAAATATACGAATTTCAAATGATAGAAATTCTGGGTCGTTACAAACTTCCCACCCTTAAAAGAATTTCGTCCTCGAAATTACCAAGTAAGAAAAAGTTACAGAATCCATTCAAATTAGATTTCAAATTCATTTAAACAGTTTAACTTTTAACTCCAAAATCAAAGTTATAGTTTTCTATAAAAAAATTCCAATTTTCTAAAAAATATTCTAACGCCTTAAATTTTCAAAAAAATTCGCCATAGTCTCCTTTGCGCGATTCGATCCCAAAAAAAATGGCAATATATATTTCACAAATATACATCTCATCAAGTAATGAGGCATCCCACAGGGAAAAAGTGTAAAAGTACGATATGTAATCCGAAATATGTACCTTATATATTATTAGCGAGCATATACGGCTAATATAGCGCGAAAGCGAGCTCCAAAAGCGAAGCATATACGCAATCCGCACCTACTAAACACTCAACAATAATGAGAAAGATGTATATATGAAAGTAATATCAATATACAACATATACCAACAACTATATATGCCAATATAACCAATGCAACATAAGGCAATAAATGCAACCACCAAACAACTATCATCCAGCAACTTATGCAACAAATTCCTATCAAATCAATATACATTCACTTCTCATTAATATTCAATGAATTGTTTTCCAATTTAAATCACATTTGATTCACTAACATTGAACTTTATTAACATTCATTTTCATATTCAAGTTGGTTCACTTCCAAATAAAATTCAATTCTACTTAAGCTTCACTTAACTTCCAATTTGATTTCAATTACTTTAGCTTTCAACTTCATTAATTCAACTTCGTATGGATTTCTATACAATCAACTAACCATTATCTAATCAAACAATGTATATCCAACATTACCAAATTTCTTTACTTTGCTTACCTTCATTCAATTTGGTTCATCACTTTTAATTAGCTTTAATGAATTAACACTTACATCATTATTTCATATCAATTTATTTACATTCAATTGATTTACATTCAATTCATTCATTAATTAAATTGCTACTTCATTTAACCACAAAAGTTGAATTTCATTACATAACTCAAGTTCATATTCATCACTTCACTTTATTAATTTACTTCGATACCAAGATTAACTTTATTCAACATTACTTAAGTTATATTACATTTCAAACATCATTTGTTTAGCTTACTTAAATTTCCACTTAAAAATCCAATTCCAGTTCTATTTACTTACAAATTCGAAATGGATTTCAATTTCATTTTCTTGCACTTGCAAATTTTATTTATTCATTCACAATTTATTTTCCAACTTAATAATTGTATTCCAATCATTTAGTCTATTAGACTACTAAAATTCACCTTTATTCCATAAACATTTTATATAACATTTCAGAGTCTTTTCAATCTTTCAAAAATTATTTTTTTTGAAATCAATTCAAATTATCTTTTGAATTTCAAAACCCAAATCCAAATTTTCCAAACAACTTCCATTTAAAACAACTTGGCAGCAATCCCTCTTTTGGAAACCCAAAAATGAACACCGATGATGTCGCGATCATTATCGGAATTATTTTCCAGCGACCGAAAGGAGTTTAGAGCTTTTATCCCTCCAAAACAATTTTCCAGAACCCTTGAAAATCATTTTCAAACTCAAAAAGGAATTTAATCTTTTCCAAATTGCAAACCCTTTCAAATTCTTTAAATTTGTTTTCAAATATTACTCTGGAATTCCATTTCAAATTATGAATCACAATTTACAATTTATATTTATAAATATATTCATATAGTTTCACTTCTTATATATAAGATTATTTCACAATTGTAAATCACATTAGTTATAATTCCATACTGAATAATTCATTTGATTATACAATTTATTCTTTTAATTAGATTATTCGAACATCTTCTAATTAACTTATATATATTTTTACATTTTCAACAACCAAACAATCAATTTATATACACTTTAATATTTTTGAAAAATTATTCCTTTATATTTAAAATATAATCGAGGTAAAATTATTTCATTGACCCAATTTAAAATGATACGATGTCAGTTTATCTTGTTTAAGAGTTTAGAAACCCCTATCGATAATATGGCGTCCCACATACCGACCAGAAATCACAAACAGCTCAACGGATAAGCAAACACAATATAAAACATTTTCATATTCACTAACAAATACGCGGTTATATCTATTATTACTCTCGAACTCATTCTAGAGTACTACTGACTCTATCTCTAATGAGTAATTCCCAACAGAGCCAAGGTTGTCACTTAACCATATGCTCTGATACCAAATGTAACGGTTGCGATTTTCGACTCACGAAATTTGACATAAATACGTCCACTGTATCAACTACCGAGAAATCGAAGGCCGAAAAACCGTACCGTTAGGGTTAAATAAGAGGTAGAAGATAGAAGAAGAAAGAAAGAAAAAGCGGCAGAAACAATATCAGAATCTCACAATGGCAGCGGAACAACATATAATAGATAAATGAATATCTTTAAATCAAAAGAACTATATCGGTTATTACATTACATTATCAGAGTTTACAACAACAAACAATGGAAAAGAAATACTATATACTAGTTGATACGCCATGCCATCCAGCTTGCCTCCAGATCTCTACAGCAACACCTGAATTCCAGAATGACCTAATAACCTAACTCTAGACTGCCCGTGTGGAAATTGGTGGGCACCCAGAGTTTAGGAAGAGAATAATAAACTCCAAGTCAGTCATGAGACTGGTGTGAGAACTTAAAACAGTTTATCTTTAAAAATAAACAAAGAAATATTTTAAATTAGATTCGCAATGCTTTTTAGAAAATGAGACTACCATAAGGCCTCCTGCACACACACACAATGCAAATGCAGAATTGGAGGAGATTTCTCCTTATGATAGTCAAACATGCTTGATACGCAAATTTTCTTTGATATTACTACTATAAGTGCAAAGTGTAGGAAAACATTTCGAAAGTATAATATAAATCTTAGCCAACATACGACCATTATCGTATGCCTACTATAGCTACCATCTAAACAGTGGGGCGCCACCATAAGTAAATGACAGGTTCTACAACTAAAACCGTACAAGGTGCGTATTGGAGTTTGGATTTCCAAAAAATGGTCAAGCCAAGGAACTTCCCATTGCCACATGGAAACGCCTTTGGAAAGACGCCCCGAGAACCTAATCGGATCTCTGCCAACACAAGGCCAGGTTACCCTTAGCTGGGTAACTACTGACACGAATACGCCATCCCCCGGTCGTAACCGACCTAAATCCCGGGATTCACCAACAACCACAAAATAATAAGTTTGTAGCAACAACATAGGTTAAGTATCAGGGCTCCATACCATAATACTACCTCTATCCAGAAGGAAATGACATACGCTAAGGGGGCGCTGTCCCTTAATAACCTTGCTGCATCTTTTCCTGTTTTGACCATTTTCGGGTGTGAGGTCCGACGAAGTCTCGTCCACAAACCTATGCTTTTCATAAAAGCCACGCTTTGATCAACAAATGCTCAACAGCACTTTGTATGCCACATTACCAATTTGGGAATATATCACTAGTAACCATCAACTACATAACCTCTGAGCTCGTACGTCTCAAAGAAGGGTGTTAAGCTAAGAGAATAAATTCTCCGCCACCAACAGAAATATATTTTATAGAAACCAGCTTACATCTCAAATTGTAACGTCGGACACATAACTATACAAGTCCGTTCCGGTATCGAGAGGAACTGAAGGCACTTCCAAAGAAGCCCTTGCAATCCGGATATTCACTAATCACGACCGGAATTCCCATCACAAAGGGTGATAAAATTTCTATATCGGAGATCAACCGATGCAGAGTCATTCAACGATAATCCTTCCGTTTTCAAAAATATTCGGTCTTTAACACCGGTCTTCCAATGCTATCCACTACGACATATCACTTATTCGGAATGGGATTTAAGACACAAAGGTCCTCTCCCCGCTAAACCGAATAACGAGCGCTTATTTTAAAAATAAGTGTAGCATTCAAATTCAAGCAAATCACATCAAATACCCATTTAAATTTAAATATTGATAGTCGGTTATCTAACTATCAAAGCAAACCAACATATATTCATCACCATAACAATTAGGCCTTGTTATTAATTTTCTATAAATTAAATAACTTGCCAAATATTCACTTCAATTTATCTTTGAAAAGATATATTCTCTAAACCATTTCAATTTCTACATTGGAAAACATTTCCAAATACTTATTTAACAATAAGTAATTCACAAATCTACTTATTTTCAATACTTAGAAAATATTCAATATACTTAAAACACGATTAAGTATGTATTTCATTCTTTTAAACATTCTCTTAAACACATTCTTTTGAGTCAAAACGAATGTTGCGTAAAACATCGTTACGACAACCCAAAATCAATAGTATAGGGATTCGAAATTTAGATAGATAAATAAATCCCAATACTATATAAAACATTTCCTTTCGAAAATCATTTACTATAACAACAGTGTTATAGTCCACCATTTTCTTATTTCTCGAAAACGTCTATTTCAACAATGAATGTTGAAATATGTGGTTTCGATCCTTAACATATTTTAAAACAACTTCAAATCGTTTTAATTCTATTTAAAATACCACTTCCCCAAAACTTTTCTTTAATATATTATTCACTATCCAAAATCGTCAATATACTTTGTTAACCAAATTCATCATTTCTACACAATTTATTTTAAAGGATTATCCACTATCCAAAATTGTGGATAATCTCCTTTCGTAATTTAAAATAATTGACTTATCAAAATAAGTCGATTGCGGATTTATAAAACAACGTTTATAAATTTACATTAATATATATTTTATAAAAACTTCAACTTATAAAATCCCTTAATTAATAAATTCTATTTGAATCTCATTTAAATGCCGGAATCCAATTTATAAGTTTATTTCTTATAAATCTTTTATTTTACAAAATCTATTTATTTTATAACTTCATAATTTATAAATCTATAAATTTTATTCACTTATGAAATCCATTTAGACTTCATTTTAACACTTATAAAAAAATTCGTTTTATAATTCCAATATCTTTAATTTACAAATATCAATTTTATAAATCTTTTATACAAACCGTTTATAATAATTTCAAAAATATCAATTTAAATTATTTTATAAAATTCATAAACTCCATATTTCAAAAATCAATTTTTCAACTATATTTTTCAACAATCATAATTTTTAAAACATTAAATATTATAACGTTTATTTATTTAAAATGAATCAATTCCAAAATTCAATAAAATGTATACTTTCAAAAATCACTTTAAAATCCTTTTAAATTCAAAATCGTTACTTTAACACTTTTAATTTTCCAAAATAGGCCCAATGCTACAACAGCACCAAATATAACAATCACGACATCCAAACACATCGTATATCATATGATAACGGAATATAGCACAATATATGTAAATAAATCAATACGAGTGAGGAATCTAGTTATATCCCTCCAACCTGTTAGCCTGCATCCATAGATGTTAGCACCATACCAATCCCGTTCCCATGCGAAATATCGCGGTATATGGGTTTATAAAAATATTATCCGCTATTATGCGGCGCACTAGGGTCCCATCCGCTATATAATGCGGGAAAATCGACTCCAAATACATATATAATACCAATTCCAATCAAGATGGAATATCGCAGTATATGTTTTTAATAAATAACATCCGCTTAATATACGACATATAGGGTCTATTCAAATACAACAGATAATAATTTATCATTCAAGCATACAATCAAGCAATTTTAAATCTAACTATTAAAATTTAAATCGAAACAATTTCGATTGAGTGAGAAGTTCCTACCTTGCTTTCAATTACAGTTTCAGCGTTTTATTTCGAACAAAATTAACCGCACGTTTAATTTTACCCAAAATTTTCACTAGCTCCAATCGATTCGAATCCACCTCCATTGCATAGTGCTCGACAAAACGAACCCAACACAATTCATTTTGTGCGAAACGGACCTCGTATGAAAGAGTTACAATGTTTTAAAGTTCGAACGAATTTAAATATAATAATTTACAATTTTCTTATTAAATTTATAACCTAAATCCTATCAAAGCCATTGATTTTGCATTCCTTCCATCAGGGCCTCACAAGCCACTTTCTTCCCCTTCGTTCAAAACATCAGGTCGAGCAACCCAATTTGGCCGCCCCAAACCCTAATTAACGCGAATCCTCCGACCAACTTCACGTCGATCGAGCCATACCATTCCCTTCGCCTACGCGTGCTCCCCCCAAGGCCGAAGTGTCATGAAGCTCGGTTGCCCCTTAATCTCGAAAATCGTGCGCGACCCACGGACGTTCAAACCCCTTCCGCCATTGATCCGTGCAACTAAACTCGATCACAGCTGTTGGATATGAAGTACTCGGCGTGCTCTACGTTTTGCTAGTTGGGAGTTTCTTGTGAAAGATGATGGATTGGAAGATAATAGAGGAGGAAGTTTTGAGTTTTTCGTCCATTGATTTATAAGATGGCGGCTGGCTTGAAACCCTAGGTTTCAGTGAAAATAGGAAAATAGTTTGTCCTCTTATAGAAAATTCCAAAGCACTATTCATCCCGAAAAATTCCGAACTCGAAACGAAGTGTGCCGCCTGGCGTTTATAATGTTTTACCCCCATTCCGAACGCAACGGAATATTTACCGGGTGCTAATTCGATCAAATTTGGAAGATAAGTTTTCGAATCGACTATTTAAATTCAAAATTCACTTGAACCGATTTCTACGCGTTTTAGCTTGCCCCGGACAAACCGTAAATCCGATTGACACGAAATTTGAAACCATACAATAATATAACATTACGATCCGATAAAACTGGTTTCGTCGAAATCCGTGGCTGTTTGAAAAATGGCTATTTTTACTCGTTAATTAAATATTAAAATATTCAATTTCTACACGTTAACTTTTAACTCAATTTTAAAGGTTCGATAACATCATTCTAACTCCAATATGATTAAATACAACTTTCCAAATCAATTTTAAACACATTAAACTCAATTTCCAATTATTTCTGTAATTTCAAATATTAAATTATCGATTTAATTATCCAATTAAATCTAGGTATTCAAAATAAAATTTATTCGACTTACAAATTTTACTTGTTAATATTTAAAATTAATTAAATATACGAATTTCAAATGACAGAAATTCTGGGTCGTTACACCCGTGGTTTCAAAGCTTAGGTCAGGTACCCAAGTAAAATTTGTATAGGTTAGTAAAATAACCTAGGAATTTTAAAAATGAAACTACCATAATTTGATAAATAAAATGGATAGGATAAGATATCGTACCTCCGACCAGGGTTATGGGTGATATTACTATTTTTGTATGCTTAACTATTTGTTATATCTTTCAGTCATTATAATTTCGAGGACCAAATTCTTTTAAGTAGAGGAGAATGTAAAGACCCATAATTTTAACACTCTGAAAATGGGATATTTAATTATTTTAAATATTCAAATGTAGAATTTTCAATATTAAACAATCATGTTTTATATGATAAATAAGAATGGTAAAATTATTTTTGATATTGAATAAAGATTTTGGATTCCCATTGTAAAATTAACAAAAGTCAGATTCCGATAAAGTAAGATAAATATTTAAGAAATTTGTTTAAAGGATAAATAATTCTTTTTAAATATATATATAATTAACATCAAACTCATTTAATAATAGTAGTAATTTAATTTATAATGGTTCGATAAATATATAAAACTTTTTTTATAAAATTGACAAATATCGTCGCATATCGATAAATCAATGTCATATTTTTATAAGAAGATTTGGATATTGTTTTATATTATTTTATAAGTCAAATATACTTTTTTTTAATTATTTAAAGATAATAAAAAAATTATTTTTAAATTTGATTTACTGTAACAGCCCAAATTTTAGCAATATTTTATTCTTTATTCATAACTCTTGGGTTTTATTTTTCGAAAATTTGATTGCCAAAATTTAATTATAAATAATCACCCAAGATTTTTATTAGTGTGAAAATTCTAAAATTCTTATTTTGGGTAAAACTTAACATTTTTTTTTAAAGTTATAAATCTTTAAATTTTAAATTTTTAATCTTTTGGCTTAATTTAATATATTCGTAACAACGTTTATTTCACCTTTTGTTCTTTAAAAAAATTGATTTTATACTTTTAAAAATTTAATATTTTATATTTTACTTATATACATTTTTGAATATAAATTTCTTAGTAAATGTGTAAACAAATCATATTTTTATATAAGTAATAAATTCCCAAAACTTTGTGTATAAATAAACTGTTTAATTTCGCGTTTAAAAGGCGCATTATTCGATGGAATAAATAATGTATATACACGTACAAGAAAACGTATAAAATTTAAATCCGTTATTTTCATTTTTTTGGGACAAAAATCACTGCGTCTGTTGTACGCATTCTAATTTTATTCACTTTTCTTTTACTCTCCTGATTTAATAGGAACGTTATTTACAAATTTTATAACCGTTCGCCTTTTTAATTTCTTGCCATTGTTCCCATCAACGCGAGATTTAAATTTTAAACGCATTCAATATTGTTTAAAAATCTTATTCCAAAATCTAATCTTAGCTGACCGTTTCTTCTGCTTTAATTTCAAAACCCATTTGCTTTTATGGGTCAACTGAATCAAGCAACATGACCGTTGCTATTTATTTCATTTATTAATTGCTACAATTATTTTCACCAAATCAAGGGTTGACCGTTACAATAACTTTTATTTATTTATTCACTTAAAATTTGGTTGCCTGTTCATTTTCTTCCGTTATGTTTGCCTGAAAACATGCGGTTCATCCTTATTTATTTTCGCTTTCACTTATCTTTTCTCTAGATCTGTTTGTTTCCCTCCCTACTTTTCTTTGAAAAAAAAGCAAACTGAAGCATGCGACTGTCACCATTATTTGCATCCGCCGCTTCACCTTTCTTCCAAACCTCCTCATCAAATGAAACCCATCACCTCGCCTTCCGGGTCTTTCTGTTTGATTAATGAGGTATAGGCGTGTAAGCACATATATGTTTTGATTTATATTCGTAATTACATTATTATTATTTTGTTTTTTTTTGTTCGTTGTGATATACATACTATTTATATAAGTATTGAATACTATTTTTTCAAAAGTTTATTTTCATAACATGACAGTGTATATTTATATATAGTTTCTATTTGATCTTCCTCACAGCTTATAAGTCATGTTAATATTTTGAATTATGTATGCGACATTTTGAAGGGAATATACTATAAAATAAGTATCTTTCATTTTTAATAAGAATATATATATATATTGTGTTTTATATTTTAATATGGGCCAGCTTCTATTTGTTGATATCAGGTTTCCTATAATATGGTTATTTGCTTATGTAAGTCATATATTTGTTTTGTTACAGACTATCTAAAATACTTTAATATATGTATATTATGCGGTTTGTTACCATATGGGTTTCTATGTGGTACTGACTTATTTAGTCAATGATTGTATATATTTTGTTACAGTATTATATTTATACTATTTTGGATTTAAGATGATTCTATAAATACTCTACTTTATAAATTATTTTAATACACATATATAATTTGGAAATTTATATAGGTTGAATATAATATGTTATTGAATGTAAAAATATGGATGGATTTAAAGTATATATATGTATAACATTTAATATATATAGAAATAGTTATATATAAAAAAAATTCTTTTAGGTGTTCATATTTAAACATTTATTTTATCTGTTTGAGAATATATATATATATGCTAGTTATATAAGTTTAGTATAAAGGTGTTAGTGTGTGTGTGTGTGTGTGTGTCTATATATATATATATATATATATATATTTAAGTGTATGTTGATTTTTTTTTTAACAATGTAAGCTTGATTTTTTTATTTTTTTATATGTTTGAAAAACATGTAAATTAAATTTGTGATGTTTGAACTTAGAATATAAATTTCATATGTGTATATATAGTAATAGGTGGTTATAAAAGTTCACTTATACCATTTATCTTCATCGTTCCAGTTCTGATCTGATCTGTTTCGTCAATTCGAGCCAATCAGCTTTGATCGTTGAATTCGTGCCGATTTTGCTTTGCTTGGATTTGAAATTTTATTTCATTGTCTGTATCAGTATGTGTATCCATGTCTCCTTCTATATTCTCTAGCTTCGAAAGGTGAGCAATCACTCACGATTAACATTTTTTGTTTATTAAATTTGATTTCAATTGAAACAACAATTGAAATATACTACTGTACTTAGTAAATCTGTTATATATGCTATTATCTGTAACTGTTCACCTATGTGATATGACACCGTATCCTATTGTTTATATTTTATTTAATTACTAATGATATATGCTTGTTGTTATATTATTATCATATCTGTTATCACTCTGCAAGTTCCCTGTTAGTATAGAATTCACTATGGGTTGAAATGATACATACCCGAACAGACTTTGGAATAGGAGAAAATTGTTATGGGTTGAAATGATAAACCCAAGCGATTTTCATTTAATTGAATTTGGGATTACGAGTTGAAATGATATCCATCCGTATATATTTAGTATACGGATTGAAATGATAAATATCTGTAGCACTTGACTATATGATAGGAAATATATACAGACACCGTTGGTCCATATATAAATATTTTGAAAATAATTTCTATGATTTTGGGAAGAAATATATGGCTTTGATAAATGTTGATTCTTAAATTATTATATATAAAGGATAATGATATATATAAATTTAATAATATTTAATTTAATTAAGATTGATATAATACATAAATTATGTTAAATATTTATGTAAATTATATTTCAAATAGATTTTTGCAATAATTGGGATAAATTGAGGTGGGGAGATAAAATTTGGATTTAGCTAAAATGGTATTAAATTAAGAATTTTATTTAGTTAAATCGATTTGAAATTATTGAATGAGAAATTTAAAGGTACGATATTTATAACTGGATTTTTACTCAAATAAATTAAATGAATATTTCTAGTATAAATAAATTAAAGGAAATATTTATTTGTTAGAAATTTGAGTTTTATTTTATGAATTTATTTGGTGAATATTTTAAAACTAAATAATAGGACAATAAATTATTGAATATAAATTCCAACCTTAGTTTTGAAATTATTAAATACTCAAGGTTTGAAATATATTGAATATAAAGGGGTAATTTGTGATTACAAATCCGAATTTGAGATCGATAAAATTTAAGTGGTTATTTTAGGAATTGAGTAGAATTTAAGTTGATAAAATTGAGAATGAATTTAATTTGTATGGGAAGGTCGGGTTGATTTTGAAAACGATTTGTTAAGTTGAGGAAACTACAAATATTCCACTCTATAAATATTTATGTATATTTTGGTAAATATATATATGAAATGAAAATATATTTTTGTTGTGAAGTATAAATTAAGTTTAATGACCACGGTGCTATAGTGTATATTTCTACCTTGTAGAAAGTTCCATGGACCCTTAGAGGATGGTTATCCCAAACATCCTTTAAGTTATTTGTATTTCAGTTGATATTTCACTTGAGTTAGATTTATTGATATAAGAATGTTAATCCTGACTCGAGTGTTTTGTGTTTTGCTTTACGCTCGGGTCAGACTGAGTGATACAGCATTTGAGACTCGCCTTTAAAGTTCAGAGCATCATTTGGAAATCCAACCATCGATTCAGATTCCAGCCTTTCCAATTGATTGGTTCAGAGAAGTCATCTGTTGCATTGGAGACTTCACTGCATTTGAACTATTCGGTTGTATGTTTCTAACTCTGATGTATATAGTAGCTTCATGAACTACTATTCTTTATCTATTCCGCTGCATTATATTACTCTGTGATATGTGATTGATTGATTTACTGTATTTTTAAGTTTTGCCAAATTTTAATTTACAATTCGGTATTTTGAATTATTCAAGTCGGATATGTATGGTTTTATTGTCGATTTGAATGGCCCAAAATAGCGGGTCATTACAGTTGGTATTAGAACTTTGGCGCTAGGCAAAACTTAGCGTATATGGTAAAAAAAATTACAGAGTCACTTTCGTTCGAGTTGAATCTCTTCCTTTTGACTCGATTTCCTTTGAATTTTGTAATGTCCCTCGGTTTCGAAATTCATTCTTGTCTCTTTCTATTTGTATTCGTTTGATTCTGGAGTGTCCCATAACTCCACTGAATGTTTTGTAAAGGGGGTGAAAACTCCTTTACAATTGGCATTGATTCACCGAAGATATCTGTATCCTCGGTTTACGATGTTGCTATATCTTGACATGCCGAATTCTATCTCCAGCGATCGAATGTCGATTTGTTTTGGAATTCCGCATCGATTATATTCCTGAAGTCACGGTTGACCCGGTTAAGGCCGCCTGCGATTTATAGAAGTATATCCATCTTCTACTTTGTAATTTAATTATCTCATCTTCGATCGAGTCTATCTTCGAATCAGGATTCTATTGATTGGAGTTCCTCTAAATTAAGTCTCTATCTTTGTTTAAAATCCATTCTTGAATCATCCTTTGAAAATCGGGTTTTGTTTGTATTTTAAAATTGTTTTATATATCAAAATTATTATTTTGATGACTATGATTTTATTCTATATATAAAAATGAAAATGTTACCCTATATATAAAAGTTTTGAAAGGATTTGAAATTTTGAAAATTTATAGAAATTGATTTATATAAAAATGATTTATAATTGAAGGGTTAAATTTGAAATTCGAGAATTGAATTCCGGTATTTTGAAATTGGTTTTAAGATTTTGGAAAATATATAAAAATAAGACGATTTAAAAGTACTTTTCGAATAAGAAATGTTTCAAATGAGTTCAAATGAATTTCAATAATTTTGAAGAAATTTAAAAGAAGTTTTCAAGAAAATAGAAGTCGAAAACTCACTTATGTCGTTGGAAAATAATTTCGGTGATGAGTGCACGCATCATCGACATTGATTTTTGAGTTTCAGAATGGGGGAGAGGCCTCTTTAATAGCTTCGCTATGCGAGTGATTTTGTAAAACCTTTTTGATTTCAAATTCCGAAGTAATTTGATATTTTCGAAAGATATATGTATGTATTTGAAACAATTTAAAGTGAGACTGGTATTAAGTCCTCGAGTTTTGGATTTGATTTGGTATAATCCTATCTATTGAAATTGATTTATTAATTTATTGTTGATTTTCAACTCTTGAATTGGAAATTTGATTTTAACTATTTTGAATGTTCGAACACTTCCAAATCGAGGTTAAATTTTCAAAGCCAAGAAATTTCGAGGAGGATAAAAATTTGATAAAGCATATAAGTTTAGTTTTGTATGTTTAAGTTTGAAAACTTTTGTTAAGTAAATGAATATGAATATTTTGAATTATACTAATATGGAATTTAGTTTTGAAATGTTTTGAAAAAAAATTAGTTGTAAATAACGGTTTTCGGAAAGGTAAATTGGATATTTCAAATAGAAATAAATAGTTTAAGGGTTTTAAAGGGATAATTATAAACTTGGAAACCATTTTTGAGTATAATTGATTTTGAGAAAAATATTTGGTTTTGAGATTTGATTGGAATTAAAACCAGTACTTATATGGTGATTTTGAAATGAATTTGCTTGACCTAGATTTTGTTGATTTGGAAATTTGGATTATTTTCTAAACCTATTGATTAAGAAACTTTGAAACTGAATTGATATTGAAATAATTTGAAATTGAGAAACTTATATTATTAAGTAATTGATTTGGAAGTGGTCGAACTTACATAAAATGGATTTGTATAAGTATGAAGTTGATTTTAAATCTATTGATTTGAAAGGTACTCAATTTGGAAAGAGATTTTATATAATCGAAGTCTATATAAGTATGATTTGATCTACTATTGATTTGGAAAGTATTCGATTTGGGAAAAATGGAATCCTATATATATGGACTTTATATAAGTATGATATTTGAAAGTGATTTAAAAAGGTACTATATGATATATATTTTCGAAGTAAAGATATGGAAAGTGCCTTCTGCTTGATATCCACTTTGTGGTCACATCGTGGATTCATTCTATCGATATTATTCTCTCTGATTTTTGGTTTTCCGGATGTAATACTCGAGTGTTCCCACCGTGGCGTAACCCAAGGTTTTTTTTCTCTCGCGACTGCATAGCGCAATTGCCTGGCTGAGTCTGGCCCAGGGGTACGGATTGTTTCCTGGGGGATCCAGGCGTAACCATTGTGTATCCTGCAATCTGTGTAGGTCGCGACTAGTAGCGAAACTGCCTGGCTGAAACAGCCTAGGGGTACGGATTGTTTCCTAGGGGACCCAGGCCTAACCATTGTGTATCCTGCACTATACTAGTCATCATGGCGTAACTCGCAGGGTTGAGAAAGCTTACGGATACGAATTGTTTCCTGGGGGATCCGGGCGTAACCATTGTGTATCTGCGAATCATGGTCGGACAAAGGTTTTGGTTTGGTTGTTTTGTTTGGATTGTACTTTCCATATCTGTTTTAAAGGTTTTTCAAGTATTTTCACTGGGTGTTGAAACAAGTCTACTAAGTACTTGAAGAATTCTAGCTTTGCGCCTGATCAATGCATGGCCAGAGTCTGCAAGAACGAGGATAAACTTGTTGAAACATCGAGTTATAAAAGTATTTTCAAAAGGAAAATCTATTTCCATATAATAGTATTTTATTATAGAAGTATTATTATAAAGGTATTTAATATAAAAGTATTTTTCCCAACAAAGAAATTTTGAATTAATATTTGAAATTTAAATTCTTATGGTTGTAGATTAATTATTCGTGCCCGATACTAATCCTTGCATCTACCTTATCTGCTAAGTTTAGTTATTCACCTTGATTCTGTTTTCCAAATCTACCTTCCTTCCTTGTTGGATATATCCTTTTTAAATATTGCTTATTTGTATACTACATTGTTTAATAGAAAAGTTTAGTGTTATAAATATTTTGAAGTTATTAATTTAATAAAACATGTTTAAATAAAATGATTATTGATGTATCTATAATGTTGAAAGTATCTTAAGATAAAGTAGTAAAAAAAGTATTAAAGAAAATTGATTTCCAAGTGAAGTTTTCAAACGAATATTTCAAGTAAAATTTATAAAATTTTAAAATTTATTGTTTATCTTGTCTTTCAATCTATTTTC
This sequence comes from Allium cepa, assembly GCA_030765085.1. Lineage (NCBI taxonomy): Eukaryota > Viridiplantae > Streptophyta > Magnoliopsida > Asparagales > Amaryllidaceae > Allium > Allium cepa. The sequence goes on along the minus strand of CM060928.1, from coordinate 567,183,885 downwards.
TTTCTGGTTGTCTTAATTCTCCTACCTCCTTCCTTTTTGGGGAGGAAAAGTTTTGAGTGAGGGAGATTGTAACAGCCCAAATTTTAGCAATATTTTATTCTTTATTTATAACTCTGGGGTTTTACTTTTTGAAAATTTGATTGTCTAAATTTAATTATAAATAATCACCCAAGATTTTTATTAGTGTGAAAATTCTAAAATTCTTATTTTGGGTAAAACTTAACATTTTTTTTGAAGTTATAAATCTTTACATTTTTAATTTTTAATCTTTTGGTTTAATTTAATATATTCGTAACAACGTTTATTTCACCTTTTGTTCTTTAAAAAAATTGATTTTATGCTTTTAAAAATTTAATGTGACGCCCCACCTCTATACCCACGTTAGCCAAGAACACTACGGTGTATTGCTGTCAACTAGCGCGGAGAATAAGGCTGTTGAGGAGCGACCATCCATGTAATTTCTTATCACACGGTGGCTATAAAATGATCTTCGGAAACAAATATAGAAGTAAGCATAACATGCGAATCAATCACCGATATCCATATCACAAAGGCGGAAAGAGATATGAATATATATCACATAAAAGTGTACATCAGAGTAGTAGTCTAAAAAGATCCACGATAATACAAAAGAATAGCAACGCGTGCTATACCAAAGAATACAACTATGAGTCTATATCTCAAGTGTAAACAACAAAAGCTACTAATCTAAACAAGTAGCCAAAAGTCTGAGTAGTGAATCACTGGGGGAGGAGTCAAGCAGTAGCACCTGTAACATCTCGGCCTGACCCGAGTATTATTTATAAGAAAATAATAAACGGATCAGTCTAGCTATAAATATCAGATGACATGATATAAAATAAAAGATATGGCATAAACATAAAATATCCATACTGACATACTACTATAAGTATGCAAATAATGATCAACAGGAGATCAACCGATAAGAGATAAATCAATATCACAAGAATCTTCTCAAAGATCCAAAGAGGGCATCATACCCTAAACTTGTACTCATGACAAGTCAAAGAGATAAATTCCAGAAATCAACACAAGAAATCCAGAAATCATAAAAAGGGAAAGAGGCCTATCACATGACGGTCCGAAGACCATGGGGAGCTACCCCACATGTGTGAGTGGAATCACACAGATTGAGGTCAAGACTAACCAAAAAGCAGAAAGGTATGTGTGAATGGAATCACACAAGTGGTGTCTAGTCTAACCTTGCAATGAAAGAGACATCGTGCAATTGCTAGTCTAATTCATAAAGCGATCATCAAGATCAACGAGAAGTGTCAATTACACTAAGCTAGTAAATATAGAAGTTTAGCTTCATGTCCCATAACCACTTGCTTAACTTAAATATTTACGAACAAACTGTAAATCTTCACTAATAAAATTGTCACAAGAGGTTCAATCGAACAAGTCCAAGAATTAACCGACGAAGTGAACGCAAGCGTTTCATACCACTTGTTTTACTAAGTCGTTTAATTAGATTTCTCATCCGAGTGAGGTAAAGGCTTGTATATACTAATAGATTGGAAAACGGTTTAAGAAAAGAGCTTTGTTATTAAAAATAGAGTTGAAATTGTTTGTTAAAAGAGTTTTGATATTTACTACTAGTATTGAAACCTTTATATTATAAAGTGACAAAACACATAAGCAATTGTAGAAACAATCAGTCACAAAGATCGCATACGTAGATGCGAATAAAATCCAAGGAAATCAGCTCAATGTTTTTCAGATAAGATCCCCTACGGAGGGGGGTGGCAACCCCCCAAGGTGGGGGTGCGGGGGCAACGCCACCGCTTACGGGGTTCGACCTGCCCGGTCAGGTCGCGGGGGTCCAGGGGGCAGCGCCCCTGGCGGGGTGCGGGGCAGCGCCCCGACCAAAACGGTACGACCTAGTGAAGACAAAATGAGGTCTAACGACCTAAGGGGAATAGGGTCGAGCGACCTAATGGTTGCGACCTAGGGGTCTAAGGAGTCAACCGACCTAACTGGAGCAACCCTGTGGTCATGCGACCTAACTGAAATGGCCAAGCGACCTAACAATAGAACAGGTCAAGCGACCTAACGTTTTAAGGCCGAGCGACCTAATTAAAATCGCGACTTAATGGTGTGAAAGGCGTGCGACCTAACATGTTACGACCTAAGGGGGGTGCGCGACCTAAGAAGGTTCGCGGGCTAGGGATGAGCGACCTAACAAGGTTCACGACCTAACGGAGACGAGGTCATGCGACCTAAAGGAAATAGGGTCCAACGACCTAAGGAAAACAAGGTCCAACGACCTAAAGGGATGGGAGTCATGCGACCTAAAGGAGTATGCGACCTAAAGAAGTGCGCGAGCTAAATGAAGGCGGAACAACTCAAGGTCTAACGACCTAGGGGGGCGACCTAAGGTCTAACGACCTAAGACCTAAGGTCCCACGACCTAATGAGGCAGGCAAGGCCGAACGACCTATACGCGAACGACCTAAAGGAGTATGCGACCTAAAGAAGTGCGCGAGCTAAATGAAGGCGGAACAACTCAAGGTCTAACGACCTAGGGGGGGCGACCTAAGGTCTAACGACCGAAGACCTAAGGTCCCACGACCTAATGAGGCAGGCAAGGCCGAACGACCTATACGCCAACGACCTAAAGTCCAACGACCTACGACCTAAATCCGAGGCGACCTAAATCCGAGGCGAACGAAATATGCAGTCCTTGACTTTTCCACACGCGCGAGCTAATGATTCCGAGCGACCTATACCTGGGCAGAGCGACCTAAGCTCAGGAAGTTCACCAAACAACTAAAAATTGGAGTTTTTCGCCAATCCAATCCAAACCAAATGCAAATATACATGCTAAAGTGATGGGGAATCATTCCCAATAGTCCAATATAGTTATAGACTAGAATTGTGAGATAAAAATCTCACCTTTGCTCCAAAACCCAATGAAAATGAAGAACAAAGCTTGAAGGCAAATGGAGAAGCAACCACAAGCTTGAATCCGATGTCTTCTTCTTGAATTTGGAGTTGAATGTTGGAGTTGCAATAAAACAAAGACTTTGGAGTTTTAATTTCTCATTCCATTCACCATTTTTGTTGAAGCTTTAGTGTTAGGAAATGAAATGAAGCAATGAAGAAGAAGGGGGGTGGAACTTGGGCCTAATGGGCTAAAAGTCCAAACCAAAAGCTCGAGTGAAAAAGTGGTGAAATTCCACTAACCCCAAACATATCAATGTTTATACTCAGAAGATTGCAAACGACGTTTCGAACTCAATGGAAGTGGTCTCGAGTCCTAATTTGACCGTTTGCAAAAAGTAGCTTCGGACCAAAATCCGATTAACGATAAAATATTTAAATAAAATATTTAAATATAAAAATCGATAAATATGCGGGTTGTTACATTTAATATTTTATATTTTACTTATATAATTTTTGAATATAAATTTCTTAGTAAATGTGTAAACAAATCATATTTTTATATAAGTAATAAATTTCCCAAACTTTGTGTATGAATAAACTGTTTAATTTCGCGTTTAAAAGGCGCGTTATTTGATGGAATAAATAATGTATATACACATACAAGAAAATGTATAAAATTTAAATCCGTTATTTTCATATATTTTTTTTGGACAAGAATCACTGCGTCTGTAGTACGTATTCTAATTTTATTCACTTTCCTTTTACTCTCCTGATTTAATAGGAACGTTATTTACAAATTTTATAACCGTTCGCCTTTTTAATTTCTTTCCATTATTCCCATCAACGCGAGCTTTAAATTTTAAACGCATTCAATATTGTTTAAAAATCTTATTTCAAAATCTAATCTTAGCTGACCGTTTCTTCTACTTTAATTTCAAAACCCATTTGCTTTTATGGGTCAACTGAATCAAGCAACGTGACTGTTGCTATTTATTTCATTTATTAATTGCTACAATTATTTTCACCAAATCAAGGGTTGACCGTTACAATCACTTTTATTTATTTATTCACTTAAAATTTGGTTTCTTGTTCATTTTCTTCCGTTATGTTTGCCTGAAAACATGTGGTTCATCCTTATTTATATTCGCTTTCAGTTCTCTTTTCTCTAGATCTGTTCGTTCTCCTCCCTACTTTTCTTTGAAAAAAAATCAAAGTGAAGCATGCGACTGTCACCATTATTTGCATTCGCCACTTCACCTTTCTTCCAAACCTCCTCATCAAATGAAACCCATCACCTCTCCTTCCGGTTGCTTCTGTTTGATCAATGAGGTATAGGCGTGTAAGCACATATATGTTTTGATTTATATTCGTAATTACATGTTTTTTTTTTGTTTTTTTTTGTTCGTTGTTATACACATACTATTTATATAAGTATTGAATAATATTTTTTTCAAAAGTTTACTTTCATAACATGACAGTGTATATTTATATATAGTTTCTATTTGATCTTCCTCATAGCTTATAAGTCATGCTAATATTTTGAATTATGTATGCGACATTTTTAAGGGAACATACTATAAAATAAGTATCTTTCATTTTTAATAAGAATATATATATATATATATATATATTGTGTTTTATATTTTAACATGGGTCAGCTTCTATTTGTTGTTATCAGGTTTCCTATAATATGGTTATTCGCTTATGTAAGTCATATATTTGTTTTGTTACAGACTATATAAAATACTTTAATATATGTATATTATGCGGTTTGTTACCATATGGGTTTCTATGTGGTACTGAATTATTTAGTTGATGATTGTATATATTTTGTTACAATATTATATTTATACTATTTTGGATTTAAGATGATTCTATAAATACTCTACTTTATAAATTATTTTAATACACATATATAATTTGGAAATTTATATAGGTTGAATATAATATGTTATTGAATGTAAAAATATGGATGGATTTAAGGTGTATATATATATAACATTTAATATATATATATATATATAGAAATAGTTATATATAAAAAAAGTTTTCTTTTAGGTGTTCATATTTAAACATTTATTTTATCTGTTTGAGAATATATATATGCTAGTTATATAAGTTTAGTACAAAGGTGTTAGTATATATATATATTATTTTTTTAAGTGTATGTTGATTTTTTTTTTAAAAAAATGTAAGCTTGATTTTTTTATTTTTTTATATGTTTGAAAAACATGTAAATTAAATTCGTGATGTTTGAACTTAGAATAAAAATTTCATATGCGTATATATAGTTATAGGTGGTTATAAAAGTTCACTTATACCATTTTTCTTCATCGTTCTAGTTCTGATCTGATCTGTTTCATCAATTCGAGCCAATCAGCTTTGATCGTTGAATTCGTGCCGATCGCTCTGCTTGGATTTGAAATTTAATTTCAGTGTCTGTATCAATGTGCTTATCCATGTCTCCTTCTATATTCTCTAGCTTCGAAAGGTGAGCAATCACTCACGATTAACGTTTTTTATTTATTAAATTTGATTTCAATTGAAACGATAATTGAATTATACTACTGTACTTAGTAAATCTGTTATATATGCTATTATCTGTAACTGTTCACCTATGTGATATGACACCGTATCCTATTGTTTATATTTTCTAAATTACTAATTATATATGCTTGTTGTTATATTATTATCATACCTGTTATCACTCTGCAAGTTCCCTGTTAGTATAGAATTCACTATGGGTTGAAATGATACATACCCGAACAGACTTTAGAATAGGAGAAAATTGTTATGGGTTGAAATGATAAACCCAAGCGATTTTCATTTAATTGAATTTGGGATTACGAGTTGAAATGATATCCATCCGTATATATTTAGTATACAGATTGAAATGATAAATATCCGTAGCACTTGACTATATGATAGGAAATATATACAGACACCGTTGGTCCATATATAAATATTTTGAAAATAATTTCTATGATTTTGGGAAGAAATATATGGTCTTAATAAATGTTGATTCTTAAATTATTATATATAAAGGATAATGATATATATAAATTTAATAATATTTAATTTAATTAAGATTGATATAATACATAAATTATGTTAAATATTTATGTAAATTATATTTCAAATAGATTTTTGCAATAATTGGGATAAATTGAGGTAGGGAGATAAAATTTGGATTTAGCTGAAATGGTATTAAATTAAGAATTTTATTTAGTTAAATCGATTTGAAATTATTGAATGGGAAATTTAAAGGTATGATATTTATAACTGGATTTTTACTCAAATAAATTAAATGAATATTTCTAGTATAAATAAATTGAAGGAAATATTTATTTGTTAGAAATTTGAGTTTTATTTTATGGATTTATTTGGTGAATATTTTATAACTAAATAATAGGACAATAAATTATTGAATATAAATTCCAACCTTGGTTTTGAAATTATTAAATACTCAAGGTTTGAAATATATTGAATATAAAGGGGTAATTTGTGATTACAAATCCGAATTTGAGATCGATAAAATTTAAGTGGTTATTTTAGGAATTGAGTTGAATTTAAATTGATAAAATTGAGAATGAATTTAATTTGGATGGGAAGGTCGGGTTGATTTTGAAGACGATTTGTTAAGTTGAGGAAACTACAAATATTCTACTCTATAAATATTTATGTATATTTTGGTAAATATATATATGAAATGAAAAGATATTTTTGTTGTGAAGTATAAATTAAGCTGAAATGACCACGGTGTTATAATGTATATTTCTACCTTGTAGAAAGTTCCATGGACCCTTAGAGGATGGTTATCCCAAACATCCTTTAAGTTATTTGTATTTCAGTTGATATTTCACTTGAGTTGGATTTATTGATATAAGAATGTTAATCCTGACTCGAGTGTTTTGCGTTTTGCTTTACGCTCGGGTCAGACTGAGTGATACAGCATTTGAGACTCATATTTGGAGTTCGGAGCTTCATTTGGAAATCCAACCATCGATTCAGATTCCAGCCTTTCCAGTTGATTGGTTCAGAGAAGTCATCTGTTGCATTAGAAACTTCACTGCATTTGAACTATTCGGTTGTATTTTTCTAACTCTGATGTATATAGTAGCTTCAAGAACTACTATTCTTTATCTATTCCGCTGCATTATATTACTCTGTGATCTGTGATTGACCTATTTACTGTATATTTTAAGTTTTGCCAAATTTTAATTAACAATTCGGTATTTTGAATTATTCAAATCGGATATGTATGGTTTTATTGTCGATTTGAATGGTCCAAAATAGCGGGTCGTTACATTTACCTAACTAAATAGTTTAACTAAAATGTCAAACTATGACCGTTAAACGTTTTGTCGAAATTCAACGTTTTGTCGAAATTCAACGTTTTGTTCAAAATAAGTTGCCGCAACGTTTTCACACCTTTGTTAACATGTTTTAACATATATATTATACAATTTAATAACTAAATAAGTTTTCTTTTACTAAATAGAATTAGAAAACTTCTACAAGTCATTAGTAAAAGTAAGTAAGAATTAACAAAAGTAAGAAAAGTAAACATCAAACCACATCAAATCAAAATCGAACAAATAATTACTTTTCTTTACTTAATCTTTAAGTGACTAAGACACAAAGTAAGAAGTGTAAGGATGCTGTTAAGCGTTGAAAAATTAGACATTGCTTTAGGTTGAAGTAATGATAGTTTGGTAATTTGGTAAGAGGTTATTTTGGTAAATTTACCACTTCTTTCTTTTTCTATAAATACCCACCTCTTTCTTCACTTTCTGTAACGACCCAGGATTTTAATTGATTAAAATTTGGATATTTAATTAATTTTAAATATAAATTAGTGAATTTATAAGTCGAATAAATTTTATTTTGAATAATTGGATTTAATTGAATAATTAAATCGATAATTTAATAAGTGAAAATACAGAAATAATTGAAAATTGGATTAAATATGATTAAAAATGATTTGTAAAATTTTATTTTATCATGTTGGAGTTAGAATGATGTTATAGAACTTTTAAAATCGAATTAAAAGTTTATTTGTGAAAATTGAATATTTTAATATTTAATCGACTAGAGAAATTAGTCAATTTTCGAACAGTCTCAGAATTAGACGAAGCTAGTTCCATTGGATCCGTAATAGTTTGTTATTATCGGATTTAAATTTTCGTAGCAATCAGAGTTATCATTTGATCGTGGCAGCTCGAAACGCATCGAAATTGTTTTAATATTAATTTGGCGAGTTAAAATAGCCATTTTTCAAAAAGTCTCGGATTTCGACGAAACAAGTTTCATCGGATCCATAATGTGATATTATTGTACGGTTTCAAATTTCATGTCAATCGGATTTATCGTTTGTCCGGTGCAAGCTAAAACGCCTAGAAAATCGTTTAATCGGTTTAATTTTAAATTGAACATTTATTGCCATAACTCGCACAGATTACCGAATTAGCTCCCAAAACACGTTCCATTGTGTCCGGAACGCGGGATAAACTCTAGAAACATCGGTCACCGCGCGTAAATTGAAGTTTGGAAATTCCGGAATGAATAGTGTTCGATAGATTTCTATAAATAGCCCCCTCTCTTCACAAAAATTAAAAAAAAATTAGGGTTTAAAACCCTAGCCGCCTCCAATGAAACCGAAGGCCAGAAACATCATTCTTTCTCCCTCAATTTCTTCGAATCAAAGCAACGATTCACAAAACTTTCAACAGCAATAATGAAGAGTGTTCCAAGATCTTGAAGTTCAACGGCTATGATGGTAAATGGAGCTTTGGATTGTCGCGAATTTGGGTTTGAAGTGGCCGGCTTTGGTCACGTTTCTCGAGCTAAAGATGGGGCCGAGCTCGACATGGCTCATGCCGAAGGTAGCATAGGGGATGGGCTTCAAGGTGGTACCATCTGATCGTAGTAAATGTCGTCGAGGAGGTTGCGGCTATTAGGGTTATACGGCGGCCGATGGGTGCGTTGCGTACGTGATTTTCACGTAAAAAGGAACGGGGGGGCGAAGGAGAAAGAAGGGACGGCCTGATGTGGAGATGCAAGGATCCAGCGGCCAGATTCTATTAGGTTTATAAAAATAAAAATAATTGTTGTAAATATATATATATATATATATATATATATATATATATATATATATATATATATAATAGTGTATCTTTAAAATTGTATATCTTTTTCATACGAGGTCGAAAACGCGCGAAACCACTTACGTTAGAATCATATGGACGAGCACTACACTATGGAATTTGATTGGAGTCGTTTGGAGTTAGTGAGAATTTCGGGTAAAATTAAACGTCCGTTTAATTTTATTCGAAATAAATCGTTAAAACGAAATTGAAATCAAGGTGAGAACTTCTCACTCAATCGAATCAGTTTCGATTTTAATTTTAAATAGTTATGTTTAAAATACTTGAATGCATGTTTGAATGATGATTGTTATCTATTGATTGTTAAAATAGACAATATGCGCCGTTAGTAAGCGGATGTTATTTATTAAAAACATATACCGCGAATATTTCATAAACAGTGAAATTGGTATTATATATAATAGCAATATATATATATATATATATATTGGCATATGTATATATTGCAGTTGTTGATTTCCCACAGTATATAGCGGATGAGACCCTATTGCGCCGTCTATTAAGCGGATAATATTTTAAATCCCATATACCGCGATAATTTCGTACTGAAACGGAATTGGTATTGTGCTAACATTTGTGGATGCAGGAAAACAGGTTGGAGGGATCCAACTGGATTCCTCAACAGTATTTATTTGATTATGGATATTTTGATATTCGTTGATTATCATATCGATATATGATGTCGTTGTTGTCGTGATTGACTATTTGGTGTGTAGCATCATTGGGCCAAATTTTGGGATTTTAAAAGGATTTTAAAGTGATTTTTGAAAGTATACGTTTATAAAATATTTTTGGAGTTGATCCATTATAAATAAATAAACGTTATAATTTTATTGTTATAAAAATTATGATTTTGAGAAATATAGTTAAAGGTTGATTTTTTGAAAATATGGGTTAATGATTTTATAAAATAGTTTAAATCGGGATTTTTGAATTTATTGTAAAAAGTTAAAATATAGGATTTATAGAATTTGATTATTTTATAAATCAAAAATGATAAAATTATAAAGGAGTTTAAAGACGTTTTAAAAGAATAATATAAATTGATTTATATAAAAGATTATAAAACTGATATTTGTAAATTTAAAAATGTTGGAATTATAAAACGAGTTTTTATAAGTGTTAGAATGAATTGTGAATGAATTTCATAAATGAATGAAATTTATAGGATTATAAACGGTGAAGTTATAAATGGAATTTTATAAGCAGTAGGTGTATAAAATTTGTAAAGATATTAAAAGGAATAGATTTGGGTAAATAAATGAATCTTATAAGTTATAAGATTTATAACTTGGGAAGTTTAAAAGAACGATTTTTGTAAACAGATAAATTATAAGTATTTGACTTATAATATGAATTTTTAGTATATCATTGAGATATGAATTGAGATAGCTTAATAAAGGAATTTATAAAAGGAGTAGTTATAAAATAAATAGAAATGAAAATTATAAACATTGTTTTATAAATCCGCAAACAACTTATTTTGATAAGTAAATTGTTGAAACTTATTTATGGAGTTACATTCACGTTTTAGACTGTGAATAATCCTTTAAAATGAAATGTATAGAAATGATGAAATTGGTTAACAAAGTATATTCACGTTTTTGAATAGTGAATAACATGTTAAAGAAAATGTTTTAGATGTGCTGTTTTAAATAGAATTAAAACGATCTAACGATGTTTTTAAATGTGTTAAAGATTCGAAACCATAGATTTCAACATTCATTGTTGAAATAGACGTTTTCGGGAAATAGAAGGAAATAGTGGACTATAACACTGTTGTTATAGTAAATGGTTTCCGAAAGGATATGTTTTGTATAGTATTGGGATTTATATACCTATTTTAATTTCGAATCCTATACTAGTGATTTTGGGTTGTCGTAACGATGTTTTACGCAACATTCGTTTTGGCCCAAACAAATATGTTTAAGAGAATGATTTCCTTAAAGAATGAAATATATACTTAATTTACATTTAAGTATATTGAATATTTTCCAAGTGTTGAAAATAAATGGATTTGAGAATTAATTAATAAGTAAGTATGGAAATGTTTTCCAATATAAAGTGAATATTTTGAGAATTTATCTTTTTTGAAGATAAATTGAAAATGAATAATTGAGATCGTATATTCATAGATATTGTGAAATATAAATTCACTATGGAATTTATAAAAGAAAGTGGAATTTGTTAAAAAATAAATATTGATTTATTTTTGAGGTGTTGAAGTTATATATCTTGTAAAGATATTTTTGGGAAATAAATAATTTGGAAATTATTTGGAATCTGGTGATGTCGTGCATATCCATTGATAGTTCAATAACCGACTATAAATATTTACCTTTGAAAGGTATTTGTTGTGATTTGCTGAATTTGAATGCCACACTTATTTTTAAATTTTTGCGCTCGTTATTCGGATTACCCATTCCGAATAGTGATACGACGTAATGGATAGCATTAATGACCGGTGTTGAAGACCGGATATTTTTGAAAGCGAAAGGACAACTCGTCGAATGTCTTTGCATCGAATGGTCCCCGGTATAGAGACTCCATATGTGATGGGAAGTCCTGACGTGATTAGTGAATATCCGGGTTGCAAGGACTTCTTTGTAAGTGCCTTCGGTTATGTTCGATCCCGGAATAGACTTGTATGGATAGTATGTCTGACGTTACAAATTAAGATATAAAGTAGATTTCTTTCAAATACATTTCTGCTGGTGGAAGAGAATTTATTCTCTTAGCTTAACACCCTTCTCTGAGACGTACGAGCTCAGAGGTTATGTAGTTGATGGTTATCAGCGATATATTCCCAATTTGGTAATGTGACATGCTGAGTGTTGCTGTGAAATGATCATTGTGTTGATCATTTGTGATATGATCATTTGTTTGATCGTTTATCTTTGTGATCATTTCTATGATCATTTGTTGACCCAAAGCACAGCTTTTGTATAAAGCGTGGCTTTGTGGACGAAACTTCGTCGAGCCTCACACCCCGGAATGGTCAAAACAGAAAAGATGCAGCAAGGTTATGAGGGGTAGCTCCCTTAGGGTATGTGCATTTCCTTCTGGAAAAGGGTGGTATCATGGTATGGAGCCCGGATACTTACTCATATTGAAACACTTTATTTATGATTGTGTGATGTTGGTGACGAGCGCTCGGTTAAAGGTCCCAAAGGACCGGGGGATGGCATACTCGTGTCAGTAGTTACCCAGTTAGGGGTAACCCGGCCTTGTGTTGGCAGAGATCCGGTTTGGTTCTCGGGGACGTCCTTCCAGAGGCGTTCTCATGTGGCAATGGGAAGTTCCTTGGCCTGACCATTCGTTGGAAATCCAAAGAAACAATACGATCTTGTACGGTATTAGTTGTAGAACCTATCATTCACTTATGGTGGCGCCTCACTGTTTGGATGGTAGCTATAGTAGGCATCAGTGCGGAATGCCTATACTGGCTAAGATTTATATTCTACTTTCGAAAATATTTTCCTACACTATGCACTAGTAATAATATCAAATGTTTCTTTTTAAATGCTTATCAAGCATCTTTGACTATCATAAGAAGAAATCTCCTCCGATTCTGCGTTTGCATGTGTGTGCGTGCGGGAGGCCTTATGGTAGTCTCATTTTTAAAAGCATTGCGAATTGACTTTAAAAATATTCCTCTATTTTGATTTTAAAGATAAATAAATTGTTTTGAGTTCTGACACCAGTCACATGACTGACTCGGAGTTTACTGTTTTCCTTCCTAAACTCTGGGTGCCCACCAATTTCCACACGGGCAGTCAAGAGTTAGGTTTATCAGGATATTCTGGAATTCATAAGTTGCTGGAGCCAAGATGGATGGCATGGCGTATCACTATTATATAGTATTTTCTTTTTCCGCTGTTAGTTGTTGTTGTACACTCTGATGATATGATGTAATGTAATGTAATGTAATAACTAATATAGTTCTTTGTTTAAAGATTATTCATTTATTTATTATATGTTGTTCCGCTGCGAATTGTGAGATTCTGATATTGTTCTGCTGTTTTCTTCTGTTCCGTTCTATTTTCTATCTTTTCTCTCTTCTTCTACTTTTTTTCTTTTTCTTAAACAATGAGAATTCGTATTTCTGTTCATCTTGAGTTAATCTATGGAGATTAGTGTATATTCAAGGAGTACGGATTTGCGGGTCCTTACAGGTGGTATCAGAGCATATGGTTAAGCGACAACCATGGTTCTGTTGGGTATTACTCATTAGAGATAGAGTCAGTAGTACTCTAGAATGAGTTTGAGTGTAATAGTAGCTATGAGAGCGTATTTGTTAGTGAATATAAAATTGTTTTATATTGTGATGATTGGTTTACTGAGTGGCGTATGAACCTTCGTCAGCACGGTCTGTACAACTATGCCGAAGGGGTTTATAAACACTTGAATAGAACAATTAGACATAGTATTGTTTTAAATTGGGTAAATGAAATAATTTTACCTTGATTATATTTCATGTATGTGAAGAAATAATTTTTCAGAATTATTAAAGTGTATATTAGTTTATTGTTTGGTTGTTAAAAATGTAAGGAATAATTGTATAAGCAAAAGAATTATAGGAATTGAATTATAATTAATGTGATTTACAATTGTGAAATAAACTTATATATATAAGAAGTGAAACTATATGGATATGTTTACGAATATAAGTTGTAAATAAAAATGAATTTAAAGTTAAATGGAAATTTACTTAGAATTGGAATCTGAAATTGATTTATAAGTGGGAATTTAAGTTAAGTAAAACCAAGTGATGTTTATAAAATGGAATATAACTTAAGTGATGTTGAATGAAGTTGATTTTGGTATCAAAGTAAATTAATAAAGTTAAGTGATAAATATGAACTTAAGTTATGTAATGAAATTCAACTTTTGTAATTGAATTGAATTAATGGATTGAATGTTAATCAAATTGAATGTGAATAATTGGTATGAAATAATGAATGTAGGTGTAAGCATTAAAATCTTATGTTATTGAAAAGTTGAATAGTTGAATGAAAATCAATTTAATTAAACCAATTGAAAGCAAAGGAATTTGGTTGTAATTAATATACATTGGTTGTTATATGATTGTTAGTTGATTGTGTATAATTCATTAAGTATTAATGAAATTGAAAGCTAAAGTAATTGGAATTCAATTGGAAGTTAAGTGAATCTTATATGGAATTGAATTTGATTTGGAAGTGAACCAACTTGAATATGAATTAGTGAATATAAACTAGTTGAGAATGAATGTTAGTAAGAACATCCACTGTTAATGAATCAAATGTGATTTAAATTGAAAACCCAATTCATTGAATATTAATGAGGATATGAATGAATACTTATTGGTTATGGATGTTAGTTGAATTGAATGCTAGTTGATTGATGGTTGAATATATTGCTTTTACTGCATTTGCTATGTTGGCATATATAGTTACTATGTTGCTATATGTTGTATATCGATACTATTGTCTATATACATGTTTCTCATTTGTTTGTTGAGTGTTTAGTAGGTGCGGATCGCTTTTGCTTCGCATTTGGAGCTCGCTTTCGCGCTATATTAGCCGTGTATGCTTGCTAATAAAATATAAGGTACATATCTCGGATTAAATATCGTACTTTTACACTTTTTTCCCTGCGGGATGCCTCATCACCTGATGAGATGTATATTTGTGATATATATACTGTCATTTTTTTCGGATCGAGCCGCGCAAAGGAGACTGGCGAATTTTTCCGAAAATTTAAGGTGTTAGAAAAAATTTGGGAAAATTGAGAAAAATTTGAAAACTTAACTTTGATTTTGGAATTGAAAGTTAAACTATAGTAGTTGTGTTTGAAAAGATAACTAAATATGATTTGAAAACTTAGTAAAGTATGGTAAGAAATTTAAATTTGTTTTGGAAAGTTAATAGATTCTATAATTTTTCTTACTTGGTAATTTCGAGGACGAAATTCTTTTAAGGGGGGAAATATGTAACGACCCAAGATTTTAATTAATTAAAATTTGGATATTTAATTAATTTTAAATATAAATTAGTGAATTTATAAGTCGAATAAATTTTATTTTGAATAATTGGATTTAATTGAATAATTAAATCGATAATTTAATAAGTGAAAATACAGAAATAATTGAAAATTGGATTAAATATGATTAAAAATGATTTGTAAAATTTTATTTTATCATGTTGGAGTTAGAATGATGTTATAGAACTTTTAACATCGAATTAAAAGTTTATTTGTGAAAATTGAATATTTTAATATTTAATCGACTAGTGAAATTTGTCAATTTTCGAACAGTCTCAGGATTGAACTAAACTAGTTCATTGGATCCGTAATAGTTTGTTATTACCGGATTTCAATTTTCGTAGCAATCGGAGTTATCGTTTGATCGTGGCAGCTCGAAACGCATCGAAATTGTTTTAATATTAATTTGGCGAGTTAAAATAGCCATTTTTCAAAAAGTCTCGGATTTCGACGAAACCAGTTTCATCGGATCCGTAATGTGATATTATTGTATGATTTTAAATTTCGTGTCAATCGGATTTATCGTTTGTCCGGTGCAAGCTAAAACGTCTAGAAAATCGTTCAATCGGTTTAATTTTAAATTGAATGTTTATTGCCATAACTCGCACAGATTACCGAATTAGCTCCCGAAACACGTTCCATTATGTCCAGAACGCGGGATAAACCCTAGAAACGTCGGTCACCGCACGTAAATCGGAGTTTGGAAATTTCAGAATGAATAGTGTTCGATAGATTTCTATAAATAGCCCCCCTCTCTTCACCAAAATTAAAAAAAAATTAGGGTTTAAAACCCTAGCCGCCTCCAATGAAACCGAAGGCCAGAAAACACCATTCTTTCTCCCTCAATTTATTCGAATCAAAGCAACGATTCACAAAACTTTCAACAGCAATAATGAAGAGTGTTCCAAGATCTTGAAGTTCAACGGCTATGATGGGAAATGGAGTTTTGGATTGTCGCGAATTTGGGTTTGAAGTGGCCGGCTTTGGTCACGTTTCTCGAGCTAAAGATGGGGCCGAGCTCGACATGGCTCATGCCGAAGGTAGCGTAGGGGATGGGCTTCAAGGTGGTACCATCTGATCGTAGTAAATGTCGTCGAGGAGGTTGCGGCTATTAGGGTTATACGGCGGCCGATGGGTGCGTTGCGTACATGATTTTCACGTAAAAAGGAATGTGGGGGAAGGAGAAAGGAGGGACGGCCTGATGTGGAGATGCAAGGATCCAGCGGCCAGATTCTTTTAGGTTTATAAAAATAAAAATAATTGTTGTAAATATATATATATATATAAAATCGTGTATCTTTAAAAATGTATATCTTTTTCATACGAGGTCGAAAACGCGCGAAACCAGTTGCGTTGGAATCGTATGGACGAGCACTACGCTATGGAATTAGATTGGAGTTGTTTGTAGTTAGTGAGAATTTTGGGTAAAATTAAATATCCGTTTAATTTTATTCGAAATAAATCGCTAAAATGAAATTGAAATCAAGGTGAGAACTTCTCACTCAATCGAATCAGTTTCGATTTTAATTTTAAATAGTTATATTTAGAATACTTGAATGCATGTTTGAATGATGATTGTTATCTATTGATTGTTAAAATAGACATTATGCGCCGTTAGTAAGCGGATGTTATTTATTAAAAACATATACCGTGAATATTTCATTAACAGTGAAATTGGTATTATATATAATAGCAATATATATATATATTGGCATATGTATATATTGCAGTTGTTGATTTCCCGCAGTATATAGCTGATGAGACCCTATTGCGCCGTCTATTAAGCGGATAATATTTTAAATCCCATATACCGCGATAATTTCGTACTGGAACAGAATTGGTATTGTGCTAACATTTGTGGATGCAGGAAAACAGGTTGGAGGGATCCAACTGGATTCCTCAACAGTATTTATTTGATTATGGATATTTTGATATTCGTTGATTATCATATCGATATATGATGTCGTTGTTGTCGTGATTGACTATTTGGTGTGTAGCATCATTGGCCAAATTTTGGGATTTTAAAAGGATTTTAAAGTGATTTTTGAAAGTATACGTTTATAAAATATTTTTGGAATTGATCCATTATAAATAAATAAACGTTATAATTTTAATGTTATAAAAATTATGATTTTGAGAAATATAGTTAAAGGTTGATTTTTTGAAAATACGGGGTTAATGATTTTATAAAATATTTTAAATCGGGATTTTTGAATTTATTGTAAAAAGTTAAAATATAGGATTTATAGAATTTGATTATTTTATAATCAAAAATGATGAAATTATAAAGGAGTTTAAAGATGTTTTAAAAGAATAATATAAACTGATTTATATAAAAGATTATAAAACTGATATTTGTAAATTTAAAAATGTTGGAATTATATATCGAGTTTTTATAAGTGTTAGAATGAATTGTGAATGAATTTCATAAATGAATGAAATTTATACGATTATAAACGGTGAAGTTATAAATGGAATTTTATAAGCAGTAGGTTTATAAAATTTGTAAAGATATTAAAAGGAATAGATTTGGGTAAATAAATGAATCTTATAAGTTATAAGATTTATAACTTGGGAAGTTTAAAAGAACGATTTTTGTAAAAAGATAAATTATAAGTATTTGACTTATAATATGAATTTTTAGTATATCATTAAGATATGAATTGAGATAGCTTAATAAAGGAATTTATAAAAGGAGTTGTTATAAAATAAATAGAAATGAAAATTATAAACATTGTTTTATAAATCCGCAAATGACTTATTTTGATAAGTAAATTGTTGAAACTTATTTATGGAGTTATATTCACGTTTTAGACTGTGAATAATCCTTTAAAATGAAATGTATAGAAATGATGAAATTGGTTAACAAAGTATATTCACGTTTTTGAATAGTGAATAACATGTTAAAGAAAATGTTTTAGATGTGATGTTTTAAATAGAATTAAAACGATCTAACGATGTTTTTAAATGTGTTAATGATTCGAAACCATAGATTTCAACATTCATTGTTGAATGTTTTCGAGAAATAGAAGGAAATAATGGACTATAACACTGTTGTTATAGTAAATGATTTCCGAAAGGAAATGTTTTGTATAGTATTGGGATTTATATACCTATTTTAATTTCGAATCCCTATACTAGTGATTTTGGGTTGTCGTAACGATGTTTTACGCAACATTCGTTTTGGCCCAAATAAATATGTTTAAGAGAATGATTTCCTTAAAGAATGAAATATATACTTAATTTAGATTTAAGTATATTGAATATTTTCCAAGTGTTGAAATAAATGGATTTGAGAATTACTTAATAAGTAAGTATGGAAATGTTTTCCAATATAAAGTGAATATTTTGAGAATTTATCTTTTTTGAAGATAAATTGAAAATGAATAATTGAGATCGTATATTCATAGATATTGTGAAATATAAATTCACTATGGAATTTATAAAAGAAAGTGGAATTTGTTTAAAATTAAATATTGATTTATTTTTGAGGTGTTGAAGTTATATATCTTGTAAAGATATTTTTGGGAAATAAATAATTTGGAAATTATTTGGAATCTGGTGATGTCGTGCATATCCATTGATAGTTCAATAACCGACTATAAATATTTACCTTTGAAAGGTATTTGTTGTGATTTGCTGAATTTGAATGCCACGCTTATTTTTAAATTTTTGCGCTCGTTATTCGGATTACCCATTCCGAATAGTGATACGACGTAATGGATAGCATTGATGACCGGTGTTGAAGACCGGATATTTTTGAAAGCGAAAGGACAACTCGTCGAATGTCTTTGCATCGAATGGTCCCCGGTATAGAGACTCCATATGTGATGGGAAGTCCTGACGTGATTAGTGAATATCCGGATTGCAAGGACTTCTTTGTAAGTGCCTTCGGTTCTGTTCGATCCCGGAACAGACTTGTATGGATAGTATGTCTGACGTTACAAATTGAGATATAAAGAAAATTTCTTTCAAATACATTTCTGTTGGTGGCGGAGAATTTATTCTCTTAGCTTAACACCGTTCTCTGAGATGTACGAGCTCAGAGGTTATGTAGTTGATGGTTATCAGCGATATATTCCCAATTTGGTAATGTGACATGCTGAGTGTTGCTGTGAAATGATCATTGTGTTGATCATTTGTGATATGATCATTTGTTTGATCGTTTATCTTTGTGATCATTTCTATGATCATTTGTTGACCCAAAGCACAGCTTTTGTATAAAGCGTGGCTTTGTGGACGAAACTTCGTCGAGCCTCACACCTCGGAATGGTCAAAACAAGAAAGATGCAGCAAGGTTGTGAGGGGTAGCTCCCTTAGGGTATGTGCATTTCCTTCTGGAAAAGGGTGGTATCATGGTATGGATCCCAGATACTTACTCATGTTGAAACACTTTATGTATGATTGTGTGATGTTGGTGACGAGCGCTCGGTTAAAGGTCCCAAAGGACCGGGGGATGGCATACTCGTGTCAGTAGTTACCCAGTTAGAGGTAACCCGGCCTTGTGTTGGAAGAGATCCGGTTTGGTTCTCGGGGACGTCCTTCCAGAGGCGTTCTCTGTGGCAATGGGAAGTTCCTTGGCCTGACCATTTGTTGGAAATCCAAAGAAACAATACGATCTTGTACGGTATTAGTTGTAGAACCTACCATTCACTTATGGTGGCGCCCCACTGTTTGGATGGTAGCTATAGTAGGCATAAGTGCGGAATGCCTATGCTGGCTAAGATTTATATTCTACTTTCGAAAATATTTTCCTACACTATGCACTAGTAATAATATCAAATGTTTCTTTTTAAATGCGTATCAAGCATCTTTGACTATCATAAGGAGAAATCTCCTCCGATTCTGCGTTTGCATGTGTGTGTGTGCGGGAGGCCTTATGGTAGTCCCATTTTTAAAAGCATTGCGAATTGACTTCAAAAATATTCCTCTATTTTGATTTTAAAGATAAATAAATTGTTTTGAGTTCTCACACCAGTCACATAACTGACTCGGAGTTTATTGTTTTCCTTCCTAAACTCTGGGTGCCCACCAATTTCCACACGGGCAGTCTAGAGTTAGGTTTATCAGGATATTCTGGAATTCAGAAGTTGCTGGAGGCAAGATGGATGGCATGGCGTATCACTAGTATATAGTATTTTCTTTTTCCGCTGTTAGTTGTTGTTGTACACTCTGATGATATGATGTAATGTAATGTAATGTAATAACTAATATAGTTCTTTGTTTAAAGATTATTCATTTATTTATTATATGTTGTTCCGCTGCGAATTGTGAGATTCTGATATTGTTCTGCTGTTTTCTTCTGTTCCGTTTTATTTTCTATCTTTTCTCTCTTCTTCTACTTTTTTTCTTTTTCTTAAACAATGAGAATTCGTATTTCTGTTCATCTTGAGTTAATCTATGGAGATTAGTGTATATTCAAGGAGTACGGATTTGCGGGTCCTTACAGGTGGTATCAGAGCATATGGTTAAGCGACAACCATGGTTCTGTTGGGTATTACTCATTAGAGATAGAGTCAGTAGAACTCTAGAATGAGTTTGAGTGTAATAATAGCCATGAGAGCGTATTTGTTAGTGAATATAAAATTGTTTTATATTGTGATGATTGGTTTATTGAGTTGCGTATGAACCTTCGTCAGCACGGTCTGTACAACTATGCCGAAGGGGTTTATAAACACTTGAATAGAACAATTCGACATAGTATTGTTTTAAATTGGGTAAATGAAATAATTTTACCTTGATTATATTTCATGTATGTGAAGAAATAATTTTTCAGAATTATTAAAGTGTATATTAGTTGATTGTTTGGTTGTTAAAAATGTAAGGAATAATTGTATAAGCAAAAGAATTATAGGAATTGAATTATAATTAATGTGATTTACAATTGTGAAATAAACTTATATATATAAGAAGTGAAACTATATTGATATATTTACGAATATAAGTTGTAAATAAAAATGAATTTAAAGTTAAATGGAAATTTACTTAGAATTGGAATCTGAAATTGATTTATAAGTGGGAATTTAAGTTAAGTAAAACCAAGTGATGTTTATAAAATGGAATATAACTTAAGTGATGTTGAATGAAGTTGATTTTGGTATCAAAGTAAATTAATAAAGTTAAGTGATAAATATGAACTTAAGTTATGTAATGAAATTCAACTTTTGTAATTGAATTGAATTAATGGATTGAATGTTAATCAAATTGAATGTGAATCATTGGTATGAAATAATGAATGTAGGTGTAAATTCATTAAAATCTTATGTTATTGGAAAGTTGAATAGTTAAATGAAAATCAATTTAATTAAACCAATTGAAAGCAAAGGAATTTGGTTGTAATTAATATACATTGGTTGTTATATGATTGTTAGTTTATTGTATATAATTCATTAAGTATTAATGAAATTGAAAGCTAAAGTAATTGGAATTCAATTGGAAGTTAAGTGAATCTTATATGGAATTGAATTTGATTTGGAAGTGAACCAACTTGAATATGAATTAGTGAATATAAACTAATTGAGAATGAATGTTAGTAAGAACATCCACTGTTAATGAATCAAATGTGATTTAATTTGAAAACCCAATTCATTGAATATTAATGAGGATATGAATGAATACTTATTGGTTATGGATGTTAGTTGAATTGAATGCTAGTTGATTGATGGTTGAATATATTGCTTTTACTGCATTTGCTATATTGGCATATATAGTTACTATGTTGCTATATGTTGTATATCGATACTATTGTCTATATACATGTTTCTCATTTGTTTGTTGAGTGTTTAGTAGGTGCGGATCGCGTTTGCTTCGCATTTGGAGCTCGCTTTCGCGCTATATTAGCCGTGTATGCTTGCTAATAAAATATAAGGTACATATCTCGGATTAAATTACTTTTACACTTTTTTCCCTGCGGGATGCCTCATCACTTGATGAGATGTATATTTGTGATATATATACTGTCATTTTTTTTCGGATCGAGCCGCGCAAAGGAGACTCTGGCGAATTTTTCCGAAAATTTAAGGCGATGGAAAAAATTTGGGAAAATTGAGAAAAATTTGAAAACTTAACTTTGATTTTGGAATTGAAAGTTAAACTATAGTAGTTGTGTTTGAAAAGATAACTAAATATGATTTGAAAACTTAGTAAAGTATGGTAAGAAATTTAAATTTGTTTTGGAAAGTTAATAGATTCTATAATTTTTCTTACTTGGTAATTTCGAGGACGAAATTCTTTTAAGGGGGAAATATGTAACGACCCAGGATTTTAATTAATTAAAATTTGGATATTTAATTAATTTTAAATATAAATTAGTGAATTTATAAGTTGAATAAATTTTATTTTGAATAATTGGATTTAATTGAATAATTAAATCGATAATTTAATAAGTGAAAATACAGAAATAATTGACAATTGGATTAAATATGATTAAAAATGATTTGTAAAATTTTATTTTATCATGTTGGAGTTAGAATGATGTTATAGAAATTTTAACATTGAATTAAAAGTTTATTTGTAAAAATTGAATATTTTAATATTTAATCGACTAGTGAAATTAGTCAATTTTCGAACAGTCTCAGAATTGAACTAAACTAGCTCCATTGGATCCGTGATAGTTTGTTATTACCGGATTTCAATTTTCGTAGCAATCGGAGTTATCGTTTGATCGTAGCAGCTCGAAACGCATCGAAATTGTTTTAATATTAATTTGGCGAGTTAAAATAGCCATTTTTCAAAAAGTCTCGGATTTCAACGAAACCAGTTTCATCGGATCCGTAATGTGATATTATTATATGGTTTCAAATTTCGTGTCAATCGGATTTATCGTTTGTCCGGTGCAAGCTAAAACGCCTTGAAAATCGTTTAATCGTTTAATTTTAAATTGAACGTTTATTGCCATAACTCGCACAGATTACCGAATTGGCTCCCAAAACACGTTCCATTGTGTCCGGAACGTGGGATAAACCCTAGAAACGTCGGCCACCGCGCGTAAATCGGAGTTTGGAAATTCCGGAATGAATAGTGTTCGATAGATTTCTATAAATAGCCCCCCTCTCTTCACCAAAATTAAAAAAAAATATAGGGTTTAAAACCCTAGCCGCCTCCAATGAAACCGAAGGCCAGAAAACACCATTCTTTCTCCCTCAATTTCTTCAAATCAAAGCAACGATTCACAAAACTTTCAACAGCAATAATGAAGAGCGTTCCAAGATCTTGAAGTTCAACGGCTATGATGGGAAATGGAGCTTTGGATTGTCGCGAATTTGGGTTTGATGTGGCCGGCTTTGGTCACGTTTCTTGAGCTAAAGATGGGGCCGTGCTCGACATGGCTCATGCCGAAGGTAGCATAGGGGATGGGCTTCAAGGTGGTACAATCTGATCGTAGTAAATGTCATCGAGGAGGTTGCGGCTATTAGGGTTATACGGCGGCCGATGGGTGCGTTGCGCACGTGATTTTCACGTAAAAAGGAACGGGGGGGAAGGAGAAAGGAGGGACGGCCTGATGTGGAGATGCAAGGATCCAGCGGGCATATTCTATTAGGTTTATAAAAATAAAAATAATTGTTGTAAATATATATATATATATATATATAAAATCGTGTATCTTTAAAAATGTATATCTTTTTATACGAGGTCGAAAACGCGCGAAACCAGTTGCGTTGGAATCGTATGGACGAGCACTACGCTATGGAATTGGATTGGAGTCGTTTGGAGTTAGTGAGAATTTCGGGTAAAATTAAATATCCGTTTAATTTTATTCGAAATAAATCGCTAAAACGAAATTGAAATCAAGGTGAGAACTTCTCACTCAATCGAATCAGTTTCGATTTTAATTTTAAATAGTTATATTTAAAATACTTGAATGCATGTTTGAATGATGGTTGTTATCTATTGATTGTTAAAATAGACATTATGCGCCGTTAGTAAGTGGATGTTATTTATTAAAAACATATACCGCGAATATTTCATAAACAGTGAAATTGGTATTATATATAATAGCAATATATATATATATATATATTGGCATATGTATATATTGCAGTTGTTGATTTCCCGCAGTATATAGCGGATGAGACCCTATTGCGCCGTCTATTAAGCGGATAATATTTTAAATCCCATATACCGCGATAATTTCGTACTGGAACGGAATTGGTATTGTGCTAACATTTGTGGATGCAGGAAAACAGGTTGGAGGGATCCAACTGGATTCCTCAACAGTATTTATTTGATTATGGATATTTTGATATTCGTTGATTATCATATCGATATATGATGTCGTTGTTGTCGTGATTGACTATTTGGTGTGTAGCATCATTGGGCCAAATTTTGGGATTTTAAAAGGATTTTAAAGTGATTTTTGAAAGTATACGTTTATAAAATATTTTTGGAATTGATCCATTATAAATAAATAAACGTTATAATTTTAATGTTATAAAAATTATGATTTTGAGAAATATAGTTAAAGGTTGATTTTTTGAAAATATTTGGTTAATGATTTTATAAAATAGTTTAAATCGGGATTTTTGAATTTATTGTAAAAAGTTAAAATATAGGATTTATAGAATTTGATTATTTTATAAATCAAAAATGATGAAATTATAAAGGAGTTTAAAGATGTTTTAAAAGAATAATATAAATTGATTTATATAAAAGATTATAAAACTGATATTTGTAAATTTAAAAATGTTGGAATTATAAAACGAGTTTTTATAAGTGTTAGAATGAATTGTGAATGAATTTCATAAATGAATGAAATTTATAGGATTATAAACGGTGAAGTTATAAATGGAATTTTATAAGCAGTAGGATTATAAAATTTGTAAAGATATTAAAAGGAATAGATTTGGGTAAATAAATGAATCTTATAAGTTATAAGATTTATAACTTGGGAAATTTAAAAGAACGATTTTTGTAAAAAGATAAATTATAAGTATTTGACTTATAATATGAATTTTTAGTATATCATTGAGATATGAATTGAGATAGCTTAATAAAGGAATTTATAAAAGGAGTTGTTATAAAATAAATAGAAATGAAAATTATAAACATTGTTTTATAAATCCGCAAATGACTTATTTTGATAAGTAAATTGTTGAAACTTATTTATGGAGTTATATTCATGTTTTAGACTGTGAATAATCCTTTAAAATGAAATGTATAGAAATGATGAAATTGGTTAACAAAGTATATTCACGTTTTTGAATAGTGAATAACATGTTAAAGAAAATGTTTTAGATGTGATGTTTTAAATAGAATTAAAACGATCTAACGATGTTTTTAAATGTGTTAATGATTCGAAACCATAGATTTCAACATTCATTGTTGAAATAGACGTTTTCGAGAAATAGAAGGAAATAATGGACCATAACACTGTTGTTATAGTATTGGGATTTATATACCTATTTTAATTTCGAATCCCTATACTAGTGATTTTGGGTTGTCGTAACGATGTTTTACGCAACATTCGTTTTGGCCCAAATAAATATGTTTAAGAGAATGATTTCCTTAAAGAATGAAATATATACTTAATTAAGATTTAAGTATATTGAATATTTTCCAAGTGTTGAAAATAAATGGATTTGAGAATTACTTAATAAGTAAGTATGGAAATGTTTTCCAATATAAAGTGAATATTTTGAGAATTTATCTTTTTTGAAGATAAATTGAAAATGAATAATTGAGATCGTATATTCATAGATATTGTGAAATATAAATTCACTATGGAATTTATAAAAGAAAGTGGAATTTGTTTAAAAATAAATATTGATTTATTTTTGAGGTGTTGAAGTTATATATCTTGTAAAGATATTTTTGGGAAATAAATAATTTGGAAATTATTTGGAATCTGGTGATGTCGTGCATATCCATTGATAGTTCAATAACCGACTATAAATATTTACCTTTGAAAGGTATTTGTTGTGATTTGCTGAATTTGAATGCCACGCTTATTTTTAAATTTTTGCGCTCGTTATTCGGATTACCCATTCCGAATAGTGATACGACGTAATGGATAGCATTGATGACCGGTGTTAAAGACCGGATATTTTTGAAAGCGAAAGGACAACTCGTCGAATGTCTTTGCATCGAATGGTCCCCGGTATAGAGACTCCATATGTGATGGGAAGTCCTGACGTGATTAGTGAATATCCGGATTGCAAGGACTTCTTTATAAGTGCCTTCGGTTCTGTTCGATCCCGGAACAGACTTGTATGGATAGTATGTCTGACCTTACAAATTGAGATATAAAGCATATTTCTTTCAAATACATTTCTATTGGTGGTGGAGAATTTATTCTCTTAGCTTAACACCCTTCTCTGAGATGTACGAGCTCAGAGGTTATGTAGTTGATGGTTATCAGCGATATATTTCCAATTTGGTAATGTGACATGCTGAGTGTTGCTGTGAAATGATCATTGTGTTGATCATTTGTGATATGATCATTTGTTTGATCATTTATCTTTGTGATCATTTCTATGATCATTTGTTGACCCAAAGCACAGCTTTTGTATAAAGCGTGGCTTTGTGGACGAAACTTCGTCGAGCCTCACACCCCGGAATGGTCAAAACAGAAAAGATGCAGCAAGGTTATGAGGGGTAGCTCCCTTAGGGTATGTGCATTTCCTTCTGGAAAAGGGTGGTATCATGGTATGGAGCCCAGATACTTACTCATATTGAAACACTTTATTTATGATTGTGTGATGTTGGTGACGAGCGCTCGGTTAAAGGTCCCAAAGGACCGGGGGATGGCGTACTCGTGTCAGTAGTTACCCAGTTAGGGGTAACCCGGCCTTGTGTTGGCAGAGATCCGGTTTGGTTCTCGGGGACGTCCTTCCAGAGGCGTTCTCATGTGGCAATGGGAAGTTCCTTGGCCTGACCATTCGTTGGAAATCCAAAGAAACAATACGATCTTGTACGGTATTAGTTGTAGAACCTATCATTCACTTATGGTGGCGCCTCACTGTTTGGATGGTAGCTATAGTAGGCATAAGTGCGGAATGCCTATGCTGGCTAAGATTTATATTCTACTTTCGAAAATATTTTCCTACACTATGCACTAGTAATAATATCAAATGTTTCTTTTTAAATGCTTATCAAGCATCTTTGACTATCATAAGAAGAAATCTCCTCCGATTATGCGTTTGCATGTGTGTGTGTGCGGGAGGCCTTATGGTAGTCTCATTTTTAAAAGCATTGCGAATTGACTTTAAAAATATTTCTCTATTTTGATTTTAAAGATAAATAAATTGTTTTGAGTTCTCACACCAGTCACATGACTGACTCGGAGTTTATTGTTTTCCTTCTTAAACTCTGGGTGCCCACCAATTTCGACACGGGCAGTCAAGAGTTAGGTTTATTAGGATATTCTGGAATTCAGAAGTTGCTGGAGGCAAGATGTATGGCATAGCATATCACTAGTATATAGTATTTTCTTTTTCCGCTGTTAGTTGTTGTTGTACACTCTGATGATATGATGTAATGTAATGTAATAACTAATATAGTTCTTTGTTTAAAGATTATTTATTTATTTATTATATGTTGTTCTGCTGCGAATTGTGAGATTCTGATATTGTTCTGCTGTTTTCTTCTGTTCCGTTCTATTTTCTATCTTTTCTCTCTTCTTCTACTTTTTTTTCTTTTTCTTAAACAATGATAATTCGTATTTCTGTTCATCTTGAGTTAATCTATGGAGATTAGTGTATATTCAAGGAGTACTGATTTGCGGGTCCTTACACTTTCATTCACATTTCTTCTTCTTCTTCTTTTCTCAATCTTCTTCATCTTCTTCCTATTATCTTTAATGGCTTTGGAGTCACAGGAAAAAATTAGAAAGAAATAATGTCAAAATATTTACAAAATATTCAAAAGAAATCAATGTTCATCCTCTTCAAATCAAACTGCTCTTTTCTCCATATTTTACCTCTTCTTTTCTCGTTCATAACTTCTTCAAAACAAAATCAAAATGCAAAACTATTTTTTTTCAAATCATGTATTTTCCAGTGGCTACAACTTTCTTGTTAACCACTTTGTCTTATTCTAAAACTAACCATGTCAAAAATCCATTTATTTCCACTCTGATCCAGTTTTTAAGCCACAGAATAGACCATTTTGTTTTGATCATAACAGATCCAAATTAAGAAATTCATTTTTTAAGCCATATGAAATTCCAATGGCTACAACTTTTATGTTGATCACTTTTTACACTTTTGCGGTTTGCTATACTTGAAACTCAATTCTTTGAAGTGCATTTTCGGGCTTCATTTTGGTCAATCCGACAATACCTCTTCTTCATTCTATCATATCTCCCTCAAAACTACTTGAATTCAAGTGATTCTTATTTTCAAATTCAAGAGAAAAGAATTTTCAACAACTTTATAGTTTACAGCTTTTTAAATTTTTTAGATTTAGAGGGCCTAAAATTAGATACAAGATAACTCGGATCTAAATCTTGAGAATTCAAGTTCAAAGCTCTACCACTTCTTCTCTATACTTTCGCCCAATCTCCATTTCAAGCCTTTGCCAAGCATTAGGGAAGAGGAATTCAGGCTTATTTTGATTTAGTTTCCCAAGCATGGTAGGAAGTATGCGGTAGATCTTAAGTTGCTTGCCTTAAAGTTTAACGAAGTGGAATCCAAAGTAAGTTATTACTTGTTTTAAGTTCATTAAAACCATTGCTAAGTTGAAAGAACTTTAAGTGTTAAGTGTTATTTGAAAACCCTTGTTGAATGCTTGTTTACTTTGTTTTCTAAAACAATGGTTTGATTTCCTTGCTCAATATTATGTTTGGATGGTTAATTAAGTAATTTAAAATTTAGAAGTTAAAAACTTAATGGGGTATGCGAAAATGACTAGTACATATGTTTCGTCTGTGAGATGCAAGTTGACTTGGGTGAGGGATCGAACAAGTAAAAGGGAAAGCCCAGATGCTCCAAAATAAATATCAAACCATTTTAACCCAAGATAAAATAAAGTGTTAAAATATTTGATGGAATGAAGCAATGATTATCATTTACTATTGTGTTTATTTTATTGATTGGTTGTTCAAATTAGGCTCGGCCAGTTTATGAGCATTGATTATTATTTATTGATTGTTGACTTTGCTCGATTAGTTTATAAGCAATTAATCATCTATATGCATGGGCTAAGTAGAAAATAATTGTAGGCTAACACCTTGTGATATATTTTCACAATTTTAGTATAAAGTGTTTAGCCATAATATTTGGTTCACTTCAATTTAATGAATTTTTTTAAGTTGGTTTTCAAGTTGAAATGTTGTGAAATGTTTTCCCTTTAAGAGAAATAGAAATTTTTGGTAATGAATATTTTGAAGTAATATTATATAAGTGTTAAGTGTTGTTTGAAAACCCTTGTTGAATGCTTGTTTACATTGTTTTCTAAAACAATGGTTTGATTTCCTTGTTCAATATTATGTTTGAATGGTTAATTAAGTAATTTAAAATTTAGAAGTTAAATACTTAATAGGGTATGCGAAAATGACTAGTACATGTGTTTCGTCTGTGATATGCAAGTTTACTTGGGCGAGGGATCGAACGAGTCAAAGGGAAAGCCCGGATGCTCCAAAATAAATATCAAACTGTTTTAACCCAAGATAAAATAAAGTGTTAAAAATATTTGATAGAATGAAGCAATGATTATCATTCACTGTTGCGTTTATTTCTTGATTGGTTGTTCGAATTAGGCTCGGCCAGTTTATGAGCAATTATTATTATGCATTGATTATTATTTATTGATTGTTGACTTTGCTCGAACAGTTTATGAGCAATTAATCATCTATATGCATTGGCTAGGTAGAAAATAATTGTAGGCTAACACCTTGTGATATATTTTCACAATTTTAGTACAAAGTGTTTAGCCATAATATTTGGTTCGCTTCAATATAATGAATTTTTTTGAAATTTGGTTTTCAAGTTGAAATGTTGTGAAATGTTTTCCCTTTAAGAGAAATAGAAATTTTTGGTAATGAATATTTTGAACTGATATTATATAAAAGTGATTTACATAAGAATATTTTCATAAAAAGTTTTATAAAATGGAAATAATTTGGAGGACTAAACTCGATGATTCTAAGATGATTTTTGAACGGATTTGGAAAACGAAAATTATTATAGATTTGAAAATACTTTTGAATATTAATGTGAAATGATTTATCGCTTCGGGATATAAAATGATTTGTTATGTTACCGATGTTTTTGGTATCGTTTGCTCTTGGAATAAAGGGATGTACTTATTTATCGATTGTGTAAAGTTGGGACCCAGTTGCCTTGTTATTGGGAGAAACCTCCCGATCTGGTTGAATATGGTTTGATATACTTTCATTACAGTATTTGGGATTTCCAAATAAACTTTTCAAAAGTGATTTGATTTAAGATCCAAAAGTAAAGTGTAATTTGAATATAAAAGAAATATATTTCAAAAGTTGTGAAATAAGAATTCGAAAATAAAGTCAAAAGAGATAATTTCCGTAAAGGTAATTTGATTTGAAAATCTAAAATTGAAGATTAAGCCTAAGTGGGCAGTTTTCGGAATTTCATATTGTTTGTTGCATCGTAGGCTCTATGTGTCCTATTTGCGGTAGGAGAACTACGTTGGCTTGAACTTTTATCTAATTTGATACCCAATTAGATAGGGGTACGTAAGCAGTCACAAGTGGTAGTGATGCAGCCCATAAAATAATATAACCCTTTCATGTATACCAGTTATGGTTTTTGTTTATCTTGTGTTATTTTATATTTCATGCTTACTATTTTATTCCGCATTTACATTGTTTATTGATTTCGCAGGTATGGATAGTGTTGTCTCTCTCATCAGTGTCATGCAGTGGTAGATTTATAGTCCTTGTATTTTGTATGTATAAAAGAAAAGTTTGTAGAATTAATAAATAAATAAATTACTTTGATATGTAGTATAAGCGAAATTGTATCTTATACATTTAGTAATATTGAATATTTATCATATATTCTGTATTAAGTTGGTAGTTTTTATTAGTAGTTTTAAAACAGATGGATTTTTGGCAATTTTAACTGGTCCGAAAATTCGGGTCATCAAAATATTATCCTCGTCAAGATCCACACTAAGCGTGATTATTAAGTAAATAGGTATGTTGATATATTAAAGCATGAATCTAAGGATATGCATAAAATTAGGAGCTAAACTACTACCTTTATTGCTTTTATTAAAAAATGGAAGAGCCACTGATTATGAAAAACAAAGAAAGAAAGTCATCAAACTAAAATAATACATGCTCTAGATAACTATAGGTTCCTAAACAGCTCATGCATTAGTTTTAAAAGGTGAATACTTGAATGTGTAACATGATAATAAGATCGTGGAATGAAAATTACCTTTCGACAATGAACTGTCTTTCATTTTTACTCATCAACTGGAACTTAAAGTCCTATACAATTTAAGATATAAGCTTAGCTAGAAATGCATTATGGAAAAAAAAATGAAATTATTCACCAATATAATAAATAAAACCTCCAACAAAAATATCATTGAAGCCCTCATATTATTCACTATATCTAACAATGAGAAGTTGCAAGTGGAAAAAAAGCCAAATCAATTAGTAGAGATCAAATTGAATGAAGATAAAGGAAAAAATAACTAATAATACAAATTTAATTGAATTCCTAAAGATCTATTGCCTTATATCGAATATATATAATACATATTGCTTTTTTCACAAAATGAAAAAGGTTTAATAACAAATCAGGAAAAGAAACAAAATGTTGTGATAATCAGAATAATTAGTGAAAATAAGACTGGAAATGAGGTGGTAAACATATGCAAATTGAATTATTATTTTTTGTGGAATTGGAGAGTTAATTAATAATGAAAGAAGCTTTAGCTTAAAAAATAAATATATCAAAGAAAGCTGATGCAAAAAGGTAAGTTGAGGGACTTCATTAATACGTAGGGTTATTTTTTGAAAAGAAAAACAAAATAATTAATGGGTGAAAATGAAATTTGGACTTTAAACAAAGTGTGAGAAATGCGGATTACGGATCTTAAGGCTAGGATTAACACTAGAGGGGGGTGAATAGTGTTTATAAAGAATTACTAAATCTATTTGAGTTTATGTTAATTTAAATACATATGTGTGCAATATACAGACACAGATATGATCACCGAAACAAACACAGATGCAGAAATAAAATAAAAAGCGGCAAAGGAAAGAACACACCAGATTTTATACTAGTTCGGAGTTACCCTACATCCAGTCCTGCAACACAAGTATGGATTTTCTTTCAAAAGCAATCATTACAATTACACCCTCGATTTCGAGGCTACGAGGTACACCCTCCAGAATCACAATCCTCTGGGTAGAGATGCTTGATTTTCCGGGCTACAGGTTCACCAACTTAATTTTATAGGCAACAAGTTCACCTAATTGATTTCCTAAGGCAACAATCACACCTTATCATGTTTGATTGATTTTTAAGGCTACAATCACACCTTTTCTCGCTAAATTGATTACAAAAAGCCTATAACTCTGAATAGCACTGAGGATCTTGTTGAGATAGTGATAGAGAATCAAACTACGAATGATCGAGTTTAATTTAATGTACATTTCGACAGAGTAATGATAAGAATTTTTATTAAGAAATGTGGAAGAAGAAGAAGAGGAGTGAAAAACCAGAAAATCTGATGTAAAATTCATTGAAACTGACCCCTATTTATAGTAGAACAACAGTCATGTCCATTCGTGAAGAGTTATGGTAAATAGACACTTCTTTTGAAATTGAAATTTTGAACTCGACTGGCACCATGTCGACATGGTCGCCATGAGTATGTCGACATCCCAAAGCATTTTTTGATGATTTGATTTTCTTTGAAAAATAACTTTTATCTTATATTAAAACTATTTTAAACTTTATAAATATACTTGACTATAGTTAAAATTCATAAGTAAATATAGAGAATAATATATATAGAATTTGACTATTATTTTATATTTAAATCTAAGTATAAATATTTAAAAGACAAATATATTATATAAAAAGATAGTTTAAAATCAGGAGTAATTTGACTTTGAAATTAAAGATGATTTTGAGGCTAAAATTATTTAAAATTAGGATAGATGTTTTTGATGCTTTTTAAAAGGAAGGTTTTGAAATCATTTTGAAAACAAGATATAATTTTGAAAAACCATTTTGAATAAAAGGTTAGCGGATACAAAACAATGTTCCACTAGATTTTTCGTAGGTTCCAACCTACTTAGGGTTCCATTCCTTTAACAGGCTCGAAGTGGATTCTATTCCACGAATAAATTGGATTTTAAGATGCCAGTGCTTTTCTAGGAGATTTAACAAAATTATCTAATTAAAGAATAAATTACTTGAATTCTTGAACTCTTAATAATCTTGATACTCATGAGTCTTCAATCTTGATATCTTGAATCTCTATACTGTACAGTCTTCATTCTTAGTACCTGCATGGTTAAATCCTGCATATACATATATATCTAAACTTATAATGTTAGTATTTATATTTTATATTCTATTCTAAGGTTGTTGTCATCAAAACCGTCATCTCACGGACTAACAATCTCCCCCTTTTTGATGATGACAAACTTTATTTATAAAATATTACTTCTATCCCAATAACTCCCCCTAAAACTAATAAATCCCCCTTAATCTATGCCCTAATTACCCTATTTTATACTTCTCCCCCTTTGTTATCAACAAAAACTAACTCCCCCTCATTCTTTGACTAAAGTACGTGCATTGATGAACTATACAAAGAAATATATAATAGATAGATTAAGGAATAATTGTACTTATGAACATGATAATTTAATCAAAGACTATATACATTTCAATGTATATTTACATGTTTTATACATCAAACATCGAACTAAATTAAGAAATCAATCCACACCAAGTATCAATCTAAACCAAATCAAATCAATTCAAACAAACAATTCAAACAAAGTAATAAAATTTAAACGTTACGAGGAACTTCCATCCATCCTTCTTCTCCAAAGATAGGGTCTGCTTTAATAGCATCCCAATTTTCATTGTCATTGGTGAGACAGACAGGAGGATGTGCTTCGTTATCATCCTTGTGTGGGGAGGAAATCATCCATCGTATTGCATCGAAATGCCTTTCTTGTTCCTTGATCATCTGCATTTGACTCAATTCTAAGTGTCGTTGGTTACGGAGAATGAACGATAGAATATTCTTGAATATAATATTCAACTTGGGAAAGCTCGGCCTCAAGTTTTTCCTTTAAGAGTCGAGTAGTAACGATTTCGTCACAATACCATTGTGACTCTTCTTGAACGGTCGTTTTCTCTTCCCTCTCCCTGTGGAGCTGCTCCTCAAGTTCTTTAACTCGGAGGCTGAGTGCGTCCCTCTCCTTCTGAACTAAGTCCTTCTCTAGAGCCGAAGCCCCACATAGTTGAACTGCCTCGTCAAGTTCTTTCTTATGAGTTGACTCCAGACGAGTAACGACCTCAGTAGTGTCCTTGGCGCTCTGATGGGCGACCTCGAGCTCAGACTTGTAAGTGGCAATTTCTTCATCCTGAGCTTTAATTATATCCTTGTCGTGGATAGCCTCAAGCTTCAGGCGGTCGATTTCATGCTGGTGCTCCACGGAAACTTCAGAAAGTTTTTCAGCTAGATGAACAAATGCGTCATGTTAAATATAGACATCATTCGTACAGGCAAGGGCGCTCTGTTTGGCATGTCCGGGAATAGGGTGAACCGCCGAGAGGAATTTCAGGCCATCGAAGCAGAATTTTGGAAATTTATCTTTAAGCTCGGTCAGCCTCTCTGATACTATTGGGTCTGTTGCAAGAGCGGGAGGAGACAACTTTGAAAGTTCGCCCCTCATGTAGGAATCTCGGGACTGTCGAGTGGAAGAGGAGTCGGAGTGTTGGTCCCGGGGAGCATCAGGTTGCGACCTCTTATGGCCGCGCTTGTCTTTACTTTGCTCCGCGTGAGAAGAGGTATCCTGGTGGTATTTTGGCTGATAATAAGTTCGCCTTCGAGGTGACAAGTCCCAGGAATGATAGTCTTCATCGCCGTCACCATCCCTATCTCGACATCTTTCGGAACTCGAGTCCCGTCCAGAGTGGTGAAGAACAAAAGAGCCACGAAGGTGATCGAATCCAAGTGAACGCCCAATACCACCTGTACAGAATTCAAATAACAGCGATTTAGTAAAGAGTAGTGTGACGACAAAAGTCTAAGAGAAAATTGAAGTGCAAGTGTTCGTGTGTGTCCTAATGTTTCCCCACAACAGACCAATCGCTTTGCTAATAGGAGTTTTCTCTCCCTTACTCTGGGTTGGAGCGCCCGCGTCGTCTCTGATGGGCGAATGAAGTTCGAATGCCTCCAGATCATCAAAGTCATAATTGAGCAGATCATCTGGAATGGGGAGGTTCGTTAAGCCATTTAAAGAACTTTCTATGTGCTGCTAAGAAGCCTCTTTCTCCGTCGGAATAAGCGTAACTTTCGAAGTTCTGCCAACCTTCTCCTTTCTGATCTTGTATGTCAATCCCTTTTTCCTCTGTGAAGGAGAAGATGACGTTTCGATATCGTGCACTTCAACTATAGAATCTTAGGCTGGACCCAAATTCTCACCTTGTGCTTCGGGTGTTTCACCCTCCTTGATTTCCCCCTCTTCTTGTACATCAGGGGTGTGGCGTACTAATGACTCAGCTAATTTTTTCCCTTTGCCAGAGACCGGCCTACGTACAGTAACACCTTCGGGAGGACTTACCCGGCGACCTTCTGCTAACAATCCGAACCTCGATAGTGACTCATTTGAGATAAGAGTTCGGATGTCTCGTTCTTCGGGGGGAAGAGCTCAAATAGCTTCAACGGCCTCAGAATATCCGTGGCCGTCGGGACGTGGATTGATACCTGAGAAGATGAAACAAGAGTTAAAATAGGCATAGCCTCGACCAAAACATGAGTATCGTTCCAAGAAGAAGACTTACTTCCTTCGACCCATCTCCTCGCGAAACCGAGGGCAATGCACATAGAACCATTCCTGTTTGTACAGGGAAAACTTGCTTCATGCCCCGGTTAAAATTTGGCATTTATGGTGCGGCTCGAGGAACGTAAAGGAGGGGCTATCTCTCCGCTTCTTGATCATATAAATATATCTGATGTCGCCAGGAATGGGAGGCCTAGAGAAGACGGTCATGAAGAGTATGTAAGTGCCATAGATGAAGGCGTGACTGTTTGGGTGCAACTGCGACGGGGCGATGTCGATGTATTGCAGCACATCCCGAAGAAATAAATTGAATGATGGCACACTGCCAACCCAGCACATGAATTTATTGCACGCTGTGTATCCGACTGGGGGCAAGTGTGGCCGGTCGTTCCCCGATGGAACCGGCACGTCATCAAAAGGTATTCCAGGAATGGAGCATATTCACCGGAGCGCAACTTCATTGATTTTTGAAGCCTATGGATCGACAGGGTTGTCCAAGAAAATCGATGCCTCTAGGGCATCGAAGGCTAAGTTATGTGCAGGGGAGGTTGATGGATTTGAAACATCTGCAACTCCCTGTCGAGAGGATGGTCCCGGCCTGTCAGAGATCATGGTGAAGCTGGATTTTTTAGACATCTTCAATAAATATTGAATTCGGCTAAGCACCTGTGTGAACTATACTTGAAAAACGTTCGACCTTAGAATTAACAACACAAATATTCCCCTCATGTGGTGTGTGAACTAGTGCGGTAAATCGTATATAAGTGCTGAAAAATTGAAAGTCGCAGAGTTAATAACATAAAATTAAGCTTCGAGTCATTGCCTTCTAAGACCGTCATCACTGACCGTCTCCAAAAGCCTGCCTTATGGTGTTTACGTTTTCGAATTCAGAAAGTGTTAGAAGAAGTTATCCGGATGTGTCAATTTAAGTTCTGCTAAAATTATGAGGTTACCAGTCCAAATCAGTTCGATATACGAGTATGCTGGAGTTTCTGTCGTTGTCTTGTTATGTGATTAGGCAAGGCAAATGTTTGATCGGCCTAAGTATGGTTTGGCACTTATGATTGTTTGGCCTAAGTATGGTTCGACGTTTATGTTTATTCGGCCTAAGTATTGTTCGGCTGAAATGTGGGTCGACATTCATGATCGTTCGGTCTAAAGATTGTTCGGCCTAACTGCCGACCGGGCAAGCTATCGTTCGACCGTGCTATTGTTCATCAAAAATATCGTCCGGCCTAAATAACGTCCGGCCTAAGTTCTGCCCGGACAAAGTAACGTTCGGCATCCCAACTAACTCATGCTTCCTCCCTAACCTTCCGTCCCACCGTTCGGCATGTGATGAGTCACGCCGAACCAGAACTACGTCGAACTCCAACGCTCGGCACTTACTCTCTTCCACCGTCCATGCCAAACAACGAGGGCCGACCACTCGGCAAATCATGCCAGACCATGCCACTCGGCATCCCAACTATCTCCTGCTCCTCCTCTATTCTTTCTTCCTACAATCTCGTTCGGCACAAGGTAACTGTGCCAAACCACAACACGTCTCCCAACAGCTTCCTAATATGCTTGTCCCTAATCACTCCTCCTTTCCCCCTCATCATTTAACTCTTAAAACTCTTAAACATCCTCAATCAAGACTCGACTCAATCTACAAACTAAAGCATAAAAACTTTTTTAGTTATGGGAAAGGATTTAGGTAAAAGAATCGGTACCTAGTAAGTAGGTCGAAACTTGGAAAGGGTTTGATAGATCTGTGAAGGTTGTTAGCTGGCGAGGTTGGCAAGTACAAGGTAGCGGAGGTAGAAAGTGGAAAGAAAGAAGGAGGAAGACACTGGCCTTTATAGGGAAGAAGAAGAAGAAGGCGAAATGACGATGACCGGTAGAACCGGTCATACCGGTCAAAGCAACCTCGTTCGGCATCAGCCTATTCGGCATACGAGGGACGTTCGGCTTCGGTTATATCATTGGGCCTCAGCTACACTGTTTGGCACACACCGCCACAACTGGTATTCACAAGAGAGCAATTCCCAAGAGTGATGGGCCGAGGTTCAAAGTGGAGCATGGGGGACACGTAATTCAAAGCGTACTACGTTCGGTCGCGTAATACACTTTGGGGGTAAGTGTTTCCTGGAGACTTGACCAGGCAACTTAGTACTCGGCATACCCACCGTTCGGCTCAACTGGTTCACTCAGCATCTCTTTACGACCGTCATTCGGATATCACTCGGCATCCAGGAGCAATCGACCAAAGGGATCGTTCGGCTAAAGACTTCGTTCGGTCAACATATCGCTCGGCATCCAGGAGCGATCGGCCAAAGGCATCGTTTGGCTAAAGACTTCGTTCGGTCAAGATATCGCTCGGCATCCAGAAGCGATCGGCCAAAGGCATCGTTCGGCTAAAGACTTCGTTCGGTCAAGATATCGCTCGGCATCCAGGAGAGATCGGCCAAACGCCTCGTTCGAAATACCAAGGACATCCGGCATTCAAAGATGGCTCGACATTCTCCCCAGCATGACCGGCTTCGATTGTTTCTCGGTATACTCTTCCTACACAACAAACGCACCGTTCGGCATGAAGAAGATGGTTCGGCATCCGTTCGGCCTGTTCGGTTTGGCACACAGAGACCACTCCATTTGGGCCGAGGTATTCAGCTATCAGGCCCACCAGGGAAGTCCAACCTACCTTTGTCTATAAATAGGGAGAACACTGAGGAGACTGGCATTTTTTATACTCTCTTATTCTTCATTAAAACTTGTATTCAAGCGATTGATTTACGAATTGTATCTGTACTCAAGTAATGGAGAAAGCAATAAAGATTAACCTCAAAGTGGACGTAGGCAATCACGCCGAACCACTATAAATTTGGTGTTCTTGTTCTCTGCATTGAAATTTATACTATGTTCTCTATTTTAATTTACTTTCTTCATTAATCTCTCTACACAATCTTTCTAAGGGTGTTAGTGACCAATTTTGGTGCTAACAGTGAGCATGGAAATTTTGGTCAGTTTAACTTTGCTTGTTCCTTCGTGAATAACTTGCAAAGTTTTCCAAATTTTATATGCAGACTTACAAACTGACACTCTTTCATTTCTATGTAGTGAACATAACAAAATATTCACTGCCTTAGAATTATTTTGTGCAACAGTCTTTTGCTCAGCAGTCCACTGTGCAAAATCAGTTGTGGGTTCAGAATATTCAGTTTGTGTAATATTCCAAGTGTCTAATCCTATAGATTGTAAATATATTTTCATCCTACAAGCCCAATATGCATAGTTACTGCCATTAAAAAGTGGTGGTCTAATAGTAGACTGACCTTCTACAAATGAACTAGTGACAGGGATACTAGTGTTAGTAACAGCACCAATGTTGGTAGCCTTTTTGAAATTTTTTCAAAAATCAGATTATGAAAATTTGAAAACCTTGCTCTGATACCAATTGTGAGAAATGCGGATTACGGATCTTAAGGCTAGGATTAACACCAGAGGGGGGTGAATAATGTTTATAAAGAATTACTAAATCTTTTTGAGTTTATGTTAATTTAAACACAGATGTGTGCAATATACAGACACAGATATGGTTACAGAAACAAACACAGATGCAAAAATAAAATAAAAAGCAGTAAAGGAAAGAACACACCGGATTTTATACTGGTTCGGAGTTACCCTACATTCAGTCCCGCAACACAAGTACGGATTTCCTTTCAAAAGCAATCTTTGCAATTACACCCTCGATTTCAAGGCTACGAGGTACACCCTCCAAAATCACAATCCTCTGGGTAGAGATACTTGATTTTCTGGGCTATAAGTTCACCCACTTGATTTTACGGGCAACAAGTTCACCCAATTGATTTCCCAAGGCTACAATCACAACTTATCACGCTTGATTGATTTTCAAGGCTATAATCACACCTTTTCTCGCTAAGTTGATTACAAAAAGCCTATAACTCGGAATAGTACTGAGGATCTTGTTGAGATAGTGATAGAGAATCAAACTATGAATGATCGAGTTTAATTCAATGTAGATTTCGACAGAGTAATGATAAGAATTTTTATTAATAAAAGTGGAAGAAGAAGAGGAGTGAAAAACCAGAAAATCTGATGTAAAATTCATTGAACCTGACCCGTATTTATAGTAGAACAACGGTCATGTCCATTCGTGAAGAGTTATGGCGAATAGACACTTCTTTTGAAACTGAAATTTTGAACTCAACTGACACCATGTCGACATGGTCACCA
The DNA here is from genome assembly GCA_030765085.1 of Allium cepa. Taxonomy (NCBI): domain Eukaryota; kingdom Viridiplantae; phylum Streptophyta; class Magnoliopsida; order Asparagales; family Amaryllidaceae; genus Allium; species Allium cepa. Next base: position 567,143,577 of record CM060928.1, on the reverse strand, counting down.
TGAGTATGTAAACATCCCAAAGCATTTTTTGATGATTTTATTTTCTTTAAAAATAACATTTATCTTATATTAAAACTATTTTAAACTTTATAAATATACTTGACTATAGTTAAAATTCATAAGTAATTATAGAGAATAATATATATAGAATTTAACTATAATTTTATATTTAAATCTAATTATAAATATTTAAAAGTTAAATATATTATATTAAAAGATAGTTTAAAATCAGGAGTAATTTGACTTTGAAATTAAAGATGATTTTGAGGCTAAAATTATTTAAAATCAGGATAGATGTTTTTGATGCTTTTTAAAAGGAAGGTTTTGAAATCATTTTGAAAACAAGATATAATTTTGAAAAATCATTTTGAATAAAAGGTTAGCAGATAAAAAATAATGTTCCACTTGATTTTTCATAGGTTCCATCTTACTTAGGGTTCCATCCCTTTAACAGGCTCAAAGTGGATTACATTCCACGAATAAATTGGATTTTAAGATGCCAGTGCTTTTCTAGGAGTTTTAACAAAATTTTCTAATTAAAGAATAAATTACTTGAATTCTTGAACTCTTGATAATCTTGATACTCATGAGTCTTCAATCTTGATATCTTGAATCTCTATACTGTACATTCTTCATTCTTGGTACCTGCATATACATATATATCTAAACTTATAATGTTAAGATTTATATTTTATAATATATTCTAAGGTTGTTGTCATCAAAACCATCATCGCACGGACTAACACAAAGGAGATTCCACTATTTGACTTAAGAAGGAACGTGAGAGCAGATAACAAAAAGGCATTTATTTAACTTTATATATAATAGAATAGATGTAGGTCCCACTTATAAATATTGGACCAATACCCAAGCAGGTACATGCCTAGTCGCTTTTTGAGCGATTTCCCCTTACATCCTTATGAAATATTGTTTTGTAATTTATAAAGATGCATTAAATATCAACAATAATAAGTGCACATCATAATTTGCTAATATTTTATCTCGATCCAATTAAGAACTATCATATAACATAATTTTTATATGGAAATGTAACAATTATTTTTGCAGTCTTGTTAGTTTATAAAGAATTTTTTCATTGACAAGGATTGAAAAAGTAGGTATTAGAAAATTAAGGACAATAGAAGTAATGTGTAAGGAATAAATATTTGTCCATTTTCTCAAATTTCGAAACATATAAACGGACATAAACTCCATGTATCATTATGTATATTTCATAACTTTTGTAGCATGAATTTAAAACTTTATCTACCATATTTGTTGTTATTTTTTGATGATGCTTCAGCTTAATATTTATCTGTAGTGGATAATAAATAATGTATCTAAAAATGCTACGAATTTCAAATTTATAATACTCTAATAGTATTTCGGGATGAATTCATGGTAAAAGAGAATAAATCTCACGAAAATTAATATCATTTTCTTATTATTTTTTCACTTCTTCTTACATCAAATAAATTGACTATATGATATATATACATTTATATCACAACAAATGCATAACCAGTTTATTTAGCGATCTGATTCATAATCAACTTACTTAATGACATGTAGTATATAGCATACTACATGTCCATATATGTTCGTTTGAATCATACTACGTAAGTTTCGAACTTGTTACCTCTCGTGCAAAAAAATTTGAGTGTCTAACCACCAGAACCGTGCTGCTGATCGTATATAAACTTATAATCAATGTTTATATATTAAATCTTAGATAATAACCAGTGTATACTTTTAACTTTTAGGTTATCATTTTAAGAAATTTCATAAAATGTGGATATTATCACTATATCATCTAACAGTTATCAATTTTTTCCCAATTATTGTATAACTAACGATTGTGCGATGTCATTTAGGATATACGATATCTCTGTTTTTTCTCTTATATTATTTAGTGTATATGACAATTTCAGATACAGTGGGAGTTGTTGTCGAACACATTATTCAAGGTATATCTTAAATCTTATTATTCTATTATTCAACATATATGACAACCACAAAAAAAGTAGGTATTACTTTTGAGCCCATCGCCATTGCATGTATTTTTAATTCAACTATCATTGGCAGAGACCTTTAAAGACACAACGTGAAAGACTAACTAAGAAAGGAATAGTGAAAGGATACATATAAGATGGTGATAAACAAAATAAAAAATGCTCATAAAATTTAGGAGTTTGCATACCTAACATCCTTACGTACATCCAACATAAGTTACCGTCATTAAGTGTGAGTTCAATTTTGTTGCAATAACCTTTTCTACTCAGTCGAAAAGTCCATTATGTAGTTCATGAGATTATGCTTGAAATCCTTTCAGGAATTGATTTCCTTCAATGGAAATTTTAGTTTAGCGGTAGCATAAATAATCATTAATATTAATCCTCTTATTAATTCTTTTTTTAAGAAATAATAGTACTTAAAAAGAGCTATATCAACATGAAAATAGAATTACAGCTAAGACTAAAATTATGAAAATTGTATATAAAATCAACTAAAGAATTTAAGAGATGGAAGGTTTGAAAATATCATCGGTTGAAAGAATTTGTATAGAAATATTTATTACAATAATGTAATGAGTAATTTTGCATTTGAGAAAAGATAATGATTGACAATTAGGTCCAATAAGAAAAAATAACTTAACCATCGTGAAAAGAAAGTTTTCAACCTTGCATTTCGATATTATGTATTCCTCTACAATAAATAATGCATTAACAATCTTAAATCTTGACCATGCATAAATATTTTTAGTACTCAAAATTTGTAATATTTTTTTTTTATAGTTTCGAGTTGCTAAAGTTGATGCTTAGAAGTTTCTAGCATGACTAGCTTTATGATAGTTTTTTCACTATAGATGTTATTTATATTATTCTTTTTTTAAATATGTATTCAATCCATAATATTTTATCTTTTTGATTATTAAGTTTTATAAATCAGTAATGTAAACAGTACAAAAATAGCATATAAGTAGACTTTTATAGTATATCATACAATGGTTCATTTTAGCTGTATTTTTTTCATATTTAGTTAATAGAACCAACATAATTACACATAAATTGTTGATACATAAAAGAGATGGCATGAATTCAAAAATCGGCCTTGAGTAGAAATGTATACCTTAGTCGGACGAACAAAACATGACATCCGTTCCTTCAAAAAAAAGAAGTGAAGCGTAATGGAACTTTATGTTAATAAGATAAACATCGGATTTCATTAGAATCGAGAATACATGACTATATGTTTCTACTAAAATGTAGCTTTGATGTTACGTTATTGATCCATATGTGAAGCACATTTGGATCAATTTTACGTAATACAAACCAGGTGATTATTGCTCTATTTATGAATATCGTTTATGTAGTATGGGTTCACACTAGTAATTTATAAGCAATGGCACAAAAATCAGAAGTTGTTTGATGCTTTAGGAATTACTCTTTAGGAATATCGACTAGACCTCTGTACTAAATAATTTCTAAAAAAATTCTCAAGTTCATGGCTAGTTAAACTAATAATGACATAAAAAATAAATTCAAGTTTTGACTGTTTATTGTTTAAACATCCATTGCTTAAGGAAAGATGATTTACTATTGGATCTTTCCAAAAAGAATTGCTTAACTAGCATCAATCGGGTGCTAGAATTTTTAATAGGGATATAAGTTTGCTTTCAAAAGTATATTATTAATTGTACATTAGTGTTGAATTCTAACTATGCATTATGTTTTATTGTACCATGTATACAATATATTTATAGAAGTAAGAATTTTATCAATAAAGATTAGTTTAAAAATTAGGCAACTAAAATCGGATAGTTTATTCAATTTTATAAGCAAACGGTGTTATTTTCCTTGAAGTAGAAGTGTTTGTTGAAATAAATTGATGTTTTGGACTAAGACAGGTTGTTACATTAGTAAAACGAGTTGCTTTGGTTGAAATAACTTGATGTGCAAAATTAAAATGCTTGATCCAAATAGTGCTTTATTGTTATAATATTTTTATCTTTTTATGACTATCCACTTTGTACCTCTAACACATTTTTCGTCATGTCATGTAATTGAATGGAAAATTTATAAGTAAATTTGGATTGTATTTTTAACAAAAGGCAACAAATAATGTATTCGATCTGAACAACCTAATTTGTAGGATGGGCCCTAATAATGTTTCCTATGGTTAGACCTTACATTACTTCAAGATGTTAAATGAAACCTTCGTTAAAGTTTACTCATATACTTCAAGCTATTTATATATACAATCCTTCTTTTTAAACCCCAAACTATCTTATACTTATTTTATAAATACTTTTGTAACCATTTAACTATTTTACAGCTATTTTATAAACTAATTACTATTTTTCAACTACGTTATAAATGCTTACTATTTTAAAACTATTTTGCAATTATCTAATTATTTTATAACCATTTCACTATATTTTAACTATTTTGCAACTACTTAACTATTTTATAACTATTTTACAAACTAATAATTGTTTTTCAACTACTTATCTATTTTAAACATTTTAAGCTATTTTCTAAATCTAAGCTGAACAGAGTTCAAACTGCTTATGATTAAATACCCAATTGAGATAAGAATTGAGGTGATAATCCAAATGTGATTAAATCAACTGTGAATAAATGGATAGAAATTAAAGAAGATGTGAATAGAAAGAGAAAATGATTTGGCTAATAATCAATGAAGTTAAATACGTAGGATATGCGTATATTATTCTATTCGCATAGTGATTTGATGCAGATTCGAGCACAAAATTTTGAGGTAATATATCGATTCAAGTTGGGACTTTTCACCCGATTTTCTACGGCGAACCTGGATATGGGTTGTTGATTGGTTCTGGATATTCTCTATCATAGTTATGGCTATGCAAGGAGAATGACGGTTTCTAATCAAGAAACCAGATCTGTGTCCGCACTAGGAAGTCGGGTGGACGATACTAGTTCAGAAATGAAATTGTGTGATCGAGAGAGCGATCAGATTAGTATAGCATACGGATGATATGTGTACATCGTACGGGTTTGAATGAAATTTATACTGGGAAATTTTGGATAAGAATTGTGAAATGGTTTTAGAAAAGAAAGGTATATTTTGTGAAATATATGATGAAGTAAAATGGAAATTGGAGAATTCTATGGCAAAAATTTACTTTATGGAAGTAAGTAATTTGGTAAGTGACTTTATAGAGTAATCAAATTTGAATATTTGATAAACAAAGTTATATATAAATATATATATATTTGTTATGTAAGATAAATCTTCCCTTGTTGAATCTATTACAAGAAGAAAATGGATTTTTAGAAGTATTTAAAGTATAAAAGGAAATTTATACGAGTTTGATATGATCCAAAGATTTTTAAAGTTATATATATATAAAGGATCTTTTGAGAATGATTTTGGAGGAAAGGTTTTTGGAACCCTTGGATTTGGAAAGGCTTTTGATTTTTGGGTAAAATCAATATTGAAATTTGGAAAGCCTAACCTGAGAATAATCGATTTTGGGATAATCGATTTTGTGTAAAGGAGCTTCGTATGAGATCATACTAGGTGTATGCTTTGAAATATACTATTTGTGTATAGTATAAAGTGTTTTGATAATAGCTCTGGGGAAAAAGGCGCTTCCTTGGAATGAACTTCTCAGGAGTGCCACCGGGTGGTGCTGCCTTGAGCCCCAGGGGGGGTTCTAAAGTTGATCCTGTGAGGAGTCCGAAAAAAACTAGTTCCTGAGGATTATGAGTAAAGTATACCATAGCGAAAGTTGTGTGTGCCGATGAGAGCCAACGGTATGCGTTTGATTTTATATCGGTTGACTGCGACCTATGGTAACATAGCGAAAATCGTGTGTGTCGTTGAGAGCCAACAGTCTGCGTTTGATTTTATATCGGTAGACTGTGACCTATGTAGGAGTGGAGAAGTTTCATTTTGATAGCGAAAATCGTGTGTGCCGTTGAGAGCCAACAGTTACATGGACTTTTGCTGCGATGGCAACGTAATCCTGGAATGTAACTGCGATCTGTTGTGGGTTCCATGACGTAATTGAGGGGCGTAGAGTGCCTACAATTACATGAACTTTTGCTACGATGGCAACGTAACCCAGGATGTAACTGCGACCAAGGACGGAAGTGATGATTTCCAGAGCATTCTCACAAAGAAATTTCCCCTATTTTCAAAAACTATTTTTTGAATTTTTAACAAAATAATTTTCAAAGTATTTTTGCTGGATGTTGAAAACGGGTCTGCCAAGCGCTGGTAGATTTTCAGTCTTACGCCTGATCAACGTATGACCGAATTTATGTAAGAACAAGGATGGACTGGTTGAAACGTCGAGTTATAAAAAGTATTTTTATAAAACTACTTTGGCAATATTATAGGTTTTAAAAGTTTTTAAAAAATGATCAAAAGAAAATTTATTTAATTTTAAGCATTTTAATAAATTCTGGCTTCGTTCCTTTTCGGGGACGAAAAGATTCAAAGGGAGGAGGAATGTGAAAACCCAGATTTTTGGACATCTGTTAATTGGGTAATTTATTGGATTAAAAATTTTTAAAATACAAATTTGTAATTTGAACAAATGAAATAAGTATTAATTTGTTATATATTTACAAAAAACAGATTTTTAAATAAAATTTGGATTTCAAATTCAATTGAATATAAATTGGAATTAAAACTTTGTATTTTGGAACTAATAAAATTTGTTTCTAAATTTAATATAAACATATATATGAGAAAATGTAGGTAATATGAATTATATGTATAAATATTTATTATGTAAAAAGTATAACAGTTAAAATAAGAATTAAATAAAAGAATTATATATTTCCTTTTGAAGCTTTATATATAAATAAAAATAGTTTGAAATTATATATGTATTTCAAAAATAAAACATTTAAACATATGTTAATATAATACTTAAATCAACTAAAGACATTTTATTTGCAAAAATTTCTAATGTAAACATAAGTACTTTCAACATAACAAATGTAAACTAATTATAAAGTGTAAATGACAATTGTAAGAAATTTAACAAGCGTCATAAATTTGGTTTCGTTTTAAAAAATAATTGAAAGATAAAAGAAAATATATACATTATCTACTCTTTCCTCATTTCTCTTTTACCATCAATTTTAAACAATGAAACCAACCTGAAACAATCAAAGAAAATTCAAAACCATAACCAAATTCTTTCAAGTTTTTCAAACTAAAAACTTAACATTTCAAAACTCAAGCCTGTTGTTCAGTTATCAAACCACTTCCTGAATTGTTTTCAAAAGCTTTCAACTGTGTAGACAACAATTCAAATTTCAGTTTCAAGTTTCAAGGAAGCAACTTCCAGTTTCAGATCATCTCTGCTCCCCTGTTAAAATAGTCGGTGAGTAAACAAATCCTCCTTAGTTGCTTGATTTTGAGTTGTGATAATGAAAAATTTAAAACTGTTTAATCTCTAAATGCATGCAGTGAACCTGATTTTAAATTTGTGGCAATGTTTTGCATGGTTGTTTTAAATAGTTATATGCAGGGATACATAAGTATATTCTTGAGAATGTCAGTATCTTCAATATTATTCTCTGTTCTTAATCTACAGAATGCAAAAATAATTCAAAGTCAATTGTACTTTCTGTGATCAGTTTTATGTATTGATGCTTAAACATAAATTGTTAAGAAATGACCAGATTTTAACTTAAAAATAGTTTCATGTAAGATTATAGGAAGTTTTCCACTAGGAAGTAAAATTACAGTAAAAACTTGATTTTTATAAAAAAATTCAAGTTCATCAATTAAAAGTTTCGTGAATATAACTTGATTCGTAATTGGAAACTATGAATTTTAAAACCGAAATCAGGATTTTTAAGTGAGTATTTAGGGGAAATTCGCATGATGAACATGAATTGGGTTTAAGTAATTTTCTGATGATCGATGTAACTTGGAGTCTCGGGATCGTGCTCGGAGGTGGATGAAAGGCCTGGGGTCACAACAAAATAAGCTTGTTTATATTTCAAAGCTTTTGAATTGGGTTTGAGTAATTTTGACTTAATTAATTTCAAAGCTTTTGAATTTAAATAAGCTTGTGGATGGAATATGTAATATCCCGGAATTTTTAACAATATCAATTTAATAATCTGTATTAAAAATTAAATTGATATTGATATTTTGTTAATAATAATTCAAATAGATTTAATAATCATCTTCAATAATTATTTAAATTGGTTATTTTGTCTTTTAAAAATAATAAATTGGTTTCTATTTACAATATAAATATATAATTTATATTTTAAATAGATTAGCATTGTTTTAATTTTAATAAATAAAGCATATTTTCTAGTCTTTATATTTGTAGTAATTTGAAAATTTGTTTTTACTTAATATTTAAGCTTTTCAAAGTTATTCAATAAATGATTTTGGTTTAAATTTAATAATTGAATCATGTTTCAAAATTCTAATATATACATTTTAATTTGGAAATTTTAATACAAATTAGTATTGAGTTATTAAAGCTATTTCATAAATAAATATATGATTTTAAAATTGATAAGAAAAGTATTAAATGTTTAAATTAAATTGGCTTGAGTTCTAAATTTAGAATAAATTAATAAAAAGGTTTTATCGCTTAATAAGATAGATATTTTATTGATAAAAATATAATTACTTTTAAAATAATTAGATATTTATAAAACAATAATAATAGTGAATTGCCTTTATAAATAGGATTTGAATAAAATTTGCAATTGTTATTTCAAATTAAATTTGTAATCATAACTTGAATTTGAAAATACTTGATTTTGAATTTAATTTGAATTTAAAATTCCAAAGTATAAATCTCAATTGTTTTAATTTCTATATGTATAAGTTTTAATTTATAAGCATGGTTTGTTTTTATTTCATTTATAAATTTATACACATATTGAAATATAAACTAACAACTTAAAATTAGGCTAACATACACATTAGTTTGTAAATCAAGTATTAATTATTTTAAAGAAACAAGTGTTTCATTCTTTAACATTCATTTAACATGTGTTCAAAAACTAACATAACAAATTGACAAATGTATAAATTTGTACAAGTGTAAATCATTGTTTTAATTTTTCTTTTATTAAATTAAATCTGAAAATTTCATTTATATAAATTTGTATTTTCTTTCATACATGTTTTTCCATTTCCTTAATCAAAAAGAAAAGATCAAAAACCCATCTTCATCTCAAAATCAAAACTCCTTTATCATGAAGGTCTGCACTTCCTCAAATTCAAACATCAATATGCATATTCCACTTCCTTAAAATCAAAAAATAGACCGGCATTTTTATAAAACCTAGAAATGATAGGAACTGCATTCTTGTTTCTGGAATCACAACTGCATATCAATTCAACATGAAGTAAAAAGAGGTCTGCATTCTATTTTCTGCAATCTGAAAATGGATATGCATGTCACTTAAAAAAAAATTGGCCTGCATTCTGTTTTTAAAACCTGGAAATAATCAAGCTTGCACCTTTTCTCTGCACAACCTCAATTTGAAGCCGTTTCAAAGGCATCTGCATGCAAGTAATTAGAGTCATGGATCATGAGCATTTAGATTTTAACAAAATTGCAACTCAAATTTTAAAACAGAGAAGCATGCCTGCATATTTTTATTTCTGCAAAATTCAAAAGCAAGTTAAACAGAGTTATGCATTTAAATAAGGCAAGTAACTTAAAATCTTAACTTTAAATATGTTGCATGTTAAATTTTTGATATAAAAAAAATATTGTTTGTGCGTTTATAAAAGTTGATGTAAATATGTTTCTGTACGCATGTGTTGTGCTCTGTTGTGTTTCCAGATTGATCTCCCCATTTAAAAAAAAAAATCCTCTACTATTTATTTAAATTTGTGATAGTATCTGGTTTTTTAAAATAAAAATAAATGTTTGCTTATCATAGATTAGGATTAAAAATTAAATCAAATTAAGGCTGAAGTTGTTTTGCCTCTGTCAAAACTCAAACATGTTAAACTTGTATTTCAGTATCATAAAACAAAAGTAACAACAAAAATTTGATTTTTAAATTAGGAATCTGTATTTGTAGGTGTTAGTTGAATGTGCAGTTAGTTTTTGAAGTAAAAAAGGAATTTAGGCAAATTCTTGTGATCTGTGACTTGAGAAAACTCGGGGTTGCTCTAAGTTATAGAGGAAAGTTTATAGATTCTTGTAAAAATCAATAGTGACGTTGTAATTCAATGAGGTGGATGCAGTTTGAATTTTAATGGTTAAACCCTAGTGCTGAATGGGTTTAAGAATTGGGTAGAGGCGGTGGTCGCCATACATATGCTGGCGATGAGTTTACTGGTGAAGTGTTTGGGGTTTTGGTTGTTGTAGGGGAGATCTGTGATTTGCTCGAAGCAGGTAGATTGTAGACTCAGGGAAGTCAGGCATGAAACTCGAAGTAGTTTTAAGGGGTTCTCGGGTTTTACTCTGTGTTTTTCAGGTTACAGAAACCTGTAGTTAAGGTTTTGAATTTTTTTTAAAATCTGAATGTATGGTTAAGGAAAGTTTAAATTCAAGTTCTAAATTCAAAGTTTGAATTTTTGAATTTAAGTCAAATTTAAAATCTCAGATTTTTAAATAAAAATAAAATTTTAAATTTGACCTTAAGTACTACTTTATTATGGTAAAGTAGTTTGGGCTTTTAAAAATGAAGCTTTTAAAATATGAGTAAGATTTGAAGTTTTTTTTAAATATGGAAATTTAAAAGTTAAATTTGAATTTTAGTTTTAAATTTAAAAGAAGGTTTAAATTTGGAAGTTTTAAACTAAAAATAAATTGAAGTTAGTGAAATTTTTAAATGAGTTTTTGTTTTCAAAAATTTTATGAAATTTAAATTCTAAGACTAACACTTGTTTGATTTGCAAACTAAAAAGTTTTAAATTATTTAACTTTGATGAGTTTAAATTGTTCTTATTTTAAACTTGTATTTAAAATGGAATTTAAAGGTAATTTTCAAAAGTACTTTGTTTTAAATAAAATTTGTTTTCAAAAAAATTTAGAAATGTTTTATCTTAAATTAATTAAGATAAATGTTTTAATTTATTTAATCAATAAGGTAATTAACGAATAATTAATTAATTTAATAAATTAATTGGTTAGGGATAAATAAACATTGATTAATGATTAATAAATTTATAATTAAGATCATTAATTAGATTTTTAAATTAATGATTGATGAATTATTAATTATGTAATTAAGTTTTAATCAAGGATAATTAATTAAATAATTAACTTTAATTAATGGACAATTAAAGATAATTTAAATTTGTAATTAATCTAAGTTAATTACTTAATGAATAATTAGAGAATGGTTAACGAGGGTCATTAACTAGGATAATTTGATAATTAAATAATATGGTTAATTTTAATAATTAAGTAAATTAATTAATTTAATTAATTTGTAAATAATCATTTGTGAATAGTTTGAGTATAATTACTTAATGAAGTAATTAATAAATTAATTACTTAATGTAATTAATTTAGTTAAATGTGATTGTTTATTTTAATTAATTAAGTTCAATTAATTTTAAACACTTGAGTTTTAAAGATAATTACTGTATGTAATTAATGGATTAAAAATTTTTTAGTTAAGTAATTGATTAATAATTACAGGTGTAATTAAGTGGAGATGTTTAAGAATGAGGTTATTTGGATTAATTATTTAATAATTAATCAAGGGATTAATTAAGAAATTAATTAAGGATAATTAATTTGTTTTAATATAGTAATTAAGCTAGTTAATTACTAAATGTAATTAATCTGTGATAATTAATAATTATGAGTTAATTACTTAAGGTAATTAATTTAAGTGGATAATTAATTAAGCATAATTAAGGATAATTAATGATGTAATTAAAGATGATTAATTATGATTAATTAATCAATGATAAGTAATTAAAGGTAATTAATTAATGTAATTAATTAAGAATTAATGTAATTAATTATGATCAATTAATTAATTGCAGTAATTAAATGTTAATTACTGTTTAGTTGAGAACAATTAATTTGTAATAAATTATGGATAATTACATGAATGTAATTAAAGAAAATTAATCAAGAGTGATTAATTAAGGTGACTAATAATGAATGATTAATTGATTGTATCAATCAAATGATTGAGTAAGCAAGATTTATATTGGTGAAGTAATTAATTTAATTTAATTTAAATTAATTAAAGATGAAGTAATTAATTTAGTTCACTTTAAATTAATTAGAGATAGAGATAGTTGATTTAATTCATTTTAAATTTATTATATTGTGACGAGTAAATCATCGCTTATGTATGAATGGATGACATTGATTGTCTTGGATACTTTGAGATCTCAGTAATGAGATAAGAAATGTTGTGTGACATGAATGCTTGGTTGCATTGTGATGATAACTTAGATTATCTATTGGGATGGTGATATATGGATTATCTATTTTGATATTGATAATGTGGATTACCTGTTATTTGATAATGTTGATTATCAATTATGATTTATGAATTATCTATCTGTGTGTATATAGATACTGTATTGAATTGTTTTAAACTTTAAAACAACTTGGACCTAAAAGACACGCTTTGGATTTCGATGAGACTGGGATCGGGTTTCCATATTTGGATATCCGAAAACCACATCGATTCCAATTAACGTTAGGTCGTAAATCAAAGTGGAGCTTTGTGAAGACTCGAGGTGCAACGACTATACGTCAGTATAACTCTGTGGGTGATTCCGTAACGAGTTGACGGAATAGTACTTATAGGTTCGAGATGATGGTTCAGAGTGCAAGGGTTATTGTCATTAACTCTGAGGGTGATTCTAAAACGAATGTAACGAGATAATGCCTTCGGTTTCGTTCGAACCCGGAACGAACTTGTATGGATCGAATGCTTTCAGAACATCGTCAGGAGGACGATGGGCATTCTAAGTGATGTGTTCACTAAAGGTAATCGTAGCCTCAAGCCTCATCGACCGAGAATAGCTAAAACAGGGGAGGTGCAGCAAGGCTTCGTGGGTAGCCCCCATTGGAGAGCAAGATTACCCCTTTCTAGAAGTCCCTTTATATTCGGCTGTGTGGGTGGATGCTAGCTACAACCACAGGGTTGTCTTGTTCGGAACTGTTCTGTAAGGAATGGGTCCGGCCTTGTGTTGCAGGGAAGTGGGCGACGCAAAATTTTCACAGTCCAAATTTCAAAATTCAAAATTTTAAAATTCAAATTTCAAATTTTAAAATTTCAACTTTCAAATTTTCAAATTTCAAATTTCAAAATTTCAAATTTCAAAATTTTGAATTTTGAATTTTAAAATTTGAAATTTCAAAGTTTTGAACTTTAAAAATTCAAATTACAATTTTCAAATTTAAATTTTCAAAATTTTAGTTTTCAGATTTAAATTTCAAATTCCAAAATTTGAATTTTGAAATTTCGAATTTTGAAAATTTGAATTTGAAAAAACGAAATTTTGAAATTTTAAATTTTGAAATTTAAATTTTGAAATTCGAAATTTAAATTTTGAAATTCGAAATTTAAATTTTGAAATTCGAAATTTAAATTTTGAAATTTGAAATTTAAATTTGGAAATTACGAATTTTGAAATTTGAAATTTAAATTTGGAAATTACTAATTTTGAAATTTTTGGAAATTTCGAATTTTGAAATTTTGAAATTTGAAATTTGAAATTTTGATATTTAAATTTTCAAATTTTTGGAAATATCGAATTTGAAATTTGGAATTTGAAATTTTGAAATTTGAAATTTAAATTTTCAAATTTTTGAAAATTTCGAATTTTAAAATTTGAAATTAGAAATTTTAATTGCAGTCTGAACAGAAAAAATAGCGGCTTCTACAGTAGGTGAAGTTCAAAAATGAAGATGCAGTGGCCTGTTATTTTTTAAGTACAATTGTCAATTTTCATGTAAACTACATTGTATGTTTAAAATTCTTATTTTTAAAATTTATATTAAAATTTAATGTTTTTAATAAATAGGTAAATGGGTTACCCACTTATAACCCTTTTAAAAATGGGTCAACCCAACCCATAACCCATTTAATAAAATTCATAAATGGGTTGACCCAACCCACTTAAAAGTAGGGTAAATGGGTTGGGTCATATTTTGACACGTCTAAACGTGAGTGCAATTGCATTACAGCTGACATATTGCTTAAATCTATCATGTTTCATTTGCAACGGAGTGTTGTGCCCAGTTGTATTTCCAAAAGTTGCAAATGCAACTGAACTAGGTATTGTGCTCGGTTGCAGTTGCGAATGCAACTGGCCACTATGCCAATTTCCAAATGCTACTGAACTGGGCATTATGCCCAGTTGCAAATGCAACTAAATTATGCACTTTGCCCAGTTGCACTTGCAACTAGGCATTATGCTCAGTTGCAAATGCAACTGGTAACTTTGCTTAGTTGCAAATGCAATTGAGCATTACTTAGTTGCAAATGCAACTGAGCTGAGTAGTTGCTTATTGTATTGCAATTGGGCACAATGCTCAGTTATGAACACATCTGTGCACTGTGACCAGTTTTAAAAATTGTAACTGGCAATGAGCCTTGTTGCATTTGCAACTAAATACTATTTGTAATAGGAGATCTCAACTTCTTGTAAACTAAATATTTCTCTTTGGTGACATAAATTATTACAGAACTCTTCTTTTTGAGAGCACAAATCTACATTTATACAATATATTATTATGGAAACAATTTATCTAATATGAATATAATATTCTTTCCCCTCTTTTTCTACACAAAATTTGTGAAAACGAGGATAAAGGATGGAACAATATTAAACAATCATGTATTCTACTCTCAATGATATGAACTTTCGCTATCTAAAATGAGGGCATTTGATGACTTTGGTATCAATATTCAACAAATAGCTATCAGCTATTTCAATGGATAACTATTGAGCCACAGTTTTTTCTTCCCAAATTAAGCTTTCAATAAGAATTTTTTTAATTTGGTTTATAGTTTTATAAATTTAACATCCATTATATTAATTACTTCAGCAATTAAAAGATATTCATGTAGCATTGCTAGAACACATCAAAGTTGTTCTTCTCCATTCGGCTGGTTATCTTGGTGTAACTTAATCAAACAAATGATAGAGAAAAGGTGATCATCTTTATGGTCAAATCACACTCGTATGATTCCTTGAGTATAGAGTTACGAGTCGCTTACGATTTATATTTGTTGGGTCGTCTGCTCCTATTTCTTTATTTCTAAAAATATAGAGTTTAGGTAATATAAAATTTGTCTATGTAGGAATATCATTGTATTTGAGATATGGAAATCACTTTATGTAACATATAATACTTTACTTGTAGAGCATTTTAAGATTTTCATTGAATATGTATAGTGAATTATATATGTGATATTGAAACCATTGTTTACGATATATTATACTTATTTATTTTAAGAATTTTAGTCTTAGTAGTGTAAGAAATTGTGCATGTTTTTCCATTAATAAGGCTTATAAATGTTACAAACATCCGAATTAGCCATGCTTATAATGTTATAAAACTAAATGGCATGAAGAAAATAAATTTATGAAGCAACGTTTATAAGTGTAACTAGATATACGATTTGCAATGTTTATGAGCGTTACCAAGTAATAGGTTAGCAATGCTTATAAGCGTTACAAAGATGCAATTTCATAACATTTATAATTGCGATAAATTTGGCTGCTCAATTGCACACATGACGTTGGTAACAGTTAATAAGTGTTAGCAAAATTATTTGTTACACTTATAAATGTGAGGAAGTGCCCATAGAGTTAGAATTATTCCATATGGGCAATGTAATTTTTTGGATATGTTTAGCTTGATAGTCGGTCTTGTTTATAACAAAACTTGTTTTTCTATTATATACTTGTCATATTATGATAAGTTGATTAATTATTTAATTTAATTCTATTTAATAGAAAATCCTTAAATGATATGTTATGTGATAGGAATTAAAACGTGTTGTAATCATGAGAAATTTGTCACATTAAAAATTACATATTATTTTAAGTATACATGTTAAGATGTTTCATGAAAGGATATTGATTCATCTATTACCATTACAGCGTGTAACTCTCTTCGAATGTTTGGCAGTGTGTTGCTCATGACTATTAGGAGGCACTATTTTGTTATGTACTAATAGTTATTTTATAACTGTTGAGTGACTCACCGAGAATTTTTTATTGGTTAATATAACTAAGGTCAAATGGAGAATTTCAGGTGCCAATACTAATAGTTCTCTTGATTTGAAAATACTATTGAACTTGAATGTGAACACTTCACTTTATTTATAATTAAATCGTGGAATGGTAATCATCAAACGACTATAGTTGCGTATGAGTTGAAGCATTAAAAGTGAAATATTATTCAAAGGAGAATTCGTGTCCACTGGCGTATAGGGTTAGTGTCACTGTCAACTACAGTCAACTTAAAGTAAAAGACTCTGGCAAGAGCAGTGCGGTTAATAATGGTTATTATTGGTCCAAGGACTTTGTGTTCGTATTACTTAAGAACTTGACTTTTTGACCCTCGAATGTTGAGACTAAATACGTACAGGTATTCGTGTACCTAGCACCCAAGTACCAAAAAGATAAGATAGTTAGGGTAAAATGAAAGCAGAAGAATAAAATAAGAAAGAAAGAAAAAACATTAGAATATCAAAGCAGAATGATAATATATAATATTAAAAGGAAGTACAAAGGGTTACTTCGAATACAGAAATTTCAAAGTTACAAAGCCTAAGTACTATTATCGACCTGGATAGTTATAATTGCCGATCCTCATAATGCTAATAGATACATACATAATATAGTGCAATAGAAATAGAACTAGATAGATGAGGAAAGCCTCTAGCTTATCTCTTGAACTTTGAAGCATCCAAAACCAAACCGTTTTACTCAGCCTACTCAAAAGAGTACAAGAGAAACTTAAGGAAAATAAAAACCATGTTTTTGACATAAGTCAGGTATGAGAAAACTCAAGATACATGTACCATATAGTAGTAACTATTGAAACCATAGAATTCCCGTAGCGGTTTTCCCCTTAAAAGAAACCAACCATTCATTAGGTTAATATAGTGATATAATAGATAGTGTCTAGAGTATAGATATAAGTCATATCAAATAGCAGTGATGCTTGCCATGATCACACCATAACAATATTGAGGGTACAATCAAAATTGCTAAGGTATGTTCGTGTATGTATTTTCCATGGAGATCTCCCTGGTCAAGCCAAATCCATTCTCCTGCACAAGGGTCAGAAACTACCTTCGAGCATCGTATATCTAGAAATATATCTTAAGCTAAACATAGCTAATCCACATCCTAGCATGTGATCCTAAATATCACCAACTCCTGGTTGCCACATTGATAAGCATACTCTAGACATGGAGTTGATATATCCTGTCATGGGTTAGCTAAACCCCTGCTATGACTCTAAGGCATACTCCATTTTTCTATCATTTACGATGTCGAGGTCACGTAAAACATCTCTAACATAAGTCTTCATCACTAGAATAGAAAATGAATCACTCCATGGATTCCTGCATAAGCCCATTTGAAAAATGCCAACACTGGCCTCTTCTTTGAACTTAACCATAGGATAGACAGTTTAAATCTATAACATATCTCTTAAATGTTAACGCTAACCCCTCCCTTGGACATAACCTTAGGATAGATAGTCCATCTCTGTAACATTTTACTTCACAGCCGCTTTCAAAACATTGACTCGTATACTAGTTTTGAGATGGTATTCGGTAAGTAAAATACTTGCCGATCCTGAACTCTTTAAAACTAATTGGAAGAATATTCGGTAAACTCTGTTTCGGTTCTTTTTAGAAGTAAACAAACTATATAAAGATGAGATCTCCTTGGGGATCTCATATATATAGGTTCTTAAAGTTAGACACATTTCATATTAATGCTCCACCCCGAGGGTTCTTAAAGGGTATGAAGCCACGAAGCTTTTAAATACTTCTTAAGTTATATTTGGTCAAGTTCGATAGTCTCTTAATCAACTATCCGGTCAAAAAAGATCGTCTATGGAAACCAAGATTCATATACTTAGCACATTTTCAACATTCCAACTTATAATATGTCTTGGTCAAGAGTGAATCTAGGTAAGTTGGAGCACCAGTTGCATATCAAAGACTTGTCAAGACACTTTATTCTTAACTCTCATAGATAGACAAGTCTACCTCATTGGCTTTTAGTGTTAAGTATAAGTATAATACTAATGGCATCAATAAATCAACATGATTAACACATTTTCGACCTTCCTAACTTAACTGTTCCTCGGTCAAGAGTGAAGACAGTAGGTTATAGCATTATTGCTTCTATCCCTACTCGAACGTCAATCTAAAAAATCACAAATAGGTAAGCCTACATCATCGGCTTTTAGTGTTAAGCATAGTTAATTACTTTTCAAACAAGTAAATAAACAAATAACGACTTAGCCAAGCAATTCCTAGCCCATTTCTAAACCATAATTTATAATTTAAAACCCTTTTAGAAATGATATATATGTAAAGTAATTCGTTATAAAACTAGATATTTAATAAAATAATCTAAAAGATGTAATATTACTATGAAATTTATACTTTAATAAATAGTCAATACATTTTCTAAAAACTGTAAGTACTTAAGAATACTTTTAAAATACTATAAAATACTTACAATAAATTCGACTTAATCTTAGAAATATTAGAAATATCTCTTATTTGTTAGAAACTTCTAAAAGATTCCACTTACTTTATAAGAAAGTGTGTTAATTCATCCCTAGAGTGTTCATAAGTTCATTAACTAAGTAAAAAATGAGTTCAAACAACTTATATCGAATAAAAAGCTATTTATCTATAAACCGATTTTCTATCACATTATCGATATTTCTTCGAAATATATATTTTTGTAAACAAATTTCAAAAATATGTTTGTAATTATCCACCTATCTTAATCCCAGAGACGATACTTAATACACATACGGTATTCATGCGTCGATCATCTAAGAGTCCGAATGACAAGCCGTTGTGGAAAAGAAAGGAAAACAAGACAGAAAACACAGAGTCTCACATTACAATGGAAACATATATACAGTCAACATAAGTTAACATATAGCATCATTCCAAAATGAATGCCAGAGTTACAAAAATATCAACTTCAGTCAGGGACAGTTATAACTGCATGTCCCCATAACATTGGTACAAAATATACATATACAGTAGAAATAAAATAGATAACTAGCTAACATTAAAGCCACATACTCTATGCTCCTTCCAAAATGCATCCGTATGAACCTGAACTACTTGACTACTCATACAAATTTGAGTACCCAAGAGTTTTAGGGAAAGAAAGAAAAACTCCGAATCAGACATGGGTTTTGTGTGAGTAATCTCCAAACAACTAAATTATCCAACTTATAAAACCCTTTAAAATAAAAGTATCTCGTAAGATCATGCCGCATATAAACACGAATGGGTTATTACCTTACGATCGCCAAATCCTTTTAATAGAAAAACCAATGATATTATAATAATGTCTAGGGTTTAAAGTAAATACTAAATCATAGCCGAAATTGTTACATTAATAATTCC
The DNA here is from genome assembly GCA_030765085.1 of Allium cepa. Lineage (NCBI taxonomy): Eukaryota > Viridiplantae > Streptophyta > Magnoliopsida > Asparagales > Amaryllidaceae > Allium > Allium cepa. The sequence goes on along the minus strand of CM060928.1, from coordinate 567,123,967 downwards.
AGCATAATAGGTATACAACTAAGTCCAAAGGCACTTATTGGAGGTTGGATTTCATAAAATGACAAGGTAAGGGACTACCTTCCGTACAGTACACCTCTAGAGAAAATGTATCGAGGCCTACACATGGACCCTTTAAGTATTACTATCCCTTACTGGATAGTAACCGAATATGTCACCCCTTGGTTGCGATCAACAACCATACTGAGCCCGAAGCATTCATAAATATATAAATTCTGATCTAGACCAGGGGATGACCATACCCTAATGAAGCCGACCCATATAGCCCTACGGCATTTCCTTGTTTTAGTCATTACCTGCTATGAGGCTCGAGGTACGTTTACCTTCTCATATAGCAATCCTACTTGAAATACTAACATTACCCTTCAAGCGATAATTAATGCAATGCTTGCATTCATCCAAACAAGTAGTTCAGGATGTAAACAAACTGAAGGCACTACTTCTACTACATCCATTTTGGAACCACCCTCAGAATTAGTAGCAAGTAGCCCTTGCACTTTAAGATCTTTGGCTTCGATTCCATCGTCTTTGCGATGTTCCCAATTTGAACGCTTATGTTGGTTCGAAGTGGTTTTCGAATAACTCATGCTACCCAATCCCGGTCTCTTTGATCCAACATTCGATAATTTTTAAAGGGTTCATGTTATCGATAGTGGGCAAATCCATTATATAGAGTGTGTATAGATTTGCATATGAAAAATTAGACATCCTATACTTATCCCTACTTCCCAAATTTTAACAATACTATCTCTTAATTAACAATGAAGTCGGACAAGTTAGAAACCAACCTTGACTCGAAGTACATTCTTACTTCTTTGGATAAAGACTAGTTTTCATACCTTGAAATTTGATGTTAAGTATATGATGAAGTATCTACAATATACTTAATTTATCATGACCCATTTGTCAAAATGTACTATCTTATATCTATCACATTTCCAACATTTTGGCTTCTCTATCCCTCGCTTAGAAAATCAAGTTCTAGATCTCACGAATAGAAGAAAACCTACTCATCGACTTTTTGTGCTAAACACAAAATGATTTACGTCCAATAAAATGTGCCAAAATTTTAGTATAACTTATTCATATTTGTTTGGCTACTTAATGGTACAGACAAAGGGAATCTCTTGTATCTAACCATTCTTTGTAAAAGAAAGCTGCTTTTTAAACAAATAAAACCTTGGAAATAAAGTAATTAAAAATTAAAACCTTTATTTAATCAATTAAGAATAAGTTCAAACCTTTATTTAATAATAATTAAATCATAATTTAACTAATATTTCATAAATAATTAAACCCAACCTTATTAATATTTAATTAATAATTAAACCCTAATTAAATAATAATCAATTAAATGATTCACCTTACCTAAATAATAATTAATTAAATAAATTACTTTACTTAAATGATAATTAATTAAATAAATAGCCTTACTTAAATGATAATTAATTAACATTATCCTTACTTAAATGATGAATAATTATAATTATCTTGACTTCAATGATAATTAATTATAATTATCCTTCACTTAATTAATTAATTATAATTATCTTACTTAATTAATAATTAAGTACGAACAACCTGTACTTAACTAGTAATCGGTCTAATTACCTTTGCTTGATTAATTAATTAAATAATCATTAAAATCTTATTTAATTAATAATTAATAATTATCTTTTTAATACTTATAATATGTTTGAAAACATTTCAAAGATATTAAAATGAAGTACTAGTGGTCCAGTGGTTTACGACATGAGGTGAGTTGCTGCATCTTGTTGTGGTGGCACAGGTTCGATTCCCAGCGGCCACAAGTATGAGACATAAGTGCACGGCCACTTTAAAACCGGCTTAACCAAAGGTCAGGGCGACATAGTCTCCCTGTCCCCAAAGTTTTTTGTCAAGTACTAGTGGTCCAGTGGTTTACGACATGAGGTGAGTTGCTGCATCTTGTTGTGGTGGCACAGGTTCGATTCCCAGCGGCCACAAGTATGAGACATAAGTGCACGGCCACTTTAAAACCGGCTTAACCAAAGGTCAGGGCGACATAGTCTCCCTGTCCCCAAAGTTTTTGTCAAGTACTAGTGGTCCAGTGGTTTACGACATGAGGTGAGTTGCTGCATCTTGTTGTGGTGGCACAGGTTCGATTCCCAGCGGCCACAAGTATGAGACATAAGTGCACGGCCACTTTAAAACCGGCTTAACCAAAGGTCAGGGCGACATAGTCTCCCTGTCCCCAAAGTTTTCGTATCATTTTGCACTTGATCATCCATAAGCTTTGCCCAAGTCCATTATCATCGGATCTTCATATGTGAAAATTCATGCATAATGTATTTTGATTCTAAAGGTGATTTTCTGATTGTGGGTTAGCTTTTCTTCCTCGTCGTGATTTCCGTTTTGCGTCTTTTCTTCCATGTCATCCTCTCCGCCTCGTCCCACTCCTCCCCTCCTTTCCGCTCCATCGTCGACTCGGTCAGGTCGCCCTTTCAAATCCAAGTCCTCTGCCTTTCCACTTATTCTTTCCCACTCCGATTTTCCACCGCTCTCATCTGTTTGTTCTGGGGTCGAGGCTTCTGATTCTGTTCGTGCTGTTTTGCCTCTCCCAGGTTCAAACGCGTTTTTGCCTATGAACAGAGACAGTGTCTTGGGTAAGTCAGATGTGTTAAATGAGAATTCTGGTCACGTATCGTCTGCTATTAGCAACAGTAATGGTGTAGGTGGAATGTGTGGGAGTGTTGAGGGGTTAGGAGGTGCTGCTGACGCTGCCCAATGCACGTCTCCTGATCGTCAATATGCTAAAGTGGATTGTGGAGCAAAAAATACTGATGTCAGTTTGATTGTTAATGAGGTTGCTCTCCAGCCTGTTTTCCACGAGAAACCGATGTTGGTTGAGTGTGAAACAGCAGTGAACGACGGTGCTATCGACCATGTCCATGGGTGTTATACTGGTAGTCTTCCTAGTTGTGGACAAGGCACATCAGCTGTTTGCAGTTTTTCCCCAACGAATTCTGCTTCTAAAGGCACAGCTATTTGCTCTAAAGATTCTATGCCCACTGCTGCTACTGCCCCCGGTATTGTGCATAGCGGTGTAACTGATGGTTCGAAGCCCTCCTCAAAATCGTGGTCTTCTCTTTTCTCGTCCTTGCCCCGAAATGCGGGTGCCTACACCCCTATTGATTTTGATTTGGTTGAGGTAAATGGAGTGATGATTCCTCCCCTTAGTGTAATGCAAGCCGGTGAAGAATTTTGGTCAGATTATTTGGTTGGTTTTTTTCTGGAGCCGCATCACCGTCTATCTTTTGCGTCTGCGGTGCTTCGGAGAGCTTGGAAGCTTCGTGGAAATTTGCATGTGAAGCTTATTGATACGATGTACTACTTAAAGTTTTCCTCTTCTGAGGATCGCCGGCTTGTTTTGGAGGCGGAGCCATCGTTTGTTGATGGAAGGCCTTTTATTGTTACCCCATGGTCTCCTACAGTGGCGTGTGCTCGTGAGAAAGTTTTCTCTATCCCTGTTTGGGTATATTTTTCCCAGATTCCTTCTGTTTTACAGCCTCTCATTGGTTTGAATTGGTTAGCTTGTAATGTTGGTAAGCTGAAATGTTTTGACACCAATACTGTGGCGCGTGAAAAGTTGATGTTTGCGAAGGCTCTAATTGAGATTTCCCCTACTAAGCCACTTCCTTCTTCTATTTCTGTACAGCTTGCTGTTGGACATGTTGTGGAAGTACGGGTTCGCTATGGTTGGGTCCCGGATATTTGTATCGCTTGTCACTCTTTTGGACACCTTACTTTAGACTGCCATCATTCTGTAGCCTCTGCGGCAGCTCCGAAGTCTCCTTTGTCGCGCCCCCGTCGTAGGATCTGGGTCCCCAAGGCTCCTCCTTCTGAGTCTATGTTGCCTGATCAGAATATTCCTTCTATACCTCTTGTTTCGCCTGTTTCGCCTACTGGTTCTGAGGTTCCTAGTGTTGCTCCTGACATCCCTTTAGTTGCTTCAGCCCCGTCCTCGCTGCTGCCTCCTGTAGCTTGGGATGAGGCTGAAGGGTGTTGGATTGATCCCATTTCCGATATGAGGTATAACCCGGTTAATGAATCTTTCTTCCGGTTTGTTTCTGACGATCATCTTGACCTTCGGTGCCTTCGCTACAAACGATCTGCTGACTCTCTTGTTCTTGATTTGGACGGTATCGATGCGGTAGCGAATTCTGTCATGCTTGCTGATCCGTCCTGGGATCGATCTTTTATCTACTGTTCTGACGATGTGGTTTTCGACCCTTGTATTGCTCTTCGGTTTCGCCCCTATGCTGGACTTTCTGGGTCTGACCCACTGTGCATTACTTCGGTGTCTGGAGATGTTGGTGATTCTCCTCCCGCGGTGGAGGAATAGTTTGTTGCTGTTTCTTTAGTTTTCGTGGCAAAGCAGTCACGTACCTGTGCTGTATTTTCTTTCTTCATTTTAGTAGTTAAGGTGCTTTTACCTTGCTCCTGTACTTAAACTTTTATTACGTTCGTAATAAAAAGTGGACGGTCCACTATAAAACCGGCTGGCCTTGCCAAAAAAAAAAGATATTAAAATGAAAACGCTTTTAGCTTGCAAAAGTGTTCGTGTTACGAACTGCATCCACAGCGACTATTGTTATGGATACCATAACCTTAAAACTTGTTTTATATATCAAATAGTCTTACAAACCTTCACATTTGTGCTTTTACTTTATAAACTTAGTAAAAACGTTTTTGAAAACAAAAGTAAAAGTTTAAAAAAATTTCTTTATAACTTTTCTAGAAAATAGATGACCAAATTTTTGGGCGCCTAAAAATCGACATCAATACGTCCACTGTATCAAATGCCAAACAACCAAATCCCAGAAAACCGAACCGTTATGGTTAAAGAAGAAGGAGGTAGAAGAATAAACAGAAACAACATCAGAAACTCACAAACGCAGCGGAACAATATATAATAGATAAATGACCAATCTTTAAATAGAAAGAACTATACCTGTTTATACATTACATCATTAGAGTTCAACAAAATTCATAGCACACAATTTGACAGTTATCATACCGTCCTCACAAAACTGAATATGCAGTTAATCATGCACAGCGGAATACTCATCAAGTATGTGTGATACGTCTCGCCATCCAACTCGTCTCCTGAGCTCCACAGCATTCTTTCCTACATCTATAATACTCGGTCTGACCCGAGCATTATAGTGAAATAACACCCGAGTCAGTCTGGAAAACCAGCGTGAGAAAACACATTCAATTGGATTATTAAAGTTTTCAAAATACTTTAAAAATCAAAGGTATCTCATAAGACCACGGCACAAATAAACATGCCGGGTTTTTACCTTACGATAACCAAAACATTTTTGTATCAAATCCTCTGATATTATAGCAGTGTCTACATACAAATACTTATTCAAATAGCCGAAATTGTTACCATTATTAAATTCCATCAATACTAGGTTCTACAATCAAAACCATAAAGGTACGTAGGGAGAATGAATTTCCATCAATGGCAGGGGTACTGGGGTGCCGTCCGTCCCAGTACCCCTCGTCACAGTACATGGTCTAGATCACCGTACCGAGGATCCACCCTGTTCCTATGTTACACAAGACCCGAGCTACCCCTTACTGGATAGTCCGAATAAGATCATCCCCCGGTTGGGATCAACAACCGCCCACACAACCGAATAAAAGGACATCTAGGTAGGGATGATCTTACCCTAATTAGTTGCTAGCAACTTAGCCTTGCGTGCAACTCCCCTGTTTTAGCCATTCTCGATTGATGAGGCTCGAGGCTATTCACTTAGAATGCTCCCCTGTATTATCTTTTTAGCACACATTCACTTATAATGTTCACCATCCTCCTGACGATTTATGAAAGCATTCATCCAAACAAGTCCGTTCCGGGTCCGAACGGAACCGAAGGCACTACTCCTACTACATCCATTTTGGAATCACCCTTAGGATTAGTATTGATTAGCCCTTGCGCTTCACTGCTCCATCTACGACTCCAAGCTCTTGTCTTCCTCATGAAAATGATCAAACCGGATCAAAGTTGTTTTCAAGAAATTAATCCCGATCTCGGTCTCTTCGAAACTTTTAGCGCATTGGCCAATATTGATAGTCGTTTATTTAACTATCAAGTAACATCCAAAAACAACCATCAAGCCTTAATAATTTTCCAAATTATTTATTTCAAAATATCTTCGCAAGATATTTTCTACACTTCAATCCTTAAAAATAGTTTTCAAATCACTTTTTCTCTTGTGGAATAAATTCCACCCTATTGTCTTATTTTCGCTAGAAATCACCAGTCTTAAATACTTAGATTTTAAATAATTTAAATCACTTTATCCAAAATATATATACTTTAATACTTAAAATAAAAACTACTTAAAATACTTTATTTAAAATACTCGTTATGAAATTTTATACTAATATCTCATGTAAAACTTAAGCCCAAACTAATTTTAAAATAAATTATTAGATAGAGTATAATTATTAAATAACCATCTTTCAAATCAAATACTAGTTAAATCTTTAAAATAATCACTTCTATAATTAACTTAATAAATATTTACTTTAAAAAAAATTAAAACAATTTAAGAAAATGATTTCTCTAAAAACATTCTTTTTAAAAACAATTTTAAAACTTTTAATTTATACTTAAGGCTACTTTGAAAATGTACTCGGTTTTCCAGGGAAAATACACTTTCCATTCCAAAATAGTCCATTTACTTAGTTAATAAATCCTTCTCGATTTATCCCAATTCACATCCTAAATCTGTAAATTTTCCTTTCCACGTTTCTTTTAAAAAAAACCACCATTTGTTTTAAAACAAATTACTCATTCCTTTATAAATTCCCATCGTGAATTTATACTTTCAAATATCCACTGATGTCTTATTTCACTTTATAAACCCAGTATATAAAATCCATAGCTCATCCTCCTCTTGAATTACAGTTTAAAACACTTAATAAATTTCCAAATCGATTTTCAAAGTTTATTCATTTAAAAATAAATTCCTTTACTTATTCAATTTTTATTTCAAAACCCATTAATTTCAAATTTACTTCTATATTTATGATTTAAAAAAATCTTATTTTAAACTGAAATATCCATTACATACCTCGTTCAAAATTCTACCCTTTAACATCTTCCCAAACATTTAAATCTTAAATTTTGAAAATGAAATCCTTTTGATTTTTAGCCAATATCACTTAAGTCTCCAAAACTCTTTTATTTTCATTTATTTAAAAATATCTATCTTTATTTCTGTACTCAGGATTTATTTAATAAAATATAAAAATCAGACTTTTATATATTTTTTCAAATTCAATTTCTTATTTACCTAAATTCACTATATTATTTTACTTAAAAATTTCCCTTTTTATTCCCTTTTTAAAAATCCAAAGTTATATATTTTTCATTCTCTCAAATACCAAGATATATTCGACCAAGCCATAGCATTCAGTAATTTCAGTTCCAATTATAATCAATATAATCATCCCATATTATCACATAATTCACATCGTTGAATATAAAATAAATTCAACATTTTAAGGAATCCAGTTGGATCCGTCTAATTTGTTTCCCTGCATCCACAGATGTTAGCACAATATAAAATACCAATTCCACTTCGAGGTGGAATATCGTGGTGTATGGGGTCATCCGATATTATACGGGGCGCATAGGGTCTCATCTGCTATATAATGCGGGAAATCATTCACTCCAATATATATATATATATATATATATATATATAATATACCACATCCAGACTGATAATAAATCATCAATCAAAGCAATCAATCCAATAATTTAAATTTAACTATTTAAATTTAAAAGGTAATCCAAATGAGTGAGATTAACTCACCTTTGATTTTTTAATTTGAAATCTGATCCACACCGGCTTGGTTCTCCATGATTTAAGACCTTGTGTAAACATTTAATGTTTGTTAATATTGAATTTATCGAACAATTAATTACTATTTATTTATTTAATTTAAGCTAATAATTTGGTTTTAAATTAATAATTTGATTTTAAACAAATTTTCCTATTAATAAATTGCCTTTAGTAACTAAATAGCTTAAGAAGTTTATAAATAAATTTATTACCCTAAATGCATATTATATATTATTATTTTTTGAAACTACATATATATTTATAAAATATCTACATAGACTACAAAATCCAATCTTATATAAATCCTTCAATATTCAAAATTAATTTTCAAAATCTTATACATACATTTTATGTTTACGTATGTATATACAAACACCGAAATATACATATACATATATATATATATATATATATATATTAAAGGCAGAACTGTTATGTATTCTTTTGCAACTATAAAAATCATATTTATATCTATAAAATTTCTGTTTCCTCTAACTTGTTTATATATATTTTCTAACTACATATACACATATTTATCAAGTCAAAATGATCAGAAAAACAAAAATCAAACCTCACTGCTAGCTCGAGAAACAAACCCTTGACCACCAATCGATTGCATGCCATCGCCAGAGACCTCCACCTCGATGATTTCGCAAACTAACCTTGTCGGGCCCAGCCCATGCCCATGCACTCGCCTACACGAAAATTTCACTCGTGACCTCCCCTTCGTGAACGCCCCTGGGTTGCGCTGTCAACCAAAAGTGCACGCCTCCTCAAAGCGTGGCCAGAAAACTCCAACTCCAGCCCACGACATGCCTTCGCGAACCTCGCTTCGAAATTCCTCGACGCCTCGAGCACTAGGCGGTTCGAAGAGGTTGCCGAGCCCACCAGCATCAACGAGATTGCGAATCTTGCCCACACGAATAGCCGTAGCCTCCCACGCGCTCGAGCATCAGAAGCTCGAGCACCCTCAGGCGAGTCGTGGTGGTTGAGATGAAATTCGTTCCCTCAGTCTGATTTCATTAAGATTTCGAAAAGAGGAATTTTACTGGTGTCGGCCATTTTTTTTAATCTTTCAATTTTGATGTTCATCAACCTACTCACTTTTTTAAAGTATAAAACAAAAAAGAAAATGACGTGTAAAAAGATCCAGGAGACGTGTTGAAAAACAGAATACGTGTCTTTAAAGGCCTGCCACAATATTAAATGCAATAATATTATATTTAAATTTAAATTCAAATTTAAATCGTCTTGAAGTCGTAGCTTAAAATCTTTACATCATATCGAGGTGTGCCGATAGGCATTTATAATGTTATACCCTATTCTGAACGCAATGGAAAAGGATTTGAGTCCTAATTCGACCGTATGGAGAAGATAGCTTTTTGGACCCAATTATTAAATTGAATTTTCGATATAAAATTTCAGAGCGTTTATCTACCGTACATCACACGACAACCCCAAACACTACGAAAATTTAAATCCGATAATAATACACTATTACAAATCCAGTGGAACTGGTTTTGTCGAATTTCGAGACTGTGCCTCAGAAGGCTATTTTTAAATATCGATTTAAACGATATATTTTCAAAACTTAACAAAACACTTCCAAATTCAATTCTAAGGCTTTCATTATCTTCAGCACTATTAATATAAGTTTTAAAAGCCTTTGAAATATTTTTAACAAGCATAAAACTGAAGATTCAATAATTTACCCAACTTTCAATAATTTAATTGTTGAATAAATAGTGATATTTGAAATTCAAGTTAAACTAACTTTCAAATATTTAAAATTAATTAAATATTTTAATTTCAAATATCTAGAAATCCTGAGTCGTCGCAAGATAAGTAGACAATTTCAAACCCAGTGGGATGTCGATATCGTAACATATAAAAATCCAAGTAGTCTACTTTCTAATGAGCAAAAAACTAACCATATACATAAGCTTAAACATTTATACAAAGGAAATAACATCCATTCGCAAAGTAAATATCATCACTTTCAACTATCACTTAACATTTCAATTATATTTTCATGTCCACACCAAGCACCACATATGGACATATATTTGTAAAGTACGAGCAACATCATTTTCCAACAATAACTAGCAAAAAATTTAAGAAAAAAAATAAAGTTTAAAACTTTTCCTAAAAAGGTGAGCTTTGCTCAACAAAATCAACCAAAACCAAATCAAACTACTATGACTTAGGACCACACCCGGTTCTACTTCTCTTCTATGCAAACTTTGGTTTTAAGGCCATGGAAGTGGATTTTTTGGTTCGACCCAAGGGCGAGGAAGGTGTGGCCTTAATGAAGGAGACTGATTTTTGGGCTTGTTTTGGAAGCTAAGAGAGAAGAGAGGGAAAGAAAGAATTTTTAAATAGTTTTATAAAGGATTTAAAGGAAAAGGAAGGATTTTTAAACTTGGAAAAAATTTAGGAAACCATGTAAGGCAAGATGGAAGCTTTAAGGAAGAGAGAAGAGTTTTGAAAATAGAGAAAATGAAACGAAGTAAGAAATGTAAAAGAAAACGTTGTTTTTATATAAATTGAATTATAGCAAATTATCTTTTTTCCCTTACCTCCATACCCTCCATAAACTTTTGCCACATCACCCCTTTCCCCATGCCTTGTTGCTCACTCAACTACCACACCCCCTCTCTCTTGTCCATCGTTTCACTTCATTTTGATTTCAAATAACCTTTTACACATCTTTCCTCTATTTTTTAATTTTTTAATCAAAAGTCAACATAACTTATTTACTTAAATAGATGTTTAACTTACTAACTCAAAATATTTTCATTTATTGTTTATATAAGTGTGTGTGTATATCTAATCTTGTGTACAGAATGTTTTCAACAACTTTTAGATGATGAACTGTAGAAAGTCCGAAAAACGATTTCGGGTCATATTTTTATTTTTCTTCGAACTAATTAATTTTGTAAACCAAATTTTAAAACACCTTCGCATTCATTAGTTATTATTTAAAAGAGGTTTATTTGAGTTATAAAGTTCATGAGTTAATTATTGAAAAATACTACAAATATTCATATTTAAAGTGATTAAATTCTAGGTTGTTGAATTTTCCCCTTCTCAAAAGAATTTCGTCCTGAAATTAGCACACAAATGGATAGCTCAAAATAACTCCGAAGTGCATATATTATAGATGATGAAACACATATAAAAGGTACATACCATGCAACTGAATCATAAATAGGGAGTACTCAATCCATACAATAAGCAACAACTATCCTAGTACCAACTTGGGATAAGCTTCCTCATGCTATCTTCTGTTCCCAAGTGCAATCTCTCGAATCTTCACTCCGCTGAACCTTAACCAATCTTATAACCTATTGATGAAATTGCTTTTTACCATGATCCACAATGTGAACCGAATGTCTTATCACGGTCAGGTATTTTTCCACCTCCAAATCCTCTTGAATAGATGGCACCATAATCAATGCCGGATTATGCACATACTTCCTCAAATGGGATACACGGAAAAAATTATGGATGCCCGACAACCTCTAAGGCAGCTCAACTCTATAAGCAAGTAGCCCAATCCTTTCAAGGATTCAAAATGGTCCAACATATCTTAGCGTCAGCTTCGTACTCTTCCAAACCGAGCAACTCCTCTAATTGGTGAAAAATCTTCATAAACACAAAGTCTTAGACTACAAATTCCGAATCCCTTCACTTCTGATCTACATAACTCTTTTGTCAAACTTGAGCTTCTTTTATTCTCCTCTTGATCACATCAAACTTCTCTATAGCTTCCAGAATCATATCAGGTCCAAGGACTAGTCAATCCTCATTCTTCACCCAACATGCTGGTGACTTTCATGGCCGTCCATAGCAGCTTCATATGGCGCCAAACCAATGCTTGCTTGATAAATATTATTGTAAGAGAATTCCACCAAGTGCATACAATCTTACCATGATCCTCCAAAGCCCAAGTTACATGCTTTCAATGGATCTTGTATGATTTGGTTTATTCTTTCTCTTTGCCCATCCGCTTGAGGATGGCATACTGTGCTTAGACTTAGGTTTATACCCAAAGTTACTTGTAATGCTTTCCAAAACTAGTTAGTAAAGATGGGATCTTGATCACTTGCAAAACTAACGTGAACTCCATGCAGTCAGACAATTTCTCTAATGCAAATCTCTACCAAAGTAGTTGTAGTCCTCATTGGCTTTATTGGAATAAAATAAGCACTCTTGGTTAGCCGATCCATAATGACCCACGTCTTCATTTCCTTTCCTTGATCTGGGTAAAGCACCAATGAAATTCATATGTATCTACTCCCATTTCATGTTTAGAATCTCCAGTGGTTGACATAGCCTAAGAGTCCTTTGGTGATTACCTTTGGTTTACTGCCAGTTCCCACATCGACTGACATAAATTGAGATATCCCTCTTCATCTCCTTCCACCAGAATACCTGCTCCATATCACGATGCATCTTTGTAAACCCCAGCTGGATACTCAACTTGAATGGATGAAATTCTATACCTAAGACCATCGATATTAGGAACATATATCCTCTAATTCATCCACAATATACCTCGATGGTCAATCTCGAAGTTCGAACAATGACCGTCCTCTAATCTTGGATGATCTCCATCAAGCGAGCATCTTCCTTTTATTTGCTCGCAATACTTTTCAAAAGAACTGGAGTAACTTCTAAGAGAACTAAAGCCGCATTCAAGCTTAGAGCACACTCCCCCATATTTTTTTCCCTGCTGTATATAGAATATCCAAGTCGTAAGTCGCTATAAATTCCAACCACCACTACTGCCTCATATTCGGATCCTTTTAAGTGAAAAGATACTTCATGGACTTGCGATTTGTGAAGAGCTCAAACTTCTCACACAACCTGTAATGTCTCCACATCATCAATGCCAACACAACAGCTAACATCTCCAAATCTTGTGTTGCATAATTCTTCTCATGAGTCTTCAACTGCCTACTAGCATAAGTAATCACTCTACCATGCTACAATAAAACAGTGCCTAATCCTACACCACAAGAATTTGTTTGCACAATCAGTCCTTCCCCTCCATCAGGAATACCTAAAACCGGAGTGCTATTCAACCTCCACCTTAACTCAATGAAGGCTTGTTCATACTTTGGAGTCCAAATAAACTTCTCATCCTTCTTCGTTAACTTGGTTAGGTGCAAGGCGATCTCGAAGTAGTCTGGGAGAATCTGCTATAAATACGACCACACCTAAGAAGCTCCTGATCTCTATTGGGGTCTACGTTCTCTTAAAACCTTAAACAAATGCTACCTTTTTTGGGTCAATTGAGACACCATCCCCTGAAGCAACATGTCCTAAGAACCTACTTTTGACTGTTAAAAGTGACACTTAGAAAATTTTGCCTTTAAAACATGCTTCCTTAATATCTCAAGCACCACTTTCAAATAGTGTTTACGTTCTTCCTCGGTCTTAGAGTAAATGAGAATATCATCTATGAAAACTAGCACAAACTTATTGAGCACATCCCTAAAAATTTGATTCATGAGATCTACAAAATAAGCGGGTGCACTGATTAGCCCAAAAGACATAGCTAACCACTCAAAGAAAAAATGTGGTCCTCTTAAACGCTATTGGGAGAATAATATCCTCTTCTACCCTTAACTGGTGAAATCATGTAGCAAGGTTTATTTGTGAGAAAACTTTAGCTTCATGAAGTTGGTCAAACAAGTGTCTATGTAGGGTAATGGATACTTATTCTGAATGGTCTGCTTGTTCAGCTCCCTATGATCCACACAAAGTCTTAATGATCCATCTAACATTGTGACAGAATCAACATCTTCTCCCCAACTAGAAGGACTTAGTATATACAATCCTATTCTCAACAAATCAACGGTTTGATTTATTAGCTTCTTCTCTCTCGGAGCCATTTTACGAATAGGTTGAATAACCGGTCTCGCACCGAGAATCAAATCGATATGAAACTCAATCTCTAGATGTGGGGGTAAATTGTTAACTTCTTCAAAGACATTTGAAAATTCTTTAACAATTAATATGGACCCTAGCACGTCTTGAGATGATTCTAAGGCATACAAGAAACTACTCATTCGCTTGACAGGTTCTTTACACGATATTCACTACAAGAAAAGTTGTTAATTACAGTACTAAAATATTGTTAAATATAGCATTTCAATGTTATATGCTATTTTTAGACAATCTATAAAAAAGAATAAAATAAATAAACTCTATTTTGGTCTCCCTCGCAATTTTTTACAAGGATGCTATTTTTTTGTTTCCGTGCTTTTTATCCTTAACTATTTTCATTTCAAGTACCTTCTTTCCTCATCAAAAATGATGAAACTCCAAAGAAATCTTCTCTCAATCCTAATATTGAAAGCCAAACCCTAAAGAATTCTTCCCTTTCTGAATCTTCTCTAGATCCCAGCCTTTATGTTCTCTTTGATATCTTTTTTTTTTCGGCTTTTCTCTAGTTTCGATAGTCTTCTATCTCCTGGTGGTAGTATAGTTTCCATTTCGCTTTTCTTCTATTTCTTAGTAGCAGCTCGATTTTCATTGTTGTCTTCTATCTCACAGGATAGAATATTTTGATCAATCTTCTCTTATGTTCATAGATCTAATCTAAAAACTACTTTTGGCAAACATTCATTTTCAACTCATCAGAGGAGTACAAGCAACGATCTTATGAGGTTTTGTTAGCGCGGCAAGTAAGAGCAGCAACATCAACAACTCTATTCAACAGAGATAAGTATTAGATGTGTTATACGTCTAGTATACCAAAACAGAGGCTAATCAATAATAAACTTGTCTCATAAGCTTACGACTCAGATTTCCACTACTTTGGAATTCTGTATTAGTTATTTTAACACTAAGTATGTTGTAATCAATTACAACAATAAAGTAACAACTTTAGCGATAATAGCTATAGTGCTAAATCAAACGTTATAGTATTTAAAGAAATAGTACAACATAGATAGAAAACGATATTTATATATATAAATATATAAATCAACTAGAAATCTAACCATTTGAAGAAGGAAATTATGTCTGAGGCTTATCGTAACAATTTCCTTAAGACTTTATTCAAAGTCTCCCAGGATACAACAGACGTGATCTGCTTGAGATTATGATGCGTATGATCTTATGTGTGATATGCAAAAGCATACGGATTGTAGATATTAAGAAACTAAGAGGAAGAAGAGAAAATTCGGAATTGATTGAGTGAGGAAAGTGATCATGTTTCCTCCTTATTTATAGTCAAATTCCCAATGGCTACACCCATTGAGAAAAGTAGCATCCCTTCATTTGCAACACCAAAAAGCTTTACTGTTCGCAATAGTTGCGCCTCTTCGTTTTGCAACGGTCGAAAACTGTTGCTGTTTGCAACAGTCGCGCCTCTTCGTTTGCAACGGCCGAAAACTGTTGCTATTCGCAACAGTCACGTCTCTTCGTTTGCAACGACCGAAAACTGTTGCTATTCGCAACAGTCGCAATTCGCAACGGTCGCGTCTCTTCGTTTGCAACGGCCGAAAACTATTGCTATTTGCAACAGTCGTGCCTCTTCGTTTGCAACGGCCAGAAACTGTTGTTGTTTGCAATAGTCGCGTCTAATCCAGTAGTCGCTTCTTTTTGAATTTAAAAAATAGAAAACCATTCACTTCTGTACAGCAAAAATATAACACGGTCCACTCTTATTGGACCCGCACCCGACACGGTCTGGTTCGGTCGGTCGAGCGGGCGGCGGCGCACGCGTGTATTAGTCCATGGCCATATAGGTCCTCCCCCTCACACAAAATTACTTGACCCTAAGGGCCAATATAGGGATTGAGAGTATACTATATAAACCAAAAAATGAAAATATTTTTGGCGATGTGGGACATATCTCATTCACTCTTATTTTGAGAATTCTAACAATCCACCACATGAATGACGATATATGTCTCCCCCACACAAAGTGTAATATCACACGGTGCATATGAAAATAATGCTATATCGAGGATAGGTTGATATTTCACTTTGAACTTTCCCTAGTTAAAACTTATCGGATATACTTGGCTAATCGGAGAATTATTTCATCTTGAACCGTCATCCGTTATTGTATAACCAGACAATAAGCTTTACAAAGCATTATTTCCCTTCACATCCAATCTCTTGGTTGTGTTCATTTTGGTCCTGAACAATTTTTGGTTCTGCGAGTGTTTTTAGAGAATAAAAGCCTTTAATATTCTCATAGAGCCGACCCAGCTCACACTAATATAGGTGATCGCAACCATTAAGAGTATCCTACATATACTCCACTTGTTATTTTCAAGATATGGTCATCATTAAAGAACATAGTTTTAACCTTTAAATATTTCTGTAGGCATGCATTTATATTGTGCACCATAGGAATGGAGTTGGACTATGTCCAAGCAAATGCATTGCGTCTTGAGTTACTCAAAACTGGTTCACCTATTGATCCTAGTCCGTGGGATCTCCAGTCGCTAGGATAGGTTTTCATATAAGATAACTCTTAGTGATTTAGGCTTCTAAACCCATTCCCCTCGATGCGCGGTCAATTTTCTCTCTTGATAAACCATTAATAAAAGGATCTGCTAGGTTATCATTTGCCCTCACATAATCTATGGAAATAGTTCCATTTGAGAGTAACTGCCTAACTGTGTTATGTCGTCGATGAATATATCGTGACTTTTCATTATACACAAAGTTGTGCGCTCTACTTAGCGCAGCTTGGTTATCACAATGTATGCATATGGCTGGTACAGGTTTAGGCCAAAAGGAAATATCTTCTAGAAAGTGACGAAGTCATTCTGCTTCTTCGCCTGCTTTATCTAAAGCGATGAACTCTGATTCCATAGTGAACCGAGCTATGCATGTTTGTTTAGTTGATTTCCATGACACTGCTGCCCCTGCTAAGGTAAATACATAACCATTCGTTGATTTTGATTTCTCTGAATCAGCAATCCACTTTTCATTACTATATCCTTCTAAGACCGTAGGATATTTTTCATAATGCAAGGAATAATTTATGGTATTTTTTAAATATCCAAGCACTCTCGGTAGTGCTTTCCAGTGTTCCTTTCCTGGATTTCTTGTATAGCTGCTCAGTCTACTTACTGCATAAGCTATGTCTGGTCTTGTGCAATTCATGAGATACATGAGACATCCTATTAAACAAGAGTATTCCAGTTGCATTACACTCTCATTACTGTTTTTATGCAGTACTTCTAATGGACTAAAAGGTGTTCTTACTCCTTTAATTCCAAAATTTGAAATTTTTCAATCACTTTGTCAACATAATGTGACTGAGGTAATTCAATTCCATTAGGTATTCTTATTATTTTGATTCCCAAAATAACATCTGCAACTCCTAAGACTTTCATATTGAAAGTGCTAATTAATATCTTCTTTATGGTCTCTATTACCTGAGTATTTGGACCAAATATTAACATATCGTCTACATATAAACAAATCATCACATATGATTGTCCCATTTGTTTATAATAAACACACTTATCGCATACATTTATACGAAAACCATTTCTCATCATGACACTATCAAATTTTACGTGCCATTGTTTTGGAGCTTGTTTTAGTTCGTATAATGATTTTACTAATCTACAGACTTTGTTTTCATTTCCTTTGGAAACAAAACCTTCAGGTTGCTCCATGTAGATCTTTTCATCCAGATCTCTATTTAAGAATGTCGTCTTTACATCCATTTGATGAATTTCTAGATTATAGATCAACGCAATTTCTATTCGCATTCTTATAGAGGTTATTTGTGTTACCGGCAAATATGTATCAAAGAAGTCTACTCCTTCTTTTTAACAATATCCATCAGCTACTAATCTGGCTTTATACTTGTCGATAGAGCCATCTACTTGTATTTTCTTTTTGAAAATCCATTTACAACCAATAGGTTTTATTCTTGGTGGAATATCAACAATTTCCCAAGTTTTATTACTTAGAATTGAATCAATTTCACTTTGGATTGCTTCTTTCCAACATGAAGATTCAGAAGATGAAATTGCTTCCTTGTACGTTTGAGGTTCGTGTTCTAACACATATGTGAAAAAAATCTGAACCAAATGTCTTGGAAGTCCTAGCCCTTACGCTTCTTCTTGGTTCAACTTCCTCAATCTCATGATGAGTTTCATCTTCATGTGAATTGCTTGATTCTTCTCTTGTCCTTTTACGGACATTATTCCCTTCATTCATTTTGTGCGGAAACACGTCTTCAAAGAATGAGGCATCTCTAGATTCCATGATTGTATTTACATGAATATCAACTATATCAGACTTGAATACCAAAAATATGTAGGCACTACTATTTTGTGCTGGCCCTAAATAGTAACAATCTACTGTTTTTGGTCTAAGTTTGACTTTTTTCGGAGGCAGAACTGGAACTTTTGCCAAGCACTCCCACACTTTGAGGTATTTAAAAATTAGTTTGTGTCCTTTCCATAACTCATATGGAATTTTGTTCATGTTTTATTATAAGGGACTTTGTTTAAATGTGATTAGACATATTTAAGGCTTCACCCCACAAGTTCGTCGGTAGACCAGAGGTTCAAAGCATGACATTAATCATGTCTTTTAACGTTCTGTTCTTCCTCTTAGCTATACCATTTTGTTGTGGTGAATATGGAGCTGTTGTTTGATGAATTATACCATTTTCGTTATAGAACTGTTCAAATGGTGATTCATATTCTCCACCTCGATCAGATCTCAATATCTTGATCTTTTTATTTAACTGATTTTCTACCTCGGCTTTGTACTTCATAAACGATGTAATTGCTTCATCCTTACTATTTAAAAGATATACATAGTAATATCGTGTATAGTCATCAATAAAAGTAATAAAGTACTTTTTCCCACCTCTTGTATGTAACGATTTAAAATCACATAAATCTGTATGAACCAAACCTAGTGGTTCGGTGCTTCTATCAACAGATTGAAATGGTTTTTTAACCATTTTTGCTTCTACACATGTCTCACATTTGTAGTTCTTATCTACTTGGAATTTCAGAATTAATCCTAAGTTTGATTATGTTTTCATTTTTCGAAATCCCAATCTATCATGCCATAGCAAAATTTCGTGCTCAATCAAGTAAGAAACTTCAATTTTATTAATAGCACAATTAGAATACATAGTTTTATTGCCGATAACAGCTACATTTGCCTTAAATATGTCATCACATAAATATCCCCTTCCGATATACATTCCATCTTTGGACAGAACCATCTTGTCTGACTCGAACGCCATTTTGAATCATTTCTTCGATAATACCGAGCTAGAGATCAGATTCTTGTGTATGTCTGGAACGTGGAGCACGTCATTCAACTTGACAGTTTTTCCAGAAGTAAACTTGAGGACTATTGTGTCACTGCCTTCGATCATGGATATTGTAGAATTATCCATGTAGAGTTTTTTTTCGTGATCGAATTTCTGATATGTAGAAAACAAGGATTTGTCAGAGCAGACATGACGAGTAGCTCCTATGTCTACCCACCATTGATTAGGATTCTGAACCAAATTGCATTCAGATACAACTGCCGAGAAGTTGGACTCGTCTACTTCCATGTTATCTACTATGTTTGCCTCTTTGTTGCGTTCCTTTTTGTGTCGGCAATCTTTAGCGGCATGTCCAACCTTTCCACAAACCCAACACTCGCCATTAAACTTTTTGTTTCGTTTGTTGTCTTTTGGTTTGCTGTCTGGAGCTTTCCTTTTCTTCTGGAAATTCTTCGTTTTGTTTTTGGTCTTTGATCCTTTATCCACAAATGCCTCCTTGATTGGTTTTGTAACTCCACGGTTATCTGCCTCAATTTTAAGTCGGACTATGAGATCCTGTAAAGAGATTTCTTTCTTCTTATGCTTTAGATAGTTGTGGTAATCTCTCCATGGCGGCGACAGTTTCCCGTGTTGGCTTCAACCAAAAACGATTCTTCAACCTTATGACCTTCTGCTTCGAGTTCATGAATAATGATTTGCAGTTCATGCAGTTGAGCAGTTACCGGTTTGGAGTTAACCATCTTGTAGTCCATGAATTTGTCTACAATGAATTTCTTAAGACTGATATTCTGCATCTTGTACTTCGGGTCAAGTGCATACCAGAGTGCTTTTGCTGTCTTTAGAGGCTGATATACTTTGTATAGCACCTTGTCGAGACAATTCAGAATATAGTTTCTGCATAGAAAATCGAAATGCTTCCACATATCAACATCTGATTCCTTGCCTGGTGCAGGAATCAGTTCCTCCTCGAGACACCATTGCAGACCAAGTGTTGTGGTGAGATAAAATAGCATTTGATTTTGCCATGTTATGAAGTCATCACCATCTCCTTTGAACAGATCAGGTCTGTTGTGAGTAGTAGCCTTTGTTGATAGTTCAACTGTTGCCATCTCTGTTTAGCGAAAACAGCAAAGTCTTATGATGCTATACGTCTAGTATACCAAAACAGAGACTAATCAATAATAAATTTGTCTCACAAGTTTACAACTCAGGTTTCCACTACTCTTCAATTCTGTATTAGTTATTTTAACACTAAGTATGTTGTAATTAATTACAACAACAAAGTAACAACTATAGCAATAATAACTATAGTGCTAAATCTAATGTTATACTATTTAAAGAAATAGTACAACGTAGAAAGAAAATGATATTTATATATATAAATCAACTAGAAATCTAACCAGTTCAAGAAGAAATTACGTCTGAGGCTTGTCGGAACAATTTCCTTAAGACTTTATTCAAAGTCTTCAATGATACAACAGACGTGATCTGTTCGAGATTGTGATGTGTGTGATCTTCTGTTTTATATGCAAAAGCGTACGGATTGTAGATATTAAAAAACTAAGATGAAGAAGAGAAAATTTGAAATTGATTGAGTGATGAAAGTGATAAGTTTTGGAGTTAACCATCTTGTAGTCCATGAATTAGTCTACAAGAGACGTCATCTCCTCGAGATTGTTCGCAATAGTCGCTTCGTCTTGAATTTAAACTAGAAAACCGTTCACTTCTGTGTGTTTGTCCAAGACCACATAGGTCATATCCCTCACCTAATAACCAATATGTAGATTGAGAGTATACAATATAAATCAAAAAATGAACATATTTTTGACGATGTGGGGCATATCTCGTTCACCCTTATTTTGAGAATTCTAACAACATGTTTTTTGATTTGCTCCAAAATTACAATTTCTATGTCTGTACTCTTCTGGAAATAAATTAGAGATTTGGCTGAGATAGAACACTAACCAAGTAGCATCGATAAATCTAAGCATTTACCATCATCAACATTTTGTTATGGTATTATGATTTGCTAATAACTTGTTTTATTTTCATTACTTAACCCAACACGGTTATGGTATTATGATTTGCTAATGACTTGTTTTATTTTCATTACTTAACCCAACACGAATTCTGCTAGAATCATTGCTGCATCCTACAACTATTGCGATGTGACATCAAAAGCAGTCAGTCTTGTGCATCTCAACCCATAAAGGTGATTCATTCTTCTATAATGTCTAGATTTATGAATTATCAACAATTCAGGAAGCATGATAGATATTATTTTGGTGTTGTGCATATATAAATCATTACTCAATTCATTCTTCTACAATGTGTGTAATGCTTATTTAAGTATGTGCAATATTATAAAATAGTCAAACGTTACTTTTCCTTTTTTGGCCAATATCTATTCAGAAACCGTGGGAAGTTATCTTGATATATGTTTTGCCCAAGGTGCATTACAAATTGGCACGTGATATCTTCTCTCAAAAAAACTTAATCTACTACTTATAAAGTCATATTCATGCCAAAATGAAGATTTTACATGATACGCTTGGTATTATTAGTGACGCAGCGGATTTTAAGAAAACAATGAAATCGATGGAATTAACAATCGGTGAGTTGTGAATACTGCAATGCCCAAATCCGTTGATCCCAAGATGCCGGATTTCAGCTATTTTCGTCTCGTTGATCGCGCACGATACCGAGAAACAAAGATCTACGATTCTTCGACGTTGATCAAGCGCACTTGATTCCGCGAATCGGCTTCAACAAACGTTGATTCGAGCGCACTCGAATGACGTAGGTGGAGATAGAAGATTTCACTCGACTACCAATTTAATGAAAGCACAAAGCTAACAAAAGAAGAATTTTATTCAAATTTTCAACAACCTTTACAAATGACACCACGTGCCTATTTATAGGCTTACAACTCAATACACGACTTAACAAAGCGGTACAACAAACACACACACACAAACGACCTAAACAATAGCACACGACTTAACTTGTCACGCGATTTAAAATAACTCGGTAACGACTCACTATGACTCGGCAATGACTCAATAAACTCGAGACATAGAGAGCTTCAGCGATTCAAAGTTAGGCGGCAAGGAAATCTTCACGACTTACTGGAATAAGTCGTTCGCGACTCAGAAATAATCAGCGACTTAAGATTTGGATGCTCGCGACATAACTTTTCCTTTGCGACTTAATCATCTCGGTTCACGATTGAAATCACATAACTCGTTCGCGACATTGGTATCTCGCGCGCGCGGATCTAGAAGAGGCGACGTAAGCCGTTCGCGACTTAGGGTTTTGGAATTGTTTCCGCGTGAGGGGATTTGAGAATGAGTCGTAGGTTGCGAAGGAGCTAGGTCGTTAGTTGCGGTGGAGATTGTGTCGTAAGTCGCGGTGGGAGGAGTTGAGTCGTGAGTCGCCATGGGGGTTGAATCGTGAGTCGGCGGGTTTGGATCGTGAGTCGCGAACGACTTATTCCAGCAAGTCGTGAAGATTTCCTTGCCGCCTAACTTTGAATCGCTGAAGCTCTCTATGTCTCGAGTTTATTGAGTCGTTGCCGAGTCATAGTGAGTCGTTACCGAGTTATTTTAAGTCGCGTGACAAGTTAAGTCGTGTGCTATTGTTTAGGTCGTTTGTGTGTGTGTGTTTGTTGTACCTCTTTGTTAAGTCGTGTATTGAGTTGTAAGCCTATAAATAGGCACGTGGTGTCATTTGTAAAGGTTGTTGAAAATTTGAATAAAATTCTTCTTTTGTTAGCTTTGTGCTTTCATTAAATTGGTAGTCGAGTGAAATCTCCTATCTCCACCTACGTCATTCGAGTGCGCTCGAATCAACGTTTGTTGAAGCCGATTCGCGGAATCAAGTACGCTTGATCAACGTTGAAGAATCGTAGATTTTTGTTTCTCGGTATCGTGCGCGATCAACGAGACGAAGATAGCTAAAATCCAGCATCTTGGGATCAACGGATTTGGGCATTGCAGTATTCACAACTCACCGATTGCTAATTCCATCGATTTCATTGTTTTCTTAAAATCCGCTGCGTAATTAGTCAATGTTTTATGTTTCTTGTGATATTATATATTATTATCTTTCTTACTTGCTAATATTAAATCATTATATTGATAAAATGTGTGCGTTTGATACACAAATGTAGTCTGAACTTTTTTTCCGTTTGAATTGGATCATAGGGCAATATTATTTGAATGCTTAGTCATTTATTTAATGAACGAACCAAATAAAGTGGTCACTCTCATGTGGGAGCAACGTCAGTACAATGTGTAGTTATATATTTTCTTAGACGAAATTATTTTTATCAAACCGAGTAGAAATACACAGTTGCATATCTGGTGGAATGTAATTATCTTGGTCTAAATGTTGCTACCTTTGGATTTTATTTTTCAGTCAAATTTGTGGACATGGCAAACATGCATCATTAATTTTGTCTTAGATTTCATTATTTGCTTTTCATATTTGTTTTGTATGTTTTCTCCTGTAGACACACTTCCTTCTTACTTGGAAGAGTGGATGCTAGTGCAGAAAAAACAAATCAAATTTAGTTTTGGAAAACAATATTGTAGTAAGGAAATTATGTGAACTTCCCATACCAGAATTGTATAGATGACCTGTTATATTTTACATTAGATTCAAGCCTGTTACATTGGCTAATGATATGAACTGTAACTTTAAGGTGTTGTTTTGGCAATTTAAGGTATAACTTCAAGGTATATATAGGCTTTTGCGTCATATTTATTATTCAAGGTACATTTACTTTAGCTAATAAAGAATTACAACCTGCTTTCTGAAATTGTTTATTGTTAAAAGATGCATGAGATTCAGTAATTTAACTTTCACTTTACTAATAATGCTTACCAAGGAACATGTTATATTCTTATTTTGAAAAATCAAGACTCATAAGGTGTAGAGGTAAACAACCATTATAAGCTCAGCAACTTGCTACTTATTAGTCTGTTACACTGACAACAATATAGGAAAACACACACACACACAAATGGTTATCTAGAGATGAAAGCACATACAAATATAAATTAGCTCACCTTCCGCACGGACTCCACCTCATTATGTTGTTCAAAATTTAGACCAGAATGTTTATGTATTGAACTCAAGGCTCATAGGTACTAATGAATGAAAATTGATGTTCATAGCTACCCACTCTCTTTGTACTTGGTGCCTTAGAAGTTACTTAGACTACAATGGAAGATTCTCTTTATTACTTCAACTTGATTATGCGACTTTCATACTTGAGACTAACTTTTAAATTTGATCTCATATCGCCAACCTCAAATTACAGAGGTACTAAAGAAAGGAGAAGAGAAAAAATAAATCATAAAGACAAAGACCAAAAGAAAAATGGATACTTCCTTAGGCTGTTCTTTGATTAACAAACTTTTCAAAATCTATACAAGCAAACCTAAATTCTTGTTTAGAGGCAAACATAACGTGAGAAGGAGAAACTATTTAGTTGCTACCATTGTGTTTCTTTTCTTTCTTCATCTTGATTAAATTCTAACTTTCACTGTGAGTTATTTTTTCAACGGTGAATGGTGCTCTCTCTTTGTAGAGCAGAATAGAAATCTAAAATTTAGCTGCCTTGCTGACAGATGATCTAGTAGGAAACTTTGGAGTGGTCTGTCATGCACCCTAAATTTCGACTTCCGTATTTTTCTCCGTAATTGATTGGTAGAAACAACTTGCAGTTTTTTTATTTTTGAAAAAACTACATTGGAATTAGTTCTTTTATCGAAACATGGTCCTAAAACCATACTACTCATTCAATTTTGTCATGGACTCATGGGTGATACTTTTATTCATCCCTTGTCCTTCTTTGATGATAATATCTTAAATTGTGTACTTCATGTTAGAGTGCTACCTTTAATGTTGTTATCAAAACCGCTACCTAGATGAAAACTGTAGAAATACCACACGAGCTATATGCTGTACCTGAAGCACCTATTTTCTAGAATTTTAAAACGTCTTTTTTAATAGTTTACTTACTACATGCATTGAAATCTTTCTAAATTTTCACCATATGCACTAATATGTTGAATTCTTTTCTACAAGTAATATCCATGTATATCTTTAAACATTATACATCAAGAAACAGTTTAATATGTACATAATTTCCTTATTATGTAGGGTGGTTTGTATGATACAAGGTTCCAAGTGGTAAAAGTTGGACCAAAGGTAAGAGAGACATTTTCAAAAAACTTCATGTGTACAATGTTGTATTTTTCATTATGAAAGAAATTATATACTTACCATTTTACTTCATTTGGCATTGTCATAGTTGTATGAATTCTTACCAGATTTTTGCAAAAGGTATTTTCTCAAAAGAAATATTAATTTGTTTTTTTTTTAAAGTTAGCATCCACGATGCCTGCTACATCACTGAACCCTAAAATAGAGTTTTGACGATGAACTGAAAAGAGAAAATTTGTTGAATTGAATATAGATAGTAATTTTGTACAGACGAAAAATGAATGATATTTGATACAGAAAATTGTATTTCATACTTTGTACAATGTTTGATATATATATAGGGTTATATACTAATGGGTTGAGTTCTCTAAAGGCCCGATCTGTTATCTCTTTTATAACAATGCTGATTATTTGAGCCGTTGTGATCTGGATGAATGGATGTGATCATTCTTAAATATAATGCGGTTCCATATAAGCTTCGCCACTTTACACCCTAATTCATTATCTCTCGTTTAGTTTTACTTCTCTTAACATCCCCACCTCAAACCGATCTAGGGTTAGGGCGACGACAATAATGTCTTCAAATCTTCCCAAAATCGACGACAAAATCCTCATATCTGAGTAATCTTACTAGAGTAGAAACACTTGTGAAGAGAATATGGCTTCTGCAAGTATCGGCTCTTCAGCAAGTGTCGACTTCAGATCTTAATATCAATTCTGAGGTTGATTTGAGATCTGAAGTTGATTTGATCACATAAACTTCTGGTCTTCATTATTTTCTTGAGAGCGAAGATTTGAGAGGGTTTTATGATCAATTTGAATACCATGACAGTAGAATGATGGGAACAAGGAAGAAAGATGATGCCTTTAATACATGACAGCATGAGCGAGATTGACAAGAGACTGGAGACATGTTAGCTGGAATTCAAGTGGTTGCCTTTCTCTCGGATCTGTTGACACAAATGTTCTTCTAACTTGTGCAGAAGTTGCACCAATGTCAGATAATTATGAATTCATATATAATTCAATTATACATGTATATATTAATTATAAAAGAATATAATACATATTTGCAGCATATACGAATCACAACATCCATCTGGCGATCTCAGTAAACAATTTGTTGGATGGTTTTCAAACTACGTTCATGATACAGAAAACTGTGTTGTTGACGAAGGATTACGACATCTTACTATCGGACCAAAACGAAATGTCAAGACTTATCCAACATTCTTCGTCAATGGATTTAAATGCAACACCAAAGATTACGGGGCTGAAAAATTAACATATAACAATGGTGTATTTGTCAAAGGAAGTGATGATCCAGAGGAGCATATAAAAAAAATTTACGGCGTCTTAACACAAGTTTTAGAGTTGACATATTATATACAACCTGCAGAGAAATTTTTTTATTCAAATGCAACTGGTTTAGCAATGTTTCTGGCTTTGGAATTAACGTGCACAAAGACTATATATATATATATATATTTTAACATAATTTGCATTTTTTTTCATTTAAATTGAAATTAAATAGAACAAGCACCAAAAGCTGCCAACAAGCCTGGCAGGTAACTAATGCGAACAAAATGGACAAAAAGGAAAAATTAAAAATAAAAACAAAATAATATAAGAGAACAACCGGACCAACACCCAACCGAAGCAGGCGAAGAGCCAAAGAGAACCAATGCCGAGACCAAGCGAGCAGCCTCAAAGCCAAAGAAAAGAGGCCATAAGGACGATCGCATCAATGAACACCAAGAGAAAACAGTCAAAGCCAAGCAAAGGGGGGCACGTGCCGAAGAAGAAACTGAAGACACCAGACCCTGGCAAACAAGCAACAACATGAGAAAAAAGGGGGGGGGGGGACTGGAACGGGGCTGAAGAGCCCACGCCCCAAAAGTCAGATTCAACCAATTCCTAGTCTAGCAGCAGGTTGGACAAACGAAATAGAAAGAAGACCCACAAGTCTCCTAGAGCGAGAGCCCATGTGTCCCCTGAAGGGTCTACCTCGGAAGGCTAGGAAGACATCATTCCTGACACGCCGAATAATGGACGGGGGATCCATTAGGGTACTATCAAAGATTGCCTTATTCCGCGTGCACCATAGGTGCCAGCATATTAGACAGGGAAGCAATCTGAGTACAATCGAACGAAGAGATTTACCAGAGACCGCAGCCCACCAGCTTGACAGAAGATCAAAGGGTGAAGTGGCTAAGACACGAGTACCAATGAGATTGCCGAAGTAATTCCAGCAAGCTTTGGCAGAGAGACCAACAAAAAACAAATGGCACAGGGATTCCGAGCTCCGACCGCTGCAGCATCTACAGCGGGAGACCAAGGGGATGCCCATTTTTTGGAGATTCTTGTCAAGTGGCAATCCATTGTGAAGGATACGCCACATCAATAGAGAAACCTTGGGAGGAATACGAGAATCCCAGATAAAGGAAAACAAAGGTTGAATAGGATAAGGAGAGCGAATCGAGGACCAGGCTTTCCGAACGGAGAACGAGCCACCATCCCAGCCCGAGAGCCCGCCATGAGAGTCAGAAAGCAGCTTAACAGATTGCATGTGCTTCCAGGTCTCACTAGTATAGGATGGACAGCCAGTGAAGTTAGTACCCGCAAGCCTGTGGTACTTAGCACGAAGAAACGACGCCCAAAAGGAGTCGTTTGCCCCAAATCTGTTCCACAGCTTACAAGCAAAAGCCGTACAAAGGTCTTTAGGATTACGCAGGCCCAGACCACCTTCGGACTTTGGCCGGCAGATGGTGTCCCAAGAAACCCAGTGGTGACGGCGGGTATCGTTCTTGGAACCCCAGAAGAAGGACGAGACCAAGGACCTATAAGACCGAAAGAAGGAAGAGGTGGGAGTCATAGCGGCGAAGACATGGGCTCCCAACGAGTCAAGAACCGATTTGATGAGAACAAGACGACCGGCTTGGGATAGAAGAGAAGCATTCCAGCGAATAATCTTGTTTCTCACTTTATCAGTCAAGGGATCAAAGATAGCGTTAAGTTTTCTATCTCGATAAAGGAAGATGCCCAGATAAGGAAAGGGGGGGTAGCTTCCTTGAAACCAGATACTGTCTCAATCCATGAAGCACGAGAAGATGGCAAGTCCTTACCATGGACAAAGCAACTTTTAGAAGGGTTAACGAGTTGGCCCGAGGACCTCTCGTATTGTTGAAGGAAACGGAGTA
Organism: Allium cepa; assembly: GCA_030765085.1. NCBI lineage: Eukaryota > Viridiplantae > Streptophyta > Magnoliopsida > Asparagales > Amaryllidaceae > Allium > Allium cepa. The sequence goes on along the minus strand of CM060928.1, from coordinate 567,095,315 downwards.
GCCGTCGGACAGAGGAGCGACTACCATTAGAGAAAATGACAATGTCATAAGAAAAGGATAAGGAAGAGATATGAGGGCATCCCCTCGGAATTCCAAATCGATGGATCTGATGCACAAAGACTATAAGCTAATTAAAATAAGGCATACATCGCATTACTATAAGTATGATCCTTTTGTATTAGCTAAGCAAGCTTTACAAGTTTATTTTGCTCCATATCTGTCCTTAAAAAAAGGTAAAGCAGACTGGTGGGTTGTTTTTAAAACGAAGGCAAGATATATGTTTGATGGAAATAATATTTCAGATGAAGCTGCGTATCAAGCGGATCTCGAGCCAAATACTGAAATAGTGATAACCGTTGACATTGATGTAGGGTCGTTGACTGATGAATCGAATGTTTTAATAGATGCATTTGTAAGTACTGAAGAAAGTGATATAGAGTATAAGACCGAGTCTGAATCAGAATATGACGAAGACTGATCATAGATGGCATCGCTTGTTGTATAAGTGTGAGCTATGTATTAACAATAATGACTATGTTCTCTAAAATTCTGAGCTATGTAATAATAATGATGACTATATATGATCTGTATCATTCTGAGTTATGCATTATTGTTTTCATGTACGCTTTTTTCGATGATTATGTGCAGAGTATGCTTATGTGATGATTATCACTTGATTAATAATTATGTGATGATTATGCGATGATTAATGATTATGTGATATTGATTGATGATTATGTGATACTTATGTCATCAGTGCTCTTTTCTAAGTAGCGTATGATATTATATATATGTTTGTCAGTTATGTCTGATAGACGACGTGATTGACGTAGTACATCTCGATCGTCCACCTTCACTTGGAGCAGGTCTGAGTACCTCTGAGCCAGATCTCCGTCGAGTTGCGGAGATAGTTCCAAAAAGTGTGGGGTATGTATCAAACTTATTTGAATTATATTATATGAAATATATTGAATATATACATCAACATTTCAATAGAGGGTTCGATGTGGAGCCGTCCGATTTCATTTTACAAATATCGAAGGAGGCATACAAGAGTAGGATGTCCGGATGTTGGCCTTAATGGGATAATATCCTAATACATATAAAAAACGCAATATGGGCTGATCTTATGGTAAATACAATTTTGTAATATATAATTATGCTTTATATGAAACCAAAAACAATATGTCATAATGCCTTATGATATCAATTTTACGTATTCTGTTCTGCTGATTGTTTTTTAATTATACAATCTCTTTTACATAACATGTATGATAATTCATTATGCAGGCAGCTGTACGTGTAGATCCGCAGGATATGGATGTTTTTGTAAATCATTGGAATAAAAAGATGCGGAAAAATTACAGAGAGACTCTGTCAAGGGCTAAAAGTTCAGGGAAAAAGACAAGTTGGTGGGGATGATATTTGGGCTGGATTCCAACAAAATTGAGAATCTGAAGCATTCAAAGTAAGTTATATTGTCACTATATTTTTACATCTAAATGTGTTGAAATATTTTACTTAATAGTGCGTATAAATTAATAGGAATTGTCGGCAAGAAACAAGGCTGATAGGAATAAAAATCTGCTTGACATCGTGGTGGATCGAAATCCTTCCAACAACATAGGAGGGAATTGGTAAATAAATTAACCAATATTTATGTTATGCATGTATATATTTAAGTATGTGCAATATTATAAAATAGTCAAACATTACTTTATCCTTTTTTGGCCAATATCTATTCAGAAACTGTGGGAAGTTATCTTGATATATGTTTTGCCCAAGGTGCATTACAAATAGGCATGTGATATCTTCTCACAAAAAAAACTTAATCTACTACTTATAAAGTCATATTCATGTCAAAATGAAGATTTTACATGATACGCTTGGTATTATTAGTCAATATTCTATGTTTCTTGTGATATTATATATTATTATCTTTCTTAGTTGCTAATATTAAATCATTATATTGATAAAATGTGTGTGTTTGATACACAAATATAGTCTGAACTTTTTTTCCATTTGAATAGGATCATAGGGCAATATCATCTGAATGCTTAGTCATTTATTTAGTGAATGAACCAAATAAAGTTGTTACTCCCATGTGGGAGCAACGTCAGTACAATGTATAGTTATATATTTTGTTAGACGAAATTATTTTTATCAAACCGAGTGGAAATATATATACAGTTGCATATCTGGTGGAATGTAATTATCTTGGTCAAAATGTTGCTACCTTTGGCTTTTATTTGTCAGGCAAATTTGTGGACAAGGCAAACATGCATCATTAATTTTGTCTTAGATTTCATTATTTTCTTTTCGTATTTGTTTTGTACGTTTTCTCCTGTAGACAAACTTCCTTCTTACTTGGAAGAGTAGATGCTAGTGCAGAAAAAACAAATCAAATTTAGTTTTGGGAAACAATGCTGTAGTAAGGAAATTATGTGAACTACCCATACCAGAATTGTACAGATGACCTGTTATATTTTACATTAGATTCAAGCCTGTTACGTTGGCTAATGATATGAACTGTAACTTCAAGGTGTTTTTTTGGCAATTTAAGGTATAACTTCAAGTTATAGGCTTTTGCGCCATATTTATTATTCAAGGTACATTAACTTTAGCTAATAAAGAATTACAACCTGCTTTCTGAAATTGTTTATTGTTAAAAGATGCATGAGATTCAGTAATTTAACTTTCACTTTACTAATAATGCTTACCTAGGAACATGTTATATTCTCATTTTGAAAAATCAAGACACATAAGGTGTAGAGGTAAACAACCATTATAAGCTCAGCAACTTGCTACTTATTAGTCTGTTACACTGACAACAATATAGGAAAACACACACGCACACAAATGGTTATCTAGAGATGAAAGCACATACAAATAAAAATTAGCTCACCTTCCGCACGGACTCCACCTCATTATGTTGTTCAAAATTTAGACCAGAATGTTTTTGTATTGAACTCAAGGCTCATAGGTACTAATGAACGAAAATTGATGTTCATAGCTACCCACACTCTTTGTACTTGGTGCTTTAGAAGGTTACTTAGACTACAATGGAAGATTCTCTTTATTACTTCAACTTGATTATGCGACTTTCATACTTGAGACTAACTTTTAAATTTGATCTCATATCGCCAACCTTAAATTACAGAGGTAGTAAAGAAAGGAGAAGAGAAAAACTAAATCATAAAGACTAAGACCAAAAGGAAAATGGATACTTCCTTAGGCAGCTCTTTGATTAACAAACTTGTCAAAATCTATACAAGCAAACCTAAATTCTTGTTTAGAGGCAAATATAACGTGAGAAGGAGAAACTATTTAGTTGCTACCATTGTGTTTCTTTTCTTTTTTCATCTTGATTAAATTCTAACTTTCACTGTGAGTTATTTTTTCAACGGTGAATGGTGCTCTCTCTTTGTAGAGCAGAATAGAAGTCTAAAATTTAGCTGCCTTGCTAACAGATGACCAAGTAGGAAACTTTGGAATGGTCTGTCATGCACCCTAAATATTGACTTCCGTATTTTTCTCTGTAATTGATTGGTAGAAACAACTTGCAGTTCTTTTATTTTTGAAAAAACTACATTGGAATTAGTTCTTTTATCGAAACATGGTCCTAAAACCATACTACTCATTCAATTTTGTCATGGACTCATGGGTGACCCTTTTATTCTTCCCTTGTCCTTCTTTGATGATAATATCTTAAATTGCGACTTCATGTTAGAGTGCTACCTTTAATGTTGTTATCAAAACCGCTACCTAGATGAAAACTGTAGAAATACCACACGAGGTATATGTTGTACCTGAAGCACCTATTTTCTAGAATTTTAAAACGTCTTTTTAAATAGTTTTCTTACTACATGCGTTGAAATCTTTCTAAATTTTCACATATGCACTAATATGTTGAATTCTTTTCTACAAGTAATATCCATGTATATCTTTAAACATTATACATCAAGAAACAGTTTAACATGTACATAATTTCCTTATTATATAGGGTGGTTTGTATGATACAAGGTTCCAAGTGGTAAAAGCTGGACCAAAGGTAAGAGAGACATTTTCAAAAAAACTTCACGTGTACAATGTTGTATTTTTCATGATGAAAGAAATTTTATACTTACCATTTTACTTCATTTGGCATTGTCATAGTTGTATGAATTCATACCAGATTTTTGCAAAAGGTATTTTCTCAAAAGAAATATCAATTTGTTTTTTTTTTAAAGTTAGCATCCACGATGCCTGCTACATCACTGAACCCTAAAATAGAGTTTTGATGTTGAACTGAAAAGAGAAAATTTGTTGAATTGAATATAGATAGTAATTTTGTATAGAAGAAAAATGAATGATATTTGATACAGAAAATTGTATTTCATACTTTGTACAATGTTTGATATATATACAGGGTTATATACTAATGGGTTGAGTTCTCTGAAGGCCCGATCCGTTATCTCTTTTATAACAATGCTGATTATTTGAGCCGTTGTGATATGGATGAATGGCTGTGATCATTCTTGAATATAATGCGGTTCCATATAAGCTTCGCCACTTTACAACCTAATTCATTATCTCTCGCTCACTTTTGCTTCTCTTAACATCCCCACCTCAAACCGATCTAGGGTTAGGGCGACGACAATAATGTCTTCAAATCTTTCCAAAATCGACGACAAAATCCTCATATCTGAGTAATCTTACTAGAGTAGAAACACTTGTGAAGAGAATATGGCTTCTGCAAGTATCGGCTCTTGAGCAAGTGTCGACTTCATATCTTAATATCAATTCTGAGGTTGATTTGAGATCTGAAGTTGATTTGATCACATAAGCTTCTGGTCTTCATTATTTTCTTGAGCAAAGATTTGAGAGGGTTTTATGATCAATTTGAATACCATGACGGTAGAATGATGGGAACAAGGAAGAAAGATGATGCCTTTAATACATGACAACAGGAGCGAGATTGACAAGAGACTGGAGACATGTTAGCTGGAATTCAAGTGGTTGCCTTTTTCTCGGATCTTCAGATCTGATCTTAATCTGGTAAAGTTTTTACTTGATAGAGCTTTAGTTAAGATATCTGCACGCTGGTAAGCTGAATATTCATGGTTTATTTGCAACTTTTCCTTTAATACTTGCTTACGCACAAAGTATAAGTCTATTTTTATATGCTTGGATCTGGCATGAAGTATAGGAATTGCAGTAAGTGACTCAACACTTAGACTATCGCACTATATAATCGGTTTGACATTATTGTCAACTTTTAGTTCACCCAGTAAAGATTGTATCCACATGATCTCTGCAGTTGCAGCAGCAATGCTTCTATATTCGGCCCATGCGCTAGATCTGGACACCGTGGGTTATTTATTTAAACACCATGATATTAGATTGTTTCCCATGTATATATAGAAACCTGTTATTGATCTTCTATCATCCGGATCACTTGCCCAGTCTGCATCTGCATAACTTGTTATGTTGAGAGTGTTGCATGCTTTTAGTGTTAAGCCATAATTTGTTGTCCCTTTGAGATATCTCAGAATTCTCTTGAATGTCTTCCAGTTCTTGTCAAGGGGATTCTGCATAAATTGACATACTTTATTAACACTAAAAGAAATATCTGGTCTTGTTATGGTTATATATTACAGTGCACCAACAATGCTTCTATGTTGTTTATCATTTAATATAGGTTCTCCTCTGTTTTTTGAAAAATGTTGATTGGTGATCATAGATGTAGGCAGATGGTTAGCTTCATTTATCTTTGCTTTGACTAGAAAATATGTAATATATATTCTTTGACTCAGGAAAATTTCTGAGTCTGATCTTGTCACTTCAATACCCCGGAAATAATTCAGATCTCCAAGGTCTTTAATTGAAAATTGTTTGTCCAAATATTGAATAATGTTGCTAACATCAGCTTCATCATTACCTGTAACAATTAAATCATCAACAAAATTAGAATGTAAACAGTGATATCTGCACTTGTCTTAACAAATAGAGAATTATTTGATCTGGTAGGTTCAAAATTCAATTTGGACAATGTGATTTTCAACTTATCAGACCATGCTCTAGGTGTCTGCTTTAGGCCATATATGGCCTTGTTTAACCTACAGACATAATTTTTGTCTTGCTCATATCCTAGAGATTGCTCCATGCAGACTTCTTCACTCAGATCACCATTTAAAAAAAAACATTGTTGGCATCAAGTTGTCTTATTCTCCAGTTCTTATGTAGAGCTAATGTAAGTATAATCCTAATAGTCGTTGGCTTTACCACCGGAGAAAATATTTCATTAAAGTCAAACCCATGTTGCTAAGTGTAGCCTTTTGCTACGAATTTTGCCTTGTATTTTGAAATGGATCCATCTGGATTCCTTTTATGTTTATAAGTCCATCTACAGCCCGCTATATTTTTATTTTCTGGTGGTGGAAAAAGACTCCATGTCTTTCTTCTCATAAGTGCATTATATTCACTATCTATAGCAGCTTTCCAGTTTCTGTCTTTAATGGCTTGGTTAAATGTAACTGGTTCTTCTGATGTTGTAAACAAGTAGTGACAGTATATGCTTTAGGCTTGAATATTCCACGTTTTGCCCTGGTAATCATATGATGTCCACCTATGATCTGTGGTTCACTGTGAGATGGTTCAGTACCTCTATCTGCAATATTATCTGATTCTTGTTATTGATCAATATTTTGTGTTTGACTTGATGCAGTGTTGGGAGATTGATCAGTGGGTTCAGAGAACTCTGCCTAACCTGGTTCAGTGAACAAAGTGTGTTGTGGAGCATAGTTGTCTGAATTTTCTTCAGTTCCTTCATAGCTCCAATCACTTGAGTATAAAGGTATTAAAGGTAGTGAAATTCTAAGATTATAAACTTTCTTGGTTGTCTTTATAATTACATCAGAATAAGGAAACACACATTCATTAAATACAACATGTCTACTAATATATATTTTCTAATTATTGTCAAGACACTTATATCCCTTTTGGTTTGTGCCATACTCCAAGAAGGTACAAGGTGTGGACTTGAAATTTAGTTTATGAGAGTTATATGGTCTAGTATAAGGAAAGCATATACATCCAAATGCCTTTGAATTTTGATATTATGGCTTTGTATTAAATAAAACTTCAATCGGTGCTTTACCCTTCAATACTTTAGTTGGTAATCTATTAATTAGATACGCTGCAGTATTGAAGGAGTCTGGCCAAAATTTTAGTGGCAAAGATGCCCGAGCCAGGAGAGTGAATCCAGATTCAACAATATGTCTATGCTTTCTTTAAATTAGACCATTTTTCTCAGAAGTGTAAGGACAAGTCATTCTATGAATTATTCGGCGTGTTAGGAATGATGTCTTCCTTGCCTTCCGAGGTAGACCCTTCAGGGGACACGTGGGCTCTCGCTCAAGGAGACTTGTGGGTCTTCTTTCTATTTCGTGTGTCCAACCTGCTGCTAGACTAGGAATTGGTTGAATCTGACTTTTGGGGTGTGGGCTCTCCAGCCCCGTTCCAGTCCCCCCCCCTTTTTTCTCATGTTGTTGCTTGTTTGCCAGGGCCTGGTGTCTTCAGTTTCTTCTTCGGCACGTGCCCCCCTTTGCTTGGCTTTGACTGTTTTCTCTTGGTATTCATGGATGCGATCGTCCTTATGGCCTCTTTTCTTTGGCTTTGAGTCTGCTCGCTTGGTCTTGGCATTGGTTCTCTTTGGCTCTTCTCCTGCTTCGGTTGGGTGTTGGTCCGGATGTTCTCTTGTATTATTTTGTTTTTATTTACAATTTTTCCTTTTTGTCCATTTTGTTCGCTTTAGTTACCTGCCAGGCTTGTTGGCAGCTTTTGGTGCTTGTTCTATTTAATTTCAATTTAAAAAAAAATTCCTTTCTTGCTAAAATAACTGTTGAAAGATTTAAATTCTCCACTCCATCAGTCTGGACAACTTTAACTTGACGATTGACTTGCTTTTCTATTTGAGTAATAAAATTTATTACAACATTATGAGTTTCAGATTTTGATCTTAGGAAATATATCCATGTATATCTAGAATAAGCATCTACAAAAGAGATATAATAACTATAGCCATAATCAGAATTAATAGGTGCTGGCCTCTAGAGATCAGTAGCTATTAGTTCTAGTGGTTTTGTATATTTAGTCAATGAGTCAGAAAAAGAAAGTTTATGACTTTTACCCATTTGGCAATACATAAAAATATATGGTAAGCTGGTATTTTCAATAGAAATTTTATTTTCTGCCAAGATTTCTTTACAACATTGACATCGAGATGCCCTAACTTGTAATGCCATATATCAAATTTTCTCAACCTATTATTGGATTGAACCGTTTCAAAAAAATTACAACATTTTTCAGAATCTCTTTAATCTATAGAATTAAATCTGTACAGATCCCTGACTGCTTCACCTTATATAAGAATTTCTCTAGTTAGAATGTCTCCAACTAAACAATATGTAGGATAAAATTCAAAGTAAACATTGTTATCACTTGCAAATTGTGACACACTCATGAGATTCTTTTTAATTTGTGTCACTCTTAATAAGTTATTGAGGTAAAGTTTTCTTCTACCTTTGACGCAAGTAATACCAGCGTGTGGTCTTTATGGACTCACCATTTCCCATATGCATGGAACTATTACCTTTGTATTCTTTATTGCCCAAGTTTAGATTATCCAAATTGTTAGTGATATGATTGGTTGCACCTGAGTCTGGAAACCAACTTTCATCATTGATATGTTCAGGTCTGACTGATTCATTCATATGACATATTCTTGAATTTTCTGTTGAATTGCGTGAGTCTTGTTGAATCTGTGCCATATTTACACTATAATTACCACCTTTCTGTGTGTTGGCTATTTGATTTGGTGTGAAATTTGTATTAAATATGAAATAACATCTCATAGCTGTATGACCAAGCTTTTCACAGATTTGACATCTTCGTCTTGAATTGTTATTCCATCCGCCTCTACCTCTAGACCTGTTGGATTGACGCCCTCTCTGGAAGAATTGTACACCTCTGTTATTGTTAGTTTGACTTTTATTCTTGGAATTGACTGTGTAGTTGATGGATAGATCTGATTCTTGCAGTTTTCTACGATCAATTCTCCCTTCATGTGCCAATAAGGTTGAATTAACATATTGCATGGATGGTAAAGTTTCTTTAGAAGATATTACAACAACTATGGCTTCATATTCTTCATTAAGACCACTGATCAGAATTGTTAATATTTGCTGCCTCTGACGCCTTATGACCTGCTGCCTCCAACAAATCACACATTGTTTTGACCTTTGAGAGATACTCTCTCACTGGTAGATTTTCCTTCCTGATATTCTGTAATTGTCTTTTATAATGCATGATTTTAGCTGCAGATTGAGAACTGAATATTTGCTATATAGTTGTCCAGATTCATTCGATGTTTTGCATCCCACTAATTGAGGCAACAGATTAGTACTGATTGAAGATAATAACCAAGAACTTATCAAGCTGTCTTGTCTTTGATATTTAATATATTCTGGATTTATGACTTGGTCATTTTCTTGATTAGGGATGTACTCTGGTGGGGATAAGTGGGTCCTAAGAACGAAACTATCCAGTCCATAACCTTTGATTTCTATACTAATCTGGAGTTTATAAAGAAGATAATTATCTTCATCTATGTGAACAGTGATTAGCTGACTATGAAGATTTATTGTCCTGATTAAATTCTCTGCTGCATTTAGTTGTTGACTGTTTTCTTCATTCTCTGATGTTTCAGATCCTTCACTGACCATGATGAAATCTTTCCACTACAAAACACACATTGTTTAGCAAGGGCAAAAAGCTGTTGGTGGCCATCGCTAGCCGCCGTGAGCCATCGCTAAATGCCGTTGCAAAATACCTCGTTGCAACTAATGAACGTGATGGCCTTAGCGACGGCTCTGTTGTTCTTTTTACAACGGCTTGTAACGGCTAAGTGTCCACATGGAAGCAACTGTTGGGTTGTTGGTTTTCCAGGTTGTTGATGCAAACCATTGCAAATCGTTGCAAATTGGCCCTTGCAAGCCGTCGCTAGCCATCGCTTATTTTGACCAAATGGCCGTTGCTAGCCGTTACAAACCTGAAATATTTTTCCAGCCAATTTGCAGCAACTTCAACCCTCAATCTCAATCAATCTAAATAATATAATTCCATCATTCCACACGTATAATATCATTCCATCGTACCATATAATCAATATCAACACAACCAAATCATCAAATATTGCATATTCTAACATATATTTACAAAATCATATAAGAAAATCAACATAACCAAATTTGAAAATCCACCAAACCAAACCACATTGTCCAAGTATCAATCAAATTAACCAAAATACCAAACCCACCAAAACACTAAGTATCAATCACAACATCCATAGTACCAAATGTCAAACCCATCATAATATGTACACACACACACACACACATATATATATATATAAAGCGTACCCATCAAAACAAACCAGCTAAGCATCATCATCATCTGCACCTCCTTTCCCGGGCATTGACCCATGCTTCTGATAGAACACAGCAATACGCTCATCTATCTGCATTGCCAACTGACTCTTCCGCCAGTCATCGAGCTCATCCAATTGTGTTTGCATCCGAGCAATCTCTTCCTCATCTATGGATCTCTTATATGACCTTTGGAAATTAAGAGCCTGTGAAATAATTCAAGTGAATAAGAAGTTCATGGCTTATAATAACAACAAAAAACTCAAGTTATTGGTAATAAACTCAAGTGAATAAGAAGTTCATGGCATGCAGGTTTCTAGTGTGTAAACGTTGAGTACATACCATATTGCCGAAATTGTAACTCCTGTTTCGACTTGCCGATTCAATTATTGAATCCCATATCCGATTAGACTCGTCAACCGTAAGCGACTCCTGTCCACTCGCTTGTATCGCTCGTGCATACTCTATCGTATATCTCTTCTATAATTACGAATAGATATTTAACACAATTGCTATACAATTTACTTATTTACTATGAAATAAACGAATATGAAATATTGTCATTACGGAAATAGACATATTTACCATTACAGAAGCAGCCTTGTCGTTAGACCAATCATATGAAACATTCCCATCATCATCTGTATGCTCCACTGCATGTGTGACTCTGAATACCTCAGTCGTTGTGGGCTCCCTATCATACTTTGCCCACTGAATATATACAAGAATAGATTATATTGATAATTTGCATGAGTATATACAAGAACAGATTATATACAAGAATAGAATATATGGTAAAGAGACACTAGTAAATATATACATGCATAACATAAATATTGGTTAATTTATTTACCAATTCCCTCCTATGTTGTTGGAAGGATTTCGAGCCACCATGATGTAAAGCGGGATTTGTATTCCTATTAGCCTTGTTTCTTGCCGACAATTCCTATTAATTTATACACACTATTAAGTAAAATAATTCAACACATTTGAATGTAAAAATATAGTGACAATATAACTTACTTTGAATGCTTCAGATTTCCAATATTGTTGGAATCCAGCCAAAATATCATCCCCCATCCAACTTGGCTTTTTCTCTGAACTCTTAGCCCTTGACAGAGTCTCTTTGAAATTTTTCCACATCTTTTTATTCCAATGATTTAAAAAAACATCCATATCCTACCGATCTACACGTACAGCTGCCTGCATATTGAATATCATACGTGTTATGTAAAAGGGATTGTATAATTAAAAAACAATCAGCAGAACAGAATACGCAAAACTGATATCATGAGGCATGATGGCATATTGTTTTTGGTTTCATATAAGGCATAATTATATATTAAAAAATTGTATTTACCATAAGATCAGCCCATATTGCGTTTTTTATATGTGTTGGGATGTTATCCCACTGAGGCCAACACCCGGACATCCTACTCTTATATGCCTCCTTTGATACTTGTAAAATGAAATCGGACGTCTCCACCTTGAACACTCTATTGAAATGTTGATGTATATATTCAATATATTTCATATAATATAAGTCAAATAAGTTTGATACATACCCAACACTTTTCGGAACTATCTCCGCAACTCGATGGAGATCTGGCTCAGAGGTACTCAGACTTGCTCCACGTGAAGGTGAACGAGATGTACTACATCGATCACGTCGTCTATAAGACATAACTGACAAACATGTATATAATATCATACGCTGCTTAGAAAAGAGCACTGATAACATAAGCATCACATAATCATCAATCAATATCACATAATCATTAATCATCGCATAATCATCACATAATTATTAATCAAGTGATAATCATCACATAAGCATACTCTACACATAATCATCGAAAAAAGCGTGCGTGAAAAATAATACATAACTCAGAATGATACAGATCATATATAGTCATCATTTTTATTACATAGCTCAGAATATTACAGAACATAGTCATTATTGTTAATACATAGCTCACACTTATACAACAAGTGATGCCATCTATGATCAGTCTTCGTCATATTCTGATTCAGACTCGGTCTTGTACTCTATATCACTTTCTTCGGTACTTACAAATGCATCTATTAAAACATTCGATTCATCAGTCAACGACCCTACATCAATGTCATCGGTTATCACTATTTCAGTATTTGGCTTGAGATCTGATTGACACGCTGCTTCATCTGGAATATTATTTCCATCAAACGTATATCTTGCCTTCATTTTAAAAACAGCCCGCCAGTCTGCTTTATCTTTTTTTTAAGGATGGATATGGAGAAAAATAAACTTGTAAAGCTTGCAAGGATCATACTTATAGTAATGCGACGTATGCCTTATTTTAATTAGCTTATAATCTTTGTGCACGTTAATTCCAGGGCCAGGAACATTGTTAAACCACTTGCATTTGAATAAAAAAAACTTTCTCTGTAGGTTGTATATAATATGTCAACTCTAAAACTTGTGTTAAGACGCCGTAAAAATCTTTTATATGCTCCTCTGGATCATCACTTCCTTTGACAAATACACCACTGTTATATGATAATTTTTCAGCCCCGTAATCTTTGGTGTTGAATTTAAATCCATTGATGAACAATATTGGATAAGTCTTGACATTTCATTTTGGTCTGATAGCAAGATGTCGTAATCCTTCGTCAACAACACAGTTTTATGTATCATGAACGTAGTTTGAAAACCATCCAACAAATTGTTTACTGAGATCGCCAGATGGATGTTGTGATTCGTATATGCTGCAAATATGTATTATATTCCTTTATAATTAATATATACATGTATAATTGAATTATATATGAATTCATAATTACTTGACAAATGGTGCAACTTCAGCACAATTTAGAAGAATATTTGTGTGTGCCACATGGTAATCTCTATCATCTAACCATATTTCCACACATTTTCCAACAGGTCTTCCAAGTTGTCTAAAAATAGATAACATTGTTTGAGAAGAATCCTGCTCAATTGTTTCTTCATTACGGGAAACACTTATGAACGATAAGTTCACATCGTTACTGAAGTAATGTGAGAAAAAAAAATGAATCTTCTTCTTCAAGGTACGATTTGCAAATCGAACCTCTACTCGTGCTTTTCGTCTAATTTTTTTCTTCAAATGATTCAGGTACCTAAAACAAAATTAATTAAATTTATATGGTGGTACAAAAACCGAAATTAATTAAATTACCTCTCAAATGGATACATCCATCCATATTACATAGGACTACGAAGGAGTGCTTCAGATGAAAGATGAACAGGTAAATGCTCCATTACATTAAAAAAACCAAGTGGAAATATTTTCTCCATTTTGTATAGAAGTACAAGGATTTCTGCTTGAAGTTTACGTATACGATCTACCTTTAACGTCGTAGAACAAAGCTTTTTATAAAACATACTTAATTCTGTTATAACACTCCATATTTTTGTAGGCAGCAGTTCTTTGAAAATCATGGGAAAAAAATACTCGATCATAATGTGGCAATCATGACTTTTCATCCCACTCAATTTGCTGTTTTTAAAGTCAACACATCTACGGAGGTTAGAAGAAATCCCATCAGAACATCTAAGTCCTTCCACCCACTTTAGAATGAGTTTTACTTGCTTATTGTGTAGCTCATAGCATGCTTTGGGTTTCTTATTATCGTCGTATAATTGAAGTTCGGGCCGCTTAGAAAAGTGTAATATATCACGTCTCGAATTCGCATCGTCCTTGGTTTTCCCCTTCACATTCAAAATTATATTAAACACATTGACAAACATGTTTTTTTCGTTGTGCATGACGTCAATGTTATGTCGGAGTAGGAGATTTTTCCAGTACGGTAACTCCCAGAATGTACTTTACTTGCACCAGTTATGAATGTCCGATTTACTTGGAATCTCAACCTGTACCCCAGTTTCATGTATCTTTGGGTAGTCTTTTACAATTTCATATACCTCTTCACTTGTCCAAACCTTAGATGGTAGCATACTCTCTACTCTGTTAGCTTTAAAGTTGTTTTTATCCATTCTAAATTTATGATTGATATGTAGAAAACACCGATGACAATCAAACTAAGAAATTTTCTCTCCATACTTTAATGAAAATGCTCGTGTTTCATCCATACAATCAGGACAAGCTAGACGTCCAGATGTGCTCCAACCTGAAAGCATGCCATACGCTGGAAAATCATGATAGTCCATAATAAAGAAGCAAACATACGAAAATTCTTTTTTCTCGAAATGTCGGACGTTTCAACTCCTTTGTGTCATAGTGTTTTCAACTCGTCGATTAGTGGTTGTAGATAAACATCAATTCCTTATGTCGGATCATCGAGACCGGGAATGACAATCGTTAGAAACATATATGGAGTTTTCATACACATCCATGGAGGTAAATTATAAGGAGTAATAATAATAGGCATGATGAATATTTACTACCAAACTGAGAAAATGGCGAAAATCCATCTGTACATAAGCCAAGCCTAACACTACGGCTCTCTGCCGCAAATTCAAGATAAGTCTTATCGAAATGTTTCCACGCTTCTCCATCAGATGGATGTATCAAAGTTCCTTCTTCTGGTGTTCTCACACTGTGCCATCGCATATGAAATGGTGTAGCAGAAGATGCATATAACCGTTGAAGTCTGAGAGTGATGGGTAAATAATGCATCCTCTTATATGGAACTTCTTTTCCTTTCTTTTTTCTTGGTTTGTATCTTTCCTCGTTACATATTCTGCATTTAGTAAGATGAGCGTCTTCTTTCCAATACAGCATGCAACCTTTTACACATGTATCTATCTTCTGGTATGGCAATTCAAAAGCAGACATAAGTTTTTTTACTTTATAATGACTATCACACATCAAATTATTAGGTGGCATGTGTCGTTTTGCAGTTTGTACAACTGCTATAAATGCAGCTTCTGTAAGATTAAATTTCGACTTCATATTGATGTATTCTTGTGATATTATATATTATTATCTTTCTTACTTGCTAATGACAAATTATTATATTGATAAAATGTGTGTGTTTGATACACAAATATAGTCTGAACTTTTTTTGCGTTTGAATAGGATCATAGGGCAATATCATCTGAATGCTTAGTCATTTATTTAGTGAATGAACCAAATAAAGTTGTTGCTCTCATATGGGAGCAACGTCGGTACAATGTATAGTTATATATTTTGTTAGACGAAATTATTTTTATCAAACCAAGTGGAAATATATATACAGTTGCATATCTGATAGAATGTAATTATCTTGGTCAAAATGTTGCTACCTTTGGCTTTTATTTGTCAGTCAAATTTGTGGACATGGCAAACATGCATCCTTAATTTTGTCTTAGATTTCATTATTTGCTTTTCATATTTGTTTTGTATGTTTTCTCCTGTAGACACACTTCCTTCTTACTTGGAAGAGTGGATGCTAGTGCAGAAAAAACAAATCAAATTTAGTTTTGGAAAACAATGCTGTAGTAAGGAAATTATGTTAACTTCCCGTACCAGAATTGTACAGATGACCTGTTATATTTTATGTTAGATTCAAGCCTGTTACATTGGCTAATGATATGAACAGTAACTTTAAGGTGTTTTTTTGGCAAGTTATAGGCTTCTGCGTCATATTTATTATTCAAGGTACATTTACTTTAGCTAATAAAGAATTACAACCTGCTTTCTGAAATTGTTTATTGCTAAAAGATGCATGAGATTCAGTAATTTAACTTTCACTTTACTAATAATGCTTACCAAGCAACATGCTATATTCTCATTTTGAAAAATCAAGACACATAAGGTGAAGAGGTAAACAAACATTATAAGCTCAGCAACATGCTACTTATTAGTCTGTTACACTGACAACAATATAGGAAAACACACACACACACAATGGTTATCTAGAGATGAAAGCACATTCAAATAAAAATTAGCTCACCTTCCGCACGGACTCCACCTCATTATGTTGTTCAAAATTTAGACCAGAATGTTTATGTATTGAACTCAAGGCTCATAGGTACTAATGAAAGAAAATTGATGTTCATAGCTACCCACTCTCTTTGTACTTGGTGCTTTAGAAGTTACTTGGACTACAATGGAAGATTCTCTTTATTACTTCAACTTGATTATGCGACTTTCGTACTTGAGACTAACTTTTAAATTTGATCTCATATCGCCAACCTCAAATTACAGAGGTAGTAAAGAAAGGAGAAGAGAAAAACTAAATCATAAAGACCAAGACCAAAAGAAAAATGGATACTTCCTTAGGCTGCTCTTTGATTAACAAACTTGTCAAAATCTATACAAGCAAACCTAAATTCTTGTTTAGAGGCAAATATAACGTGAGAAGGAGAAACTATTTAGTTGCTACCATTGTGTTTCTTTTCTTTTTTCATCTTGATTAAATTCTAACTTTCACTGTGAGTTATTTTTTCAACGGTGAATGGTGCTCTCTTTGTAGAGCAAAATAGAAATCTAAAATTTAGCTGCCTTGCTGACAGATGACCAACTAGGAAACTTTGGAATGGTCTGTCATGCACCCTAAATATTGACTTCCGTATTTTTCTCTGTAGTTGATTGGTAGAAACAACTTGCAGTTTTTTTATTTTTGAAAAAACTACATTGGAATTAGTTCTTTTATCGAAACATGGTCCTAAAACCATACTACTCATTCAATTTTGTCATGGACTCATGGGTGACCCTTTTATTCTTCCCTTGTCCTTCTTTGATGATAATATCTTAAATTGTGTACTTCATGTTAGAGTGCTACCTTTAATGTTGTTATCACAACCGCTACCTAGATGAAAACTGTAGAAATACCACACGAGGTATATGTTGTACCTGAAGCACCTATTTTCTAGAATTTTAAAACGTCTTTTTTAATAGTTTGCTTCCTACATGCGTTGAAATCTTTCTAAATTTTCACCATATGCACTAGTATGTTGAATTCTTTTCTACAAGTAATATCCATGTATATCTTTAAACATTATACATCAAGAAACAGTTTAATATGTACATAATTTCCTTATTATATAGGGTGGTTTGTACGATACAAGGTTCCAAGTGGTAAAAGCTGGACCAAAGGTAAGAGAGGCATTTTCAAAAAACTTCATGTGTACAATGTTGTATTTATCATGATGAAAGAAATTTTATACTTACCATTTTACTTCATTTGGCGTTGTCATAGTTGTATGAATTCTTACCAGATTTTTGCAAAAGGTATTTTCTCAAAAGAAATATTAATTTGTTTTTTTTTAAAGTTAGCATCCACGATGCCTGCTACATCACTGAACCCTAAAATAGAGTTTTGATGTTGAACTGAAAAGAGAAAATTTGTTGAACTGAATATAGATAGTAATTTTGTACAGCAGAAAAATGAATGATATTTGATACAGAAAATTGTATTTCATACTTTGTACAATGTTTGAAATATATACAGGGTTATATACTAATGGGTTGAGTTCTCTGAAGGCCAGATCCGTTATCTCTTTTATAACAATGCTGATTATTTGAGCCGTTGTGATCTGGATGAATGGCTGTGATCATTCCTGAATATAATGCGGTTCATATAAGCTTCACCACTTTACAACCTAATTCATTATCTCTCGCTCACTTTTACTTCTCTTAACATCGCCACCTCAAATCGATCTAGGGTTAGGACGACGACAAAAATGTCTTCAAATCTTTCCAAAATCGACGACAAAATCCTCATATCTGAGTAATCTTACTAGAGTAGAAACACTTGTGAAGAGAATATGGCTTCTGCAAGTATCGGCCCTTCAGCAAGTGTCGACTTCAGATCTAAATATCAATTCTGAGGTTGATTTGAGATCTGAGGTTGATTTGATCACATAAACTTCTGATCTTCATTATTTTCTTGAGAGCGAAGATTTGAGAGGGTTTTATGATGAATTTGAATACCATGACAGTAGAATGATGGGAACAAGGAAGAAAGATGATGCCTTTAATACATGACAGCAGGAGCGAGATTGACAAGAGACTGGAGACATGTTAGCTGGAATTCAAGTGGTTGCCTTTTTCTCGGATCTTTAGATCTGACCTTAATCTGGTAAAGTATTTACTTGACAGATCTTTAGTTAAGATATCTGCACGATGGTAAGCTGAAGGTACATGGTTTATTTGCAACTTTTCCTTTAATACTTGCTCATGCACAAAGTATAAGTCTATTTTTATATGCTTGGATCTGGCATGAAGTATAGGATTTGTAGTAAGTGACACAACACTTAGACTATCGCACTATATGATCGGTTTGACATTAGTGTCAACTTTTAGTTCACCCAGTAAAGACTGTATCCACATGATCTCTGCAGTTGCAGCAGCAATGCTTCTATATTCGGCCTCTGTGCTGGATCTGGACAATGTGGGTTGTTTCTTTGAACACCATGATATTAGATTGTTTCCCATGTATATACAAAAACCTGTTGTTGATCTTCTATCATCTGGATCACTTGCCCAGTCTGCATCTGCATAACTTGTTATGTTGAGCATGTTGCATGCTTTTAGTGTTAAGCCATAATTTGCTGTCCCTTTGAAATATCTCAAAATTCTCTTGACTGTCTTCCAGTGCTCATCAAGGAGATCTGCATAAATTGACATACTTTATTAACACTAAAAGAAATATCTGATCTTGTTATGGTTATATATTACAGTGCACCAATAATGCTTTTATACTGTTTATCATTTAGTATAGGTTCTCCTCTGTTTTTTGAGAAATGTTGATTGGTGATCATAGATGTAGGCAGATGTTAGCTTCATTCATCTTTGCTTTGACTAGAAAATCTGTAATATGTTTCCTTTGACTCAGGAAAATTTCTGAGTCTGATCTTGTCACTTCAATACCCAGGAAATAATTCAGATCTCCAAGGTCTTTAATTGAAAATTGTTTGTCCAAATATTGAATAATGTTGCTAACTTCTGCTTCATCATTACCTGTAATAATTAAATCATCAACAAATTAGAATGTAAACAGTGATATCTGTACTTGTCTTAACAAATAGAGAATTATTTGATCTGGTAGGTTGAAAATTCAATTTGGACAATGTGATTTTCAACTTATCAGACCATGCTCTAGGTGCCTGCTTTAGGCCATATATGGCCTTGTTTAACCTACAGACATAATTTTTGTCTTGCTCATATCCCAGAGGTTGCTCCATGTAGAATTCTTCACTCAGATCACCATTTAAAAAAGCATTGTTGACATCAAGTTGTCTTATTCTCCAGTTGTTGTGCAATGTAATTATAATCCTAATAGTCGTTGGCTTTACCACTGGAGAAAATATTTTATTAAAGTCAAACCCATGTTGCTGAGTGTACCCTTTTGCTACCAATCTAGCCTTGTATTTTGAAATGGATCCATCTGGATTCCTTTTATGTTTATAAGTCCATCTGCAGCCCACTATATTTTTATTTTCTGGTGGTGGAACAAGACTCCATGTCTTTCTTCTCATAAGTGCACTATATTCACTATCCATAGCAGCTTTCCAGTTTCTATCTTTAATGGCTTGGTTAAATGTAGCTGGTTCTTCTGATGTTGTAAACATAGTAGTGACACTATATGCTTTGGGCTTGAATATTCCACTTTTTGCCCTAGTAATCATATGATGTCCACCTATGATCTGTGGTTTACTGTGAGATGATTCAGTACCTCTATCTGCAATATTACCTGATTCTTGTTATTGATCAATATTTTGTGTTTGACTTGATGCAGTGTTAGGAGATTGATCAGTGGGTTCAGAAAACTCTGCCTGACCTGGTTCAGTGAACAAAGTGTGTTGTGGAGCAGAGTTGTCTGAATTTGCTTCAGTTCCTTCCTGGCTCCAATCACTTGAGTATAAAGGTATTAGAGGTAGTGAAATTCTAGGATTATAAACTTTCTTGGTTGTCTTTATACTTGCATCAGAATAAGGAAACACGCATTCATTAAATACAACATGTCTACTAATATATATTTTCCCATTATTGTCAAGACACTTATATCCCTTTTCGTTTGTGGCATACTCCAAGAAGGTACAAGGTGTGGACTTGAAATTTAGTTTATGAGAGTTATATGGTCTAGTATAAGGAAGGCATATACATCCAAATGCCTTTAAATTTTGATATTATGGCTTTGTATTAAATAAAACTTCAATCGGTGCTTTACCCTTCAATACTTTAGTTGGTAATCTATTAATTAGATACATTGCAGTATTGAAGGAGTCTGGCCAAAATTTTAGTGGCAAAGATGCCCGAGCCAGGAGAGTTAATCTAGATTCAACGATATGTCTATGCTTTCTTTCAATTAGACCATTTTGCTCAGAAGTGTAAGGACAAGTCATTCTATGAACTATTCCTTTCTTGCTAAAATAACTATTGAAAGATTTAAATTCTCCACCTCCATCAGTCTGCACAACTTTAACTTGATGATTAACTTGCTTTTCTATTTGAGTAATAAAATTAATTACAACATTATGAGTTTCAGATTTTGATCTTAGGAAATATATCCATGTATATCTAGAATAAGCATCTATAAAAGAGATATAATAACTATAGCCATAATCAGAATTAATAGGTGTTGGCCCCCAGTGATAGCTATTAGTTCTAGTGGTTTTGTATATTTAGTCAATGAGTCAGAAAAAGAAAGTTTATGACTTTTACCCTTTTGGCAATACATTCAACTATATGGTAAGCTAGTATTTTCAATAGAAAATTATTTTCTGCCAAGATTTTCTTTACAACATTAACATCGGGATGTCCTAACTTGTAATGCCATACATCAAATTTTATCAACCTATTATTGGATTGAACTGTTTCAGAAAAATTATAACATTTTTCAAAATCTCTTGAATCTATAGAATTAAATCTGCACGGACCCCTGACTGCTTCACCCTATATAAGAATTTCTCTAGTTAGAATGTCTCTAACTAAACAATATGTAGGATAAAATTCAAAGTAAACATTGTTATCACTTGCAAATTGTGACACACTCATGAGATTCTTTTTAATTTGTGGCACTCTTAATAAGTTATTGAGGTAAAGTTTTCTTCTACCTTTGATGCAAGCAATACCAGTGTGTGAGATCTTTATGGATTCACCATTTCCCATATGTATGGAACTATTACCTTTGTATTCTTTATTGCCTAAGTTTAGATTATCCAAATTGTTAGTGATATGATTGGTTGCACCTGAGTCTGTGTACCAACTTTCATCATTGATATGTTCAAGTCTGACTGATTCATTCAGATGACATATTCTTGAATTTTCTGTTGAATTGCCTGAGTCTTGTTGAATCTGTGCCATATTTACACTAGAATTACCACCTTTCTATGTGTTGGCTATTTGATTTGGTGTGAAATTTGTATTAAATATGAAATAACAGCTCATAGCTGTATGACCAAGCTTTTCATAGATTTGACATCTTGGTCTTGAATTGTTATTCCATCCACCTCTACCTCTAGACCTGTTGAATTGACCCCCTCTCTAGAAGAATTTACACCTCTGTTATTGTTAGTTTGACTTTTATTCTTGGAATTGACTGCGTAGTTGATGGTTAGATCTGATTCTTGCAGTTTTCTATGACCAATTCTCCCTTCATGTGACAATAAGGTTGAATTAACATATTGCATAGATGGTAAAGTTTCTTTAGAAGATATTACAGCCACTACAGCTTCATATTCTTCATTTAGACCACTGAGAATTGTTAATATTTGCTGTCTCTGGCGCCTTATGACTTGCTGCCTCCAACAAATCACACATTGTTTTGACCTTTGAGAGATACTCTCTCATTGGTAGATCTTCCTTCCCGATATTTTGTAATTGTCTTTTGTAATGCATGATTTTAGCTGCAGATTGAGAACTGAATATTTGCTGTATAGTTGTCCAGATTCATTCGATGTTTTGCATCCAACTAATTGAGGCAGCAGATAAGTACTGATTGAAGATAATAACCAAGAACTTGTCAAGCTGTCTTGCCTTTGATATTTAATATATTCTGGATCTATGACTTGGTTATTTTCTTGATTAGGGATGTACTCTGGTGGGGATAAGTGGGTCCTAAGAAAGAAACTATCCAGTCCCTAACCTCTGATTGCTGTACTAATCTGGATTTTATAAAGAAGATAATTATATTCATCTAAGTGAACAGTGATTAGCTGACTATGAAGATTTATTGTCTTGATTAAATTCTCTACTGCATTTAGTTGCTGACTGTTTTCTTCATTCTCTGATGTTTCAGATCCTTCACTGACCATGATGAAATCTTTCCACTACAAAAGACACACTGTTTAGCAACGGTAAAAAGCTGTTGGCGGCCGTCGCTAGCCGTCGCGAGCCATCGCTAAATGCCGTTGCAAAATACCTCGTTGCAACTAAAGAAAGAGACGGCCTTGGCGACGGATCCGTTGTTCTTTTTGCAACGGCTTGTAACGGCTAAGTGTCCATGTGGAAGCAACCGATGGGTTGTTGGTTTTCCGGGTTGTTGATGCAAGCCGTTGCAAATCGTTGCAAATTGGCCCTTGCTAGCCGTCGATAGCCGTCACTTATTTTGACCAAATGGCCGTCTCTAGCCGTTGCAAACCTGGAATATTTTTCCAGCCAATTTGCAGCACCTTCAACCCTCAATCTCAATCTCAATCAATCCAAATAATATAATTCCATCATTCCACACGTATAATACCATTTCATCGTACCATATAATCATTATCAACACAACCAAATCATCAAATATTGCATATTCTAACATATATTTACAAAATCATATAAGAAAATCAACATAACCAAATATGAAAATCCATCAAACCAAACCACATTGTCCAAGTATCAATCAAAACAACCAAAATACCAAACCTACCAAAACACTAAGTATCAATCACAACATCCATAGTACCAAATGTCAAACCCATCATAATATGTACACATATATATAAAGCGTACCCATCAAAACAAACCAGCTAAGCATCATCATCATCTGCACCTCCTTCCGCGGGCATTGACCCATGCTCCTAATAGAACACAGCAATACGCTCATCTATCTTCGTCGCCAACTGACTCTTCCGCCAGCCATTGAGCTCATCCAATTGTGTTTGCATCTGAGCAATCTCTTCCTCATCTATGGATCTCTTATATGACCTTTGGAAATTAAGAGCCTGTGAAATAATTCAAGTGAATAAGAAGTTCATGGCATATAATAACAATAAGAAAACTCAAGTTATTGGTAATAAACTCAAGTGAATTAGAAGTTCATGGCATACAGGTTCCTACTGTGTAAACGTAAGCGACTCCCATATCAGATTAGACTCATCAACCGTAAGCGACTCCCGTCCACTCGCTTGTATCGCTCGTGCATACTCTGCATTATATCTCTCCTACAATTACGAACAGTTATTTGACACAAATGCTATACAATTTACTTATTTACTGTGAAATAAACGAATATGAAATATTTTCATTACAGAAATAAATATATTTACCATTATAGAAGCAGCCTTGTCGTTAGATCAATCATATGAAATATTCCCATCCTCATATGTATGCTCCACTGCATGTGTGACTCTGAAAACCTCAGCCGATGTGGGCTCCCTATCATACTTTGCCCACTGATTATATACAAGAATAGATTATATTGATAATTTGCATGAGTATATACAAGAATAGATCATATACAAGAATAGAATATATGGTAAAGAGACACTAGTAAATATATACACATGCATAACATAAATATTGGTTAATTTATTTACCAATTCCCTCCTATGTTGTTGGAAGGATTTCGAGCCATCACGATGTAAAGCGGGATTTTTATTCCTACTAGCCTTGTTTCTTGCCGACAATTCCTGTTAATTTATACACATTATTAAGTTAAATAATTCAACACATTTAAATGTAAAAATATAGTGACAATATAACTTAATTTGAATGCTTCAGATTTCCAATATTGTTGGAATCCAGCCTAAATATCATCCCCCATCCAACTTGGCTTTTTCCTTGAACTCTTAGCCCTTGACAGAGTCTCTCTGTAATTTTTCCGCATCTTTTTATTCCAATGATTTACAAAAACATTCATATCCTACGGATCTACACGTACAGCGGCCTGCATATTGAATTATCATACGTGCTATGTAAAAGAGATTGTATAATTAAAAAACAATCAGCAGAACAGAATACGTAAAACTGATATCATAAGGCATGATGACATATTATTTTTGGTTTCATATAAGGCATAATTATATATTACAAAATTGTATTTACCATAAGATCAGCCCATATTGCATTTTTTATATGTGTTGGGATGTTATCTCACTGAGGCCAACACGCGGATATCCTACTCTTATATGCCTCCTTCGATATTTGTAAAATGAAATCGGACGGCTCCACCTCAAACCCTTTATTGAAATGTTGATGTACATATTCAATATATTTCATATAATATAATTCAAATAAGTTTGATACATACCCAGTACTTTTTGAAACTATCTCTGCAACTTGACGGAGATATGGCTCAGAGGTACTCAAACCTGCTCCAAGTGAAAGTGACCGAGATGTACTACGTCGATCACGTCATCTATCAAACATAACTGACAAACATATATATAATATAATACGCTGCTTAGAAAAGAGCACTGATAACATAAGCATCACATAATCATCAATCAATATCACATAATTATTAATCATCGCATAATCATCACATAATTATTATTCAAGTGATAATCATCACATAAGCATACTCTGCACATAATCATCGAAAAAAGCGCACATGAAAAGAATAATGCATAACTCGGAATGATACAGATCATATATAGTCATCGTTATTATTACATAACTTAGAATATTACAGAACATGGTCATTATTATTAATACATAGCTCACACTTATACAACAAGCGATGCCATCTATGATCAGTCTCCGTCATATTCTGATTCAGACTCGGTCTTGTACTCTATATCACTTTCTTCGGTACTTACAAATGCATCTATTAAAACATTCGATTCATCAGTCAACGACCCTACATCAATGTCATCGGTTATCACTATTTCAGTATTTGGCTCGAGATCACCTTGATACGCTGCTTCATCTGGAATATTATTTCCATTAAATGTATATCTTGCCTTCGTTTTAAAAACAGCCCACCGGTCTGCTTTATCTTTTTTTTAAGGACGGATATGGAGCAAAATAAACTTGTAAAGCTTGCTTAGCTAATACAAAAGGATCATACTTATAGTAATGCGACGTATGCCTTGTTTTAATTAGCTTATAATCTTTGTGCACGTTAATTCCATAGCCAGGAACATTGCTAAACCAGTTGCATTTGAATAAAAAAAACCTTCTCTGCAGGTTGTATATAATATGTCAACTCTAAAACTTGTGTTAAGACGCCGTAAAAATCTTTTATATGCTCCTCTGGATCATCACTTCCTTTGACAAATACATATTATATGTTAATTTTTCAGCCCCGTAATCTTTGGTGTTGAATTTAAATCCATTGACGAAGAATATTGGATAAGTCTTGACATTCCGTTTTGGTCCGATAGCAAGATGTCGTAATCCTTCGTCAAAAACATAGTTTTCTGTATCATGAACGCTGTTTGAAAACCATCCAACAAATTGTTTACTGAGATCGCCAGATGGATGTTGTGATTTGTATATGCTGCAAATATATATTATATTCCTTTATAATTAATATATACATGTATAATTGAATTATATATGAATTCATAATTACCTGACAAATGGTGCAACTTCAGCACAATTTAGAAGAACATTTGTGTGTGCCACATGTTAATCTCTATCATCTAACCATATTTACACACATTTTCCAGCAGGTCTTCCATGTTGTCTAAAAATAGATAACATTGTTTGAGAAGAATCCTACTCAATAGTTTCTTCATTACGGGAAACACTTACGAATTATAAGTTCACATCGTTACTAAAGTAATTTGAGGAAAAAAAATGAAGCTTCTTCTTCAAGGTACGATTTGCAAATCGAACCTTCTACTCGTGCTTTTTGTCTAATTTTTCTTCTTCAAATGATTCAGGTACCTAAAAGAAAATTAATTAAATTTATATAGTGGTACAAAAACCGAAATTAATTAAATTACCTGTGACGACCCAGAATTTTCGAGCATTTAAAATTAGAATATTTAATTGATTTTAAATATTCAATAGAGCAATTTTAACTTGAATTACGAATACCACGATTTATTTGATACTTAAATTATTGAATTAAATAATTTGATGTTGGATAAAATATTGAATCTGGAATTTTAAGCCTATTAAAATAATTTGAAGGCTTATAGAATTTATATTGATGATTTTAAAGATAGTAAAAGTGTTAAAATTGAAATTAATAGTGGTTTGTTCAGTTTTAAAATTTTTATATAGTTTAAATTGAATTTAAAATAGCCTTCCGAGGCAGTCTCAGAATTCGATGAAACCAGTACCATTGGATCCGTAATATTGAGTTATTATCGGGTTTCAAATTTCGTAGCAATTGGAGTTGTTGTGTGAGCATACGATAGAAAAACGTTAGTTGATAATAATTGATTTAGAATTTAACTACAATAATTCGACTAGTCAAAATTCATCTGCCATCAACGTTTAAAATATTATCTCGTTCCCTGGATACTCAAACTGACCAACTATGATTTATCTCGTACCTTTGTCTTCCATTCGAAGCTTTCATCAAATCAATCTCTGCCTCGTTCTCCTTTTATTTGTATATCTTCTTTTCTTTCGCCGCAAGATAAAAAAAAAATTGAAATAAATATCTTGCTCCTGATATTGATGGCGTTTCCCCCTTCATTTTCTTTCGATCTCAGAAAATTAAATAGATTAGATAATGGCCGAAGCCTAAAATCAAATCCATCATTAAAAAAAAAAAAAAATTATCTGCAAATGAAATCGAGACGAGTCACGATGTCTAGCTATGAGAGGGTAACACGATTCGAAATCGCGTCGAACCCACAGGAATCTTCGCCGTTGTCGCGAATGGAGATAGTCGAGTTCGCCGGTGGCGGCGATGAGGTGAAGGACGACTCGAAGTTGGGATTGGGGGGGGGGGTCGGTGTTGTTCTCTGGGGTTGTGGCCGTACTCGATCGCGAGCTAGGGTTCGCTAGCTCGATCGCGAAGAGTTCTGGGAGCTCGAGATGGAGGCTGCGCGATGGAAGGCCGGGGATTCTGAGGCAGTTGGTATTTGACTTCCTCTTTTTCTTCAATTTAATTTAATTTATATATGTATATACACAGTAAGAAAATATATATATACGACTCAGTAGGTGATTTACAGTAAGATATCAGTTAATTCGATGCCTATAGGTATGTATTGGATTTACTGCAAGTGATAAATAGGTGTATATATATATATGTAATTTCAAAAACAGAAATAAATATATATATGTATGTATTCAAATGCATCTATTTTGATTTTACTTAACTAACTTTATTTATGGAAAAATTCATTTGCAGTATGTATATTAACATCAGTTTTAAGATATTGTCTGTAAAACAGTAGGTTTTAAATTTTGGTGGATTTCAAAAACAGTCTAGTTTTAATATAATATATATATATATATATATATATATATATATATATAATGTTTTTATAGTAAAAGATAAAAGCCATTTTTTTTCCAAATTTAGTATATGTATGTAAAGGATTTGGGTAATATAGAAGTTATAAATGCTGTAGAATTTATATCAGGTTAGATTTTTGAGACTCGTAAAGACCCTTTTTATCGGATGTGGTTTCCATTTAAAATAATAATAATTATTTAGTTAAATTTGAATGGTTAACTGATTAATTTATTTAAAGTGGTTTAGTTAAAATAATTATTTTTACAAATGGATTTATTTAAAAGGCTAGTTTTTGAATAAAGTTGTCTGAAATTATTAAATTCCTTTAAACTCTATTTTTAAAATATAGTTTAACTAAAACCTTAGTTTAAATCAAGTTATACCTGATAAAATAGTTTGGCTTTAAATATTTGAAATTATATGTTGAGTAAACAATTAGTAGTAAATTTACCTATTTTAAAACATATATTTTAAACTAAAATGTTTTAAATTGTTTTTAAATCAAAACTGTTTTGGACCTGGATATTTCCAATGGGAATATATGGTAAATGATTTACCTTGTAAAGGAGAAATTTTGGGAAATGGTTTCAAATGAGATTTGAAAATTGGGTAACATATCTTTTAAAGATATTGAGGTAAATAAATAATATGGAATATTATTTATTGTGTGATGGATGCTTATGGATGTTTATAAATATAAATTGATAGTTAAATCACCGACTATCAATATTGGACAATGCGTTGATCGTTTCGAAGAGACCGGGATCGAGATTTATTTCTCGAAAACCACTTCGATCCGATTTGTACGATTCGTGCGAAAAACGTGTTCAGAGTCGAAGATGGAGCAGTGAAGTACAAGGGCTAGTCGCTACTAATCCTGAGGATATTTCCAAAATGGATGTAGTAGGAATAGTGCCTTCGGTTCCGTTCGGACCTGGGACGGACTTGTATGGATGAATGCTTGCGAAACATCGTCAGGTGGACGATGGGCATTCTAAGAGATATCGTTCTCAAAGGTAACGCTTAGCCTCAAGCCTCATCAAATGGGAATGGCTGAAAATCAGGGGATATGCAGCAAGGCTTCGTGGGTAGCCCCCACTGGAGGGTGAGGTCATCCCTGTCTAGATGTCCCTTTATTTCGGCTTAGTGGGCGGTTGCTGATCCCAACCGCGGGGTGATCTTGCTCGGGACTGTCCAGTAAGGGATGGTTCCGGTCTTGTGTTGCAGGGGAGTTAGGGTGGCTCCTCGGTACGCTGATCTAGACCAGGTACTGTGACAGGTGGTACCCCAGTGCCTAGCCATTAGTTGGAAATCCATTCTCCCTACGAGCCTTGTACGAGTTTTGTTTGTATTACCCACTCTGTGGCTAGTAGCTGGAATTTAATAGATGTAACAATTTCGGCTATTTTATAAGTATTTGTATATAGACCCTATTATAATATCAGAGGATTTCTATAGAAAATTGTTTTAGCTATCGTAAGGTAAAAACCCGACATGTTTATTTGTGGCGTGGTCTTACGAGATGCTTTTGTTTTCAAAGGATTTTTTTCAAACTTTAAAAATCAATTGGGTGTGATTTTCTCACGCTGGTATACCAGACTGACTCGGGTGTTATTTAACTGTAATGCTCGGGTCAGACCGAGTATTGTAGGATACAGGATGATGCTATGGAGCTCAGGAGACGAGCTGGATGACGACACGTACTCTCGTACTTGTTTATATATATATTCCGCTGTATTGAGTTGCTATGTATCCACTTGTATGTTATTGATGTGATCTGTGATTGATGTACTCTGATGATGTAATATATGTAAACAGATATACTTGATTTTGAGTAAGATTATTATTTATCTATTATATTTTATTCCGCTGCGATGGTTAGATTCTGTTGTTGTTTTCTATTTTCTTCTTCTACCTCTTCTTCTTTAAACCCAAATGGTTCGTATTTCTATGCAACTTGAGTTGATTGTTGTAGAATAGTGTTAACTCAAGGGGTACAGATTTGCGGGTCGTTTCACTTGGTATCAGAGCTTAGGTTGGAGATAACCTTGGCTCTGGTGGGAATTGCTCATTTAAATTAGAATCCGTAGTACTCTATAATGAGTTTGAGCGTATTAATAAATATGAGTGCGTATTTGTTAGTGAATATAAATTGTTTTAATATTGTGTTGATTGGTTTATTGAGTGGCATATGAACCTTCGTCGGCACAGTCTGCGCAACTGTATTGAAGGGGTTTCTAAACACTTGAATAGAACAATTGACACGATATTGTTTAAATGTGGGTGAATGAAATAATTTTACCCAAAAACATATTTTGATATAAAGAATAGTTTTTGAAAACTATTTAACTAATATATAGTTGCTTGGATGTTAGGAAGAATAATATTAAAGCATTATCACTGTTAAGTAAGAATTTGACTGGAAATGGAAGTGTAATTAAAAGTTAAGGAAATAAATACATTATAAATTATAAAATTCATAAATATGGATTATAAAATGAAATTTATAAGTATGAATTATAGATGTAGATTATAAATTGAAATATAATTAGAATGGGAACTTGAATAAACATAAGCAATGCAAATGAATTGTGGTTAAAATTTATTTAAGCAGGATTTGGAAATTTAAAATCCCGAAGATTTTTGAAGAATTTGTCGAAATGTTTTGAAGATAAATAATAATATTATTGTTTTGTAAGTATTTCTGAAAGGAAAATTTGTCTTGAATGGATTTTGGAAGTAAAATAGCATTGAAATCACTTGGATTATTGGAAAATAATTCTGATGATGACGGCCGCATCATCAGTATTCATTTTCGAATTTCTAAGTGACGGATTGCTACCAAATTGATTTGTTCTGAAAGCTAGTGGTTTGTTTGAAAATCTCAAAGGAAATTTGTTGGAAATAAAACCAGGATTGGTTTAAATTTTTGAGAAGTGTGATTTTGAAATGTTGGAGATTTCAAAATAATTTGAAGCCAAAGCCAAGTGTTTAAAAAAAAAAAATCCTGATAAGATAAGTTGTAAGCTTATAAATGGGAATGATTTTTAAATCAGGAAGAAATTTAAGCTTTGGATAGTGGAATGTAAATCTAAAGTGAAGAGTTAAATGAAATTAACTTGGATTGATGAAATGAAAATATAACTGGATTGCAATTAATTGGATAGGATGAAATTAATATCCTGTTGTATTCAAAGTAAGTTGAAATCGAATAAGAGTTAAATAAATTTGAGTTAAAGTGAAATTGAATTGATATAAGAATTCAATTGAATTATTTGATGAAATTAGATTCTCACCTAAGCAAATGGGGAATAAATTGAATAAGGATTGGAAATTGAAGTAAATAAATTAGAATAACTTATAAAAGAATTTAAAGGCATGAATAAAATATGCTTGAGTTATAAAGAAGCATAAGGCTTGAGTTAAAATAAAAGATAAATATATTCAAGCCTATAATAAATGGAAATGTGTAAATAATGAGTTGTGACTTATAGATTTTGAGAGTGGAATAGAAATTCCAAAATAAATATTGTTTGATATTCTGGATAATAGAATAAAATCTAAACTTGAATTATGAAGCATATTAAACTTAAGAAAATAAAATAAAGTGATATTTGGGATTAAAATTCAAGTGTTGGATTATAAATAGGGGAAAACTAATTAGATAATAAATTAATAAATGAAATTGAATTGTGAGTTAATAAATTGGATGGTAAATTAAAAGTGAATAATAGAATCAGAACTTGAGTTATTAATTAAAATTAGACCTGAAGTGTTAACAAATTAAATAAAATTAAATTAGAAATGTATCAAATAAAAATGAAATTGGATTAAAATAATAATGGTTTGTATTGAGATTAAAATCCAACTAAGTGAAAATATAATTGGAAATGGCCTTGTAATAAATTGAATGAGTTAAATCTGGAAAGTTAAATTTTATAATAACTAACCAATGGAAATTGTAAATTTAAAATGAGATTTAATTGAGATGGCATCAAGTTGGATAAAAGAGAAAATTATTTATTTGTGAAATGAAAATGAGCTTAAGTATAAATTTGAATAAATTGAAATTAATTGACTTAAGCTGAATAAATCGAAGAGAGTTGAACTTAATTCAACTTAAACTAAGTTGAATGATGTTGGATTAAATTTGAATCAAGTAAAAATAAATATGGATTGAAATAAAACTTGGTGGGTTGTAATAATATTTAAGAAATGGAAAATCCGTAATGGATTGAGTGGATAAGTTAATTATATTGAATAAATAAATGATGGAATAAATAAGTATCAAATGAGGTGTTGGTTTAAATAAGTTGAGAAATGCTTATTAAATGAAATAGCTTGGATTGTTTTTGAGCTAAATAAAAATAGTTTGGGATAAACAAATATGGAATAAAACGTAAATGGATGGATTGTGAATGAAATTTAAATGAAATGTGTCGAGCTAAATAAATGATTGTGAATGGGTTAAAATAAAAGGAAAATTTAATTGGCAATTAAGATGAACCTATATTGATAATGGTTTTGAATGGAACTTGTTTGAATAATGGAACTAGTTGGGTTAATAAATGAAATACAAATGAATGTATCCAAATCTGAAATAGAAGCGAGAATATATGGATTGTGAATAAATTTGGAAATAGAATAGAATTAAGAATAAAATTGAGTGAAATCAATTTAAATTGGTTATAAAACATAAATACCTTTTTATTCACGTAAATCTCGTCAAATTGCATAGAATTAATTGTCGTTTGATGTAAATGGAAGTAATTAAAATTCTATGAGTTGATAGAAGTAAAATAAATTGATTTTGAGAGCAATTGAACTAAATATGAGTTCAGTTTGCTTAAAAATAAATTAATGTAAGTGATTGAGTTTTAAACCATTCAAATTGATGAAGTTGTATACAAATGGATCGAAAACAATTCGGATTGAATGAAAATGGGTTGTAAATTGATTGAAATAGTTGAAGTAGCATGGAAACTATATAAATTGCTTACAGAAAAATGTTTGGAATGAGTTTCTTTTAGAATTCATATGTTTTAACTATTGCAAGTAAGTGAAATGTGTTAAACTTCTTATATTTGGCACTTACAAGTTTAAATTGAGTAAGTACAGGTACCTAGAAGCCGTGAGGCTGGATTGGGTTATGCTAATTGCTAAAAATTTTAAGCTGTTTGCTTAAAAATGCTAAATAAGGTACGCCTACGCTATAAAAATAGGAAATATGAACTGTTTTTGGTTTTTCCGACCGTGTGGGTCGATGTATATATATTATCTCTTTTGTCAAATTGCAAAAGCTCCTCCGTACAAGGGAAACTCTGCCAAAATTTTTCAGAAATTTTGGGAGTTAGAAAAAATTTTGAAAATTTTTAAGAAATTTTGTTAAAAGACAAAGCGAGTTTAAATTGGATACTAAAGTTAGTTATAAGTGAAACTAATTAAAATAATGACATGAATTAGTTATAAAGGAAAAAGAAAATTTAACATTTGGAGTTGGAAATAAATTGAATTCGTATGAAAATGAAAGAATCAAGTTAAATAGAAATAGATATAAACTAAAGTGGTAGATGAAAATAAATTTAAGGAGCATATAAAATGCTTAAACTAAACTTTAGAGGGGATGGTGAAGTCTTAAATGGAAATTAATACTACCAATATAATAGAAGCCAATATTGGAATGAATAGATATTGGCATTTTGTGAGAAAGTGGATAAAAAGTTTTGGAATATTGTGATTTGATATTAGTGCTTAGCAGGATATGCAGGTATATTATAAAGGGAAAAGGGAATTGGATTTGATTTCGAGAAATAAATTTGAATTGCCCGACAAAAAGGTATGTATTTAAATTTGGTATGAAATTGGATTGGGATTTTGGATTGAGCCACTTGGCTTTTTGTTTTCTTTTTGGATTTGAGAGGCCGTAGAGCCATTTTGTAGTAGTACCGAGCTAGCCGCGCAAAGGAAACGCTGGCAAAATTTTTCGGGAATTTAGGGTGTTAGAAAATTTTAAGAAAATTTTGATAATTCAAAATTTGGTTTTAAATTGAAACTTGAATAGTTAAGCAAATAGATTGTTGCAAACTAGGGAAAGGTTTGGAAAGTGAATAAAAAGGTTAAGGGTCTCTTATAAAAGACAGTTGGTAAGTTGTTGAAGTGTTTGAAGCTGTTTGGTTTTGGAAAAGTAATGGGAGTTTGGGACCATTCTTCCTGATTAGTAATTTCGAGGACGAAATTCTTTTAAGGGGGAAGGAATGTGACGACCCGGAATTTTCGAGCATTTAAAATTAGAATATTTAATTGATTTTAAATATTCAATAGAGCAATTTTAACTTGAATTACGAATACCACGATTTATTTGATACTTAAATTATTGAATTAAATAATTTGATGTTGGATAAAATATTGAATCTGGAATTTTAAGCCTATTAAAATAATTTGAAGGCTTATAGAATTTATATTGATGATTTTGAAGATAGTAAAAGTGTTAAAATTGAAATTAATAGTGGTTTGTTCAGTTTTAAAAATTTTATATAGTTTAAATTGAATTTAAAATAGCCTTCCGAGGCAGTCTCAGAATTCGATGAAACCAGTACCATTGGATCCGTAATATTGAGTTATTATCGGGTTTCAAATTTCGTAGCAATTGGAGTTGTTGTGTGAGCATACGATAGAAAAACGTTAGTTGATAATAATTGATTTAGAATTTAACTACAATAATTCGACTAGTCAAAATTCATCTGCCATCAACGTTTAAAATATTATCTCGTTCCCTGGATACTCAAACTGACCAACTATGATTTATCTCGTACCTTTGTCTTCCATTCGAAGCTTTCATCAAATCAATCTCTGCCTCGTTCTCCTTTTATTTGTATATCTTCTTTTCTTTCGCCGCAAGATAAAAAAAAAAATTGAAATAAATATCTTGCTCCTGATATTGATGGCGTTTCCCCCCTTCATTTTCTTTCGATCTCAGAAAATTAAATAGATTAGATAATGGCCGAAGCCTAAAATCAAATCCATCATTTAAAAAAAAAAAAAAATTTATCTGCAAATGAAATCGAGACGAGTCACGATGTCTAGCTATGAGAGGGTAACACGATTCGAAATCGCGTCGAACCCACAGGAATCTTCGCCGTTGTCGCGAATGGAGATAGTCGAGTTCGCCGGTGGCGGCGATGAGGTGAAGGACGACTCGAAGTTGGGATTGGGGGGGGTCGGTGTTGTTCTCTGGGGTTGTGGCCGTACTCGATCGCGAGCTAGGGTTCGCTAGCTCGATCGCGAAGAGTTCTGGGAGCTCGAGATGGAGGCTGCGCGATGGAAGGCCGGGGATTCTGAGGCAGTTGGTATTTGACTTCCTCTTTTTCTTCAATTTAATTTAATTTATATATGTATATACACAGTAAGAAAATATATATATACGACTCAGTAGGTGATTTACAGTAAGATATCAGTTAATTCGATGCCTATAGGTATGTATTGGATTTACTGCAAGTGATAAATTGGTGTATATATATATGTAATTTCAAAAACAGAAATAAATATATATATGTATGTATTCAAATGCATCTATTTTGATTTTACTTAACTAACTTTATTTATGGAAAAATTCATTTGCAGTATGTATATTAACATCAGTTTTAAGATATTGTCTGTAAAACAGTAGGTTTTAAATTTTGGTGGATTTCAAAACAGTCTAGTTTTAATATAATATATATATATATATATATATAATGTTTTTATAGTAAAAGATAAAAGCCATTTTTTTTCCAAATTTAGTATATGTATGTAAAGGATTTGGGTAATATAGAAGTTATAAATGCTGTAGAATTTATATCAGGTTAAATTTTTGAGACTCGTAAAGACCCTTTTTATCGGATGTGGTTTCCATTTAAAATAATAATAATTATTTAGTTAAATTTGAATGGTTAACTGATTAATTTATTTAAAGTGGTTTAGTTAAAATAATTATTTTTACAAATGGATTTATTTAAAAGGCTAGTTTTTGAATAAAGTTGTCTGAAATTATTAAATTCCTTTAAACTCTATTTTTAAAATATAGTTTAACTAAAACCTTAGTTTAAATCAAGTTATACCTGATAAAATAGTTTGGCTTTAAATATTTGAAATTATATGTTGAGTAAACAATTAGTAGTAAATTTACCTATTTTAAAACATATATTTTAAACTAAAATGTTTTAAATTGTTTTTAAATCAAAACTGTTTTGGACCTGGATATTTCCAATGGGAATATATGGTAAATGATTTACCTTGTAAAGGAGAAATTTTGGGAAATGGTTTCAAATGAGATTTGAAAATTGGGTAACATATCTTTTAAAGATATTGAGGTAAATAAATAATATGGAATATTATTTATTGTGTGATGGATGCTTATGGATGTTTATAAATATAAATTGATAGTTAAATCACCGACTATCAATATTGGACAATGCGTTGATCGTTTCGAAGAGACCGGGATCGAGATTTATTTCTCGAAAACCACTTCGATCCGATTTGTACGATTCGTGCGAAAAACGTGTTCGGAGTCGAAGATGGAGCAGTGAAGTACAAGGGCTAGTCGCTACTAATCCTGAGGATATTTCCAAAATGGATGTAGTAGGAATAGTGCCTTCGGTTCCGTTCGGACCTGGGACGGACTTGTATGGATGAATGCTTGCGAAACATCGTCAGGTGGACGATGGGCATTCTAAGAGATATCGTTCTCAAAGGTAACGCTTAGCCTCAAGCCTCATCAAATGGGAATGGCTGAAAATCAGGGGATATGCAGCAAGGCTTCGTGGGTAGCCCCCACTGGAGGGTGAGGTCATCCCTGTCTAGATGTCCCTTTATTTCGGCTTAGTGGGCGGTTGCTGATCCCAACCGCGGGGTGATCTTGCTCGGGACTTTCCAGTAAGGGATGGTTCCGGTCTTGTGTTGCAGGGGAGTTAGGGTGGCTCCTCGGTACGCTGATCTAGACCAGGTACTGTGACAGGTGGTACCCCAGTGCCTAGCCATTAGTTGGAAATCCATTCTCCCTACGAGCCTTGTACGAGTTTTGTTTGTATTACCCACTCTGTGGCTAGTAGCTGGAATTTAATAGATGTAACAATTTCGGCTATTTTATAAGTATTTGTATATAGACCCTATTATAATATCAGAGGATTTCTATAGAAAATTGTTTTAGCTATCGTAAGGTAAAAACCCGACATGTTTATTTGTGGCGTGGTCTTACGAGATGCTTTTGTTTTCAAAGGATTTTTTTCAAACTTTAAAAATCAATTGGGTGTGATTTTCTCACGCTGGTATACCAGACTGACTCGGGTGTTATTTAACTGTAATGCTCGGGTCAGACCGAGTATTGTAGGATACAGGATGATGCTATGGAGCTCAGGAGACGAGCTGGATGACGACACGTACTCTCGTACTTGTTTATATATATATTCCGCTGTATTGAGTTGCTATGTATCCACTTGTATGTTATTGATGTGATCTGTGATTGATGTACTCTGATGATGTAATATATGTAAACAGATATACTTGATTTTGAGTAAGATTATTATTTATCTATTATATTTTATTCCGCTGCGATGGTTAGATTCTGTTGTTGTTTTCTATTTTCTTCTTCTACCTCTTCTTCTTTAAACCCAAATGGTTCGTATTTCTGTGCAACTTGAGTTGATTGTTGTAGAATAGTGTTAACTCAAGGGGTACAGATTTGCGGGTCGTTTCATTACCTCTCAAATGGATACATCCATCCATATTGCATAGGACCACGAAGGAGTGCTTCAGATGGAAGATGAACAGGTAAATGCTCCATTACATTAAAAAAAACCTGGCGGAAATATTTTCTCCAGTTTGCATAGAAGCACAGGGATTTCAGCTTTAAGTTTACGTATACGATCTACCTTTAATGTCGTAGAACAAAGCTGTTTATAAAACATACTTAATTCTGTTATAACACTCCATATTTTTGCAAGCAACGATTCTTTGAAAATCATAGGAAAAATATACTCCATCATAATGTGGCAATCGTGACTTTTCAACCCACTCAATTTGTTGTTTTTAAAGTCAACACATCTACAGAGGTTAGAAGAAATCCCATCAGGACATCTAAGTCCTTCCACCCACTTTAGAATGAGTTTTACTTGCTTATTGTCTAGCTCATAGCATGCTTTGGGTTTCTTATTATCATCGTATAATTGAAGTTCTGGCCGCTTACAAAAGTGTAATATATCACGTCTCGAATTCGCATCGTCCTTCGTTTTCCCCTTCACATTCAAAATTATATTAAACACGTTGTTAAACATGTTTTTTTCGTTGTGCATGACGTCAATGTTATGTCGGAGTTGGAGATTTTTCCAGTACGGTAACTCCCAGAATATACTTTGCTTGCACCAGTTATGGATGTCTGATTTACTTAGAATCTCAACATGTACCCCAGTTTCATGTATCTTTGGGTAGTCTTTTACAATTTCATATACATCTTCACTTGTCCAAACCTTAGGTGGTAACATACTCTCTACTGTGTTAGCTTTAAAGTTCTTTTTATCCGTTCTAAATTTATGATTGATATATAGAAAACACCGATGACAGTCAAACCAAGAAATTTTCTCTCCATATTTTAATGAAAATGCTCGTGTTTCATCCATACAATAAGGACAGGCTAGACATCCAGATGTGCTCCAACCTGCATCCATACAATAAGGACAAGCTAGACATCCAGATGTGCTCCAACCTGAAAGCATGCCATACGCTGGAAAATCACTAATAGTCCATAATAAAGAAGCAAACATACGAAAATTCCTTTTTCTCGAAATGTCGTACGTTTCAACTCCTTCGTGCCACAGTGTTTCCAACTCGTCAATTAGTGGTTGTAGATAAACATCAATTCCTTGTGTCGGATCATCGAGACCGGGAATGACAATCGTTAGAAACATATATGAAGTTTTCATACACATCCATGGAGGTAAATTATAAGGAGTAATAATAATAGGCCATGATGAATATTTACTACCAAACTGAGAAAATGGCGAAAATCCATTCGTACATAAGCCAAGCTTAACATTACGGCTCTCTGCCGCAAATTCAGGATAAGTCTTATCGAAATATTTCCATGCTTCTCCATCAGATGGACGTATCAAAGTTTCTTCTTCTGGTGTTCTCACACTGTGTCATCGCATATGACATGCTGTAGCAGAAGATGCATATAATCGTTGAAGTCTGAGAGTGATGGGTAAATAATGCATCCTCTTATATGGAACTTCTTTTCCTTTCTTTTTTCTTGGTTTGTATCTTTCCTCGTTACATATTCTGCATTTAGTAAGATGAGCGTCTTCTTTCCAATACAGCATGCAACCTTTTACACATGTATCTATCTTCTGGTACGACAATCCAAAAGCAGACATAAGTATTTTTTTTTACTTTATAATGACTATCACACATCAAATTATTAGGTGGCATGTGTCGTTTTACAGTTTGTACAACTGCTGTAAATGCAGCTTCTGTAAGATTAAATTTCGATTTCATAGTGATGTATTCGGTGGTTACAGATAATTCGGTTCCGCTTGTACGTCCATCCCACAATGGCCTCTTAGCAGAATCCAATAAATCGTAAAAAAATTAGCTTCCGTGGTCTGCTCTTCGTCAACATTTTCGCTTCCATCATCACCTTGGTCAAAGGTAGGAAACATTGATCGTGCAGCATCTTACACCATGCTTTCTATAGGATTGGTCATAATATTATCGTCCTCTAACACTACATATTAGGTGTAGGTTAAACAAGTTCTCCATGACGATCCCATTAGTAATAATTCGGCACAAAATCAAATTTGTACAAATGTACTTCTACTACATCTGGTTTCCAATGCTTCAGATGTTTGCACTTACTACACGGACAATGAATGTCTATGTTATTTAGATTATTAGATTGAGCAAATCTAATAAATACGTGTACACTGTTACAGAAACGTTCTTTTATTGATCCTTTCATACCTTTTCGAGGTTCA
The DNA here is from genome assembly GCA_030765085.1 of Allium cepa. Taxonomy (NCBI): domain Eukaryota; kingdom Viridiplantae; phylum Streptophyta; class Magnoliopsida; order Asparagales; family Amaryllidaceae; genus Allium; species Allium cepa. The sequence continues at coordinate 567,055,300 of CM060928.1, read as the reverse complement.
TACATCCAACTACGATCGAGAAAATAATCAAACATATTTCCTGATCTGTAAAATGTAGGTTAAAAGATTGAATAAAACATTTCATATTAAAGTCTTGTAAAAATTCATATATCATCCTTTACTATTCTAACAAATTCAAATAAATACTACATTAAAATTTTCAATTCTTAAGTTTACTGTTTTTTTACTTTGGCGGCCGGTTATCCTACTTCCCATTACAAACACAATAACGTAATCATATTTTATAAATCATTTCAGGTTAAACGATTCTAAAAATTTTCGATGGCACTTCCCTTTTTTCCCTGTATCGTACACAAATGCATGTACACAGGGAAAAATGAAAGTGCCATCGAAATTTTATGAACCGTTTAAACTGAAATGATTTATAAAATATGATTACTTTATTGTGTTCGTAACTTGTCCAAATATTAGGACAAATCCAATAAATGTTGTATCAGATGAATATAGATGTCTGTTCTGTGGAAAAACGAATATCCATATAACGATCATATACAACACTTATCGGACGAGGCCAAAAATTCTCTAAGGGGTTCACATAAATAAAGCATAAATTAAAAAATATTAATATTGAAGTGCTAGTGGACTATTGTGGAATAATGATCTTAAATTTTTTTTAGTAATGTAGCCAAATAGAATTCGTTTAATTATGAATCAAAATCCATGGGAACTATCAGTAACTCGGAAAATATTGCTTATCTCACAAATGGGAACTATGAGTTACCATTTTAACAACTACAAAAACTATTTTATATTTCATTTAACTATTTAAATATTTATTAATTAAATCTAAAATTTTAAAACATATTTTAACTTTTGTTTAACTACATAAATTTTAATTAATGATTTTGTGAACTAAATAAGTAGTTAGCGCTTACAACCGTATAACAAACATTCTCGTATACTTATCAATAAACATATTATTCAACGATCATGTAGTATTTTTTGGATTTTAAATTAGCCATAATTTTTGACAACAAAGTGAACAATAAATTCACTAATTAATACCACCAAATCAACACTAATTATCATCACCTAATACGCAATAATCACCATTTTCAAACAAATAATCAACTAATTTTCTAAATTAGGTTTACCACTATATACACAATTCAAATAATAAACTATATATCATGAACTAATAACATATATTCATCAATTCCAAACCCCTAAATAATCCAATTTCAAATTACCAAATCATCAACTAATTTAATTTAAACCTAAATTAAACAAAGATAATGCAAAATAGGAGATACCGGCAAGTGTGGAGAGGTTCAAATTAGCGACGGGAGGTTGCGACGGCTTCTGTTGGCGGATAGCAGCGGCTGGTTGCGGGAGGGGGGAGAATGAGCTGAGAGAATGGAAGGAAGGAAATGAAATGTTTCTTTCGGCTGCAGATCCATATATTCGCGACAAGGGACGACTAGCGACGGCCGCCTTTTATAGCCGTTGCTAGGCTCTGTCGCTTTACGAGCTGTTTCTAGTAGTGTTCAAAACAAAGGAAAATGCATAAGATGAACACTGAGGCAAGACGGCAGGTTTGATGGAGCCAAGAAATTAGGTGATGATACTGATCTGATGATTTCTTGGCGAGACACTGACTTTCTTTATGACTTTATGTTCTTTTCTTGCTTTCTGGGTTTGTTTTTCTTGATTTTGAAATTTTCTACACCAATTTGCTTGAATTGATGTTAAAAAACTTGTTGCAGCCAGAATTACCCAATTCTTTGGCACGACACTTATCTTCTTGGTATATTTTCAAGTGAATTCAAAAAAATCAGATGACGATATTCAATCTGATGAGTTTTGAAAATCAGATGATGAATTCTGGATTCTGATGATTTTCAGTTTCTATCTCAATTGTTGGTAAGCAAAGTGTTTTCAGTGCTCTAAAACCAAAATAGTGTTTTTGATGTTGAACCGAAAAGAGGAAATTTGTTGAATTGAATACAGATAGTAATTTTATATAGAAGAAAAATGAATGATATTTGATACAGAAAATTGTATTTGATACTTTGTACAATGTTTGATATATATACAGGGTTATATGCTAATGGGTTGAGTTCTCTGAAGGCCCAATCCGTTATCTCTTTTATAACAATGCTGATTATTTGAGCCATTGTGATCTGGATGAATGGCTGTGATCATTCTTGAATATAATGCGGTTCCATATAAGCTTTGCCACTTTACTCCCTAATTCGTCATCTCTCCTCACTTTTCCTTCTCTTAACACCCTATACTAATGTTTTTTGGATCCTTTTGATGCTTCTTAGTTAAATATGAAATTTGCAATCTTTGTTTTTTATATAATGCCATTTACATCATTTATTCTCGTACATAATACCACCTTGTACTTATAAGATTAATTAACTAATTTATATGACTTTTTTGCACCCAAGTTGGTATATAGTGACCATAGACATATTTTAAAGAGAAATGTTCTATGTATTTTGGTTACCATACTACTTAATATACCCGACTATTCCCAAAGTCGAGGCTTATATTTAACATATAGATGTTGAATGGCATTTCAGTTCACGGTATTTCCTAATATAAATAAAAAATTGTGTTAAACTTGAATGAGTCATATGTCAATAATGTTTGCGGTCCTTATTGGATATTATATACCTTCTGACATGTGCTACATCACAAATGAAATTTCTTATTAATCTAGAACTAGTATGTATGGCACGTCCGCTGGACGTGTGCAAAGACAACCGTGAGTTAACTTCTTTTTAATGTAAAATAGTACATACAAACATGCATATTTTTTCATTGTGTATATTTTTCATGTATTACTTTTTGTATAATAGCTGACTTTGTTTTGCATGCATGCGCTATATTCCAAATTTTGAACAGTATATTTCATATAGATTAACATTTCATTGAAATTGCCAATCGTTAAACAAACTTAAAAGGCATATAACTACCCAGTATAGTACTATGAAATGTAATTAAATAAATTTTCCAATAAAAGGATGTACAAATTTAAATGTTCCTTTCTAAGTTTCATCCTTGTACTACAATTACAACAAACACAATTACTTACCACTTAAAAGAATTCAATACCTCTTTTAACCCAAATAGGTAAGATGTGAAAATATAAAAATATTAAAAGATCATGTAGTGCCCACTTGGATCTACATAATTAATATTATGATTTATTTGTCCACCAAAATCTTCTCATCACTTACTTCATGGCATCCTACGAAAACAATCTTAGTTCAGTAGCAAATACCTATAGATTTGGTTAAAAAAATATATTTAAAATTGACTAAGCATTGATATGTCTGCCTTGTAATTTATATATGGGCGTATATTAATAGAAAAAGAATTGAAGAATATTTAAAATAGTCCCAAAAGTTATATATGGGCATAAATTTATATAAATATTTGTCTCCAAACCTAACTATATCAAGCATTCTTTTTTGCAAACTAACAACATGGAAATAGTCTCCAAAGTCTACTTGTGTACATGTACAAATTTGTGTAATAAAATATAAACTGTATTGATATGTATGAAAAGAAAAAGCAAAATAGAATTAATACAAAACTAAAATGAAACAATGTTGCTGAAACTGAAGTACCTCCTGCAAGAAACATACATTGAATTAATTAACTAACCAAGATACACCTTAAGTGCAGCTTTTTTGTAATATCAACAGACATCTTTAGTGATCAAATAATGTTATTAATAAGCTCGCATAATCGAAATAGACAAAATAAACTCATCATAATCCACCCTATATTTTCATTCCTTATTGTCATAATCAAAATTTAAGTCAGAGGATTGTCATTACATTTGCGTTTTGTGGAGCTTGATTTAAAATTTGCAGGTATATATTTGATAACTTTTCTTCTTAATTTTAGTTTATGAATGAATCGAAGAAGACACCTTCAGATGGATTAAGAAATGAAGTGATTTTTTATTGCGTTACAATTGGTGAAATTATCGTTCAGTGGCTAGATCCACAGTTTTTGATTTTGAGTATAAATTGACATTGTCCACCATTTATCATTGTGTGTTACATGTAGTATTAGGGATAGTGTGGTAATTTCAAAATCTTCAAATGAACGTATTCCTATTATATAGATACGAGCGTTATGGCATACGCTTCGCGCGTGATGAAGGCATCTGAATTGTTTTTCTACACATTATATTTGTTTAATACGTTCAAAAGAAAATGATTTTCACAAATGTTTAGTCATATTTTTGTGTTGAATCAAATGTAGTTAATTTGAATTTTTATTTTTAAGTTGTGGTGTCTAACTTTTTATCATGTTTAAATTTCTATTTATATTATTAACTAATAAAAAATGGATTTGTAAAGTAACTTATTAGTTAGATCCTATTTTTAAGTGATATTAAGACGTGTAAATATTTGTAGAGGAAATTTGAATTTGTAAGCAAAGCTTAATTTTCAGATCCTAATTTTAAGTGATGTTAAAATTTAATAATATCTGTATAAAAACATTTTTACTAAAGGAATACATATAAAGGGCAATTTTGGAACTTCGCGGTCGGACCAAAAGATTGTGCTTCCAAGCCAACTATTAATAAAATACATTGTGTTTCGGGACAAATACATTTGATTCTAGCATTCTTTTTTGCAAACTAACAACATGGAAATAGTCTCCAAAGTTTACTTGTGTACATGTACAAATTTATGTAGTAAAATATAAACTGTATTGATATGTATGAAAAAGAAAACGCAAAATAGAATTAATACAAAACTAAAATGAAAAATGTTGCTGAAATTGAAGTACCTCCTGCAAGAAACATACATTGAATTAATTAACCAACCAAGATAAACCTTAAGTGCAACTTTTTTGTAATATCAACAGACATCTTTAGTGATCAAATAATGTTATCAATAAACTCGCATAATCGAAATAGACAAAATAAACTCATCATAATCCGCCCCATGTTTTCATTCCATATTGTCATAATCAAAATTTAAGTCAGAGGATTGTTGTTACATTTGCGTTTTGTGGAGCTTGATTTAAAACTTGCAGGTATATATTTGATAACTTTTCTTCTTAATTTTAGTTTACAAATGAATCGAAGAAGACGCCTTCAGATGGATTAAGAAATAAAGTGATTTTTTATTGCGTTACAATTGGTGAAATTATCGTTCAGTGGCTAGATCCATAGTTTTTGATTTTGAGTATAAATTGACATTGTCCACCATTTATCATTGTGTGTTACATGTAGTATTAGGGATAGTGTGGTAATTTCAAAAGCTTCAAATGAACGTATTCCTATTATATAGATACGAGCGTTATGGCACTCGCTTCGCGCGTGATGAAGGCATCTCAATTGTTTTTCTACACATTGTATTTATTTAGTACGTTCAAAAGAAAATGTTTTTCACAAATGTTTAGTCATATTTTTGTGTTGAATCAAATGTAGTTAATTTGAATTATTATTTTTAAGTTGTGGTATCTAACTTTTTATCAGTTTAAATTTCTACTTATATTATTAATTAATAAAAACGGATTTGTAAAGTATTTTATTTGTTAGATCCTATTTTTAAGTGATATTAAGACATGTAAATATTTGTAAAGGAAATTTGAATTTGTAAGCAAAGCTTAATTTTCGGATCCTAATTTTAAGTGATGTTAAAATTTAATAATATCTGTATAAAAACATTTTTGCTAAATGAATACATATAAAGGGCAATTTTGGAACTTCGCGGTCGGACCAAAAGATTGCGCTTCCAAGCCAACTATTAATAAAGATAATAGTGTGGTAATTTCAAAAGCTTCAAATTAGCGTATTCCTATTATATAGATACGAGCGTTATGGCACGTGTTTCGCGCGTGATGAAGGCATCTAAATTGTTTTTCTACACATTGTATTTGTTTAATATGTTCAAAAGAAAATGATTTTCACAAATATTTAGTCTTATTTTTATGTTGAATCAAATGTAGTTATTTAACTTTTAAGAAAATGGCTTCCATGACTATCAAAAATAACCCAATTTTTGAAAGTAATCCTGATCAGAGTTCTAGAGTTTCTCCTCACCATCTCAATCCTTCTCTCATTCCCTCTCCTCCTTCTAATCTAAAAGATAAGCCTACTGATCAAGATGAGGATGGCTTTCAAATGGTTAAGAATCGGCGTAGAAATAGTTCTGCAAAATCCCGGTTCTCTTCACATAGATCAGCTGTTATTCCATCGGATAGATCATCGGATAGATCCATGTCCTTAGGACAGAGATCATACCCTAATCCTCTCAATGGAAAATCAAGATTCAGCCAAGTACAGAAGCCACCAAGAACTCAACCATCTGCCACTTTAAACTCTACAAAGTCTGCGTCTTCTTGGGTAGATTTAGTCAAGAACGGTGGTTTCTGCAATAATTCTAATCTAAGCTATTCTGCCCCCATTAAACTGGGAGGTAAGAAAATAGTCGTCGTTAAGGAGGAAATAAGTAAAAGGACTGAGGATAAATGGAGTAACTCTATTATAGCTTATGTTTATGGAGCTCGTCCATACTATCATCATTTCACGAATTTTGTCTCTAAAACTTAGAACCCGGTTGATAATTTTGAAATTTTTACAAGAAACAACGGTTTCTTCATCATCAGGTTTTCTATGGAGCAAGACTGCATCAAAGTTACCCAAAATGGCCCCTTCTTTATTAGTGGCATATTAATTATCTTGAAAAGATGGGACAAGAATCTGATTCTTGATCGTGACCTTCTCTCTACCTATCCAATCTGGATTAGGTTGTCGGAATTAAACCTCAGATTATGGGATAAGGAGGCTTTTGCTGCCAATGCTAGTGTAGTGGGCAAACCACTTAAACTAGACGAGCCTACAGCTAAGGAGACCCGCCTCAGCTATGCCAGAATTTTAGTTGAGATAAAGGCCACAGACGAGTTACCAGATCTTGCATTAATATCCATGCACGATGGAGAAGCATCAAACAAAAAATCGAATATGAATTCATTCCTGCTAGATGTCAGAAATGTGCTTACTTTGGACATCTCTCAGATTCTTGCTCTTGGAAAACAATTTGGAAAGAAAAAGAGTCTTCTAATAATAATTTGGAAAAAAATTCTTCGGTTGATTCAAAAATCGAAAGAGATCATAATCAAGAAAATCAACTACTGGAAAATTTCTCTCGTGGTAATGATATTTCCATAAACAACTTAGATTCTGAAAACCATTTGCAAATTTCTAAAACAATTTGAGCACGGTGGCTCCAAAAGGAAATGTTGAAAAGAATCTTTCTGAAATGGCTAAGCAATCAGAGAGTATTATCCCACAAGTTTTTTCAAGGAAAAATAAGGCAAGAGCCCCAATTCTTAATATAGCCATGGATACTGATCAGCAAATGACCGAGACAGTTGCCTCCTCAGATCATGGCAATTCTCATATAGATAAAAACAGTCAAACTCATTACAATGGAGATTATAAAGAACAGTTCTTGCTTCCTCCCCCCTAAAGGAGAAAGCAATTTTAATTACAGACATAGTTTCTAATCATCAAGACACAGATTCAAATCATCAAATAGTCTCAAAAAATAGCATTTTAGAAAATTCTGCTCTGCCTGAATCCATGCTGGAGAACGCTGGATTGCTCTTCTCTTCTGTCTCCTCCTCTCCTGTCAAAAACAAAAGGAAAAAGGCCAGGAAAAAGTCTATACATGAAATTATGAATAAAAATACAGAAGACAATCCAGACCGCTCAACTCCTAATTCTAATCTTTTTGAGAAGAAATACATTATTAAAAACCCAAAATAGGAGGAATTTCTCAAAGTTCAGGACAAAAAAGAATGTAAAAGAAAAGGAGAAAAGGCTACTGAAAGCTTAGGAATAAGCAGCAAAATCTTAATTTAGCTGCTATTGTATCCTTTTAATATCCTTTTTATCTTATTTTATAATTATGAATATAATTACTTGGAATGTTAGAGGTCTTAACTCTCCTGAGAGGAAATTAGACCTCTCAAATTTACTGGTTTCATATAAACCATATTTAGTTGGCATTTTAGAGCACAAATTGTCAGATAAAAACATTGATCTGTTTAGGATGAGCACTTTAAATAATTGGCAGCTTATTCATAATAATTCAATGAGGGGAAATGGTAGGATCATTGTTCTTTGGGATCCTACCATTTGGGATCTATGTAATTTCACTCCCAACCTTCAATATATCCACTGCAACTTTAAAAATAAAGGAGACTTACAAATTTTTGTCGCATTTGTCTATGCCTCCAATTCTGAAAATGAAAGAATTCAGTTATGGAACTCTCTTGTTCATCTTAATACAAATATCTCTCTCCCATGGGTTATAATGGGAGACTTTAATACTATTACTAAAGTTAATGAAAAAAGAGGAGGAATTCCCGTCCCATTAAAAAACTGAAATTTTTCTCTAACTTTCTTATTAAAACTGGTTTGATTGAGCCTTCCATTAAGGGCAATAATTTCACCTGGAAATCAGGTGAATATAGAAATATTCACTGTAAACTTGATAGAATTCTTGTTAATAGATCTTTCATAAATCTTTTTTCTGATTTTAATTGCTACACTTTACCCCAATATACTAGTGATCATACCCCCATTCAACTTATTTTATCTCAAATCTCTTCAACCAAGAAAAATATTCCTTTTAGATTTAAGAATGGATGGGTTTATGACTCTGATACAAAAGTGTTATTCAAAATTGCTTTCAATTCTCCCCTAATGGTTCTGCTCAATTTAAGATCAGTAAAAAATTTCATCGTACTAAAAATAATCTAAAAGCTTGGAATTTTTTCAAAAATAAAAACAATAATGTAATTAACCAAATTAGAGAGGACTTTGTAAAATTGCAAAACAGTATTGATAAAAACAGCTCAGATAAAACTAAAATTAAAGAATTCTATCTTTTACAGAAAAACCTCTCCAGTGCCCTTCATGTTGAAGCTGCTAATATTAGGCAGAAAGCCAAAGTTAATTGGCTCTCAAATGGGGACCTTCCTACTAAATTCTTTTATGCTAAAATGTCTGGTAGGAAATATCATAATAACATAGGGAAATTAATCAATAGTAATGGAATGATTATTAATGATGCCTCTTTACTAGAGAAAGAAGCTATTCGCTACTTCTCTGATTTGTTTCATTCTGACGAGAACCCTTGCTCTTTCCCAACTATTTCTCCTAAGTTTATATTACACCCTAAGTGAGGAAATCCTTCTTGCCCGTATTTGTCTTGAAGACATTAAAAAAATTGTATTTTCTGCTAAGGATGATAAAAGCCCTGGACCTGATGGGTTTGGGGCTAAATTTTTCAAAACACACTGGGATGATATAAAAAAAATGTTATTTGAGGCTGTCAAAGAATTTTTCTCTACTGGTAGGCTTTTAAAAAGCATAAACCATACTTTCATAACACTTGTTCCTAAAACTAAAAATCCTTCCTGTCTGGGAGAGTACAGACCAATTGTTTGCTGCAATTTCTTATACAAAATTATAGCTTCTATTCTTAGTAAAAGAATTAAATGCTTTTTAAAATTTCTCATTTCTAAAAACCAATGTGCATTTACACCTGACAGGCTTATTGTTGAAAATATTCTTTTATCTCATGAACTTCTAAGGGATTTTAATCAGGTAGGTAAAAACAAAATGTGTCTCAAAATTGACCTACACAAAGCATTTGACAAAATTAATGGAAACTTTATTATTCACATGATGGGTCAATTAGGCTTCAATGAAAATTTTTGCAACTTAGTTAAGGAATGTATCTGTAATGTATCTTACTCTATACTTATTAATGGATCTCCTTGTAGTTTTTTACACAGTAATAGAGGAATTAGGCAAGGAGATCCCCTATCTCTTTATTTATTTGCTATTGCTATGGAATATTTTTCTTTACAAATGGAGAAGGAACTGATGTGTAGAAATATAAAACCAATTAACTCAATTATTCCTTGTATTTCACATCTTTTATATGTTGATGATCTATTAATATTTTTAAATGCAGTTGTATTCTCTGCAGTTACCATCATGAAAATTTTTGACAACCTCAAACAGCAAGCAGGTCTCCAAATCAATGAAAATAAAAGCAAAATTTTTTTTTTGCAAAGACTGCAGGAGCAAGATGGAAATCCTCAACATTTTAAAATTCCAACAGAGTGATCTACCTGTCAGATATCTTGGTCTTCCCCTCAGTAACAATCAAATCTAGGAAAGAGATTGTGCCAAACTTTATCAAACCATTCAAAATAAAATCAACAACTGGTCAAGTAAAATGTTATCTGCAGCAGGTAGAGTTGAACTAGTACATACAACCATCACAGCAGTCATGATGTACTGGTTACAATCTCACAATATACCGGCAAAAACTTTAGAGAAAATTGAAAAACTTTGTGCCAACTTCATTTGGAATGGAAAATTTCACAAAATATCTTGGAATACCATAACAAAAACCAAAGAAGCTGGAGGTTTGGGAATCAGAAACTTTTCAAACATTAATGAAGCATGCAAATTCAAACTTTTCTGGAAATTCATAGAAGGCAAAACATTACGGGCTGAATGGATGAGGTTCAAATATGTCAAAAACAAAAACTTATGGACCATGCCCATCAAAAGCCATTACTCATATGTTTGGAAAAAAATTTTAAATTGTAGAGAAATTGGAGCCAAGCTTATAGAAAGAAAATTTAAAGATGGTAAATGCACTAGTCTATGGTTTGACCCTTGGATAAATGGTAATTCTCTTATCAATTTATTAGGCTGGAACAATCTTTACTACTTTGGAAAAATTAACGCTTCTGTTGATAATATCATTCAAAATTCTACTTGGAATACACAAGCATTTCCTGCAACTTCCATCTTCAATTCCTCAATCAATAAAATTGAGATAGATTCGAATATTGATGAAGATGCTTGGTGCTGGAAATTATCTAAAAAGGGCAGTTTTTCTTTCAAAAACACTTGGGACTTTTTAAAAGGAAGGGAAATGGAAGTGGATTGGCACAAATCAGTTTGGAACTCAACCAATTGTCCAAAAATGGCTTTTTGCACGTATTTTGCACTATTAACTCGTCTACCAACTAGAGAAAGATGTGGAAAATGGAACAAGAACTCTGGAAATATCAATTGCTTTTTTTTGCAAAACCGAAATTGAAAACACTAAACATCTCTTTTTTGACTGCCCCTACTCAAGACATGTTTGGTTCATAGCCAAAAACAAGCTCAATATAAATCAAAACTTGGCTCTTCAACAGCATTCAATATTTTCAGAAAGCTTACAAACGCAGGAAAGCAGATTTCAACAAAGCTACTGTAATTCTTACTACAGTCATCTACTTCATTTGGAAAGAAAGAAATAACAGGCTTCATAACAAAGTTGAAACAGACAGCATACAACTTTGGAAAACTATTGAAATTGAATTCAACATCATTCTTCACAAATTCAGCAGAATCAACAACAGATCTCATAATATCTCAATAGAAGACAATTATGAGAACTTAGTTGAGGAATACTTACAAAAAGAGAACTCTGATAAAAGTTCTCAATTCCCTACTGTTGATGGTAATATAGTGGAGAAGTCAACAAATTTTATAGATCACAGTCCCTCAGATGAAGGTTGCTGCCCCACATTGCATACCAGAAATGATTCCTACAAGGGAAGTAATCAAAACTTCATTAATCTTTCTTCAAATTATAAAAAAAAATTAAATAAAAATCTACGTTATTCATTACCTGATAATCCTGAGCATCTGCTCCCTTATGACTGCCAACTACAAAGCAACATTGTTATACCCAATGTTGTTGTATCTCGAGATAAAGCCGTTAACAATTTCAAGAACTTATCTTATAAGGCTCATTTCAATGTCGCTAGCAAGGCTACTATGGATAACCTATCAAGCAACCAGATCTCAACTCGTCAGGGAAGTAACAAGGCTCTTAATTCTAATAATATTAGGATTAATAAGGGAATTTGCACTAATGAAAATATTTTTATACCTGATAATAGCAAGAGGAGCCGCTGTAACGCTGAGGCTAACAACAACTTTCCTCTACCCAATAACGAGCAAAGATTATGCAACTCGCACTACATCAGCAAGTTAAATAATCGGATTTATCACTTATCTGTTTGGAATAAAGGAGAGAGCAGCAACCACTATGCTGATACTTGCTTTAATTTTGCAAGGCCAGATCTTAAAAACACGTCTGACTTGATTCTCCCCGTTTCCTCGGATCTGAAGCTTGGAGATAATTATGGAAACAAGGAGAATAACCACAAGGATGCTACGACTAAAACAACTCGTCAAAGTCATTTTAGCCTAGATCCGGGAATCTACAGCCTTCGTGATAAAGAAATCAAGGAGTGGAGACCCCTTTAAGCTCTACTAATGGCTTCAGCGGGCCTTTTTCTTTGAGATTTAAGCAGAGTTTTCTCTGCTTTTGTTGCTTCGCCATTTCTATCTCGCGAGCTCTTGGAGGCGCTGCCTTGTTTTTTTGTTTTCTAGGGTTTGCATAGTGTTTGTATTATGTGGTTTCAGGTTTTTTGGTATTTACCCATTCCTTCCTTTGTACCATTCTGGGCTTGGCCCATTTACCCATTTTCAAAAAAAATGTAGTTAATTTGAATTTTTATCTTTAAGTTGTGGTATCTAATTTTTTATCAGTTTAAATTTCTACTTATATTATTGATTAATAAAATACGGATTTGTAAAGTAATTTATTTGTTAGATCCTATTTTTAAGTGATATTAAGACGTGTAAATATTTATAGAGGAAATTTGAATTTGTAAGCAAAGCTTAATTGTCAGATCCTAATTTTAAGTGATGTTAAAATTTAATAATATCTGTTCAAAAACTTTTTTACTAAAGGAATACATATAAAGGACAATTTTGGAACTTCACGGTCGGATCAAAAGATTGTGCTTCCAAACCAACTATTAATAAAGATATGAATAGCTTGAATATACTAATACTGTACCGCACATCATTAATACCGTTAAACTTCTGGTATTTTATATTTCAGGACAAACATTAATTGCTTTTTTTTATTAAGGTTGGGAAACATGCAATGAATATTCATGTTAAATTTTATTTTAACCGGGATTAGGAAACATTTTATGAGTATTCATGTTGAATTTAAAATAACGTATCACCAAAAATATATTCCTATTTAATAGTTCAAAGTGATCCTTCTGGTCCGAATATATGTCCGTAAATTTCATCATATTGTATACACATGCAAGGACTTGATTGTGCACACAAAGGATCTATTTAACATTTGTAGAACTATTAGTAAAGTTTCTATAAATTACATGTGCAAGTTTTGGACGATAATAGTAATATAAATTACAAGGCCAGTTTCAATCCTCACGTGATAATTGTAAAGTTTCTATTTAAAGTTGGGTTAATAAATTTTACTTTTGTTTCTAATCTATGCGTCTATAACTATTGTAACGGTTAATTGATTTAGGTATGCGTATTGTCTGCAAGCTACGTTGAATGTACTAAGAACCTTTTTAAATAATTTAATATTATCTTAGTTTTAGGCACATTCAACTTATGAATCCTTGAAGGATACGTATGAATACTTTTCTTTTTTGATTTCTAGACTAAATTTATGTGATAACTATGTATTTTATAAATTCTAAATGTCAATATTCTCAATAGAATATATCACGTTAACAATTTGTTTATGGGATAGTTAAATTTGTTTTATGTTAAAGAAAAAACTAATTCAATTTCATTAACAGGCCTTGCGAAAAATACCATTTCATTCTCATTTAATTTCATAAAAAATTCAAGTTAGAGATCCAAAAACCAATCAATAATTTTGTATACATCAAGGTGGTTCCGAATCATTTTGGGGCCATAAACCATGATATCAAAAGTTATAATGATTTACCGGATAAACAAATAACAAAAAGTTGAACATCCTAGCCAAGAGTTTAAAAATAATGCATAATGTAGTAGCAATCTTTAGTTGCTACAATTATTATTGACATAATGTAGTAGTTTTTAGAAGTAAGAGGTTCACCAGTCTCTTGTGTGCTGCTTGATATGTGATCAAACTTTAAAAAGGATCACTTCCACTTCCATCTAAACTTTGTACAAACTTGGACAAATAGGGTTATGTTTCACCAAACTATTTAATAAACCAACTAAATATAATTGTGCTCAATTTCCACCTATGGTATGTGTATCAAGGTTCAAAATTTTGTTTTATGTTTCCGCCATTGGTAATTTTAAAGTTTCCGGTTTCATTTTGTAAATTCCAAAAGTTCCATTTTAATTGTCGTTTTCTAATTCCAGTACTTTTTTTGCTTTAATTTGTTATATACGCTAATAAACATCCAATACTGGCATAAATTTATAATACTTTTTTTATATTACATATAAAATATGCACTTTAATTAAAAATCCATTGTGTAAGGTTCTGTATTGTTTATATGAGATTTTAAATCTTTGATCAATTCTGAAAATTTTGAATTTTTTATTATGATTCGATATAAATTAACAAAAGCATAACAATTTTTTCATGAAACTACATGATTTCTTCTCCATTTATTTATTGTCCCGATTAATTTGTTTTCTTTTTTAATTACTTTATGTTTGTTGTATTTGTTTAATTTTTTATAAGTTTTTTTCAATATTTGAAAAGTAAATTCGAAATTTAGACCGAAATCATAATTTTGAACGGATTCCGTTCTGGTTATGAACGGAACTAGAACGGAATCACCAGAATATCCGAAATTCCGCAGAAATTTTGAACCATGATGTGGATACATATTTGGAATAGGCAGATATGGTTTCATTTTCATCTGAAATTTACAGTAAGTGTGATCCGAACCTACCATTTTTACATGCGGGCAGGTCTTTACTCTTTAGTCAGCATCCACTGTTTGTTTTCTTATAATTTACATATGGTTTTTACTTCACGTTTCTTGTTAAGTATTTGGTCATAGTCTATGTCACAATATTGATAATTGAACTGCCAATACAGGCAAGAAGAGTATTAGTAGCATTGGCAGTATTAGTGAAGCTTCAAGCCTTAGTTAGAGGCAACATAGTCAGGAAACAAACAGTTGAAACTTTCAGGTGCATTCAAGCATTGATCAAGGTACATGCATGAGCACGTGCATGTTCAATTCAGTCAAAGAGAATTCATCGCAAATTGAGGTCACAGGCTGAAACAGTAATTGCTTTTTTTTCTTCAACAACTTATTGCAGTTGTTTTATATTCGAAGTTATGTTTGAAAATAGTATTGTTTGGTAATTGGTATATACAGGATCCAAATACAGTAAAAAAGGATGAACTGGTTAGAGCTAAGGTTTACATGCTTGTTAGGTCATCATCACTTAAGTTAAGTCTGACTCAGTTTACATTGTTTCGATGTTTGTATAGTTTTACGTACAGATATGTAGCAATTTTCCATGGTCTATAGAATTGACCATTTCTGATAATTTGGTCTTCAGTGATTATTTTTTGGGTTTCATTAATTACTA
Organism: Allium cepa; assembly: GCA_030765085.1. Taxonomy (NCBI): domain Eukaryota; kingdom Viridiplantae; phylum Streptophyta; class Magnoliopsida; order Asparagales; family Amaryllidaceae; genus Allium; species Allium cepa. Next base: position 567,039,813 of record CM060928.1, on the reverse strand, counting down.
GTTACCCATTTTTAATTATACAAATTGTAGTTTCTCTACTAGGGATAGGTTATTCTATGGACCATACTGGGTCCAACCGAGCAAAGTACACGCATGAACATGATAACTTATAATGGATTTTTTCATCCATTTACCTAATAGGTCCTCATCAACCATATTTATCAAAATTTGTTGGAAGCAGTCAAAAATTGTGCCCAATGAAATTGAATGGCTTATAAGATATAAGTGGCATTTATTCCAAAATGTTGCACTAATAACTGTAATGACAACCCTACTAAATATTAAAAATAAGAGCATTGTTATTTACACGATGAAAAACATTGAAAATCACCCAACTCAAAACACTGAAAATTGAATGGTAAAATCTTAAAATTACCCTGCCAAAACAATAACTCTTTGCTTACTTCTCATTTTTTGTTTCCATCTAAACCCGATAATTCAAAATTAATATTGTAATCAATCTTAAAGAAGTGGTAAAAATTGTAATTTTCCCTTTTCAAATATTTGATTATTTCTATTTTTCTGAGGTAATCTATTTTACATATAGTTTTATTATTTGTTTAACGTTGTTCTACTTCTTAATCTTCATGAAGTGGATAAATAATATCATAATGTTGCCGAGAATAACTACGATAGATGGAGTTACTGAGTAGAACTGTGGCATGATACCAAGGTTTAAAATTCCGGTATACGGTTCCGTTCCGGTCACTAGAAATTTGTAACGTTTCGGTTCCGTTTCGAAAAGTCCAGAAAATCCGTTTGAATTTCGGTGTTGGATCCATGGCATTGAACTCTTTATATAAACTGGTATAAATGCAAACACATACCTGCACGGACACAGTAGGTGTACATGCATGCATACTTAATTATCATACATGCATATAACTATATGAGCATACAACTATAATTACACATAACTAAAGACGATTGGTAAGTAGATATATAACACTCATTTTAATCCTTGAGCATCGCCACCATTGTGCAAACCTTGAAAGTAGCCCTGTGGTTGCTTTCAAAGCTCGATCTCGAAATGCACTCTGTACCTCCTGGTGCTTTCATCATACCTTCGCCACAGCCACTTGATTTTCCTCCACCACTGGAGCCTTTTGCTGTTGAACCTATACGCCCCTTTTTCATTCTCAGTTTCCTTTTTCCATTTATCTCCTCCTCCCTCTGCCCATGCTCGATATTTTCCGTTTAGCGGCTTTTCCTTCTTCTTCTTCTTTTTTTCTTCTTCTTTCTTTCAAGCTCAAACGTTAGCTCGATATTTTCCCACTTCATGCTGATGCTCAACGTTGAAATCTACAATTTCTCTTGCTCGATGTGACCCTAAACTCAAAAAAGAGCCTAAATGGTGATATTCGAACCTTCCACTTCCCCGCTGATGCAGTAAATGGTCGATTATATACATTTTTTTCTCATCGATCACCGAAAATGGTTTTTTAGACAAATTCCAGCCCGGTCGTCAACGACGGAACCGGGTCGGAACGACCGAGATTCCGATGTGCCGGACGGAATCTCCAACCATGCATGATACTGTTAAATGATGGTTTCAGGTTGAATTCTGGTGTCATATGGTAGTGTCAAATCAGTATAACAGTGACATACTTATACATGTAAATGGAGGAAAACTGCAAACAAAATGATGTCAGGTTGAGTTTGCCTAGTGTTGCCGAGTAAAAGTGAGCCTGCAGTAACGGTGAATGAGATTTGATAGTGCCTAGTCTATGCAGTTTGATTCTGAGTTGAGGCAGTGTACAATAGTGATTGCAGAAAGAATGTTGAAGCACTCATGCCATACAAGAGAATGAGGATGAAGACCTGTTGCTGCTGTGGTATCTGGCGGAGTTGAAGCGAGTAATCAAATGCCCGTTGACTGAATTATAGGCGGACTTGAAGTACTAAAGAGAATGAGGCTAGCATTATTAACATCAAAATAAATGAAGTGAATAAATACATGATGCTAAGGCAAGCTCGAAGTTGATGAAATCTGTCTGAGGTCGTTGTACTGGGAAGGCCGAGTTTGGTTGCAGACTTACAGAAGGAAGTAGGTGCAATAGTTTAGGACTGAACTGCACTGAAATGAGGATGAGGATGAGACTGCACTGAACTGCACTGAAATCTGTCTGAGGCTATTGTACTCTCTTAGTCTGCCCCTCCATCTGAGGGTGATAAGTTGTATTCAAACTCGGCTTTGTCACAAGGGTATCGTACAAATCCATCTAAAACTGAATAATGAAGATCGGATCTCTATCACTCATGATATCACAAGGAATGTCATGAAGTCTGACAATCCCTCTGGTATATAACTACACTAAACTAGAAGCAGTCCTCATTGTCTACGTTGGTAAGAAGTGCGCACTTATGATCAATCGATCCACAATAACCCACACACCTTCATTACCTCTCATCGACCTAGGCAATCCATCAACGCAATCCATAGAAATCTGCACTCGCTTCTATTTCGGAACCTCAAGTGGATGAAGTAGTCTAGCTGTCTTCTAGTGACTACCTTTAACCTGCTGGCAGTAAGCACGTCTACTCATAAATATAGAAATATCTCTCTTCATACCTTCCCACTAGAAAGTAAATGTGATATCATGATACATCTTAGTGACTCCTGGATGAATCGTCAGTCTAGAATGATGATTCTCTATCATAATCTCATGTCTAATTCCGTCAATATTCAGAACACACAACATTTTATTCATCGTCAAAATGCCTCGGTTATCCACCTCGAATCCCGACCACCTCTTCGGTGCGTCATCCATACTCACAGCCTTAGCAATCCTAGCAATACGAAGATCTCCAAGCTGACTCCCTTTTATACAGCTAATCAAGGTCGGATGGATCTCAACATTTGCCATAATTGCATACCTACTACCGAGCGCATCGACTGCGACATTAGCTTTCCTAGTTGTATATAAGATGTCTAGATCATAGGTAGCAAGAAATTCTGACCACATCGGTTGTCTCATATTTAGATCCTTCTACGTAAAAAGACACTTCAAAGATTTATAGTCCGTATACAACTCAAACCTCTCACTTAACAAATAATGTCCCCACATCTCTAACGTATTACCATCGCTAACAACTCCAATTCATGAATTTCATACCTCGCTTCATGCAGCTTGAGCTATCGACTAGCATAAGCGATAACCCTTTCATGCTGCATCAACACTGCACCTAAACATATTCCACATGCATTAATGTAAACAGTTAAACCCTCACCTCCATCTGGGACTATAAGAATAGGAGTGCTCGTTAACTTTTCCTTGAGGTTTATTAATGTTTGCTTGCATTTATATGTCCATATAAATTTGACGTCTTTCTTTATCAAATTACTTAAGCGAGAGCCAATTTACGAGAAATCCTATATAAATCCCCTATAAAGACTTGCTAGACCCAAAATGCACTAATATCATTTTTTATTTTTGACCTCTTCGGTCGTGAATGGCCACAACCTTAGCGTGATTAACAGAAATTCACTTTGCTGAAACAATATGACCTAAGAAGCAAACTTCTAAATGCTAAAAGTGACACTTTGAGAACTTCGCCTTCGACACATGCTCTCTAAGGATTTCTAATACAATCATTAGATGACGTATATGTTCCTCCTCCATTTTAGAGTAGACAACAATATCATTGATAAATGTAAGGACAAACTTATTCAACACATCTCAGAAAACCTAATTCATTAGGTCCACGAAATATGCCAGAGCATTAGTTAGGCCGAACAACGTAACTAACCACTCATAAAACTGTTCGGATCTAAAAGCTGTCAAGGGTACACCCTCCAAAGCCCCCTCACACTACAACAAACAGACCTTTATATTGTGTTTAAAGACCGCTGTTAAAGTCTTCTATAGCATTTCTATAAACGCCATAGATCAACAAGTTGTAGTAAGTGATAGATACAATAGCGTTTCAAAATTGCAATGGAGAACGCACTTCTAACAGCGTTTTTGTTGTCATCTTAGACTAAACGTACCGGTACAACTACTTTTCTATAGCATTTTGAAGCATGCTATAGAACATTTACATAGAGTTGTGTTTTAAGATACTAACAATTATGACATCATTTAATTGCTACAATATGCTGACATGTCATATTCTTATAGTGTCTAAAAACGCTCGAAAATATTATGCCAGCTGTAACGACCTGTAAAATATAACTGTTTAAATAATTGGAATTTTGTGAAATTTTAAATAACTAAATTTTGAATTTAAAATTTGATATTTGGAATATGTCTACTTTAATATAGCAAATGGTAAATTTTCATCAGATAATACGGAAGTTCAGTTTATTGTGTAATAATTCAATTTAAATCAGTTAAAAATTGATGATAATGAAATATTTCTCAAACCCGAATATTTTTACATAATAAAAATGTTTATCATCTTCTAAGTGAGACGTCATATTTCGCTTCGCAAAATTTTGACGGCTATTGCTCCATTTATCTTATTCTCGGCGTATTTGCAGCATTTTCAGTACCGATATCGACTTTTGATATGATAGTTGTATCGCTTATATCTGTATACTATTTTGATCGTCTCGTCGTGCCGATCTCTACGGTATATTCAATTCTATGTTTTGAAGTCCGGTACACAGCGGAAACCATGAAACGGTCATTCGTATTGGTTCCAAAATTTTAGCTTTTAAACTTCTTGTGACCATCAATTTTCAGATCGCTAAAAATAAATAGCCATCAGTCATTGAACTTTTATTTTCTTTGACCATTGACGTCCCACCATTTCAATAAAATCTTATTCGGTTCATACATGTCCGATCTGTTCATTTTCCTCTGAGATAAAATAATATATATATATATATATATATATATATATATATCAAAGTATGAATTCATTTTGAATCTGGAGCCTCATCTTTCCAGTTACTTTTCTTCATCACTGAATTCCCTCAATCTCTTCCCCTTTGCCTGAGCCTGCTTCCACACCCCATGGTCATCGCCTAGCCTACCCGAGCATCCCGACTGGCTGCCCACCTTCTCGGCCACACGCAAGACCGACCTTCCTTTCTTCTGCCTTGAACCCAACCCAACTTTCCATTGTCAGATTCCTTCTCACCCTACCCACATCAACCCAATCCCCCACCTCAAGTAAGCCCACAGCCCTCTTCGCCTAACACCACTCCAGACCCACGCAGCATGCAATCCAACCTTGTGACCCAGCTGCCATGACTACCAAGCATTCCTCCCCTCTTCTCTTCTATTGCTTTGAGATAGGTGAGAATATATATTAAAAATATATATATTAGTTTGTTTGAGTCAAAATATTATAAAACTGTGTATATTGTAGTATATATATGTTAGTACTTATAGGTATTATGTATACATTTTCCCATTTTATATATTAGTGTTTATAATATATGAAAATACAAAAGTTATATACCCGTGTGTTATATATATAGTATGTATAGTATGTACTTTTACTATACATAAGCTTTCAGTATTTTATATTATGAAAATATTATACACATTATATTGTAAATAGTAATAAGTGTTGTTTTGTTCAAGTCTAGAGTGGGGTATTACATAATATGTTTAAAAAGTATACATATTGGCTATATAAGTGTATCCATTAGTTATGTATATAAACTTATAATTTTATCGGTTAGTTTTATTTATATATATAAAAGTTTGTTATACTGTAAGCATATACATAAATAACAGTTTAGTTTATATATATAAAGTTAGATTTATTTTAAACCTGTTATATATATATATATATATTGTTTTTTTACTGTTGATGTTTAAAATATATAGAGAAGTTTAAGTTGATTTTTACATTATATTATACAAATGTATTTTGATTTTTGAGATATAGATTTTTGATTTTTCATATGTATACATTTTAAAATTTATATTAATTGTCAAGTATACATAGATTTTGTTTAAATACGTGTCTTAATTTAAATATTTGTTTTTAAAGAAAGTAAAAACAGGAGTACTTTTTCATTATGGACTTCTTTGTTTAAATAAGCGTCTTAATTTAAATATTTGTTCAAATACGTGTCTTAATTTAAATATTTGTTTTTAATTTAAGTATACGTAGATTTTTGAGGTCATCAGAGCAGAGTTTGTTCATCCAGGACTTCTTGCAGTTATTTCCTCAGATATAGGATTATGTTATCTTCATTATGGAGTACTTTTTCAGGATGATCTATTCTCCAGTTTGACACTCCTTATTCTTGTTTAGAGCCTTCAGAGTGGTCTCTATATTCAGCAGATCCTCTTCAGATCAGATGCTTATTCACTTCTTCTGTTTCAGTCTTATGGAGCTTTCTTATTAGTTTGAGTCATCACTTAGTGCTTTGTTTTTTCTTTAGTCTTTTTGGTACTTCTAACATCTTACTATCGGGCGGTGGCCATGCCGGAGCTTGATATTGAGGTGCGATGGGTGGTGGCCTTGCCGGAACTCATCTTAGGAGTACCTGAGATTAGTTATATGTATATTTGGTTTTGTTACATGCCAAGCATGTTGGCCGCTCCTTATGTCCGTGATATATATATTCACATGTGTGCTCTCCTCTATGCACAGAGGATCACACATTTTTCTCAAAAAAAGAAAGTAATAAAATAACAATATAATTTACTCTTCATTTCTATTATACTAATATGGTTCTGATTCGTTTTATCAATTCCTCATTATCAGCATTGTTCGTCGATTCGTGCCAATCTAGCTTTATTTTGGATTCGTGCTTGGATTTGCAACTCGTTTCATTTGTCGAATCTCTCTAGCCTCAAAAGGTGAGCAATCACTCACGATTAACGTTCTTATATGTATTAAATTTGATTTCAACTGAAACAACAATTGAAATACGCTACTGCTAGTTATTTACATTGTTATATATATGCTATTATCTGTATCTGTTCACCTGTGACATATGACACCATTATCTGCTATTTATATTGATGATATATGCATGTTATATTATTATCATATCTGTTATCACTCTGCAAGTTCCCTGTTAGCATAGAATTCCTTATGGGTTGAAATGATACATACCTGAACGATCTATAGAATAGGAGAAAATCGTTATGGGTTGAAATGATAAACCCAAGCGATTTTCATTGAATTAAATTTGGGATTGCGGGTTGAAATGATATATACCCGTATATATTTAAGTTGCGGATCGAAATAATAAATATACGTATCACTTGATCATATGATAGAAAATTATATACAGACACCATGGTCAATATATGTATATATATATGTGTGTATGTGTGTAGATTTTGAAATGATTTCCATGGTTTTGAAATTGAATTTATTTAAGCATTATACTTAAATAAGTTTGATTTGAAATTTATTAAATTTGGGATTTTAAAGATATGATTTTGTAACTTGGTTTTTGGTTTAAAAGTGACTTAAATGAATATTTCAAATTTACATAAAATTGAAATGGTATATTCAATTGTATTTAAATTTGGAATCTGAAGTTTTATTTAAATGATATTGGATTTTTATTTAAGTGAATATTTCAAACTAAATAATAATGAAGTTAATTTGAGATATTAAGGAAATTATCAAATTTAGTTTTGAAAATGTGGAATCCTTAAAGTTTTGAAATATATTGCAATTGAAATGGTTTATTTTGTGGTTCAAATATGTTTCTGAAATCGATATAATTTGGAATGGTTTATTAAGAAACTGAATTGAATTAAAAATTGATGATTTGAGATTTGATTAAATATGAATTATGGAATTCGAGTTGATTTGCAATTGATTTGTGAAATTTGAGGAATCTACTTTATTATATAAATTATTTTTGAATTATATTTAAAACTATTTTATCTTTTACTTTATAAATTATTTTAATATCAACTATTTTAAATATAAATCACTTTTAATATAAACTATTTTTAATATAAACTATTTTAATATACTAACTATTTTAGTATAAACTATTTTAACTTATAACTCTTTTATATAAACTATTTTACTTTATAAAATATTTTATAGTATATATGTGTGTATATACTATTTTAATATCTAAAGTGTTTAGTGGTAGAAGTTATGCTTTCAAAGTTATGAATTTCAAAGTATTATGTTTTGAAAATGTATAATTTCAAATGTTTGGTTTCGAAAGTGTTATAACTTTGAAAGTGCTATGATTTTGGAAATGGAAATATTTGAAATGGAAATGATATCGTATTGATATGATATTGAAATGGCAATGATATTTTTGTTTTGAAGTATAAACTATTTTGAAATGACTGCGGTATTATAATAACGATCGGTTGTTAAAGAGATCGTGATCGGATATTATCATACTCTCTGTCAATACTGAAAACCACTTTAACAACGGTGTATGCGGTGGAGATTTCAGAATGAAATAGGATGGTGGCGACATTCTATTGAGATATATACGTGGACCCGACTACCGTGAATTGGCATAAGGTGGCTAAAACAGGAGCGATTCTCGGGACAAGTGAGGTCATTCCTCCGATCGGACACATTCCTTCGATAATATATTCTGACTTTGTGATTGATTTGGGGGCCACACTTGATTTTTACATGGGAGTGTGTTCCGAGGTGGGCAGTAGTGGCTGTTATGCGTTACCACCAGCCCGGATGTGTAATTGGTATATCTACCATGGCATTGCCTAGTTATGCCGTATCACCTACCTTAGCGAGACCACTACGAGTTTATTTTATACCATGCCTATGGAGTGCCCTTTGATGACACCCAGTATGGGGGAGATTATAGTACGGTATAGACTATGTGAATATATAAAATGTGTTGAGGGGGATATGGGTAACGCCTTAATGCTATTTCAATAGTTTTCTTTACTTTAGACATTATTTTAATAGCGTATATTACCACATAGTAGATAGTTTAACGTATCCTTAGAGGATTTTATCCCAAACATCCTTTGAGTTACTTGTATTTCAGTGATTATTTCACTTAGAGTTAGATTTATTGATATAAGAATGTTAATCCTGACTCGAGTGTTTTGTGTTTTGCTTTACGCTCGGGTCAGACTGAGTCTACTAGTATTCGAGACTTACCTTTGGAGTTGGAGCTTCGCTTGGAGATCCATCTATCAATTCTGCTTTCGGTTATTCAGTTGATTCCAATTATGTATTCAGATTTTGTATTTGGCTATTGTATGAGACATCTATGTATTCGAGGCCTCTTTTGTATCTTATTTAACTCTGTTATATATATAGTAGCTTCATGAACTACTATTTTTTGTTTCCGCTGAATTATTATTATATTACTCTGTGTCTGTGATTCTGTGATTATTTTATTTACTATATACGCTGAGTTTTGCCAAATTTAAATTAACAATTTGATATTTTGAGCAATTTAAGTTTGACATGTGTGGATGCGAATGGTTGAAAATACCATGCTGTTATATGTGGTATCAGAGCTTTGGTTTTAGGCAAAACTCAACATATAAGGCAAATTTAATTACAGAATCACTTTCGTTCGAGCTTGAATTTCTTCCTCTTTGATTCGAATCTCCTTTGAATTTTGGAACGTTCCCCTCGGTTTCAAAATCCATTCTTGTTTCTTCCTATTCATATTCTTCTTGATTCTGGAGCATCCCATAGCTCTACTGTATGATTTGTAAAGGGGTGAAACTCCTTTACAACGCGTATCGGTTCATCGAAGATTTCCGTATCGTCGGTTTAGATGCTGCTATCTCTTGCGATGCTCGAATTCTATCACTTGAGATCAAATGTCGATTTGCCTCTGGATTCTGCATCGATCTTATTCTTGAATCCACAGTTGATCCGGTTAAGGTTGCCCATGATTAATATCAGTATATCCATCCTCCTATTTTGAAATTTAATTATTTTATCTCCCGCTCAAGCCTATCCTCTTAGCTAGAATTTGCTTTGATTAGGGTCCCCTTGAATTTGAATCCCTATCATCGCTTTGAAATTCATTTTGTATTATCGAGCAAGGGAGTATATTTGTAATTAATATTAAATTGTTTTATATATTGTGTTATTTGAGTTGTTAATGTTGATTTTTATTTTCGATCGATTCGTCTGATCAATGCTATCGATATGAATTCCAAAACACTTAAAACAGAGCAAACTAACACAATATTGTTTCTAAATTTAGTAAATTAAATAAACTTTGTATGATTATATTATATAAGTATAATTTTCTGAAATTAAGTAGTTAATGGAATTGGTTATGATAATATTTGATTTTAGTCTACTGTCTTATAAACCATTGATTTTTCCAATATATAAATAAATGAATATACCAAATATAGTTTATAATTTGATTTGGAATATAAATGAATTTAAATTGGGAATTTGAGAATTTAATTTTTGGTGATTCCAAACTTTGGTTTTAAAGTTTTAAAATGCACATTATTTATTGTATTTTCGAATAGAAATCGTTTTCAAAGAATCTTTAAATGTTTAAATCAATGCTTTCCTATTTTGTCACTGGAAAATAATTTCGGTGTTGATGGCCGCATCATCGACATTCATTTTTGAGTTTCAGAATGGAAAGACAATACTTTAGCCTTGCTACAGTTTTGTTTTGGAAAATGAATTTGATTTAAATTTCTTAGGTATGACTTGATGTATGATATGTATATAAGTATATGATTTTTGTTTTGATTTGAAAGTGTGTATATATATATTTATCTCTAAATGGTTTGAAGTAAAACTGGAAATTAATTCTTAAATGTTATGTTAAAGGATGATTTCAATTATAAAATAAAGCTAAATCTTTGAATAAATATGTAAAAATTGAAAAAAATATTTGAATTGGGAAAATTTTACTTGTAAAATACTCAATTACATTCCAATATAACTTGCCTAAATCATTCAGAAGTTGAATATGTAATTGAATAATTTATAATGTAAAATGATGTTAAAGGAATTTATAAATAAATAAATAAATTTGTGTGGTTATAATAAATGTTTTATACTTAATTATGATTATAAAAATGTTAATTGAGGTAAAATAGAATAATAAGATAATGAGTAGGTAAGTATAAATTTAGGAATAGTTAAAATTGAATTATAAATGAAATTAACTTAGGTGAAATCAAATGAATTAAACCAAATTGTTGAATATTAATTTGTTTGAATTGAAATTTATATGGTTTTAAATTAATCGCTTTATTTTATATTTCCAATCTATTTCTTTCCGGTTGTTTCTATTCTCCTACCTCGTTCCATTATGGGGACAAAAAGTTTTGAGCGGGGAGAGTGTAATGGCCCGTAGTATTTAACTGTTTTAATATTTGGAATTTTGTGAAATTTTAAATAATTAAATTTTGAATTTAAAATTTGATATTTGGAATACGTCTATTTTAACATAGCAAATGTTAAATTTTCATCAGATAATATGGAATTTTATTTTATTATGTAATTTTAATTCAATTTAAATCACTTAAAAATTGATGATAATGAAATATTTCTCAAACTTGAATATTTTTACATAATAAAAATGTTTATCATCTTCTAAGTGAGATGTCATATTTTGTTTCGCAAAATTTTGACCGCTATTGCTCCGTTTATCTTATTCTCGGCATATTTGCAGCATTTTCAGTACCGATATCGACTTTTGACAGGACAGTCGTATCGGTGGTATCTGTATGTCGATTTGATCATCTCGTCGTGTTGATCTCTGCGGTATATTCAGTTATGTTTTGGAGTCCGATACACAGCGGAAACCATGAAACGGTCAATCGTATCGGTTCCAAAATTTTAGCTTTTAAACTTCTTGTGACCATTCAATTTTCAGACCGCTAAAAATAAATAGCCATCAGTCATTGAACTTTTAATTTTCTCTAACCATTCACATCCCACCACTTCAATAAAATCTTGTTTCGGTTCGTACATGTCCGGTCTCTTCATTTTCCTTTGAGATAAAACAATATATATAGTATGAATTCATTTTGAATCCGGAACCTCATCTTTCCAGCTACTTTTCTTCATCGCCGAATTCCCTCAGTCACATCCCCTTTGCATGAGCCCTCTTCCACACCCAATGGCCAACGCTTAGCCAACCCGAGCATCCCGACCGACTGCCCACCTTCTCGGCCACACGCAAGACCGACCTTCCTTTCTTTAGCCTTGAACACGACCTATTGTCAGATCCGGCCATACCCTACCCACATTAACCCAACCCTCCACCTCAAGTAAGCCCACAACCCACTTCTCCTAACACCACTCCAAACCCACGCAGCACACAATCCAACCTTACGACCCAGCTGCCATGACTACCTAGCATTTCTCCCCTCTTCTCTTCCGTTGCTTTGAGATAGGTGAGAATATATATTAAAAATATATATATTAGTTTGTTTGAGTCGAAATATTATAAAACTGTGTATATTGCAGTATATATATGTTAGTACTTATAGGTATTATGCACACATTTTCCCTGTTTATATATTTGTGTTTATAATATATGAAAATAAAAAAGTTATATACCCGTGTGTTATATATATAGTATATATTTTTACTGTACATAGGCTTTCAGTATTTTATATTATGAAAATATTATACATCTGCTATTGTAAATAGTAATAACTTTTGTTTTGTTTTAGTTTAGAGTGGGGTATTACATAATATGTTTAAAAAGTATACATATAGGCTATATAAATTTATTTGTTAGTTATGTATGTATACTTATAATTTTATTTTTTATTTTTTTTATATATATAAGAGTTTGTTATACTGTAAGCACATACATAAATAACAGTTTAGTTTATATAAATAAAGTTAGATTTATTTTAAACTTGTTTTATACTAATATACATATACATATACACATACATACATACATACATACATATATATATATATATATTGTTTTGTTTGTTGTTGATGTTTAAAATATATAGAGAAGTTTAAGTTGATTTTTACATTATATTATACATATGTATTTTGATTTTTAAGATAAAGATTTTTGATTTTTCATATATACACGTTTTAAAATTTATATTGATTGTCAAGTATAAGTAGATTTTGTTTGAATATGTGTCTTAATTTAAATATTTGTTTTTAAAAATAGTAATAAAATAATAATATAATTTACTCTTCATTTCTATTGTACTAAGATGGTTCTGATTCGTTTTATCAATTCCATGTTATCAGCATTATTCGCCGATTCGTGCCAATCTAGCTTTATTTTGGATTCGTGCTTGGATTCGGAACTCGTTTCATTTGTCGAATCTTCCTAGCCTCGAAAGGTGAGCAATCACTCACGATTAATGTTCTTATATTTATTAAACTTAATTTCAATTGAAACAACAATTGAAATATGCTACTGTTAGTTATTTATATTGCTATATATATATATATATATGCTATTATCTGTATCTGTTCACCTGTGACATATGACACCATTATCTGTTATTTATATTGATGATATATGCCTGTTATATTATTATCATATCTATTATGACTCTGCAAGTTCTCTGTTAGTATAGAATTCCTTATGAGTTGAAATGATACATACTCGAATGATCGGTAGAATAGGAGAAAATCGTTATGGGTTGAAATGATAAACCAAAGCGATTTTCATTGAATTAAATGTGGGATTACGGGTGGAAATGATATATAACCGTATATATTTAAATTGCGGATTGAAATGATAAATAACCGTATCACTTGACCACAAGGTAGAAAATTATATATAGACACCATTGGTCAACACACACACACACACACACACACATATATATATATATTGAAATCAGTTTCAAAAATATATATATTGAAATGATTTCCAAGGTTTTGAAATTGAATTATTTAAGCATTATACTCAAATAAGTTTGATTTTAAGTTTATTAAATTTGGGATTTTTAAGATATGATTTTATAACTTGGTTTTTGGTTTAAAAGTGACTTAAATGAATATTTCAAATTTACATAAAATTAAAATGGTATATTCAGTTTTATTTAAATTTGGAATCTGAAGTTTTATTTAAATGATATTGGATTCTTATTTAAGTGAATATTTCAAACTAAATAATAATAAAGTTAATTTGTGATATTAAGCAAATTATCAAATTTATTTTTGAAAATGTGGAATCCTTAAATTTTTGAAATATATTGAAATTGAAATGGATTATTTTGTGGTTCAAATCTGTTTTTGAAATCGATATAGTTTGGAATGGTTTATTAAGAAACTGAATTGAATTGAAATTGATGATTTGAGATTTGATTAAATTTGAATTTTGGAATTCGAGTTGATTTAGAATTGATTTATGAAATTTGGGGAAGCTATTTTATTACATAAAGTATTTTCAAATTATATTTAAAACTATTTTATATTTTACTTTATAAATTATTTTGATATCAACTATTTTAAATATAAATCACTTTTAACATAAATTATTTTAATATACTAACTATTTTAACATAAACTATTTTAACTGATAACTCTTTTATATAAACTCTTTTACTTTATATACTATTTTATTATATATATACTATTTTAATATCTAAACTGTTTAAGTGGTGGAAGTTATGCTTTCAAAGTTATGAATATCAAAGTATTATGTTTTGAAAGTGTAAAATTTCAAGCTTTGGTTTCGAAAGTTTATAACTTTGAAAGTGATGATTTTGGAAATGGATATATTTGAAATGGAAATGGTATCGTATTGATATGGTTTTGAAATGGAAATGATATTTTGGTTTTGAAGTATGAACTATTTTGAAATGACCGTGGTGTTATAATAACGATTAGTTGTTAAAGAGACCGAGATCGGATATTGTCATACTCTCTGCCAATACCGAAAACCACTTCAACAACCGTGTACGCGATGGAGATTCCAGAATGAAGTAGGATGGTGGCGACTTTCTATTGAGGTATATACGTAGACGCAACTCCCGTGAGTTGGCATAAGGTGGCTAAAACAGGAGTGATTCTCGGTTCAAGTGAGGTCATTCTTCCGATCGGACACATTCCTTCGATATTATATTCTGACTTTGTGATTGATTTACTGGCCACACTTGATTTTGATTTAGGAGTGTGTTCCGAGGTGGGCGGTCGTGGCTGCTATGCGTTACCACTAGCACGGATGTGTAATTGGTATATGTACCATGGTATTGCCTAGTTGTGTCGTGTCACCTACCTTAGCGAGACCACTACGAGTTTGTTTTGTACCATACCTATGGGGTGCCTTCTGACGACGCCCAGTATGGGGAAGATTGCGATACTGTATAGACTATGAGAATATATAAAATGTGTTAAGGGGGATATGGGTAATGCCTTAACGCTATTTTAATTGTTTACTTAATTTAGAAATTATTATAATAGCGTATATTACTACATAGTAAATAGTTTAACGGATCCTTAGAGGATGGTTATCCCAAACATCCTTTGAGTTACTTGTTTTTCAACAGTTATTTCACTTGAGTTAGATTTATTGATATAAGAATGTTAATCCTGACTCGAGTGTTTTGTGTTTTGCTTTACGCTCGAGTCAGACTGAGTGTACCAGTATTCGAGACTCACCTTTGGAGTTGGGGCTTCGCTTGGAGATCCATCTATCGATTCTGCTTTCAGTTATTCAATTGATTCCAATGATGTATTCAGATGTTGTATTTGACTATTTGTAGAATCGATTTCACCCTAGAGGGGGGTGGTGAATAGGGTGATACTGTCAATTACAAGAATTTATTACGGAAGTATATAAAATGATTTCAACACAGATATAGAAAAATAATAGCAGCACGGATAAAAGCAGAATAAAAACAGAAAATAGAACATACAGATTTACCCAGCTTCGGCAAAACTCTGCCTACGTGTTGCCCCCAAGGTTTCTATTAGAAATTAAGTAGTTATACGCTTACACATATAAACTCGCGACACCCGCTATCGACTAACCTTAACTTTACGCTCAAAATCCTGCCACAACTCAGCCATTGAGTTACGAATTCTCGAACTACACCACCATAGTTCGTCCCCTAGTCACACGACTAGAAATTACAAAAGTTTAAAGGAAAAAAAAATTAAAAGCAAAAACCCTGATTTAAAAATTAAAGCCTAATTAGAAGTTTAAAGAAGTCGACCCAATGTTGGCTTAAGAAATTAGCTCGTTTCCTTTTTCTTTTATTTCCTCTGTATATTCCTTCGGCCCGATGTCTTTGCGATTATGGCTGCTTCCTTTTTGTTACTCTTTCGTTCCTCTCTGATCAAATTAGGGTTTTGGTGGAATTGAGATGATTCTTGATTGTAAGTCGATTACTATGGGTATTACTTTGATTTGGGTCGGCAATCGACCATTTCTTCACTTTGCTCTCGGCTGCTTCAATCTAAGTCGAGATTAATGTAGTAATTTGGTACGTAATTTTCTTTTACTGATAATTGATTATTCACGACTTTGATTCGAATTGAATGATTATTCTTTTTGTTGCTTGAACTCAAATGATCTTTTGGCCGATGATGTTAAGGGTTTATATATGGTTCGATTCCCTATTTTTTCGTTCATATTTTTCATACGAATTCGTCTAATAATTTTATGCTTGGCCGTTTAATATTGTTTGAATGCTGGTGATTTTTACTGACTTCTTCAATTTCGTATATTATGTTTACTTGCTTGTCGCAGCTTTGGTTTCGACTTCGTTGGCCACCACGGTGTTGAATTCTTTGCCTTCGGTCAATTGATATTGTTAAAATTTAAACTTGTTTGATTTCCTTGATTGACTTGCAACATGACATTAACTCTGTTCAATTGCTCACGGCTTCGACTTGAATTCTTCCACTACCCGACTTCGGCTTTGATAAAACTATTAATTGTTGTTCCATGATTTTTAACTTATGTGCATTTCTGACACTACTCGGTTACTTGTATTGACTGGTTCGATAATTCCTTCTATTCGATCCCGTACTTGAATGTTTGCACTGTTTCGTTTGTCTGATTGCATTTGGTCTTGCATATTTGTACATGTCTGAAGCATTTTTGTATATATACTTGAGTCTGATTCATGATACTTGTGAAGCTAGTGTTCATGTACATTTGGGTTTCACTATGCACTGCTTGACTCGAAGTCTGGTTACCTTTATATGATGATCATCACACCTGCATTGTGTATGTTGACGTTGCTTTGTGTATTCATATAGTCTGGTGGCTTCGTGTATATGATGCATGTTGAATTGTTGTCGATTTGTGCCTATTAGTCTTCACAGTGCATTACCCACATACATATCCATGTTATATGTCGCAGTTGCATTGATTTGTGTATATTGTAGTCTTGGTCTAGTCTGGTGCTTGAATTTGTCTCAGTCTTGAACACTACATCCCCGTATATGTATGTGTGTTGTTGATTCATTATTCTGGTTGATTGCATTGGTTCATGTATATGTATACATATGTCTTGTTGAACTTGTAGCATATCCAGCTCGGTTGTCTCGACCACATTAGTTTTATCTGTTCTACTTGAGTTTGCCTTCATGTACAGTCTTCTTGACTTGATTACTTGATACAGACTTGTTCTCTTCATGGTTCACCACTGTTGCATTGACTTTATACGTATTGTGCTTGTATTTTTGGACTGCACCTGTGTTGAATCCAGCTTTAAAGCTCGGGTTTGACCTAGCGTTCGTGTCATGATTTTAGTTGTATTTCACTTGAGTTGAACCCGACTTTTAATTTGGGTTTGACCTTGTGCTCACCTATCCCTGTAGATTTATCAAGTTTATATCGGTATGGACATTCTTTTAGCATGTACAGTGATACACTGTGCATGTCACAAGCTGTTCATGTTTGATGAATTCAAAATTAAATGATGACGGACAACCAAAATAACTAAGGCAAATAATATTTTCAAAATTACATTTTATTTTACACTGCAAAAATATTTCATTTTCAATTCTATTGCGTCAGTGTATAATTTTGCGGATAGCTTAGATGCTGGTTCAATCCGGAATGGAGTTGAAGATAAATACGAGTGAATGAATGATATGTAGTGAGGTGCTAATGAAAATGAAAATTGTGATGTAGTCAAATTTGTATGTTTGAAAATTGTATATATAGTGAGAGCTCAAATTTGTACTATTCAAAATTGTAATAAATATTTATTTAAATAAAATATCTGTTTGAATTTAAATTCTGTGTTATTAATTTTATTCGGCAAATATTAATTTAATCTGTGAAAATAAAATAGTACATTAACAAATACATTTAAATGAATATATATATATATATATGTTTATTATCATCAAACAAAAAGCATATGCTCGCATATTCAGTAATCTCCCCCTTTTGATGATAACAAACATATATTTAAGATTTTGAATTTATTAAATGTATTTGATTATTCAATTTGCTCCCCTTATTTGAATGCTCCCTCTCTACACAAAGCTCCCTCTTCATATATGCATAAGAATAAATAAAAATATGAAAATTAACTTAATTGCATATAGAAAATATAAAATAAAACATTTGAATTTTTTTTTCTCCAAAATCTTAACCTTTCTCTCCCCCTTTTGTTATCAACAAAAGAGTAATAGTGTTAGAAAAATAGAGATCCATCGAAGTGCAATTGGTTCTCCTAAGATCCATCGAAATCCAGAACTTAAGCCCTCAACATATCCTCTAGAATACGATTCAGCCTTTCTGTTTGTCCGTCGGTTTGGGGATGATAGGCTGTACTTAAAATCAATCTTGTACCTAGTGTTGTCTGCAGGGCCTCCCAAAATTTGCTGGTAAAGATTGGGTCATGGTCACTCTCTATACTGATAGGAACTCCGTGCAACCTGACGATCTCCTTCAGGAAAATCTCCATAAAGATGCTGCAGTCCTGGTTGCCTTAACTGGGATATAGTGGGTGCTCTTGATCAGTCGGTCTATGATTACCCACACTCCTTCATTTCCTTTTCTGGTCCTTGGACAACCGTCGAAGAAATCCATCGATATCATTTCCCACTTCCATTTTGGGACTTCAAGAGGCTGCAACAATCCTGTGGTCTTCTATTGATCACCCATTACCTGTTGACAGATCGCACATCCATTCATGAAAGTAGCAGCATCCTTCTTCATGTTCGGCTACCAGAAAACTCTCTTCATATCCTTATACATCTTTGAGATCCCTGGATGGATACTCAGCTTGGAGCGATGACTCTTTGACAAAACTTCATGCTTCAGATCCTTGATATTTGGAACACAAATTCTCCCATTGATCCTAAAAATTTCTTGGTCATCAATCTCAAAACTGAAGCACTGACCATTCTTGACTTTCCTAATGATTGCTGTCAAACTACTATCCGATCCTTGCTTACTTGCAATCCATTTAAGTAGAGATGGAACAACTTCCAAAATAGCCAAAACTGCATTTCTACTCAAAGCGTCCGCCACTACATTCGGTTTCCCTGGAGTATAAAGAATATCCAGATCGTAAGATGCCAAAAGTTCTATCCATCTTTGCTGCCTCAAATTCAAATCCTTCTAGGAGAAAAGGTATTTTAAAGGTTTATGATCTGTGAAAAGCTCGAACTTCTCTCCCAACAGATAGTGCCTTCGAATCTTCAGAGCAAAGACGATGGCCAACAATTTCAGATCGTGCGTAGCGTAATTCTTCTCATA
This sequence comes from Allium cepa, assembly GCA_030765085.1. NCBI lineage: Eukaryota > Viridiplantae > Streptophyta > Magnoliopsida > Asparagales > Amaryllidaceae > Allium > Allium cepa. Next base: position 567,020,270 of record CM060928.1, on the reverse strand, counting down.
TGGCTTCAACTGCCTACTCGCATATGAAATCACTTTTCTATTCTGCATCAGCACTGCACCCAGCCCTACTCCACAAGCATCGGTGTAGACTTCGAACTTACTCTTACCATCAGGAATAGCTAGAACAGGTGCACTGGTCAGCCTTGCCTTCAAATCCAGGAATGCTTCTTCACATTTGGGCGTCCATTTAAACTTTGCTCCTTTCCTAGTTAATTTGGTCAAGTGCGAAGAAATCTTAGAGTAGTCCCTAATAAATTTCCTGTAGTACCCTGCCAAACCAAGAAAACTGCGGACTTTTGTAGGAGTCTGTGGTTGCTTCCACTCTTGAATAGTCGCTACCTTGGCCGAATCTACAAAAATACCCTCTCCAGATACGAGATGCCCCAAAAATCTAACTTCCGACTTCCAGAAATTGAACTTCAAAAACTTAGCCTTCAGCACATGCCTCCTCAAAGTCTCCAACACTATTTCCAAATGTCGCTTATGCTCCTCCTCAGTTTTGGAGTAAACGAGAATGTCGTCGACGAACACGAGCACGAACTTGTTTAGCATATCTCGAAAAATACAGTTCACCAGATCCATAAAATAAGATGGAGCGTTGGTTATCCCAAAAGGCATAACCAGCCACTCATAAAAAGAATTGGGTCCTCTGACTGCAGTCAAGGGTATACAATCTTCAGTTACCCTTAGCTGGTGGAAACCCGAAGCTAGATCCAACTGGGAGAAAACAGAAGCTCTATGGAGTTGATCAAAAAGGTCATCTATACAGGGCAAGGGATACTTATTCCTAATAGATACCTTATTCAACTCCCGATCATTCACACAGAATCTCAATGATTCATCTGACTTGGTCACAAAGACTATAACAGAACCCCAACTAGAATAACTAGGCCGGATCAAACCTCTTTCTAAGAAATCTTGAGTCTGCTTCACCAGCTCTTCTCTCTCTCTCGGTGCCATCCTTCTACTAGGTTGAACAACAGGTATTGCTCCGGGAACCAAGTCAATCTGAAACTCTATCTCCCGATGCGGGGGAAAACCTTTAACTTCTTCAAGGACATCTGGAAAATCTTTGACCACGTCGATGGATTCTACGCCTTTTGGAGGTGCCTCAATTCCATGCAGAAGACTACTCAAGTGAGCTCCAGAACTATCGCAAGTCACTTTTGCAATCCTTTCCAACTCAATTTCCAAAGTTACAGTTCTCTCTTCACAAATCAAAACAGACTTATGCTTGTCCAACCAATCCATTCTCAGAATAAGGTCAAATCCCTTAAAACCCAATACAAATAGGTCGCAAGAGAAACTATGGGATAGACAAAAAATTCTTAGGCCTCTACAAATCTTATCTAACTTGGTCACTCCCCTTATAGGATTAGATACAAAAATAGGTCGGTCCACAATACTAGGGGGTAAGATGAAAATTCTCTACTGTATCCAAAGAAATAAAACTAAGGGAAGCATCAGAATCAAACAAAACTCTAACAAAAATTCCATCTAAAAGCAAAGTACCTTCTAGAATGCCTTCGCCTTTCCTATTTGAAGAAGCTGACGGTCCTTCTTGAATAACAAACGCCTTAGTTGGCTGAGCTCTCTGAAGAAGCGGGCAAGCCTTCACCATATGCCCTGGCTATTGGCAATTGAAACAAAGACTTCTGAACCATTGCGGAAACTTGTCCACTCTGATGCTGCTGCTATTGAGCTCTACTTCTGGGACACTACTTAGCCAAATGACCCTTTTACTGACACACATAATACTTCCGAGCTCCATTAGTTCCTCCCTGTTTCTCTTTGCCTTGCTTCTTCCAATTAGGGTTGAATTTCCTTTTGTTCGGATTGGAAGAAGTTCCACTCGATGCTGCTACAGATGTCAGGGGTTTCTTATTCATAAGCTCCTCATACCTCAATGTCATGTATATCAATTCCATGAATGATCCCTTAAGATGTGTCGTCGTCTTCTCATGGAACTCGGGCCTCATACCAAGTACAAACATCTCATTCTTCTTGAGGGGCATTCGATAAAACTAGGTCCATAGCGAGATAATTCATTGAACTTAGTCTCATATTCAGATACCGACATACTTCCTTGCTTCAGATCCAGAAAATCTATATAGAAACGAGTCTTACCAGCTGTGGGCATAAACTGTTCCTCAAACAGTTCCTTAAACTTGCTCCAAGAAATACAATCCTCTGAAATATTTATGGTAACTGCATCCCACCATGCAGTTGCTCCTTCTTGAAGTTGCCACGATGCCATCACTCTCTTTTGCTCATTTGACAGATCCAAACTCTTAAAAATTCGCTCACACGAGCGTAACTAAGCCTAAACTTCAATGATGGACTCCGTTCCTTTAAAAGGCTTTCCTCCCAGATTGGTGAAATCTTTACACAATGCAGCAAAGCTTACTCGAGGCGGCGTTGGATTTACAGCCTCGCTAGCATCCGAACCTCTTCCATTAGTGGTCGTCGTGCTGTCGACACCTCTGCCTCTTCTTCCTTTAGAACTCATGTTGGCAACCTGGACAAGTAACCCAACAATTAGATAGGTATGTAGATATATAAAAATTACAAGTACGCGCTCTCAAGATAGATATTACTCCAAAGCCTAGGTATTATCTCAACCTAGCACTCTAATACCAACTGTGACGACCCGTCTTTCATTCCAAAGAAAGACGTATCATCATTAAGAAAGAAATAGTTAGAAAAGAGAATATATAGAAAGAAAGAAACAAGAATATCAGAATCTCATAGTGGAACGGAAAAATATATTATATCACATAGATATTACATAGTCATTACACATCAGAGTTTATACAACATGACATTTGACTGTCGTGAAGACTTGTCTATCCCTTACATTCCAAAAGGCAAATGGATGGTACTAACATAGCGGAAATAGATATATATATAGATACGCCAAGTCTCCTGCTCCAAGCCTTTCCAAAATTCTTTAAGCCAGCCTGATCACTTGGCTACTCATAAAAAATTTGAGTACCCAAGAGTTTAAGAAAAAACAAAAATAAACATTGGGTCAGACATGGGTCTGGTGTGAGTAAAGGGTTAAGATGTTTAACTTGAAAAACCTTTGAAATAAAAGGTATCTCGTAAGACTTTCTGCGAATAAACACGGACAAGTTTTTACCTTACGATAACCAAAACATTTGATAGGAAATCTGGTTATATTAAAATAGTATCTAGGGTTTTCAAATAAATATTCACATAGCCGAAATTGTTATATTATTAAATTCGAGCATACATAGGTATACAATCAAGTTCGAGATCACTTATTGGAGATTGGATTCCATACAACAGCAAGGCTATTAGGGTACTGCCCGTCACAGTACGTGGTCTAGATCACTGTACCGAGGATCCACCCTGATCCCCTATAACACAAAACTGGAGCTACCCCTTACTGGATAGTCCGAATAAGACAACCCCGCGGTTGTGGCCAACAACCGCCCACACAGCCGAATAAAGGGACCTCTAGACAAGGGAAAATCTTATCCTACTTGGGTGCTACCCACTTAGCCTTGCGTGCACCTCCCCTGTTTTAGCCATTCCCGGTTGATGAGGCTTGAGGCTATGATTACCTTTTTAGAACACTTATCTTGGAATGCTCATCGTCCCCCAATAACGATTGGTTGATAGCATTCATCCATTCAAGTTCGTTCCGGGTTCGAACGAAACCGAGGACACTATCTCCGTTACACTAGTTTTGGAATCACCCACAGAGTTAATGACAAATAGCCCTTGCACTCTGAATCTTTATCTTGATCTTCACTTGGGATTTCACGACCTATCGTTTAACTCGGATCGATGTGGTTTTCAGATAACAAATTTGATATTCGATCTCGGTCACATCGAAATCCAAACATTTCTTTTTAGGCCAAGTTGTTTAAGTGAAATAATTTAATTCAATTAAGAACTTTGTATTCACAGGGAAATTCAACACAGATAAATAACTCACATTTATCACAGCTATATCCAAGTATTGCACATTACAGAACATCACAGATTAACATACTATAAATATTAATCAATCCAAACATTTTATACAATTAATCATCCATATGCAAGATTTATTAATCCCATAATTATAATTAATTTACTTAAATAAAAATAAATTAATTACTTATGAATTGATCTCCTAACCCTGCTTAATTAATATTAATTAATTACAAACCATTTGTTATTATCTAATTAATTAATGAAATTAATTAATTATCCCTAATTACTTACATTAATTAATTATCTCATAATTATTAATTAATTAATCCCTTTGATTATTAATTAATTAACCTAAATTACTAATTAGTTAATCCTTAATTACTAATTAAATAATTAATTAGTTTCTCTTTTTAATTACTTCGTTAATTTAATTAATTTTTAATTACCCAAGACCTTAATTAATTTTAAGATAAACCATTATCTTAATTAATTACTTAATTATTATTAAAATCTTATTTAATAAATCTTGGAATTTATTATTATTAACATATAAATTAACTTAAGACCTTAAAGTTAATTAATAATTAAAAACATTTTACCTTTTTAATTAACTACTTAATTACACCATTTTAATTTAAGATAAACATAAGAATTAATTACAAATAAACGGCATTTAATAAAATATCTTAAACTTAATTAATTTTAAACAATTTATAACTTTTAACTAATCCCAAACTTAATTAAAAAATTAATTATTTAAAGAATTAGTTAAGAAAATGTTTAACTTGATTCTTTTAAAAAAATTAAACTGCTAATACAAATTACCCGAGCTAAACCCAGTAGCAACCCGAGCCCAGACTCGTGAAACTCTCTTTCCTTTTTTAAAAAAAAAACTTTGTTATGGTTTAAAATTTTAAAACTGTTAATATGCAAAACCACTCGCGAACGACTCGAAGCCAAACTCGGTCCATGACCACATTCCCCGAGCTCTCCCCCGCGGTAACCTCTTCTTCTGCAATCCCACTGACACACAGATACGTATGCACCTGCATACCCCAACTTCGATGCTCCGGCCAACGCTGCCACCTCCACCATGTCGACGACCACCTCCCCTAACAGTCCGGCCACTCAATCCTAAAACAACTGAACCGGAGAACCAAGAATCACCTCGACCCGTCGCCTCAGGTCAACAGACCCTCTGATACTCCGACCTAAACATCGCTGCAGACCCACGCATCGATTCCACCACCTCCGAACGAGTACGATGCTCCGACGTTGATGAACCAGCCTCACAAACCCAAACGACCAACATAGGTTACTGAACCCTAAATCTATGTCGTGCCGCCGCCACGGTGGTCGATAGAACCACCTACCATTTTTTCTGAGATCGTCTACCTCCAGGCAAGCTTCAGCCACGATCTTAAGACCCAACGTCCTCCGATCACCAGAAAATGCCCAAAACAACGTTTTTGTTCAACCCCAAAATTCTCAATTGATACTTACATAAAAATATTGATTTTTCTTTTAGAATTCATGATTTTTGAAAACAAATCAGGTGATGTAAGTGAAACTTGAAGTCTTACTGGAAATTTTTTTGATATGTTTTAGGTTTATCTGTATTTCTTGATTTTCCAGAAAAATTCAAACTTATTATACTTAAAAATATTTTTGAAATTAAGATCTTGTTAATCTAAATACTTTTTGTTTAAAAATCATCAAAAATAATAAATTTGAGGAAGAGAGATTGAATATATACTTTGGTTTAACCTGTGAACTTAAAAAAAGATATATATATATATATATATACATGCATACATATATATATACATACATATATATACATACATATATATATACATACATACATACATACATACATACATATATATATATATATATATATATATCCAGACATGCACATGATAACACATACATATATACATGCAATCACATTTATACGACCATGCAAAGCATATTCCTATCATAACATTCAAGGATTATCACTTGCAACAATTTTTTAACATATTTAAGTTTTCAAATTGTTAGTTCACTCACCAGATATTGAAACAGAGAAGCCTGGGAATATTTTGATTTTGAAAACTGGAAAAACAGCAAGCTTGAATTCTTTTAAACTGGAAACTTAGTTGAGTTGAAATCTTTAGCTTGTTGAGATGATCTGATCTGTTTAGTTGCTTAATGTTTTTGATGATCTTTGCTTTAATCTAATTGAATTTGCTTGATGTTTCAGGAGTGAAGTTTGTAAAGAGTTGTTTGCTTGATTTTTTTTCTTGTTTGTTTATAGGTTTTGAAAAAGTTTGAAAATGAAAACAGAAAAATAAAATGAAAGAGTAGAGAAGGGAAGAGATATATATATAACCTGATTTTAATTTTTTTTTAAATGAAAAGAAATGGAATAATGTGACACTTGTAAAATGGCATGCTACTAATCTTACATTTGTTAATTTGCATGTGTTAATTATTTTTAATATGTTTTTATATAATTTTATATTTTATTTTCTATTTAATTTAATATGAATATGTGTTTTTATGTTTTTTTTATATTTAAACTTTACCTTTGTTTATATTTATAAAATCTTTAGGAAAATGATTTAAAACTAATTATACTCTAATAAATAATCGTATATACATACACCAATTTTTAAACCCAATTTATTTTTAAGATATTTATCTTTTGAATTTCAAATTCAAATTCAAATTCTATTTAAAATCTACTTATATATATACATACATAAACAACACATAATTTATTTCACTACAAGAAAGTATGTTATTAATAACGCCATTCGATAACGCATTATTCTATAGTGTTATTGTTTACGCTGGGCTATTTACTTTTTTTCACTTTATTTCTTCTCTTCTGTTCATACTTAACACATAACGCTTTGGCCAAAATATCCCTCCCAAAATTTTCGTCTCCCTCTCAAAATGCTTATTCAATTCGTCTTCTTCCCAAAACCGAGATAACACTTATTCCATCCATCTCCCTCCTAACCACTCATCCCTCTTCATCTTCGATCCAGCTCACTCCGCTCATCGAGCTTCGCCATTCTGAATTATATGCGTCCCGAACCCTAAATCATATGCTTGGATTTCTAGTTACATTCCCTCCTAATCGCTCATCGCTCGCCATCTCCTATCTTCGATCCAACTGGCCATCTCTGATCTGTGCTTATTACACTTTAGCAGTTTTGAATTCGACGCATCAAGAACCCTAAATTATCTACTTAGATTTCTAGGTTAGATATTTATAGTTATGTTTATTAAATGTATGAAATTTCTGGTTGTTTGTTTTTACTAACCGATACCACCCATATCATTGTGCAGTAAACAACGACTATGATTGCTCCAATCAGTTAAATTCTGCAATGGAGTTGAGATTCGGAAGCTGAGATAGAATGGCCGCTAGGCAAGTAAATACGAGGTACCACTCGATGGCTGTGAGAGGCTGTGAGCTGCATGTAGACCCACATACAGTTTCAAAGAATAGCTTCATTATCCCCCCACCGACTATTATCAAAGTAGAGCATGTTCCTATCGATAAGTACATGGTTGGGAAGAAAGAAAGGAACTTTTCGGGTTTTGTGCCTGAAAATATATTGTTTGTTATTTATTATTATGAACTGATTATTCGTTTGTTGCTTGGTTTTTATATATCGATCAGAAATAGGTGTAGTTGGAATACCAAAAACCGAAGTTGCAAACTGGAGATATTTGCTGTAATGGGTATCGGGTATCGTTTTGTGTAGTTGTACCAGTATCCAAAGGGTGTACATCTGCCAGATAAATGCCAAGGTAAGAATTGTAATTCCCCATGTCCTGCATATATTGAAATAGGGAAGGATATTTATTTATTGTAACCACTAGACATGCGTCATTTGGTAAAACTGTTACGATAAGGATACAGACGTAGTCTGGATTCTTAAGCATTAGATGCGGACAATATTAGTCAAACTATTGTGCTTGATGTGGACATTAAGTTATGCAATGGCTTATAGGAAATGACCTTATATTTTATGGTATGTATCAAGTAAATTCTTAGATTTGTGATTAAATCTCATATGTAAATTTTTTAATTGAAGCGTATGCTTTAGTTAAAACAAAAAATGAAGCGTAAGCTTTTAATGTTTTATGGTGATAAGGAATGGACCGTTGTGCTGATGAAGTGATTCCAGCTAGTTGGGAAAACTACTTCATAGTTAATAGTAATAATTGTATATGTAATTTTATAGTAATGTATAATTTATGAATTATGAGTAGAAAAATACGGAAGTCCAAAATTTATGCCGAAAAATAAATAGATCTGAACCTCTAACTTGAATGTTTCAACTAGAATTCACACTGAAAAATAAATGCAAAAACCAAGTAGTTTGCTCAGTTTATAAACTAAGCTTATGCTCATTTTATAAACATAGCAACCACTTTGTTTTTAACCGAGCTTAGCCTCAATTTTAATGGAACAAAGGCTGATACGTTAATAATTGTAAACCGAATAGTTAAAAATAAACGCTGATAACTGATCACTTTTTATAGAGCTTGATTGCATTCAAAATTTGTGTTAGTGGCTCTATAAAGTCATAAGTATCAGGAACCTTAAAGCATAAAAACACCTTTAATACTTGTCAGTTATGATATACCCCTTAAACTACTTGTCGTAACAAATGTTTTAATGTTCTACTATACAAAATAAAGCACCTTTCTAAGTGAAAAACATACATATATCTTTTGTTGTTATAGAGGAGAGCTACAAGTTTATAATAAAAGTTACCCGAGTTTTTGTCTTTTACTTTCAATATTATTTTGTCCTTAACTATCATTTTTGTAGAGATCATTTTCCAGCGCTTTGATTTGTGCAACATGTAAAGGTGGTTATCTTTGTAAACAAAGTAATAAAGCATGATTATTACCGAAGCTTTTTGTAGATATTTCGTCTTTGCAATAACAATCGGATCAAAACCATTGCTACGATAAGGATGAATTAAAAAAAGATTAAAATTCTTTTTCCAAAAGATCTGTTACTGAAATGTATGTCTCCAAATCTTGACAATGCATTTAATTAAAAAAAATAGTGAGAACGAGTATCAAATGGATGATGTTATAGAGTTAAAATAATACATGTATATTGTTATGTTTTTGTTGGCATCTTTTGAGCAGTGACCTCCTTATTGCTATATCATAAAAAGTGGGCACGTTGCCGTTACTTGGAGATCATTAGGATCGAATTTACATTTATTGATCATAAGTCTTTTGTATTTTATAGTATTTCCTTCATGCCTAAGGATGATATATATATAATGTATGAATTTAGATTACTATGGAAATATTTCATAAATTGCTCCAGCGGAAGACATTTTCTATCAGTGCTTGTCTTAATTGCTTGCTTCTTTTAGCTATGTAGTGTAGTAACAAACTTGTAGCTCTTTTAGCTACTCTGTGTCAAAATGATTGCTCTTTCAGATATCAAGTAATATACCAAATTGATTTTTCATAGAATTGGATTAAATCACAAGGTTCTATATTGTAATTTTACCATCTTTTGGTATATATGTAGAATGGATTACATACACTATTGTTGTTGCCTATATCTTAAATGTCGCTTTTATAATTCTTGAGCTTGATCATGGTTTATTTTGGAAAGATAAAAGGTTTATTTTTCTGTATTGCAATGTTTCGATTTCTTGACTCAATTAGAATTTTACAAAGGCATTTTGTGACTGATTTTCTTTTGAAAATTTATAGTAAATTTACCGACATATTTAGTGTGAACTCGTTTTCAAAGAATATGAGGTAATGACCATCTCAGCTAAAACAATGTTATAATAATAATAAAATTAACTAGATTATAAAATTTAACTTTGTGTATTAAATTATATAAAATATAAATAAGCTTATAAAAATAACTAAGTTGATAGTAACAATAATAATTTAACTAATGTTTATAAAATTAACTAAGTTTGTAATACTACTAATATTAATAAAATAATAATAATTAACTAAGTTTATAAAATAACTAAATTTATTTATATAATAATACAATAATAATTACTAATGTTTATGAAAATTAACTAATTTATATGTTATCTTGTTGACTATTTATTTCCACTCCCTTCTTCATAGAATGAGGAACTCATTAACTTCATAGAAGATGCCCTCCTTTCTTGTTGGTTTTCATAACATAGAATGTACACAGCCTGAAACTAGCAGCTAATTAGTTCTGGATAGTTACTCGCATTACACATGCTCACTTGATGTATACAAAGCCCAAAAGGAAACAGAGGAAAAAAGGTAATATGTGTACTGACATTTTTACCTGTGTTAACTTCTTGTGCGCTGATATTTTGTTGTGCGTGTTTTTTTCCAATCATGTATGCTTTATTTTCTGCAGGTGGGTCTGATTGGACGCAGGAGGGATTGCCAGAATTCCGAGCTATCGGTAAACTTTGAATCCAAAACGTTGTGTTTAATAAATTTGTGTTGTCGTCGGCGTCCAATTTTACATTGGTCTCTTGTACTACACGACCTTCTTTAATGTGATATTCATCTTTTTAATCTACTTACTGCATCATTTTATATATCTTCTTATATGATTTCTGTCTTTTTTTTGTTATTAATTAGTCATGGTTACTTTAATGAACAAACTGTTAATTACTTGGGCTGCTTGTATGAACACAACTACCGTTTTGAGCATGTCAACAACTGCACAGAATTGGCTCCCTTGTTTGCAAAAATGTTTTGAGCATGTCATATTTTGACTAAATTCTCATGCTAATTTAGCTTAAACTCAGTCGACTAATCATCTAAATGCATCTCATATATTTCTGTTGGTTTTGGCATGTTGCATCTCATATATTTCTGTTGGTTTTGGCATGTTGCATCTCATATATTTCTGTTGGTTTTGGCATGTTGCATCTCATATATTTAATGATTAGCAACTTCATTATTTTTTTTCTTTTTTCAACTTACAGACTGCAAATCCAAGAACAAACAATAAATGCAAGTTAATGGATTTATCGGGAAATGGGAAAGTAGTTTCGATGGTGAAGGTGAAGGTGAAGATGTAGTAGGTGGTGGGTTGTTAAAGTGAGGCTGATGTTGATGAATTGTTTTGTTTCAAAGCAGTTTTGAGCTTGCTGTGTTGTAGGAAACTTGGTTACAACTTACATATTGGCTGCAGTGTGGTGATGTTATAGGCTTCGAGTTTACTGTTGAGGAGTTTGCATAGTAGGTGATGAGGTTGCGTAGGAGGTTGGGAGAGGGATGGTTTATGTTGCTATAGTAGTTTTGAATAGGTAACAGTTGTGAGGGAAGTGTACTTGTTGATTGAAGTGTATTGTTAGTTGAAGTGTTTCTGCAATTTGGGTTTAGAGTAGGGGGAAAGTTGATTGACTTGTATAGTTTGGGAATTGGAATGTTGTAGGTTGTTTTAACATTGAAGATGTTATGATGTTGGGTATGGTGAAGGTTGCAATGTTTGTTTAGTTGTTGTAGGTGATTGCGTGATGGTGATTGTGAGCTGAAGGCAGTTGCTAAATTGTCGTGTTAATGGTTGCAAGTGTTTGGTGGTTGAGTGAGGATAGTCGTGGTGCTGGTTGGAGGAGGTAATGCATGAAGGCAGCAAGTTTCTTCAGATTTGGTGAAGCAGTGTTGAAATTGGTATAGTGAACTGTGTGGATTGGAATGGTTCAGGCACATGATGTCGTTTAGGATACGGGAGTTCTGGTGATGTGTAGCAGGGCGGAGGGAGGTGGTTTGGTGAATTTGAGGAGGCAGTTGACAGTGGGAGGAAGTTTGTACACTTATTAAATTGACATTATTTTCTGTTTCTCTGTGTTAACTTGGCTGCAGGCTTATGTTTTATTCAATGGTTATGCACTTGCTTTAATGTTTGTACACTGTAATGAAAAATATATCACATTTCTTTCTGAGAATGCTCTTGTGTTATATTTGTTGATTATAATCTTTATTCATTTATGAAGATTTAGTTTGATTGCTATTATTAAAATGTAATATATAGGCATAGCTCTTGACAAGTGTATCTACGATTTTTATAGGGCATATATGAGCTATGTAATAAATATTTTATAGCGGCAAAATGGTGTTATAAAGATTTCCAGTTCCGTTGAGATTTAGCTGTATTATAGCGGCTATATTGAGCTATTGAATTAACGTACCATAGCTGCGAATTTGCGTTATAAAACTAAGCTCAACCATAGCGGCATATTTTGTGTTATAAATATTCAACAGTTTTTTATAACATGTCGATATACAGCGCTTATCAAACCTCTATGGTTGTGATTAATAGCGGCTATATGCCGCTATAAAAGACACTTTTTGTTGTAGTGTTTGTTCGAAAAAGAATAATTTTGCACATTTTAAATAATTTATAAAAGAAGATTATCACATTATTATTTGCCTAAAATTCTAGGATATCACAACAATCTTTTCTCTAATTCCTTAAGATTATTTTTCTAAATATTTCAAGTTTGAAATTTCTTTTAAGTTTTTCATAAATCTATGCTATGATACCAAGTTGTAACATCCCCTATCTTGAGGCTCGAAGCTAAGCACTATAGATGCTACGTCATCCATAGTATTAACTTCCGATGGAAAAATACGGTAATGTTAATGGTATCCATAATATCAGAAGCACTTGAATATGAAATAAAATCATCGTAGATTAAAGCTACTTTTCTGATTACATTCCAAAACAATATTTCATATTCAAATTACATAATCCCATAATCGATTCCTAGGTTTTGATCAGATATAATTAATAAAAATCACGCCAAGAGTGACATATGAAGATGCCCCCTTGGACAATCAGAGTACTAAATAGATAATCGATCCTAATACAACACAGTGGAAATAAAACAGTTCAATATATATAGCTAGCTTTACCGCTTACGCGTCTTCGGAAAAGTTATTCGTCTAACCTACTAAACATATAAAACCTCAAATCTCAAGCTATTCAAATCATATTTTGAGCACCCGAGATTTTAAGAGGAAACATAAACTTAGAGTCATACATAAAGCTTGATGTGAATAATCTTATACATCTCAGTTCTTTGATATTAAGTGAGACCACGTTACTTAGCAGAATGGGTCTCCCCTCACCAATGTCCCTTTTAAACATATCTTTTGCAAATCAAAATCCTACAATCAAACTGATTAAAGCAATCATAGTAATATCATATATACATATAAATCAGGTAATAAATGGACTATTTGTGTGAACAATATAGTTTTATTTGGCTAACTACTAACCTTTGGCTGACTCGGGCCTACTAGACATAATAACTAATCTAACTTCTATTGGACACACATCTGGACAGTCTGTCCCTAACTTACTTCTCCCAGGATCAACTAAAGCTAATGGTTTTGCGGACTCACCAATAACCTATCTTTACTCTGTATATTCATTTCTGTGTGTAACATCGTTTTATTCTTACCTGTGATAAAGAGCTACACATTGGAATTTTGGACTTATATTAGCTAGGGGCAACTAACTAAAGTATAGGGCCAACCCTATGCCAGTCCCATCCGGTATTCTAATATTTGAGTCATTTACTTAAGGTTAACTTCCCATCAAATTTTCCTAGAAAACATTTCTTTCAAATTGATTTAACCCTTTAAATCATTCTTAAACAAGGAAAATATACTCTTTGCATTACTCAAATCTCTTTGCCATGTAATATATACTTTACTCATAACAATTTTTATGAAATATATTGAGGGTTATCTATCCCTCCAAAATAAGTAAAACCCCTTTCAACTTAAAAGATCTTAGGTCATAAAGCCAAGGCAAACCATTCGAAACATTTGCTTAAAAACTGTAAACAACCCTTTCGAATCCATTGAAAGCACCTCTTTCAAAATATATTAATTACTATACCTTGAAACACTAGGCCGAAAGGCCAAAATATTCCTTTCAAAACCTTTATAACAACCTTTCGAAATCATTGAAGGTATAACTTCGAAACTTATAAACCTGAGACATCCTCTTTTCCAAAACTCTTTAAACTTGCCTTTCGAAAGAATTTGGAAACCTTCCATTTAAAATACCTTAAGTATCTTTCGAAACCATTGAGGAACCTTCCCTTCGAAAGGTTTATTATATACCTTTCGAAATCAATAAGGTCCTTTGCTTAACACAAGTTTGAAAGCATTGGGTTCAAGTTAAAGCTGTGGGACGTAGTTTTGAAACCATTCAAAAGCATTTTATTCAAAACCTATGGGTTTACCTTTCAATTGGACAAAGGATCTTCAAATAACTAGGTCCGAAGCACTCTTTCAAAAGCAATTTTCTAAGTAAAAGAAAGTGGAAGGTTTCGACACTAATCCTTTCGAAAGCATGGAGAAGCGACTTCTTATTTAAAAGTGAAAGCACTCTTTCGAAACCAATGTTTAAAGGCAACAACGGCCTCAACTGGGTCGAAAGGTAGAATGCAACAACGAGTGTTTCAGCTCTGTAAAAAGCTTGTTTAAAACAAAGGCGGCAACCTCATTCGAAAGCTATTAAAACCCTTTCGAAACCATTCTTTTGAAAACAAAGCAAACGACATCTCTTTTGAAAGCAAAACAAGGTCTCGACCCCTTCGAAAGCACGTATCGGCCCTATACCTTTCGCCTATCTCCAATCCATTACATACCAAGGCATTGCTACCATGTATATTGGTTTTGAATATGATGGAGGCTGTAGTTTGAAGTTGAAAGGTAGTTGCCGGGAGTGGCAAAACAACAAACCATTACAAAAACCGAATTTTTACTTTATAAAGTAATATCTTTCCAACTAACTTTCTTATTTATCACTATATAATTGGTTGTCGATTTCTTTTCCAAAATCTTTTCTAAAAGTATTGCTGAATTTAGTATTTAATAATTTAAAACATTTAGCAATTCCCCTACTCCTATTTTAAACATACGAGACATTTAAGTCTCATATCTTAAATAATTTTATATACTTAATAAAACACTTAGGAAAATTCTCCAAAGATTCCAATAAATTACTTTTTATATGTTTTCTAACATATTTAAATTTCTGACCCAAAGCAAATATATAATAGCCGAATTTAATCTAAACCTAATTTAACCATTTTCTTCACCAGAAAATTCATAATAAATCCTCAATAATTTAGAATTTTATAAAACTTGAAACCCATCTCTAAAATAATATTACTCACCTTGTATCAAAAACACAAGTCATTTGGATGTCATTTAATAGGTTTTCCCAATTCTTATCATAAAATCTACATGAAATAGCCTAAATCATCAACAAGCATATATATATATATATATATATATATATATATATATATATATCCATCAAAACAATCAAAACATGGAAAATCATTTGCAAAATAAACACAGGTCTTATCTAGAAACCGAAAGCTATATATAAAAGGAGATGTAATCTATTATTCACTTTTAGCTTGTGTTAAAGTGGTTGAGATTTACTCTAGAACTAATATGAATAAACCTCTTTCTTGAAATCTAGTTTATCTTCCCCTTTTCTTCTTCTAATGTTGGATGGCCTTGTTCTTATGTAAGTTTTTATTTGTGAATGTGGTAAATGAGAATAGCTTAAGGGTTTAGGGTATATGTAAGTATATGACCTATTCCTATCTTGCCCTTGTCTTATTACTTCTTTATTTTCATTTGTTCATTCATTAAGGTATGGCTATCTTATAATGTTACAAATCTCAATCCCTTAACCATTTTGACATTTTCATTATTCTATTCAATTATCTAATTAAATCTCCTGAATAATGTTACTTAAAAAATTAAAGGGTGTTACATGTCCTCCTGCATAACAACTCATATATATATCACACACACACACACACACACACACACATATATATAAATAAAATTCAAAGGTAGTGAGAAATCCTGCCGAATCCCGCTAACTGGTTCCCTTGCATCATAAATAGTATATAATCATATAATATGGGTCATCCTCTCTATGGGCGGGAGTAAACCCAAACCAACTGATAAAACAATAAATCATCAAAACATCCAATTAATCATTTTTACCAACTATATAACATACTAGTTAACCAAAAGAGTGAGTTCAACTCACCATTATTTAAGTTGCTGCTGAAGCGTTCTGGTTCCATCTAAATCCGAATGACGTTCGAATCCGATGTTAAAATTCTACAAGATTAAATCTCTGCCAAACCAATTCCATAACATAGTATTTGATGATATGATTCTAATGCGAGTCCTTACATTTAATTTGGACCTAAAACGAACAAGTTAGCATGTTTAAATGATTTACGAATTTAAATAATATAATAACCCTTAATGACAGTCATTAACAGTTAATTACCCTCGCTTTAGTCTCGTTTAAACTTAATCCCTCTTCCTCTACATCTCTTTCTCACGCGAACCCTAGGCCAAACTTCACCTCATTGCCACTGCCACCTCAGTTCACCAAAGACCACTGCGTTATCACCACATGCTCTGCCGTCCTCGACAAGCCCACGCCCAGAGCATCGACCACCATCGCTACCTGAAGCTCCCTTAAAACCCAAAAACACGATCACCGATCAACCCCCAAATTCCATAGCCATACTTGACCAAACGCTACCAAACTTCTCCAATGCCTCGCCCAACCATACTCGACGTTTCCTCTTCAGGCCTTGTCGACCAACTTTCGACCACAATGCCGAAATAAACCAAAAATCGAAACTCCTCTTCCCAGGTTCAACTGGCAACTCCGGCTACCCAAGACCACTTCGCAATGATACAACCGTACACTAGCTTCCCCTAGCTTAGACGAACATATCTCTAGTTGACGACTTCACCCAAACATACTTGGATTAGTCCTGATCGATTATAGCCGTTGGATGGAGATGATTTGAATTTAAGAGGAAAATAAATGGAACGTAATTTCTCTATTCAGATGCATGCTTACAGAAGATAGCTTTTTAAAATGAATTATAATAATTTAAATTCCTTCAATTATTTTCTACGCATTTCGACCTCGCATGACCACACGTTACGTCCAATCGTCATGAAATTTAACGACATATTATAATTCATCGTTATAGATCCAGTGGATCTAGTTTCATCAAAATCTAAGACAGTCCTTTGAAAGACTATTTTCACACGTTAATTAGAACGATTATTATTGAAATTAGTTTATTCACTTTTAATTCAAATTTAAAAGTTTACTATTTTCAATCCTACTCAAATAGAATTTAAATCAACTTTCAAAATCATTTTTATTCTCATAAAATTCAAGATTTAATTATTTAAACAATTCCAAATATTCAAATAACCATTATATTTGAAATACAAGTTATTTAACTTATAAAATTACTTTTCAATATTTAAAAATCAATTAAATATCCCAAATTCGAATGATTGAATTCTAGGTCGTTACATATATGGATCACTAAACCGCATATCTACAAATGTGATCTCCTTTAATTCGTAAACAGATTAGTGATTACAACCTCTACTCAATTTCATATGGAACCAAATTTATCTTTGCACCTCAAAAGAATTATCTCGAGCACATGTAGGGTAAGAATCTAATGTACACTGGAAAACTCTTTTTGAAGTCCAAAATTAAATTATGTTCAAAAGTAGGAATAACTTACTCATTTACTCCTCGTACTATATATATCCCTGTATAATTAAAGCGCTTAATGGTCCTATAATGGCGAAGGTGCAAAAGTTAATAGCAGGGATATATCGGAAAATAGTGGAGTTGCAAAATGTTTCATTGAATATAAAATCAAATATTACCATTCTCACATCATTTGTGTAAGAAATGGAAAATTGTTTAATCTTGTATAACAAAACCAAAGATTATCATGACTTATGTAGACTTGATTTTGTGACTACAATAGATTTCTAACTTATGTTGAGCTCTTATGCCTTAAAGTTATGTATTTACCTAACTTTTTGATTATTTTGAAAGAGAACCAATCAAATCAACCTTTGTATATTAATGTTGTTAAATCGGAAGCTAAAAAGCCTTAATTTAGCAAGTCTAGCAGGGCTTAAAGCAGATCAACTGTTTAATATCGCTAAATTGAAATAGCGTAGTAGTCGAAGAGTGTTATATGCTATAGTGGAGATTTTATGGATCTTTAGTGGGACTTTAACTGCATAGCTTTATCCCAAAGTTTGTTTTTCAGAGGAACCGAACACTCTTAGCTATCCCTGTCACCAAGCTTATGGTAAACCTTATCATCAAAGCTCTAAATTGCTCATTACACTGCTCACTTCTTTATTCTTGAACAAGCAAAGCACTTATTGACCCAAATCATCTTGCTTCTCAACTTCTTATCTTTCTATGTATCATGGGTCTCCATCAATTGCTCCTTACCTTTTGTGCTTAGTATAATTACAATACACTTCACTATTTAAATAGTGCACCTCTTATACCTATCTTCTGCTTGGTCTAAAGCAAAGAAGTGGTTTGGTCTACTCAGGCCACTTAGTACTTCCCAATGCTTCTCACATGTATGTGATATCCACTAGATATATACACCCTCTGCTCTTGTCACATCCATATACTTTTTGCTTGATCAATAAACAACAGCTTCTACGTGTACGATTATGCTTATTGCTCGACCACTGAGCCATAATTTCAATTATATTTCTTTGTGTTTGCCTCTTTCTCAATCACCTCAATATGCTTGTTCTTTAGTTCGAAAGTAACAACATTTCCAACTCCTTCTGATTATGAACAAAATCTAACACCAAGCCTTTGGTGGTTCAATTTAAGTAAGAACCTAAAACAAGGAGTTCATGTGTCTGCACACTCATATACCAAGAGCTTATCTCAAACTAACCCTCAGGAACCCACGTAGTGCATATAACACTTTCAAATCAGATGCGACTATTAAAGCATTCCTAACAAGAAGAGTCGGACATCGTATTAAACAAATATTACTTTTAGTAACTGATACTGACCCAACCCCAATAATGAACCATTTTATCCAGCATTTATAATGCCAGATACCTTCATATTTCTAGGATTGCAATCCACGTAAAAAGCAATTAATCATGATCACATAGTTATTTATAAGTGCTGGATAAGTCAATGACTATCAGGGTCATCAAAGCAACCTTGGAACTCAATGGTGAGTCCATTTTTGGGCTCACGGACCACCTGCTGGAGATCTCTCACTAATCACCAAGATTCACTCCCAATAGTTACCATTGATAAATTTTCAAGTCACTTCTCCGATGATGTCAAATATAGTTATATCAATGTCAAAATACCCAATTTTGATCTCCATTCATCACCATAGATAGATCTACTGTAAAATCTATAGTTAATGACATGTTTCTTCTCTAAAATCAAGGCAAATTTAGAATACACACATCAAAGTAAATCAAAATCATGTTATATGATGTAAATAAGCAATATAATCAAATGTGGATCATTGGAATCAGGATTTATTCATATGAATCATCCTGGATCTTAATATACATACAATAACATCAAATGTTATTATACAGTCTGTCTACAAAATAACCAATGACATGCTTATGAGGGCCTTAAGTGATAAGAAAACTTACTTAAAACACTTTAAAACTTCAAACCCAAACTTTATGAAGTTAGAATTGATCTCCATGCTAAGAATGTAGATTCCCCTAAAAGGCTTACCTAGTATCTTGGTCCTTTACATCTTTACCTCTTGATCATTAACTAGAATATGTATCACCATTGTGTTCCTCTTATCTTCGGGCTTATCTAATCGCGACTCTTTCTATTTAATTACTTTCTTATATTTCACAATAACCTTACTAACTTTCTTTTCTTATTTCACTATTTTTCTTGCACCTAAAGATATACCCAACACGTCTGATTTTGCAGTCACTTGGTCTATAGGCATGTCACTATGCATTTACCAAGATCGTTGGCTTCTAATTGGAGATACGGTTCTTCTATCATTAATTGAATAGCACCATAAGGGTAGTTACATGTAGATAAATTAGTAATACTACTATAATGTATAAGCCACATATACAAAGCATTACATATGAATCCGATGGTTTCATCAATTAGACTGGTAGAACCCCCGATCTTAATATTACAAGTGACATGTATTGCAACTAGTTTTCTTAAGCCTTATATCATCACTTAAAGAATAATAAACAATAATATACAATTTTTTATTCTAGTTGCAGCACATATACCGTTAGTTATAAAATGGGATCAAACTACATGTTCGTTCTTAGAAAAGTGGTCTGCAACCTTTAGAAACTGGGCTTTAATGGTTATTGAATCAACAATCTTAGAGTATATTTTAGCTAGAGATTGGCCAGAGTTGACGTTTGATGTAGGGTTTATGTTTATTTTATTTTGATTTAGTACGTTAAATTTGGCAATTATTAACAAACCTAATTTAATTAATTTAACAATTATTTATGGTTAACAATATTCAACGAAACATCCAAACTTCTGCTACGCCATTTAATTTTGAAAAATAAAATAAAAATTCAAAAAAACTACAGCACCAATAATGTATAAAGCCTAACACAAATTCGAAAGAGCGTGAAAACCAACGAGTGCTCTTGTATTACATTGAATTCTTATTCGATTCACCCATGTGATTCATCATCACCTTCTACCATTTACATGCGTCTCTGAAACATTTATCAGGAGATAGTTTCATAATCTTCTTTAGTTGATAATCATCCAGTTTCATGTGTTATTCTCAGGATTCTATAGTTTCAGCTAATTTGTGATCAACATGCTCAAGAACATCACTACATCTAGAAGAACTTGACATCCTAAATTGTGTTCTTCTTTACATAAAATCTACAGTTTTCCAACATCATTGTTAAACATAATGTGAACTTCTTCTCTCTCAATAAGTAATATAAGAAGCATAAGCAGAACAACGCACCAAAGAAAACTATCAACATCAACATCACCATCAACTTGTTCATTTTCATTAGTCGATGGAATTAGTGGGAGGTTTGAGAGGCGATGCGATCATTCCAATAAAAAAAAAGAGGATCATAATTCAGAGAACATCAAGAGTGGAATCTGTTCTAATTGTTTGAAAATCAAAATGTGCATCACTTTGAGTCTACCCATCCCGAGTAGAGCTGGTGACATGTATCGATGCATATTCTCGTTTTGGTACCAAATTGAAAATATTAACTGATATGATATGTTTATCTAAAATATATTAAATTGTAAAATACCTTAACTTAGTTTCCCACCGTTAGCCGTTGCTTGGAGCAATGTTTCTAAACATATCTCAGTCTACTCTAGTATAATTTCTCATTTGTTTCTATTTTGTAAAATCCATTTTATTTTTATTCATGCTAGTTCGTTGCTTGTGCAATGTCCAATAAAAAATCAATTTTCAAGTTAATTATTTCTATAAAATATTGAATATAGTCAGTCTTTTAATGGTCAGAAAATTTGTCCATGCAAATCCTATCAAATATGGTTAGAAATTTGTGAATAAGAAAACGATCTTTTACTAGATCCAATTTCTACTAATAATTTCTATGATTTTGTAGATTTTGGGCCGAAGAAGAGAAATATAGATTGATCGACTTAGTGAAAGTTTAATGGTAAATAAGAAGCTTACAGGAAAAAAGCTAAACTTTACATTCGACGGGTGTTATGCTTGAATAAAGTATTGTTGGTGGGATATTTCGTCAAACACCAACACTGCAAAGTTAGAAAGTCAAACTTTGGATATTAGGTCCTCTACGTGCTTAGGTAGGCTGTAAACCGAAGGCTTAAGATAGTTGCTGGACGTTAGGGTGGACTTTTAAACATTAAAAGTCATAATAGTTCTTGTCTCCTTTTCAACGGTAATTTAACCTAAAAACAATTTTAATGGCCGCGATTCTCTGAGTCATTCCGATTTTTCTTGCTTCTCTCCTCTTCTAATTTCTCTTTTAATCTGAGGCTACTCTCTAATTCGCTGCGGTATTGTGTTGTTTGACCGCTGGTTATGTTGTCGTCTTTGGAAGGCGGTGGGGAGTTCGTTCTTTCGGGGACGTTCGTGCGCGGTTGCCCTTCGTTCGCCGTTGTCGGCGCTGCCTTGCTGGCGGAGGTAATCAGCCCAATTTCTGTTGTCTTCACCGGAGTTAGCTCGATTGAAATTAGGGTTTTCTCCCTCTCTGATTTTGGGGCTCTTGCTAGATCTCAATTTATTTGGGTTGAGCATTGCTTCTTGGAGGTGGTTCCGGTATCAGAAGGTGGCATCTCTTGCTGTCCTCCCCCGTGCTGGCGATATCCTCCATTTGCCGCCGATCGCAAGGAGTCGCCTCATGCTACGGCCTCCGTTGCTGCCTCGAAGAGGGGTTTCACCACCTTCTTCGAGCCGCAGCTTCTGTTTTCTATCGAATGTGGGTTGATGCCTCGCGGGGAGGAGGCTTTGGTGGTGGGATCGGTGTGTTGTGGCACTGACTATGGTAGTGCTGTCTTGTTCGAAGGGGATCCCATCTCCCAATTCGCTCCTTCGGTCACTTTCTCTGCTGGCTGTGAAATATTGCCTTGTGAGGAGGAGTTGATGGTGGTAGGTACGGCTGTGTGTGATTTAGGCTTTGGTGTGATTGCATTGGATGAAGGGGATTTCACCACCCCTTCGAATCAGGTTGTGATGCATCCCTATCTTGGCCCTTTCACAGGATTTCGTAAAAAGTGGGATGGATCTGTCGGTTTCTCTGTGAATTTATTTGATTCTATGCATGTGGGAGTGGATTTTTGTGAGATTGGTGTTGGATTGGGTGTTGATCTTGATTCTCAAATCGATGGGGCTTTTGTAGGCCCAACCAAGGTGGATGCGGTGCTTCCCCTAGCTCCTACAGTGGTGTCTCGTGTTGTTTGGTTGGGTTTGGAAGTTGATTCCTGTCCTATTGTTTTTGGTGATGGTTGGTGCTGTTCTTTGTGTGGATCTGATCGGCTTTCTTGCTCTAGTGGGTCGGTTTCTCCCTGTTTCGAGGGTGGTTTGTTGCTGGAGCAGAAGGTGGGTGGTTGTTCCACTGTCCCATCGGACGAGCAGCTGCAGGTATGGTTTTTTTTGGGCGGTCAGGTGAGTTTTTCGTTGATGCATTACTTCTTGCCCGTTGATTATGGGTTTATTATAGTATGCTGGTTTGGTTCTGTGGGCTTGTACTTTGTATTTCTGAGCCTAGACGCGCTCCGGCGTGTGCTCCCTGACGCTGATCCCTAGTGGTGATTGATAGCGTGTCAGGTCCCTTCGACTTTGTTATCTCCGACTGGAACGAACAGAGTGGTTTTATCTTTTGGCTTATTACTTTGTGCCATAGCGAGGCCTGGTCAGTGTTGTTGATGGCTTGTTATAGTATGTCTTCTTTGGTTGGTCCCCTATGGTCTCTTCGAAGTGATTACCCTGCCTGGGTCGACTGGCTCAGGTGGTGTTCCAGTCCTGAGTGCATAGTGTATCCTGTTATGGTCCACTATGCGGGCAGCCTGGAATGTTACCAGTCATTTTCGACTCGTGAGGGTGATATCTCTACTAGGGCCATCTTGCGAACCTTACCTGTCTCGTGGGGCTGTCTCATGAGTGACAGTCCGGCATGGGTTAGGTTCCTACAGCATCGTGGGATGCGCATTATTAGCTCCCCTACATATTTTCGTTATCCTTTATCTGTTTCGAATTCTCTAGCTTCTCCGCCTATTTGTTGCTCTTCCCTTTGTTCTCTTCCCTCTTCTTCTTGTTCCTTATCGATCGTCATTCCGATGCTTAGTTCTGAGGAAATAGCGGAGATTAATGAGCGGCTTTCTCGTCTTACCGAGAACTCTGATCCCTCCAGAGCCTCTTCTTCTTTGCCTGGTTCGAAGGAGTGTTATGGTGCTTCTTCGTTGTCCGAGCCTAGGCGTCAGCCACGACGCCAGGTCTCTCGTATTGGTTCGAGTGGCGCTTCAGCCATTCCCCGCACTATCCATACTCGCTCTATAGCGGCGACTGAGCAGATCGATAGGTCGGCTCTATCCTCCTTGTATCGTATCTGATTTGCATCTGCGTTGTCGTTCTTCGCTTGTTTCTTTCTCTCTGCTTGCTGCTGTCTTCATGTCGAACTTTCTCTTCTGGAACATTCGTGGAATTGGCAATGAAGCATCAGCTGCTAGACTTAGGCGGATTGTCCGTAAGAATTCCATTGGTCTGGTGGCTATTTTAGAACCTTTTATGGGTTCTGGAGAGATTACCAAGGCTGTTCTGTCGCTTGGTTTTGGCGGTGCTCTGTCTAATAATTCGGGAAAGATCTGGATTCTTTGGTCCAAAGAATGCGTAGTTCGCCCTGTTTTTGACTCGTCTCAACTTTTATCTGTTTTGTGCTCTTCTCCCTCTTCCCCGCAACCGTTCATTTTTTCGGCGGTGTACGCCAAGTGCGACCGGTTAGAGAGATTATCTCTTTGGGATGACATTTTGTCTCTAGCTGATTTTGGTTGCTCGTTTTCAGTGGTGGGTGGTGATTTCAATGTTGTCGCTAGCCAGGCTGAAAAATTAGGTGGGTTGCCTGTCAATCGGCATTCGGTTTCTGATTTCAATTCTTTCATTGTGAGATCCGGATTATCTGAGTTTCCTTTCGTTGGCTCTGCTTTTACTTGGTCTAACAACCAGGAAGGCCCGAATCGGATTCTCTCCAGGTTGGATAGGATTTTTGGGTCCGCTGATTGATTTAACCTCCCTTTCTCCTTCTCTATTTCTCATCTTCATCGTTCTTGCTCTGATCATGCGCCTTTGGTTTTACGATGCGCTTCGCGGTCATTGTCGGGACCTTCTTCTTTCAGGTTCCTTAGCATGTGGTGTTCCCACCATAGTTTTTTACAAGTGGTGGAAGACTCGTGGTCCGCTCCCATTGTGGCTGCTCCCATGGTGGCTTTCTCTCGGAAACTGAAGTGTCTTAAGGTCTGTCTTAAATCGTGGAATTCCCTTGTTTTCAAGAACATTTTCGATCGTGTGCGAGCGGCTGAAGAGTCCCTGACTCTTGCTGAATCTTTGTTTGACGAGAGTCCTTCAGCCGAAAACAAGGAGAGTTGGGCTATCGCTCAATTGGCTTTCTCCTCGGAACTCTGCATTGAAAATTCTTACCTCCGACAGAAGGCGAGGATCAAGTGGGTGGTTGAAGGTGATACGAATTCCAAGTTCTTTCATTCTACTATCCGCAAGAAAGCTAATTTGCTTTCAATTCGTGAGATTTTGAGAACGGACCAATCTGTGGCTTCGACTCCGTCTGAAGTAATAAATGTTATTGTTTCTCACTTCTAATCTTTTCTTGGTTCTCCTTATGTGTCTGAATCGGTTTCGGACATCCTGTCTTTTATTCCTCGGCTTGTTGCTTCTGACGGAAGTGACGTTTTAGCCTTCCCGCCTTCGTCAGATGAGATTCGAGCCTGTGTCTTTTCTCTCAGCAAGGATAGTGCCAATGGACCGGATGGCTTTAATGGGTCCTTCTTCCGAAGTACCTGGCATATTATCCAAGCTGATCTTTGTCTGGCTATTCAGCATTTCTTTTCCGGAGGAACTCTACCCATTAGCTGGTCATCCACCAATTTGATCCTTATTCCGAAGTGTGACAATCCGAGGGAATGTTCAGAATTCCGTCCGATCAGCCTTTGTAATTTCGCCAACAAAGTGATTTCTAAGGTTTTGGCCACTCGTTTGGCTCCGTACCTTGAACGCATTATCTCCTCCTCTCAGGCAGGTTTTGTAAAAGGCCGTTTGATCACTGATAACGTCCTTTTAGCTCAAGAACTTGTTTCTCAGATTGATTGCAAGGTCAGGGGTTCTAACATTGTTTTCAAACTTGATATGGAAAAGGCCTATGATCATATGTCTTGGTTTTTCATCATCAAAGTTCTTCGTGCCTTCGGTTTTCCTAAAACCCTTATCGATTTGGTGTGGAGGCTCATTTCCAACTGTTGGTATTCTGTTTTCATAAACGGATCGGCCAATGGTTTTTTCAAGGCTGGTAGAGGTATCCGTCAAGGCGATCCTCTATCTCCTACCCTTTTCGTTATCGCGACCGAGGCCTTCATTCGTGGCATCCACACATTTACTGTTTTTGGTCAAATTCAGCGTTTTGGGATTCCGAGTGGATGTCCGCTTGTCTCCACCCTGTCATTCGCGGATGACATTGTCATTTTCTCCAACGGTAATCAGTCTTCTATTTGTCGCCTTTCTCATTTCATCCAGCTGTACGAGAGGTGTTCGGGCCAACGGGTCAACTCGTCGAAGAGTTGTTTCGTTCACGCGAAGGACATGGTCCAATCGCGAGTTTTATGGGTTGAGTCCTTCACCGGTTTCAGGGCAGCTTCTCTTCCTCTTCCTTATCTGGGAATAGTTCTATTCAGAGGAAGGAAACTTAACGCCCTATTCGATCCTCTGACGGACAAAGTTAGGGGAAAGATTATCCGTTGGAATGCGTCTCTCCTGTCCCAAGCAGGCAGATTGGTGCTTATCCAATCGGTTTTATGCTCAATGGGCACTCATATTTTGGCCGCTATGACCCCTACTTCTTCCTTCTTTCGT
The DNA here is from genome assembly GCA_030765085.1 of Allium cepa. Lineage (NCBI taxonomy): Eukaryota > Viridiplantae > Streptophyta > Magnoliopsida > Asparagales > Amaryllidaceae > Allium > Allium cepa. The sequence goes on along the minus strand of CM060928.1, from coordinate 566,993,808 downwards.
TCGTTCCAATCTTTGGCTTACTCCTTCTTCTGGGGTTCTAAGGGTGACAATCGTCGTCATCATTGGGTGTCGTGGGATGTTATTTGCCGTCCTAAGAATGAGGGTGGGTTAGGATTGCGCAATCCGAAGGAGATCTGTTCGGCTTTCGCTTGCAAGTTGTGGTTCAGGTTTGGGATGAACGACTCCTTATGGGCGAAATTCCTCCATGCTAAGTATTGGAGACTGGCTTCTTCGGGCTATTCCGGTTCTCCATCTTACGCCAGTGAGACTTGGAAGCGTATGCAATCGGTCAAACAGCTCGTCGATTCTCATAACGGCCACATCGGTTGGGATGGCGGTTCGTTTTCCATTCTGAAGGCCTGGAATTCTTCTAGAACCCATTCTCCGGTCCTTCCCAATTTTGCCTTCATTTGGGACGTTCGTATCCCTCCTAAAGTCTCTCTCCTCATGTGGAGAATGCTCCACAAAGGGATTTCGGTGGATGTGAATCTTCAGCAGATCGGCATTTCTTTTGTTTCTCGCTGTCGATGTTGCGGCAGCGGGGAAACGGTGTCGGTGGAACATTTGTTCTTCGCTGGCTGGTGTGCAAGTTCCTGCTGGAATTACTTCGGTTATTTATTGGGTGTCCGTGGTTCCATCTCCTCGTCGCATGAATTACTGACTTCTTGGTGGTTAGGAAGTTCAGGTCGATCCCTTCGTTCCATCATCTTCCGCTTGATTCCTTGTCTTATTTGCTGGCACATCTGGTGTGCGCGGAATAAGGCAATATTTGACGAGTCTCCGATGGATCCCCTCTCCGTTATTCGGAGGGTAAGAGATGATGTTTTCTTGGCTTTTCGCGGTCGTCCTTTCAGAGGGACAGTCAATTCTCGTTCTGATCGCCTTGTGAACCTATTATCTATCTCCTGCTCTCGGTCTTCTAACAGAGCGGGAATTGGTTGATTGCCGTTCTGGAGATTGGTAGTTCTGCCTTCTAGTCTCCTTCTTGTCCGTCTTCCCCAACACCCCCCCCCCCCAATTATTTTATTATTACTGTGTGGCTATTGCTTTCAGGAATTGCTTTCCATGGCTGGTCTGGTCTCTATGTCCTATCTCTGTTCGAAGCTAGCTTTAGGAACTCCGTAGCTCTTGTCGGACTTTCTGTCTTTCAGCTGATGTGATGTTGGTCGATTCTTTCGTCTCTGTCGGAGGGTCTTCTGATGGGCTTGCCAATTCTTTACTCGGTTTTCTCTCAACATCGTCATCGGACGGTGGCCTTGCCGGAGCTTGATTTCGATGTTGATTGGGAGGGGGGTGGGTTCCTGGAGCTCTTTGGGTGTGAAGTGAGCCTGATGCCAGAGGCCCTATGCCTTTGCCTTTCGCTCGAGTTTTTTTGGTTTCCCTGTTTAGGTTTAGTTGTCCTTTCTATCTGATTTTGTTTATCCATTTGTATATTTCTTTTTTTTGATGTTTGGTTACCTGTCAGGCTTGTTGACAGCTTTTGGTGGAGTTTATATATTTATTGTTGTGGAAAAAAAAAACTTTTAAACATTAAATGTGGGTACGGAGTGAACATGTATTAACTTAAACCGAGATTTAATGCCACAAGTAGATCGAGAGTAAAAGCACTGTAAATAAAATACACATGAGCTATAGTGGTTCGGGCTAAAATCCCTACATCCATCCTCACTTCGTTCATTAGAGTTCTACTATATTGCCGAGGGGCTGATACGATGATGAGTTGACAAAGAGCCCATTAATGATTTTTTGATATGAGCTCTAGTATAAGAAAGCACTAATATTCTTAATGTCTGGATTATGCAAGTGCCAAAAAAAGATCCTTCGTGCATTGGGTTTTGCGTTTATCTATAGGCATCTTGCTTCCTTAATATTGGTGGTGAGTTTTTTCTTGGATTGCTAACTTAACCTGCTTGCGAGGCTAAGATTTGAATATGTGTCATTATTTAATTATTTATGAATTGCCTGGATTGACGGCATGACATTTCATATATATAGCATTTATACGTGATAATCCATATGTGCTATATATACACACTTTGGGTTATATGAACCGTTAATGTGTTTGGATGCCAACTTAGCCGTTGACCTCGGTTTCCTTTTAAAGTATTTTTAGCTTTACGGCATTGCACTAGCTTTTGCTCTTGGTTGGTGTCCTTTTGAGATTCTACTCCCATGGCTTTTAGCTTAAGGAGTCACTATTCTTTTGGAATACTTGTCTATACTTTGGTTGTATAAATAGAGGAGTGCTATAGATAAGTATATACGACGATTATATTGACGTTCAATATTGATTAGAAGATTAATATGGATCGAAGTTCTTTTTTGTCTAGAAGTGGAATATAATGCACTAGAAATTACGGTATAACAAGTATTAGTTTTATTGTAAAAAAAAAAAGAAAAAAAAAAGAAAGTTCAACAGGCAAAGCTCTTGAAATTGGAGCGGACAAACATTTTTTTTCGTACGTTGACCCAACTCACTCATATTACACCAGCGTTATCTATGTTAAAACATGCATTTAGCTCGATAAGACCATAGTCTCTACATCAAACCTAGTGTTAACTCGATTAAAAGAGCAGTGAAGCAGGTAAATTCCAAGAACAAGTTTGTTGATTGCTCCAAGTTTAAGCAAAGATTTCTTGTTTTTTTTTTAAAATAAATAAAAAAAGGTTTATTCGATTACATGAACGGATGAATCGGTCAAATCACAGACAGGCCATGGCAAAATAATAAAGCAGCCAGCAAAAGTTGTCCACACACGTGAACCGTGTCTAACAAAATATCAACAGATTTCCTCTTTAAGCCTCGTCGAACAATCGCAATGTAGAAAAGTTTAGAAACAGTAGCTATTTCGTGCCCGAAATTAGCATTTAGTAGTGGTAATATTGTTAATATTTCCAAATCGAGGGGCCTCCAACAGAAAACACGCTGTCACCTTGCTACCTTAGTACTCGATCGTACGAGGATAGATTGATTGAAAGCTGTTCTGATAGCGACTATTACCGTTTTATCCCCCGTTATTTATCCTCCACGATACACTGGTTTCATCCACCAATGTTGGATTTTTACTGTTTTGGCTGAATGATCGGACGGCTGTGATTATTTCACTAGTTATGGAAGACAATGCCAGCTAACTTTGCGATGGAATATTGTATTTGACCAATGAGAGCTCGACACCTTTAAAACATAAACCATCTGGTTTCCTGAAACTGCTTCTGCTTTTCTCTCCTCTTCCTGCACCGCTACTATTTTATACTGTGTAGCTATATATATATATATATATATATATATATATATATATATATATATATATATTTGAGGTATTGGTACTGCGTTTGCTCGAATTTCAAAGAATAAGGAGACCAATTAACTTAGTACTTACTCTTATTTTTGAGAAGTTATAATAGCTTATTATTCATCAAAATATATAAAAGATTTATATTATTATTATATCTTCTAACACTATTTTTTGCCAAGAAAACTTGATCAGATTTCTCATATGTGGTTGTGTATTATTAAAAAAAAAGAGATTTGACTACTTCGATCAGCTGAATAAATGGTTAAAAAATTGAAATTTAAAGTCTAACTACACTTAAAATTTAAAATTTAGGTATTAATAAGGAGATAAACTCACTTTTGGGGTTTGGTATCCCCCTATTGTGGACGACTGTAACTAAGAGAGTGCATCAATTGTTGAACTTAGTGAACCCTAATTAATATTTTTGATTTCCTTCTTTTATGTTGGTCCCAAAATCATTATTTTTCAAGAAAACTATACAAATTTATTTAAATTACCATGCATGCTAAAGATTGGTAAGTCAAACTATTTATTTATAATTTTATTAGTTGTTTTCTACTACCACTATTGCCAGATAGAGCTATTCATATTTTTATGCTATAGCCATCTCTATTTTGATCATTAGTACCTACATAATTATCAAAACAACAAAACTGATAGGGTGGTTGGATTGTTAAGGCAATCAATTAGTTTACCAGAGCTTGCAAGTTATTTATTTATTTATTTATACATATATATTCAAACAAGAAAAAAGTGAAAAACATCAAACATTTTCACTTAAAATTTTGAAGTTTCAGAAAATAAAATAAATATCATAACAACCAAAAATTTTGAATTGTCAAATAAAATTTCTCCACAGCTACTTCATTTGATTAACTTATACCGGTTTAAATGCTTTAATGAGATTTTAAACCTCAAGTTTTTAAAGGTGGCAGAAAATGAAGATTGTTAAGTGATATGCGTTATGTTGAGTGATCTAACTAAATGCCACGAGTTTTAACCAAAATTACAAGTTGCCTACAAAACATTATTTTTTTAGGTTTGTTGCAAACTTATTTAAAATATTTTCTTCCTGCCCGCGGGTGCGCACAGTGGAAAGGAGGCTTGACCTCTGATAAAAAGACTCAGGTTCGATTCTTATCATGTATTTACTTATTCTATATAAATTTACTTGGGCATATAAAGGTTTGGATCAGCAGACGGCTTTACTATACCCTCCTCAAAAGTTTACCGAGCTGCCGAGTTCTCCTGAGCTTAAAAAAAAGAATTAAAATAAAATTCCTTATTCAAATAAAAATGTAGTTAGCTATGTAATTTTTATACGTACTTAAAATGTGTAATTAATTAATACACCTACCTTGAATAAATAAATAAAGATTTTTTTTCTATTATTTATTCCTCTCTCCATAATTTTGTACTTGATCTTGCTGCATCAACCTGGGATTTATATTGGAAAATCATGCGACTATAAACCGTTTTACCGGAGGAATCTACAAAGGTCCCCATTCTTTCTCTCTAAATCACATTTTTTTTCACTGTTTTCAGCCGGTTGTTTTAGTGTACATATATATATATAGTACTAATAATATTCCAAAATTATAACACCATACATGTGATGTCTGTTTCCCATAATTTCCACATCAAAGGCAACCACTTTGCTTTCTTACCTCATTTAACATAAAATCATTCTTCTTCTTTTGTGAATGAAATTTATCAAGTATTAAAACATACTAATTAAGAAAAGAGAAGAATAAAAAATAAAATAAAAATGGGAAGAGGAAGAGTACAACTGAAAAGAATAGAGAACAAGATCAATAGACAAGTGACCTTCTCAAAAAGGAGAAACGGTTTGATGAAGAAAGCTCATGAGATTTCTGTTCTTTGTGATGCCGAAGTTGCCCTCATTGTTTTCTCTTCTAAAGGAAAACTCTATGAATATTCCACTGATTCAAGGTATGTAATATTTATAGTTTTTAATTTGCTGTGTCCATCTTAAAACATGCATAAAGTTCGATTTTGTTTTGGTTTTTCAGTGCTTAACCTTTTGATTTCTTTAGATCTATTTCTTGACCATCTTTTAGTTTCCCATGATTCTACCCATTTAAAATTATATTTTTATTCTTAATTTTTAATTTTATATAGTCTTTGTTCATATGCTTTTCGCGTGTGTGATCAATTTTATCTGAACACGGTCATACTCTATAATCCTGCATGTTTGGCTTTAAAAAAAGTTTATTATCAGTTAAATTATATTCGAATTTTAGTCTTTGTAATAATTAGACTATTTTAGTTTTATTTATTTTAGCATGTACGATATAAATTATGCTTAGTTCTTTTCTATCTTTTACTATTTTTCCATTATATATTCTTGTTAAATTGAAAATTACACTTATGGTACTTCTATTTATAAGTCAACCATATATCATTGCACTAACATCTATTAACTTTTGTCGTCCCAAAAAAATTGGAGAAGATGTCCAGTTCCTGTTTTCGACTTTCAACACTTTGACCGTACAATGTAATAATATATATAATTATATCATTATTAAATCAAAATATCACCTATATATTTTGATAATAAGAGTTAATTTTTTTTAATAACAAGTGTTATAAATATATTTTGATTCAAAATTCTAACATATTTTGATTCGAAATTTTCGTTCCAAACTTGAAATAGAACATATTTTAGTAAAAGAGGAAAATATATTATGAATATAAATTGCAACACAAGAAAATTCTATTTTAACATAAAATGTAACACAAGATATCTTTACAATTAGATCTTTTTTTGATTTTCACTTTCTATATAAAAACAAAAAAAATCTAACATCGATGCATACAGTATCCAATTTTTGTGTCTCCATCATCGCTCCTGTGTGTATATGTATGTATGTATGTGTGTACATATATGTATAAACTATAAACACACATAAAATCCCTTTGTTTTTGTGTGCGAAATAAATTCTGAGCGAACAAATTTTTTGTAGATATGTTATGTTTATTAACAAAAGCATCTTGATAAAATTTGAAATCGTTTCGACTTCTACCTCCTTTAAAATAATCGATGGTTTCGATAAATATTTTCGGTGAATGATATTGGTTTGCAACTTTGAACAAGGTAAACGTTTCGAAATGATTTCAAATTTTACATAAATGATCATGCAAACGAATATAATGTATAAAAAAATTCATTTGGATCTGGAAAATTTTTTGAACAGAAAAATGGAGTGATGATTTTAGGGGATTTATAAGTAAGAAAATATAGATCCTTCTGAGCATGTGACAGAGCGAGGATATTAGGGCAACTAAAGTGTGTTGTGGGTTCTCGATGGGCATATGAGTAATTTTGATTATTTAATTTTGTGTGGGTCTGTTGGAATTCATTGACTGGAGTCACGCCTCCTTCTAAGCTATAATACCTGCTGTCTCTGCTACTGTGTTGTATCCACGTAACGTTTATTTGATTTTCTTTTATGTGATGCGAAATGCGTTTCTCTAGGTTCATGTGAGCTGTAGTAGTTCTGGCTCATCTATCTTACTTCTATGTTTACTTGTGTTCTACAAAACATGGTAATGGAACATTCAATCTTTACTTGCTAGGCAGTTCAGAGTTTATAACAAATAACGTTTGGTACAGTGAGCATCAAGTTTATAGGCAAAAGGAATCATGTTAATTAAGCTGTATAAATTATTGCTTTAGCTTAATTAAACTATTGCTTTACTTGGTTAATGCTGTATCGTGCAAGATGAGCTTAGCTCAGTTTCTTGAATGATTGAGGTAAAAAGAAACTCACCTATGAAAGTTTCACTTTTTTGACAAACCTGTTAGTGTTAGTCTTGATGTGTTGAGCTTCAAACGGGAATCAGTTGAAAATATAGAACCGTGCAATGTACATTTTTGTATTCTACTATTTGTCAGGATTTTGTATATCTATCTACTGTTCGTTAACAAAACAAGTACAGGCTGAGACGTCAAGACCTTGTTGATTTGTAATTAACTCAATCGTATGTTTAACAAATATTTTGTGTGATTTTTCATTAGTTTTAGTTAAATATTAGAGATAATATGACAGAAAAAATTTAAAATGAAAAAGATTTAAGAAGACATTAGTGAAAAGAATAAATAAAATAACATTGAGAGATTTAAAAAGACACGAACAAACCTTCATAACGGTTGGTTTGATTACCAAGTCAATGTGCACACAATAGCCAATATTACAATTAAGTCGTGCAACTTTTCCTTGCTAGTTGCTAATATTTCTTTTGCATTTGTATACATTTTAATTTAACTGCCATTCGATGTTGCACATTCATGTTTTTTTTAAGGTTAAAAGAACAAAAATCAGAAGAAGAAAAAAAATATTGTAGTTACAAACACGATTCGTTTGTGAACTTACACTGTTAATGGTAGAAACATGAAATGGTTTTCTTTATGATGTTCATCAAAGTTAAATAAATACATGGACCTTACTTTGTTATATCATATAGGATACAAACTATACATATAAATGGCTTGTATGACACACACACACGCTGACTGTTAATGAATTATGTATTGTTTGTGTTATGTAGTATGGAAAAAATTCTTGAGAGGTATGAACGTCATTGCATCGTGGAAAAATCATTCACATCGACTGACATTGACTCTCAGGTAAAGTTTATTTATTCGCACTGAGATGGATTTTATGTCTCCAATTTATTGTATAATCTTACCCATTCATTCTCGTTACGTAAGTTAATTTTTGATAAAAGTTATTCTATTTGGCTAATAAAGGAATGGTGGGATTACAAAGGGCATGCGGTGCTTTTACTAATTTCTTAATATATATCATACTAATTAATGAGCATCCACGATTATTTACGTAAAATGCAATTTGATTTTGCAACAGAAATAGACACATTCGGAACTAAACCATCTGGACCCTATTTTCCGGATGATCAACCAATCAGAATATTCAAATTTTGCAAATAAGCTCATTTTACCTCATTTTTCAGGATTTATTTGCAAAAATTTATTCTAGGATTGGGTGATCTGCACTCGACGCATTTTAACTATTTGACTATCATAAGTATTATTATGGTATTATTTTTCTTAGTGCAACATAAAGCATTAGACAAATCATTGAAACAACTATTTTGTATTTTTAGGGAGATTGGAGCCTTGAATATCACAAACTAAAAGCTAAGGTCGAGAGCTTAAATAAAAGCCAAAGGTATATATTTATTTATATTAATGGTTTAAAAATAGCATATATATTTCACATATCAAAATGAATGAAATTGTGTAGGCATCTTAAGGGAGAGCAGCTTGAATCGTTGAGTCTTCGAGAAATTGGACTGCTTGAACAACAACTTGAAAGTTCCCTCAAAAATGTTCGTACTCGCAAGGTATGTAATCAAAGCTGCAGCCTAGCTGGCTAATTTCAATTTAAAGCTTATAATAATTTTTTATTGAATGTTTACTTGTAAAATGTTTCTTCATGAAAGCTTACATCTTTAAGTTATGGTCATCAAATTTATGCAGAGCCAAGAATTGTTAAGCTCAATTTCAGAGCTCCAGGAAAAGGTACTCTTCTATGGTTGCATTAATTATCAATTCAAATTTTAGCAACTCATGCTTAATTGCTTATTATGCAAATTGTGGTATACTTATGCATGTATATTTAGCAATTGATGCAGCTGATACAAACAACACTAATATTCAAATGATGAATGTCGTTTAGATCCTTGTAAAGAAGTATTAGTGTTGAATGAGCACACGTCCGAATACTGTTTATTCCTCGTTCTTAAGAATGAATGGTAAAACCTAAACACAATTTTAGCATCATTGAAAATTAACAGGCCAAATTGCAAATCTAAAATCCTTCAAATCCTCCAAATCAAAAGCAACAATGCATTATGGATATGCAAAAAACTAATCAAAACTTTATAAAAACATATTTTAAAAATCTATCCATTTATATCATGTATCATTATAATAACATCACTTTTATAACATAATACAAGCCAATTTAAGAAAAGCTGTTTCAAAATTTTTACCTACCTCCCAAATAGGACGGCGTAAGGAATAATGGAAATCACTAAATTTGCAAATACTATAACGGTTTCGAATATCTAATTATGTAACGCATTTACTGTATGAAACCGACATTTTTTCATAGACTAAACATATCATTTCAATCTATAAATTCAAAATTTCGAGGGGTTTAAATTGTACCAAATACAAGTCATAGTTGTAGTTACCAGATTTGCATAAACCATTTTGATTTTTAACTTTCAACAATTTATACAACCTTTGTTTAAATTCATTGAACTTAGAAAAGAACTCTAAGCGACTTATTCTAATAATACTCCTTGAATAGGAATTAAAAAGGAGTTGTTTGACTTAGCATCTTCGATGACTAGCCAAGCTTTGATACTGATATTAGCTACTACAGTAAAAACATGCAAAATTTGTTATAGGTCTAGTATACCAAAATAGAGACTAATCAATAATAAACCCGTCTCACAAGTTTACAAATCAGATTTCCACTACTTTAAAATTCTGTATTAGCTATTTTTAACAATAAGTATGTTGTAATTAATTACTACAACGAACTAACGACTATAGCAATAATAACTATAGCGATAAATCAAACGTTGTGCTATTTAAAGAAATAGCACAACATAGAAACATAAATTATATATATAAATATATAAAACAACTAGAAATCTAACCGGTTGAAGAAGAAAATTTCGTCTGAGGCTTGTCGTAACAATTTCCTCAAGACTTTATTCAAAGTCTCACAAGATACAACAGACGTAAGCTATTTGAGATCGTGATGTGTATGATCCTCTATGTGATAGGACTGATTATGATTTAAGGAAATGAAGATAAAGAAGAGATAATTCGGTTTTAAAATTGAGTGGGGAAAGTGATCATATTTTCTCCTTATTTATAGCCGAATTCCCAATGGCTACACCAGTTGAGAAAAGTAGCGTCCCTACGTTTGCAATGCCACAAAGTGTTACTGTTTGCAACAGTCGCGTCCGTTCGTTTACAACGCCAAAAAGTGTTACTATTCGCAACAGTCGTGTGCGTTCGTTTGCAATGCCAAACACAAAGTATTACTGTTCGCAACAGTCGCGTCCGTTTGTTTGCAACCCCACAAAGTGTTACTGTTCGCAACAGTCGCGTCCATTCGTTTGCAACGGTCATAACCGTTGAAAAATTCGTATCTTTTTAAACACACTTGTGTTTTAAAATCAGTCCATTTTTTAGATAGAAAAAATATATGACACAACCCAGTCTCATTAGACCCGCACCGCACAGGCAGGGTTTGGTCGGACGGGTGGGCGGCGGCACGCGCGCGTTAGTCCATGGTCATATAGGTCCTCCCCCTCGCATAAAATTGCCTGACCCTAAGGGCCAATATAATGATTGAGAGTACACTATATAAACAAGAAAATTGACTTATTTTTTAGGATGTGAGCTATGTCTCATTCACGATTTTTGATAATTCTAACAATCCCCCACATGAATGACGATATATGTCTCCCCCACACAAAGTGTAATATCACACAGTTTATATGAAAATAATGCTATATCGATGATAAGTAGATATTTCACTTTGAACTTTCCTTAGTTAAAACTTATCGGATATACTTGGCTAATCGGTGAATTATTTCATCTTGAACCGTCAGCCGTTATTGTATAACCAGACAATAAGCTTTGCAAAGCGTTATTTCCCTTCACATCCAATCTCTTGGTTGTGTTCATTTTGGTCCTGAATATTTTTTGGTTCTGCGAGTGTTTTTAAAGAACGAAAGCCTTTAATATTCTCATAGATCCGACCCAGCTCACACTAACATAGGTGATCACAACCATTAAGAGTATCCTACATATACCCCATTTGTTATTTTTAAGATATGATCATCATTAAAAAACATAGTTTTATCCTTTTAATACTTCTGCAGGCATGCATTTATATTGTGCACCATAGGAATGAAGTAGTGAAAGTCTACAGGGTGGATTGTGTTGTGTATATGCAAGTATATGTAACAAAATATATTATATAACTAAAACAATACTAATCTAGGTAAATATAGAATAGGCACACCAGGATTTTATACTTGTTCAGAACTCCCGTATGTCCAGTCTCGAAGCTCCCCTTCGGAATTTGACTATCAAACACCCTCGCTTCGGCCGGAGAAATAGGCTTGGTGACAATAAATTATTCTATTCAAATATGTGTTCTATAACACGGATATTGACTAATAAGTACAAGCGCTTCCACTATATATCTAGAGAGTATTGTCCGTGAAGAACTGAATATATGGAAGATTGAAATATAAGTACATATTGTTAGAGATCAAGAATATATAATAGAGTATGTAAGTAGAGAGCGTAAGTAAGTAAGGTAAGTTTTCTTCTAAATTCTTGATGATATATATAGTTGTAGAGAGGTTCCTTGAGTAGTTGCATCCATTAACAAGTGCACTACAGTTGTTTCTGTCGATGATGAAGAGTTGCAGTGAAGAGAAGCAGAGATGTTTATTCGAATGCGGCAGTTGAAGTTTGAATTTTAAAATCCGAGCTCAAAATCAGATGTCTGTTATTTGTATCAAACGTTTGATACTATATATATTTTATGTATATAGTAGATTTTTAGACGTCTGAGTGCAACTATCAGATGTCTAGTTTTGTCTATTTGTTGTTTTAGAGGATTCTTCCAGATGTCTGGCTTGTGCAACTAGATGTTTGAAATCTATGCATGTATGTTTTGTGCATCTTTTCTGTTGCTTCTTTGATCCTATCGACTTGTAGTCTCTTGTAACGTTCTTTGAGCCTTGTTCTTGTCTTTCTAGTGATGTTGCTCTGGCAAGTACCTGCATATAGAAATATATATGCATATTTGATTTCCATTATATAGTTGTTGTCATCAAAACCGTAGATTTGATTTCCTAATAATCTCCTCTTTTTTGATGATGACAACTATACAATGTACTTATATATTATTTTATAAATCTCCCATTGAATATGTGTTTTCCATAATTTATTGTGATCTTTATTATTTCTTCCCCTTTGGCATTATCAAAAAGGATTTTTTAACCATTCCATTAAATATACATAGGAATAACATACCAAAAAGATAAATTTCATTAATTACATTAATTAATTACATTCATAGATTTTTACCATTTTTATACATAAGATGGAGTCCTAAAAATCTAAGAATCTTTTGGAGAAGCTTTTTCTTGATCATCTCCTTTATCTTCAATTTTGAAAGAGTTAGGTTGCTTTGTAGGAGATGTCGGAGCTTGTTCTAGAGGTTCGTTATCCTTAAAAAGTTTGTAATGTTTCAGAGGAGGAGAAGGCACTAGGGTTGGCCAATCTTCTGATGGTGGCGTAGGACCATGAACCCTTTGTAAAACATCTTTTAGAACTGATAATACAGTTGAAAGTGACGTTTCAACTATGGCCAATCATGTAGCAAAAGATGTTTCAAAATTATCAATACGCTTAGCCAATACTTTTTGATTCCGAGATAAAATAAGCTGATTTTGAAGAGTCAAGTCATGAATACTTTCATTTGGATTCGTCTCTTGTAAGTCTCCAAAATATCATCCTGAGATGTATAATCAAAGAATGCAGGAGGAGGGGTAGAATTTTCGCGATGTTGCTCCACCTCTTGTGATAGTTCAGGTTGTGTTTGTGGTGGAGGCCCAGCTTGTCTGGCTTGGCGACGTTTCGTCCACTCCTCAAATGATATAAACTTCGGAGGATTTTCTGGTAGGTGCATTAATGAGAAAATTTTTGTGGAAGCATATTTCGAAGAAATTTCTTCAAAAGTGGATTAATAGAAGGGGATGTTGTGAGCACATAAAAGTCTTATGATGTATGTGGGGTAGATAACCGATGGGCATGATCGAGTCCAAAAATGTTTGAGCTCGTCAAATATAAATTTAGCCCAATTTACCCTTGTTCCGCTGAATATAGCATACAGAGCCTTGTGCTCTAACTCCGTTATCTGCTCATGACTACCAAGTCGAAAAATGATAGAGTTGATAACCATTCGAGTTAGCAGTCTTGCCGTAGGTCTTAGGTATTTAGATGCAAACTTAGGCATTTCATCTTCCCACATTTGATGTGTGATATTGTCTCTCGTTTTGAAACGCATATCGGGAACATTATATAAATCTTCGCCGGTGTCAGAACATCCAAGAGTTCTGCCTATGATTCCTAGAGTGAGCCTAATTGCGTTGCCATAAACGCTAGACCATAGCCAATTATCGTCGTTTTCCATGTTCCAAACTGCTGTGCTATCCATATTAATGTAGAAGAGAAATATGGCTAACTGATCAATTTGGATGTTATTTGTATTAAAAGATATCAAAGTTTCTACACCCGCGTTTTCACACATTTCATCTAAATCGTACATTAGGAACTTGAGTAAATTATAAAATGGACCTGTATGGAGTTTCTTCTTTTGAATGTCCTCGTATCTCTTGAGTGAATACGGTACACGATTCATCCATTGTTCTATTTGATCATCTGAGCAAACCTAGGGATTGGAGGAAGTTGTTTGGTCTTGTTTTCGCTTAGAGATCTTAGGATTTTCCTTTAGAAGCCATCAAATTTGATCAAGTTTGGAAGAGAAAAAATATTTGAGGAGTAAGAAATCGATTTTGCAGCAAAATTAAATTGAAATGAAATGAAAGAAGTAAAAAAAATAGATGTTATCAGGACGTATAAGCATGTCGATTGAATTTTAGACGTTTGGAAGGTAAATCAGACGTCTGATTTAACCTAGTTTGAAGATAGTAATTAGAATTAGATGTCTAGTTGGTTGAGTTAGACATCTAGATTTGATCGATTTGAAAATTGTGATATTCAGAGAAAATTATTAAGCGTCTGTTCATATTGTCAGATGTCTGAAATAGATTGAAATTTTATTTATATAGGATAAATAGTTTTCTCAGACGTCTGGCTATAATATCAGACGTCTGAAAATGAGCTGAGTTTTATAATATGGAGGCAGAGACTTTGTTCAGACGCCTGATTCATAATTCAGATGTCAAAAATAGACTGGTTTCCTTTTTTATTAAGCAGAGGTAATTTTCAGACGTATGGAAGGTTATGTCAGACATCTGATATATGCACGATGGTTTAAAATTTGTGTGATACGAGAGTGTCAGACGTCTGATGGCAATATTCAGACGTATGAAATAACCAATTTGTCTAAGAATAGCCTAATTTTGAAGGGCGTTGCTTATTTTTCGACCTCTTATTTTTAATATAGCATAGTACTATTATTTGTAAAACAGAATTACAAATATAAGTAGATAAAAAGACAAGGAGAATAATTAAATTTATTTAGATAGCGATGGAGCATTATGATCTTTAGACTTGTCATCCCTCCATTCCTTAAGTGGAGACCATATATTTCCACGTTCGTGGGTTCTTGGAGAACCAGAGAATTGCCTTGGTGAAGGATTGAAAAGTGTGAGGTAGAGGGATCCAAAGAACCGCAAGGAATCAGAAGTGGTTCATGTACATCCTTTTTCCATGAATTACAAAATTTTATTGCTACTTTCTCCAGAAAACTTAATCCTCGTGTCGTGACTTTTGTTCAAAATATAATTCTCGTTGTAGATCTATTTGTTCCTTTTGATAGTAATGTATCTTATCAATTTTCTCCTTGGTGTTAGGAAAAAAATATATAAATCATTTGGACTTCTTGTTATCGGGATTAAATCCCGTATGATAGGAGGACCACCTATACGTTGGTTCCTGATTTAGTGTAGGAGTTAGAAGGCGATGGGGTGTATCCGCTGAGCTATCCGTTGTTGGTGTCGAGAAGGATAGATGAGCATTGTCGGAAGACATGATTATATTTTTTTGTTGTAAAAATATGAAATCTATATATTCTTTACCTTTTGTTTTGTAAAGATTTATATATAATTTTTTTAAAATTATTTATAAATAATTTCAGAAAACAACCACCTAAAAAATTTAAGGTGAAGGAGTTATAAATTTTGAATTGTGGATAAAAAACTTTGAGCTAAACATAGAATAAATGAAGATGTGGTATTAGTTTAGAAGACCATTAAGATAGCATATTCTTAAGTCGCGTCGTAGTTTACCAATGTTTGCTCCTTAAGTGGTTTTGTGAAAATATATGTTATTTGATTCTCGGTATCTACGTATTCTAATGTAATAATTCCTTTTTCTATGTTGTCACGTAAAAAATGATGTCGTATAGTTATTTGTTTAGAACGCGAGTGATTTACAGGGTTTTTTGATAGATTTATTGCACTCGTATTATCGCAATATATTGGTGATTTATTGATAACTTTGCCGAAATCCTTAAGTGTTTGCTGCATGTATATCATTTATGCACATACTAGAGCTGCTGAAATATATTCGGCTTTCCAAGTAGACAAGGAGACACAATTTTTCTTTTTGCTAAATCATGAAACTAATGATTGCCCGATAAAGCAACATGTTCCGCTAGTACTCTTACAATTCTGTTTTACATCCACCGAAATCCGCATCACTATATGAAACTAGTTCAAATGATGATCCCTTAGGGTAAAACAAACCGTAATCTCTAGTATTAGATAGATATCGTAAGATACGTTTAACAACTCTTTGGTGAGATTCTTTTGGTTTTGCTTGAAACCGGGCACAAAGACACACTCATCATAATGTCAGGTCGACTAGCCATTAAATAAAGTAAGGAGATAATCATACTACGATATAATTTTTCATTGAAATCTTTTCCGTTATCATCTTTTTTCAAGTGAACACTAGTACTCATATGTATTAGTTTGCTTGAAGTTTTATCCATTTCAAAACGATGTAACAGATCGTTACAATATTTTTCTTGATGAATAAAACTACCATTTTCAAGTTGTTTTATTTGTAAACCTAAATAGAAATTTAATTCTTCCATGTGAGACATTTTAAATTCATTTTTCATAATATTTGAAAATTGATTACAAAGATTTTTGTTAGTTGAACCAAAAATAATATCGTCTACGTATATTTGTACAACTAAAATATCGTTATTTTCTTGTTTAATAAACAAAGTTGTATCGATTTTACCTATTTGAAAACTAGATGTAATAAAATGATTTTTAAAACGTTCGTACCATGCAGGGGGGGGCTTGCTTTATGCTTTAAATCATATAAGGCTTTTTGTAATTTAAAAACATGGTCGGGATATTTTTCGTGAACAAACAATGGAGGTTGTTCAACATATACGTTTTCTTTAATAAAATCATTTAGAAAAGCACTTTTGACGTCCATTTGAAATAGTTTAAAATTGTGATGATTTGCAAAAGCAAGTAATGTACGTATGGCCTCGAGTCTCGCTACTGGAGCAAAAGTTTCGTCGTAGTCGATATCTTCGTCTTGATTATAACCTTGAGCAACTAAATGTGCTTTATTTCTAACTATATTTCTATTTTCATCTGCTCTGTTTTTAAATACCCATTTTGTTTCTATAACCGATTGATTTTCTGGCCTTGGTACTAATTCCCAAACATTATTGTGTTCAAATTGATTTAATTCTTCTTGCATAGTTATTATCCAAAATTTATCGTTTGAAGCTTCTTTATAATTTTTCGGTTCAAAATTTGACACAAATGCTATTTGACTTATTTGGTTAAGTTGGTTTCTAGTTACTCTAGAATTAAGATCTTCAATGATGTTATCTTTTGGACGATCTTTAAGAATTCTAGAAGATGATACTAAAGTATTATTTTGTGCATTTGTCTCATTATTAAAAGATCTATTTGTTATTGGAATTATTTCTTCATCGTCATTAGTATGATGGTTAAGAAGATTTTCATAAAACGAAACATGTAAATTTCTTCAACTGTGTTATTTCGTTTATTAAAAATTCTATATGCCTTGCTACGATCCGAATATCCAACAAAGATTCCTTCATCGGCCTTTATATCAAATTTTTCTAAATTATCTTTCGTAATTAATATAAAATATTTTGATCCGAAAGTTTTAAAGTATGATACTTTAGGTTTTCTTTCGAAATAAGTTTGTTTAGTCATAGGTCGTATGGTTACTCAATTTAAAACATAACAAACAGTAGCAATAGCTTCTGTCCAAAAATGTTTTTGTAGACCACTACTATTTAATAGTGTTCGTGCATATTCTTATAATGTACGATTTTTTCTTTCTACTACACCATTCTATTGAGGAATTTATGACTTATACCTTTTTTATTACAAAAATTAGTAAAAAGATCATTTTCGAATTCTCCAACGTGATCACTTCGAATATTCTTAATTTTCAAATTCATTTGTGTTTTAATTCTTTTAGAAATTTTTTTAAACAAACCAAAGTGTCACTTTTATGTTTTAAAATTAAAGTCCACATATATCTTGAAAAATCATCAACTATTACGAAGACATATTTGTTGTGATTTATAAATCGTACTTGAGTTGGACCAAATAAATCTAAATGTAATAATTCTAATGATTGTTTTGTAGAAATATTATTTTTAGATTTAAAAGAGCTTTTTTTTAGTTTTCCAATTTGGAAATCGTTACATAAATTTTCTACTTTGTAATTTATTTTAGGTAAACATCCAATTAGCTCATATTTTGCTAATTTACTAATGTATTTAAAAATTAGTATGACATAATTGTTTATGCCACAACCATGGATCGTCATATCTAGCGGTTAAACACAAATTTGAATTTTGATTTGTATTCATGTTTAAGAAAAATATTTTTGTTTCTAAAACCCTATATAAATTGTTTGTTATTGTTGAAAACGTTACATTTATCTTTTTCGAAATTGATTTGGAAACCTTTATCACGTAATTGACTAATACTAAGTAGGTTGTGTTTTAGATTTTCTACTAACAAAACATTTGTAACAATAGAAGAGTTAGAAATACCAGAGTTGATGACTTCTCCAACGCCCACGACGTATCCTTTTGAGTTATCTCCAAAATTTACTGTTCCACCATCGATGTATGTTATATTTGATAACATTTTTGAATTTCCGGTCATATGATTGGAGCATCCACTATCAAGTATCCATTTCACTCTATTTTTTATATTGGGTACCTGCAAAATAAATGATGATTTAATTGGTACCCATGTACTTTGTTAGGGTCCTAGATGTTAGGAGGAGTAGGTAGCCATACCCAAGATGGTTTGGTACCTTTATGAACATAATTTTTATTATAGACTACATTTTGTAAAAAAAACTATTAATATGTTTTTGTCTAATTAAATTATTATTTGTATTAAGAATCCAAATTTTTATATTTCAGGTACTCATTTTAGACTTAAGTGGTCATTTAGTCTTTTGATAAATAGAACTATATTTCTTAATATTATTCCCTTTTTGTTTAGGAATATTTTTATATCCTATTCCATTTCTGTTACCTGATGGTTTTGAAGTTTTGATAAGATTTTCCAAAATTTGTTTTCCTTTATTAAATTTTGAAATATTATTTGTAATTTTATCTAATTTTTCTTTTAATTCTAAATTTTTAATTTTCAATGTTTCAATATTAATTTTCAAGTTGATATTATCCTTTAGCAAGTCATCCTTTTCTAGTCAAGTTTTATCAAATTCCATAACTATATTTTCATTTTCAATTAAACTATTTTTAATTTTTTCTTGAGATAATTCTAGTTCCTCCTCTAAAATAATTTTTTCATTTTTTAACATTCCTACTTCAAGTTCTAATCTATTTATTTTGGCTATATGATCTTTGTTTAATTTTTTAATATGTCTAAATTTATCATCTAATTCCACGCTAAGTTCTAATAATTCATCATAACTAAGTTCGAAACATACCTCATCAGTTTGTGTCACAAAGCACACATTAGCTTGTTCTCCGTCACCATCGCTATCACTGTCTAAGGATGATGAAGAATCCGAGTTATCCCATGTTACTTTGAAGGCTTTCTTCTTTTAAAATTTTTCAAATTTGTTCTTCTTTTTATCATTGTTGAGCTTGTGACAGTGATTGATGTTCAATTTGTTAAGCTTGATTTTTCTCTTTTTTGAAATCTAGTCATTTTCCTAAATTTCTTGAATTTGTTGTATTGTTTGGCAATAAATACAATTTCTTCTTCGTCTAAGTCAGAGTCTTCATTCGTTGCTGGGAATGCTATGTTCTTCTTTTTCAAATTTTGTTCTTTTCGTGCCTGCAAATTAGCTATATAGGACATTAAATTTCCTATCAATTCTTCAACTAAGAGTATTGAGAGATCATTAGCTTCTTCGATAGCTAATTCTTTTCTTTCCCACTCTAGAGTTAAAGAATTGAGTATTCTAGATACTAAATCAAAATTTGTGAATTTGACTCCAAGTGCCATTAAATCATGTTGAATGGTTTGAAATATAGAGTACATGTCTACTATGGATTCATTTTGTTTCATTTTAAATGATGAAAATTGATTTTATAAAATTGAAATCTTAGTTTGTTTAACTTTGTTTGTGCCTTCGTGTGTAAGTTATAAGGTACGCCAAATATCATATGCAGTGTTACATAACATGACACGTGAAAATTCATTCTTATCTAGTGAACAAAATAGAACATTCGTAGCTTTGGCATTATTAGAGCTATGGTTTTTTGTGCATCATCTCATGTGTTAATAGCAGTGTCAGGTGCTTCATATTTGTTTTGAGTGGCTGACCAAATTTCTAACCCATTAGCTTCCACAAAAATTCTCATACGTGTTGATCAATATGCATAGTTAGAACCACTAAAAAGTGGGGGTCGTGCTGTGAATTGGCCTTCTTGAAAAATACTTGCCATATTATGGTGATTCAAAAACGTGTTACTGTATTTCGATCCAACCTTGCTTGATACCAATTGAAAGTCTACAGGATGGATCGTGTTATGTATATGCAAGTATATGCAACAAAATATATGATGCAACTAAAATAATACGAATCTAGGTAAATATAGAACAAGAAAACAAACATTTTATACTGGTTTGGACCTCCCGTTCTACGTCCAGTCCCGAAGCTCCCCTTCGGAATTCGACTATCAAACACCCTCGCTTCACCCGGAGGAATAGACTTGGTTAAAATAAATTGTTCTTGTCAAATATGTGTTCTATAACACGGATATTGACTAATAAGTACAAATGCTTCCACTATATATCTAGAGAGTATTGTCTGTGAAGATCTGAATATATGGAAGATTGAACTACAAGTATAGATTGCTAGAGATCAAGAATATATAATAGAGTATGTAAGTAGAGAGCATAAGTAAGTAAGGTAAGTTTTCTTCTTGATTCTCGATGATATATATAGTTGTAGAGAGGTTCTTTGAGTAGTTGCATCCATTAACAAGTGCTCTACAATTGCTTCTATTATGATTAAGAGTTGCAGCGAAGAGAAGCGAGATGTCTATTCGAATGCGGCAATTGAAGTTTGAATTTTAAAATCCGAGTTCGAAATCAGAAGTCTGGTTTTTGTATCAGACGTCTGATGCTACATAGTTTTTATATGTAGTAGATTTTCAGATGTTTGAGTGCAACTACCAAACATCTGATTTCGTCTGTTTGTTATTCCAAAGGATTCTTCCAGATGTTTGTCTTGTGCATCCAGACGTCTGAAATCTGTGCATGCCTGTTTTGTATATCTTTTATGTTGCTTCTTTTATCCTATCGACTTGTAGTCTCTTGTAACGTTCTTTGAGCTTTGTTCTTGTCTTTCTAGTGATGTTGCTCTAGCAAGTACCTGTATATAGAAATATATATGCATATTTGATTTTCATTGTATAGTTGTTGTCATCGAAACTGTAGATTTGATTTCCTAACAAGTAGGACTAAGTCCAAACAAATGCATTACGTCTTGAGTTATTTAGAATTGGTTTGCCTATTGATCCTAGTCCGTGGGTTCTCTAGTCACTTGGATAGGTTTCCGTATAAGATAATTCTTGTTGGTTTAGGCTCTTAAACTCATTTCCCTCGATGCGTAGTTAATTTTCCCTCTTGATAAATCTTCAGTAAATGGATCCGCTAGGTTATCATTTGTTCGCACATAATCTATGGAAATATTTCCACTTGAGAGTAACTGCTTAACTGTGTTATGGTGTCGACGAATGTGTCGTGACTTTCCATTATACACAAAGTTCTACGCTCTGCTTAATGCTGCTTGGTTATCACAGTGTATGCATATGGCCGGTACAGATTTAGGCCAAACCGGAATATCTTCTAAAAAGTTACGAAGCCATTCTACTTCTTCGCCTGCTTTATCTAAAGCGATGAACTCCGATTCCATAGTGGATCGAGCTATGCATGTTTTTTAGTAGATTTCCATGACACTGCTGCCCCTACTAAGGTAAATACATAATCACTCGTTGATTTTAATTTCTCTGAATCAGCAATCCAGTTTGCATCACTATATCCTTATAAGATGGCAGGATATTTTCCATATTGTAAGGAATAGTTTGTGGTATTTTATTAAATATCCAAGCACTCTCATTAGTGCTTTTCAGTGTTCCTTCCCTGGGTTGCTTGTATACCTGCTTAATCGACTTACTGCATAAGCTATATCTGGTCTTATGCAATTCATGAGATACATGAGATATCCTATTACACGAGAGTATTTCAGTTGCATTACACTATCATTAGTGTTTTTATGCGGTACTTCCGATGGATTATACGACGTTCATACTCCTTTAATTCCATTTTGAAAATTTTCAATTACTTTTTCAATATAACGTGATTAAGATAATTC
The DNA here is from genome assembly GCA_030765085.1 of Allium cepa. Taxonomy (NCBI): domain Eukaryota; kingdom Viridiplantae; phylum Streptophyta; class Magnoliopsida; order Asparagales; family Amaryllidaceae; genus Allium; species Allium cepa. The sequence goes on along the minus strand of CM060928.1, from coordinate 566,971,788 downwards.
AATTCCATTAGGTGTTCTTATTATTTTGATTCTCAAAATAACATCTGCAACTCCTAAGTCTTTCATATCGAAATTGTTGATTAACATCTGCTTAGTGGTCTCTATTACCTTAGTATTTTGATCAAAGATTAGCATATCGTCTACGTATAGACAAATCATCACGTATGATTGTCCAATTTGTTTGTAATAAACACATTTATCACATTCATTTATACGAAAACTATTTTTCATCACGAAACTATAAAATTTTGTGTGCCATTGTTTTGGAGCTTGTTTTAGTCCGTATAATGATTTGACTAATCTACATACTTTGTTTTCATTCTCTTTGGATGTAAAAACCTCAGGTTGCTCCATGTAGATCTCCTCATCGAGATTTCCATTTAAGAATGTTGTCTTTACATCCATTTGATGAATCTGTAGATTGTAGATGGATGTAATTGCTATTAACATACTTATAGAGATTATTCGTGTTACTGGTGAATAGGTAACGAAGAAGTCTACACCTTCTTTTTGACGATATCCGTTGGCTACCAATCTTGCTTTGTATTTGTCGATGGAGCCATCTGGTTTTATCTTATTTTTGAAGATCTATTTATAACCAATTAGTTTTATTCCAGGTGGAAGATCAACTATTTCCCAAGTTTTATTACTCAGAATTGAATCAGTTTCACTTTGGATTGCTTCTTTCCAACACAAGGATTCAAAAGATGATATTGCTTCCTTGTAAGTTTGAGGTTCGTGTTCAAACATATATGTTAAAAATTCTGAATCAAATGTCTTGAAAGTTCTTTCCCTTATGCTTCTTCTTGGTTCAACTTTCTTAGTTCCACGATGAGTTTCATTTTCATGTGATTTACTTAATTCTTCTCTTGTCCTTTTGGGGACATTATTTCCTTCAATTCTTTTGTGCGAAAACACATCTTCAAAGAATAAGGTGTCTTTTGATTCCATGATTGTATTTACATGAATATCAGTTATATCAGACTTGAATACCAAAAATCTGTAGGCACTACTATTTTGGGCCGGCCCTAAATAGTAACAATATACTGTTATTGATTCAAGTTTGACTTTCTTGGAAGGTTGAACTGGAACTTTTGCCAAGCACCCCACATTTTGAGGTATTTAAAACTTGGTGTATGTCCTTTCCATAACTTATATGTAATTGTTCTTATTTTATTGTGAGGAACCTTATTTAATATTTTATTAGACATATTTAAGGCTTCCCGCATAAGTTCGTTGGTAGGTCAGAAGTTAAGAGCATCGCATTAATCATATCTTTTAATGTTCTTCTTTCTCTCGGCTATACTATTTTGTTGTGGTGAATATGGTGTCGTTGTTCGGTGAATTGTACCATTTTCGGCATAGAATTGTTCAAATGGTGATTCACATTCTCCATCTTGATTAGATCTCAATATCTTGATCTTTTGATTTAACTGATTTTCTACCTCAACTTTGTACTTCATAAACGATGTAATTGCTTCATCTTTGCTATTTAAAAGATATACATAGCAATATCGTGTATAATTGTCAGTAAAGGCAATAAAGTACATTTTTCCACCTCTTGTAGGTAATGATTTGAAATCACATAAATCAGTATGACCAAACCTAGTGGTTCAGTGCTTCTATCAACTGTATGAAATGGTTTTTTGACCATTTTTGCTTCTACGCATGTCGCACATTTGTATTTTTATCTACTTGGAATTCGGAATTAATCTCAAGCTTGATAGTTTTTTCATTTTTCGAAAATTTACATGTCCAAATCTATCATGCCATAGTAAAATTCGAGCTCAAGCAAATAAGAAACTTCAATTTTGTTAATAGCATAATCAAAATACATAGTTTATTGCCGACAACGACTACATTTGCCTTAAATTGGCTATCACATAAATATCCTCTTCCTATATACGTTCCAGCTTTGGACAGAACCATCTTGTCTGACTCGAAAACCATTTTAAATCCTTTCTTTGATAGCATTGGACCAAAGATGAGATTCTTGCATATGTCTGAAACATGGAGCACGTCATCCAACTTGATAGTTTTTCCAGAAGTAAACTTGAGGACTACTGTGCCGCAGCCTTTGATCATGGAAACTGCAGAATTACTCATATAGAGTTTTTCTTCCTGATCGAGTTTCTAGTATGTAGAAAACACAGATTTCAAAACAAACATGACGAGTAGCGCCTGTGTCCATCCACCATTGGTTAGGATTCTGAACCAAATTGCATACAGATTTAACTGCTGAAAAATTAGACTCGTCTACTTTCATGTTATCCATCATATTTGCCTCCGAGTTATGTTCCTTCTTGTGTCTGCAATCTCTAGTGGCGTGTTCTGCTTTTCCATAAATCCAATACTCGCCATTAAACTTCTTGATTCGTTTGTTGTCTTTGGATTTGTTTTCAGACGCTTTTCTTTTCTACAGGAATTTCTTCTTCTTGTTTTTCTTGAAATGCCCTTTGCTCTTTGACTCTTCTGCCACAAATGCCTCTTCGCTTTGTTTTGTCAATCCGCGGTTATCAGACTCAATTTTTAGTCCGACAAGATCTTCTAAGGAAATCTTCTTTTTCTTATGTTTTAGATAATTGAGGTAGTCTTTCCAGGATGACGTTAATTTCCCTGTTATCGCTTTAACAAGGAAGGATTCTTCAATTTTATGTCATTTTGCTTCAAGTTCATGAATTATGAGTTGGAGTTCTTGCACTTGACTAGTTACGAATTTGGAGTCAACTATTTTGTATTCCATAAACTTATATACGATGAGCTTCTTCCAACTAACATTCTGCGTTTTGTATTTATGTGCAAGTGCAGTCCATAAGGATTTTGCTATCTGGTGTGACTGATATACTTTATAAAGTACTTTATCCAGACAATTCAGAATGTAGTTTCAGCATAGGAAGTCTGAATGCTTCCATGAGTCAATTCCGAGAAAAACAGATGCATCTTTTTCTCTAGTTTGTCTGTCTTTAGGCTTTGGTTCAACTCCTCGATGCACTTCTGCAGTCCTAGCGTGGTGAGATAAAACAGCATTTGATTTTGCCATGTTATGAAGTCATCACCATCTCCTTTGAACGAATCAGGCTTGTTGTGAGTAGCAGCCTTTGTTGATATTTAAACAGTTGTCATCTCTATTTTAGTGAAAACATGAAAGTCTTAAGATGTTATACGTCTATACCAAAACAGAGACTAATCAATAATAAACTCGTCTCACAAGTTTACAAATCAGATTTTCACTACTTTGGAATTCTGTATTAGCTATGTTTAACAGTAAGTATGTTGTAATTAATTACTACAACAAACTAACAATTATAGTAATAATAACTATAGCGATAAATCAAACGTTATACGATTTAAAGAAACAGCACAACATAGAAGCGAAATTTTTATATATATATATATGTATGTATGTATGTATATATATCAACTGGAAATATAACCGATTGAAGAAGAAAATTTCGTCTGAGACTTGTCGTAACAATTTCCTTAAGACTTTATTAAGAGCCTCCCAAGATACAACAGACGTAAGCTGCTCGAGATCGTGGTGTGTATGATCCACTGTGTGATAGAACTGATTATGATTTAAGAAAATGAAGATAGAGAAGAGATAATTCGGTTTTAAAATTGAGTGAGCAAAGTGAACAGGTTTCCTTCCTATTTATAGTCGAATTCTCAATGGCTGCACCCGTTGAGAAAAGTAGCATCACTTCATTTGCAACGCCACAAAGTGTTACTATTCGCAACAGTCGCGTTCATTCGTTTGCAACGCCAAAAAGTGTTATTGTTCGCAACAGTCGTGTCCGTTCTGCAACACCACAAAGTGTTACTGTTCGCAACAGCCGCGTTCGTTTGTTTGCAACGCCAAAAAGTGTTACTGTTCGCAATAGTAGTGTCCGTTCGTTTGCAAAGCCACAAAATGTTCCTGTTCGGAATAGCATCCCTTCATTTGCAACGTCAAAAAGTGTTACTGTCCGCAACAATCGCGTCCGTTCGTTTGCAACGGTCACAACCGTTGGAAAATCCGTATCTTTTTAAACACACTTCTGTTTAAAATCAGTCCATTTTTTAGGTAGCAAAAATATATAATCGCACCCGGTTCGATCGAACGAGCGAGCAGCGCACGTTAGTCCATGACCATATGGGTCCTCCCCCTCGCACAAAATTACCTAACTCTACGGACCAATATAGAAATTGAGAGTACACTATATAAACAAGAAAATGAACTTATTTTTGACGATGTGGAATATATCTCATTCACTATTTTTGAGAATTCTAACAAAATTTACGTAACAAAGCAGGGAAAAGAAAATTTGAGAGAGAATAGTAGTTTTGAAAGGAAAAGGTAGACTTTATCATAGAAACCCTCTTTTTTTTTGTTTTTTTTTTGCTTGATTAGAAATGAAACACTACTCCTCTTTATATTAAATGGAAACTAGGTACCTACTATTTTTTATAAGCTTAACTGTTCTTCTCAAAACAAGTTTCAAATCAGAGTTCTAGTATTATTTTTGATGTTCTTTTTCCCTTATTCTTCAAAAATTAAATCTACACTTGATTGGAAATCTATAAGAGCAAAATTCAAATTTTTTCCCCAAATATTTGCATTTTTTAGTAAAATAAACCTTAAGTATTTACGTATATTTGCATTTTAAACTATAAACATTTACAATTAGTCGCAACCTTTTTGAAAGTAATCCAAGAGTATTTTGTAAAACCTATTTTTTGAGAATGAGTGAAAATGTATTTTGAAACTTAAGGGTGTTTGACAAAATTCTCCTATATTAATTCATCCTTGATTTGTTTACTTAATTCAACGTTCAGTAAATCTTTTGTTGAAACTCATTATAACTCTCATGTACAAATTGTGTGTAATCCGGTACAGTTATCCAAATCTAATAATCCTACAAAGTTTCAAAATTGTTATTATACTACAGCATATTTTGGATATTTCTTTGAACTAACCGACTGTAGTCAAATATTGACGTAACCCATATCAAACGAGGCCAAATCTGTTTTTGTTTTCAACTTCTTGATGATGGAATCATAAACCATTTATAAACAGCAGGACAAGTTTATTTCCAACAGATTACATATTGAGATGTAAAAGATGATCAATAATTCAGGTTTCCTTTATGCAGGAGAGAACCTTGCGAGATGAGAACAAAGCTCTAGAAAACGAGGTATGCACATAATCATCACACAATCATACATCATAGTGTAAAAAAAATAGTTTACCTACTTCACAGTGCATATATTACTCTCTATCTAATCACATACATGCTTATAATCCCCAGTTTTTCATCTCAATCAAGTTCTAACAGTAAAGAAATTCATTCCCTCTTTCATATACCGAATTGCATCTTCATTAATTGATTTCTCTTAACTGTTTCTTATCAGCTTGTGGAAAAGGCCAGGGCCAAAGCTATTCTGCAACAACAAGCACAATGGAAGCATCGAGAACGGCTAGATAAGCTTCATAATCCAAATATCGGTATTGGGTAACTATTTTCTTCATTGGAAATCATACCCTAATTTCTTTACAACCTTCTAGCCATATTTTCTATTGATATTTTTGTATGTAAAAAAAACTTATATTCCGCTGTGTTCTTGTAGAAATCACCAAACAAGGAACGGTGAGAAAGAAGCTGAACCAACAACGAATGTTCATCAAGTTCATGTTGTCCGGAATTTGTTGCCGCCATGGATGATTCGCAATTTCAATGGTTAAGTCTTCACTTATTATACTTGGTAAACTAGCTTCAATTCAGTAAAAATATGTGAGTCAAAATCATAGCAATTATAGCGTTATGTAAATAAATCTTGCTACGTTTCCACGCAAAAGTTAACTGGGAATGAGTTTCGAATGTAATTTGTAAGGTATACACGAACTTCTGGTTTGGTGTATTCCCAGCAATTGTTTGTCTCAAAGAAATGTTATTCTTAAACATCCTCATTATTTCGTGAAGAATTCATATGCTGGATACTGTTAGAAATGAATAAGCATTGGGTAATCTGAATTGAGAAATGAATAGTGCCATATCATAGAATATAATAAATTATTTTTGTTTACACACTAAGATGTTGACACAATTATTAATTTGTTGAGATGAAGAGGGAAATAATCCATGTTGGGTGGAGTGTTGTACGCTACCTAGCCTGACCCACACTCACGTCCGTGGCATGGCGTTGGCATTGGCAAATGGGTGTTCGAGGTGTATTAGAGGTGACATTTTGCAGTTGTACACGCACGACCGATCAGTTTTTTTTTGTCCCTTCAAGTACAAACGTCTCATTGCTTGATAAACAGACGCAACCGTTCAAACATGCACCTATTACCAAATTGATGCACATCCCTGCGCTTATACATAGGCAGAAGAAAAATAGAGTACTTATGTTTTTCTGCATTTCTTTCTCTCCATAACACTCTGTTCTTAGATACTCTTTTAAGTTCGTCGTTACTTTATTTTTATTGTGCGGCATCACAAAGAAGGTCCATTTCATTTTGAAAAATAATTGCTCGATATTCTTAAGTGCCGTAGAGGAGTAATATTGCTTCAGGAAAACAGCTTTCACAGGACTCGGACAATCTAATCGGTATTATATTTACTGCTTTATTTGTTAACTGCATAGGTCTATTAGTAACAATTTTTGCAATATATTATGCCAGTTTTGTTGTTGCAATTTTGCAACATAGTTGTAACAGTTTCGTAACACCTTTGCAACGTTGATGTTAACAATCCTTGCACACAGTTTCGTAACACCTTTGTAGCGTTACTATTTAACAATCTTGAAACAATATTGATTTTTTGTTGCCTGTTTTTGTAGCCGACACTGTCTCATGAAAGCAACACTTCTGCACCGATACGAATTGTGATGACTACTCAGTCTACAACTATGGTTTTAACAACGGCGCCGTCTCATTGAGAACGATCAGAAAAGTTCACAGGATTGGACTGCAAATGTTGGCAACAAAAGATGCTGTTTTACTTGATGACTATGGGTCTTGCAAAATTTCTTACAGAAGATGCTTTCATAGTCGAAGAATTGGAATCCGATGCAACAAAAGTTGAACCCTTGAAAATCTGGAAGAGTACTAACTTTATGTGCAAGAACTTCGTATTAAATGAGCTCGACAACAGTCTATACAATGTATATTGTACTACTCGAACTTTCAAAGAACTCTGAATGATATTAGAGAAAAGGTAAAAAACCAAAGATGTAGGCATGAAGAAATCCATAGCAAGGGAATTCCTTGACTTCAAATTGACTTATGCGAAGACCGTTATCAGCAAGATTCAAGAGTTACAAGTCATCATTAATCAACTGCACAATGAAAGAATGATTGTAAGCGAATCCTTTCAGGTTGCCGCTGCAATTGAAAAGCTTCCTCCATCTTGAAAAGATTTCAAATACTACCTTAAGCACAAGTGTAAGGAGATGACAATGGAGGAACTTGCAGTCCGACTGAGGATTGAGGAAGATAATAAGAAATGTGAAAAGAAGATTTCGCATACCATGATTGCCAAGGCAAATGCAGTCGAGTCAAAGAAACCAAACAAAAGAAAACATAAGCATGTTTCTAAGAAATCAAAGAAATTTTAAGGGTTCATGCCATAATTGTGGAAAGAAATAATACAAAGCCGTCGAATTTCGTGCACCCAAGAAAAAGAAATCAAAAGCAAACATGGCTGATATCCCAGAAGGCATGTCTGATATGGACATATATGCAGTAGTGTCCGAATGCAAACTTGTTAGTGACTTGAAGGAGTGGTTCGTAAACATAAGAGCCATACGATACATATGTGAAAATAAGTGAATGTTTACAACCTACAAAACTGCTATTGAGAATGAACAACTTTTTATGGGTAATTCATCCACATCAAAAGTCGAAGGCAAGGAAAGATTGTGCTGAAAATGACTTCTGAAAAAGAATTAACTTTGGCAGATGTTCTTCATGCTTCAGAGATCCGCAAGAACCTGATTTATAGATCGTTACTTAGCAAGCATGGCTCCAAACTCACCTTTATGTCTAATAAGTTTGTGTTGACAAAGAATGGAGTGTATTTAGGAAGTGAATATGTTTGTGATGGTTTAAATAATGCAAATGTAAAAACTATTGTACCAAATAATGATATGAATAAAATTGAATCTTCTGCTTATATTGTTGACTCTTCTAAGATATGACATTCTAGATTAGGTAATGTAAATATTGATTCCTTGCGAAAATTGATTAATCTAGATTTTATACCAAATTGTAACATGATTCCAACTATAAATGTCAAGTTTGTGCAGAAGTAAAATTGACAAGAACCTTGCTCCGCCATGTTGAACGAGAAACTGAACCTCTAGACCTAATACACATAGATGTACGTGACTAAATAATGTGTCAAACTAGAGGTGGAAAAAGGTATTTCATTACCTTCATTGATGATTGTACAAGATATTGTTACGTGTATCTCCTTAGAAGTAAGGACGAAACAATCGGCATGTTTAAATAGTATAAAGCAGAAGTTGAAAATCAACTCAACAAGAAAATAAATGCTTTAAGAAATGATAGAGGCGGAGAATATGAATTTCCCTTTAAGGAATTCTTCGCTGAACATGGTATTATATACCAAACTACAGCCCCATATTCACCTCAATCCAATGGTATAGACGAACGAAAAAATAGAACTCTTAAAGAAATGATGAATGCCTTACTAATTAGTTATGCCTTGCTAGATTACTTCTAGGGAGAATGTCACGACCCAATTTTTCGACCTTCGAAAGTCGATATCAATACGTCCACTGTATTATATGCCAAACAATCGAATGCCGAAAATACCCGACCGTAAGGGAAAGAGAAGAAAGAGGTCGAAGATAAAAATAATATCATAATCTCACAACCACAGCAGAACAAAATACAATATATAATAACAGCTTTTATATACAAGAAACCTGTACTCTTATATATACATACCATTATCAGAGTACAACAATCATCCATCACTTTGGACAGCTTATTATCTGTCCTTACACAGCGGAAATAATAATTCAAATACGGAGATATGTCTTTATCGTCCAGCTCGCCTCCTGAGCTCCATAGCACATTTTCTTGGATATGCTTAACTTGGTCTGACCCGTGTATCGTAATAAAATAATACTTGAGTCAATCTGGAAAACAAGCGTGAGAAAACCAAACTCAATTGGATTAGTTTTGAAAAAAGCCTTTGAAACAAAGGTATCTCGCAAGACCACGATACAAATAAATATGCCGGGTTTTTACCTTACGATAACAAAAACATTTTTTAACAAATTCGTCTGATATTATAATAGTGTCTATAGAAAGTAAAAAAGAATCTAGCTGAAATGCTTACATCTCACGTTCCAGCAATAATGGAGCACAATAAAAACCGTATGGGCGCTTACTGGAGATTGGATTCCATACATTTGCAGGGCTAAGGCTACTGGGGTACCATCCGTCACAATACCTTGTCTAGACCAGAGTACCGAGGACCACTCCCAATCCTCTACAACACAAGACCGGCCTACCCCTAACCTGAATAGACCGAATAAGATCACCCTGCGGTTGGAGCTAACAACCGCCCACACAGCCGGATATAAAGAGACATCTAGACAGGGGAAATCTTACCTTACTTGGGTGCTACCCACTTAGCGTTGCTGCACCTCCCCTATTTTAGCCATTTCCGGTTGATGAGGCTTAAGGCTATGCGTTACTCTTTGTAGAACACATTTCACTGAGAATGCTCATCGTTCTCTTGATGATGTTCGGATAGCATTCGTCCATACAAATTGCCATAGGTCTGGACAAACTGAATCACCGTCTTTATCATCTTCACGGTCTTCATTCGCTACGTTCAAACTAGATCGAAGTGGTTTTCGGATACTTAAATCCGATCCCGGTCTCTTCGAAATGATTAACGCATTGGCCAATATTGATAGTCGGTTATTTAACTATCATATAACATTCACAAGCAACCATCAGCCCTTAAATAATTTTCCAAATTATTTAATTTCAAAATATCTACATAAGATTTTACTCCAACATTTCAACACTTTGAAAATAATTTTCAAATCTCTTTCACTCTCACGGAATAAATTTCACCCTTTCCCAATACTTAGAATATTTTCCCACTTCAGTTAATATTCAACACTTGAAAACTATTGACTTTATTCCCTATTTCTTTACTCAAAAATCATTTACAACTTACTTATAAATTTCCAAAGTTGTTTATGCTTTTATAAAATTTCAGTTTCACTTCTACTTCTTTGTGAATTTATTTCACCTTCCGAAATTCACTTATCTTATGCTTTAGAGTTTTTACTTAAGTTTTCACAATACCACTATAAAATCTTCTTCTCAAATCTTATTCAATTTAATAAACTTAATTTTCCAACTCAAGAGGATTTAAAATGAATATAAAACATTTAAATATATATATATATATATATATATAATAAGAAAAGTGGTTCGTTTCCAAAATATGGTTTTAATAAAATTTAAAATATTAACATCTTAAAGCAATAAAAATTCATATCCAGTTACTAAGTACTTACAAGGCTGGCTTATAAAAATTAGAATTTATTTAAATAAATACTAAGTTTTAAAATAACTAACTTCACCAATTCACTTTATAAATTCCTCTTGGTTCGTATCACATTTACCGTATCACCATTCCTCACTTTCAAAATAATTTATTATAAGTCGGTATAAGTTCACGCTAAAAAATATTTTTTTTTTCATATCCACTGATATCGATCTATCTCATTTATAAACCCCGTTTATAAATTTATAAACTCCCTTGAGCTTTTTTCCATCTATTTATAAAAACAGATTCTAATTAAAAGTCTGATTTTAATTTCTTTCCTTAATAAATTCCAATTTAATTTCAAATCTATTTTCAATTATTGCTTAAGTTCCTTTCCATAATCTCAAAATATCCTTTAAGTTCTTTACATAATTTATTTCAAAAAAATCTCTACTTAAATTAATTTTTCGAATGGTTAAGCATAGCCCAATTCAGTTAATATATTTTTATCCCACTTAATTTTCCCTTAGAATAAATCCAATTTACAACATAAATATTTACCATTTAAATTTCCCTTTTAAATTCCTTCAAATTAATTTTTTTTGGTATTCGAAATGTCCATTTTTAATTCCCATGCTGTTCAACATTTAATAATTCAATTCACACACAAACCATCTCAATTTATCCATCATAACATATATCAATATATATATATATATATATATATATATATATATAAACAAATAATATTTTTAAGGAAACCTATTGGATTCCTCTAACCTGTTTCTCCTGCATCTACAGATGTTAGTCAACAAATAAAATACCAATCCCACTTCGAAGGGAATATCGCGGTATATAGGGTCATCCGCTATTATGTGGGGCACATAGGGTCTCATCCGCTATATAATGCGGAAATACCAATCACTCCAATACACACACACACACACACACACTCTACTATATATATAACATCATCCAACAGATAAACTATAAATTTATTAATCAAGTCATGCATCCAATGATTTGAATGTAACATTTAATTTTTTTTAAACAAGGTAATCCGAATGAGTTAGAAAATCTCACCTTTATTTTATTTGCAGTTCGATCCAATCTTGACTTGGTTTCATGGTTTGACCTTGTATAAACATTGCACGGTTTATTAATATTTGAATTGATCGAACAATTGATTACTATTTATAATTTAATTAACTAGTAGATTATTTTAAACTAATAATTTTCCCTTTAAAAATCTTTTAATAACTAAGATAAATTAGGTAAGTTACTGAAACAAGTTAATCACTAAATCCATTGTTGAAAAATTAAACTAATATGTTTTTGTTTTTAAAAAAATGTGTGTGTGTATGTTTACTTTATTTTCCAAATTTGAAAACGCATATATATACTTATAAAAATAAATTATAGGTTTCGAAAAAATCCACTCTTATATAAACTTTCAAATTTCCTTTACTGTATACAAATATACATATAAATCTTTGACTTCAAAAATAATGGCATATATACCTTCCTGTTATTACTTTTCTTTCTTCTCTATATTTATGTAAATAACAAAATGAAATTTCTTTCTAACCTATACATATATACATAATTTTAAAACAGAAACTTTACTATTATTGTTTTCTTTTTTTTTCTTTTTTTTCAATCTATACATACATGTGTATTAACTTAAATTTGAAAAATAAAATCGTATACCTTACCACGCTACCAGGCCGAGCCGCCGACGTCGCACGCGCCTCCACGCTTGCCTGAACCACCCCCGTCTACTGCGCACAAAACTCCCTCTGACGAACTTCCCTCGACGCTCGCCAGTGAAGACGTCGAACCCTCCATACCAACTGTTGCCGTTCGTTCCTTCCAAGACGAGCCCCCTCCCTCAAACGATTGCGACTTCGGCAGCCACTTTGAACGCGAGATCCTCCTTTTCGTTGAATCGAGCTGGCGATGTTGATTCATTTGACAGCGATTTCATTTTTTTTGAATTGGATTGGGATTTAATTTGGTCAGAGAGGAAGAGGACGTGGTGTTGTTATATGTGTATATATATACTCGTTTGTTTTTGGCGAAGCCATTTTTCTTTTGGAAAATTCGTTGATATTGAATTTGAACAGAAGGAAGGGGGATTTAAGTACAGGAGACGGCTGCCTACTTGTAAAAATTTTTTGCCCGCGATTTGAAATGAAAGAAAGACGTGATTTTAATTTGAGGTGGAGGGTTGCGTGTGTTATGCCAGCTACAATGTCTCTGAAAAGAAGTGAAAAAGGACCGATATGAAATGAATTTGACTAGTCAACATAAGTATATATTATATTTAGATTTAAATTTAAATCATCTTGAATTCGTGGCTTAAAATCTTGACATCCTATCAAGGCGTGCCGCTAGGCGTTCATAATGTTATACTCCCATTTCGAACATAATGGAAATGTTTCGAGTCCTAATTCGATCGTATAGAGAACATAGCTTTTTGGTCCCAGTAATTATATTAGATTTCGATATTAATTTCAGCGCATTTATATATCGTACGAACACAGGATAACTCCAAACGCTACCAAATTTGAAGTTCGTTAATAATACAATATTACGGATCCAATGGAACATGTTTCGCCAAAATCCAAGACTGTGCCTCGAAAGGCTATTTTAAATGTCAATTTAAACAATATATTTTTATAACTAAACAAATCATTCCCAAATTGAATTTTAAAAGTTACATTGTCTCCAGTATTATTAATATAAATTTTACAAGCCTTTAAAACATTTTTAACAAGCTTAAAACTCTAGATTCACTATTTTAACCAATATTAAATTATTAAATTCAATAATTTAATTATCCAATAAATAGTTATATTTGAAATTCAAGTTAAAATCAACACCTAAATATTTAAAATTAATTAAATATTCAAATTCAAATGTCCTAAAATTTCAGGTCGATACATTCCTCTTCCTTAAATGAATTTTGTCCCCGAAATTGCTAAGGCAGAATGAATGCCCCAGCCCATTAACTTATTAAAACCCACTAAGTGAAATCCCATATTCACTTTTCTAATCCTTTAGTTTCGACTAAACCAATTAGTCTTCAACTCCAATTCCAAAATACCTTTATTTCAGTTCCAATTTAAAATCAATTTGTCGTTAACAAAAATTTTTCAAAATTTTCTAACTCCCAAAATTTATGAATTTTTTTGGCAGTGTCTTCTTTGTATGGAGGAGCTTTTGCAAATTGACAAGAGATATAAATATATATACATAGACCTACATGGTTGGGAAAACAAAAAAATAAAACAATATTTCGTATTTCGTATTTCCTATCTTTTATTGCGTAGGTGTACCTTTATTTAGCATTTTAAAGCAAGCGGCTTATTTATCTAGTAATTAGCGCGATCAAAATCCTGCCAAACGGCCTCCAAGTACATGTACTTACTCAATATAAACATGTAAGTACCCAACTGTGAAGTTCGAATAACATTCTCTTATTTTAAATAGCTAAACACATGGATTACACAAGCAATGCATACTAAACAATATTTATAAGCAACCTATATGTCTTCAACACTTATTCAATTATTTCAATCCACCCATTTACTATTTTCATTCGATTTAAATGGTTTACAACACAAATGTTCACATTCAATTCATCTTTAAACCAAACGACTCATATTCATTTCAACCAATTCCAAAATCAATTTTATTTGCTTCTATCAATTCATAGAATTTTATTTTACTTCCGTTTACGTCAAACGACAAATTTTTCTACGCGAATTCGATGACATTCACTTAATAGAATGCCCATTTTAGTTTATAACTACTTCAAATTAATTCCAACTCATTTCACTTTTAACTTATTTGCGACCAATACTATTCCGTTCTCATTATATTCAAAATCTTTTTTATTTATCTCGAAAACATTCCATGCTATTTGTTTTGAAGAACCATTTTCCAAATTAATTTAAGCCAAGCTTCCATTCCAATATTAACTTAAGTTATTTTTTTCTCCAAATTATTTCACCCCATAGCTGAGGTTTATTTTTCTTGTAACCAACTTCCAATTTAAATTATTGATTTGATTTTTATTTAACCAAATCCTTTTCGTTTTACGTTAATTACATCGATTCATTCACTTAATCCATTTCCATACTCAATTCATCCCGAGTTCAATTTATTAATAACAGCGCCATTTTCAATTTATCTCTACTCACATGGATTATATTTGCAAACCAAACCATTTCTAATTTAATCCAATTCCATTTCATTTGACAACATTCCCACTTATATTCAATTCATTAACAATCAAGCTGAATTTTATTTATAACTCGAGTTCATTTCCAAACTCCATTATTAACCCATAATCCAACTTCTATTTAACCAAATTAGGCTCCATTTTCATATTTCATTAACTATTTAATTACCTAATTAGTTCACTTCCAATTCATAAATCAATATTTGATTTTTATTTCAAAAATCAGTTTAACTACTTTACTTGAGTTCAACCTACTTTATAATTCAAGTTTGGATTTTTGTTCCATTTTCCATAATATCGAACTATTTTTATTTTGGATTTCTGTTCCACTTTTCCATTTTTATACGTCGCCCACTTATATTTCATATTTTCGTTAATTTATAATTAAGCAAATTCACATTTCGTTACTAACTCAAGACTATATATTTATTTATAGCCTAAGCATATTTTTATTCAATCCAACTTTTATGAGCTATTCCAATTCATTTATTCCAATCCAACTCTTATCCAACTTACTTTTATATATTTAAGTAAGAATTTAATTCCATTTAATATCATCTACGGCTCATTTCAATTTCATTTCAATTCAATTCTATTCAACTAGATTTTATTTGCAATTTAATCCAAATCCAACTCAATATTAAACTTAGCTTAAGTTCATTTAATTCAACTTACTTCCATTTATTTAGCTTAAGTTAATTTCAATCCAATTTAATTTTATTTCTCAATCCAAATTTAGTTTCTATTTTTCCAATTCAATCACATCTAAGAATTTACCTATTTATTTCTTTCAATCATCATCAATTAAATTTCAAAATTTTAATTTTTTTCAACTAAATCAAAGTTAAATTTCATTTTCGTTTTCTTTTCTACAACTTATACAAATTTCCCATATTAGTTATATGAACTATTTTAACTTTTATATTCTTGTCTGACTATAATATTACCATCCAAACACTTTAATTATATATAATAATTTTTAGAAAATTATTTCTTTTTGTATCAAAAATATTTTGGGTAAAATTATGTCATTCACCCACTTCAAAACAATATTGTGTCGGTTATCATGTTCAAGTGTTAATAAACTCCTATCGGAATAGTGGCGTCCCTCTACTCGACAAGAATTTATATGCCACTCAACCAATAAGTCAACACAATAATAAAACATTTATATTCACTAACAAATACACCATTATATCTATTAATACATTCAAACTCATTCTAGAGTACTGCAGACTCTATCTCTAATGAGTAATCCCCACTAGAGCCAATGTTCTCGCTCAACCTTCAGCTCTGATACCAAAATGTCACGACCCGATTTTTTCGACCTCCGAAGGCGACATCAATTCATCCACTGTATTACATGCCGAACAATCGAATGTCGGAAATACCCGACCGTAAGGGAAAAAGAAGAAAGTGGTAGAAGAAGAATATAAAAAACCATCAGAATCTCACAATCGCAATGGAACAAAATACAGAAACCAGTACTATTATATATACATACCATTATCAGAGTACAACAATCATCCATCACTTTAGACAGATTATTATCTGTCCTTGCACAGCATAAATAGTAATTCAAATACGGAGATACGTCTTTGTCATTCAGCTCGCCTCTTAAGCTCCATAACACATTTTACTGGATCTACTTAACTTGTCTGACCCGGGAATCATAATAAAACAATACTCGAGTCATTCTAGAAAACCAACTTGGGAAAACTACACTCAATTGGATTATTAAAGTTTTGAAAAAAGCCTTTGAAACAAAGGTATCTCATAAGACCACACCAAAAATAAATATGCCGGGTTTTTACCTTACGATAACCAAAACATTTTTTTGTCAAATTCGTCTGATATTATAATGTTTGCGCCAAAATTGGTCACAAACCCCAAGTGTTGTGAAAGCACCAATGTATGAATATAAATCAACAATATTCAAATACAAATCACAGATTTAAGCAAGCAACAGGTAGCAATTCAGAAATAATGAACAAGAACACACGATTTATAGTGGTTTGGCTATCTCCGGCCTACGTCCACTTCAAAGGTTTTTCTTTTTTGCTGATGTTCTTCGCTGATTACAGATGATTACAGCGGATTACAATGGATTATAGCTCAAAAATTCGAGTACAACGGTAGTAGTGAAGTGCACAGTAGAGTCTAGTAGAGTCTGGGCGCTTCCGAATCAAGATCCCCTTTTCTGAATGACCTGGGGCTCTATTTATAGCTGTAGGAGGCTGATATTTCTCCTAAAAATCTGGTAGACCACTTCTGGCATGTGAGGGGGCCCACATACCCGGCCTTAGGAAATTTGGGCCCACTTTGGATCGATTCGAACTCCATTCGAATCGATCAAGAAATCATCCAATCGAGATGAAATTTGGCGTGGGCATTCTTCAACATGTATGTAAGCTCCTGTAAAAATTTCATTGCATTTGGGCTTGTAGATCTCAAGATATGGTCGATTCGAATTTCTATTCTCGAGCAGGTTGCTTGCTTCGACTCGATCCCCTTCGAATCAATGGGTTCGACTCGATGGCCTCACGCCCTTTCGTGATGACGTGGTGCGCATTCTTCGTGTCAATCCTCTATTTACTCCGAGTTGACTGGGTCGACTCCGTGTTTTTGCCGCCTTGACCTAGTGGATTCGAAGGCTTCGTTCACAAAGGGATTCGAACGGAGGCACGTTCGAATCGATCGTAATGTGCACTAGTGGATGGTTTCGAACACACCTTCTTCCATGGATTCGAAGCAAGGACACTGGATGGATACGAAGCAGAGTGAATTCGCAGATTCGAAGGACTCCATCATATTGGATTTGAACAGGGCAGGCTCAAGACCAATTCGCTTTTGATCGATGTGAACGCAAATGGAGGCGAAGCAACCTGATGGAGTCGAACCGATGGATTCGAACAGAGGTTGCATCGATGGATTCGAATAGAACCTCCGTCTATGAATTCGGAGCAGGGGAAACTTGATGGATTCGAACATGTGTTACAGTGATGGATTCGAACTTAGGGCTACTTCCTCCAACTTGCACCGATGATAACTTGAGTGTACGAACTCGGATCGACTTGAAACTTGGAATGTTGATTCTCTTGGTTTTGCTGGCCGTGTCCTATCAATTACAGCTTAATCTGGACACAGACAAAATTCATCGATATCCATGGTTATCCTGCAATGCATAGTTGATTTTCATGACTAATTATTATTAATTTTCTGTCAATTTTGGGTATCTCAGCTTTGCCAAAAGTTGGGATAACACTTTGCCCCCTAAAACATGCCTTTTTGTAAAAGGTATGTTTTGAACAGCCTAAGTCGAGTGTGACAAATTCATGTTTTATTCATAGCTGCAGTATTATCAATCAAGTTTATTGCTGTTCGAAGCTGAATCAACATTCGTTTTTTCCATAGCAGTTGAGAATGATATTCCTTAGTCTCTCCGGACTATTAATGGCTACTCTGGACCCTTACTAAGTCCATCCCAGACTTAGCAATTGAATATAAAGATTCTATTGCACTCTGGCGTTGCCTTCTATCCCTTGCACTCGCACTCCGGCCCCAGTTAGGGCATATAGCGATGTCTTGGTCATCCTGGACCGATCATAGCCTCTCCGGGCTCTTGCTGGATCCCATCCTGTCACTCTCCGATGAAGGGGAAACCGCGCTTAAGTGAGTCGATCCTGTCGCTCTCCGGCGAAGCGACCCACTTCTTGCACTCCGGTTCAGTGTATCTGAACATTAAGCGATGTCATGGCCTAAATCGTCGGCTGATCATAGCCTCTCCAGGCTCTTGCTGGATCCCATCCTGTCACTCTTCGGTGAAGGGGAAACAGCGCTTAAGTGAGTCGATCCTGTCGCTCTCCGGCGAAGCTACTCACTTCTTGCACTCCGGACCCTGCCTCTCCGGGAAGGGTCATAAAGCGATCATTTTCAAGTTGGTTTTCATTATTCATCCTTTAACTCTCCGGTCAAAGGTTTTATTTCAAGAAATTCAAGTTTTTATTATTAAATTCAAGTCCTAGATGTTCAATCTCAAACATCAGGAAAAAACAAAACATTGCCTCTCCGGGCGTGTCAGTTCATCTCCATCTCAGAGCATGCCTAGGGATCTCTCCGGTTCCCGTACATGAGTGAGTGAAGTAACCGTTTTATTCTGAAAACAAATCTAAATGAAATTATTCGACCGAAGTCCAAATCCTGGACTTGGCCCTTGCCGTCTTTAATCAGTGGATGACGAGTCGTGATCCCGATCCAGGATCGTTCCTGTTAGGTGGAGGTGGTAGTTGTTCAGGCCTTACCACCGCTGTCCGTTCTTTGACATATTGTGGCAATCTACCACTCCTGGCATGTTCTTCCACCTCATCCTTTAGGTGGCGGCATTCCTCTGTAGTGTGCCCATCCAGCTCATGGAATAGGCAGTATTTCCCAGTTCTGCGCTCCCGCTCAGTGGGATCCCTCCTGGGTGGCTTTCGATAGGGGAGTTGCCCCCGAGTTTTAGTGTAAATTCGTTCCAGGCCTGCAGTCAGATCTGTATATTGCCTGAATCTTGGTTCTCGGAATTTCTTCCGTTTATCAGGACCATCATATCTGTCGTCCTGTTTCCTCTTTCCTTTGTCTGCTCCAGACTGTTCCCTGGCGGTTCCTTTGCCCTGTGTAGCATTTGTTTCCTGCCTCTCGGCTCGTGATTCTTCTAATCAGATGAACTTTTCAGCTTTATGATAGAACTCTCCGAGATCTTGCAGTGGATCTTTAGTTAGAGGATCTTTGAATTTGGTGCCTTCCCCAACTCCTGCCACTGCCACCATCAAAATCATTGAGGGATCTGGGCGATCTACAGAAGTTACCGTTGCATTGAATCTTAGTCGAAAATCTTTTATGGACTCTCCGGTCCTTTGCCTTATTGAGGCTAAAGTCATCACACTCTTGGGTCGCGTCACATGGACCCTAAACTGTCTCATGAAGCAATCTACAAGCTCGCTCCACGTTCTGATTAATCCAGTCTCTAGTTGCATGAACCAAAGCGCAGCCAAATTTGACAAGTATAGAGGGAAGCATCGTGCCATCACTTCCTCGGATGCCCCCAGCACTTCCATGTGCCTAATATATCTGGTAATGTGCATGGTCGGGTCTGACCTCCCGTCATAAGGATCTAGCGTTGGTAGTTTGAATTTTGGAGGGTTCCTTGCGTTTCGGATATTCGGAGTGAACGGACTCCGACTGACTTCTTCCAGTCCTCCACTAGACAATCCTCCTCTCATGATCCGTCGCATTAGACCAATCATTCTCTCGTCTCCATCCAGGGGTTGAATCCTTGTCAAGTTTCTATCCTGCCTCCCGAGTCTTGAAGGGAATTCTGGTACATACTCTTCTTGAGGCTCGTTAGCATTAGCATTGGCTCCAGCTTGTTGAGCTCCGTCTATTGGTCTTCCAGTATCGGACCCTGAGGGTCTGCCCCCGAGTCCTTGTGGATTACCTTCAGTTCCTGCATTCTGGTCTTGAACCTGATCTTCATTAGTTTCTGTAATCCTGATCCCTTGTCCCGCACTTGCAGTTGTTGTAGTTGGTCCAAGGTTTTGCACATTCGCCGCCCTCATTTGCTCAAGAAAATTTTGCATCATCTCTTGATGAGTTTTCATCATGCTTTCGCGTATCGAATTAGCCATAGCCTCCATTTCATCTCTAGTGTTGTAGACGGAAGCTTGTCCTTCTCCACTTCATAGGATGCCTCCTGGCTTCCTCCTTGTTGGCTTCTTTCAGCCCTCTGCCTTCTACTGTTCTGTCTAGTCATTTTCTCTAAGTCCGAAGTGTAACAACCCGCTATTTTGGACCATTCAAATCGACAATAAAACCGTACATGTCCGACTTGAATAATTCAAAATACCAAATTGTTAATTTAATTTGGCAAACTTAAAATATACAGTAAATAAATCAATCACAGATCACAGACACAGAGTAATATAATGCAGCGGAATAGATAAAGGATAGTAGTTCATGAAGCTACTATATACATCAGAGTTTAAAAATAAAATACATCAGAATATCTCGAATATAGTGAAGTCTTCAGTACGAGCCGATGACTTCTCTGAACCAGTCAACTAGAAAAACTGAAAGCTGAATAGATAGTTGGATCTCCAAATGAAGCTCCAATCTCCAAAGGTGAGTCTCTAATGCTGTATTACTCAGTCTGACCCGAGCGTAAAGCAAGACACAAAACACTCGAGTCAGGATTAACATTCTTATATCAATAAATTCAACTCAAATGAAATATCAACTAAAATACCATATAACTTAAAGGATGTTTGGGATGTCCATCCTCTAAGGGTCCATAGAACTATCTACAGGGTAGAAATATGCACTATTACACCGTGGTCATTCACTTAATTTGTACTTCAAACCAACAGTCAATTTTACTTCGAATAATTATATTTTTCCAAAAATAGTATCTATATATTGAGTAATGTATACAGTACAGTATTTCAATTTTCTTAACTTAACAAATTGTACACATCAACCCGACCTTCCCATTTAAATTAAATCCGATCTCATTTTTATCAGTTAATATCTTCCTAAAATAACCACTTAATTTTATAATTCCCAAATTTGGATTTGATATCCCAATTCCCTTTTTATTTCAATATGTTTCCCTATTTTAAGTATTCAACATTCAACTAAATTTTTCCCAATCTAGTTTTCTAAATAAAATTTCCAATCTAGTTCAAACTCAAATTTCACTTAATTCGATTTGTTATCTACATAACCGATTCAACTATCTTGGTTCCAAATACATATCCGAATTTCTAAACCATTTAATTACACTATAGTCCACAGCTTATATATAACAATTTAAATTTGACAGTTTCATATAGATTCTCGATTTTTACATCGTTATTATCTAGTCTTGAATCCTCCTTTATTCGCATCAATATCATTTTAGTGACCTTGAATTACACTTTACCCAAAATTTTCTTAAATTTTATTAAACGTGAAATATCTTATTCGATATATCTCAAATTGATTTAGATAAATAAATACTTATCTAAATACCATTTCAAAATAACCCAAAGTTATCTCCAAATCTTAATTGTTCAATATTATTGCAAAATTCATCCGAATAAAATTTACATAATTTTTGATCATAAGTTATGTATTAAATCGAATCTTGATTAAACTAGATATAATTAACTCTATATTTATCATTACCCTTTATATATGTATCCAAGAATTTACATTAAATAAGACCATATATTTCTTATCCCATGGTCAAGTGTTACGGATATTATCATTTCAATCCGTACACTAAATGTATACGGGTGGATAGCATTTCAACCCGTAATTCCAAATTAAATTATATGGAAACTACTTGGGTCTATCTTTTCAACCTATTTCAATTCAAAACAAACATAACAAAGGGAACTTGCAGTGATGACAGGGATGGTGTCAAAGTAAATAAACAGGCAATAACAACAATCAATAACAATTCAATAAATAAATCAAATAACCCCGAAATAATCGTATTAATTCGCATTGCTATTTGTATGATTACTTCTAGAATCTACACTATCATTTCATGTAGATTAAAGATTATTACATTACAGTTTTTCACTTGTCGTTCCTTTTTAAATTTCAGTTTTAAACTACAACAATTAATCCAAACTACGTTCAAAAGATTTAAGTATAAAATTTTCTATTTCTACGTCAGTTAAAGGGTCAAATTTAACTAATCAAATTTACATATGTCGGGGTCAGGTTTTAATAAATTAAGGTCCATCATATATAATCCGTTTAATTTGTAAACTATACTACCCAAATTGAACTAGCAACTAGTTATCACTTAACAATAAAAATTAACATCCAATTTAAACAACAATCAATCAAACAATCAATTATCAACCAATCTGTATTATTATCACATAAATAATTAACCGATAATGGTGTCAGGTGTCATAGGTGAACAGATACAGATAATAGCAGTCATAACAGTAAAAACAACTAACAGCAGCATATTTCAATTATCGTTTCAATTGAAATCAAATTTAATAAATAAAAGAACGTTAATCGTGAGTGATTGCTCACCTTTCGAGGCTAGAGAGATGTACGAGAATGAGATAAGTTACGAATCGAAGCACGAATTCTGAATCGAAGCAATATTGGCACGAATTCGACGGACATATCTGATCATAAAAATTTGATGGGATCGAATTAGTTTGATAAAATTTTAGACGAGATGTATATTATATTATTATGTTCCTTAAACCCAATATTAAAATACATACATTTTTTTTTTTTATAAGTCTAAATTGAAATATATATGTTGTACAGTCTTTCATTAAGGATTGAACCTATTTCAAATTTACTTAAAATTCTGAAATCTAACATTCAACAAATTTTCAAATAGATAAAAATTTGGCTGTAAAACCATATAAATACCTATGAGTAGACCATACAACAATCATAAAAGATGCAGACACTATTATACATAACAATATGTGCCAATTATCTACGGTGTATAGAAACTTTAAAATATATATACCATAAGCCTAAGTATATACAACCCCTTTTAAACTTAGCATATGCATAATTACAGACAAAGACCATACTTATTATATACCATTTAACATATTTTATAATACTATTCGACATATGTGCTGCTCGAAATATACCCTATACTCATACTAATTGAAATTTCTACTTAAACTTTAATAACTCGGCACACTTATGAAACTTTAAACAACAGGCACTTCATCTATATACTAAAGTATTCACAGACACATAGATGAACTGCTAATATAAAACAAAGTATGACTGACATATGCAAATATATATGCAGAAAACATGTAATGCAGACCAAACTCGATGCCGCTAATATAGATATAAATATACAACCACTATCTTATCGCATAACTGTTTCAAACTATAGCCGGACTTCAACTAAAATATGATAGTATAAATATAGGCTAATTAAAATATTGTCATAACATACATAACTGTATAAGCTTTAACTTTAACCACACACTACTTTACCCTTACACGCCAGCCGTGCCACTTAAATATGCACAGACTATCCAATGCCTCCTAAGTACATGCATTACATAATTTTTTTCAAGTAGATGTAACATATATTTATATGCTCAACTTGTATAGCAGACACTATAATATGAATAGCTTTATAACATAATTGGGTTATAAAATACAATACTATTTACTTAACTATATTTTATACGCACGCATCATATATATACAAAACAATGCAAAGAAAATGCACCAACCTATATATGAGCTCCCACTACACGTTACTTCATATAAACAATCGGCCAAACCTGTGTTATAAAGAAGTAAACTTTAGTGGACTGCCCATGATGGTTGCAGAGGGCCGAGCAGGGTTGAGGGAGGCTCGAGCGGAAGTGGGTTAGTAAATAGTAGAGGCTGACGTCGTGGCGAGGGAGGCGAGAACACGCGCTTCCAATTCCGGTGAGGAGGAGCACTACAGATTTTTTTTTTTATATATAGGAGGAAGAAACGATCGGCAAGGAGAGGGTGTGGGCGAAGAAAGGGCCACGCGGGGAAAACTAAAGCTTCGGTGGCTATGGGGCGGTGAGAGGCCAGAGAGAGGAGATGGGTGGATGAGGCAGGCGCGTGTGTGGGCACTGGCATGGGTGATGGAAGCTGGGCAAGGCCGAGAGAGAGAACGGCCGGGGAGAGAGAGGGGTGGCAATTGGGCCGACTAAGGGAGGAGAGATGAGGCCGGTTGCTAGTTGATGGCATCGGTGAGGAGATAAGAGAGGGCGAGTGGAAGAGAGCTGGAATTGTAATTGACAGGGGAAAAAAGAAAGAGCAAGAGATATAAAAATGGTGGAGGAAAAGAATGGGCATGCTACAGAAATTTTACACAAATAAAATACAATTGTTTCCTTTAAAGCCAGGGGTAACGTAACAAAATGTGAAAGGACAAAGCCATATTTTAAACTGTTGGAATAGAAAAGGTAAGGCACGGATTCAGGGAATAATAATAATAGCAAACAACTGTTTGAATTTGTACAGGAGGAGAGAAAGGAAGACTACAAATAGAACTAACATAATAGTAACGTATGTAACATAAAGAGGTGAATAAAAGTTTAACGGCAACATATTGAACCGGCAACTAAAAGCAATTGTAACGTCAGCGCCTAGATTCAGCTGACAATCAAAGCAAATAAATTATTGTGGTCCGGGTGATGCGTTTCAAAATTTAAAACCGAAGGCAGGTGTTTGAAGTCAGAATTTATGGTACCGTTACGCGGACAGTTTATTGGTTCCGTTGTGCATCGGATTTCAAAATACAGAAATAAATATACCGCTGAGATCAGCACGACGAGACGATCAAAACGGTATATAAATATCAGTGGTACGATGTGAATTATAAAATTCGAATTTTCTACTAAGGGAAAGTGCAGTAAGACGCAGAAAATAAGAACGACGGAGCTATAGAAGTCCGAATTTTGAAAAAAATAAAGATGACGACTCACTCAGAAGAGGATTTAGAATTTTTCTATGTAAAAATATTCTGCTTTGGAAAATATTTTATTATCAACAATTACTAGCTAGCTTGAATTAAATAGAATTTCACAAAGGAATAAACTTTGATAAAATTAATTGAAAATTTACAATCTGCTATATTTAAATATACGTATTCTAAATATAGAAACATTTTATTTTTAAAAATTCAATTAAAAAAAAAATTTCACAAATATTCAATTAAATCCGTTTAAAAATCAATTAAAAATTGTTAAAATTTTCTGGGCCGTTACACTCTCCCCCACTCAAAACTTTTCGTCCCCGAAAAGGAAAGGGGTAGGAGAATTGTACAACCATAATTAAAAGTAGATTGAAATTCAAGATTAAATAATTAATTTGAAACTATATAAATTTTTCTTGAAATTTGAAAACTTCATTTGCAATTCAACTATCTTTAATACTTTAAAAATTTTCAAAACTCCTTGAAAACAATTATTTACACTATTACTTATATTTACACAAAAAAAAAACTATTTAAAAATATTAAATCCAAAAATTCATGAAATTTTAATTTATCTCAAGATACTTGCAAATATTATCAATATATTAATAATCATTTGCTTTAAATATGTTTTATTTAACTAATAACTTCAAAATATTTATAACACTAAAATTTTCTATTAAATAATGTAATATACAAATAAGCAATCTTTAAAAGATTATATTCAAAAAGGAAAGGAAGGTAGATTCTGGAACGAAATATAGGTGAACAACTAAAGCTGAGAAGATAAGGTAGATTCAAAGAATAGAATCGAGCACGAATAATTAATCTAGAACCATCAGAATTTAAATTTCAAATATTAATTCAAAATTTCTTTACTGGGAAAATACTTTTATAATAAATACCTTTATAATAATACTTTCATAATAAAATATTATTATATTGAAATAAAATTTCCTTTCGAAAATACTTTTATAACTCGATGTTTCAACATGTTTATCCTCGTTCTTGCAGACTCTGGCCATGCGTTGATCAGGCGCAAAGCTAGAATTCTTCAAGTACTTAGTAGACTTGTTTCAACACCCAGTGAAAATACTTGAAAAACCTTTAAAACAGATATGGAAAGTACAATCCAAACAAAACAACCAAACCAAAACCTTTGTCCGACCATGGTTCGCAGATACACAATGGTTACGCCTGGATCCCCCAGGAAACAATCCATATCCGTAAGCTTTCTCAGCCCTGCGAGTTACGCCATGATGACTAGTAGAGTGCAGGATACACAATGGTTACGCCTGGTTCCCCCAGGAAACAATCCGTACCCCCAGGCAAGACTCAGCCAGGCACTTGCGCTACTATTCGCGACCTACACAGATTGCAGGATACACAATGGTTACGCCTGGTTCCCCCAGGAAACAATCCGTACCCCTAAGCTAGACTCAGCCAGGCAATTTCGCTGTGCATTCACGAGAGAAAAAAGAAACCGTGGGTTACGCCACGGTGGGAATACTCGAGTATTACATCCGGAAAACCAAAAATCAAAGAGAATATATCGATAGAATGAATCCACGCTGTGGCCACAAAGCGGATATCAAGCAGAAGGCACTTTCCATATCTTTACTTGGAAAATATATATCATATAGTACCCTTTCAAATCCCTTTCAAATATCATACTTATATAAAGTCCATAATATATAGGATTCCTTTCTAAATCGAATACTTTCCAAGTCAATAGTAGATCAACCATACTTATATAGACTTTGATTATGTAAAATTCTCTTTCCAAAATTGAGAACCTTTCAAATCAATAGATTTCAAATCAACTTCATACTTATACAAATTCATTTTATATAAGTTCGACCACTCCCAAATCAAGTGCTTAATAATATAAGGTTCTCAACTTCAAATCATTTCAATATCAATTCAGTTTCAAAATCATATATGATTTCACCAAATTTTCTTCCAAATTAGATATCTTAGTTTCAAAGTTCCCAAAATAACAGGCTTATAAATTAATCCCAGTTTCCAAATTAAACTGATTCCAGTCAAACAAATTTATTTCCAACATCACCATATATGTACTGGTTTATAATTTCAATTTAATTTCAAAACCAAATATTTCTCAAAATCAATTATACTTAAAAACAGTTTCCAACTTTATAATTATCCTTTTGAAACTTTTAAGCTGCCTATTTTTATTTGAAATATCCAATTTACCTTTCTGAAAACCATTATTCAAAATCATTCAGAACATTTCAAAACTAAATTCCATATTAGTATAATTCAAAATATTCATATTCTCTTATTTAACAAAAAGGCTTCAAACTTAAACATACAAAATAAACTTATATGCTTTATCAAATATTTTATACTTTTCGAAATTTCTTAGTTTTAAACCTTGATTTGGAAGCGCTCAAACCTTCAAAATAGTCGGTGAAATCAATTTCAAATCCAAGAGTTGGAAATCAACCTTTTTATAAGTTGAGTTATTCTAAGCCAAATCGAAAACTCGAGGATCGAACACCGGTATACTTTAAATTTCAAATATATACTTATATCTTTCTAAAATATCAAGTTATACTTCGGAATTTGAAATCAACAACAGTTTTCAAAATCGCTCGCATAGCGAAGCTATTAAAGTGGCCTCTCCCCCACTCTGAGGCTCGAAAATCAACGTCGATGATGCGTGCACTCATCACCGAAATTATTCTCCAGCGACATAAGTGGGTTCTGGACTTCTATTTTCTTGTAACTTCTTTGAAATTTCTTCAAAATTATTGGAACTTATTTGAATTCATTTGAAACATTTCTTATTCGGAAAAATACTTTTAAATCTTATTATTTATATATATTTTCCAAAAGCTTAAAACCAATTTCAAAATACCGGAATTCAATTCTCGAATTTCAAATTTACCTTTACAGTTATAAATCATTTTTATATAAATAAACCTCTTATAATTTTTTCAAATTTCTCAAATCCTTTCAAAACCTTTTCATATAGAATAACATATCTTACCTGCTTTATATATATAGGTATATAATCCTTATTGAAACAATTTCTTTTTATATATAAGATAAAATCATAGTTATTAAAACATAATTTTGATATATAAAGCAATTTCAAAAAAAATGCAAACATACCCGATTTCCAAAGGATAATTTTGAGAATGGATCCCAAACAAAGATAGAGATTCGAATTAGATGAACTCCAATCAATAGAATTCTGATTCGGAGATAGACTAGATCGAAGATGAGATAATTAAATTACAAGAATGGAAGATAGATATACTTCTATAAATTTCGGGCGACCTTAACCGGGTCAACCGTGACTTCAGGAATATAATTGATGCGGAATACTAAAACAAATCGACATTTTATTGCCAGAGATAGAATTCGGCATACCAAGATATAGCAGCATCGTAAACAAATCTTCGATGAATCGACGCCAATTGTAAAGGAGTTTCACCCCCTTTACAAATTATTTAGTGGAGTTATGGGATACTCCAGAATCGAATGAATATAATTAGGGAGAGACAAGAGTGAATTTCAGAACCGAGGAACATTCCAAAATTCAAAGGAAATCGAGTCAAAAAGGAAGAGGTCCAACTCGAATGAAAGTGATTCTGTAAATAAATTTACCATATATGCTAAGTTTTGCCTAGAGCCAAAGCTCTGATACCAACTGTAACAACCCGCTATTTTGGACCATTCAAATCGACAATAAAACCGTACATGTCCGACTTGAATAATTCAAAATACCAAATTGTTAATTTAATTTGGCAAACTTAAAATATACAGTAAATAAATCAATCACAGATCACAGACACAGAGTAATATAATGCAGCGGAATAGATAAAGGATAGTAGTTCATGAAGCTACTATATACATCAGAGTTTAAAAATAAAATACATCAGAATATCTCGAATATAGTGAAGTCTTCAGTACGAGCCGATGACTTCTCTGAACCAGTCAACTAGAAAAACTGAAAGCTGAATAGATAGTTGGATCTCCAAATGAAGCTCCAATCTCCAAAGGTGAGTCTCTAATGCTGTATTACTCAGTCTGACCCGAGCGTAAAGCAAGACACAAAACACTCGAGTCAGGATTAACATTCTTATATCAATAAATTCAACTCAAATGAAATATCAACTAAAATACCATATAACTTAAAGGATGTTTGGGATGTCCATCCTCTAAGGGTCCATAGAACTATCTACAGGGTAGAAATATGCACTATTACACCGTGGTCATTCACTTAATTTGTACTTCAAACCAACAGTCAATTTTACTTCGAATAATTATATTTTTCCAAAAATAGTATCTATATATTGAGTAATGTATACAGTACAGTATTTCAATTTTCTTAACTTAACAAATTGTACACATCAACCCGACCTTCCCATTTAAATTAAATCCGATCTCATTTTTATCAGTTAATATCTTCCTAAAATAACCACTTAATTTTATAATTCCCAAATTTGGATTTGATATCCCAATTCCCTTTTTATTTCAATATGTTTCCCTATTTTAAGTATTCAACATTCAACTAAATTTTTCCCAATCTAGTTTTCTAAATAAAATTTCCAATCTAGTTCAAACTCAAATTTCACTTAATTCGATTTGTTATCTACATAACCGATTCAACTATCTTGGTTCCAAATACATATCCGAATTTCTAAACCATTTAATTACACTATAGTTCACAGCTTATATATAACAATTTAAATTTGACAGTTTCATATAGATTCTCGATTTTTACATCGTTATTATCTAGTCTTGAATCCTCCTTTATTCGCATCAATATCATTTTAGTGACCTTGAATTACACTTTACCCAAAATTTTCTTAAATTTTATTAAACGTGAAATATCTTATTCGATATATCTCAAATTGATTTAGATAAATAAATACTTATCTAAATACCATTTCAAAATAACCCAAAGTTATCTCCAAATCTTAATTGTTCAATATTATTGCAAAATTCATCCGAATAAAATTTACATAATTTTTGATCATAAGTTATGTATTAAATCGAATCTTGATTAAACTAGATATAATTAACTCTATATTTATCATTACCCTTTATATATGTATCCAAGAATTTACATTAAATAAGACCATATATTTCTTATCCCATGGTCAAGTGTTACGGATATTATCATTTCAATCCGTACACTAAATGTATACGGGTGGATAGCATTTCAACCCGTAATTCCAAATTAAATTATATGGAAACTACTTGGGTCTATCTTTTCAACCTATTTCAATTCAAAACAAACATAACAAAGGGAACTTGCAGTGATGACAGGGATGGTGTCAAAGTAAATAAACAGGCAATAACAACAATCAATAACAATTCAATAAATAAATCAAATAACCCCGAAATAATCGTATTAATTCGCATTGCTATTTGTATGATTACTTCTAGAATCTACACTATCATTTCATGTAGATTAAAGATTATTACATTACAGTTTTTCACTTGTCGTTCCTTTTTAAATTTCAGTTTTAAACTACAACAATTAATCCAAACTACGTTCAAAAGATTTAAGTATAAAATTTTCTATTTCTACGTCAGTTAAAGGGTCAAATTTAACTAATCAAATTTACATATGTCGGGGTCAGGTTTTAATAAATTAAGGTCCATCATATATAATCCGTTTAATTTGTAAACTATACTACCCAAATTGAACTAGCAACTAGTTATCACTTAACAATAAAAATTAACATCCAATTTAAACAACAATCAATCAAACAATCAATTATCAACCAATCTGTATTATTATCACATAAATAATTAACCGATAATGGTGTCAGGTGTCATAGGTGAACAGATACAGATAATAGCAGTCATAACAGTAAAAACAACTAACAGCAGCATATTTCAATTATCGTTTCAATTGAAATCAAATTTAATAAATAAAAGAACGTTAATCGTGAGTGATTGCTCACCTTTCGAGGCTAGAGAGATGTACGAGAATGAGATAAGTTACGAATCGAAGCACGAATTCTGAATCGAAGCAATATTGGCACGAATTCGACGGACATATCTGATCATAAAAATTTGATGGGATCGAATTAGTTTGATAAAATTTTAGACGAGATGTATATTATATTATTATGTTCCTTAAACCCAATATTAAAATACATACATTTTTTTTTTATAAGTCTAAATTGAAATATATATGTTGTACAGTCTTTCATTAAGGATTGAACCTATTTCAAATTTACTTAAAATTCTGAAATCTAACATTCAACAAATTTTCAAATAGATAAAAATTTGGCTGTAAAACCATATAAATACCTATGAGTAGACCATACAACAATCATAAAAGATGCAGACACTATTATACATAACAATATGTGCCAATTATCTACGGTGTATAGAAACTTTAAAATATATATACCATAAGCCTAAGTATATACAACCCCTTTTAAACTTAGCATATGCATAATTACAGACAAAGACCATACTTATTATATACCATTTAACATATTTTATAATACTATTCGACATATGTGCTGCTCGAAATATACCCTATACTCATACTAATTGAAATTTCTACTTAAACTTTAATAACTCGGCACACTTATGAAACTTTAAACAACAGGCACTTCATCTATATACTAAAGTATTCACAGACACATAGATGAACTGCTAATATAAAACAAAGTATGACTGACATATGCAAATATATATGCAGAAAACATGTAATGCAGACCAAACTCGATGCCGCTAATATAGATATAAATATACAACCACTATCTTATCGCATAACTGTTTCAAACTATAGCCGGACTTCAACTAAAATATGATAGTATAAATATAGGCTAATTAAAATATTGTCATAACATACATAACTGTATAAGCTTTAACTTTAACCACACACTACTTTACCCTTACACGCCAGCCGTGCCACTTAAATATGCACAGACTATCCAATGCCTCCTAAGTACATGCATTACATAATTTTTTTCAAGTAGATGTAACATATATTTATATGCTCAACTTGTATAGCAGACACTATAATATGAATAGCTTTATAACATAATTGGGTTATAAAATACAATACTATTTACTTAACTATATTTTATACGCACGCATCATATATATACAAAACAATGCAAAGAAAATGCACCAACCTATATATGAGCTCCCACTACACGTTACTTCATATAAACAATCGGCCAAACCTGTGTTATAAAGAAGTAAACTTTAGTGGACTGCCCATGATGGTTGCAGAGGGCCGAGCAGGGTTGAGGGAGGCTCGAGCGGAAGTGGGTTAGTAAATAGTAGAGGCTGACGTCGTGGCGAGGGAGGCGAGAACACGCGCTTCCAATTCCGGTGAGGAGGAGCACTACAGATTTTTTTTTTTATATATAGGAGGAAGAAACGATCGGCAAGGAGAGGGTGTGGGCGAAGAAAGGGCCACGCGGGGAAAACTAAAGCTTCGGTGGCTATGGGGCGGTGAGAGGCCAGAGAGAGGAGATGGGTGGATGAGGCAGGCGCGTGTGTGGGCACTGGCATGGGTGATGGAAGCTGGGCAAGGCCGAGAGAGAGAACGGCCGGGGAGAGAGAGGGGTGGCAATTGGGCCGACTAAGGGAGGAGAGATGAGGCCGGTTGCTAGTTGATGGCATCGGTGAGGAGATAAGAGAGGGCGAGTGGAAGAGAGCTGGAATTGTAATTGACAGGGGAAAAAAGAAAGAGCAAGAGATATAAAAATGGTGGAGGAAAAGAATGGGCATGCTACAGAAATTTTACACAAATAAAATACAATTGTTTCCTTTAAAGCCAGGGGTAACGTAACAAAATGTGAAAGGACAAAGCCATATTTTAAACTGTTGGAATAGAAAAGGTAAGGCACGGATTCAGGGAATAATAATAATAGCAAACAACTGTTTGAATTTGTACAGGAGGAGAGAAAGGAAGACTACAAATAGAACTAACATAATAGTAACGTATGTAACATAAAGAGGTGAATAAAAGTTTAACGGCAACATATTGAACCGGCAACTAAAAGCAATTGTAACGTCAGCGCCTAGATTCAGCTGACAATCAAAGCAAATAAATTATTGTGGTCCGGGTGATGCGTTTCAAAATTTAAAACCGAAGGCAGGTGTTTGAAGTCAGAATTTATGGTACCGTTACGCGGACAGTTTATTGGTTCCGTTGTGCATCGGATTTCAAAATACAGAAATAAATATACCGCTGAGATCAGCACGACGAGACGATCAAAACGGTATATAAATATCAGTGGTACGATGTGAATTATAAAATTCGAATTTTCTACTAAGGGAAAGTGCAGTAAGACGCAGAAAATAAGAACGACGGAGCTATAGAAGTCCGAATTTTGAAAAAAATAAAGATGACGACTCACTCAGAAGAGGATTTAGAATTTTTCTATGTAAAAATATTCTGCTTTGGAAAATATTTTATTATCAACAATTACTAGCTAGCTTGAATTAAATAGAATTTCACAAAGGAATAAACTTTGATAAAATTAATTGAAAATTTACAATCTGCTATATTTAAATATACGTATTCTAAATATAGAAACATTTTATTTTTAAAAATTCAATTAAAAAAAAAATTTCACAAATATTCAATTAAATCCGTTTAAAAATCAATTAAAAATTGTTAAAATTTTCTGGGCCGTTACACGAAGTCTTCAAGCTTTTCAAATTCTAACTTCGATCCGATGTAGCGGGTGCTGGTCTTCTCAGTGAAAGCACCAAAGTGTTTGCGCCAAAATTGGTCACAAACCCCAAGTGTTGTGAAAGCACCAATGTATGAATATAAATCAATAATATTCAAACACAAATCACAGATTTAAGCAAGCAACAGGTAGCAATTTAGAAATAATGAACAAGAACACACGATTTATAGTGGTTCGGCTATCTCCGGCCTACGTCCACTTCAAAGGTTTTTCTTTTTTACCGATGTTCTTCGCTGATTACAGATGATTACAACGGATTACAATGGATTATAGCTCAAAAATTCGAGTACAACGGTAGTAGTGAAGTGCACAGTAGAGTCTGGGCGCTTCCGAATCAAGATCCCCTTTTCTAAATGACCCGGGGCTCTATTTATAGCTGTAGGAGGCTGATATTTCTCCTAAAAATCCGGCAGACCACTTATGGCATGTGAGGGCGCCCACATGCCCGGCCTCAGGAAATTTGGACCCACTTTGGATCGATTCGAACTCCATTCGAATCGATCAAGAAATCATCCAATCGAGATGAAATTTGGCGTGGGCATTCTTCAACATGTATGTAAGCTCCTATAAAAATTTCATTGCATTTGGACTTGTAGATCTCAAGATATGGTCGATTTGAATTGCTATTCTCGAGCAGGTTGCTTGCTTCGACTCGATCCCCTTTGAATCAACGGGTTCAACTTGATGGCCTCATGCCCTTTCGTGATGACGTGGTGCGCATTCTTCATGTCGATCCTCTATTTACTCCGAGTTGACTGGGTTGACTCCGTGTTTTTGCCGCCTTGACCTAGTGGATTCGAAGGCTTCGTTCACAAAGGGATTCAAACGGAGGCACGTTCGAATCGATCGTAATGTGCATTAGTGGATGGATTTGAACACACCTTCTTCCATGGATTCGAAGCAAGGACACTGGATGGATACGAAGCAGAGTGAATTCGCAGATTCGAAGGACTCCATCATATTGGATATGAACAGGGCAGGCGCGAGACCAATTCGCTTCTGATCGATGTGAACGCAAATGGAGGCGAAGCAACCTAATGGAGTCGAACCGATGGATTTGAACAGAGGTTGCATCGATGGATTCGAACAGAACCTCCGTCTATGGATTCGGAGCAGGGGAAACTTGATGGATTCGAACATGTGTTACAGTGATGGATTCGAACTTAGGGCTACTTCCTCCAACTTGCACCGATGATAACTTGAGTGTACGAACTCGGATCGACTTGAAACTTGGAATGTTGATTCTCTGGGTTTTGCTGGCCGTGTCCTATCAATTATAGCTTAATCTGGACACGGAAAAAATTCATCGATATCCATGGTTATCCTGCAATGCATAGTTGATTTTCATGACTAATTATTATTATTAATTTTCTGTCAATTTTGGGTATCTCAGCTTTGCCAAAAGTTGGGATAACAATAGTGTCTATAGAAAGTAAAATAGGATCTAGCTGAAATGCTTGCATCTTATGTTCCAGCAATAGTTGGGCATAATCAAAACCGTCCGAGCGCTTATTGGAGATTGGATTCCATACAGTGGTAGGGCTACTGGGGTACCGTCCGTCACAGTATCTGGTCTATATCAGAGTACCGAGGACCACTCCCGATCCCCTGCAACACAAGACCGACCCACCCCTAACCTGGATAAACCGAATAAGATCACCCTACGGTTGGAGCTAACAACTGCCCACATAGCCGAATATAAAGGGACATCTAGACAGGGGAAATCTTACCCTAATTGGGTGCTACCCACTTAGCCTTGTTGCATCTCCCCTGTTTTATCCATTCCCAGTTGATGAGGCTTGAGGATACGCGTTACCTTTTTTAGAACACATTTCACTTAGGATGCACATTGTCCTCCTGACGATGTTCTGGTAGCATTCGTCCATACAAGTTACCCTGGGTCTGGACAAACCGAATCACCATCTTCATCATCTTCATAGTCTTCATTCGCTACGTTCAAACCGGATTGAAGTGGTTTTCGGATAATTAAATCCGATCTCGGTCTCTTCGAAATGATCAGTGCATTGGTCAATGTTGATAGACGGTTATTTAACTGTCATATAACATTCACAAGCAACCATTAACCCTTAAATAATTTTCCAAATTATTTATTTCAAAATATCTACATAAGATATTATTCCCACGTTTCAACACTTTGAAAATAATTTTCAAATCTCTTTTAATCTCATGGAATAAATACCACCCTTTCCCAATACTTAGAATACTTTCACACTTCATTAAATATTCAACACTTGAAAACTATTCACTTTGTTCGCTATTTCTTTTCTCAAAAATCATTTACAACTTTATTTGTAAATTTCCAAAGCCATTTATGCTTTTATAAAATTCCGGTTTCACTTCTACTTCTTTCGAATTTATTTCATCTGTCGAAATTCACTTTTCTTATGCTTTAGAATTTTTATTTAGGTTTTCGCAGTACCATTATAAGATCTTCTTCTCAAATCTTATTCAATTCAATATACTTTGCTTCCCGACTCAAGAGGATTTAAAATGAATTTAAAACATTTAAAAATATATATATATAACATATATATAGAATAAGAAAAGTGGTTGTTTCCAAAATATGGTTTTAGATAAAATTTAAAATATTAACATCTTAAAGCAATAAAAATTCATATCCAGTTACTGAGTAATTTACAAGGCTGGTTTCTAAAAATTAGAATTTATTTAAATAAATATTAAGTATTAAAATAACTAACTTCACCAATTCACTTTATAAATTCCTCTTGGTTCGTATCGCATTTGCAGTATCACCATTCCTCACATTCAAAATATTTTCCACTATTTCTTTGAAAATAATTTCTCATAACTGGATATAAGTTCAAGCCAAAACTTATATTTTTTCCACATCCACTGATATCAATCTATCTCATTTATAAACCCCATTTGTAAATTTATAAACTACCTTGAGCTTTATCCATCTATTTATAAAATCAGATTCTAATTAAAAGTATGATTTTAATCTCTTCCTTAATAAATTCCAATTTAATTTCAAATCTATTTCCAGTTATTGCTTAAGTTCTTTTCCATAATCTCAAAATTTCCTTCAAGTTCTTTATATAATTTATTCAAAAAAGTCTCTTCTTAAATTAACTTTTCGAATGGTTGAGTATAGCCCAAGTTAGTTAATATATTTTTATCCCACTTAGTTTTCCCTTAGAATAAATCCAATTTACAATTTAAATATTTACTATTCAAATTTCCTTTTTAAATTCCTTCAAATTAATTATTTCTGGCATTCGAAATGTCCATTTTTAATTCCCATGCTATTCAACATTTAATAATTCAATTCACACATAAACCATCTAAATTTATCCATCATAACATATATAAATATATATATATGAACAAATAATATTTTTGAGGAACCCTGTTGGATCCCTCCAATCTGTTTCTTCTGCATCCACAGATGTTAGTCAACAAATAAAATACCAATCCCACTTCGAGGGGGATATCACGGTATATAAGGTCATTCGCTATTATGCGGAGCGCATAGGGTCTCATCCGTTATATATTGCGGGAATATCAATCACCCCAATATATACATGCATACATATATATATATATATATATATATATATATATATATACTGCTATATATAACATCATCCAATAGATAAATTATAAATTTATCAATCAAGTCAAGCATCCACTGATTTAAATTTAACATTTAATTTTCTTTTAAACAAGGTAATCTGAATGGGTAAGAAAATCTCACCATTATTTTATTTGCAGTCTGATCCAATCTTGACTTGGTTTCACGGTTTGACCTTGTATAAACATTACACAGTTTATTAATATTTGAATTGATCGAACAATTAATTAATATTTATAATTTAATTAACTAGTAGTTTATTTTAAACTAATAATTTTCCTTTTAAAAATCTTTTAGTAACTAAAATGAATTAGGTAAGTTAATGAAACAAGTTAATCACTAAATCCATTGTTAAAAAATTAAACTCATAAGTTTTTTTTATAAAATGTTATATGTATGTTTACTTTATTTTCCAAATTTGTAAACACATATATATACTTATAAAAATAAATTATAGGTTTAAAAAAAATCTACTTTTATATATACTTTCAAATTTCCTTTACTGTATACAAGTATACATATAAATCTTTGACTTGAAAAATAATGGCATGTACCTTCCTGTTATTATTTTTCTTTCTTCTCTGTTTTTCTGTAAATAACCAAAAGAAAATTCTTTCTAACCTATACATATATATATATATATATAATTTTAAAACAGAAACTTTACTATTATTTTTTTTTTCTTTTTTTCCAATCCATATATACATATGTGTTAACTTAAATTTGAAAAATAAAATCGTATACCTCACCATGCTACCAAGCCGAGCCACTGGCGTCGCACGCGCCTCCACGCTCGCCTGAACTACCCTCGTCCACTGCACACAAAACTTCGTCCGATGAACTTCCCCCGACGCTCGCCTGTGAAGACGTGGAACGCTTCATGCCAACTGCCGCTGTTTGTTCCTTCCATGTCGAGCCCCCTTCCTTAAACGATTGCGACTTCGGCAGCCACTTCGAACGCGAGAGCCTCCTTTTGCTTGAATCGAGATGGCGATGTCAATTCGTTTGACAATGATTTCGTTTTTTGAATTGGATTGGGATTTAATTTGATTAGAGAGGAAGAGGACATGGTGTTGTTATATATATATATATATATATATATATATATATATATATTCTTGTTTGTTTCTGAAGGAAGCCATTTTTATTTTGGAAATGAATTCGTTGATGTTGAATTTGAACAGAAGGAAGGGGGATTTAAGTATTGGAGAAGGCGGCCTGCTCGTAAAAAAATTTGCCCGCGATTTGAAATGAAAGAAAGACGTGGCTTGAATTTGAGGTGGTGGGTTGCGTATGTTATGCCACCTATAGTGTCTCTGAAAAAAGTGAAAAAGCACTGATATGAAATGAATTTGACCAGTCAACATAAGTATATATTATATTTAGATTTAAATTTAAATTTAAATTATGTTGAATTGGTCGCTTAAAATCTTGACATC
Organism: Allium cepa; assembly: GCA_030765085.1. Classification (NCBI taxonomy): domain Eukaryota; kingdom Viridiplantae; phylum Streptophyta; class Magnoliopsida; order Asparagales; family Amaryllidaceae; genus Allium; species Allium cepa. The sequence goes on along the minus strand of CM060928.1, from coordinate 566,932,749 downwards.
CTATTGAGGCGTGCCGCTAGGCGTTTATAATATTATACCCCCATTTCGATTGCAATGGAAAAGGTTTCGAGTCCTAGTCCGATCGTATGGACCAGGTAGCTTTTTGGACCCAGTAATTATATTAGATTTCGATATTAATTTCTGTGCATTTACATACGGTACAACCACATGTTAACTCCAAACGTTACCAAATTTGAAATCCGATAATAATACAATATTACGGATCCAATGGAACTTGTTTCGTCCAAATCCAAGACTGTGCCTTGAAAAGCTATTTTAAATGTCAATTTAAACAATATATTTTTAAAACTGAACAAATCATTCCCGAATTCAATTTTAAAAGTTACATTGTCTTCAGAATTATTAATATAAATTTTACAAGCCTTTAAATACTTTTAACGAGCTTAAAACTCTAGATCCACTATTTTAACCAATATTAAATTATTAAATTATTAAATTCAATAATTTAATTATCCGATAAATAGTTATATTTCAAATTCAAATTAAAATGAAAACCTGAATATTTAAAATTAATTAAATATTCCAATTTCAAATATCCTAAAATTTTGGGTCGTTATAGAGAAACTAGTCCTTCTGCAAATCATATTTTGAATAAGATATGTAACGATCGCGATTTTTCGTTGTCGAAAAAAAAACGAACCGTTAGGGTTTAAGAAAAAGAAAGAGGTAGAAGAAGAGAGAAAAGAGAGAAGAAACAGAACAAACAACAGAACAGGAAACAAAATCAGAATCTCACAATCGCAGCGGAACAACATATAATAGATAAATGAATATCATTAAAACAAAAGAACTATACATTTTATACATTACATCACATTACATTACATCAATCAGAGTGTACAACGATAAAACAGCGGAAAGAATACTATATACAATAGATAATAGACTACGCTATCCAAGCTCGCCTCCAACATCTGCACAGCAACTCCCGAATCCAGAATAACCTGATAACCTAACTCTAGACTGCCCGTGTGGAAAATAGTGGGCACCCAGAGTTTAGGAAAGGAACAATAAACTCCAGGTCAGTCATGGGACTGGTGTGAGAACTCAAAAACAGTTTATCTTTAAACAAGCAACAAGAAAATTTAAATTTTTGAAATTCGCAATGCTTTTTGGAAAATGAAACTACCATAAGGCCTCCCGCCACACACACAATGCAAACGCAGAATTGGAGGAGATTTCTCCTTATGATAGTCAAAGATGCTTACTACGCGAAAATCAAATCATTTTTGATATTATTACTAGTGCATAGTGTAGAAAACAATTTCGAAAGTAGAATATAAATCCTAGCCAACATAGACATTCCGAACTATGCCTACTATAGCTACCATCCAAACAGTGGTGACCACCATAAGTGAATGGCAGGTAATACAACTAAAACCGTACAAGGCGCGTATTGTTTTGATTGGATTTCCAACAAATGGTCAGGCTAAGGAACTTCCTACTGCCACATGGGATCGCCTCTGGCGGGACGTCCCGAGAACTAACGTTACGGTTAGATCTCTGCCAACACAAGGCCGGGTTACCTCTGTAACTAGGTAACTACTACACGAATATGTCATCCCCCGGTCCTTTGGGACCTTTATCCGAGCGCTCGATACCAACAACACCACACAGTAATAGATATAGTGTATCAACATGAGTAAATATCTGGGCTCCATACCATGATACCACCCTTTTCCAGAAGGAAATGACATACCCTAAAGGGAGCGACCCTCATAACCTTGCCGCATATTCCTGTTTCGACCATTTCCGGGGAGTGAGGTCCTGACGAAGTCTCGTCCACAAAGCTACGCTTTGTGCAACAAAGCCATGCTTTGGGTCCACAGATGACCAAAGCAATAATCACAAAGATAAATGATCAAACAAATGATCATATCCAAACGATCAACCAATGATCATCACACAGCAGCACTCAGCATGCCACATTACCAGATTGGGAAATATCGCTGATAACCTTCAACTACATAACCTCTGAGCTCGTACGTCTCAGAGAAGGGTGTTAAGCTAAGAGAATAAATTCTCCGCCACCAACAGAAATGTATTTGAAAGAAATCTGCTCTATCTCTCAAAATGTAATGTCAGACACGTAACCATACAAGTCTGTTCCGGGTTCGAACAGAACCGAAGGCACTTCCAAAGAAGCCCTTGCAATCCGGGTATTCACAATCCCGATAAAATTTCCCATCACAAAGGAAATCTCCATATCGTAGCTAACGATGCAGAGACAATCGATAGGTCATCCTATCGTTCTCACAAATACCCGGTCTTCACGCCGGTCTTCAAATGCGATCCAAACGACGTATCGCATATTCGGAATGGGATATATGACACAAAGGTCCTCTCCCGGCTAAACCGAATAGCGAGCGCTTATCTTAAAAATAAGTGTGCATTCAATTCCAAACAAACACAATCAATACCATCCAAGGGTAAATATTGATAGTCGGTTATTTAACTATCAATAAAGATGCGCCACATCATCAGATTCCAAATAATTTTTCCAAAATTATTAAGTCCCAAAATATCTTTACAAGATATATATATATATATATATATATACACCATTTACAAATAATTGCCCCAGTTATTTGTTTTACCAAAACCACTTCACGATAAAATTTTCCACACTTAACCAATTGAAAAACCAATTTTCAATTTACCTTTACCATTTGAAAACCAATTTTCAAATTACATTAACCATTTGCAAACCAATTTCAAATCACCTTAACCATTTGAAAACTAATTTCAAATCACCTTAACCATATATACCTTTTGAAACGAATTTCAAACCACCAAATAAATCTTTACCGATTTATTTTACTTACGTTCCAAATTCGTAAATTATATTTTCATATTTAAAAATAAATCAACATTTATTTTTAAACAAATTTCCCTTCATATATATAAATTCCAAAGTGGATTTAAATTCCAAGCATCTACTAGCATACGATTCCCAAATCGATTTCAAGTTATTTGCTTTCAATTACCTTAAAGGTGAATTCACAAAAACCGTTCCATTTCATATTAGAAAACCATTCCCATGCTTATTTTAAAAATAAGTAATTCATAAATTTATTTATTTTCAACGATTTGAAAATATTCCATATACTTAAATCACAGTTAAGTATTTATTCCATTCTCTTTAAGAAAACATTCCTTTATTCACATTTATTTGGGTTAAAAACGAATGTTGCGTAAAACATCGTTACGACAACCCAAAAACACTAGTATATGGATTTGAAATTAAAAATAGATATATAAATCCAATACTATACAAATTATCCCCTTCTGTTTCTCGAAAACGTCTATTTCAACAATCAATGTTGAAATCTATGTTTTCAATACTCAATACATTTTAAAACACCTTTAATTCGTTTTAAATTCCATTTAAAACATTCCTTCCCCAAAAACAAACCCATTTTATTTAATAATCTATTCAATATTCAAAATAGTGAAGATAGCCCACTTAACAAATTCCCATATTTCAATTTATCAAATTCGATGAATTTCAAATTTATAAACATAGTTTATAAATTCCATTTCTATTTTAAAACCCAATTTTATAAATTCCTTTATTAATCCGATGCAATTTACATAACCCAGTTTCATACCCAAAAGCCATATTGTAAGTTAAATACTTATAATATTATTTATTTACCAAATCGTTCCTTTGAACTTCACCAATTTAAAATCTTATCACTTACAAGATTTCTTTAAGGTTTATAATAATTTCAACTAATGAAATCTTCATTTATTAACAATTTCTATAAAATTCCCCTTTTTAATGCCCAAATCCATTTCTATAAGTTAATAACTTATAAACTTAAAATTTTCCAATAACCATTCGTTTTATAAATTTCACATTTATTAATCTATAAATCCTAGTGAAATTCATGTTATACATCAACTTAACACTTTATAAATTTATTCTATAACTTCAATAAATTTAATTTAAAAACATCCATTTATAAAATCCTTTATATAAACCATTAATAATAATAACTTCCCAAAAACCAAATTTAACTATTTTATAAAAACCTATTATTGTTAAAAATTTCTTTTAAGTTATATTTTATAAAAATATAAATTTTTAAAACATAAAATTTTATCCATCTATTTATTTTAAAATTTAATCAATTCAAAATTTTTAATAAACCATATTCTTTGAGAAATCACTTTAAAACCCCTTTTAAATTCAAAACCGTTATTTTTAATTTAAAAATTAGAATCCGATGATGCAACGACATCGAATGGTCAATCACGGGAATAACATCATATATCAATGTGATTATCAACAATCAACATAATATTCGTAAACAAATAAATATGTGAGGAATCCAGTTGGATCCCTCCAACCTGTTACCCTGCATCCACAGACGTTAGCACAATACCAATTCCACTTCGAGGTGGAATATCGCGGTATATGGGATTTTATAAAATATCCGCTTAATAGGCGGCGCAATAGGGTCTCATCCGCTATACGAGGCGGGAAATCAAATCCGATATATACATATGCCAATATATATATATCGCTATATATAGTATATATCCTACTATATCTACTAGCACAATCAAACAACAATCATCAATCAACATTAACTACTTAAAATTTTAAACAAAACCTTTCGATTGAGTGAGGAGTTCTCACCTTGATTTTATTTCCGTTTTTCGCGTTCGTTTCGAATAAAATTAAACGAACGTTTAATTTTACCCGAAATTCAAACGACCTCCAATCGACTCCAAACCAGCTGCATTGCGAAGAGCACGGCGATACGAAGCCAACGCAAAAAATCTCGTTCGAATCCGACCTCGCATGCAAAAGTTATCGCAGTTTAAACGTTTCATGATTTTGAATTTCGAATTTAAACAAAAAAAAAAAAAAATCTCACCTCCAACCCAAACGCACGCGGGGCCCACACTCATCTCTCCCCTTTCTCACGCACGTATGCTCTTCCCAGGTAGTGAACGCACAAAGAACCCATACAAGTAGAAATTAGGGTTTGATCTTCCGACCACCACGAAGCATGAAATTCGATCATACCACCGCCAAATGAAAGCTCTCGACGAGAGCCACCTTCACCAGCAACCATGACAAGCTCGGCCACCTCAGGACCCTTGGAAAACGTGTGCAACAGCCCCATGAACGCGGGTCCCTCTCCCTCACCCCGTTGCTCCAATTTCGATCTCGACCGTTGAGATCGAAGCCCTCTCTGCCCTCTACGACTTTCCAGTTGGAAGTTTCTTCTAAAACTCGACGGATTGGTGTGGATTTGAGGTGGAAGTTGGGTGATTTCTGGCCTTTGAATAATTAGGGCCGGCCATAAACATGATGAGCTAGGGTTTGGTGAAAATTTGCATTTATAACCACATACAATTATTATTTAAATAATAAAAATCCCAAATTGACACTTTTGCAAACGAACTCCAAACGACGCGTGCCGCCAGGCGATCCTAAGGTTTTTCCACATTCCGGACACAATGGAATAGGTTTCGGAAGCTAATTCCATCGTATGTGTGAGATACGGCAATAAACAGTCGATTTAAATTTAAACCGATTTAAGCGATTTCTAGACGTTTTGGCTTGTACCGGACAAACGACAAATCCAAACGACTTGAAATTTGAAATCTTGCAATAATATCACATTACGGATCCGATGAAACTGGTTTCGTCGAAATCCGAGACCGTTTGAAAAATGGCTATTTTAACTCGCCGAATTAAAATTAAAACGATATCGATGCGTTTGGAGCTGCCACGGTCAAACGACAACTCCGATTGCTACGAAATTTGAAATCCGATAATAACTAACTATTACGGATCCAATGGAACTCGTTTCGTTCAATTCTGAGACTGTTCAAAAATTGGCTATTTTTCAGTCGATAATTAAATATTAAAATATTCAATTTTTACAAATTAACTCCAAATTCAGTTTTACAAGTTCTAAAATATTTCTATAACTTTAATATGATATAACAAAATTTTCCAAACCATTTTCAATCATATTTAACCCAATATCTAATTATCTACGGAATTTCACTATTAATTAATCGATTTAAATGACCAATTAAATCCAATATTCAAGAAATAACTTATTTAACTTAAAATTTTCACTTATAAACATTTAAAATTAATTAAATACTCAAATTTAAATTACTAAAAATTCTGGGTCGTTACAATCTTCCCCCCTTAAAAGAATTTCGTCCTCGAAATTGCAAGTTAAGGAGAATAATTCATAATCCGTTTATTATTTTTCCAAAACTAATAGTTTTATCAACCTTCTAACACCAATCTTTTTATTAAAGATTTACTATCATTTCAATTAGCTTTCCAACTTCAATTATAGGTTTCAAACAACATTGTTTACTCAACAATTCAAATTTAAATTTAAATTCAAATTTCAAACTTTCAAAATTTCTCAAAATTTTTCTAACTCCCTAAATTTTCAAAAAAAATTCGCCAGAGTCTCCTTTGCGCGGCTAGATCGGTACGACTACAAAACGGCTCTACGGCCCCTCAGAATCAAAAAGAAAAGAGAAAGCCAAGTGGCTGGAGAAGGAAATCATCAAATCTCATATAAAAACTGAAATACGTACCTTTTTGTCGAGCAATTCAATTTTTTTTAACTTTGAAATCAAAATTCCAATCCATTATATACCTGTATATCCTGCTAGCATAATATCTAATTATAATATTCAAACCAATTTGCCAATTCAATTATAAAATTTCCAATACATGCTTCTTATACCACTTTTAGCTTACTATTAAAGTTGCATATTCATTTTCATTCAACTTTGCATTCCAATTTTCATTTGAATTCAATTACATAGCTTCCAATTTTTTACTAATTCAATTTCATTAACACTTAATGAATTTACATACAACCAACCAACAAGCAATAACGACCAATGCACATCCAATACAACCAAATTTTATTCGTTTTACTTAAATTCATTTGGTTCAACTGTTTTAATTCCAATTGGTTTAACATTCACTTGATTTTCATCCAATTATTAAACTATTTTCAAATGAATTTACACTTGCATGCATCATTTCATATCAACTTATTCATATTCTATTGATTAACATTCAATTCATACTTTAACTCAATTGCTAGTTCTTTTTACAAATAAAATTGAATTTCATTTATATAATTTAAGTTCACATCTTTAACAATTTCATTTACTCACTTTATTCATTTACTTTGATATTAACATCAATTCTTTCAACATTACTTAACTTGCATTCCATTTCAACTTTATTTACATCATTTAATTCACTTGATTATTTAACTTTGATGCAAAGATCGATTTTTTATTCAACTTCACTTAAGTTATTCCATTTAAACATCATTTGTTAATTAAACTTAAATTTTACTTATCAATTCAATTCGGATTTTAAATTCCAAAGTAAATCCTATTTAACTTTTACTTAAGTCAAATTCATATCAATATTCAAATTCATATTCCATTTTACTTAACTTAATTGTTTAACCACTTCAACAACTGGTTTCACTTACATTTTCCCATTTAATAAGTTATAAAACTTATTATTCAACTTCTAACTTATATTATAAGTTCAAAACCTTTTTCACTTATATTTATCAATTTCAAATTGAATTTTAATTTCAAATTGGTTTATTACAACAAAACTTCAATTTTTAATTCATTTTTGTAGCAAATCCATCACATAGAAACTCGAAAATGATACTGATGATGCTGCAGTCATCACCCTTATTATTTCCCAGTGACAATAGTGAAATCAATGCTAATTATTCTTTCAAAAAGTTTCCTTTCTATTCATAAATCACTTTTATAACCCTTTTACTTATATAATTTTACTTCTTATATACATACAGATTATCTTACAATTGTAAATCATTATCAATTATAATTTCATCTTATGATTCATTGGTTTATACCATTATTCTTTTACAATAGTTGCTTTTATTAGCTTATTCAAACAACTTTTAATTATTTTATATGTATATATATATCATTTACAACAACCAAGCAATCAATTATATACACACTTCAATAATTCTTGAAAAATTATTTTCTTTTTATATATAAAATATAATCGAGGTAAAATTATTTCATTTACCCAATTTAAAACAATATTGTGTCGAATTGTTCTATTCAAGTGTTTAGGAACCCCTTCGATTCAGTTTTCGAGGCTGCGCCGACGAAGGTTCATATACCACTCAACAAACCAATCATCACAATATAAAACAATTTTATACTCACTAACAAATACGCACTCATATCTATTATTACACTCACACTCATTCTAGAGTACTGCTGACTCTATCTCTAATGAGTAACACCCAACAGAGCAGGTTGTCGCTTAACCATAAGCTCTGATACCAAATGTAACGATCGCGATTTTTCGTTGTCGAAAAAAAAACGAACCGTTAGGGTTTAAGAAAAAGAAAGAGGTAGAAGAAGAGAGAAAAGAGAGAAGAAACAGAACAAACAACAGAACAGGAAACAAAATCAGAATCTCACAATCGCAGCGGAACAACATATAATAGATAAATGAATATCATTAAAACAAAAGAACTATACATTTTATACATTACATCACATTACATTACATCAATCAGAGTGTACAACGATAAAACAGCGGAAAGAATACTATATACAATAGATAATAGACTACGCTATCCAAGCTCGCCTCCAACATCTGCACAGCAACTCCCGAATCCAGAATAACCTGATAACCTAACTCTAGACTGCCCGTGTGGAAAATAGTGGGCACCCAGAGTTTAGGAAAGGAACAATAAACTCCAGGTCAGTCATGGGACTGGTGTGAGAACTCAAAAACAGTTTATCTTTAAACAAGCAACAAGAAAATTTAAATTTTTGAAATTCGCAATGCTTTTTGGAAAATGAAACTACCATAAGGCCTCCCGCCACACACACAATGCAAACGCAGAATTGGAGGAGATTTCTCCTTATGATAGTCAAAGATGCTTACTACGCGAAAATCAAATCATTTTTGATATTATTACTAGTGCATAGTGTAGAAAACAATTTCGAAAGTAGAATATAAATCCTAGCCAACATAGACATTCCGAACTATGCCTACTATAGCTACCATCCAAACAGTGGTGACCACCATAAGTGAATGGCAGGTAATACAACTAAAACCGTACAAGGCGCGTATTGTTTTGATTGGATTTCCAACAAATGGTCAGGCTAAGGAACTTCCTACTGCCACATGGGATCGCCTCTGGCGGGACGTCCCGAGAACTAACGTTACGGTTAGATCTCTGCCAACACAAGGCCGGGTTACCTCTGTAACTAGGTAACTACTACACGAATATGTCATCCCCCGGTCCTTTGGGACCTTTATCCGAGCGCTCGATACCAACAACACCACACAGTAATAGATATAGTGTATCAACATGAGTAAATATCTGGGCTCCATACCATGATACCACCCTTTTCCAGAAGGAAATGACATACCCTAAAGGGAGCGACCCTCATAACCTTGCCGCATATTCCTGTTTCGACCATTTCCGGGGAGTGAGGTCCTGACGAAGTCTCGTCCACAAAGCTACGCTTTGTGCAACAAAGCCATGCTTTGGGTCCACAGATGACCAAAGCAATAATCACAAAGATAAATGATCAAACAAATGATCATATCCAAACGATCAACCAATGATCATCACACAGCAGCACTCAGCATGCCACATTACCAGATTGGGAAATATCGCTGATAACCTTCAACTACATAACCTCTGAGCTCGTACGTCTCAGAGAAGGGTGTTAAGCTAAGAGAATAAATTCTCCGCCACCAACAGAAATGTATTTGAAAGAAATCTGCTCTATCTCTCAAAATGTAATGTCAGACACGTAACCATACAAGTCTGTTCCGGGTTCGAACAGAACCGAAGGCACTTCCAAAGAAGCCCTTGCAATCCGGGTATTCACAATCCCGATAAAATTTCCCATCACAAAGGAAATCTCCATATCGTAGCTAACGATGCAGAGACAATCGATAGGTCATCCTATCGTTCTCACAAATACCCGGTCTTCACGCCGGTCTTCAAATGCGATCCAAACGACGTATCGCATATTCGGAATGGGATATATGACACAAAGGTCCTCTCCCGGCTAAACCGAATAGCGAGCGCTTATCTTAAAAATAAGTGTGCATTCAATTCCAAACAAACACAATCAATACCATCCAAGGGTAAATATTGATAGTCGGTTATTTAACTATCAATAAAGATGCGCCACATCATCAGATTCCAAATAATTTTTCCAAAATTATTAAGTCCCAAAATATCTTTACAAGATATATATATATATATATATATATATATATATATATATATATATACACCATTTACAAATAATTGCCCCAGTTATTTGTTTTACCAAAACCACTTCACGATAAAATTTTCCACACTTAACCAATTGAAAAACCAATTTTCAATTTACCTTTACCATTTGAAAACCAATTTTCAAATTACATTAACCATTTGCAAACCAATTTCAAATCACCTTAACCATTTGAAAACTAATTTCAAATCACCTTAACCATATATACCTTTTGAAACGAATTTCAAACCACCAAATAAATCTTTACCGATTTATTTTACTTACGTTCCAAATTCGTAAATTATATTTTCATATTTAAAAATAAATCAACATTTATTTTTAAACAAATTTCCCTTCATATATATAAATTCCAAAGTGGATTTAAATTCCAAGCATCTACTAGCATACGATTCCCAAATCGATTTCAAGTTATTTGCTTTCAATTACCTTAAAGGTGAATTCACAAAAACCGTTCCATTTCATATTAGAAAACCATTCCCATGCTTATTTTAAAAATAAGTAATTCACAAATTTATTTATTTTCAACGATTTGAAAATATTCCATATACTTAAATCACAGTTAAGTATTTATTCCATTCTCTTTAAGAAAACATTCCTTTATTCACATTTATTTGGGTTAAAAACGAATGTTGCGTAAAACATCGTTACGACAACCCAAAAACACTAGTATATGGATTTGAAATTAAAAATAGATATATAAATCCAATACTATACAAATTATCCCCTTCTGTTTCTCGAAAACGTCTATTTCAACAATCAATGTTGAAATCTATGTTTTCAATACTCAATACATTTTAAAACACCTTTAATTCGTTTTAAATTCCATTTAAAACATTCCTTCCCCAAAAACAAACCCATTTTATTTAATAATCTATTCAATATTCAAAATAGTGAAGATAGCCCACTTAACAAATTCCCATATTTCAATTTATCAAATTCGATGAATTTCAAATTTATAAACATAGTTTATAAATTCCATTTCTATTTTAAAACCCAATTTTATAAATTCCTTTATTAATCCGATGCAATTTACATAACCCAGTTTCATACCCAAAAGCCATATTGTAAGTTAAATACTTATAATATTATTTATTTACCAAATCGTTCCTTTGAACTTCACCAATTTAAAATCTTATCACTTACAAGATTTCTTTAAGGTTTATAATAATTTCAACTAATGAAATCTTCATTTATTAACAATTTCTATAAAATTCCCCTTTTTAATGCCCAAATCCATTTCTATAAGTTAATAACTTATAAACTTAAAATTTTCCAATAACCATTCGTTTTATAAATTTCACATTTATTAATCTATAAATCCTAGTGAAATTCATGTTATACATCAACTTAACACTTTATAAATTTATTCTATAACTTCAATAAATTTAATTTAAAAACATCCATTTATAAAATCCTTTATATAAACCATTAATAATAATAACTTCCCAAAAACCAAATTTAACTATTTTATAAAAACCTATTATTGTTAAAAATTTCTTTTAAGTTATATTTTATAAAAATATAAATTTTTAAAACATAAAATTTTATCCATCTATTTATTTTAAAATTTAATCAATTCAAAATTTTTAATAAACCATATTCTTTGAGAAATCACTTTAAAACCCCTTTTAAATTCAAAACCGTTATTTTTAATTTAAAAATTAGAATCCGATGATGCAACGACATCGAATGGTCAATCACGGGAATAACATCATATATCAATGTGATTATCAACAATCAACATAATATTCGTAAACAAATAAATATGTGAGGAATCCAGTTGGATCCCTCCAACCTGTTACCCTGCATCCACAGACGTTAGCACAATACCAATTCCACTTCGAGGTGGAATATCGCGGTATATGGGATTTTATAAAATATCCGCTTAATAGGCGGCGCAATAGGGTCTCATCCGCTATACGAGGCGGGAAATCAAATCCGATATATACATATGCCAATATATATATATCGCTATATATAGTATATATCCTACTATATCTACTAGCACAATCAAACAACAATCATCAATCAACATTAACTACTTAAAATTTTAAACAAAACCTTTCGATTGAGTGAGGAGTTCTCACCTTGATTTTATTTCCGTTTTTCGCGTTCGTTTCGAATAAAATTAAACGAACGTTTAATTTTACCCGAAATTCAAACGACCTCCAATCGACTCCAAACCAGCTGCATTGCGAAGAGCACGGCGATACGAAGCCAACGCAAAAAATCTCGTTCGAATCCGACCTCGCATGCAAAAGTTATCGCAGTTTAAACGTTTCATGATTTTGAATTTCGAATTTAAACAAAAAAAAAAAAAAAACATCTCACCTCCAACCCAAACGCACGCGGGGCCCACACTCATCTCTCCCCTTTCTCACGCACGTATGCTCTTCCCAGGTAGTGAACGCACAAAGAACCCATACAAGTAGAAATTAGGGTTTGATCTTCCGACCACCACGAAGCATGAAATTCGATCATACCACCGCCAAATGAAAGCTCTCGACGAGAGCCACCTTCACCAGCAACCATGACAAGCTCGGCCACCTCAGGACCCTTGGAAAACGTGTGCAACAGCCCCATGAACGCGGGTCCCTCTCCCTCACCCCGTTGCTCCAATTTCGATCTCGACCGTTGAGATCGAAGCCCTCTCTGCCCTCTACGACTTTCCAGTTGGAAGTTTCTTCTAAAACTCGACGGATTGGTGTGGATTTGAGGTGGAAGTTGGGTGATTTCTGGCCTTTGAATAATTAGGGCCGGCCATAAACATGATGAGCTAGGGTTTGGTGAAAATTTGCATTTATAACCACATACAATTATTATTTAAATAATAAAAATCCCAAATTGACACTTTTGCAAACGAACTCCAAACGACGCGTGCCGCCAGGCGATCCTAAGGTTTTTCCACATTCCGGACACAATGGAATAGGTTTCGGAAGCTAATTCCATCGTATGTGTGAGATACGGCAATAAACAGTCGATTTAAATTTAAACCGATTTAAGCGATTTCTAGACGTTTTGGCTTGTACCGGACAAACGACAAATCCAAACGACTTGAAATTTGAAATCTTGCAATAATATCACATTACGGATCCGATGAAACTGGTTTCGTCGAAATCCGAGACCGTTTGAAAAATGGCTATTTTAACTCGCCGAATTAAAATTAAAACGATATCGATGCGTTTGGAGCTGCCACGGTCAAACGACAACTCCGATTGCTACGAAATTTGAAATCCGATAATAACTAACTATTACGGATCCAATGGAACTCGTTTCGTTCAATTCTGAGACTGTTCAAAAATTGGCTATTTTTCAGTCGATAATTAAATATTAAAATATTCAATTTTTACAAATTAACTCCAAATTCAGTTTTACAAGTTCTAAAATATTTCTATAACTTTAATATGATATAACAAAATTTTCCAAACCATTTTCAATCATATTTAACCCAATATCTAATTATCTACGGAATTTCACTATTAATTAATCGATTTAAATGACCAATTAAATCCAATATTCAAGAAATAACTTATTTAACTTAAAATTTTCACTTATAAACATTTAAAATTAATTAAATACTCAAATTTAAATTACTAAAAATTCTGGGTCGTTACAAGATACCACGAAAGAAAACATCTAAATCTTCCTGCGAACTTTGGAAAAATAGACCACCATCATACAAATACTTAAAAGTGTGCTAGTGTCTTGCGAAAATGGAGGTACCTAAAACAAAGAATGTCAAAAATGGACCGAAAACAATTGATTGTATATTCATTGAATATGGACAAAATAGAGTGTCGCTTATCGAATTTTGGTACATAAATCCGAATTTGAAGATATTCACGTAAATACCATCATTGAGTCTAGAAATTCTTGATTTTTCGAACATGTATACACTTTAAAATAGGGTACTGAAAATTATACTCAAAAGAGACCAAAGGAAACTGAAATCTCCAGTTCCCTTGAGGATACTTAACAAAATATTTATATTGATCAGTAGAATAGTGCTAATCAACAAGTGGAAGAACCAAGGAGGAACAAAAGATCAGGGACATCAAAAACTTTGGACCAGACTTCCATACATTTATGTTAGAAGATGATCCATTACATATAAACAAGCTATGTCCTCCTCTGTGTAGTTAATACCCCGCTATTACCCCGCTATAACCCCGCAATATCTCATAGCGGATTTCTACCGCTACGATTTTTCCATATAGCCCTAAAACATAGCCTTTCCGCTTTAATCTCCGCTATTTCCGCTATATCCCGTTATTCCCGCTATGTTTTGCTATTTCCACTATATCTTCTTTAATAAAATGAATTAAAAAATTACATTTATACATTATAAAAATTATGACATTATAAAAATTATGAAACTAATTTATTTGATTTAATTTTTAATATTTTTTCAGAATGAAAATACTCTAATATTCTACTAAATTCAGTTATGTTATATAACAGTTTTGCGTTTATTTAAAGTATATTCGCACATGTTTTTTGTTTAAAATCATTTATGTATTAATTATAATTCAATTGAATGATAATTTTTTATTTAATTACCATTTATATATTTATAAAAACTTTAAGTACGAGTTTTATATGCTATTTTAGAGCTATCCGCTATATCCTGCTATATCCACGCTGTATCCCCGCTGTATCCCTGCTGTGACTTTTTGCACCTCGACCGCTTTGAATCTGCCGAGCGCTTTAACTGCACTGGTCCTCCCCCGATGCCCTTTATTGGAAGGAGGCTATTAAATGCACAATGACAAACCATACAAGGGAGTTAGTTGATTTACCTCAAGGATGTAAAAGCTTGGGTGATAAGTGGATATTTCAAAAGAAATTGAAACCTGATTGTTTAATAGACAAGTATAAAGCTTGACAGGTGGTTCAAGGTTTCAGACAGAAAGGAAGACTCAGACTATTTTTGACACATACACTACAGTAACTAGAATAACATCAATAAGAATGCCGATAGCAATCACATCCACACTTGATTTGGAAATATATCAAGTGGATGTAAGACATCATTTTTAAAAGGTGATCTGGAAGAAGAAATATACATGAAACAACCTGAAGGTTTCCCAAAAACTGGAAATGAAAATAAGTTTTGTACATTAAGAAAATCACTATATGTGCTTAAACAAGCGCCTAAACAATGGCACGAAAATATGATGTAAATATGGTACTAAATGGATTTCATATAAATGAATGTGACAAATGTCTATAATCTAAACATAAAAATATGGGATATTTCATCCTATATCCATATGTAGATGATTTACTTATATTTTGAAGCAATAAGGAGATAATAAAACCTACAAAGGATATGCTCTCTACCAGATTTGACATGAAAGATCTAGGAATCGCTGACATGATACTTAGTGTAAAAATATTTAGAACCTACTAAGGATATGTGTTGTCCCAATCACACTACATTGGAAAAGTACTTGAAAAGTTTAAACAAAACAGTATAATATCACCAAAATCAACCGTAGATTTGAACCAAAACTGGGTTAAAAATAGCGGTGATAGTATTTATCAACTTGAATACTCTCGTATACTAAGAAGCATTATTTACGTAATGAACTGCACTATACCTGATATAGCATATGTTATAAGCAAACTCAATAGATATACTAGCAATCCAGGAAAGAATTACTGGAAAGCTATAATTCGAATACTAGGATACCTAAGGTGTACACAAAGTCATGGACTACATTATGATAGGTACCCATCTATAATAGAAGGGTATTATGATGCAAACTAGACATCTGGTTCATAAGATACAATATCCACTAACGGATTTTTTTTACCTTAGCTAGTGGGACAAAATCTCTGAGATCCTCTAAACACACTTGTATAGCTAGATCAACCATGGGATCAGAATTTATTGCCTTAGCCAAAGCTGCAAAAGAAGAAAATTGGTTTTGAGGTTTATTAGAGGTATTACGAATTAGGAAAAGCCTGTACCTCCTATAAGCATACATTGCGACAGTCAATCAACTATTGGAAGGGCCAATAGTAAGACTTATATTGGCAAGTCTTGACATATTCATCATAGACATAAAAATATTAGACAACTTTTCTCCAATGAAGTTATCATAATTGATCATATAAGATCAAATGATAACATTGCGGATCCACTGACAAAAGGTTTACCTAAAGAGAAGGTTAATATCATATCAATGGGAATGCGGTTAAGGCTCATAAATTAAAATGTTTCTTTAAACGAAAACCCCAACTAGCTGACTTGAGTCCCAAGCTCTAGTTCAAAAGGACAACTTAGTTTAGATAAGCTTGATAGCACTGTAAATATTCAAACCGTTCCTATGATAAGTTAGTGCACTATTCATTGAGGAATTGGATAAGTTTTGATACTTTTAATAATGTCTATACTTGGTAATATTAAAGAACCAGGTAGAGTATTAAGAAAATACCCGTTATAGAATCAACTACGTGAGTGCGAAGGCACTGCTTCAAGGAGAATTGTAAAGCCAAATTCTCCAAAGCACTTATGAGACCAAGCTATTGTTCATGGAAAAAATGAACACAAATGGAGAACCAAAGAGGATTAGAAACATTTATTACGTGTTGTCTATTTTAGATTTACACAAAAGGCTTACGGTTAAAAGACAACCTTAGTCCATTGATTCACTAGTAAGTCAAAAGGATAAAAACTAGGAAAGTTCCCAACCAATTTGCTACTTTAACCGTAAATGTTTAGAAATTTTTTAAGAACAATTTGAGCAATTACTCAATCCTGTAGGCTATTGTTGAAATGAATGAGCATAGGGGAATGTGAAGGCGTTTTAATGCCTTGGAAATGAATAGTCCCGCATCATAAAATATAATAAACTATTTATGTTTATATACTAAGATGTGGACATTATTATAAATCCTATGAGACAAAGAGAGACACAAGCCATGAAGGGTGGTGCAATGCACCACCCCGCATGCACGCACCCGCCTTACCTGCACCCGCATCTAAGCCATGCATGAATGCACGTTTGAGGTATATTAAAGGCACTTTGCAGTTGGTAGTTGGTAGTTGGCTAGTCGTGGCTGCTCAGAACTAGTAGTTTTATTTTGTTTTTGTCCATTCAAAATCAAAAGGTCGCATCGCCTGGTAAAGGGTCGCAAAATTTTCAACAATCGCAACCATTCAAATAGCCACTATTACCGAATTGGTGCACCTCCTTGCGTGCATATTTTGGCAGAAGAAAATTAGAAAACTTACTTATGATTTTCTGCATATCATTCTCTCCACAACACTCTATTCTTAGATAAACTCTCTTAAGTTCATCGTTGCTCTGTGCTTTTTGTGCAGCATCACAGAGCAGATCCGTTTCATCTTGGAAAACAATTACTTGATATCCTTAAGCGTCATAAAGGGAGCAATATTGTTTCAAGGAAACAGCTTTTCACTGGACTTGGATAATCTAATCGGTATTATATTTACTGCTTTATTGTTAACTGCACAGTTCTATTCGTAATAATTTTTGCGACATAGTCGTGACAGTTTTGTTGTTGCAATTTTGCAACATAGGTGTAACAGTTTCGTAAAACCTTTGTAATGTTGCAGTTCACAATCCTTGCACACAGTTTCGTAACACCTTTGTAGCGTTACTATTTAACAATCTTGGAACAATATTGATTTGTTGTTGCCTGTTTTTGTAGACGACAATGTATCATGAAAGCCACACTTCTGCACCGACACGGACTATGACCGCTACTCAGTCTACAACTATGGTTCCAACAATGGCGCTGTCTTATGGAGAACGGCCAAAAAAGTTTGCAGTATTGGAGTTCAAACGCTGGCAGCAGATAATGCTGTTTTACTTGACGACTCTGGGACTTACAATGTTTTTTTTTTCAAAAGATGCTCCAGTAGTCGAAGAATTAGAACTCGATGCAACAAAAGTTGAACCCTTGAATGTCTGGAAGATTTCTTACTTTATGTGAAAGAACTACATATTAAATGGGTTCGAAAATATTATAAGCAATGTATACTATACTGCTCGAACTTCCAAAGAACTCTGGAAGACATTAGAGAAAATGTACAAAACCAAAGATGCAAGCATGAAGAAATTCATAGTAGGAAAAATCCTAGACTTCAAAATTATTGATGCAAAGACCGTTATCAACCATATTGAAGAGTTATAAGTCATCATTCATCAACTGCACGATCAAGGAATGACTTTAAGTGAATCCTTTTAGGTTGCCGCTGTAATTGAAAAGTGTCTCCCCGTCATGGGAAGATTTCAAAAACTACCTTAAGCACAAGCGTGAGGAGATGACAATGATGGAACTTGTAGTCCGATTGAGGATTAAGGAAGTTAATAGGAAACCTGAGAAGAAGACTTTGCATACCATGACTGCCAAGGAAAATGTAGTCGAGTTAGAGAAACCCAACAAAAGGAAACATGAGCATGTTCCTAAGAAATCAAAGAAATTTCTAGGGTTCATGCCATAATTGTGGAAAGAAAGGGCATAAAGACAAAGAATGTCGCGCATGGAAGAGAAAAGAAATCAGAAGCAAACATGGTTGACGTCCTAAAAGGCATGTTTGATATGGACTTATGTGCAGTAATATCTGAATACAACCTTGTTGGTGACTTAAAGTAATGGTTTGCACAAGCAGGAGCCATACGATACATACGTACAAATAAGTGGATGTTTACAACCTATAAAACTGCTACTGAGAACGAACAACTTTTTATGGGTAAATCGTCCACATCAAATGTCGAAGGAAAAGGAAAGATTGTACTGAAAATGACTTTTGGAAAATAACTAACTTTGGTAGATGTTCTTCATGTTCTAGAGATCCGCATGAACTTGATTTTCGGATCGTTGCTTAGCATGCATAGCTTCAAACTCACCTTTGTGTCTAATAAATTTATGTTGGCAAAGAATGGAGTGTATGTAGGAAGAGGATATGTTTGCGATGGTTTATTTAAAGCAAACGTAATCACTATTTTACCAAACAATGACATGAATGAATTGAATCTTCTACTTATATTGTTGACACTTCTTACATATGGCATTCTAGATCAAGTCATGTAAATTTTAATACCTTGCAAAAATTGATTAATCTAGATTTTATACCAAATTGTAAAATAGATTCCAACTATAAATGTCAAGTTTGTGCAGGAGCAAAATTGACAAGAACCTCGTTTCACCATGTTGAATGAGAAACTGAATCTCTAGATCTAATACACATAGATGTATGTGACTTTAAAATGTATCAAACTAGAGGTGGAAACAGTTATTTCATTACCTTTATTGATGATTGTACACGGTAATGTTACTTGTATCTCCTTAGAAGCAAGGACGAAGCATTCGACATGTTTAAACAGTATAAAGCAGAAGTTGAAAATCAACTCAACAAGAAAAATAAAAGCTTTAAGAAATGATAGAGGAAGAGAATATGAATTCCCCTTTGAGGAATTTTGCACCGAATATGGTATTATACACCAAAGTGCAGCCCCGTATTCACCTTAATCCAAAGGTATATCCGAACTGAAAAATAAAACTTTTAAAGAAATGATGAATGCCCAACTAATTAGTTCTAGTTTGCCAGATAACTTTCGGGGAGAAAGTATTCCTTCTGGAAATCATATTTTGAACAAGATACCACGAAAGAAAACATCTAAATCTCCCTACGAACTTTGGAAAAATAGACCACCATCCTACAAATACTTAAAAGTGTAGGGGTGTCTTGCAAAAGTGGAGGTACCTAATCAAAAGAATGTCAAAATGGACCTAAAATAATTGATTGCGTATTCATTGGATATGAACAAAATTGTGATGCTTATTGATTTTTGGTACATAAATTCGAATTTGAAGATATTCACGTAAATACAATCATTAAGTCTAGAAATTCTTGATTTTTCGAACATGTATACCCTTTAAAATAGGGTACTGAAAATTATACCCAAAAGAGATCAAGCGAAACTGAAAATTTCAATTCTCTTGAGGATACTGAAAAATATTGATACTGATTAGAAAAATAGTACAAATAAACAAGTAGAGGAACAAAGGAGGAGCAAAAGATCAAGGACATTAAAATCCTATGGACCGGACTTCTACACATTTATGTTAGAAGACGATACATTAACATACAAACAAGCTATGTGCTCTTCCGCTGCCCCATATTGGAAGGAGGCTATTAACAATGAAATCGAATCCATTATGGCAAATAATATATGGGAGTTAGTTGATTTACCTCAAGGATGCAAGACCTTGGGTAATAAATGGATATTTACAAAGAAACTGAAACCTGATTGTTCAATAGACAAGTATAATGCTCGACATGTGGTTGAAGCTTTCAGATAAAGAGAAGACTTAGACTATTTTGATACATACTCTCCATTAACTAGAATAACATCAATAAGAATGCTGATATCAATCGCATCCATACTTGATTTAGAAATGCATTAAATGGATGTAATACATCATTTTTAAATGGTGAACTAGAAGAAGAAATATACACGAAACAACCTGAAGGTTTCCTAAAAACTGGAAATGAGAATAAGGTTGGTAGATTAAGAAAACCAACTTACGGGCTTAAACAAGCGCCAAAACATTAGCATGAAAATTTGATGAAAATATGATACTAAATGGATATCATATAAATGAATGTGACAAATGTGTCTATTCTAAACATATAAAAATAAGATATGTCATTGTATGTTTATATGTAGATGATTGACTAATATTTGGAAGCAACAAGGACATAATGAAACCTGCAAAAGATATGCTCTTCTCCGAATTTGACATGAACGATCTAGGAATCGCTTATGTGATACTTGGTGTAAAAATGCTTAAAACAAACCAAGGATATGGGTCGTCCCAATCACACTACATTGGGAAAATACTTGAAAAGTTAAACAACATAATATAATATTAGCAAAATCACCCGTAGATTTGAACCAAAACGGGGTTAACAAATAGTGGTGATAGTATTTATCAACTTGAGTACTCTTGTATAATAGGCAATATTATGTACGTAATAAACTGCACTAGACTTAATATAGCATATTGTAACAATCCAAAATTTAATTCGTAATAATTAATTTTCTAATTAATTAAATAACAAAATGACTTTGTGAAATTATCAGAATTAAGCTACGGCAATTGCACCATTGTGTCTGTAGTAATTTTCTGGTGAATTTACATATATAGAACGTCAGAATTCAAGTTAATATGAGCAAAGAACGAAATAATCAAAGAAATGAAAAAAAATATTACAAGTCGACCGGCCAGTTGACTTGGGTAAGGGGGTGGTCGACTGCCCGGTCGACCCGCCTTGCCTTTTGGCAAGCGAACAAATGTTCGTTCGTTCGAATGATTCGGCAACGGTTGAACATGTATTTTGCATTATTTAGACTGATTTGGTCCTTCCATTCATGCATCCGATGGCCCCTATTCAGCCTATGACATGGTTGCATCTTAATCAATCCCCAAATCCAACGGTCCAAGATCCACTTCTACTCCTATAAATAGACCCCTAGACCTAACACTTTTTCTCATTCTAGCTTTTCTCCAATTGGGTTCACATTTCTAGGAAGGCTCCTGAACAGAACAATTTTTTCTATGAGAAAATCATGATAAATTAATTTAGTTTACAACTCTAAGTGGATCCGAGAAGACCAACGGAAGAGTTTAGGACCGAAGGTGAGTGATTGTAATTATTTTAAGATTTCTTTAAGTAATTTAAAATTATAGTGTGTTCAATAGTTGTAGTTTTACTACGATTTTGGAATTGCCTTTTTATTAGTCTTACATCTGTTTTTCGGTCTATTCCCTTTTAGTTATTCATTTTCAGTTAATTATAATTTGTTACTATTAAGCACGGCTTTTTATTTATTTACAGTTTATTTATAGTATTAAAGTTTATTTACTGTTATTTATCGCTTATTTACATCTTTTTCAATGTTTTGGATTTTATGCAAGCATCTATTCTTTTCTTTCTCCTTTTCTTCGAGTATGGATTAGAATAAATTACACACGAGTATGGATTACATAAGTAAGAATACTGAATGAAGAAAATAAGACGCAAAGTATAAAGACTGTAATAAATAATAGAAGTGGACTGTAATGTAAATGGAATTGGACTGAAATTATGCCTAATTATGATTAGAATTGGACTAATTAATTGGTTTAGTTATAACGTAGAATTATAACTAAAAAAGAGTAAATGATGAAAGAAGCTTATTTTCACACTTAGACCTTGGGTTAAGTAATAAGCATGATTATAACGTAGGTTATAATAATAGAAAGAATAGAATGAGACTTATTTTAATACTTGGGATAAATTAATAAGCGTAGAAAGTAAATATGATAATAAAGGCTTATTTAAATAATTTATCTAAGTTAATAAGCAAAGATGAAAGTAGAACCTGTACCATATAGCATTCCTTATCAGACAAAATGGTGTCTCACATTAGCCTGAAGTGAGATGAGGGTACACTTATGCTAAGAATGGTAGTAATTGGTAAAATAGAAGTCCAAATTATAGAGGATTTGGATAAGGGGCACAACTAGATATTGTTTAGATGACAGGCCAGTATCAATAGCATTTCCCCTGTAGTCTATATGGACACACAATGATCTCACATTATCTAGAAGTGAGATGAGGGGCATGCTTATGCTGGAGTTTGAGGTAATAAGAAGACCCAATAAGTGGAAAGGTTGCTTGGGTATGGTGGCAGTTATGCATGCACCTTCCAGCATGGTGCTAAGTAATCGCTAGAGTTCCAAGCGCTTTGTATGGGTGTCTTTCGTAGACACCATTGCCTTCTGTCTAGGGAGCTATATAAGTCGTCCGGATCCACAGTGGGTGCTTTGTGCATCTTTCATAAATACCATTGGCTGCTGTGTAGGGAGTTATATATAATCTGGTCCACAGTAAGGCCTATAGAGTAGTAGGCTGATCAAAAAGGGTAGAATTAGGGTTACTTCCTAATCACTTGACTAGGAATTAAGCTGAATCAAAGCAGAAATCAAGGACAAGTGCAAGCAATCAAAATTACCTATCTTATAAATTGAGTAGCATTTAATCGTTTTTATTTCCAGTTTTTCTCTTTCCTATTTCCTTTGTTTCCTTTTATATATACTAGAACTATTAGAGAGTCTATTACTTTTACTTTTCTTAAAGATTCTAGTAGTTACTATCATTCACCAGACTTTTAGTCTGACCCACTCTTCTATTTTCACCTTTTCCCCCATAGGCAATCAAGGGAGAGTGCAGTAGATTGAAGTTGCTCAGAGGTTTCATGAAGAAGATTCTCCTATGTATTTCTCTACTTTTATTTCCATTTTCTTTCTTTGTACTGGCACTTGAGAGGGATATTTATACTTTGATTTTTGTTGAAATTATGAGTTTTTATTTTATGAGACATATTGGGTTTTGAGACATGTATGCTGTATTTGGTATTTGACTTATTTGGTTTATGAAGCAATTATGATGTTTTTGTTTTGAACAAGTTATTATTTTAGTTTCCGCCGTTTTTACCTATTTTTGCCTTGTGAATCTTAGTATCGGTTAGTTTCAGTTATGTCTACAATATACCACGCCTTTTAATGTGTCCTTTTGGTATATTAAAGGGTATTGGGTGTTTCACTTGGTATCAAAGCCTAAGGTTAGACGATTCCTAATTTTTATGTATAGTTGTAACGGCCCATTTTTTCGGACCTTTTGAATCGACAATAAACCACAATGTCTGACTCAAATTGCACGAAAAGATGGATCATTAAGGGTAAAAATAAAATAAAGACGAAACAGAAACTCACACGAATGGAATAACATATGTTATTTCAATAACAATCTTTACAATGGAAAATTTCAAAATAAAATATCAGAGTGTAATCTAGATTCAACCTGGACAGCTATAAACTTCTGTCCTTACAAATGCTGAAAACAACAAAATAAATGCAGTAGATGTAGCGGATAATAGAATACGTCCGTATGATGATGAAGATGTCCAACTCTCCTCTGGAAACCCCAATCATCTTCAACTAAACCCGAAACTACTCGAATCTGACCCGAGTATTAAAATTCCTGGATCAGGCTTGATAAACCAGCATGAGATACTCGAAATTTAAAATGACTATATTATCAAAACCTTTGAAAAGAAGGGTATCTCATAAGACCATGCCCACACATAAACATGGATGGGTGTTTACCTTATGATAGCCAAAACACTTTTATACCAAAATACACTTATTATTATTTTTAGTGACATTCCTTTAAAAACACTTTTCAAATAAACTTATTCAAATAAGTTATCAATACCCGAACAAAGTCTAAGGTAATATATTCGGACCGGGTCGATGGAATATACCAAAAGAAATATTTGATACTAAAAGGGGTAGCTGAAATGTTTGTAAGTCATTACAGCTATTTTGGGAATACAATCAAAACCGTAAATCTCGTATTGGGATTGGAATTCCAACATGATAGGGAACTAGTGGCCTTCTCTTCGAAGCACACATAATAAACATAGTTCCCATGGTGCCTTAATCGCTTTTCTCAAACTAGCTACTTGGAACTATATTTGCTATACTACCACTAACAACCGATAGTTCCCTGCTTTTCTCAAGCTAACCACTTTATCAAAATGGGACAATAAATGCCTTGAGGGACGTATCCCCCAAAAGGGCCCAACGTATTGGACACCACCATAGATACTCATTTATTCTGAATATGTGTCTGTCAGACCACATAGTATACCATATCATCTTTCGGGATGTGAGGTTAGTGAGGCTATGCTCAATTTCTTCAACGCCATGCTTTTCATAAAAAACCACGCTTTGATCATAACATTTTCCAATTTGAATGCCACACTGCCATTCCTTTGATTTGACTCCCACAAGCATACAACCTATGAGTTCGTATGTCTCAAAGGGTGTTAAGTTAAGAGAAGTTGCCTTCTCCGCCACTAAGCAGATGTACATTTGTAAAAGTCAAACGTTGTATCTCAGAAATGCAATGTCAAGCATTCGTCAATACAAGTTCATTCTTCGATTGAACGAAACCGAAGGCAGTTTCCTTGGCTATTACTAGGCGAGAAGCCCTTGCAATCCGAAAAAATCCCCACAACGAAGAGACCACTGCTATAAATAACTCTATAATAGGAGCGACCCAAAGCATGTCAACAAGAAGTCCTGACGCTATGAAGATCCACAGTCTTCAATAATAATCATCTTCAACACGTCTTCATTTTCGATCGTATACATTAGTTCGAAGTGGATTTCGGATAGAAATCACCCAAATCTGACCTCAGTTCCTTCAAAGCCAATTATCGATAAAAAGATTGTTAAGTACATATGTGGATATCAATCATCAATCAATTACTTCATCCTTTATAAAATATCTTTTATAGATATATTCTTTTCAATTTATTCCACTTTCTTTTCAAGAGTATATGGAATCATTAAGCCACATTTATTAAATCATTTGATTTATGTAAACCTTTCTTAAATCCTGGAGTAATTCCAAATCATTTTCTCTTTTACTTAGGAAAACTTTTCCAAATCATTCTTTTAGTTGTAATCAAAGATTTCTTATATTCAAGTTATAACTTTTAACTTAGGGCAAATATTCCTAAATCATTCATTAAATCTTAATCAAAGATTTCCTTCTTAACTTCAAATCACATTCTTGCAAATCGAAGATTTTCGTAACGGAGCACTACTGCCACCTTAAATATGGTAAATTTCACCTCCAAGGACCAATTACAAGTAATCCAACATCATGAAGAAATTCGTCTTCAATGATCTTTGTCTTTAATATGTTTTATTTCGAAAATTAGTTTGAAGGGGATTTCAGATAGGAATCATCCAAATCAGATGCCAGTTCCTTCGTGCTAATCATCAATAAAAAGATGTTAAGTGGTTAATTAACATTCAAAGAATTTGTTTCTTTTCTTATATTTTGGAAAAACTTAAATATGATCCTTTAGAGCATCCGGGCTTTCCTTTCGATCTATTCCACCCTCATTTAAAAAGAGAAAACATAGGCCAAGTAAGTTCAGGGAACTGATTGCACTATCCCTAACCTTATTAAACACCTTGTCTTATCTTTTCAGATCTCATAGGCGGGACAAATGTACTAGTCGTTTTCGCATACTTAGTCATTAGATTTATTTTGGAATTGATTATAAGATTCAAAACTATCTTTCCAACTCTTATTTTTCCTTTTAAAAACATTCATGATTGATTCTAGGAAATATCGTTACGTTTAAACTCATATTCAAAAGGTTATAGAATTCATAGCATAAAAGTGCCACGGAAAGTGCTATATAAGCTTATTTGATTTAAACAACTTTTTAATATTTAAAAATTCATATTTCCCGTTCTAAATCTCTTTTATACAATTTTAATAGATTTATCAAAAAAATTTCATATTTTTAATCATTTAAAAATATCATATATAAAGAAATCCCTTTTTGGATTCCGAACTGCAATACCACAATGTTTTTAGAAAATTGTTCTGGACATATTCCAAAGTCAACTTGATGAAATCTTGACTTTCTTTCTTCCTTTTAAAAATATTATCATTGTGAATCAAATAATTTTTTATTTCGAAGAAATCCAACTTATAAATTATTCTCTATGTTAATTTGAAGTTATGGGTCGAAATTTACGAACTGTCGCTATGCAACGAGCACGATTTTGACTAATTTTGTGAATTTCTTCAGAACTTTTCCGAAACACTTCATTTTTTTAACCACTCTTAAAATATTTTAACTTGTCTCAAAACAACATTTTCACCATGTCAAACTCTTTTTTCATTTCATTTCATATTACAGTATTATATTATTATAATATCATTTTCAATCTTTTTAGATATTTTGAAACCATTAAGAGGCTAAATAATTTCTATACACACACTTATATGGATTTATTTTCCATTGAATTAACTATACTTACTAACCATTTCTTTTACCATTTATCAAACAAGTTATCAACCACATAAACAATCATATACTCAACCAATTTTGCATCTAGCTTATCAAAAATTCAAATAATTTATTCAAGGGTTTTAATGGACATATTGAAATAGTTATAAGGATGATTTGACTTTAGATAAACATTGAGTACTCACTTTTAACCAAATTTTTTAAATTCCTACCAGCATTCGTTTAATCCAACACTTCACTAAATCATCTTAACTTCACCAACTTTAGAAAATTCGGTAGAGCTTTCGCAGCACTTCAAACTTTCTTCTACTTTCCTGGAATGAAATAGGCGTCACTTCTTTCACTTTTTCTTGCACCGAACCTTTCTTACTTGCTCCTCCCTCCTTTAATGGTTTGGCCTCCTTCTATTCCATCCCTTCCTCTATGATTTCTTCACTTCTTAGATGATAAACCATGTTTTAATGATGATATAAGAAATTTGGCAAAGTTTGTTTGTGTTTGAAGTTGATTTGATATGGTTTTAAGAAAAGTTAGTAAGGAAAGAGAAGAAGCCATTAGAGAATGGAAGAAAAGCTTGAAAAAGAAAGAAGAAGAAGTGTAGAAGAAAGTGAAGAAGTGGGTTGGTATTTATAGAAAAAAATTAAAAATAAAATATTACTATGTAAAATGATCAAAATACCCTTTACTTACTTTTTAAGCAACCTTATTTTTTCAATACTTAACATCATATTTCAAATCATTATTTTATATCATTTTCACTTCAGAGGCAAGTAAGGAATATAATAATTATTTTAGTTCGATTTGATGTTTACCTTTTGCTTTGAAATGACATGTTTGTCATTTTGTGCTTACTTTTTGTTAATAACATTCTAAAATTTTATAATTATGTTTAGTAAAAGTAAACTTGATTAGTGAATTAATTAATACTCATACTATTTGAATATATGTTTATATATAAGAAAATAAAGGTGCGATGACGTTGCAACGACTTTAACCGATAAAGCGTTGATTTTCAACGACATGTTTTACGGTCACATTTTAACGTTTTAGTTAAACTGTTTATTTATGTAAACCAAATTTAAAAATAATTTTTTATATTGTCATTTAAAAACATAAACACTCATAAATAAATTAAAATAATTTATTTATCCATTAAAACCTACTTTTTTGAAATCACCATTTTGTCACTTTTGTCGATATTGACAAATGTTGCTATTTTGTGTATACTTCTCTTTCAAAATCCTATCTAATATTGTTTGAATCATATAACCTTACCTATTTTATTTTCAAAAATACTTTAAATAGTATACTTTCAAGTGGTCAAATTCTGTGTCGTTACAAAAGTACTTTTCAAAATAAATTGTTTTAAAGCTATTTTTCAGTAAAGAACTTTTAGAAATGATTTTAAGTATAAAAGTGTTTTTATAAAAATCTCCTCCAAGTCCAGTGCAATCTTCTGTCGATTCTTTTGAGTCTAAATTCTCTTGTCTTTGCATAGAGTGGCTGACTGGTTCTGTAGAGCTAAGGTCCCAGAGGTGCAAGGGCAAGCTCCAATACAACGTTAGTAGGTGGAAATCCCTTTAATCTACCCACATAAGCCTCCTTTTCTAAGCTATGGAAGGACTTTGCTAATATAGGTGGCTGAATGTTTTCTGACACGGAGGATTCCGAGGAGATGCGAGTTTGTTTTGAGAATATGGAGCAAAGGTTTAGGTGGTTAGGTTTGAAGGACAGACAGAGTGTTCAGCCCACGTCTTGGCAGCAGAAGAGGAAACTTTAGAAGGTTCCTATAAGTTCTAAGAAGCTGTGGAAGGATAAGGACAGGAGTAAAGAGGGAGGACCTTAGAAGAGAATCAAGAAAAGTGGGAAATGTAAGCATTGTAGAATGACTGGTCATTACGCCAAAGACTATAAGAAGGCAGGAATGAAGGGAAGGTGTTTCAATTGTGGACAGCTTGGTCATTTTTATAGGATTTGTCCTCAGAAAACGGGACAGGCAGCGAGTGCACCTACATCACCGATTCAGACTTTGCATACAACACCTTCCAGTAGTAGACCAAATCAAGGTAGGAAAATTTGATTTCTGCTTCTGATTTTCCCATTGGGACTTTATTCAATTCCGGAGCATCACATTCTTTTATCTCTAGTTCTCTAGAAGATTGTTTGCACTTGGACATATCATTAGTAGTAGAACGCATTATTATTTCAAACCGTATTGGAGGATCGACACACTTATCTATGATTTGTAGGGGTTTGATAATTTGTATTCTAGGCGTAGAATTTGACTGCGATGCCTATGTTTGGGATTCTCGGGGTATGGGATAATCTTAGGTTGGATTGGCTATCCACATACGGAGCTATCTTAGATTGCGAGGGGAGAGTCATTAGACTAGAGACTTGCAGTGGTAGGTCTCTAGAGGTATCTTGCGACCCGTAAAGGTCAGTTATGTTGAGCTTCCTTTATTTCCTCGATTCACCATCATCAAAGTTAGATTCGGTCTCTGTCGTCAGAGATTTTCCAGACAACTTTGAGGAGTTTAGGGGACTACCCCCCTAAGAGAGATACTAACTTCAAAATTTATTTTGCTAGCTAGTGGAATTACCCGTAGGGCGTATGGCGCCTAGGGAAAGAAAGGGATTGGGAAAGTAGATCCGTGAGCTTTTGAGAAGGGTTTCATAAGAAGAAACATATCGGAATAGGAAGCGACAACCGTCTTTGCTACCAAAGCAGTGGTTCTCTTCAACTTTGCATTGACTATAAAGAATTGAATAAGCTCATAAAGAAGAACTGTTTCCACTCCCTAAGATAGATTATCTTTTTGGCTCTTCAATATTTTCTTAGCTTGATCTAGTAATTAGATTTCATTAGCTTAGGGTGGTTGATGACAGCATTGCCATGACCACATTAAGGACACCCGACGGATTCTTTGAGTGGTTGGTTATGTCTTTGGGGTTAACCAATGTCCCAGCCTATTCTATAGATTTGATGAACCATGTTTTAAGAGATGTCCTAAAATAAAGTTGGTGGTGGTATTCGTGGTTGACATTTTGGTGATTTTGAAGAAGTATGGAAGAGCATGTTGTTCATTTAAAGGAGGTTCTTCATACGCTTTGCGTTCATCAACTGTAGACAGAGTTCTTGAAGTATCACTTTTGGCATAAGGAATCGTGTTTCTAAGGGCATAGAGAAGGTCTACACATGGAAAGAGTTTGAGAAACGATTTTATACATTTAGGTACGGATTGTGATAATCCAAAGGGAGGTAGGCAAAGATTGGAGATGTACAATAGATTCAGTTGATAAGGGTCAAAGAAAGCCCATGTTTAGATAATTGTAAAAATTATAATTGTTTCATATAAGTGGGTTTAAAGGTAGTACCTTAGAATAAACATGAGTATAGGAACAAAAGACTTTATGTAAGGAAATGATATTTCCAAGTTTTAGGAAGGATACTCCTACGGTATAAGTAAAAAAATCTACTTTATCTCTAACTCAATAAACTAAAATTATTAGAATTGGATTTTTTTTAATATAATTGTCTATATTTTTAAAGTAAATATTGGGAATATAATAAGAAATTTAAATCGGTTTTTATATGAGGAAAACTTTGTTGAAATAGTTAAATTATTTTTGAAGAATTATAGAGCGTATATAGCTCACTAATTTCTTTGTAAGTAAACAGAGAATTTAGATATAAAAACCTAAAATGTATTAAGTATTGAAAACGTAGATTACAACATTTACTGTTGTAGTGGATGTTTTCGTGAAAATAAAGGAAGCATAGACTATAACGGTACCGTTATAGCAAGTGACACCCAAAGGAAATATTTTTACATAGTAGTTGTGGTTTATTAGTATTTATTTTTAATTAAATTCGTACACTAGTATTTTTTGGCTGTAGCAACATGTTTCATGCAACTTCTGTTTTAGGCCTAAATATAAATGTGTTTTCAAAAGATAATTTCTAAGAATAGAAATAAAAGTGATTTGTGAATACACCTAAATAAATAGGTATAAGAATATGTTTTTGGTTATGGGATATATTAAAACAGTTTTGAAGATGAGTTTTTTTGAAAAGTTTAGATATTAGAAGATGTCTATCATAAGAAAATATAATTTAAACATACTTTAATCTTCCTGAATAAAAAGAATAACGGTGTAATTTTCTATGAGACCAATAAAAATGTTTTATGCAAGTTACAAGGAACGCATGAAAGATATATATAAGGTATGGAAGCACTATATTTTGTATAGCCTATTTCGAGAAATATAAAATAAATCACCTGGAAGTTCACATAAACATGAAATGCTCTTTTAAATGGTCAACAGAAGATTTTAGCGTTAATAATTTCTCATTTGAGAACGTAGTTCCAATATATTAAGGTATGAGATGTAAGGTATAATAAGAAGATGTTTTAGAAACATATAAAAACAATTTAAAGATATCTTAAAAGAAAACGGTTCGGTGAAAAAGTAAATAAATTTTTGGAAATGAAAAAATTAATAAAA
This sequence comes from Allium cepa, assembly GCA_030765085.1. Classification (NCBI taxonomy): domain Eukaryota; kingdom Viridiplantae; phylum Streptophyta; class Magnoliopsida; order Asparagales; family Amaryllidaceae; genus Allium; species Allium cepa. The sequence continues at coordinate 566,900,941 of CM060928.1, read as the reverse complement.
GTAGAATTTGAAAATTCAAATTTTTATAGAAAACTAAAAAGTTCTTTAAAAGAAAACGAAAAAACTGGAAAGGTTTTTAAAAGAAAACGAGGAATAAGTTTTGGAGTTAGAATTTGAAAGTTTTTCCCTCTAGATTGGGATATAATGTTAAGTAACCAAGTATTTTTGAATTTAATAGAAACTCAAAAATAACACTTTTTAAAGACAAAGATTTTGAGATTTGATGTTTTGAAAATTTAGAAATCTTAGGTTTTGAAATGATAAACCCCGAACCAAACTCTTAAATGTGAGGTAGATATGAATCATTTTCTAGGTGTAATGAAAAAAGGGATAAGGCAGCAAAGGAGATAGTAGTAATTACTTTTGGAAGTAATACTAGAGTTTCCATATGGTGTATAGGACGCTAGTGAGAACCTAGGAATGTTGAGTCATGTGAGCAGACTAAAGAAGAACAGTAAAATGGAGTAAGTAAAATTGTAAGACACGCTTGGTTGAGAATGGATATTCCTGATTTTGAAATAACTTGGGTAAAGCATCTTTCTTTAGTGAAATTCACATAAGATAGTAGTTCTCAAGCTAGCATTAGAGTGGCACCTTTCGAAGCTCTTTATAAAAGACTGCTCAAGTCGCCTTTGTGTTGGATAGAGTCTACAGAAGTTAAAAAGACTTCGAAGAAGATTAAATTGATTAAGAGAAAATGCATACTTCTTATCCACATCTCTCTTTGATGGTAAATTTCGAATTTCCTATTTCCATCTTTAGTTTTGAATAGGTTCTTTCCTTTATTATCCATTGGGAGGGCAGAACTAAGGATTTAACCTATGGGTGGTAGGATTTGATGTAAACATGTTAATAGAACATGTTATGAATGATGTATGCTAGTGATTGCAAATGTTTGCTAGTGGATGCTAATGGACGCATATAGGTAAACTAGGCACTATTATTCTTTATGGATCAGCCTAACTAGGACACTAGAGCATATGCATATGGATGTGTGTGAATTTCATTCTATTTTCCATGGTTGCTGTAAATGGATGATTTTCACATGGTTTTTGCATTTGGATGATATTTGTAGCATGCATATAGAATTATCGTTTATCGTTAGGAAATTTCCACATTCATTTTGATACATAACACGAACATTATTGCATAAAAGGAGGTGAATTGAATCAGTGGACCGCCTAATCTTTTGCATTAGTTAGGGACATTAACACTACACTAATTGCGTAAGTATCATAAATTGCATTAGAAAAACTTAAGGACAATGGATGAATGGTTGATGATTGAGTAGTTGGTTGTAAAATTGGATGAAAACATTTAGTACATTCTTTTATCCTTAGAGATTTTGGGGATGAAATCCCGTAAGTAGGGAAGAATGTAACAAACCAAAATTTAACCCGTAAATAATTAATTTGTTAACTAATTAAAAAATAAAATAACTTTGTGAAATTATCAGAATTAAGCCATAGCTGTTGCACCATTGTGTCCGTGGTAATTTTCTGGTCAATTTCCATATATAGGACGTCAGAATTCGAATTAATATGAGCAAAGAACGAAATAATCAAAGAAACAAAAGAGATATAATATAGGTCGACCGGCCTGTCGATCTCGGTAAGGGGCAGTCGACCGCCCGATCGACCAGCCTTGCCTTTTCGCTAGCGAACAAACGTTCATTTGTTCAAACAATTCGGCAATGGTTTAGTACGTATTTTGCATTGTTTAGACTGATTTGGTCCTTCAATTCATGCATCCGATGGCACCTATTCTGCCCATGACGTGGTTGCATCCTATTCAATCCCCAAATCCAACAATCTGAGATCCACTTCTACCCATATGTATAGACCCCTAAACCTAAAAAAATTTCTTATTCTAGGTTTTCTCCAATTAGGTTCACCATTCTAGGAAGGATCCAAAATGGAATAATTTTTTCAAGGAGAAAATAATTATAAATTAAATTATTCTACAACTCTAAGTGGATCCAGGAAGACCAAAGAAGAGCATAGGACCAGAGGTGATGATTATAATTATTTTAAGATTTCTTTAAATAATTTAAAACAGTAGGGTTTCCAATAATTATTATTTTACTACGATTTTGGACTAACTTTTTTATCAGTTTTAGATCTATTTTCAATCTATTCCCTTTTAGTTATTCCATTTTAGTTAATTAAAATTTATTACTGTTAAGGATAGTTTTTTACTTATTTACAGTTTATTTATAGTATTTAAGTTTATTTACTGTTATTTATTGCTTATTTACATCTTTTTCTACGTTTTGGATTTTATACAAGCGTCTATATTCTTCCTCCTCCTTTTCTTTGCGTATAGATTAGAATAAATTAAACACAAATATGGATAGTACAAGTAAGAATTATGAATGAAGAAAATAAGATGTAAAGTATAAAGACTGTAGTAATGGAATTGGACTGTAATATAAATGGAATTGGACTGAAATTATGCATGATTATGATTACAATTGGACTAATTAATTGGCTTAATTATAACATAGAATTATAACTAAAAAAAGAGTAAAAGATTAAAGAAGCTTATTTTCACACTTAGACCTTGGGTTAAGTAATAAGCATGATTATAATGTAGGTTATAATAAGAAAAAGAATATAATGATGCTTAAGACTTGGGATAAATTAATAAGCATAGAAAGTAAAGATGATAATAAAGGCTTATTTAAATAATTTATCTAAGTTAATAAGCAATGACGAAAGTAGAACCTATACTATATAGGATTCTGTATTAGACAAAACGGTGTCTCACGTTAGCCTGAAGTGCGATGAGGGCTCGCTTATGCTAAGAATGTTAGTAATTAGTCAAATAGAAGTCCAAATCACGGAGGATTTGGATAAGTGGCGCCACTAGATATTGTTTGGATGACGGGCTAGTACCACCAGCATTTTCCGTACAGTCTATATGGACACACAGTGATCTCACATTAGCCTGAAGTGATATGAGGGGCATGCTTATGCTGCAACTCGATGTAATAAGAAGACCCAATAGGTGGAGCAAAAGGTAGCATGTGAGTATAGTGGCAATTACGCCTGCGACTTCTAGTCTGGTTCTCAATAATTGCTATGAGTTCCAATCCCTTAGTGTGGGTGTCTATCGTAGACACTATTGCCTTCTGTATAGGAAGCAAAACAATATCTGGCCTGTAGTAAGGTCTATGGAGTAGCAAGCCGATCAAAAAGTGTAGAATTAGGGTTACATCCTAATTACAGGATTAGGAATTCAACCTAATCAAAGCAGAAATCAAGGACAAGTGCAAGCAATCAAAATTAACCTATCTTATAAATTGAGCAGTATTTAATCGTATTTATTTCCAGTTTCTCTCTTTCCTATTTTCCTTGTTTCCTTGTTTCCTTTTATATATACTAGAATTATTGAGGAGTCTATCAGTTTTACTTTTCTTAAAGATTCTTGCAGTTACTATCGTTCACCAGACTTTTAATCTGACCAACTCTTCTATTTTACCCTTTCACCCCCATAGGCAATCAAGGGAGAGGGCAGTAGATTGCAGTTGCTTGGAGGTTTCTTGGAGAAGATTCTGCTATGTATTTCCCTACTTTTATTTCCGTTTTCCTTCTTTGTACTGGCACTTGAGAGGGATATTTATGCTCTGATTTTTGTTAAGGTTACGAGTTTTTATTTCATGAGACATATTGGGTTTTGAGACATGTATGCTATATTAGTATTTGACTTATTTGGTTTATAAAGCAATTATGAAGTTTTTTTTGAATAAGTTATCATTTTAGTTTCCGCTGTTTTTACATATTTTTGTCTTGTGAATCTTAGTTTCTGTTAGTTTAAGTTATACCTACAATGCACCATGCCTTTTTATTTGTCATTTTGGGTACACTAAGGGGTGTGGAGCGTTTCACTATGCTGTAAATAAACACAGCAGATATACTAGCGACCCAAGAAAGAATCACTGGAAATCTATAATTCGTGTATTAGGATATCTAAGGGATACACAAAGTCATGGTCTGTATTATGATAGGTGCCCATCTGTAATAGAAGGGTATTATGATGTAAATAGGATAATTGATTCATCAGATACAAAACCCACTAATAGGTATGTGTTTACCTTGGCTAGTGGGGCAATATCCTGGAGATCCTCCAAATAAACTTGTATAGCAAGATCGACCATGGAATCAAAACTTATTGCCTTAGAAAAAGCTACAGAAGAAGTAGATTAGCTTTGAGGTTTCTTAGAAGGTATTTTGAATTAAGAAAACCTGTACCTCCAATAAGCATACATTGCGACAATCAGCTAGCTATTGGAAGAGCCAATAGTAATCATTATAATGGCAAGCCTAGACATACTCGTTGTAGACATAAAATTGTTAGATGACTTCCCTCCAATGGATTTATCACAATTGACTATGTAAGATCAAATGATAACATTCCATGTCCACTAACAAAAGGTTTACCTGGAGAGAAGGTCAATATCTTATCGATGGGAGTGGGTTAAGGACCATAAACTAAAAAATTCTTTAAACCGAAACCCTACCTAGTTGAATGGAGATCCCAAGATCTAGGTTCAAAAGGACAACTAAGTTTAGTTAAACTTAATAGCACTGTAAATATTCAAACCATTCCTATGATAAGTCAGTGCACTACTCGTCGGAGAATAGGGTAAGTTTTGATACTCTTAATAATGTCTATACTTGGTAATATTAAAGAACCAAGTAGAGTGTTAAGAAAATACCCATTATAGAATCACCTACGTGAGTGCGAAGGCGCCGCTTCAAGGAGAACTATAAGGCAAAATTATCTAAAGCACTTATGAGACCAAGCTGGTTTTCATGGAAAAAAGAACACAAACAGAGAACCAAGGAGGATTAGAAACACTTATTGCGTGTTGTCTATTTTAGATTTACACAAAAGGCTTACAGTTCAAAGACAACCTTAGTCCATTGATTCTCCAATAAGTCAAAAGGATAAACATTATGAAAGTTACAGGCCAATGTGATACTTTAACCAATACGATAAATGTTTCACAAAATTTTAAGAACAAATTAAGCAATAACTCATTAATGTGGGGGATTGTCAGGAATGAATGAGCAGCGGTGAATGTGAAGGCATTTTAATGCCTAGGGAAATGAATAGTCCCATATCTTAGAATATAAAAAACTATGTGTGTTTATATACTTAGATGTGGACACTATTATAAATCCTATGAGACAAAGAGAGACACACGCCATGACGGGTGGTACAACACACCACCCTACACGCGCACGCCCATGCCTTACCTGCACCCGCATCCATAGTGCAGGAAAATGGGCCTTTAAGGTGTATTAAAGGCACTTTACAGATGGATATGTGTGGCTATTCAGACCGAACCATTTTCTTATTGTTATCCATTCGAACTCAAATGGTCGCATTGCCTAGTAAAGGTTTGCAACCTTTCCAACAGTCACAACCGTTTGAACATGCACCTACTACCGAATAGGTACACCTCCACGTGCTATATATAAGTAGAAGAAAAATAGAATACTTACTTATGTTTTTCTACATTTCTTTTTATTGATAACACATTGTTCTTAGATAAACACTCTTGAGTTCATCGTTGCTTTGTGATTATTGCACAGCATCATAGAGAAGGCCTGTTTCATCTTAAGAAACAATTGCTCAATATCCTTAAGCGCCATAGAGGGAGCAATATTGTTTCATGGAAACAATTTTTCGCTAAACTCGGGCAATCTAATCGGTATTATATCTACTGCTTTATTTGTTAACTACACAGTTCTATTCGTAACAGTTTTTGCGACATTGTTGTGACAGTTTTGTTGTTGAAATTTTGCAACATAGTTGTAACTGTTTCATAACCCTTTGTAACGTTGCAATAAATAATCCTTGCAAATAGTTTCGTAACACCTTTGTAACGTTACTGTTTAACAATTATAATCTCTCTATTTTATGATGACATAATAGTTTTTATTTATAGTACAATTACGTTGTAGAGTCTGATTTGATAAATGGAATTAATCAAGATTAGTTAGTTCTACTATGCAATTAGAAAGCTAGACATATGCTTATCAGTTAAATTTTATCTACGAGAAATCAAGTACAATAAATTTTAACCTAGTCAGACATATTAACATTTAACTGATAAAGAATTGAAAGTTATCAGATTCAATACAAGTCCAGCATGAAGATAATTTTAATTAATTCACAAATTTAATTTACCAGGCATATATATGAAAGGAAATTTTCTCGATCAAACCCTAATTTCAATTTGAAGAAACCCTATTAGTTATGTTTTATCATATAAAGATACATTTCATCGGATGTCCCTATTTTCAAAAGACGTGCATCACAATATTTTATTAATGATCAAACCCTAGTCCACCTCCATATTTTCTAAAAACACATAAAAATCCATATTAAGAAAAGAAAATAAACACAAAACAGTATAGAATCAAAACTCACATGCATCTAGAAAGTTTTATTGATTTTTATGCAATTTTTAAAAATCGAATGTGCATATACACGTGCTTTAAGAATAATGCAAATTATATTAAAATAAATATGCAAAAATGCCATTAAGGACCTGTAGCTAAATTTGTTAATAGTATGAAGCTCTAGACGTAGGCTGTACATATCATGATTTTGAACCCTAAGATATCAAATTAGTGCTTTGCTTGAATAAACTACCAATCTTAGTGTAAAATTGCAAAGGCAAAAATGTCCTTCGGAGGATATGTAACGAGGACATGTAATGACTCACAATTTTATTATATTGACAAATTATAATTATTTTTAAAATATTCAAATATAAGTATTTTTTAACATAGACTATGATTTTGTGAACAATAAATAATAATGGTAATCTTATTTTGAACAAGTATCTACAAAAATATATACTTTGGAAAAAGAGTGATAAAATGACCGAAAACTGTTTTATCGATAAACAACTTTATAATCATCAAACGTCGTGCATAGAGATGGATACACATGCTTATTTTTATAATTGAACAAGAATGTGAAATAAAATTATTTATTTTATTTTTGGAAACTAAAATGTATTTATGTCATCAACAACGATGTCATCATATATATGATTTTTAATTGAGATTTAATGATTTAATAATTATTTTAATTATTACAATAATTTTTTTAAATGATAATAATTCATTTAATTAGTTATAAAGTGACGATAAATCATTTATAATAGTTTTATAAAGATAAATATGTGAACTGAAAAATATAGGAAAATGGATATTGCTTCATCGATATAATAACATAATTTGTAAACAATTGTTTAATATTGGTTTATATGGTTTTATAATTCAAATGAGATCGTTTTAATTTATTAATAATAACAAATTAGTTTTCAATTTTTTTTTACAATCATATGTATTTAATTAACAATCGAAAATGTGAACGGGAATTAGTTTTTCAATTTTCAATTGTTTAACGAACAGAATTTGTTCAAAGTCCGCGCAACGTTGTTTATTCTCTTATGCACATACATATACATATATATACATGTCACATGCACACACGAACTTATATAAACATACAAATAAACATATACACATATATATACATATACATATGAAAATATCTAAGATATTTCCATCTCCTTAATACTTAAGCAACCCAAAGTCAAGTCTTTCATCCTAAGTATGACCTTAAGAACATCACATGAGGCGGGTCACTTCGGCTGAAAAATGGTGAGGTAAAGAAAGAGTAAGGCGATGATCATATGATGATGTATAGGTATGAAAACATCTAGATATTTTCTGCTCTTCCATTGGCTATAAATACCCACCTCTTTTCTATCTTTGTCATTCTATTATAACTTCTTCAAAATCGAACCAAGTGGAGAAATTCATTTTTTCAAACCATGTAAAACTATAGTAGCCACAACTTTAATGTGTGCCACTTCTTTCCATTTTGAGGTTAGCTATGCCCAAATCTCATTTCTTTGCAGTGCATTCGGACCCAGATTTTGAGTCCAAGAATACCTCTTTTTCTTCCGATCATATATCCCTCAAAACAAATCGAAATCAAGTATTACATTTATTCAATTGTAGAAAAAAGAATTTAGAAAAACTTTCCTTTCAATAACTTTTCAAAATTCCTTGAGTAACATGTCCACAAATTAGTTAGAAGATGAACCATTTTTGGTTTGATTTTTGTGAATCCGAGAATACCTCTTCTTATTTTGATCATATCTCACCCAAAAAAAGGCGAAATTAAGTAATACTTTTTTTTAAACTCAAGAAGAGAGAATTTAAAAGAACTTCCCCATGACAACATTTTTAAATTTTGAGAGCAACATGGTTAAAATGCCAAGCGAAAATGACCTACTTTTGGGTCTAGTTTTGTGAATTCAAGGTCGAAGCACCATCACATTTCTTCTATACTTTCAGCACCCATGGTGATGAGCTTCACCATCTCCGAAGCAAAGCCGTAATTATTAAGGCTGAAAGAAGTTTTGGGCCGAGAGCAACTATGCAAGGGAGAGTTGTTTAGGTGGTGTAGTATTGAAGTGTTGATTCTATTGAATGTTGGTAGGAATATTGGTTTAAAATGGTGAGTACACTAATCTATTTTTAAGTATTTAAAATTTAAAATGATTTTATGCAATTTTAATTAGTTAATTAATAAGCCTGGTTGAGTAATTGGTTCGACATTTAGTTGATAAATTGGTTGTGATAAATTATGAGAAATCATAATAAGAAATGGTTAAGTATTACCCATAGTTAATTAATATAAAATTAATCAATTTTCATGTATATACGAAGATTAGTTATCCTTTTTGCGAATTTGTATATATAAAAGGTTGAAATAAATATTATAATATAAAACAAAAATAAATATGAACTATAAAGGTATTGTGGGATGGTTAAACCTCTTAAAAATGGTTTAACATGGTTTGTAAATGTTTTATAAAATACTAAAATTTAATTTGGAGAAGTTTCAACAAAATCAAAAGTAGGCGCGTCATGCAATAGCAGTTTGCAATTTTGTGCCATAGAAAGTGAAATCCATTTATACGATGGATTTAGAGTTGGATTTTTTGGAATAAGAGTTTTCCTAACTCTTATAACTTTAGTTTTCAAATAAAAGAAAACGATTGAGATTTAATTTAGTATATTTTGAAATATGAGCAAATCAAGTTTTTAAAATAATCGCGCTTTGGCAGTTCAAAAACTGAAGCGATAAATTATTTAAAATAGATATTTTTAATTCTTTAAAATTATGGAATGTATCTTATAAATATAATAATTTTTTTCAAAAGGTATTTAAGTTATAAAAATGAATCTCTAAATGATAGAAAAGTCGGTTTGATTAAATAAGCGTTAAAGCACTTTTAGTAGTAATTTTGCACTAGTTTTTAATAACTATTGAAATATATTTAAACTTATCAATTCTTTTAAAAATATAAAATGTCTTTTGTAAATATTTTCAAATAAATAACTAAGTGTTTCGATAATGATTTGGTGGTTTTAATGTTTAGTTCAAATAGTTTAAATAAATGATTTCGAGAAAAGTTGTTATAAATGAAGTGATTTAATCTTGGCTCTAAAAGCCGATGAGTAGACTCGATCTATTCATAAGATACGAACTTGGGGTGCTTAAACTATGGAGATGTTCAGGAGCAACCAGTGCCCTACCTTACCCGGCCACTTTTCTCGGTGAGGGATAGATAAAGTCGAAATGTCGAAAACGAGACAAGTATAATAGATTCAAAATTTATAAATTTAATTTGATACAACTTGGATTATATGGAGATAATCTTCTTATACTTGGTGTTAGATTCCAAGGACAAAACTCATAAATAACATATGAGTTTAAAAGGTGATTTCACCGTTATTCGACGGATAGTACTTGTTGAATATAGAAATTGATATTGAGTCCAATTAGTATAATTTATATGGATCCCTTTTTAGTTAATAATGTTTTCCAATATGATTTGAGTGGAACGATAAAAGAAAGGTTTGATTATTCTGTATATACCGAAAAATAAAAATTTGAAATTTATATATCTTTAAAGGATATTTTTCACAGAAGGAATAAAGTAATTGTTAACACCAAAATTAGTCACTAACACCCTTGAGTAGAGTTATGTAGAGAGATTAATGAAGAGAGTAAATTAGAACAGAAGAATAGTGTAACTCAATGCAAAAAGAACAACAAAAACGAGAACACCAGATTTATAGTGTTTCAGCGTAATTGCCTACGTCCACTTTGAGTTCAGTCTTTCTTGCTTTCTCAATCACTTGAATACAGATACAATCCATAAACCAATCACTTGCATGCAAGTTTGAATTAACCAGAGAGGAGATCAGAAATGGCAGGGTCTCCCTATTTTTCTCGAAAAAAGCCCCTTTTCACTGTGCCCCTGCCCTTTTATTCATAAACGAAGATGGGTTGCACTTCCCTCGTAGGCTTAGAAATAAGGTACCTCGGCTCATAGTATGTGGCTTCTGCGCACCGGGCCAGGCATGCCGAAACATGACAATTGCATCAAACCCTTATGCCATTAGGCTCTTCTTGATCAGAATCTTGTCTAGTGCTAATAATAATATCTTCAATTACCGTTTTGTAGCCGACCCAAGGTGCCGTGTAACACTTGTCCCCCAAAGTGTGTCATGTGAAGTAACATGACACGCTTTGAATCAGCGAGTATTCCTTATTTACAGAAAGAAATCTATCATGTTTCCTAAATAGTCATTATTCTTCAATTTTATCCTCCCAAGGCGTCGTATCCTTCTTTGGTCATCGCGACGCTTGGTCGATTCCTAATATTATAAATCCAGGGTTGTAGTTCATCAGTGGCCATCCGTGTCCGGTTCTAAAGGGCCAGTAAGCTTCAGCTTTTTGATCTAGTCTTTTCTTAATAACCTTAAGTGAGAATTCAATTCCCTGTTGATTTCAAGAAGTCAGACTTTTTTCGGATGTACACATGCATGTTCGGGTACATGTTCTTGCCATTGGCTGTCGGATGAGTTTTATAAGCTCATAAGTCGTCGCCAATTCCATCTAGTTTAATTGAAATTCAATTGCAATTCCTTATTTGTATTTTTTTTTGAAATAAGGGTTGTAATCAACCACTTGATGAGATGGGACTTCAAGTTTTACATGGATGACGCCCTCAGAGCAGTAAGCAAGGGCAATGTGAGTACGACCAGTCATGGACTTATGGATAGTTCTATAAGCCCATAATACTGTTGGGAGTTCATCCGCCCATTTATCTCTAGCCTTTTCCAAATCCCTCTTCAGTACAAACTTTATGATTTTGTCACAGCTTCAACCTGTCCATTTGCAGTTATAATAGATCATGGAAGGTCATAAGGACAGATGACATTACGGATAATGAAGTTGATTATTTTCTTCATCTTGGTCGTGGTTAAGAGTTCTTCATCTGCCCATTTGGTGAAATAATCAACTGCTATGACAATGTATTTCGCACCAACTTTAGGATTGGTAAGAAGATTATTCAGTGCCCCCGAGTGGCAAACGGCTATGGACTAGCCATTTGAGTAATTTCCATCGGTGGGGTTCTCGGATTTTTTGCAACATCTAGCACTTGTCGCATTATCTAGCATGATCAACCACATCTGGATTGACAGTTGGCTAATAATACCCAAAGCAGAGTATTTTCTTTATCAGGGTTTTCCTCCTGATGTAATCGCCACATTCTTCTTCATAGACTTCGCTCAAGACTCATTTGATATCATCATGGGTGATACACCAAAGCATGGGAATGGATAAACTCCTTTCTACACATGACTTCTTCTTGGATGATTTGGCATGAAACTTTGAGGAGGATTTGTCGTTTTTCATTAATCCATTCTGTAAGAATTCCTCATTGTAGATAATCTTTGATAGGGTCAACCATGACCCCTTTTCTGGCTCTGTCTCCAAGATCTAGCGGATCTCCATCCGTCAATGCTTGGAATATTGAGTATTTCAACTGAAGCAATGTATGTCCATTGCATGTTCCTAAAGCTAGCCATCTTGGCTAGTGATTGGACTCTTTTCATTTTTTTCGCTGTGTATGTGTGTAATGATGTAATACGTGAAGTCGGCTAGTAGCTCTTAGACCTGGCCAAGATAAGGAGCAAGACAATGCCCCCTAACAAGATCAACTTCCTTATCTTTGCATACTACCAATCAGGAATCACAAAAGATATGTAAAGTTTCCACTCCAAATCCTCTAGCAAGTTTTAGGCTGGCGGTCGAGGCTTCATACTAAGCATCGTCGTTTGTTACATGGAAATCGAGTTTCAGGACGTATAGATCGATCATTCCTCAGGAGTCATGTTAACGACTCCTGCGCTATAATACTGATCGCTAGATTCTCCATCCGTGCATATTTTCCATCTGTTGGTTGGTTCACTACTACTTTTCAAGTAGTCATCTAATGCGATGAATTCAGATGTAAGGTCTGCTAATTTCCGTCCTTGGATAACCCTTCGAGGGAAATAAGTGATATCGAATTGGCTTAGTTCGATATTCTATTTAAGTAGTCTTTCAGACGTCTCAGGTCGTTGTATACCCAGTCACAACGGCTAGTAGGAATAGACGTTGATGGGATGAGCCCAAAAGTATGAGTGGAGCTTTCATGATGAAATCAATAGACATTGCGTTAGCCTTTGTAGCTTTGGGTTGATATCAATGCATGGCTCGCGATAATTAATGAAATCACATATGCATGTCAGAGTGGGTCTAAGAGAACATATCATCATTTATTCAGAAAAATCCAACTAATTCTTTTATCATCATTGCACTTAGCTGTGATCCGATATTCAATACCTGGAAAGGGTCGCCATGGATGGCTGTAATGTCGACTGTCAGCTTAGCAGGTGCAATCCTTTAAGTTCAGATGTAACTATTTTGCATAACATTCAATGTGAAATATGGTTGGGACGGTCAATGTTGATGGTTACTCTAGTCAAATCCTAGAGTCTTATCATGAGTTATTAAGTCTAATAGTGAAGGACTCTGAATGCCCTAATCGATTATCAACAAATGGCCAAAGATCAGGCTTAAAAGCATGTTGAAGGAAATGTCAAGTAGGGGTCAGCCTCGAGTTGTGTGCAGTTGTATAGCTGAATCTTGCTATGAGTTTGAATTTTCTTGTATATTCCAGTAACGCACTTTCTATTCAATGCATTCATGATCCTTTACACGTCCTTCAGGTTGGAGTGACAGTCAGTTGCCCACGAGCTAAGGTATCGATTTGATACTATCTCTAGGCATCCTTTCGGTCGTAGCCGTGAGTAGCTGTAAGCACTATATATAAGTTTCAACATTGAGCTATCACAGGCAGTCATTGGATGAACTTGCGTCTGCTCCTAGTCTTGGGTTGAAAAATGCACTGCATGGATGGTTGAGTCTCGCCCTAGCTATGTTTATATTCCCACCTAAACTCCAAAGACACAGAGTGGATTGGTGAATAGTCAGTTCACGTTCATCTTGCTTCTCGCTCGTGCCCCTTGTTATGGGCATATACCGTTAAGTAGGAAGACCAGCCAGGCCCACTTTAGCTTTACTCTCTTACCCATTGAATCGTGGGATTAGGTAAGTTGATGGGAGGCTGGGTCTCGCCTACCTTGGATTTTATTATGGTTTTTCATTCCAAGAGGAATACTTCGATGACTCATTGATTTCAGGGCGTAATTTGGACACTAGGCAATCAGCCACGTCCACTTTGGTTCATGTTCTGTAATCAAATCTCAGGTAAAGTTGGCTCAAATGCATTCGGGTCATGCTCATCCAGTTTCATACTCCTTCTGACGGATCGAAGGAGGGCGCTGGGGAACATTTGACCAAGTCTTCATGGTTTACCCTCCTTTCTACACTTTGGAGGTCATAGTTTGTCAAGGAATATACGACGCACAGTCGTATGTGCTTGGTGCGGATCGGTATTGACCCTCGATTCGAGGTATGATATAATCGGTTGCCCGTAGCTTTGGATGCCATTTCGATTGGTTTTGTATGAGGCCTCCCTATAGTCGTTGCCTTAAGTTGTAAAGAACGCCAAGCTAGAGCTATAGTAAGCTGTCGTATTCCGCTTTTAGAGATTTGTACTCCTGCTCCTAGCATTGATTTGGCCATGCGACTAGTTGGATGGTCAAACTCCATCCTTAGCGAGTTAATAATCCTCCTGTCGATTTCAGGCCGAAAGTTTGCGAAATAGAGAACGGTCGGAATCCACTCGTCTATTTATCGATGTTTATGCACCACTCTGTATTCTGGTGACTAGTGTTATTCTCCCCTCAGTCAACTCGCGCCTAAATTGTGTTCATGTTTCAGTCCACGCTCTGGGGACTTGGAGATTTGTCGAACGGTTTATGCTATACTCCACAGTTTGGGACGTAGAGCTTTTTTTCAATTCATTTATACTCTAGTCCGCACTCTGGGGACTTAGAGTACTCTAGTTCGCTTTAGGAACTTAGATATTTTTCTCAAGTCGTTTATACTCTAGTCTTCACTCTGGAGGCTTAGAGTTTTTCAAGTCGTTTATACTCTAGTCCGCACTCTGGGGACTTAAGAGTACTATTGTCCGCTTCAGGGACTTAGAGGTTTTTTAAGTCGTTTATACTCTAGCCTGCACTCTGTGGATTTAGAGTACTCTAGTCCGCTTCAGGGACTTAGAGGTTTTTAAGTCGTTTATACTCTAGTGCGCACTCAGGGGACTTAAAGCACTCTAGTACGCACTTTGGGACTTAGGGGTTTTTAAGTCATTTATACTCTAGACCACACTCAGGGAATAGAGAATACTCTAGTCTACTTCAGGGACGTAGAGGTTTTTAAGTCATTTATACTCTAGTCCGCACTCAGGGGACAGAGAGTACTCTAGTCCACTTTAGGGACTTAGAGGTTTTTAAGTTGTTTATACTCTAGTCCGCATTCTGGGGACTTAGAGTACTCTAGTCCGCACTCTAGAGACTTAAAGTTTTTCAAGTCATTTATACTCTAGTCCGCAGTCTGGGGACTTAGAGTTTTTCAAGTCATTTATACTCTAGTCCGCACTCTGGATATTTAGAGTACTCTAGTCCGCTTTAGGGACTTAGAGATTTTTAATTCGTTTATAATCTAGTCCACACTCAGAGGACTTAGAGTACTCTAGTCTGCACTCTAGGGACTTAGAGGTTTTTAAGTCGTTTATACTCTAGTTCGCACTCAGGGGGCTTAGAGTTTTTCAAGTCATTTATACTCTAGTCCGCACTCTGGGGACTTAGAGTACTCTAGTCCATTATAGGGACTTAAAGGTTTTTAAGTCGTTTATACTCTAGTCCGCACTCGGGGGACTTAGAGTACTCTAGTCCGCACTTTGGGGACTTAGAGGTTTTTAAGTCGTTTATACTCTAGTCCGCACTCGGGGGACTTAGAGTACTCTAGTCCGCACTTTGGGGACTTAGAGGTTTTTAAGTCGTTTATACTCTAGTCCGCACTCAAGGGACTTAGAGTACTCTAGTTCTCACTCTAGGGACTTAGAGTTTTTTTAAAGTCATTTATACTCTAGTCTGCAATCTGGGGACTTAGAGTACTCTAGTCCGCTTTAGGGACTTAGAGGTTTTTAAGTTGTTTATACTCTAGTCCGCACTCAGGGGACTTAGAGTACTCTAGTCTGCACTCTGGGGACTTTGAGATTTTTAAGTCTTTTATACTCTAGTCCGCTTCAAGGACTTAGAGGTTTTTGTCGAGAGAAGTCGTATTTCCACCCGTTTAATTTGTATTTCATTTACCGTATCGAGGCTAATGCTGTCGAATGAACGATCGAACCATGTTTGCTCATGGAATGGGACTCTTCCCCCAGCATGAATGACGAAATTTGAAGAATGGATGGTCAATTCTCATCCACTTGATGATTATAGCTCTTCCAATCAAGTCAAAGAAGGAGGCACATGACAAATGGTTCGATCACATCCATGATGGGTTAAATAATCAAGTCTCACACAATTTTCTGCGTATCTCTTTCTAGAAAGTAAGGATAATAGATTATTGAGTAGACAACGTAATTCGCATATGTTTCAAGGTGCAGTCATGTCCATGTAGTGAGAGCGATGGTTGGCGAGTAGGTAGTCCATCACAGCTACTCCAAGATGTGCTTTCGAACAACCTTTTGTGTTCAAGGTAGGATTTGATGTGTAGATGACCAAATCACGTTTACTCTATATAGATCATGACGTCACTTAGCTTTATGAAAGGCATCCGTATTTTGTTGAACTTTGTTATATGACTCGATTTGAGTGGATGATCAGGCCGTACTCATTCCAAGCCTTATTTAGGTCTCTAAGTCAAATGTGGAGGTCATTGAATGGATGGTCGGTCATGTTGACTTTGTAATAGGCTCTGATCGTGGTGAGATTTTCAATCTCTAGTTCTTGGCCCCAAATTAAACGCACATGATTGATGATGAGCGATTGAATTTTGCTCGTCTAGACGAAACTCCACACGTCCGATCATGGTCTGCATGGATTGGTTGGCGGCCAAATCTAAGTGCCTGGTCACCTACATCGTTTTGAAAGTAGTTTAGTTCAAGTTAGTCATAGTTCATAGAACAATTGAAATAGAAATAAAAATGGAAATAATTCAAAGAAGGTTGGGATAAATCTCATTTATAAGTGAAGCAGCATTGCGTACTCACTATTCGACTTTGCCCCTAGCTTCTTTCAAAGGGATGTCGGCCATCAGCAGTCCAATTGATAATCATAGCCCTTTATTAATAGGCATCGAATGTTCACTGCCCGCCATTCTGCAGGACTGTACATACTATTGAAGCTTTTCTTTCCAGATTGGCATTTCGATCACGCCTTGGAGGTGTTTGTAATCGCCCATGTTAGCATCCGTGAGCATCTTGGAATATACAACATTGCCCTGATTTTCTTTAGACTTTGGTGTACTCTTTCGAGGTTGGTTTCCATTACCATTATGAGTTGTGAGTCTTGAAGTAGAGATTGTCAATTGAATCTTTCAAAGAGCATACGAGTCGAATTTTGAGGTCTTGTTTTGTCTACTGGGATCAACGTCCTTAGCCAACGGGCCTTTATTGTCACTAGTCTGTTTCACTCTTCCACACTTTGGTTTAGATTCATTTTTGTCATAGAAACGATCTATGGTCGTAGGAGGCTCTCCAACTAACTAGATGCCAAAATATATTTGGATGTCGACTCTCCTCAAACGCGATCAGTATGATATCCTTCATAGCATTTGGAATAAATTTCCTAAAGCCAAACGTTGGTCTTCTTAGAGTCACTAAGTTTGAAGTGCTGGGTCAGTGAAGAATGGTACCTAGAGTCATCTTGGCGTTTTCCTAGAGTCATATCATCTATGTTCTACAACCTTTGGGAGTATCATTTGAGTAGCGGCTGCTTGTCCATTCCCTTGTTGTCGTTAAGAAGCTGTCGCTAGATCGTCTATGCCCTGGTCGATAATGGGATGTAAGAGAAGTGGATATAATGTTCCTTTTTAAGTTGAGTTTTGAATTCACTATCTGGAGGCACTGCGCTGTGGCTAGGGTCCGGTGGGAAATTGTCGCTCGGTGTACCCGAAAATTTGGGTCGTAGCCGAAAATATTTTTTTTTGAAAATAGGGGTCGTATGAGACATCGATGTAACTTAAGTTTGGATCGACCTGGCTGCCTCTCGACATAGGAATGCGGCTCGGCCTGGATGCCACTCGGCATAGGCATGTGGCTCGGCCTGGATGCCGCTCGGCATAGGCATGCGGCTCGGCTTGGATGTCGTTCAGCATACTCTTGCTCGACATACTCTCGCTCGGCATGCACTGGGTCGCTCGGCATACTCTCTCGCTTCACATACACTGTCGCTCAACATACAACCTGGGTCGATCGGTTTCTCCTTGCTAGGCATACACTGTCGCTCAACATGCAATCCAGGTCGCTCGGTGTAACCTCGTTCGACATACTCTTGCTCGGCATGCACTTGGTCCCTCGGCATGCACTGGGTCGCTCGGCATACTCTCGCTCGGCATGCACTGTCGCTCGGCATACACTGTCGCTCAGCATCCACTGTCGCTCGGCATACACTGTGCCCGACATGCAATCTGGGTCGCTCGGTGTAACCTCGCTCGGCATGCACTGGGTCGCTCGGCATACTCTCGCTCGGCATGCACTATCGCTCGGCATACACTGTCGCTTGGCATACAACCTAGGTCGGTCGGTTTCCCCTCGCTTGGCATACACTGTCACTCGGCATGCAATCTGGGTCGCTCGGTGTAACCTCGCCCGTCATACTCTCGCTCGGCATACTCTCGCTCGGCTTATGCCTTTCCAGGGGCGATCGGCGTACACCTTTTCTGGGGCGATCGACTGAATTGCCTTTAGAGGAGGGTCGGCCTTCATTCAGCTTGAGTGCAAACTTCAACATCTAATCCCCAGATCTTGCATACATCAGTGAATCCAATCTACGACTATCATCTTCCTTTAAATTTCTTTAAAATCCGAGTAGAATAGGAAGTTTTCTAGTAAACAACTGGATCTATCTCATGAATATGAAAATACACTAGTAGACGATGAGATCCAGTTGAGCTGAGAATTCAATTCTCAGTGAAAGCATTCAATTCTCAGCGAAAGCACCAAAATGTTAGCACCAAAATTGGTCACTAACACCCTTGAGTAGAGTTATGTAGAGAGATTAATGAAGAGAGTAAATTAGAACAGAAGAATAGTGTAACTCAAAGAACACCAGATTTATAGTGCCTACGTCCACTTTGATTTTAATCTTTATTGCTTTCCCAATCACTTGAATATAGATACAATCTGTAAACCAATCACTTGCATAAAAGTTTGAATTAACAAGAGGAGAGTATCAAAAATGGCAGGTCTCCTTAGTGTTCTTGGAAAAAGCCCCTTTCACTGTGCTCCTTCCCTTTTACTTATAGTTGAAGATGGGTTGGACTTCCCTCATGGGCTTAGGAACAAGGTACCTCGGTCCACAGTAGGTGACTTCTGTGCACCGGGCCAGGCGTGCCGAAACATGATGATTACGTCAAACCCTTATGCCCTTAGGCTCTTCTTGGTCAGAATCTTGTCTATTGCTAATAATAATATCTTCAACTGTCATTTTGTAGCCGTCCTAAGGTGCCAAGTAACAGTAATCAAACAATAATCACCAACATTCCTGACATCTTTTTATCGATAATTGGTTCGAAGAAATCAGAATAAAATTTACAATCCGAAAACCACTTTAAACCAATATATACGTTTGAAAGTGAAGTCATGTTGATGACAGTGATCTTGAAGATGGGTGATCTTCATTTCTGAAGAACTACTTGTGGATAACCTCTGGGTAACTCCCAAAATTAAATAAATAGCATTGGTCACTTCGTTATGAAAATCTTTGAAATGCAAGGATTATTCGTTACTAATCCTAGGGGTTGTTCCCGGTAGGATATGGTAGGAGAGTGCCATCGATTTGTACTTTTCTAGGACAATTTGTATGGATGAGTGTTTGACATTGCATTTCCAACACCACGTATATTGATCTCTATGAATGTACATCTGTTTGGTGGTGTAAGAGGTAACTCTCTTACACTTAATACCCTTCTTTGAGACATACGACCTCAAAGGTTGTACATTTGTGGAAATCAATAGTATGTCGTTAGAAATGACAATGTGTCATTAAAAGTGGAACCTGTTGTGAGAAAGGCAAAGCGTGGCTTTGTGTGAAATAAAGCATGGCTTTATAGAAGTTGACAATATCCTCACGTGCGAGCCTCACACCTTGAAGATGATACGGGTAATGATGTGGTTTAACCTATATTTCAGGCTATCGATTTTATGAGTATGGAGGTAAATAGTGGAATCTTGGTTACAAGGCATTGGACAGATATTGGAGGCTTGATAAATAATGACTATAGCCACCGAGTAATACGCTATTACGTACTAATGTGCCAACATATTTAGAGGCTTGCTTTTGATAAATGAATAGCCACTAAGCTACTAGTTGTTTATGCGTGGATTTCAGAGGAAATGGCCACTAGTTCCCTATCATTTTGGAAACCCATTTCCAGTAAGTGTTTTCAGATTTAATTGTAGAACCTACATTTTAGGCCTAGTATGTTAGTATTTAATAATAAAACAATTTCAACTAGTTTATATATATTTACTTGGAAAGGATTTCAAAGCAATTTCAATTGAAACAATATTTTTATAAGCATAAATGTTTTGGTTACCATAAGGTAAAAAACTCATCTGTGTTTATATGTGGCGTGGTCTTATGTGATACTCTTCTTTTACAAAAAGGGTTTGTTTGACAACAAAGTCAATCTGTAACACTTTCTTATACACACACACAATCACACACATGCACACACATATATATTGTATCTCACGCTGGTTTATCAAGCCTGATCTGATATTTTTAATCAATGGGTCAGACCCGAGTAGTTTCAGGATTAGCTGAAGGGGCTTGGAGTTTCTAGAGGAGAGATGGAGATCTTCATCAACGTATGCATGTATTCTATTTTTTCCCTGCATTAGTATTGTTGTTTTTCTGCAATTGTAAGGACAGAGATTTATAACGGTCAAGGATGAATCTCGGTTAGACTAGGATATGGTATTTAATTTTCCACTATAAAGAATATATATTGAAATAATATTTTTTATTGCATTCGTATGAGATTCTGCTCTATCTTTATTTTCTTTTTCCCACAACAATTTGTTTTTCCAGCACTTGAATTCGTGGCACATGAACACCGAGAATGTATTATTGTCTATTTTTAAGGGTTAAAATCTCGATCATTACATTTGATGTCAGAGCATAGGTTGAGCGAATACCTAGGCTTTGGAGGGATAACAATCATTATAGATAGGGTTAGTAACACCTAAGTGGCTCATTAGAGATATGGTTAGCAACAACCTAGAATGAGTTTGAGTGTATTATATATGCACACATATTTATTAATGCTATATATAAAAGAGTTTTGGTTTTGAAAAATTGGTAAATGAAATAATTTTACGTAGGATTATATTTGGAATATAAAGGAATATCTTTCAAATGATATAGTTATTTGTATGGTGTTTGGTTGTTAAGGAAATGATAATATTCAAGTATTATCATCGACTGATTTGTTATTTGATTTAAAAGTTTAAAATCAAACATCTTGTGAATTTAGGTTCTCATTTTAACTATGTGGAGTTCGATAAATAATGTTTAAGTTAAAAGGAAATTTATCTTTTAAATGGTTTCTTTAGAAGGAGGATAATTTATCGATTTAAAAAAGTATGTTGAAAGTGGGTTTTTTCCTCACAAACTGTTATGATATGGTTATAGAAAGAAATTGTCTACAAACAGATTTGAAAACATTTGAGAAAAATGTGTTATAATGAATGATGTTTATGGAAAAGGTATTTATCTTTTGGAATAAAATGTTTACATTTAAAAAGAATATTTGGAAATAATTATCTTTATAAAAGAGTTTGTATATAAGTTAATATTTTTTGAAATGTTTTCATAAATATTTTTGAATGTTAATAAGTATGTGTGTCGTACTAGATCATTTCATTATACGATTTTGATCTAAGATTCGAGTATGAAACTGAGAGGTATTTACACTAGTCCGAAAAAGGATTTATCCCTCGATATTTGACGGTGAACATTGATGAGGGTTTGTGTTTGGATAATTATGTGTTTATCACAGGTGAGAGCTATGCAAGAAAAATTAAAAGTTCAAATTGGAAAGCTTGATCAGTCAGCACTATAGGATCAGTAATTAATGCTAGTTCGGAAGTAAATTTTTGGATTCGAATGGTAGATCAAATTGAATGATCTGTATAAACAAGTGTAAGTTTAAAAATAAATATTTTGGGCAAATACCTTTGGGTTTTGTTTTGGAGTAATTTCGAGGATGAAATTCTATAAAGGGGGAAGTCTATAATGACCCACTAATTTAACACTTTGATAAATTATATTTATTTTTAAAATATTCAAATATTTTTTTAACATATATTATGATGCTACGACAATAAATAATAATGATAATCTTATGTTGAATAAGTATTCACAAAAATATACACTTCAAAAAAGGAGCAATAAAATAGCCGAAAACTATTTTATCGATAAACAACTCTATAATCATCAAACGTCGTGCATGGAGATGGATACACACTTATTTTCATAATTAAAAAAGAATATGAAATAAAGAAAATTATTTTATTTTTGGGGAATAAAATGTATTTATGTCATCATCAACGATGTCATCATATTTAATAATTGATTTATGATTTTAAATTGAGATTTAATAATTTAATAATTATTTTAATTTTTATAATAGTTATAAGGTAACAGTAAATATTTACAATAGTTTTATAAAAAAATATTTGAATTGAAAAATATAAGAAAATGGATATCACTTTATTGATATAATAACACTATTTGCAAACAATTGTTTAGTATTAATTTATATGGCTTTATAATTTAAATAAGATCATTTTAATTTATTAAGAAATTAGTATTCAATTTTTTATGATTGTATGTTCTTAGTTAACAAGTGAAAATGTGATCAGGAATCAGCTTTTCGAATTTCAAGGGTTTAACAAATAGAGGTTGTCAAAAGTCGGTGCAATGTTGTTTATTATCTTATGCACATATATGTACATATATATACATGTCACATGCACACATAAACATATATAAACATACAAATACACACACACACACATGTGTGTGTCTACATATATCAAAATATCTAAGATATATTCCATCTCCTAAATACCTAGTGAACCCATAGTCCACTCTTTTACCCTAAATACAAGCACCTAAGAACATCACAGTGGAGGAGGGGTCACTTTGGTTGATAATGGTGAGGTAAGGGAGGAGTAAGGTGGTGATGATATGCTCATGTATAAGTGTGAAATTATCTAGATATTTTCATATTTTCCTTTGGCTATAAATACCCACCTCTTCCATCCTTTTCATTCTATCGTAACATCTTCAAAACAGAACCAAATGGAGAATTTTTTTCAAACTGTGTAAAATTCTAGTGGTTTCAACTTTCATGTGTACCTCTTCTTCCTATTTTTAGATTAGCTATACCCAAATCTCATATCTTTATAGTGAATTTTTAGGCCTAGATTTTAAGTCCGAGATTACCTCTTTTTATTTGATCATATCTCCCTTGAAAAAATCCAGAATCAAGTGTTTATTTTTTTTTCAAATTGTAGAAAAACGAATTAGAAGAACTTTTCCTTTGACAACTTTTCAAAATTCGTTGAGCAACATGTCCACAAATCGGTTAGAAGATGACCTACGAGTTTGATTTTTGTGAAACCAAGAATACCTCTTTTTTTGTTATATCTCCCTTAAAAAATCCAAAATTGAGTAATTATTTTTTTATATTCAATAGAATAGAATTTGAAAGAACTTTACCATTGACAACATTTTTGGATTTTGAGAGCAATACGTTCAAAAAGCCAAGAGAAAATGGCTTATTTTCAGGTCTAGTTTTGTGAATTCAAGGTCGAAGTTCCACCACTTCTCTTCTACACTTTAGGCCAACACCTCCATCACCATTGGCCATGTGTTCCACCATCTTCAAAGCAAAGTAGTGTGCATTAGGGTTAAAGGAAGTCTACGGCTAGGAACAACTAAGCAAGGGTGAGTTGTTTACGTTGTGTATTAGTGAAGTGTTGATTCGGTTGTATAATGGTAGGAAGTTTGGTTTGAAATGGTGAGTATACTAATCTATTTTTAAGCATTTAAAACTTAAAATGAATATGTGAAAGTTTAGTTAGTCAATTAATAAGCCTGGTTGGGTAATTGGTTTAATAATTGTTTAAATAATTGGTCCAATAATTGGTTGATAGCTTGGTTGGGATAATTTATGAGAAATCATAACAATAAATGGTTAAGTAATTAACCATAGTTAATTGATAGAAAATAAATCAATATTAATGTATATATTAAGTTTAGTTTAATTATCCTCTTTGTATATATGTACATGAAAAGTTTGAAATAAATATTATAATAATATAATATTATAAAATGGAAAAAAATGAATACGAATTATAAAGTTTTTATGGATGATTAAACCTCTTAAAGTAGTTTATAAATTTTTTATAAATAACTAAAACTCAATTTGGAGAAGTTTTGATAGGTTATGAAAATTATGTCAAAAATAGATGCATCGCGTAATGGCAGTTCGCGATTTCGCGCCATAGAGAATTAAGCCCATTTATACGATGGATTTGGAGTCGGAATTCTTTGAAATAAGAATTCACCAAACTTGTATAACTATAGTTTTCAAACAAAATAAAATGATCAAGATTTCATTTAGAAGATTTGATATATGAGCAAATCAATTTTTTGAAATAATCGTGTGACAGTTCGTAAACTGAAGCGATAAATTCTTTAAAATTTATATTTTTAATTCTTTAAAAATATGGAATAAATCCTATAAATATATTAAAATGTTTTCGAAAAGGATTTAAGTTATAAAAATTAATTTCTAAATGATTAAATAAGCTTTAAAGAACTATTCGCAGTAGTTTTGATAACTTTTGAAATATGGATTTAAACTTAAGAATTAATTTCCAAATCTTTTACAAATGTTTTCAATTGAATAATTAAGTGTTTTAATAATGAATCGGTGGTCATATAATTTTTTTTAAAGAGCTTAAATATATATTTAAAGAAAAGCTGTTATAAATAAAGTTATTAAATCTTGGCTCTAAAAGCCAATGAGTAGATTGGACTTTTCTATTCATGAGAGCCAGACGTGGGTGCTTAAACTAAGGAGATGTTTAGGAGCAGCTAGTGCCCATGCACACCTAGCCTTTTTTCTAGGTGAGAGACAAATAAGATCGAAATGTCGAAAAAGAGACAAGTGTAAAAAATTCAAAATTTATAAATATAATTTGATACAACTTGTATTGCATGGAGATAATTTTCTTATACTTGGTGTTAATTCAGAGAAGGAACTTGTACTTCATCGTTATTCGATGGACAACACTTGTTGAATATGAGAATTGATATTGAGTAAAATTAATATAATTTCCATGGATCCCTTTTTACTCAATAATGTTTTGCAATATGACGTAGGAGAAATAATTTTGTTTTCCAAAGTTAAAAGAGAGGTATAATGATTCCATAAGGAAAGTATGAAAGTTATATAGCTTTAAAGCGTACTTTTGATAAAAGAAATGGATTAATGAAATAATAATCACCTATATACTTGACATCATTTTATCGATAATTGGTTCGAAGAACTAAAATCGGACTTACTATCCAAAAACCACTTCGAACCAATATATTCATTCGAAAGTGAAGACATGTTGAAGACAAGAGATCTTCATTTCGGAGGGTTTGCTTGGTGAAAATCTATGGTTACTCCCATAATAAAATAAATAGCAGTAGTCCCTTCATTATAGAAATCTTTCAAATGCAAGGACTATACGCTACTAATCTTTGGGGTTGTTCTCGGCATGATACGGTAGGAGAGTGCCATCGGTTTGTCCTTTTCCTAGAAACAATTTATGGATGAGTGTTTTACATTGCATTTCTAAGACCAAGTATATTGATCCCTATAAACGTACATCTGTTTGGAGGTGTAGGAGGTAACTCTTTTACACTTAACACCCTTATCTAAGACGTACGAGCTCAAAGGTTGTACATTTGTGGAAATCAATAATGGGTTGTTAGAAATGGCAATGTGGCATTCACTGTGGAATCTGCTATGAGAAAGGCAAAACATGGCTTTTTGTGAAATAAAGAGTGGCTTTGTAGAAGTTGAGCATAGCCCCTCATATGAGCCTCGCACTGAAAAGATGATACATGTAATGATGTGTTCTAACCTATTTTCTAGGCTATCGATTTTATGAGTATGGACATGACCAGTGTACTTTGAGCCTCGAGACATTTATGCCTCTTGGAAAAGTATTGGAGGCATGATGGAGAATGAGTATAGCCACAAAGTAATACGCATTTCCGTAGTAGTGTATCCAATGTAGTTTGGAGGCTTGCTTAAGATAAGTGAATAGCCATTGAGGTGCTAGTTGTATATGCGTGGATTTCGAAGGAAATGGCCACCAGTTTCCTATCATGTTGGAACCTAATAAGTGCTTTCAGACCTTAGCATAGAACCTACTTTGTAGGCCTAGTATGTTGGAATTTAATAATATAACAATTCCAGCTAGTTTATATATATTTACTTGGAAAAGATTTTCAATGCAATGTCAATAGAAATAATATCAATTGTTTTATGTATAAAATGTTTTGGTTATCATAGGGTAAAAAACCTATCTTTATTTATGTCCGGTGTGGCCATATGATGTACTCTTCTTTTTCAAAAAGGGTTTTGTTCGACAACAAAGTCAATCTATAAAACTTTCATGTGTGTATATATATATATATATATATATATATATATATATATATATTAATAAATCTTATGTTACACCAGTTTATAATGCTTGATCTGGGTATTTCTAACGCTCGAGTCAGATCCGAGTAGTTTCAAAATAAGTTGAAGACACTTGGAGTTTCAAGAGTAGAGCAGGAGATCTTCAACTGTAAATAGACGTATTCTATTTTTCCACTGCATCTGTATTGTTGTTTCTCAGCAATTTTAAGGACACGGATTTATTACTGTCTAGGCTGAATCTAGATTAGACTCTGACATGGTACTTAATTTTCCACCGTAAAGATTATATATTGAAGTAACATATGTTATACCATTCATATGAGATTATGTTCTGTCTTTATTTTCTTTTTCCCTCAACGATTGGTTTTCCCGGTGTAACATCCTGCCTTTTCGTACGCTTTAAATCGACGATAAGCCAAACACATCAGACTTAAATCATACAAAATGGCGAATTGTTATGGGGTAAATAAGAAAAAGAAGAGAAAGAAAAAAGAACAAAACAGAATCTTGCAGCGGAACGACAAAATATAATGATCAAACAAACAGTTCATGAAGCTGTTTTACAAAAATATTTGATTATACTTATACAATGTATATGAGAGTTACACATACCGTAAAATATAAATTTATGCGATGGAACAGTATGAATGCAGTGGAATATAATAATAAATAGTAATACAAATCTTTGTCTTCATCCTCCAGAAATAAATCTTCAAATCCTGAAATGCTCGGACTGACCCGAGCAAATTGAAAAGACAAAACACTCGAGTCAGAACTAAAAGATATTATGTAAGTTAAATTAATGGTAAATAATATGAGTGGAACGGCGTCAGAGATGTTTACGGGATTTGACATCTCCTATCCAGTGTCTAAGGCGAGTGCAGTAACTTAAGAGATAATCAGGATTCACATCTCCTAAGGATCCATTAAACTATTTACTATGTGGTAATATTTCGCTATTATAATAATGTCTATAGTAAAATAAACATACTTTTTTTCATAGCATTAAGGGATTACCCATATAGCCCTTAACACGTAATAGTCCTAGTAGTCCATCCAATATCATGGTCCTTTTTATCGAAAAGCCACCAGAGGATACCACACGGGCTACGGAAGAAAACCAAACTCGTACAAGGCGCGATAGGGTAGGTGACACGGCACAACTAGGCAATGCCAGGGTAGATATACCAATTACGCTTCCAGGCCAGTGGTAACGTGCAGCGCACAGCTACCACCCACCTCGAGCCACACCCCCAAATCAAAAAAAAATCAAAAGTGGCCATCGAATCAATCTAAAATTCAAAGTATAATATCGAAGGGATGTGTCCGATCAAAGATGCTACCTCATTAGCCCATTGATCGCTCCTGTTTTAGCCACCTTATGCCAACTCATGGGAGTCGGGTCCACATATTTACCTCCAAGGAATCGCCGCCGCTATCCTACTTCATTTTGGAATCTCCACCGCGTACACGGTTGTTAAAGTGGTTTTCGAAGTTGGCAGAGAGTAAGACAACTTCCGATCCCGGTCTCTTTAACAACCAAACGTTATTATAACACCGTTGTATTTTCAAAATAGTTTATACTTTTAAATCCAGAATATAGTATCCATTTCAAACCATATAAACATGATATCATTTCCATTTTAAAACCAAATCAATACGATATCCTATTTATTTCAAATCAATATAATGTCATTTTATTTCAAATATATCCCTTTTCTAAAATCATAGCACTTCCAAATTATACACTTCAAAACCAAACATTAGAAATTTTAACACATTTAAAACATATTAATTTGAAATTCATAACTTTGAAACATTTCAATTTCGATAAAACATTTCAATTTCGATATATTTAAAGGCTTTAAATATTCCAAAGTTTCAAACCAAATTTGATAATTTCGACTCAACAATTAAATTTCCTATTATTTAATTTTGAAATATTTTACATAATAAACCCCTTATCATTTAAATAAGGCTCAAATTACAAATAACTAAATATTGCCTTTAATTCATTTATACTTGAAATGGTCATTTAATTCACCCAGACCCCAAAATCAAGCTATAATAATTATACCTTTTAAAATTTCACATCAACCCTTTTGAGTTTAATTCTTAAATAAATTCAATTTCACAAAATATCAAATTTATCTTAATTTCAAATCAAATTTATTCGAGAAAAATTCTTATAAAAAATTAATTCACATCAATTTCATATTTATCTTCCAACCTCAGTTTTATTTAAGCCCTTATAACTATATATACAATATAATTTAAACAGCTATTTAACCATATTATCTTAATAAAATCAACTTTATTATTTAACTTATTTTATAATTTAAACCAATTTTATACATAGCTTAAAACCAAAAATTTAACTATATATAAAAATAACATTTATAAAATATCCAAATCATTATCTCATAAAACCATATATTTCTTTACCAAACCATAGAAAATCATTTCAAAATATTTATATATAGACCACGGTGTCTGTATATAATTTTTCTATCCTATGGTCAAGTGATATGGATATCTATCATTTCAATCTGTAATTTAAAATAAAAATACGGTTATATATCATTTCAAACCACAATCCCGTATGAAATAAAATGGATAACAACTGGCAGTTTATAACAGTATCAATAAAACATCCATTCATCGAATATCAATCATAAATTTTTTACCACAATCATCATCTAATTTAAACAATAACATTAATATAGAACAGATAATAAATAAGAGGTTATTATTGGCAGTTTATGTTCAACAATAAATTAATTCAACTGGCAGTTTATTTGCAATAATAAATTGAATAGCAATTTAATTCCATAAATTCAATTTAACTGGAATGATGATAAAAATATACCAAACAGCAATAATTTTTTTTAATCACATCAGAAATTAATTTAACACACACAAGAAATTTTAGAAATTGTGAGTGGGTTAAAACACTCACCTTTTGAATTTAAATTGAATTTAATTCAATTTAAACCCAAAACTTGAACAACCTCAGAATTCGTCGAAACCAGCGTCAAAATGTCCGGAATTTCAATATGAACCTAGCGAAGAAAACTACGTATGAATCTGAATCCGTATGCGAAAGTTAAGTTGATTAGAACGAGTTGAAATTAAAATTAAAAAAAATTAAAAAAAAGAAAATAAATCACCAAACTCAGCCACGTCCACATGCGTCCTCTCCCCCAAGCAGTTATTTCGTTCGAGCATTCTCCTACAGCCGCCACCGCAGCTCATGTTCACATGCCTTCGGTCCGACGCGGCCCACTACGCCACCACCGGCGAGCCGCCGCCGCCAAGAGAACGAGCCCACTCGCCTTTGTCACCCGTCACGACAACCTCCGCATACAAAAACACGCAGCCCCACCCATATGCCGAACCCTAATTCAATTCTTGCCACCGATCTGACCGTCGACCAACCCAGGGACCAGCATCGATGAACTCCCTATGCAAATCTCCTCACAACCGGACCCTCGATTCAACGATCTGACTATGTTGATCGAAACGCAACGAACGATCGCGGATATTTCGTCAATTTCTGAAAAAGCAGTGCCTCAAATTGAAAAACGAATTTCAAATCTGAGATGCGCTCATTGAGAGCTTAAGATTGATATAAAATTTGATAAGGTTTGTGGAGTTTGAAATTTTGGCTTTGGATTTGATTTGCAATTGGATTTGGTAGGGAGAATTTGTTTGTCTGCCATTAAGGAGGAGAGATAGTAGAATTGTACGTACAGATAAATAAGAAATAGAAGTAGGCTAGGGTTTATAACAAGGTATATATATGCAAGGATGAAATAGAATAGATGGACCGGATTGATATACGCGTTGGACGATAAAATGCCCGAAAAGCGCGTTATGACTCCGGAACAAAATTTGGTCATGTTTTTGAATAATTTAAACTCGATGGAACAGGTTTCAAGTCCAAATTCCATCGTATGAAGAAGTTATGCCAAAATCATATTATTTCAAATTGATTTCAATTAATTTCAATTAAGTTGATTTTTAGGCATTTCGAGTTCATACGATCAAACGACAAGTCCGATCATTACGAAACTTGAAATCCAACAATAATTCACAGTTACGGATCCGATGAAACTGGTTTCGTCGAAATCCGAGTCAGTGGCCAAAATGGCTATTTTCTTGTTAATTAATTAAATTAAAAATAATTTAATTAAATCACTTTTCAATTTCAACTCTATAATTAACAAATTTCATCAATTTTAACTTTTTTAATCATTTACACTAATTTAATCAAATTCAAATGTTAATTTAGAGTTGATTAATTTATCAATTTTAGTATTAACCTCAATTTCATTAAATTCAAAATTATAAATATAATTCCCAATAATCCCATTTAACTTCACTTTCCATTCTATTATTTAATTCATCGTATCAAAAGGATGGAGTAAATATTAGTTCATGATTGTTTGAATTTATATTCTCAGATTTCATCTAAATTTCCATTTATGCAATATTTAAATATTTGATTTCATTTAATTGCAATAAATCTAATTATTAAATTTTACATTTCAATTAAATAAATAAAACCTTGATTTCCATTCTTTTAATTCAGTCAATCATTATCTTATATGTAAATTTAACATTACTGTAAATCCAGTTTCCATAATATTTTCCAGTAATCAACTAAATTTATATTAACGTAGTAATTAATTATGTTTAATTGCAATGGATTTAGATCTAATTCACTAAACTAAATAAATAGGTAAACAGTAAATAATTATCACAATTTGCCTAATTTAATCCCATTCATACTCTATTACCAAATGATCAAAAATATAATTACTTACCTAACATTGCTTATGTCAAATTACAGTTTCTTGTGTATTATTTCATCAATTAATATAACTTGAATTTATTTTCCAATTTACCGATTTCAATCAAGTATAACCGTACAATTTGTTTCCATCAATTGGTATTGCATTAAATTTTTTATTTATTAGCTTAAATCAACATTATTACCTTTAATTGCAAATTGATTACCAATTTTATTCAACACCCTAATAACTAACATATATTAATTCAATACTTACATTTGTTTACCTATGATTCATTTATAACAAATTATATTATTCCCACTATTTCAATTAATTTGAATTCCATTCTAGTAACAATTTATTACTTTATACATACATTACGTTTCTATGAAATTTATACTTTCGTACTTTCCGTTATTATATTAATTGTCATTAAAGAAATGTTCATTATTGGTCACCAATGATTATACCAACTCATATCACACTAATCCTATTCAATTCTCATTTATTACGCAAATTTATATTAATAAATCAACATTTACATTTGTTACTTACATTCAACTTATAACCAAGTTATACTATTTTACATTATTTCATTTATTGCAATTCATTCAAATAGTTAATAATTAACTTTGGTTAACCTTGTTACTTTTCATTTAAGTTATTAACTCCTAAATAACAAAATTTTCATTCTTTCAATATTAAATTACCAAAACTTTACCAAATTAACAAATTTAAATCATCGAAATTTACAGGTCGTTACACTCTCTCCCACTCAAAACTTTTCGTCCTCGAAAAGGAATAGAAGGGAAAAGAAGAATTAGGAGATCAATATATCTTACTTAAAACATTAAATTTATAAACAAATAAGTTTACAAAATTAATTAATTTAAATAAAATATACTAATTTATAACTATTAACTCTTTTATATACTCAGATAAATAAAGTTTGGAAAAACTTTTCAAAATTTTCTAAGTCCAAAAATTACGAAAAATTTCGACAGAGTCTCCTTTGTACAAAGAGGCTTGGGAGAAAATATAATATTAAATATATCAATATATACATATATCTTCCAAAATAATATATCGTAACACGGGAAAAATAATATAATAGCGCTATAAACCGTAATCCGAAAAACGTACCTACTTTTCGGGCAATTAACGCTTAATTATGAAACCAAAAGCAGTAGCAATTGCTTCCATAACCTGTATTTCACTTATATAATACAAAAAGGTTAACAACTATATAAAATGAAATGTTTGAAGTTGTCTCAACCATAAACCAACAAATCAATACAAACATCAATCATTTGCAACAAGGCATATAATCGTCACATAGAATCGACTCAAATCAATCATTCATTCATATTAAACAAATAGTTGTTTGGGTTTTGAAAACTTTAAATTGTACAGAATGAAAATAAACTACTATGTGCATCATTTACCCAATAGTCTTAGATGAAACTAAATAGATTATTCATACATCTAGACAAATTTAAAGCATCCTTGCCCAAACAACCATAAGTCAAATAAATAGCACATCCAAACAATAAATCAAGTTAAATTTTCCAATTTCATAGCATTTATTGTTTGATTTCCTTTTTATTCATATAATGATTTATCTTTTAATTCACATTTATTTCTTGCAAATTTTCATTTTTATTTATTCATATCAAATAGTTTTTTTTATTGCATTACATTCATTCATTCACTACTTAATTTCATTTATTCAAAGTATTCATCCTTCTATTATTTTTATTATAAATAACCTCAACCTTTACTTAAGTTTATTGTCTTTCTTTGCAACCTTTTAGTCATACATAAAGTTTACACAACTACAACATCAAATTGTTATTTATAAAAGAATTTCACTTAACCTTCCTATTACATAAGCTTTATTTGTATAATATCCATTACGTTTTCTTAATAATATTTCAACTTTTTACATTTTTTGGTAAGTTATATATATATACATACACACATACACACACGCCTTTAAGAATGTAGTTAAATCATACAAGTTTATCTTATTTCTTTTAATTAATTAAATGTTCAATAATTATATCTTTCGTTTTGTAAGATTACAATTTCAACCTTCTTTGTAATTTCATTTATAGCCTAGCATTTAATCTCTTATTTTAATTAGAGGTTCCAATTATTAATTAATTACCTTCCATTCCCCTACAATAACCGAAACTATTAATTAATGGAAATTTAAGAACCAGATACCAGGTTAAATTTCAAATCATTTTAAAATAATAGATAAATGTATATAATTACACTTTATATATCCAATTATATTTAAAAAAACTTAAAATTTATTTTTTTGTTTATCGAAATAAATCTGTAGTCAAGCTACTACAGTGGCCTTCCCACTTCGAAACTCGAAAATGAATGTCGATGATGCGCGCAGTCATCACCGAAATAATTTTCCAGCGACAGAGAGGGGACTACAACTTATTTCTTCGAAAAATTTCTTTAAAACAAATTTTCAAATTATATTGAAATATTTATATCAGAAAATACTTCTAATAATATCATTACTATATTCCAAAATAATTCAAAAGAAACTTTCAAAACCCCAGAACTTAAGTTCAAAATTTCCAGTTTATTCTCATTTATTTCACTTTCAATTTATTCTCCAATCAATATTTATAAAATTCACTACCTAACAATCAATATATTTCAACCAAATATGTAGCGATCCTGACTCGGCCTTTGAAAATTGGCACCGAATACGACACTCGTATTCAAATGCCGCAGATCCAAACACCGAACCTGGTTCACCGGAGCCTATAACACCATTAAGTAAAATAACACAGCGGAAGAAAAAGAATATCATATATCAATATACAACATTGATATAATATCAGATACAATATGATACAACAGATGATACAATGAATATCAATATACATCAGAGATATGATACAAAATAATAGCAGCGGAAAGAAAAGATAACACAGCAGCGGAACAACAACTCTAATATGGTCTTGAAGAAAGAACTCCATCTTCACAGCACCAATCCAGAAATAACTCGAACTCCCAATAACGATGCACAAAGATAAGCAAGTCTCGTCCGTAAGCGATTTCCAAATCCTAGGCTGAAGGCTATCGAATCTACACCTACTATTGATTATCTGAAAAACCCAACTCTAGACTGCCCGTGTGGGAAAATAGTGGGCACCCAGAGTTTAGGAAATGAACAATAAACTCCAGGTCAGTCGTGGGACTGGTATGAGCAAACAAAAACATTTGGCCTTTTAGAACAAACAAAAGAATTTAAATTTGAAATCCGCAATGCTTTTTGGAAAATGAAACTACCATAAGGCCTCCCGCCACACACACAATGCAAACGCAGACTTGGAGGAGATTTCTCCTTATGATAGTCAAATATGCTTAATACGAGAAAATTTCTTTGATATTATTATTATAAGTGCAAAGTGTGGAAAACAATTTAGAAAGTATAATATAAATCCTAGCCAGCATAGACATTTCGAACTATGCCTACTATAGCTACCATCTAAACAGTGGTGACCACCATAAGTAAATGGCAGGTTCTACAACTAAAATCGTACAAGGCACGTATTGGATGAATGGATTTCCAACAAATGGTCAGGCTAAGGAACTTCCTACTGCCACATGGGATCGCCTCTGGCGGGACGTCCCGAGAACCTAACCGGATCTCTGCCAATGCAAGGCCGGGTTACCTCTGTAACTAGGTAACTACTACTCGAGCATGCCATCCCCCGGTCCTTTGGGACCTTTATCCGAGGCGCCTCAGAACCACAAAGCAATCACAAAGTAATAGATCTGCAGTATCCACATGAATAAGCATCTGGGCTCCATACCATGATACCACCCTTTACCAGAAGGGAATGACACACCCTAAAGGGCGCGACCCTCATAACCTTGCCGCATCTTTCCTGTTTCGACCATTTCCGGGGTGTGAGGTCCTGATGCAGTCTCGTCCATAAAGCTACGCTTTATACAAAAGCCATGCTTTGATCACAAATGATCAACAAATGATCATCAACACACAGCAGCACTTAGCATGCCACACTACCAAATTGGGAATATATCACTGATAAATATCAACTACATAACCTCTGAGCTCGTACGTCTCAGAGAAGGGTGTTAAGCTAAGAGAATAAATTCTCCCCAAACAAGCAGAAATGTATTTGATAGAGATCAGTTTAATATCTCAAAGTGTAATGTCGGACATACAACCATACAAGTCTGTTCCGGGTTCGAACAGAACCGAAGGCACTTCCGAAGAAGCCCTTGCAAATCCGGGTATCCACGATACTGACCGGAAGTAATGGTCAGGCTAAGGAACTTCCTACTGCCACATGGGATCGCCTCTGGCGGGACGTCCCGAGAACCTAACCGGATCTCTGCCAACACAAGGCCGGGTTACCTCTGTAACTAGGTAACTACTACTCGAGCATGCCATCCCCCGGTCCTTTGGGACCTTTATCCGAGGCGCCTCAAAACCACAAAGCAATCACAAAGTAATAGATCTGCAGTATCCACATGAATAAGCATCTGGGCTCCATACCATGATACCACCCTTTCCAGAAGGGAATGACACACCCTAAAGGGCGCGACCCTCATAACCTTGCCGCATCTTTCCTGTTTCGACCATTTCCGGGGTGTGAGGTCCTGATGCAGTCTCGTCCACAAAGCTACGCTTTATACAAAAGCCATGCTTTGATCACAAATGATCAACAAATGATCATCAACACACAGCAGCACTTAGCATGCCACACTACCAAATTGGGAATATATCACTGATAAATATCAACTACATAACCTCTGAGCTCGTACGTCTCAGAGAAGGGTGTTAAGCTAAGAGAATAAATTCTCCGCCACCAAGCAGAAATGTATTTGATAGAGATCAGTTTAATATCTCAAAGTGTAATGTCGGACAT
Organism: Allium cepa; assembly: GCA_030765085.1. Classification (NCBI taxonomy): domain Eukaryota; kingdom Viridiplantae; phylum Streptophyta; class Magnoliopsida; order Asparagales; family Amaryllidaceae; genus Allium; species Allium cepa. Next base: position 566,864,850 of record CM060928.1, on the reverse strand, counting down.
ACAACCATACAAGTCTGTTCCGGGTTCGAACAGAACCGAAGGCACTTCCGAAGAAGCCCTTGCAAATCCGGGTATCCACGATACCGATCGGACTTCCCATCACTAAGGGAGAACTCTATACCGGAGCAACTCAGTGCAGAGTCAATCGACAGGTTATCCTATCGTTCTCGAAGACACCCGGTCTTCAACACCGGTCTTCAAATGCAATCCATAACGTCGTATCACTATTCGGAATGGGCTATATGACACAAGGTCCTCTCCCGGCTAAACCGAATAATGAGCGCAATAGTTTAAAACATATGGATATGGGATTTCAGTCAAGTCACAACTTAAAAATCCAAAGCTTTTCTTTTAAATGGTTAAACAAATTACCATTTAAATCTTTTCTTTTAAAAAGATCCGTTTCACAAAGTTCACCTAGATTCACAAAGATCTATTTATAGATTCCCAAAACAATTTCCATTTCAATTGGATTAACTCATTAAATCTTTAAATTGAAGATTTAATTTATAGCTTTCAAAACATGTTTCCAAAGATTTATTTGTAACTTGGAAGACCATTTTTTTTATTTTAGACTTGAAATCCTTCTTACACAAATTAGAAATTCATTTCTTATGTGAAAGCTTCAATTATTTGAAAACGAGTAGTTTTCGTTTTAGAAAGATTCAATTATACTTATATAAGTTAAAATCTTTGGGTTAAATTTAAATTTCACAACATCACTTTTAAAATGGTTTAAAAACCCATATAAGCCCATTTATAGGTTGAATAACCTTTTTAAACCCTAGTTCCCAAATCATAGAATTCAATTTCAAATATTGAATCCAAATTTAAATCGAATTATTTAAATTTCAAAACTCAATCAAATTATTCAAATTAACTTTTATTTTTGAAAATTCATTTTCAAAGTTCCAATTCTAATTCCAAAACTATTTGGGTTCAAAACTTCAATTTTAAAACAATTTCAAAGATCTGTGACTTAACCCATTTCTACGTGCAATCCATATTTGTGTGTGTATAGTGTGGTCCAGGGGTTCAACACAATAGTGCACAACATCATCATCACGGATTCAATCATATCGATAAGCGATATAACCCATAACGCTTATCTCTATTCACAAATTCATAGATAAAGTAGATCGTCAATCACAAAGATTCACTAATATGATTCGATGTGGGTTTCGGATAACCAATTGGAATCCGACTCCCTGTCGCATCGAAATTTAAATGTCGTTTTACGGGTCAAGGGGTTTTTATATATATATATTCATACGACCGCATATTCATCACAAATATAGCAGCTCAGTACAAAGCATCACATAGCATCACATCACATATCAAATATATCACTCCATCACAAAGCATTCAACAACAATCAAACATCTACAATTAAGATGAATAATTGGGGGGGGGGGGGTGGGGGTTTTAAATTTATTACCTACATAATTACTTTCATCAGAAATTTTAAACCAATGATTAATTATTATTAACTACAATTGATTAAGTTTTAATCACCTTCATAATTTATCATTCTTTAATTAATTATCTTAATTAATTAACCTTAATTGTATCTATTAAATCTTAATTACTTATTCCTAAATTAATTACTTTAATTAATAAACCTTTAATTATTGATTAAATCTTAATTATAGTTAATTGTCTTTAATTGATTAATTTATAGATTTATCATTCCTTAATTAAATACAAAAAAAATTAATTACTCCTTAATTAATAATAATTTCTTAATCACTTTTAGTTAATTAACCTTTAATTAATTATTCTTAATTTGATTACCTTAATTAATTAACCACATTAATTAATCATTCTTTAAAGTAATTAACTCTTAATATTGATTAATCAATCTTTAATCTTTAATTACCTTCCCTTTATTACTTCCACTAAGTAATCACTATTTTTATATAAATCATTCATTAATTACTTGATTAATTACTTTAATATTTTAATTAATTACTTTAATTAGTAAATCCCCAATTATTAGTTTAGTTCTTTAATTGATCAATCATCCTTAATTATTTACCTTCATTAATAAATCACACATAATTTATTATCCTTTAAATAATTAAGTAAATAAACTGTTAATTAACTACCTTAAGAATTTTATTAATACCTTTTGCTTTTATTTTTAATTTTACAAACTTATTTTGATACTTTGGTTTCCAAAACCAGGTCTCGTTCTTTATTTAGTTTTTTTAACCTTTGGTATAAATTTTATAACTTAAACCTGGCACAGATTTTTACTTTCAAAAAAAAATAAAATTAAAAGACCTGGAAACATGTTCACTTCAACAAGCCCGAGCCACTTTGGGTCTTACGCGAGAAAATTCCCCCTTCTCTTCGAGTTTTCTGAAAAACCCAACCGAGTGCAACAAAATTTCCAAACTTCAAAATTTTCCCAAGTGTTTACCCAGTACCCACGCTATTTCACTCAAGCCATTCATCATCCTCCCCGTATCGTGCTTCGAGAAAACACACCAGCACCTTCGAATCGAACCTGAGGAAAACCTTCTTCCCAAACAAACGAATCATTCCTGATACACAGTGACACAGGTGTACGTGCACATGCCATCGCCGCGCCTCCGATCATCGTCCTCGTCACCATCAGGTCCTCGATGACCTGCCCAAGCCACTTAACCATTCAGATTCGTCGTATTGCCTGAAACTCGAAATCGAACACTTCGATTCTTCCTGGAACCCAAAACCCAATTCACAAATTCACCTTGTACCACCGCGTCAGGCCACCAGAACGTCACCGCCTCCGGCCACGTCTACGTGGATCTTCCACATAGCCATTCCCCAAACCTCAAGCGACTCGATCCCTCCACGGCAACGAACGAACTCGAGACCCATCACTGAAAAAACGAACTTACAAACCCTAAATCCCTCTCGTATAGTTTCTCCGATGATCAAAAAATGTTGTATCCATTTTTCTAATGATCATCAGCGCTCATGCTAACCCTGACGCCAAGCTCGAGATCACACGATCTCGAGGTCACCGGAATTTCTCACAAATTGAATTTCCATTCAACTCGAATTTGCCACTCGATCAATCAAGTTAAAAATCTTGATTTTTACTTTAAAAATCATGGTTTTCGAAGACAAATTATATTGTGCAATTGAATCAAGATTTTAAAACATTCGAATTTTATGAAATTTCAATTTGTCCTGTATATATTTCTTACCCAGTAAGATAAAATAAATTTTTTTTTCCAATCTCCACTAAAATATATTTAAAAGCTTGGATCTCACTTTGACAAACACGTCTTATTCATGCCTAAAATATACCAAAGATTCGAGGGAAAGTTTGAGTTTTTTTAAAACAAATTCTGAAACCTGTTAACACAGAGCAGAGCACTGTGTATATACCATACATACAATCAATTTCATACTCATATATACATACATAAAACAACATGCAGGCATATTAACCATCATTTCAGAGCATCATCAATATGATATCAAAGAGTATAGGTAAATGGAAGTGGGTTTGCTCACAGTCATGAAAACAGAGAAGCAATTAACAACAGTCTTTTATTTATGTATCGGATTAAAGAGGATGATGGATTGCTTACCTGACAAATGATAGAGCAGAGAGGCACAAAGAACAGGTTTTGATCTTGTTTAATTTGATTTTCTTTTTTTTATTTACTTGATATTCTTGATCATGTTGAGTTGTTTGAGCTATTCATGCTTTTGATTCAGGTTGGATTTGCATTTGTTCTCCCAGGTTAAAGCTTCCAGATTCAATTTTAAAGAAAGTTTGTTTCCCTGCAACTTATTAAATGAAGTTGTTCAAATCTTTGTTTTATTTACTGATTACAAGATTAAATCCAAGTTTTTTTTTAAAAAAAAAATTTCACTTGCCTTTACTTATTTGAGAGAATTTGCACTGTCTCTGCCCACATAAAAATGCAGCACTGTATCTTTTACAGATCTGAGAGCTGAAAGCATAAGTTACAGCTTGATAATTCAAGAAAATTTCCAGATTTCTGAAGTTGCTTGTTTTGAATTTAAACTTGCTGGAAACAAATATGAACTGAAGCTTGATTTTGAAATGATCTTGCATTTGCTTTTATCTGGTTGGAAGATTGGAAGCAGGCTGTTGTTTTTGCTCAGGTTTTGATTTCATTTCAGATTTAACTTTGTTTTAGATCTGAGAAGAGAAGGTGATGGTGGTTTGGATTTGTGATACTCAAATCTTTTTACTGCATATTTTCAGATTTTGTGAAGAGTTATATGATTGCATATGGGGAACTCAAAAGTTTTATTGTAATTTCTTTTTATTTAATTATTTTATTAAGGAAATGATGGTTTATGCCATTTGTTAAAAGATATCAAAATCTCTAGATTTTGTTAATCATTCTACCCTATCTTCCATGTGAATGTTTATTTACATTTGTGATCTTTTACAAGGCAAGAAAATTTTATGAACCTTATAATTAAATGTATTCCTTGTTCATTTGTGTGTATATGTATATACAATGCTAAAAGAATTGTTTTACCCAATATTTATACTATATAAATTGCACCTTATTGGTTTTAAAAGCAAAATGTTAAAAAAAACATTTATGTCAAATGTAGATTCAAATTCCCAATTCATTTGAATAAATTTAAATTCAATCTTACTCATATATGTATAATTTTTTTTTTTAAATTTAGTTGACTTTTTAAAACACTCATTATTTCAAAAGTTTGAAATATATTATTAATCTATGTTGATAAATTTTAGGATGTTATACATACATACATACATACATATATATATATATATATATATATATATATATATATATTTTTCTATAAGATATTAAATATACAAATTCAAAACCCCAATTAAATTTTAAAATCAATACCCAATATTTATCTGTAAAATACTTATTCTTAAATTTTTTAATTCAACATTCTATTTACAATATAATTTAATCTTAGAATTTCCAAATTTCAAGTCAATTCATATTTTTTATTTACTTGTAATCAAATTTCTATTTAAAATCTAAAATTTTAAGTTTTATTCTGGAAATCCCAAATTAATTCATAAATAATCCCATAATTTAATTTCAAAATTAAATTGATTATCAAATTAAACTTTGCCAAAATTCGGGAATGTTACAAAATATATATATCATATATAAAATTTTATTTTATATATAGAAAATATAATAGGAAAAATTATTTCATTCACCTATATTCAAATCAAAAAGTGTGTTGGTCTGTCCTATTAAGTGTTTAGAAATCCCTATTGATGTCATAACGTCCCATGCACCAACCGAAATTTACAAATACAAAACGGAACAAATTAACACAATATTAAAACCTTTATAACACTAACAAATATGCTCTCTCATATATACACTCAGCGACTCCCCATAGGGTATTATTTCTCTATTAATAAAGAGTCAGACCCCACAAAGCTAAGGTTTATCGCTAAACCAAAGCTCTGATACCAGATGTAACATCCTCCTTTTCGTAAGCTTTAAATTGATGATAAACCACACACGTCAGACTTAAATCATACAAAATGGCTAACTGTTATGAGGTAAATAAGAAAAAGCAGAGAAAGAAAAAGAACAAAACAAATCTTGCAGCGGAACAATAAAATATAATAATCAAATAAATAGTTCATGAAACTGTTTTACAAAAACATTTGATTATACTTATACAATGTATATCAGAGTTACACATACCCTAAAATATAAATCTATGCAGTGGAACAGTATGAATGCAGTGGAATATAATAATAAATAGTAGTACAAATCTTCGTCTTTATCCTCCAGAAATAAATCTTCAAATCCTAAAATGCTCGGACTGACCCGAGCGAATTGAAAAGACAAAACACTCGAGTCAGAACTAAAAGATCTTATGTAAGTTAAATCAACGGTAAATAATATGAGTGGAACGGCGTCAGAGATGTTTACGGGATTTGACATCTCATATCCAGTGTCTAAGGTGAGTGTAGTAACTTAAGAGACGCTCAGGATTCACATCTCCTAAGGATCCGTTAAACTATTTACTATTTAGTAATATTTTAATGTCTATAGTAAAATAAACTTACTTTTTTCATAGCATTAAGGGGTTACCCTATAGCCCTTAACATGTAATAGTCCCAGTAGTCCATCCAATATCATGGTCCCTCCTGATCAGGAAGCCACCAGAGGATACCACACGGGCTACGGGAGAAAACCAAACTCGTACAAGGCGTGATAGGGTAGGTAACACGGCACAACTAGGCAATGCCATGGTAGATATACCAATTATGCTTCTGGGCCGGTGGTAATGCATAAAACGCAGCTACCGCCCACCTTAAACCACACCCCCAAATCAAAAAAATTCAAAAGTGGCCACTGAAACAATCCAAAAGTCAAAGTATAATATCAAAGGGATGTGTCCGATCAAAGGTGCTACCACATTAGCCCGTCGATCGCTCCTGTTTTAGCCACCTTATGTCAACTCACATGAGTCGGGTCCACGTATTTACCTCAAAAGAATCACCGCCAACATCCTAATTCATTCTGGAATCTCCACCGCGTACACGGTTGTTAAAGTGGTTTTCGGAGTTGGCAGAGAGTATGACAACTTCCGATCCCGGTCTCTTTAACAGCCAAATGTTATTATAACACCGCACACTTTTCAAAATAGTTTATACTTTTAAAACCAGAATATAATATCCATTTCAAACCATATAAACATGATATCATTTCCATTTTAAAACCAAATCAATATGATATCCTTTTTATTTCAAATCAATATAATGTCATTTTATTTCAAATATATCCCTTTTCTAAAATCATCGCACTTCCAAATTATACACTTCAAAACCAAACATTTAAAATTTTAACACATTTAAAACATATTACTTTGAAATTCATAACTTTGAAACATTTCAATTTCGATAAAACATTTCAATTTCGATATATTTAAAGGCTTTAAATATTCCAAAATTTCAAACTAAATTTGATAATTTCGACTCAACAATTAAATTTCCTATTATTTAGTTTTGAAATATTTTACATAATAAACCCCTGATCATTTAAATAAGGCTCAAATTACAAATAACTAAATATTGCCTTCAATTTATTTATACTTGAAATAATCATTTAATTCACCCAGACCCCAAAATCAAGTTATAATAATTATACCTTTTAAAATTTCAAATTTAATAAACCCTTTTGAGTTTAATTCTTAAATAAATTCAGTTTCATAAAATCTCAAATATATCTCAATTCCAAATCAAATTTATTCGAGAAAAATTGTTATAAAAAAATTTTAATTCACATCAATTTCATATTTATCTTCCAACCTCAGTTTTATTTAAGCCCTTATAACTATATATACAATATAATTTAAACAGCTATTTAACCATATTATCTTAATAAAATCAACTTTATTGTTTAACTTATTTTATACTTTAAACCAATTTTATACATAGCTTAAAACCAAAAATTTAACTATATATAAAATAACATTTATAAAATATCCAAACTATTATCTCATAAAACCATATATTTCTTCACCAAACCATAGAAAATCATTTCAAAATATTTATATATATATAGACTACGGTGTTTGTATATAATTTTTTTATCCTATGGTCAAGTGATACATATATCTATCATTTCAATCCGTAATTTAAAATAAAAATACGTTTATATATCATTTCAAACCGCAATCCCGAATGAAATAAAATGGATAACAACTTGTAGTTTATAAAATATCAATATAACATCCATTCATCCAATATCAATAATCAAACATTTATCACAATCATTATCCAATTTAAACAATAACATTAATATAGAACAAATAATAAATAACAGGTCATTATTGGTAATTTATATTCAATAATGAATTAATTTAACTGGCAGTTTATTTGCAATAATAAATTGAATAGAAATTTAATTCCATAAATTCAATTTAACTGGAATGATGATAAAAATATACCAAACAGCAATAAAAAAATTTCTATTCACATTAGAAATTAATTTAACACACATAAGAAATTTTAGAAATTGTGAGTGGGTTAAAACACTCACCTTTTGAATTTAAATTGAATTTAAATTCAATTAAAACCCAAACTTGAACAGCCATAGAATTCGTCCAAACTAGCGTCAAAATGTCCGAAATTCCAATACGAACCTAGCAGAGAAAACCACGTGTGAATCTGAATCCGTATGCGAAAGTTAAATTGATTAGAACGAGTTGAAATTAAAATTAAAACAAAATAAAACAAAAAGAAAATAAATCACCAAACTCTGCCACGTCCACACACATCCTCTCCCCCAGGCAGTTATTTCGTTCGAGCATTCTCCTACAGCTGCCACCGTAGCTCACATTCACATGCCTTCGGTCCGACGCGGCCCACTGCGCCACTACCGGTGGGCCGCCGCGGCTAAGAGAACGAGCCACCTCGCCTTTGTCGCTCGTCACGACCACCTCCGCATGCAAAACACACAGCCTCCACCCATATGCCGAACCCTAATTCAATTCTTGCCACCGATCTGACCGTCGACCAACCCAACAACCAGCATCGATGAACTCCCTATGCAAATCTCCTCACAACCGCACCCTCGATTCAGTGATCTGACTATGTTGATCGAAACGCAACGAACGACCGTAGATAGTTCTTCAATTTCTGGACAAGCAGTGCCTCAAATTGAAAAACCAATTTAAAATCTGAGATGCGCTCGTCGAGAGCTTCAGATTGATATAAAATTTGATAGGGTTTGTGGAGTTTGAAATTTTGGCTTTGGATTTGATTTGCAATTGGATTTGGTAGTGAGAATTTGTTTGTCTACCATTGAGGAGGGGAGATAGTTGAATTGTATGTATAGACAAATAAGAAATAGAAGTAGGCTAGGGTTTATAACAAGGTATATATAGGCAAGGCTGAAAATAGAATAGATGGACCAGATTGATATACGCGTTGCACGATAAAATGGCCCGAAAAGCCCTTTCTGACTCCGGAGAGAAATTGGGTCAACCCATATATCAAAATAGATGTTTTTGAATAATTTAAACTCGATGGAACAGGTTTCAAGTCCAAATTCGATTGTATGAAGAAGTTATGCCAAAATCAAATTATTTCAAATTGATTTCAATTAATTTCAATTAAATTGATTTCTAGGCGTTTCGAGTCCGTACGATCAAATGATAAGTCCGACCGTTATGAAACTTGAAATCCTACAATAATTCACAGTTACGGATCCGATGAATCTGGTTTCGTCGAAATCTGAATCAATGGCCAAAATGGCTATTGTCTAGTTAATTAAATAAATTAATTTTTTTTAATTAAATCACTTTTCAATTTCAACTCTATAATTAACAAATTTCATCAAGTTTAACTTTCTTAATCATTTACACTAATTTAACTAAATTCAAATATCAATTTAGAGTTGATTAATTTATCAATTTCAGTATTAACCTCAATTTTATTAAATTCAAAATTGTAACAACCCGCTATTTTGGACCATTCAAATCGACAATAAAACCGTACATGTCCGACTTGAATAATTCAAAATACCAAATTGTTAATTTAATTTGGCAAACTTAAAATATACAGTAAATAAATCAATCACAGATCACAGACACAGAGTAATATAATGCAGCGGAATAGATAAAGGATAGTAGTTCATGAAGCTACTATATACATCAGAGTTTAAAAATAAAATACATCAGAATATCTCGAATATAGTGAAGTCTTCAGTACGAGCCGATGACTTCTCTGAACCAGTCAACTAGAAAAACTGAAAGCTGAATAGATAGTTGGATCTCCAAATGAAGCTCCAATCTCCAAAGGTGAGTCTCTAATGCTGTATTACTCAGTCTGACCCGAGCGTAAAGCAAGACACAAAACACTCGAGTCAGGATTAACATTCTTATATCAATAAATTCAACTCAAATGAAATATCAACTAAAATACCATATAACTTAAAGGATGTTTGGGATGTCCATCCTCTAAGGGTCCATAGAACTATCTACAGGGTAGAAATATGCACTATTACACCGTGGTCATTCACTTAATTTGTACTTCAAACCAACAGTCAATTTTACTTCGAATAATTATATTTTTCCAAAAATAGTATCTATATATTGAGTAATGTATACAGTACAGTATTTCAATTTTCTTAACTTAACAAATTGTACACATCAACCCGACCTTCCCATTTAAATTAAATCCGATCTCATTTTTATCAGTTAATATCTTCCTAAAATAACCACTTAATTTTATAATTCCCAAATTTGGATTTGATATCCCAATTCCCTTTTTTTTTCAATATGTTTCCCTATTTTAAGTATTCAACATTCAACTAAATTTTTCCCAATCTAGTTTTCTAAATAAAATTTCCAATCTAGTTCAAACTCAAATTTCACTTAATTCGATTTGTTATCTACATAACCGATTCAACTATCTTGGTTCCAAATACATATCCGAATTTCTAAACCATTTAATTACACTATAGTTCACAGCTTATATATAACAATTTAAATTTGACAGTTTCATATAGATTCTCGATTTTTACATCGTTATTATCTAGTCTTGAATCCTCCTTTATTCGCATCAATATCATTTTAGTGACCTTGAATTACACTTTACCCAAAATTTTCTTAAATTTTATTAAACGTGAAATATCTTATTCGATATATCTCAAATTGATTTAGATAAATAAATACTTATCTAAATACCATTTCAAAATAACCCAAAGTTATCTCCAAATCTTAATTGTTCAATATTATTGCAAAATTCATCCGAATAAAATTTACATAATTTTTGATCATAAGTTATGTATTAAATCGAATCTTGATTAAACTAGATATAATTAACTCTATATTTATCATTACCCTTTATATATGTATCCAAGAATTTACATTAAATAAGACCATATATTTCTTATTCCATGGTCAAGTGTTACGGATATTATCATTTCAATCCGTACACTAAATGTATACGGGTGGATAGCATTTCAACCCGTAATTCCAAATTAAATTATATGGAAACTACTTGGGTCTATCTTTTCAACCTATTTCAATTCAAAACAAACATAACAAAGGGAACTTGCAGTGATGACAGGGATGGTGTCAAAGTAAATAAACAGGCAATAACAACAATCAATAACAATTCAATAAATAAATCAAATAACCCCGAAATAATCGTATTAATTCGCATTGCTATTTGTATGATTACTTCTAGAATCTACACTATCATTTCATGTAGATTAAAGATTATTACATTACAGTTTTTCACTTGTCGTTCCTTTTTAAATTTCAGTTTTAAACTACAACAATTAATCCAAACTACGTTCAAAAGATTTAAGTATAAAATTTTCTATTTCTACGTCAGTTAAAGGGTCAAATTTAACTAATCAAATTTACATATGTCGGGGTCAGGTTTTAATAAATTAAGGTCCATCATATATAATCCGTTTAATTTGTAAACTATACTACCCAAATTGAACTAGCAACTAGTTATCACTTAACAATAAAAATTAACATCCAATTTAAACAACAATCAATCAAACAATCAATTATCAACCAATCTGTATTATTATCACATAAATAATTAACCGATAATGGTGTCAGGTGTCATAGGTGAACAGATACAGATAATAGCAGTCATAACAGTAAAAACAACTAACAGCAGCATATTTCAATTATCGTTTCAATTGAAATCAAATTTAATAAATAAAAGAACGTTAATCGTGAGTGATTGCTCACCTTTCGAGGCTAGAGAGATGTACGAGAATGAGATAAGTTACGAATCGAAGCACGAATTCTGAATCGAAGCAATATTGGCACGAATTCGACGGACATATCTGATCATAAAAATTTGATGGGATCGAATTAGTTTGATAAAATTTTAGACGAGATGTATATTATATTATTATGTTCCTTAAACCCAATATTAAAATACATACATTTTTTTTTTTATAAGTCTAAATTGAAATATATATGTTGTACAGTCTTTCATTAAGGATTGAACCTATTTCAAATTTACTTAAAATTCTGAAATCTAACATTCAACAAATTTTCAAATAGATAAAAATTTGGCTGTAAAACCATATAAATACCTATGAGTAGACCATACAACAATCATAAAAGATGCAGACACTATTATACATAACAATATGTGCCAATTATCTACGGTGTATAGAAACTTTAAAATATATATACCATAAGCCTAAGTATATACAACCCCTTTTAAACTTAGCATATGCATAATTACAGACAAAGACCATACTTATTATATACCATTTAACATATTTTATAATACTATTCGACATATGTGCTGCTCGAAATATACCCTATACTCATACTAATTGAAATTTCTACTTAAACTTTAATAACTCGGCACACTTATGAAACTTTAAACAACAGGCACTTCATCTATATACTAAAGTATTCACAGACACATAGATGAACTGCTAATATAAAACAAAGTATGACTGACATATGCAAATATATATGCAGAAAACATGTAATGCAGACCAAACTCGATGCCGCTAATATAGATATAAATATACAACCACTATCTTATCGCATAACTGTTTCAAACTATAGCCGGACTTCAACTAAAATATGATAGTATAAATATAGGCTAATTAAAATATTGTCATAACATACATAACTGTATAAGCTTTAACTTTAACCACACACTACTTTACCCTTACACGCCAGCCGTGCCACTTAAATATGCACAGACTATCCAATGCCTCCTAAGTACATGCATTACATAATTTTTTTCAAGTAGATGTAACATATATTTATATGCTCAACTTGTATAGCAGACACTATAATATGAATAGCTTTATAACATAATTGGGTTATAAAATACAATACTATTTACTTAACTATATTTTATACGCACGCATCATATATATACAAAACAATGCAAAGAAAATGCACCAACCTATATATGAGCTCCCACTACACGTTACTTCATATAAACAATCGGCCAAACCTGTGTTATAAAGAAGTAAACTTTAGTGGACTGCCCATGATGGTTGCAGAGGGCCGAGCAGGGTTGAGGGAGGCTCGAGCGGAAGTGGGTTAGTAAATAGTAGAGGCTGACGTCGTGTCGAGGGAGGCGAGAACACGCGCTTCCAATTCCGGTGAGGAGGAGCACTACAGATTTTTTTTTTTTATATATAGGAGGAAGAAACGATCGGCAAGGAGAGGGTGTGGGCGAAGAAAGGGCCACGCGGGGAAAACTAAAGCTTCGGTGGCTATGGGGCGGTGAGAGGCCAGAGAGAGGAGATGGGTGGATGAGGCAGGCGCGTGTGTGGGCACTGGCATGGGTGATGGAAGCTGGGCAAGGCCGAGAGAGAGAACGGCCGGGGAGAGAGAGGGGTGGCAATTGGGCCGACTAAGGGAGGAGAGATGAGGCCGGTTGCTAGTTGATGGCATCGGTGAGGAGATAAGAGAGGGCGAGTGGAAGAGAGCTGGAATTGTAATTGACAGGGGAAAAAAAGAAAGAGCAAGAGATATAAAAATGGTGGAGGAAAAGAATGGGCATGCTACAGAAATTTTACACAAATAAAATACAATTGTTTCCTTTAAAGCCAGGGGTAACGTAACAAAATGTGAAAGGACAAAGCCATATTTTAAACTGTTGGAATAGAAAAGGTAAGGCACGGATTCAGGGAATAATAATAATAGCAAACAACTGTTTGAATTTGTACAGGAGGAGAGAAAGGAAGACTACAAATAGAACTAACATAATAGTAACGTATGTAACATAAAGAGGTGAATAAAAGTTTAACGGCAACATATTGAACCGGCAACTAAAAGCAATTGTAACGTCAGCGCCTAGATTCAGCTGACAATCAAAGCAAATAAATTATTGTGGTCCGGGTGATGCGTTTCAAAATTTAAAACCGAAGGCAGGTGTTTGAAGTCAGAATTTATGGTACCGTTACGCGGACAGTTTATTGGTTCCGTTGTGCATCGGATTTCAAAATACAGAAATAAATATACCGCTGAGATCAGCACGACGAGACGATCAAAACGGTATATAAATATCAGTGGTACGATGTGAATTATAAAATTCGAATTTTCTACTAAGGGAAAGTGCAGTAAGACGCAGAAAATAAGAACGACGGAGCTATAGAAGTCCGAATTTTGAAAAAAATAAAGATGACGACTCACTCAGAAGAGGATTTAGAATTTTTCTATGTAAAAATATTCTGCTTTGGAAAATATTTTATTATCAACAATTACTAGCTAGCTTGAATTAAATAGAATTTCACAAAGGAATAAACTTTGATAAAATTAATTGAAAATTTACAATCTGCTATATTTAAATATACGTATTCTAAATATAGAAACATTTTATTTTTAAAAATTCAATTAAAAAAAAAAATTCACAAATATTCAATTAAATCCGTTTAAAAATCAATTAAAAATTGTTAAAATTTTCTGGGCCGTTACACTCTCCCCCACTCAAAACTTTTCGTCCCCGAAAAGGAAAGGGGTAGGAGAATTGTACAACCATAATTAAAAGTAGATTGAAATTCAAGATTAAATAATTAATTTGAAACTATATAAATTTTTCTTGAAATTTGAAAACTTCATTTGCAATTCAACTATCTTTAATACTTTAAAAATTTTCAAAACTCCTTGAAAACAATTATTTACACTATTACTTATATTTACACAAAAAAAAAAACTATTTAAAAATATTAAATCCAAAAATTCATGAAATTTTAATTTATCTCAAGATACTTGCAAATATTATCAATATATTAATAATCATTTGCTTTAAATATGTTTTATTTAACTAATAACTTCAAAATATTTATAACACTAAAATTTTCTATTAAATAATGTAATATACAAATAAGCAATCTTTAAAAGATTATATTCAAAAAGGAAAGGAAGGTAGATTCTGGAACGAAATATAGGTGAACAACTAAAGCTGAGAAGATAAGGTAGATTCAAAGAATAGAATCGAGCACGAATAATTAATCTAGAACCATCAGAATTTAAATTTCAAATATTAATTCAAAATTTCTTTACTGGGAAAATACTTTTATAATAAATACCTTTATAATAATACTTTCATAATAAAATATTATTATATTGAAATAAAATTTCCTTTCGAAAATACTTTTATAACTCGATGTTTCAACATGTTTATCCTCGTTCTTGCAGACTCTGGCCATGCGTTGATCAGGCGCAAAGCTAGAATTCTTCAAGTACTTAGTAGACTTGTTTCAACACCCAGTGAAAATACTTGAAAAACCTTTAAAACAGATATGGAAAGTACAATCCAAACAAAACAACCAAACCAAAACCTTTGTCCGACCATGGTTCGCAGATACACAATGGTTACGCCTGGATCCCCCAGGAAACAATCCATATCCGTAAGCTTTCTCAGCCCTGCGAGTTACGCCATGATGACTAGTAGAGTGCAGGATACACAATGGTTACGCCTGGTTCCCCCAGGAAACAATCCGTACCCCCAGGCAAGACTCAGCCAGGCACTTGCGCTACTATTCGCGACCTACACAGATTGCAGGATACACAATGGTTACGCCTGGTTCCCCCAGGAAACAATCCGTACCCCTAAGCTAGACTCAGCCAGGCAATTTCGCTGTGCATTCACGAGAGAAAAAAGAAACCGTGGGTTACGCCACGGTGGGAATACTCGAGTATTACATCCGGAAAACCAAAAATCAAAGAGAATATATCGATAGAATGAATCCACGCTGTGGCCACAAAGCGGATATCAAGCAGAAGGCACTTTCCATATCTTTACTTGGAAAATATATATCATATAGTACCCTTTCAAATCCCTTTCAAATATCATACTTATATAAAGTCCATAATATATAGGATTCCTTTCTAAATCGAATACTTTCCAAGTCAATAGTAGATCAACCATACTTATATAGACTTTGATTATGTAAAATTCTCTTTCCAAAATTGAGAACCTTTCAAATCAATAGATTTCAAATCAACTTCATACTTATACAAATTCATTTTATATAAGTTCGACCACTCCCAAATCAAGTGCTTAATAATATAAGGTTCTCAACTTCAAATCATTTCAATATCAATTCAGTTTCAAAATCATATATGATTTCACCAAATTTTCTTCCAAATTAGATATCTTAGTTTCAAAGTTCCCAAAATAACAGGCTTATAAATTAATCCCAGTTTCCAAATTAAACTGATTCCAGTCAAACAAATTTATTTCCAACATCACCATATATGTACTGGTTTATAATTTCAATTTAATTTCAAAACCAAATATTTCTCAAAATCAATTATACTTAAAAACAGTTTCCAACTTTATAATTATCCTTTTGAAACTTTTAAGCTGCCTATTTTTATTTGAAATATCCAATTTACCTTTCTGAAAACCATTATTCAAAATCATTCAGAACATTTCAAAACTAAATTCCATATTAGTATAATTCAAAATATTCATATTCTCTTATTTAACAAAAAGGCTTCAAACTTAAACATACAAAATAAACTTATATGCTTTATCAAATATTTTATACTTTTCGAAATTTCTTAGTTTTAAACCTTGATTTGGAAGCGCTCAAACCTTCAAAATAGTCGGTGAAATCAATTTCAAATCCAAGAGTTGGAAATCAACCTTTTTATAAGTTGAGTTATTCTAAGCCAAATCGAAAACTCGAGGATCGAACACCGGTATACTTTAAATTTCAAATATATACTTATATCTTTCTAAAATATCAAGTTATACTTCGGAATTTGAAATCAACAACAGTTTTCAAAATCGCTCGCATAGCGAAGCTATTAAAGTGGCCTCTCCCCCACTCTGAGGCTCGAAAATCAACGTCGATGATGCGTGCACTCATCACCGAAATTATTCTCCAGCGACATAAGTGGGTTCTGGACTTCTATTTTCTTGTAACTTCTTTGAAATTTCTTCAAAATTATTGGAACTTATTTGAATTCATTTGAAACATTTCTTATTCGGAAAAATACTTTTAAATCTTATTATTTATATATATTTTCCAAAAGCTTAAAACCAATTTCAAAATACCGGAATTCAATTCTCGAATTTCAAATTTACCTTTACAGTTATAAATCATTTTTATATAAATAAACCTCTTATAATTTTTTCAAATTTCTCAAATCCTTTCAAAACCTTTTCATATAGAATAACATATCTTACCTGCTTTATATATATAGGTATATAATCCTTATTGAAACAATTTCTTTTTATATATAAGATAAAATCATAGTTATTAAAACATAATTTTGATATATAAAGCAATTTCAAAAAAAATGCAAACATACCCGATTTCCAAAGGATAATTTTGAGAATGGATCCCAAACAAAGATAGAGATTCGAATTAGATGAACTCCAATCAATAGAATTCTGATTCGGAGATAGACTAGATCGAAGATGAGATAATTAAATTACAAGAATGGAAGATAGATATACTTCTATAAATTTCGGGCGACCTTAACCGGGTCAACCGTGACTTCAGGAATATAATTGATGCGGAATACTAAAACAAATCGACATTTTATTGCCAGAGATAGAATTCGGCATACCAAGATATAGCAGCATCGTAAACAAATCTTCGATGAATCGACGCCAATTGTAAAGGAGTTTCACCCCCTTTACAAATTATTTAGTGGAGTTATGGGATACTCCAGAATCGAATGAATATAATTAGGGAGAGACAAGAGTGAATTTCAGAACCGAGGAACATTCCAAAATTCAAAGGAAATCGAGTCAAAAAGGAAGAGGTCCAACTCGAATGAAAGTGATTCTGTAAATAAATTTACCATATATGCTAAGTTTTGCCTAGAGCCAAAGCTCTGATACCAACTGTAACAACCCGCTATTTTGGACCATTCAAATCGACAATAAAACCGTACATGTCCGACTTGAATAATTCAAAATACCAAATTGTTAATTTAATTTGGCAAACTTAAAATATACAGTAAATAAATCAATCACAGATCACAGACACAGAGTAATATAATGCAGCGGAATAGATAAAGGATAGTAGTTCATGAAGCTACTATATACATCAGAGTTTAAAAATAAAATACATCAGAATATCTCGAATATAGTGAAGTCTTCAGTACGAGCCGATGACTTCTCTGAACCAGTCAACTAGAAAAACTGAAAGCTGAATAGATAGTTGGATCTCCAAATGAAGCTCCAATCTCCAAAGGTGAGTCTCTAATGCTGTATTACTCAGTCTGACCCGAGCGTAAAGCAAGACACAAAACACTCGAGTCAGGATTAACATTCTTATATCAATAAATTCAACTCAAATGAAATATCAACTAAAATACCATATAACTTAAAGGATGTTTGGGATGTCCATCCTCTAAGGGTCCATAGAACTATCTACAGGGTAGAAATATGCACTATTACACCGTGGTCATTCACTTAATTTGTACTTCAAACCAACAGTCAATTTTACTTCGAATAATTATATTTTTCCAAAAATAGTATCTATATATTGAGTAATGTATACAGTACAGTATTTCAATTTTCTTAACTTAACAAATTGTACACATCAACCCGACCTTCCCATTTAAATTAAATCCGATCTCATTTTTATCAGTTAATATCTTCCTAAAATAACCACTTAATTTTATAATTCCCAAATTTGGATTTGATATCCCAATTCCCTTTTTTTTTCAATATGTTTCCCTATTTTAAGTATTCAACATTCAACTAAATTTTTCCCAATCTAGTTTTCTAAATAAAATTTCCAATCTAGTTCAAACTCAAATTTCACTTAATTCGATTTGTTATCTACATAACCGATTCAACTATCTTGGTTCCAAATACATATCCGAATTTCTAAACCATTTAATTACACTATAGTTCACAGCTTATATATAACAATTTAAATTTGACAGTTTCATATAGATTCTCGATTTTTACATCGTTATTATCTAGTCTTGAATCCTCCTTTATTCGCATCAATATCATTTTAGTGACCTTGAATTACACTTTACCCAAAATTTTCTTAAATTTTATTAAACGTGAAATATCTTATTCGATATATCTCAAATTGATTTAGATAAATAAATACTTATCTAAATACCATTTCAAAATAACCCAAAGTTATCTCCAAATCTTAATTGTTCAATATTATTGCAAAATTCATCCGAATAAAATTTACATAATTTTTGATCATAAGTTATGTATTAAATCGAATCTTGATTAAACTAGATATAATTAACTCTATATTTATCATTACCCTTTATATATGTATCCAAGAATTTACATTAAATAAGACCATATATTTCTTATTCCATGGTCAAGTGTTACGGATATTATCATTTCAATCCGTACACTAAATGTATACGGGTGGATAGCATTTCAACCCGTAATTCCAAATTAAATTATATGGAAACTACTTGGGTCTATCTTTTCAACCTATTTCAATTCAAAACAAACATAACAAAGGGAACTTGCAGTGATGACAGGGATGGTGTCAAAGTAAATAAACAGGCAATAACAACAATCAATAACAATTCAATAAATAAATCAAATAACCCCGAAATAATCGTATTAATTCGCATTGCTATTTGTATGATTACTTCTAGAATCTACACTATCATTTCATGTAGATTAAAGATTATTACATTACAGTTTTTCACTTGTCGTTCCTTTTTAAATTTCAGTTTTAAACTACAACAATTAATCCAAACTACGTTCAAAAGATTTAAGTATAAAATTTTCTATTTCTACGTCAGTTAAAGGGTCAAATTTAACTAATCAAATTTACATATGTCGGGGTCAGGTTTTAATAAATTAAGGTCCATCATATATAATCCGTTTAATTTGTAAACTATACTACCCAAATTGAACTAGCAACTAGTTATCACTTAACAATAAAAATTAACATCCAATTTAAACAACAATCAATCAAACAATCAATTATCAACCAATCTGTATTATTATCACATAAATAATTAACCGATAATGGTGTCAGGTGTCATAGGTGAACAGATACAGATAATAGCAGTCATAACAGTAAAAACAACTAACAGCAGCATATTTCAATTATCGTTTCAATTGAAATCAAATTTAATAAATAAAAGAACGTTAATCGTGAGTGATTGCTCACCTTTCGAGGCTAGAGAGATGTACGAGAATGAGATAAGTTACGAATCGAAGCACGAATTCTGAATCGAAGCAATATTGGCACGAATTCGACGGACATATCTGATCATAAAAATTTGATGGGATCGAATTAGTTTGATAAAATTTTAGACGAGATGTATATTATATTATTATGTTCCTTAAACCCAATATTAAAATACATACATTTTTTTTTTTATAAGTCTAAATTGAAATATATATGTTGTACAGTCTTTCATTAAGGATTGAACCTATTTCAAATTTACTTAAAATTCTGAAATCTAACATTCAACAAATTTTCAAATAGATAAAAATTTGGCTGTAAAACCATATAAATACCTATGAGTAGACCATACAACAATCATAAAAGATGCAGACACTATTATACATAACAATATGTGCCAATTATCTACGGTGTATAGAAACTTTAAAATATATATACCATAAGCCTAAGTATATACAACCCCTTTTAAACTTAGCATATGCATAATTACAGACAAAGACCATACTTATTATATACCATTTAACATATTTTATAATACTATTCGACATATGTGCTGCTCGAAATATACCCTATACTCATACTAATTGAAATTTCTACTTAAACTTTAATAACTCGGCACACTTATGAAACTTTAAACAACAGGCACTTCATCTATATACTAAAGTATTCACAGACACATAGATGAACTGCTAATATAAAACAAAGTATGACTGACATATGCAAATATATATGCAGAAAACATGTAATGCAGACCAAACTCGATGCCGCTAATATAGATATAAATATACAACCACTATCTTATCGCATAACTGTTTCAAACTATAGCCGGACTTCAACTAAAATATGATAGTATAAATATAGGCTAATTAAAATATTGTCATAACATACATAACTGTATAAGCTTTAACTTTAACCACACACTACTTTACCCTTACACGCCAGCCGTGCCACTTAAATATGCACAGACTATCCAATGCCTCCTAAGTACATGCATTACATAATTTTTTTCAAGTAGATGTAACATATATTTATATGCTCAACTTGTATAGCAGACACTATAATATGAATAGCTTTATAACATAATTGGGTTATAAAATACAATACTATTTACTTAACTATATTTTATACGCACGCATCATATATATACAAAACAATGCAAAGAAAATGCACCAACCTATATATGAGCTCCCACTACACGTTACTTCATATAAACAATCGGCCAAACCTGTGTTATAAAGAAGTAAACTTTAGTGGACTGCCCATGATGGTTGCAGAGGGCCGAGCAGGGTTGAGGGAGGCTCGAGCGGAAGTGGGTTAGTAAATAGTAGAGGCTGACGTCGTGTCGAGGGAGGCGAGAACACGCGCTTCCAATTCCGGTGAGGAGGAGCACTACAGATTTTTTTTTTTTATATATAGGAGGAAGAAACGATCGGCAAGGAGAGGGTGTGGGCGAAGAAAGGGCCACGCGGGGAAAACTAAAGCTTCGGTGGCTATGGGGCGGTGAGAGGCCAGAGAGAGGAGATGGGTGGATGAGGCAGGCGCGTGTGTGGGCACTGGCATGGGTGATGGAAGCTGGGCAAGGCCGAGAGAGAGAACGGCCGGGGAGAGAGAGGGGTGGCAATTGGGCCGACTAAGGGAGGAGAGATGAGGCCGGTTGCTAGTTGATGGCATCGGTGAGGAGATAAGAGAGGGCGAGTGGAAGAGAGCTGGAATTGTAATTGACAGGGGAAAAAAAGAAAGAGCAAGAGATATAAAAATGGTGGAGGAAAAGAATGGGCATGCTACAGAAATTTTACACAAATAAAATACAATTGTTTCCTTTAAAGCCAGGGGTAACGTAACAAAATGTGAAAGGACAAAGCCATATTTTAAACTGTTGGAATAGAAAAGGTAAGGCACGGATTCAGGGAATAATAATAATAGCAAACAACTGTTTGAATTTGTACAGGAGGAGAGAAAGGAAGACTACAAATAGAACTAACATAATAGTAACGTATGTAACATAAAGAGGTGAATAAAAGTTTAACGGCAACATATTGAACCGGCAACTAAAAGCAATTGTAACGTCAGCGCCTAGATTCAGCTGACAATCAAAGCAAATAAATTATTGTGGTCCGGGTGATGCGTTTCAAAATTTAAAACCGAAGGCAGGTGTTTGAAGTCAGAATTTATGGTACCGTTACGCGGACAGTTTATTGGTTCCGTTGTGCATCGGATTTCAAAATACAGAAATAAATATACCGCTGAGATCAGCACGACGAGACGATCAAAACGGTATATAAATATCAGTGGTACGATGTGAATTATAAAATTCGAATTTTCTACTAAGGGAAAGTGCAGTAAGACGCAGAAAATAAGAACGACGGAGCTATAGAAGTCCGAATTTTGAAAAAAATAAAGATGACGACTCACTCAGAAGAGGATTTAGAATTTTTCTATGTAAAAATATTCTGCTTTGGAAAATATTTTATTATCAACAATTACTAGCTAGCTTGAATTAAATAGAATTTCACAAAGGAATAAACTTTGATAAAATTAATTGAAAATTTACAATCTGCTATATTTAAATATACGTATTCTAAATATAGAAACATTTTATTTTTAAAAATTCAATTAAAAAAAAAAATTCACAAATATTCAATTAAATCCGTTTAAAAATCAATTAAAAATTGTTAAAATTTTCTGGGCCGTTACAAAAATTATGAATATAATTCCCAATAATCCCATTTAACTTCACTTTCCATTCTATTATTTAATTCATCATTATCAAAAGGATGGAGTAAATATTGGTTCATGATTGTTTACATTTATATTCCCAGATTTCATCTAAATTTCCATTTATGCAATATTTAAATATTTGATTTCATTTAATTGCAATAAATCTAATTATTAAATTTTACATTTCAATTAAATAAATAAAATTTTGATTTCCATTCTTTTAATTCAGTCAATCATTATCTTATGGGTAAATTTAACATTACTGTAAATCCAATTTCCCTAATATTTTCCAGTAATCAACTATATTTATATTAACATAGTAATTAATTACGTTTAATTGCAGATTTAGATCTAATTCACTAAATTAAATAAATAGGTAAACAATAAATAATTATCACAATTTGCCTAATTTAATCCCATTCATACTCTATTATCAAATGACCAAAAATATAATTACTTACCTAACATTGATTATGTCAAATTACAGTTTCCTGCGTATTATTTCATCAATTAGTATAACTTGAATTTATTTCCCAATTTACTGATTTCAATCAATTATAACCTTACAATTTGTTTCCATTAATTGGTATTGCACTGAAATTTTTATTTATTAGCTTAAATCAGCATTATTACCTTTAATTGCAAATTGATTACCAATTTTGTTCAACACCCTAAATAACTAACATATATTAATTCAATACTTACATTTGTTTACCTATGTTTCATTTATAACAAATTATATTATTCCCACTATTTCAATTAAATTGAATTCCATTTTAGTACCAATTTATTACTTTATACATACATTATGTTTCTATGAAATTTATACTTTCACACTTTCCGTTATTATATTAATTCTCATTAAAGGAATGTTCATTGTTGGTCACCAATGATTATACCAACTCATATCACACTAATCCTATTCAATTCCCATTTATTACGCAGATTTATATTTATAAATCAACATTTACATTTGTTACTTACATTCAACTTATAACCAAGCTATACTATTTTACATTATTTCATTTATTGCAATTTCATTCAAATAGTTAATGATTAACTTTGGTTAACCTTGTTACTTTTCATTTAAGTTATTAACTCCTTATTAAATAACAAAATTTTCATTCTTTCAATATTAAATTACCAAAACTTTACCAAATTAACAAATTTAAATCATTGAAATTTACGGGTCGTTACACCCGGCACTTGAATTTGCAGCACGTGAGGTACGAGGATGTATTAGCGTCCATTTTCTTGGGTCGAAAATCCCGGTAGTTACATTTGGTATCGAAGCTTAGGTTGAGCGAATACCTAGGCTTTAGTGGGGTAAAACTCATTACAGATAAATTTTAACAATACCCTAGAATGAGAGACTCACTAGAGGTAAAAATTTTAACACCCTAGATTGAGTTTGAGTGTATTATATATGAGCACGTATTTATTAATGCTAGATATAAAAGATTTTTGGTTTTGGAAAATTGGTAAATGAAATAATCTTACCTCGGATTATATTTGGAATATGAAGGAATATCTTTCAAATGATATTGTTATTTGTGTAGTGTTTGGTTATTAAGAAAATGATAATATTCAAGTATTATCGTTGATTTATTTGTTGCTTGATTTAAAAGTATAAACTCAAATACCTCAAGAACTTAGTTTCATAAGTTGACTATATGGTGTTCAATAAAAAATATTTGAATTAAAAGGAAATTTATCTTTTAAATGGTTTCTTTGGATGAAGGATAATATATCAGTTTAACAAAATATGTTAAAAGTGGGTTTTTTATGAAACTATTATGATATGATTATAAAAAAGAAATTATTTACGAATAGATTTTGAAAACATTTGAGAAAAACGTGTTATAATGAATGATTGTTATGGAAAATTTATTTACCCTTGGAATAAAATGCTTTCCTATAAAAAGGAATATTTGGAAAAGATTATTTTTGTAGATGTGTTTGAATCAAAGTTAAGATTTTATGAAATATTTTCATAAACAGTTTTGAATGTTAATAAGTATGTATATCATACAGAGATCATTTTGACATGATTTTAATCAAAGATTCGAGTACAGAACTTAGAGGTGTTTACAGCAGTCTGGAAAAGGATTTATCACTCATTTTTAATGGCGAACATTGATGAGGTTTGTGTTTGGATACTTACGTTTTCTATCATAGTTGAGAGCTAATCAAGGAAAACTAAAAGTTCTAATAGAAAAGTCTGATCATAGTCTGCACTAGAGGGTTGGGGATTAATACTAGTTCGAAAGTAAATGTGATAACCCAGATTTTGAACAGCTGATAATTTGATAATTAACTAATTTTAAACTATTGAGATACTGATTTTATTTGGATTTAAAAAATAAAATTTGATAATTAAAGATGTCTGGATCTATATATAAGTAGTTGAATTAAAATAATGAATCTTATAGTAAATTATTAAATATATAAATAGATATGTGTAAACTCTATGATATTGAAATCTAAAGTTAGTACATATACAAATCAATCACAGTAAACATATTTATATAATTATTTAAATTGGCAAAATTCATCCTTTTCAACTAAAATATGTATTTGATTTTGTGTATATAAGTTGCTTGTAAATAGAACTCGGTTTTGAAACTCAAAGTAATATCTTAAATTTATCCTTAAGGGTATAATTATAAGTGAAGAGGAAATGTGTTAATGGATATATATAAACATAACATATTAATATAAAAGCTAAAATAATTAATATGAAAATGGATATAAACATTTGTAACATTTAAATGAAGTTTATGACATTTGCATAATAATAACAACACCTATGACATCTGTAAGCTTGTAATACATGCATTTAAACATGTGTAAGCTTAGGGAAAGCATGCATTAACATGTGGCATTGGTTTCTTTTAATGGAAATGAATATAGATTAAGTGTTAAAAAAATCAAACTGTATATTCATTTTCACTTTCTTAAACCATTTTTCTCTTATCTTTCAATTTAAAACTAAAAAGCAAAATAAAACTTTAAGCTTTCAACTGAGTTCAAACAACTTCAGGGTCAACCTAAGCAAAAAAAGCATTAGTTTCAAATCAAAGATCGAGTAGATCAAAATCAAATAGCAGCAGTTTTATTTTGAAGCAAGTGTTGCTCTGTTCAAGGAGAAAAGGTGAGTAAAACTTGGAAATCTGATATATCTTTAACTAGCATGCGATTATCTTTTAAGTATGATTTGAATTATGCTGTGCATGTTGTTTAAAAATGATTTTAAGTATATATATGTGTGTTAATATTTATATACATGACTGGAACATAGAAAGCAAGTCTCTGTTCAAACTGAAACAGTGAGTAAAATCTAATTTACAAAAACTTCACTTAATCTTTAATGCATGTGATATTTCTTAAGGCAATATTGTAAAAATGTTGCATAAATAAATTTGTTGAAAAATAGCTAAAATCTCTGTGTAAATAGATATATGTGTGTCGGAGTATGTATAAAACTGTAATCTGTTTTATCCAACTTATCAAGTTCAAAAAAATTCATAACTGTTTATATAAATAGTTTTATGATATGATCCGTGAAAGAAAATTGTTTGTAATTGTCAGATTCATTTTTTTTTTAAAATAGTTCCAGGTATATACATGAGGTAATTGTGACAAAAATCAAAATGTACAGTGATAAATCAATTCAAATCAAAAAATGAAGGCAGTTAAATCTCAAGTTGTAACGACCCAGAATTTTTAATAATTTAAATTTGAATATTTAATTTATTTTAAATATTTATAAGTGAATTTTTAAGTCAAATAAATTTTAATTTGAATTTTTGGATTTAATTTGATAATTAAATCGATAATTTAATATGTGAAATTATGGAAATAATTAAAAATTGAGTTAAAAATGATTGAAAATAATTTGGAAAATTTTATTTAATCATACTGGAGTTATAGAAATATTTTAGAACTTTTAAAATCGAATTAAAAGTTAATTTGTGAAAATTGAATATTTTAATATTTAATAATCGACTGTAAAATAGCCAATTTTTGAACAGTCTCAGAATTGAACGAAACCAGTTCCATTGGATCCGTAATAGTTAGTTATTACCGGATTTCAAATTTCGTGTCAATCGGAGCTATCGTTTGATCGTGGCAGCTCGAAACGCATCGATTTGTTTTTAATTTAAATTTGGCGAGTCAAAATAGCCATTTTTCAAAAAGTCTCGGAATTCGACGAAACCAGTTTCATCGGATCCGTAATGTGATATTATTGTAAGGTTTCAAATTTCAAGTCGTTTGGATTTACCGTTTGTCCGGTACAAATTAAAACGCCTAGAAATCGACTTAAATCGGTTTAATTCAAATTGAGCGTTTTCAGCCATAACTCGCACATACTTCCGAATTAGCTTCCGAAACCTGTTCCATTGTGTCCGGAACGCGGGATAAACCCTAGGTACGCTGGTTACGGCGTCTAAATCGGAGTTCGGAATTTCCGGGATGAATAGTGTCGCTCGTTCCTTATAAATAGACCCCTTGCCTTCATAATTTGATAAAAAATCAAAACCCTAACCCTAAAAACTAGTAGCCGCCACTTTATCATTCTAAGGCCAGAAATTGCCCAATTTAAACTCTCAATCTCTTCCAATCTACAAAGAATTAGAAGAAGTTGTTAACTACAAAGATGAAGAGCACGAGATGAGCTTTAAATCCATACGGATATGATGGATTTTGGTGCAACGTGGAGGAGGTTAGAGGGGGCCGTTCCCTACAGGCCGTGCACGACTTTCTAGGTGCAAGACATAGCCGAGCTCAAGGCTATCTTGGCCGAGCATGGTGGAGAGGAGGAGCTTCGCAACGGCGCGTCCTGATCGAGCTCTCGTCGAGTGTGGAGATCGTATAATTTAACCCTAGCTAGCTAATTGGGTTCGGCCTCATTTCTGGGTTCCTGGAGATGATAACGTGAAGGGGAAGATGACCAGGGGCTGTTGGATCTAGATCTAAGGGCTGTGAATGGTGGGGGTTAAAATATATAAGTATATGTGTGATTTAAGTAATATAAATACGTGCAAACTTGTAAAATTCGTATCTTTTTCATACGAGGTCGAAAAAATGCAAACTCAGTTGCGTTGGAATCGTATGGACGAGCACTACGCGATGGAGTTGGTTTGGAGTCGTTTGGAGTTAGTGAGAATTTCGGGTAAAATTAAACGCGCGTTTAATTTTATTCGAAATAAAAGCTTAAACGGAAATTAAAACCAAGGTGAGAATTTCTCACTCAATCGAATAGATTTCGATTTTATTTTAAATAGTTAGATTTAAAATATTTGAATGCATGTTTGAATGATGACTGTAAATTATTGATTGTTAAAATAGACATTATGCGCCGTTAGTAAGCGGATGTTATTTAATATAAACATATACCGCGAATATTTCATAAACAGTGAAATTGGTATTATATATAGTATCAATATATATATATATTGGCATATGTATATATTGCAGTTATTGATTTCCCGCATTTTTTGTTTAGCGGATGAGACCCTATTACGCCGTTAGTAAGCGGATAATATTTAATAAGAACATATACCGCGATAATTTCGTACTGGAGCGAAATTGGTATTGTGCTAATGTTTTTGGATGCAGGAAACAGGTTGGAGGGATCCAACTGGATTCCTCAACAGTATTTATTTAATTTCAGATATTTTGATATTTGATAGATTATCATATCGATATATGATATCGTTGTTAGTCGTGATTGACTATTTGGTGTGTAGCATCATTGGACCCAGATTTTTGGGATTTTAAAATGATTTTAAAAGTGATTTTGAAAATATACTATATTTTTGGAATTGATCCATTATAAATAAATAAACGTTATAATTTTTAAAGTTATAAAAATTATGGTTTTTGTGAAATATAGTAAAAAAAAGCTGATTTTTAGAAATACGATTAAAAGTCGATTTTTGAGAAATATGAACTAATGATTTTATAAAATAATTTAGATTGGATTTTTGAATATATGATAAAAGTTTAAATATAGGATTTATAAAATTTGATTATTTTATAAATCGAAATGATGAAATTATAAAGGAATTTAAAGACGTTTTAGAATAATAATATAAACTGATTTATATTAAGAGATTTATAAATGGATATTTATAAATTGAAAAATTGACATTATAAAACAAGTTTTTATAAGTGTTTGAATGTAGTGAAAATGAATTTCATAAATGAATGAAATTTATAGAGTTATAAACTGTGAAGTTATAAATGAAATCTATAAATAGTAAGATTTATAAATTTGGTGAAATTATTTGAAGAATAGATTGATTAAATAAATAAATCTTATAAGTTATAAGGTTTATAAATTGAAAAGTCTTTAAAAAGAACGATTTTGTAAAATAATCGTTTTATAAGTAGTTAACTTATAATATGAACTTTTAGTCTATAATTGAATTTTAAACTGAATAGGTAAATAAAAGGATTTATAAAAAAGGAAGTTTTTATAAATAAATAGAAAAGGAATTTATAAACGTTGTTTTATAAATTCGCAAATGACTTATTTTGACAAGTTAATTGTTATAACTTAGAAATGGAGTTATATTCACATTTTTTAATAGTGAATAATCCTTTGAATTAAAATGAATAAAAGAATGAAATTGGTTAACGTAGTTTATTCACGTTTTTGAATAGCGAATAACACGTTAAAGAAATTGTTTAGAATGTGAATGTTTTAAATAGAATTAAAACGATCCAACGATGTTTTAAAAGGTATTGAGATTTGAAACCATAGATTTCAACATTTATTGTTGAAATAGATGTTTCGAGAAATGAAAGGAGATGATGGACTATAACACTGTTGTTATAGTAAATGATTTCCGAAAGGAAATGTTTTTGTATAGTATTGGGATTTATATACCTATTTTAATTTCGAATCCCTATACTAGTGATTTTGGGTTGTCGTAACGATGTTTTACGCAACATTCGTTTTGGCCCAAATAAATATGTTTAAGTGAATGATTTCCTTAATAGAATGAAATATATACTTAATTCGATTTAAGTATATTGAATATTTTCTAAGTGTTGAAAATAAAGAGATTTGTGAATTACTTATGAATAAATAAGTATGGAAATATTTTCCAATATGAAGTGAACATTTTGAATTTATCTTTTTGAAGATAAATTGGAAATGAATAATTGAAATCATATATGCATGAATTTTTTGAAATATAAATTCATTATGGAATTTATATGTGAAAGTGGAATTTGTGTGAAAATAAATATTGATTTATTTTTGAAGTGTTGAAATTATATATCTTGTAAAGATATTTTGGAAAATAAATAATTTGGGAAAATTATTTGGAATCTGGTGATGTTGTGCATATCAATTAATAGTTCAATAACCGACTATCAGTATTTCCCTTTTGAATGGGTATTTGATGTGAATTGATTGAATTTGAATGCACACTTATTTTTGAATAAGCGCTCACTATTCGGGTTAACCGGGAAAGGACCATGGGGTCGTATAACCCATTCCGAATATGTGATACGTCGTTGTGAATTGCATTTGAAGATCGGTGTTGAAGACCCGGTATTTGCGAAAGCGATAGGATGACCTATCGATTGTCTCTGCACTGAGTTGCAACGGTATAGAGACTCCCTAAGTGATGGGAAATCCGATCAGGATTGTGAATATCCGGATTGCAAGGACTTCTTTGTAAGTGCCTTCGGTTCTGTTCGAGCCCGGAACAGACTTGTATGGATTGTATGCCTGACATTACAAGTTGAGCTATAAAGCCGATTCCTTTCAAATATGTTTCTGTTGGTGGCGGAGAATTTATTCTTTGCTTAACACCCTTCTTTGAGACGTACGAGCTCAAAGGTTATATAGTTGAAGTTATCAGCGATATATCCCATTTTGGTAATGTGACATGCTGAGTGATGCTGAAATGATCATTGTGTTGATTATTGTGATAGGATCATTTATTTGATCGTCTATCTTAGTGATCATTGTGTTGATCATTTGTTGACCCAAAGCACGGCTTTTTGTACAAAGTGTGTTTTTGTGGACGTGACTTCGTCGAGCCTCACATCCCGGAAATGGTCAAAACAGGAAAGATGCGGCAAGGTTATTAGGGGTTGCTGTAGCTCCCCTTAGGGTATGTGCATTTCCTTCTGGAAAGGGGTGGTATCATGGTATGGAGCCCAGATACTTACTCATGTTGAAAACACTCTATTTATTATGGTGTGATGTTGGATATCGAGCGCTCGGTTGAAAAGGTCCTAAAGGACCGGGGAATGGCGTGCTCGTGTCAGTAGTTACCCAGTTAAGGGGTAACCCGGCCTTGTGTTGGCAGAGTTCCGGTTTGGTTCTCGGGGGTGTCTTTCCAGAGGCATTCTCAGTGGCAATGGGAAGTTCCTTGGCCTGACCATTTGTTGGAAATCCAAAGAAACAATACGTGACTTGTACGGTATTAGTTGTAGAACCTGCTATTCACTTATGGTGTCGCAACACTGTTTGGATGGTAGCTATAGTAGGCATAGTTCGAAATGTCTATGCTGGCTAAGATTTATATTCTACTTTCGGAATGAATTTGTTCTACACTATGCACTAGTAATAATATCAAATGCTCTTTTTAAATGCGTATCAAGCATGTTTGGCTATCATAAGGAGAAATCTCCTCCGATTCTGCGTTTGCATGTGTGTGTGTGCGGGAGGCCTTATGGTAGTCTCATTTTTAAAAGCATTGCGAATTAATTTAAAAATATTCCTCTATTTTGATTTTAAAGATAAATAAACTGTTTTGAGTTCTCACACCAGTCACATGACTGACTTGGAGTTTATTGTTTTCCTTCCTAAACTCTGGGTGCCCACCAATTTCTACACGGGCAGTCAAGAGTTAGGTTTATCAGGATATTCTGGATATTCTGGAGTTGCTGGAGGCAAGCTGGATGGCATGGCATATTACTTATATAGTATTTCTTTTTCCGCTGCACTGTTTATTGTTGTATGATGTTGTACACTCTGATGTGATGATATGATGTAATAAAATGTGATGTAATATAATAACTGATATAGTTCTTTGTTTAAAGATTATTCATTTATTATTATATGTTGTTCCGCTGCGAATTGTGAGATTCTGTTGTTGTTCTGTTGTTTTCTTCTGTCCCGTTCTATTTTTAAAATTCTTCTACCTTCTATTTTCAAATTTCCTATTTTCTTTTCCCTATCAAAATTTCCATCTCCTCTTCTCTCTTCTTTCTTTTTCTTAATTCTTTTTAAAACCCATAACTATTCGGTTTTTCGGCAACGAAAATCCGCAATCGTTACACAAGTTTTGATTAGATAATCCAAATCGAATTTGAAAATGGCAAATTTTAATGGCAAAATCATTTTTTTATGTTGGTGGGATTCGAGATACGTAGAGATGATCGAAAATTGGAAATTTTCCAATTTTCGGCAATCGCGTGAATCTGGAGTTTTGGGTTTTGGATTTTGGGTCGGAGAGTGTTTGTTGGACGAAGATTGAGGGAAAAATGTGATCAAAATTCTCGATGTCCGTGGTGATAGGAAAAAGGGAAAGTAGGGTTACATGAGCTTGTTGGGTCGATCTCGAAGTCAGGGTTTTTGGCGTCGTCGTAGATAATCTATGGACGATCGGTGGTGGGGGAATAGAAAGAAGAGGGTCTGGCGCTCCTATCGGTGCAAGCACGTGTGTAACAACCAGGTATTTTCAACCATTCGCATCCACACACGTCAAACTTGAATTGCTCAAAATATCAGATTGTTAATTTTAAATTTGGCAAAACTCATCATATATAGTAAACAAATAAACCACATAATCACAGACACAGAGTTATACAAAATAATGCAGTGGAATAGATAAATAGTAGTTCATGAATCTACTATATAAACATCGGAGTTAAAAATAAAATACAATAGAATATCTCAAATATAGTGAAGTCTCCAGTACGAACAGATGACTTCTCTGAACCAATCCACTGGAAAGCTGAGAGCTGAATTGATAGTTGGATCTCCAAGCGAAGCTTCAAACTCCAAAGGCAAGTCAAATGTTGAATCACTCAGTCTGACCCGAGCGTAAAGTGAAACACAAAAAACTCGAGCCAGGATTAACATTCTTATATCAATAAATTCGACTCAAGTGAAATATCAATTGAAATACTAGTAACTTAAAGAATGTTGGGATAACCATCCTCTAAGGATCCATGGAATTATTCACAACGCACAAATATAAGCTATCAACAACCAACCGTCATTACAACACCGTGGTCCTTTCAAAATATTTTATACTTCAAACCCAAAGTATCATTTCCATTCAATTATATATATATATATGTATATATATATATATATCCTCAATTTTAAAAAAATGATTCAAATCAACTTGCGTTCCAAATTCCAATTTAATTAAGTCTAATATTTTCCATTTTAATTCAATTCAGTTTCTAAATAACAAATTCAAACCATATTGATTCCAATTATAGATCTGAATCACAAAATAAACCATTTAAATTCCAATATATTTCAAAGCTTTAATATTCAATATTTTCATAGTTAAATTTAATAATCTCATATAGATCTTGATTTAACTTCCTTATTATTTAGTCAAGGAACATTCACTTAATAAATTCAACATCATTTAACTAGCCTTAAATTACATTTTTCCTAAATATTTCCTTAAATTTATTTAAACGAGGAATATTCATCAAATTACTTAAATCAAGACCAAGTTATAAATCATATCTTAAATCTCAACTCCAACAAGTTTCAAATCGGTTTAATTAAATAAAGTTCTTTATTGAATACGACTTCAACTAAATTTAAATTATCTTCCCAACCTTAAATTATTCAAATTATTACCAAAATCTATTTTGAAATGTAAACTTAAATATTTAAACATATTATAGGTATTAGATCAATCTTAATTAAAGTAAATATTATTATTAAATCTATATATATATCATTACCATTTATATATAATAATTTTAGAATCAACATTTATTAAAACCATATATTTCTTTCCAAAACCATAGAATTTACTTTCAAAATATTTATATATGGACAAACGGTGTCGG
The DNA here is from genome assembly GCA_030765085.1 of Allium cepa. NCBI lineage: Eukaryota > Viridiplantae > Streptophyta > Magnoliopsida > Asparagales > Amaryllidaceae > Allium > Allium cepa. The sequence continues at coordinate 566,830,939 of CM060928.1, read as the reverse complement.
TATATAATTTTCTAAACTATGGTCGAGTGGTAGGGATATTTATCATTTTAATCCGTAATTTAAATATATACGGGTAGATATCATTTCAACCCGAAATCACAAGTTCAATTCAATGAAAATCGCTTAGGCTTATCATTTCAATTCATAACGATTTTCTCCTATTCTAAAGTCAGTTCAGGTATGTATCATTTCAACCCATAGTGAATTCCATACTAACAGGGAACTTGCAGAGTGATAACAGGTATGATAATAATATAATAGGCATATATCATCAATAATAATATAACATAAACAACAGGATATGGTGTCATATCCCACAGGTGAACAATTTCAGATAATAGCATATATAGCAATGTAAATAACTCTCAGCGATATATTTCAATTGTCGTTTCAATTGAAATCAAATTTAGTAAATACAAGGACGTTAATCGTGAGTGATTTCTCACCTTTCGAGGCTAGAGAGGATTTGACGATGAATCGATTTACGAATCGAAGCACGAATTCCGAATCAAAGCAATATGGCACGAATCGACGATCAAGGCTGATAAATAGGAATCGATGAAACAAATTAGAACTGGATCGATGGAGATAACGGGTATAAGTAAATATATATATAACCATCTATAACTATATACATATGAAATTTATGTTTTAAGTTCAAACACAATAAATTTAATATGCATGCATTTCAAACATATATATTAAAATCAAACTTACTTTTATTAAAAATCAAACATACACTTAAAGTAATATATATTTATTTAAATTAAATAGTTAATCCCAAAATGTACTATATTAATACAAAATTGAAACCCAAGTTGTCATATATATAAATAAAGTATATACACATGTACACTACTATGTTTATACCAAAAAAGCAAAAAATATATTAATATAAGCTGATATATATATATATATATATATATAAACATGTATATATTATAACTACATATACTGAAAGCAAACTGAAACTGTTATATATATTAACCACTTTAAAATTATATATATATATATATATATAATATAAAACTGACATTGTGTACGGTATATACAATATACACTAGCTAAAAAGTAGTACCGCACTATATAAGTATGAAAATTGCAAACCTTATATGCTCAAATAGCATTTATACATAAACAATATACAAGCACATGTACGCTTGTACATATTTATGTACTATATGTGATACACCACAATGCAAAGAAAATTGTACTCACATTATTAATATATAATACATTAAAGATCAACTTCAACCGGTAATTTAAAACCTTGTACATGCCAGTACATTATAACCCAAGAAATGTATACTACATATACACGTGCAGTATATACAAAACTAATTGTAACAAAAAAAGTACATATGATACTACAATTATATTGCTTCAGTAAAGCAAATATGCTAATCTACAACTTCAAATATATCTACAATACAATATATACAAAACGTACATATGATACTATAATTATATTGCTTCAGTAAAGAAAATAGGAGACTATATTATATTGCTTACTTAGTACTATATATATACGAAATTTACTGTAGGCGGTACTAAAATATATATATTTATATATATATTCGGTCGAAACAAGATTTAATGAGACAAATATTTTATCAAAGCTGCACACTTACGTACACAGTAGAAACGAAGGCTGGCCGCTGGTTTGAGCACAGGGGAGTAAGGCACGGAGGTGGCTAGGTTTCGGGGAGGCAAAGGCAGCGGTGCTCGCGCGAAGGTGGAAGTGGGTACGATGTGCTGTTGTGAGGTGGGTCGGTCGGGATGCTTGCTCGGTTGCGGACGTGGGTTGGAATTTGAGACGGACCTCGGCCATTTGGGTGAAGGTGAAAGCATGAGAGGGGAAGGAAGAGATCTGTCGTGCGCTTTGAGGACGTGGCTGAGGTGACAGGTTCGAATACGTGAAGCGTAGGGTTGCCGTGAGTAGGGAAGCATGGCAGCAAGCTTGGTTGAGGAGGCATGAAAGGCCAGGGGAAAAGAGAAGTAGAAACTCTTGAAATGGCAGCTTAAAATATATGGGGAAGATGAAATTCTTTTTGGCTATAGGAAAATATGAAGGGACGTGTGATTTTAAAGGTTGTAAATGAAAGTCAAAGACCAAAACTAACGTGCGAACTGTTATGTATATAAATAAAATGAAACAGTGGAGCGATAGAAATAAAAGGTCAGAAAATAGTAAAACTGAATCTAGAGAATTAATAAAAGCAACGTCCATTCATTTGGACAACCGAAATGTCAGTGAAGAACCAAAAGGCTCAAATGTGAACCGGTACAGTCCGACATTTTGCAGATTCCGCCACGTATGGAACTTCAAACTACAAAATAAAATATACCGTAGAGATCAGCCCGACGAGACGATCAAAACGGTATATAGATATTAGTGGCACAATTAAATTATAAAAATTTGAATTTCTGCTAGCGGAAGAATGCAGTAAAAACGTAGAAAAATAAGATCGACGGTGCTAAAGAATTTCGAATTTGATGAAACAAAATTTAACGTCTCATTTAGAAGATGATTTAGAATTTTTCTGTAGAAAATTATTTCAGGTTTAGATATTAATTTATTATCATCAATTATTAACTGATTTAAATTGAAATAGAATTATACAATAAAATAAACTTCAATATTATTAGATAAAAATTTACTAGTTGCTATGTTTAAATAGACTTATTTCAAATAATAAATTTTTATTTTCAAATTCTGTTGTTTAAAATTTCACAAAATTTCAATTAATTTAATAGAGAAATCACTAAAATTTTGGGTCGTTACACTCTCCCCCACTCAAAACTTTTCATCCCCGAAAAGGTAGAAGGTAGGGGAATAGAACAACCAGAAAGAAAAATAGATTGAAAGACAAGGATAGACAATAATTTTTTTAAAACTATATAAATTTCACATTAAGTTACTTAATATTCAATAATTTGGTTTAAACCGTTTATTATATCCATAAATAGTCATTTATAAACTTTGCAAATCAAAATGTTTCCATTTATATGTTATTGAAACAATAAATCCATAATTCATAAATTTATTAATTTTATCTAAAATTCCTTTCAGATATTATTAATAAATCAATAATTATTTACTTTAAATATGTTTTTATTTAATTAATACTTCTAAAATATTAATAATTTTTTCTATTTAAACCATGTAGTATATAAATAAACAATATTTTAAACATTATATTCAACTGGAAAAGAAGGTAGATTCAAAAACAGAATATAGGTGAATAAATAAAGCTGAGCAGATACGGTAGACTCAAAATAATAGTATCGGGCACAAATAGTTAATTCAAACCATAAAATTTCAATTTCAAATATTAATATAAAATTTCTATGTTGGTAATACTTTTATAATAAAATATTTTTATATCAAGTTTATCCTCGTTCTTGCAGGCTCTGGCCATGCGTTGATCAGGCGCAAAGCTAGAATTCTTTAAGTACTTAGTAGACGTGTTTCAACACCCAGTGAAAATACTTGAAATCCTTCAAAACCGATATGGAAAGTACAATCCAAATAAATCACTTTGATCACAGATACATAATGGTTACGCCTAGATCCCCCAGGAAATATCCGTACCTTTAGGCAATCACTGCCTTGCGAATTACGCCATGATAACCAAAACCCGTGGACCACATGATACATAACAGTGGTTACGCCTGGATCCCCTAGGAAACATCCATACCCTTTAAGCAATCTTTGCCTTGCGGATTATGCCACGACAACAAAAGCGGTAGACCGCAGGATACATAACAATGGTTACGCCTGGATCCCCCAGGAGACATCCATACCCTTTAAGCAATCTCTGCCTTGCGAACCATGGTAGGACACTCGAGTATCACATTCGAAAAACCAAAATCAGAGAGAATAATATCGATAGAATGAATCCACAATGTGGCCACATAGCAGATATCAAGCAAAAGGCACTTTCCATATCTTTACTTCGAAAATATGTATCACGCAGTACCTTTTCAAATCACTTCCAAATATCATATTTATATTAAGCCCATTTTATATAAGATTCCATTTTCAAATCGAATACTTTCCAAAATCAATAGTATATCAAATCATACTTATATAGATTTCGATTATATAAGATTTCGCTTTACCAATTGAGTACCTTTCCAAATCAACATTTTTCAAATCAACATTTTTCAAATCAACTTCATACTTATACAAATCCATTTTATATAAGTTCAACAACTCCTAAATCAAGCATTTAGTAGAATAGTGTTCTCAATTTCAATTCGTTTCAGTATCAGTACAGTTTCAAAATCATATACGATTTCACCGAATTATTTCTTCCAAATTTAATATCTTCAGCTCCAAAGTTTCCAAAATAATGGGCTTAGAAAATAATCCTAGTTTCCAAATCACATTATTTACGTCAGACGGATTCATTTCCAAAATCATCATATAAATACTCGGTTTTAATTTCCAATCTAATTTCGAAACCAAATATTTTTCTCAAAATTAATTATACCCAAAATGATTACTAAGTTTAAAACCATCCCTTTAAAACCTTTAAACTATTTATTTCTATTTGAAAAATCCACTTTACCTTTTGCAAATTATTTAAAACTAATTTTATTCAAACATTTCATATTATTATAATTCAAAATAGTCTTATTCATTTACTTAACAAACAGTTTTCAAACTTATTTATATCAATTTTCTTCATACTTAACATTCAAAACTAAACTTATATACTTTATCAAATAATTTGTACTTTTCGAAATTACCTAGCTTTAAAATCTAAACCTTGATTTGGAAGTGTTCGAGCATCGAAAATATTTGGAGAAATCAAATTTCATTCCAAGAGTTGGAAATCAACAACAAATCAGTAAATCAATTTCAAAAGATAGGGTTATTCCAAATCAAATCCGAGACTCGAGGACTGAACACCAGACTCGCTTCAAATCATTACAAATATATATACATCTATCTTTCGAATATCATATCATACTTTAAAATTTGGAATCAAAATTGGTTTCACAAAATCACTCGTATAGCAAGGCTACTAGAGTGACCTCTCCCTCACTTTGAAACTCGAAAATCAATGCCGATGATGCATGCACTCATCACCGAAATTATTTTCCAGCGACGTAAGTGAGTTCTGAATTTCTATTTTCTTGAAAACTTCTTTGATATTTCTTCGAAATCACTGTAATTCATTTAAAGTCATTTGAAACATTTCTTATTTGGAAAATACCTTTAAATCATAATAATATATATTTTCCAGAATCTTAAAACCAATTTCAAAACACCGGAGTTCAATTCCTCGAAATTCAAATTCAAAACCCTTTAGTTACAAATCATTTATATATAAATCCATTTCTTGTATAATCTTCAAAATTTCAAATCCTTTCGAAACTTATATATATATATATAATAAACAGTTCTTATTTATTTTATATATAGGTATATTATCCTTATCAAAGACATTTTCACTTTTATATATAGAATAAAATCATAGTTATTAAAATATGAAATTTTGATATATAAAACAATTTCTAAAATACAAACAAACCTGGTTTTTCGTAGGCTAATTCAAGGATGGATTTCAAAACAAAGATAGCAGCATCAGAACCGAGGGTAAGAACTCTTTGGTGAATCGATGCCAATTGTAAAGGAGTTTCACCCCTTTACAAATCATTCAAAGATTGGCGGGATTGCCTATTCTTATAGAGATCATTCAATGTGGAGTAATGGGATACTCCGGAATCAAGAAATACGAATAGGGAGAGAAGATAATGGATTTTGGAATCGCAGGGAACGTTCCAAAGTCCAAAGGAGAACAAAATCAAAGAGGAAGAAATTCAAGCTCGAACGAAAGTGATTCTGCAAATAAATTTACTATATATACTAAATTTTCCTAGAGCCAAAGCTCTGATAACAACTGTAACGACCTGGTATTTTCAACCATTCGCATCCACACACGTCGGACTTGAATTGCTCAAAATATCAGATTGTTAATTTTAAATTTGGCAAAGCTCAGCATATGCAGTAAATAAATCAACCACAGAATCACAGACACAGAGTAATATAAAATAATGCAGTGGAATAGATAAATAGTAGTTCATGAAGCTACTATATAAGAATTAGAGTTAGAAATAAAATACAACAAAATATCTCAAATATGGTGAAGTCGCTAGTACGAACAGATGACTTCTCTGAACCAATCAACTGGAAAGCTGAGAGCTGAATCGATAGTCGGATCTCCAAGCGAAGCTCCAAACTCCAAAGGTGAGTCAAATGTTGAATCATTCAGTCTGACCCGAGCGTAAAGCAAAACACAAAACACTTGAGTTAGGATTAACATTCTTATATCAATAAATCCGACTCAAGTGAAATATCAACTGAAATACAAGTAACTTAAAGGATGTTGGGATAACCATCCTCTAAGTATCCGTGGAATTATTTACAATGTAGAAATATAAGCTATCAACAACCAACCATCATTACAACATCGCGGTCTAATCAAAATATTTTATACTTCAAACCCAAAGTATCATTTCCATTTCAATTATATATATATATATATATATTTCCTCAATTTCAAAAAAATTGATTCAAATCAACTCACGTTCCAAATTCCAATTTAATTAAATCTAAATTTTTTCCATTTTAATTCAATTCAGTTTCTAAATAAAAAATTCAAACTATATTGATTCCAATTACAGATCTGAATTACAAAATAAACCATTTAAATTCCAATATATTTCAAAGCTTTAACATTCAACATTTTCAGAGTTAAATTTAATAGTCTCATATAGATCTTAATTCAACTTCCTTATTATTTAGTCAGGGAACATTCACTTAATAAATTCAGCATCATTTAATTTTCAAAATATTTCCTTAAATTTATTTAAACGAGGAATATTCACTAAATTATTTAAATCAAGACCAAGTTATAAATCATATCTTAAATCTCAATTCCAATATGTTTCAAATCAGTTTATTAAATAAAGTTCTTTATTAAATACGACTTCAACTAAATTCAAATTATCTTCCCAACCTTAAATTATTCAAATTATTACCAAAATCTATTTCGAAATATAAATTTAAATACTTAAACATGTTGTAGGTATTAGATCAATCTTAATTAAACTAAATATTATTATTAAATCTATATATATCATTACCATTTATATATAATAATTTAAGAATCGACATTTATTAAAACCATATATTTCTTTCCAAAATCATAGAATTTATTTTCGAATTATTTTTATATGGACCAACGGTGTCTGTATATAATTTCCTAAACTATGGTCAAGCGGTATGGATATTTATCATTTCAATCCGTAATTTAAATATATACGGGTAGATAACATTTCAACCCGAAATCCCAAGTTCAATTCAATGAAATCGCTTAGGTTTATCATTTCAACCCATAACGATTTTCTCCTATTCTAAAGTCCGTTCGGGTATGTATCATTTCAACCCATAGTGAATTCTATACTAACAGGGAAATTGCATAGTGATAACAGGTATGATAATAATATAATAGGCATGTATCATCAATAACAATATAATATAAACAACAGGATATGGTGTCATATCCCACAGGTGAACAATTTCAGATAATAGCATATATAGCAATGTAAATAACTATCAGTGGTATATTTCAATTGTCATTTCAATTGAAATCAAATTTAATAAATACAAGGACGTTAATCGTGAGTGATTTCTCACCTTTCGAGCCTAGAGAGGATTTGACGATGATATTGAGTTACGAATCAAAGCACGAATTCTGAATCAAAGCAATATGGCACAAATCGACGATCAAGGCTGATAAATAAGAATCGATGAAACAAATTAGAACTAGGTCGATGGAGATAACATGTATAAATAAATATATATAATCATCTATAACTATATACATATGAAATTTATATTTTAAGTTCAAACACAATAAATTTAATTTGCATGCGTTTCAAACATATGTATTAAAATCAAACTAACTTTTATTAAAAAAAACATACACTTAAAATAATATATGTTTGTTTAAATTAAATAGTTAATCCCAAAAAGTACTATATCAATATAAAATTGAAACCCAAATTCTCATATATATAAACAAAGTATATACACATGTACAATACTATGATTATACCCAAAAGCAAAATATATATTAATATAAGCTGATATATATAAACTTGTATATATTATAACTACATATATTGAAAGTAAACTGAAACTGTTATATATATTAACCACTTTAAAACTTACTTATATATATATATAATATATAACTAACATTATGTACGGTATATACAATATACACTAGCTAAAAAGTAATACCGTACCATATAAGTATGAAACTGCAAACCTTATATGCTCAAACCATATTTATATATAAACAATGTACAAGCACACACACGCTTGTACTATATGCGATACACCGCAATGCGAAGAAAATTGTACTCACATTATTAATATATAATACATTAAAGATCAACTTCAACAGGTAATTTAAAACCTTGTACATGCTTGTACATTATAACCCAAGAAATATATACTACGTACACATGCGCAGTATATACAAAACTAATCGTAATAAAAAAAATGTACATATAATACTATAATTATATTGCTTCGGTAAAGCAAATATGCTAATCTACAACTTCAAATATATCTACAATACAATATATACAAAACGTACATATGATACTCTAATTATATTGCTTCAGTAAAGCAAATAGGAGACTATATTATATTGCTTACTTAGTACTATATATATACGAAATTTACTGTAGGCTGTACTAAAATATATATATTTATATATATTCGGTCAAAACAAGATTTAATGAGATAAATATTTTATCAAAGCCGCACACTTACTTACACAGTAGAAATGAAGTGTAACGACCCGTAAATTTTGATAGATAAATTGGTTAATTTAATTAGATTTTATAATTAAATAGTAGTTGTTGTGAAGGATAAACATACAAGTACTATAAAGGGGTATGATGGTGATAGATTTTTGTCGTTACCAGTAATTTACCAATTTAAAATTTAAAAGTAATTAAAGGTTACTTTAATGATAATTAATATAATAACGGAAAGGTGAATGTAAATTGAATAGAAATGTAAGTTTATTTATAAGGCAGTAATTGATGAATAAAAAGTTTGAAACCAAGTAAATAAATTTATGGAGAACATTTAATAGTAATTAATGTATATATTAGGCAGTTGACAATTTATGGATTTGTTAAGATTGCAAAGTTATAATTGATTGTAAATAGGAATATTTGGTAATCAATTAAAATAAGAAAAATAAATGTAAATATTGAATTAATCAATGAATTAATAAGGAATAAATAGTGATTAAATAAGATTAATGTTCTGTATGTAATTGTTGGAAATAATAACTAGACTGAATTGCAACAGTATAAATGTAAGTTAACTGTTAATAACTTGGATGCAATTCGAATAAGTGAAACAATGTAAATGTTATGACTTGGTTACAAAATTTATATACGGAAGTGGATGTAAATATGAATTAATTAATGTGTGCATTATTTATGATGGGATATAAAAGGTAAATTAATACTTTAAAAAGGATGACTTACTAATAAAATAATATATAATAATTGGAAAGCAAATTAAGTATGAATGTGAGAAAATTGGCAATAGTAACTTTAATCATTTACCCATTCATTTAATTCACTGAATTAGATCTAAATCAAATTACAACATTTGGTTATTCATAATAGCGTATAATGGAAGTTTAACGTTAATGGTAATTTTGCGCAACCACTATTAATTGAAACATATTGCAATAAATGGAATTAAATATAACGTTAGTGTGGATTTAAGGTAATATGTGGTAATAATGTTGTTGTGGTTTATGAATGAATTGATAAAAAAAATTAAGGTAGTGTTGTTAAACTAAGTTGACTATAAACAAGTTGAATGAAATCCCAATAAAGGAGGTAATGCAAACATTATTTGGGCGAAGATTTCAATACTTGTGGAAGTTATAGTTAATACACAATAAAGAAAGTAAGTTGAGTATATTTATGTAGTATAATGCAAAAACTAGCATTAACTATGTTATTTGAATTTTTGGATGGGGTATAAAGATTGTAATCAAATAAAAACAATTTTATTAGAATAAACATTCAATGATTGGAGTAATTGCAATCAATTGAAATTAAATATTTAAATATTACGTAAACATTAATTTAGATGAAATTGAAGATATTTATGTAATAAAGTATGAATCTGGTGTTAAGTTTATTTATAAAATGGCAGTTGGTTGAATAAAAAGGAATGCAAAATAAAGTTTTGTCAATATATTGGAATTCCATATACGATAATTGGATTGATTGCAAATGAATGAAATTTAATATTTAATTATTTTGTTAATAGAAATTAAGTTGAGATTGGAGAATATTGATGTTATAGATCTTGAGTCTGATGTTACTTTCAATCATTTGACATCAATAAATTGAATGATAGAATGAAAGTAAATTAATTGGAATTATTGTATATTAAATTTATAATTTCTGAATGTAAGTAAAAATAAAATCTAACGCTGAAATTGATGAATGAATCAACGTTAAATTGACATATAAATTGGTTTAAAATTTGCGTAAATGATTAAGAAATTTAAAAGAGTAAAATTTGTCAATTTTAGAATTGAAATTTAAAATTTGATTTAATTAATCAATTATTAATTTATCTAATTAATGTAAAAATAGCTATTTTGACCGCTGACTCGGATTTTGACGAAACCAGTTTCATCGGATCTGTAACGGTGAATTATTATAGGGTTTCAAGTTTTGCAGCGATCAGACTTGTCGTTTGATCATACGGACTTGAAACGCCTTGAAATCGATTTAATTGAAATCAATTTGAAAATATTTATTTTAGCATAACTTCTTCATACGATGGAATATGGATGTGAAACCTGTTCCATCGCGTTTAAAATACATTAAAACATCTATTTTGATATATGGGTTGACCCAACTTAGTTCCGGAGTCAGAACGGGCTTTTCGGGCCATTTATCGTTCAACGCGTTTATAAATCGTGCTCATCTATTCTATTTCAACCCTACCTATAAATACCCATTTATGGACCATAGTCTACTCCTATTTCTCATTCGTCTATATGTATATTTCAACTGTCTCTCCTCCCCAATGGCAGACAAACGAATTCTAGATGCAAACACAAATCAAATTCGAATCCAAAGCAAAATTTTCAAACTCCTCAGAAAAATTTGAAAAAATATATATCGAAGATCTCAATGATACGAACCTATGTCTGGTGTTCGTTCTTCAAGGCAGTGACCGGATCGATCAGAAATCGCGGTCAAATTGGAATTGGGCGTTTTTGATTGGGGTGACTATAGGCAAATCAGTTTCTGGGTTTGATGGGGATCAGGGAGCGGAGGCTAATGGTGGTGGTCGCCAGTGCTATTTCAATCAATGGCAGCGAGAATTCGCGAATTAGGGTTTGAAAACCATAGTACATCGGCGGCGGCCGCTTGCACAGGGGAAGGCCGGAGTTCGGCAACGCGTGGAGGGATGTTTCATCGAGGCTGGGTGTGACGACCCAGAATTTTTAAATTGATTTTAATATTTAAAAAGTAAAATTTTACCTTAATTCGAATATCACTAATTATGGATAATTAAATTATTGAATTAAATAATTGAAATTGGGTAAAATATGAAATCTGGAATTTTAAGCCTGTTAAAAATAATTTGAAGGCTTATAAAATTTATATTGATAGTGTTGAGAAAAATAAAAGTTTTAAAATCAAATCTAACACTGATTTGTTCAGTTTTAAAATTTAATAGTTTAAATTGAATTTAAAAATAGCCTTCCGAGGCACAGTCTCGGAATCCGATGAAGCCAGTTCCATTGGGTCCGTAATATGGAGTTATTATCGGATTTCTAATTTCGTAGCTTTCGGAATTAACATGTGATCGTACGAGGTATAAACGCATAGACGATAATTATCGATCTAATTTAAATATTTTTATCTGAAGGAAGTTCAAATCACAACCGACTTCCTTTCATACCCGTGTTCCCTCTTTTAACAACAACACGCAAACATTCCCTCCATCAACTTTATATCAGCCGAAAAGAAAATATAATGGCCGGATCAAAATCAAATCTTCATAAAAAAGAGAGAGAGAGAGAGATGGGGCTGTCCACTTCATATGTTAGTTGATTCATCAGCAAATTGTATGGACAGAAGCCCTTCGCTCAAAAGGATAATCGAAAAAGGAAGGGGGCGAGTTTCACTACATCGATTCGATTTGAAATCGCCTCTGAATCGAGCCACGTTCTTATCGAACTCGCGAATTCGTTCGAAATTGAATTATAAAGGGAAGTCGCCGCGTGATCTTCGACGGCAGCTAGATCGGCTCGAATCGCCCGGGAGGCATGCCACGTTCTTCGTTCAAGCTTGAGTGGAATCTGGGTCACGAAGTGGTACCACGGTGACAAGGGTGAGCCTGGCGATTCGGCGGCGTCGTATGATCAAGCTGAGCCTAGGGTTGATTGATCGTGTTTCCTGTTCAAGCTAGGATTTGGGAAGCAAGGTATTCGAATTTTATTTCTTTCAATTAATTCTGATTTAATGCTCATATAGATGGAAGATATATATATGGTTTAAACGGAAAATAAAATATAAAGTAACATTCTGCTCATATAGATGTAACAGTAAGATATTTATATAGTTGCTTTTTATTCTTCATGTTTTAATTTAAATTTAATAACTTATGAATGTTACAGAAAACAAAAGAAGGAATAATAAGATATTTTATAGTGAGAAATATGTAACAATTCTGTTTTTAATTTGATATATAGGTTGAGGGGAATTTTATTTATTTAGAGTTTAATGTGTGTGTGTGTGTGAGATTTTGAAAAAAAATAGGGATTTTTAATGTTGTGGGATTTATATAAAAATTCGATTTTTAAATCTATATAGATTATTTTGAGAATATATGTGGTTTCATAAAAATAAATATACATGCTTTAAACTTATCATTTAATTTTAAAATAATGTAAGGTGATTTAAATCATTAGTTAAATTTAATTATTAGTTAAAACAAAATTATAGGTTTAGATTAAATTAATAAATGGAAATTTATTGTTCGATTAGTTTGAATATTAATAAAATCACATAATATTTATTCAAGGTTTGAAATCGTGAAGAGAACAAGCTGGGTTGGATCAGATTTGTATATTAAAATCAAAGGTGAGTTAATCTCACTCAGTTAATTTAAATTTAAATTTAATTGATTAAATTTAAATAATTGATTGAATGGTTGAGTTTGATTTATGTGCTATAGTATGGTAATTTTGAAATTGGCATATTATATTGTGCTAACATATGTGGATGCAGGGAAAACAGGTTGGAGGGATCCAACTGGACCCCTCAACATTTATTATTTAATAATTGTCTGTTGCGATTACTTGATATTCTATGATGAATATATTTGAAATATTGAATGTTATGATTTGATTGGATATATTTGGGCATAATGAATTACCCAAAAATTTATAAATTGGATTTTGGGAAGAAAATAAAGGAAGTAAATTTGTAAACGAAATAATCTTAGAGAATTTAATAAATTAAGAATGAATAGAGAAAGAAAGTGAAGTATGTTAAATACTAACAAATAACTTCGAGTATGGAAAGAGAACGATTTGAATAAACAGTTATTAATGAATTGTAAAATTATGTGATATTAATTTAAATAAATAAAGAATTATTTTAAAACTTAAAGCTTTAAATTTTATTTAAAGGAACAAGAAGCAAATTGAGAAATCTAAATCGGTATTTCAATTAAAAAGTAATTTAAATCATAATTAAGGAATAAAATCTGAAATTAAAGGATTTTTGGATAAATGAAATAAACTGGAAATCAATTTCGAAATTGATTTAAGCATTTGAAATTGGATATTTGGAAGAATAAATTCAAGGTGGGAATTTATTAAAGGAATGAGAAAGATTGTTTAAAAATAAATAGTGATTTATTTTTAAAAGGTTGTGAAGAGAAGTATATTTCTCTGGATAGCCAAATACGTTTTCAAAGTAAGTTTAGGAATAAAATAAAGGTTTTAATGTTGTTTTACAAAGTATGTTCTTGGAAGTTTATTATTTCAAATTTTTAAATTCTAAAGTAAATATTTGTTTAAAATTTATTACCGCGGTAATAATTTATAAAGAGTGACTTAGTAATTCTGTTTTAAAGGTAAAAACCTAGTTTATATTTATAAAGTAACCTTATTTTCAAATATACATATAGTATATATATATTTTTAATCAATTATTGAAGTAGTTTTAATTTAGATATTTTAAAACAAATTCTAAAGTAAGTAATTTGTTAATCTATTATCGTAATAGTTATTTAAAGAATGATTTGGTATTTTGTTTAAAGAAGAAATCTAATGTATATTTATAAGGTAACCTTATTTTAGTTATTTCTAGAGTATTATTTTAAATTAAGTACTAAAGTAATTTTTCTATATTAAATGTTAAATATATTTTACAATAACGTGTTTTTAAATTATTTTAAAAACCTAAAGTTTTATGCTTGGTGATTCCAGTGGAAATAGAAATACTTGGAATTTATTCTGAGAAAGGCAGATAGTTTTGAAAACTGTTTTCAAGGAGTTTGAAAAGTGAAATTATACCTTGTGAAGATATTTTTGAGATAAATAAATATTTTGGAAAATTATTTATTGTGTGATGGATGTTGTGAATATTAATTGATAGTTAAATCACCGACTATCAATATTGGCCAAATGCATTGATCGTTTCGAAGAGACCGGGATCAAGATTTATTTCTCGAAACCACTTCGATCCGGTTGTACGTTTTCGTGAAAAACGATTTTGGATTCGAAGATGGAGCAGTGAAGTGCAAGGGCTAGTCGCTACTAATCCTGAGGATATTTCCAAAATGGATGTAGTAGGAATAGTGCCTTCGGTTCCGTTCGAACCCGGGATGGACTTGTATGGATGAATGCTTGCGAAACATCGTCAGGTGGACGATGGGCATTCTAAGGGATATGTTCTAAAAAGGTAACGCTTAGTCTCAAGCCTCATAAAATGGGAATGACTGAAAATCAAGGGATATGCAGCAATGCTAGGTGGGTAGCACCCAAGCAGGGTGAGGTCATTCCTGTCTAGATGTCCCTTTTTATTTCGGCTTAGTGGGCGGTTGTTGATCCCAACCGCGGGTGATCTCACTCGGGATTAACCAGTAAGGGGTAGTCCTGGTCTTGTGTTGCAGAGGAGCGGACGTACTCCTCGGTACGGTGATCTAGACCCCGTACTGTGACAGGTGGCACCCCTGTGCCTAGTCATTAGTTGGAAATCCATTCTCCCTATGAGCCTTGTACGAGTTTTATTTGTATTACCCACTCTATGGCTAGTATCTGGAATTTAATAATGTAACAATTTCGGCTATTTTATAAGTATTTGTATATAGACCCTATTATAATATCAGAGGATTTCTATAAAAATTGCTTTAGCTATCGTAAGGTAAAAACCCGACATGTTTATTTGTGGCGTGGTCTTACGAGATACTTTTGTTTTCAAAGGATTTTTGAAACTTTAATAATCAATTGGGTGTGATTTTCTCACGCTGGTATTCCAGACTGACTCGGGTGTTATTTAACTGTAATACTCAGGTCAGACCAAGTATTATAGGATACAGGACATGTTGCTGTGGAGCGTAGGAGACGAGCAGGATGACGATACGTACTTTCGTACTTGTTTATATATACATATTCCGCTATGTTGAGTTGTTGTGTATCCATTTGTATGATATTGATGTTGAGCTGTGATTGATGTACTCTGATGATGTAATATATGAACAGATATATTTGAATTGAGTAAAGATTATTTATTATCTATTATATTTTATTCCGCTGCGATGGTTAGATTCTGTTGTTGTTTTCTATTTTCTTCTTCTACCTCTTCTTCTTTAACCCAAAATGGTTCGTATTTCTGTGCAACTTGAGTTGAATGATGTAGAATAGTGTTGACTAAAGGGGTACGGATTAGCGGGCTGTTACATTTGGTATCAGAGCTTAGGTTGGAGATAACCTTGGCTCTGGTGGGAATTACTCATTTAAAATAGAGTCCGTAGCACTCTAGAATGAGTTTGAGCGTATTAATAGATACGAGTGCGTATTTGTTAGTGAATATAAATTATTTTAATATTGTGTTGATTGGTTTATTGAGTGGTATATGAACCTTCGTAGGCACATTCTGGACAACTGTATCGAAGGGATCTCTAAACACTTGAATAGAACAATCGACACGGTATTGTTTTAAATGAGGGTGAATGAAATAATTTTACCCAAAATATATATTGATATAAAGAAAAGTTTTTCTAAACTATTTAGCTAATATATGGTTGCTTGGATGTTAGAAATGATAATATTAAATTATTATCATCGTTGTGTAAAAATTTAACTAGAAATTGAAAATATAACCAAGGTTTAAAGGAATAAATTCATCATAAAATGAAATTTATAAATATGAATTATGAATGTAAATTATAAATTTAAATATAATCAAATAAGAATTTATATGGGCATAAAATATACAAATGAATCATAGTTAAAATTGATTTAAGCAGGATTTGAAAATTTAAATCCCAGAGATTTTCGAAGTATTTTGAAGATAAATAATAGCATTAATATTTTGGGGGCATTTCTGAAAAGAATTTGTTTTAAATGTATTTTGAAAGTTAAATAGCATTGAAATCACTTGGATTATTGGAAAATAATTCTGATGATGACGGCCGCATCATCAGTATTCATTTTCGAATTTCTAAGTGACAAATTGCTGCCAAAAATTGATTTGTTCAGAAAAGTTAGTTGTTTTTGAAAATCTCAAAAGAAGTTTGTTGGGAATAAAACCAGGATCGGTTTAAATTTTGAGAAATATGATTTGAGATGTTGGAGATTTCAAAATAATTTGAAACTAAAAGTCGGGTGTTTAAATATCCTGATGACATAGTTGTAAGCTTATAAATTGAGATGATTTTTAAATCAGGAAGGGAATATAAGCTTTGAATGTTGGAATTTAAATTTAAAGAGAAAAGTTAAAAATGAAATTAACTTGGATGGTAAATAAAAATTTGACTGGATTGAAATTAATTGGATAGGCTGAAAATAATATCCAGTTGTATTCGAATCAAGTTGAAATCGAATTGAGTTAAATAAAACTGAGTTAAAATAAAATTGAATTGGAATAAAAATTCAATTGAGTTATTGAATGTAATTAGATTCTTACCTGAATAAATGAAAAATAAGATGGGTAAGGATCGAATTGAAATAAATAAGTGTAAAACTCGAGTTAAAAATAAAAGATGATTCAAGCCTAGAACGAATGCGATAGTATAAAATAATAAGTTGTGAACTATAAAATTGAAAATGGAATACAAAACCCAAAATTAATATTTTGATGAATTGGAAAATGAAAGGAAAATCCAAACTTGAATTATTAAATGAATTGAACTAAGAAATTAAAATTTAATTTGGAGAGTTAACAAATTAAATATAATTGAAATGTATCGAATAAAAATATAAATGGATTAAAATAGTAATGGTAGGAGTTGCAAATAAAATTCAACTAAGTGGAAATAAATTGGAAATGGCTATGTAATCAATTGAATGAGTTGAATCTGGAAAGTTAAATTTTATAATAACTAATCAAATGAAATTGTAGATTTAATATGAGATTTGGTTGAGATAGAATTAAGTTGAATAGAAAGAAAAACAATTTTACTTGTAAGATGAAATGAGCTTAAGTATAAAATTAAAGTAAATTGACTTAAGCTAAATAGATGAGGGGGTTGAATTGAATTCAACTTAAACTAAGTTTAATGATATTGGGTTGGATTTAAAACCAAGTGAAAATAAATTTGAATCGAATTAAAATTCGGTGAGTTACAGATAATATTTAATGGAATGAAATTCTTAAATAAATAATTGTAGACCATTTAAATTGTTAAGGGATTGAAATAACTTGGAGTCAATAAGAAGAATAGAATGGTTTTAAATGAAATGCAAATGAATAGATCATGAATAAAATTGAAATGGTTATTGAATGAAATAGCTTAGATTGTATTCGAGCGAAATAAAATGGTTTGGAATAAACAAATATGGAATGGAATGTAAATGAATGGATTGTGAATAAAATTGAAATGGAATGTGTCGAGCTAAATAAATGATAGTGAATGAATTAAAATAAAAGGGAAATTTAATTGGTAATAAAGATGAACCTAAGTTGTTAATGGATTTTGAATGAACTAGTTTGGTTAATAGAATGGAATGTAAGTGAATGGATTCAAATCTGAAATGCAATGAAAATGAGAATATATGGATTGTGAATAAATTTAAAAATGGAATAGAATTAAGTATAAATTGAGTTGAAATCCATTTAAATTGGTTATAAAACATAAATACTTGTTTATTCACATAAATCTCGTCAAATTTGCATAGAATTAATTGCCATTTGATGTAAATGGAAGTAATTTAAATTCTATGAATTGATAGAAGTAAAATAAATTGATCTTGAGAGCAATTGAATTAAATATGAGTTCGGTTTGCCTAAAAAATAAATTAATTGTAAGCGATTGAGTTTGAAATCATTCAAATTGATGAAGTTGTATACGAATGGATTGAAAACCATTCAAATTGAATGAAAAAGGATATGAATAAGTTGAAACAGTTGAATTAGCATGGAAACTATATAAATTACTTACGAAAAAAATGTTTGTTGTGAATTTCTTTTAGAATTCATATGTTTTAACTATTGCAAATAAGTGATATGCTATTAAACTTCATATATTTAGCACTTACATGTTTAAATTGAGTAAGTACAGGTACATGGAAGCCGTGTGGCTGGATTTTGGACACGCTAACTGCTAAATAAATAAGCTATTTGCTTAAAATGCTAAATAAGGTACGCCTACGCAATAAAAATAGGAAATATGAACTGTTTTTGATTTTTCCGACCGTGTGGGTCGTTGTATATATATTTATATCTTTTGTCAAATTGCAAAAGCTCCTCCGTACAAAGAAGACTCTGCCAAAAAATTTCAGAAATTTTGGGAGTTAGAAATTTTTTGAAATTTTTTGGAAAATTTTGTTAACGACAAAACGATTTCAAACTGGAAATTGAAATAAGTTAGTAAATGAAACTAATTTAAAATAATGACATGAATCGGTATAAATGAAAAAAATTAATTAAAATTCAAAATTTAGAGTTGATGATAAATTGAATTCATATGGAAATGAAAGAACCGATTTGAATAGAAGTAGATATAAACTAAAGTGGTGAAGCGAAAATAAATAAAGAGGCTTATAAAATTCTTATACTAAACTTAAGAAAGGAATGGTGAATTCTTAATTGGAAATTGATATTAGAAATATATTTTAAGTTAATATTTGAATGAATAAATATTGACATTTTGTAAGGAAGTCGATAAAATGTTTCTGGAATGTTGTGATTGGATATTATTGCTAAGTAAGATATGCAGGTATTATAAAGAGAAGAGAGAATTGATTTTGATTTCAGAAAGATAAATTTGAAATGCTCGACAAAAAGGTATGTGTTTAAATTTCTGTGAAATTTGATTGGGTTTTTGGATTTAGGCACTTGGCCTTTTGTTTTCTTTTGGAATTTGGGAGGCCGTAGGGCCATTTTGTAGTTGTACCGAGCTAGCCGCGCAAAGGAGACGCTGCCAAAAAATTTCGAAAATTTAGAGAGGTAGAAAATTTTTGAATTTTTTTTGATAATTCAAAATTTGGTTTTAAATTGAAACTTGAATGATTAAACAAATAAAATAGTTTGGAACTATAGGAGAGTTGAGAAATTAATAAGAATGGTAATGGGTCTTTTATAAAAAGATAGTTGGTTAGATGTTGAATTGTTTGGTTTTGGGGAAAATGTAAATGGGTATTGGACCATTCTTCCTAACTAGTAATTTCGGAGACGAAATTCTTTTAAGGGGGGAGGAATGTGACGACCCGGAATTTTTAAATTGATTTTAGTATTTAAAAGTAAAATTTTACTTGAATTCGAATATCACTAATTATGGATAATTAAATCATTGAATCAAAACTTTGAAATTGAGTAAAATATGAAATCTGGAATTTTAAGCCTGTTAAAAAATAATTTGAAGGCTAATAAAATTTATATTGATAGTGTTGAGAAAAATAAAAATTTTAAAATCAAATTTAACACCGATTTGTTCAATTTTAAAATTTAATAGTTTAAATTGAATTTAAAAATAGCCTTCCGAGGCATAGTCTCGGAATCCGACGAAGCCAGTTCCATTGGGTCCGTAATATTGAGTTATTACCGGATTTCAAATTTCGTAGCTTTCGGAATTAACGTGTGATCGTACGAGGTATAAACGCTTAGATGATAATTGTCGATCTAATTTAAATATTTTTATCCGAAGGAAGTTTAAATCACAGCCGACTTCCTTTCATATCCGTGTTCCCTCTTTTAACAACAGCACGCAAACATTCCCTCCATCAACTTTATATCAGCCGAAAAGAAAATATAATGGCCGGATCAAAATCAAATCTTCATAAAAAAAAGAGAGATATGGGGGTTGTCCACTTCATATTTTGGTTGATTCTTCAGCAAATTGTATAGACCGAAGCCCTTCATTCAAAAGGATAGTCGAAAAAGGGGGGCGAGTTTCACTACATCGATTCGATTTGAAACCGCCTCTGAATCGAGCCACGTTCTTATCGGACTCGCGAATTCGTTCGAAATCGATTTATGAAGGGAAGTCGCCGCGTGATCTTCAACGCCAGCTAGATCGGCTCGAATCGCCTGGGAGGCATGCCACATTCTTCGTTCAAGCTTGAGTGGAATCTGGGTCACGAAGTGGTACCACGGTGACGAGGGTGCGCCTGGCGATTCGACGGCGTCGTAAGATCGAGCTGCGCCTAGGGTTGAGTGATCGTGTTTCCTGTTCAAGCTTGGATTTGGGAAACAAGGTATTCGAATTTTATTTCTTTCAATTAATTCTGATTTAATGCTCATATAGATGGAAGACATATATATATATATATATATATATATATATGGTTCAAACGGAAAATAAAATATAAAGTAACATTCTGCTCATATAGATGTAACAGTAAGATATTTATGCAGTTGCTTTTTATTCTTCATGTTTTAATTTAAATTTAATAACTTATAAATGTTACAGAAAACAAAAGAAGGAATAATAAGATATTTTATAGTGAGAAATATGTAACAATTCTTATTTTAATTTGATATATAGGTTGAGGGGAATTTTATTTATTTTGAGTTTAATGTGTGTGTGTATATATATATGAGATTTTGAAAAAAAAAATAGGGACTTTTAATGTTGCGGGGTTTATATAAAAATTCGGTTTTTAAATCTATATAGATTATTTTGAGAATATATGTGGTTTCAGAAAAATAAATATACATGCTTTAAATTTACCATTTAATTTTAAAATAATGTAAGGTGATTTAAATCATTAGTTAAATTCAATTATTAGTTAAAACAAAATTATAGGTTTAGATCAAATTAATAAATGGCAATTGATTGTTCGATTAGTTTGATTATTAATAAAATCACATAATATTTATTCAAGGTTTGAAATCGTGAAGAGAATAAGCTGGGTTGGATCACATTTGTATATTAAAATCAAAGGTGAGTTAATCTCACTCAGTTAATTTAAATCTAAATTTAAATGATTAAATTTAAATAATTGATCGAATGGTTGAGTTTGATTTATGTGTTATAGTATGGTAATTTTGAAATTGGCATATTATATTGTGCTAACATCTGTGGATGCAGGGAAAACAGGTTGGAGGGATCCAACTGGACCCCTCAACATTTATTATTTAATAATTCTCTGTTTCGGTTACTTGATATTCTATGATGAATATATTTGAAATATTGAGACGACCCGACTTTCCACTCCTGGAAAATCGCATCATCTTTTAAGAAAGAAAGGAATAGAAAAGAGAAAAGAAAGAATAGAAGAAAGAAACAACATCAGAATCTACACATCGGAACGAATAAATTATATTAATAACATAAATATTACATAGTTTACAACCATTATCAGAGTACACAGATATACAACACATACTAGACAGTTATAAACACCTGTCTAGTTATACAACTCAATACAACAACTCAGAGAACACACAGCGGAATACTAGATATATATCTACACGCGGAAGCCTCCTGCTCTATTTCTCCTCCACAATTCGTCAAAGCAAACCTGAATCCTAACCTGAACTCACTTGGCTACTCGTAAAAATTTGAGTACCCAAGAGTTTATGAAAAACAAAAATAAACTTCAGGTCAGACATGGGTCTGTTGTGAGTAATAGGTTAAAGTTGCTTAACTTTAAAAACCTTTTGGAAAGAAAGGTATCACGTAAGACTTCCCACACATAAACATGGAAAAGTTTTTACCTTACGCTAACCAAAACATTTGATAGGAAATCCGATGATATTATAATAGTGTCTAGGGTTTTCAAATAAATATGAAACAGCCGAAATTGTTACATTTATTAAATTCCAGCTACTAGCCACAAAAGTGGGTAATACAATCAAAACCGTTGGCACTTATTGGATTTTGGATTCCATACAATGGCAGGGCTACTGGGGTACCGCCCGTTACAGTACGTGGCCTAGATCAACGTACCGAGGATCACTCCCGACCCCCTGCAACACAAAGCCGAACCCATTCCTTACTGAATAGTTCCAAACAAGACAACCCCGTGGTTGTAGCTAGCAACCACCCACACAGCCGAATATAAAGGGACTTCTAGACAGAGGTAAATCTTGCTCTCCAGTGGGTGCGACCCATGAAGCCTTGCTGCACCTCCCCTGTTTTAGCCATTCCCGGTTGATGAGGCTTGAGGCTACGATTACCTTTATAGGACATATCAATTAGAATGCTCATCGTCCACCTGACGATGTTATGAAAGCATTCGATCCATACAAGTTCGTTCCAGGTTCGAACGAAACCGAAGGCATTATCTCGTTACACTCATTTTGGAATCACCCTCAGAGTTAACGACAATAACCCTTGCACTCTAAACCCCCATCTTGAATCTATAAGAACTAATTTCGTCAACTCATTACGGAATCACCCACAGAGTTATATTGACTCATAGTCCTTACACCTCGAGTCTTCACAAAGCTCCATTTTGATTCACGACCCAACGTTATTTAGAATCAATGTGGTTTTCGGATATCCAAATATGGAAACCCGATCCCGGTCTCATCGAAAACCAAAGCGTGTCTTTTAGTGTCCAAGTTGTTTTAAAGTTTTAAAACAATTTAATACAGTATCTATATACACACAGATAGATAACTCACAATCACAATTGATAATTAACATTATCAAATAACAAGTAATCTACATCATCAATATCAAATAGATATACCATATATTACCATCACAATAAATAACCTATGTTATCATCACAATACAATCAAGCATTCATACCACACAACATATTTATCTCACTACTGAGATCACAAAGCATCCAAGACAATCAAGTTCACCCATTCATACATAAGCAAAGATTTACTCATCATAATATAATTAATTTAAAATGAATTAAATTAACTATCTCTATCACTAATTAATTTAAAATGAATTAAATTAATCACATCATCTATAATTAATTTACAATAAATTAAATTAATTACTATCAATATAAACCTTCCTTACTCAATCATTTAATTGATTGCAATCAATTTATCATTCATTATTAATCACTTTAATTAATCACCCATGATTAATTATCCTTAATTACACTTATGTAATTATCCTTAATTAATTTCACAAAATTAATTATTCCCAACCAAATAGTAATTAACCTTTAATTACTTCAATTAATTAATTAATCACATTAATCCTTAATTAATAAATTAATTAATTACCTTTAATTACTTATCATTGATTAATTAATCATAATTAATCATCTTTAATTACATCATTAATTAAAATAATTAATGATCCTTAATTATTCCTTAAATTAATTACACTAAGTAATTAACTAACTTAATTACTATTGTAAACCAAATTAATCATCCTTTAATTAATTTCTTAATTAATCTTTGATTAATTACTAAATAATTAAACCAAATTATATCATACTTAAACATCTTCACTTAATTACAATCATGTAATTATTAAACAATTACTTAACTAAGTAATTCCCAAATCATTAATTACATAAAGTAATTATTTATAAAACTCAAGTGTTTAAAATTTAATTAAACTTAATTAATTAAAAATAAACAATCACATTAAATTAAATTAATTACATTAAGTAATTAATTTCTTAATTACTTTATCAAGTAATTATACTCAAACCATTCATAATTGATTATTATTAAATTAATTAATCTAATTAATTATAAAAATTAACCATATTAATTAATTGTTAAATAATCTTGGTTAATGACCTTCATTAACCATCCTTTAATTATTTTATAAAGTAATTAACTTAAATTAGTTACAAATTAAATTATCTTTAATTATTCATTAATTAAAGTTAATTATTAAATTAATTAACCTTGATTTTAAAACTTAATTACATAATTAACAATATTCATTCATCATTAATTACTAATCTAATTAATGATCTTAATTACAAATTGATTAATCATTAATCCATTATTAATTCCAAATTCAATTAATTAATTAAATTAATTAATCTTAATTACCTTGTTAATTAATTCTAAACATAAATCTTAATCAAATTTTCAAAAACATAACTTAATTATGTTAGAACAATTTAATTGAAACAAAGAGCCTTCTGAACTACTTTTAAATTTCCATTTTAAATACAAGTTTAAAAGAGAACAAATTTTAAAACTTATCAAAAAAACTTATTTAAAATTTTTGGACAAAACAAAAGTTTGTTAATGGAAGCATAAAATTTTGAAGTTAAATTCATTTCAAAGATTTTTATAACTTAAATTTACATTTAATTTAAAACTTCAATTTTTAAACCTTCTTTAAAATTTAAAACTGAACTTCAAATTTTACTTTTGAATTTCCAGATTTAAATTAACCTTAAATCTATTCATATATTTTAAAACCTCATTATTAAAAAGTTTAAACTATTTTATCAACATGTATAGTTAATTAAGTTAAAGTTTTAAACTTTTATTTCTTTTTTTAAAACTGGAATTTTAATTTGAATCAAAAGTTCAAACTTGAATTTGAATTTTAACCTAAACCTTACTTTAAACAAAACTACAAATATTAAAAAGTTTAAATCCAGATTTTAAAGAAAATAGGTTTTTGAAACCTGAACATTGCAGTGACCGAGAAGAACAAATTTTACTTCGGGTTTCATGCGTGCCTACTTCGAGTTTAATACCTACTTACTTCGAGCAAATCATAATCCTACCCTGCAACATCCAAAACCCTAATATACATCACTAGAACCTCATCGCCGTGCATATGCACGGCGACTCCAGCCCACGTTGATCGCCAAGAACGATCGCTACTCACCAGAATCCCATCCTACAACCCATTACGAACATCCAAATCAAGCTACATCCACGAAGTCAGATTTAACCCCAATTCAAAACCTGTAAAACAGAAAACAGGTTTTATGTCAAAACCTGTCAACGGCGACAGTTCGCCACCCCGACCATCTTGATATCCACCTCTCCAGCCTCGAGCTTCTTCACCCATCAGCAACACAATCACCAATTATCGCCTCACTCGATCCATCCTACACCTCTCACTGTCCCCATTCCTAACCACTATTCAAAACTAGGGTTCAAACAAAAAAATCCCAACTGCAACCAATCAAGCAAATTTTAATTACTTCTTTTATTTTTCTAAGGATCTATGATCCTTACTTAATAACTCAAAAGAAATTTGAGTTTCCACAAATCACAGATTGTAAGAATTTGCACAAATTCATATTTTTGTTCAAGAACAACTTATAAATGAAACATATACCTAAAAATTCCAATACTTGATTAAAAAAACAGTTTCCAGTAAATGCTTTTAGTTTCTGAAACTGGATATAAATATTAATATGATTTGTTTTCGATCAAGATCAACATACAGGGGAGTTACTTATGTTTACAGAGACAACTCCCAGTATTTTAATTCTCCTAAATTTTTTAAATCTAAACTTAAGAAAATAAAGCACATTACTTTATAAGTTGAATTCTAATCTCTGATAAACAAACTCCTTTTTAATATTCTAAAACACAGATATAAATCTCAAATTAAATCAATTTGTAAAAGATTCTTTTAAATAAGGTGTGAATCTACAGCACAATCAACATGCATAAACAATCATAATTTCAACAGACATTTTATAAGCACACAAACATAATTTTTATCTCAAACATTTAATCAAGCAACCTAAATATAGTTTAAGATTTTAAATGTTACTCACCTATTAAATGCAGAGCTTGTTTGATCATTTGAATTTGCAGAAATAAGATATGCAGGCTTGACTCCTTTTGTTTAAAATCTGAGTTGAAATTTGAAAGCTCATGATCCAAACTCTAATTGCTTGCATGCAGAAAGAATGCAGTTGCTAAATTTCCCAAATACATGCAGATGCTATCACTTCCCAGTTTTAAAAACAGAATGCAGAAAAATCAGTGTGCAGGCTTCATTTGATTTTTACAGACTTCATTTGAAATTTGCAGATAAAGGTGGGTTTTATTTTGAAGAGGAAGAATATGTAGATGTTTGAATTTCGATGAATTTGTGAATGCAGATTTGTATACAGATTTTGGATTTGAGGAAATGCAGGTTTGAACAGGGTTTTGATGAATTTGTATATGCAGATTTTTATTAAGGATATGAAAAAAAATGAATTTTGGTCTTCATTTGATTAAGGAAATGAAAATGTAATATGAATGAATGAAGATGCAAGTTTGTACTAGATGTATTTTCAGATTTTAATGAAAGCAAAGAAAAATAAAAACTAAAATTTTACACTTGTCAATTTTACAACACTTGTCAATTTATGTTTAATTTTTAATGTAAAATTTGAACACTTGTTTAATAAATGCATATGAATTTAACACTTGTTTCTCTTTAAGATAACTAGTATTTAAATTTACAAATGTATGTTATATTAGCTTAGTTTTAAATTATTAGTTTATATTTAAATATGGACATAAATTTACAAAAGAAATATGAACAAACTATGTTTATAAATAAACTTGTACATATTAAAGATTAAAACAATTAAACAATTTAAAAATTTATACTTTTGAATTTAAATTCAAACTAAATTCAAAACCAAACAATTTCAAATTAAGTTATAAATAAAAGTTCAATTTGAAATAAAAATTACAAATCTTATTTAAAATTTATTTATAAAGTCAATACAATATTAATATTTCTTTTATAAATCTCTTTTTATTAAATTAAAATCATTTTACAAGAAATTATACTTTTATTAAATAAATAATCCATTTTATTAAGCCATAAAACCTTTTTGTTTGTTTATTCTAAATTTAAAACTCAAGCCAATTTAATTAAAAATATTTAATATTTTTCTTATCAATTTTAAAACCATGTATTTATTTATGAAATAGTTTTAAAAACTCAATACTAATTTAAAACAAAATTTTCAATTTATAATGTATATATTAGGATTTTAAAACATTATTCATTTATTAAATTTAAACCAAAACCATTTATTAAATTTTGAAAAGCTTAAATATTAAATAAAACAAAATTTTCAAAATTGCTACAATTATTAAACTAGAAAAAAATATGCTTTACTTATTAAAATTAAAACCATGCTAATTCTATTTAAAATATAAACAAATTATTTATATTGTAAATAGAAATCATTTTATTATTTTTAAAAGATAAATTAACCAATTTAAATAATTATTGAAGAAGATTATTAAATTTATTTGAATAATTATTAACAGATATCAATATGAATTTAATTTTAACTACAGATTATTAAATTGATATTGTTAAAAATTCCAGGATATTACAAATATTGAATGTTATGATTTGATTGGATATATTTGGGTATAATGAATTACCCAAAAATTTATAAATTGGATTTTGGGAAGAAAATAAAGGAAGTAAATTTGTAAACGAAATAATCTTAGAAATTTAATAAATTGAATGAATTGAGAAAGAAATGGAAGTATGTTAAATATTAATAAATAACTTCGAATATGGAAAGAGAAGGATTTGAATAAACAGTAATTATTGAATTGTAAAATTATGTGATATTAACTTAAATGAATAAAGAATTATTTTAAAACTTAAATCTTTAAATTTAATTTAAAGGAATAAGAAGTAAATTGAGAAATCTAAATTGGTATTTCAATTAAAAAGTAATTTAAATCATAATTAAGGAATAAAATCTGAAATTAAAGGATTTTTGGATAAATGAAATAAATTGGAAATCAATTTGGAAATTGATTTAAGCATTTGAAATTGGATATTTGGAAGAATAAATTCAAGGTGGGAATTTATTAAAGGAATGAGAAAAACTGTTTAAAAATAAATAATGATTTATTTTTAAAAGGTTGTGAAGAGAAGTATATTTCTCTGGATAGCCAAGTACGTTTTCAAAGTAAGTTTAAGAATAAAATAAAGGTTTTAATGTTGTTTTACAAAGTATGTTCTTGGAAGTTTATTATTTCAAATGTTTAAATTCTAAATTAAATATTTATTTAAAATTTATTACCGTAGTAATAATTTATAAAGAGTGACTTAATAATTCTGTTTTAAAGGTAAAAACCTAGTTTATATTTATAAAGTAACCTTATTTTCAAATATACATATTGTATATATATATTTTTAATCAATTATTGAAGTATTTTTAATTTAAATATTTTAAAGAAAATTCTAAAGTAAGTTATTTGTTAATCTATTATTGTAATAGTTATTTAAAGAATGATTTGGTATTTTGTTTAAAGAAGAAATCTAATGTATATTTATAAGGTAACCTTATTTTAGTTATTTCTAGAGTATTATTTTAAATTAAGTACTAAAGTAATTTTTCTATATTAAATGTTAAAAATATTTTACAATAACGTGTTTTTAAATTATTTTAAAAACCTAAAGTTTTGTGCTTGGTGATTCCAGTGGAAATAGAAATACTTGGAATTTATTCTGAGAAAGGCAGATAGTTTTGAAAACTGTTTTCAAGGAGTTTGAAAAGTGAAATTATACCTTGTGAAGATATTTTTGAGATAAATAAATGATTTGGAAAATTATTTATTGTGTGATGGATGTTGTGAACATTAATTGATAGTTATATCACCGACTATCAATATTGGCCAAATGCGTTGATCGTTTCGAAGAGACTGGGATAAAGATTTATTTCTCGAAAGCCACTTCGATCCGGTTGTACGTTTTCGTGAAAATCAATTTTGGATTCGAAGATGGAGCAATGAAGTGCAAGGGCTAGTCGCTACTAATCCTGAGGATATTTCCAAAATGGATGTAGTAGGAATAGTGCCTTCGGTTCCTTTTGAAC
This sequence comes from Allium cepa, assembly GCA_030765085.1. Taxonomy (NCBI): domain Eukaryota; kingdom Viridiplantae; phylum Streptophyta; class Magnoliopsida; order Asparagales; family Amaryllidaceae; genus Allium; species Allium cepa. The sequence goes on along the minus strand of CM060928.1, from coordinate 566,801,405 downwards.
CCGGGACGGACTTGTATGGATGAATGCTTGTGAAACATCGTCAGGTAGACGATGGGCATTCTAAGGGATATGTTCTAAAAAGGTAACGCTTAGCCTCAAGCCTCATCAAATGGGAATGACTGAAAATCAGGGGATATGCAGCAAGGCTAGGTGGGTAGCACCCAAGCAGGGTGAGGTCATTCCTGTCTGGATGTCCCTTTTTATTTCGGCTTAGTGGGCGGTTGCTGATCCCAACCGTGGGGTGATCTCACTCGGGATTATCCAGTAAGGGGTAGTCCCGGTCTTGTGTTGCAGGGGAGCGGGCGTACTCCTCGGTACGGTGATCTAGACCCCGTACCGTGACAGGTGGTACCTCAGTGCCTAGTCATTAGTTCGAAATCCATTCTCCCTACGAGCCTTGTACGAGTTTTGTTTTTATTACCCACTCTGTGGCTAGTAGCTGGAATTTAATAATGTAACAATTTCGGCTATTTTATAAGTATTTTTTATAGACCCTATTATAATATCAAAGGATTTCTATAAAAAATTGCTTTAGCTATCGTAAGGTAAAAACCCGACATATTTATTTGTGGCGTGGTCTTACGAGACGCTTTTTTTTTCAAAGGATTTTTGAAACTTTAATAATCAATTGGGTGTGATTTTCTCACGTTGGTATTCCAGACTGACTCTGGTGTTATTTAACTGTAATATTCGGGTCAGAACGAGTATTATAGGACACAGGACATGTTGCTGTGGAGCACAGGAGACGAGCAGGATGACGACACGTACTTTCGTACTTGATTATATATACATATTACGCTGTATTGAGTTGTTGTGTATCCATTTGTATGATATTGATGTTGAGCTGTGATTGATGTACTCTGATGGTATAATATATGAACAGATATATTTGAATTAAGTAAAGATTATTTATTATCTATTATATTTTATTCCGCTTCGATGGTTAGATTATGTTGTTGTTTTTTATTTTCTTCTTCTACCTCTTCTTCTTTAACCCAAAATGGTTCATATTTCTGTGCAACTTGAGTTGATTGATGTAGAATAGTGTTGACTAAAGGGGTACGGATTAGCGGGCTATTACACTAGGTAGGGAGGCAGCGAGGTTGATCGCGGTGCCCTGGACGTTGACGAGGAGATGCCGACTTTCTTCTTTTGCATGCGCGAGTTAGTTCGGCGTGGGCTACTGTAACGCATTAGGGGAGAGGAAGCAAGGTGACGTGGTCTTAGTTTATTTATTAAATTATTTATTTTAAATTTTGATTTCAAAACTTCTAGTACGCATTTCTCTTACGTATAAGGTCCGATTCACGCGCGGTTTCTTGCACTAGGTTCGTATTGAAGTTCCAGACTTTTTTGCGCTGGTTTGGACGGATTTTGAGAGTGGTCAATTTTTGGGTTTAAATTGGATTTGAATTCAATTTAAATTCAAAAGGTGAGTGTTTTAATCCACTCACAACTTCTAAAATTTCTTATGTTTGTTTAATTTATTTATGATGTGATTTGATATTTATTTATAACTGTTTGGCATATATTTAATCATCATCTCAGTTGAATTGCATTTATTTGAATTAAATTGTTATTCAATTTATTATTGCATATAAACTGCCAGTTAAATTAATTTATTATTGAATAATAAACTGCCAGTAATAAATTTTTATTTATTGATGTTATTGTTTGAATTGGATGGTAATTGTGATAAAATGGTTGATGATTGATATTGGGTGAATGGATGCTGTATTTTATAATATTATAAACTGCGAGTTGTTATGCATTTCTATTTCATTCGGAATTACAGTTTGAAATGATATAAACCACAATTTTATTTTAAATTACGGATCGAAATGATAAATATCTGTATCACTTGACCATCGGATAGATAATTATATACAGGCACTACAGTCTATATATATATATATAAAAATATATTGAAATGATTTTCTATGGTTTTGGAAAGGAATATACGGTTTGTTAAATATTAATTTTTGATGTTATATAAATATTATTATATATATATATATATAGTTAAATTCTTGAGTTTAAGCTAGGCATAAAAATTGATTAATAAAAATTAGTTTAATGATAAAGTTTGATTTCTTTTATATAAAATGGTTAAGTATCTACTTGAATCCTATAGTATATAGAGTTTATAATGACTCAAATAAAATTAAGGTTGGAAGATAAATGTGAATTTGATGTGAATTAAAGTATTTAAGAATTATCCTCGAAAAATTTGATTAGAAATGTAAATAAATTGAGATTTAAAGGTTATGATTTTATAACTTGATTTTGTTTAGAGGATTTAAATGAATATCAAATTAATTTAAATGAATATTGTCAAGTTAAGTTAATTGAAAGAATATTCGGTTATTGAAGTCTAAAAGTTTTACTAAAATGATGTTTGATTTATTTAGTAAACATTTCAAATCTAAATAATAGTAGTTGAAATTGATGTATATGAAATTATCAAAGAATAAGTTTTGAAATGGTGGGATAATTAAAGCTTTGAAATATATGGAAATTTTATTGGTTTATTTGGGGATTAAATCCATATTTGGAATTGATTGGTGAAGGTGAAGAAGCTATTTTTTTATATAAAGTAAATTAATAGTTAAACCATTTAAGTGGTAGTATGTTTCAAAGTTATGAAATTCAAAGTTTATGTTTTTGAAAGGCTATATTTCAAGTTTTATTTTCGAAATAATTTTAACTTTGAAATTGTTATGGTTTTAGAAAATGATATATTTGAAATGATATCATATTTATATGGGTTTGAAAAAGGAAATGATATCGTAAATATATGGTTTTGAAATGGATATTTTATTCTGGTTTTTAAAGTATAAACTATATTGAAAAGACCGCGGTGTTATAATAACGTTTGGTTGTTAAGGAGACCGGGATCGGAAGTTGTCATACTCTCTGCCAACTCCAAAAACCACTTTAACAACCGTGTATGCGGTGGAGATTCCAGAATGAAGTAGGATGGTGGCGGCGTTCCTTTAAGGTAAATACGTGGACCCAACTCCCGTGAGTTGCCATAAGGTGGCTAAAACAAAAGCGATTGATGGGCTAATGAGGTAGCTCCTTTGATCGGACACATCCCTTCGATATTATACTCTGACCTTTAGATTGATTCAGTGGCCACTTTTGATTTTCTTTTTTTGGGGGTGTGGCTCGAGGTGGGCGGTAGCTGCGTGCTACGCGTTACCATCGGCCCAGAAGCGTAATTGGTATATCTACCCTGGCATTGCCTAGTTTTGCCGTGTCACCTACCCTATCGCGCCTTGTACGAGTTTCTATTTGTGTCGTACCTATGGAGTATCCTCTGGTAGCCTCCCGATCAAGAGGTATTACGGTACTGTATAGACTATTGGCATTATTACGTGTTAAGGCGGAAAATGTAAAGCCTTAACGCTATTTAAAAGTAAGTTTATTCTACTAATAGTCACTATTATAATAGCGAAATATTACTACATAGTAAATAGTTTAACGGATCCTTAGGAGTTGTGAATCCCGAGCATCTCTTAAGTTACTGCACTCATGTTAGACACTGGATAGGAGATGTCGAATCCCGTAAACATCTCTGACGCCGTTTCACTCATACTTATTCCTGTTGGTTTAACTTACATAAGATATTTTGAATCGAGTGTTTTGTCCTTTCAATTCGCTCGGGTCAGTCCGAGCTTTTCAGGATTTGAAGATTTTATTCTAGAGGACGAATACGAAGATTTCTAGTACTATTATCTTCTATATTATTCCACTACACCATTTAATTCCGCTGCATTAATTATTATTCTCTGGTATGTGTACTCTAATATGTATTGTATAAGTATAATCGAATATTTTGTAAACAGCTTCATGAACTGTATATTTGATTTATTATATTTTATCATTCCGCTGCAAGATTCTATTTTTTTCTTTCTCTACTTTTTCTTATTTACCCTATAACAATCCGCCCTTCTGTATGGTTTAAGTCTGACATGTGTGTTTTATCCTCGATTCAAACCGTGCGAAAAGACGGGATGTTACATCTTGTATCAGAGCTTTGGTTTAGCGATAAACCTTATCTTTGTGGGGTTTGACTCTTTATTAATAGGGTAGAAATAGCCTATGGGAGTCGCTGAGTGTATATATATGAGAGAGCGTATTTGTTAGTGTAATAAAAGGGTTTTAATATTGTGTTAATTTGTTCCGTTTTGTATTTATAAATTCTGGTTGGTGTATGGGGGTCTATGACATCAATAGAGATTCCTAAACACTTAATAGGACAGACCGACACAATATTTGTTTCAATATAGGTGAATGAAATAATTTTTCCTATTATATTTTCTATATATAAAATAAATTTTTTATAAAGTTTATATTGGTTGCAGTACATTGGTTGTTAGGTAATGAAATTTATAAATAGTAGTCGAAATAAGATTGAGAATAAAATAAATGAAAGATTGGAAATTTAGAACTTAAGTTCCGGGCTTTGAAACTTTTTTTCGAAGGATTTTGAAATATAATAATAATATTATTGGAAGTATTTTCTGATATAGGTATTCCAATAGAGATTTAAAAGAATTGTTTTAAAGAAGATTTTGGAAAGAAATAAGTTATGTACTCCCCTCTCTGTTGCTGGAAAATAATTTCGGTGATGAGTGCACACATCATCGACATTCATTTTCGAGTTTCGAAGTGGGAATGCCACTATAGTAGTTTACTACAGATTTATTTTGATAAACAAATATAAATTTTAAATTGTTTTAAATATAATTGGATATATAAATTGTAAGCATATGTTTATCTATATTTTAAAATGATTTTGAATAAAACCCGATATTAAATTCTTAAGTTTCCGTTAATTAATAGTTTCAATTAAATGTAGTAAAATGGAATACAACTAATTTATAAATTGGAACCTTTAATTAAAATAAGTGATTTAATGCTAAGTTATAAATGAGATTAAAAGAAAGTGAGATGGTAATCTTATAAAACGAAAGATATAATAATTAATTAAAAGAATTAAGATAAACTTGTATGATTTTAATTACATTCTTAAAGGCATATATATAACTTACCAAAAGATGTAAAAAGTTGAAATGTTAATAAGAAAACATAATGGATATTATACAAGTAAAGCTTTTATAATAGGAAGGTTCAATGAAATTCTTTAATAAATAAGAATTTGGTATTGTAGTTGTCATAAACTTAAGTATAATTGAAATACTACTAATTAAATATAATGGAAGGCAGGTATTGTAAGTAAGAAACTTTAACTTAAGTAAATAAGTTAAAGTTATTTCTAAATAAAATGGTAAGAAATAAATGTAAAATAAAAAGATAAATCATTATATGAAAGAAAAGAAATCAAACAACTAATGTATGCAATGACATGAATAATATGTAAATTTGATTTGTTGTTGGAATTGTTGTCTGTTTGGGTTTATGGTTGTTTGGGTATGGATACTTTAAATTTGTTTGGATGTATGAATAATCTATTTAGTTTCACCTAAGACTGTTGAGTGAAGTGTACACTTAGTAGTTTATTTTTCATTCCATACAATTTAAAGTTTTGAACTCGAACAACTATTTGTTTTGTTTGATATGAATGGAAAATTGATGTGTGTTGATTTATGCGATGGTTGTTTGCTTGTTGCAAGTGATGGTTGGTATGTTGATTGTTTGTTGTTATTTGAAACAACTTTAAATATTTCATTTTGTATAATTGTTAACATTTTTGGATTATATAAGTGAAATACAGGTTATGGAAGCAATTGCTATTGCTTTTGATTTCATAATTAAGCGTTGTTTGCCCAACAAATAGGTACGTTTTCGGACTATGGTTTATATCGTTATTATATTGTTTTTCCCGTGTTGGGATATATATATATAATTTTGGTAAATATATGTTGTATATTGTTATATTGATATTATATTTTCTTCCGAGCCTCTCCGTACAAAGGAGACTCTACCGAAATTTTCCGTAAATTTTGGACTTAGAAAAAATATTTTGAAAATGTTTTCCAAACTTTTATTAATTTGAGTATTAAAAAGATTTAATGGGTTTAAATTGGTATGTTTTATTTAAATTGATTAATTTTGTAAATTTATTTATTTATAAATTTAATATTTTAAATAAGACATATTGATTTCGTAATCCTTCTTTTCCCTACTTCTTTTCTTTTCGGGAATTAAAAGTTTTGAGTGGGGGAGAGTGTAACGACCCGTAAATTTTGATAGATAAATTGGTTAATTTAATTAGATTTTATAATTAAATAGTAGTTGTTGTGAAGGATAAACATACAAGCACTATAAAGGGGTATGATGGTGACAGATGTTTGTCGTTACCAGTAATTTACCAATTTAAAATTTAAAAGTAATTAAAGGTTACTTTAATGATAATTAATATAATAACGGAAATGTAACGAACGGGAAATTTTCGACTTTCGAAAATTCAACATCGATACTCACTTTATCTACTGCCGAGAAATCGAAGGCCAAAAACCGGAAATGTTATGGTTTAAGAAATATTTAAAAAAAGAAAAAGGAAAAGATAGAAAATTTAGATAGGGAAAAGAAGATAGAAAATTTTAAAATAGAAAGAAAAGAGAAGAGAAAGGAAACAGAACAGAACTTTAAAATAGAACAGAACAGAAAACAAACAACAGAACTACATCAGAATCTCACAATTCGCAGCGGAACAACATATAATAATAAATGAATAATCTTTAAACAAAGAACTATATCAGTTATTACATTTTATACATTACATTACATCATATCATCAGAGTGTACAACAACAATATACAACATCAAACAGTGCAGCGGAAAAAGAAATACTATATAACTAGTAATACGCCATGCCATCCATCTTGCCTCCAGCAACTCCAGAATATCCAGAATATCCTGATAAACCTTAACTCTTAACTGCCCGTGTGGAAATTGGTGGGCACCCAGAGTTTAGGAAGGAAAACAATAAACTCCAAGTCAGTCATGTGACTGGTGTGAGAACTCAAAACAGTTTATTTATCTTTAAAATCAAAATAGAGGAATATTTTTAAATTCAATTCGCAATGCTTTTAAAAATGAGACTACCATAAGGCCTCCCGCACACACACACAATGCAAACGCAGAATCGGAGGAGATTTCTCCTTATGATAGTCAAAGATGCTTGATACGCATTTAAAATAACATTTGATATTATTATTAGTGTATAGTGTAGGAAAAAAATTCATTTCGAAAGTAGAATATAAATCTTAGCCAGCATAGACATTTCGAACTATGCCTACTATAGCTAACTATGTTCAATAGCAGGTTACCGCCACATTCTATAGCAGGTTATACAACTAAAACCGTACAAGTTTCGTATTGTTTCTTTGGATTTCCAACAAATGGTCAGGCCAAGGAACTTCCCATTGCCACATGAGAATGCCTCTGGAAAGACATCCCCGAGAACCAAACCGGAACTCTGCCAACACAAGGCCGGATTACCCCTAACTGGGTAACTACTGACACGAGCACGCCATTCCCCGATCGTAAACGACCTTTCTCACGGGATCCCGATAGCCAACAACCACAAAGTAATAAATTCGTAGTAACCACATAGGTTAAATATCTGGGTTCCATACCATGATACCACCTCTATCCAGAAGGAAATGTACATACCCTAAAGGGAGCTACCCCTCATAACCTTGCCGCATCTTTCCTGTTTTGACCATTTCCGGGGTGTGAGGCTCGACGAAGTCACGTCCACAAAAACATACTTTATACAAAAGCCATGCTTTGGGTCAACAAATGATCAACACAATGATCACCAAGATAGACGATCAAATAAACGATCCTATCACAATAATCAACACAATGATCATTTCAGCAACACTCAGCATGTCACATTACCAAATTGGGAATACATCGCTGATAACTTCAACTATATAACCTCTGAGCTCGTACGTCTCAGAGAAGGGTGTTAAGCTAAAGAATAAATTCTTCGCCACCAACAGAAATATATTTGAAAGAAATCGGCTTTATATCTCAACTTGTAATGTCAGACACACAATCCATACAAGTCTGTTCCAGGATCGAACAAAACCGAAGGCACTTACAAAGAAGTCCTTGCAATCCGGATATTCACAATCCTGATAGGATTTCCCATCACTTAGGGAGTCTCTATACCGCTGCAACTCAGTGCAGAGACAATCGACAGGTCATCCTACCGCTCTCGCAAATACCTGGTCTTCAACACCGATCTTTAATGCAATTCACAACGACGTATCACATATTCGGAATGGGTTATACGACCCCATGGTCCTTTCCCGGTTAACCCGAATAGTGAGAGCTTATTCAAAAATAAGTGTAGCATTCACATTCAAACAAATCACATCAATTACCCATTCAAAGGGAAATATTGATAGTCGGTTATTGAACTATCACTGGATATGCACACATCACCAGTTTCCAAATAATTTTCCAAATTATTTATTTTCCAAAATATCTTTACAAGATATATAATTTCAATACTTCAAAAATAAATCAATATTTATTTTTAAACCAATTTCACTTTCTTTTATAAATTCCTTAGTGAATTTATCTTCCAAAATATTCATGCATATACGTTTTCAATTATTCATTTCAATTTATCTTCAAAAAGATAAATTCTCAAAACGTTTCATTTCACATTGGAAAAACATTTCCATACTTATTTATTCATAAGTAATTCACAAATTTTATTTATTTTTCAACACTTGGAAAATATTTGATATACTTAAATCGAGATTAAGTATATATTTCATTCTTTAAGGAAATCATTCTCTCAAACATAATTATTTGGGCCAAAACGAATGTTACGTAAAACATCGTTACGACAACTCAAAATCACTAGTATAGGGATTCAAATTTAAAATAGATATATAAATCCCAATACTATACAAAACATTTCCTTTCGGAAATCATTTACTATAACAACAGTGTTATAGTCCATTATTTCCTTTTATTTCTCGAAAACGTCTATTTCAACAATAAATGTTGAAATCTATGGTTTCGAATCTCAACACATTTTAAAACATTGTTCGATCGTTTTAATTCTATTTAAAACATCCAAATCCAAAACAATTTCTTTAACATATTATTCACTATTCAAAACGTGAATATACTTCATTAACAATTTCATCCTTTTATTCATTTTAATTCAAAGGATTATTCACAGTCAAAAATGTGAATATAACTCCATAAATAAGTTATAACCATTTACTTATCAAAATAAGTCTTTTGCGAATTTACAAAACAACGTTTATAAATTCCATTTCTATTTATTTCATAACTACTTCCTTTATAAATCTCCTTTATTAACCTATTCGATTTATAACTCAATTATAAACCAAAAGTTCACATTATAAGTTAAATGCTTATAAAACGATTATTTTACAACATCGTTCTTTTAAACTTCATAGTTATAAATCTTATAACTTTTAAGATTCAATTATTCATCCAAATATATTCTTTAATAACTTCACAAAATTTATAAATCTTACTATTTATAAATTTCATTTATAACTTCACCATTTATAATTTTATAAATTCCATTCATTTACAAAATTTATTTTCACTTCATTCAAACACTTATAAAAACTCGTTTTATAATGTCAATATTTCAATTTATAAATACCCATTTATAAATCTCTTAATATAAATCAATTTATATTATTCTTTAAAACGACTTTAATCTCCTTTATTATTTCACCATTTTGATTCATAAAATAATTAAATTTTATAAATCCTATATTTAAACTTTTCACAATAATTCTAAAATATCTCGATTTAACTATTTTATAAACTCAATAGCATCATATTCTCAAAAATTAGTTTTTAACTATATTTCTCAAAAATCATAATTTTTTTAACATTAAAAATTATAACGTTTTTTATTTAAAATGGATCAATTCCAAAATTATTTTATAAAACGTATACTTTCTAAAATCACTTTAAAAATCATTTTTAAAATCCCAAAATTTGGTCCAATGATGCTACACACCAAATAGTCAATCACGACTACAACGATATCATATATCAATATGAAAATCCATCAAATATCAAAATATCTGAAATCAAATAAATACTGTTGAGGAATCCAGTTGGATCCCTCCAACCTGTTTTCCTGCATCCACAAACATTAGCACAATACCAATTCCGCTCCAGTACAAAATTATCGCGGTATATGTTCTTATTAAATATTATCCGCTTAATAACGGCGTAATAGGGTCTCATCCGCTAAACAAAAAATGCGGGAAATCAATAACTCCAATATATACATATGCCAATATATATATATTGCTACTATATATAATACCAATTTCACTGTTTATGAAATATTCGCGGTATATGTTTTTAAAATAATATCCGCTTACTAACAGCGTATAATGTCTATTTTAACAATCAATAGATATCAATCAACATTCAAACATGCATTCAAATATTTTAAATCTAACTATTTAAAATAAAATCGAAACTGATTCGATTGAGTGAGAAGTTCTCACCTTGATTTTAAATTCCGTTTTAGCGATTTCTTTCGAATAAAATTAAACGGACGTTTAATTTTACCCAAAATTCTCACTAACTCCAAACGACTCCAAACTAACTTCATCGCGTAGTGCTCGTCCATACGATTCCAACGCAACTGGTTTCGCGCGTTTTCGACCTCGTACGAAAAAGATATTAATATTTGAAGTTTACATGATTTATAATTACAATTTACAACTAAATTAAAATTTTATAACCTAAACCATTGGATCTGCCACCACACGATCAAGACCGCACAATTCATCTCCTTCATCACGCACGCAACCTGCAGCCTAATGCCGAACAAAAGAACCCAAAGCCCAAGACTAGGGTTTAATACCACTCCCTCCACGATCAACTACACCTCGATCAGAATACTTCATTTGAAAGCCCTGTGCTTGCTCTAGATTCGGCCATAACCATGTAGAGCTCGGCCCCCTCTCTTACATAGAAACGCGTGCGCAACATGTCACGAACGGCCCCCCATAGCTCCCTCCACATGACACCAAACACGATCTCCACCGTTCACATCGAAGCTCTCGTTGTGATCTTCATCTTTGTAGTTGAATGTTTTTGACGAATGTTGACGAATTGGAAGAAATCGAGGGGGAGAGGTCGTGAGTTTCTGGCCATTGGTTTTTGAAGTGGCGGCTGTGCAGTTGTGATTAGGGTTTTGCTTTTTATTTTTATTTTTTTTAGAAATGGTGGCTATTTATAAGAAAATATCGAACACTATTCATCCCGGAAATTCCGAACTCCGATTTACGCGCCGTAACCAGCGTTTCTAGGGTTTATCCCGCGTTCCGGACACAATGGAACAGGTTTCAGAAGCTAATTCGGTCATATGTGCGAGTTATGGCTGTAAACGCTCAATTTGAATTAAACCGATTTAAATCGATTTCTAGGCGTTTTAATTCGTACCGGACAAACGGTAAATCCAATTGACACGAAATTTGAAACCTTACAGTAATATCTCATTACGGATCCGATGAAACTGGTTTCGTTGAAATCCGAGACTTTTTGAAAAATGGCTATTTTAACTCGCCAAATTTAAATTAAAAATAAATCGATGCGTTTCGAGCTGCCACGATCAAACGATAGCTCCAATTGACACGAAAATTAAAATCCGGTAATAACTAACTATTACGGATCTAATGGAACTAATTTCGTTCAATTCTGAGACTGTTCAAAAATTGACTATTTTCACTAGTCGATTTTAATATTAAAATATTCAATTTTCACAAATTAACTTTTAATTCGATTTTAAAAGTTCTAAAATATCGTTCTAACTTCAATATGATAAAATAAAATTTTACAAATCATTTTCAATCATATTTAACCCAATTTTAAATTATTTCCATAATTTAACATATTGAATTATCGATTTAATAATCCATTAAATCCAATAATTCAAATAAAAATTTATTTGACTTATAAATTCACTTATTAATATTTAAAATAAATTAAATATTCAAATTTTAATTTCTAAAAATTCTGGGTCGTTACATTCTTCCCCCCTTAAAAGAATTTCGTCCTCGAAATTACAAGTAAGAAAAGTTATAGAATTTATTAATTTTCCAAAAATTCATAGTTAAACTTCTTACAATACTTTACTAAGTTTTGAAATCATACTTAGTTATCTTTTCAAAAACAACTACTATTGTTTAACTTTCAACTTCAAAATCAAAGTTAAAGTTTTCGAAATTTTCCAATTTTCTCAAAAATTTTCTAACGCTTTAAATTTTCGGAAAAATTCGCCATAGTCTCCTTTGCGCGGCTCGATCCGAAAAAAAATGACAGTATATATATCACAAATATACATCTCATCAAGTAATGAGGCATCCCGCAGGGAAAAAAGTGTAAAAGTACGATATTTAATCCGAGATATGTACCTTATATTTTATTAGCAAGCATATACGGCTAATATAGCGCGAAAGCGAGCTCCAAATGCGAAGCAAACGCGATCCGCACCTACTAATTACTCAACAAACAACATGAGAATCATGCATATAGATAATAGTATCAATATACATCATATAGCAACATACTAACTATACATGTCAACATATCAAATGAAGTAAAAGCAACAAATGCAAACATCAACCAACTATCATTCAACTAACATCCATAACCAATATATATTCATTCATATTCTCATTAATATTCAATGAATTGGTTTTCAATTTAATCACATTTGATTTATTAACATTGGGTTTACTAACATTCATTTTCAATTAGTTTATATTCACTAATTCATATTCAAGTTGGTTCACTTCCAATTTAAATTCAATTCTATTCAAATTTATTTACTTCTAATTTGAATTCCAATTACTTTAGCTTTCAATTTCATTAATTCAATTTCATTAACACTTAATGAATTATATACAATCAACTAACAACCATATAACAACCAATGTTTATTAATTACAACCAAATTCCTTTGCTTATATTCATTCAATTTTGGTTTAACACCATCACTTTCTATTGGTTTAATTAAATTGATTTTCATTAAATCTTTCAACTTCCAATAACATTAGATTTTAATGAATTTACACTTACATTTATTATTTAATATCAACTTCATTTAACAACTCTTAAGTTATATTTCATTTTATAAACATCACTTGGTTTTACTTAACTTAAATTCCCATTTATAAATCAATTCAGCTTCCAATTCTAAGTAAATTTTCCTTTTAACTTTAAATTCATTTTTATTCACAACTCATATTCATATAGTTTCACTTCTTATATATATAAGTTTTATTTCACAATTGTAAATCACTTTAATTATAATTCAATTCTTATAATTCTTTACTTACACAATTATTCTTTTATTTAGATTATTCAAACATCTAAACAATCAACTTATATACACTTTAATAATTCTGAAAAATTATTGCTTTATATATAAAAATATAATCAAGCAAAATTATTTCATTTACCCAATTTAAAAATCAATATTGTGTCGAATTGTTCTATTCAAGTGTTTAGAAACTCCTTCGGCATAGTCTTGCGGACCACGCTGACGAAAGTTCATATGCCACTCAATAAACCAATCATCACAATATAAAACAATTTTATATCCACTAACAAATACGCTCTCATAGCTATTATTACACACAAATTCATTCTAGAGTACTACTGACTCTATCTCTAATGAGTAATACCCAACAGAACCATGGTTGTCGCTTAACCATATGCTCTGATACCAAATGTAACGAACGGGAAATTTTCGACTTTCGAAAATTCAACATCGATACTCACTTTATCGACTGCCGAGAAATCGAAGGCCAAAAACCCGAAATGTTATGGTTTAAGAAATATTTAAAAAAAGAAAAAGAAAAAGATAGAAAATTTAGATAGGGAAAAGAAGATAGAAAATTTTAAAATAGAAAGAAAAGAGAAGAGAAAGGAAACAGAACAGAACTTTAAAATAGAACGGAACAGAAAACAAACAACAGAACTACATCAGAATCTCACAATTCGTAGCGGAACAACATATAATAATAAATGAATAATCTTTAAACAAAGAACTATATCAGTTATTACATTTTATACATTACATTACATCATATCATCAGAGTGTACAACAACAATATACAACATCAAACAGTGCAGCGGAAAAAGAAATACTATATAACTAGTAATACGCCATGCCATCCATCTTGCCTCCAGCAACTCCAGAATATCCAGAATATCCTGATAAACCTTAACTCTTAACTGCCCGTGTGGAAATTGGTGGGCACCCAGAGTTTAGGAAGGAAAACAATAAACTCCAAGTCAGTCATGTGACTGGTGTGAGAACTCAAAACAGTTTATTTATCTTTAAAATCAAAATAGAGGAATATTTTTAAATTCAATTCGCAATGCTTTTAAAAATGAGACTACCATAAGGCCTCCCGCACACACACACAATGCAAACGCAGAATCGGAGGAGATTTCTCCTTATGATAGTCAAAGATGCTTGATACGCATTTAAAATAACATTTGATATTATTATTAGTGTATAGTGTAGGAAAAAAATTCATTTCGAAAGTAGAATATAAATCTTAGCCAGCATAGACATTTCGAACTATGCCTACTATAGCTAACTATGTTCAATAGCAGGTTACCGCCACATTCCATAGCAGGTTATACAACTAAAATCGTACAAGTTTCGTATTGTTTCTTTGGATTTCCAACAAATGGTCAGGCCAAGGAACTTCCCATTGCCACATGAGAATGCCTCTGGAAAGACATCCCCGAGAACCAAACCGGAACTCTGCCAACACAAGGCCGGGTTACCTCTAACTGGGTAACTACTGACACGAGCACGCCATTCCCCGATCGTAAATGACCTTTCTCACGGGATCCCGATAGCCAACAACCACAAAGTAATAAATTCGTAGTAACCACATAGGTTAAATATCTGGGCTCCATACCATGATACCACCTCTATCCAGAAGGAAATGTACATACCCTAAAGGGAGCTACCCCTCATAACCTTGCCGCATCTTTCCTGTTTTGACCATTTCCGGGGTGTGAGGCTCGACGAAGTCACGTCCACAAAAACATACTTTATACAAAAGCCATGCTTTGGGTCAACAAATGATCAACACAATGATCACCAAGATAGACGATCAAATAAACGATCCTATCACAATAATCAACACAATGATCATTTCAGCAACACTCAGCATGTCACATTACCAAATTGGGAATACATCGCTGATAACTTCAACTATATAACCTCTGAGCTCGTACGTCTCAGAGAAGGGTGTTAAGCTAAAGAATAAATTATTCGCCACCAACAGAAATATATTTGAAAGAAATCGGCTTTATATCTCAACTTGTAATGTCAGACACACAATCCATACAAGTCTGTTCCGGGATCGAACAAAACCGAAGGCACTTACAAAAAAGTCCTTGCAATCCGGATATTCACAATCCTGATAGGATTTCCCATCACTTAGGGAGTCTCTATACCGCTGCAACTCAGTGCAGAGACAATCGACAGGTCATCCTATCGCTCTCGCAAATACCGGGTCTTCAACACCGATCTTTAATGCAATTCACAACGACATATCACATATTCGGAATGGGTTATACGACCCCATGGTCCTTTCCTGGTTAACCCGAATAGTGAGCGCTTATTCAAAAATAAGTGTAGCATTCACATTCAAACAAATCACATCAATTACCCATTCAAAGGGAAATATTGATAGTCGGTTATTGAACTATCACTGGATATGCACACATCACCAGTTTCCAAATAATTTTCCAAATTATTTATTTTCCAAAATATCTTTACAAGATATATAATTTCAATACTTCAAAAATAAATCAATATTTATTTTTAAACCAATTTCACTTTCTTTTATAAATTCCTTAGTGAATTTATATTCCAAAATATTCATGCATATACGTTTTCAATTATTCATTTCAATTTATCTTCAAAAAGATAAATTCTCAAAACGTTTCATTTCACATTGGAAAAACATTTCCATACTTATTTATTCATAAGTAATTCACAAATTTTATTTATTTTTCAACACTTGGAAAATATTCGATATACTTAAATCGAGATTAAGTATATATTTCATTCTTTAAGGAAATCATTCTCTCAAACATAATTATTTGGGCCAAAACGAATGTTACGTAAAACATCGTTACGACAACCCAAAATCACTAGTATAGGGATTCGAATTTAAAATAGATATATAAATCCCAATACTATACAAAACATTTCCTTTCGGAAATCATTTACTATAACAACAGTGTTATAGTCCATTATTTCTTTTTATTTCTCGAAAACGTCTATTTCAACAATAAATGTTGAAATCTATGGTTTCGAATCTCAACACATTTTAAAACATTGTTCGATCGTTTTAATTCTATTTAAAACATCCAAATCCAAAACAATTTCTTTAACATATTATTCACTATTCAAAACGTGAATATACTTCATTAACAATTTTATCCTTTTATTCATTTTAATTCAAAGGATTATTCACAGTCAAAAATTTGAATATAACTCCATAAATAAGTTTTAACCATTTACTTATCAAAATAAGTCTTTTGCGAAATTACAAAACAACGTTTATAAATTCCATTTCTATTTATTTCATAACTACTTCCTTTATAAATCTCCTTTATTAACCTATTCGATTTATAACTCAATTATAAACCAAAAGTTCACATTATAAGTTAAATGCTTATAAAACGATTATTTTACAAAATCGTTCTTTTAAACTTCATAGTTATAAATCCTATAACTTTTAAGATTCAATTATTCATCCAAATATATTCTTTAATAACTTCACAAAATTTATAAATCTTACTATTTATAAATTTCATTTATAACTTCACCATTTATAATTTTATAAATTCCATTCATTTACAAAATTTATTTTCACTTCATTCAAACACTTATAAAAACTCGTTTTATAATGTCAATATTTCAATTTATAAATATCCATTTATAAATCTCTTAATATAAATCAATTTATATTATTCTTTAAAACGACTTTAATCTCCTTTATTATTTCACCATTTTGATTCATAAAATAATTAAATTTTATAAATCCTATATTTAAACTTTTCACAATAATTCTAAAATATCTCGATTTAACTATTTTATAAACTCAATAGCATCATATTCTCAAAAATCAGTTTTTAACTATATTTCTCAAAAATCATAATTTTTATAACATTAAAAATTATAACGTTTATTTATATAAAATGGATCAATTCCAAAATTATTTTATAAAACGTATACTTTCTAAAATCACTTTAAAAATCATTTTTAAAATCCCAAAATTTGGTCCAATGATGCTACACACCAAATAGTCAATCACGACTACAACGATATCATATATCAATATGAAAATCCATCAAATATCAAAATATCTGAAATCAAATAAATACTGTTGAGGAATCCAGTTGGATCCCTCCAACCTGTTTTCCTGCATCCACAAACATTAGCACAATACCAATTCCGCTCCAGTACGAAATTATCGCGGTATATGTTCTTATTAAATATTATCCGCTTAATAACGGCGTAATAGGGTCTCATCCACTAAACAAAAAATGCGGGAAATCAATAACTCCAATATATACATATGCCAATATATATATATTGCTACTATATATAATACCAATTTCACTGTTTATGAAATATTCGCGGTATATGTTTTTAATAAATAACATCCGCTTACTAACGGTGTATAATGTCTATTTTAACAATCAATAGATATCAATCAACAATTCAAACATGCATTCAAATATTTTAAATCTAACTATTTAAAATAAAATCGAAACTGATTCGATTGAGTGAGAAGTTCTCACCTTGATTTTAAATTCCGTTTTAGCGATTTATTTCGAATAAAATTAAACGGACGTTTAATTTTACCCAAAATTCACACTAACTCCAAACGACTCCAAACCAACTTCATCGCGTAGTGCTCCTCCATACGATTCCAACGCAACTAGTTTCGCGCGTTTTCGACCTTGTATGAAAAAGATATTAATATTTGAAGTTTACACGATTTATAATTACAATTTACAACTAAATTAAAATTTTATAACCTAAACCATTGGATCTTCCACCACACGATCAAGACCGCACAATTCATCTCCTTCATCACGCACGCAACCTACAGCCTAATGCCGAACAAAAGAACCCAAAGCCCAAGACTAGGGTTTAATACCACTCCCTCCACGATCAACTACACCTCGATCAGAATACTTCATTTGAAAGCCTTGTGCTTGCTCTAGGTTCGGCCATAACCATGTAGAGCTCGGCCCCCTCTCTTGCATAGAAACGCGTGCGCAACATGTCACGAACGGCCCCCCATAGCTCCCTCCACACGACACCAAACACGATCTCCACCGTTCACATCGAAGCTCTCGTTGTGATCTTCATCTTTGTAGTTGAATGTTTTTGACGAATGTTGACGGATTGGAAGAAATCGAGGGGGAGAGGTCATGAGTTTCTGGCCATTGGTTTTTGAAGTGGCGGCTGTGCAGTTGTGATTAGGGTTTCACTTTTTTTTTTTTTAGAAATGGTGGTTATTTATAAGAAAATATCGAATACTATTCATCCCGGAAATTCCGAACTCCGATTTACGCGCCGTAACCAGCGTTTCTAGGGTTTATCCCGCGTTCCGGACACAATGGAACGGGTTTCGAAAGCTAATTCGGTCATATGTGCAAGTTATGGCTGTAAACGCTCAATTTGAATTAAACCGATTTAAATCGATTTCTAGGCGTTTTAATTCGTACCGGACAAACGGTAAATCCAATTGACACGAAATTTGAAACCTTACAATAATATCACATTGCGGATCCGATGAAACTGGTTTCGTCGAAATCCGAGACTTTTTGAAAAATGGCTATTTTAACTCGCCAAATTTAAATTAAAAATAAATCGATGCGTTTCGAGCTGCCACGATCAAACGATAGCTCCAATTGACACGAAAGTTGAAATCCGGTAATAACTAACTATTACGGATCCAATGGAACTAGTTTCGTTCAATTCTGAGACTGTTCAAAAATTGACTATTTTCACTAGTCGATTTTAATATTAAAATATTCAATTTTCACAAATTAACTTTTAATTCGATTTTAAAAGTTCTAAAATATCGTTCTAACTTCAATATGATAAAATAAAATTTTACAAATCATTTTCAATCAT
Source organism: Allium cepa (assembly GCA_030765085.1). Classification (NCBI taxonomy): domain Eukaryota; kingdom Viridiplantae; phylum Streptophyta; class Magnoliopsida; order Asparagales; family Amaryllidaceae; genus Allium; species Allium cepa. Next base: position 566,782,198 of record CM060928.1, on the reverse strand, counting down.
ATTTAACCCAATTTTAAATTATTTCCATAATTTAACATATTGAATTATCGATTTAATAATCCAATTAAATCCAATAATTCAAATAAAAATTTATTTGACTTATAAATTCACTTATTAATATTTAAAATAAATTAAATATTCAAAATTTAATTTCTAAAAATTCTGGGTCGTTACAGGAAAGGCGGATGTAAATTGAATAGAAACGTAAGTTTATTTATAAGGCAGTAATTGATGAATTAAAAGTTTGGAACCAAGTAAACAAATTTATGGAGAACATTTAATAGTTATTAATGTATATATTAGGCAAGACAATTTATTGATTTGTTAAGATTGTAAAGTTATAATTGATTATAAATAGGAATATTTGGTAATTAATTAAAATAAGAAAAATAAATGTAAATATTGAATTAATCAATGAATTAATAATGAATAAATAGTGATTAAATAAAATCAATGTTCTGCATATAATTGTTGGAAATAATAACTAGAATGAGTTGCAACAGTATAAATGTAAGTTAACTGTTAATAACTTGGATGTAATTCCAATAAGTGGAACAATGTAAATGCTATACCTTGGTTACAAAATTTATATAGGGAAGTGGATGTAAATATGAATTAATTAACGTGTGCATTAATTTATAGTGGGATATAAAAGGTAAATTAATAATTTAAAAAGGATGACTTACTAATAAAATAATATATAATAAATGGAAAGAAAATTAAGTATGAATGTGAGAAAATTGGCAATAGTGCAAAACTTAATCATTTACCCATTCATTTAATGCATTGAATTAGATCTAAATCAAATTACAACATTTGATTATTAATAATAGCGTATACGGGAAGTTTAACGTTAATGGTAATTTAGCGCAATCACTACTAATTAAAACCTATTGCAATAAATGGAATTAAATATTACGTTAATGTGGATTTAAGTTAATATGTGGTGATAATGTATTGTTGTGGTTTATGAATGAATTAATAAAAAAAATTAAGGTAGTGTTGTTAAAATAAGTTGACTATAAACAAGTTGAATGAAATCCCAATAAAAGAGGTAATGCAAACATTATATTTGGCGAAGATTTCAATACTTGTGGAAATTATAGTTAATACACAATAAAGAAAGTAAGTTGAGTATGTTTATGTAGTGTAATGTAAAAACCAGCATTAACCATGTTATTTGAAATTTTTGGATGGGGTATAAAGACTGTAATCAAATAAAAACAATTTTATTAGAATAAACATTCAATGATTGGAGTAATTGCAATCAATTGAAATTAAATATTTAAATATTATGTAAGTATTAATTTAGATGAAATTGAAGATATTTATGTAATAAAGTATGAATCCAATGTTAAGTTTATTTATAAAATGACAGTTGGTTGAATAAAAAGGAATGCAAAATAATGTTTTGTCAATATATTGGAATTCAATATACGATAATTGGATTAATTGCAAATGAATGAAATTTAATATTTAATTATTTTGTTAATAGAAATTAAGTTGAGATTGGGGAATATTGATGTTATAGATCTTGAGTCTGATGTTACTTACATCCATTTGACATCAATGAATTGAATAATAGAATGAAAGTAAATTAAATTGAATTATTGTATATTAAATTTATAATTTCTGAATGTAAGTAAATATAAAATTCAACGCTGAAATTGATGAATGAATCAATGTTAAATTGACATATAAATTTGTTTAAAATTTGTGTAAATGATTAAGAAATTTAAAAGGGTAAAATTTGTCAATTTTAGAATTGAAATTTAAAATTTGATTTAATTAATCAATTATTAGTTTATTTAATTAATGTAAAAATAGCTATTTTACCACTGACTTAGATTTCGAAGAAACCAGTTTCATTAGATCCATAAAGGTGAATTATTGTAGGGTTTCAAGTTTCGTAGCAATCGGACTTGTCGTTTGATCGTACGGACTCGAAACGCCTTGAAATCGATTTAATTGAAATCAATTTAAAAATATTGATTTTAGCATAACTTCTTCATACGATGGAATTTGGATGTGAACCCTGTTCCATCGCGTTTAAAATATTTTAAAGCATCTATTTTGATATATGGGTTGACCCAATTTCGTTCTGGAGTCAGAACGGGTTTTTCGGACTATTATCGTTCAGTGCGTTTATAAATCATGCCCATCTATTCTATTTGAACCCTACCTATAAATACCCAGTTATAAACCCTAGTCTACTCCTATTTCTCATTTTTCTATATGTATATTTTAACTACCTCCCCTCCTCAATGGCAGACAAACGAATTCTAGATCCAAACACGAATTAAATTCGAATACAAAGCAAAATTTTCAAACTCCTCAGAAAAATTTGAAAAAAATATATATCGAAGATCTCAATGATACGAACCTACGTCTTGTGTTCGTTCTTCAAGGCAGTGGGCGGATCGATCAGAAATCGCGGTCAAAGTGAAATTGGGCGTTTTTGATTGGAGCGACTATAGGCAAATCAGTTTTTGGGTTTGATGGAGATCGGGGAGGGGAGGCTAATAGTGGCGGTCGCCAGTGCTATTTCAATCTATGGCAACGAGAATTCGTGAATTAGGGTTTCAAAACCATAGTACATCGGCGGCGGTGGCTAACACAGGGGAAGGCCGGAGTTTGGCAACGCGTGGAGGGATGTTTCACCGAGGCTAGGCAGGGCGACATCGAGGTTGATCGCGGTGGCCTGGACGTTGAGGAGGAGATGCCGACTTTCTTCTTTAGCGTGTGCGAGTTAGTTCGGCACGGGCTACTATAACGCGTGAGGGGAGAGGAAGCACGGTGACGTGGCCTTAGTCTATTTATTAAATTATTTATTTTAAATTTTGATTTCAAAACTTCTAATACGCATTTCTTTTACGTATAAGGTCCGATTCATGCGCGGTTTCTTGCGCTAGGTTCGTATTGAAGTTCCAGACTTTTTGGCGCTGATATAGACAGATTCTGAGACTGGTCAATTTTTGGGTTTAAATTGGATTTGAATTCAATTTAAATTCAAAAGGTGAGTGTTTTAACCCACTCACAACTTCTAAAATTTCTTATGTTTGTTAAATTTATTTATAATGTGATTTGATATTTATTTACAACTGTTTGGCATATATTTAATCATCGTCTCAGTTAAATTGCATTTATTTGAATTAAATTGTTATTCAATTTATTATTGCGTAAAAACTGCCAGTTAAATTAATTTATTATTGAATAATAAAATGCCAGTAATAAATTGTTATTTATTGATGTTATTGTTTGAATTGGATAGTGATTGTGATAAAATGGTTGATGATTGATATTGGGTGAATGGATGCTGTATTTTATAATATTATAAACTGCAAGTTGTTATGCATTTTTATTTCATTCGGGATTGCGGTTTGAAATGATATATAACTGTAATTTTATTTTAAATTACGTATTGAAATGATAAATATTTGTATCACTTGACCATATAATAGAAAATTATATACAGGCACCGTAGTCTATATATATAAATATTTTAAAATGATTTTCTTTGATTTTGGATAGGAATATATGGTTTGATAAAAATTAATTTTTGATGTTATATAAATATTATTTTATATATCTATATATATTGTTAAATTTTTGAATTTAAGCTAGGTATAAAAATTGATCAATAAAAATGAGTTTAATAATAAAGTTTGATTTTTTTATATAAAAGGTAAAGTATCTACTTAAATCCTAGAGTATATAGAGTTTATAATGACTCAAATAAAATTAAATTTGGAAGATAAATGTAAATTTGATGTAAATTAAAGTATTTAAGAATTATCCTCGAAAAATTTGATTTGAAATGTAAATAAATTGAGATTTAAAGGGTATGATTTTATAACTTGATTTTGTTTATAGGATTTAAATGAATATCAAATTAATTTAAATGAATATTATCAAGTTAAGTTAATTGAAAGAACATCCAGTTATTGAAGTCTATAAGTTTTACTAAAATGATATTTGATTTATTTAGTAAACATTTCAAATCTAAATAATAGTAGTTTTTTTTGGCAAAGCCAGCGGGGTAAAGTAGCCCCTACCATATATTAGAAAGAAAAAGAGAATTACAACGATCCATGGCATACCATCAGATCAGAAACAAATGAAAACAAAGGAGAAAAAGATTACTAACTAAAGTTATGAAGGATGGAATTGACAAGCATATGTTTCGAAGTAGCAACATTTCTAAACACCCTACTATTCCTCTCCATCCATATAACAGTTAAAGACTTTTTCAAAAAACGCAGAAGCAAAGAGCACATATGCGATTTCCATCTAGTTACCTTGAAAATGTTTTACCATTCCACTGAAGAGTCTCTAACGGGGTTATGCAAATTTATAGTCTTTAGAATGCTTCCCCAGATAAAGAAAGTATATTCATATTCAAAGAATAAATGATGGATAGTCTCTCTGAATTTTGACAGAGAAGGCAAGTATCATCAAGAGTAATACCCATCACCATAACTTTATCAAGCGTGTGTAACCCATTCTCAATAATCTTCCAAAGGAGCAAATTTTCTTTAGGAAAAGAACCAGCATCCCACACTCTAGTGTGCCAAAGAAAAATAGAAAATTGAAAGGATCCTGCATACTGGAACAGACTAATTTGATTTTATGAGACTTATGACACCACTTAGAGTGAAAAGCATTACTCGAATAGGATTTAAATTGAATAATATCCCAGCAGGCACGGACAGATGAAAAACTAGAGGAAGGCAACAATAAGGAACCTTCAAACCACATCGATGAAACAGTAGCTTGCTCAGGAATACCAGTCATGTTTCTGATGCTATAGCTAATCAAATCAGCTAAAATGAGACCCTGATCATCCCAAGGATCAAACCGGAAGGGGATTTTATGTTTATGAAGAAGTCCAGCATGGAAAATATGAAGAAAAACCTCCTTAATCTGAGCAGATTCCTTCAAGACCAGCTACAGTCCATAGGAATTTCCATAGACCAAAACTTATTGTCTTTGATTAAGTTCATCCTCACCCATGAAGCCCATAAGTTGTTATCAAATTTATAAATTTTATCTATTCTCTTCGAGACAACAGCCTTATTCCATTGAGTAATGTTCATGATATCCAGACCACCAAATTTATAGGGGCAGCAAATCTTTTTGAAAGCAATAGGAATAGGCTTGTTAGAAAAGGGATTACCATGCCACAGAAAATGATTAAGGGCAGAGTTAATCATGGAAATTAATTTGGCAGGAAGAATGAAGATTCGAGAATAATAAAGGCACATGGAAGTGGCTATGGATTTCACTATAACAAGTCTACCAGCCATAGAACACTTAGAGATAGGCCATGATGAAGTTCTTGCTATAATCTTTTCATAAAGTTTGAGACATTGATCGGTCTTGACTTTAGATGAAAACATAGGAGCTCCTAAGTAATCATCATTGTAATGTATAGGATTGAGACCAATCAAATAGTAGATAGATTGTTTTTCAGACTCATCAATGCCTGCAATCCTAATTTTGGATTTGTTCCTGTTAATAGTAAGACCAGTAAGAGCTTTGAAATCATCCCATATAAGCAGGACTCCATTAATAGATTTAGAGGTAGGTTTTGTGAAAAGAAGAAAGTCATCAGCAAACTGCAAGGAGGAGATACCAGAATTTTTGCATAAGGGATAGTATTCAAGAAGCTTCATAGTCAAGAATTTATTCGAGAGGGAAGTGAATAATTCCATGACACAAACAAATAAGTACGAGGACATGGGGTCGCCTTGTCTAATACCCCTAGTAGCTTCGAAGTAACCAAATAAATCTCCATTAAAGCTTAGAGAGTATTTAACAGTGGAAACACACGTGTATATCCATGAAAGGAAGGGAATTGGGAATTTCATCTTGTGAAGAATGTATATAATTGACTTCCATTGGAGAGTGCCATACGCTTTTTGAATGTCAAGCTTTAACACACAACGTTTAGAAATATTTTTCCTATCATAACCTTTCAGCAATTCAGAAGAGAGAAGTATATTATCAGTGATGTCTCTGGAGGGGAGAAAAGCACTTTGATTGGACGAGATAATTCCAGGAAGAACAGTCTTCATCCTAGCTGCCATAATCTTGGATATGCATTTGTAAATCACGTTGCAACAGGCAATGGGTCTGAACTGAGTAACAAAAGATGGATGTTCTGATTTAGGAATAAGAGCAATTTTGGTGGATTTAATACCAGAAAGCATTTTGTTGTGTTTGAAAAAGTTCTTAATAGCCTTAATCACATCAGTACCTATAACAGGCCAAGCAGATTTGTAAAAGTGGGCATTAAAGCCACCAGGACCAGGTGAACTAGAAGAATTCATAGCAAAAATATTTTCTTTAATTTCATCAGCAATAATCTCTTGCATAAGAAAATTAGAAGCCTGAGCATATAAGGATGGAAGGGAAATGTTCTCAAATAATTGGCTGTGTATATGAGGATTGTTGGGGGAGGCAAGAAGAAATTGAAAGTAATACAAAAAGGCATCATGGACAGCTTCAGGAGAAGAACATAGAACATCATTTTTATCAAGGAGATTGGATAAATTAGCCGCAGAGTGTTTGGTTCTTAACGATTCATGAAAGATTGTAGAGTTTTTGTCACCATGGATGAACCACTTAATTTTTGCCTTTTGGTAAGCCATCTTATTTTCTTCCAAAGGAGTATTTGCAAGAAGTTTGTTTATAGTATGCTCCTGAGACACAAGGTTAGCAAGCACCGATTGATCCAAAACATACCTGAATATCCATTTGAACTTTAAGCAAATTAGTTCGAACAGAATGAGATAGACTATTACCATTTCCAAATTTGTCTTTAGCCTAAGGTTTGAGAATATATTTCAAATGCCTAAGCTTAGCCTGCAAAATGTACATTGGATTACCATAAACTTTAAAAGACCAGCAGTTAGTAACAATTTTCATAAAATCCTGATGCAAAGTCCAATTATTAAAAAATGAAAATGAGGAATGTCTTCTCTCATAACATTTACCCCAGTCTAAGATAAGAGGAGAGTGGTCAGAGAGAGAAGGAGGAGGAATGATGCAGTTCAAGTTAGGCCAGGCTAGAACAGATGAAAAGTTTTGATAGGATCTATCAAGTTTACAAAAAGTGTACTTGCCAATTTTGCTGGAATTATTCCAAGTAAAGAAACAACCATTGGCAGAAATAGGAAGGAGATTAGACTCATATATAGCTTTGTTGAGGGGTTTAGTTTGTTGATAAGTAAGAGGAGCTCCACCAAATTTGTCAGTAGAAAATTGCATACAATTCCAATCACCAACACAAATCCAAGGAATATTAGAGGTTTGAAGAGAGGGAAGAGAGTCAAGAAAGAGTTGTATATGCATACTATTGTTATCAGCATATATAAATGTCATGTGGAATTTGGAGGAAGAAGTAATGTGAGACATCAGAGTGTGAATGTACTGTCTGTGAACACAGAGGGGGGTAATAGAGAAGATTGAAGTATTCCAGAGAATTAATAATCTGCCAAAAGGGGCTTGAGATAGATTGTGGATAAATTTCCAGTCAGAACTAATGAATTGAGAGGCCTTGAGGGATTTGACATGATTTAATTTTGTTTCTGCAATTTCCATGATCTGAATTTTGAAGGTTGATATGAAGTTTTTAATTTCTAGTTGTTTTGACAAGGAGCATGCACCCCTTATGTTCCAGAATCCTATTCTATCAATCACAAATTGGATTGAGAGTAAGCTCTGGTTCTTACACCAGTGGAATAACTGTTGGGGTCAAATGAGATTGGCAATGAAGGAGAAACTTGGCCAATGGAATAATGAATTCCATTATCAAAATCAGGAGAAGGTTTTTTATGTTTGAAAGATTATTTAGGTCTTCCCCTTTTATTTTGGTAGGATGAGACTGAGCAATCAGGTAAGGATTGAGTATTTGAAGAAGGAGAAAGAGGTAGATTACTGGATTGGACAGGATAAATGTCAGAGAAGACTTTTTTTTGGGAGAGATATAGACGAGTAAGGAGAAATGGAGAGAACATTAGAGTTTAGGATTGAAGATTGGACAGGTGTAATATCCCGGAATTTTGGACAATTTAAATTTAATAATCTGAGTTTAAATTTAAATTGAACTGATAATTTTTGTTAATAAATTTGATTTGATTTAATAATCTTCTTTATTTAAATATTTAATTTGTGAAATTATTTTTAATAAACTAATGAATCTATTCTCTATTTTATAATGTATATGTATTTATATATATTTTAAATAGACAAGTTGTTTTTAATTAAATCAGTATAGCATAATTTTAATATTTTGAAAATAGAAATTGTGATTTATTTTTGGATTTAAGGTTTTCAAAAATATTTAATAAAATACTATATGATTTTAAATATGTAAGATAAATGTTTTATTTGTTTAAAATTCATTTTAACTTAAGTTAGTATATTAAAATAAGTTACATAAATGTTTGTGTTATTTTTTTAAAATATTGATTGATAATTTTGATTTGTAAATTTAATTTGAAATTTAAAATACAATTTAAAATAAGAAACATGTATTCATTTAAATAACAAATTAGTTATAATCTCTTTATAAATTTATTTTAAGCGACCAAAATATTATTTTCAAATAATTAATATTTGTATTGTTTTTATTTATAATTATATTGGTTTTATTTCTTTAAAAATTATTATCTATACATAACTAAGTAATAAAACTTACTAATTAAGTTTAAACTTTCATTAACTTTAATTAAAAATGCTAATTAATTTAAAAGGACATGTGTAATTTATTAAGGCATAAGTTAACATGTGTTGAGTATTTAAATAAGAATATTTACAAGTGTTAACAATATAAGCCAAGTGTCAAGTTTAATTTTTATTTTCTTTGTTTTCTAATTTATCATAAAATAAGTTATATAAACTCATACTTCTTCTTTTCCTATTCTTTTTCTCATTTTCATTTCTTAACTAAAGAAAAATATTCTCAGCTGAAAACATTCACTTCAAAACAATCTTCAGTTCATTCCTCAAATCAGTAACCACTTTCAAAACCCATAGTTCATTTTCAAATAAAAATGTAAAACCTGCAAATCATTCCCTGTAAACCAACTTGCAAATCTACGCATTTTACCTTCTTCAATCTGAAGTCTACATGCATGTACTTTCCAATCTGCATCCTCCAAGACAAAGCCTGCTTTTAATTCTTCCAAAATCTGGAAAATTAAGCATGATGTCTGCATTTTCAATCAGAGGGCCTGCATGCAACAAATAAAATCAGAAAGATCAAGTTTTAAAATCATTTAACAACTAAAGCAAGTTTTAAAGGCAATCAAGCAATTGCAATAGCATTTTCAAATAATTCAAGAGCTTTTCAAAAACTGGTGCTCTGCTCTGCATTTTTGAATCTGTGAATAACTTTACATTTTAAAATTTAAGTATGAAATATAGTTGTTTGATTTATCTGTAGAAATAAGTAGAATTTCATATATTTATATACTGTTAAATATTGCTGTGTTTATATAAGTTTGGATGTGATGCATGTTTAGTTTCCTAAGCTACTGTCTGTACAATACAAGCTCATATTTGATCAAAATTTCTTTTCTCTTGATCTGGTTGTTATTATGACTTAGTGATTGAATGAAATTTGATTATTACATGATAAAGTAAACTTAAAAAAATTATACAAGTTAAATAATGGTTTGTATTGCCTGAAAAAAAATAGCAGAGTAGAAGTAGTATAAGTGAAGAATTCAAATGTTACGATTCAATGCTTCAAGGTTATAAATCAAATCATAATACAAAATTATGATTTTTAAAATAAAGATTTAAATTTTTAATATCAAAACCATAGAGCAGTTCCCTTTTCACTGTATTTTACTTTTTGAGTTCTAACTGATGATCTATGGGCTCGGATTGGTTGGAATTCCTCCTGTAGGTGGGGGAACGATCAAGGGTGAGGAGAAAATTATTAGTTTATGGTGTATTTCATTTTGGAAGAAGAGATTGTGATTTGCAGTTTTAAGCCCTAGTTTTACTGGGTTCGAGTAAATTGATCATTTTGGCATTGTTAATTTATCGAGTTCAACGCGATTTTGGGGGATGCTAACTGAAGCGTTGACGGAGAGGTAGCCGAAGTTTCAAACCTGCTGATGGTCGAGGTTTCGAAGGCGAGGAGTTTTCCAGGTTGGGGTTGATGGAGTTACTGTTGTTCCAGGTTTGAGTGGAAGGCTTGATTTCAAATTTGAGTCGTGGGTGGCGATGCGACGATCGTTTTCGGATTTGTGGTTGATCGGCGACTTGTGGAGATCATCAGAGATGATCAGTGGGGGTTGCGTTGTGGGTGCATGTGCACGGAGCAAGGTGGATACTGGTGGGTGTTGGGTTACAGGAGTTAGGATGGCCTCGTGATTGTCTCGGGGAAATTGGGTTTGAACTCGAAGCATAGCACCATGTGACTCGAAGTAAATTCAGGGAGGCTCGTGAATATAAGTTGTTTTCAGGTTTCAGGTTTTACAATATAACAGAAAACCTGATTCGTTTTAAAGTCTTAAAGCAGGTTTAAGTGTGAACTAAATTTTGAATAAAGCTTAAGCCTGAATTTAAATATGAATTCAAATAAGTTTGAATTCTGTTTTTTTTTAAAATAATTTAAACTCAGAAAATTTTAAGTTGGGTTTTTAAATAAAAACAGAAACTGTTTTCTATTGTTTTTTAGGTAATGGTAAGGTCTAAATTGCAAGTGGAAATTTAAACTGTTTTTTTTTAAATCTGAAATTTGAATATGTATAAAAATTAGATTGTCTGTGATTTAAAAATTCATTTATGTTTTTAAAATTTAAATTTGATTTTAAAACTCATAGGTGTAAAGGCATATGTATGTTTGAAATTGAATTGGAAGTTTAAAATTTTAAATTAGAAATTTAAAATTAGTTCAAATCTGGGTTTTAAAATCTGGAATTAAATTTAAACTTCAGTTTTTAAAATAAAGGTTTAAAATTTAAATTTCTTTAAAATGATTAAATAATTTGCATTTAAATTGAAGATGAAGATTGTAAGAAATTTTTTAAAGATTTAAGTTAAATCTAGAATGAGTTTAAAAGCTGTATTTCAATTTTGAAAATTTAAAAGTAATTTTTAAATTGATTTGAATTTAAATTGAATTGTAATTTAAATTCTTTTTAAACTTATTGATAAAGTGGATGTTTCTTTTAACATATGAGATAAAGTTTTGAATTGTTTTAAAAAAAAACTTGTTTAAGTTAGAATTTGTATTCATTTTAGAATCTCAAATTTTAAAATGAAGTTTAAATGGAATTTAAAGTAAATTTAAAAACAATTTGTTTTTAAAAAGCTTAATTAAGTAAGAAATGTTTATCTAAAAGATAAATAAAAATTTAATGATTGGATTCATTAAATTATTAAGATAATTAAGATGAATAATTATTTATTTAATTAATTAATAATGTGGATGATTAATTAAGTAATTAATAATTTTTTTTAAATTTTGATTAATTAAGATTTAAGATTAATTAAGGTTAGTTAATCTAAAATTAAGGATGGTTAATTAAATTTTAATTAATGATTAAGATTTATTTAATCAAGTGATTATAGTAGTTAAGATTTTTAATTAACACTTAATTAATTAATAATTTGAGATTTATTAAATTATAATTAAATATTAATTAATTGATAATTCATAATGATTAATTTAAGTTAATTCTTAATTTAGTAATTAAGAAATGTTAATGGAGGTCATTAACTTAAGATTATTTTAACAATTAATTAATGTGATTAATTTTGATAATTAATGAGATTAATTAATTAATAATAATCAATTGTTTAAGTTTTAATTACTTAATGAAAGTAATTAATAAATTAATTACTTAGTGTAATTAATTTGTTTTTTTGTGATTAGCTTAGATTAATTAAGTTAAATTAATTTAAACATTTGTGGGTTGTTGATAATTACTTTATGGTTTTGTAATTACTTAAGGAAGTAATTAATTAATAATTACAGGATGTAGTTAAAAATATTTATTATAGAAGTAATTTGATTTAAATTACTTTGAAATTAATCAAGGATTAATCGAGATAATTAATTAAGATTAATTAATTTATGGGATGGGTAATTAAAGCAGTTAATTACTGAATAGTTATTAATCATGGGTGATTAATATATATGGTTTAAATTGAAGATTAATTACTTATGTAATTAATTTATATTGAGAGATTGATTAAACATAATCAGAAATCATTAATTAATTAATTAATGATGTAATTTGGAATTGATTAATTAAGGTATAATTAATAATGAATGATTAATGTAATTAATTTTAGCTAATTAATTTGTAACAACCCGCATATTTATCGATTTTATATTTAAATATTTTATCGTTAGTCTGGTTTTAGTCTGAAAAGCTACCTTTTGCAAACAGCCGAATTAGGACTCGAGACCACCCCCATTGAGTTCAAAATGCCGTTTGCGACCTTTTTGAGTATAAGCTTCGATATGTTTGGAGAAAGTTGATTTTTGCCACTTTTTCACTTAGGGTTTTGGTTTGGGCTGAACCCACTTACTAACTCAGTTCCAACCCACTCCAACTCTTCATTACTTCATTTCTAATTCCTAACTCTTCAAGCTTTCAACAATGGTGGAAGAGAAAAAGAAATAGAAATCCAAAACCCTAGTTCCTCTTGCTAGCTCAAGTTCTTGCTCTAAACTAATAGAAGAACCCATTGGTAAGCTTCTCTTCATCTTCCCCAACTCATTCTCTCTTTGGTCTCAGAAATTTCCTAAACCTAACTTGGGGAACGTTCTTCTTTTAAGCTTAGATTCAAGCTTCTAGAGTTGGATTTGAAGAGTGGTTGATTCCCCTTTGCTTTCAAGCTTCATCTTCATAAATTTTAGTGCAAAGGTGGGATTTTTAATCTCACATCTATGCTTATAATTCTCTTCTATTGTTAGGTATGAATTCCTAACACTTATTCATGTGCATTTGATTTTGATTTGGATTACTTTTGTGAATATTCCAATTTTTAGTGTTTTGAGTTCAATTCGTTAAAAATCCTAACTTTGATGTTTGATCATGTTTTTGAAGATGCATCGAAGAGCTTATAGGGCCGGGTAGTCGATTGGCATAAACCCTTAGCGCCGTTGCTCGAGCGAATGCAATTTGGTCAAGATTGAACCTCATTTGTAATAGGCAGGGAAGAGGCTGGAAACAGGTCCGGCCGACCGAGCTCTATAGCCGGCCGACCGACCTGCTTCCAAATGTGCTATGCACTTCTCTGTTTGGGTCCGGTCGACCGACTACAGAGCTTAGTCGACCGACCTGCTTCCCGAACTATTTTCTAAACAGGGTCCGGTCGACCGAGCCCTGTGGCCGGCCGACCGACCTGATGTTATTTTGCCTATTTCGCCTATTTTGTGTGGTTTCCAAATTTAATCGATTCGTGTTATTTCCCTATTCTTTGTTGTCATTTTTTATCGACTTTGATGACCTTTTCTTTGGGAATTTTAGATATATCCACTTTGATGGATTTTATATCGATTTCTTTGGATTTTATTCACGTCTTCGAATGTGAATTTTTATGCCCGATTGTTTCTACAAACACTTCTATGATTTGTCACTTTAAAATGTAAAGGTTTTCTATACTAGTAGTAAATATCAAAACTCTTTCTTCAAATGATTTCAACACTATTTTATTACAAAGCTCGTTTCCTAAAACCGTTTTCCAATCTATTAGTATATACAAACCTTTAACTCACTCGTATGAGAAATCTAATTAAACGACTTAGTAAAACGAGTGGTATGAAACACTTGCGTTTACTTCGTCGGTTAATTCTTGGACTTGTTCGATTGAAACTCTTGTGACAATTTTCTAGTGGAGATCTACAATTTGTTCGTAAATATTTAAGCTAGTGGTCATGGGACATGAAGCTAAGCTCATATATTTACTAGCTTACTGTAATCAACACTTCTCTTGGATCATGACGATCATTTTATGTTTTAGACTAGCATTGAGCAATGTCTTAGAGATTTTGGTTCATCGGATGTCCCGCTGTACGACATCGTTGTTCCCTTTGATCGTGTTTTGGTTCATCGGATGTCCCGCTGTACGACATCGTTGTTCCCTTTGATTGTGATTTGGTTCATCGGATGTCCCGCTGTACGACATCGTTGTTTCCTTTGATCGTGTCTTGGTTCATCGGATGTCCCGCTGTACGACATCGTTGTTCCCTTTGATTGTGATTTGGTTCATCGGATGTCCCGCTGTACGACGTCGTTGTTCCCTTTGATTGTGTTTTGGTTCATCGGATGTCCCGCTGTACGACGTCGTTGTTCCTTTTTATTCTGATTTCTGGATTTCGTGTGTTGATTTCTGGAATTTATGTTTCACCAACTTTTACGATGAGCATTGATATATATGTCATTTATTGTGGCTTGGTGAATGAAATTAGGAGTATGACATTCCTTTTTATCTTTAGTAGATTATTGTGATATTGATTAATCTCTTGATGATTTTTCAATTACTTATTTATCACAGCTTGGCATTGTGATTATTATATGTTTATGCCATATCTCTTAATTCTATATCATGTTATCTGATATTTATAGCTAGACTGATCCGTTTATTATTTTCTTATTAAATAATACTCGGGTCAGACTGAGATATTACAGGTGCTTCTGCTTGACTCCTTATCGTACTTTCATCTGATCTTTTGGTTAACTACTTTAGTTTAGTAGTCTTTTGTTGTATACATTTGAGATACAGACTCTATGATGTATACTTATTCTTTTTTCTAGCACTTGTATCTATTCTTTTTGTGATATTGTGGATCTTGTTTGACCACTACTCTGATGTACACTTTCATGTGTTATATTCATATCTATTTCCGCCTTTGTGATATGAATTGTCTGTGACTTATTTATGTTATGTTTACTTCTATATTTGTTTCCGAAGATATTATAGCCACTGTGTAGTAGCTTTGAGTTTGTGTCAGCGTGTCGGATTTCCACTTGAAAAGAATTACATGTTATACTATCTGACATATCGATGCTCGCACAAAGCAATTACACGGATGGTCGCTCCTCAACAGCCTTATTCTCCGTGCTAGTCGACAACATTACTCCGTAGTGCTCTTGGCTAGCGTGGGTATAGAGGTGGGGCGTCACAGCTTGGTATCAGAGCCAAACTTCGGAACAATGTAGAATAATCTAACAAGGATCATCGTCCTAAGTCCATCTTAGGAGTCGTGCTTTAGGATTTAATTCGGGTCTTCGTACCGATTCATCCTATTTTCTTTATGATTCCTTGTTTTATCAATCAAGTTTGATTGAAATTTATTTTAGAAATAACTTTTTCCTCTTCTTTCTTTCTTTCTTAAAGAAGAGAAATGGTTAGACCTGGCCGTCCCAGCGCCGGTCAATCTAGTGCTACTCCCCAAGATGGAGTTTTTATGTCTGCCCAACAACTTCTAGATCTTGTTAAGAACTCTCAAGCAGCCGGTCCCAATCCAGAGCCTACTCATCCTAGATCCGGTTTTGCACGCTTGTGCAGAGACTACACCGATTTGGGTGGAGGGCCATTCAGGGGATCCGAGAGTGTTATTGAAATTCAAGCTTGGCTCAAATCATGCGATCGCATCTTTTCTCGCATGAACCTTATTGACCTTCATCGAGTCCAAGTGGCTTCTAGCATGCTCCAAGAAAGAGCATTAGATTGGTATGAGCTTTTAATTTCTAAAATCGTTGAGGCGGATCTCACTTGGGAGCAATTCCGGGAAAGATTTGAATTGAAATTCGTGTCGGAGGCTGAAAAAGTAACTTTAGGCCGGCGTTTCATAGACCTTGTTCAAGGTGAATCTTCTGTGACAGACTATGTCGCATCCTTCGAATCTCTGTCCAAATACGGGGTTGAGTACATTAATACCCCATTGAAGAAAAATCAGAGATTTGTCTATGGCTTGAATAAGAATCTTAAGAAGCCGTTACTCCTGAAACTTGAGGTTTCATTTGATCAGCTTATTGATATCGCTCTTCGTCTTGAAGAGGCCGATAATGAAGGTGATGTTGAAGTTGTGCGTGCCCAACAGAACTTCGACAATAACTTGAAGAGGCCTATCAAATTCAAAGGCCCCGATTCTAATAAGAAAGGAAAGCAACCAACTCAGGTAGCAAAAGTTCCTACCTCTACTCGTGGACGATGCTACAATTGTGATTCCACAGACCACCATGTAAGCGAGTGCCCGAAACCCCTCTTTTGCCGTTATTGCAAAGGTTCGGGTCATCTTTTATCTTCGTGTCCTAAGCTTCCAAGCAAGTGAGAAGGAAAGCTGCAGGCCCCTGGCAGCTCTTCTCTTGGTCAAGGTATTTTCATTCAATCCTTGATGGCATTGTTTTAATTCGTGAACTTTCTATTTGAGTTCTTTTTGATATGGGTTCATCTCATTGTTTTTATATCAAAAGAACTTGAAGATTCTTTTCTTTGAATATTTTGGGCTTCATGACTTCTTTGAGAGCTGCGAATCCGGATGGTCGATCCGCAACACTCAATTTGCTTTCTATTGATGTCGAAATTATTTTATGTGATTTATCTTTCCGAGCCGATATTTTTACTTAGGCTTCGGAATTGATTTTTTTTTCTCTAAGGATTGGCTTAATCGTTGTGAAGCCCATATCCTATTTACTCATGTGGACTTTTCCTCTTCGACATTTTCAATCTGTTAAGCAGATTTCTATTTTTCCCTTTATGATTTTGATTCCAACTTGATGGCATCATTTTATTCCTTAAGCCCACTTATAAGGAAAGTGTTATTTCTCTCATTCATGTAGTTAGAGAAATTTTCCGGAATCTTTGAACTTGTCTTAGGATATCACCTAAGCAATATCTTATGTGGTGATAAGGTCTTTCTAGTTCGACCTTGCCACCGATTTTCATTTGGCTACGAGTCGCGTGAGTTAGCATTCCACTTACGCACTCCGCACTCATTAGGATTCTAATGAATGACTTATTATGTCATTCAAATTGTCCAGCTTATTTCATCCATTTTATAAATCGAATATTCTATGAATATTTCGATGAGAATATTCTTGTATTTACTGATTTCAGATGAAAATAGTAATTTAAAATTTTGCAAATCTTTTTCATAGGATTTATTTATAAGTAAAAATGGATTTTGTTCTTGAAACGAACAAAGAATATTATTAAAACTTTTTAAGAGATTTATTTATCCTATAAAAGATGATTTTGTGACTGTATTGCCCGTTGAGTGCTTTAAGAATTTTGGTCGATGCGCTTGATCAACGTTATCGATAGGAATTTCCTAAACGCTTTGATGAGACAATCAGACACAGTATATTGACTTGAAAATAGTAAATTTTTCTAGAAAGATTATTACATAAAGATAAAAAATGTAATTTTGAAAGTTCTAACTTTTCGGGAAAGAAGATTGTTTAAAGGAACTCTTTCTTTCGATACTCTTATTCTTGTGATTCCTGAAGGGGAACCAAGACTTTGCTATTTGTACCGATACTAGTCGTATTGGTTTGTATGCCGTTCTCTTGCAAAGGAGAACGTGCTATCACTTGTGCTTCTAAATCATTATAGCTTATCGAGACTAGGTATGCCACTCATGATCTAGTGCTCGCGGCTATTGTTTTTACTTTTAAAATTTGGCATCACCATTTTTGGATGAGAAATTTGTTCTCTACCTTGATCATAGATCTTTGGAATATTTATTTTCTCATAAGGAACTTCATGTTGACTCGGGTTCCTGACATCTTGTGATCTTGATATTCTTTTTATTCGCAGAAGGGAAATCGTGTTGCCAATGCGCTTTGTCGTAAGCAACAAGTGTTTGATTCATTGGATGTACCGTTTGTACTACATCAATGTCTTCGCTTTTGATACATTGGATGTACCGTTTGTACTACATCAGTGTCTTTGATTCATTGGATGTACCGTTTGTACTACATCAATGACTTTGTTGTTTGATTCATTGGATGTACCGTTTGTACTACATCAATGACTTTGTTGTTTGATTCATTGGATGTACCGTTGTACTACATCAATGTCTTTGCTATTTGATTCATTGGATGTACCGTTGTACTACATCAATGTTTTTGCTATTTGATTCATTGGATGTACCGTTGTACTACATCAATGTCTTTGCTATTTGATTCATTGGATGTACCGTTTGTACTACATCAGTGTCTTTGATTCATTGGATGTACCGTTTGTACTACATCAATGACTTTGTTGTTTGATTCATTGGATGTACCGTTTGTACTACATCAATGTCTTTGCTATTTGATTCATTGGATGTACCGTTGTACTACATCAATGTCTTTGCTATTTGATTCATTGGATGTACCGTTGTACTACATCAATGTTTTTGCTATTTGATTCATTGGATGTACCGTTGTACTACATCAATGTCTTTGCTATTTGATTCATTGGATGTACCGTTTGTACGACATCAATGTCTTTCCTTTTGATTCATTGGATGTACCGTTGTACTACATCAATGTCTTTACTATTTGATTCATTGGATGTACCGTTGTACTACATCAATGTCTTTGCTATTTGATTCATTAGATGTACCGTTGTACTACATCAATGTCTTTGCTATTTGATTCATTGGATGTACCGTTGTACTACATCAATGTCTTTGCTATTTGATTCATTGGATGTACCGTTGTACTACACCAATGTCTTTGCTATTTGATTCATTGGATGTACCGTTTGTACTACATCAATGTCTTTCCTTTTGATTCATTGGATGTACCATTTGTACTACATCAATGTCTTCGCTTTTGATACATTGGATGTACCGTTTGTACTACATCAGTGTCTTTGATTCATTGGATGTACCGTTTGTACTACATCAATGACTTTGTTGTTTGATTCATTGGATGTACCGTTTGTACTACATCAATGTCTTTGCTTTTGATTAATTGGATGTACCGTTTGTACTACGTCAGTGTCTTTGATTCATTGGATGTACCGTTTGTACTACATCAATGACTTTGCTGTTTGATTCATTGGATGTACCGTTTGTACTACATCAATGTCTTTGCTTTTGATTCATTGGATGTACCGTTTGCACTACATCAATGACTTGGCTTTTTGGTTCATTGGACGTACCGTCTTTGTACTACGTCGGTGTTCCAAATTATTCGAGTTTCTAGTTTCTCGGGCGTACCGTATTTGTACTACGCCGTTGCACCGGCTCAACTTTCTGGTATTCTTGACGTTCCCCACGTCTTTTATCTACGGAAATGCCTTAGGGATTCCGGTTTTCATTCTTGAGCCCGGTAATATTGTGGAAATTGAAGTTTCACTAAATTTCTTGCTAACTCTTTCGTGCACTTTATGGTGAACTTCCTATTTCAAATTTTCTTTTGTGTTGATATGCTTCCATGGTTGTTACTTCTTATTTTCCTCTTAAGTATTGCGAGGACGTAATTTCTTTAAGGAGGGGAGTCTGTAACAACCCGCATATTTATCGATTTTATATTTAAATATTTTATTTAAATATTTTATCGTTAGTCGGATTTTAGTCCGAAAAGCTACTTTTTGCAAACAGCCGAATTACGACTCGAGACCACCCCCATTGAGTTCAAAATGCTGTTTGCAACCTTTTTGAGTATAAGCTTCGATATGTTTGGAGAAAGTTGATTTTTGCCACTTTTTCACTTAGGGTTTTGGTTTGGGCTGAACCCACTTACTAACTCAGTTCCAACCCACTCCAACTCTTCATTGCTTCATTTCTAATTCCTAACTCTTCAAGCTTTCAACAATGGTGGAAGAGAAAAAGAAATAGAAATCCAAAACCCTAGTTCCTCTTGCTAGCTCAAGTTCTTGCTCCAAACTAATAGAAGAACCCATTGGTAAGCTTCTCTTCATCTTCCCCAACTCATTCTCTCTTTGATCTCAGAAATTTCCTAAACCTAACTTGGGGAATGTTCTTCTTTTAAGCTTAGATTCAAGCTTCTAGAGTTGGATTTGAAGAGTGGTTGATTCCCCTTTGCTTTCAAGCTTCATCTTCATAAATTTTAGTGCAAAGGTGAGATTTTTAATCTCACATCTATGCTTATAATTCTCTTCTATTGTTAGGTATGAATTCCTAACACTTATTCATGTGCATTTGATTTTGATTTGGATTACTTTTGTGAATATTCCAATTTTTAGTATTTTGAGTTCAATTCATTAAATATCCTAACTTTGATGTTTGATCATGTTTTTGGAGATGCATCGAAGAGCTTATAGGGCCGGGTAGTCGATTGGCATAAACCCTTAGCGCCGTTGCTCGAGCGAATGCAATTTGGTCAAGATTGAACCTCATTTGTAATAGGCAGGGAAGAGGCTGGAAACAGGTCCGGCCGACCGAGCTCTATAGCCGGCCGACCGACCTGCTTCCAAATGTGCTATGCACTTCTCTGTTTGGGTCCGGTCGACCGACTACAGAGCTCAGTCGACCGACCTGCTTCCCGAACTATTTTCTGAACAGGGTCCGGTCGACCGAGCCCTGTGGCCGGCCGACCGACCTGGTGTTATTTTGCCTATTTCGCCTATTTTGTGTGGTTTCCAAATTTAATCGATTCGTGTTATTTCCCTATTCTTTGTTGTCATTTTTTATCGACTTTGATGACCTTTTCTTTGGGAATTTTAGATATATCCACTTTGATGGATTTTATATCAATTTCTTTGGATTTTATTCACGTCTTCGAATGTGAATTTTTATGCCCGATTGTTTCTACAATCACTTCTATGATTTGTCACTTTAAAATATAAAGGTTTTCTATACTAGTAGTAAATATCAAAACTCTTTCTTCAAATGATTTCAACACTATTTTATTTCAAAGCTCGTTTTCTAAAACCGTTTTCCAATCTATTAGTATATACAAACCTTTACCTCACTCGTATGAGAAATCTAACTAAACGACTTAGTAAAACGAGTGGTATGAAACGCTTGCGTTTACTTCGTCGGTTAATTCTTGGACTTGTTCGATTGAAACTCTTGTGACAATTTTCTAGTGGAGATCTACAATTTGTTCGTAAATATTTAAGTTAAGCTAGTGGTTATGGGACATGAAGCTAAGCTCATATATTTACTAGCTTACTGTAATCGACACTTCTCTTTGATCATGACGATCATTTTATGTTTTAGACTAGCATTGAGCAATGTCTTAGAGATTTTGGTTCATCGGATGTCCCGCTGTACGACATCGTTGTTCCCTTTGATCGTGTTTTGGTTCATCGGATGTCCCGCTGTACGACATCGTTGTTCCCTTTGATTGTGATTTGGTTCATCGGATGTCCCGTTGTACGACATCGTTGTTCCCTTTGATCGTGTCTTAGTTCATCGGATGTCCCGCTGTACGACATCGTTGTTCCCTTTGATTGTGATTTGGTTCATCGGATGTCCCGCTGTACGACGTCGTTGTTCCCTTTGATTGTGTTTTGGTTCATCGGATGTCCCGCTGTACGACGTCGTTGTTCCTTTTTATTGTGATTTCTGGATTTCGTGTGTCGATTTCTGGAATTTATGTTTCACCAACTTTTACGATGAGCATTGATATATATGTCATTTATTGTGGCTTGGTGAATGAAATTAGGAGTATGACATTCCTTTTTATCTTGAGTAGATTATTGTGATATTGATTAATCTCTTGATGATTTTTCAATTACTTATTTATCACAGCTTGGCATTGTGATTATTATATGTCTATGCCATATCTCTTAATTCTATAGCATGTTATCTGATATTTATAGCTAGACTGATCCGTTTATTATTTTCTTATTAAATAATACTCGGGTCAGACTGAGATATTACAGGTGCTTCTGCTTGACTCCTTATAGGACTTTCATCTGATCTTTTGGTTAACTACTTTAGTTTAGTAGTCTTTTGTTGTATACATTTGAGATATAGACTCTATGATGTATACTTATTCTTTTGTCTAGCACTTGTATCTATTCTTTTTGTGATATTGTGGATCTTGTTTGACCACTACTCTGATGTACACTTTCATGTGTTATATTCATATCTATTTCCGCCTTTGTGATATGAATTGTCTGTGACTGATTTATGTTATGTTTACTTCTATATTTGTTTCCGAAGATATTATAGCCACTGTGTAGTAGCTTTGAGTTTGTGTCGGCATGTAGGATTTCCACTTGAAAAGAATTGCATGTTATACTATCTGACATATCGATGCTCGCACAAAGCAATTACACGGATGGTCGCTCCTCAACAGCCTTATTCTCCGTGCTAGTCGACAGCATTACTCCGTAGTGTTCTTGGCTAGCGTGGGTATAGAGGTGGGGCGTCACATAATTAATTAAGCAATTACAATTTAATTGTTTGCAAAGGATTTAAGTAATTAACTTGTAAGTAATATTAAATTCTAATTACTTATTGTAATTAGAGATGGTTAATCAATAATGATTAAGTGAAATGAATATTGAGATGATAAATTGATTTGTAATCAATTAAAGAATAAGATAAGCAGAATTTAGTTGATAAAGTAATTAATTTAATTCATATTAAATTAATTAGAGTTTAGGTAATTAATTTAATTCATTTTAAATTAATTATAATGGTGCGATCATTAGATAGTTGCTTATGATTGGTATTGATTGCCTGATATGGTTTGTAATCTCAGTTATGAGATGAGTAGTGTATGTGATATGGAAGCATTGGTTGCTTTTGGATGATAATATGGATTATCTGATTTGGATATGAATTATCTACTGATAATGTTGATTATCTATTGTGTTGATGATTATCTATCTGTGTATATTTAGATAATGAATTGAATTATTTAAACTTTAAAACAACTTAGACCTTAAAAGACACGCTTTGGATTTCGATGAGACCGGGATCGGGTTTCCATATTTGGGATCCGAAAACCACATCGATTCCAATTAAACGTTAGGTCGTTAATCCAAGTGGAGCGAGTGAAGACTCGAGGTGTAAGGGCTATACGTCAGTATAACTCTGTGGGTGATTCCGTAATGAGTTTGACGGAATAGTACTTATAGATTCGAGATGGTGATTCAAAGTGCAAGGGTTATTGTCGTTAACTCTGAGGGTGATTCCAATATGAGTGTAACGAGATAATGCCTTCAGTTTCGTTCGAACCCGGAACGAACTTGTATGGATTGAATGCTTTCAGAACATCGTCAGGTGGACGATGAGCATTCTAAGTGTTATGTCCTATAAAGGTAATCGTAGCCTCAAGCCTCATCAACCAGGAATGGCTAAAACAGGGGAGGTGCAGCAAAGCTTCGTGGGTAGCCACCACTTGAGAGCAAGATTTATCCCTATCTAGAGGTCCCTGTATTTTCGGCTTAGTGGTGCGGTTGCTGATCACAACTGCGGGGTGGTCTTGTTTGGAACTGTTCAGTAAGGAACGGGTCCGGCTTTGTGTTGCAGGGGAGTTAGGGTGGCTCCTCGGTACGGTGATCTAGGCCACGTACTGTGACGGGCGGTACCCCAGTAGCCCAGCCATTGATGGAATCCAAAATCCAATAAGTGCCGTACGTATTAGTTGTGCCCAACTATGTTGGAATGTGAGATGTAAGCATTTCAGCTATTTCTGTATTTTACTTGAAAACCCTAGACACTATTATAATATCATCGGATTTCCTATCAAATGTTTTGGTTAGTGTAAGGTAAAAACTTTTCCATGTTTATGTGTGGGAAGTCTTACATGATACCTTTTCTTTTCAAAGGTTTTTCAAAGTTAAACAACTTTAACCTGTTACTCACACCAGACCCATGTCTGACCCGGAGTTATTTCTGTTTTTCTTTAACTCTTGGGTACTCAAATTTTTATGAGTAGCCAAGGGAATTCAGGTTAGGATTCAGGTTAGCTTTGACGTATTGTGGAGGAGTATATGGAGCAGGAGGCTTCTGCGTATAGTTATATAGTTTTCCGCTGTGTTGGTATCTCTGAGTGTTTGTCTATAATGTATTGAGTTGTAATAACTAGACAGGTGTTTATAACTGTCTAGTATGTGATGTATTGTCTGTGTAACTCTGATATTTGTTGTATACTATGTAATACTTATGTTATTAATATAATTTATTCGTTTCCGCTGTTGAGATTCTTGTGTTGTTTCTTCCTTCTCTTCTTTCTTTTCTCTTTCCTATCCCTTTCTTTCTTAAGGATGATATGACTTTTTGAGGTGAAAAAGTCGGGTCGTCTCAACAAGAATCTGTTCAGAAGTGTGCATCGTACTATGCATATCATTGTGCATGCCCAAATTGCTGATATTGATAGAATCAGGTGGAAGAAGAAGCTGTTTGCCATTTGAAAGGTTAGATTTATCATTTTGTGTCATGATGTCTTCAATATTCTCTTCAAATTCTTCATTTACGGATTGAAGCACTGAAAAATTATTATGAGTAGATACACCATCAGAACACTGATGGTTATCTACTTCAGATCTTGAAACAAGTTGAAGGGTAGAAATAGATGTTGGAATTTGAAGAGCATCAGTGATAATAGATGCATCAACACACCCCGAGGAATTAAGTGCTAATTCACCAGAAATGCCCAGAGAAGTAATAACATCCTCCACTAACAATTCAGGTTATAAATTTTTTGGATCCACCTTATCAGCAAGATCCAAAGACTGATTGAATTCAACTTCCACTGACATCAAAGTGGGTGAGACAACAACCTTATCCACATCAGACTGATGCTCCATATCAACGGAATGAACCATACTATTGCCATTATCATCCTTATTCACCTTTCTCCAGAATTTTTGAAAAGTTTTTAATTTCCTTTTACCTTTAAACAATAAGCTTTTCTTTTGTAAAATAACTGGACCAGCCTTGACAGTATTAGAATCATCAACCACAACACTTGTTCTCTTACTGTCCATTTCCTCTGATTTTCCAAAGGCAATATGTTTTTCACAACTAGCTGTAGCATGGCCAAATATTTTACAATGTGTACAGATAAGAGGTTTCCAAGCATAATCAAGAATGACATCAGGACATGAATCATCACCAACAGAAAGACTTTCAGGTAGCTCTTTATCAGGAGAAATCTCAATCAAACATTTTGCAAACTCAAACCTTTTCAGTTTCTCCGTATTTTCATCAAAGTAGATTAATCTTCCAATATGACACGCCAACCAATTGATCCCAAGAAGAGTCCACGTTAATATCGGGATGCTATGAAGATGAACCCAAACAGGAACAGTTCTAACCGCTGCATGAGCAGAAACGAAGGTAGGATTCCATTTCGTAATGATAAACATTTGACCACGAATGAAGGAAGGATCTTTTTTTTAGGATAAACAGCTTCTCTTCTTCATTGGAGAATTTAAAGTAGAAGTTAAGCTTATCAAAATATATCTCATAAGAGCCTTTAAGCTTCCAAGCCTTATTAAGGTTGGCTTTAACTGCCATGTAGTTCACAGTAACAGCAAGGAAAAAACCTACTAAATAATCAGACCATGATTTAATACCCTCATTAATAATCTCCTGTGGAGGTGACAGACGTGAACCTGAATATTGAAGATCAAAATGAACAGGAATATAGGTTCCTGCATTCCTCGGCTTCGATGTGAAAAGTGAAGACCAAGAAGAAGATGGGACAGCTGAAGGAGGAGAGGATGATGATGGATGAGGATGTGGAAGAAGAGGAGGAAAGGTATCAGCTGAAGGAAGAGATGAGGAAGAGGAAGGAATGTGGGAGGCAAGGTCTGGAGGCGGTGGAACGGGAGGAGGACGCCGATCAGAGGAGGGAGATGAAGGGAGGACGGTCGGGGAGTGGGCAGGAATGGGAGAAAGGACATGAACAATTGAGAGTATGGTAGGAGGGATAGGAAGGGGTAAGACAGGAGAAGACATGGAGAAGACAGGGTAATAGTAGTTGAAATTGATGTAGTTGAAATTGATGTATATGAAATTATCAAAGAATAAGTTTTTAAATGGTGGGATAATTAAAGCTTTGAAATATATGGAAATTTTATTGGTTTATTTGAGGATTTAAATCCGTATTTGGAATTGATTTATGAAGGTGAAGAAGTTGTTTTAATATATAAAGTAAATTAATAGTTAAACCATTTAAGTGGTAGTATGTTTCAAAGTTATGAAATTCAATGTTTTATCTTTTTGAATGGCTATATTTCAAGTTTTGGTTTCGAAATAATTTTAACTTTGAAATTGTATTGGTTTTAGAAAATGATATATTTGAAATGATATCACATTTATTTGGGTTTAAAAAAGGAAATGATATCGTAAATATATGGTTTTGAAATGGATATTTTATTCTGGTTTTTAAAGTATAAACTATTTTGAAAAGACCGCGGTGTTATAATAACGTTTGGTTGTTAAAGAGACCAGGATCGGAAGTTGTCATACTCTCTGCCAACTCCAAAAACCACTTTAACAACCGTGTACGCGGTGGAGATTCCAGAATGAAGTAGGATGGTGGAGGCGTTCCTTTAAGGTAAATACGTGGACCCAACTCCCGTGAGCTGGCATAAGGTGGCTAAAACCGGAGCGATTGACGGGCTAATGAGGTAGCTCCTTTGATCGGATACATCCCTTCGATATTATACTCTAACCTTTGGATTGATTCGGTGGCCACTTTTGATTTTCTTTTTTGGGGGTGTGGCTCGAGGTGGGCAGTAGCTGCACGCAACGTGTTACCACCGGCCCGGAAGCGTAATTGGTATATACACCCTGGCATTGCCTAGTTGTGCCGTGTCACCTACCCTAAAGCGCCTTGTACGAGTTTCTATTTGTGTCGTACCTATGGAATATCCTCTGGTAACCTCTCGTTCAGGAGGTATTACGGTACTGTATAGACTATTGGCATTATTACGTGTTAAGGTGGAAAATGTAAAGCCTTAACGCTATTTAAAAGTAAGTTTATTTTACTAATAGACACTATTATAATAGCGAAATATTACTACATAGTAAGTAGTTTAATGGACCCTTAGGAGTGTGAATCCCGATCATCTCTTAAGTTACTACACTCACGTTAGACACTGGATAGGAGATGTCGAATCCCGTAAACATCTCTGACGCCGTTTCACTCATATTTATTCCTGTTGATTTAACTTACATAAGATATTTTAGTTCTGACTCGAGTGTTTTGTCCTTTCAATTCGCTTGGGTCAGTCCGAGCATTTCAGGATTTGAAGATTTTATTCTGGAGGACGAAGACGAAGATTTGTAGTACTATTATCTTCTATATTATTACACTACACCCTTTTATTCCGCTGCATTAATTATTTTTCTCTGGTATATGTACTCTGATATGTATTGTATATGTATAATCGAATATTTTGTAAACAGCTTCATGAACTGTACATTTGATTTATTATATTTTATCGTTCTACTGCAAGATTCTATTTTGTTTTGTTTCTTTCTCTACTTTTTCTTATTTACCCCATAACAATCTGCCCTTCTGTATGCTTTAAGTATGACGTGTGTGGTTTATCGTCGATTTAAACCGTGTGAAAAGGCGGGATGTTACATGAAGGCTGGCCACTAGTTTGAGCACAGGGGAGTAAGGCATGGAGGTAGCTAGGTCGCACGACAGCGCGGGTTTCGATGAGGCAAAGGCAGCAGTGCTCGCACGAAGGTGGAAGTGGTACGTCGTGCTGTTGTGAGGTGGGTCGGTCGGGATGCTTTATCGGTTGCAGACGTGGGTTGGAATTTGAGATGGGCCTCGGCCATTTGGGTGAAGGTGAAAGCGTGAGAGGGGTAGGAAGAGATCTATCGTGCGCTTTAAGGACGTGGCGGAGGTGACAGGTTCGAAGATGTGAAGAGGAGGGTTGCCGTGAGTAGGGAAGCATGGCAGCAAGCTTGGTTAAGGAGGCGTGAAAGGCCAGGGGAAAAGAGAAGTAGAAACTCTTGAAATGGCAGCTTAAAATATGTGGGGAAGATGAAATTATTTTTGGCTACAGGAAAATATGAAGGGACGTGTGATTTTAAAGGTAGTAAATGAAAGTCAGAGACCAAAACTAACGTGTGTACGTTATGTATATAGATAAAATGAAACAGTGGAATGATAGAAATAAAAGGTCAGAAAATAGTAAAAGTAAATCCAGAGAATTAATAAAAGCAATGTTCATTCATTTAGACAACCGAAAGGTCAGTGAAGAACCAAAAGGTTCAAATGTGAACCGATACAGTCCGACGTTTTGCAGATTCCGCCATGTACCGGACTTCAAACTACGAAAATAAATATACTGTAGGGATCAGCCCGACGAGACGATCAAAACAGTATATGGATATCAGTGGCACAATTGAATTATAAAAATTCGAATTTCTGCTAGGGGAAGAATGCAGTAAAAACGTAGAAAAATAATATCGACGGAGCTAAAGAAGTCTGAATTTGATGAAACGAAATTTGACGTCTCACCCAGAAGATGATTTAGAATTTTTCTATAGAAAAATATTTCAGGTTTGGAAATTAATTTATTATCATCAATTATTAACTGATTTAAATTGAAATTATACAATAAAATAAACTTTAATATTATTAGATGAAAATTTGCCGATTGCTATGTTTAAATAGATGTATTCCAAATGATAAATTTTTATTTTTAAATTTTGTTGTTTAAAATTTCACAAAATTTCAATTAATTTAATGAAAAGAATCATTAAAATTTTGGGTTGTTACAACGTGGCTTCTGGTGACTGGAGTTCGTCGTCGGTGAGGGGTTTTCTCGTTTGTGTTGTTTCCCGTTTTTGAATCATTGAGCTCGATTCTGTTTTTCCATGGATTGCGTCAATCTGGAAGGTCAGTAGTATTGGGGAGTAGATCGTCGAGGTGTCGATGGTCGGAGCGAGGTTCGAAGCTGGCCAATTGAGGTGTGCACGTACATGTTTGCTACTTGTATCAGAAAGGTGCTGGGTGTTTTGGGGCATCGGAGAAGAAGGATTATACTTTGGTTAGGATGGTGTTTTGCGCGAAGTAGTCCTCGGGTTATTGATTAAGAAGAGAAGAGCGGGTTTGACACAAACAAAATTTTGATCTGACTCGGGTTTTGATATTTGAGGAATTTTGTTCAGGTTTCCTAAGCTTAAATAAAAATAAATATATGATGATCAAGTTATTTAAGGTAAGGGAAGTATGATATGTTAACAAGTTTTAGAGTAAATATAATAACTAATAAATTTATCGAACAAGCTTTCAAAAGAAATATTGATCAAGTTTCAATATAAATTGTTTTTAAAAGACAAAGAATTTGAAATTAAATTGTTGGTTTGAATGGTTATAATTAATTAAAGTAATTGGGAAATGATTACTTAATATAATCAAATAAAGGATAATTATTTAAAGTATATAATTAAAGAATGATTAGTTAATTAATGAAATAATTACTTCATATAAGTAATTGAAGATTAATCAGTTTACTTAAGTGATTAAGATAAATGAATTATCTTAAATTTTTTAGGTTGGGTAATTAGGATTATTAATTAGTTAATTTATTGATTATTAATTAAAGGTTAATTAATTAAGGGTAGTAAATTAAAGGTAATCAATTATTAAATTAAGGAGGATAATTAAGGGATGATTAATTAAGGTTAATTAATAAATGTAATTAATTAAAAGAATAATTAATTAAGGAAAGTGATTAGAGGATCATTAATTAATGTAGTTAATTAATTAAGGATATTAATAAAAGGTTAATTAATGTTAATGATTAAGGCTAATTAATCTATGTGGTAATTAAAGGTTAATTACTTAATGCAATTAAACTAAGTAATTAAAGAATAATAAATCAAGGATGATTAATTAAGATGGATGATTTAAGAATGATTAATTAATTGGGTTGCAATTAATTAATGTTAAGTAAGAAGGATTAAAAGTGATTAAAGTAATTAATTTAATTTATTTCAATTAATTAGAAATGGTGTGACTAATTAATCTTACTTATGAGCTAATGAACGATATTGAACGCCATGGATTGTTTGATATTCCTGATTTGAAACATTTTGTGATATGATTGGGTTGAATAGTGATATTGTGGTTATCTATCGAGATGAATCGATGTGAAAGTAACATCATGTATTTTAAATTTGAATTATATCCATTTGAATAACTTTGTTTTCAAGATGATATTGGATTTGAAGAGACCGGGGTCAGGTACCGGTAAGTACCCGAAACCACTTCGTTTTGTAATCTACTATGATTCTTTATAGATTTGGTACGTGAAATCAATATGCTGGAATGAGATTAATTTAATGATTGGACCATTTAAACTAAGTAAAGGTACTTAGGGATTGATTTGTGAATATAAGTGTTGACTATAACAAGTTATGAACTTGGAGTGAAGTATGAGTTACCCCGGGTTTTAAATTCGATTTATGCTTTGGTATTCTAATTGCATAGGTTTACTCACGCTGGTTTCCAGCCTGACCTAGGTGTTACTTTGATGTAATGCTCGGGTCAGACCGAGTATTACAGATTTTCAAGTGAGGAAGTTCTGGATCTCAAGAGGCGAGCTGGATGGTAGGAATGTATGGAGTATATTTCGTTGAGTATATTATTGTTTTATATCTGTGACAAGTTGTTATACTGTCCAGTTTATATAAGATTGGTTGTAACTCTGACGTATTGATGTAAATTAACTGATACAGTTTTCCTTTGTATAACTGCTATTTTATTTGGTATTATATTTTGATCCGCTGTGAATGTGAGAATCTGTGTTTTGGTATTTCTATTTCTTCTTTTTCTTCTATCTCTTTTCTTCTTTTCCCTAACTATTTAGAATCTTCGGGATCGAAAATTCTGGGTCGTTACTGTAAAGTTGTTGATCCGAATAGTAGATCAAATCGGATAATCTTTATAAATCATACGAACGTAAGTTTAAAAATAAATATTTTGGGCAAATACCTTTGGGTTTTTTTGCTGTAATTTCGAGAGCGAATCTTTTAAAGGAGGAAGTCTGCAGCAATCCACAAATTTATCACTTGATAAATTATATTTATTTTTAAAATAATCAAATATAAGCTTTTTTTAAACATAGATTATGTTGTTATGAACAATAAATAATAATGGTAATCTTAGAATAAGTATTTACAAAATTATATACTTTCGAAAAATAGCGATAAAATGACCAAAAACCGCTTTATCGATAAATAGTTCTATGAAATTCAAATGTCGTGCATGGAGTTAGATACACTCCCTTATTTTTATAATTTAACAACAATATGAAATAAAATTATTTATTCTATTTGTAGGAAATAAAATATATTTATAACATCATCTGCAATGTCATCATATTTAATATGTGATTTATGATTTTAAATTGAGATTTTATGACTTAATTATTATTTTAACTATTAGAATAATTGTTTAAAATGATATTAATTCATTTTAAATATTTATAAAGTGACATTAATCATATATAATAGTTTTATAAAGATATATATATTTGAACTTTAAAAATATAAGAAAATGGATATCGTTTTATCGATATAATAACACTATCCGTAAATAATTGTTTGATATTGATTTATATGGTTTTATAATCCAAATGAGATCATTTTAGTCTATTAATAATGATAATAAATTAGTTCTCAATTTTTTTTATAATTATATGTACTTAATTAATAAGTGGAATTGCGACCGAAAATCGGTTTCTCGATTTTGAATGATTTAAAGTACATAAGTTGTTCATAGTGGCTGCAACGTTATTTATTCTCTTGTAACGACCCATAAGTTTTAATAAAAAAATTGTTAAATTGATAATATTTTGTAACTAAATTTAGAAAGAAATAAAAAAATTATAATTTATATTAAAGTTAATAATAAATGAATGAAATGATATTCCAATTTATGAAAATAAATTTAAATGTTATAATAGTAAAATAAAACGTAACAATGTCAATTAAAGTTGATCCTTAATGATTTCAATGAAATTACAATTTACTAAAATAATTTAGATGTCATACTTGACTATGAATTGAATATAAGGAAACAAGAGTAGATATTGAATAAATTAAGGAATTAGTTTAAAATTTATGATAGTTGGATAAAAACGGTGTTATGTATTCAATTTTTGTAACGACCCAGAATTTCTGTCAATTAAAATTTGTATATTTAATTGATTTTAAATATTAACAATTAAAATTTATAAGTCGAATAAATTTTATTTCGAAAATCTGGATTTAATTGGATAACTAAATCGATAATTTAATACAAGAAATTACAGAAATAATTGGAATTTGGGTTTAAAATGATTAAAATTGATTTGTAAAATTTTATTTAATCTTATTAGAGTTAGAATGATGTTATAGAACTTTTAAAATTGAATTTAAAGTTAATTTGTGAAAATTGAATATTTTAATATTTAATTGACGAGCTAAAATAGCCATTTTTCAAACAGTCTCGGATTTCGATGAAATCAGTTTCATCGGATCCGTAATGTGATATTATTGTTAGATTTCAAATTTCCTGTCAATCGGATTTACCGTTTGTCCGGGGCAAGCCAAAACGCATAAAAATTAGTTTAACCGATTTAATTTAAAATTGATCGTTTATTGCAGTAACTCGCACGGATGATCGAATTGGCTCTCGATACCTATTTCATTGTGTTTGGAATGCGGGGTAAACCCTAGAAACGCCAGCCGGCACGCTTCGTTTGGAGTTCGGAAAATTTTGGATGAATAGTGTTTTGAGCAATTTTCTATATAAGCACCTCTAATTTCACAAATTGCAAAAGAAAACGGAAACTAGGGTTTCAAGGTTACAGCCGCCTTCTACAGTATCAATGGCTGAAATCCTCTTATTTTCTTCTTCAATTATTTCACAATCCACGCATCAATTCAAGAAGGTTTCAACTACAAAGATGTAGAGCTACGTGAGATCTTCAATCTCAACGGTGGAGATCGAAAATCTCCTGACGAATCAACGGCAATTAGTGATCAAAGCGCGCGCGTTCATCCTCGATTTTTGTGCAACAGGGACGGCCGAGCTTTGTCTCGTTCACATCGTTGGTAGGCGTGGTGATGAGCTTCAAAACCATGGTGTTCGATCGAATTGGAAGTGCACGATGAGGGGTGCGTTCGAAACCCTAGGTGGCGGCCACGTTGGGTTCTCGTTTGCGCGAGGTAACTGGGAAGGGAGGAGGAAGAAATAATGCATGGTCCAGATGTCATCAAACCAAAAACGTGCGGCCTAGAAAAGTAGGGTTTGAAAATTAAAACTAAAATTTGTAATTTGTTTATATTAATATTCGTATAACTTATAAACATCATAACTTGTACATACGAGGTCAGAAAATTACGAAACGACTTGCGTTGGCTTCGTTTTGTTGAGCACTACGAATGGAACTGGATTGGAGTCGATTGGAGCTAGTGAAAATTTTGGTTAAAATTAAACGCATGTTTAATTTTATTCGAAATAAAACGCTGCGACTATTATTGGAACCAAGGTGAGAACTTCTCACTCAATCGAATTAGTTTCGATTTAAATTTTAAAATTTCCTGATTATGTGATTAGATGATAACTATTATCTGCTGTATTGAAATAGATCCTATGCGCCGTATATTAAGCGGATGTTATTTATTAAAAACATATACCGCGATAATTCCAACTTGTATGGAATTGGTATTACGTATGTATTTGGAGTTGATTTTCCCGCATTATATAGCGGATGAGACCCTATTGCGCCACATAATAGCGGATAATATTTTGTAAATCCCATATACCGCGATATTCCGTATTAGAACGGAATTGGTATTGTGCTAACATCTTTGGATGCAGGAAAACAGGTTGGAGGGATCCAACGGGATTCCTCAAATGATTGAATTTGTTTCAATGTTGTGTGTTGATCTATATATAATCTGCGTAATTATCTTTGTGATTGAAATCTTTAAAGGCTAAAATTTGGCCGAATGTATTTTTGGTATCGTTAGATGCCGAAAATAAATAAAATTGGATTTTTGAAAATTTAAGTTGAGAATTCATAATAAAATTTGATTTTGGAATTGATTCATTTTAAATGAATAAACATTGAGATTTTTATGTTATAAAAATTATGACTTTTGTGAAATATAACCAAAATGTGATTTTTGAAATAAGTAGTTGATTAATTTATAAAATGGTTTAAATTGGGATTTTTGAATTATTATAAATGATTTATATAAAAGATTTATAAAGTTGATTTTTATAAGTTTAAAATATTGGAATTATAAAACGAGTTTTTATAAGTGTTAAAAATGAAGTATAAATGGATTTCATAAGTGGATGAAATCTATAGATTTATAAATTATGATGTTATAAAATGAATAGATTTTGTAAAATAAAAGATTTATAAGTAATTTACTTATAAATGGGATTTTGGCGTGTAAATGGGATATGGATAGAATTTGTAAATAAAGTGATTTTATAAGTTGAAGTTGTTATAAAATATAAATGGAATTTATAAACGTTGTTTTATAAATCTGAAATCGAATTATTTTAATAAGTTTAATTATTATAGCTTATTAAAGGAAATATATCCACGATTTTGGACAGTGGATAATCCCTTAAATAAAATATGTAGAAATTGAATTTGGTTAATGAAGTATATTCACGATTTTGGACGGTGAATAATATATTAAAGAAATATTTTGGGAAAGTGATATTTTAAATGGAATTAAACGATTTAAAGATGTTTAAAATTGTATTAAGGGTCGAAACCATACATTCCAACATTCATTGTTGAAATAGACGTTTTCCAGAAATAGAAGGAAATGGAGGACTATAACACTGTTGTTATAGTAAATGATTTCCGAAAGGAAAAGTTTTGAATAGTTTTGGGGTTTATATATCTATCTTAATTTCGAATCCCTATACTAGTGGTTTTGGGTTGTCATAACGATGTTTTACGCAACATTTGTTTTGACTCAAAAAAATGTGTTTAAGAGAATGGTTTCCTTAAAGAATAAAATATATGCTTAATTTGGATTTACGTATATTGAATATTTTCCAAATGTTGAAAATAAATGGATTTGTGAATTACTTATTATTATTAAATAAGTATGGAAATGTTTTCCAATATGAAGTGAATGTTTTGAGATTTTATCTTTTAAAGATAAATTGAAAATGAATATTAGAAATCGATTTGGAAATCGTATGTTCATAGATATTTTGGAAAGGTAAATTCACTATGGAATTTATAAAAGAAAGGGAAATTTGTTTAAAAATAAACGTTGATTTATTTTTGAAATGTGGAAATAAATTTACGGATTTGGAACGTAAATTTAATAAATCGATAATGATTTATTTGATTGGTTCACATGAACCATTTTGGAATGGAAGTTGTAAAGGTGAAAATTGATTTGAAATTTGTTTTCAAATGGTTGAAATGTGGAAAATATATCTTATAAAGATATTCTTGAAAATAAATAATTTGGGAAATTATTTGAAATGGGGTTATGTTGTGAATATTAATTGATAGTTAAATAACCGACTATCAATATTGACCCTTAAATGGCTATTTGTTGTGAATTGGTTGGAATTGAATGCCACACTTATTTTTAAATTATTGCGCTCGTTACTCGGATTACCCATGCCGAATAGTGATAAGATGTAATGGATAGCATTGAAGGCCGGTGGTGAAGACCGGGTATTTGTGAAAATTATAGGATGACCTATCGATTGTCTCCGCACCATTAGCTACGGTATGGAGATTTCCTATGTGATGGAAAATTCGATCGGGATTGTGAATACCCAGATTGCAAGGGCTTCTTTTGAAGTGCCTTCGGTTCTGTTCGAGCCCGGAACAGACTTGTATAGTTACGTGTCTGACATTACATTTTGAAATATAAAAAAGATTTCTTTCAAATACAATTCTATTGGTGGCGGAGAATTTATTCTCTTAGCTTAACACCCTTCTCTGAAACGTACGAGTTCAGAGGTTTTGTAGTTGAAGGTTATCAGCGATATACTCCCAATTTGGTAATGTGGCATGTTGAGTGTTGCTGTGTGATGATTATTTATTGATTATTTGTTGATCAAAGCGTGGCTTTGTGAAAAAGCGTAGCTTTGTGGACGAGACTTCGTCAGACCTCACACCCCGGAAACGGTCGAAACAGGAAATGCGGCAAGGTTATGAGGGTCGCTCCCTTTAGGGTATGTCATTTCCTTCTGGAAAAGGGTGGTGTCGGGTATGGAGCCCTGATGCTTAACCTATGTGGTTGCTCCAATCTCATTTTTCTGTGTGGTTGTTGCTTGGTGATAGAGGGCCCTCGGATAAAGGTCCCAAAGGACTGGGGAGTGGCATACTCAAGTAGTAGTTACCTAGTTACAGAGGTTACCCGGCCTTGTGTTGGCAGAGATCCGGTTAGGTTCTCGGGACGTCCCGCCAGAGGCGATCCCACATGGCAATAGGAAGTTCCTTAGCTGACCATTTGTTGGAAATCCAAAGAAACAACACGAACCTTGTACGGTTTTAGTTGTATAACCTGCCATGGAATGTGGCAGTAACCTGCTATGAACATGGTGGCTATAGTAGGCATAAGTGCGAAATGCCTATGCTGGCTAAGATTTATATCTTTACTTTCGAAATGTTTTCTGCACTATGCACTAGTAATAATATCAAATGTTTCTTTTTAATCCGTATCAAGCATCTTTGACTATCATAAGGAGAAATCTCCTCCGATTCTGCGTTTGTATTGTGTGTGTGTGCGGGAGGTTTTATGGTGGTCTCATTGTCTAAAAAGCATTGCGAATCAAATTTAAAAAAAAATCTTTGTTGTTTTAAAGATAAACTGTTTTAAGTTCTCACACCAGTCCCATGACTGACCTGGAGTTTATTGTTTTCCTTCCTAAACTCTGGGTGCCCACCAATTTCCACACGGGTAGTCAAGAGTCAGGTTATCGGGATATTCTGGAATTCAGGAGTTGCTGAAGCAAGCTGGATGGCGTGGCGTATTCATTAGTATATAGTATTTCTTTTCCACTATTTATTGTTGTTTTTGTACACTCTGATGATGTAATGTAATGTAATATGATGTAATGTAATAATTGATATAGTTCTTTGTTTAAAGATTATTCATTTATCTATTATATGTTGTTCCGCTGCGATTGTGAGTTTCTGATATTGTTCTATTGTTTCTTTTTGTTCTGTTCTATCTTTTTCTCTCTTCTTCTATCTTTTTCTTCTTCTTTAACCATACATTTAGGTTTTCCGGCATTCGATTGCTCGGTAGTTCATACAATGGACGTATTGATATCGGTTTTCGAGCGTCAAAAAATCGCGAACGTTACAATTTGGTATCAGAGCATATGGTTAAGCGACAACCATGGCTCTGTTGGGAATTACTCATTAGAGATAGAGTTAGTAGTACTCTAGAATGAGTTTGAGTGTAATAATAGCTTTGAGAGCGTATTTGTTAGTGAATATAAATTGTTTTATATTGTGATGATTGGTTTATTGAGTCGTATATTGATTTTGGTCAATACGAGTAATTAACGTTGTTGATAGGGATCTCTAAACACTTGTACAGAACAATTTGACACGATATTGTTTTAAAATAGGGTAAATGAAATAATTTTACCTCGATTATATTTTATATATAAAGGAATAATTTTTCAGAATTATTGAAGTGTATATAAAATTGATTATTTGGTTGTTGAAATGTAAGAATAAATATAAGTTAATTAAAAGAATAATTGTATAAGCAATTGAATTATAAAGTATGGAATTATACTTAATATGATTTACAATTGTGAAATAATCTTATATATACAAATAGTGAAATTTTATAAGTAAAAGATTTGTAAATATGATTTGTAATTTGAAGTAGAGTTCCAGGGTAATATTTGAAAACAAATTTATAGAATTTGAAAATTTGAGATTTGGGAAATTTAAATTCTTTGGAGTTCGAAAATGATTTTCAAGGGTTTTGGAAAATTGTTTTGAAGGAAAGAAAGCACTAAACTCTTTTCGGTCGGTGGAAAATAATTCCGATGATGATTGCAACATCATCGGTGTTCATTTTCGGGTTTCCAAAAGAGGGATTACTGCCAAATTGTTTTAAATGAAAGTTGTTTGGAAAATTTGGATTTGGGTTTTGAAATTCAAAGGATAATTGGACTGATTTCAAAAATGGTTTTGAAAAGTTGAAAGACTCTGGAATCCTATTTTTAAATATTTATGGGAATGATAAATGAGTAGATAACTTATATAATTTGAATTTTGATAGAATAAATTTAACTTAAAAGATGGAGTTAAATTAAAGTAAGTATAAGTGAATCAATAAAATTCAAGTGGTAATTGTTGAATATAAGTTGTATAACTTATAAAATGAGAAAATGTAAGTAAAACAGATTGTTAAAAGTAGTTAAACAATTTTGTTAAGCAAAACAAAAATCTGAATTTGAAAATGATATGACAGATTTGACTTTGGTAGAAGTTAAATAAAAAGTTAAATAGAATTGGAATCTGAATTGGATTGATAAGTGGAAACTTAAGTTAAGTTGAACAAATGATGTTTAATGGAATATAACTTAAGTGATGTTGAATGAAGTTGATTTTGGTACCGAAGTAAAATAATGAAGTCATTAAGAATTTGAACTTGAGTTATATAAATGAAATTCAACCGTATATTGTTAAAGTAATTAGCAATTGAATTGATAAATGGATGAAATATTAATCAATCGAATGTAAAAGAATTGATATGAGATAATGAGTGTAAGTGTAAATTCATTAAAAGCTAATGAAGTTGAGAAATTGAATAATTGAATGGAAGTCGATTTATTATCAACCAATTGGAATTAAAAGTGTTAAACCAAATTGAATGAATGTAAGCGAAGTAAATAAATTTGGTAATGTTAGATATACATTGTTTGTTATATGATTGTTAGTTGATTTTATATAATTCATTAAGTGTTAATGAAATCGAATTAAGGAAAATTGAAAGCTATAAATCAAATTGGAAGTTAAGTGAATTTGATTTGAATGTGGAAGTAAACTAACTTGAATGTAAATTATTGAATGCAAACTAATTGAAATTGAATAGGAATGAATGTTAGTAAATTCAATGTTAATGAATCAAATGTGATTTAAATTGGAAAACCAATTCATTGAATATTAATGAGAAGTGAATTTATATTGATTTGGTTATGGATTTGTTGGATGTTGATTGGTTGGATAGTTGTTTTGTAACATTCCTGAAAATTAACTACGATTAATATGGCAATTAATTTAATTTTGAAAATAAATTGTGAATTTATTCATGCATTAATTAGGAAATTTCTTGAATGAATTTAAATTTTTTAGATTTTAAGTAGAGTTTGGTTTAAATTTAGGAATAAGTAATTTTATAAATATGGATTTAAAGATAAATAACAAATTGATTCGGAATTTAAGAATATGTAATTTATCAACAAATATTGGTTTTCAAAATTAAATGTATAAAAAAAAAATAGAATTAAAAGCATTAAATTAGTAAAAGGTTGTTTCTAAATTTTAAATATATTAGATATATTTGGAAGTTGAAATTAATAAAAAAATTAATGCACTCATTTTCAAAATATTATTTTTATGTAAAATTCACTTATATAAATAAAAGTAATTACTTGTTAATATGTAATCAAAATATTTAAACCACTCTTCCTTTTTGAAAAGTTGAAAAAATATATTATTTTGCTTGAGTATAAAATGTATAAGATAGTTGTACATAAAATAGTGAGCAAAGACTTAAGTTTGAATGTGAAACAACAGAGATTTCATTTGTGAGGATATAAACAAATGAAAATATAAACATAAACAATTTTTAAAATTAAGACATATGCATACATAAAAATACAATTACATGGAGGATTAAAAAAAAAAACTACAAAGCAAATTGAGTCAAGGGATTCAAACATAAATTTCCCTACAAACTACAAGTGTAATACATGCAAGAGGAAAAGGGACAAATGGCATTAACTTTTGAATTAAAAATTTAAAAACTATTGCAGGCCATTTAGCTTCCCAAAAATCTGAAATGAGAAGTCAGTAATAAAAAAAAAGGAGAATCATCTTCAAGCTCAAAATTCTTAAATCCCTCTCTACAAAAATCTGAAATAAAAGTAAGTTTCAAATCGAAGAAGCAAAACCTGAGGATAAGTGATTAAGCAAACAATTTCAAGTCAGGAAAGTAGCAAATTCAAATTTAAAACCTGGAAGTTGAAGTTCATCTCAACCTGCAGTTCAAAGCTTGAGTTTGTAAGGAGAAGATTTCAAGGATTCAAGAGCAATTCAGTAATGAAATAAAAGGGAAATTCAAAGATTCATCATCACAGAATCAATTCAAAGAACCAGAATCAAAAATTTCAAGGCTTAGAATTTCAAGTAGCAGACCAAAAGCTTTCCCTGTTTCATTTAAAACAAAATCTGTAAGTAAGTTAAATTTTAGTTTGTTTAATCAATTAAAAAAAAAACTAAGCAAAAACTTATATTGACTAGCTGCAGATAAAATAAAGTACAAATCTACAAACTTGGAAATGAAAATCTGAAAACAGTAAATATCAATGCAAGAATCAAGCTTGAAAACCAAAGCTTCAAACTGGAAAAAAATCAAACCTGGAAGAATCAAGCAGATTCAGGAAGAAAATCAAAAAGGGAAGCAAAGAAGAATCTGGAAAAAATTCAAAGCAAACAAATCTAAAAGCAAGCAACAAACAATCAAGTTTAAAAGTTGATCTGCAGTTGCAAATATCAGGTTCTCTGTCCTTCATTGATGAGGTGAGCAAACTTACCTATACCCTTGGATAATCTGATTTATGCTTAAAGTAAAAGGGAAATGATTGGTAGGTTTGATTGCATGCCTGTGTGAATGTATGTATGATGATATATATTTGTGTACAGAGCTTTACTCTGTTATGTTGCAGGTTTGAAAAATTAGTTCAAAACAAAACAAAAACAAAAAAATTTTCAAACCACCTTACACAAACTAATTCAGATTATAATCACTGAATGAAAGATGTTTATACAAGTATAACATCATTTTAAAAAAAAAAAATACAAGTTGAAATATTGATTTATATCTCGATATTATAATGAAATTAAATTCAAGTCAGGAAATTTATTTTCTGGAATACTTATTCTTCTCTGCCTTGACACAGGGATTGAAAACACAAGTCAAAAAAAAAAAAAATCCAAATCTTGTATTTGATCATGGATTAACCTTGCATTCAAATACAGTTGTTAAGCCTATACTTAAGATTTAAATTTCATTCAAGTGGAAAAATTTGTAAACCTTCCTGGAAACACTTCCAGTTTCAAAGAGAAAGCTTTCAAAAATCTCAAATTTGGCCTCTGTTCTTCATTGATTCAAGTGAGTAAACCCTTCTTTTTGATCCCAAACTCGAATACCCTGATTTCTATGCTTGATGCTTGAATACCCTGTTAAGTTATGTCTACATGGATATACATGAGAATGGCTGTGCATGTCATTGTTTTGATCCTCTGTTTGAATAACAGGCATGATCACTTAAAACAAATTCATCTCTTCTCTATTAATTTTCTCATAGACTTGGGATTTTAAACAAATTTTGGTTTGATTGAACTTAAATGCATAAGCCTGGAATTGTTTGAAACTGAATAGTGTAGCATGGACTTTGCATATCAGCTTCTCAGTAGAATGAAAATTTCATGTGAAATTCAAATATTTTTAATTTGTTGATTTAACTTTATATCTTGAATAATCATACAAAAACAAGATTTTTAAAATAAGTATGATGATTTTTAGTCACGTGTTTAAGGTGCAGATTCGAGACGAACACAAAATGCTTTTTTGTCAATCCCAGATGACTTAACAAATCTTGGATGTTAAAATTGGTTTTGAAGATAGCTTAATGGTTTGCGAAGTAGGGAAAAATGTTAGAAAAAATTTCTATTGCGTGAATTTTGGGGACGAAGTCAATTTAGGGTTTTGGGCACGTTGGGTTTGCTGTTGATTCACGAGCAAATTTTGGCATCGTCACGGCAATCTGAGCGATCGCACCCCGGGGGATCACTGCGTGGTTGTGTGGCGAAGTTATGGATACGGCGGCATGGTCGCTGATGATTGTGGTTAGCAATGCGAGTTGATTTTTGGATGATTAGGTTGGTTCCAGTATTTGGGTCGCACGGCTCGATTTCGATTCGTGGTCGTTCTCGGTGATTTAGGTGTTCGTGGCGACTCTGGAGATGATGGGCGATCTGCTGACGATGGCGAGGCTGACCGGAGCTTCGGCGATTAGCGGTGCACGTATACGTGCACCACTGTGCATCAGCGTGTTTGAGTTGGTGGGGAAGAAGGATGGCGACTCGAAGCCAAGCACGGGGAGTTGATTAGTTTACTCGAAGCAGAATCTTTAGGGCACGGGTTAAAAACTTGGAAATTTTTTTTGAAGTTAAGTTTGGGGCGCTCGGGTAAATTTTGGTAAAACTCGAAGCAGGGCTCGAGTACATTGGGGTTTGGCTCGGGGAACATTCGTGTTTGCCTGGGGATTGTTATATTTCCAGTGTTAAACTTTACTGTACTAGTTAAAAGGGAATTTCTG
Organism: Allium cepa; assembly: GCA_030765085.1. Taxonomy (NCBI): domain Eukaryota; kingdom Viridiplantae; phylum Streptophyta; class Magnoliopsida; order Asparagales; family Amaryllidaceae; genus Allium; species Allium cepa. The sequence continues at coordinate 566,739,698 of CM060928.1, read as the reverse complement.
AATTTTTTTTCCTTTTTATAAATGATGATTTATTTACTAAGTATAAATTAAAAGTTGAAATAAAGGATTTTTAAAAAAAAACAATTAAGTTTTAAATTTACATTTGTAACAAGTTATTTTAAATGAAACATTCTAAATGATTTAGAGAAAAAATCAAATGTTTTAAAACTTTAAATTAAAAATAAGTAAATTTATAACGTTAATGATAATCAAGTAAGTAATAATTTATAATTAAGATTAATTCATTAATAATTAACAAAATCAATTAAAGGATAATTAGTTATAATTAAGATTAAATTAATTAATAATTAAGCATTTATTAATTTAAGTATATTAATTTGTAATTTAAGTTAATTGATCAAGTAAGTAATGAATGATTAAATTAAAATAACAGTAATTACTTAGTGAAAGTAATTAAGAGAAGATGATAAAAGGTTAATTAACTTAAAGTGATTAAGAAATCATTATTTATTAAGGAGTAATTAATTTTTTTGTAATTAATAAAGGAATAACAAATCTATTAATAAATCAGTTAAGGATAATTAATTAAAATGAAGACTTAATTAATAATTAGGGGTTTGTTAATCAAAGTAATTAATTAAGGAATAAATTAATTGATATAATTAATTAAGATTTAATTAGTTACAATAAAAGGTTAATTAATTAAGTTAATTAATTTAGAAATGACTAATTAATGAAAGTAATTAAGACTAAATCAATTGTAGTGGATGAACTTAATCATTGATTAAGATTATTAATGAAAATAATCATGTGGTTGATAAATTTAAAAACCACCCAAATTATTCATCTTAGTTGTAGAGGTTTGATTGCTATTGGATGCTACGTGACGGATTGATATATTTGATATGTGATGTGATGCTTTGAAATGCTTGTGCTGAGTTGTTATATCTATGATGAATATATTGTTATATATGCGAACCCTTTGACCCGTAAATGACATTTGGATTTCGATGCGATAGGGAGTCGGATTCCAGTTTGTTATCCGAAACCCACATCGAATCATATTAGTGAATCTTTGTGATTGATAAATTTATTTTATCTATGGATCTGTGAATGAAGATAAGCGTTATGGGTTATACCGCTTATCGATATATCTGTGCTAATTGATGTTGTGCACTATTGTGTGTAAAACCCCTTGACCACACTATACACACACAAATATGGATTGCACGTGGAAATTGGTTAAGTCACAGATTTTAGAAATAGATTGAAAAAAATTGAATTTTTAAATCTAAATGATTTTGAAAATGGATCGGGTTTTAAATGAAAAGCTTTTGGGAAAAGAATTTCTAGGATAAAAGTTATTTTGAATAACTTAATTTGGATTTGGAATCTGATTTAAATTTAAATTCAAAATTTGAAATTGAATTCTATTTTGAGAATATAAGATGTAAAAAGGTCATACAAGTTAATATGGGTTTTTAAACCATTTTTAAAGGGTTGTTTCGGGAATTAAATCTAATCCAAAGATTTTAACTTGTATAAATGAAATTGGATTTTTCCAAAATGAAAACTAATTGTTTTCCAATGATAAAGCTTTCATATAAGGAATGAATTTTCAATTTGTATAAAAGGAATTTCAAGTTTGAATTGAAATGATTTTCCAAGTTATGAATGAATATTTGGAAACGGTTTTTGAAAGCTATAAGTTAAATCTTTGATTTAAAGATTAAATGGGCTAATCCAATTGGAAGGGAAATTGTTTTGAATTCTGTGAATGGATCTTTGTGAAAATGGGTAAATTTTGTGAACTAAACCTTTGTGTTTAAAGATTTAAATGGTAATTGGTTTAAACCATTAAACATGGAATTTTGAAATTTAAGTTGTGACTTAACTGAAATCCCATATCCATATGTTTTTAAATATTACGCTCATTATTCGGTTTAGCCGGGAGAGGACCTGGTGTCATATAACCCCTTCTGAATAATGATACGTCGTTGTGGATAGCATTTGAAGACCGGTGGTGAAGACCGGGTATTTGCGAGAACGATAGGATGACCTATCGATTGTCTCTGCACTGAGTAGCTATGGTATAGAGATTCCCTAAGTGATGGGAAGTCCGATCGGGATTGTGGATACCCGGATTTGCAAGGGCTTCTTCGGAAGTGCCTTCGGTTCTGTTCGAGCCCGGAATAGACTTGTATGGTCGTGTGTCTGACACTACACTTTGAGATATATAGCCGATTTCTTTCAAATACATATCTGTTGGTGGCGGAGAATTCATTCTCTTAGCTTAACACCCTTCTCTGAGACGTATGAGCTCAGAGGTTATGTAGTCGAAGGTTATCAGCGATATACTCCCAATTTGGTAGTGTGGCATGCTAAGTGCTGATGTGTGATTGATGATCATTTGTTGATCATTTGTGATCAAAGCATGGCTTTGTGAAAAAGCGTAGCTTTGTGGACGAAACCTCATCGAGCCTCACAAACCGGTAATGGTCGAAACAGGAAAGATGCGGCAAGGTTTCAGGGGTAGCTCCCCTAGGGTATGACCATTCCTTCTGGAAAAGGGTAGTATCATGGTATGGAGCCCAGATACTTACTCATGTGGGCACTGTAGTATATATCTATTACTGTGTGATGTTGTTGGTGTAGAGGATCCTCGGTTAAAGGTCCCAAAGGACCGGGGGTGGCATATCTGCGGTTTTATTCCCCGGGAAGGGGGTAGCCGGCCTTGTTTAGCAGAGAGCCAGGGTGGTTCTCGGGGCGTCCCGCCATAGGCGTTCCCATGTGGCAATAGGAAGTTCCTTAGCCTGACCATTTGTTGGAAAACCATTCATCCAATACGTGCCTTGTATGGTTTTAGTTGTAGAACCTGCCATTTAACATGGCAGCTATAGTAGGCATAGCATCATGGTACCTATGCTAGCTAGGATTAATATTATACTTTCGAAATTATTTTCCACTGTGCACTTATAGTAATAATATTAAATGGTTTTCACGTATCAAGAATTTTTGACTATCATAAGGAGAAATCTCCTCCAATTCTGCGTTTGCATTGTGTGTGTGGCGGGAGGCCTTATGGTAGTTTCATTTTCAAAAAAAGCATTGCGGATTTAAACTTTAAAAGCTTTGTTGTTTGTTTTAAAAGACCAAATATTTTGTTTGCTCACACCAGTCCCATGACTGACCTGGAGTTTATTGTTCCTTTCCTAAAATCTGGGTGCCCACTATTTTCCACACGGACAGTCTAGAGTTGGGGTTTTCAGATAATCCTATAGTGGGTGTAGATTCGATAGCTTCCAGCCTTTTGGATTTGTGGATCGCATTTGTACGAGCTAGCTTTGGATTGGAGATGGAGTTCTTGGAGTTTGACATTTGAAGGCATTATCTTTCCGCTGCTATTCTTTGTATCTCTGATAGTGTTGATGTCTATTGTATCTTTCTATTGTAACATTCTGTTGTACCATTCATGTTGTATCAGTTATTGTATCCAATATTGTATATGCTATCTGTTATTTCATTTTTCTTCCGCTGTGTTGTACTTAATGTGATATAAGCTCCGGCGAACAAGATTCGACGTTTGGATCTGCGGCATTTGAATATGAGTGTCGTATTCGGTGCCGATTTTCGAAGGTCGAGTCAGGGTCGTCACATTTGGTATCAGAGCTGAGGGTTAAAACCTTAGCTCAGGAGTATAACACATTAAGTAGCTCATTAGAGATAGGGTGAAGTATACCCTAGAATGAGTAATCCCTAAGATATCTGATCGAATGCCTCAGTAAATTCTCTTACTATTCACTGATAGTGAGTATGAGTGCAAGAAGAGAACGAGATAGTGGACAGGGAAGTACTAGTACAGGTGCTCAATGCCCTGCAACAACGGAAATAACTTTCTTTATCAATCTCTTTTGATTCGTCTTATCATTTCTTTGATTGCTTAGTAGCAGCTCAAGAAAGAAGAAGTTTCGGTGTGATAGTGGCCTTACGAATCGTTGTAGAAGATTCTTACTTCGTATCTTCATCGGTTTCTTATCAGCTTTTCGTTCTAAACTCTAATGAATTTGAAGATATGAATTAAATAAATTGAAAATTTTAAATTGAGTTAAATTGGTTAATAGAATGTAAGGCTAAATTTGAATTGTATAAATAAAACGATATCGGTTAAACCCAAATTTAAAAAATTGTAATTTAGTATGTATATCAAAGTCCATATACTTTGGGGTATTCCGGCCCGAATTCGTTATCCATATCTAGCATTTGGGAATTGTTGAAAATTAAGCCCATCTATCTATTCTCTGGGATCCGATATATTCTACGAACGATTAGTTATCCCTTCGAACTAATCAATGCCTTTGCATATTCGTAGACCGGATAAACCCGAGTATCTTGTCAAATAATTGTATGAGTTTATTCTCATATTGTTGATATTCTGATTAGTTAAGCCAAATACAGAATTGTTATCCTGTTTGATTTGGAAAGATATTTCTCTATCTATCATCTTTTCTTTGTCGTCTTCCTTACAAATTTCGAGGACGAAATTCTTTTAAGGGGGGAAACCTGTAACATTCCTGAAAATTAACTACGATTAATATGGCAATTAATTTAATTTTGAAAATAAATTGTGAATTTATTCATGAATTAATTAGGAAATTTCTTGAATGAATTTAAATTTTTTAGATTTTAAGTAGAGTTTGGTTTAAATTTAGGAATAAGTAATTTTATAAATATGGATTTAAAGAAAAATAACAAATTGATTCGGAATCTAAGAATATGTAATTTATCAACAAATATTGGTTTTCAAAATTAAATGTATAAAAAAATAGAATTAAAAGCTTTAAATTAGTAAAAGGTTGTTTCTAAATTTTAAATATATTAGATATATTTGGAAGTTGAAATTAATAAAAAAATTAATGCACTCATTTTCAAAATATTATTTTTATGTAAAATTCACTTATATAAATAAAAGTAATTAATTCTTAATATGTAATCAAAATATTTAAACCACTCTTCCTTTTTGAAAAGTTGAAAAAATATATTATTTTGCTTGAGTATAAAATGTATAAGATAGTTGTACATAAAATAGTGAGCAAAGACTTAAGTTTGAATGTGAAACAATAGAGGTTTCATTTGTGAGGATATAAACAAATGAAAATATAAACATAAACAATTTTTAAAATTAAGACATATGCATACATAAAAATACAATTACATGGAGGATTAAACAAAAAAAAACTACAAAACAAATTGAGTCAAGGGATTCAAACATAAATTTCCCTACAAATACAAGTGTAATACATGCAAGAGGAAAAGGGACAAATGGCATTAACTTTTGAATTAAAAATTTTAAAACTATTGCGAGCCATTTAGCTTCCCAAAAATCTGAAATGAGAAGTCAGTAATAAAAAAAAGGAGAACCATCTTCAAGCTCAAAATTCTTAAATCCCTCTCTACAAAAATCTGAAATAAAAGTAAGTTTCAAATCAAAGAAGCAAAACCTGAGGATAAGTTAAAACCTGGAAGTTGAAGTTCATCTCAACCTGCAGTTCAAAGCTTGAGTTTGTAAGGAGAAGATTTCAAGGATTCAAGAGCAATTCAGTAATCAAATAAAAGGGAAATTCAAAGATTCATCATCACAGAATCAATTCAAAGAACCAGAATCAAAAATTTCAAGGCTTAGAATTTCAAGTAGCAGACCAAAAGCTTTCCCTGTTTCATTTAAAACAAAATCTGTAAGTAAGTTAAATTTTAGTTTGTTTAATCAATTAAAAAAAAAACTAAGCAAAAACTTATATTGACTAGCTGCAGATAAAATAAAGTACAAATCTACAAACTTGGAAATGAAAATCTGAAAACAGTAAATATCAAAGCAAGAATCAAACTTGAAAACCAAAGCTTCAAACTGGAAAAAAATCAAACCTGGAAGAATCAAGCAGATTCAGGAAGAAAATCAAAAAGGGAAGCAAAGAAGAAACTGGAAAAAATTCAAAGCAAACAAATCTAAAAGCAAGTAACAAACAATCAAGTTTAAAAGTTGATCTGCAGTTGCAAATATCAGGTTCTCTGTCCTTCATTAATGAGGTGAGCAAACTTACCTATACCCTTGGATAATCTGATTTATGCTTAAAGTAAAAGGGAAATGATTGGTAGGTTTGATTGCATGCCTGTGTGAATGTATGTATGATGATATATATTTGTGTACAGAGCTTTACTCTGTTATGTTGCAGGTTTGAAAAATTAGTTCAAAACAAAACAAAAACAAAAAAAATTTCAAACCACCCTACCCAAACTAATTCAGATTATAATCACTGAATGAAAGATGTTTATACAAGTATAACATCATTTTAAAAATAAAAATAAATACAAGTTGAAATATTGATTTATATCTCGATATTATAATGAAATTAAATTCAAGTCAGGAAATTTATTTTCTGGAATACTTATTCTTCTCTGCCTTGACACAGGGATTGAAAACACAAGTCAAAAAAAAAAAATTCCAAATCTTGTATTTGATCATGGATTAACCTTGCATTCAAATACAGTTGTTAAGCCTATACTTAAGATTTAAATTTCATTCAAGTGGAAAAATTTGTAAACCTTCCTGGAAACACTTCCAGTTTCAAAGAGAAAGCTTTCAAAAATCTCAGATTTGGCCTCTGTTCTTCATTGATTCAAGTGAGTAAACCCTTCTTTTTGATCCCAAACTCGAATACCCTGATTTCTATGCTTGATGCTTGAATACCCTGTTAAGTTATGTCTACATGGATATACATGAGAATGGATGTGCATGTCATTGTTTTGATCCTCTGTTTGAATAATAGGCATGATCACTTAAAACAAATTCATCTCTTCTCTATTAATTTTCTCATAGACTTGGGATTTTAAACAAATTTTGGTTTCATTAAACTTAAATGCATAAGCCTGGAATTGTTTGAAACTGAATAGTGTAGCATGGACTTTGCATATCAGCTTCTCAGTAGAATGAAAATTTCATGTGAAATTCAAATATTTTTAATTTGTTGATTTAACTTTATATCTTGAATAATCATACAAAAACAAGATTTTTAAAATAACTATGATGATTTTTAGTCATGTGTTTAAGGTGCAGATTCGAGACGAACACAAAATGCTTTTTTGTCAATCCCAGATGATTTAACAAATCTTGGATGTTAAAATTGGTTTTGAAGATAGCTTAATGGTTTGCTAAGTAGGGAAAAATGTTAGAAAAAATTTCTATTGCGAGAATTTTGGGGACGAAGTCAATTTAGGGTTTTGGGCACGTTGGGTTTGCTGTTGATTCACGAGCAAATTTTGGCATCGTCACGGCAATCTGAGCGATCGCACCCCGGGGGATCACTGCGTGGTTGTGTGGCGAAGTTATGGATACGACGGCATGGTCGCTGATGATCGTGGTTAGCAATGTGAGTTGATTTTTGGATGATTAGGTTGGTTCCAGTATTTGGGTCGCACGACTCGATTTCGATTCGTGGTCGTTCTCGGTGATTTAGGTGTTCGTGGCGACTCTGGAGGTGATGGGTGATCTGCTGACGATGGCGAGGCTGACTGGAGCTTCGGCGATTAGCGGTGCACGTATACGTGCACCACTGTGTATAAGCGTGTTTGAGTTGGTGGGGAAGAAGGACGGCGACTCGAAGCCAAGCACGGGGAGTTGATTAGTTTACTCGAAGCAGAATGTTTAGGGCACGGGTTAAAAACTTGGAAATTTTTTTTGAAGTTAAGTTTGGGGCGCTCGGGTAAATTTTGGTAAAACTCGAAGCAGGGCTCGAGTACATTGGGGTTTGGCTCGGGGAACATTCGTGTTTGCCTAGGGATTGTTATATTTCCAGTTTTAAACTTTACTGTACTAGTTAAAAGGGAATTTCTGAATTATTTTTCCTTTTTATAAATGATGATTTATTTACTAAGTATAAATTAAAAGTTGAAATAAAGGATTTAAAAAAAAACAATTAAGTTTTAAATTTACATTTGTAACAAGTTATTTTAAATGAAACATTCTAAATGATTTAGAGAAAAAATCAAATGTTTTAAAACTTTAACTTAAAAATAAGTAAATTTATATCGTTAATGATAATCAAGTAAGTAATAATTTGTAATTAAGATTAATTCATAATAATTAACAAAATCAATTAAAGGATAATTAGTTATAATTAAGATTAAATTAATTAATAATTGAGCATTTATTAATTTAAGTATATTAATTTGTAATTTAAGTTAATTGATCAAGTAATAAATGAATGATTAAATTAAAATAACAGTAATTACTTAGTGAAAGTAATTAAGAGAAGATGATAAAAGGTTAATTAACTTAAAGTGATTAAGAAATCATTATTTATTAAGGAGTAATTAATTAAGGAATAACAAATCTATTAATAAATCAGTTAAGGATAATTAATTAAAATAAAGACTTAATTAATAATTAGGGGTTTGTTAATCAAAGTAATTAATTAAGGAATAAATTAATTGATATAATTAATTAAGATTTAATTAGTTACAATAAAAGGTTAATTAATTAAGTTAATTAATTTAGAAATGACTAATTAATGAAAGTAATTAAGACTAAATCAATTGTAGTGGATGAACTTAATCATTGATTAAGAATTATTAATGAAAATAATCATGTGGTTGATAAATTTAAAAACCACCCAAATTATTCATCTTAGTTGTAGAGGTTTGATTGCTATTGGATGCTATGTGACGGATTGATATATTTGATATGTGATGTGATGCTTTGAAATGCTTGTGCTGAGTTGTTATATCTATGATTAATATATTGTTATATATGCAAACCCTTTGACCCGTAAATGACATTTGGATTTCGATGCGACAGGGAGTCGGATTCCAGTTTGCTATTCGAAACCCACATCGAATCATATTAGTGAATCTTTGTGATTGATAAATTTATTTTATCTATGGATCTGTGAATGAAGATAAGCGTTATGGGTTATACCGCTTATCGATATATCTATGCTAATTGATGTTGTGCACTATTGTGTGTAAAACCCCTTGACCACACTATACACACACAAATATGGATTGCACGTGGAAATTGGTTAAGTCACAGATTTTAGAAATAGATTGAAAAAAATTGAATTTTTAAATCTAAATGATTATGAAAATGGATCGGGTTTTAAAATGAAAAGCTTTTGGGAAAAGAATTTCTAGGATAAAAGTTATTTTGAATAACTTAATTTGGGTTTGGAATCCGATTTAAATTTAAATTCAAAATTTGAAATTGAATTCTATTTTGAGAATTTAAGATCTAAAAAGGTCATACAAGTTTATATGGGTTTTTAAACCAATTTTAAAGAGTTGTTGCGGGAATTAAATCTAATCCAAAGATTTTAACTTGTATAAATGAAATTGGATTTTTCCAAAATGAAAACTAATTGTTTTCCAATGATAAAGCTTTCATATAAGGAATGAATTTTTAATTTGTATAAAAGGAATGAATTTTTAATTGAAATGATTTTCCAAGTTATGAATGAATATTTGGAAACGGTTTTTGAAAGCTATAAGTTAAATCTTTGATTTAAAGATTAAATGGGCTAATCCAATTGGAAGGGAAATTGTTTTTAATTCTGTGAACGGATCTTTGTGAAAATGGGTAAATTTTGTGAACTAAACCTTTGTGTTTAAAGATTTAAATGGTAATTGGTTTAAACCATTAAACAGGGAATTTTGAAATTTAAGTTGTGACTTAACTGAAATCTCATATCCATATGTTTTTAAATATTACGCTCATTATTCGGTTTAGTCGGGAGAGGACCTGGTGTCATATAACCCATTTCGAATAATGATACGTCGTTGTGGATAGCATTTGAAGACCGGTGGTGAAGACCAAGTATTTGCGAGAACGATAGGATGACCTATCGATTGTCTCTGCACTGAGTAGCTACGGTATAGAAATTCCCTAAGTGATGGGAAGTCTGATCGGGATTGTGGATACCCGGATTTGCAAGGGCTTCTTCGGAAGTGCCTTCGGTTCTGTTCGAGCCCGGAACAGACTTGTGTGGTCGTGTGTCTGACACTACACTGTGAGATATATAGCCGATTTCTTTCAAATACATATCTGTTGGTGGCGGAGAATTTATTCTCTTAGCTTAACACCCTTCTCTGAGACGTATGAGCTCAGAGGTTATGTAGTTGAAGGTTATCAGCGATATACTCCCAATTTGGTAGTGTGGCATGCTAAGTGCTGATGTGTGATTGATGATCATTTGTTGATCATTTGTGATCAAAGCATGGCTTTGTGAAAAAGCGTAGCTTTGTGGACGAAACCTCATCGAGCCTCACAAACCGGTAATGGTCGAAACAGGAAAGATGCGGCAAGGTTTCAGGGGTAGCTCCCCTAGGGTATGACCATTCCTTCTGGAAAAGGGTAGTATCATGGTATGGAGCCCAGATACTTACTCATGTGGGCACTGTAGTATATATCTATTACTGTGTGATGTTGTTGGTGTAGAGGATCCTCGGCTAAAGGTCCCAAAGGACCGGGGGTGGCATATCTGAGGTTTTATTCCCCGGGAAGGGGGTAGCCGGCCTTGTTTAGCAGAGAGCCAGGATGGTTCTCGGGGCGTCCCGCCAGAGGCGTTCCCATGTGGCAATAGGAAGTTCCTTAGCCTGACCATTTGTTGGAAATCCATTCATCCAATACGTGCCTTGTACGGTTTTAGTTGTAGAACCTGCCATTTAACATGGCAGCTATAGTAGGCATAGCATCATGGTACCTATGCTGGCTAGGATTAAATTATACTTTCGAAATTATTTTCCACTGTGCACTTATAGTAATAATATTAAATGGTTTTCACGTATCAAGCATTTTTGACTATCATAAGGAGAAATCTCCTCCAATTCTGCGTTTGCATTATGTGTGTGGCGGGAGGCCTTATGGTAGTTTCATTTTCAAAAAAAGCATTGCGGATTTAAACTTTAAAAGCTTTGTTGTTTGTTTTAAAAGACCAAATATTTTGTTTGCTCACACTAGTCCCATGACTGACCTGGAGTTTATTGTTCCTTTCCTAAACTCTGGGTTCCTACTATTTTCCACACTGGCAGTCTAGAGTTAGGGTTTTCAGATAATCCTATAGTGGGTGTAGATTCGATAGCTTCCAGCCTTTTGGATTTGTGGATCGCATTTGTACGAGCTAGCTTTGGATTGGAGATGGAGTCCTTGGAGTTTGGCATTTGAAGGCATTATCTTTCCGCTGCTATTCTTTATATCTCTGATAGTGTTGATGTCTATTGTATCTTTCTATTGTAACATTCTGCTGTACCATTCATGTTGTATCAGTTATTGTATCCAATATTGTATATGATATCTGTTATTTCATTTTTCTTCCGCTGTGTTGTACTTAATGTGATATAAGCTCCGGCGAACCAGATTCGACGTTTGGATCTACGACATTTGAATACGAGTGTCGTATTCGGTGCCGATTTTCGAAGGTCGAGTCAGGGTCGTCACATGTTTGGTGGTTGTATTTGTTGTTTTGTTGCAATTACTATGTGGCACATGTAGTTGTTATGATGCTATACGAAGTATATTGATGTTACTTTCATATATACATGTTACTCATTTGTTAGTTGAGTGTATAGTAGGTGCGGATTGCGCTTGCTTCGCATTTGGAGCTCGCTTTCGCGCTATATTAGCCGTATATGCTCGCTAATAAAATATAAGGTACATATCTCGGATTACATATCGTACTTTTACACTTTTTTCCCTACGGGATGCCTCATCACTTGATGAGATATATATTTGTGATATATATATATACTGTCATTTTTTTTGGATCGAGCCGTGCAAAGGAGACTCTGGCGAATTTTTCCGAAAATTTAAGGCGTTAGAAAATTTTTGGAAATTTTTGAAAATTATAACTAAGTTTGGATTTGGAAACTTAGTAAAGATTTTGTAAGAAGTTTAACTATGGATTTTGAGAAAGTTAAACACTTAAATGAATTTGAAATTTAATTTGAACGAATGATTTTTGAAAAGTTAGTGGATTCTATAACATTTTCTTATTTTGTAATTTCGAGGACGAAATTCTTTTAAGGGGGGAAGTTTGTAACGACCCAGAATTTCTATCAATTAAAATTTGTATATTTAATTGATTTTAAATATTAACAAGTGAAATTTGTAAGTCGAATAAATTTTATTTCAAAAATCTGGATTTAATTGGATAATTAAATCGATAATTTAATATAAGAAATTACAGAAATAATTGGAATTTGGGTTTAAAATGATTAAAATTGATTTGTAAAATTTTATTTAATCATATTGGAGTTAGAATGATGTTATAGAATTTTTAAAATTAAATTTAAAGTTAATTTGTAAAAATTGAATATTTTAATATTTAATTGACGAGTTAAAATAGCCAATTTTCAAACAGTTTCGGATTTCGACGAAACTAGTTTCATCGGATCCGTAATGTGATATTATTGTAAGATTTCAAATTTTGTCTCAATCGGATTTACCATTTGTTTGGGGCAAGCCAAAATGCATAAAAATTAGTTTAACCGATTTAATTTAAAATTGATAGTTTATTGCCGTAACTCGCACAGATGATCGAATTGGCTTTCGACACCTATTCCATTATGTCTGGAACGTGGGGCAAACCCTAGAAACGCCAGCCGGCACGCTTCCTTTGGAGTTTGGAAAATTTTAGATGAATAGTGTTTTGGGAAATTTTCTATATAAGCACCTCTAATTTCACAAATTGCAAAAGAAAACAGAAACTAGGGTTTCAAGGTTACAGCCGCCTTCTACAGTATCAATGGCCGAAATTCTCTTATTTTCTTCTTCAATTATTTCACAATCCACGCATCAATTCAATAAGGTTTCAACTACAAAGATGTAGAGCTACGTGAGATCTTCAATCTCAACGGTGGAGATCCAAAATCTCTTGACGAATCAACAGGGAACGACCGAGCTTCGTTTCGTTCACATCGTTGGTAGGCGTGGTGATGAGCTTCAAAACCATGGTGTTCGATCGAATTGGAAGTGCACGATGGGGGGTGCGTTCGAAACCCTAGGTGGCGGCCATGTTGGGTTCTCGTTTGCGTGAGGTAACTGGGACGGGAGGAGGAAGAAATAAAGCACGGTCCAGATGTCATCAAACCAAAAACGTGCGGCCAGAGAAGCAGGGTTTGAAAATTAAAACTAAAATTTGTAATTTTATATTAATATTCGTATAACTTATAAATATCATAACTTGTTCATACGAGGTCGGAAAATTACGAAACGAATTGCGTTGGCTTTGTTTTGTCGAGTACTACGCAATGGAACCGGATTGGAGTCAATTGGAGCTAGTGAAAATTTTGGGTAAAATTAAACGCGCATTTAATTTTATTCGAAATAAAACGCTGCGACTATTATTGGAAACAAGGTGAGAACTTCTCACTCAATCGAATTAGTTTCGATTTAAATTTTAAATAGTTAGATTTAAAATTACTTAATTGTGTGATTGGATGATAATTATTATCTGTTGTATTGAAATAGACCCTATGCGCCGTATATTAAGCGGATGTTATTTATTAAAAACATATACCGCGATAATTCCAACTTGTATGGAATTGGTATTATGTATATATTTGGAGTTGATTTTCCCGCATTATATAGCGGATGAGACCCTATTACGCCGCATAATAGTGGATAATATTTTGAAATCCCATATACCGCGATATTCCGTATTGGAACGGAATTGGTATTATGCTAACATCTTTGGATGTAGGGAAACAGGATGGAGGGATCCAATGGGATTCCTCAAATGATTGAATTTGTTTCAATGTTGTGTGCTGATCTATTTATAATCTGCGTGATTATCTTTGTGATTGAAATCGTTAAAGGCTAAAATTTAGCCGAATATATTTTTGGTATCGTTAGATGCCGAAAATAAATAAAATTGGATTTTTGAAAATTTAAGTTGAGAATTCATAATAAAATTTGATTTTGGAATTGATTCATTTTAAATAAATAAACTTGAGATTTTAGTGTTATAAAAATTATGACTTTTGTGAAATATAACCAAAATGTGATTTTTGAAATAAGTGGTTGATTAATTTATAAAATGGTTTAAATTGGGATTTTTGAATTATTATAAATGATTTATATAAAAGATTTATAAAGTTGATTTTTATAAATTTAAAATATTAGAATTATAAAATGAGATTTTATAAGTGTTAAAAATGAATTATAAATGGATTTCATAAGTGGATGAAATCTATAGATTTATAAATTCTGAAGTTATAAAATGAATAGATTTTGTAAAATAAAAGATTTATAAGTAATTAACTTATAAATGGGATTTTGGCGTGTAAATGGGATATGGATAGAATTTATAAATTAAAGTGATTTTATAAGTTGAAGTTGTTATAAAATATAAATGGAATTTATAAACGTTGTTTTATAAATCTGAAATCGACTTATTTTAATAAGTTTAATTAATATAGCTCATTAAAGGAAATATATCCATGATTTTGGACAGTGGATAATCCCTTAAATAAAATATGTAGGAATTGATTTTGGTTAATGAAGTGTATTCACGATTTGGGACGGTGAATAATATATTAAAGAAATATTTTAGGAAAGTGATAATTTAAATGGAATTAAACGATTTAAAGATGTTTTAAATTGTATTAAGTGTCGAAACCATAGATTCCGACATTCATTGTTGAAATAGACGTTTTCGAGAAATAGAAGGAAATGGTGGACTATAACATTGTTGTTATAGTAAATGATTTCCGAAAGGAAAAGTTTCGAATGGTATTGGGGTTTATATATCTGTCTTAATTTCGAATCCCTATACTAGTGGTTTTGGGTTGTCGTAACGATGTTTTACGCAACATTCGTTTTGACTCAAATAAATGTATTTAAGAGAATGGTTTCCTTAAAGAATAAAATATACCCTTAATTTGGATTTAAGTATATTGACTATTTTCCAAATGTTGAAAATAAATGGATTTGTGAATTACTTATTATTATTAAATAAGTATGGAAATGTTTTCCAATATGAAGTGAATGTTTTGAGATTTTATCTTTTAAAGATAAATCGAAAATGAATATTAGAAATCGATTTGGAAATCGTATCTTCATAGATATTTTGGAAAGTTAAATTCACTACGGAATTTATAAAAGAAAGGGAAATTTGTTTAAAAATAAACATTGATTTATTTTTGAAATGCGAAAATAAATTTACGGATTTGGAACGTAAATTTAATAAATCGGCAAGGATTTATTTGATTGGTTTAAATGAACCATTTTGAAATGGAAGTTGTAAAGGTAAAAATTGATTTGAAATTTGTTTTCAAATGGTTGAAGTGTGGAAAATATATCTTATAAAGATATTTTTGAAAATAAATAATTTGGGAAATTATTTGAAACGGGGTTATGTTGTGAATATTAATTGATAGTTAAATAACTGACTATCAATATTGACCCTTAAATGGCTCTTTGTTGTGAATTGGTTGGAATTGAATGCTACACTTATTTTTAAATTATCGCGCTCGTTATTCGGATTACCCATTCCAAATAGTGATACGACGTAATGGATAGCATTGAAGACCGGTGGTGAAGACCGGGTGTTTGTGAAAACGATAGGATGACCTATCGACTGTCTCTGCACCTTAGCTACGGTATGGAGATTTCCTATGTGATGGGAAATTCGATCGGGATTGTGAATACCCGGATTGCAAGGGCTTCTTTTGAAGTGCCTTCGGTTCTGTTTGAGCCCGGAGCAGACTTGTATGTTTACGTGTCTGACATTACATTTTGAGATATAAAGAAGTTTTCTTTCAAATACAATTCTGTTGGTGGCGGAGAATTTATTCTCTTAGCTTAACACCCTTCTCTGAAGCGTACGAGTTCAGAGGTTTTGTAATTGAAGGTTATCAGCGATATATTCCCAATTTGGTAATGTGGCATGCTGAGTGTTGCTGTGTGATGATTATTTATTGATCATTTGTTGATCAAAGCGTGGCTTTGTGAAAAAGCGCAGCTTTGTGGATGAGACTTCGTCAGACCTCACACCCCGGAAATGGTCGAAAAAGGAATATCCGGCAAGGTTATGAGGGTCGCTCCCTTTAGGGTATGTCATTTTCTTTTGGAAAAGGGTGGTGTCAGGTATGGATCCTTGATGCTTAACCTATGTGGTTGCTCCAATCTTATTTTTCTGTGTGGTTAATGCTTGGTGATAGAGGGCCCTCGGATAAAGGTCCCAAAGGACTGGGGAATGGCATATTCGAGTAGTAGTTACCTAGTTACAGAGGTAAACCGGCCTTGTGTTGGTAGAGATCTGGTTAGGTTCTCGGGACGTCCCGCCAGAGGCGATCCCATGTGGCAGTAGGAAGTTCCTTAGCCTGACCATTTGTTGGAAATCCAAAGAAACAATACGAACCTTGTACGGTTTTAGTTGTATAACCTGCCATGGAATGTGGCGGTAACCTGCTATTGAACATGGTGGTTATAGTAGGCATAAGTGCGAAATGTCTATGCTGGCTAAGATTTATATCTTTACTTTCGAAATGTTTTCTGCACTATGCACTAGTAATCATATCAAATGTTTCTTTTTAATGCGTATCAAGCATCTTTGACTATCATAAGGAGAAATCTCCTTCGATTCTGCGTTTGCATTGTGTGTGTATGCGGGAGGCCTTATGGTAGTCTCATTTTCTAAATAGCATTGCGAATCAAATTTTTTTTAAAAATATTTCTTTGTTGTTTTTAAAGATAAACTGTTTTAAGTTCTCACACCAGTCTCATGACTGACCTGGGGTTTATTGTTTTCCTTTCTAAACTCTTTGTGCCCACCAATTTTCACACGGGCAGTCATGAGTCAGGTTATCGGGATATTCTGGAATTAAGGAGTTGCTGGAGGCAAGCTGGATGGCATGGCGTATTCACTAGTATATAGTATTTCTTTTCCACTGTTTATTGTTGTTTGTTGTTGTACACTCTGATGATGTAATGTAATGTAATATGATGTAATGTAATAATTGATATAGTTCTTTGTTTAAAGATTATTCATTTATCTATTATATGTTTTTCCGCTGCGATTGTGAGTTTCTGATATTGTTCTGTTGTTTATTTCTGTTCTGTTCTATCTTTTTCTCTCTTTTTCTATCTTTTTCTTCTTCTTTAACCATAACATTTCGGTTTTCCGACATTCGATTGCTCAGCAGTTGATACAGTGGACGTATTGATGTCGGTTTTCGAGCGTCGAAAAATCACGAACGTTACAATTTTGTTGTTTAATATTAGAAGGAATAAAAATTTGTAACTCGTTAATGAATTTATAACGGGAATGAAATGTAAGAATGTTGATGTAAGCTAATGAATAATTAATTCAATGCAATCCCAATTGATTGAAACAATTGCAGGGTTATAGTTGATTGTAAATAGGAATATTTGGTAATAAATTAATATAAGAAAAATAAATGTAAATATTGAATTAATCAATGAATTAATAATGAATAAATAGTGATTGAATGAAATTTGTGTGATGTAAACAATTATAACAATTGTTTGGGAATAACAACTCATAAGTGTGATTAAAAGTAAATGGTAACAAATATTTAGGTTACCTGTTTATTTAGCCTGTTAATTTAAATATGGTAAATATTGCAATAAATCTAAATTTAATATTTTGTTAATGTGATTTAGTTAATAATGGGAATTAATATGAATTGAAGCATACATTAATGAAATGTAATATAAATCAACGTTAATTATGCTCATAAAATGTCAATTTATTGAATAGCAAGATTTTAAATCAAATAAACAGATTGATTGAGATATCAATTGACAGTTAATAAAATTTAATGTGAAATCAATTGCAGTTAATTGACTTAATTTGGGCAGTTAGGGTAGATTTGATTTGTCATTTAAGATTTTTAATTCTATAGGATGTAACCAATGTTAATTTTTATTTATAATATAACAATTAGTTGATTTAAGGAGTGAAAATCAAGATTTATTAATTTATTTGAAATTTAACTTGTAAATAAGTAGAATTTAATATTAAAATATTACGTTAATGGAAATTTGGATGAAATTTGTAAATATTAATGCAAGTACTACGAACCAATGAAAATTTCATCCAATTG
Source organism: Allium cepa (assembly GCA_030765085.1). Classification (NCBI taxonomy): domain Eukaryota; kingdom Viridiplantae; phylum Streptophyta; class Magnoliopsida; order Asparagales; family Amaryllidaceae; genus Allium; species Allium cepa. Next base: position 566,721,623 of record CM060928.1, on the reverse strand, counting down.
AAAATGAAGACTGGATTATGGAATGAAAGGTCAATTAAATGGAATTATTGAAAATTTAATTTATAATTTCTGAATTTAACGAAATTGTAATTTAACGTTGAAATTGATGATTGAATCAACATTTAAGTGACATCTATATTTGTTTAAAATATGTATAAATGATTAAGAAATATAAAAGTGATAAAAATTATCGATTATAGAATTGAAATAAAAAAAATGGATTTAATTAATTAATTATTAATTTATTTAATTAATGTAAAAATAGCCACTTTGGCCACCGACTCGGATTTCGATGAAAACAGTTTCATCGGATCCGTAACGGTGAATTATTGTAGGATTTCATGTGTCGTAGCGATTGGGCTTGTCGTTTGACCGCACGGACTCGAAACGCCTTGAAATCAATTAATTGAAATCAACTGACATCAATTTGAAATAAATTGATTTCAGCATAACTTCTTCATACGATGGAATTTGGACTTGAAACCTTTTCCAATGCGTTTAAAATATTTTAAAACATCTATTTTGATATATGGATTGACCAAATTTCGATCCGGAATCGAAACGGGCTTTTTGAGCCATTTATCGTTCGCGCATATATCCAATCGATCCGATCTATTCTATATCAGCTTTGTCTATAAATACCCTATTATAAAACCTAGCCTACCTCTATTTCTCATTAGTCTGTACGTACAATTCAACTATCTCTCCTCCTAATTGGCAGACAAAACAAAAATTCCCAATTACAATTCCAAATAAAATCCAAAGCAAAAAATTCCAACTCCACAAACAATATCAAATTATATATCGTCTGAAAGCTATTAAAGAGCGCAATCCAGATCCACTCTTTGTTTTTTTATCAGAGTTTCTGTGTATCCGTAATCAGTGGAAACATTCACGGTTGTTCATCGCGCGTCGATGAACATTGTCGGATCGTCAAATCATTTCTGGGTATTGTAGAGTGGACGATGGGAGTGCATCGATGGTGTTTGTTCTACGATTCGACGGTTAGATTGTGAGATCTAATTGGATTAGGGTTTTGGTAACCATGGGTTTGGCCGTGGCGGCGAGCACCGGGGGGAACTGGAGGACAGGCGGAGGTGCGCCTTGATCAGGCGAGTGCGACTGGGTGCATGGTTGAGGCGTTAGCGGCCTACGGCGGCAAGAATTTGTGGTCAACCACGTGTCAATGACGTGTTCTGGAACGTGGCTTCCTGGGTTTCACGTAGCTGGGTTCTAGGGATGTGCATGATAAATGAAGATGGTGACGTGGCTGAGTGGTGTAGGCTTGGTTAGTTTATTTTGTTTTATTTCCAATTTAAAGTATTCAATTTTTCTAATCGCTATATCTTTCGCATACGATATTCGATTTACGCGCGGTTTTTTTGTTAGCATCGTATTGAAATTTCTGACATTTTTGCACTGGTTTGAATGAATTCCGAGACTGTTGAAATTTTGGGTTTAAATTGGATTTAAATTCAATTTAAATTCAAAGGTGAGTGTTTTAATCCACTCACAATTTCTAAAATTTCTTACGTGTGTTAAATTAACTTCTGATGCGATTAGAAGTTTATTTATTGCTATTTGGTACATTTTTATCATCATTCCAGTTAAAATTGAATTTATTGAATAAAATTGATATTCAATTTATCTTTTCATATAAACTGCTAGTTAAACTAATTTATTTTTGAATATAAACTGCCATTAATTACTTGTTATTTATTATCTTTCTATATTGATGTTATTGTTTGAATTGGACGATAATTGTGATAAATGGTTGATGATTGATATTGGATGAATGGATGTTGTATTATATATTATTTTAAACTGCAAATTGTTATGCACTTTATTTTATTCGAGATTGCGATTTGAAATGATATATAACCGTATTTTTATTTTGAATTACGGATTGAAATGATAAATATCCGTATCACTTAACCATAGGATAGAAAATTATATACAGATACTGTCGTCTATATATATAAATATTTTGAAAATGATTTCTATGGTTTTGGATAGGATTATACGGTTTAATAAATATTGATTTTTGATATTATATAAAAATATTTTATGTATAATTAATGTAACAACCCTAGATTTTTTATTATAAATTTAAATTTGAAATTATTCCATGTTGAAATTATTTTAAATTTTTTTATTTGTGATATATCATTTCTAAATATTTTTAAAGTGATAATAGAATATTTCCAAAATTTAATGCAATTATTTCCTATTTCTAAATGCTATTTCCTAATTTTCTGCTATTTTCTCCATTTAAATTATATTTAATTAAAATTTATTTATTTATTTTGTGAATGCATTTTATTTTATGTTCTTACCTTTATTTATAAAAAATTTCCAAGTCCATATAAATTTTCCAAAATTTATTCTGTTTATTTTCAATTTTTCTAGGCTAGTTTTCATATTTTGTGCTATTTTCTTATTTTTATCATATATATTTATTTATTTATTTATTTATATTTTATATTTTTGTTATATTTTCGAAATTTAAATTTAAATTATAATTATTTTCAGTTATTTAAACTTATATAAAGAAAATAAAAGAAATTTGAAAGGGTTTGTGCCTTTTGATTTTCCTATGGCCTTTTATCTTCCACCTTTTCACATTTTAAATATTTCTTTTCATCAATTTTCCTTTACTTCTCATTTCTTTCAGCCAACCACCTTCCTTCCTCATTCATGTACATTTTATTTCTCATTTCTAAAAAAATAGTCGGCCATTACTTTGAGAAATTTTGGGTAAACTCTTTTTCTTTTCTTTTGTTTTTACTTTTATTCTTCTTTGATTTGAGTTTTGCACTTGTTCTTCTTCATCATAGGTTCGGCCATGCTCCTCTCCATGCCCTGCCACCTCCACCACCACCTGATAACACCACCATGACCACCTCCTCTCTAGCCAAAACCGAAGTCGAGCCACCAAAGTGATTGATCCACTACAAATTCCACCAAAACTCCATCATTAGTGTCATAGCCGAGCACCACATCAATACGTCACCACTTCAACACCCCTAGCCGCCACCATCTCCACCATCTCTAGCTCCATATGGACCCTCTACGACGTCACCACTTGGACCCCATAGTGAAGGTCGTGCCCCTAGTGGCCTTGGCCGAGCCTTATTTAGGCCTTGAGACCATGTGTTGCGTTGTTAGTGTTGTTTCATGCTCACCACACTTTTGCTCCATCTTCAACCATGTTAGGACGACCATATCCAACCCAAACCTGATCCAAAAACCTTCCTTTAGCCTTATGCTTCACCTATGGCTGAACCCTAGGAATGATGGAAGCAAGGGCAAAGCAATTCTGCTTTGATTTGTGCAGTTATTTATAGCTCAGTTTATGATATTTGCATTTGAAAGCTTATGTGTATTGTATTGTTTTTGTTTGACTTGTATTCAAGGGAATTGATGCTTTTTCTCTCTCACTCGTATCTTGTCGTGCTATGGTGCCTATGTGGATTCCTTTTGTGTATTCGTTGTTGTGTCTCCAGCTCAAACCAGTGAGTTATTCTCACCAGACAATGTGTACATATATAATTAGTAAATTAACCACTTGTGAATCTGTAAAATGCATAACCATACCACATCTGCTATGTTATTATTTTATTCTGTTAACCCATTCTTAAACACCTTTTATATCATATGTTACTGTTATATTATGTTGTTCGGTTATTTTTATCAGTTTATCACACTCCAAGTTCCCTTTAGATTAGAATCACTATGGGTTGAAATGATACATACCCGAACGGACTTTAGAATAAGGGAAAATCGTTATGAGCTGAAATGATATGCCTGAGTGATTTTCAAATTATTTCATTTACTCCAGACTGCGGGATTGAAATGATAACACCCGGGTTTTATCTGTAAAATTCGGGTTGAAATGATATATTACCTGTATCACTTTACCTAGCGTAGAAAATTATATACAGACCCGTAGTTAAAGTATGTTTTTGTCTAAAAATTTTAAAATATTTTAGAAATGTAAATATTATAATATTTTGATTTAAAATTAATTAAAAATGATTTTTTTAAAATATTATTGATTTTCTAGAAACTTATAAGTTAAATAAATTAATGAAAAAGTTAGAAAATTTGAATGTAAGTTGTTTTGGAAATTTTGATTTAATTATAATTGAAAATTAAATTAAATATGAAATTTTGATAAATTTATGATAATTTGGATTTCAATGAATTTAAAATGATTTTTTTATATTAATGATTTTTGAATAAAGTTAAAATATGAAATGAAATATTTAAGTTGAAATTTTGAAATATAACTTGAGACGACCCGACTTTCTACACCCAGAAAATCGCATCATCTTGAAAAAAGAAAGGGATAGAAAAGAGAAAGAAAGAGAAAGAAGAACACAAACAACATCAGAGAACTCACAGCGGAAAGAATAAAATATAATATATCTCATAAAATATTACATAATTTCTCATTACATCAGAGTACACAACTTAAACAACCTATAATAGACAGTTATAAACTTCCGTCTAACTATACAACTAAAGTATACAAGATACAGACACAACATACACAGCGGAATCAAAATATTTATCTACACGTCGAAGCCTCCTGCTCCATAACTCCTCCAGAATTCGTCAAGCTAACCTGAATCACTTGACTACTCATACATAATATGAGTACCCAAGAGTTTAATAAAACAGAAAATAAACACTCGGGTCAGACAGGGGTCTGGTGTGAGTAAATGGGTTAAAATTGCTTAACTTTAGAAAAACCTTTGAAAGAAAAAGGTATCACGTAAGACTTCCCACACATAAACATGGAAAAGTTTTTACCTTACGCTAACCAAAACATTTGATAGGAAATCCAGTGATATTATAATAGTGTGTAGGGTTTTCAAGCAAATAAGGAATAGCCGAAATTGTAACATGATTAAATTCCAGCTACTAGCCACAAAAGTGGGTAATACAATCAAAACCGTAGGGTCTCGTAGGGAAAATGGGTTTCCATCAATGGTAGGGCTACTGGGGTACCGCCCGTCACAGTACGTGGCCTAGATCAACGTACCGAGGAGTACTCCCACTCCCCTGCAACACAAGGCCGGAACCATCCCTTACTGGACAGTGCCGAACAAGACAACCCCGCAGTTGGCCGCGACCCAACTGCCCACACAGCCGAATAAAAAGGGACTTCTAGACAGGGGAAAATCTTGCTCTCCAGTGGGAGCTACCCACGAAGCCTTGCTGCACCTCCCCTGTTTTTTCCATTCCCGGTTGATGAGGCTTGAGGTTACGATTACCTTTATAGAACACATTATCTTAGAATGCTCATCGTCCACCTGACGATGTTCTGAAAGCATTCAATCCATACAAGTTCGTTCTGGGTTCGAACGAAACCGAAGGCACTATCTCGTTGCACTCATTATTGGAATCACCCTCAGAGTCAACGACCATAGCCCTTGCACTCTGATTCTCCATCTCGAATCTATAAGCACTATTCCATCAACTCATTACGGAATCACCCACAGAGTTATACTGACGTATAGCCCTTACACCTCGAGTCTTCACTTGCTCCACTTTGATTAAAGACCTAACGTTTAATTGGAATCGATGTGGTTTTCGGATATCCAAATATGGAAACCCGATCCCGATCTCACCGAAACCAAACGCCATTTTAATGTCTAAGTTGTACTTAAGGGTTTAAACAGTTTAAACTTATATTCAGGGTGATATATAAACAATTAGATGAATCATATTATCATAAAAGATAATTCATAACAATATTCATCTTCACAAAGCAACATCTCACATAACAGATATATCTAAATCATCCAATATCAAACCAATATCAACCAATCCAAATATTGATCATCCAATATCAATCAATTTACTAATATTAATCAATCAATCCATATTAATCAAACATCCAAAACAGAATTGATTATCTTTAAATCAATTGAATTACTTAAAACCTTCTTCATTTATTTATTTCAAATAAATAAATTAATCATCTCTAATGATCTTCTTTAATTAACCTTCCTTGATTAATTATCTTTAATTACATTCAAGTAATTATCCTTAACCATATCCAGTAATTAACCTTTAATTACTATCATTAATTACAATAATTAATGATCATACATTTACTTCATTATTAATCAATCGTAATTAATTACATTAACCCTTAATTAATTACAATTAATTAATCACACTTAAATTAATTACTTTTATTAATCAACCTTGATAAATATCATTAATTATATTAATTAATGATCCTTATTAATTAATAATTACTTTAATAAATTAAATACTTAACTTATAATTAATCAACTCGTTAATCAAAATTAGTAATTAGCAATTTGTAATTACTTAACTAAATTAATTAACTCCTTAATTAATTATATTAATTCTTGATTAATTAATCCAGTTAATTAATCTTTAATCACTTCATTAAGTAATTATTAAACAATTAGATTAAATAATAAATTCTTAATTAATTACTTTATTAATTAATTACAATTTAATTAATTACATTTAGTAATTAATCTTAAGTTAAACTCATTCATTAATTAAATAACCTCATTAATTAATTAACTAAAATAATTAAGTATGCTTAACTAATTACTTAACAAATAATTAATCTCCTTATTAAATAATTCTTAATTCTTTAATTAATTGTTTCATAATTAATTATCTTCAAAACAATTATATTAATCAATTCTTAAATTGATATCATTAAGTGTTTAACTAAAAATCACTTCAACTAATTACTCCATGAGTAATTATCATTAATTACTTCCATAAGTAATTAACTTCCTTAATTACATTCACAATTAACCATTAATTACTTTATTCAGTGATTACACTTAATTAATCCATAATTAAGTGATTATTTAAAATTTAATAAATAATTAACTAATTATTTAAAATTAATTAAACAATTAATTAATTAACTAATCTTCTTATAATTTAAAAGAAATCTTTAATAAATTAAGAAAAACATAAATTTTATTTAAATCTCCTATCTATTAACAATTATACTTAATTAAGTATTCTTAAGTCATATTCAATAATTTAACCTTAATTATCTTTATAGATAAATTATTTGAATAAATTTAAATCCTATTAATTCAAAGACAAATTATTAAACTTGATTTACAAAATCCTAATAATAGCCTTACTTGAAATAAAAGTATTTGTAAATCATTTCCAAATTTGAAAACACTTTAAATTATCAAGTTAAACTTACCTTTACAATATAATTTGAAATCTTGTTTTTAAAACATTACTCTTTAAAATTTACTTTTAAACCTTAAATTCAAACACTAAAATTCAAACTTTAATTAAGTAAATTTACTTTCAAAGAAATCAACTCAACCATTTTAAATTTGGAAGTAAATTCAATTTATAATTTAAAGTTTGATTAACTTAAAACAAACAAGTTTGAACTTGTTCTTTAATTCCTGCACTTATTTTATTACAGTTCCAAACTATATACCCGAGACTAACCCTAAGCTTCCCCCGACATTGCTCCGAGACATCACTCAGCCAAATTTACTTCGAGTTATAGACGATGCAAACGCGAGATGTCCTTCGAGTTCAACTCGTCTTCCCCAGTACTCATCACCCAGCCTAAACTGTGCACGAACACGGTGCACGTGTCCATCATCCTCTGGCGAATTTTAGTCACCGCGACCGTCAGTGATGATCACCCAACCACTCACGACAACGGAAACAAACCCAGAACCCATTGATTCGAGCTCATACGAAATTGAGCTGTTCGAACCCAAAATTCAACTGCAGTCGCCAGGAAAACAAACCCATCACCAACGGCGCCGACCACCTTACGCCTCCCTACTCCGGCCATGAACTCACACCACCCAAACACGACTCCACCTCAAGCCAATCCCAGCTCGATCATCTCCACGCTCCACAAAATCGAATTTCCCAAACTCAAAATAAAACAGTACCCAAACCCTACAAATCCAGTTTCTAAAATCTGTGTTACATAATAAATTGGATCAGTATTTTTCTAGTGTTAAGTATCAATTAACACAGCTTCAATTCATATTTCAAAGCCTATAAATCACTCAGTCACATGAATTTGACAAAACCCCCAAATTTAGAAAAATCCAAAATTCATTTTCAACTGTAAGTTAGAAATTCTGATTTCTGTTTTAGAATTCATATCATGCATTATAGGTTTAGGATATAAATTTTATTCATCAAAATTCAATCATGATTTACTTAATATAATTATTTGATTTTACTGCATATCCTACTTCCTGCAGTTTTTTTCTTAACTGTTTCATGTGCAAATTTATCTTTAACACTTAACTCATATTGAATCTAACTTCTATATTTGAAGATATTAACTCAGTATCACCTTACTGTATTTAAATTTGAAGTTTACTCAGAGATTTTGCTTTGAAATAACAGAGGAGTTAAAATTTCTTTTAAAAGATCATTTACAGTAAACACACCTGCATGCAAACAACAAACTCTCACAACATACAGGCACTAATACTTATAAATTCAAGGTATAAGATTTTAATACAGGTAAATAACAACACATGCATGACATTAGAATAAGATTCAACTGTTTTTAAAAACATTTACTCACCTGATTTTCAAAAATGCAGAGCAGGGAACAGCAGTTTTAATTCCAGGCTTCAAATCTTTTAAATTGAAAAGCTTTTAATTGCTGATGTAAAAATCTATCTGCAGGCTTCTAATTGAAGTTGAACTGATGTTGAACTTTGAACTCCCCTTTAAGTTACAGGTTGAAGATGAATTTAGAAATGCAGATTTGAAGTTGAAGTTGAATTTGCAGGTTGATAATTCTTTTGCTTTGCAGAATTGCTTTTAGTTTTTTTTTTTCTTCAGATTTTGGAACTTGGTTTCTGATCTTGCCATTAATGTTTGAAAGAAGAAAGCAAAAGAAAATGAGAAAGAAAACTAATTTTCTTCTTAAAAATGTTTAGTGAATAAATTGCCACTTGTTATAAAATTGAACAAATGTCATTTAATTTGTCTAATAGCTATACATGTGTTAAACTCTTGCATAATTGTTTTAAAAACCTTATTACAAAGATAATTATATTTTATATTTATGTAAATGTGAATTTTGTAGTTTATTTACATACTACTTATGTTTACAAATTATTCTAAATTTTGGAGATTATTTTAAAAAGATTTTATTTATAACTTTATATATTTATAACCATTTCATAATAAACATTTTAAAAGAAAACATAACAATACTTTATTTAAATCCTTTTTTATAAACTATCATATGCAAAAACAAATTGTTTATCCTATATTTTTAAAACAAATGAATTAATCTTTAAATTAACTTTTAAAAATAAAAATTAAGACAAAGCTCCAATTACAATATTCATTCATATATAAATTATTAATGGTTTAAAATTCAATTTCAAAAAAATATCAAACTATAACATATACATGCATATATGTTACAATTTGAAAATTAATCTTTAATTAAAAACAAAAGATATTCCCATTCACAACATATATCAAATATATATATTATAAACAGAATAAAATTTTATTGGCTTTGACAAACAATCTTATCAATATTTCCAGATTAAAAATTTATCAACCTTTAAAAGGTTAAATTAGCCAATTTTAAATTAAAATTATAAAGAAAACTATCAAACCAGTTAAATTATTAACACAGATTATTAAATTTATATTGCCCAAAATTCCGGGTCGTTACAATCCTCCCCCCTTAGAAGAATTTCGTCCCTGAAATTTAAAAGAAAAGGTAATTTAATAATCCAGTACAGATTTTAATTTAAATTAGCAAAGCATTCCTAACAACCAGTTATTAACATCCATAGCAATCAAATAATCAAACAAACATAACCAATTATTCTGACACAAATCAGAATAAATCTCTAATACTATCTCGAGTTTCCCAAGTATAAATCACCGGGAGACTCGCTCTACAAAAGCCAACAAACTAACTACACAACCAAAATTCAGAGCTCCATTCATCTCTAGATCCTTCATTTTGAATAGAACATCAGATTACTCTCAAATCCAGCTCAACTCCAAATCCAACTGAACTACAGATTCAACAACCAATGATGAATCATACACGTACTCTCTCAGAGACACGTGTTACAAAATGAATTCCAGCTATCCAAACTGGCAATTCAATCTTATCTTATCAAAACACAGATAAGAAATCCTCAAATGCCACAACACTACCAACCAATCTTATCCAATTTCAGCCCTCTTAACCAGAGAATTTTAACTACTATGAAGTCTCTAACTTCGAATATCAAACTCCTTATTTCTTATCTGAATAACTCAACAGACGATCCAAGGCTGCTAAACTTCTTCCTGATCAGCTCAACCAATGCTGATACTTCCAGAAACAACTAAACCCAAACAAAGCAGTTCCTAGATCCTATTCAACAGAAAAGTCTTCCAAAAATCCATCGAAATCTAGAACTCAAGCTCTACTACTCAAGCAATAGCAAACAGAACTCGCTTCCTTCCTTGCACAGCTGCTACCTCGCTTCCGCTGCACAACTCTGATTCTGAAATAGATGGAGATACTGTTGATGAACACGAATACAAACTTATCCACAATATCCGAAAAATTTTGTTCATCAAATCCATAAAAATCTGAGTGACTCATCTGACTCAGTCACACAACCTTATAATAGAATCCAATTCAAAAATTAGATCTGAGCAATCCAAATTCCAAAAATAACTTTGAGCTGCTATACCAACTCTGCTTTCTCCAAAACCATCCAACTACCAGGCTAACTACCAGCATTTGCTTCCGGAATCAAAACAATATGGAACTCAACTCTAGATGCTGAAGAACTCTTGATTACATTAGTAGCTCTTACCTCTCATGAGAATCCTCAATCTCAAACAACAGATCACCCAAGATAGCCTAAGAAAATTCCCAACTAATCGCAAGTCACTTTTGCGATCCTACCTAGTTCGGATTCCAAAGAAACTGTCCTCACTTTACCAATTTAGAACAGCTTTAAACTTTTCCAAACAAAGGTTAACCTTTCAAGGAAACATCACCACCTTCAGCCTGGACTGCTGAAAAAGAACCACAAAATTTCTGTACCACCAGAGAAACAACCAACCTTGCTGCTTCCAAACTCTACCTCGATGATACTGCAAAGCTAAAAGATCCCCTCGTCAGCACACCGAACACTTCGAGTTGCACTGCTATCACAGCTAACCAAAGACTTCAACCCAAAGGTTTCTTCAAAACCAAAGCCATCAACAAACCACACAACTGACTTCCAAGATGGCATACAACTCTTCAAGAAACTCGGGCTCCAAGCCAAGCATCCACAACTCGCTTTCCTTATGGAATAACAATGAGACCATGCCTGGGGAAAAACAACTCATAGACCTTAGTCTCATATCCCACAACAGCCAAACTCCTTGCAGAAGATCCAAACAACTTATACATAGATAAATCTTCCCTGCGGCAGGTAAAGACTGCTCTTCAACTACTTCTAAAACTGCATCAAGAGAAAACATCTTCAGAAAATATCCAAGGATACTGCGTCTCATCACGCAGTTATCAAGATACCATCACTTACTTATGCACTTCCGACAGATCCAAACTCAAGAATAATTCGCTTACCCGGGCGAAAACCAAACTTACATTCCAAAGATAAACTCCGAATCTTCAAAAGATTTCCTTCGGATATCAGAGAAATCCCTACCTCAAAATACAAATCTTACTCGAGACGGTATTAGGTCTACAGTCTCGACATATACTTCCAACCTCAACAAACGGACCTCTTCCATTAGTGGTAGTCGTGTTACACACACACCACTACTCCATCTACCTCTAAAAATTTATGTCGGAAAATCCGTACAGATAACCCAACCTATTAGGTAGACATAGATATATAAATATATAGATACATGTAAAAATTACAAGTACGCTCTCTCAAGAAAGACACTACTACAGAGCCTAGGTATTTACTCAAACTAATGCTCCCTAAAGAAGGACACACTTCAGAGCCTAATGCTCTGATACCAACCGAGACGACCCGACTTTCTACACCCAGAAAATCGCATCATCTTTGAAGAAAGAAAGGGATAGAAAAGAGAAAGAAAGAGAAAGAAGAACACAAACAACATCAGAGAACTCACAGCGGAACGAATAAAATATAATATATCTCATAAAATATTACATAGTATCTCATTACATCAGAGTACACAACTTAAACAACTGATAATAGACAGTTATAAACTTCTGTCTAACTATACAACTCAAGTATACAAGATACAGACACAACATACACAGCGGAATCAAAATATTTATCTACACGTCGAAGCCTCCTACTCCATAACTCCTCCAGAATTCGTCAAGCTAACCTGAATCACTTGACTACTCATACATAATATGAGTACCCAAGATTTTAATAAAACAGAAAATAAACACTCGGGTCAGACAGGGGTCTGGTGTGAGTAAACGGGTTAAAATTGCTTAACTTTAGAAAAAACCTTTGAAAGAAAAAGGTATCACGTAAGACTTCCCACACATAAACATGGAAAAGTTTTTACCTTATGCTAACCAAAACATTTGATAGGAAATCCAGTGATATTATAATAGTGTGTAGGGTTTTCAAGCAAATAAGAAATAGCTGAAATTGTTACATGATTAAATTCCAGCTACTAGCCACAAAAGTGGGTAATACAATCAAAACCGTAGGGTCTCGTAGGGAAAATGGGTTTCCATCAATGGCAGGGCTACTGGGGTACCGCCCGTCACAGTACGTGGCCTAGATCAACGTACCGAGGAGTACTCCCACTCCCCTGCAACACAAGGCCGGAACCATCAGTTACTGGACAGTCCCGAACAAGACAACCCCGCAGTTGGCCGCGACCCAACTGCCCACACAGCCGAATAAAAAGGGACTTCTAGACAGGGGAAAATCTTGCTCTCCAGTGGGAGCTACCCACGAAGCCTTGCTGCACCTCCCCTGTTTTAGCCATTCCCCATTGATGAGGCTTGAGGTTACGATTACCTTTATAGAACGCATTATCTTAGAATGCTCATCGTCCACCTGACGATGTTCTGAAAGCATTCAATCCATACAAGTTCGTTCCGGATTCGAACGAAACCGAAGGCACTATCTCGTTGCACTCATTATTGGAATCACCCTCAGAGTCAACGACCATAGCCCTTGCACTCTGATTCGCCATCTCGAATCTATAAGCACTATTCCGTCAACTCATTACGGAATCACCCACAGAGTTATACTGACGTATAGCCCTTACACCTTGAGTCTTCACTTGCTCCACTTTGATTAACGACCTAACGTTTAATTGGAATCGGTGTGGTTTTCGGATATCCAAATATGGAAACCTGATCCCGGCCTCACCGAAACCAAACGCCATTTAATGTCCAAGTTGTACTTAAGGGTTTAAACAGTTTAAACTTATATTCAGGGTGATATATAAACAATTAGACGAATCATATTATCATAAAAGATAATTCATAATAATATTCATCTTCACAAAGCAACATATCACATAACAGATATATCTAAATCATCCAATATCAAACCAATATCAACCAATCCATATATTGATCATCCAATATCAATCAATTTACTAATATTAATCAATCAATCCATATTAATCAAACATCCAAAACAGAATTAATTATCTTTAAATCAATTGAATTACTTAAAACCTTCTTCATTTATTTATTTCAAATAAATAAATTAATCATCTCTAATGATCTTCTTTAATTAATCTTCCTTGATTAATTATCTTTAATTACATTCAAGTAATTATCCTTAACCATATCCAGTAATTAACCTTTAATTACTATCATTAATTACAATAATTAATGATCATACATTTACTTCATTATTAATCAATCGTAATTAATTACATTAACCCTTAATTAATTACAATTAATTAATCACACTTAAATTAATTACTTTTATTAATCAACCTTGATTAATATCATTAATTATATTAATTAATGATCCTTATTAATTAATAATTACTTTAATAAATTAAATACTTAACTTATAATTAATCAACTCGTTAATCAAAATTAGTAATTAGCAATTTGTAATTACTTAACTAAATTAATTAACTCCTTAATTAATTATATTAATTCTTGATTAATTAATCCAGTTAATTAATCTTTAATCACTTCATTAAGTAATTATTAAACAATTAGATTAAATAATAAATTCTTAATTAATTACTTTATTAATTAATTACAATTTAATTAATTACATTTAGTAATTAATCTTAAGTTAAACTCATTCATTAATTAAATAACCTCATTAATTAATTAACTAAAATAATTAAGTAATTAACTCTTAATTACTTAACAAGTAATTATCTCTAATTACTTCATTAATAAATCTTCATTAATTGCTTAACTAATTACTTAACAAATAATTAATCTCCTTATTAAATAATTCTTAATTCTTTAATTAATTGTTTCATAATTAATTATCTTCAAAACAATTATATTAATCAATTCTTAAATTGATATCATTAAGTGTTTAACTAAAAATCACTTCAACTAATTACTCCATGAGTAATTATCATTAATTACTTCCATAAGTAATTAACTTCCTTAATTACATTCACAATTAACCATTAATTACTTTATTCAGTGATTACACTTAATTAATCCATAATTAAGTGATTATTTAAAATTTAATAAATAATTAACTAATTATTTAAAATTAATTAAACAATTAATTAATTAACTAATCTTCTTATAATTTAAAAGAAATCTTTAATAAATTAAGAAAAACATAAATTTTATTTAAATCTCTTATCTATTAACAATTATACTTAATTAAGTATTCTTAAGTCATATTCAATAATTTAACCTTAATTATCTTTATAGATAAATTATTTGAATAAATTTAAATCCTATTAATTCAAAGACAAATTATTAAACTTGATTTACAAAATCCTAATAATAGCCTTACTTGAAATAAAAGTATTTGTAAATCATTTCCAAATTTGAAAACACTTTAAATTATCAAGTTAAACTTACCTTTACAATATAATTTGAAATCTTGTTTTTAAAACATTACTCTTTAAAATTTACTTTTAAACCTTAAATTCAAACACTAAAATTCAAACTTTAATTAAGTAAATTTACTTTCAAAGAAATCATCTCAACCATTTTAAATTTGAAAGTAAATTCAATTTATAATTTAAAGTTTGATTAACTTAAAACAAACAAGTTTGAACTTGTTCTTTAATTCCTGCACTTATTTTATTACAGTTCCAAACTATATACCCGAGACTAACCCTAAGCTTCCCCCGACATTGCTCCGAGACATCACTCAGCCAAATTTACTTCGAGTTATAGACGATGCAAACGCGAGATGTCCTTCGAGTTCAACTCGTCTTCCCCAGTACTCATCACCCAGCCTAAACTGTGCACGAACACGGTGCACGTGTCCATCTTCCTCTGGCGAATTTTAGTCGCCGCGACCGTCAGTGATGATCACCCAACCACTCACGACAATGGAAACAAACCCAGAACCCATTGATTCGAGCTCATACGAAATTGAGCTGTTCGAACCCAAAATTCAACTGCAGTCGCAAGGAAAACAAACCCATCACCCACGGCGCCGACCACCTTACGCCTCCCCACTCTGGCCATGAACTCACACCACCCAAACATAACTCCACCTCAAGCCTATCCCAGCTCGATCATCTCCACGCTCCACAAAATCGAATTTCCCAAACTCAAAATAAAACAGTACCCAAACCCTACAAATCCAGTTTCTAAAATCTGTGTTACATAATAAATTGGATCAGTATTTTTCTAGTGTTAAGTATCAATTAACACAGCTTCAATTCATATTTCAAAGCCTATAAATCACTCGGTCACATGAATTTGACAAAACCCCCAAATTTAGAAAAATCCAAAATTCATTTTCAACTGTAAGTTAGAAATTCTGATTTCTGTTTTAGAATTCATATCATGCATTATAGGTTTAGGATATAAATTTTATTCATCAAAATTCGATCATGATTTACTTGATATATTTATTTTATTTTACTGCATATCCTACTTCCTGCAGGTTTTTCTTAACTGTTTCATATGCAAATTTATCTTTAACACTGAACTCATATTGAATCTAACTTCTATATTTGAAGATATTAACTCAGTATCACCTTACTGTATTCAAAATTTGAAGTTTACTCAGAGATTTTGCTTTGAAATAACAGAGGAGTTAAAATTTCTTTTAACAGATCATTTACAGTAAACACACCTGCATGCAAACAACAAACTCTCACAACATACAGGTACTAATACATATAAATTCAAGCTATAGGATTTTAATACAGGTAAATAACAACACATGCATGACATTAGAATAAGATTCAACTATTTTTAAAAACATTTACTCACTTGATTTTCAAAAATGCAGAGCAGGGAATAGCAGTTTTAATTCCAGGCTTCAAATCTTTTAAATTGAAAAGCTTTTAATTGCTGATGTAAAAATCTATCTGCAGGCTTCTAATTGAAGTTGAACTGATGTTGAACTTTGAACTCCCCTTTAAGTTACAGGTTGTAGTTGCAGGTTGAAGATGAATTTAGAAATGCAGATTTGAAGTTGAAGTTGAATTTGCAGGTTGATAATTCTTTTGCTTTGCAGAATTGCTTTTAGTTTTTTTTTTCTTCAGATTTTGGAACTTGGTTTCTGATCTTGCCATTAATGTTTGAAAGAAGAAAGCAAAAGAAAATGAGTAAGAAAACTAATTTTCCTCTTAAAAATGTTTAGTGAATAAATTGCCACTTGTTATAAAATTGAACAAATGTCATTTAATTTGTCTAATAGCTATACATGTGTTAAACTCTTGCATAATTGTTTTAAAATCCTTATTACAAAGATAATTATATTTTATATTTATGTAAATGTGAATTTTGTAATTTATTTACATACTACTTATGCTTACAAATTATTCTAAATTTTGGAGATTATTTTAAAAAGATTTTATTTATAACTTTATATATTTATAACCATTTCATAATAAACATTTTAAAAGAAAACAAAACAACACTTTATTTATATCCTTTTTTATAAACTATCATATGCAAAAACAAATTGTTTATCCTATATTTTTAAAACAAATGAATTAATCTTTAAATTAACTTTTAAAAATAAAAATTAAAACAAAGCTCCAATTACAATATTCATTCATATATAAATTATTAATGGATTAAAATTCAATTTCAAAACAATATCAAACTATAACATATACATACATATATGTTACAATTTGAAAATTAATCTTTAATTAAAAACAAAAGATATTCCCATTCACAACATATATCAAATATATATATTATAAACAGAATAAAATTTTATTGGCTTTGACAAACAATCTTATCAATATTTCCAGATTAAAAATTTATCAACCTTTAAAAGATTAAATTAGCCAATTTTAAATTAAAATTATAAAGAAAACTATCAAATTAGTTAAATTATTAACACAGATTATTAAATTTATATTGCCCAAAATTCCGGGTCGTTACATAACTAAAATTGGAAATTTATAAATTTTGCTTAAATGTGAATTTGAAGTTAAGTAAATAAAATTTAAATTAGGTTATATTTGAAATTTTAGAAGTTAAGTTTTAAGTTAAAATGTAATTTAATGAATTTAAAATTGAATGTGGGAATTTAATAAATGAATTATTGTTAAATCTTGATTTTTGAATGGAAATATAACTTTATAAAATCATGAATTTAAGGAAAATTAAATGATGATAATAAAAGTGAAATTGCATGATTTTATAAGTTAAAAATGATTTAAACAAAAATATAAATGTTTGTGAAATTATATTGAATATTTGAAGTTAATTAACTACATTCTGAAATGTTATTGATTCTAATGTAAATGATAATACAGCGTTCGTAAATGTCGTAGTTGATAATAACGAACTAACAGGCTAAATTTAATTAATGATTATTATAGCATTTTTTAAGTGCTATAATTGTTGAATTTAACTAAGTTTATTTGAAATTAATGTAACCCTATTACAACATTTTTAAATGCTGTCTTTTGTTAAATTGAACTGTTTTCTATGTGACTTTCCGCAGCATTTTCAAAATGCTACGAAAGGTGAATTTTCACTGTTTTGATAAAATTAAGTGAATGAATGAACTTTGAAAAGTTTAAAATTTTGGAAATTTAATAATTTAATTATTAAATGTAATAACATCATTTTTATGATTTAAATGAAGTAATTCGATTTGAAGTATAAACTGTTTGAAATGTGAATTAAAATGGTATTTTTTTAAATTGAATAAAATGAATATGGTTTTGAAATGAAATGATAAGTTTGATATTTTGAAATGATTTGAAATGATTTTGAAGTGTTAAATGATATTTTATTTTTGAAATAAATACCATTTTTAAAATTATAACTACTGGTTATAATAACGATTGGTTGTTAAAGAGACAGAGATTGGATGTGGACATACTCTCTGTCGATACCGAAAACCACTTTAACAACTGTGTACGCGGTGGAGATTCCAGAATGAAGTAGGATGGTGATGACATTCCTAAGGTACTTTACGTGGACCTAACTCCCGTGAGTTAGCTTAAGGGGGTTAAAATAGGAGGGATCTCGGGCCAAAGGAGGTAACACCTCTACTGGACATACTTCTTCGATACCATTCTATTACTATTGTGATCGATTGGGTGCACCCCTTGATTTTGGAGTGTTGTTCAGGGTGGGCGTATGTGGCTGTTGCGTTACCATCAGCCCGTGTGCGTAATTGGTATATCTACCCTGGCATTGCCTTGTGTGTCGTGTCACCTACCATACCGAGCCTTTACTACGAGTTTGTTTTTCTCCCGTAGCCCATGGAGTATTTAGGGTAGCCTCCCGATCTGGAGATATGCTGATACTCGATGGATTACTGGGACTATTATGTGTGAAGGGTGATATGGGTAGCCCAGAACGCTATTTAAAAGTATGTTTATTTTACTGTAGACACTATTATATTAGTACAATATTACCATATAGTAAATAGTTTGACGGATCCTTAGAGGATGGGTGGTCCTAGGCATCCTTTAAGTTACTTGTTCTTTTTTACAGTTCACTTGAGTTAGTTTACATTATATAAGTATATATTTTCCTGATTCGAGTTTTTTGTGTTTTTCTTTACGCTTGGGTCAGCCTGAGTATTCACAGCTTTGGATTCTCTTTCTGGAGCTGGTCTTTGTTGGAGTTTCTGCTTATCTACATTTATATCTACTTCAGTTTCAGCTATTCTAGTTTATCTCATGTATTAGTGAACTTCTATGTATTTGGGATTTCTATTATGTTGTTTTTAGACTGTATTATGTATTTGGTTTGAGACTCTGCCGTAGTAGCTTCATGAACTACTATGTATTTTTATATTTCGCTACGAGTTATTCTGTTTGTTCTGCGTCTTTGATTCTGTGTATTTGATTTTATTTGCTCCAAATTTATTTACTATCTGTTATTCGCATCATTCAAGTCTGACATGTGTGGATTGTTGTTGATTTGAATGGTACGAAATGGCGGGTCGTGACAGTTGGTACCAGAGCTTTTGTTTTTGGTAAATCATTGCCTCTGTGGAGCAAAAACTCATTAGAGATAGGGTATTTCTACCCTAGAATGAGTTTAATCAATCTCAGAATCATATCTTTGTGAGAGACGTATTTTCAAGTATAAAATGATTTTCAAAATGTTTTCAAAAGGATTTTCAAAGATTATTCTGATATATAAAAATTTTCTTGTTTTAAAGGATTTCCAAATGTTTTCTAACTTCCTTTCTTTCATATCTACCTTGTTAGATTTTTGTTTCTTTAGGGTATTCATCCAAGTGAATTATCTTGTCTTACCTTAAATTATCTTTGGCTTTCTTTTTCTTATCCAAAATTCATTCTTGATATTTTTCAGGATGAATCGAGGAAATGCCAGAGGTAGGGGTCGTGGTAATGCCCCAGCTCCTCAACCTGTTGCTCCAGTCAGGTTCACTGTTCTTTGTAAGGAATTCTCTCAGCTTGGTGGTACCCCATTTATCGGCTCAGAGAGTATCATTGAGGCTCAGCAGTGGTTGCAGAGTCTTGAGAGGATATTTACTGGTCTTGATATTACCGATGCCCAGAAGCGTCAGTTAGCAGCTTGGTAGTTGCGTGATTCTGCTTTACATTGGTGGGAGTCCGTTACGGCTAACACCGTCGAAGCTGATATTACCTGGGAGTAGTTTAGGTATCCTTTTTGTTATCTTGAATTTGGTTTCTATCTTCCTTTTCTTTGAATCTGTCTAAAGCTTGTTCTGTATCTCTTTTCCAGGGAGGCTTTTGTGGCAAAATGGATGCCAGAAGCCGGGAAATCTCAGTTTTATCGTGAGTTTATGGATCTTAAGCAGGGTAGCATGTCTTTTGCTGAGTATGAGAGGAAATTCAATAAAATTTCCAAGTTCGGTCCTAGCTTGATTGACACTCCTCTCAAGAAGAATTAGAGATTCATTGCTGGTGCTCGTCCAGAGTATTATAATCGCCTCATTTCTCATGTTCATGGCTCTTTTACCCAGCTTATGGATATGGCGATTCGCTATGAGAATCCCACATCGAAAGGTCCTACTGTTTCTGGTGCTCAGTCTTCATCTGCTAATTCCAAGAAGCGTAAGCCTAATTTCCAACAGCAGAAGAAGAATTGGCAGAAGCGTTCTGGTTTGGATCTTCATCATCTTCTCCTGCTCAGAGGCAACCAGTTGATCTCTCCTCCATTACTTGCTTTAGGTGTGATCAGAAGGGGCACTATGCCAATAACCGTCTTACTTTATCTGGTGCTGCTATTCCTCCACCTGCTCAGTTGGCTAGGCGTGATCTTTGGCATATTTGTCTCCAGCCTGGTCATTTTAAGAAGGACTTCCCTACCTAGCAGAGGGATACTCCTTCTGGCATATTTGCTGTCACTTCGGCATCATCTCCTGTTCCTCCACCTGCTCCTGCTCCTGGTGATGTCCAAGGTACTCTCCAGGGTTCATTTACTTTATTCCATTACCCTGTTTGTGTGTTGTTTGACACTGGTGCTTCACACAGTTTTATTTTTGTTGCTTTGTATGATAAATTTGAGCATCTCCTATCTCCTGAGTATGCTTCTGTTCCGCTATGTGTTTCAAATCCTATTGGGGGTCCTGCTAACCTTAATCGGATTTGTTGAGAAGTGAAACTTCTCCATTCTGATCATCGCTTTTGTGGTGATTTTTATGTTTTGGGCTTCGATGCTTTTGATTTACTACTGGGTCAGGATTGCTTAGTGCATCATGATGCACGTATCTCTTATAAAGCCCGGACTGTTCGTCTTATTGACGATCATGGGAATTCCTTGATTATTCAGTGCCGCTTGCCTTAGGATTTTGCTGGCGACTTTATTTATTCTCTGGATTCTTCTCCCAGGGATCTCGGTTCGACTACAGTGGTTAGATTATATCCCGATGTATTTGGTGAAGTCACTTCTTTACCTTCGAAACGGGAAATTGAATTTCGGATTGATCTTATTCATGGTGCTCAACCTGTTGTTCTTCCTCGTAGAAGAATGGCACCCCACGAGAAGGTTGAGTTGGGAAAGCAAATTGAGGACTTGTCTTCCAAAGGTCTGATTAGGCCTAGTTTTTCTGAATGGGGAGCCGCGGTGGTTTTTGTCACCACGTCCGGTGGTTCTCTTCAGATGTGTGTTGATTATAGGAAGCTGAACAAGCTCACTATGAAAAACAGATATCCAATTCCTCGTATCAATGACATGTTTGATCAGCTTTATGGTGCCACAGTTTTCTCTCAGCTTGATCTTGCTACTGGTTTTCATCAGCTCAGGGTTGCCGAGAGTTGCATTCCCAAGACTACTTTCCGCACAGAGAATTGTTTTTATGAACGGTTAGTCATGTCTTTCGGTTTGACTAATGCTCCTGCTTTCTTTGTTGATTTGATGAATCATGTTTTTTGTGTTATGCTTAATAAATTTGTGCTTGTCTTTGTTGATGATATCCTTGTCTTCTCTAATACCAAGGAAGAGCATGAGTCGCATTTGAAATATGTTCTCGAGACTCTCAGAAATCATCGGTTGAAGGCTAAATTTTCTAAATGCCATTTCTAGAAGGATGAAGTCCGATATCTCGGGCATATTGTTTCTAGCAATGGAGTTTCTGTTGATCCAGCCAAGATCGCCGCGATCAATGTAGGTCTTTCTTTCTTTCTATTTTTCTTTATCATCTAATAATTATATCTGTTTGTTGTCCTTGTTTTCTCCCTATCCTATTTCAAGATTGGGAAACTCCAAAGACTCCAACTGTATTCGTAGTTTTCTAGGCCTTGCCGGTTACTACCGGATATTTATTGAGAATTTTGCTCGGATTGCTGCACCTCTCACAACTTTGACTCGTAAGAATGCCAAGTTTGTCTGGAGTGATCAGTGTAAGGCTGCATTCAATGAGTTGAAGAGCAAGCTAACTTCCACACCAGTTCTTACTGTTCCGAACGGAAGTGAGGGATTTGCAGTTTATACTGATGCTAGTTGTGAGGGTTTGGGTGCTGTTCTCATGCAGGATGGTAGGGTCGTTGCCTATGCCAGCCGTCAGTTGAAAACCCATGAGGCAAATTATGCTGCTCATGATTTAGAGTTTCTTGCTGTTTGTCTTTGCTTTGAAACTTTGGAGGCATCATCTTCTTGGAACCAAGTTTGAGCTTTTGACCGATCATAAATCTCTGTGATATATCTTCTCCCAGAAGGATTTGAATCAAAGGCAAGTTTGTTGGCTTGAGTTTCTAGCTTCTTACGACCTCGATATTAGCTATACTCCCCGTAAAGTTAATATTGTGGCCGATGCTTTGAGTTGGAAGAAGGCTTTGTTGTGTCAGCTTGTTATTCCCTCTTCTCCTCTTCTGGATCATATTATGGTTAAGCAGGATGAAGATGAGAAGCTTAGATTGATGAAGGAGAGTGTTCATAGTAGGGTTGGTGGTGGTAGTGGAGTTAAGATTGATGATAGAGGGATTTTGAGGATTAATGACAGGATTTGTGTCCCAAATGTTGATGGTTTGAGACAGGAGTTGCTTCAAGAGAATCACCGATCCAGGCTTTCATATTCATCCTGGTGTAACGAAGATGTATCAGGTTATGAAGAAACTTTATTGGTGGAAAGGAATGAAGAGGGATATCTCTATCTTTGTTAGTCGGTGTGCGACTTGTCAGCAAGTCAAAGCCGATCACCAGAAGACCCCTGGTTTGTTACAGCCCCTTAAGATTCCCAATTGGAAGTGGGAACAGGTTTCCATGGATTTCATCGATGGTTTACCGAGGACTCGGAGGGGTAATGAGAGTATCTGGGTTATTGTTGATAGACTGACCAAGTCTGCTCAGTTTATTATGGTCAAGTCTACTCGTTCTGCTTCTAGCTTATCTGAGATCTACATGAGAGAGATTGTTCGTCTCCATGGTGTTCCTCTGAGTATTGTTTGTGATCGTGACCCTATCTTCACCAGTCAGTTCTGGAAGGCTTTTCAAGAATCTTTGGGTACTCGTTTGAATCTGAGCACTGCTTATCATCCACAGACCAACGGTCAAACGGAAAGAGTGAATCAGGTTCTCTAGGACCTTCTTCATGCTTGTGTGCTTGACTATGGAGGATCTTGGGAAGATTATCTCCATCTTGCCTAATTTACCTACAATAATAGCTATCAGGTAAAATCTTATCTTCTGTTTTTAGTACATACTTGATCTTTTTATCTATCCCATTCCATATTTGCAATCAGGCCAGTCTCAAAATGTCTCCATTTGCTGCTCTATACCGACGACCTTGTAGATCCCCATCTTGTTGGATTGAATCCGGTAATCGTCTGGTTCTTGGTCCTGATGTGATTTTGGAAGCTTCTGAGAAAGTTTAGGAGATTAAGAAGAGGTTGAGAGCCGCTCAGGATAGGCAGAAGAAGTATGCTGATAGGCATAGGCGGAATTTGGAATTTGTTGTTGGTGATCAGGTGTTCCTTAAGGTTTCTCCCTTGAGGAATGTCATTCGATTCGGTCATAGAGGGAAGCTTTCTCCTAGGTTCATTGGTCCTTTCCACATTGTGGAAAGAGTTGGTACTTTGACTTATCGTCTGGATTTGCCCGAGAAGCTTTCTGGAGTGCATGATGTATTCCATGTCTCGCATCTTCGCCGTCATCTTCATGATCCATCTCTTATTGCCCAACCTTATGTTCTTGATAGTTTGGATATTGAACCAAATCTGTCTGTTGAGAGGAAGCCACTTCATATTATCGACAGAGGTACGAAGTAGCTCAGAAGGAAATCTATTGATCTGGTCAAAGTACAGAGGAGTACTGACAATCGAGATTGTTCCTAGGAAACGGAGGAGAGCATTCGTGCTTCGAATCCAAAATTGTTCTTTTCAGGTACAATTTTGTTTTTCTACCTTGCTTCTCTTTATTTTTCCTTTCCGTTCTTTTCGAGGACGAAAAGATTTGAGTGGGGGAGAGTGTAACAACCTTAGACTTTTGAATATAAATTTAAATTTGACTTTATTTCATTTTGAAATTATTTTAAATTTGTTTTATTTTTGATATATCATTTCTAAATATTTTTAAAGTGATAATAGAATTTTTTCAAAATTTACTGCAATTATTTTCTATTTTTAAAGTCTATTTCCTAATTTTCTGCTATTTTCTGCATTTAAATTATATTTAATTAAAATTTATTTATTTATTTTGTGAATGCATTTTTATTTTATGTTCTTACATTTATTTATAAAAAATTTCCAAATCCATATAAATTTTCCAAAGTTTATTATGTTTATTTTCAATTTTTCTAGACTAGTTTTCATATTTTGTGCTATTTTCTTATTTTTATCATATATAATTATTATTTATTTATTTATATTTTATATTTTTGTTATATTTCCAAAATTTAAAATGAAATTATAATTATTTTCAGTTATTTAAACTTATATAAAGAAAATAAAAGAAATTTGAAAGGGTTTGTGCCTTTTGATTTTCCTATGGCCTTTTATCTTCCACCTTTTCACATTTTCAATATTTCTTTTCATCAATTAGCCTTTACTTCTCATTTCTTTCAGCCGACCACCTTCCTTCCTCATTCACGTACATTTTATTTCTCATTTTTGAAAAAAATAGTCGGCCATTACTTTGAGAAATTTTTAATAAACTCCTTTTCTTTTCTTTTGTTTTCACTTTTATTCTTTTTTGATTTGAGTTTTGCACTTGTTCTTCTTCATCATAGGTTCGGCCATGCTCCTCTCCATGCCCTGCCGCCTCCACCACCACCTGAGAACACCACCATCACCACCTCCTCTCTGGCCAAAACCCAAGCCTAGCCACCAAAGTAACTGATCAACTACAAATTCCACCGAAACTCCATCATTAGTGCCATAGTCGAGCACCACATCAATACATCACCACTTTAACACCATAGCCGCCACCATCTCCACCTCCACCACCTCTAGATCCACCTGGACCATCTGCCACATCACCACTTGGACCCCACAGTGAAGGCCGTGCCCCTAATGGCCTTCGTCGAGCCTTATTTTGGCCTTGAAACCATGTGTTGCCTTGTTAGTGTTGTTTCATGCTCACCACACTTTTGCTCCATCTTCAACCATGATAGGACGACCATATCCAATCCAAACCTGATCCAAAAACCTTCCTTTAGCCTTGTGCTTCACCTATGGCTGAACGCTAGGAATGATGGAAGTAAGGGCAAAGCAATTGTGCTTTGATTTGTGAAGTTATTTATAGCTCAGTTTATCGTATTTGCATTTGAAAGCTTATGTGTATTGTATTGTTTTTGTTTGACTTGTATTTAAGGGAATTGATACTTTGGCTCTCTCACTCGTATCTTGTCGTGCTATCATGCCTGTGTGGATTCCTTTTGTGTATTCGTTGTTGTGTCTCCAGCTCAAACCAGTGAGTTATTCTCACCAGACGATGTGTACATATATAATTAGTAAATTAACAACTTGTGAATCTGTAAAATGCATAACCATATCACATCTGCTATGTTATGATTAGATGATGTTCACCCATTCTTAAACACCTGTCATATCATATGTTACTGTTATATTATGCTATTTTTTTATTTTTATCAGTTTATCACACTGCAAGTTCCCTTCAGATTAGGATCACTATGGGTTGAAATGTTACATACTCGAAGGGACTTTAGAATAAGAGAAAATCGTTATGGGCTGAAATGATAGGCTTGAGCGATTTTTAAATTATTTCATTTACTTGGGACTGCGGGTTTGAAATGATAAAACCTGTGTTTTATTTGTAAATTTCGGGTTGAAATGATATATTACACGTATCACTTTACCTAGCGTAGAAAATTATATACAGACCCGTAGTTAAAGTATGTTTTTTTCTAAAAATTTTAAAATATTTTAGAAATGTAAATATTATAATATTTTTATTTAAACTTAATAAAAATAATTTTTGTGAAATATTAATGATTTTATGGAAATTTATAAGTTAAATAAATTAATGAAAAAGTTAGAAAATTTGAATGTAAGTTGTTTCAGAAATTTTGATTTAATTATAATTGGAAATTAAATTAAATATCAAATTTTGGTAAATTTATGATAATTTGGATTTCAACGAATTTAAATGATTTTTTATATTAATGATTTTTGAATAAAGTTAAAATGTGAAATGAATGAATGTTTAAGTTTAAATTTTGAAATATAACTAAAATTGGAAATTTATGAATTTGGCTTAAATGTGAATTTGTAGTTAAGTAAATAAAAATGAAATTAGGTTATATTTGAAATTTTAAAACTTAAGTGTTAAGTTAGAATTTAATTTAATGAATTTAAAATTGAATGTTGGAATTTAATAATTGAATTATTATTAAATCTTGATTTTTGAATGGAAATTTAACTTTATAAAATCATGAATTTAAGGAAAATTAAATGATGATTATAAAAGTGAAATTACATGATTTTGTAAGTTAAAAATGATTTAAATAAAAATATAATTGTTTGTGAAATTATATTGAATATTTGAAGTTAATTAACTACATTCTGAAATGTTATTGATTCTAATGTAAATGATAATACAACATTTGTAATTGCTGTAGTTGATAATAATGAACAAAAAGGCTAAATTTAATTAAAGGCTATTATAGCATTTTGTAAGTGCTACAATTGTTGAATTTAACTAAGTTTATTTGAAATTAATGTAACCCTATTACAGCATTTTAAATTGCTATCTTTTGTTAAATTGAACTATTTTGAATGTGACTTTTCGTAACATTTTCGAAATGCCACGAAAAGTGAATTTTCACTGTTTTGATAAAATTAAGTGAATGAATGAACTTTGAAAAGTTTAAAATTTTGAAAATTTAGTAATTTAATTATTAAATGTAATAACTTCATTTTTATGACTAAAATGAAGTAATTCGATTTGAAATATAAGCTGTTTGAAATGTGAATTAAAATGGTATTTTTTTCAAATTGAATAAAATGAATATGGTTTTGAAATGATAAGTTCGATATTTTGAAATGATTTTGAAGTGTTAAATTATATTTGATTTTTTAAATAAACACCATTTTTAAAATTATAACTATGGGTTATAATAACGATTGGTTGTTAAAGAGACCAGGATCAGATATGGACATACTCTCTGTCGATACCGAAAACTACTTTAACAACTGTGTACGCGGTGGAGATTCCAGAATGAAGTAGGATGGTGACGACGTTCCTAAGGTACTTTACATGGACGTACCTCACGTGAGTTAGCTTAAGGTGGCTAAAACATGAGCGATCTCGGGCCAAAGGAGGTAGCACCTCTGGCTGGACACACTTCTTCGATACCATTCTATTACTGTTGTGATCGATTGGGTGCACCCCATGGTTTTGAAGTGTTGTTCAGGGTGGGCGTATGTGGCTACTGCGTTACCACCAGCCCGTGTGCGTAATTGGTATATCTACCCTGGCATTGCCTTGGTTGCCGTGTCACCTACCATGCCGAGCCTTTACTACGAGTTTGTTTTTCCCCCGTATCCCATGGAGTATTTAGGATAGTCTCCCAATCTGGAGATATGCTGATACTGGATGGACTACTGGGACTATTATGTGTGAAGGGTGATATGGGTAGCGCTGTACGCTATTTAAAAGTATGTTTATTTTACTATAGACACTATTATATTAGCACAATATTACTATATAGTAAATAGTTTGGCAGATCCTTAGAGGATGGGCGGTCCCAGGCATCCTTTAAGTTACTTGTTCTTATTTACAGTTCACTTGAGTTAGTTTACATTATATAATTATATATTGTCCTGAATCGAGTGTTTTGTGTTTTGCTTTACGCTTCAGTCAGCCTGTGTATTCACAGCTTTGGATTCTCTTTCTGGAGCTGGTCTTTGCTGGAGTTTCTGCTTATCTACATTTATATATACTTCTGTTTCAGCTATTCTAGTTTATCTCTTGTATTAGTGAACTTCTATGTATTTGGGATTTTTATTATGTTGTTTTCAGGCTGTATTATGTATTTGGTTTGAGACTCTGTCGTAGTAACTTCATGAGCTACTATGTATTTTTATATTCCGCTACGAGTTATTCTGTATGTTATGTGTCTATGATTCTGTGTATTTGGTTTTATTTGCTCCAAATTTATTTTCAATCTGTTATTTCGCATCATTCAAGTCTGACATGTGTGGATTATTGTCGATTTGAATGGTACGAAATGACGGGTCATGACAGTTAAATTCACGTGTTTAAGCTATGTACAAAATTGTTTAATGATAATAAGTTAATAATGGGGTTTAATTTTATTAAAATAAAATATGGTTAAGTATTTAAATCATAGTTTAAATAGAGGTTATAATGATTTAAGTAAATTAAGATTGGAAGGTAAATTGGAAATTTATTTGAAATCGAGCTTATTTAAGAACTAAACTCCATAAGTTGATGTAAAATTTATTAAACTTGAAATTTTAAAAGGTACGATATTTGTAACTGGATTTTTATTCAAGATGAATTAAATGAGTATTTCAAGTATAAAATAAATTGAAGGAAATATTTTGTAACGACTCACTATTTTCAACTATTCGCATCTGCACATGTCGGACTTGAATAATTCAAAATACCGAATTGTTAATTTTAATTTGGTAAAACTCAGATATACAGTAAATAAATAATCACAGGCACAGAGTAATAATATGCAGCGGAAGTAAAAGAGATAGTAGTTCATGAAGCTACTATATAAATAATAAGATACATCAGAGTTAAACCAGATACAACAGAAGAGTAACACGATAAATCAAGTACAAATCAGAATACACCAGTGGAATCATCGAATACTGAAAGCTGGAAAGATAGCTGGATCTCCAAGCGAAGCTCCAACTCCAAAGGTGAGCCTCGAAAACTGGTACTCTCAGTCTGACCCGAGCGTAAAGCAAAACATGAAACACTCGAGTCAGGATTAACATTCTTATATCAATAAATCCAACTCAAGTGAAATAACAATTGAAATACAAGTAACCCAAAGGATGTAGGAATACCAATCCTCTAAGGATCCGTTAAACTATCCACTATCCAGTAATATACGCTAAATAGATAACGTCTATCAATGATATAAATATCTAAATACTGTTAAGGCATTACCATTATCCCCCTTAACACATTTTATATAAATGTCATATTCTATACAGTACTGTAAACTCCACCATAAACTAGTGGGATATCAAGGAGTACTACATAGGTATAACACAAAACAAATCCGTAGTGGTCACGTATATAGGGATACAAGTATGACAAGGCACATGAGGCAATACCCAAGGTAGTGAAACTACGTTTGCCTGATCCGGACTGGTGAAAGCCCGTCGCCGCAACGATCGCAACACCGTGAAACAACACTCCCAAAAGTACGAGGGTGCACCAATCAATAAACAAGTAATGAGTAGTTTTCGAAAAAGTGTGTTCGCTCGAGGAGGCTAACCCCATTTGGCCCAGCACGGATCCTGTTTTAGGTATTTCCAATTTGACACAAGTGTCAAGGCTATCCGTTATCATTCTCTTTCTTCAGTCATCACGTACTTCATTCCAACCACTTCATTCTGGATCACACTTCGCGTATAGTTATTAAAGTGGTTTCCGGTTTAGACAGAGAGTATGTCCATAACCGATCCCGGTTTCTTTAATAACTTCCGTAATTATTACACCGATTGGTCGTTTAATATATTTCAAACCAAATCAAATTCAATTTCAATTTAAATTCGTAAACCAACATTTCATTTGTCTTTCTAAATCAACTTCCAAAATTTACGTTTCAAAACTTCCAAATTACCATTTCAAAATCTTATAATTCGATTCCAATTTTATTTAATCAATTCAATATCGATTCAAGTTCGTATATAAGTTTCATGCCGAAATCATTTAAATTAATTTAATTTAACATTCAAAACAATTTAAATTCATTTATCGATTTCATTCAATATTCGTTAAGTAAATTTAACATTCAAAACAAATTCAATTATATTACCAATTCATTAAATCAATTACTTAAGTTCAATTTCATTATCAAAACTAACAAATTTAACTAAATTGGATTCGACAAATCAAATCCATTAAATTACAAGTCCTACATTAATTTCAATAAATCACATTTTATTTCTTGTTAAGGAAATTCAATTTCACTTATAAATTTCAAGACTCGATTAATAAAGAAACTAAATTTCACATATTCGACAAGTTCAATTTCATTTATTAACATACTTAATTAATTTTCCAAAACTTAATAAATAAAGAAACCCAATTTTATTTATTAACGAAGTTCAAATTCACTTATTCAAAAGTTCAATTTCTCTTATCAAAGGATTCAAATTTTATTTAATTATCAATTAATTCAATCTTATTCGATTATTAAGTAATCTCAAAACTTAATTATAAGATAATTTTAAAACTTAATAATTTCAAACTAAATTATTAAATATTTTCCAACTTAATTATTAAATAATTTCAAACTTAATTATAAATAATTCTAAATTTAATTATTAAATAATAAATTTTAAAACACGTTCATTCATCAATTACTAGGTTAATATTTTGTTTCAATTATAAATATTCACATTTCTTTCCTTAAAAATTTAAATTCCAATTTTATTTCAAATCTTATTATTATTCAAATAAAATCTTTATTTATTTAAATCAAATTGTTGACCAATTGGGTTTAATTTGATTCTCTATCCTAAATCAAGTTCATTTGGGTATTTATCATGTCAACCCGATTCCAATTCAATTCCAAAAATTAAAACATAACAAAGGGAACTTGCAGTGTGATAACTGGGATAGTGTCAAAGTAAATAAACACGCAATATAATCCAATAATTTATTTAAATAACCCAGAAATAATCGTATTAATTTACATTCGTACTTTATGCAAATTAATATAACTATTTCTAGAATCTACACTATCATTTCATGTAGATTAAAGATTATCACACTATTATTTAAACGATTCTTCACTTGATATCTATTGTTCAATTTCAAACTACATCAATTTATACAACATACATTCAATGGTTCAAGGTGTGGTTAACACTATTTCTACGTGTCAATTTATGAACATTTAAAAGGGGTCATCTTATACCAACTTAACTAATCAAATTCAACGTTTAACTATCCTATATTAAATTCAATTGTATACTATTTGTCACTTTAACATTAACAATTTAACATCCAATATAACATAAACAATCAATCAACAATCAGCCAAACTGTATTATCAACGCATAAGTGATTAACAGATAGAGGTGTCAGATGTCAGAGGTGAACTGATACAGGCAATGACATACATAACAATGTAAATAACTAACATCAATATATTTCAATTGTCGTTTCAATTGAAATCAAATTTAATAAATAAAAGAATATTAATCGTGAGTGGTTGCTCACCTTTTGAGGCTAGAGACGATAGACAATGAAGTTGAGTTACGAAACGTAAGAACGAATCCCAAGGCAAAGCTAGATTGGTGCGAATTGATGGCAAAGCTGATAGTTGAAGAATCGACGGAAACAATTAGAACGGAATTGATAAAGATAAATTGGAATAGGTGAACAATATATAACTATATATAAATAATCGTACTTTAAATACAACACATTTTTAAATTAAATATATACATACATTTCAAAATCATTGTTTTTAAATTAAAAACATATATTAAAAATCAAACATATAATTAAAATAATATATATACACACACATATATCTTTTTATTTTTTTCTAATCAATATTACTATAAACTTATATACACCGATACTTTGATGGTATAAAACTTATTTTTGTAACAATCGATGGTATACAACTTTATACAATTCTCTATATATATATATATATTCAATAGATTGCGGTTCATATATCTTTTATATAAGCATAGCATAACAAAATCAGCTATAACCTAATCAGTATATGGGTTACAACTATTATATATAAATAAACAGAAGTTTGCATATTCACCGTATATACAGCTGTGTGAAAACATAGTATATGATGAAATCAATATATATGTAAAGTATATATATATATATATAAAATAATATTATATAAACCAGGACTAATGCATAAAAAATGGGCAGACATATAATATAATATACTCAAAACCGAACTCAGGTGCCTTGTTATGAATTTGACTATCTATACGCACACACAATTGCAGATGTAAACAAATATATAAAACCAATTACATTTATAATGCCACGAACAACTTATAATAATATGCATATACAGGTGATGTATAAGAGATATAGAAATCAGGTAAATACTTGCAAATCGATATATTACTTTTTACAATATCATATATATATAATAACTTCATAATATAATATGCAGTAAATCTATATACAGTAAACGTATGTACTATATTTTAACACAATGTCCTTTTTATAACTGCAACTTGTAAATGCCTCTTCAACATATAGTATAAAATTCCTAATCATATTATATACGATCTCCATTTGCATATCAGAAAACCCAAACCCACATATCCATGTATATATATAACTAATATACAACACACCACATATATAGAATATAAGAAAATAAAACCTATATATATATAGACTCAACAAATCATTTATAACTTATGTATGTAAACTATATATACTAACAACAGTAATATATAACTTATATATATAAACAACATATTATTATATTATAAAAATATAGATATTCTGACATATATACTTAAGCAAGCTTCGATATGGATTAAAAAATAAAATACGCTAACCGAACCGAAGAGGGAAACGGAGCACATGGTCGAGGCGGAAAGGTGGAGCAAGGCTGAGCATGTGGGTGAACTGAACGGTTGAGGGGGAGGTCGTGCTGCAAGGCGTTGACGTGTGAGGTGCTGGTTTTAGGCTGTCGTTGCTGATGAGTAGGGGATTACAGTGTCGGCTATTATGTTGTGTCGGAGTGTGGACGTGAGGAGGTAGCTGTCGATCAGGCTCGGAGGGAGAGAGGGTGGAGTGGCGGTACGGACAGGGATGTCATGTAAGTCTATCGGGTGCTGGTGAATGGCAGGGTGAGGGTGGAGGGTGTACGGGATGGGTGAGTGGTTGAAGTTTAAGGGGAAGAGGATATGTTCGGTTGCTGGCACTGGGAGGAGGAGACTAGGAAGGTGATGAGGCATTGCAAGATGAGGGGGCTGATGAGTTGTGGTGTGGCTAGTGAGGTGATGGGAGTAAGGCACGGTGGCTGCTATGACGGGGAAAGAGGCCGAATCTGATAGTGGAAAGGTGGGAGAATTCAAGGCACATGGGAAAAGAAAATGTGGGCAAGTGTGGAACAGAGGAGGAAGAAGCAATGGTTACAGGGAGAAATATGAGCTGTTACTTTTATTATCACACCTAACGAATAGGCAAAACTTTTCAATTTATATCGAGGTTCGAGGGAATGATGGTCACACACTGATGCAGCTGTAACATTCAAAAGCAATTTATTATGTGGCCACGGTTCGAATTTGAAAAGCCAAAAACTAAAAGTCATGTATTTCGGTAGCGGTACGACGCACTGTTTGATTGTTTCCAACGCGTACCGGACCTCAAAATACAGAATTTAATATACCGCAAAGATCACCATGACGAGACGATCAAAATGGTATACAGACATTGGTGATACGATTGAATTATAAAAATTTCGAATTTTCTACTACGGAAAATGCATGAAAAACACAGAAAAATAAGATCGACGGAGTTAAAGATGTCCGAATTTGGAAAAACGAAAAATAGCGTTTACTCAGAAGATGGTTTAGAATTTTTCTATGTAAAAAAATTTAGGTTCCGAAAACATTTTATTTTCATCGCCTTTAACTGATTAAATTGAAATAAATTTACGCACGAGATAAACTTTTATATTTTCGAACGAAAATTTACCGGTTGCTATGTTTAACTAGACACATTTCAAATATCAAATTTATATTTCAAAATTTTATCGTTTAAATTTTTATTAAATTTCACACAAATTCAGTTAATTAATTTAATTTAAAATCGTTAAAACATCCGGCTTGTTACACTGTCCCCCACTCAAAACTTTTCGTCACCGAAAAGGAAGGAGATAGGAGAATAGAAACGACCAGAAGAAATAGATTTGAATTACATAATAAACAATTAATTTAAACTATATAAATTTCAATTTAAATAAATTTATATTCAACAGTTCGTTTTTAAATTCAAGGGTTCCATTAAATTGATTTGATTTCATGTTTATTAATATTAGGTACAAAAGGTTCCTTTCAAATGAAATTCAATTTAAATTCAATTAGTTCAAGATACACACTTAAGTTGATTTAATTCAATTTATTAACTTTCAAAACAAAAATTTTCCTCTACTAATATCACCTATTATTTATTTTACTTATTATTCTTTTATCTCCATAAACATTTTGTAATTAAAATTTAAGCGAATAACATTTATTATACGCACTTACATTTTATTTATAAGGACAATTTATTGTATATTATCCAATTTTCTTAAATTAACAATTTCAAAGATCATAAATTTGAATAGTCATTTATTATAATCATATTTTGTTCGACAAATTTAATTCTTCTTTATTTCAAATTATTATTAAATTTATTTTACTTAATATATCTTATCACATTTATATTAAGTATATTTACATTTATTATAACTACTCAGATTTGTTTAAAATTTCTTTGATATCATTTTATACTGTATAATATTCAATTACATAGTTAACTTTTGAAAATTTTGGTAAGTTATATGTAACACAATTGAGTATTATCTAAATAAATTTTTACAATTCATTTATTTCAAGCTTACATATTTATTTAAAAATTTTGGTTCATTTACATCTGAGATTATCCACAACAAAATTTAAGAATGAAAATTTTCGATTCTCTTCAAACTATTTAGGGATGAATAAATATCAAATCAAATTTAAAACCGTATATCAATATATTTTATAAATCAAAACATACTTTAGGAATTTTAAATCAGATTCATTTGAAAAAAAAAATGTAGCAAGCTACTGATGGTCTCTTCACTTCGAAACTCAAAAATAAACGTCGATGATGCGGCTGTCATCACCGAAATTATTTTCCAGCGATAAAATAGAAGAGCTCAAATTTAATCATTTAAAAATTCTATGAAAACCATTTCTATTCGAAAATATTTTATATAATATGCATTTTAAAATTTAACCCAAAGTTTGAAAACACCGGAAATTAAATTCTCAAATTTCAATTTAAATTCACTTAAACTCTAAATCATTGTTTTTAACTTGCCTCTATTTATATGTTGGTAAAGTCGGTAGTTTACAAAACAACAAATGAAACTCAAATATTATCTTTTGACAACCAATTCCATTAACAAATTCAATCTCAGAAAATTATACTTATATATATAATATAATAATACAAAAATTTATTTCATTAACCAAATTTGAAAACCATATTGTGTCAGTTTGCTCTGCTCAAGTGTTTTAGAAATTCTATCGATAACGTTGATCAGGCGAATCGATCGAAAATCCAAATCAACATCAACAACTCAAACAACACAATGTATTAAATCATTTAAATATTAATTTACAAATACACTTCTTTGCTCGGCGATACAGGAATGAATTTCAAAATAAGGATAGGGTTTCAAATTTGATGGACTCAAATTAAAGAGAATTCTGATTCGAATTCAAGTTTGAAAGAAAAGATAAGATGATTCAATTAACAGAATTGGGAGATGGATAAGCTTATTTAATTCACGGCAACTTTCCGGGTCAACTGTGACTTCAAGAATTAGATCGATGTGGAATTCTAAGGCAAATCCATATCTGATCTCATGAGATAGAATTCAGGTATAGGAGGGAATAGATAACATCGTAAACCGAGGATACAGAAATCTCCGATAAATCAATGCTTATTGTAAAGGAGTTTCACATGTTTACAAATAATTCAATGATTGGTGAGATCGCCGATTCATTATAAAGATCATTCGAAGTGGAGTTATGGGATACTCCAGAATTGATAGGAAACGAATAGTGAGGCACACGATGAATTTTGGAATCGTAGGGAACGTTTCAAAATTGAAAGGAATCGAGTCAAAAGGAAGAGATTGAAACTCGAATGAGAGTGATTCTGTAAATACATTTACCCTATATGCTAAGTTTTTCCCAGAGCTACCAAAGCTCTGACACCAACTGTAACGACCCGCTATTTTGGACTATTCGCATCTGCACATGTTGGACTTGAATAATTCAAAATACCGAATTGTTAATTCTAAATTTGGCAAAACGCAGATATACAGTAAATAAATAATCACAGAATCACAGACACAGAGTAATAATATGCAGTGGAAGTAAAAGAGATAGTAGTTCATGAAGCTACTATATAAATAATAAGATACATCAGAGTTAAACCAGATACAACAGAAGAGTAACACGATACATCAAGTACAAATCAGAATACATCAGTGGAATCATCGAATACTGAAAGCAGGAAAGATAGCTGGATATCGAAGCGAAGCTCCAACTCCAAAGGTGAGCCTCGAAAACTGGTACTCTCAGTCTGACCCGAGCGTAAAGCAAAACACGAAACACTCGAGTCAGGATTAACATTCTTATATCAATAAATCCAAATCAAGTGAAATAACAATTGAAATACAAGTAACTCAAAGGATGTTGGAATACCCATCCTCTAAGAATCCGTTAAACTATCTACTATGTAGTAATATACGCTAAATAGATAATGTCTATCAATAATATAAATATCAAAATAGTGTTAAGGCGTTACCATTATCCCCCTGAACACATTTTATATAAATGTCATAGTCTATACGGCACTGTAAACTCCACCATAAACTAGTGGGATATCAAGGAGTACTCCATAGGTATAACACAAAACAAATCCGTAGTGGTCGCGTAAATAGGGATAAAAGTATGACAAGGCACATGAGGCAGTACCCAAGGAAGTGAAACTGCCGTTTACCTGATCCGGACTGGTGAAAATGCATCGCCGCAACGATCGCAACACCGCGAAACAACACTCCCAAAAGTACGAGGGTGCACCAATCAATAACAAGTAATGAGTAGTTTTCGAAGAAGTGTGTTCGCTCGAGGTGGCTAACCCTATTTGGCCTGGCACGGCTCCAGTTTTAGTCATTTCCAATTTGACATAAGTGTCAAGGCTATCCATTATCGTTCTCTTTCTTCAGTCATCACGTACATCATTCCAACCACTTCATTCTGGATCACACTCCGCGTATAGTTATTAAAGTGGTTTACGGTTTAAACAGAGAGTATGTCCATAACCGATCCCGGTTTCTTTAACAACTTCTGTAATTATTACACCGATTGGTCGTTTAATAAATTTCGAACCAAATCAAATTCAATTTCAATTTAAATTTGTGAACTAACAGTTCATTTGTCTTTCTAAATCAACTTCCAAAATTTATGTTTCAAAACTTCCAAATTACCATTTCAAAATCTTATAATTCGATTCCAATTTTATTTGATCAATGCAATATCGATTCAAGTTCGTATGTAAATTTCATCTCGAAATCATTTAAATTAATTTAATTTAACATTCAAAACAATTTAAATTCATTTATCGATTTCATTCAATATTCGTTAAGTAAATTTAACATTCAAAACAAATTCAATTATATTACCAATTCATTAAATCAATTACATAAGTTCAATTTCATTATCAAAACTTACAAATTTAACTAAATTGGATTCGACAAATCAAATCCATTAAATTACAAGTCCTACACTAATTTCAATAAATCACATTTTATTTCTTACTAAGGAATTCAATTTCACTTATAAATTTCAAGACTCAATTAATAAAGAAACTAAATTTCACATATTCGAGAAGTTCAATTTCATTTATTAACATACTTAATTAATTTTCCAAAACTTAATAAATAGAGAAACCCAATTTTATTTATAACGAAGTTCAAATTCATTTATTCAAAAGTTCAATTTCTCTTATCAAAGGATTCAAATTTTATTTAATCATCAATTAATTCAATTTTATTCGATTATTAAGTAATCTCAAAACTTGATCATAAGATAATTTCAAAACTTAACAATTTCAAACTAAATTATTAAATAGTTTCCTACTTCATTATTAAATAATTCAAACTTATTTATTAATAATTCTAAATTTAATTATTAAATAATAAATTTTTAAACACGTTCATTCATCAATTACTACGTTAATATTTTGTTTCAATTACAAATAATTACATTTCTTTCCTTAAAAATTTAAATTCCAATTTTATTTCAAACCTTATTATTATTCAAATAAAATCTTTGTTTATTTAAATCAAATTGTTGACCAATCGGGTTTAATTTGATTCTCTATCCTAAGTCAAGTTCATTTGGATATTTATCATTTTAACCCGATTCCAATTCAATTCCAAAAATTAAAACATAACAAAGGGAACTTGCAGTGTGATAACTGGGATAGTGTCAAAGTAAATAAACACGCAATATGACAATCCAATAATTTATTTAAATAATCCCGAAATAATCGTATTAATTTACATTCGTACTTTATACAAATTAATATAATTATTTCTAGAATCTACACTATCATTTCGTGTAGATTAAAGATTATTACACTATTATTTAAACGATTCTTCACTTGATATCTATTGTTCAATTTCAAACTACATCAATTTATACAACATACATTCAATGGTTCAAGGTGTGGTTAACACTATTTCTACGTGTCAATTTATGAACATTTAAAAGGGGTCATCTTATACCAACTTAACTAATCAAATTCAACGTTTAACTATCCTATATTAAATTCAATTGTATACTATTTATCACTTTAACATTAACAATTTAACATCCAATATAACATAAAAAATCAATCAACAATCAGCCAAACTGTATTATCAACGCATAAGTGATTAACAGATAGAGGTGACAGATGTCACAGGTGAACTGATACAGGTAATGACATACATAACACTGTAAATAACTAACATCAATATATTTCAATTATCGTTTCAATTGAAATCAAATTTAATAAATAAAAGAATATCAATCGTGAGTGGTTGCTCACCTTTCGATGCTAGAGACGATAGACGATGAAGTTGAGTTACGAAACGCAAGAACGAATCCCAAGGCAATGCTAGATTAGTGCGAATTGACGGCAAAGCTGATAGTTGAAGAATCGATGGAAACAATTAGAACGAAATTGATAAAGATAAATTGGAATAGATGAACAATATATAACTATATATAAATAATCGTACTTTAAATACAACACATTTTTAAATTAAATAAATATATACATTTCAAAATCATTGTTTTTAAATTAAACACATATATTAAAAATCAAACATATAATTAAAATTATATATATATATATATATACTCACACACATATATCTATTTATTTTTTTCTAATCAATATTACTATAAACTTATATACACCGATACTTTGATGGTATACAACTTATTTTTATAACAATAGATGGTACACAACTTTATACAATTCTATATATATATTCAACAGATTGCGGTTCATATATCTTTTATATAAGCATAGCATAACAAAATCAGCTATAACCAAATATAGTATATGTATTACAACTATTATATATAAATAAATATAAGTTTGCAAATTCACCTTATATACAGCTGCGAGAAAACATAGTATATGATGAAATCAATATATATGTAAAGTATATATATAAAAAATTATATTATATAAACCAGGACTAATGCATATAAAATGGGCAGACATATAATATAATATACTCAAAACTGAACTCAGGTGCCTTGTTATGAATATGACTATCTATATACACACACTTGCAGATGTAAAAAATTATATAAAACCAATTACATTTATAATACCACGAACAACTTATAATAATATGCATATACAGGTGATGTATAAGAGATGTAGAAATCAGGTAAATACTTGCAAATCGATATATTACTTTTTGCAATATCATATATATATATATATATATATATATATATATATAATAACTTCATAATATAATATGCTGTAAATCTATATACAATAAACGTATGTACTACATTTTTAACACAATATCCTTTTTATAACTGCAACTTGTAAACGCCTCTTCAACATATAGTATAAAATTCCTAATCATATTATATACGATCTCCATTTGCATATCAGAAAACCCAAACCCACATATCCATGTATATATATAACTAATATACAACACACCACATATATAGAATATAAGAATATAAAACTTATATATATAGACTCAACAAATCATTTATAACTTATGTATGTAAACTATATATACTAACAACAGCAATATATAACTTATATATATAAACAGCATATTATTATATTATAAAACTATATATATTCAGACATATATACTTAAGCAAGCTTCAATATGGATAAAAAAAAACAGGCTAGCCGAACCGAAGAGGGAAACATAGCACATGGTCGAGGCGGAAAGGTGGAGCAAGGCTGAGCATGTGGGCGAACTGAACGGTTGAGGGGATGGTCGTGCTGCAAGGCGTTGACATGTGAGGTGCTGGTTTTAGGCTGTTGTTGTTGATGAGTAGGGGATTACAGTGTCGGGTATTATGTTGTGTCGGAGTGTGGACGTGAGGAGGTAGCCGTCTATTAGGCTCGGAGGGAGAGAGGGTGGAGTGGCGGTAGGGACAGGGATGTCATGTAAGTCTATCGGGTGCTGGTGAACGGCAGGGTGAGGGTGGAGGGTGTACGGGATGGGTGAGTGGTTGAAGTTTAAGGGGAAGAGGATATGTTCGGTTGCTGGCACTAGGAGGAGGAGACTAGGAAGGTGATGAGGCATTGCAAGATGAGAGGGATGATGAGTTGTGGTGTAGCTAGTGAGATGATGGGAGTAAGGAATGGTGGCTGCTATGTCGGGGAAAGAGGTCGAATCTGATAGTGGAAAGGTGGGAGAATTCAAGGCACAGGGGAAAAGAAAATGCGGGAAAGTGTGGAACAGAGGAGGAAGAAGCAATGATTACAGGGAGAAATACGAATAGCTGGCTTTTGTCTAATGAGCTGTTACTTTTATTATCACACCTAACGAACAGGCAAAGCTTTTGAATTTATATCGAGGCTCGAGGTAATGATGGTCACGCACAGATGCAGCTGTAACATTTAAAAGCAATTTATTGTGTGGCCACGGTTCGAATTTGAAAAGCCAGAAACTAAAAGTCATGTATTTCGGTACTGGTACGACGCACAATTTGATTGTTTCCGACGCGTACCGGATCTCAAAATACAGAATTTAATATACCGCAAAGATCATCATGACGAGACGATCAAAATGGTATACAGATATTGGTGATACGATTGAATTATAAAAATTTCGAATTTTCTACTACGCAAAATGCATGAAAAACACAGAAAAATAAGATCGACGGAGCTAAAGATGTCCGAATTTGGAAAAATGAAAAATAGCGTTTTCTCAGAAGATGGTTTAGAATTTTTCTATGTAAAAATATTTATGTTCCGAAAACATTTTATTTTCATCGCTTTTTAACTGATTAAATTGAAGTAAATTTACGCACGAAATAAGCTTCCATATTTTCGGATGAAAATTTACCAGTTGCTATGTTTATGTAGACGCATTCCAAATATCAAATTTATATTTCAAAATTTTATCGTTTAATTTTTTATTAAATTTCACACAAATTCAGTTAATTAATTTAATTTAAAATCGTTAAAATATCCGGGTTGTTACATATTTATTTAATTGTAATTTGAGTTTTATTTAAATGATTATGGATTTATTATGCAAATACTTCAAAAATAAATAATAGGACATTGAATTGTTGAATAGTAATTTCCAACCTTAGTTTTGAAATTGTTTAATACTCGAAGTTTGAAATATATTGAAATTGAAGTGGTTTATTGAAATTGAAATAGAGTTGAAAATTTATGGATTTAGTTTTAATTTAAAATGAATAAAATTGTAAATTCGTGGAAATTATTTTACTTTATAAAGTAATTTTAAACTATTTTAGTTTATATACTGTTTGAATATCCAAACCATTTAAGTTTTGGAAGTTATGGTTTTAAAGCTATGAAATTCGAAGTACTATGTTTTGAAAAGTTATATTTCAAATGTTTGGTTTCGAAGTATATAAATTTGAAAGTGCTATTATTTTTGAAAAGAATATATTTGACAATAAAATGATATTTTATTGATTTGGAAAATAAAGGATATCATATTGATTTGGTTTTAAAATGGAAATGATATCGCATTTATATGGTTTTGAAATTGATATTATATTCTAGTTTTAAATGGATAAATTATTTTGAAATGACCGCGGTGTTATAATAATGTTTGGTTGTTGAAGAGACCGAGATCGGAAGTTGTCGTACTCTCTACCAACTCCGAAAACCACTTTAACAACCATATACGTGGTGGAGATTCCAGAATGAAGTAGGATGGTGGCGACGTTCTATTAAGGTATATATGTGGACCCGACTCCCGTGAGTTGGCATAAGGTGCCTAAAACAGAAGTGATTCTCGTGTCAAGGAGGTAGCCCGTCTTGTCGGACACATCCCTTCGATATTATACTCCGACTTTGGATTGATTCGGTGGCCACTTTTGATTTTTGATTTAGGAGCATGACTCGAAGTGGGCGGTAGCTACGCGCTATGCGTTACCACCAGCCCGGATGCGCAATTGGTATATCTACCCTGGCATTGCCTTGTGTGCCGTGTTACGTACCCTAGCATGCCTTGTACGTGTTTGATTTGTGTCGTACCTATGGAGTATCCTCTAGTAGCCTCCCGATCAGGAGGTATTACGGTACTGAATAGACTATTGGCACTATTTCGTGTTAAGGGCTATATGGGTATCCCCTTAACGCTAATTAAAAGTAAGTTTATTTTATTATTAGACACTATTATAACAGCGAAATATTACTACATAGTAAATAGTTTAACGGATCCTTAGGAGATGTGAATCCCGAGCATCTTTTGAGTTACAACACTCACGTTAGACACTGGATAGGAGATGTCGAATCCCGTAAACATCTCTGACGCCGTTCCACTCATATGTATTTCTGTTGATTTAACTT
Source organism: Allium cepa (assembly GCA_030765085.1). Classification (NCBI taxonomy): domain Eukaryota; kingdom Viridiplantae; phylum Streptophyta; class Magnoliopsida; order Asparagales; family Amaryllidaceae; genus Allium; species Allium cepa. Next base: position 566,678,020 of record CM060928.1, on the reverse strand, counting down.
ACATAAGATCATTTAGTTTTGACTTGAATGTTTTGTCCTTTCAATTCGCTTGGGTCAGTCCGAGCGTTTCAAGAATTGGAAGACCGTATTCTAGAGGACGAAGATGAAGATTTATTATTATTAGTATTATAGTATTCCACTACATTCTCACTATTCCGCTGCATTGTTATTGGATTTTCTCTGGTATGTGTAACTCTGATATGTATTATAAAAGTATAATCGAATATTTTATAATACAGCTTCATGAACTGTATATTTGATTATTATATTTTATCGTTCTGCTACAAGATTCTATTTTGTTTATTTTTCTTTCTCTACTTTTTCTCATTTACCCCATAACCATCCACCTTTCTGTATGGTTAAGTCTCACGTGTGTGGTTTATCGTCAATTTAAAGTATACAAAATGGCGGGACGTTACATCTGGTATCAGAGCTTTGGTTTGGCGATAAATCTTAGCTTTGTGGGGGTTTGGCTCTTTACTAATAGAGTAGTAATACCCTATAATAAGTCGCTGAGTTTGTATATATATATGAGAGAGTGTACTTGTTAGTGTTATAAAAAGGTTTTAATATTGTGTTAATCTGTTCCGTTTTATATTTATAAATTTTGGTTGGTGCATAGGACGTTATGACATCAATAGGGATTTCTAAACACCTAATAGGACAGACCGACACAATATTCGCTTTGAATATAGGCGAATGAAATAATTTTGCCTATTATATTTTCTATATATAAAATAATTTTTTTATAAAGATTATATTTGGTTGTAATATATTGGTTGCTATGTAGTGTAATCTATAAATATTAGTAAGGTAGGATTTGAAATAAAAATAAATGAAAATTGGAAGTTTAGAACTTAACTTCCAAGATTTTGAAAATTTCTTTTGAATGGTTTTGAAATGCAATAATAATATTCTTAGAAGTATTTCTGATATAAATATTTCAATACAATTTGAAAGAATTGTTTTAAAGAAACTCTGGAAAGAAATAAGTTATGTACTCTCCTCTCTGTCGCTTGAAAATAATTTCGGTGATGAGTGCATGCATTATCGACATTCATTTTCGAGTTTCGAAGTGGGAAGGCCACTGTAGTAGTTTTTCTACGGATTTATTTTGATAACCAAATATAAAATTTTAATTGTTTAAATATAATTGGATATATAAGTTGTAAGTATATATTTATCTATTTCTTTAAAATAATTTAAAATTAAACCCCGTATTTAGTTCTTAGGTTTCTGTTGATGAATAGTTTCAATTAGTGTAGTGAAATGAATTCAACAAACAAATTGAAACCTCTAAAGGAAATAAGAAATTTTATGCTATGTTTTAAATGGAATTAAGATAAATTTGAAATGTGTAACCTATAAGACAAAGGACATTATTATTTAACATTAAATTAATTAAAAGAAATGAGAGAGACTTGTATAACTTTCGATTACTTTCTTAAAAAGCATATATATAACTTACCAAAAGATTTAAAAGTTGAAAGGTTAATAAGAAAATGTAATGGATATTATACAAGTAAAACTTGAAGTAAAGAAAGTATCCAATGAAATTCTTTAATAAATATTTTGATAAACTTAGTTTATAATGAAAACCTTACTATAGTAAAATATGATAGAAGGAAATGTTGTAATTAAGTAATTATAGACTTAAGTAAATGTTGAAGTTATTTATTTAAAAATAAGTAGAAAGATGAATAAATTAAATAAATAAAATTAAGTAGTAAATAAATGAATTTAATAAAATAAAATGAAAATTTACATGGTATGAATAAATGAATTAAATGTAAAAAAATTATTAGAAGTTAAATGTAAATTTAAAAGATAAATCATTACATGAAAGAGGAAATCAAACAACCAATATTATGAAATGAAATTGATGAAATTTAACTTGATTTTATTGTTTGTTGGTTTATGGTTGTTTGGGCATGGATACTTTAAAATTGTTTGGATGTATGAATAATCTATCTAGTTCCATCTGAGACTGTTGAGTAAATGGTGCACTTAATAGGTTATTTTTCATTCCGTACAATTTAAAGTTTTGAACCCGAACAACTATTTGTTTTGTTTGATATGAATGAATGATTTGTATTGATTCTATGTGATGGTTGTATGCCTTGTTGCAAGTAATTCTTGTTTGTATTGATTTGTTGTTATTGATTGAAACAATGTTAAATATTTCATTTTATATAATTGTTAACCTTTTGGATTATATAAGTGAAATACAGGTTATGGAAGCGATTGCTAGTGCTTTTGGTTTCATAATTAAGCGTTGATTGCCCGACAAATAGGTACGTTTTCGGATTACGGTTTATAACGTTATTATATTATTTTTCTCGGGTTGGGATATATATTATTTTAGAAAATATATGTTGTATATTGTTATATTTAATATTATATTTTCTCCCGAGCCTCTCTATACAAAGGAGACTCTGCCGAAATCTTCCGTAAATTTTGGACTTAGAAAATATTTTGAAATTATTTTCCAAACTTTATTAATTTGAGTATACAAAGATTTAATGGTTATAAATTGGTATATTTTATCTAAATTAATTAAATTTCGATATTTACTTGTTTATAAATTTAATATTTTAAGCAGTATATATTGATTCCTTAATTCTTCTTTCCCCTTCTTTTCCTTTTCGAGGACGAAAAACTTTGAGTGGGGGAGAGTGTAACGACCCGTAAGTTTTAATAAATAAATTTGTTAAATTGATAAGATTTTGTAACTAAATTTAGAAAGAAATAAAAAAATTTATAATTTAGATTAAAGTTAATAATAAATGAATGGAAGGAAATTCCAATTATGAAAAAAAATTAAATGTTATAATAATAAAATAAAACGTAACAATGTCAATTAAAGTTGATCCTTATTGATTTCAATGAAATTCCAATATACTAAAATAATTTAGATGTCATACTTGACTATGAATTGAATATAAGGAAACAAGAGTAGATATTGAACAAATTGAGGAATTAGTGTAAAATTTATGATAGTTGTATAAGAACAGTGTTATGTATTCAATTTTGTTATTTAATATTGGATGGAATAAAAATTTGCAACTCGTTAATGAATTTATAACGGGAATGAAATGTAAGAATGTTGATGTAAGCTAAAAGAATGTTGATGTAAGCTAATAAATAATTAATTCAATGCAATCCCAATTGATTAAAACAATTGCAGGGTTATAATTGATTGTAAATAGCAATATTTGGTAATAAATTAATATAAGAAAAATAAATGTAAATATTGAATTAATCATTGAATTAATAATGAATAAATAGTGATTGAATGAAATTTGTGTGATGTAAACAATTGTAACAATTGTTTGGGAATAATAACTCATAAGTGTGATTGAAAGTAAATGGTAACAAATATTTAGGTTACTTGTTTATTTAGCCTGTCAATTTAAATACGGTAAAAATTGCTGTAAATCTAAATTTAATATTTTGTTAATGTGATTTAGTTAATAATGGGAACTAATATGAAATGAAGCATACATTAATGAAATGTAATATAAATCATTGTTAATTATACCCATAAAATGTCAATTTATTGAATAGCAAGATTTTAAATCAAATAAACGGATTGATTTAGATATCAATTGATAGTTAATAAAATTTAATGTGAAATCAATTGCAGTTAGTTGACTTAATTTGAGCAGTTAGGGTAGATTTGATTTGTCATTATAGATTTTTAATTCTATAGGATGTAACCAATGTTAATTTTTATTTATAATATAACAATTGGTTGATTTAAGGAGTGAAAATCAAGATTTATTAATTTATTTGAAATTTAATTTGCAAATAAGTGGAATTTAATATTAAAATATTACATTATTGGAAATTTGGATGAAATTTGTGAATATTAATGCAATTACTACGAACCAATGAAAATTTCATCCAATTGAAAATGATAGATTGGATAATGGAATGAAACGTCAATTAAATGAAATTATTGAAAATTTAATTTATAATTTCTGAATTTAACGAAATTGTAATTTAACGTTGAAATTGATGATTGAATCAACATTTAAGTGACATCTATATTTGTTTAAAATATGTATAAATGATTAATAAGTATAAAAGTGATAAAAATTGTCAACTATAGAATTGAAATAAAAAATTGGATTTAATTAATTAATTATTAATTTATTTAATTAATGTAAAAATAGCCATTTTGGCCAATGACTTGGATTTTGACAAAACCAGTTACATCGGATCCGCAACAATGAATTATTGTAGGATTTCAAGTTTCGTAGCGATCGGGCTTGTCGTTTGATCGTACGGACTTGAAATGCCTTGAAATCAATTAATTGAAATCAATTGAAATAAATTTGAAATAAATTGATTTTAGCATAACTTCTTCATAAGATGGAAGTTGGACTTGAAACCTTTTCCATTGCGTTTAAAATATTTTAAAACATCTATTTTGATATATGGATTGACCAAATTTCGTTCCGGAATCGAAACGGGCTTTTTGGGCCACTTTGTCGTTCGCGCGTATATCCAACCGATCCGATCCATTCTATTTCAGTTTTGTCTATAAATACCCTGTTATAAACCCTATCCTACATCTATTTCTCATTTTTCTGTACGTACAATTCAACTATCTCTCCTCCTCAATGGAAGACAAAACAAAAATTTCAAATTACAATTCCAAATCAAATCCAAAGCCAAAAATTCCAACTCCACAAACAATATCAAATCATATATCATTGAAAAGCTCTTGAAGAGCGCAATCCAGATCTTCCGTCTTTTTTCGATCGGAGTTTCTCTGCATCCGGAATCGGTGGAAACATTCACGGCCTTTCATCGCGCGTTGATGAACGTTGTTGGATCGTCAAATCATTTCTAGGTATTGTAGAGTGGACGATGGGGAGTGCATTAGTGGTGTTTGTTCTGCGATTCGACGGTTAGATTGTGAGATTTAATTGGACTAGGGTTTCGGTAGCCAAGGGTTTGGCGGGGGCGGCGAGCACCTGGGGGCACTGGAGGCCAGGCGGAGGTGATCCACGATTAGGCGAGTGCGACTGGGTGCATGGTTGAGGCGTTAGCCGCCTACGCCGGCGAGAATTTGTGGTCAACGACATGGTCAATGACTTGTCCTGGAGCGTGGCTTCCTGGATTTCATGTAGGCGGGTTCTAGGGTTGTGCGTGATAAATGAAGATGGTGACATGGCTGAGTGGTGTAGGCTTGGTTAGTTAATTTTGTTTTATTTCCAATTTAAAGTATTCAATTGTTCTAATCGCTATATCTTTCGCATACGATATCCGATTTACGCGCGGTTTTTTGTTAGGATCGTATTGAAATTTCTGACATTTTGGCGCTGGTTTAGACGAATTCTGAGACTGTCGAAATTTTGGGTTTAAATTTGATTTAAATTCAATTTAAATTCAAAAGGTGAGTGTTTTAACCCACTCACAATTTCTAAAATTTCTTCTGTGTGTTAAATTAATTTCTGATGCGATTAGAAGTTTATTTATTGCTATTTGGTATATTTTTATCATCATTCCAGTTAAAATTGAATTTATTGAATTAAATTAATATTCAATTTATTTTTGCATATAAACTGTCAGTTAAATTAATTTATTTTTGAATATAAACTGCCAGTAATTACTTGTTATTTATTATCTTTCTATATTGATGTTATATTTTGAATTGGATGATGATTGTGATAAATGGTTGATGACTGATATTGGGTGAATGGCTGTTGTATTATATATTATTTTAAACCGCAAATTGTTATGCACTTTGTTTTATTCGGGATTGCGGTTTGAAATGATATATAATCGTATCTTTATTTTAAATTACGGATTGAAATGATAAATATCCGTATCACTTGACCGTAGGGTAGAAAATTATATACAGACACCATCGTCTATATATATATAAATATTTTGAAAATGATTTCTATGGTTTTGGATAGGATTATATGGCTTCATAAATATTGATATTTGATGTTATATAAAAATATTTTATATATAGTTAAATTCATGTATTTAAGCTATGTAGAAAATTGTTTAATGATAATAAGTTAATAATGGAGTTTAATTTTATTAAAATAAAATATGGATAAGTATTTAAATCATACTTTAATATAGACGTTATAATGATTTAAATAAATTAAGATTGGAAGGTAAATTGGAAATTTATTTGAAATTGAGCTTATTTAAGAATTAAACTCCATAAGTTGATGTAAAATTTATTAAACTTGAAATTTTAAAAGGTATGATATTTATAACTGGATTTTTATTCCAGATGAATTAAATAAGTATTTCTAGTATAAATAAATTGAAGGAAATATTTAGTTATTGGTAATTTGAGTTTTATTTAAATGATTATGGATTTATTATGCAAATATTTCAAAACTAAATAATAGGACATTGAATAGTAATTTCCAACCTTAGTTTTCAAATTGTTTAATACTCAAAGTTTGAAATATATTGAAATTGAAGTGGTTTATTGAAACTGAAAGTGAGTTGAAAATTTATGGATTTAGTTTTAATTTAAATTGAATAACATTGTAAAGTCGTGGAAATTATTTTACTTTATAAAGTAGTTTCAAACTATTTTAGTTTATATACTGTTTGAATATCCAAACCATTTAAGTTTTGGAAGTTATGGTTTTAAAGCTATGAAATTCGAAGTATTATGTTTTGAAAAGTTATATTTCAAATGTTTGGTTTCGAAGTATATAAATTTGAAAGTGCTACGATTTTTGAAAAGAATATTTTTGATAATAAAATGATATTTTATTGATTTGAAATAAGAAGGATATCATATTGATTTGGTTTGAAAATGGAAATGATATCGCATTTATGTGGTTTTGAAATTGATATTCTATTCTGGTTTTAAAAGGATAAATTATTTTGAAATGACCGCGGTGTTATAATAACGCTTGGTTGTTGAAGAGACCGCGGAAGTTGTTGTACTCTCTGCCAACTCCGAAAACCACTTTAGCAACCGTGTACGTGGTGGAGATTTCAGAATGAAATAGGATGTTGGCGACGTTCTATTAAGGTATATACATGGACCCGACTCCCGTGAGTTGGCATAAGGTGGCTAAAAAAAGGAGCGATTCTCGGGCCAAGGAGGTAGCCCCTCATATTGGGCACATCCCTTCGATATTATACTCTGACTTTGGATTAATTCGGTGGCCACTTTTGATTTTTGATTTGGGGGTGCAGCTCAAGGTGGGTGGTAGCTGCGCGCTACGCGTTACCACCAGCCTGGATGCGTAATTGGTATATCTACCTTGGCATTGCCTTGTGTGCCGTGTCACCTACCCTAGCTCGCCTTGTACGGATTTGATTGGTGTCGTACCTATGGAGTATCCTCTGGTAGCCTCCCAATCAGGAGGTATTACGGTACTGTATAGACTATTTGCACTATTATGTGTTAAGAGCTATATGGGTAACCCCTTAGCGCTATTTAAAAGTAAGTTCATTTTTCTATTAGACATTATTATAATAGAGAAATATTACTAAATAGTAAATAGTTTAACGGATCCTTAGGAGATGTGAATCCCGAGCATCTTTTGAGTTACCACACTCATGTTAGGCACTCGATAGGAGATGTCAAATCCCGTAAATATCTCTAACGCCGTTCCGCTCATATTTATTTCTGTTGATTTAACTTGCATAAGATCTTTTAGTTCCGACTCGAGTGTTTTGTCTTTTCAATTTGCTCGGGTCAGAATGAGCATTTCAAGAATTGGAAGACCGTATTCTGGAGGATGAAGACGAAGATTCATTATTATTAGTATTATAGTATTCCACTACATTCTCACTGTTCTGCTGCATTGTTCTTGATTTTTCTCTGGTATGTGTAACTCTGATATGTATTATATAAGTATAATCGAATATTTTGTAAAACGGCTTCATGAACTGTATATTTGATTATTATATTTTATCGTTTTACTACAAGATTCTATTTTGTTTATTTTTCTTTCTCTGCTTTTTCTTATTTACCCCATAACAATCTATCCTTATATATGGTTTAAGTCTGACTTGTGTGGTTTATCGTCGATTTAAAGCGTACAAAAGGCGGGACGTTACATCTCTTGTGCAGATACATGTACATGTATATATATACATGTCACATGCATCATTTATAAACATACGAAAACACATGTACACATATATATACATATACATTTGAAAATTTCTAAGATAATTTTCATCTCCTCAATACTTAAGTACCCAAAGCCAACTCTTTCACCCTAAGTACATGCACTTGACAACATCGTAAAAAAGGGTAAGTTCAGCCAAAAAATGGTGAGACGAGGGAGGAGTATGGTAGTGGTAATATGGTGATGCATAGGTGTGAAAATATCTAAATATTTTCATCTCTTCCTTTGGCTATAAATACCTACCTCTTTTTCGTCTTTTTCATTCTATCATTAATTTTTAAAAACCGAACCACTTGGAGATATTCGATTTTTCAAATTGTCTTCTAGTGGCTAGAAATTTCATATGTACCACTTCTTTCCATTTTGAGGTTAGCTACGCCTAAATCTCATTTTTTTGCATTGCATTTTTGGACCCAAATTTTAAGTCCGAGAATACCTCTTATTTGTTTGATATATCTCCCTCAAAAGAAACTAGAATCTAGTGTTTCTTTTATTAAATTATAGAAAAGAATTTATAAGAACTTTCCCTTTGATAACTTATCAAAATTCATTGCGCAACATGTCCAAAAACCACTTAGAAGATGGCCCATTTTTCGGTTTTGTGAATCCGAGAATACCACTTTATCTTTTACTCATATATCCCTCAAAATAACTCAAAATTTAGTAATTTTTTAAATTCAAGAGGACATAATAATAAATAAATATCATTTTGACAACATTTCCAAAATTTTGAGAGCAGCGCGCCCAAAAAGTCGATAGGAAATGATCTATTTTTGGGCCTAGATTTGTGAATTCAAGATCGAAGCTCCACAACTTCCCATCAATATTTTGGCCACTACCTCCATCACCATTGGACATGAGCTCCACTATTTCCAAAGCAAAGCCATGCATTAGGGGTGAATGAAATCTATGGTTGAGAGCAACTAGTCAAGGTTGAGTTGTATAAGTAGTGTATTGTGAAGTGCTGATTTGATTATACGTTGGTAGGAAGTTTGGTTTGAAATGGTGAGTACACTAATCTATTTTTAAGTATTTAAAACTTAAAATTATTATGTGCAAGTTTAATTAGTTAATTAATAAGACTAGTTGAATAATTGGTTCAATTTTGGTTGATAACTTGGTTGGAATAAATTATGAGAAATCATAATATGAAATGGCTAAGTAATTAACCATATTTAATCAATATAAAATAAATTATCGTTGATGTACATATGAAGTTTAATTATCCACTTTGTGAATTTGTATATGAAAAAGGTTGAAATAACTATAGTATAATAATATAATATTATAATACGGAATAAAATTGAGTATGAATTATAAACGTGTTGTGGGATGATTAAACCTCGTAAAAATGGGTTATAAATACCTTATAAAAAAATAAAACTCAATTAGGGGAAGTTTGACAGATTATGAAAATAAGTACACCGCATGTGACGACCCGGAATTTTGGACATTTGAAATCGGAATATTTGATTGATTTTAAATATTCAAGTGTTGATTTTTTTAACTTGAATTTCAAATATCAATATTTATTGGATGATTTAATTATTAAATTAATAATTGGAAATTAGTTAAGATAGCGAATCTTGGTTGTTAAGCTGTTTAAAAATATTTCAAAGGCTTGTAAATTTTGTATTTATAATACTGGAGATAATAGAAGTTTTACATGTGAGTTTGAAAGTGGTTTGTTCAGTTTTAAAATATATCGTTTAAATAGATATTTAAAATAGCCTTTTGAGACACATTCTCAGATTTCGACGAAACCAGTTCCATTGGATCCATAATAGTGTTTTATTATTGGATTTTAAATTTTGTATTGTTTGGAGTTGTCGTATGATAATACGATAGGTAAACGCGCTGAAATCTATTTAAAAAATTCAATATAATAACTAGGTCAAAACAGCTATCTTCTCTATATGATCGAGTTGGGCCTCGAAACCTTTTCCATCGGGTTCGTAATAGGAGTATAACATTATAAACGCCTAGTGGCACGCCTCGATAGGAGGATAAGATTTTAAGTTCGTTTACGAGACAATTTGAATTTAATTTTAATATATGTATTTTATACTTTATTCGCCATCGGCCATTTCTTTTCCTATCGGTTTTTTTAACTACTGTAGACTAACTGTAACGATCTCGAATTTTGAATCAAATTTAAATTAATAATTAATGTAAATTTTGGAATAAATTTTGAAGTTATTTAAAATTTACCTTAAAATTTGAATTTGGAGATTTTGTTTGTATTTAATAAATAAAGGACTTACAAAATGTTGATATATAAAAACTTTAAAACAAAATATGCAATTGTGTTAGAAATAGAATTAAATACTTAAATTTAAAATTTATAACAATAACCATAATAACTTTATATATATGTACACTTAAACAATACTAAGAGAAAAAAAACAAAACAAAGTAAAATATAAACATCTTCTATGTAAATGTGTAGGCAAGACAAATATAAAACAATACATACAAATAATAAATATATTTAAGTATAAACAAATCAAACATAATAAATGCAAACATCTCAGCCGAGCTAAAAGATGTAGGCTGTAAACTAAAAAGAAACAGCAATATGTATACTTAAGAATAGATTGTACAAAGCAATAAATGCAGATCTCCTTAGCCACCGAAAACAACATACCATCCATGCCTATTATACTAAACAAATCAAAGAAAAGTGATAAAGGACTCATGCATTTAATACGAAACATCTCAGCCATGCTTATTGAATAAACAAAGACATCACTCTGTACAACTCTCCCTATTTATCAACCATCTTCATTTCAGTTTCGACCATTATTCAAAGTAATATCATTCAAACTTAAACAAAAATATTTCAACAACTAAAGAAATCAAACCCAAAGATCAAGGAGGGTTTTCAGCTTGTATTTTCAAAACTGTTTCAATATGAAGCTTTGTTCTTCTTCTTTTGGGAAAACAAAGTGAGTAAACTTCCCCTCAAAACTTGATCCTTTTTACTTGAAAATGCCTGTGATGATGAGTGAAAATGATGATTGGGAAATGTTTTTTTTTTGGTGGTAGATATGCATTTTATCTGGGAACACAAAGGTAAGTTATGCATGCCTTGGTACTTGTATATGCATGTTCTGTTGTTTAACAGGTTTAAGATTTTTCAAGAATAATTTTTAACTCCTCATCTAAATCATTAGGAAATGTGATGTCTAAAAGGAAATTGATTGTAATGAGGTAATACCAATTCTAAAAATAAAAACAAGTAAAATCATTAAGTAATTTATCTAAAATTTGAATATGACGGCAATAAGTTAACTCAAGATAAAAATCATTGATTACGATTTCTCGTTTGGATCTCAGGAAACGATTCGTAACAGAAAATCATGATTTTAGGATATAGTTTCAAGATTTTCAGATTCAAGAATTGTTTGGATTTTCAAGTTGAACGAAATTGACAAAAAGGTCAATTCCCATCGATTGAGGAAAAATCAAGCTTCCAGATTTAATCTGGAGGGGGATGATATAGGATAGATTGTAGGAAAATTGATTATAAATTTTTTTATGATTGGAGAAGTGGATTGAAGTGAAATAGGGTTTTATACCCAACATTTATCGTGGTGCTTCTCGGGGCATTTCAGGTGTCGATGGGTGATCGGAATGGATCGCGTGGAGGCGGTTCGAGGCGTTGCGATGTGACAAAGATTTCTGCTTGGTGGTTCGTGTCTAGGTGGTCGGAATTGTGGTTGCGTGATAGATTTCCAGGTGATGTCGATTTCCAGTTTTGAACTGGGATACTCGTTCTCATTTTGGGTTGGGTTTTGTCGAATTGATGGCTTGCATCGGCTGCGGTGTCGATTTGTGACTTGTCAGAGGGTTCGTCGGAGGTCGGAAGTGGCTATGGTGCTGGTACACGTGCACGTTTGACATTTGGGTTGGCTGTGGGTTGCGTTGTTGAAGAAGAAGCTGGGTAAACTCTCGTGTGTTGACTCAAAACTTTGCTCGAGTTTCTGCGCGTTGGACTCGAAGAAAGCATAGTAGTGGCTCGAGTAGATAGGTTTCCAGGTTTAAAAAAAAAACAGAAACCTGTCTGCAAATTGAAATTTTAAGGCAATTCAAATGAATTTGAAACTGGAAACAAGATTTAAACAGTGGTTCAAAATTTTAAAGTTAAGTTCAGTTTTCAAATAAACTCTTAAATCTTTAAGTTTTAAAATAAAGTTGGATTTTAAATAAAGAATTTGAAATCAAGAATTTAAAGCAAGTTTAAATCAAAGTTAAAATAGAGGATTCAAATTCATTTTGAATCCTGGAAATTTGAATCAGTTTTTAAATCTAACTGTGTTTTAAACAAGTTTAAAATCAAATAGTTTTTTTTTTTTTAAAAAGATTTGTTTTCAAACAATTATTTAAACTTGATTTTTGATAAACTTCCTTTATAGAAGGTCTTTAAATGAAAGTTAAATAATTTGTTTTACACTTTAATATTATTGAAGTCATCTACAAAGAAATGAATTACCTTAAAGATAATATGATAATTAAGTAATTTAACTAATATTATAAATAGGGATAATTTATTTAATTTATAAATTTATGATTTAGATTTATTTATAATTATAGATTAATTAAAAGTAATTAAGAAATGTTATTAGTTAATGAAGATGATTAACTAAGGATAATTAAGTATTACTTAACATGATTAATTTTGATAATTAATTAGATAAATTAATTTAGATAATCAATTATAGATTGTAAATTGTAAATTACATAATGAAAGCAATCATAAATAATTACTTATTATGATTAATTAAGGATAATAAATCAAATAGAGGTTAATTAAGGATTAATTAATAAATGAGATTTATTAATATTAATTAAAGTTTTATTAAAGTAAATTTATTTAAATGATAAAGATTAATTTGAAATTAATGATTTAGGGTTACGAGATGATTGCTTAATGGTAAGAAATTAAAAATTTAATTTCTTAGAATAATGAATTAAAGGGTTAGTTAATTATGCAATTGGTTTAAAGATTAGATTAATGAATATGATTAATTAAGGATAATTTAATTTATTAAAGTATTTGATAAATTAATTGATATCGAATGATTAATAAATCAGAATTGGTAAACTAACTCATAAGTAATTTATTGGAAATAAATTGAATTAATTAGGATAAATAATTTATAAATCCTGCTTATAAATGACTATTGAATACTTGACCTTGCTTATGAATGTTTATATTGTATGAAATGCCTTGAATTGGTTGTCCTATCTGATCTGTGATATTTTGTTATGTGACTGCGTATAAATTATCCATTCATTTACATTGTTATATTATATGTGAATCTGTGAATGGGCGATAAGCTTTATATTATATCGCTTATCAACTATATTTCTGTGTTTGATCTGTAATGATTGAATGATGTTGCACTATTGTGTTAAACCCCTTGACCACACTTATACACACACCATTATGGATTTCACGAGGAAATCGGTTAGTCACAGTTTTTGAAATGATTTTTAAAGTTGAATATTTGAATTCAAATGTTTTGAAAATGGATTGGGTTTAAAGTGAAAAGCAATTGAAATAGAATTTCAAAGATGAAATTATTTTGAATAACTTGATTAAGATTTGGAATTTAAATATTTTGATTTCAACTTGAATTCAATACTTAAAATTGAATTCTATGATTTGGAAACTAGGATATAAAGAAAAGTTATTCAACTTATAATAAGTTATATGGGTTTTTAAACCATTTTTGAAGTGTTGTTTTTGGGAATTTGAATTAACCCAAAAGATTTAACTTGTATAAATAAGATCGAATTTCTTCGAAACGAAAACTGCTTGTTTTCAAATAATAATAGCTTTCATTTTAAAGAAAGAATCTCCCAATTATGTTGAAAAGGTTTCAAGTTTGAAATAAAATTGAAATGTTTTGAAAGCTATGAAATGAATCTTTGATTCAAAGACCGAATGAGTTAATCCAACTTGAATTGAAATTGTTTTTGAAAGGCTATGAATGAATCTTTGGAAATGATTTTGAAAGCCATAAGTTGAATCTTTGATTTGAAGATTCAACAGGTTAATCGAATTTTGAAAGCTATGAGTTAAATCTTTGATTTAAAGATTTAACGAGTTAATCCAATTGAAATGAAAATTTGTTTTGAAATCCGTAAATGGAATTTTGTGAAATTGATCTTTTGTTAAAAAGATTTGAAATGGTAATTTGTTTAAACCATTTGAAAGAAAAGTTTTGAATTATTAAGTTGTGACTTAATTGAAATTCCTTATCCATATGTTTTAAATGTAGCGCTCACTATTCGGGTTAGCCGGGAAAGGGCCTTTGGGCCGTATAACCCATTCCGAATATGTGATACGTCATTATGGATAGCATTTGAAGACCGGTGGTGAAGTCCAGGTATTTGCGAGAATGATAGGATGACCTATCGATTGTCTCTGCACTGAGTTGCTCCGGTATAGAGATTCCCTAAGTTATGGGAAGTCCAATCGGGATTGTGAATACCCGAATTGCAAGGGCTTATTTGGAAGTGCCTTCGGTTCTGTTCGAACCCAGAACAGACTTGTATGGATTGTTATGTCTGACATTACAATTTGAGATATAAAGCTGATTTCTTTCAAATATATTTCTGTTGGTGGTGGAGAATTTATTCTCTTAGCTTAACACCCTTCTCTGAGACATACGAGCTCAGAGGTTATGTAGTTGATGGTTATCAGCGATATATTCCCAATTTGGTAATGTGACATGCTGAGTGTTGCTGTGAAATGATCATTGTGTTGATCATTTGTGATATGATCATTTGTTTGATTGTTTATCTTTGTGATCATTTCTATGATCATTTGTTGACCCAAAGCATGGCTTTGTACTAAAGCGTGGCTTTGTGGACGAGACTTCGTCAAGCCTCACAACCCGGTAATGGTCGAAACAGGAATCATGGCGGCAAGGTTTCAGGGATCGCTTCCCTAGGGTAGGACCATTCCTTCTGGAAAGGGGTAGTATCATGGTATGGAGCCCAGATACTTACTCATGTGGATACACTATATCTATTACTATGTGGTGTTGTTGGAATCGAGGCCTCGTATAAAGGTCCAAAAGGACCGGGGGTGGTATATCTGAGGTTTCTTACTCCCTGGGAAAGGGGTAGCTGGCCTTGTTTGGCAGAGATCCATTTGGGATGCTCGGGGATGTCCTTCTAGAGGCGTTCCATTTCGGGGTTTGGGAAGTTCCTTTGCCCGACCATTTGTTGGAAATCCATTCTTCAAATACGTACCTTGTACGGTTTTAGTTGTAGAACCTATCATTCACTTATGGTGGCGCCCCACTGTTTGGATGGTAGCTATAGTAGGCATAGTTCGAAATGTCTATGCTGGCTAAGATTTATATCTTTATTTTCGAAATAAAATTTTCCTACACTATGCACTAGTAATAATATCAAATGTTCTTTTAAATGCGTATCAAGCATCTTTGACTATCATAAGGAGAAATCTCCTCCGATTCTGCGTTTGCATTGTGTGTGTGTGCGGGAGGCCTTATGGTAGTCTCATTTTTAAAGAGCATTGCGAATTGACTTTGAAAATCTTTTGTTGAATGTTTTAAAAGATAAACTGTTTTTGTTGCTCATACCAGTCCCACGACTGATCTAGAGTTTATTATTTTCTTTCCTAAACTCTGGGTGCTCATTATTTTCTACACGAGCAGTCTAGAGTTGGGTTTTTCAGATAGCTAGGTTCAGTAGATTATCTGGAGTTAGTTCAGTCTTTGGACCACACCAGTCTTGCTAAGCTTTGGGCTATGTGATGGGGGGTTCTCGCTTCACGGTTAGGTGGCGAACGGGAGACTCTTGCCCCCACACGTCCTCTTTTAGGGGGTTGGTTAGGCGTAAGCTGAGACAGTCGAGAGGCTGGCCATAAAAGCAAGTTTGGGATATCAGTGTAAGCCACGGTGGGGCTGGGATGGTTGAAAAGCCTACCGGTTGTGAATGTATTATTATTTTATTCCGCTGTGTTATTTACTTAATGTTGTTATAAGCTCCGGCGAATCGGATTTGAACGGTCGAATCTACGGCATTCGAATACGATATGAAGTATGGATGTCGATTTTCGAGCGGGCAAAATATGAAACGTTACATTTGGTATCAGAGCTAAGGTTGAACTTTAGCTCAGGAGTGTAACACATTAAGTAGCTCATTAGAGATGGGATGAAGTATCCCTAGAATGAGTATATCCCTAAGATATCTGTTCAAATGTGTCAGTAAATTTTCTTGCTATTCACCGATAGTAAGTATGAGTGCAAGAAGAGAACGAGATAGGGGACAGGGGGATACGACTATAAATGGTCGATACCCTGTAAGAACTGTGGAAATAATTTTCTTCTCGATATTCTTTAATTCGTTTCTAAATTCTTTTGATTGCTTCGTGACAGCTCCAGAAAGAAGTTTCGGTGTAATGAAGGCCTACGAATCGTTGTAGGAAATTCTTATTTCATATCTTCATCGATTTCTTATCATTTTTTGATTTAAACTTTAATGAATATGAATTTGAAAATTGAAATTGGAAATTTTAAATGAATTAGAAATTTTAAATTGAGTTAAAATTGATTAATAAAATATGAAGGATAAATTGAATTGTATCGATAAAGCGATTTCGTTTAAAATCAAATTTTGAAATTCTGTTGTAATTTCTTGGGTTGGTCGAAGTCCGAAGAGGGACAAATTGGTATGTATTCTGAGATTTTCCGACTTGAGTTTGGAATTCATATCTTAAGTTTGAGGAATTATAGGAGATCGAATCTGTCTATCTTTGTATTGTTTCCGTGCCTGCGAATTTCGAGGACGAAATTCTTTTAAGGGGGGAAGTCTGTAACGATCTCGAATTTTGAATCAAATTTAAATTAATAATTAATGTAAAATTTGGAATAAATTTTGAAGTTATTTAAAATTTACCTTAAAATTTGAATTTGGAGATTTTATTTGTATTTAATAAATAAAGGACTTACAAAATGTTGATATATAAAAACTTTAAAACAAAATATGCAATTGTGTTAGAAATAGAATTAAATACTTAAATTTATAACAATAACCATAATAACTTTATATATATGTACACTTAAACAATACTAAGAAAAAAATAAATAAACAAAACAAAGTAAAATATAAACATCTTCTATGTAAATGTGTAGGCAAGACAAATATAAAACAATACATACAAATAATAAATATATTTAAGTATAAACAAATCAAACATAATAAATGCAAACATCTCAGCCGAGCTAAAAGATGTAGGGTGTAAACTAAAAAGAAACAACAATATGTATACTTAAGAATAGATTGTACAAAGCAATAAATGCAGATCTCCTTAGCCACCGAAAACAACATACCAGCCATGCCTATTATACTAAACAAAACAAAGAAAAATGATAAAGGACTCATGCATTTAATACAAAACATCTCAGCCATGCTTATCGAATAAACAAAGACATCACTCTGTACAACTCTTCCTATTTATCAACCATCTTCATTTCAGTTTCGACCATTATTCAAAGTAATATCATTCAAACTTAAACAAAAATATTTCAACAACTAAAGAAATCAAACCCAAAGATCAAGGAGGGTTTTCAGCTTGTATTTTCAAAACTGTTTCAATATGAAGCCCTGTTCTTCTTCTTTTGGGAAAACAAAGTGAGTAAACTTCCCCTCAAAACTTGATCCTTTTTACTTGAAAATGCCTGTGATGATGAGTGAAAATGATGATTGGGAAATGTTTTTTTTTGGTGGTAGATATGCATTTTATCTGGGAACACAAAGGTAAGTTATGCATGCCTGGGTACTTGTATATGCATGTTCTGTTGTTTAACAGGTTTAAGATTTTTCAAGAATAATTTTTAACTCCTCATCTAAATCATTAGGAAATGTGATGTCTAAAAGGAAATTGATTGTAATGAGGTAATACCAATTCTAAAAATAAAAATGAGTAAAATCATTAAGTAATTTATCTAAAATTTGAATATGACGGCAATAAGTTAACTCAAGATAAAAATCATTGATTACGATTTCTCGTTTGGATCTCAAGAAACGATTCGTAACAGAAAATCATGATTTTAGGATATAGTTTCAAGAATTTCAGATTCAAGAATTGTTTGGATTTTCAAGTTGAACGAAATTGACAAAAAGGTCAATTCCCATCGATCGAGGAAAAATCAAGCTTCCAGATTTAATCTGGAGGGGGATGATATAGGATAGATTGTAGGAAAATTGATTATAAATTTTTTTTATGATTGGAGAAGTGGATTGAAGTGAAATAGGGTTTTATACCCAACATTTATCGTGGTGCTTCTCGGGTCATTTCAGGTGTCGATAGGTGATCGGAATGGATCACGTGGAGGCGGTTCGAGGCGTTGCGATGTGACAAAGATTTCTGCTTGGTGGTTCGTGTCCAGGTGGTCGGAATTGTGGTTGCGTGATAGATTTCCAGGTGATGTCGATTTCCAGTTTTGAACTGGGATACTCGTTCTCGTTTTAGGTTGGGTTTTGTCGAATTGATGGCTTGAATCGGCTGCGGTGTCGATTTGTGACTTGTCAGAGGGTTCGTCGGAGGTCGGAAGTGGCTATGGTGCTGGTACACGTGCACGTGCACGTTTGACATTTGGGTTGGCTGTGGGTTGCGTTGTTGAAGAAGAAGCTGGGTAAACTCTCGTGTGTTGACTCGAAACTTTGCTCGAGTTTTTGCGCGTTGGACTCGAAGAAAGCATAGTAGTGGCTCGAGTAGATGGGTTTCCAGGTTTTTTTTTTAAAAAAAAACAAAAAAACAGAAACCTGTCTGCAAATTGAAATTTTAAGGCAATTCAAATGAATTTGAAACTGGAAACAAGATTTAAACAGTGGTTCAAAATTTTAAAGTTAAGTTCAGTTTTCAAATAAACTCTTAAATCTTTAAGTTTTAAAATAAAGTTGGATTTTAAATCAAGAATTTAAAATCAAGAATTTAAAGCAAGTTTAAATCAAAGTTAAATTAGAGGATTCAAATTCATTTTGAATCCTGGAAATTTGAATTAGTTTTTAAATCTAACTGTGTAACGACCCAGAATTTTTATTTATTTAAATTTGAATATTTAATTAATTTTAAATATTTATAAGTGAATTTTTAAGTCAAATAAATTTTTATTTGAATTATTGGATTTAATTGGATAATTAAATCGATAATTTAATATGTTAAATTATGGAAATAATTGAAAATAGAGTTAAATATGATTGAAAATGATTTGTAAAATTTTATTTTATCATATTGAAGTTAAAATGATATTTTAGTACTTTTAAAATTAAATTAAAAGTTAATTTGTGAAAATTGAATATTTTAATATTTAATTATCGACTGTAAAATAGCCAATTTTTGAACAGTCTCAGAATTGAACGAAACCAGTTTCATTGGATCCGTAATAGTTAGTTATTACCGGATTTCAATTTTCGTGTCAATCGGAGTTATCGTTTGATCGTGGCAGCTCGAAACGCATCGAATTATTTTTAATTTAAATTTGGCGAGTCAAAATAGCCATTTTTCAAAAAGTCTCAGATTCCGACGAAACCAGTTTCATCGGATCCGTAATGTGATATTATTGTAAGGTTTCAAATTTCAAGTCAATTGGATTTACCGTTTGTCCGGTACAAATTAAAACGCCTAGAAATCGATTTAAATCGGTTTAATTTAAATTGAGCGTTTGTAGCCATAACTCGCACATACTTCCGAATTAGCTTCCGAAACCTGTTCCATTGTGTCCGGAACGCGGGATAAACCCTAGGTACGCTGGTTACGGCGTCTAAATCGGAGTTCGGAATTCCCGGGATGAATAGTGTTTACGCTAGCTTTTTCTATAAATACACCTCTCTCCTCTTCACAAATTAAAAATAAAAAAAAACCTAAAACCCTAAATCTATACAGCAGCCGCCACCCATGGGTTTAATGGCCAGAAAACACCCAACTCTCCTCCTCGATATCTTCCAATCCGTCGACAATTAGCAAGAATGTTCAACACGAAAGATGTAAAGGACGTCAAGCTCTACAAGATCAACGGTTGAGATCGAGTTTGGAGCATCGGAGGAGGAGTTATGTGGGGCCGAAACTTGCAGCTGTGCACGCAATTTGAGGCGTCATCAGGTGGCCGAGCTCCTCCCTATTGGAGCCGAGTGTAGCTTGCGTCGTGTGCTTCGTCATGGCGTTGGTGTGATCGGATTTCGTCGAGTATCGGGGGAGAAATGTTTAACCCTAGTTCAAGCTTATGGGTTCATGTATGTCGGCCTTCACCTGTAGATGGAACGCAAATAGGAAGAAAGGGGGGAGGGTCCAGATGTGGAGGCAGCAGATCCTACGGCTACGAGCTTGTGTGGGTTTAAATTAGTTAATAAATGTTGTAATTTATATAATTAAAACTCGTGTAACTTCAAAATTTGATATCTTTTTCATACGAGGTCGAAAAAATGCAAACTCAGTTGCGTTGGAATCGTATGGACGAGCACTACGCGATGGAGTTGGTTTGGAGTCGTTTGGAGTTAGTGAGAATTTCGGGTAAAATTAAACGCGCGTTTAATTTTATTCGAAATAAAAGCTAAAACGGAAATTAAAACCAAGGTGAGAACTTCTCACTCAATCGAATCGGTTTCGATTTTATTTTAAGTAGTTAGATTTAAAATATTTGAATGCATGTTTGAATGTTGGTTGATATCTATTGATTGTTAAAATAGACATTATACGCCGTTAGTAAGCGGATGTTATTTAATAAAAACATATACCGCGAATATTTCATAAACAGTGAAATTGGTATTATATATAATAGCAATATATATATATTGGCATATGTATATATTGGAGTTATTGATTTCCCGCATTTTTTTAGCGGATGAGACCCTATTGCGCCGTCTATTAAGCGGATAATATTTAAAATCCCATATACCGCGATAATTTCGTACTGGAGCGAAATTGGTATTGTGCTAATGTTTGTGGATGCAGGAAAACAGGTTGGAGGGATCCAACTGGATTCCTCAACAGTATTTATTTAATTTCAGATATTTTGATATTTGATTGATTATCATATCGATATATGATATCGTTGTTGTCGTGATTGACTATTTGGTGTGTAGCATCATTGGACCCAGATTTTGGGATTTTAAAATGATTTTTAAAAGTGATTTTTAGAAAGTATACGTTTCATAAAATAATTTTTGGAATTGATCCATTTTAGATAAATAAACGTTATAATAGTTAAAGTTATAAAAATTATGATTTTGTGAAATATAGTTAAAAGTTGATTTTTGAGAAATAGGGGATTTATGATTTTATAAAATAGTTTAAATTGGATTTTTGAATATATTATAAAAGTTTAAAAATAGGATTTATAAAATTTGATTATTTTATAAATCAAAATGGTGAAACTATAAAGGAAATTAAAGACGTTTAAAAGAATAATATAAATTGATTTATATTAAGAGATTTATAAACGGATATTTATAAATTGAAATATTGACTTATAAAACGAGTTTTTATAAGTGTTTGAATGAAGTGAAAATGAAATTCATAAATGAATGGAATTTATAGAATTATAAACTGTGAAGTTATAAAAGAAAATTTATAAATAGTAAGATTTATAAATTTGGTGAAATTATTTGAAGAATAGATTGGTTAAATAAATGGATCTTATTAGTTATAAGATTTACAAATTGGAAAGTCTTTAAAAGAACGATTTTGTAAAATAATCGTTTTATAAGTATTTAACTTATAATATGAACGTTTAGTTTATAATTTAGTTATAAACTGGAATATGTTAATAAAGGAATTTATAAAAAGGAAGTTTTTATATATATATATAAATAGAAATGGAATTTATGAACGTTGTTTTATAAATTCGCAAACGACTTATTTTGATAAGTTAATTGTTATAACTTAGAAATAGAGTTATATTCACGTTTTTAGACAGTGAATAATTCTTTGAATTAAAATGAATAAAAGGATGGAATTTGTTAAAGAAGTATATTCACGTTTTTGAATAGTGAATGATATGTTAAAGAAATTGTTTTGAATGAGATGTTTAAATTGAATTAAAACGATCTAACGATGTTTTAAAATGTGTTGAGATTCGAAACCATAGATTTCAACATTGATAGACGTTTTCGAGAAATAAAAGGAAATAGTGGACTATAACACTGTTGTTATAGTAAATGATTTCCGAAAGGAAATGTTTTGAATAGTATTGGGATTTATATATCTATTTTAATTTCGAATCCCTATACTAGTGATTTTGGGTTGTCGTAACGATGTTTTACGTAACATTCGTTTTGGCCCAAATAAATATGTTTAAGAGAATGATTTCCTTAAAAGAATGAATTATATACTTAATTCGATGTAAGTATATTGAATATTTTCTAAGTGTTGAAAATAAAAGGAATTTGTGAATTACTTATGAATGAATAAATATGGAAATGTTTTCCAATATGAAGTGAATAATTAGAATTTATCTTTTTCTGAAGATAAATTGACATGAATAATGGAAATCATATACATGGATATTTTGAAATATAAATTCATTATGGAATTTATAAAGAAAGTGAAAATTGTTTGAAAATAAATATTGATTTATTTTTGAAGTGTTGAAATTATATATCTTGTAAAGATATTTTGGAAAATAAATAATTTGGAAAATTATTTGGAATCTGGTGATGTATGCGTATCAATTGATAGTTCAATAGCCGACTATCAATATTTCCCTTTGATTGGGTATTTGATATGATTGTTTGAATTTGAATGCTACACTTATTTTTGAATAAGCGCTCACTATTCGGGTTAACCGGGAAAGGACCATGGGGTCGTATAACCCATTCCGAATATGTGATACGTCGTTATGAATTGCATTTGAAGATCGGTGTTGAAGACCGAGTATTTGTGAAAGCGATAGGATGACCTATCGATTGTCTCTGCACTGGGTAGCTCCTGGTATAGAGATCTCCTAAGTGATGGGAAATTCGATCGGGATTGTGAATACCCGTATTGCAAGGGCTTCGTAAGAAGTGCCTTCGGTTCTGTTCGATCCCGGAACAGACTTGTATGGATTGTATGTCTGACATTACAAGTTGAGATATAAAGCCGATTTCTTTCAAATATATTTCTGTTGGTGGCGGAGAATTTATTCTTTGCTTAACACCCTTCTTTGAGACGTATGTGCTCAAAGGTTATATAGTTGAAGTTATCAGCGATATATTCCCAATTTGGTAATGTGACATGCTGAGTGATGCTGAAATGATCATTGTGTTGATTATTTGTGATAGGATCATTTATTTGATCGTCTATCTTAGTGATCATTGTGTTGATCATTTGTTGACCCAAAGCATGGCTTTTTTTATAAAGTATGTTTTTGTGGACGTGAATTCGTCGAGCCTCACATCCCGGAAATGGTCAAAACAGGAAAGATGCGGCAAGGTTATGAGGGGTAGCGCCCTTTAGGATATGTGCATTTCCTTCTGGAAAAGGGTGGTATCATGGTATGGAGCCCAGATACTTACTCATGTTGAAACACTTTGTTTTTATGATTGTGTGAATTGATTAGAGAGCTCTCGGATAAAGGTCCCAAAGGACCGGGGGATGGCATATTCGGTCAGTTGTTACTCAGTTAGGAGTAACCCGGCCTTGTGTTGGTAGAGATCCGGTTTGGTTCTCGGGGATGTCCATCCAGAGGCATTCTCATGTGGCAATGGGAAGTTCCTTGGCCTGACCATTTGTTGGAAATCCAATTCCCAATACGAAACTTGTACGGTATTAGTTGTAGAACCTGCTATTCACTTATGGTGGTCACCACTGTTTGGATAGTAGCTATAGTAGGCATACGATAATGGTCGTATGTTGGCTAAGATTTATATTCTACTTTCGAAATGAATTTTTCTCTACACTATGCACTAGTAATAATATAAAATGTTCTTTTAAATGCGTATCAAGCATCTTTGACTATCATAAGGAGAAATCTCCTCCGATTCTGCGTTTGCATTGTGTGTGTGTGCGGGAGGCCTTATGGTAGTCTCATTTTTAAAAGCATTGCGAATTGAATTAAAAATATTCCTCTATTTTGATTTTAAAGATAAATAAACTGTTTTGAGTTCTCACACCAGTCACATGACTGACTCGGAGTTTATTGTTTTCCTTCCTAAACTCTGGGTGCCCACCAATTTTCCACACGGGCAGTCAAGAGAAAGGTTTATCAGGATATTCTGGATATTCAGGAGTTGCTGGAGGCAAGCTGGATGGCATGGCGTATTACTAGTTTATATAGTATTTCTTTTTCCGCTGCACTGTTTGATGTTGTATGTTGTTGTTGTACACTCTGATGATATGATGTAATGAAATATGATGTAATGTAATAACTGATATAGTTCTTTGTTTAAAGATTATTCATTTATTATTATATGTTGTTCCGCTGCGAATTGTGAGATTCTGTTGTTGTTCTGTTGTTTCTTCCTTTCTGTCCCGTTCTATTTTTAAAATTCTTCTATCTTCTATTTTCTAATTCTCTGTTTTCTATTCTCTTTTTCTAATTTAAATTTTTCTATTTTCCTTTTCCTCTATTCTCTATCTTTTCTCTCTTCTTCTCTTTCTATCTTTTTAAATTCTTTTTAAACCCTATAACTATTCGGTTTTTCGGCAACGAAAATCCGCAGACGTTACATTTGGTATCAGAGCTGATGGTTAAGCGACAACCATGGTTCTGTTGGGTATTACTCATTAGAGATAGAGTCAGCAGTACTCTAGAATGAATTTGAGTGTAATAATAGCTATGAGAGCGTATTTGTTAGTGAATATAAAATTGTTTTATATTGTGATGATTGATTTATTGAGTGGTATATGAACTTTCGTCAGCACAGCCTCGAAACTGAGCCGAAGGGGTTTCTAAACACTTGAATAGAACAATTCGACACGATATTGTTTTAAATTGGGTGAATGAAATAATTTTACCTTGATTATATTGAATATAAAAGAAATAATTTTTCAGAATTATTAAAGTGTATGTAAGTTGATTGTTAGGTTGTTTGAATAATCTAAATAAAGAGTAATTGCATAAGTAAAAAAATTATAAGAATTGAATTATAATTAAAGTGAATTACAATTGTGAAATAAACTTATATATATAAGAAGTGAAACTATATGAATATATTTATGAATATGAGTTGTAAATAGAAATGAGTTTAAGGTTAATGATAGATGTGAACTTAAGATTATATAAATGAAATTCAACTTTTGTAATTGAATGAATAAATTGAATGTTAATCAATTGAATGTGAATAAATTGGAATGGAATAATTAATGAAAGTGTTAATTCATTAAAATCTAATGTTATTAGAAGTTGAATAAAAAAATGAATGAATATAAGCAAAGGAATTTGGTTGAAATTAATATACATTGGTTGTTATATGGATGTTGATTGATTGTATAAAATTCATTAAGTGTTAGTGAAATCGAAAGCTATGAAATTGAATTCAAATTAGAAGTAAATAAATTTGAATAGAATTGAACGTGAATTGGATTTAATTAGTGAATGCAAACTAATTAAAATTGAGAATGAATGTTGATAAAATCCAATGTAAATAAATCAAATGTGATTTGAATTGAAAACCCTTTCATTGAATATTAATGAGAATATGAATGAATATTATTGATTATGAATGGTAGTTGGTTGATGGTTGAATATATATTGCTATTGTTGCATTGCTATGTGACATATATAGTCATTATGTTGCTATATGTTGTATATTGAGATTATTGTCTATATGCATGATTCTCATGTTGTTTGTTGAGTGTTTAGTAGGTGCGGATCGCGTTTGCTTCGCATTTGGAGCTCGCTTTTGCGCTATATTAGCCGTATATGCTCGCTAATAAAATATAAGGTACATATCTCGGATTAAATATCGTACTTTTACACTTTTTTCCCCTCGGGATGCCTCATTACTTGATGAGATGTATATTTGTGATATATATACTGTCATTTTTTTTTCGGATCGAGCCGCGCCAAGGAGACTATGGCGAATTTTTCCGAAAATTTAAGGCGTTAGAAAATTTTTGAGAAAAATTGGGAAAATTTTGAAAACTTTAACTTTGATTTTGGAATTGAAAGTTAAACAATAGTAGTTGTTTTTGAAAAGATAACTAAGTATGATTTGGAAAACTTAGTAAAGTATTGTAAGGAATTTAATTATGAATTTTGGAAAAAATAAATAGATTCTGTAACTTTCTTACTTGTAATTTCGAGGACGAAATTCTTTTAAGGGGGAAAGATTGTAACGACCTAGAATTTTTATTTATTTAAATTTGAATATTTAATTAATTTTAAATATTTATAAGTGAATTTTTAAGTCAAATAAATTTTTATTTGAATTATTGGATTTAATTGGATAATTAAATCGATAATTTAATATGTTAAATTATGGAAATAATTGAAAATAGAGTTAAATATGATTGAAAATGATTTGTAAAATTTTATTTTATCATATTGAAGTTAAAATGATATTTTAGAACTTTTAAAATTAAATTAAAAGTTAATTTGTGAAAATTGAATATTTTAATATTTAATTATCGACTGTAAAATAGCCAATTTTTGAACAGTCTCAGAATTGAACGAAACCAGTTTCATTGGATCCGTAATAGTTAGTTATTACCGGATTTCAATTTTCGTGTCAATCGGAGTTATCGTTTGATCGTGGCAGCTCGAAACGCATCGAATTATTTTTAATTTAAATTTGGCGAGTCAAAATAGCCATTTTTCAAAAAGTCTCGGATTCCGACGAAACTAGTTTCATCGGATCCGTAATGTGATATTATTGTAAGGTTTCAAATTTCAAGTCAATTGGATTTACCGTTTGTCCGGTACAAATTAAAACGCCTAGAAATCGATTTAAATCGGTTTAATTTAAA
This sequence comes from Allium cepa, assembly GCA_030765085.1. Lineage (NCBI taxonomy): Eukaryota > Viridiplantae > Streptophyta > Magnoliopsida > Asparagales > Amaryllidaceae > Allium > Allium cepa. The sequence goes on along the minus strand of CM060928.1, from coordinate 566,650,951 downwards.
TTGAGCGTTTGTAGCCATAACTCGCACATACTTCCGAATTAGCTTCCGAAACCTGTTCCATTGTGTCCGGAACGCGGGATAAACCCTAGGTACGCTGGTTACGGCGTCTAAATCGGAGTTCGGAATTCCCGGGATGAATAGTGTTTACGCTAGCTTTTTCTATAAATACACCTCTCTCCTCTTCACAAATTAAAAATAAAAAAAAAACCTAAAACCCTAAATCTATACAGCAGCCGCCACCCATGGGTTTAATGACCAGAAAACACCCAACTCTCCTCCTCGATATCTTCCAATCCGTCGACAATTAGCAAGAATGTTCAACACGAAAGATGTAGAGGACGTCAAGCTCTACAAGATCAACGGTTGAGATCGAGTTTGGAGCATCGGAGGAGGAGTTATGTGGGGCCGAAACTTGCAGCTGTGCACGCAATTTGAGGCGTCATCAGGTGGCCGAGCTCCTCCCTATTGGAGCCGAGTGTAGCTTGCGTCGTGTGCTTCGTCATGGCGTTGGTGTGATCGGATTTCGTCGAGTATCGGGGGAGAAATGTTTAACCCTAGTTCAAGCTTATGGGTTCATGTATGTCGGCCTTCACCTGTAGATGGAACGCAAATAGGAAGAAAGGGGGGAGGGTCCAGATGTGGAGGCAGCAGATCCTACGGCTACGAGCTTGTGTGGGTTTAAATTAGTTAATAAATGTTGTAATTTATATAATTAAAACTCGTGTAACTTCAAAATTTGATATCTTTTTCATACGAGGTCGAAAAAATGCAAACTCAGTTGCGTTGGAATCGTATGGACGAGCACTACGCGATGGAGTTGGTTTGGAGTCGTTTGGAGTTAGTGAGAATTTCGGGTAAAATTAAACGCGCGTTTAATTTTATTCGAAATAAAAGCTAAAACGGAAATTAAAACCAAGGTGAGAACTTCTCACTCAATCGAATCGGTTTCGATTTTATTTTAAGTAGTTAGATTTAAAATATTTGAATGCATGTTTGAATGTTGGTTGATATCTATTGATTGTTAAAATAGACATTATACGCCGTTAGTAAGCGGATGTTATTTAATAAAAACATATACCGCGAATATTTCATAAACAGTGAAATTGGTATTATATATAATAGCAATATATATATATATTGGCATATGTATATATTGGAGTTATTGATTTCCCGCATTTTTTTAGCGGATGAGACCCTATTGCGCCGTCTATTAAGCGGATAATATTTAAAATCCCATATACCGCGATAATTTCGTACTGGAGCGAAATTGGTATTGTGCTAATGTTTGTGGATGCAGGAAAACAGGTTGGAGGGATCCAACTGGATTCCTCAACAGTATTTATTTAATTTCAGATATTTTGATATTTGATTGATTATCATATCGATATATGATATCGTTGTTGTCGTGATTGACTATTTGGTGTGTAGCATCATTGGACCCAGATTTTGGGATTTTAAAATGATTTTTAAAAGTGATTTTTAGAAAGTATACGTTTCATAAAATAATTTTTGGAATTGATCCATTTTAGATAAATAAACATTATAATAGTTAAAGTTATAAAAATTATGATTTTGTGAAATATAGTTAAAAGTTGATTTTTGAGAAATAGGGGATTTATGATTTTATAAAATAGTTTAAATTGGATTTTTGAATATATTATAAAAGTTTAAAAATAGGATTTATAAAATTTGATTATTTTATAAATCAAAATGGTGAAACTATAAAGGAAATTAAAGACGTTTAAAAGAATAATATAAATTGATTTATATTAAGAGATTTATAAACGGATATTTATAAATTGAAATATTGACTTATAAAACGAGTTTTTATAAGTGTTTGAATGAAGTGAAAATGAAATTCATAAATGAATGGAATTTATAGAATTATAAACTGTGAAGTTATAAAAGAAAATTTATAAATAGTAAGATTTATAAATTTGGTGAAATTATTTGAAGAATAGATTGGTTAAATAAATGGATCTTATTAGTTATAAGATTTACAAATTGGAAAGTCTTTAAAAGAACGATTTTGTAAAATAATCGTTTTATAAGTATTTAACTTATAATATGAACGTTTAGTTTATAATTTAGTTATAAATTGGAATATGTTAATAAAGGAATTTATAAAAAGGAAGTTTATATATATATATATAAATAGAAATGGAATTTATGAACGTTGTTTTATAAATTCGCAAACGACTTATTTTGATAAGTTAATTGTTATAACTTAGAAATAGAGTTATATTCACGTTTTTAGACAGTGAATAATTCTTTGAATTAAAATGAATAAAAGGATGGAATTTGTTAAAGAAGTATATTCACGTTTTTGAATAGTGAATGATATGTTAAAGAAATTGTTTTGAATGAGATATTTAAATTGAATTAAAACGATCTAACGATGTTTTAAAATGTGTTGAGATTCGAAACCATAGATTTCAACATTGATTGTTGAAATAGACGTTTTCGAGAAATAAAAGGAAATAGTGGACTATAACACTGTTGTTATAGTAAATGATTTCCGAAAGGAAATGTTTTGAATAGTATTGGGATTTATATATCTATTTTAATTTCGAATCCCTATACTAGTGATTTTGGGTTGTCGTAACGATGTTTTACGTAACATTCGTTTTGGCCCAAATAAATATGTTTAAGAGAATGATTTCCTTAAAAGAATGAATTATATACTTAATTCGATTTAAGTATATTGAATATTTTCTAAGTGTTGAAAATAAAAGGAATTTGTGAATTACTTATGAATGAATAAATATGGAAATGTTTTCCAATATGAAGTGAATAATTAGAATTTATCTTTTTCTGAAGATAAATTGACATGAATAATGGAAATCATATACATGGATATTTTGAAATATAAATTCATTATGGAATTTATAAAGAAAGTGAAAATTGTTTGAAAATAAATATTGATTTATTTTTGAAGTGTTGAAATTATATATCTTGTAAAGATATTTTGGAAAATAAATAATTTGGAAAATTATTTGGAATCTGGTGATGTATGCGTATCAATTGATAGTTCAATAGCCGACTATCAATATTTCCCTTTGATTGGGTATTTGATATGATTGTTTGAATTTGAATGCTACACTTATTTTTGAATAAGCGCTCACTATTCGGGTTAACCGGGAAAGGACCATGGGGTCGTATAACCCATTCCGAATATGTGATACGTCGTTATGAATTGCATTTGAAGATCGGTGTTGAAGACCGAGTATTTGTGAAAGCGATAGGATGACCTATCGATTGTCTCTGCACTGGGTAGCTCCTGGTATAGAGATCTCCTAAGTGATGGGAAATTCGATCGGGATTGTGAATACCCGTATTGCAAGGGCTTCGTAAGAAGTGCCTTCGGTTCTGTTCGATCCCGGAACAGACTTGTATGGATTGTATGTCTGACATTACAAGTTGAGATATAAAGCCGATTTCTTTCAAATATATTTCTGTTGGTGGCGGAGAATTTATTCTTTGCTTAACACCCTTCTTTGAGACGTATGTGCTCAAAGGTTATATAGTTGAAGTTATCAGCGATATATTCCCAATTTGGTAATGTGACATGCTGAGTGATGCTGAAATGATCATTGTGTTGATTATTTGTGATAGGATCATTTATTTGATCGTCTATCTTAGTGATCATTGTGTTGATCATTTGTTGACCCAAAGCATGGCTTTTTTTATAAAGTATGTTTTTGTGGACGTGAATTCGTCGAGCCTCACATCCCGGAAATGGTCAAAACAGGAAAGATGCGGCAAGGTTATGAGGGGTAGCGCCCTTTAGGATATGTGCATTTCCTTCTGGAAAAGGGTGGTATCATGGTATGGAGCCCAGATACTTACTCATGTTGAAACACTTTGTTTTTATGATTGTGTGAATTGATTAGAGAGCTCTCGGATAAAGGTCCCAAAGGACCGGGGGATGGCATATTCGGTCAGTTGTTACTCAGTTAGGAGTAACCCGGCCTTGTGTTGGTAGAGATCCGGTTTGGTTCTCGGGGATGTCCATCCAGAGGCATTCTCATGTGGCAATGGGAAGTTCCTTGGCCTGACCATTTGTTGGAAATCCAATTCCCAATACGAAACTTGTACGGTATTAGTTGTAGAACCTGCTATTCACTTATGGTGGTCACCACTGTTTGGATAGTAGCTATAGTAGGCATACGATAATGGTCGTATGTTGGCTAAGATTTATATTCTACTTTCGAAATGAATTTTTCTCTACACTATGCACTAGTAATAATATAAAATGTTCTTTTAAATGCGTATCAAGCATCTTTGACTATCATAAGGAGAAATCTCCTCCGATTCTGCGTTTGCATTGTGTGTGTGTGCGGGAGGCCTTATGGTAGTCTCATTTTTAAAAGCATTGCGAATTGAATTAAAAATATTCCTCTATTTTGATTTTAAAGATAAATAAACTGTTTTGAGTTCTCACACCAGTCACATGACTGACTCGGAGTTTATTGTTTTCCTTCCTAAACTCTGGGTGCCCACCAATTTTCCACACGGGCAGTCAAGAGAAAGGTTTATCAGGATATTCTGGATATTCAGGAGTTGCTGGAGGCAAGCTGGATGGCATGGCGTATTACTAGTTTATATAGTATTTCTTTTTCCGCTGCACTGTTTGATGTTGTATGTTGTTGTTGTACACTCTGATGATATGATGTAATGAAATATGATGTAATGTAATAACTGATATAGTTCTTTGTTTAAAGATTATTCATTTATTATTATATGTTGTTCCGCTGCGAATTGTGAGATTCTGTTGTTGTTCTGTTGTTTCTTCCTTTCTGTCCCGTTCTATTTTTAAAATTCTTCTATCTTCTATTTTCTAATTCTCTGTTTTCTATTCTCTTTTTCTATTTTAAATTTTTCTATTTTCCTTTTCCTCTATTCTCTATCTTTTCTCTCTTCTTCTCTTTCTATCTTTTTAAATTCTTTTTAAACCCTATAACTATTCGGTTTTTCGGCAACGAAAATCCGCAGACGTTACAAACTGTGTTTTAAACAAGTTTAAAATCAAATAGTTTTTTTTTTAAAAAAAAGATTTGTTTTCAAACATTTATTTAAACTTGATTTTTGATAAACTTCCTTTATAGAAGGTCTTTAAATGAAAGTTAAATAATTTGTTTTACACTTTAATATTATTGAAGTCATTTACAAAGAAATGAATTACCTTAAAGATAATATGATAATTAAGTAATTTAACTAATATTATAAATAGGGATAATTTATTTAATTTATAAATTTATGATTTAGATTTATTTATAATTAGAGATTAATTAAAAGTAATTAAGAAATGTTATTAGTTAATGAAGATGATTAACTAAGGATAATTAAGTATTACTTAACATGATTAATTTTGATAATTAATTAGATAAATTAATTTAGATAATCAATTATAGATTGTAAATTGTAAATTACATAATGAAAGCAATCAGAAATAATTACTTATTATGATTAATTAAGGATAATAAATCAAATAGAGGTTAATTAAAGATTAATTAATAAATGAGATTTATTAATATTAATTAAAGATTTATTAAAGTAAATTTATTTAAATGATAAAGATTAATTTGAAATTAATGATTTAGGGTTACGAGATGATTGCTTAATGGTAAGAAATTAAAATTTTAATTTCTTAAAATAATGAATTAAAGGGTTAATTAATTATGAAATTGGTTTAAAGATTAGATTCATGAATATGATTAATTAAGGATAATTTAATTTATTAAAGTATTTGATAAATTAATTGATATCGAATGATTAATAAATCAGAATTGTTAAACTAACTCATAAGTAATTTATTGGAAATAAATTGAATTAATTAGGATAAATAATTTATAAATCCTGCTTATAAATGACTATTGAATACTTGACCTTGCTTATGAATGTTTATATTGTATGAAATGCCTTGAAATGGTTGTCCTATCTGATCTGTGATATTTTGTTCTGTGACTGCGTATAAATTATCCATTCATTTACATTGTTATATTATATTTGAATCTGTGAATGGGCGATAAGCTTTATAGTTATATCGCTTATCAACTATATTTCTGTGTTTGATCTGTAATGATTGAATGATGTTGCACTATTGTTTTAAACCCCTTGACCACACTTATACACACACCAATATGGATTTCACGAGGAAATCGGTTAAGTCACAGTTTTTGAAATGATTTTTAAAGTTGAATATTTGAATTCAAATGTTTTGAAAATGGATTGGGTTTAAAGTGAAAAGCAATTGAAATAGAATTTCAAAGATGAAATTATTTTGAATAACTTGATTAAGATTTGGAATTTAAATATTTTGATTTCAACTTGAATTCAATACTTAAAATTGAATTCTATGATTTGGAAACTAGGATATAAAGAAAAGTTATTCAACTTATAATAAGTTATATGGGTTTTTAAACCATTTTTGAAGTGTTGTTTTTGGGAATTTGAATTAACCCAAAAGATTTAACTTGTATAAATAAGATCGAATTTCTTCGAAACGAAAACTGCTTGTTTTCAAATAATAATAGCTTTCATTTTAAAGAAAGAATCTCCCAATTATGTTGAAAAGGTTTCAAGTTTGAAATAAAATTGAAATGTTTTGAAAGCTATGAAATGAATCTTTGATTCAAAGACCGAATGAGTTAATCCAACTTGAATTGAAATTGTTTTTGAAAGGCTATGAATGAATCTTTGGAAATGATTTTGAAAGCCATAAGTTGATTCTTTGATTTAAAGATTCAACAAGTTAATCGAATTTTGAAAGCTATGAGTTAAATCTTTGATTTAAAGATTTAACGAGTTAATCCAATTGAAATGAAAATTTGTTTTGAAATCCGTAAATGGAATTTTGTGAAATTGATCTTTTGTTAAAAAGATTTGAAATGGTAATTTGTTTAAACCATTTGAAAGAAAAGTTTTGAATTATTAAGTTGTGACTTAATTGAAATTCCTTATCCATATGTTTTAAATGTTGCGCTCACTATTCGGGTTAGCCGGGAAAGGACCTTTGGGTCGTATAACCCATTCCGAATATATGATACGTCGTTATGGATAGCATTTGAAGACCGGTGGTGAAGACCAGGTATTTGCGAGAACGATAGCATGACCTATCGATTGTCTCTGCACTGAGTTGCTCCGGTATAGAGATTCCCTAAGTGATGGGAAGTCCAATCGGGATTGTGAATACCCGGATTGCAAGGGCTTCTTTGGAAGTGCCTTCGGTTCTGTTCGAACCCAGAACAGACTTGTATGGATTGTTATGTCTGACATTACAATTTGAGATATAAAGCTGATTTCTTTCAAATATATTTCTGTTGGTGGCGGAGAATTTATTCTCTTAGCTTAACACCCTTCTCTGAGACATACGAGCTCAGAGGTTATGTAGTTGATGGTTATCAGCGATATATTCCCAATTTGGTAATGTGACATGCTGAGTGCTGCTGTGAAATGATCATTGTGTTGATCATTTGTGATATGATCATTTGTTTGATCGTTTATCTTTGTGATCATTTCTATGATCATTTGTTGACCCAAAGCATGGCTTTGTACCAAAGCGTGGCTTTGTGGACGAGACTTCGTCAAGCCTCACAACCCGGTAATGGTCGAAACAGGAATCGTGGCGGCAAGTTTTCAGGGATCGCTTCCCTAGGGTAGGACCATTCCTTCTGGAAAGGGGTAGTATCATGGTATGGAGCCCAGATACTTACTCATGTGGATACAATATATCTATTACTATGTGGTGTTGTTGGAATCGAGGCCTCGTATAAAGGTCCAAAAGGACCGGGGGTGGTATATCTGAGGTTTCTTACTCCCTGGGAAAGGGGTAGCCGGCCTTGTTTGGTAGAGATCCATTTGGGATACTCGGGGACGTCCTTCCAGAGGCGTTCCATTTCGGGGTTTGGGAAGTTCCTTTGCCCGACCATTTGTTGGAAATCCATTCTTCAAATACGTACCTTGTACGGTTTTAGTTGTAGAACCTATCATTCACTTATGGTGGCGCCCCACTGTTTGGATGGTAGCTATAGTAGGCATAGTTCGAAATGTCTATGCTGGCTAAGATTTATATCTTTATTTTCGAAATAAATTTTTCCTACACTATGCACTAGTAATAATATCAAATGTTCTTTTAAATGCATATCAAGCATCTTTGACTATCATAAGGAGAAATCTCCTCTGATTCTGCGTTTGCATTGTGTGTGTGTGCGGGAGGCCTTATGGTAGTCTCATTTTTAAAGAGCATTGCGAATTGACTTTGAAAATCTTTTGTTGAATGTTTTAAAAGATAAACTGTTTTTGTTGCTCACACCAGTCCCACGACTGATCCGGAGTTTATTGTTTTCTTTCCTAAACTCTGGGTGCTCATTATTTTCTACACGAGCAGTCTAGAGTTGGGTTTTTCAGATAGCTAGGTTCAGTAGATTATCTGGAGTTAGTTCAGTCTTTGGACCACACCAGTCTTGCTAAGCTTTGGGCTATGTGATGGGGGGTTCTCGCTTCGCGGTTAGGTGGCGAACGGGAGACTCTTGCCCCCACACGTCCTCTTTTAGGGGGTTGGTTAGGCGTAAGCTGAGACAGTCGAGAGGCTGGCCGTAAAAGCAAGTTTGGGATATCAGTGTAAGCCACGGTGGGGCTGGGATGGTTGAAAAGCCTACCGGTTGTGAGTGTATTATTCTTTTATTCCGCTGTGTTATTTACTTAATGTTGTTATAAGCTCCGGCGAATCGGATTTGAACGGTCCAATCTACGGCATTCAAATACGATATGAAGTATGGATGTCGATTTTCGAGCGGGCAAAATCCGAAACGTTACACTAACCTACCAACACACCACGTTCTCTTCAACATCGCGCTTGCCTCCTCTCCTCTCCTTTTTTTATCATGCAAACTTCCCGTCTTTTATTCGGTAAAAAATAAAAATAAAAAATAAAAATCGAAGTCTGAAATCAAAGGAAAGGAAAATGAAGCTGACTCAAAATCAAACGCTAGAAGTCGAAAAAGTACGAAGACCAGTTCAAGTAATCTCTCGAATTCGCCTTCATTCGAGCTCTACTACCTTCGTGGTTCGTGGCAACCATATGAAGGCCGCGATGTCGCAAGAAAATCGCCGATGGAGGGGACTCGGAGCTCGATGGGTCATGGCTCGCATCTTGAAGTGTCGGGGAAGATTTCACTAGCGTTTTGAGACTAGGAGTTCGTGGTCGATGGGAAGAGGGAGTGGGGGTTTGCGATCGGCTGGTCAAGGCTGCGTTGGAGTTAGGGTACGACGTTGGTGGGACATGGTGGCATCGAGGTCGAGGGCTTAGCGTGGTGAGTCTGTGAAGGTATCTTTATCTTTTTATTTAATTTATATATATGCAAATGTATAGAAAAAAATTTACTGTAAAAGGTATAAAGTAATTCTGGTTTCAAATTATGTACACACACACACACGTATATGTACAGGTTAGAGAAATTATTAATTAACAGTAAAGGAAATTTATGTAAAGCTAGATTTTTTTTTTGAAATCTATAACTTATTTTTTACAAGTATGCATGTAGCTTCAAAAGAAAGATAAATATACATATGCATATTTTAATTTACTAGTTTATTTTAAAATAATGGATTTGGTGAAAAATGTTTAACTAACTTGTTTAAATTATTTTAGTTACTAAAAGATTTTAAAGGGAGTTAGCTATAAATTTAATTATTTGTTAAAATTAAATCTATTAAACGGTAAGTAATTGTTTGATTAATTCAAGTAGCAATAAATCATGAATTGTTTATATGAGGTCTAAAATCATGAAGAAAACAAGTCGAGATTGAAGTGAATTGCAAACAAAAATAAAGGTGAGTTAATGTCACTCATTTGGATTATCATTAAATTTAAATAGTTAAAAAATTAAATTATTGGATTGATTGCTTGAATTGATGACTTATTATCAATCTGGATGTGGCATATATATATGCGGAAATTAGCCACAAGGGCCATTTTAGTTAGTGCAATTAGTTTCTAGGACACAACTGAAATAATTACTTTTAAGGACAAAATAAAAAATAATTAGTTTATAAGGCCTAAAAACCTATGAAATTATGTCCTTGAAAGTAATTGGACTGCTGAATTTGTCCTAAAAAGTAATTATTCTGCTGACTTTGGCATTAAAATTAATTTCTGTGAATGTGTGTCCTAGAAATTAATTGGACTGCAAAGTTTGTCCTTCCAGTGAACTGCCGCTATATATATTAGAGTGATTGATGTTCCTGCATTATACAGCGGATGAGAACCTATGCGCCCCGCATAATAGCGGATGACCCTTTATACCGCGATATCCCCTTCGAAGCGGATTGGTATTTTTATATTGTGCTAACATCTATAAATGCAGGAAAAACAGGTTGGAGGGACCAACCGGATTCCTTAAAATATTGAATATGTTTTCATAATCTGTGATATGATTCATTGATATCTGTGATAGATTATTGATTATATTGTAATTTGAAAATATTGGATGCTATGGTTTGATTGAATATATTTGGGTATATTGAGTTATCAAAAATATAAAGATTAGATTTTTAAAGGGAAATAAATGGAGAATTTTTGAGTAAAATAATTTTAGAGAATTTGGATAAATTAAAGAATGAATTGGACAAGGGTAAAAGTTAATTCATTTAAATTTTAATAAATAAATTTCGAGTATGGGAAAGTAGATTTTTGAATAAATGCGAATAAATGAATTTTAAAACTTATGTGATATTATTTAAAGGAATAAATGATTTATGTTTTAAATTCAAGAAATTTAAAATAGTTTGGGAGAGATAAAGAAGAATTTTGGAAAAAGTATGAAATTAGTATTTTCAGTTTAAATAAGAGTTTAAATCGTAATAAAAGAGTAAAATATGAAATTAACGGGTTTGAAACAAGCCTACGGAATTTTTAAACTAGGTTTATAAAATGAAGTAAGATATCAATAGATATTAGAAAGCATAAATTCACAGTGGGAATTTACAAAGGCATAGGTAATTTGTTTTAGAATAAATAACGGTATTATTTTTAAAGGTGTGGGAAGGAAATTTATGGGTTTGAGAGGTAACTTAAATTGGGATAAATCGAGAAGGATTTATCAACTGATTAAATGGACTATTTTGGAATGGGAAGTGTATTTTTTTGAAAAGCCAAGTACGTTTTCAAAGCAGATTTTTAAGTATAAGAGTTTAAAGTTGTTTTAAAAGAATGTTTTTGAGAATTTATTATTTAAGTTGGTTAAAATTTTAAAGGTTAATATTTATTAAGTTAGTTATAGTAGCAATTATTTTAAAGGTTTAATCGGTATTATGATTTAAAAGATAATTATTAAATATTTATGTTTATGGGGTTTGTGGATGTTATTTGATAGTTAAATAATCGACCATCAATACTGGCCAATGCGATGATCATTTCGAAGAGACTGGGATGAAGATTAATTTCCTAAAACCCACTTTGATCCGGTTTGAACGTTTTCGTGAGGAAGACAAGAGCTTGGAGTCGAAGATGGAGCATTGAAGTGCAAGGGCTAATCGCTACTACTCCTGAAGGTGATTCCAAAATGGATGTAGTAGGAGTAGTGCCTTCGGTTCCTTTCGGACCGGGAACAGACTTGAATGGACGAATGCTATCAAAACATCGTCAGGGGACGACGAGCATTCTAAGTGTATTGTGCTAAAAAAGTAATGCATAGCCTCGAGCCTCTTCAACCAGGAACGGCTAAAACAGAGGAGGTACTGCAAGGCTAAGTGGCTAGCAACCAATTAGGGTAAGATCATCCCTGTCTGAATGTCCCTTTTATTCGGCTGTGTGGGCGGTTGCTAATCACAACCGTGGGATCATCTTATTTGGACTATCCAGTAAGGGGTAGCTCCGGTCTTTTGTTATAGGGAATCAGGGGGATCTCCTGTACTCTGATCTAGACTAGATACTATGACGGGCGGTACACCAGTAGCTCTACCATTGTATGGAATCCAATCTCCAATAAGCGACTGTACGGTTTTGATTGTGCCCAACTATTGCCGAAACGTGAGAAGCAAGCATTTCAGCAAGATTCTATTTTACCTTCTATAGACACTATTATAATATCAGATGGATTTGATAAAAATGTTTTGGTTATCGTAAGGTAAAAACCCTACATGTTTATTTGTGGCATGGTCTTACGAGATACCTTTAATTTCAAAGAATTTTTGAAAACTTCAATAATCCAATTGAGTGTGTTTTCCCACTCTAGTTTTCCAGACTGACTCGGGTGTTATTTCACTATAATGCTCGAGTCAGACCGAGTACTATAGAATACAGGGTAGGATGCTCTGGAGCTCACGAGACGAGCTGGATGGTAAGATGTATCACACATACTTAATGTATAATACGTTGTGCAGTATAAGCTGTATATTCAGCATTTTGTGGACAAGTTATCTCAATTTTCTAAGTGTTGTGTTTTCGTCATGTTGTTCTCTGATGATGTAATATATAAAATAGTTACAGTTCTTTTGTACTAAATCTGTCGTTTACCTATTATATATTATTCTGCTGCGATTGTGAGATTCTGATGTTGTTTTCTTTTTCATCTTCTACATCTTTTCTTCTTTTACCCTAATGGTTCATATTTCCGTCCACTTTGAGTTGATATGATGGAGAATATTGTCGACTCAAAGCGGTACAGATTTGAGGGTCATTACACCGCATAACAGCCATTCATGATTTATAAATGTGGTTATATAACAGAATGGAATTTGTAAATGTAAATTATAAATATGGTTTATAATTGGAAATGAGATCAAATTTCAATGTAATATTTGATATAGATTGAAAGAATTTGAAATTTGAAAATTTAGGGATTTAATTTCCTTAGAGTTTGGAAATGGTTTTCAAAGGGTTTGAAGGAACAATAGTGATATTATTCGAAAATATTTTTGAATTGGATATGAAATCTTGTGGGATTTGGAATTTAAAAATATTTGGAAAATGTTTTTGAAGAGATAAAAGCAGTGAACTCTTTTCAGTCGCTGGAAAATAATTCTGATGACGATCGCGACATCATCAGTATTCATTTTCTTGTTTCCAAAAGAGGAATTGCTGCCTAAATGTTTTAAAATTAGGGTGTTTGCAAAACTGAGTTTGGTTTTAAAATTCAAAGAATAATTTGATATGCAAATGAGTTATGTATATATAATTGATTTCAAAAAAATGATTTTGAAATATTGAGAAATTGTTTAAAAGACTCTAGAAGTTTAATTAAAAACGTTTATGAAATAAAATGGGTTTGATAGCTGATAGAATTTGAAATTTGTTAGAGTAAAATTCAACTTGAAAGGAGTTAAATAAAAGTAAGTGTGACAATAAAAGGAAGTGAATAAGAAGAGATTAGTAAATGGAATGTAAATAAGTTTGGAAAAACTTATAGAAGTTTAGATTTTGAATTGAATAGAGATTTAACCGAATTAAGTTAAATAAAAGATAATTTGAGGAAATGAATCTAAGTTGATTAAATGGAATGGCCATTAAAATAAAATTTATTAAGTGGGAAATAAATTATAAATAAACAAACTAATTTAATCTGTGAGTAAATGAAATTGAAACTGAATATTGGAATTTTATTTAAGGTGTGTGAAAGGAGAAAGTGAGTCAAGTTGGACTAAACAAAACAAAGGATTAAAAATAAAATTAGTAAGTAAACTAATTGAGTTAATTTGGCAAGAAAATGAAGTAAAATTAAATAGTGGAATGTGATCAGACTTGATTCATGTTAAATAAAATAGGGTTATTGATTTTGATTGGGAATAAATGGGTGAAAGGGAGGCAAAATAATTGAATTCAAATGAAGATGAAAATGAAAATTTGAATAAAAGTAAACTTATCGAGATTTGAAATTAATTAGTAAATTGAAGGTAAATTGAAATTCAAAAGGAATTGGAAATTTAAGTTAAATGGAAATGGATAAGAAAGTTTAAACAGTGAAGTGAAAAAAGTTATAAGAAGTATATAAAATATTATATTGAACTTAAGAAATGGATGGTAAAATTCTTAAGTTAAATTTGAAGGGGAAAAATATACCAAGTAAATATGTGAATGGAGATTTAATAAAGGTTTGTGAAATGATAAGTGTGGATAAATGAATAGAAATTAAAATAAATGTAAATAAATAGAGAATTGATATGGCTAATAATCAATTGAGATAAATACGTAGGATGTACGCTTATTATTTATTCACATAACAATTTGATCCAGATTTGGGCATAGAATTTCAAGATAGTTGTAGTGATCCGAGTTGGGATTTTTCACTCGATTTTTGACGGCGAACCCGAGATATGGATTTTTGATTGATTCTGGAAATTCTCTATCATAATTTATGACTATGCAAGTAGAATGACGGTTTTTGATCAAGAAACCAGATCTGAGTCCGCAATAGGAAGTTGAGCGGACGATACTAGTTCACAAGTGGAATTGTGTGATCGAGGAAGCGATTAGATTTGGTATTGCATACAGATGATATGCGTACATCGTATGGGCTTAAATGAAATAGATATTGAAACTTTTGTAAAGAAATGCATAAAATGATTTTTAATGTTGTAATTGGATATTATTGCTAAGCAGTATATAGGTATATAAAAGCAAGGGATAAATCGGTGTTTTTGGATTTCAAAAGATAAAATTTAATGGCCAAAAAAGGTATGTATTTAAATTGTCATATGAAATTTGATGGCTTTTTGATCTAGCCACTTAGCATTTTGTTTTCTTTTAAAACTTGGTGGCCCGAAAATGCGTTTTGTAGTCATACCGATGTAGCTGCGCAAAGAAGACGCTGGCAAATTTTTTTGGAAATTTAGAGAGTTAGAATTTTTTTTTTGATAATTTGAAATTTGATTTTAAGTTGTAATTTGAAATGGTTGAGTAAATAATATTGGTTGGAATTTATGGATGAGTTTAGGAAGTAAGTAAGAGTGATAATGTCTTCAACAAAAAGATTGTTTTGGGTGTTGTCAAAACTGTTTGGTTTTGGAAAGTTGTTAAAAACTATTGGATTGGGAAAATAGTTAACGGGTTCTGAATCATTCATCTTAAGCAGTAATTTCGGGGATGAAATTCTTTTAAGGGGGAAGGAATGTGACGACCCAAAATTTTGGACATTTGAAATTGGAATATTTAATTGGTTTTAAATATTCAGGTGTTGATATTTTTAACTTGAATTTCAAATATCAATATTTATTGGATGATTTAATTATTGAATTAAATAATTGGAAATTGGTTAAGATAGTGAATCTTGGTTTTTAAGCTGGCTAAAAATATTTCAAAGGCTTGTAAATTTTATATCTATAATACTAGAGATAATAGAAGTTTTAAATGTGAGTTTGAAAGTGGTTTTTTCAGTTTTAAAAATATATCGTTTAAAATGATATTTAAAATAGCCTTCTAGGACATGGTCTCGGACTTCGATGAAACAAGTTCCATTGGATCCATAATAATGTTGTATTATAGGATTTCAAATTTCGTATTGTTTGGAGTTGTCGTATGATCGTATGATAGTAAACGCGCTGAAATTTATATCGAAAATTCAATATAATAACTGGGTCCAAAAAGCTATCATCTCCATACGATCGAGTTAGGCCTCAAAACCTTTTCCATCGGGTTTGTAACAGGGTTATAACATTATAAACGCCTAGCAGCACGCCTCGATAGGAGGGAGAGATTTTAGGGTTCAATTTCGAGACAATTTGAATTTAATTTTAAAATATATATTTTATACTCTGGTCACCGTCAGCCGTTTCTTTTCCCATCGGTTCTTTTAACCACTGTAGACTAACCAACCTGCACACCACGTTCTCTTCAACATCGTGTCTTGCCCCTCTCCTCTCCCCTTTTTATCATGCAAACTTCCCCTCTTTTATTCAGTAAAAAAATCGAAGTCTGAAATCAAAGGAAAGTAAAATGAAGCCGACTCGAAATCAAACACTAGAAGTCAAAAAAGTACGAAGACCAGTTCAGATAATCTCTCGAATTCGCCTGCGTTTGAGCTCTGCTACCTTCATGGTTCGTGGCAACCATTTAGAGGTCGCGACGTTGCGAGCAGATCGTCGATGGAGGAGACTCAGGGCTCGATGGGTTATGGCTTGCATCTCGAACTGTCGGGGAGGACTTCACGAGCGTGTTGAGACTAAGAGTTCGTGGTCAATGGGAAGAGGGAGTAGGGGTTTACGATCGGCTAGTCGAGACTGCGTTGGAGTTGGGGTACGACATCGGTGGGTCGTGGTGGCATCGAGGTCGAGGGCTTAGCGTGGTGAGTCTGTGAAGGTATCTTTAGCTTTTTATTTAATTTTTATATTTATACATATGTACAGAAACTTTTTTACAGTAAATGGTATAAAGTAATTCTGGTTTCAAATTGATGTACACATACATACATATATGTGATATCCCAGAATTTTAAGCAATTTAAATATGATAATCTCCCTGATTTGATTAATTAAAATCGGTAAATTGTTATGTTAATCAATATAATGTGATGATTTTAATGATAGTATAAATAGATTTTTAAATGGAATAATTATTTTTACAAATTTAATTTGGTTATTTTATAAATAGATTTTAATAGACTTATTAATTTAAATAAGTATTGTTCAAATATATATATGTATATAAATTTATTTAAGTTAATTTTAAAATTAGAATTGTTATTTTCAAATTTAATAATGAGTTAGTTTAAATTAATATATATTTAAGTTGATTTTAAATTGGATTTTTAAATTTGAATTTGAATTTAATATTTGAATTTGATTTGAATTTAAAGGATATTTATTTTGAAATAATTTAGATATAAAAATATATGAATGAAGTTTTCATTCGGATATAATTTGTTTTATATTATTTTTCCATATGAAATTTATTTATATAAATTTAGAAAGTATTTATTTAAATAGTAAATAAATACAAAAGTTCTGTATTTTCATTTATAAATGAAATAAATACACTATGTATGATTTTATTTAAAATATGATAGGTTTTTATTTAATTTTCTTTTAAGGGTTTTATTTTTATAAATTTAGAAAAGGCATTTATTAAATTAGAAATGTATTAATTCATTAAGAATATTTGTATAAAGCTTTTTAAATCAATTTGAATATATATAATAATACATAAATACATGTGTTAGCTTTTAAATATACTTGATAACATGTGTTAAGAAATTAAGTAGAATGGAAGACAAGTGTCATCCCTTGTAGTTTATTTTTCTTAATTTTTATAAAATCATAAATTAGATTATATAAGCAAACATCTTTTATTTGTATTTTTCTTTCTAATCTCATTTCTAAACAAAGAAAACAAAGCATAACTCAGATCAAAACTAAAATTATGTAAAACATTTTCACAAACCAAAACAAAATCTGTACTTCATTTCTCATCTCAAAATCAAAATCCTGTACTTCATTTCTCAAATCAAATAGATCAAACCTGTAAATCACTTTCCAAAATCGTACAATGCATACATCTCTCAAGTTCAAAAACAGCCTCTGTAATCACTTCATTTCTCAATCAAAAGATCAAACCTGTAATCAATTTTCCAAATCAAAGACCCAAAGTCTGTAACTCATCTCATAAACAAGCCTGTCAACAATTCTCAAAGCAAACATGCAACAAGATATAAATCAAAGGCAACCTAGATTATCAAAAGAAATCAGTAGGAAATTGAGTTTCAACCTGCATCAGCATTTCAGTTTTAAAGCATTTCAGTAATTTTAAGGCAATTCTAGTTTTCAACTTCAACCCAGTTTTTCAAAGCTCTGAAATTCAAAAGGTTTCCTGTTTCAAAAATTCATCTCTCTGCAATTTTGTCAAAGGTGAGTAGACTTTCAAATTCAAAAACTTAAGTAACAAATATATGTTGAATGTGAATTACTGTGTAATGATTGCTTTGCGTATTTGTACATATGTGAGCCTGTGTGTATTTTAGTTGATTTTATCATCTTTGTGCTTGGTTTATGCCTCTGTACTGTATACTGTGAGCATGAAACATTTTAAATTTGATGCATATGTGAAATGTTTGAAGTAAACTCATAAAGTATGTTAGAAAATATATGTGCATGTTGTTTTAATTTGAATATATGAATGATTTTAAACCTGAGTACACATGTGATTCATTTGTGTATATCAGTGTTTCTATGTTCCTTTTTACAGAGTTTAAGTGACAATTAAAATTGAAAATCTTTTTATTTAATCACTATTAGGACTTGAATTTAAAACAAAATAGTTTAATTAAATCATAACCTATGTATCAAAAATAGATTCAAGAATTTTAAAGATTTGAATTATGCTAGAATATGTAAAATACAGCAATGATGATAAAATCATGTTAAATCAAATATTTTAATTTGTTGATTCAGGGTTATAACTTGAATCTATTTAGGAAATTATGATCTTTAAAACTAAAATCAAAATTTTTAGTAATGCATTAAGTATGCAATTTGGGTTTGACTGGAAATGGATGTTAGGGCCACCTCTGGAGATCAAGAAGAAGAGGGGTCTCAAATGTTCTTCTGGAGGTGGATGGCGTTATAGGGTTTTCGAAAAAAAATGCCAGAAGTTGTTCACAATCGTCGAGATGACGATGAGAAGGGGATTTATGATTTAACCCTAGTTTTTGTCAAGCTTGCAATTATGGGTGCTACGTCGTTTCTAAGGAATCGAGCTACTTGGGATTTGGAAGGTGGCTGCGTGGATGTTTTGTGGAGATGTGGATGGAATTTCAGGCGTTCAGTTGGTCGGAGACGTTGGGATCAAGGTGTTTTCTGGTGATGTTGATTTCCTGTTCTCATCTGCACTGCTCGATTCTGTTTTGAGGCCCGTGATTACATTTTGGTGATTTGGATCGGGTTTTCTACATTACAGCATGATAGGGGTTCTCGCTTCGTGTTTGGTGGCAAACGGGAGACTCTTACCCCTACATGTCCCCTGAGGTAGTATATGGCCCTAGGGGGTTGGTTGGGGGATGAGAGGCTGGCCGTAAAAGCAAACCCGAGGTACCAATGTAATCCACGACGGGCTAGGATGGTTGAAAAGCCTACCAGTCGAGAGTGGCCGCTGTCGATGGTTGAAAAGCCTACCAGTCGAGAGTGGCCACTGTCGATGGTTGAAAAGCCTAGACCGTTTCATTTGGTTTCAGAGCGTTAGGTTGAGCGAATACCTAGGCTCTGGAGTGGTGTCCATCTTGAGAGAGCGTATTTATAATATATATATATATATATATATATATATATATTTATATATTTCTATCTATTTGTTGGATTACCTGTTCAGGTTTTCTAATATGAGTTATAGAAGTAGGAAGTGTAGTGGTGTGTGTAGCATGACTACTAATGGAAGAAGTTTGAGCGTTGAGGTTAGAAGAGTATCCGCCGAGACCGTAGACCCAATACCGTCTCGAGTGAGCTTTGCAGCATGGTGTAAGGGTTTCTCCAATCTCTGAAGGTAACCTGTTAAGGCACGGAGTCCACCATTTGAATTTAAGTTTTATCGTGCTCGTGTGAGCGGATTTTCGAGAGTTTGGATCTGTTGGATGAGTAGAAGCGAGTGATGGTATCTTGGAAAATTTAGGAAGAAGCAGCTGCGTGGTGAGAGGCAGTGACTATGGAAGTTCCCAAAGATTTTTCTTTTGGGAGCAAGTTTGAGGAAGTATGTCTGCATCGGTGATGAGACTGAGTCCAGCAGGGTGTTGTGTTTGGTTTGGGGCCGAGTTTCTGAAGGAGATGTCTGCCCATCTCAAGGCTGTTTTTGATATTGGTTGATATAGTTTTGAGGATCGAGGAGCTTTGGATTAAGAAATCTTTGGCATCAGTGGCAACGGTGCAGCTTGTAGCGTTTGGTGTGCCTACAGGAAGATCTTTTGGCTTTGCAGTTTCCTAGAGAGGGAATTCAGAGCAGCAGAGTGGACCAGTTTCTTCGACGGATTGGTCAAGGATAAGCTAATCTGATTGGTAAAGAGGGAACATTATCTCTGGATATTGATTTGGATAGGGTCGCAAAAGTGACTTGCGAGTTTAAGTGATTCTCTTGGGTAATCTTTTGAATGGGTTTGAGGCATCTCTAGAGGATGTAGGAGTTATAGGGTTGTCTGAGATTTTCCGGATGTCTTCTGGGAAATCCGAGGTTTGTCTGCATTGGAGAGTGTTGTATCAACTTGGTTCATAGAGCTACCTATGATTCAGCTAGGTTGAAGGATGTCTCCTAGGATGGGGCTTTGGTGAAGCAGCTTAGGATTTCTTGATGCTTATGTGTTTTCTCTTTGTGGATATGAGAAACCTTATTTCTGGGATGTGTTGTCTAATCTGTGCTCGTGTTCATCGACGGCATTCTTATTTGCTCCAGATCAGAGTTGTGCAGCGGAAGCTTGGTGGTAGCTATTCTAGAGTGGAAGCAATCGAAAGTTGCAGTGTTTGGATTAGAGGGCTTCTACAAGAAGTTTTTCAGGATTTGAGGCCAGATTGGTGAGTGCACCTGTTTTGTTTTTTCTGAGTAGGAGAAGTAAGTGTGAAGTCTACTGTTGATTGTAAAGTGGAGTTTGCATTCTTGATTTTGGTAGTTCCTAAGAGGATCATTTTGTTGGATTGTCTTTGATCCAGTTTGTTTCAAGAAGCATCAGCGAAGGTTGAGCTAATCAAGGAAGGATGTAGGCACCCAGGATCTTCAGAAGGGTTTTGTGGATAAGAGACAATGGAATTTGAAATTTGAAATTGGAGATTTGCATTTTGGTTGAAGTTTTCTCTGGTAAGGGGAGGAATAAGAATGGATAAGACTGGAAAGCTAACTCATAAATATTTTGGATTTTTTTTTGTGTTTTTGTAAGGAATAAGTGTTTGGCTTATGAGGGTTGGATTTCCAGTTTGGAAGACTGGGATTCAAGGTATTTCACGTATCTCTGAGGGAGTACGTGTTTGGTTCATCATTAGTTTTGGAACCAACTATTGGAGGGATTTGGTTGTTGAGTAGGTCATGTTTATGGTCAGATCTTGTGTAGATGGTAGATCTAGATGAGTGGGAGCGTAGATGCTTAGCTATGTAGCTAGTTTGGATTTAGTAGAGCGAGTATTTCAGTATCTATATCTGGAAAACTCGGGATAGTTTAGAAGCTTATCAGGATTTGTGTCCGGATAGCTAGAAATGTTTTTTTTGAGCAAGACGGCTGTGTAGCGTGAAACTACACAGCCGGTTAATAGCATATATATAAAATAGTAAATATCTCGATCAATACGCTTGATCGCTAACGCTAATAGTAAGTATTGGCTACAACACAGATATCATAGAACAAAATGATGAAATAAACAACATCCACATAAAAAAACGGTACAAGTAAAGGTAGTGAACTAAAAGAAGCATGAAGCCACTAGCACTTAGCTACGATCTGGAGGGAACGCTAAGCAGCTGCCCTGAGATTCTACTGGAGATGAACTGCGCTGTGGAATGCAGAGTCTAAAGGGAGCCGACAAGCTACAACTTGTAAGAATGGTGAATAGGTGAGAAATTCGTCTGCAAATACCTTTGAAGTGAGACTTTGGTTTACCAAACACGTGTGCATTTCGTTCCTTCCATATACACCAACAGAAAATAGCAATAAAGACATCCAGAAAGGGATTCCGGGAATTGTACTGCCAGTGGTCAAAAGTAACAGGCGGTTCAGGGACAAATCCAAGGATATGGGCACTCGAAGCTGCCCAAATCGAGTATGAAAACTCGCAATCTCGAAAACAGGTGAGGAATATTTTCAATCTGACTGGAACAGAAGACACAAGCCGGATCAACTGGGATATGAAGACGGATAAGATGCTCTTTAGTGTTGATACGTTCGTGCACCAGGCACCACTGAAAGAATGCAATACGAGGTGGAATGGGGCATTTCCAGAGTCTGGGGAAGGAGAAGAAGCGGCCTGGATTGTTCAATAGGGAGTAACAAGAGACAACCGTGAAACCTTTCGCAGGCGCAGGCGCCCAAACAATGCGGTCCGGCAAGGTGGTTAGTTGAAGAGAATGAAGTAAGTTTGCTGCGGAGATTAGATCGGTAAAGGTGTCTGGGCTGAAAAGAGATGAAGGGCAGAGGGAGTTCGGACCAAGACTGGCACAGTCATTGTTCGTAATCAACGGGGTATCCGAGTGGGGGAAAAGGTTGTGTAGTGTTTTGGCGAGAGGAAGTTGATTATGCCATGTGTCAAGCCAAAAACACAGTTATTTCCATTACCAATGGTCACATGAAAAAGAGATTTTACTCGGGGAATGGTTTGTAGCACGCCCGACCAGAACGGAGAAGGCTTCTTGCGCGGCGGGCAATGGAGGATTAGATGGCTTTTTTACTGATAATGCAGTGAGTGAATCCAGTCTTTCCAGAGGAAATTATCAGGGGAGAGGATTCTCCAAAGCCATTTTGACAAGAGTGCGGTGTTAAAGGCTCTGAGATTGGTGATACCAAGGCCTCCCTGATTCTGATGTAAGCAGACTGTATCCCAGTTGACCAGCCTTTTGGCGCCTTCACCACTCCATAGGAAGGACCTTCTGACTCGATCCAAATGGTTGATGATCCAGGAGGGAAGTTTGTAGAAGGACATCCAGAACGAATGACTAATAGGACCAATTTGACGAGGACAAGGCGGCCAGCGGAGGAAAGGGAGTGGGCCTTCCAACCCATAAGTCTAGAGTCAATCTGGGAAATAAGTGGGGACCAGTCTGATCTAAGTAACTTGGAGGGTCGGAGGATGATGCCAAGATAGGAAAGCGGGAAATCTGAAAGGTTGCAGTTAAGCATCGATGATATGGGTGGGCCAAGGTGATTCGAGTTGCCCAACATGATGATCGAACTTTTTTTGTAGTTAATGGAAAGACCAGATACGTGCTCGAAGGGGTAAAGGGCCACCTTCAGGCAGTGAATATATTCCTCCTGGGGAGAGACGAAAAGAATTGTGTCATCTGCGAATTGCAAGTTGGAAACAGAAATTGGCGAGCTTGGGAGTGAAATGCCAGAGAAGAGACTATTGGATGTGGCCAGTTTGATCATTCTGTTAAAGACATCAGCAACAAGGACGAAGATAAGAGGCGAAAGAGGGTCCCCTTGTCTCAAACCCCATGCTGATTTGATATGGCTCCCTAATACTCCATTAATCGATACCGAAGAGAGGCTTGAGTTAAGGATGTGTCTGATCCAATTGCACCATCTCGGAGGAAAGCCTCTATGGTTCATAAGCTCGAGAATGAAGTCCCAGTTCACGGAGTCGAATGCTTTAGAAAAATAAAGTTTTAATAGAAAACTTGGGGTAGAAGTATGGTGACAGTAGGAAATGATTTCTTGAGTCGTAGCAATGTAGTCCATGATGTTCCTCCCAAGTTTAAAGGCTGACTGCTCAACTCCGACCAGGGAGGCGATAACTTGTTGAAGGCGGTTGGCGAGGACTTTGGAAATGATTTTGAAGGTTGTATTGAGAAGGCTATTGGGAAGGAAAGAGGGAAGGGAGTTAGCACCTGGGGCTTTAGGGATGAGGATGATGCTCGCATAATTCAATCTCGAGATAACTGAGGGGTCAGTTTGGAATTCTCTGCACAGATCTAAAATATCAAGTTTAACTGTATTCCAGAAGTGCCTGAAGAAGAGAGGACCAAAACCATCTGGACTGGGTGCTTTGTCAGTAGCCATATCATTCAAGGCAGCCCAGATCTCCTCTTCAGAGAATGGGTGATCAATGGGTATGTAGGTGGGGGATGGGTAAAGAGGGGCTAGAAATGTTTGATTGTGTGAAATGGTTGTTTGATTGTTAGTGTATGGTTGTTAAGTATGCTTGAATTATTTGAAATATAATAAAATCTTTGGGATTATCTTTTGTTTAAATTTCAGGGACCAAATTCTTTTAAGGGGGGAGGAATGTTAATCCCGGAATTTTAAGCAATTTAAATATGATAATCTCCCTGATTTAATTAATTAATACCGGTAAATTGATATTATAGTCAATATAATGTGATGATTTTTTTGATAGTATAAATAGATTTTTAAATGGAACAATCATTTTAACAAATTTAATTTGGTTATTTTATAAATAGATTTTAATAGACTTATCAATTTAAATTAGTATTGTTCAAAAGTATATGTATATAAATTTATTTAAATTAATTTTAAAAATAGAATTGTTATTTTCAAATTTAATAATGAGTTAGTTTAAATTAATATATATTTAAGTTAATTTTAAATTGAATTTTTAAATTTGAATTTAATATTTGAATTTAAATTTGAATTTAA
Organism: Allium cepa; assembly: GCA_030765085.1. Taxonomy (NCBI): domain Eukaryota; kingdom Viridiplantae; phylum Streptophyta; class Magnoliopsida; order Asparagales; family Amaryllidaceae; genus Allium; species Allium cepa. Next base: position 566,626,685 of record CM060928.1, on the reverse strand, counting down.
AGGATAATTATTTTGAAATAGTTTAGATATAAAAATATATGAATGAATTTTTCATTTGGTTATAATTTGTTTTATATTATTTTTCCTTAAGAAATTTATTTATATAAATTTAGATAGTATTTATTTAAATAGTAAATAAATACAAAAGTTCTATTTTTAGATTTATAAATGAATTAAATACACTATTTATGATTTTATTTAAAATATGATTGGTTTTTATTTAATTCTTTTAAAGCTTTTATTTTTATAAATTTAGAAAAGGCATTTATTAAATTTGAAATGTATTAATTCATTAAGAAATTTTTATAAATCTTTTTAAATCAATTTAAAAATATATAATAATACATAAATACGTATGTTAGCTTTTAAATATACTTGATAACATGTGTTAAGAAGTTAAGTAGAATGGAAGACAAGTGTCATCCCTTGTAGCTTATTTTTCTTAATTTTTAAAAAATCATAAATTAGATTATATAAGCAAGCATCTTTTATTTCTATTTTTCTTTCTAATCTCATTTCTAAACAAAGAAAATAAAGCATAACTCAGATCAAAACTGAAAATCTATAAAACACTTTCACAAATCAAAACAAAATCTGTACTTCACTTCTCATCTCAAAATCAAAAACTTGTACTTCATTTCTCAAATCAATTAGATCAAACCTGTAAACCACTTTCCAAAATCAAACAATGCATACATCTCTCAAGTTCAAAAATAGTCTCTGTAATCACTTCATTTCTCAATCAAAAGATCAAAACTGTAAACTATTTTCCAAATCAACGACCCAAAGTCTGTAACTCATCTAAAAGCAAACCTGTCAACAATTTTCAAAGCAAACATGTAACAAGATATAGATCAAAGGCAACTTGGATTATCAAAAGAAATCAGCAGCAAATAGAGTTTCAGCCTGCATCAGCATTTCAATTTTAAAGCATTTCGGTAATTTTAAGGAAATTCAAGTTTCAACTTCAACCCAATTTTTCAAAGCTTTGAAATTCAAAAGGTTTCCTGTTTCAAAAATTCATCTCTCTGTAATTTTATCAAAGGTGAGTAAACTTTTAAATTTAAAAACTTAAGTAAAAAATATATGTTGCATGTGAATTACTGTGTGATGATTGCTTTGCATATCTGTACATATGTGAGCTTGTGTGTATTTCAGTTGATTTTCTCATCTCTGTGCTTAGTTTATGCCTCTGTACTGTATACTGTGAGCATGAAACATTTTGAATTTGATGCATATGAAAAATGATGTAAACTCATGAAGTATGTTAGAAAATATGTGTGCATGTTGTTTTAATTTGAATATATGAATGATTTTAAACCTGAGTACATATGTGATTCATTTGTGTATATCAGTGTTTCTTTGTTCCTTGTTACAGAGTTTAAGTGACAATTAAAATTCAAAATCTTTTTTATTTAATCACTGTTAGGACCTAAATTGAAATAAAATAGTTTGGTTAAATCATAACCTAAGTATCAAAAATAGATTCAAGAATTTTAAAGTTTGAACTATGCTAGAATATGTAAAATACATCAGTGATGCTAACAACATGTTAAATCAAATATTTTAATTTGTTGATTCAGGGTTATAACTTGAATCTATTTAGGAAATTATGATTTTTAAAACTAAAATCAAAATTTTTTAGTAGTGCATTAAGTATGCAATTTGGGTTTAACTGGAAATGGATGTTGGGGCCACCTCTGACGATCAAGAATAAGAGGGGTCTCGAATTTTCTTCTACAGATGGATGGCGTTATAGGGTGTTCGAGAAAAATGCCAGAAGTTGTTCACGATCGTCGAGACGACGATGAGAAGGGTATTTAAGATTTAACCCTAGTTTTTGTCAAGCTTGCAATTATGGGTGTTGCGTCGTTTCTAAGGCATCGAGCTGCTTGGGATTTGGAAGGTGGCAGCGTGAATGTTTCATGGAGATGTGGACGGAATTTCAGGCATTCAGGTGGTCGGAGACATTGGCATCAAGGGGTTTTCTGGTGATGTTGATTTCCTGTTCTCATCTGCACTACTCGATTCTTATTTGAGGCTCGTGATTACATTTTGGTGATTGGGATGGATTGCTACGATGATGTTGGATATGCAGAAAGGATCATCAGTGGTCGGACGGGTCGCTGGCGATGGTGCATGTGCACGAGGTGAATTCGAGTCTGTTGTTTTGGGTTATGGTTTGGGTTGGATTTTGCTCGAAGTAATTATCGGGGGTTTGGGGATGTAGCTCGAGTTTGTACTCAAGTAGCTATGTGTATGTTTAGCCTTCAGATTTTAAACTTAAAATTAATTTATGTTTTTTCTTGAAATGGAATAGAAGGGGAACTCGGGTTAGACCCGAGTGGACTTGGGGTTATACCCAAAGTAAGTGTTAAGAAAATTTTAAAAAGGATTTTAAAACTTGGTTTTGAAATTTAAAAATGAAATTAGTCTAAACATTATTATAGAAATTACTTATATATAATAGTGTTTCTTTAGCTTTGTTTAAGAAGTTTTGAAACTTTATTTAATTTAAAATTTTGTTAAATAAAGTTAAAGTTATTTTTAAAACTTAAGTAGAAATTAAATTTTAAAGATTTTATAAAGCAAGTATTAATTGAAACTAGATTTAAAACAATTACTTGATATTTTTTAACGCATTTAAAGGAAATCGTGATTTGTAACTTTTAATTATCAAGTTGAACGAGTATTTTAAACTTAATTAATGAATTAATTAAGTAAAATTATATTTTTAAATAAAACCTTTTTAATGATAATTAAGGCATAAATAAGATAAGGTTTTATCTTAAGATAATTATGGTTTTAATGATTTGAGATTAGTTAAGTTAATTTAGAAAATTTAAGTATAATTGATTAACTTAATTAATTAAGTATAAAGGGTTAATTAAAGTAATTAATTAAGTATAATTAATTATTTTAATTAACTATTGATTAAGGATTTAATTAATTTATAATTAAGGGTTATAATTAATTAATTAAAGGTTAATTAATTGTAAGTAAGGATTATTAATTAAGTAATTAAAGTTTAATTAATTTGTAATTAGAAATTAACTAATCAAGTGATTAGAGGTTAATTAATTAGTAATTAAGGAATACTTAATTAAGTTTTATTCGTTAATAATTAAGTTTTATTAATTAATAATTAAGTTTTATTAATTAATAATTAAGAGATAATTAATCTATAATTAAAGATTAATTATTGGTTAATTAACTGTTAATTAAGGGTTTATTAACTAGTAATTAAGAAGTACTTAATTTGTCATTAAGTTATATTAATTAATAATTAAGGTTTATTAATTAATGGTTAAGGAATTAACTAATTTGTAATTAAAGTTTTAATTAATTTTTTGAAGGGTAATTAAGGGATGAATTACCCAATTATAATTAATTTGTTAATTAATTAAAGATAACCTCTTGGTGATTAATTAAGTACAAATACTTAATGAGATTAATAAACGTAATTACTTAGTGAAGTAATTAATGTATAATTACTGGGTGTGATTAATTAAGGGGAATTACTTAATGAGAAGTAATTAAAGGATAATTACTTAGTAAAAGTAATTAAGGATTAATTACTTAGTGTAATTAACTAAAGGATTAATAATTAATTAAAGAGTTAATTAATTAAGTAAGTAATTATAGAAGAGTAATTATTGTTTATGATTAATTGAGATTGATTAATGGATGTAACTAATTAAAGAATAATTAATGTAATTAATTAAGGATCAACGTAATTAATTAATGTAATTAAATATTGATTAATGAGAGTAATTAAAAGTTAATTACTGTAATGGTTAAGGATAATTAATTTATGGAATTAACTAAAGGATAAATACTTTATGTACTTGAAGAATAATTAATCAAGGTGATTAATTAAGATGGATATTTGAAGGATGGTTAATTAAGTAAAAGGTTTGTAATTAATTAATGGTTGATTAAGCAAAGTTAAGTGATTAATTCTTAAGTAATTGATTTAGTTTAAGTTAATTAAATTAATTATAATAGGGATCAATAATTGTTGCTTATGGATGATTGTTTGAATAGAATATCTGAATTGTTTGATATATATTAGATGATATGCTGTGATATTCTACGATATGATATTTGATATATCATTGATAAATGTGTGATATTTATCTGTGTTATGCTGTGTGAATTCAAGTATTGAATTGAATTGAATTATTTTAACTTTAAAACAACTTGGACCTAAAAAAGATGGCGTTTTGGATTTCGATGAGACCGGGATCGAGTTTCCAGATTTAGATATCCGAAAACCACATCGATCCAAATTAATGTTAGGTCGTGAATCTTAAGTAAAGGTGAAGATTCAGAGTGTAAGGGTTATTGTCGTTAACTCTGAGGGTGATTGCAAAATAAGTGTAACGAGATAATGCATTCGGTTTCGTTTGAATCTAGAACGAACTTGTATGGATTGAATGCTTTTAGAACATTGTCAGGTGGACGATGAGCATTCTAAGAGATGTGTTCTCTAAAGGTAATCGTAGCCTCAAGCCTCATCAACCGGGAATGGCTAAAACAGGGTAGGTGCAGCAAGGATAAGTGGGTAGCACCTAAGTAGGATGAGATTTTCCCCTGTCTAGAGGTCCCTTTTATTTGGCTGTATGGGCAGTTGTTGAGCTCCAACTGCCGGGGTTGTCTTTTTTGGGACTATCCAATAAGGGATGGTTCTGGCCTTGTGTTGCAGAGGATTGGGAGTAATTCTCGGTACTTTGGTCTAGGCCACGTACTGTGACGGGCGGTACCCCAGTAGCCCTGCCATTGATGGAAACCCATTCTTCCTACGTTCCCTTACGGTTTTGATTGTATTACCCACTTTTATGGCTAGTAGTTGGAATTTAATGAATGTAACAATTTCGGCTATTTTATGTTTATTTGAAAACCCTAGACCTTATTATAATATCACTGGATTTCCTATCAAATGTTTTGGTTAGCGTAAGGTAAAAACTTACCCATGTTTATGAGTGGGGAGTCTTACGTGATACCTTTTGTTTTCAAAGGCTTTTAAAAGTTAAGCAACTTTAACCGTTTACTTACACCAGACCCATGTCTAACCCGGAGTTTATTTCTGTTTTTATTAAACTCTTGGGTACTCAAATTTTTATAAGTAGCCAAGGGGTCCAGGTTAGCTTTAGCGAATTCTGGAGGGGATATGGAGCAGGAGGCTTCAGCGTTATAGATATATAATGGTTCCGCTGTTGATATTCTGATGTTGTTTTCATTCTTTCTTCTCTATCTTTCTCTTTTCTATCCCTTTCTTTCTTAAAAATGATGCATCTTATTATGGAGAATAAGGCGGGTCGTATCAATATATATATATATATATATATATATATACAGGTTAGAGAAATTATTAATTAACAGTAAAGGAAATTAATGTAAAGCTAGATTCTTTTTGAAATCTATAACTTATTTTTACAAGTATACATGTAGCTTCAAAAGAAAGATAAATATACATACATACATACATACATACATACATACATACATACATATATATATATATATATATTAATTTACTAGTTTATTTTAAAATAATGGATGTAGTGAAAAAAAGTTCAACCAACTTGTTTAAATTATTTTAGTTACTAAAAGATTTTAAAGGGAAGTTAGCTATAAAATTAATTATTTGTTAAAATTAAATCTATTAAACGGTGAGTAATTGTTTGATTAATTCAAATAGTAATAAATCGTGAATTGTTTATACAAGGTCTAAAATCATGAAGAAAACAAGTCAAGATTGAAGTGGATTGCAATCAAAAGTAAAGGTGAGTTAATCTCACTCTTTTGGATTATCATTAAATTTAAATAGTTAAAAATTTAAATTATTGGATTGTTTGCTTGAGTTGATGATTTATTATTAGTCTGGATGTGTATATTATATATAGTATATATATTTGAGTGATTGATATTCCCGCATTATATAGCGGATGAGACCCTATGCTCCCCGCATAATAGCGGATAACCCTTTATACGACGATACCCCCCTCGAAGTGGGATTGGTATTTTTATATTATGCTAACATCTGTGGATGCAGGAAAAATAGGTTGGCAGGATCCAACCAGATTCCTCAAAACATTGAATTCGTTTTTATAATCTGTGATATGAATCATTGATTATCTGTGATAGATTATTGATTACATTGGAATTTGAAATATTAGATGCTATGGTTTGGTTGATTATATTTGGGTATATCGAGTTATCAAAAATATAAAGATTGGATTGCCAAACCAAAAACATCAAAGACCGAAAGACTGAAGAAGATTTCCAAATGATACCAAATCAAAGACTTCAAAGGCTATTGAATCTATACCTATTATTTGATTATCTGTAAACCCAACATTAGACTGCCTGTGTGGAAAATTATGGGCACGCAGAGTTTAGGAAGGGAACAATAAACTCTGGGTCAGTCATGCGACTGTTATGAGCAAACAAAACCAGTTTTGAATAAAAAAACAACAAAAGAATTTAAGATTGAAATCTGCAATGCTTTTTGAAAAATGAAACTACCATAAGGCCTCCCAGCACACATACCATGCAATCGCACACTTGGGGGATGTTTCTCCTTATGATAGTCAAACATGCTTGATACGCAAAATTCTTTTGATATTATTAAGTGCATAGTGGAAAACATTTCAAAAGTATAATATTAATCTTAGCCATCATACGTACCATTATAGTATGCTTACTATAGCTACCATGTTAGATGGCAGGTTCTATAACTAAAACCGTACAAGGCGCCTATTGGTGATTAGATTTCCAACAAATGGTCAGGCTATGGAACTTCCTATTGCCACATAGGTATGCCTCTGGAGGGATGCTCTGAGAACTTACCCAGCTCTCTGCCAACACAAGGCCGGTTTACCCCCGCCTGGGAGTAACACCTACAAGTATGCCATCCCTGGTCGTTTGCGACCTTTATCCGAGGATCCTCAACGATAAAGCAACAACCACAAAGTAATAAATTCATAGTGTGCACATGAGTTAAGTATTTGGGATCCACACCATGATACCACCCTTTTTCAGAAGAAGTGGACATACCCTAGGGGCGCGACCCCTGATAACCTTGCCGCATCTTTTCTGTTTCGACCATTTCCGGGTTGTGAGGTCTTGATGCAGTATTGTCCACAAAGCTACGCCTTTTACAAAAGCCATGCTTTTATCAACAAATGATCAGCAGCACTTCGTATGCCACATTACCAAATAAGGAATGTATCACTAGTAACCATCAACTACATAACCTCTGAGCTCATACGTCTTAGAGAAGGGTGTTAAGCTAAGCAAATAAATTCTCCGCCTCCAAACAGAAATGTATTTGATAGAAACCAGCTTTACATCTCAACGTGTAATGTCAGATACACATCCATACAAGTCCGTCCCGAGTTCTAACAGAGCCAAAGGCACTTCACAAAGAAGCCCTTACAAGCTGGGTATTCACAATCCTGATCGGACTTCCCATCACATATGGAGATCTCTATAACGTTGCTACTCAATGCAGAGTCATTCGACGGGTAATCCTTTCGCTCTCGAAAATACCCAGTCTTCACCACCGGTCTTCAAATCCTATCCATAACGTCGTATCATTATTCGGAATGGGTTATCTAGCTAAACTGAATAATGATCACAATATTCAAAATCATATGGATATATGAATCTCAGTTAAGTCACAAGTTATTATCCAAAACCTTTCTTTAAATGGTTCAAACAAATTACCATTTCCAAATCTTTAAAAAAAAGATTTACTTCACAAAGTTCACCAATCTTTCACAAAGATTATTTCATAGCTTTCAAAACTATTCAGAATTCAAATCTTTTATACAGAAGATACACCTTTAAGATCCGCTTATTTTGGAAACAAAGTTCACCAATATTCATTAATAGCTTTCAAAACAATTTTCATTCAAACTTGAAATCTTTTCAACACTAATTGGAAATCCTTTCTTTATATGGAAGCTATTATTATTTGAAAACAAATAGTTTTCATTTTGGAAAAACCCGATACATTTGTGCAAGTTAAAGTCCTTGGTTAAATTCAAATTCCCAAAACAATACTTTTAAAATGGTTTAAACCCGTATAAACACATTTATAACTTGTATAACCTTTTTAAACCATAATTTCCAAAAATGGAATTCAATTTCAAATCTTAATTTTAAATTCAAATCAAACTATTTAAATTTCGAAACTTTATCAAGTTATTCAAAATAACTTTTATCCTCAAAACCCCTTTTCAAAAGCTTTTCACATTTAACTCAATTCCATTTCCAAAACCATTTAGATTCAATATTCAACTTTAAAACTATTTCAAAAATCTGTGGCTTAACCAATTTCCTCGTGCAGTCCGTATTTGTGTGTGTATAGTGTAGTCCAAGGGTTTCACACAATAGTGCAACATTATTAATCATCACAGATTCAAGCACAAAAATATCGATAAGAGGTATATCCCTATAACGATTATCTTCCATTCATAGATTCACTGGTAAATAGTACAAATTTATCACAGAGAAATAAATTTCATTCATCACAGCTTGAATTAAAACAATTCATTCACAAAGCATTACACAACAGAGATATCAAACAATTCAAAGCCTTTCATATAATTCAAACATCCATAAGTAGGATTAATTATTCATCCGATTAATTTAAATCAGATTAATTACTTATAAATAAACTACTAATTTTAGTTAATTAATATTAATTAATTACAAATCTTAATCATTAATTAATTAATCTTTAATCATTTATTAATTAACCTTAAAAATAAATTAATCAACTTTTAATTATTAATTAATCAACCTTTGATTAATAAATTAATCAACCTTTAATCATTAAATAATTAACCTTTAATTATTCAATTATGCTTTAAATTAATTACCCTTAATTTATTAATTAATAAACTAATTAACCCTTAATTAATTACCCTTTTAATTAATTATCCTTAATTAATTATAATAAGTAATTATCCCTAATTATTTAATTAATTTTAACCATAAATTAATTACTTTAACTAAGTAATTATCTTTAAGTAATTAATTACCTCTAATTACTTATATTAATTAATCTTCTAATTAATTAATTAATTATTCTTACATATGAAATTAATTAACCTTAATCAATATTTGATTAAGTAATTATCCTTAAAATTTTCTTACATTAAATAATTACCTTTAATAACTTAAATCAAGTAATTAATCTTTTTATCACTTAAGACTTTAATCAAATCAAATGATAATACCTTCATCTTGAATTAATTGCTTTAAATATCAAAGGTTATTTTTTAAATATATTAAAACCACTTTTTTTAAACCTAATAAATTTTAAAATAATTTATATTTAAAACCTTTAATTAATACAAAAATAAACACGAATTGTATAAAAGAATTTGTTTACAAAATCCGTTAACATTTAATTTAAACTTTATAAAACTTGTTTAAGGTTTTAAACTTAAAAACCATTTTATACACAAACACTCAAACTTGGGAAAATCTTAAGTTTTCCCAGGCAAATCTTCGGCTCCACCCAATCTTCATCTTCTTCGAGTTATTCTCGCGAGAAACTCGAGCACGAACCCGAGCGTATTATCATGTTCCACAACCCATAAACCAACCAGATACGTACAATCATGCATGCACGTGTTCCGAAGATCGAAGCTACTCTGATCGTCGCCACGATTACCAACACATCATCGACGACACCCTCAGGCATCACGAACACCCAGAAACCATCATCTCGTTGGCAATCGAAATTGATTATACCCAGCTCCATCTGAAACCAACCCCAGTCATCGAAAAACACCCTGTGTCGTCTCCCTTGACCGTCGTAGACCCTGCAACCATGTATAGAGATTCGTCAGAACCTCAACTTCTTGTTTCCCCAGGTCCGATGGCCTTAAATTCAATATCAACGCTGTAGTAATCACCTAAACTCAACCAACCCAACATTTGAATCGAACCCTAGTTTGACATCCATAGTTTGACATCCATCCGCGACCACGTTCATCTATAAATGTTTCCACTATTTTTCCATGGATCCCCTACTCACCAGCTAGCTCTGACAGAAAGCCTAACCCACAAAATGTCGCCGATCGATGGAATTTACACAAAACCCATTTTCTATTCAACTATGTATTCCTCGATCGATACAACATGAAAAATTTAAAATTTAAAATTTTCCAAAACGAACAAGATGATGTAAACGAATCTGGAATTTATGAAGTTCGAATTTTAGACATTCTTACAATCTTACTGTATTTTCTAAATTTCAAAAAATATTCTAACTAATTTTATTTGAAAATATTTTTACAATTTAAATCTTGATTATATAAGTATGTTTTGTTTAGATCCCATGACCTAACAATAATCAAAGAAAGATAGTTTGATTTTTGAAATGATTTTGAAAACTAAATCAAGAACAGAAGCTCAATCTCCTGGTTTCTAGACATGCATAGGCAAATATAACAAATATACACACAGATTTGCATGCACATTTACATTCATTCAAACAACTTCAAATATAATATGAGTTAAGGGTTTGCTCACCTGTGTTGTTTTAAATAGAGGACTTGAATCTGTTTTGAACTAGAATGCTATGAATTTATACTTGATGTTTGATTCTTGTTCCCAGACTTGTAAATTGATTTGCAACTTAATTTCTTGAATTCTGAAGCTTGTTCCTGTTTTGCTTTGAAGCCTGGCTTAATTTCCATACTTGATCTTTACTTGATTACTGGCTCAGTTGCTTGATGCTTTGTATTGATATTTTCCAAGCTTTGAAAATTTGGTTACAGGTTTTGTTTTGACACTGAGATGATTTTGTTTCTTTTCTTTGTTTTCTGGTTTGATGAAAGATTTACAGGCTTTTGATTTGAATGGGAAATGTATTACAGGTTGTCTTCTTGAGTTTGTATAATGAAGATAGAAAAAGAAGAAGAGAGGAAATGATATACAAGTTTATATAGAATTAATTGTGATTTATTAAAAATTAAAGAAAATCAAAATCAAAATTGTGACACTTATAATTAAAATCTATTTTAAAGTAACACATGTGATATGTATGTTAGGATTTAACTACAAATGTTAATACATGGCCTCATTATTTTACAAATGTCTTAGATAATGTATTTTTATAGTTTAAACCTTTACTTTAATCAATTTATAGATTTATTTTTTAAATATTTACATATACAATTTTAATTTATATTTATGAATCATGATTTTTATAAATATTCATCTCATGTGCGTTTTATGTTAAAACCCTTCTATCTTATTTTTATTTGCAAAAGATATTACATTCTAAAACTTTATCATATTTTCCTATTTAAATAAATACATTTTCTTTATTAATCATTCCTATAATTTTTAAAGGAAAATGGTTTTTAAAATTTAATTACATATGGACCAATATATTAGAATTTTTATTCTTAATTAGCCTTTGAAGAATTTGTTATATTAAATTCAAAATATCATTTTAAAATCAAAATGAATATTTAATATAATTAGTAAGGAATTCTTATTAACTTAAAAATAAAATTTTAAATCCAATTTATTTCCAATATATTTATTATTTAGTTTTCAAATTCAAATTTCTATTAAAAATCAATATATATATATATATAAACGATTAATATTTTATTTTATTTTGGAAAAACTCAATTTAATTCACAATTTAATTTTCAAAAATTAAATTAACTATAAATTGAACTTGGCTAAAATCTGGGAATGTTACATGTTTTTAAAGCAGATTTTTAAATGTAAGTTAAGAGTTTAAAGTTGTTTTAAAATAATGTTTTTGTGAATTTATTATCTAAGTTGGTTAAAATTTTAAAGGTAAATATTTATTAAGTTAGTTATAGTAGTAATTATTTTAAAGGTTAAATTGGTATTATGATTTAAAAGATAACTATTAAATATTTATATTTTATAAAGTAGTTTTATTTTAAAGGCAGTTTGGCTAAAGTTTTTATTTGAAAAATTAGTATAGAATTTTATAACTTTTATTTTCAAATTTGTTTTAGCTTAAGTTTACATTTGAAATTATTATAAAATTTCATAATAGTATTTTTAATAAAATATTTTGAGTAGTTTTTATTTTTAATGTCTTAGGTATATATTTTTGGATAAAGTGATTTAAATTATTTTAAAATCCAAAGTATTAAGGCTTGGTGAATTTCAGTGGAAATTAAACGATCGGGTGGAAATTTATTTCGCGAGAGAAAAAGTGATTTGAAACCATTTTAAAGGGATGAAGTGTAGAAAAATATCCTGCGAAGATATTTTGAAATAAATAATTTGATAAATTATTAAGGCTTGATGGATGTTTGTGGATGTTATTTGACAATTAAATAACCGACTAGCAACATTGGCCAATGCGATGATCGTTTCGAAGAGACCGGGATCATGATTAATTTCCCGAAACCCACTTCGATCTGGTTTGAACGTTTACGTGAGGAAGACAAGGGCTTGTAGTCGAAGATGGAGCAGTGAGGTGCAAGGGCTAATCGCTACCAGTCCTAAGGGTGATTCCAAAATGGATGTAGTAGGAGTAGTGCCTTCGGTTCCATTCGGACAGAGAACGGACTTGTATGGACGAATGCTATCAGAACATCATCAAGGGGACGTTGAGCATTCTAAGTGTATGTGTGCTAAAAAGGTAACGCATAGCCTTGAGCCTCATCAACCGGGAATGGCTAAAAAGGGGAGGTGCAGCAAGGCCAAGTGGCTAGCAAACAATTAGGGTAAGGTCGTCCCTGTCTATATACCTCTTTTATTCGGCTGTTTGGGCAGTTCCGAATCCCAACCGTAGGGTAATCTTATTCGGACTATCCGGTAAGGGGTAGCTCCGGTCTGTGTTATAGAGGATTAGAGGGGATCCTTGGTACTCTGATCTATACCTGGTATTGTGACAGGCGGTACCCAGTAGCCTTGCCATTATGTGGAATCCAATCTCCAATAAGCACCGGTAGGGTTTTGATTGTGCCTAAATATTGCTGAAACGTGCGATGCAAGCATTTCAGCTAGATTCTATTTTACTTTCTATATACACTATTATAATATTAGATGGATTTGATAAAAAAATTTGGTTATCGTAAGGTAAAAACCCGACATGTTTATCTGTGGCGTGGTCTTACAAGATACCTTTGATTTCAAAGGATTTTTGAAAACTTTAATAATTCAATTGAGTGTGTTTTCTCACTCTGGTTTTTCAAACTGACTCAGGTGTTATTTCACTATAATGCTCAGATCAGACCGAGTATTATAAAATACATGGTAGGATTCTATGGAGCTTAGGAGACGAGCTAGATGGCGAGACCTATCATACGTACTTGATGTATAATCCGCTGTGCAGTATAAGCTGTATATTCAGCTTTGTGTGGACAAGTTATGATAATTGTCCAGTGTTGTGTTTTTGTTTGATGTTGTACTCTAATGATGTAGTGTATAAAACAGTTATAGTTCTTTTGTATAAAATATGTCATTTATCTATTATATATTATTCCCCTGCGATTGTGAGATTCTGATGTTGTTTTCCTTTTCTTGTTCTACATCTTTTCTTCTTGTACCCAAATGGTTCATATTTCCGTCCACTTTGAGTTGATATGATGGAGAATATTGACGACTCAAAGGGGTGTAGATTTGAGCGTCGTTACACCGTATAACAGTAATTCGCAATTTCATGCTACAAAAAGTTAAGCCCATTTAAATGATGGATTCAGAATTAAAATTCTTTGGAACAAGATTTCTCTAAACTCTTATAACTATAATTTTCAATCAAAAGAAAACGATCCAGATTTCATTTAGTAGATTTGAAATATGAGCAAATTAAGTTTTTAAAATAATAAATGTTTGTACACTTGATCTATGTTGTTAGAAATGTCAAGTGAAATAAATTGAATAATAGAAAGGGAATGCCATCTGAAATATGAATGTGAACTTAAGAAACTATACGGGTAATAAATAAATTTATATTTTGAAGACTGTTTATGATACAAAGGTAAATTACAAAGAATAGTTGAAATTGAATTGTAAGTAGAATTAACCTAAGTGAAGTCAAATGGATTAAGTAGGTGAGTTAAATAAAATAAAATTTGTTTTGAAAGTTTTATTTGGAACAAATGTTAATAAATTGAAACAAATCAATCTAACGTAAATACCTTGAATTGAAATCAACAAAATGTGAATACAATGAATATTTATTGAATGAATAAAATGGATTAAAACCAAATATGTTGAATATTAATCAATTTAAAAACTAATGATTTAATTGTTGTATGTGGTACTACGTATTTGAATCTATCCTTTCTTTCTGTTGCTTCTATTCTCATATCTCGTTTCTTTTCAGGGAAGAAAATTTTTGAGTAGGGGAGAGTGCAATGACTCGTAAATTTTAACAAATTTAATAATGTAATTAACTAAATTTTTCTTGAAATTAAATAATAAAATTTCGTAATGAAATTTGATATTTGGAATACGTCTATTGAAGCATAGCTTTGGAAATTCGGAAAGCGAAGTGATAATTCTTTAAAGTGGATATTTCTAATTCTTTAAAATTATTGAATAAATCCTACAAATATAGTAAAATGTTTTTAAAAGGATTTAAGTTATAAAATTAATTTCTAAACGATAGAAAAGTCATTATGATTAAATACGCTTTAAAGCTTTATTCGTAGCACTTTTTCACCAATTTTAATAAATTTTGAACTATGGATTTAAAATTAACAACTGCTTTCCAAATCTTTTAAAAATGTTTTCAAATGAACAATGAAGTGTTTTAATATAGATGTGGAGGTCGTATAGTTTATATGAAAGATATTAAATAAGTGATTTTAAGAAAGGCTGGTGTAAATAAAGTTATTTAATCTTGGCTCTAAAAGCTGATGAGTGGAGTGCATTTTTCAATTTATGAGATCCGAATGTAGGGTTCTTAAAAAAATGAGATTTTTAGGAGCAACCCGTGCCCTGGCTCACTTGGCCTCTTTTTTGGGTGAGGGACTGATAAGGTCGAAATCTCAAAAATGGGACAACTATAAAAAATTCAAAATTTATAAATTTAATTTGATAAAACTTGGATGGTATGGAGATACTTTTCCTACACTTGGTATTAAATTCACCGGAGAAAACTCGTACTAATAATATGAATTTAAGCGATAATTTCTCCATTATTCAATAGATAACACTTGTTGAATATGGGAATTGATAGTGAGTAAAATTAGTATAATTTCCATGGATCCCTTTTTACTCAATGATTTTTTCCAATATGACCTAGAAGAAACGATTTGGTATTTCCACATTTAAAAGAGAGGTTAAATGATTCCGTATGTACCAGAAAAGAAAATTTTGAAATTTACATATCTTTGTAGGATATTTTTGATAAAAGGAATGAATTAATGAAATAATAATCACTTACATACCTGACATCTTTTTATCGACAATTGGTTTGGAGAAGTTGGAATTGCACTAGCTACCCAAAAACTACTTTGAACTAATATAAGCGTTCGAAAGTGAAGACATATTGAAGACAACAATTTTGAAGGCAGGAGATCTTCATTTTAGAAGGTTTGCTTGTTGATAATCAATGGTTGCTACTAGAATACAGTAAATAGCAGTGGTCCCTTCAGTTTAAAATTCTTTAAAATGCAAGGGTTGTTCGCTACTAATATCAGGGGTTGTTCCCGACAGGATTTGGTAGGAGAGTGCCTTCCGTTTGTCATTTTCTTGGAAAACTGGTATGGATGAATGTTTTACATTGCATTTCAAATACCAAATACATTGATCTCTACAAATATACAATTTTTTTTGGTGGTGTAGGAGGTAACTCTCTTACACTTAACACCCATCTTTGAGACGTACGAGCTCAAAGGTTGTATATTTATTGAAATCAAAAGTGTTTTGTCAGAAATAGCAATGTGGCATTCAAAGTAGAACTTGTTATGAGAAAGGCAATGTGTGGCTTTGTAGAATTTGAGCATAATCTCACTTATGAGCCTCACATCGCAAAGAAGATACGGGTAATGATGTACTATGACCTATATTTTGGGCTATCGGTTTTTTGTGTATGAAGGTGACCAGTGGAATCTAGGCCTCAAGGCATTTATGCCTTATGGATAGCTATTGAAGGCTTGACAAAGAACGAGTATAGTCATCGAATAATATGCTATTCCATAGTAGTGTATCCAACATAGTTTGGAGGCTTGCTTGTGAAAGGTAAATAGCCACTGAGGTGCTAGTTGTTTATGCATGGATTTCGAAGGAAATGGACACTAGTTCCTTATCATGTGGGAAACCCAATTCCATTAAGTGCTTTTGGACTTGATTATAGAACCTACTTTGTAGGGTCTAGTATGTTGGAATTTAATAATGTAATGATTTCAACTAGTTTACATATATTTACTTGGAAAGAATTTTCAAAGCAATGTCTATAGAAATAATATCAATCGTTTTAAGTACGAAATGTTTTGGTTATCATAAGGTAAAAAATACCCGTTTGTGTTTATGTGTGGCGTGGTCTTATGAGATACACTTCTTTTTCAAAATGGATTTTTTTTGACAATAAAGTCAATCTCCAACCCTTTTACATATATTTATAAATCATATGTTACGTCAGTTTATAATGCCTGATTCGGGTATTTCTAGTACTTGAGTTAGATCGAAGTATTTTCAAATTAGTTGAGGACTCTTGGAGCATCAAGAGCAGAGCTGGAGATCTTCATCCACGTACAGACGTATTCTATTTTTCCATTGCATCTGTATTGTTGTTTTTCAGCAATTTTAAGGACATAGATTTATTACTGTCCAGGCTGAATCTAAATTAAACTCTGACATGGTATTTAATTTTTTGCTATAAAGATTATATATTGAAATAATATATATTATCCCGTTCATGTGAGATTCTGTTTGGTCTTTATTTTCTTTTTCCCTCAACAATCGATTTTTCCAGCACTTGAATTTGCGACATGTGAATAACGAGGATGTATTAGCGTCCATTTTCATGGGTTCAAAATCCGGCAGTTACATTTAGTATCAGAGTTTAGGTTGAGTGAATCTAAGCTTCAGTGGGGTAAAACTCATTACAGATAGGGTTAGCTATACCCTAGAATGAGTGACTCGCTAATGACAAAGTTTGCAACACCCTAGACTAAGTTTGAGTGTATTATATGTGAGCACATATTTATTAATGCTATATATAAAAGATTTTTGTTTTTGGAAAATTGTAAATGAAATAATCTTTCCTCAGATTATATTTTGACTTTAAAGGAATATCTTTCAAATGATATAGTTATTTGTGTAGTGTTAGCTATTATGGAAATGATAATATTAAAGAATTATCATTGACTTATTTGTTACTTGATTTAGAAGTTTAAGCTCAAACACCTCGTGAAGTTAGTTTTTAACAACTTGATCATATGGTATTCAATAAATAATGTTTAAGTTAAAAGAAATTTTTTCATTTAAACGATTTCTTTGGTAGGAGGATAATTTATCAATTTAATAAAATATGTTGGAAGTGGGTTTTTTCAGAAAATATTATGATATGGTCATAGAAAAGAAATTATTTACATATTGATTTTTAAAACATTTGGTAAAAATGTTTTTTATTGAATTATTTTTGTGGAAAAGATATTTAACTTTTGGAAATGATTATCTTTATAAAAGAGTTTGAATCATAGTTAAGATTTTATGAAATGTTTTCATAAAAAGTTTTGAACGTTAATAAGAGTGTATGCCATACGGAGATCATTTCGTCACACGATTTTGATCAAAGATTCGGGTGTGCAACTTGGAGGTGTTTAAACAAGTCCGGAAAAGGCTTTATCACTCAATTTTTGACAGCAAACATTGATGAGGGTTTGTGTTTGGATACTTATGTTTTCTGTCATGGTTGAGAGCTATGCAAGGAAAGCTAAAAGTTCTAATTGAAATGCCTAATCGGAGTACGCATTAGAGGATTAAAGAATCAATAATAATTCACAAGTAAAGTTGTCCGTTCGAATAGTTAATCAAATTGGATGATCTGTATACATCATAGGAATGTAAGTTTAAAAATAAATACTTTGAGCAAATAACATTGGGTTTTGTTCTGGTGTAACTTGTGTGACGAAGTTATTTTAAGTTAGAAAGTCTGTAATGACCTACAAATTTATCACTTTGATAAGATATATTTATTTTTAAAATACTCAAATATAAGTTTTTTTTTAACATAGATTATGATATTGTAAATAATAAGTAATAATGGTAGTCTTCTTTTGAATAAGTATTTACAAAAATATATACTTTCAAAAAATAGTGATAAAATGACTCAAAACCTTTTATTGTAACTAGCTCTATAATTGTCAAACGTTGCGTATGAAGCTGAATAAACACACTTACTTTTGTAATTGAACAAGAATATGAAATAAAAATGTTGAGTTTATTTTTGGAAAATAAAATTTATTTATGTCATCATCAGCGATGTCATCATATTTAATAATTTATTTATGATTTTAAATTGATATTTAATGATTTAATAATTATTTTAATTATTTTATTAATTTTTTTAAATGATAATAATTTATTTTAAATAGTTATAAACTGATAATAAATTATTTATAATAGTTTTAAAAAGATATATATTTGAATTAAAAAATTTAAGAAAATGGATATCGCTTTATCAACATATAACATTTTTTGTAAACAGTTGTTTAATTTTAATTTATATGGCTTCATAATTCAAATGAGATCATTTAAATTATTAATAATGATAATAAATTGGTTTTCAAATTTATTTTACAATTATATGTACTTAATTAATATGTGAAAGTATGATCGGGAATCAATTTCCTAATTTTCAACGATTTAATGAATGGAAGTTGTTCAAAGTAGGTGCAACGTTGTTTATTCTCTTGTGCACATACATATACATATATATAATATACATGTAACACTCACACATGAACATATATAAACATACAAATATAAATGCACACACACATATTTAGATATACATGAAAATGTCTATGATATTTTGCATCTCCTTAGTACTTAAGCATCCCAAATTCAACACTTTCACCCTAAGTATATGCACTTGACAATATCACATAAGGGGTTCACATTAGCTGAAAAATGGCGAGGTAAGGGAGAAGTAAGCTGGTGATGATATGGTGATGTATAGGTGTGAAAATATGAAACGACCCACCATTCATTCCATAGAAAGACGCATGATTATTAAGAAAGAAAGGGATAGAAAAGAGAAAAGATAGAAAGAAAGAACAAAATAACATCAGAATCTCACAGCGGAATGAATAAATTATATTTATCACTTAAGTATTACATAATATACAACATCTATCAGAGTTACATAGCTTATACAGCACATACTAGACAGTTATAAACACCTACCTAGTCATTACAACTCATGATACAACACAGAAATACCAACACAGCGAAACACTATATATCTACAAATGCTGAAGCCTCCTGCTCCATATCTCCTCTAGAATTCGTCAAATCTAACCTGAATCCCATGGCTACTCGTAAAAATTTGAGTACCCAAGAGTTTAATAAAACAAAAAAAAACACTTAGGTCATACATGGGTCTGGTATGAGTAAATGGGTTAAAGTTGCTTAACTTTGAAAAATCCTTTGGAAAGAAAGGTATCTAGTAAGACTTCCCACACATAAACATGGAAAATTTTTTACCTTACGATAACCAAAACATTTGATAGGAAATCCAGTGATATTATAATGGTGTCTAGGGTTTTCAAGTAAAATAGAATATAGCCAAAATTGTTACATTTATTAAATTCCAGCATACATAGGTATACAAACAAACTCGAAGGGAACTTATTGGAGAATGGATTCCATACAATGGCAGGGCTACTGGGGTACTGCCCATCACAGTATGTGGCTTAGATCACCATACCGAGGATCCACTCTAAATCCCCTACAACACAAGGCCGGAACCATCCTTCACTGGATAGTCCCGAACAAGATAACCCCGCAGTTGTTTGCAACCAACTGCCCACACGGCCGAATAAAAAGGGACCTCTAGACAGGGTAAGATCTTGTCCTACTTGAGTGCGACTCACTTTGCCTTGCTACACCTCCCCTATTTTAGCCATTCTCGGTTGATGAGGCTTGAGGCCACAATTACCTTTATAGAACACATCTATCTTAGAATGCTCATCGTCCACCTGACGATGTTCTGAAAACATTCAATCCATACAAGTTCGTTCCAGGTTCGAACAAAACCGAAGGCACTATCTCGTTGCACTCATTTTGGAATCACCCTCAGAGTTAACGACAATAGCCCTTACACTCTGAATCTTTATCTCGATCATCACTTGAGATTCACGACCTATCGTTTAATTTGGTTCGATGTGGTTTCTAGATATCCAAATCTGAAAATCGGATCCCGGTCTCATCGAAATCCAAAACGCCATCTTTTAAGTCCAAGTTGTTTTAAGTTAAAATAATTTAATACATTATCTATATTCACATAGATAGATAATTCACATTATCACAAATAGATAATCCGTATCATCACAATTCAACCAAAGCATCTCATATCACAGATCAACACATATCTCATATTAGAGATATCAAACAGTCCAAGGCATTCAATAACATTCAGCCATCCACAAGCAAAGATTAATTAATCACACTATCTCTAATTAATTTAAAACAAATTAAATTAATTACTTCCATTAGTATAAATCCTGCCTACTTAACCATTAATTAGTTACAAACCAATTAATTAATCATTCTCTAATTATCCATCTTAATTAGTTAATCATCCTTGATTAATTGTTCTTTACTTACATTAAGTAAGTAGCCTTAATTAATTGCACAAATTAATTAACCTTAAACATTTACAGTAATTAACCTTTAATTACTCTCATTAATTAATTAACTATAATTAATTACATTAATCCTTAATTAATTAGATTAATTAATTGCTCTATAAACATTTCATTGATTAATTATCCTTAATTAATCACATCTTAATTACTTTCATTAGTTATATTAATAAATGATCCTCTAATTACCTTTTTAATTAATTATTCTGCTAATTAATCACATTAAATAATTAATCTTTAATTAATTACATTCATTAATCACATTTAGTAATTAACTATCCTTAATTACTTACATTACTTAATTAATTTCAAAATCAATTTTATTAATTAATTCTTAAATTAATTACACTAAGTAATTAATTCTTAATTACTTCGACTAAGTATATATCCTTCTTATTAATCACACAAAGCAATTAAACCCAAAACTACTTCCGTTCTTCAATTAATTACATCCAGTAATTACCCATTAATTACTTCACTAAGTAATTACACTTTATAAATCACATTAAATAATTATACTTAATCGATTCCATAAATGATTATCCTTAATTAATTTATCTAATTAATTATATTAAATTAATCACATTAATTAATCATTTCATAATCCCTAGTTAATGATCTTTCTTTTAATTATACTCATTTACCATCCTTTAATTACTTCCTTAAGTAATTATGCTTTAATTAACCATTATGAATTACAAATTAATTAATTCTTAAATACTAATTAATTAATCTCTAATTACTTAACTAATTAATGATTAATTGTAATTTAATTAATCTTTAATTACTTGATTAATAAATTTCTAATCATTAATTAATAATCTTAACTTATTTAATTAATGATCCTAGATTACAAATTAATTAACTTACAACCCTTAATTAATTATTTAATAATCCTTAATCATTAATTAATTAAATTAATTAATTATTACTTGAATTTCCTTATTAATTTAATAAATCTCAAATCATTAAATCTTAATTAGCTTTAAGATAAAGTATTATCCTTATTAATGACTTAATTATCATAAATCATATTTAAAACATTTAATTAAATTATTTAATTTATATTTAAAATAACAAAATCAAGTTAATTTTTTTTAAACATTTACTTTAACATTTAAATCTTTTAAAACTTGTTTAAAACATTTTACTTGGAAAACAAATTTATTTTCAAATATCCTTAAATCTTTAAACTTTCTTAAAACATCTTTTTTAAACTAGTTATTTTAATAACTTTAAAAACTTGAGTTCTTAGCTTTAAAAACCTAGTTCAAAAATTCTTTTAAACTTTAAACTTGGTTAAATTTTTATTATAAACTTGCATTAGTTTATAACTTTTCAAACTAATTATCTTAACAAACTCAAAACCTGAGCCAACATCATCACTCCCCAGTACAAACCCCGGGCCAAACACGAGCACTCGCGAATCCTGCTACTTTGAGTCGCACAGCAATTCGCACGAGCCCAACACTGAGAATCTCACCATCATCCCAAAACTCAGACTTCACTAGAAGCTAACATGCACGCATACACGTGCACGTCATTCTAGTCAACCCCGACCCCTCGCCGACACTGCCCACCTATCGATGATCATCTTGTCGACTTACCCAGCCTCCAATTCCGACGAATTCGAGAGGGAGACGAATTCGAACCAAGCGATCGACTCCAGGAACCCAAAGGATCGATGAACAACCACCAATACCAACGCCTTCGATCACCGATTCCAACGCCGACCAACACAAAGCCGTATCTCTCTCCAATAAACCTATACCCCCTATCGCGATCAGCTACGGCACCCTCTCGACGGCGTAATAACCATGGAAACTTCGATGAACCCAAATTGTCGATAAACCCTAAATCGCCACTCTATGGCCACCTCTACCATTAGAAAAATTCCTACCCAATTTTCCTGAGTTTCCCTACTCCTCATCCTCCTCCAGCCTGAATCACGATCGTTACTTTGCCGCCGATCGACGACAATCAGCCAAGAACTGAAAATCAAACATCACAGCATATCAACACAATCTCTACACTAAATATTTTGATTTGCCTCCCTAAATTCTTCTTATGCCATGACGAATAATATTCTAAAATCAAAAATTTAAATTAACATGATAGATCGTTAATTTATTTTCAGATCAACTCTGTATTTTATATTTTTAAAAATATTTACTAAATATAAAATCTTGGAAACATTTTTAAAATTTATATTACTATGTTATAAACCTTTCTCCTTTAAAGATCTTGGTCTAAATCCAATTCGTTTGGAAGATATAATTTTTTTTATATGAACCGGGAGCCTGTTACTCGAACAGTGAAAATATATGTATACACAGTACAAATATACACATACAAACATGCATTCACTTCCAACATTCTTGAAAACAATTTATAATATATTAACACAAGATTTCATCATATAAATCAAAGTTAAAACTAGGTCAAAAGCTTTTAAAACAATTGTTTACTCACTGGAAAACTAGAACAGAGGAGCAGTTTATATATATACACACACACACAAAGATATATTCACATATAAATAAAGCAATTCATATATATCCAGATAAAATCAATCATGTAAAAAACTTCTTCATATACGATCATCACATGCGATAAAGCTAACAACCATATCACTATTTTTAAAAGTTTAATTTACTCACCAGTTTGGAAGGCAGAGCTTGAAACAGAAGCTTGAAAACCGGAATTGATAAAAATGCTCGAACTTGCTTGAAACCTAAACTTGATTTTTGAAATTACTTTGACGTTGAGATGATCTTGCATTTAAAATGGAATTGAAGTTGCTTGCTGTTGAAATATAGTTGATTTGCTTTTTTTTTTTTAAATCTCAGGTTGAAGAAATGTACAGGCTTGGGCTTTGATTTTAAAAATGAATTTGCAGGTTATTGATTTTGATAAGTTTTTGGTTTGAGAAGTGTTTGAGTTACAGATTTGTTTTGAGAAATTTTTACAGGCTGAGGTTTCTCTTTGTTTTGAATTGAAGAGGACAGAAAAAGAAATGAAGGTAAGAAAGCATGTTTTTATAAAGGCTAAAATGATTTATTAAAAATTAAAATTAAAGGTGACACTTGTTTAAAACATAACATTTGTCATTTGCATTGT
Source organism: Allium cepa (assembly GCA_030765085.1). Classification (NCBI taxonomy): domain Eukaryota; kingdom Viridiplantae; phylum Streptophyta; class Magnoliopsida; order Asparagales; family Amaryllidaceae; genus Allium; species Allium cepa. The sequence continues at coordinate 566,602,716 of CM060928.1, read as the reverse complement.
TAATTAGCCTACACATGTTACTATTATGACTTAATGTATTAACATTTGTCATTACATAATTTTTCTTTATTTTAAATGTTAATAAAAAGGCTTTTATACTTAATTTACTAATTAATAAATACTTATATACACAAAATTCCTTTAAGAAAATGTTATAAAACAAATTATACACAAATAAAATCTTATACCTATTTTTTTAAATCCAAAATAATTATCCATTAAATTTCAAATTTAAATCCAAATTCAAATTGAAATTGAATTTAAAAAACCTATTTAAAGTCAATTCAAATATAATTAAACAAACACAAATTCAAGTTGAAAATAATTATTAAAATTTATTTATCTATATTTAAAACAACACATTATTAATATTGTTTGAAAATAACAATCTTGTCAATTTTAAATAATTTATAACAGAGATTATCACATTATTTATAAATTACTTATATTACGTAATGAATTAATGTATCATATTTATCAAGCAATATTTAAAAATAAAAAAAAACAAACTGTTTTGTTAATCTTATTTAAATTTAAACTTAAGCTAAAATATATTTTAAACAATTAAACATTTACCTTAAGTATTTTAAAACTATATTGTTAACTATTTAAATAACCTTTGAAAAGTTTTATATTAAATTTAATCATAATTTCCAAATTACCAAAATAAATATATGTTAAAATTTGAAAACGTGTTTCATTTTTAAACTTAAACCAAAGCTTTTCTATTTACAATATATACAAATATATATATACACACACACATTATAAGTAGAAAACATTTTATTAGCTTTTAAAAGACTAAAATTTACCAATTAAATATTTATTTGCTTTTAAAAGAAAAAACTTGCCAATTTAAATTAAAATTATAAAAGAAAATTATAAAATCAATTCAAATATTAATATAGATTATTAAATTGATATTGCCCAAAATTCTGGGTCATCACAAAATATCTAAATATTTTCATATATTCCTTTGGCTATAAATACCACATCTTTTCCATCTTTTTCATTCTATCGTAACTTCTTCAAAACTGAATCAAGTGGAGAAATTTGATTTTTCAAACCATGTAAAATTCTAATGGTTACAACTTTTACGTGTACCACTTCTTTTCATCTTGAGGTTAGCTATGTCCAATTCTCATTTCTTTGTAGCGCATTTTCGGACCCAGATTTCAAGTCCGACAATGCCTCTTCTTCTTTTGATCATATCTCCCTCAAAAAAAATTGGAATCAAGTGTTGATTTTTTTCAAATGGTAGAAAAAATAATTTAGAAGAACTTTCCAGCTGATAACTTTTCAAAATTCTTTGAGTAACATGCCTACAAATCATTTAAAAGATGACCCATTTTCGGGTTTGATTATTTTGAATTATCTCTTCTTCTATTGATCATATCTCCCTCATAACAAATTGAAATTGAGTAATTCTTTTTTTTAATTCAAGTGGAGAGAATTTTAAATAACTTTCCTTTTAACAACATTTCCAAATTTTGAGAGAAACATGCTCAAAAGCTAATAGAAAACAATTTATTTTCGGGTCTAGTTTTGTGAATTCAAGGTCGAAGCTCCACCGCTTCTCATCTATACTTTCGGCCACCACCTCCATTACTGTTGGCCGTGCTTTCCACCATCTCCCAAGCAAAGCCATAAGCATTAAGGGTGAAGGAAGTTTCGGGCCAAGAGCAACTAGGCCGGGGGGAGTTCTTTATGTGGTGTATTAGTGAAGTGTTGATTTGATTAAATATTGGTAGGAAGTTTGGTTTGCAATGATGAGTACACTAAATTATTTTTAAGTATTTGAAACTTAAAATGATTATATGCAAATTTATTTAGTTAATTAATAAACTGGATTGAATAATTGGTTGATAACTTGGTTAAGTAACTAACCATAGTTAATTAATAGAAAATAAATCATAATAAGAAAAGATTAAGTAAGTAACCATAGTTAATTAATAGAATAAATCAATATTGATAATCCTCTTTGAGAATTTGAATATAAAAAAGGTTGAAATAAACATTATAATAATATAATATCATAATATGGAATATAAATGAATATGAATTATAAAGGTGTTATGGGATGATTAAACTCTTAAAAATGGTTTTAAATGGTACATAATTTTTTATAAAAAATTATAAAACTAAATTTGGTGAAGTTATGAAAATTTAGTCAAAAATAGGCGCGTTGTGTAACGGTAATACTCAATTTCATGCCATAGAAAGTTAAATCCATTTATACGATGGTTTGGAGTCAGAATTCTTTGACATTAGAATTTTTTGAACGCTTATATCTTTAGTTTTCGAACAACAGGTAAAGATCAAGATTTCGTTTAGCAGATTTTGAAATATGAGCAAATCAAGTATTAGAAATAATTGTGCTTTTGCAATTCGTAAACCGAAGCGATAAATTCTTTAAAATGGATATTTTTAAAAATGTGGAATATATCCTATAGATACTTAAAATGTTTTAAATCGGGATTTAAGTTATAAAATGAATTTCTAAATCATACAAAATTCCTTTTGATTAAATAAGCTTTAAAGCATTATTCGTAGCACTTTTTGCAGTAGTTTTTAATAACTTTTGAAATATGGATTTAAATTTAACAACTCATTTCCAAGTCTTTCACATATATTTTCAAATGCATAATTAATTTTTTTAATAATGATTTGGTGTTTTTATAGTTTATTTAAAAGAGTTCAAATAAATAATTTGAAGTAAAGTTGTTACAAAAAAGTGATTTAATCTTGGCTCCAAAACTGATGAGTAGACCCGATTTTTCTATTCATGCGGTCCGGATGTTGAGTGCTTAAATTAAGGAGGTGTTCAGGAGCAACCAATATTTTGGCTGACCTAGTCCCTTTCCTGGGTGAGGGATAGATAAGGTCGAAATATTGGAATCGAGACATGTATAAAAGATTCAAATTTTATAAATTTAATTTGATACAACTTGTATTGTATAGAGATAATCTTCTTATACTTGGTGTTAAATTCCGAGGAAGGAAGTCGTAGTAACCGTATGAATTTAAAATGTGATTTCATCATTATTTGATGGATAAGACATGTTGAATATGGAAAGTAATATTGAGTAAAATTAATATAAATTCCATGGATCCCTTCTTACTCGATGATATTTTCCAATAAAACTTAGGAGAAATGATTTTTTATTTCTAAAGTTAAAAAAGAGGTTTAATTGTTCCGTATATACTGGAAAAGAAATGTTTGTGAGTTATATATCTTTAAAGGATATTTTTGATATAAGGAATGTTTAATCAAATAATAATCACCTATACACCTGACGTCTTTTTATTGATAATCGTTTCAGAGAAATCGGAATTGGACTTGCTATTCGAGAACCACTTCGAACCAATATATGCGGTCGAAAGTGAAGACATGCTGAAGACAATGATCTTGAAGACAGGAGATCTTAATTTCAAAAGGACTTCTTGCTTATAATCTCTGGTTAAGTCCTAGAATAAAATAAATAGCAGTGGTACCTTTGTTCTGAAAATGTTCAAAATGTAAGGACTGTTCACTACTAATCCTTGGGGTTGTTCCCAATAAGATGTAGTAGAAAAGTGCCTACGGTTTGTCCTTTTACTAAAGAACTTGTATGGATGAGTGTCTAACATTACATTTTTAAGATCAAGTATATTGATCTCTACAAATGTACATCTGTTTGATGGTGTAGGAGGTAACTCTCTTACACTAAGCACCCTTCTCTGAGATGTATGAGCTCAGAGGTTGCACATTAATGGAAATCAATAGTGTACTGATAGAAATGATGTGGGATTTAAAGTGGTACCTGTTATGGGAAATGCAAAGCATGGCTTTATAGAAGTTGAGCATAGCCTCATGTACGAGCCTCACGCTTTGATGATGATATAGGAGATGATGTGGTTTGATCCATATTTCAGGCTATTGGTTTTATGGGTATGGTGGTGACCAGTGGAATCTGGGCCTTAAAGCAATTATTCCTTATGGATATGTATTGGAGGCTTGACGGAGAAAGATTATAGCCACCGAGTAATACGCCGTTCCATAGTTGTGTATCAAACATTGTACGAAGGCTAACTGGAGATAAGTGAAGAGTCATTGAGGTGCTAGTTGTTTATGCATGGATTTTGAAAGAAATGGCTACTAGTTCCCTATCATGTTGGAAACCCTATTTCAGTAAGTGATTTCGACTTGATTGTAGAACCTACTTTGTCGGCCTGGTATGCTGGAATTTAATAATATAACAATTTTAGCTAGTCTATATATATTTACATGGAAGGCGTTTTCAAGGCAATGTCAATAGAGATAATATCAATTATTTTAAGCATAAAATGTTTTATTTATCATAAGGTAAAATAAAACATCGACGTTTATGTGCGGTGTGGTCATATGAGATACTCTTCTTTTTCAAAAAGTGCTTTGTTGGACAGCTAAGTCAATCTATAACACTTTCATATGTATATTTATAAATCATATCTCACGTTGTTTTTTCAATCCTGATCTAGGCATTTTAATATTCCGATCAGATCCGAGTAGTTTTTGGAATACCTAAAGACTATTGGAGTTTCTAGAGTAGAGCCAGAGATCTTCATCAATGTATGGACGTATTCTATTTTTCCGCTGCATTTGTTTTATTGATTTTCAACAATTGTAAGGATAGATATTTATAACTGTCATGGTTAAATCTAGGATAGACTTTGAGATGGCATTTAATTTTCCGCTGCATAGATTATATATGAAAATAATATATGTTATTCCATGCGTGTGAGATTCTATTCTGTCTTTATTTTCTTTTTCCCCTAATAAACAGTTTTTTCGACACTTGAATTTGTGGCACATGAATACCAAGGATGTGTTAGTGCCGATTTTCAAGCGTCGAAAATCCAGGTCGTTACAGGACATATATATTTTATCTTACTTATGTTTATAAAATATAAAATGCATTATAATAAATCTAAAATAGAAGTGCATAACGGTTGCACTTTCAAAAAACTGTATATGCAAAGAACAGAAAAAAGTGCAGATACACTATAGTTGATAAGGTTGTAGTACCAAGTTGTTGGAATTGAATGTCGCCAATATATACGAATATTGCACTGAATATTGAACACAATAGAGAATATAAAAGATCACACTTTCATCTTTATACTACTTCGGACATCTTCATCCTACATCCAGCCATCGAAGTTCTTTTTCGAATTTCACCAACAACCCAAGATTTACTGCGTTCGATTGAATAACCAAACAAGACTTCAGCACCGACTCCCCAGGGACTCTATAGCAGGACTTCACTAACTGCCCGAAGACTCCATAACAAGTTCTTAATACCAATTGTTTGAAGACTTCACAATAGGACTTCACAACCAACTGCAACTTCTTGAATATTTCACAATAGGACTTCAATTGCTTGAAGTTCCCACAATAGAACTTAGCCCTTTTTTGTAATAGCCCATCATTATTGAAATTCCAATTTAACACAACTCTTGGTGTATAAACCCCCAAAATCAATAATGAAGTCTCATTAGGTTAAGACAAAAGAGACAAAATAAGATAATATAATCTATCTCTTTTTGAACTCACATCAAAAGGTAACAACATATGAAAATAACCGACATCACTTCATTTCAAATTCATAGATTCAAAGTATATACATAGTCAAATATAGTCAAATACTGTCCAAAACTAAATACGAATACACACATGAAATCGGTATTAATTTCAGATGATTATTTATGCACAAATCTATATACATAACTAATGCCTTCATGATCTACATCGTCCGGTGTCACTCAATACAATACACTAGCCTAATGATCAAACAAAAAGATGAAGAATAAGAAGAGGATCAGACTATAGTCTTGTGCGTGATGTACGTCTAATTTACTATATACTCTAGTCATTTCCAAAAAATACCAAGATAACCATAGTAAACAATCATACATTATTCGTGTTTCACCTACAGCAAACAAATAAGTCAAATAGTACAATAACATGTCGCTAACTCAGTGAAATAAGATCTAAATTCAATATATTTACAATGACCGATGATATGGTCAAACCTATATACAAAGACAAGTCCACCTTGCTGTATTAAAACATGGTTGAACCATCAATTGGACGCAATTCCATATACGGCTTACAGACCCATTCCCATACAACAACGTGCACCCACTACTAGAAAATTACCATTTATCTACTTCATACCATTGGCGTCGCACTAATGACAGTACCTAAGGAGTCAGTGTGGCATCCGTAAGACCTTGGAAAACTATTCCCTATGCAAAATTATCATGGTCTTGCCAATGCCTATATATTGTCTTCAATGCAGCAGCATAACAACATCACTTCTCTCCATAATCTGCCATCTGACGCTCCTTTTTCTCATTTGCAACTGACTTATTTACAAAAAAAAACATCATACCCTATGGCCATGCCTTGGCCATGCCTCCCCCCCACGAAAGTGCCTCTACTTTCGCCTCAGCCAACCTCCATCCACCTTCGCCTCCCCCTCGACTGTACCCTCCCCTATAGGCCTCATCCACAAGATTCCCCTTCGGCTATCCTCCACCAACCTCCCCTTCGGCCAATCCCCACCGTCCCAATTGCCAAATCCCACTAGGCCCCATCTCCCTATGTCACTTCTCCATCAAATCACATTTGCAAGCATCCTTAGGCTATCACATGCAGCAGCCACAACTAAATGCACCCCGCAAGCAATCGCCGCAAGCAAGCACCCCGCCTCCATCGGTATGATTAAATGATCCCATTCATTTTTTTTCAATGTTATGGTTTGATATAGAATCATTTTTATAAATTTGTTTACATAGTATATATACAAAATATTTGATCTAGTGTATATTTCTTAAATGTGGAAAGTAGTCTATAAGTTTACTATATCCATGTAGACTAGTACATTTCTTAGACCTATATACTAAACATTCCAAGTATATGCCATATCTGCATTTATGGTGAGTGGAAATTGCTTTTCATGGGCTAATTAAAGACCCATTTAAGGCATATAGATTCAAGTCCATTAGAAAGTGTATCCATTAACAACTTATAAATACATCATGTGACACCCACCCCGAGACCCACGTTAAAAAAGAGTATTACTGGATAATACTGTCTGCTAATGCAGAGAATAGGGTTGAATAGGAGTGAGTATCTTTAGCTTTGTTTTAAATATCTATTGAATACGTCGATAATGCCACATATTTTTTTCTCTATCTCAAGTGGATCAACATATCCAATAAATACTTAATACAAGGCCATAGGTGGCTATATGATCTATCAGAACAAAATACAATAACTCGAATGCAAAACACATCACGGAATAGTAGATCATCACATGTATATACATATACAGATACATCACAGAGTATACAAAATGATACATGTCAAGTGGTATAGCAACCACAATATACAGGTGAGTCAAAAGAATATACATATCAGAGTAGCAACCAAAAAGGACTACACAAAAAGCTATGACAAAAAAGCTACCAAAATAGTTCATGTGGAAGCGTGATGTGCTAAGTCCAAATGTACATAACCTGAAACACCTCGGTCTGACCCGAGTATAAAATACAGGGGTCAATTTAGCTAGCTAAATTAGTTTACAAGGATAAGCGACAATAAGAGCATAAGGATAAATCGATAATATTCCTAAGTGAGAAGGGACAATTTAAAGTGTATATTTACTTCGTGTAATGAAGGGTATCACTACACAACATATAATCTCAAAAGTGATCGTACAACCCATAAAACGCTAAAAGTAGTGAGCCTCATATCATCGGCATTCATAATACATCAAATATGGTTAGGGGGAAAAAACTAAACCTGCCAAATCGGTAGCCAAAAATATGCATAAAGAGATCCCATCTTAAACAGGCCATAAGGTAAATATATCTCCAAAGAGGAGAATAAGATCTCAAGTAAACGCCAAAAGACAAATCTCAATAACGCTTATGTAAGTAATACAAATCTCAAAAAATAAACTCCCAAGAGTTCAAATTCTCGAAACATAATCGCCACACATGTATAACAAATGGTTCAAAGGACCAATTCCGGAAAGGGACGATACACTAGAAAATAATCAAAGAAATCATCTCAAAAGTTTAGCACGTGCATGTGGCCGAAGCCTTGCCGAGTATTGTTATCTCAAAAAGGTACCTCACCCGAAGGAAAAACGTCGCAATGAAAAATACGCCGCAATGGAAAATATGTCGCAATGGAAAATACGCCGCAATGGAAAATTCCGCAATGGCAAACGTCTCGAAGACAATTATGCCGCAATGGCAAACACCGCAATGGAAATGACCCGAAGGTCCAGTACTGGCATGCTGCAATGGCAAATGTGCCACAAACTCTTGGATAGGAACCCGAACAGTGTTAACATGTGTACCATAACACACGTTCGCACTATACGGTTTACTAACCGCTAGTAAATTTCACACTCAAACCAGTAAAAAGTTTACCTCATCTCATTGGCAAACTCGACTCGAAGGTCAAAACGATCAAACAGACAAGTCGTCAAATCGATCAAACGGACAAGTTAACAATTAACAGATATGATAAAAACACGTATCCCATACCATGTGTTTTACCAAACCATTTAATTCTCCTTCTTATTCACTCAAAATGTGCAAAAACGAGTAATTTATATATAAAATAATTTACTTTGGAAAGCAAGCTTTGAAAACTAATTCTCGAAATCAATTTAAAAACCATATTTGAAAATTTCCCTTATCATAGAGTATAAATTGATTTTACATTTGAAAATAATTTGAAAATATCATATAACGATTATTTTGAAATGCCCATGAATTTTCAAAATTTATTTCAAAATTGTTTAGAAAAATCCGTGCTCAAAATCAAAGAAATCACTCAAACCCGTCATTCAAATTCAATTCAAATTCAAGTCAAATTTAAATTTTAGATTCATCAAAAATTGGCTAGCCTATCGATAGGCATCATAGCCCTTAAAACATTTTCGAAATATCATAAAAACATAAAGTAAAAGTCAAAAGCCGGATGGAAAAGAACATAAAAATGCATAGGAAAAATAATACCCAAGTCCGAAATCATTTTTGGGTTCACCTTTCAAATATGAAACAGTGGCCAAACGACTTCTGATTGAACTAAAAATTGGTATGCTCATAGCAGAAAACTTCAGCTTTCAAGCAAAAAATGAATCAATGAATTTTGACTGAAAATGGAAAAGTTACGCTGTCTCAAACATGGATTTAGGCCATGTTTGCAACAGTTCAAAAACCAAAATGTGCCCAGGCCTGAAAACCATCCTGGGTTCAACTTACAGGCCTAAAACAAAGGATCAAATGACCTCATATTAAGTTGAAAATTGGCATGCACATACTAGAAACATTTGTCTTTCAAACAAAAATATATAATGAATACGGACTGGAAATGGAAAAGTTACATTATGTCAAACATGGACGCAGGCCATGTTTGCAACAGTTCAAAAAAACAAAACGTACATGCCCGAAAACCATCTCGGGTTCAACTAACAGGCATAAAACAAAGGACCAAACTACCTCAGATTGAGCTAAAAATTGGTATGATTATAATAGAAAACTTCAGCTTCCGAATAAAAAAAGAATCAATAAATTCCGACTGGAAATGTAAAAATTACACTGTCCCAAACATGGTCTCAGGCCATGTTTGCAGCAACTCAGAAAACAAAATGTGTACAGGTGATTTTCAGGCTGTGCATTGATTTTGTAACAAAGTTTTTAGGCATCAAACGAAAGAGTTTTACAATGAAATTTAGCATTCTCATACCACAACATATGGACTATCATCCGAAGAAAATCCGGCAGCATTTCGTTGTCGGAATTGGAAGATATTAGCATGCAAAGAGACAACCCAAAACAATTTTCATAGAAATGAAAATGTCAACAGAAAATCAAATATTGAAGCTATTTTACAACAATTTTTGGCATTTTGAAGCTTTTGCTTCAACTAGCATTATGTAAGCAGCATTTCACCTTGGTGTTGGGGATGATCAAACCTCGAATATGCTAAAAGATTGAAGCTTTGAGGAGATAATGGCCTTCAACAACCTGTAGAACTCAAAAACAGTGCATGTAAGAAGAAAACAACTGTAAATTAGAAACCCATTTCCCCAATCAGGAATTTGATGAAATTATTGAGTTTGGATGTCGATTACCTTTTGATTTTACTAAGTCATTTAATTTTCCTTCTCATTCACTCAAAAAGTGCAAAAGCATGAATTTTGTATAGAAAATAATTTATTATATAAAACAAGCTTTTAAAACTATTTTCGAAATTGTTTGGAAAATAACTTTTGAAATTCTCTTATTACAGAGAATACATGATTTTATTAGCTTTAAAGTAACTATAAATATTGTAAAATATTTATTTCGAAAGCTTAAAAAAAATCTTCCGAAAACGGTTTAGAAAGCACATGCAAACAAACAACAAAAATTAACAAAAATTCAACGAAATTATTCATAAAATAGTCACACGAAAATATCCTAAAAACATATGAATCCAAAATACAGATAAGTGGTTATATTGGATCTTCCATCTTAGCATCAAGCCGATCAAAATCATCATCGAAAAAAATTCCCATGTAAAACAATTTAAATGTTCAGCTGGAGCAAAACATGCTCTGATTCAAATTTCCAAGCAAAATTTCAAATGTCCCTCTTTCTTGCAATTACGGAAAATGCAAGGCTTGGGACAATCTCCAATCCGTTGTTTAAGCCAGACTGACCCATGTATTTTATATACTCGAATCAGACCGAGTTACAGGTTAGGTCTTTTAGGATTTGCTTAGCTGTCCACTTTGGACTCATCTATCATCATTTTGGATTAGTTGCATAGCTTTTGTGTAGTTACTTTGTTTTATGACATACTTATGTATATTATTTTGTGGGACTGATATATGTATATATTGTGGTTGTAATACCACTTCTGATACTATGTATTATATCTGATGTGTATATATGTACTCGATTATGTTTGCTATTCCGTGATCTGTGTTATCTATATAGTGTTTTGTCCTGAATAGATCCCGTGCCACCATAGCTTTGTATTAAGCATTTATTGAATATGTCAATCTACTTGGGAATGAAAAAGAAATGGAGCACCAAATCAACGTATACAATAGTTGTTTAAGACAATGCTATGGATGGTCACTCCTAAACAGCCATACTCTCCGCATTAGCAGACAGTAATTCTCAGTAGTACTCTTTGCTAATGTGGGTCTCGGGGTGGGGGTGTCATAGCTTGCATGAGCCATCGAGAATGAGATTCTAAAGATAAAATCCATCTAAATATCATATTCGCCTCATATCAACAGCAGAAGCTAAATGATAACAATAACAGTTTCAAATGAACCATATCTCCTACTAGGAGAAATCGTCAACACAAGCATCTCGTCAAATAGAAACAAAAAACATTCTTAATAAGGATAAGTCTCAAATTTCAAATATGCCTAATCTCTACGGCATAACCCAAAATCTCAAAGTACCATGAAATAGAAACATAAATCTCAAAATAAAAGAATCTTCAAACTAAACGCCGATAATGTGAATTAAATACAAATTCAATTCGAATTTAAATAGAATCAAGGGAACAAACAACCTTATATTGAGCTGATAATTGGTATGCAGAAAACTTCATCTTTTAAACAAAAAAAGAATGATGAATTCCAACTGGAAATGAAAAAGTTACGTTGTCTCAAACATGGACTATGGCCATGTTTGCAACAGTTCAAAAACCATGAATTTCAAATTCATCAAAACTGGGCTAGCCTATTAACAGGCATCACGAACCTCAAAACAATTCAAAAATATATGAAAAACATGAAGTAAATGTCAAAAGTCGGACGGAAAAAGAGCATAAAAATGCCTCAGAAACACAATACCCAGGTCTGTAATCTTCTTTGGCAAGAAGGAATCATTCAAGGGTATATGATTACTTCACGTGGCATAATTAAGTAGGTATAGTAATTTTAGGTGTAAAATCTATTTATTCTCTATAATAAGGGAGATTTTTAAATATGGTTTTCAAATTGGCTTTCAAGAATTGGTTTTTATAGCTTGTTTTCCAACGTAAATTATTTTGTATATAAATTACGCATTATTGCACATTTCGAGTGAATGATAAGGAGAATTAAATGGTTTGGTTAAGTACGTGGTATGGGACACACTTTCGCACTAAACGGTTTACTAACCGCTAGTAAATTTCACACTCAAAGCAGTAAAAAATTTACCTCATCTCATCAGTAAACTCGACTCGATGGTCAAAACGATCAAACAAATTATGATTCATCAAATTCTATATTAAAAAGAAATCAATATTCATCCTCTTTAAATCAAACTCCTCTTTTCTCCATATTTTGCCTCTTCTTCTTTCGGCCATAACTTCTTCATAACGGATCCAAAGTAAGAAATTCTTTTTTTTAAATCATGTATTTTTCCAGTAGCTAAAACTTTTATGTTGATTACTTTGTCTTAATCTAAAACTCATCAAGTCAAATATCAAGATATGAGTGTTAAATTTCACACATACTAAATTTCAGTTCATTTCTACCCATGTAGCTTATAGAAATATGCTACCGAACTTTGATTCGGAGCATGTTTTTACCCAGATTTTTATAATGAAAACACTGTCTGTGTTCATCTTTGTGATATCATAACTTTCTCAAACTTGCCTTTTTTTCCTTTTGATTGATGAAGTTAATAGGTTCAAATTTGTTTTCTGGAAGATTGCGGCGAAAAAAGGCCGCGTGTCCAATTTTGAGAGCTTATATAGCTATGACGCCCCACCTCGTGACCCACGTTAACAAAGAGTATTACTAGGTAATACTATCTGCTAATTCGAAGAATATGGCTGGTTAGGAGCGACCATATATAGTCTTGTTTGAAATTGTAGTTTGCAAGAAAAATATAAAGCACTAATCAACGTATTCAACATATATTTAAGCATATTTTTTTGTATTTATAAACATAGATTTCAAAATAATAAAGAGATTTTGAAGAAAAGAATTTTTATAATGTTTCGAAAAATAGTTTTAAAAATTAGTTTCCTCAAAGCAAAGTATTTTCTATATAAAATACATATTTTTTCACTCTTCGAGCATATGAGGAAGACATTACTTCTAATAGAAATCGACATAGGAAAATATTAATTCAAAACTAGCTTTTAACCGAAAATTTACTTAAGAAAATTGTTTCCAAATCACGTAAATGAAAACATTGAATTCAAGAGCAAATCAATTCAAAACATTTACAACATATACACATGAAAACCCATAGACTTTATTTAGACTAGTGGGTCTATTATAGTATATGGAAGGCTTCAACCATCTGTTAAAATGTAATAACCCGGATTTTTAGGTATTAGATAATTGAATAATTATCTGAGTTTAACTATTAAAATGTGATAACCCCTTAATTAATTAAATTGTTTAAAATGGATAGAATTGCTATCTTCAAATATAAATAACCAAAATAAAATTTGTTCTATATTAATTTAAAACAAAAGAATTTTATAAATTTAGAAAATATTTATTTAGTAGTAAATAAATGAAAAAGCATTTAAATTAGCATGTAAAAATAGATTAAATAATTTATATTATTTTTGAAATCTAATTAGTTTACATCTTATTTTTCTTTTGAAAAGTTTTACTTTTATATTAAAAAAATAAAAAAAAGGGAAAGCATTTATAAATGTATAAAAGTATTTATGAATTAATAAAGTATTTACATATTAAGAAAATTAACAATAAAGGCTTTTAAAAATCATTTTAAAATAATTTTAAAATAAGGAATGACATGTGTTCATTTTTGAACCTCATTGATTAACACATTTAATAAATTAAGCAATGATTTTGACAAATGTAAACAAGATTTAACAAGTGTCCTTATTAATTTTTCTTTTCTTTAATTTTTAATAAACCTTAAATTTCATCACATAAAACTTCTATTCCTTCTTCATTTTTATTCTTTGAATTCAGAAAATTTACGGCCATAACCTGAAAATCACTTCTTCAAAATCCTGTAAACTCTTTTATTCAATCTCTATAAACTTGCCTTAGGAAATCCATGGTAAGTCTTGCATGCATTTCCTCAAAACAAATTGTAGCGAATCCTCAACTAAAAATTCTTAAAACCCTGAAATTCTTCCTCAAGCTTGTAACATACTTCAATATTTCAGACCAGGAATCAAAACTTGTGACAAAAATTTATACCAAACCCTGTAACTTAAAAGGCTGAATCCATATTCAAATCCTCAAATTCAAAAAAAAAAAAAAAAACCCGTCAACCCAGTTTTAAAGCTTCATAATGTTATCTGGAAATATCAATGTTTCAAAGTCTTGAAGCCAACATCATCTTGTTCCTGTATAGTCAGGCATTTCAGCTTCAAAAGTTCAAGTTACAAAGAATTTCCTGTTTAAATCAAGGTCTTCTGAAGTCAAAAGCAAAGTCAAGCAACATAAGTTTCAGGAATCAAGCTCTGTTTTTAAAAAAGGTGAGTAAACCTTTAAAGTAAATCTTAGGTGCTAAATTATCTGTGTGATATTGATGAAAATATGTTGTGCATGAATGTTTTCAATTCAAATCTAATTTAAGTCCTGCAATACTTTGAAGTATGACTGTGTTTGTAAATATTTAAGTCTCTGTGAAATTTCTGGTACATTATCAAATTTAAAATCCATCCTATCTTTCAAAATAAATCACTATTAGGCTTAGATTTTTGAAAATAATTTGATTATAACTAGGTGATCTTGACTTTAAAAATAGTTTAAAGTAAATATATTTATTAAATAGGCTGGAAATGTAGGATTACAGAGGAAAAATCAAATATAGGTGAAAATCGATATCTTTGATTTCATGTTTAGATTATTTAGTCTGAATCGTATAGTTGAATCATGACTTTTAAAGTAAAATTTGTGATTTATAATTTTGAATTCGAAGTGAATTCGAGTGATGTTCAATTTTGGGACTTTTGGCATTTGCCGCTGATCGGCGTCATGTTGGGGCTCGTGGTTTGGCATGGTGGTGACCAGGGTGTCAAGTGACTATGGAAAAATGGGATTTGATTTTATCTTGGACTGTGGTGGCCGTGAATGGGCGAAGTAGGGTTTGGAGCCTGTTTTTGTTTGGATCAGAAACGACATGAGTTCGTCGTTATTAATCGTTCGGGGTGGATCGCTGGTAAGGGAAAGTGTTCGCGTGATCGAGGTACATCTCTGGTGATGGTGGCAGATCATTTTGTGGTATAGTTCGTTGTGGGTGGTCGTTTTCGTCAATCGAGTTGCTGTAAGCTTTGGGTTGAATGGCTCATTTTTTTTCCTGGTGATTTCGTCGATCTAGGGGTACGAGGTGGTCGTAGGTATCAGGGGTGACTCGTGGAGTATTTCAGCGATGGTCGCCGACCACAAATTCCGACGTGCATGTGCACGAGGTGGATATGTGCATCTGAGTTGGTTGGTGAAGAAGAAGGACCAGGTGTTTCTTCGTGTCTTCCTCGCGTGCTACTCGAAGTTGGGACGAATTGTAGTTGCGTGAGTATAGTAATATTTACTCCGGAGTTTTCTCGAGTTATCTTGCGTTTTTCCTCGAAGCTGATTCGAGTTTTGTTTGTTGAGCTCTAGTTGTTTACTGTGTGGATTAGTAGAATGAGTTGTTTATTGTGTGGAAGCCTGTTTTTGGAATGAGCTTAGATTAGGTCGGGTAACCCTATATTTTGGTTTGAGTATGTTGTAAGGTAAATACTCAAGTCCTAAAAGTTAAATTAAAATTCAAGTTTAAACAAATTTTCCTAGAACTATTTCTTTAATGAATAATGGTCTATTTAAATGATTGACTAGATAATTGTAATTCATTCTAACTTTGATTTAGTTAAATCTTAAGTTGTTAATAAAGTGATAATTAAAATGGATGAAGTATTTCATCATTTAAACTTTAGAACTTTTGTAAAAATTTTGTTAAAGAAATTATGTAGTAGGTTAATTCCTATATGGTTTGATAATGATTTAAATGATGGAATTAAACAAAGAATTATCAATTTAATGCATTAAGGATGGTTAATTAATGAAATCGGTTAAGAAATTATTAATTAAATATACCATTAAGGAAATTAGTAATTAGTTTTAGTAATCAAATTTAAGGGATTAATTTATAAACGTGATTAACTAATTAATGTATTAATTAAAATATGATTAATTTATTTAGAGTTAATCACTTAATAAAATTAAATGATAATTTCTTAATAAAGTAATTACATGATAATTACTTAATGTCATTATTTAAGATGGGTAATTGAGGGAAAATAACCAGATGTAATTTATTAATGTCATTAATAAGAGTGATGAATGAGAAATTCCTAAATGATAATCACTTAATGGAAGTAATTAAGTATCAATTACTTAGTGTAATTAATAAAGTTGAGTAGATATTTTAAGTTAATTAATTAGGTTTTAATTAATTAAAGGTAATCATTTGATTTTGAATTAAGTATAATTACTTAAAGTAATTAATGAAGTGTAATTACTTAGTGAAGGAATTAATGGTAATTACTCGACGTAATTAATGATGTAGATGATGAAAATAATTTGGATTAAATTCCTATGTAATTAATCAAGGGATTAATTGAGATAATTAATTAAGAGCAATTAATTTTTAAAACAAAGTAATTAAGGATAATCGATTTCTGAATGGGATTAATCAAAGGATTAATTAAAGGATAAATTAGGGATAAATTTATTCAATAAAATAATTAAGAGTAGTTAGTTACTGGATGTTATAAATCAAGGGTGAATAATAATTATGGTTGACAATTAATTAATGAAGTAATTAGAGGTTAATTACTATATTTGGTCAAGGATAAATTAAATTGTGAAATTAATTAAAGGATAAATAGTTTGATATTGGAAGCCTTTGATTAATTGTTATCCCTAATATGTGGGTCGTGAAGCTATGTGATATGATATGTTTGATTTAAACTGTGAAGGTGTAATTTCCTATTGATGATGAATTACTGTGACATCCTGAATTAAAAGTAGAATTGTATTTCACTTGAATAATTTAAGTTAAGTTGGCAATGGTTTCGAAGAGACCAGAGTCGGGTATTAGTGAATACCCGAAACCGCTTCGATTCTTATAATTTGAAATGTGAAACTAATAGAATGAAATGGAATGAGTAAAGTGAATGGGACCATTTAATCTAAGTTTGACACTTAAAAATTTATGTGTGATATAAATGATGTCTATAACGACTTGTAAACTTGTAAATTGATATAAGTTACCTGGGTTCATATTAGTTGTATGATTTTGTATTCCATCTTAGAATGGGTTTACTCACGCTGGTTTCCAGCCTGACCCGGGTGTTACTTTGATGTAATGCTCGGGTCGGACCGAGTATTACAGATTTTCAGGTAAGGACGTTCTGGAGCTTAGGAGACGAGCTGGATGGCAGGAACGTATGAGGTGTTTTGCTATATTTATCTAGGACAAGTTAGTTTTAATTGTCCGGTATTTGTGTAATAATGTAACTCTGATGTATAAAGATATAAGTGTAATGATATAGTTCTTTTTGTAAGACCATTATTTATGTGATATTATATTTTATCCGCTGGGAATGTGAGATTGTGTGTTTCTTTTCTGTCTTCTTCTATCTCTTTCTTCTTTCTTTTTCTTCTTTCCACTAACTATCTGGAAATTTCAGGATTGAAATTTTCAGGTCGTAACATTTGGTATCAGAGCTGAAGGTTAGGCGAGAACCTTGGCTCTGGTAGGATTACTCATTAAGAATAGGGTAAGGGGTACCCTAGAATGAGTTGAGTATATATATAAATATATATGAGAGAGCGTACTTGTTATTTTCTTATATAAAGGTTTTTAAATGATTTCAAAAGTAAATGAATCTTATATAAGAAATAGATTATCTGTTATATTATGGAAATTGGTTGTAGTATAAATTAAATTAAAGGTAATAGTAAGAATTAAATTAAGTGGTAATAAAATTACAACCAAATTGAAATTAAATTAAAGACAAGTTTGAAATGGAATTCAAACTAAAATTGAAATCTTGAATTGGAGAAGTATTTCAGAATAAGATGATAATGGATGGTTTTAGATATGATAATTTTGGATATTATCATAAATGGTTGATGTATTTAATAATGAAATATTTTAAGGAAGTAACCATTTAAAAAGGAGAATAAACTTGTAAATTTGAAAGGATGGAAATTTAAGTGGTTTCCAGTTGTGAAATTCTGAATTCTAAATTTAAACATTTGAAATTGTTTCGAAATGTAAAGGAAACAATATTTTTCAAACTATTTTGAATGAAATCTTATTTTAGAATAAGAAGTTGTTTGTAAACTTTAGAAGTATTTGTTTGAATTAAAACCAAGGGTGGTTTAAATTTTAAAATTTTGGCTTGGAGGGCCAAGGAATAAATATGTATATATGAGAAATATACATAATATCAAAGATAGTTTGAGAAGAACTCTAAATATTGAGTTTTAAATCTAGAATGAGATATGTTACCCAGAGTGATAAGTTTTTGAACTTAAGAACTGGGAAGATATTTATGAGAAGATTAAAATTTGAAAGAGAATTCAAATTTGAGTAAGGTTAAACGGGATTGATTGAATTTAACTTGGGAAAGGGTAAATAAGTTGAAATGATCAACCTGATTTGGAAATTTCCAGATGAAATTAAGTTTTAACTTGGAAAGTTAAATGATTGATTATATTTGAGAGTTTGAGTGATCTCAAATTTGGGTTTAAGATCCAAAAATTGAAAAATGGATGGATGTTTTGAAAAAATTGGATGATATCATCCTATTGTTATTAATAATCTTTAAATTGTGAATTGAATTTGTTTAAATGAATGAGAAATGGAGTATGGTAATCCATCCTTGAAATAAAAAGGAATTAAATCAACATTTGAAGTATTAACTCGAATTTAAATAATTCGAGATGGTTTAAATTAGGAATTTGAATTGAAATAAGTTCAAATTGAATTTGAATTGAATTTGGAAGGAAATCAAGAATAATTCAACTTGATTTGGAAATGGAGTTTGAAATTGGGATTAATTCAAACTGGAGTTGAAATGAATTGAAATTGGAACTAGTTTAATTGAAATCTATTTGAATTAGTAGAATTTGAGATTAAGGTTGAATAAAGTTAAATTTGAAAAGAAACCGAGGATTAATTCAACTTTAATTGGGGTTGAATCAATTTCAATGGAAATTGAAGTTATTTAAATTGGAATTGGGTCAATTTAAATAGAAGTGGAAATTTAAATTGAATTGATGAGAATGGAGATTGGGAAGTGAACAGTTTTGACTCTGGACTATTTTATTTTAAATATAAATTGTTTTAATATAAACCTACTTTTCCAAGTTATTTATTATATATACAACCTTTCTTTTAAAAGCCAAACTATCTTATACTTGTTTTGCAATTATTTTTGGAACTATTTAACAATTTTCCAACTGTTTTATAAACTTATTACTATCTTACTATTATTTTGCAATTATCTAAAATTTCTATAATTATTTTAACTATTTCCTAACTATTTTACACCCATTTTACAAACTATTAATTATTTTCCAACTACTTATCTGTTTTCAAATTTTTCAAGCTATTTTCTAAATAAACTGTTCGGAGTTCAAACTGTTATTGGTTAAATACCCAATCGAGATAAGAATAGAGGTGATAATCCAAATGGATTGAAGCAATTATGAGTAAGTGAATGAAAATCTAGGTGAGTGTGAATAGAAATGGAATTGGTTTGGCTAATAACCAATAAAGACAAATACGTAGGGTGTACGTATGTTATTCTATTCGCATAGTGATTTGATCCAGATTCGAGCACAGAATTTCGAGATAGTTATATCGATCCGAGTGGGATTTTTCACTCGATTTTCAACGGCGAACCTGGATATGGATTGTTGATTGGTTCTGGATATTCTCTATCATAGTTATGACTATGCAAGGAGAATGACGGTTTCTGATCAAGAAACTAGATCTGTGTCCGCACTAGGAAGTCGGGTGGACAATACTAGTTCGAAAATGAAATTGTGTGATCGAGTGAGCGATCAGATTGGTATAGCGTACGGATGATATGTGTACATCGTACGGATTTGAATAAAATTGATACTGGAAATTTGTGGATAAGAAATGTGAAATGGTTTTTGAAATGAAAAATATATTTTGTGAAATATATGATGAAGTAAAGTGGAAATTGGATATTTCTATGGTTGAAATTTTGTTTATGGAAGTAAGTGATATGGTAAGTGGTTTTGTAAAGAGTAATCAAATTTGAATATTTGATTTTGAATAAACAAAGTTATATATCTTTGTTATATAAGATAAAACTCCCCTTGATGAATCTTTTGCCGGAAGAAAATGGTTTTTGGAAGTGTTTGAAGTATAAAGGAGTTTTATACAAGTTTGAAATGATCCAAAGTGATAAAAATTATATATATCTGTATATATATATATATATATATATATATATATATATGTATATGTAAAGGATCATATGAGGATTTTGGAAAAAGGTTTTGGGAACCTATGTATTTGGAAAGGCTTTTGATTTTTTTGTAAATTCAATATTACATTTGGAAAGCCTAATTTGAGAATTATCGATTTTGGAATAATCGATTTTGTGTAAAGGAGCTCTGTATGAGATCATACTAGGGGTATGATTTAAAGATACTATATATGTATAGTATAAAATGTTTTGATGATGCTCTGGGGAAAAAGGCGCTCCCTTGGAATGGACTTCTCAGGAGTACCACCTGGTGATGCTGCCTTGAACCCCAAGGGGGGGGTTCTAAAGTTGATCCTGTGAGGAGTCCGGACGAAACTAGTTCCTGGGGATAATGAGTAGAGTATACCATAGCGAAAGTCGTGTGTGTCGCTGAGAGCCAACAGTCTACGTTTGATTTTATATCGGTAGACTGCGACCTATGGTATAATATAGCGAAAGTCGTGTGTGCTGCTGAGAGCCAACGGTCTGCGTTTGATTTTACATCGGTAGACTGCGACCTATGTAGGAGTGGAGAGGTTTCATCGACAGCGAAAATCAGAGGCCGCTGAGGGCCTGCAGTTACATGGACTTTTGCTGTGACGGAAACGTAACCCTGGATGTAACTGTGATCTGTTATGTGGGTTCCATGGCGTAATCGAGAGGCCGCGGAGAGCCTGCAGTTACATGGACTTTTGCTGCGATGGCAACGTAACCCTGGAATGTAACTGTGACCATGGATGGGGGTGATGATTTCCAGAGCATTCTCACCAAAGATATATCCTCTATTTTCAAAAACTGTTTTCTATATTTTCATTAAAATTATTTTCCAAGTATTTTCACTGGGTGTTGAAAACAGGTCTGCTAAGTACTTATAGATTTTCAGTCGTACGCCTGATCAACGTATGACCGAATTTCTGTGAGAACAAGGATGGACTGGTTGAAACATCGAATTATAAAAAGTATTTTTATAGAACTATCTTGGGCAGTATTACAAAATTTTAAAAGTATTTTAAAATGATCAAAGAATATTTTAACTGATTTTAAGCATTTTAATAAATTTTGGCTTCGTTCCTTTTCGAGGACGAAAAGATTCAAAGGGGGGAGGAATGTAATAACCCGGATTTTTAGGTATTAGATAATTGAATAATTCAATTATCTGAGTTTAACTATTAAAATGTGATAACCCCTTAATTAATTAAATTGTTTAAAATGGATAGAATTGCTATCTTCAAGTATAAATAACCAAAATAAAATTTGTTCTATATTAATTTAAAACAAAAGAATTTTATAAATTTAGAAAATATTTATTTAGTAGTAAATAAATGCAAAGGCATTTAAATTAGCATGTAAAAATATATTAAATAATTTATATTATTTTTGAAATCTAATTAGTTTACATTTTATTTTTCTTTTGAAAAGTTTTACTTTTATATTAAAAAAATAAAAATAAAAAGGGGAAAGCATTTATAAATTTATAAAAGTATTTATGAATTAATAAAGTATTTACATACTAAGAAAATTAACAATAAAGGCTTTTAAAAATCATTTTAAAATAATTTTAAAATAAGGAATGACATGTGTTCATTTTTGAACCTCATTGATTAACACATGTAATAAATTAAGCAATGATTTTGACAAATGTAAACAAGATTTAACAAGTGTCTTTATTAATTTTTCTTTTCTTTAATTTTTAATAAACCTTAAATTCATCATATAAAACTTCTATTCCTTCTTCATTTGTATTCTTTAAATTCAGAAAATTTATGGCCATAACCTGAAAATCACTTCTTTAAAATCCTGTAAACTCTTTTATTCAATCTCTATAAACTTGCCTCAGGAAATCCATGGTAAGTCTTGCATGCATTTCCTCAAAACAAATTGTAGCGAATCCTCAACTAAAAATTCTTAAAACCCTGAAATTCTTCCTCAAGCTTGTAACATGCTTCAATATTTCAGACCAGGAATCAAAACTTGTGACAAAAATTTATACCAAACCCTGTAACTTAAAAGGCTGAATCCATATTCAAATCCTCAAATTCAAAAAAAAAAAAAAAAACACTGTCAACCCAGTTTTAAAGCTTCATAATGCTATCTGGAAATATTAATGTTTCAAAGTCTTGAAGCCAACATCATCTTGTTCCTGTACAGTCAGGCATTTCAGCTTCAAAAGTTCAAGTTACAAAGAATTTCCTATTTAAATCAAGGTTTTCTGAAGTCAAAAGCAAAGTCAAGCAACATAAGTTTCAGGAATCAAGCTCTGTTTTTAAAAAAGGTGAGTAAACCTTTAAAGTAAATCTTGGGTGCTAAATTATCTGTGTGATATTGATGAAAATATGTTGTGCATGAATGTTTTCAATTCAAATCTAATATAAGTCCTGCTATACTTTGAAGTATGACTGTGTTTGTAAATATTTAAGTCTCAGTGAAATTTCTGGTACATTATCAAATTTAAAATCCATCCTATCTTTAAAAAAAAATCACAACTAGACTTTGATTTTTGAAAATAATTTGATTATAACTAGGTGATCTTGACTTTAAAAATAGTTTAAAGTAAATATATTTATTAAATAGGCTGGAAATGTAGGATTACAGAGGAAAAATCAAATATAGGTGAAAATCAATATCTTTGATTTCATATTTAGATTATTTAGTCTGAATCGAATAATTGAATCATGAATTTTAAAGTAAAATTTGCGATTTATAATTTTGAATTCGAGGTGAATTCGAGCGATGTTCGATTTTGGGACTTTTGGCATTTGCCGCTGATCGGCGTCATGTTGGGGCTCGAGGTTTGGCATGATGGTGGCCGGGGTGTCAAGTGACTATGGAAAAATGGGATTTGATTTTATCTTGGACTGTGGTGGCCGTGAATGGGCGAAGTAAGGTTTGGGGCCTGTTTTTGTTTGGATCAGAAACGACATGAGTTCGTCGTTATTGATGGTTCGGGGTGGATCACTGGTAAGGGAAAGTGTTCGCGTGATCGAGGTACATCTCTGGTGAAGGTGGCAGATCGTTTTGTGGTGGAGTTCGTCGTGGGTGGTCGTTTTCGTCAATCGAGTTGCTGTAAGCTTTGGGTTGAATGGCTCGTTTTTTTTTTCCTGGTGATTTCGTCGATCTAGGGGTACGAGGTGGTCGTAGGTATCAGGGGTGACTCGTGGAGTATTTCGGTGATGGTCGTTGACCACAAATTCCGGCGTGCATGTGCACGAGGTGGATGTGTGCATCTGAGTTGGTTGGTGAAGAAGAAGGACCGGGTGTTTCTTCGTGCCTTCCTCGCATGCTACTCGAAGTTGGGACGAATTGTAGTTGCGTGAGTATAGTAATATTTACTCCGGAGTTTGCTCGAGTTATCTTGCGTTTTTCCTCGAAGCTGATTCGAGTTTTGTTTGTTGAGCTCTATTTGTTTACTGTGTGGATTGGTAGAATGAGTTGTTTACTGTGTGGAAGCCTGTTTTAGGAATGAGCTTGGATTAGGTCGGGTAACCCTATATTTTGGTTTGAGTATGTTGTAAGGTAAATACTCAAGTCCTAAATGTTAAATTAAAATTCAAGTTTAAACAAATTTTCCTAGAACTATTTCTTTAATGAATAATGGTCTATTTAAATGATTGATTAGATAATTGTAATTCATTCTAACTTTGATTTAGTTAAATCTTAAGTTGTTAATAAAGTAATAATTAAAATGGATGAAGTATTTCATCATTTAAACTTTAGAACTTTTGTAAAAAATTTGTTAAAGAAATTATATAGTAGGTTAATTCCTATATGGTTTGATAATGATTTAAATGATGGAATTAAACAAAGAATTATCTATTTAATGCATTAAGGATGGTTAATTAATGAAATCGGTTAAGAAATTATTAATTAAATATACCATTAAGGAAATTAGTAATTAGTTTTAGTAATCAAATTTAAGGGATTAATTTATAAACGTGATTAACGTATTAATTAAAATATGATTAATTTATTTAGAGTTAATCACTTAATAAAATTAAATGATAATTTCTTAATAAAGTAATTACATGATAATTACTTAATGTCATTATTTAAGATGGGTAATTGAGGGAAAATTACCAGATGTAATTTATTAATGTCATTAATAAGAGTGATGAATGGGAAATTCCTAAATGATAATCACTTAATGGAATAATTAAGTGTCAATTACTTAGTGTAATCAATAAAGTTAAGTAGATATTTTAAGTTAATTAATTAAAGGTAATCATTTGATTTTGAATTAAGTATAATTACTTAAAGTAATTAATGAAGTGTAATTACTTAGTGAAGGAATTAATGGTAATTATTGGACGTAATTAATGATGTAGATGATGAAAATAATTTGGATTAAATTCCTATGTAATTAATCAGGGGATTAATTGAGATAATTAATTAAGAGTGATTAATTTTTAAAACAAAGTAATTAAGGATAATCAATTTATGAATGGGATTAATCAAAGGATTAATTAAAGGATAAATTAGGGATAAATTTATTCAATAAAATAATTAAGGGTAGTTAGTTACTGGATGTTATAAATCAAGGGTGAATAATAATTATGGTTGATAATTAATTAATGAAGTAATTAGAGGTTAATTACTGTATTTGGTCAAGGATAAATTAAATTGTGAAATTAATTAAAGGATAAATACTTTGATATTGGAAGCCTTTGATTAATTGTTATCCCTAATATGTGGGTCGTGAAGCTATGTGATATGATATGTTTGATTTAAACTGTGAAGGTGTAATTTCCTATTGATGATGAATTACTATGACATCCTGAATTAATAGTAGAATTGTATTTCACTTGAATAATTTAAGTTAAGTTGGCAATGGTTTCGAAGAGACCAGAGTCGGGTATTAGTGAATACCCGAAACCGCTTCGATTCTTATAATTTGAAATGTGAAACTAATAGAACGAAATGGAATGAGTAAAGTGAATGGGACCATTTAATCTAAGTTTGACACTTAGAAATTTATGTGTGATATAAATGATGTCTATAACGAATTGTAAACTTGTAAATTGATATAAGTTACCCGGGTTCATATTAGTTGTATGATTTTGTATTCCTTCTTAGAATGGGTTTACTCACGCTGGTTTCCATCCTGACCCGGGTGTTTCTTTGATGTAATGCTTGGGTCAGACTGAGTATTATAGATTTTTAGGTAAGGACGTTCTGGAGCATAGGA
This sequence comes from Allium cepa, assembly GCA_030765085.1. Taxonomy (NCBI): domain Eukaryota; kingdom Viridiplantae; phylum Streptophyta; class Magnoliopsida; order Asparagales; family Amaryllidaceae; genus Allium; species Allium cepa. The sequence continues at coordinate 566,576,998 of CM060928.1, read as the reverse complement.
GACGAGCTGGATGGCAGGAACGTATGAGGTGTTTCGCTATATTTATCTAGGACAAGTTAGTTTTAATTGTCCGGTATTTGTGTAATAATGTAACTTTGATGTATAAAGATATAAGTGTAATGATATAGTTCTTTTTGTAAAACCATTATTTATGTAATATTATATTTTATCCGCTGCGAATGTGAGATTGTGTGTTTCTTTTCTGTTTTCTTCTATCTCTTTCTTCTTTCTTTTTCTTCTTTCCACTAACTATCCGGAAATTTCGGGATCGAAATTTTCGGTTCGTTACATAAAAAGCATGCGACGTGATATGGATCCATTTTTATTATATATTTTAGTGAATTTTAATTGTTTTCACCTTCTATTTGGTGTTGGTGTTATACATAGCCTTAATGTTATACAGTGATTTTATATGCAAGGTAATTACATTTATGGTGTTTTGAACTCTTATACGAGTTCTATATGGTGTTTTGGTGATTTCCATCTTGGTGTTTATTGGTGGTAAGTCTTTCTATCGCTTAACCTAAACAAGTAAACGAAATTGGTGTTTATGAAAATGGATGTTATTATTTATTTCATGAGGCTTTCATATGATATTTAGTTGTTATCATCTTATGAATTATGAGATGAAATATGTTGTTGTTGCTTCTTCTCTAAGCTTTGCTTTGATGTGAGGAGAGAAGTCATGCATTATCTTTCTCACACACTCGAAGAGTGAAAAATATGTATTTGATATAGAAAATACTTTGCTTTGAGAAAACTAGTTTTCAAAGCTATTTTTCAAAACATTATAAAAACTCTTTTCTTCAAAATCTCTTTATTATTGTGAAATCTATGTTTATAAATACATAAAATATGCATTAGAAAGGCATTATTTCTAATAGAAACCGATTTAGGAAAACATTAATTCAAAACTAGCTTTTAAGGAAAATTTTAATTCAAAACTAGCCTTTAACCGAAAATTTACCTAAGAAAATCATTTCCAAATCACATGCATGAAAACATTGAATTCAAGAGCAATTCAATCCAAAACTCTTACACTAAATACACATGAAAATCCATAAATTCAATAATACTTAATTTCTGAATTTATAAAGAAGCGGTCAAGAAACATCAATTAAAATCGCACAAAACTTAGCAATAGAACTCAGGACTGCAGCTTATTTAGCCAATTTACTCCTTTTAGTTTTGAACTCTTATACGAGTTCTATATGATGTTCTGTTGACTTCCATCTTGGTGTTTATTAGTGTTACGATTTTCTATTTCTTAACCTAAAAAAGTAAGTGAAACTAGTGTTGATGAAAATAGGTGTTGTTATTTACTTTTTTTGGAAAGCTAAAGACCTTAAAATTTACAACTAATTCTAGAAAAATCGAAAAATTTCGAAAATCGGATATGTCATTCCCAACACATATACCTACAACTATAAATTTTCATAGGAAAATATTGCGTTTTGATGTACCAAATCCTCTCTATTTCTAAGATGGAATAGTTTAAACCAATATGAAATCATAGAAATTTAATTCAACGATTCAATTCGCACTTATAGTACTTGAATTCAAGTAGCAACACTATCCTAATACTTTAGATATAGATTTGTGTGTATAAAAAAATCATCTTAAACTTGCAACCAACCATACAAAAAATTCATTATTAATGAATGTCTGAATTAGGTGATTCTTTTCTGTCTTCTAGCTATGGCAATTCTCTTCAACTTTCATGTTTTATGATTTATCAAATTATGGGTTCTACAGGGTCCAATTGGCTCTTTAAGCCATAGCCGTGTCGTTATTTTGATTATTCCGAGTTTTGTAATTTTAGACCCGAGAATTGAAATTCCCATAACTTTTGACTCGAATGTCCGAATTAGTGGATTATTTATCTATCTTCAAGCTATGATACTCATCTTCAACTTTATGTTTCATGTTTTCTCAAATTCTGAGTTTAAAAGAGGCGAACTGGTCATAGGCCTGGGTTCTTTTGCAAAGTTTGGGCATTTTCCGTTGAATTGTTTTTGGATTCGATGATTTCAAGCATTTTTTCGAGATGGTTCTAAAAGGCTAACTCCTACTAATAGAAAAGCCGACATTAACGTCGATTCGCACTACAAATTGACATTTTCATTTGGGTTTTGTCGTATGTTAATTTCATTGAATTTTTATTGATTTTTGTTGTTCCTATGCATGTGTTTTCTAAACCGTTTTCGGAAATATTTTAGAATGAAAAGGCTTTAAAAATAAATGTTTACAAAAATTTATAATTATTTTTGAAGCTACTTATATATATGTATTCTCTATAATAAAGAGAATTTCAAAGCAACAATTTCCAAATAATTTCCAAAATCGTTTAAAAACCCGTTTTCTCGAAGTAAGTATTTTCTATATAAAAACACATATTTTTGCACTCTTCGAGAGAATGAGGAAGCGACTTAAACGATATAATAAACCACATGGTATGGGACACGTAGGTTTGCTGTACTGGTTAATTCTGGATTTGTTCCTTTGAAGCTACACATATTTGGAAGTTGGTAACACATTCCGTTGTTGTTTCCAGTACTTAGCCGGCCAAGGCCCCAAGGCCGAGGGGCCACTAGCGCTATGTCAGTGGGGCCATATATATACATCAATTCGGGGCCAACATTGTTAAGCGCACTATTGTAGTACTTAGCAAGGCCGTAGGGCCACTTATTATATGCACGTGCAGTTGTTGTGGTTATGGATCCATACCGTTGTTGTTGCTATTTCTAGATTCCATTCTTACTGATTTGTAGATTTTGTTGTTTTCCATATGTTCATCATAATGTTCTTGTTGGAGTTATATATATATTTATATATAGCCTATGTGCTATTCGAAGATTTTCATATGGTGAATGCATTATGTGGTTGTTTGTACCTTACGTATCTTATTTGGTGCTATGATGCGGTTTCCATCTTGTTATTTTGTTGTTGATTGAGATTTCATATATGGCTTAGCCATGGAACCTAGCTCTCCGTTGTTGATGGAAGCCTTTTATTGTGTCGATGTTGATGCCAATGATATTAGGCATTTATACATGATTTAATCAATGTTATTGTTGATGTTGCCCTTTTCATCAGACTTTCATATGATATTTTAGTTGTTATCATCTCATGAATTATAAGATGACATATGTTGTTGGAGCTTCTTCTCTATTGGAAAGAATTATTATCTATTTTCCTTATACTTCACCTATCATTCTCTACTCGGTTTATTTAAGCTAGACTAACCCGTGTATTTTATATACTCGAGTCAAACCGAGTTGTTTCAGTTTAACTACCTGCTATATATTCTCATTTTCCCACTTGTGCTATGGTTCACTTTGCTATCTTTTGGATGCTAATCCACCTCTTGTGTTGTCGTTTAGCTTTCTTTTTGTTTACTTTGATCTATGTATATGCTTTTGGGACATGATGTGTATATATATGTGGTCTGTATTACCACTCACTTACGTATCACTATGTAGTATACTAACGATGTATCTGTATATATATATGCGTCTATTTTCTGTGATATGTTGTATATTTATTATTGTTGTATTTTGTTATAAATAGATCTATTAGCCACTATAGTTTTGTGTTAAACATATATTGAGTAAGTCGATCCACAAGAAAAGGGTAAAGAGAAAAAAACTTAATGCACCCAATCGACGTTTCCAATACTTGTTTAAGACAAAGCTTACAGATGGTCGCTCCTAAACTGCCCCATTAGCTACACTGGCAAACAGTATTACTCCGTAATACCCTTTGTTAGTGTGGGTCTCATGGTGGGGCCTTATGGCTTAAAACTATCTCCAATTCAACTTCCAGGCATGAAACAAAGGACCAAATTACCTCGGATTAAGCTGAAAATTGATATGTGTATAATAGAAAACTTCAGCTTTCCGAGGTAATTTGGTCCTCTGTTTCATGCCTAGAAGTTGAACCCGAGATGATTTTTAGGCCCACCTAAAACGCAGCGGATGTGTGGTGGGCCCATAACCCAAAGTTCGTAGGATCGAAACCTGGCTCTGCTACCATGCGGTAACGCCCTACCCCGAGACCTAACAAAGGATATTACGAAGTAATACTCTCTGCTAGTGCAGAGAATAGGGCTTGTTAGGAGCGACCATCCGTAAACTTTGTGTTAAAGAAGCATTGGATACATCGATTGAGTGCACTAATTTTTTTCTCTTTACCTTTTTCTTGTGGATTGACTTACTCAATAAATGTTTAACACAAAATTACGGTGGCTAATGAATATATTTTGAACAAAATACAACAACAACAAATATACAACATGTTACAGAACAGCAGACACACATATATATACAGATACATCGTCAGTACACTACATAGTGATACGTAAGTGAGTGGCAACACGGACCACATATGTATATATCATGTCCCAAAAGAATATACATAGATCAGAATACACAAAAAGATAGCTAAATGACAACACAAAAGGTGGACAAGCATCCAAAAGATAGCAAAGTGGACCATAGCCGAAGCAGCTAAACGGGAATCTATAGCAAGTGGCTAACCTGAAACAACTCGGTCTGACTCGATAATATAAAATACGCCGGTCGTCGGACAGTCAAGCTTAAATAAACTAATTAAAGAAAGATAGGTGATGTATAAGGATAATAGATAGTAATTCTTCTCAATAGAGAAGAAGCAACAACAACATATGTCATCTCATAATTTAAGAGATGATAACAACTAAAATATCATATGAAAGTCTCATGAAAAGAGCAACATCAACAATAACGTCGATTAAATCATGTATAAATGGCGCACATCATCGGCATCAACATCAACATAATAAAAGGTTTCCATCAACAATTGGGGGCTAGGCTCCATGGCTGAGCCATATATAAAATCTCATTCATGAACAAAACTATAAGATGGAAAACACATCATAGCACTAAATAGGACACGTAAGGTCCAAACAACCGCTTAATGTATTCACCATATGAAAATCTTCGAATAGCACATAGGCTATATATATATATATATAACTCTAATAACAACATTATGGTGAACATATGGAAAGCAACAAAATCTAAAAATCAATAAGAATGAAATCTAGAAATAGCAACAATAACAGTATTGGGTTTGCTTGATTATGTTCAGCATGATAGGGGGTTCTCGCTTTGTGAACAGTGACGAAACTTAGACTCTTACCCCTACATTCCCTAGTGTAAAAGGGTTGGTTGATAGTAGAGAGGCTTGCCGTAAAAGCATATTCGAGGTACCACATGTAATCACCTCCATGTTGAAAAGATATATAAATCTAACAACAAGTTTTTCAAATTATAAAGTGTTCTAACTTATTTATAAAGAGATAAATAAGTTAGAGGATCATTTGGATTTTGAAATTTGAGTTGTAGCTTGAGGACGAAGTAAATTAGAGTAATAACAAGGCTTTATGGTGAGTTCACCTCACACTATGTCAATATGTTGTTTAAAGCTCAAAACTTGCTGCTACAATTGAGAATAACTTGCATAAGTATGAATTGAATCATGGAATTGCATTTCTATGATTTCATATTGGTTTAAAGTATTGCATCTTAGAAACAAAGAGGATAGCTAAAATAATTTATTTAGAGAGTGTACTGTAGTAAAATAACAATAACATGCACTTCCCAAATCCTATTATGGTCAATCTTTTTGAGTTAGAAAATAGATTCAACAACAAATAATTTTCCTTTTGATCACTTTATGATATTTTTCAAGTTAAATGACTGAAAAACAATATGAACACAGAATCATAATTCTGTCTTTAAAAAAATTTCCTGAGTTTATACTTGAAATTGAAATGGCCATAACTTATTCATTTCTTGTTGAAATTTGATCATTCTTGATGTTCTGGAAAGTATAGACTCTTTGCTACAACACTCATGTTTTATCAAATTCTAGGTTCTAAAGTGGGCCCATAACCCACAGAGCAATATACCTCTATAATCTAGCTGAGCCAAGCTCAAAAAATTGCAAATCAATCAAAATTTAGCTTTTGTTGATAAATTTTTGTTGTTGTTTATCTGTTTGAGATCTATTTCATATTGCCTCTTTGAAAGCCTATAACTTTTTATTCCGACAACGAAATTCTATTGGATTTCTTGTATTTGGTATCTTGCATATTGAGCTTTATATCTGCAAATGTTGGTTGAAAAATATTGTCATTTGGATGTTCAAAATAGTGGTAGAAAGTCAAGTCAAGCGCAGATTTTTGAGTTGCTATAAATATGGCCTGAGTCCATGTTTGAGATAGTGTAACTCTTTCATTTCTTTCTGAAATTCATTGATTCTTTTTTTGTTTGAAAGATGAAGTTTTCTAGCATGTTCTATTCGAAGATTTTCATATGGTGAATACATTATGCAGTTATTTGGACCTTACGTGTCCTATTTGGTGCTATGATGTGGTTTCCATCTTGTAGTTTTGTTGTGTCTATGATGCTAGCCGAGTGGGATGTTCTAGAGACCTTATCCCTTTGTGATATTTGTGGCTGAGCTTCCAAACTGAACAATTAACACAACAATATGGCTGTGGCATAAAGAGCCAATTTGACCCTTTACGACATAGAATTTGATAAGTCATAAAACATGAAAGTTGTAGAGCATATCTTTTGACTTGAATGTTCGAGTTAGGTGATTCTTTTTCTGACTTCAAGCTATGGAAATCATCTTCAAATTTTATGTTTCCTTTAAAAATTGTTAAAAGAAGTATATGGGCAATGACCCGATGGTCCAGTACTGGCGTGCTGCAATGGAAAATGTGTCACAAACTCTTGGATTATATGGTCAGGAGAACTACAATTGAAACACCCCTTCTAAGTAGGAGGTGCTCCACTAGGCTTGGAACTAGGAATTGTGATCGGGTATAGAGAAATGAAGTACTCACATAATAAATAGTGTCGCCAAATCTTCATGGCGAAGACGATGGTGGCTAACTCGAGGTCATGAGTGGCATAATGGACTTCATTCGGTCTCATTTTCCTAGAAGCATAAGAATTCTGATCGATGCACCCGATCAATAGTATCGATAGAAATTTCCTAAAGCACTCGATGGACAACCCTACACATTTTCTATTAAAAGAAATACCTCATATATAATACACAAAATATCCTTTGTTTATCTCAATAAACAAAATCCAATCTCACTTAATAAAATCAAATTTCACTCAAATATCGTTTTTAAACGAAATTCCATTTTTATTCACAATATTTACCATACTTAACTTTAGCGCATCATTAAAATTAACAAAAATCACTATTTGACCATTAATTCAACAATTATTGCATTTTACAAAAATAAAACCATCTAATGTTCATTATTACCCCAACATAACATAATAATTTTTTCAAAACTTTATTTTCTTTCTTTTTATTTTCAACAAATAAATTATAATGATGGCTATAATTTAAAATGGAGAAAACAAAATAAATTTGGAGGTGTAAAATTTGTAAAATTGTTTATTTTGGATAAATAACTTATTTTCGCAAAATAAAATGGAATTAAGTTGATATGGTGGTGTATTAATTAAATAAATGAAATTATGTTGGTTTGGCGGTAATTATACTAAATAAAGGATAAAACAAATTAATTCATAAATGTGATGCCCTACCCTGAAACCCACATTAGTAAAGAGAATTACTAAGTAATCCTGTCTACTAATGTAGAGAATACGACTGGTTAATGGCGAACTTTATGATAATGCATTAGCTAAGAGCTAAGTACGTCGATATTTTTTTTTCCATTTAATTTCAAATTATTACTCTATAGTATTTTATTTTATTTTTCTAGATAAAAATATATTTATTTCCTATAATAAAGAAATTTCAAATATTGGTTCTAACAATCATTTTTGGAAAGAAGAATGATAGGTGAAGTATAAAGGTAATAGATAATAATTTTCATTTCTCAAATACATTCAAAAATCATCTTAAAATCATCGGGTTTACTCCTAGAAATTCTTTCCATTTTATAAAATATTTTTATTTTGCGAAAACATATTGTCCAAAATAAACAATGTTTTCGCAAAATAAAAATGTTTCATAAAATGGAAAGAATTTCGAGGACTAAACCCGATGGTTTTAAGATGATTTTTGAATGGATTTGGGAAATGAAAATTGTTATCTATTATCCTTATACTTCACCTATGATTGTTTAATCGGTTTATTTAGTTTAGAAGTATGCACAAATACTTCCAGGCTGTTCGGCCATCCTATGGACTGTTGGGTCCTATTTATTATAGCTATTGGGCTACATTTAGGACTGTTGAGTCCTTTCCTTATATTGTGTTTTCTAGATTTCTTTGTGATGATTTCTAGAATTTTGATGACAGTTTTACATGTTATCACCTTTATTATATGGTGATTACATATGGTGTTTGAACTCGAAGTCTAGTTCTATTTATATTGTGATTCTTGTTGCTATATTTTGGGAATTTTGAGATTTATAATCTCCTATCTAGGAGATACCGTTGGAGATGGCTATTATATTATCTATCGATTTTGCTGATGATACGAGGCATGAATTTGAGGATACTTGATTTTATTATTGATGATTATTTAGTAATTATTCACTGAAGACCCTTATGACTTGATACTTAGCTCATACTCATATATTTCTCATTCACTCGATTAGTGCAAAAACATGCCTTTTTTTTATAGAAAATAATATATTACAGAAAATAAGCTTTTATATCTATTTTCGAAATCATTTGGAAAATAACTTTTGAAAGCTTGTTTTCTATAATAAATTATTTTCTATATAAAAAAATGCTCGTTTTTGCACTAATCGAGTGAATGAGAAGGAGAATTAAAAGATTCGGTAAAGCACGTTTCCAAAAATACTTGTGGCCGCTCCTAACCAGCCCTATTCTCCACATTAGCAAATAGTACTACCCCGTAATACTATTTGTTAATGTGGGTCTTAGGGTGGGGCGTCACAGCCTGGTATTAAAGCTTAGTTCAGAACAAAGTATAATAAACATAGAACGAAAACACATATTACGTACGTCTAAGTGAAATACAAGTGTTACAAATCCCTTAATCATCGTGTCCCTTATCTTATCATGTCCTTTTAGATAAAAGTTTGGGATATATCTAGGAATATATTTTATTCTATAGTATTCCATAATTGAAATTTAATTTTTGAGGCAACTTAACATTTTCATTTCTTGTCGGAATTCAACGAATCTTTTTTTGTTTGAAAGCTAAAGTTTTCTACTGTGTGAACACCAATTTCTAGTTCAATCAAAGGTGGTTTGGCTACCTGTTTCATGTGCGAAAGTTGAACTTGAAGAAGATTTCAGACCTAATTATTATTTTGCCTATGCATTTTTATATTCATTTTCTGTCCAATTTTTGACTTTTGCTTCATGTTTTTGGGATATTTCTGAAATGTTTTGTGGCTATGATGCCTATCAATAGGGTAGCCAAGTTTTGATGAATTTAAAATTCAAATTTGAATTGAATTTGAATAATGGTTTTGAGTGATTTCTTTGATTTCGAGCACGGATTTTTTCCAAACAATTTTGAAATAATTTTTTTAAAATTTATAGGCATTTCAAAATAATTATTATATAATATTTTCAAGTATTTTCAAGTGTAAAATCTATTTATTCTCTTTAATAAGGGAAATTTTCCAATAGTGTTTCCAAATTGATTTCGAGAATTAGTTTTCAAAGCTTATTTTCCAAAGTAAATTTTTTTACATATAAATCATAGGTTTTTGCATATTTTGAGTGAATTAGAAGGACAATTAAATGGTTTGGTAAAATTGGTGGTGTGGGACATGTGAATTTATCTTATCGGTTAATTCCCGACTTGTCCGTTTGATCATTTTGACCTTCGAGTCAAGTTTACCGATGAGAGGAGGTAAACTTTTTACTACTTTGAGTGTGAAATTTGCTAGCGGTTAGTAAACCGTTTAGAACCAAAACACAAAATATTCAAAAAAATCATTGTTCATTCTATCAAATATTTATAACACTTTATTTTATCTTGGATTAAAACGGTTTGATATTTATTTTAGAGCATCCGGGCTTTCCCTTCGACATGTTCCGTCCCTCATCCAAGTCTCCTCAAATCTCATGGACGAAACACTGTACTAGTCATTTTCGCATACCCCATTAAATATTTAACTTCTAAATTTTAAATTACTTAATTAACCATCCAAACGTAACATTGAGCAAGGAAATCAAACCCTTGTTTTAGAAAACAAAGTAAACAAGCATTCAACAATGGTTTTCAAACAACACTTAACACTTAAAGCTGTGAAAACCAATTCTCGAAATAAATTTGAAAACCCTATTTGAAAATCAATTTTAAAAATAATTCATTAAATTGAAGCAAACCAAATATTACCGGTAAACACCTTATAGTCAAATTGCGAAATAAATTCCAAGCTGTTAGCGTGCAATTATTTTCTGCCCAGCCCATGAATAAAGTCCAAAGAGATAATTTCTTTAAAGGTAATTAGATTTGAAAACCTAAAATTGAAGATTATGCCTAAGTGGAGTTTTGGGAATTGTATGTTGTTTGTTGCATCATTGGCTCAATGAGTCCTATTTGCATTAGGAGAACTACGTTGGCATGATCCTGCTCTCAAATTCCCATAAGGTAATTGTCACACACACACACACACACACACACACACACACACACACACACACACACACACACACACATATATATATAATGGCTCGAATGGCCAACCATGAAAAAGGCGATACATTCGGGAAATCGATGAAAACATCTCAAAATTTGCACGTGCATTTGGCCAAAGCCTGCCAAGTACTAATCTCAAATATGGTACCATACACAAGAATCATAAATAAGTTGAAAATCTAAAGGTAATCAATATCCAAACTCAATAATTTCATCAAATTATTGATTTGAGAAATGCGTTTCTAATTTACACTAGTCTTCTTCTTGCATGCACTGTTTTTGAGTTCTACAGGTTGTGGAAGGCTATTATCTCCTTAAAGCTTCAATCTTTTAGCATAAATTCGAGGCTTGATCATCCCTAATAGCAAAGTGAGTTAAATCTCACAATATCTAGCTAATGCAATGCTCAAGGAGTAATATTCTGTGCAAATTCCTGCTCTGCAATCGTTTACTGTTTTTATTTCTCATCTCTGTGAAAATATGTCTCCGGTTGCTGCTTTGAACTATTTCAAGTCTCAACTTCGGCAACGAAATGCTACCGGATTTCTTCCAAAGAGTATTTTATATGTTGAACTTCATCTCCACAAAATTTGGTTAAAGTTTTTTGTTATTTGAGTGTTCAAAACTTTGCTGCAAAACCAACAAAAATGCAGATTTTTGCCTGTAGAAATTTTGTTATCTTGAGTTGCTGCAAACATGGCCCGAGTCCTTGTTTTGGAGATTACTTGTAAATATTAAATCATAACTACAAAACGAGGGTTGTTATACATCAGCTTGGAAAAATTAGTTTAGTATAAAAGGTACGACCCCAAAACAGCTGTGTGGATATTTTTCTCCATTTGTGTCTCCTCTTATTACAATATTACACACTTAAAGAATAAAAATAGATGGTAATTATAGTGTTTTATTTGAAATATGACTCAATAAATCCATCTTTTAATTATATAAATAAAAGATTATTACTTTGTATTGAGTCATTCTATCAAGTAGTTCATATGCTTTCACTAATACACAGTAGCTTATCGATTTTTTTAGGTTCATTTTATATCATTTGTTTATGGGCTTTAATATTGTCATTTAAAGTAATAATAAAATGAATAATATTACTTGAGTTAATAATACTGCCATGTGAATGATAATGTAAAATTTGATTACATGTAGGAATTATTCTATTGCATCTGATGGTTTTGCTAGTTTTTCACATTCAAATACAATGATAATTTTTCTGATGATGGATCCCGCACCTTTTTGGTAGATTATACCAATGTTTTAATCAAATCCATACTATTGCAAAAAATGATAGTATGGAATGATCGAAAAATTGGTAGAGTCTAAAAAAAGGAGCGATGTCCATCACAAAAAAAAACTGTCATTGTATTAGATGGTGAAAATCCATCTAAACCTATGAGGCAGAAGATATCGATTTAAATGCAAGACAAAAACAATCCAAAGCGATACTGTATGCACATGGTATTTTTTAAAACCTAAATGTTGTTATTTATTAATTATCTTGATAGTATTTAATGAGATAAAATTCTAATAACTAATTTATTCATTGTTGTTTCCTTTAATATTTTGAATGTTTTTCACACAACATGTGTTTGGTATGAAGCCAGGTATCATGGTAGTATTATTAGAAATGGTGATTAGACATGCGTAGTAGTGCTGTTACGACTAAGATGGTCGATAATGAAGTGCTGGAGGGATGATATTTACACTGTAGTAGTTGACCGCCAATGATGGTGGTTGTTGCCTGTAGTGGTAGAAATATCGCAACCAGCACTTCCCCATCTACCATTATCAATTGTAATAACACTACCATGCATGTCTCCAATCACTACCACAATCAATACTATCATGCATGTTTCTTTTGTATGAAGCTAGGTAGCAATCCTAAGAAAATCAAACGCTCGTCTTAGTTGCATGGCATGGCATTATGGTAGTATTAATAGAGAAGATATCTGGACATGTGTAGTAGTGCAGTTATAACTGGTGGTGGTTAGTTAGGATAGTGGTGGAGTAATATTATTAACACCGGAGTCGTTTACTGTTAGTGATGGTGGTTGTCGCCACCAGTGGCAACATTACCACCACCAGCACTACCCCAACCACCAATACTAGTTATATGGCACTAACACGCATATCATTAAGCACCTCCTTTCTAAATATTACCACGTTGTCATGTCGTTCAACCAGTGTGGTTGTTAGAGTTTCTTAGGTATGAGAGTTTGAGGAATGATTGGACTATAATTTTGAATAGTGATCCTACATCGAAGACAACTTGCATCGCTAAAGGATATGATGATGGACAATGTTGTTTCTCTTTTTTTTACCAATGTAAGCTATTTTCATGTTTTATGATTAATTCATCTTTGTTGGAACAAATTTGTAACGACCCAGAAATTTCGATCCCAAAAATTCCAGATAGTTAGGAAACGAAGAAAAGAAAAAGAAGAAAAGAAATAGAACACACAACACAGAATCTCACTTACGCAGCGGATAAAATATAATATCAATAATAATAGTTATACCAAAGAAAACTGTGTCTATCAATTTACATTGACATATCAGAGTTACAACAATTTTTATACAACATTGGTCAGATACCATTAAACATGTCTCAGATATATACAATATCATAGTGGAAACTCTCCATACGTCCCTGCCATCCAGCTCGCCTCCTGAGTTCCAGAACATCCTTACCTGAAAAACTGTAATACTCGGTCCGACCCGAGCATTACATCAAAGTAACACCCGGGTCAGGCTGGAAACCAGCGTGAGTAAACTCATCTAACCAGGAATACAAAAACATATAGCTTATATAACCTAGGTAACTTGCATCAATATACAATTTCACAAGCTGTCACAGTCATTACTTATTTCTCACATCAATTTCTAAGCACCAAAAATTTGATTAAATAGTCCAATTTGCATAGATCATTCCATTCCAGCTTATTGATTCCACATATAAATTAAATATGAATCGAAGTGGTTCCGGGCATTCTCTAATACCCGACTCCGGTATCTTCGAATTCAATTTCATCTAAATTCAAGTTAATACTACTCAACTTTAATTATCGGATGTCCCTTTTACATAGCAATTCATAAATGATAGATAATCGTATCATTACCGTACATCCATCAAGCATATCACAAGCAATTTACATTAGAGATATCAACCAATTCAAAGTATTCATCATCATTCAATCATTAATAAGAAAGATTGATCACTTTCACTAATTATATTAATTAAAGTCTTCTAATTATTAGTTAATTATTCTTAATTAAATAATTAACCTTTAACTTAGTTACATTCATTAATCAACCTTGATAAATCACAACCAGTAATTAACTTCCCTTAATTGCTTCATCATTTAAACCAACTCCTTAATTAATTATATTAATTAATCCTTTAATTACACTGAGTAATTAACACTTAATTACCTCCACTTAGTTATCTCTCTTTAATTACCCCCCCAACATGTAATCTCCTTCCATTTACATCCAGGAATTTCCCACTAATTACTTCACTAAGTAATTACACCTTATCAATCACCTCAAGTAATTATACTTAATCAATATCAAGTGATTACCTTTAATTAATTAAGACTTAATCAATTTACTAATATTAACTACATCCACTTAATTGATTACTCTGAGTAATTAATTCCTTAATTAATTACCCTGATTAACTATTCTATAACTATTAATTAATTAACCTTTCACTAATCACATACATAAATTGATTAACCTATTGATTAACCTAAATTAATAAATCCTTTAATTAATCAATCCTCACTACTTTCATTAGTTAATTTATTTAACTAATTACATTCTTGTATTAACCTTAAAACATATAGGATTTAACCTATTATGATTAATTGAAACAACAAATTGAAAAAAAATTAAAAGCTTCGGAAATTTGTTTAAAATTTGCCAATACTTCATTTAAAAAACTGGGTTTACATTTACTTTGCAACTTATACATTTTAAAAATATCAATTTACTTAAATGTAGATGTTTAGTTAAAACTTTTGGAAAGTAAATTGACTTTGTTTTAATTTAAACCCAAATTCGTCATTTACAAAATCCTGTTTTAAACAAAACAAAACCATTAGACCGAAGTCCCATACATGATTTTATCGGGATGAACCGAAGTCCAATATAGCAATGAATACAACAGATCACATCCTAATCTTCTTCCTCATCTATCCTCTGCTCCAAAAAAACACCCAATCGACTAATTTTTGATGCCACGCACAATACAGATGGCTCAACGTCAATTCCACAAAACTATCAATCGATCATCCCCTGAAGACGCAACTCAGAGCCAACCTAAAACGCCTTACTCAAATTATCCTGCCCAAAAAACCTCCATGTGCACGCTGTGCACGTGTACAAACTCACCAGCGACCATCTCACCGCCGCGACTGGCTCACCAAGTTACTCAGCATCTCTCGACATCAAAGAACCCATCGCCGCATGGCCCCAACCTTTCGATCGAAAATTCGATCGCCTGCTTGAAGTTCCTGAACCAAAAAAATTTAATCTACCACCACAAATTCGCCTACCCCACCAAAGATCAGCGATTCTTTCGCACGGCGCTACCTCAAATCAAAGTTCACCCACGCAACTATCTCCCTGCCAAAATTTACGAACTCCGATCACACCACAATCTCTCAAATTGACTACGATTTCCATAGAAGCCCAAACCACTCAAAACCCTAAAATTGATCGCTCCAACAACCAAAGCTTCAATCAAAAATTTAGCCATGGTCGATCACTTCTCCTTGCCCAAACACACCTCCCAGTGGCGCCGACCAGACGTCACTACCACCCAGTGTGACGAAATTAATTTTTAAAAGGAAATTTGAAAATTTAAAATCACTTATTTTATAAACTGTTAAAAATCGCGATTTAACTTCTAAAAATCCTATTTCTACTCAAGAATTCAGATTATAAGTTCGAATTCTTGTTTTAAGCATGTTAAATTTTCATTAAAATGTGTTCACTTACTGTAAAAGCAAGCCTAAGACCACCACACAACATAATTTTCTCATAAACTATTTTTATCTTATACTGCAAACTTAAATAATCAATTTCCTAGTTCACAATATTATCAAATTTAAACTAGAATTAATGATATAAATTTTGAAACAGAAATGAAGAAAAATGCTCTCTGTTTAACAGAGCAATAGCTATCCAGGTTTTGAAATAAGATTCCTCACTAGTTTTACATGAATACATTTTTTTTTTAAATAGAAGTCAAGTTATATCAAACACATATCCCCTAAACATCATAGTCTGTAGTGATTCATATATATAAAGAGAGATTTGAATTTTTTTTACTGAGTTTGCGAGCTGTAAACAAAGAACAGATGTAATGTGCATATATACCATGTATAACATATCTATATACCTCTACAAATCATTAGCATAGTCATTTCTCCCACAACTTTCACATGCAACAGTATATTGTAAAAAGATTTTACTTTTGAGGTGAAGTTTACCTACAAACATACATTTTGAAACAAGAACTAGCATTTAATGAGCAACAGTTTACTCACCTTATTAAAGCAGAGGAAAGAAACTGTTTTTTCCAGGTTCTTAAATTTTTAATTAGCTCTTGAATCTTCCCTTTTCATGTTGAATTTTCTGAATTGTTGTCGATTCCAGTTTTGCTTGATTGATTTAGAAGATTTGAAGATCTTGCCTTGTTTATGAAAATCCAGCCTATCCTCTTGATTCTTAGATTCTAGATTTATTTCTTCTTGTTTCAGATACTACGGTTTCCTTCTTTCTATTTAATCTCTTTTTTTTCTCTTTGATTTGTATTCAGTTTGGTTGAGATGAAGAAAAGATTTAGCTGAAAGTTTAAAACTCTTCTTTTATTTCCAGAATTTAATTTTAAATATAATTTATCAAGAGAATGACACTTGTCTACTTTAATGTTCTAATTATCTTACGCATATGCACATGTTTACAAGTGTTTTAATGTTTTAATTAATGATTTACAAAAATTTTGTTTTCTTATTTATAAATGCATTTAAACTGTGTATATGTAATTATGAAATATACATACAAATGAAATGTCTATATATCTTATATAAGTAAGCTTTATATTTTAATAAATATTCAAAGTAAATTCATGTAAACATTTATGTATAACTTATATTTTGATTCAAATTAAATGCATCATGTGTTTATAAACTTGAGAAATTAATATGTACATATATATTTTAACAAATCTATTTCCACTTGTATATATTAATTTTATTTAAATCGATATATATATATTTACAACTCATTTATTATTATTGTTTAAAATAACAATTTTATCAAATTTTAATTAGTTTATTAAAAAGATTATCACATCTAAATGGGTTTTGAAATCACGGGTTATCACATTCCACCCCCCTTAGAATCTTTTCGTCCTCGAAGAGAAACGAAGCCAGAATTTATGAAAAAGATTATTATCAGAAAATCTCTCTTTGATAACTTTAAAACATTGTAAAATCTATATAATATTACCAAAAGAGTTTTTATAGACAATATCATTTTATAATTCGATGTTTCAACCAGTCCATCCTTGTTCTCGTAGAAATTCGATCATACGTTGATCAGGCGTATGACTGAAAATCTATAAGTGCTTGGCAGACCCGTTTTCAATATCCAGTGAAGATACTTGGAAAATAATTTTATTGAAAATATAGAAAATAGTTTTTTGAAAATAGAGGATATATCTTTGGTGAGAATGCTCTGGAAATCATCACCCCCATCCATGGTCACAGTTACATTCCAGGGTTACGTTGCCGTCACAGCAAAAGTCCATGTAACTGCAGGCTCTCCGCGGCCTCTCGATTACGCCATGGAACCCACACAACAGATCACAGTTACATCCAAGGTTACGTTGCCGTCACAGAAAAAGTACATGTAACTGCATGCTCTCCGCGGCCTCTCGATTACGCCATGGAACCCACACAACAGATCATAGTTACATCCAGGGTTACGTTGCCGTCACAGCAAAAGTCCATGTAACTGCAAGCTCTCAGCGGCCTCTGATTTTCGCTGTTGAAATGAAACTCCTCCACTCCTACATAGTCGCAGTCTGCCGATATAAAATCAAACACAACCTGCTGGCTCTCAGCGGTACACATGACTTTCGCTATGTTATACCATAGATTGCAGTCTACCGATATAAAATCAAACGCAAACTGTTGGCTCTCAGTGACACACATGACTTTCGCTATGGTATACTCTACTCATAATCTCCAGGAACTAGTTTTGTCCGGACTCCTCATAGGATCAACTTTAGAACCCCCCTTGGGGCTCAAGGCAGCACCACCCGGTGGTACTCCTGAGAAGTTCATTTCAAGGGAGCGCCTTTTTCCCAAAAGCCATCATCATAACATTTTATACTATATATATATATATATATATATATATATATAGTATCTTCAAATCATACACCTAGTATGATTTTATACAAATCTCCTTTACACAAAATATTACAAAATCGATAATTCTCAAACTAGGCTTCCCAAATTAAATGTTGATTTTACCCAAAAATCAAAAGCCTTTCCAAATCCATAGGTTCCCAAAACCTTTTTCCAAAATCCTCACATGATCCTTTATATATAAAGATATATATAAAATCTTTGATAATAATCTTTGGATCATTTTAAACTTGTATAAAACTCCTTTTATACTTCAAAACACCTTCAAATTCCTTTCTTCTGGCAATAGATTCAATAAGGGGAGTTTCATTTTATAAAACAAAGATATTTACTTTGTTTACTCAAAATCAGATATTCAAGTTTTGATTACTCTTTAAATATCATTTTCATCCAAATCGTACGATGTACACATATCATCAGTACGCTATACCAATCTGATCGCTCACTCGACCACACAATTTCGCTTCCGAACTAGTATCGTCCACCCGACTTCCTAGTGCGGACACAGATCTGGTTTCTTGATCAGAAACCGTTATTCTCCTTGCATAGTCATAACTATGATAGAGAATATCCAGAACCAATCAACAACCCATATCCAGGTTCGCCGGCAAAAATCGAGTGAAAAATCCCACTCGGATCGATATAACTATCTCGAAATTCTGTGCTCGAATCTGGATCAAATCATTATGCGAATAGAATAGCATACGTACACCCTACGTATTTATATTTATTGGTTATTAGCCAAATAAATTCTCTTTCTATTCACATTCACTTTAATTTTCATTCACTTACTCTCAATTGCTTCAATCCATTCGGATTATCACCACTATTCTTATCTCGATTGGGTATTTAACCATTAACAGTCTAAACTCTGACCAGTTTATTTAGAAAATAGTTTGAAAAATTTACAAATAAATAAGTAGTCGAAAAATAATTATTATTTTTTAAAATAGGTGTAAAATAGTTCGAAAATAGTTAAAATAATTATATAAATTTTAGATAATTGCAAAATAACAGTAAGATAGTAATTGGTCTTGTAAAATAGTTGAAATATAGTAATTAATTTATGAAATAGTTGGAAAATTATTAAACAGTTTCAAAAATGATTGTAAAACAAATATAAGATAGTTTGGCTTATAAAAGAAAGGTTTTATAGATAATAAATAGCTTGGAAAAATAGGTTTATATTAAAACAATTTATATTGAAAATAGTCCAGAGTCAAAACTGTTCTCTCCCCAATCTCCATTCCCATCAATTCAATTTAAATTTCCTCTACCATTTAAATTGACCCAATTCCAATTTAAATAACTTCAATTCCCATTGAAATTGATTCAATCCCAATTCAAGTTGAATTAACCTTAGTTTCTTTCCAAATTTAACTTTATTCAACCTTGATCTCAAATTC
The DNA here is from genome assembly GCA_030765085.1 of Allium cepa. Lineage (NCBI taxonomy): Eukaryota > Viridiplantae > Streptophyta > Magnoliopsida > Asparagales > Amaryllidaceae > Allium > Allium cepa. Next base: position 566,557,464 of record CM060928.1, on the reverse strand, counting down.
TACTAATTCAAATAAATTTTAATTGAACTAGTTCCAATTTCAATTCATTTCAACTCCAGTTTGAATTAATCCCAATTTCAAACTTCATTTCCAAATCAAGTTGAATTATTCTTGATTTTCTCCCAAATTTAATTCAAATTCCATTTGAATTTAAAACTATTAAATTTTAATTACAATTCCAAATTATTCAAATAAATTTGGACTAATTTCAAATTGAACCCACCTCAAATTTCAAATTATTTCCAATTAATCCAATTCAAATTTTCCATTTGAACCTTATACTCATACATCCTCAATCACAATTTCAATTACTTCAAATCAAATTCAATTTGAACTAATTTCAATTCAAATTCCAGATTTAAACCATCTCGAATTATATAAATTCGAGTTAAATTTACTAAGGCTGGTTTAACTCTTTAAACCAAGTTAACCTTTATTAAAAGCTTTAAAACAATTTAATTTCGAGTCAAATTCTCAAAATTCCATTTTAAATTATCTCTATAATGGATATATTACCACACTTCACTTCATTCAAACAAATCCAATTCACAATTTAAAGATTATTAATAACAATACAATTATATCATCCAATTTATTTTAAAACATCCATTCATTTTTAATTTCTAGATCTCAAACCCAATTAGAGATCATTCACACTCTCAATTACAATCAACCATTTAACTTTCCAAGTTAAATCTTAATTTCATCTTAAAATTTACAATCAGGTTAAACATCCCAACATAATTAACTTTTCCCAAGTTAAACTCAATTAACTTTATCCAGTCAACCTTACCCTGTATGAACTTCCATCTCAAATTTTGAACTTCTCATGAATAATCTTCCCACTTATTAAGTTCAAAAACTTATCACTTTGGGTATCATATCTTATTCCAAATTTAAAACTTAGAGTTTATTTCAAACTAACTTTAATATTTAAGTATATCCACACATATTCATATTTACTTCTTGGCTTACCAAGCCAAATTTTAAAATTTAAACCACCTTTGGTTTCAGTTCAAAACAAATTCTCTTTAAAATTTTCAAACAAATTTTGTTTGAAATAGGACCATTTCATTCAAATGCATTAAATAATATTATTTTTATTTATTTAAATTAATTACATCATTAATTAATCATATTTGGTAATTAACTTATTTCTTAATTACCGTCATTAAGTAATTGTACCTTAAATTACTTGCCTCTAGTTACTTCATTAAGTAACCCCTCTTTATTTATCATTTCCAATTATTATCCATTAATTAATATCATTAAATAAAGTTTAATTAATTTCATAAATTAGTTGATTATTCTTACCCTGAAACCTTTCCCAAAATTCAAGATTTAATTTCAGCTTGAATCCATTTCAAACTTTAATTTAATTTCAATTTGGTTGTAATTCTATTACCACTTAATTCTTTGTAACAACCCTGATTTTGGAGATTACCTGTAAATATTTAGTTATAATGGTAGTTATAATTTAATATTGTGAATTAAAATAAAATTGAAGAAATTAAATTGTTTATTTGGAATAAACAATGAATTTTGGAATATAATGAGAAAATAAAGTTTGAAACTTTATTTTATTTGTTTGGGTTAATAATAAATGAGAAAATAGTTTTTATTTAGAGAAAATGCAATAATTGTATTAATTATCACCAATTACTTCTTCTAATAATTTTTAAAAGAAGTATTTGATTTTTGAAGGTTGTTTAATCAAATAAAAAGGTGGAAATTGATTTTAAAATGAGTTTTAATTATAAATTTGTGTTTAGAATAGTTATTTATATTTTTCTAAGTAAGAAAAATATTTTTGTGGAATTTTAGAAGTTTAAAATAATGTTTTGTCCATTTATTTGTTAAAATTGTGTGTTTTTGTAAAATAAAGGATTTTATTAATAAAAATGTCTTAAAAATTAAAATTAATCTTTTTATATAGTAAAAAATAAAATGTTATTTCATTAGTATGTAAATTTACATACTTTGTAGTGTGAAAATTTGAAAGGAAATGATATTTTGTTTTGTGTATAGTGCATATATGAACACATTTTGATACAAGTGTGAATTAAATAAATACCTTAACCTAATTGTTTTTTTTTCTTTTAATCTTTGAGTCCATTTGGCCCATTAGCCAACTCAACCTGATAGAAGAAGTGAGAAACATTTTACAGTACGTTCAAATCACTCTCACCTTCTTCTTCCTCTTTCCAATAAATAAGAAATAGAAACCCACTCCTCAAACATCAAAATCCAAGCCAAATCTCCAAATCAAATCAAAAACTTGTTGTTTTCTTTCGAATTAAAAACATATTCTACAGGTAATCTACTCCAAAACTGAAAAATTTCATCAAAATCTATTTTGTGATATAGGGTGTATGTAATCTCTTTTTTTTTTTTGCTTGCATGTTTCTATTTTGAGTTTTTACAGATATTTGAAGCAAATTCTTGCTCCAAGCTCTCATCTTTCAGCTGCAAATCCGAGTTAACCTTCAACATCAGCAAGGTGAGTTGTAATACTCACAAAAAATAGCTGAGCCAAGCACAAAATCATAAAAATTTGCTTTATAATTTGCTTTTCTTTCAATTTGGTTTCTGTATCAAATCCTTCTCTGGTTGGTATTTTGCATGCTAATATCTTTTGATTTCGGCAAAGGAATGCTGCTGGATTTCTTGTATTTCGTAGCTTTCATATCGAACTTCATTTATGCAAATTTTGGTTGAAAGATATTGTCATTTGAATGTTCAAAACATTGCTGCAAAATCGACTCAGGCACTGATTTTCGCCTGTAGTTGTTTTGAGTTGCCGCAAACATGGCCTAAGTCCATGTTTAAGACCGCGTAACTCATTCGTTTCTAACTGTAATTCGATGATTCTATATTTTTTGAAAGATGGAATGTTCTAGTTTATGCATACTGAATTTGAGCTCAATCCGATATGGTTTGTTCCTCTGTTTTATGCCTGGAATTTGAACCTAGGATAGTTTCAGGCCTGTACATTTTTCGTTTTTGAACTGTTGCAAACATGGCCTGAGTCCATGTTTGAGACATCATAACTCATTCGACGCAAATCGGATTTTAGTGATTCTTTTTGCAAATTGAAGTAGGAGTGTTGATTTACATTTCATTAAAATTTCATGACAATCTGGCTTGATTTTCTCTTTCTAAACTACTGTCGAACTTGTACTCACGGCTTGCTGTAATTCACTATTTTAAACTTTGTTTTGGTCCGACTTTGAAACGACGCAGATTCTTCGTTTCAAATCGGATTTGAACAACTATTTTTGCAGATCGAAGTAGAAGCATTAGTCTATGCTTCTACCAAATTTCACCATGATCTGGGTTCATTTGCCCCTTCGAACTTATCGTCGAAGTTGAACCTTTGCGTTGTTTTTACACAACAGTTTACAGTGGTTTTAGTCCAACTTCGGAATGACACAGTTTCTTCGTTTCAAGTCGTAATTGAGTGAGTCTTTTTTCAGATTGGAGTAAGAATGTTAAAAAATATTCCTACAAAATTTCATTCAATTTGGATTCTGTTTTCAGGTCCAAACCTGCTGTTGAACTTGGGTTCGCAGCGTGTTTTCAGTAGTTTTTATACTTGAATAATTTCCTCCATTTTTGATATTTTCCCGAATTCTTGAATTTTCTCTCTAGATTTTGTGCACGGGTTTTATAAAGCATTTTAAAGAGTTTTTCAAACAAATTGGCTTGTGAAATTATTATTTAATATTATTTTGGCTAAGTGTTTTTATGTTATTTTTTCCGTCCGATTTTTTACATTTACTCATGTTTTTGTGATATTTCTGAAGTAATTTGAGGACTATGATGCCTTTCAATAGGTTAGCCCAGTTTTCATGAATTTTGAATTCAAATCTTGAATTATTTGAATTTAAATATGAATTTCGGCTTGAGTGGAATTTTGCATGTTTTTGGTCGTTTTCGAGCACGGTTTTCTGTAATTCTTTTTGAAATGATTTTTAAAATTTAGGGGATTTAAAAATAATTATTATATAATATTCTAAAGTATTTTCAAGTATAAAACCTATTTGTTCCTTATAATAAGGGAAAATTTCAAATATGATTTCCAAATGGTTTTCGAAATCAGTTTTAAAAGCTTATTTTCAAGGTAAATTATTTTCTATAAAAATTACACGCTTTTGCACTGTCGAGCAAATGAGAAGGAGAGTTAAACGTTTGGGTAAAACGCGTAGCATGGGATACATTCGTTTATCCTTTCGGTTAATTCCTAACTTGTCTGTTTGATCGTTTTGGCCTACGGGTCTAGTTTACCGATGATATGAGATGAACCTTTTACTGCTTTGAGTGTGAAATTACTAGCGGTTAGTAAATCATTTAGTGCGAACGGGAGGTATGGGACACATGTTAACACTTTTCGAGTTCCTTTCCGAGAGTTTGTGACACATTTGCCTATTGGCGTGCCAGTACTGGGCCTTCGGGTCATTTGCCATTGCGGCGTATTTGTCTTCGGACGTTTGCCATTGCGGCGTATTTGTCTTCGGACGTTTTCCATTGCGGCGTATTTGCCATTGCGGCGTATTTGTCTTCGGACGTTTGCCATTGCGGCGTATTTGCCATTACGGCGTATTTGTCTTTTGACGTTTGCCTTTGGGCGAGGTACCTATTATGTGAAACAGTAATCGGCAAAAAAATAGCACGTGCAAAACCTTTTTGGGATGATTTTTACCCTTGTACGTCGTCATTTTGGAATAGGTCCTTTGAACCTTTCGGTGGCAATTACTTCGGGATTTTGGACTCTTGGGAGTTCTTTTGAGGTTTTCATTGCCTATACTGGCGTGTTGAGATTTGCCTTTTGGCGTATATGTATATCGAGATTGCTTTTGGCGTTGTATGAGATTTTTATCTCTTTGTTGACATTTGCCTTGTGGCTTATGTCGAGATGGCTATTGCTTATGTTTTCCTTAGAGTTGCCGATATGGCGGGTTTGGGAATACTCTTTTAGGAGTTTACATTATATTATTTCCTAAACCATCCTTATTTGATTTATGATTGCCGATGATATGAGGCATGCTACATTTTAGTGATTCATGAGATTTTTCGTCTCCTTTGTGTTTTATGCTTATTGAAGCAATCACATTTTATCACCTAGTATAAATATATATGCCATACATGATGCGTATCCTTCATATGTCTATGGTTAACTTTCTTATTGTTTCTTCTTGTTTAAGAAGAATATCACTGTGCTCTATTATTCTGCTATCACCTTTAACTGATTCGTTTAGCTAGACTGAACCGTGTATTTTATACTCGGGTCAGACCGAGGTGTTTCAGGTTAGGTACTTTTGGACTTAGCCTATTCTGCTTCTGCATAGACTATTCTGCTAGCCTTTTTTGTTGTAGCTTTTTATGTAGTCCTGATTGGTTTGCTACTCTGATATGTATATTCTTTTGATTCGTGTTTGTACTGTGGTCGTCATACCACATATGTGATGTATCATTTTGTATACTTTGTGATGTATCTGTGTATGTGTGTATCTATGAGATTATCTGTTGTTCTGTGATGTGTTTTACATTTGAGTTATTGTATTTTATTCTGTTAGATCCTATAGCCACCTATGGCTTTATATTAATTATTTATTAGATATGTCGATCCACTTGAATCAGGAAAAAAATGGCATTGTCGACGTATTCAATAGATATTTAAGACAAGGCTATAGATCATCGCTCCTATTCAGCCCTATTCTCTACATTAGCAGACAGTATTACCCAGTAATGCTCTTTTTTAATGTGGGTCTCGGGGTAGGGCGTTACAGCTTGGTATCAGAGCTGAGTACAGGACAAAATATGATAAACACAGAACAGAAACACATATTACGGTACATCAAAGTGTAATACAAGTGTTACAAATTCCTCAATCGTGCCTTTATTTTTTTTCATTTCCTTAGATTGGGTAATAAGTTTGAAAACATTATAAGGGTTTTAAATATCACTATTTTTTAAAATAGTAGAAATTAGACCTCAGATGGCTTAGATTTAAATTATGTGTTTTGATCCTTAGTGATTAAAGTTGCGCAGCGGAAATAGTGTGACAGTTTTTGCTGGGCAAATTTAATGCTTTGTTTTTAATAAATGCTTGTTTGGCTGATAATTGCATGAATGTGTGTTAGTATAGTAATTGTTGAAATAATATTGAGTAGGTGATATAATTGAGAGTTAGAAACCTACTCAATGCAAATGATAAGAACTTGTGGTGTCTTCAAGTTATAGCTACCGCAAGAATTATTAGAAGGATTAAATTTTGAAAATGAAATTTAATACATAAGTGGTATCTAACCAAAGGTTAAAATGAAATAAAAATTTAATGTTTAAGAATTTAGTGGATGCATTTTAAAGAAGTAAAATTACTAAAAGAATTTTTGAGAAAGAAAGCATCCATATGAATGGAAAATCTTTCTAACAAGAAATATACTTATGTATATAACTTGAGTGTTTTATGAATTGATTGTATGGTTGTATAATAAGAAAATGTTTTATGTTTTGAAAATAAACATTGTTGTAACCAAGTTTAAGATTTCTGAAGAAATCAAAACAGGTTTTATAATTTCTTGTGTCAATTGGCTGATAAGTATTTTAAGAATTCTGGTCGATGCGTCTGATCAGCGTTATCGATAGGGATTCCTAAATGCTTATGAGGCGACGTGATACATGCTTTTGAAATGGCAATAAATAATATTTACTAGTATGGATGTTGAATGCAAAAATATATAGATATTGCAAAGATTTTGAAATTTCTAAATTGCCATTTGAGATAAGTATTTTATATACATACTTAAGGACTTATGGAAATAGTGTGACATAGAGGGCAATGAAGAGGCAATGTTGATCTTGGTCAACTTTGCAGTCCTTGAAATGTTATTCACTACAAATGTATTAGTTAAATGTTATCATTTTATAAACTGGTAATTGAAAAATTTGAACATGATTTCATTTAAATAAATTGTATTCATTATTGGTTATAGTACATGTTTGTGAAATTTTACATACATGGGAAATTTAGAACGCTTAAGTAAGCTTTTGGATAAAGTATTTTGGAAAATATTACCATATGCTAATTCATTTATATGGCAAATAATTTTAATTAAGGAAATACGTTAATTGGATGAAAATATCATGTGATTGTGAATATTTAGAGCCATCGCTGAAGCGTCTAATAAGTGTCCTCTTTAATCATAAAGTAAAATGGTTTAAAATTTGACAAATTTAGTGGAAAAAATTTATATTACTTATTGTAGTGTATTTATTTTTGGAATTAGAGTATGGAACAACTCTAATTTAATTTACTTTAAATTTGAAGTAATGATGATTGAATTGAAAATTTAAGTAAGAGACTTTAAAAAATTTCAAGTATTGAAGTTTGATTTTTGTGTATTAATGAAAATGGATTTGAGTGAAAACTCTTATAACAAATTTTTGGGAAAATTTCTTGTAATCCATTCTTGGCCTTAATGCGGTTCTTGTGATGACTTGCATTCATGCAATCATGTGTTAAGGTGGTAGCTTGAAATCCCACCTATCTTTTGTTTAATCCTCTTTTGATGATTGTGCTTATTTGTGTTACTCCTTTAAAGGAGTTAAGTGCATTTCAGTATATTCGGAAAGTTGGCTCCTAGTTATATAGGACCATCTACTATCACCGGACGCCTTGGTTCGATTGCTTTCATGCACCATTTTCTGTTCAGTTTTGGTTATTCATGATATGTTCCAGGTAACCCAATTTCGTTGTATCTTTGAGGTTTAATCTCGATTGTTAATTCTCTTGTGTTGCATGACCACGAGTCTCACTGACTTGTGTATTGTACCGAATTCTATTCGTGTAGTTGTTTCAAAGATTGAACACCTTTGAAATATGAATGTTCTGCTTGTAAAATTCTATCGTCTGCTAACCCTAAGTGCTGTACTTGGGAAACCATAGGATTTGCCGAGAAAACTTGTCCTGATCCTTTCATTCTATGTTGAGGGAGAATATCAATGATCCTATCTTTTGATTTGAATCTTACTGTGATGAAATAGATATTATAGATAACTTCCATTATAGAAATTGCGTGGATGCAATTTTGTTAAAGAGGGGAGTCTGTAACAACCCTGATTTTGGAGATTACCTGTAAATATTTAATTATAATGGTAGTTATAATTTAATATTGTGAATTAAAATAAAATTGGAGAAATTAAATTGTTTATTTGGAATAAACAATGAATTTTGGAATATAATGAGAAAATAAAGTTTGAAACTTTATTTTATTTGTTTGGGTTAATAATAAATGAGAAAATAGTTTTTATTTAGAGAAAATGCAATAATTGTATTAATTATTGCCAATTACTTCTTCTAATAATTTTTAAAAGAAGTATTTGATTTTTGAAGGTTGTTTAATCAAATAAAAAGGTGGAAATTGATTTGAAAATGAGTTTTAATTATAAATTTGTGTTTAGAATAGTTATTTATATTTTTCTAAGCAAGAAAAATATTTTTGTGGAATTTTAGAAGTTTAAAATAATGTTTTGTCCATTTATTTATGAAAATTGTGTTTTTTTGTAAAATAAAGGATTTTATTAATAAAAATGTATTAAAAATTAAAATTAATCTTTTTATATAGTAATTTTTTTTTATTTCATTAGTATGCAAATTTACATACTTTGTAGTGTGAAAATTTGAAAGGAAATGATATTTTGTTTTGTGTATAGTGCATATATGAACACATTTTGATACAAGTGTGAATTAAATAAATACCTTAGCCTAATTGTTTTTTTTTTCTTTTAATCTTTGAGTCCATTTGGCCCATTAGCCAACTCAACCTAATAGAAGAAGTGATAAACATTTTGCAGTACGTTCAAATCACTCTCACCTTCCTCTTCCTCTTTCCAATAAATAAGAAATAGAAACTCACTCCTCAAACATCAAAATCCAAGCCAAATCTCCAAAACAAATCAAAAACTTGTTGTTTTCTTTCGAATTAAAAACATATTCTATAGGTAATCTACTCCAAAACTGAATAATTTCATCAAAATATAATTTGTGATATAGGGTTTGTATGTAATCTCTTTTTTTTGCTTGCATGTTTCTATTTTGAGTTTTTACAGATATTTGAAGCAAATTCTTGCTCCATGCTCTCATCTTTCAGCTGCAAATCCGTGTTAACCTTCAACATCAGCAAGGTGAGTTGTAATACTCACAAAAACTAGCTAAGCCAAGCTCAAAATTGCAAAAAATTGCTTTATAATTTGCTTTTCTTTCAATTTTGTTTCTGTATTAAAACCTTCTCTGGTTGGTATTTTGCATGCTAATATCTTTTGATTCCGGGTATGGAATGCTTCCAGATTTCTTGTCTTTCATAACTAGCATATCGAACTTCATTTTTGCAAATTTTGGTTTAAAGATATTGTCGTTTGAATGTTCAAAACGTTGCTGCAAAATCGACTCAGGCACTGATTTTCGCCTGTAGTTGTTTTGAGTTGCTGCAAACATGGCCTAAGTCCATGTTTGAGACCGCATAACTCATTCGTTTCTAACTGTAATTCAATGATTCTTTTTTGTTTGAAATATGGAATGTTCTAGTATACGCATACCAAATTTGAGCTCAATCCGATATGATTTGTTCCTCTGTTTTATGCCTGGAATTTGAACCTAGGATAGTTTCAGGCCTGTACATTTTTCGTTTTTCAACTGTTGCAAACATGGCCTGAGTCCATGTTTGAGACATCATAACTCATTCGTTGCAAATCGGATTTGAGTGATTCTTTTTTCCAATTGAAGTAGGAGTGCTGATTTACATTTTACTAAAATTTCATGACAATCTGGGTTGGTTTTCTATTTCTAAACTACTGTCGAACTTGTACTCACAGCTTGCTGTAATTCACTGTTTTAAACCTTGTTTTAGTCCGACTTTGAAACGACGCAGATTCTTCGTTTCAAATCGGATTTCAACAATTGTTTTTCAAGATCGAAGTAGAAGCATTAGTATATGCTTCTACCAAATTTCACCGTGATCTGGGTTCATTTGCCCCTTCGAACTCATCGTCGAAGTTGAACCTTTGCGCTGTTTTTACACAGCAGTTTACAGTGGTTTTAGTCCAACTTCGGAACGAAGCAGTTTCTTCGTTTCAAGTTGTAATTGGGTGAATCTTTTTTCAGATTGGAGTAGGAATGTTAAAAAATATTTCTAAAAAATTCATGTAATTTAGATTCTGTTTTCAGGTCCAAACCTGCTGTCGAACTTGGGTTCGCAGCGTGTTTTCAGTAGTTTTTATACTTTAATAATTTCTGCCATTTTTGATATTTTCCCGAATTCTTGAATTTTCTCTCTAGATTTTGTGCACGGGTTTTATAAAGAATTTTAAATTGTTTTTCAAACAAATTGGCTTGTGAAATTATTATTTAGTATTATTTTGGCTAAGTGTTTTTATGTCATTTTTCCGTCCGATTTTTGACATTTACTCATGTTTTTGTGATATTTCTGCAGTAATTTGAGGACTATGATGCCTTTCAATAGGTTAGCCCAGTTTTGATGAATTTTGAATTCAAATCTTGAATTATTTGAATTTAATTTGAATTTAAATTTGAATTTTGGCTTGAGTGAATTTTGCATGTTTTTGGTCGTTTCCGAGCACGGTTTTCTGCAATTCTTTTTGAAATGATTTATAAAATTTAAGGAATTTAAAAATAATTATTATATAATATTTTCAAGTATTTTCAAGTATAAAACCTATTTGTTCCTTATAATAAGGGAAATTTTCAAATATGATTTCCAAATGGTTTTCGAAATCAATTTTAAAAGCTTGTTTTCAAGGTAAATTATTTTCTATAAAAATTACACGCTTTTGCACTGTCGAGCAAATGAGAAGGAGAGTTAAACGTTTAGGTAAAACGTGTAGTATGGGATACGTACGTTTATCCTTTCGGTTAATTCCTAACTTGTCTGTTTGATCGTTTTGGCCTACGGGTCTAGTTTACCGATGACATGAGGTGAACCTTTTACTGCTTTGAGTGTGAAATTTACTAGCGGTTAGTAAACTGTTTAGTGCGAACGGGTGGTATGGGACACATGTTAACACTTTTCGGGTTCCTTTCCGAGGGTTTGTGACACATTTTCCTGTTGGCGTGCCAGTACTGGACCTTCGGGTCATTTGCCATTGCGGCGTATTTGTCTTCGGACGTTTGCCATTGCGGCGTATTTGTCTTTGGACGTTTACCATTGCGGCGTATTTTCCATTGCGACGTATTTGTCTTCGGACGTTTGCCATTGCGGCGTATTTGTCTTTTGACGTTTGCCTTTGGGCGAGATACCTATTATGTGAAACAGTACTCGGCAAAAAAAAATAGCACATGCAAAACCTTTTTGAGATGATTTTTTCCCTTGTATGTCGTCATTTTGAAATAAGTCCTTTGAACCATTCGGTGGAGATTACTTCGGGATTTTTGACTCTTGGGAGTTCTTTTGAGGTTTTCATTGCCTACACTGGCGTGTTGAGATTTGCCTTTTGGCATATATGTATATTGAGATTGCTTTTGGCGTTGTATGAGAAATTTATCTCTTTGTTGACATTTGCCTTATGGCTTATGTCGAGATGGCTTTTGCTTATGTTTTCCTTAGAGTTGCCGATATGGCAGGTTTGGGAATACTCTTTTAGGAGTTTACATTATATTATTCCCTAAACCATTCTTATTTGATTTATGATTGCCGATGATATGAGGCATGCTACATTTTAGTGATTCATGAGATTTTCCGTCTCCTTTGTGTTTTATGCTTATTGAAGCAATCACATTTTATCACCTAGTATAAATATATATGCCATACATGATGCGTATCCTTCATATGTCTATGGTTAACTTTCTTATTGTTTCTTCTTGTTTAAGAAGAATATCACTATGCTCTATTATTCTGCTATCACCTTTTACTGATTCGTTTAGGTAGACTGACCCGTGTATTTTATACTCGGGTCAGACCGAGGTGTTTCAGGTTAGGTACTTTTGGACTTAGCCTATTCTGCTTCTGCATGGACTATTCTGCTAACCCTTTTTGTTGTAGCTTTTTATGTAGTCCTTTTTGGTTTGCTACTCTGGTATGTATATTCTTTTGATTCTTGTTTGTACTGTGGTCGTCATACCACATATGTGATGTATCATTTTGTATACTTTGTGATGTATCTGTGTATGTGTGTATCTATGGGATTATCTGCTGTTCTGTGGTGTGTTTTACATTTGAGTTATTGTATTTTGTTCTGATAGATCCTATAGCCACCTATGGATTTGTATTAAGTATTTATTAGATATGTCGATCCACTTGAATCAGGAAAAAAAATGGCACTGTCGACGTATTCAATAGATATTTAAGACAAGGCTATAGATGGTCGCTCCTATTCAGCCCTATTCTCTGCATTAGCAGACAATATTACCCAGTAATACTCTTTGTTAATGTGGGTCTCGGGGTGGGGCGTTACATTCTTACTATTACTTTTAATTTAATTAATACTACAACCAATTTCCTTAATATAATAGATAATCTATTTCTTATATAAGATTCATTTACTTTTGAAATCATTTAAAAACCTTTATACAAGAAAATAACAAGTACGCTCTCTCTCATATACACACACACACACACACACACACACACACACACACACACACACACACACACACAACCACACTTAACTCATTCTAGGGTACCACTTACCATATCCTTAATGAGTAATCCCAACAGAGCCAAGGTTCTCGCTCAACCTTCAGCTCTGATACCAAATGTAACGACCCGGGAATTTCGATCCCGAAAATTCCAGATAGTTAGGAAAAGAAGAAAAGAGAAAGAAGAAAAGAAATAGAATACACAACACAAAATCTCACATACGCAGCGGATAAAATATAATATCAATAATAATAGTTATACAAAAGAAAACTGTATCTATCAATTTACATTGACATATCAGAGTTACAACAATTTTTATACAACATTGGTCAGATACCATTAAACATGTCTCAAATATATACAATATCATAGTGGAAACTCTCCATACGTCCCTGCCATCCAGCTCGCCTCCTGAGTTTCAGAACGTCCTTACCTGAAAAACTGTAATACTCGGTCTGACCCGAGCATTACATCAAAGTAACACCCGGGTCAGGCTGGAAACCAGCGTGAGTAAACTCATCTAACCAGGAATACAAAAACATACAGCTTATATAACCCGGGTAACTTGCATCAATATACAATTTCACAAGCTGTCACAGTCATTACTTATTTCTCACATCAATTTCTAAGCACCAAAAATTTGATTAAATAGTCCAATTTGCTTAGATCATTCCATTCCAGCTTATTGATTCCACATATAAATTAAATATGAATCGAAGTGGTTCCGGGTATTCTCTAATACCCGACTCCAGTCTCTTCGAATTCAATTTCATCTAAATTCAAGTTAATACTACTCAACTTTAATTATCGGATATCCCTTTTACATAGCAATTCATAAATGGTAGATAATCATATCATTACCGTACATCCATCAAGCATATCACAAGCAATTTATATTAGAGATATCAACCAATTCAAAGTATTCATCATCATTCAATCATTAATAAGCAAGATTGATCACTTTCACAAATTATATTAATTAATATCTTCTAATTATTAGTTAATTATTCTTAATTAAATAATTAACCTTTAACTTAGTTACATTCATTAATCAACCTTGATAAATCACAACCAGTAATTAACTTCCCTTAATTGCTTCATCAATTAAACCAACTCCTTGATTAATTATATTAATTAATCCTTTAATTACACTGAGTAATTAACACTTAATTACCTCCACTTAGTAATTTCTCTTTAATTAACCCCCCCCCCCAAACAGTAATCTCCTTCCGTTTACATCCAAGAATTTCCCACTAATTACTTCACTAAGTAATTACACCTTATCAATCACCTCAAGTAATTATACTTAATCAATATCAAGTGGTTACCTTTAATTAATTAATACTTAATCAATTTACTAATATTAACTACATCCACTTAATTAATTACTCTGAGTAATTAATTCCTTAATTAATTACCCTGATTAACTACTCTATAACTATTAGTTAATTAACCTTTCACTAATCACATACATAAATTGATTAACCTATTGATTAACCTAAATTAATAAATCCTTTAATTAATCAATCCTCACTATTTTCATTAGTTAATTTCTTTAACTAATTACATTCTTGTATTAACCTTAAAACATATAGGATTTAACCTATTAAGATTAATTGAAACAACAAATTGAAAAAGAATTAAAAGCTTCGGAAATTCGTTTAAAATTTGCCAATACTTCGTTTAAAAAACCGGGTTTACATTTACTTTGCAACTTATACATTTTAAAAATATCAATTTACTTAAATGTAGATGTTTAGTTAAAACTTTTGGAAAGTAAATTGACTTTGTTTTAATTTAAACCCAAATTCCTCAATACAAAATCCTGTTTTAAACAAAACAAAACCATTGGACCGAAGTCCCATACATGATTTTATCGGGATGAACCCGAAGTCCAATAGCAACGAATACAACAGATCACATCCTAATCTTCTTCCTCATCTATCCTCTGCTCCAAAAAAACACCCAATCGACTAATTTTTGATGCCATGCACAATACAGATGGCTCAAAGTCAATTCCACACAACTATCAATCGATCATCCCCTGAAGACGCAACTCAAAGCCAACCTAAAACGCCTTACTTAAATCATCCTGCCCAATAAACCTCCGTGTGCACGCTATGCACGTGTACAAACTCACCTGCGACCAGCTCACTGCCGCGATTGGCTCACTAAGTTACTCAGCATCTCTCGACCCCAAAGAACCCATTGTCGCATGGCCCCAACCTTTCGATCGAAAATTCGATCGCCTGCTTGAAGTTCCTGAACCAAAAAAAATTAATCTGCCACCACAAATTCGCCTATCCCACCAACGATCAGCGATCCTTTCACACGGCGCTTCCTCAAATCAAATTTCACCCACGCAACTATCTCCCTGCAAAAATTTATGAACTCCGATCACATCACAATCTCTCAAATCGATTACGATTTCCATAGAAGCCCAAACCACTCAAAACCCT
This sequence comes from Allium cepa, assembly GCA_030765085.1. Taxonomy (NCBI): domain Eukaryota; kingdom Viridiplantae; phylum Streptophyta; class Magnoliopsida; order Asparagales; family Amaryllidaceae; genus Allium; species Allium cepa. The sequence goes on along the minus strand of CM060928.1, from coordinate 566,542,352 downwards.
AAAATTGACCGCTCCACACAACCAAAGCTTCAATCAAAAATTTAGCCATGGTCGATCACTTCTCCTTGCCCAAACACACCTCCCTGTGGCGCCGACCAGACGTCACTACCACCCAGTGTGACGAAATTAATTTTTAAAAGGAAATTTGAAAATTTAAAATCACTTATTTTATAAACTATTAAAAATCACAATTTAACTTCAAAAAATCTTATTTCTACTCAAGAATTCAGATTATAAGTTTGAATTCTTGTTTTAAGCATGTTAAATTTTCATTAAAATGTGTTCACTTACTGTAAAAGAAAGCCTAAGACCACCACACAACATAATTTGCACATAATCTATTTTTATCTTATACTACAAACTTAAATAATCAATTTCCTAGTTCACAACATTATCAAATTTAAACTAGAATTAAAGATATAAATTTTGAAACAAAAATGAACAAAAATGCTCTCTGTTTAACAGAGCAATAGCTATCCAGGTTTTGAAATAAGATTCCTCACTAGTTTTACATGAATACATTCTCTCTTTTTCTAAATAAAAGTCAAGTTATATCAAACACATATCCCCTAAACATCACAGTCTGTAGTGATTCATATATATAAAGGGAGATTCAATTTTTTTTTACTGAGTTTGCGAGCTGTAAACAAAGAATAGAGGTAATGTGTATATATACCATGTATAACATATCTATATACCTCTACAAATCATTAGCATAGTCATTTCTCCCACAACTTTCACATGCAACAGTATATTGTAAAAAGATTTTACTTTTGAGGTGAAGTTTACCTACAAACATACATTTTTAAACAAGAATTAGCATTTAATGAGCAACAGTTTACTCACCTTATTAAAGCAGAGGATAGAAATTGTTTTTTTTCTTCAGGTTTTTAAATTTTCAATTAGCTCTTGAATCTTCCCTTTTCATGTTGAATTTTCTGAACTGTTGTCGATTCCAGTTTTTCTTGATTGATTTAGAAGATCTGAAGATCTTGCCTTGTTTATGAAAATCCAGCCTATCCTCTTGATTCTTAGATTCTAGATTTATTTCTTCTTGTTTCAGATACTACAGTTTCCTTCTTTCTTTTTAATATCTTTTTTTCTCTTTGATTTGTATTCAATTTGGTTGAGATGAAGAAAAGATTTAGCTGAAAGTTTAAAACTCTTCTTTTATTTCCACAATTTAATTTTAAATTTAATTTATCAAGAGAATGACACTTGTCTACTTTAATGTTCTAATTATCTTACACATATGCACTTGTTTACAAGTGTTTTAATGTTTTAACTAATGATTTAAAAATGTTGTTTTCTTATTTATAAATGCATTTAAACTATGTATATGTAATTATGAAATATATACACAAATGAAATATGTATATATCTCATATAAGTAAGCTTTAGATTTTAATAAATATTCAAAGTAAATTCATGTAAACATTTATGTATAACTTATATTTTGATTCAAATTAAATGCATCATGTGTTTATAAACTTAAGAAATTAATATGTACATATATATTTTAACAAATCTATTTCCACTTGTATATATTAATTTTATTTAAAATCGATATATATTTACAACTCATTTATTATTATTGTTTAAAATGATAATTTTATCAAATTTTAATTAGTGTATTAAAAAGATTATCACATCTAAATGGGTTTTGAAATCACGGGTTATCACAAAATTCTATTGTATATCAACTTGTATTTGTATGGTTATAAGATCATTTTTGTGATTGTTGATATTTGAGTTTATATGATTGTCAGATCATTTGTATGATTGTTGATATTTGTATTTGTATGGTTTAGTATATTTATGATAATATGATGTTAGGTGACATGGTTTGGTATATGAATTTGGTAGTATGTGATAAATGAATTTATGATATTAGTGATTATATATTACATATATTTGGATACATGATTGTAAAGGACTGGAGATTTTTCGACCTCCAAAAATCGACATTAATACGTCCACTGTATAAAAGGTCGAGCAGCCAAGTGTCGAGAATACCAGTTCATTAGGGGTGAAGAAGAAAACGGTAGAAGAAAATAGAACACAATAACATAGAAGCTCACAATTGCAGTGGAACAAAATATAATATATAATAATAGATTTTTATACAAAAGAATCTATTGCTGTTTAATACTTACAATCATCAGAGTACAACAATCATTATATCAAATCTGGATAGTTATAATAACTTGTCCTCATACAGTGGAAAATATACATCAAGTACGGGAATACTCCATTATCATCGGGCTCGTCTCCTGTGATCCATAGCATCCTATACTGAATTTGTAATACTCGGTCTGCCTGAGCATTATAATAAAAGAGCACCCGAGTCAGTTTGGAAAACCAGCGAGAGAATACACACTCAACTTGATTATTTCTATTATTTTTCAAACCTTTTGAAAAATAAAGGTATCTTGTAGGACCATGCCACACATAAACACGACGGATTCTGTGACGCCCCACCTTTATACTCACACTAGCCAAGGACACTACGGATTAATGCCGTCGACTAGCATGAAGAATAAGGCTGTTAAGGAGCGACCATCTGTGTAATTACTTTGGGCAAGTACCGATATGTCCGATAGTATTACATACATTTTGTTTCAAGAGGAAATCTGACACATCAATTACAAACTCAAGCTACTATACAGTGGCTATGCGATCTTCGAAAACAAATATAAAATAAGCATAACATAAATCAGTCACAGATATTCATATCACTAAAGCAGAAAAAGATATGAACATATCATATAAAAGTGTACATCAAAGTAGTGTTCATACAAGATCCACCACAATACAAAATAACAGGTACAAGTGCTAGACAAAAGAATATGTATACATCAAGGAGTTTCTATCTCGAATGTATAAAAACAAAAACTACTAGACTAAGTAGTTAGCCAAAAAGTCAAAAGCTAGTCCCAACTAAGAAGTCAAGTGGAAGCACCGGTAACACCTCGGTCTGACCCGAGTATTATTTAACAAGAAAATAATAAATGGATCAGTCTAGCTATAAATATCATATAAAATGAGATAGGATAAGAGATATGACAAAAACGTATGATAACAATAATACCATACTGTGACAAGTATACATTAAATAAGGACAAAAATCATACAATATCTCTAATATTCTCAAACACCCAAAAGAATGTCATATTCTTTAACATATCACCAAACCACAAATATTGATAAAACTTATCAATGTAAATCATAAAAATTGGTGAAACACAAAGTCTAGAAATCATCAATTAGAAATCCAAAAAACACAAAGGGGGAGGACTATCACAAACGGGAGCATAAAAACTCACCAACACATGCATAAAAAACGGAACGCTATTCCATCGTTGCTAACCATCAATTTTTGAGCCGAGGCTCCACAAACGGCCTGAAGACCATGGGTCACTACCCCACCATTTTGAGCCGAAACTCCACAAACGGGGTTTAGTCCCCTACACAAATAAAGAGACATTGCACATCGCTAGTCTAAATCACAAAATGATCATCACTGATCGATAAGTGTAAATTAAACTAAGCTAGTAAATAAATCAGAGCTTCATGTTCCATAACCACTGGCTTAACTTAAGTATTTACGAACAAATTGTAGATTTCCACTCGAAAATTGTCACAAGGTTTCAATCGAACAAGTCTAAGAATTAACTGACGAAGTAAACACAAGCATTTCATACCACTTGTTTTGCTAAGTCTATTAATTGGATTTCTCGAACGAATGAGGTAAAGGTTTGCATATAATAACTGATTGGAAAACAGTTTTAAAAAAAGCTTTGTATTAAAAGTAACGTTGAAATCATTTTTGTGAAAGAGTTCGGATATTTACTACTAGTATAGAAACCATTGTATTATAAAGTGACAAATCACAGAAAACGATTGTAAAAACATTCGATCACCAAAAATTCACATTCGACGATGTGAATTAAAACCCCAAAAATCGATATCAAATCCAATAGATTGGATGTTCCCAAAAATCCAGAAAAGAATTCATCAAAGTCGATAATAAATGACAACAACCAATCGGATCAACAAAGATCGATAAAAATTGAAAATTCACTCAAAAACAGCCAAAGTAGGCAAAATTGACACTTCTAGACGTCTGGTAGGTATTTCCAAACGTCTGGCCCTAGGTTCTGGAAGTATATGCGTTTTTCTCCTCTCTCTTTTAAATTCTAGATCCATTTCAGACGTCTGCACTTTCAACTAGACATCCGGATTTGGTTTTAGACGTCTGGATTTTGTTCAAGATGTTTGGATTTTGTCTTTGCTTTTTCCAGACCCCTTTCCAGACGTTCGGATTTTTCAACCAGATGCCTGGATATGGTTTTAGACATCTGAAATTTGCTCCAGATGTCTGAATTTTTCTGTTAGGCAAAAAAACAGCTAAGCCCAAAAATGGCAAATCCAAATCAAAATGTGATCGAATGAGCGATGGATGCTAGGGATTTTCTCCAATCGACAACCCAACACTATAGGCTCTTCGATACACCACATATAACATGTTCAATCATCCAAGATAGGATCTTTAATGATTTTGACTTCGAAACACCAAAATTGGAAAATTCACCAAATCATTTCAAGTCAAAAGCAAATGAACATGGAATAGATGTTAGGAATTCATACCTAACAACAATGAAAGCTATAGACATAGATGTGAGTTCAAGAACTCACCTTTAAACCCAAATATAGAAATGAGGAGCTCTAAAACAAGCAAATATTGATTTTCCTTCAACAACCGCTCTCGAATCTTCAATCTATTATCAAATGAAATGAATTTCCTAAGTTAAGTTATAGGAATTTCTGAAAATTGAAGAGAGATTGAGATGGAGAAGATGAACATGATTCTTACCTAAGCTTCTCTTTGATTTTAGAGCAATAACTTGAATTTCCTAGCAAAACTAGGGTTTAGGAATTTCTAATTTCCTATATCTTCCTCCATTTTTCTTTGATCTTGAGTGTTAGGAATAATAGAATGAGTGAAAAGGAGTTGGATAAAGAGTTAAGGCATTAAATGAGTTTAAGGGCTGAAACCCAAACCCAAAGCCCAATAGAAAAACAACAAAATTCTACTCAACTCCAAACATATCGATGTTTATACTCAAAAAGGTCGCAAATGTCATTTTGGACTCAATGGAAACAGTCTCGAGTCCTCATTCGACTATTTACAAAAAGTAGCATTTCGGACATTAATTCAACTAACGATGCTATATTTAAATAAAATATTTAAATATACAATCGTATAATATGCGGGTTGTAACAGACCACCCTCCTTAAAGAAATTGCATCCTCACAATATTTAAGAGAAAACAAAGAGTAACAACCATACAAACATATCAACACCAAAGAAAATTTGAAATAAGAAATTCACCTCAAAGAGCTCAAGAGAGTAAGACCGGATATGTTCGCTTGATGAATTCTCTAGATTCCCAAAAACAATCCTTAGGATTTGAGGACCATTGAACTTTTACAAGTGGGACATCTTTATTATGAAGACGTTTAACCTCGTAGCAATGACATAAATAGGATGTTGCTCATAAGTCAAATTAGGTGAAACTTCAGTTTCTTCAACAACATCGGACTCAAGAATAGAATCAGACCTCTAAAGCATTTCCGTAGTTGAGAGACGTGGAAAACATCATGAATAGTAGAAAATTGACCGGTAATAAAAGACGATAAGCCACGAAACTAATTCATTCGGTGATGGGAAATGGGCCAATACATCAAGGTGCTAATTTTCTCGATCGACTGAAATGCACAACACCCTTCGTAGGTGAAACAAGAATAAACACCAAATCTCCCATAGAAAATTCTAAATTCCTTCTTTAGTTATCGGCATAGGATTTTTGCCTACTTTGAGCTTCCTTCATCCTATGATGAATAAGGTCGATCTTTTCTGTGGGATCACGAATAAAATCTGGACCTAAAACCAGCTTCCCACCGGCCTCAAGCCAACAAGAAGGAGATCGGTGTTGTCTTCCATAGAGTGCCTCAAAAGGTGCCATACCAATACTAGATTGGAAACTATTATTATCGGAAAATTCAACAACAAAACTATGATCTTCCCATCTTCCACCAAAATCAAGAACACGTGCATGAAGAAGTTCTTCAAGATTTTGATTCACACGCTCAGTTTGTCCATCGGACTGAAGGTGATAAGCAGTGCTAAAATTAAGCTTTGTTCCCAAAGCTTTTTGAAGACTCTTCCAAAATCCATGAGTAAATAATGGATCACGATCGCTAAAAATAAAAGTAGGAACTCCACTCAATTTAACAATTTCTCTAACATAAAGTTTTGCCAATAGAGGTACAGTCCGATTAGACCAAATGGGAATAAAAAGGGCGGATTTTGTACGTCTATCAACAATCACCCACAAACTGTGATGACCCGAACGAGAATTGATAAGACCATCAATAAAGTCCATGGAGACTTGATCCCACTTCCAAACAGGAATATCTAAAGGTTGCATTAACCACCGGCCCTTTGATGCTTGGCCTTTATGAGCTGGCAAGTCATGCATCGCTTAATCATGTCAGCAATATCACATTTCATTCCATCCCAATAATAAAGTCTCTTCATATCCATGTACATTTTACTACTACCAGGATGAATGGTAAATTTAAAACGATTAAAATCTTCTAAAATGTCCTTACGAAGATCACTAATATTTGGCACGATAATTCTACCAAATTTTCGAATGCTGCCGCAAGCATCGATTTCAAAGTCTTTCAAACCATCAATATTTTTCACTACAACTTTGGCTAAGTTGACCCAATTCGGGATCTTGAATTTGAGCACCAAGAATACGGTCTAAAAGAGATGGATGAGGCTCAAGGCCACATAAGACGAGATGAACATGAATCGGATTCACGGTCTCGAATTTCATAAGTTGACAAAGTCTCGAGATCATTCCATTCAGATATCATCATAGAAACAACCGCTTGTTGCTTACGACTAAGGGCATCGGCAACACGATTTCCCTTTCCAGGAGTATAAAGAATATCAAGATCATAAGAAGCAAGTAACTCGAGTCAATGTTGTTGACTCAAATTAAGTTCCTTTTAAGAAAATAAATACTTCAAAGATTTATGATCGGTGTAGAGAACAAATTTCTCTCCTAAAAGATAATGACGCCAAAATCTAAGGGCGAAAACAATAGCCATGAGCTCTAAATCATGAGTGGCATATCTAGTCTCGGCAGGATTTAATTGCCTAGAAGCATAAGCAATAACACGTTCCCTTTGCATGAGAACGGCTCCCAAACCAACACGACTAGCATCGGTATAAACAATAAAGTATTGGTTCCCTTCAGGAATCACAAGAATAGGAGCATCGAAAGGAGTTCTTTTAATTTCTGAAAAGAAGCTTCACATTTGTCTGACCAAATATACTTAACTCCCTTCTTTGTCAAGCTAGTAAGAGGCATGGAAATTTTAGAAAAGTCTTTTGTGAACCGATGGTAATAGCCCGCCAATCCAAGGAAACTATGAATTTCCGTCACACTCTTAGATCTCTTCCAATTATGAAACGCTTCAACCTTTGAAGGATCCATGGAAATTCCAGATTCAGAGATAATATGTCCTAAAAATTTCACATGAGATTGCCAAAAATGGCACTTAGAAATTTTTGCTTTCAATTGGTTGCTCCTAAGAGTTTCCAACACAATTCGAAGATGTTTTTCATGCTCTTCCTCAGTTTTAGAATAAACAAGAATATCATCTATAATGATGAGAACAAATCGATCGAGGAAGTCCTTGAAAACTCGATTCATAAGGTCAATGAAATAAACTGGGGCATTTGTTAAACCAAATGGCATAACAAGCCATTCATAAGATCCATAACGAGTATGGAAAGACATCAAAGGAATACTATCCTCTGCAATACGAAGCTAATGAAAACTGGCTGCTAAGTCTAATTGTGAAAAGACTCTAGCACCGCTAAGTTGATCGAATAGATCATCAATCCGAGGTAAAGGATATTTATTGTTGATGGTGAGATTATTAAGCTTGCGGTAGTCACAACGCAAAGCCTATGTGTACCGTCGGATTTCTTCACAAAAATAGCTAAAGCTCTCCAAGGAAAGGAACTTGAATGAATAAACTGCTTCGCTTTCAATTCGAATAATTTCTTACGCATCTCCTCATTTTCCTTATTGGATATATGATAAGGAGGACGAGTGATAGGTAGAGCTCCAAGAATTAGATTAATTCTGAACTCGATTGCTTGCTAAGGCGGTAATCCTAAAACAGGCTCAAATATATTGGGAAATTCACGAACACCATGAATGAGGGAAATAACATCCTCCTCATCATCATTGTCGTCATCATATGGATTTAGAGGATATAAGGATGCCACCGAATTGGAATCCGAATCTTTAAGAGCAGTAGAAATCTGCTTAACGGATTGAGGATATCGAAGATGTATAGTCCTCTCAGGACATAGGACGTGAGCTTCAGAGCGGTTACGCCAATCCATTCCCGAAATCATTCCAAAGTCTAAGTAGTGCATAACATGCAAATCGGCTCGGAAAGAATAATCACATAAAATAATCTCAACATCTTTACAAAGTAAACTGAGTGTTGCAGATCCACCAACCGGATTAGCAATTCTCAAAGAAGTCATCAAGCCCACAACATTTAAAGAAGAAGAATCAAAAAGTTCTTTTGGTATAAAAGAGTGGGATGCACCCATGTCAAAAAGAACTCGAATAGGGAGATCATGCAACATAATAATGCATCAAGGATAGAATGAGAAATACCTTGACCACGAGAAGTGTTACCAGGGGATTGCACAACATTTAGCTTTCCCTCCTTCTTGCTTTGAAGTTTGGGACATAAAGATGTAGTATGACCTGAACTTTTGCACTAGCGACAAGTAAGAGGCTTCGGACACTTATTTTCATAATGGTCCTTAGAACCAGAATTGTAGCACTCTCCACAGCTAGAAGTCGGAGTCTTTTCCATTGAAGCTGCTTGCCTCCCTTTCTTATCAGGATTAGGCTTGAACTTAATAGGCCTCTTCTTGTTGTTGTTGATGTTCTGTTTGGCACTCACAACTTCAACATCACTTTCTTTATCGACCTCTTCAAGTCGAAGAGGGATATCAACAAGCTGATCGAAAGAAACTTATAATTTCAGAAGTAATGGCATTTTGAGGTTCTTATTCAATCCATAGACAAACCTCTGATTTTTCTTCAGTGGGGTATTAATATACTCGACCCCATATTTAGAGAGAGAGATTCAAAAGATGTGACATAATCTGTCATAGAAGATTCACCTTGAACAAGGTCAATAAAGCATCGGGCCAAAGTTACTTTTTCAGCTTCCGGCAAAAACTTTAACACGAACCTTTCCGGAATTGCTCCCAACTAAGATCCGCTTCGATAATCTCAGAAACCAAAAGCTCATACCAATCTAATGCTCTTTTTTGGAGCATGCTAGAAGCCACTTGGACTCGACGGAGATCAATAAGATTCATGCGAAGATGAGATCGCATGTTCTAAGCCAAGCTTGAACTTCTATAACTCTATCGGAACCCTTGAATAGCTTTCCACCCAAATTAGTGCAATCACTACACAAGCGCGCAAACCCAAATTTAAGTTGAGTAGGCTTTGGAATGGGTCCAACAGGTTGACCATTCTTTATGAGATCTAAGACCTGTTGGGCAGACATAAATACTCCATCCTGAGGAGTAGCACTGATTGACCGACGCTGGGACAACCTGGTATAACCATTTCTCTTCTTTAAGAAAGAAAGAAAGAAGAAAATGGCTATTCTCAGAATAAATATCAAACAATCATGATTGATAAAATAATGCATCATAAAAGAAACTAGGATAGAACGGGTCCAATGACTCGAAACTAATCCTAAAGCATGATTTCTTAGAGAGACTTAGGACAATGATCCTTGTTATAATATTCTATATCGTTTCAAAGTTTGGCTCCGATACCTAGCTGTGATGCCCTACATCTATAATCACACTAGCCAAGGACACTACGGAATAATGCCATCAACTAGCATGAAGAATAAGGCTGTTAAGGAGCGACTACCTGTGTAATTGCTTTGGGCGAGTACGGATATGTCAGATAATATTACATGCATTTTATTTCAAGAGAAAATCTGACACATCAATTAGAAACTCAAGCTACTACACAGTGGCTATGCGATCTTTGGAAACAAATATAAAATAAGCATAACACAAATTAGTCACAGATATTCATATCACTAAGGCTGGAAAAGATATGAACATGTCACATAAAAGTGTACATCAAAGTAGTGGTCATACAAGATCCACCACATCACAAAATAATAGGTTCAAGTGCTAGATAATAGAATATGTATACATCAAGGAGTCTCTATCATGAATGTACAAAAGAAAAAACTACTAAACTAAGTAGTTAGCCAAAAGTCAAAAGCTAGTCCCAGCTAAGAGGCCAAGTGGTAGCACCTACAACACCTCGGCCTTACCCGAGTATTATTTAAGAAGAAAATAATAAACGGATCAGTCTAGCTATAGATATCATACAAAATGAGATAGGATAAGAGATATGACAAAACCATATGATATCAATAATGCAATACTGTGACAAGTATACATTAGATAACAAAAATGCCATACTGTGAGAAGTAATAATGCCATACCGTGACAAGTATACATTAGATAACAACAAAAATCATACAGTATCTCGAATATTCTCAAGCACCAAGAAGAATGTCATATTCTTTAACATATTCACCAAACCACAAATATTGATAAAACTTATCAATGTAAATCATAAAAATTGGTGGAACACAAATTCTAGAAATCGTTAGTTAGAAATCCAGAAAACACAAAGAGGGAAGCATATCACAAATGGGAGCATGAAAAATCACCAACACGTGCATAAAAAACGAAACGCTATTCCATGGCTGCTAACCATCAATTTTTGAGCCGTGGCTCCACAAACGGCTCGAAGACCATGGGTCGCTACCCCACCAATTTTGAGCCAAAACTCCACAAACGGGGTTTAGTCTCCCACACAAACAAAGAGGCATCGCACATCGCTAGTCTAGATCACAAAATGATCATTATTGATCAATAAGTGTGAATTACACTAAGCTAGTAAATAAATGAGTTTAGCTTCATGTCCCATAACCACTGGTTTAACTTAAGTATTTACGAACAAATTGTAGATTTCCACTCAAAAATTACCACAAGGTTTCAATCGAACAAGTCTAAGAATTAACCGATGAAGTAAACGCAAGCGTTTCATGCCACTTGTTTTGCTAAGTCATTTAATTGGATTTCTCGAACGAATTAGGTAAAGGTTTGCATATACTATAGATTGAAAAATGGTTTTAAAAACGGGATTTTTATTAAAAGTAATGTTGAAATCATTTTTGTGAAAGAGTTTAGATATTTACTACTAGTATAGAAACCATTGTATTTTAAAGTAACAAATCACAGAAAACGATCGTAAAAACAATCGATCACCAAAAATTCACATTCGACGACGTGAATTAAAACCCCAAAAATCAATATCAAATCCATTCAATTGGATGTACCCAAAAATCCTAAAAAGAAGTCATCAAAGTCGATAATAAATGACAACAACCAATCGGATCAACAAAAATCGATAAAATTGAAAATCCACTAAAAACAGCCAGAATAGGCAAAATTGACAGTTCTAGACGTCTGGTAGGTATTTCCAGATGTCTGGCCCTAGGTTCTCTATGTATATGTGTTTTTCTACTTTTTCTTTTAATTTCCAGATCCATTTCAGACGTTTGGATTTTTCAACCAGACGTCTTGATTTTGTTTTAGACATTTGGATTTGGTTTCAAACGTCTAGATTTTGTTCCAGACGTCTGGATTTTGTCTCTGCCTTTTCCAGATCGCTTTACAGACGTTTGGATTTTTCAACCAGACATCTGGATTTGGTTTCAGACATTTGAAATTTGCTCCAGACGTCTGAATTTTTATACTAGGCAAATAAAATAGCCAAGCCCAAAAATGGCAAATGGAAACCGAAATGCAATCGAACGAGTGATGGATGCTAGGGATATATGCCAATCTACAACCCAACACCATGGGCTCTTCGACGCCATAAATAACATGTTCAAACATCCAAGATAGGATATTTAAAGATTTTGACTTCAAAACACAAAAATTGGAAAATTCACCAAATCATTTCAAATGAAAAGCAAATGAACATGGAATAGATGTTAGAAATTCATACCTAACAACAATGAAAGCTATAGACATAGATGTGAGTTCAAGAACTCATCTTTAAACCCAAATATAGAAATGAGGAGCTCTAAAACAAGCAAAGATTGATTTCCCTTTAACAACACCTCTAGAATCTTCAATCTATTACCAAATGAAATGAATTTCCTAAGTTAAGTAATATGAATTTCTGAAAATTGAAGAGAGATTGAGATGGAGAAGATGAAGAGGATTCTTACCTAAGCTTCTCTTTGATTTTAGAGCAATAGCTTGAGGAATTTCTAATTTCCTATCTCTTCTCCTATTTTTCTTTTAGCTTGATTGTTAGAAAATAATAAGATGAGTGAAGAGGAGTTGGATGAAGAGTTAGGGCATTAGATGAGTTTAAGGGCTGAAACCCAAACCCAAAGCCTAATAGAAAAATAGCAAAATTCTACTCAACTCCAAACATATCGATGTTTATACTTAAAAAGGTCGCAAATGCCGTTTTGGACTCAATGGAAGTGGTCTTGAGTCCTGTTTTGACTGTTTGAAAAATGTAACATTTTGGACTTTAATCCGACCAACGATGCTATATTTAAATAAAATATTTAAATATATAATCATATAATATGCAGGTTGTTATAGGTTTTTACCTTACAATAACCAAATATTTTTACCTTACAATCGGGAAATTTAGGTGATAGCTCGATGTTGAACTCGAAGAAAATTCTTGTGTGTGCCAGGGGTTAAATACTTAAACAAATTTAAGTTGGAAAAAAATTTCACACGGGTAAGTTTTGGGAAAACTCGAAGCAGAGGGTTCTTCAACTCGGGTAATATTCGAGTGCGTCTCGGGTTTGTAAATGTAAGTCAGTTTTCACTTTGAAATGAAATTCAAACTTTCAAATATTTTATCCATGTTTTCAGACAATGGTTTTGATTTTAAGTTTGAATTAATTAAGGGTTATTGTAAGATGTTTTTAAATAATCTATTTAATTTTGTAATCATTTATTTTGAATAAATAATGTAATCATGTGTAAAATTAAGATGAAATATTGACTTCTAAATTCTTCATTAACTTTAATTCCTTATGATAATGACGATTAACTATAAGGTTTATTAATTAAAGATTTTGGAATAATTAAATGATTAATTAAGAAAAATGATATATAATCTCTTAATTTATTAAAGAATAATTAATTAAAGGTTAAATCAAAAATACATTTAAGGTTAATTTATTATTAGTTAAAGTTAATTAATAATTAAAGATTAATTAATTAAAGTAATTAATTAAGGGTAATTAATAAATAAAAATAATTAAGGATTAATTAATTAAAAATTAAGGGGTAATTAATTTATAATTAAGAATAATTAATCATTAGTTAAAGCTAAATAAATGAAAAAATTATTTGATAAATTAATTTAAATCACACGATTAATTCATCTTAATTGAAGATGATTGATTACTATTGAATGTTGTGTATTGGATTGATATTTCTAAGATGTGATTGTGATGCTATGTGATGTGAATTACTTTGTGCTAAGCTGTGATATCTGTGATTTGTTTCTGTGAATGTGAAAACACATTGGCCCATAAAACAGCATTTGAATTTCAATGCGACAGGGAGTCGGATTCTAGTTGGTTATCTGAAACCCACATCGAACCTTGATATTGAATCTTTGTGAATGACATATCCACGTGTTTTTAAATTGACGCTAACTATTCGGTTCAGCCGGGAGAGGACCTTTGTGTCATATAACCCATTTTGAATAGTGATACGATGAAATGGATAGCATTTGAAGACGGTGTTGAAGACCGGGTGTTTACGAGAACGATATGATAACCTATCGAATGCCTCTGCACTGAGTTGCTCCGGTATAGAGATCTCCATATGTGATGGAGAGTCCGATCGGGATTGTGGATACCCGGATTGCAAGGGCTTCTTCCTTTATTGGACGAAGTGCCTTCGGTTCTGTTCGAACCCGGAATAGACTTGTATGGTTGTATGTCTAACATTACACTTTGAGATATAAAGCAGATTTCTTTCAAATACATTTCTGTCGGTGGCGGAGAATTTATTCTCTTAACTTAACACTTTTCTCTGAGACGTACGAGATCAAAGATTATGTAGTTGAAGGTTATCAGTGATATACTACCAATTTAATAGTGTGGCATGTTGAGTGTTGCTGTGTGTTGTTGATCATTTTCTAATCATTTGTTGATCAAAGCAAGGCTTTTGTGTAAAGCGTAGCTTTTTGGACGAGACCTAATCGGACCTCACACCTCGGAAATGGTCGAAACAGGAAAGATGCGGCAAGGTTATGAGCATTGCGCCCTTTAGGGTATGTCATTTTCTTCTGGAAAAAGGTGGTATCAGGTATGGAGCCTAGATACTTAACCTATGTGGTTGTTGCAATCTCATTACTGTGTGGTTGTTGCTTGTGGTTGAGGGCCCTCGGATAAAGGTCACAAACGACCGAGGGATAGCATACTTGTGTAGTAGTTACCTAGTTATAGAGGTAACCCGACCTTATGTTGGCAGAGAGCTGGTTAAGTTCTCGGGACGTCCCTCCAGTGGCGTACCCATGTGGCATAGGATGTTCCTTAGCCTGACTATTTGTTGGAAACCTAATTACCAATACGAACCCAGTGCGTTTTCAATTGTATAACCTACAATTCTTAGATGGTAGTTATAGTAGGCATAGTATAATGGTACCTATGTTGGCTAAGATTAATACTATATTTTCGAAATGTTTTTCACACTATGCACTAATAATAATAATATCAAAAGAATTTTCTCGTATTAAGCATATTTGACTATCATACGGAGAAATCTACCCCAAGTGTGCGATTGCATTATGTGTGTGCTGTGAGGCCTTATGGTAGTTTCATTTTTCAAAAGCATATCAAATTTATTTTATCAACTGTTTTATACAAACAACTGTTTTTGTTTACTCATACCAATCCCATGACTGACCCAGAGTTTATTGTTCCCTTTCTAAACTCTAGGTGCCCATAATTTTTACAGGGCGGCCTAGAAGCATGTTATCCGTGTTTTCGAGTTGGCTTGGAATCTTTGGATGTCTTTTGGGTTGGAAGTTACCGGATATGAAGGCTTTTGACTTGGTGATCTCTTGGAAGCTTTTTGGATCTAAGGTGCTTAGTTTGGAAGCTTACTATAGCCCTCTTTTCTTTGAAGACATTCTTGAAGTGTGATAACTTTGTTGTTCCGCTGTGACATTCCATTTTGGAGTTGTGTTGCACATATTCAATTCTCTGATGCTGGTGATAAATGTTGTAATGGATATTATGATGATGTTGTATCTTTGGTGTTGATCAATGATATTCATTTTGTTTTCGCTGTTTATATTCATCTAATATTGTTATTGTAACGACCCATAAAATTTTAATAATTTTTAGTTGGTTTTATAACATATTTAATTGGATTTTTGAGAAATTTTAATAATAATATTTTAAAATAGATCTTTTATATTTGGATTACGTATAATTAAATATAGCAAATGGTAAATTTTCAATTAATTATATGAAGGTTTATTTATTATGGAATCCTATTAAATTCAAATCAGTTAATAATTGATGAAAATAAATTTATTTTCAAGAACTAAATATTTTTACATATAAAAATTCCAAATCATCTTCTGACTGAGACGTCATTTTTCGTTTTCCCAAATTTGGACTTTTATAGCTCCGTCGATCTTATTTTCTGCGTTTTTACTATTTTTTTCTGCTAGTGAAAATTCGTATTTTTATAATTCAATCGTACCACAAATATCTGTATACCGTTTTGTTCGTCCCATTGTACTTATCTCTGCAGTATATTTATTTCTGTATTTTGGGACCCGGTGCACAACGGAAGCAATAAATTTGTTCGTTGTAACGACACTATAAATTGTGCCTTCTTAACTTTTCTTTGCTTTTCAAAATTTGAACGTACAGTTGGATCACACGAATTTATTCATTTAAACTTTCAGCTAAATTATAGCTTGTGACCGTTGCTGTACAATTCATATAAGATGTACGTTACCTTTAAAATCTCCGAAATTTAAAGGTGACAATTACTATTTCTGACCTTTCCTTTTCTACTATTCACTGTTTCCTTTTCTCTTATTATAACCGTTCATTGTACTGAAACTTGCTGCACACACTATTATTAATTGCTTTAAATTATTTACCGGATTTTAAGGGAGTGACCGTTGCCTTTTATCATTTTTTTTCTTTTTTCTTTCCTTTTTTCCCAGCCGTTTCCTTTAATCATAGCTGAATTCAATCTCTGGTCCTTGATATTCGCATCTTGTGAAATTTACACTTATATATTATAACTATTGCTTTATTTTCTTACCGTTCAAAATTTTATCGGTTACACAACAATAAATAGCTTACCTTTATCCTTCCTGGATTCACGCGTTGGCCGATACAAATATTGCTCACTTTAATGATTCGTACCGTTGAAATTTTCTTTTATCTACTTTATGTAATATTATATATGGCACGTTCATTTCTCTTCTGTTCATTTTCACCTGCTCCTTCTTTCCCCTCTGCTCACTCCATCTTTCTTCTGCAAACTTAAACTACAGTAGAGAAAAAAACTTTCGAAACCACCTCCACGTCCACCCAAGACAGGCACATCACCACCCAGCCTCCTCCTTCGTGCCTCCCCTCCGCTTCGACGGCCACCGCCGTACCCAGATCTCCACAACATCCCCACCAACAGCCGAGAAACCCATTCCCTTCCATAACGGCCGCGTGCTCTGGCATTCGCCTTCCTCTTCCTATTCTCTTTTCACATGAGTAAATACCCACGCCGCGACCGCCATGACCCACTCCAAACGCATTCGCCTTCCCTTCCACCGTCTGTGCTCAGATCTTCCACGCCCGTTCCCTTCATCACCGCCCACCGAGCCTCTCTTCCCTTCCTCCGCTTGAATTCGTGGCTTTCCCCTTGGGCCAAGCCATCCCATCACTCCAATCACCAGCCAAGCAACCTAGCTCGCATCTCCTTCTCCCTCTAACCCGCAGCGTCGGCTATGCCTTCCCAAAACCTTCGACCATCACTCTCCCACCTCACCGAGGTCTACCGCAACCTATCTACACTCCACGCACATAAGTTGATAAGGTATTTATATATGTATTATATATATATATATATATATTTCGTGGTTTGATATATACATAATTTCATATATGATTTATATAAACGCATATAAGTTTTTGTATGAACTTTGTGCCAAGTTTGGTTATGGCTGCGTCATTTTTTTTATGTTTATATTTTACACTTTATGTATATAGCAGGTTTTGGCATAGTTGTTTATTTATACAGAAGTTAGTATGAATTATATACCTATATGTCGACTATATATAAATATATATATATATATATATATATATATATATATATTATATATATATATATTGCATGAGTCCGTTTCAAAATGTGTAGATATTGTATACATAACAGTTTGTAATTTATTATTTTCAGTATATGTATAGCAAGTTTTATTAATATTTTAATTATATATATACTGTTTTATAAATCTTGGGTTAAGTGTAGTTTTGAAATATTATATACTACGTTACTATATTTTATTTTATTATATTACTTTATATCATATCACGTTCTATTGTATTTCATATTTCAAATACTTAGGGTACCTGCTTCGTATGTGTATATATTATAATACAATAATAGTGCTCAAGACTTTAACTATGGATTCTGTTTTTATATATAGTATATAGGTTGTTATTATATGTTGTCAGATATTAGCCTATTTGTATTGTATATTGTTTCTTTAAAAGTGTCTGTATATGTGTTCGCATATGGATCTATATATGTCATTTTATGCAAGTTAGTATATATATACACTATATTGATATATGTTATATGGCCATACGTATTTCGTACTGTAGTAAAGCTATTTTGTTTATATTCTCAGTTTATATATATATATACACACGATATAAGGAAATAGCAGATCTGTGCTTTGTGTTTAAATTCTATTAGGGTCAGCGTTTCAATATAGAGATATATCATAATAAAGCAAAATTATGACTGAGTTTTTTTAATAAAAGATTGATTTTAAAATATTGGTTTATGTATATTAATTTATATACGTTTGATCGGTTGGTTTTATTTTGTAAGTTATATGTATATATATGAGTTCACTTATGCCCATCTATCGTCATCGACACAATCCTGATTTGACTTCGTCAATTCTTTGTCACCAGCATCAAATTCTTGTCAATCTTGCTTCGCTTTGAGTGGATGTGCCTGGATTCGTAACTCAATTTCTTTGTCAAATCGTTATAGCCTCGGAAGGTGAGAAATCGCTCACGATTAAGAGTTCTTATACTTATTAAATTTAATTTCAATTGAAACGACAATTGAAATATGCTGTTGCAGTTGCTTAAATTGTCATTTATGCTATTATTTGTAACTGTTCACTTATGGGATATGACACCATATCCTATTGTTATATTTATTTTGATGATATATGCCTGTTTTTGTTATTATTTTCATATCTATTATCACTCTGCAATTTCCCTGTTAGTATAGAAACCATTATGGGTTGAAATGATATACCCGAACGGACTTTAGAATAGAAGAAAACCGTTAAGGGTTGAAATGATAAACCCAAGCGATTTTCATTTAATTGAATTTGGGATTATGGGTTGAAATGACATCCACCCGTATATATTTAGTGTACGGGTTGAAATGATAAATATCTGTAGCACTTAACTATATGATAGGAAATATATACAGACACCGTTGGTCCATATAAATATTTTGAAATTAAATTTCTACAGTTGAAAAGAAATATATGGAATTTAATAAATATTGGTTCTTAAAATATTATATATATAAATGGAAATCTTATATATAGATTAATAATAATATTATTTAGATAGATTTCGTCCATATAATATGTTTGAGTATTATTCAAGATTTACATTTCAAAATTTAACGTTGTAAAAAGTTGAAAAATTAAGATTGGGAGATAAATTTGGGTTTATTAAAAATGGTATTTTAAATAAGGATTTATTTAATTAAATCGATTAAAATTTTTGAATGGAAAATTTAAAGGTATGATTTAGTAACTGGATTTTTTATTTAAGCAATTTAATGAATATTTCACGTTTAAATAAATTAAAGAAAATATTAAGTAAAATGTAATTTAAGGTTACTTAAATGATATTGAGTCTAATAAAGGAGTATTTCAAGACTAAATAGTAATGAGGTTAAATCGAGATTTATATGAAACTGTTATATAGAACGTTTAAATATTAAAGCCTTGAACTATATTGGAATTTAAATGGTTTATGTTGAGATTCAGATCTGTATTTGAAATCAACGTAGTTGAATTTGTTATTTAGCAACTAAAATGAAAATTTAGGTTGAACTAAATTTGAATTTATTATTTAGAAAACTAAATTGAATGAAAATTTAGATGAAACGTTGAATACTTAAAGTTTTGAAATATATGGAAATATAAAGGGGTATTTGTGATTACAAATCCGAATTTGAGATCGATAAAATTTGAGTGATTATTTTAGAAATTGAGTTGAATTTAAATTGATAAACTGAGATTGAATTTAATTTGAATGGGAAGGTCGGTTTGATGTTGGAACGATTTGTTAAGTTGAGGAAATTAAAATACTTTACTGTATAAATTATTTAATATATATAAATACTATTTTGGGAAATATAGAGATATTTGAAGTAAAAAGGATATTTGGTTTTGAAGTATAAATTAAAATGACCACGGTGTTATAGTGTATATTTCTACCTTGTAGATAGTTCTACAGATCTTTAGAGGATGGTTATCCCAAACATCCTTTAAGTTAATTATATTTCAGTTGATATTTCACTTGAGTTGGATTTATTTATATAAGAATGTTAATCCCGACTCGAGTGTTTTGTGTTTGCTTTACGCTCGGGTCAGACCGAGTGATACAGCTTTTGAGACTCACCTTCGAAGTTGGAGTTTAGCTTGAAGATCCAGCTATCTATTCTTTCATATTTTCCAGTTGATTGGTTCATAGAAGTCATCTCCTCGTACCGGAGACTTCACTGCATCTGAGAGTTCTGTTGTATTTTATTTCTAACTCTGATATGTATATAGTAGCTTCATGAACTACTATTCTTTATCTATTCCGCTGCATTATTTACTCTGTGTCTGTGACCTATGATTGATGTATTTACTGTAAATGATAAGTTTTGCCAAATTTAAATTAACAACGCGGTATTTTGAATTATTCAAGTCAGACATGTACGGTTTTATTGTTGATTTGAATGGTCCAAGATAGCGGGTCGTTACAATTGGTATCAGAGCTTTGGCTCCAGGCAAAACTTAGCATATATGGTAAGTTTATTTACAGAATCACTTTCGCTCGAGTTGAATCTCTTGCTTTTGACTCGATTTCCTTTGAATTTTGGAATGTCCCCCGGTTCCGAAATTCATTCTGTCTCTCCCTATTCATATTCGTTGATTCCGGAGTATCCCATAACTCCACTGAATGATTTGTTAAGGAGGTGAAAACTACTTTTCAATTGGCATTGACTCACCGAAGATTTCTGTATCCTCGGTTTACGATGCTGCTATATCTTGTTGTGTCGAATTCTATATCTCTGGCGATTGAATGTCGAATTGCCTTAGAATTCTACACCGATCTAATTTTGGAATCACGGTTAACCAGTAAAGGTCGCCCACGATTTATAGACGTATATCCATCTTCTATTTTGTAATTTAATTATCGCATCTTCGATCGAGTCTATCTTCGAATCAGAATTCTATTGATTTTAGTTCCTCTAATTCAAATCTCTATCTTTGTTTTAAAATCCATTCTTAAAATTATCCTCTGAAAATAGGGCACGTTTGCATTTTGAAATTGTTTTATATATCGAAGTTATTATTTTGATAACTATGATTTTATTCTATATATAAATGTGAAATGTTTTCGATAAGGATTATATACCTATATATAAAACAAATAAGAAATGTTATTCTATATAAAAAGGTTTTGAAAGGATTTGAAATTTTGAAAAATTATAAGAAATTGATTTATATAAAAATGATTTATAACTGTAGAGTTAAAATTGAAATTTTAGAATTGAATTCCGGTATTTTGAAATTGGTTTTAAGATTTTGGAAAATATATAAAAATAATACGATTTAAAAGTATTTTTCCGAAAAAGAAATGTTTCAAATGAGTTCAAATGAATTCCAATAATTTTGAAGAAATTTCAAAGAAGTTTTCAAGAAAATAGAAGTCCAGAACTCACTTATGTCGCTGGAAAAAAAATTCGGTGATGAGTGCACGCATCATCGACATTGATTTTCGAGTTTCAGAGTGGGGGAGAGGCCACTTTAATAGCTTCTCTATGTAATTGATTTTGTAAAACCGTTTTTGATTTAAAATTACGAAGTATAATTTGATATTTTTAGAAAGATATAAGTATATATTTGAAACAGTTTAAAATGAGACTGGTGTTCAGTCCTCGAGTTTCGGATTTAATAATTGATTTATTGTTGATTTTCAACTCTTGAATTGAAAATTTGATTTCCCTAACTATTTTGAATGTACGAACACTTCCAAATCGAGATTAAATTTTCAAAGCTAAGAAATTTCGAAGAGTATAAAATGTTTGATAAAGAATACAAATTTAGTTTTGAAATGTTTTGAAAAAAAATAGTTGAATAATGGTTTTCAGAAAGGTAAATTGGATATTTCACATAAAAATAGATAGTTTAAAAGTTTTAAAAAAAAGGGATAATTATAAATTTGGAAAACATTTTGAGTATAATTGATTTTGGGCAAATACTTGGTTTTGAAATTAAATTGGAATTAAAAACCAGTACTTATATGGTGATTGTTGGAAATGAATTTGTTTGACTTGAATTATTGTAATTTGGAAAATGGGATAATTTTCTAAACCTATTATTTTGGGAACTTTAAAATTTAGATACTTAATTTGGAAGAAAATTTGGCGAAATCATATATGATTTTGAAACTGAATTGATATTGAAATGATTTGAAATTTGAGAACCTTATATTATTAAGCACTTGATTTGGGAGTGGTCTAACTTATATAAAATGGATTGTACAAGTATGAAGTTGATTTGAAATCTATTGATTTGAAAGGTACTCAATTTGGAATATATAATCGAAGTCTATATAAGTATGATTTGATCTACTATTGATTTGGAAAGTATTCGATTTGGGAAAAATGGAATCCTGTATATATGGACTTTATATAAGTATGATATTTGAAAGTGATTTGAAAAGGTACTATACGATATATATTTTCGAAGTAAAGATATGGAAAGTGCCTTCTGCTTGATATCCGCTTTGTGGCCACATCGTGGATTCATTATATCGATAATATTCTCTCTGATTTTTGGTTTTCCGGATGTAATACTCGAGTGTTCCCACTATGGCGTAACCCATGGTTTTTTTTTCTCGCGACTGCATAGCGCAATTGCCTGGCTGAGTCTGGCCTAGGGGTACGGATTGTTTCCTGGAGGATCCAGGCGTAATCATTGTGTATCCTACAATCTGTGTAGGTCGCGAATAGTAGCGAAATTGCCTGGCTGAGACAGCCTAGGGGTACGGATTGTTTCCTGGGGGACCTAGGCGTAACCATTGTGTATTCTGCACCCTACTAGTCATCATGGCGTAACTCGTAGGGTTGAGAAAGCTTACGGATACGAATTATTTCCTGGGGGATCCAGGCGTAACCATTGTGTATCTGCGAACCATGGTCGGACAAGGGTTTTGGTTTGGTTGTTTTGTTTGGATTGTACTTTCCATATCTATTTTAAAGGTTTTGCAAGTATTTTCACTGGGTGTTGAAACAAGTCTACTAAGTACTTGAAGAATTCTAGCTTTGCGCCTGATCAACGCATGGCCAGAATCGGCAAGAACGAGGATAAATTTGTTGAAACATGGAGTTATAAAAGTATTTTCGAAAGGAAAATCTATTTTGATATAATAGTATTTTATATAAAAGTATTATTATAAAGGTATTTATTATAAAAGTATTTTTCCCAACAAAGAAATTTTGAATTAATATTTTAAATTTAAATTCTTATGGTTCTAGATTAATTATTCATGCCTGATACTATTCCTTGCATCTACCTTATCTGCTCAGTTTAGTTATTCACCTTGATTCTGTTTTCCAAATCTACCTTCCTTCCTTATTGGATATATCATTTTTAAATATTGCTTATTTGTATACTACCTGGTTTAATAGAAAATATCAGTGTTATAAATATTTTGGAAGTTATTTTAAAAAAATAAAAATAAAACATATTTAAAGTAAATGACTAGTGATAATATTTGGAAAATATCTAGAGATAAATTAATACATTTATGTATTATAGATTTAATGTTTTCAATAGCTTCTGTGTAAATATAACTAATTATGTGAATAAATTGTTTTCAAATAGTTTTCATATATTTATTAAGTGTTATTTAAACGAATTTAATTCCAATGGGTTTTGAAAATTTTTAAAGTATTAAAGATAACTGAATTCCAAATGAAGTTTTCAAATAAATATTTCAAATTAAATTTATATATTTTTAAAATTTAAATGTTTATCTTGTCTTTCAATCTATTTTCTTTCTGTTTGTTTTATTCTCCTACCTCCTTCCTTTTCGGGGACGAAAAGTTCTGAGTGGGGGAGAGTGTAACGACCCATAAAATTTTAATAATTTTTAGTTGGTTTTATAACGTACTTAATTGGATTTTTGAGAAATTTTAATAATAATATTTTAAAATAGATCTTTTATATTTGGATTACATATAATTAAATATAGAAAATGGTAAATTTTCAATTAATTATATGAAGGTTTATTTATTATGGAATCCTATTAAATTCAAATCAGTTAATAATTGATGAAAATAAATTTATTTTCAAGAACTGAATATTTTTGCATATAAAAATTCTAAATCATCTTCTGACTGAGACGTCGTTTTTCGTTTTCCCAAATTTGGACTTCTATAGCTCCGTCGATCTTATTTTCTGTGTTTTTACTGTTTTTTTCTGCTAGTGAAAATTCGTATTTTTATAATTCAATCGTACCACAAATATCTATATACCGTTTTGTTCGTCCCATCGTACTGATCTCCGCAGTATATTTATTTCTGTATTTTGGGACCCGGTGCACAACGGAAGCAATAAATTTGTTCGTCGTAACGACGCTATAAATTGTGCCTTCTTAACTTTTCTTTGCTTTTCAAAATTTGAACGTACAACTGGATCACATGAATTTATTTATTTAAACTTTCAGCTAAATTATAGCTTGTGACCATTGCTATACAGTTCATATAAGATGCACGTTACCTTTATAATCTCCGATATTTAAAGGTGACAATTACTATTTCTGACCTTCCCTTTTCTACCATTCACTGTTTCCTTTTCTCTTATTATAACCGTTCATTGTACTGAAACTTGCTGCACACACTATTATTAATTACTTTAAATTATTTACCGGATTTTAAGGGAGTGACCGTTGCCTATTATCATTTTTTTTCTTCTTTCTTTCCTTCTTTTTCAGCCGTTTCCTTTAATCATTGCTGAATTCAATCTCTGGCCCTTGATATTTGCATCTTTTGAAATTTACACTTATATATTATAACTATTGCTTTATTTTCTTACCGTTCAAAATTTTATTGGTTACACAACAATAAATAGCTTACCTTTATCCTTCCTGGATTCACGCGTTGGCCGATACAAATATGGCTCACTTTAATGATTCGTACCGTGGAAATTTTCTTTTATCTACTTTATGTAATATTATATATGGCACGTTCATTTCTCTTCTGTTCATTTTCACCTGCTCCTTCTTTCTCCTCTGCTCACTCCATCTTTCTTCTGCAAACTTAAACTACAATAGAGGAAAAAAAATAAAAAAATTCGAAACCACCTCCACGTCCACCCAAGACAGGCACATCACCACCCAACCTCCACCTCTGTGCCTCCCCTCCGCTTCGACGGCCACCGCCGTACCCAGATCTCCACAACATCCCCACCGACAGCCGAGAAACCCATTCCCTTGCATAATGGCCGCGTGCTCTGGCATTCGCCTTCCTCTTCCTATTCGCTTTTCATGTGTGCAAATACCCACGCCACGACTGCCGTGACCCACTCCAGACCATTCACCTTCCCTTCCACCGTCCGTGTTCAGATATTCCGCGCCCGTTCCCTTCATCACCACCCACCGAGCCTCTCTTCCCTTCCTTCGCCTAAAACTGTTGCTTTCCCCTTGGGCCAAGCCTTCCCATCACTCCAATCACCAGCCAAGCAACCTAGCTCGCATCTCCTTCTCCCTCTAACCCGCAGCGTCGGCCATGCCTTCCCAAAACCTTCGACCATCACTCTCCCACCTCACCGAGGTCTGCCGCAACCCATCTACCCTCCACGCACATAAGTTGATAAGGTATTTATATATGTATTTTATATATTTTTTTTCGTGGTTTGATGTATAAATAATTTCATATAGGATTTATATAAATGCATAGAAGTTTTTGTATGAACTGTGTGCCAAGTTTGGTTGTGGCCGCGTCATTTTTTTTATGTTTATACTTTACACTTTATGTATATAGCAGGTTTTGCCATAGTTGTTTTTTTATACAGAAGTTAGTATGAATTATATACCTATATGTCGACTATATATATATATATATATATATATATTGCATGAGTCGGTTTCAAAATGTGTAGATATTGTATACATAACAGTTTGTAATTTATTATTTTCAGTATATGTATAGCAAGTTTTATTAATATTTTAATTATATATATACTGTTTTATAAATCTTGGGTTAAGTGTAGTTTTGAAATATTATATACTACGTTACTATATTTTATTTTATTATATTACTTTATATCATATCACATTCTATTGTATTTCATATTTCAAATACTTAGGGTACCTGCTTCGTATGTGTATATATTATAATAAAACAATAGTGCTCAAGACTTTAGCTATGGATTCTGTTTTTATATATAGTATATAGGTTGTTATTATATGTTGTCGGATATTAGCCTATTTAGTATTGTATATTGTTTCTTTAAAAGTGTCTGTATATGTGTTCGCATATGGATCTATATATGTCATTTTATGCAAGTTAGTATATATATATATACTATATAGATATATGTTATATGGCTATACGTACATTGTGCTGTAGTAAAGCTATTTTGTTTATATTCTCGGTTTATATATATATATATATATATATACACGATATAAGGAAATAGAAAATCTGTGCTTTGTGTTTAAATTCTATTAGGGTCAGTATTTTAATATAGAGATATATCATAATAAAGCAAGATTATGACTAAGTTTTATAATAAAAGATTGATTTTAAAATATTGGTTTATGTATATTAGTTTATATACGTTTGATCGGTTGGTTTTATTTTGTAAGTTATATGTATATATATGAGTTCACTTATGCCCATCTATCGTCATCGACACAATCCTGATTTGACTTCGTCAATTCTTTGTCACCAGCATCAAATTCTTGTCAATCTTGCTTCACTTTGAGTGGGTGTGCCTGGATTTGTAACTCAATTTCTTTGTCAAATCTTTATAGCCTCGGAAGGTGAGAAATCGCTCACGATTAAGAGTTCTTATATTTATTAAATTTAATTTCAATTGAAACGACAATTGAAATATGCTATTGCAGTTGTTTAAATTGTCAATTATGTTATTATTTGTAACTGTTCACTTATGGGATATGACACCATATCCTATTGTTATATTTATTTTGATGACATATGCCTGTTGTTGTTATTATTTTCATATCTGTTATCACTCTGCAAGTTCCCTGTTAGTATAGAAATCATTATGGGTTGAAATGATACATACCCGAATGGACTTTAGAATAGGAGAAAATCGTTAAGGGTTGAAATGATAAACCCAAGCGATTTTCATTTAATTGAATTTTGGATTACGGGTTGAAATGACATCCACCCATATATATTTAGTGTACGGGTTGAAATGATAAATATCCGTAGCACTTGACTATATGACAGGAAATATATACAGACACCGTTGGTCCATATAAATATTTTGAAATTAAATTTCTACAGTTGAAAAGAAATATATGGAATTTAATAAATATTGGTTCTTAAAATATTATATATATAAATGGAAATCATATATATAGATTAATGATAATATTATTTAGATCGATTTCATCCATATAATATGTTTGAATATTATCTAAGATTTATATTTCAAAATTTACCGTTGTAAAAAGTTGAAAAATTAAGATTGGAAGATAAATTTGGGTTTATTAAAAATGGTATTTTAAATAAGGATTTATTTAATTAAATCGATTGAAATTTTTGAATGGAAAATTTAAAGGTATGATTTTGTAACTGGATTTTCGATTTAAGTGATTTAATGAATATTTCACGTTTAAATAAATTAAAGAAACTATTAAGTAAAATGTAATTTAAGGTTACTTAAATGACATTGAGTCTAATAAGGGAGTATTTCAAGACTAAATAGTAATGAGGTTAAATCGAGATCCGTATGAAACTGTTATATAGAACGTTTAAATATTAAAGCCTTGAACTATATTGGAATTTAAATGGTTTATGTTGAGATTCAGATCTGTATTTGAAATCAACGTAGTTGAATTTGTTATTTAGCAACTAAAATGAAAATTTAGGTTGAACTAAATTTGAATTTATTACTTAGAAAACTAAATTGAATGAAAATTTAGATGAAACGTTGAATACTTAAAGTTTTGAAATATATGGAAATATAAAGGGGTATTTGTGATTATAAATCCGAATTTGAGATCGATACAATTTGAGTGATTATTTTAGAAATTGAGTTGAATTTAAATTGATAAATTTAGATCGAATTTAATTTGAATGGGAAGGTCGGGTTGATGTTGGAATGATTTGTTAAGTCGAGGAAATTGAAAATACTTTACTGTATAAATTATTTAATATATATAAATACTATTTTGGGAAATATAGAGATATTTGAAGTAAAAATGATATTTGGTTTTGAAGTATAAATTAAAATGACCACGGTGTTATAGTGTATATTTCTACCTTGTAGATAGTTCTACAGATCCTTAGAGGATGGCTATCCCAAACATCCTTTATGTTAATTATATTTCAGTTGGTATTTTACTTGAGTTGGATTTATTTATATAAGAATGTTAATCCTAACTCGAGTGTTTTGTGTTTGCTTTACGCTCGGGTCAGACCGAGTGATACAGCTTTTGAGACTCGCCTTCGAAGTTGGAGTTTAGCTTGAAGATCCATCTATCAATTCTTTCAGCTTTTCCAGTTGATTGGTTCAGAGAAGTCATCTACTCGTACTGGAGACTTCACTGCATCTGAGAGTTCTGCTGTATTTTATTTCTAACTCTGATATGTATATAGTAGCTTCATGAACTACTATTCTTTATCTATTCCGCTGCATTTTTTACTCTGTGTCTGTGACCTGTGATTGATGTATTTACTGTAAATGATAAGTTTTGCCAAATTTAAATTAACAACGCGGTATTTTGAATTATTCAAGTCAGACATGTACGATTTTATTGTCGATTTGAATGGTCCAAAATAGCGGATCGTTACAGTTATAAACTCCATCCGAATTGGAGTTCGACGTTTGAATCTTCGACGGTCTAATACAAGTGAGGTATGTGATGTCGATTTTCAAACGTTGGATTTCAGGTCGTGACAAAAAGAGATTTATAAATTGTTTTCGAAATTGATTGAAAGAACTCTTCCTCGGTATTTTTTAATATATTTATACTTTTGGAATAAGTGTATTAATATCTTAATATGAAGGTATAAACTCTTTTCTGGATTTATTATTAAAAATGTTTTATGAAATGACCACGGTGTGAAATAAGCGTTTGGTTGTTAAATAGACCAGCGTCTGATATTATCATACTCTCTGTCATTTCCAAAACAACATTAACAATTGTGCATGTGGTGGAGAATCCAGAACGAAGTAGGATTGTCACAACTCACTTTCCGTACAGTTCGAACTAACACTTTACCACACTTGTCAGGCGGATAGTAAGAAAAAGAAAGTAGAAAGAAGATAGAAAGAAAATAGAACAATATAGAATCTCACAGTGGAACTGAATCATATATAATATAGAACAAGTCTTTACATAAACAAAACCGTAACTTATACATATACGTAGATCAATCGGAGTATACTAACCTATTCAGCACGGAAAATTATAACACCATGTCCTCACTATTTCTGACAAACATAACTATAATGCAACGGAAAAATAGCCATCTACGTGTCTACGTCTCTCCTGCTCCTCTCTTGAAGCTCCAATCCTTCTAGCTAAACCTTGAAATATGCTCGGTCAGACCCTAGTATATAGGAAAAACCATGCCCCGGTCAGTCTGGTAAAACCAGCGTGAGAATTTAAACCACAAGGAATTTTATTCCTTTTAACTTTCAAAATCCCTTTAAAATCAAAATTATCCCATAAGATGACGTGTGATATCCCGGAATTTCAATCAAATTAAAATGTGATAATCCCCTTTATTAATTATATAAAATTGGTAAAATTTATTATTTCAAACAACAATAATAATGTGATGTTTTTAAAAATAAGATATAAATAGATTTTAAAAGTAGAATTATTATTTTTAAATTGGATTTTTTTTTGTTTATATATATATATATATATTTGAGATGATTTTAAATTGGATTTTAAATTGAAATTTAATTTGAATTTGAATTCAAATTTGGAATTTAAAAGATAAATATCTTAAAATATTTTTGATTTAAAAATATACTACATATGATTTTATTTAGAATATAATTGGTTTTATATTATTTTCTTTTAAAGGATTTTATTTATATAAATTAAGATATGTATTTATTAATTAGGAAATTAATTATAAAAGCTTTTTAAACCATTTAAAAATTAATGAATTCATGCAAATTACATGTGTTAGCTTATAATTCTCTTTAACAAGTGTAAATGAATTAAGTATGGTAAAAGACAAGTGTTTAATTTTTTGAAATGTCACCATTTTTATTTTATTTTCTTTATTTTTAATAAATCCCAAATTAAGTTTATATAAACACATCTTTTCCCTATTTCTCATTTTCTTTGATCGGTAAATTTTTTTTCCAAAACCTGAGAAAACAAAGTCAGTGACAAAAATCTATAACAAAGTAAAAAGCAATCTTTTCTCCAATTTAAAATCTGAAGCTCATCAAATTCAAGTGCAACTTAGTTTCAAATTTAAAAGAAATTTTTTCAAATTCAAGTACAACTCCGTTTCAAAGCATATCCAGATCAATAAGCAAATCAAATTCAGAAGCAAGACAAATTCCATTTCACCATCAAAAGCATTTCCAGTTTCTTTTCGAAGAAGCTTTCTTTGTTCTCCTTTTAACCGTGAGTAAACAAATTTCAAATCTGTTTTAAGCCTTGTTGCATGCAGTAAACTTAAGAAAATTGTAAAAAGTGTTTGCTTGATTATTTTGTATGATTTCATGCCTATGTGTATTATGAGTATATTTGAGTGCATGTCTGTGCTTAGGTGTTTGTTCTGTTCTTCACTTCTAAGTTGCAAATAGGATTCAAAAATTTACTACTCTTCATCAGATATTCTTGAGACTTCGATATATAAACAATTTTTTTTTGTTATATCAAGATATCAATTTTAAAAATATTTCCAAGTTAAATCTGAAGCTAATAAAATATGAAGAAGAACCGTAAGATTTAAAACATATCAAAATTTCGATCTTAATAATTGGATGATTCAAGTATATAATCTGATTAGTTATCGAAATTGATGATTTTTAAAATTAAAATCATGATTTTTAGACTTGTAGAATGAGATAAATGTTGAGTTGAACGGAAAATGGGTTTCGAGCATTTTCTAATGATCGAGGAATTTAAGGGACTCGGGATCAGTGTTGAGGTTAGCGTGGAGGTTGACGGTATTAGCTAGTAGGTGAGTTTTTAGTTCCCCATGGCGGAGGCAAATCGTGGGAGTAGGGTTTCGGTTTAGTTTTGGGTCGATGTCGGGGATTTGGTTGCTGCGACGTCGATAGAGCTTCAGGCTTGATCATTAATAGGGGGATAGGCACGTGGGCCTGTGAAGAAGATTTGGTCGTAGTATCGATATGCTTGGTGGCCGGAGGTGGCAGCATAGTGGAGGATCTTGGGTGATGGTTCTTTCAGTTTTGGGTTCACGCAGGCTTGTTTTTGTTATTGAGTTCGATTTGAAGTACGAGTAGTCATTGTCGAGTAGGAAGGTCAGGGACGACTCGCGGCGAAGCTTACGATGATTGGAGCAACGTTGTTTGGAAGTGCACATGCATGAGATAGCTTTGTGTTAGGAGATTTCTATGTTTCGATATTGGGGAAAGATGGGGTGTTGCTCGAAGTTGCTCTCAGATCTAGCGAGGGGAGGTGTGACCCGAGCGAGTGTTCGGGAAATCTTAGTTTGGGCCCTAGATTCCTGATTTGTATATTGGAGTGTATTTTGTTATCAAGGTTTAAAAAAATTAAAATTTTGACAACTTTAAAAGTTAAATGATAATCAAATTTAAACCGATTCTTAAACTATTTATTTTAAATAATAAATGTTATTTAAAGTGGTTGGGTAATTAAAGGTCTTGTAATTTATTTAACATTAAATTAATTAAGATAGATCCTAAGTTTATTTAAACTTAGTCAGTAATGTGATTAGGTGGGAACTAAGGGAATAAATGTTTTATCATTAATTAAACTTAAAGATCTTAAGTTAAATTACCAGCTAATGATAAATTAATTCCAAGATTATTAAATAAGATTTTAAAGGATAATTAAGAAATAATTAAGATAAAGGGTTCATCTTTAATAAAATTAGGTTTGAGTAATTACAGTGTAATTAATTAATTAATTGATAATTAAAGATTAATTAATGAAGTAATTAAAGCTTAATTGTTGATTTATTAGTTAATTAAGTAATTAAAGAGAAATTAATTAATTAATGGTTAAGGATTAATTAATTAATAAATAAGGGTTATAAGTTGATTAATTGTTAATTAATTAGTAATCAAGGATTAACTAATGTAAATTAGAGATTAATTACTTAAATAATAATTACTTAATGTAAGTAATTAAGGATTAATTTGTTAAGGGTAAATTAATTTAATTAATTATTAGAGGATAATTAATTAATAATTGAAGGTTAATTAATTGAGGATAATTAACCAATGGGATAATTACTAAATGGAAGTAATTATGGATAATTAGTGGGTAAATTAAAAGATTAATTAATGGTATGTAATTAATTAATGATTAAGTAAGTAGGATTTAAAAGTGATTAAAGGAGTTAATTTGATTTATTTAAATTAATTGGAATGGTGTGACTAATTAATCTTGCTTATGTATAATTGAATGATATTGTATGGCTTGGATTACTTGATCTCTTTGATAAGTGATGCTATGTGATATAGTATGATTGAGCTGAACTGAGATAATATGGTTTGTCTATCTGTGATGAATGGCTATGTAAATATGTAATTCTGGATATATATGGAATCGTTTAAAAACTTAAACTGCTTGTTTTTAAGATGATATTGGATTCGAAGAGACCGGAGTCGGGTACCGTTACATACGTGAAACCACTTCGATTTGTAATCTAAAATAGTTCTATTTAGATTTGATATCAATAGGCTGGAATTGAATAATTTAAGTAATTGGACCATCGAACTATGTAGTGGTACTTACATATTGATTATGAAAATAAGTGTTGACTATAACAAGTTATGAACTCATAATAAGATACGAGTTAACCCGGGTTTAAATAAGTATATTGCATTAGTATTTCTTGTTAGATGGGTTTACTCACTCTGGTTTCCATCCTGACCCGGGTGTTACTTTGATGTAATGCCCAGGTCAGTCCGAGTATTATAGATTTTCAGGTGAGGACGTTCTGGAGCTCAGGAGGCGAGCTGATGGCAGGAATGTATGGAGTATTCCGCTGTGTATTATTATTGTTTATCCGGGACAAGTTAATTTTAATTGTCCATTGTTTGTGTAAAGGTTGTAACTCTGATGTAAATAAATGTAAATTGACAGATACCGTTTTCTTTTGTATAACTGTTATTATTTTATATTATATTTTGATCCCCTACGGATGTGAGATTCTGTGATTTGTTTTCTGTTTCTTCTTCTATCTCTTTTCTTCTTTTTCCTAACTATCTGGAATTTCAAGGTCGAAAATTCTGAGTCGTTACTTTTTGTATCAGAGCAAAGGTTAAGCGAGAACCTTGACTATGGTGGGATTACTCATTAAGGATAGGGTCAATGGTACCCTAAAATGAGTTGAGTGTAGTATATACGAGGGCATATTTGTTATTTTCCTATAAAATGATTTTAAAATGATTTTTATATAAGATTATCTTTTGATATATAAATAAATAATTTTTTTAATTATTAAATATATTAAAGAAATTGGTTGTTGATTATTGGAATTAAATAAAATAATGAGAATTGGTTGGTAATAATAATACAACCGAATTGAAAATTGAACAAAGATAAGTTTGAAATGGATCCAAACTGAAACTAAAATCCTGAATTTGTTGAAGTTTCATTTTTCGCAGTGAAATTAGAGGGCGCCGATGCCTATAGTTATATGGACTTTTGCTGTGATAGCAACATAACCCAAGATGTAGCTGCGATCTGTAGCGGGTTCCATAACGTAATCGAGGGGTGCGGAGTGCCTACAGTTATCTAAGGATTTTGCCGGGATGGCAGTCTAACCATCGAGTTAACTGTGACAATGGATGGGGGTGATGATTTCCAGAGTATTCTCACCAAAGATGTTTCCTCTATTTTAAAAAAAATAATATGTTTTCTTTATTTTCATTAAAATTATTTTCCAAGTAATTTCACCTGGTGTTGAAAACGGGTCTGCTACATACTCATAGATCTTTAGTCCTACGCCTGATCAATTTATGACCGAATTTCTATGAGAACAAGAATGGACTGGTTGAGACATCTAGTTATAAAAAGTATTTTTATAAAACTATTTTAGCAAAATATGTATATATAGATTTTTAAATGTGTTTTAAAATTTCTTAAGAAAAAGAGTTTATAGTAAAAAACGATCAAAGAGTAATTTTTTCTGATAATAAACATTTTAATAAATTCTGGCTTCGTTTCTTTTTGAGGATGAAAAGATTCAAAGGGAGGAGGAATGTGATATCCCGAAATTTCAAACAACTTAAAATGTGATAATCCCCTTTATTAACTATTTAAAATCGGTAAAATTTGTTATTTCAAACAATAATAATGTGATTTTTTTTTAAATTGATATAAATAGATTTTAAAAATAGAATTATTATTTTCAAATTGGATTTGTTTATATATACACACACACACACACACATATATGAGTTGATTTTAAGTTTGATTTTAAACTGAAATTGAATTTGATTTTGAGTTCAAATTTGAGATTTAACAGATAAATATCTTAAAATATTTTAAATTTAAAAATATGTTTATATGATTTTATTTAGAATATAATTGGTTTTATATTATTTTCTTTTAAAGGATTTTATTTATATAAATTAAGATATGTATTTATTAATTATGAAATTAATTATAAAAGCTTTTTAAAACATTCAAAAATTTATAAATTCATGCAAATTACATGTGTTAGCTTATAATTCTCCTTAATAACAAGTGTAAATGAATTAAGTACGGTAGAAGACAAGTGTTTAATTTTTTAACAAGTGTCACAATTTTTATTTTATTTTCTTTATTTTTAGTAAATCCTAAATTAAGTCTATATAAACATATCTTTTCCCTATCTCTCACTTTCTTTGATCGGTAAATTTTTTTTTTCCAAAACCTAAGAAAAAAAGTCAGTAACAAAAATCTGTAACAAAGTAAAAAAGCAATCTTTTCTCCAATTTAAAATCTAAAGCTCTTCAAATTCAAGTGCAATTCAGTTTCAAATCTAAAAGCAAGTTTTTCAAATTCAAGTAAAACTCAGTTTCAAAGCAAATCCACATGAGTAAGCAAATCAAAATCAGAAGCAAGACTAATTCCAGTTCATCATCAAAAGCATTTCCAGTTTCTTTTCAAAGAAGCTTTCTCTGTTCTCCTTTTTACTATGAGTAAACAAATTTCAAATCTATTTTAAACCTTGTTACATGCAATAAACTTAAGAAAATTGTAAAAAGTGTTTGCTTGATTGTTTTATATGATTTAATGTGTATGTATATTATGAGTATATTTGAGTGCATGTCCGTGCAAAGGTTTGTTCTGTTCTTCACTTCCAGTTTGAAAATAGGATTCAAAAATTTACTACCCTTCATTTGATATTCTTGAGACTTCAATATATAAACAAAATTTGTTTGTTATATCAGGATATCAATTTTAAAAATATTTCCAAGTTAAATCTGAAGCTAGTAAAAAAAAAAGGAAAAAGAACCGTAAGATTTAAAACATATAAAAATTTCGATCTTAATAATTGGATGAATAAGGTGTATAATCTGATTAGTTATCGAAATTAATAATTTTTAAAATTAAAATCAGGATTTTTAGATTGTAAATCGAGAGAAATGACGAATTGAACGGAAAATGGATTTCAAGCATTTTCTGACGATCGAGGAATTTAAGGGACTCGGGATCAGTGTTGAGGTTAGCGTGGAGGTCGACGATGTTGGAAAAAATAGTAGGTGAATTTTTAGTTCCCCACGGCGGAGGAAAATCGTGGGAGTATGGATTAGGTTTAGTTTTGGTTCAATGCCGGGGATTTGGTTGCTGCGACGTCGACAGAGCTTCGGGCTTGATCGCGAATATGGGGATAGGCGCGTGGGCCTGTGAAAAAGAGTTGGTCGTAGTATTGATATGCCTGGTGGCCGGTGGGGCAGCATAGTGGGGATCTTGGCCGATGGTTCTTCCAGTTTTGGGTTCACGCAGGCTCGATTTTGTTATCGAGTTTGATTTGAATTATGGGTGGTCATTGTCAAGTAGGGAGGTCAGGGACGACTCGCGGCGAAGGTTATGATGATAGGAGCAACGTCCGGTGGCTCGTGCACGTTTATGAGATAGCTTTGTGTCAGGAGATTTCTGTGTTTCGATACTTCGGGAAAGATGGGGTGTTGCTCAAAGTTTTTCTTGTATTTAGCGAGAGGAGGAGTGACTCGAGTGAGTATTCGGGAAATCTTGGTTTGGGCCCGGGTTTCCTGATTTATATATTAGAGTGTATTTTATTATCATGGTTTAAAAAGAAAAGTAAAATTTTGAGAAGTTTAAAAGTTAAATGATAATCAAGTTTAAACTGATTCTTAAACTATTTCTTTTAAATAATAAATGTTATTTAAAATGGTTGGTAATTAAAGGTCTTGTAATTTAAAATTAATTAAGATAGATCCTATGTTTATTTAAACTTAATCAATAATGTGATTAAGTGGGAATTAAGGGAATAAATATTTTATCATTAATTTAACTGAAAGATCTTAAGTTAAATTATCAGTTAATGATAAATTAATGCCAAGATTATTAAATAAGATTTTAAAGGATAATTAAGAAAGTAATTAAGATAAAGGGTTCATATTTAATAAAATTAGGTTTGAGTAATTAAAGTGTAATTAATTGATTAATTAATTGATAAATAAAGACTAATTAATGAATTAATTAAGGCTTAATTGTTGATTTATTAATTAATTAAGCAATTAAAGAGAAATTAATTAATTAATGGTTAAGGATTAATTAATTAATAACTAAGGGTCATAAGTTGAGTAATTGTTAATTATTTAGTAACTAGAGATAAATTAATGTAAGTAATTAGAGATTAATTACATAATAATAATTACTTAATGTAAGTAATTAAGGATTAATTTGTTAAGGGTAAATTAATTTAATTAATTATTAGAGGATAATTAATTAATAATTAAAGGTTAGTTAATTGAGGATAATTAAACAATGGGAAATTAATAAATGGAAGTAATTATGGATAATTAATGGGTAAATTAAAAGATTAATTAATGGTTTGTAATTAATTAATGATTAAGCAAGCAGGATATGAAAGTGATTAAAGGAATTAATTTGAATTACTTAAATTAATTGGAATGGTGTGACTAATTAATCTTGCTTATGAATAATCGAATGATATTGTATGCCTTGGATTACTTGATACCTTTGATAAGTGATACTATGTGATATAGTATGATTGAACTGAACTGAGATAATATGGTTTGTCTATCTGTGATGAATGGCTATGTAAATATGTAATTCTGGATATATATGGATTTGTTTAAACACTTAAACTGCTTGTTTTTAAGATGATATTGGATTCGAAGAGACCGGGTCGGGTACTGTTACATACCCGAAACCACTTCGATTTGTAATCTAAAATAGTTTTATTTAGATTTGATATCAATAGGCTGGAATGGAATAATTTAAGTAATTGGACCATTGAACTATGTAATGGTACTTACATATTGATTATGAAAATAATTGTTGACTATAACAAGTTATGAACTCGTAATAAGGTACGAGTTACCCTGGGTTTTTAATATGTATATTGCATTAGTATTTATTGTTAGATGTGTTTACTCACTCTGGTTTCCAGCCTTACCCGGGTGTTACTTTGATGTAATGCTTAGGTCAGTTCGAGTATTACAGATTTTCATTTGGGGACGTTCTGGAGCTCAGGAGGCGAGCTGGATGGCAGGAACATATGGAGCATTACGCTGTGTATTATAATTGTTTATCTGGGACAAGTTCATTTTAACTGTCCACTGTTTGTGTAAAGGTTGTAACTCTGATGTCAATAAATGTGAATTGACGGATACAGTTTTCTTTTGTATAACCGTTATTATTTGATATTATATTTTGATCTGCTGCGGATGTGAGATTCTATGATTTGTTTTCTGTTTCTTCTCCTATCTCTTTTCTTCCTTTACCTAACTATCTAGAATTTTCGGTGTCGAAAATTCTGGGTCGTTACATGACGCCACCCATAAACACGACGGGTTTTTCCCTTGCGGTAACCAAAACCTTTTATAGAAAATCCAATGATATTATAATAATGTCTAAGTGCAAATACTTATTCAAATAGCCGAAATAGTTATGTTAATTAAATTCCAGCATACTAGGCTCTACAACAAAAACACTAATGGTACGTATTGGAGAATGGATTCCATACGAATGACTAGGCACTTGGGTACCACCTTTCATATTACCCATCTAGAAAAATGTACCCCACAACAAAAGACCGGAATACCCCTAACCAAGATAGACCGAATATGCTATCACCTGGGTGTACCCACCTTTCCGAGTTCGGTGCACCATAGTAATAATATCCGAGGGTATCTAGAAAGGTGATAAACATACCCTAATTAGGAGCGACCCACTTAGCGTTGCTGCATCTCCTCTGATTTCCAGTCATTCCCAGTTGATGAGGCTCGAGGCTACGATTACCATTTAAGGAATTTATACTTGCAATGCTCATTGTCCTCCAATGACAATGTACTGATAGCATTCATCCATGAAAGTCTGTTCTGGGTCTGAACGAAACCGAAGGCACCATTCCTACTACATCCATTTTGGAATCATCCTCAAGATTAGTAGCATTTAGCCCTTGCGCTTCAATCGTCCATCTTCGATTCCACGCCCTTGTCTTCATTTCAAAAAAGTATTTGTTGGATCGAAGTGGTTTTCGGATAACTTATCCGATCTCAGTCTCTTCGAAACAACGTTCGGTATTTCCGGTAAACTTAACCCCAATTTTTTAGGAAATAAACAAACAAAAATAAGATTGAAGATCATCTTCTAACTGTTATTGGACGGATTTCCTTATAATCACCCTAGTAGAACGAAATGAATTTATAAATATAGTATAGCTCCTCGAAAGTTAACTGTACCATATAATTCCCATGTTTCTATTAGATATTTCCAAAGTTACGTTTTGGTCCAGATTTGATACTCGGATTTTTAATTACTAAATAAACAGTCATTTAATCAAAGATCCATTTCTCACTGAATTTACTAAGCATTATTTAATTTAAACTTCAATAAATTAATTTACTTAATCAAACAATGTATGCTTATCTCACAGGAATAAGTATATTCACAAACCATTTATTTTAATAATATTTTAAAACCCTTTTAAATAAACATGGAAAGTGCTCTGTGGTATCAACCATGGATTTGCAGCTCAACGATTACGTCTCTATCTTGGAAAAATCCTAACTTGACTTTTGGCCGTCTTTGCCTCCGATTACGCCATGAAAGTATAACAATACTTCCCAAAAACCTCATTTAAGAATTATCTCAAAATAATACTTATAAAGTTACTATATAATATTTTCTAAGTATAATATAGGAAAATGACTCTTTTATAACAGTTTACTGTATTATATATTATTTGTAAAACATTATTTATATTTAAACGGATTATCTTGAAATAAGATATTTAATACTATTTAACCCTTAAGTAATAATTAACCTTAATCAAATTATTATAAATAACTTTAGTTAATAATTAAATATACTTCAAACAACTTAAATAATTAAAAATCTTTGAAACAATAATTAAATACTTTTTAAATAGTTTTTAAGAATAATAAAATGATTAACTTTAAATCATTACCAAAATGTAACTTAATTAACTTTTTAAAGTATCGTTGATAAATAATAATTGTCCTTAAACAATTTTTGGTTCAAAAGTCAACTTCCAATTTGGGGAAAAGACTTACTAATTTTTGCTGGTAATTAATCAAATTACATTCGTTCCATAACAATCCAGAATAACAGATACTGACATTTACAAAAATATATTTTGAACAAACAATTCAACATCATATTGCCCAATATAATAATAAGGATAAATAAAAATGTTCGTTGTAATATAATAGCAGAATAGGGTTTTATTTCTGCTGGTAAATGTCCAAAAATAGATATATTCAGTAATAATGGTAGAACGGTGGTTTATTCTGCCAGCAGTGGTCTAATTAAATTTAATTGGTGGAACGATGTTTATATCCATTAAACAGATGTCAATACATCATAATTAACTTAAATTAACTTATCACTATTTTATCTGAGGAAAACACTTCAATGGACGTGTCATATAAAATTAAAATGACGATATATGTTTTAAATCGGGTAACTAAATTTCTATCCGTTTAAATATACCATAATTTTCCACATATTCAAACTCGACCACAATTCGTATGATGATGTAGTATTCATCGATATGAACCCATGCAATGAATTTCGCTTCAATTGGAATTCGTATGCATTAGTTACGATATTTTAAAATTTACAATATATATATATAATTTAACATTTTATATTTAAAACTTGACCATTTTAAAATACCTTAAATTATCAATGTGCTTCATGAAATGGACTACTTGACGATTCGAACACATCACAACAAGAATCGCGATAATCGAGTTTCGTATGTATGGTTTATAAACATTTAATTTTTAATTATATATATATACATATAATTTAAGCCAAATTAAAATTTAAAGAACCCTCTTCATTATCTTATTTGGACCGAAGCCTAAATCCACATGCCAAAAAAGAGAGAACCCCCTTAATCCCTTCCTTCTTTTCTTCCCTTTCTTTTCTTTTTTTTGTGCTTCCAGTTCTGCTACCTTTTACTCTCATCCCCGATCCTTCCTTCACAGTTCAACTCCTTAACACAAAACAAGCTCGAACCCAAACTTCGCCAGCCACTTGACTCTACCATGAGTGTAATGACCCGTAATTCTATCGCTTTGGAAATTGGATATCTAATTGATTATTAAAAATTCAATTATAGAATTTGTAAACTTAAATAATCATATTTCAAGTAATAAATAAGAATGGTAAACTTATTTCTAGAAGTGAATTAAGATTTGGAACTTTTATCACAAAATTGACAAGAGCCAGATTTCGATTAAATTTAATACACATTTGAACATTTATTATAAATGGTAAATAACTCTTTTTAATGGTTAAATAATGATATGATAATAATAGAAATTTGATTCAAAATGGTTTAACAAGCATATAAACCTCTTTTATAAAAATTGATAAATTTTGTCGCGTGTTGACAAATCAACGTCGTATTTCTACAATTTGATTTAATACTATTAAATATGTTTTTATAACTCCAATGAGCTTGTTTTAATTAATTAAATATGATAACAAACTTATTTTCAATTTTGGTTTACGTAAATAAATAGTTTAATAAAAACGTCAAAATATGACCGTAAAATATTTTGTCAAAAATCAACGTTTTGTCGATTAAAAGTTGTCGCAACTTTATTTTCTTATATAGGAACATATATTCAAATAATGTAAGTATTTATTAATTCACTAATCAAGTATACTTTTACTAAAGAAAAGAAACTTCTAGAAAACAGTTAAGAAAAAGTAAGCACAAAACGACAATACTTTTGTAAAATAAAGTTAAAAATCATTTGATTTGACGTGTAATTAAGTAAGATTATATTTGACTAATAATAGATTTAAAATCAAAATTTTATTTACTTAAACATCTAATCACCATTAATGAATGTCACATCCATCCATACTTTAAACATAATTATTACATAAACTTCACATCACATTTATACACTTTCTTTTCATATCAAATCTAAATTTAATATATGTTTAGTCAAGCATTAGAAAGAGTATTTTAGTGCACTTAAAGGAGACAAAATTTGATTTGATATAGAGGGTATTTTGGTTTTTGTGGATAAGCGTAATAAGGTAATTTATGTAGCAAACTTCAACTATAAATAGACCACCATCCTTTCTACATCTTCTTCTTCCTTGCTCAAGCTTTTTAAAAGCTTCCCCAATGGCTTCCTTACTTTAGGAAAATAATAAAAAATATTAGAAAAATAAAAGTAGAGGAAAAATAAAGTATTCCACCTCAAAACAAAGCGCAAACTCCACCTTTTCACCTTCACAACCCATGGCCACCCCCTCCTCACCTTCTAGCCATGAGCACCACCCCCTAAGGAGTATGGCCTAGCTCTACATAACCTAGGCCGAGCACATCAAGAAGAAGGAAGTAGATCGAGAACCTTCGAAGCAAGAAAAAGAGAAAAAAGTGCTGCCGAAATCGATTTGGGAATCTACATAAAAGTTTGGTGGAGTAGAACTAATAGGGAGCACTCAAAATCTTAGTTTGTTTAAATAAAATATAAGTTGATAATATACATGTTAAATTAGAAATTAATGTGTTAAATATTGGTTTATATTTGATGATAACTTGGTTGATATTATGGTTGTGAAATGGTTTATAACTAGGTTTGGTAAATGTAAAGTGAAATGGTTAGTAATTAACCATATTTAATTTAATGGAAATTAAATCCATAATAATATGTGTATGGAGTGATGTAGCCTTTAAATGAATCTAAAAAGGTTAAAAATGATATTATAATAAAAAATATTATAAAATGAAATGAAATGGAATATGATTTTGAAATATAAAAATCTCGTTTGAAACCAGTTTAAAATGATTAAGAAATGATTTATAAATATTTAAAAGTGTTTTCAAGAAGTTTGAAAAGAAACTAAAAAACAAGTCAAAACTTAGCGCGTCGCATAATGGTAATTCGCGATTTCGTACCATAAAAGTTAAATGAGTGTATAAAGTGGAATATAGATTTAAATTCTTGGAGATAATATTTATTCGGTCTATTATATCCATAATTTTTCAACGAAGAAAGAAAATCAAGATTTCATCTAGTAGAGTTTAAATATGTCCTAAACAATTTTCTAAAAACATCGCGGTTTTGCAGTTTGGAATCCAAAAAGGGATTTCTTTATTAGTGATATTTTTAAATGATTAAAAATATGAAATAATTTGATGAATTTATTAAAATGGTTTAAAAGAAATTTGTAATGGAAAATATGAATTTCAAATATTAAAAATTTGTTTAAATCAAATAAGCTTATATAGCACTTTCCACAGCACTTTTATGCTGCGAATTCTATAACCTTTTGAATATGAGTTTAAACAAAACAATTTTTTCTAGAAAAATAAAAATATTTTTAAAAGGAAAATTAAGAGTTTAAAATATAATTTGGAATATTATATACAATTCTAAGATAAAGCTAATAACCGAGTATGCGGAAATGACTAGTACATCTGTCCCGCCTGTGAGATCTGGGAAGATAAAACGAGGTGTTTAACTAAGGCTAGGTATGGAGCAACCAGTGCCTTAAACTTACATGGCCTATATTTTCTTTTTTTTAAGCGAGTGGTGGAATAGATCGAAAAAGAAAGCCTGAATTCTCTAAAAGATCATATTTAAGTTATTCCAAGATAAAAGAAAAGAATCAAATTCTTTAATTGTTAATTAATCATTTAACACCTTTTATTTGATATAAAGGAACCGAGATCGAATTTCGATGATTCCTTCCAAAGAACCAGGATCAGATTTGGGTGATTCTTATCCGAAAACTTCTTCAAATTAATTTTCAAAATAAAACATATTGAAGACAAAGATCGGTGAAGACGAAGATCTGGATTACTAGCCATTTGTCCATGGAGGTGAAATTTATCGTATCTAAGGTGGCAGTAGTGCTTTGTTATGAAAATCTTCAATCTGCAAGAACACGATTTGAAGTTAAGCAGGAAATCTTTGATTAAGATTTAATGAATGATTTGGGAATATTTTCTCTAAGTTAAAATTATAGGTTGAATATAAGAAATCTATGATTAAGATTAAAATGATTTGGAAAGATTTTCCTAAGTAAAAGAGAAAACCGTTTGGAATTATTCCAAGATTTAAGAATGGTTTAAATAAACAAATGATTTAATAAATTAGGCTTGATGATTCCATATACTCTTGAAAAGAAAATAGAATAAATTAAAAATAAAATATCTAAGAAAGATTTTTTATTAAATAAAAGATGAAGTGATTGATTGATGATTGATATCCACATATGAACTTAACATCTTTTAAAGCGATTATGGGCTTCGAAGGAACCGGAGTCGGATTTGAGTAATTCCTATCTGAAAACCACTTCGGACCAAAGTATACATTCGAAAGTGAAGACATGTTGAAGATGATGATTATTGAAGACTATGTATCTTCATTGCGTAAGGATTGCTTGTTGACATGCTTTGGATCACTCCTATTATAAGGTTATTTATAGTAGTGGTCTCCGTAATATGGAGATTTTTTAGATTGTAAGGGTTTCTCGCCTAGTAATGGCCGAGGAAAGTGCCTTTAGTTTTGTTTAGTCCAAGAATGAATTTGTATGGATGAATGTCTGACATTGCATTT
Source organism: Allium cepa (assembly GCA_030765085.1). Classification (NCBI taxonomy): domain Eukaryota; kingdom Viridiplantae; phylum Streptophyta; class Magnoliopsida; order Asparagales; family Amaryllidaceae; genus Allium; species Allium cepa. Next base: position 566,497,845 of record CM060928.1, on the reverse strand, counting down.
TTGAGACACAACTTTGCCTTTTACAAATGTACATCTGCTAGATGGCGGAGAAGGCAACTTCTCTTATCTTAACATCCTTCTCTGAGACATACGAGCTCAGAGGTTGTATGCCTGTGGGAGTAAATAGTGATCAAAGGAATAATAGTGTGGAATTCAAAGTGGAACCTGTTATGATCAAAGCGTGGTTTTGTATGAAAAGCGTGGCCTTGAAGAAATTGAGTGTATTCTCATTAGCCTCACATCCAGAAGATGATACGGGATACTATGTTGTCCAATAGACAAAAATTCGGAATAAGTGAGTATATATGGTGGTGTCCAATACGTTAGGCCCTTTAGGGGATACGTTCCTCAAGGCATTTATTGTCCCATTTGGATAAAGTGGTTCGCTTAAGAAAAACAGGGAACTATCGGTTATCTATAGTAGTGTAGTAAGTATAGTTCCAAGTGACTAGTTTTAGAAAATCGATTAAGGTACTTTGGGAAATATGTTTGTTATAAATGGATCGGAGAAAATGCCACTAGTTCCCTATCATGTTGGAAATCCAATCCCAATACGAGATTTACAATTTTGATTTTAGTCCCAAATAGGTGTAATGACTTGGAAACATTTCAGCTACCCCTTTATGGTAGCATATATTCCGTTGACCTAGTCCGGATATATTACCTTAGACTTAGTCTAGATATTGTTACCTTATTTGAATAAGTTTATCTCAAAGTGTTTCCAAAAGAATGTCATTAAAAATAATATCAAGTGTATTTTGGTATAAAAGTGTTTTGGTTATCATAAAGTAAAAACCCATCTGTGTTTATGTATGGGGGTGATCTTATGAGATACCCTTCTTTTCAAAGGTTTTGATAATATAGTCATTCTAAATTTCAAGTATCTCATGCTGGTTTATCAAGCCTGATCCGGGTATTTTTCATACCCTGGTTAGATCCGAGTAGTTTCAGGTTTAGTTGAAGATGGTTGGAGTTTCCAAAGAAGAGATGATATTTATCATCGTATGGACATATTCTATTATCTGCTACATCTATTTCATTTGTTTTATTGTTTGTCGGAATTTGTAAGGGGATGTGTTATAACTTTCCAGGCTGAATCTAGGTTAGACTTTGATACTGTATTTTAAAATTTTCTACCGTAAAGATTATTACTGAAATAATATATGTTATTCCATTCATGTGAGATTCTATTCCATCTTTATTTTCTGTCTACCCTTAATGACCCACCCATTCGTGAATTTTGATTTGGTGATGTTAGTTTATTGTCGATTCAAAGGGTATGGAAAAACGGGCCGTTACATTTGGTTTTAGAGTTTAGTATGAGCGAACACCTAGGCTTTGTTGGGGTAAGTCTCATCAGAGATAAGGTTAGTAAAACCCTATGATGAGTAACTCATTAGAGAAACACCTTAAAATGAGTTTGAGTGTATTATATATATAAAGGTGTAATTTTTATTTGATAAAAAAAATATTTTTTGTTGATTTATCGGTTGAGCGGTTTATAAATTCTTGTCGATATCGGAAGTACCACTCTATCTATAGGTATTTCTTAACTTTTAACAAGGCATATCTACACACTGTTTTGAAGAGAATATATTTTGCATCTAAAGGAATGTCTTTCAAAAGATGTAAAATTTTATGTAGTTAAGCAAATTTATAAGATACTTTCCCTTAAGGAAGTCCCATGGATAAGATCTTAATTCGTCTAGTGATGATTAAAATAATATTCTAAGTATCAATCATATGTTGGCTTAAGCAAACAGTATTGAGCACTTGGTAAATTATTCTTCTCATCATTGGAGGATGAAGGCATGTTCAAATCCCAAAAAAGTTGAATTAAGTATTTGGATAAAAGATGTTTTGAATAAAATGAAATGGAAATGGTACAAACAATTCTAATCTTGGAATATCACTTATTGGCAAAATGACTTATTATATGACGAGTGAAGAGTTTTGGATAACCCCAAAGCAAGCTCGAAGAGTAAGTGCACAAAAAGAAGCAGAAGAAAAAGAAAAACTAGGACCATTTGTTGACATCGACTCTTACAATTGCGGTAAGAAATGGCATTATGCAGTTATATGTGAAATTAAGCGAAGTAAGAAGCAAAGGAGGGAAAAAATTCTGATCGAGATGATATAATCTGTTTCAAGTGCAAAGAGAAGGGGCATTTTCTAAATAAATGTCCTAAAACTATGTAGAAACGAAGAATTAAAAAGAAGAAAATAGGCTGCTACTGATGCAAGAACCTAAGACATAAGGTCAAAGGTTGTCCCCAATGAACTTGTATTTGGTGCTTTCAAGGAAAACACTTAATGAAGGACTGCCCATGAATGAAAGTGGTTAACTTAGGCGTCCAAGATAAAACACCTCCTACCTCAAAAAGAATTTAAGAATAGTATATAGTAGTCCAAGTACATACTACATATATAATGATAGGGTGTGATAGGCTGTATTCCCTAGGGAAGTTATCTCTGAAAGTTTGTTATCCTAATTAGGGTTAGAAATGGATGTATGTACATGATGTTGGTTAATAAACTTTCTTTTGATTATCCTCTCGATGCACTTCTTCCTTCTTATCTTTTATCAAATTTAATAAGATGTTCAGAAGAAAAAAAGTATTTAAAATCGATTCATTTAACAATATATCTTATATTTAAGATATAGTAAAAGAATAAATTTAAAATATATGGAAATTTTTAGCATAGTCTTTGGAGGAAGTTTAAGGCAATAAAGGGAAGCTATTTAAACATGAGATAATTTTGGAGATAAAATTTATAATAAGATGTATTAACAAAGATAAGTCAAAAAAGAGCTTTGAAATAAAGTTTTGTATTCCAGATCAAAAATAATTGATTTCTTTGGCAAAAAAGATATAACTATTTTGCAAAAATACTTTGAAAAAAAATGAAATGTGTTATACTAAAAGATGGTTTTGAAAAAAAATTGGAATGAAATGTTCCCTTTTAAAAATAAGAAATATTTGGAAATTTATGAAATGTTTTCATAAAATATTTTTGAAAGATAAATAAGAAGGTATGAGATATGTAGATCATTTCCTTAAATAATCGTGATCTAAAATTCGAGTTTGGAACTTTGAGGTGTTTACACTAGTCCCAAAAAGGACTTATCACTCGATTCTTGACAGTGAACATTGATTAGGGTTTATGATTGGATTCTTGAGTTTTCTATCATAGTTGACAGATATGCAAGGAAAGCGATGGTTTCTGAGCAAAGAGCCTTATTAGAGTCCACACCAGCGGATCGAAGGATCGATTCTAGTTCGGAAGAAAAGTCGTGGATTCGAATAGAAGATTGAATAAGATATTTCATAAAAGCAATCTATAAAATAAATTGGTAAAATAATGATTGGATAAACTATTATGAGTTTTAGTTTCGCTGTAATTTCGGGGGCAAAATTCTTTTAAGGGGGAAGTATGTAACGACCCGTAATTTTACTGCTTTAGAAATTGGATATTTAATTGATTATTAAAAATTCAAATATAGAATTAGTAAACTTAAATAATCATATTTCAAGTAATAAATAAGAATGGAAAACTTATTTCTAGAAGTGAATTAAGATTTGGAACTTTTATCACGAAATTGACAAAATGTACAAGAGCCAGATTTTGATAAAATTTAATATACATTTGAGCATTTATTTTAAATGGTAAATAACTCTTGTTAATAGTTAAATAATGATATGATAATAATAGAAATTTGATTAAAAATGGCTTTATAAACTTGTTTTACAAAAATTAACAAATTTTGTCGCACGTTGACAAATCAATTTTTACAATCATATTTTAACATTATTAAATATGGTTTTATAACTCAAATGAATTTGTTTGAATTAATTAAATATGATAAAAAAATTATTTTCAATTTTGGTTTACATAAATAAAAAGTTAAAAAAACATCAAAATATGACCATAAAAATTTTGTCAAAAATTAACGTTTTGTCGATTAAAAGTTGTCGCACATTTTTTTCTTATATAGGAACATATATTCAAATATTGTAAGTATGATTTAATTCACCAATCAAGTTTACTTTTATAAAAAGGCTAGAAATTCAAGAAAACAATTAAGAAAAAGTAAGCACAGAAAGACAAAATGGTTATTTTTGTAAAATAGAGTTAGATATCCTTTGATTTGATGTCTAATCAAGTAATATTTGACTTGACTAAGAAAGGATTTAAACTTAAAATTTTATTTACTTAAACATCTAATCGCCATTAATGAATGTTACATCCATGCTTATTTTAAACCTAATTATTACATAAACTTCACATCACATTTATATACATCCTTTTCATGTCAAATCTGCATTTAATATATGTTTATTCATGCATTGGAAAGTGTGTTTTAGTTTACTCAAAGAAGACAAAATTTTATTTGATATGGAGCATATTTGGTCTTTTTGTTCAAGAGTAATAAGGTAATTTGTGTAGCAAACTTCAACTATAAATAGACCACCATTATTCCACCTTCTTTTACACATTCCTACATCTTCTTCTCCTTTCTTAAGCTTTCTAAAAGCTTCTCTAATGGCTTCCATGCCTTAGGAAAATAATAAAAAATATTATAAAAATAAAAGTAAATGAAAAATAATTTCACCTCAAAACCAAGTGCAAACTTCACCTTTTTACCTCCATAACCCATGGCTACCGCCTCCTCAACTTCATGTCATGAGCACCACCCTCCAAGGAGCATGGCCGAGCTCTACATAGCCTAGGCCGAGCACATCAAGAAGGAAGGAGATCGAGAAGCTTCAGAGTTGGAAAAAGAGAAGAAAGTGCTGCTGCAATCTATTCAGGAACCTACATAAAAGATAGGTGGAGTGGAAATAATAGTGAGTAATCAAAATCTTAGCTTGTTTAAATAAAATTTAAGTCGATAGTACACATTTAAAATTAGAAATTAATGTAATTAATATTGGTCGATATTGGGTGATAACTTTATTGATATTATGGTTGCGAAATGCTTGATAATTTGGTTTGATAAATGATAAGAGAAATGGTTAGTAATTAACCATATTTAATTTAGTGGAAATTAAATCCATAATGATACGTATATGGTGTGATTTAGCCTCTAAATGAATCTAAAAAGGTTAAAAATGATATTATAACCAAAAATGTTATAAAATGAAATGGAATATGAATTTGAAATATAAAAACATTGTTTAAAATGAGTTTAAAATGATTTAGAAATGTTTTATAAACATTTTAAAAGTGTTTTCAAGAAGTTTGAATGGAAATTGAAAAACAAGTCAAAGCTAGGCGAGTCGCGTAACGGTAGTTCGCAATTTCGCGCCATAAAAGTTAAATGAGTATACAAAGTGGAATATTGCTCGGAAATCTTTGAGATAAGAATTTTCCAGTCTATTATATCCTTTGTTTTCCAATGAAGAAATAAAATAAAGATTTCATCAACCAGAATGTAAAATATGTCCAAAACAATTTTCTAAAAACATCGCGTTTTGCAGTTCAGAATCCAGAAAGGGATTTCTTTATAAATGATATTAATGATTAAAAAGATGAAATAAATTTGTTAAATCCATTAAAATTGTTTGAAAGAGATTTGGAATGGAAAAATATGAATTATAAATATTACAAAGTTGTGTAAGTCAAAGATGCTTATATAGCACTTTTCGCAACACTTTTATTCTACGAATTCTATTTCCTTTTAAATACGAGTTTAAATGTAACGATTTTTCCTAAAATCAATTATGAATGTTTAAAAAGAAAATTAAGAGTTTAAAAGATAATTTGGAATCTTATAATCAATTTCAAAATAAAGCTAATAACCGAGTATCCGGAAACAACTGGTGCATCTGTCCCGCCTGTGAGATCTGGAAAGATGAAACAAGGTGTTTAACTATGGTTAAGGATGGGGCAACCAATGCCCGGAACTCGCCTAGCCTATGATTTCTCTTCTTAGGCGAGGGGTGGAATATATCGAAAGGAAAGCTCGAATGCTCTAAGAGATCATATTTACATTTTCCAAGATAAAAGAAAAGAAACAAATTCTTTGAATGTTAATTAATCATTTAACACCATTTATTCGATGATTGGTATGAAGGAGCCGGGATGAGATTTGGGTGATTCCTTTCGAACAACCGATATCCGATTTGGGTGATTCCTATCCAAAAACTCCTTCAAACTTAGAGGTGAAATTTACCATATCTAAGGTGGCAGTGGTGCTCTGTTATAAAAATCATTGATTTGCAAGAATACGATTAGAAGTTAAGAAGGAAATCTTTGATGAAGATTTAATGAATGATTTGAGATTATTTTACCTAAGTTAAAAGTTATAACTTGAATATAAGAAATCTGTGATTAAGATTAAAATGATTTGGTAAGATTTTCCTAAGTAAAAGAGAAAATGATTTGGAATTATTCCAAGATTTAAAAAAGGTTCAAATAAACCTAATGATTTAATAAATGAGGCTTAATGATTCGATATACTATTGAAAAGAAAATGGAATAAATTGAGAAGAATATATCTAAGAATGATATTTGATTAAATAAAAGATGAAGTAATTGATTGATGATTGATATCCACATATGAACTTAACATCTTTTAAAGCAGTGATTGGCTTCAAAGGAACTAGAGTCGGATTTAGGTAATTCCTATCTGTAAACCAATTCGGACCAAAGTATACGTTCGAAAGTGAAGACAAGTTGACGATGATGATTATTGAAGACCGTGGATCTTCATAGCATGAGGATTGCTTGTTGACATGCTCTGGGTCACTCCCTTTATAGAATTATTTATAGTAGTGGTTTCCTTGTTGTGGAGATTTTTTTGGATTGCAAGGGCTTCTCGCCTAGTAACGTCCAAGGAAAGTGCCTTCGGTTTCGTTCAGTCACAGAACGAACTTGTATGGACGAATGTCTGACATTGCACTTCTAAAACATAACGTTTTCCTTTTACAAATATACATCTTCTTGGTGGTGGAGAAGGCAACTTCTCTTAGCTTAACACCCTTTTTTGAGACATACGAGCTCAGAGGTTGTATGCTGTCGGAGTCAAATAGTGATCAATGGAATGGCAGTGTGACATTCAAAGTGGAACCTGTTATGATCAAAGCATGGTTCTGTATGAAAAGCGTGGCTTTGAAGAAATTGAGTGTAGCCTCATTAGCCTCACATCCCGGAAGATGATATGGGATACTATGTATTCTGACGGACAAAAATTCAGAATAAGTGAGTATGTATGGTGGTGTCCAATACGTTGGGCCCTTTGGGGATACGTCCCTTAAGGCATTTATTGCCCCATTTAGATAAAATGGTTATCTTGAGAAAAGTAGGGAACTACAAGTTATCAATAGTAGTGTAGCAAGTATAGTTCCAAGTGACTAGTTTGAGAAAAGCGATTAAGGCACCATGGAAACTATGTTTGTTATTTGTGGATGAGAGAAAAGGCCACTATTCCCTATCATTTTGGAAATCCAATTCCAATACGAGATTTACAGTTTTGATTTGTAACATCCCACCTTTCTGTACGCCTTAAATCGACGATAAACCACGCACTTAGACTTAAACCATGCAGAAGGGCGGATAGTTATGGGATAAATAATAAAAACCAGAGAAAGGAATAAACAAAATAGAATCATACATCGGAATGATAAAATATAATAATCAAATAAACAGTTCATGAAGCTGTTTTACAAATACATTTTATTATACTTATACATATCGGAGTTACACATATACCAGCGAAAATTAAATAATGCAGCATAACAATATGAAGGTAGTGGAATATTATAATAATTAATAATAAATCTTCGTTTCGTCCTCCAGAATACGGTCTTCCAAATTATGAAATGCTCGGACTGACCTGAGCGAACACTCGAGTCAGAACTAAAAGATCTTATGTAAAATAAATCAACGGTAAAATATGAGTGGAACGACGTTAGAGATGTTTATGGGATTTGACATCTCCTATCCAGTGTCTAACGTGAGTGCAGTAACTTAAGAGATGCTCGGTATTCATATCTCCTAAGGATCCGTTAAACTATTTACTATGTAGTAATATACGCTATTATAATAATGTCTATAGTAAAATAAACTTACTTTTAAATAGCGTTGAGGATTTACATTTTCCACCTTAACACGTAATAGTCCCAGTAGTCCATCCAGTATCAGCACATCTCCAGATCGGGAGAGTACCCTAAATAATTCACGGGCAATGGGAGAAATCCAAACTCGTACAACGCTTGCTAGGGTAGGTGACACGACATACAAGGCTATGCCATGGTAGATATACCAATTACGCACACGGGCTGGTGGTAACGCCTAGCGCGCAGCTACCGCCCACCTCGAGCCACACCCCTAAATCAAAAATCAAATGTGGCCATCGTATCAATACAAAAGTCAGCGTATATTATCGAAGGGATGTGTCCGATAAGAGGGGCTACCTCCTTGGCCCGAGATCGCTCCTGTTTTAGCCATCTTATGTCAATTCATGGGAGTCGGGTCCATGCATTTACCTCAAAGGAACTCCACCACCATCCTACTTCATTCTGGAATCTCCACCACGTACATAGTTGTTAAAGTGATTTACGGAGTTGGCAAAGAGTATGGCAACCTCCGATCCTAGTCTCTTTAACAACTAAACGTTATTATAACACCCCAGTCATTTCAAAATAATTTATACTTCAAAACCAGGATATACTATTCATTTCAAAACCATATAAATACGATATCATTTTCGTTTTAAAAACCAAATCAATATGATATCATTTTAATATCATAGTATTTCAAAGTTATAAAATTCCGAAAAAAGACTTAAAACTATAACACTTCCAAAACGTAATACTTTGAAATTTATAACTTTGAAACATAACTTCCACCCCTTACATGGTTTAAATATTAAAATATTTTATAAAATAAACTAGATTCTTCAATTTCACAAATCAATTCCAAAACAATCCGAATTTCAAAATTTTAAATTTAACCCAATCCCCAAATCATAAATTTCAATTCAATTCGGTTTTCATAGACCATTCCAAATTATATCGATTTCAAAACTGATTTTTCCACCAAATAAACCATTTCAAATTCAATATATTTCAAAGCTTAAATATTCAATATTTCAAAACTAAATTTTATAACCCGTATATATATACCAAATTTATTTTACTATTATTTAGTTTTGAAATATTTTCTTAATAAATCCACTATCCTTTAAATAAACTTCTAATTTCAATAACTGAATATTCCTCAATTTATTTAGACTTGATATATTCACTTAAATCACCTTAAACCCGAATTAAGTTATAAAACCATATTCTTTTAGAATCTTCATTTCAACAAGTTCCGAATGGATTCTTATTAAATATAACTTTTAATTAAATAAAATCTCAATTCCATTTCAAAACTATCTTCTCAACTTGATTTATAAAAAAATCAATATAACTCTATATTAAAATATAATTTAAGTAATTACTTATCCATATTATATTCTGATAAATCAAACTCTATTATTACACTTATTTTATACTTTGAACAATTTTATTCATAGCTTAAAACCAAGAATTTAACTATATATAAAATAACATTTATACAATATCCAAATCAATATCGCATAAATTCATATATTTCTTTACAAAGCCATAGGAATCATTTCAAAAAATTTATATATAAAGACTGCAGTGTTTGTATAAAATTTTCTATCCTATGGTCAAGTGATACAGATATTTATCATTTCAATCCGCAATTTAAAATAAAAATACGGTTAGATATTATTTCAAACCACAATCCCGAATGAAATAAAATGCATAACAATGTAACGACCCGCTATTTTGTACCATTCATATCGACAATAAAACCATACATATCCGACTTGAATAATTCAAAATACCGAATTGTTAATTAAAATTTGGCAAAACTTAAAATACATAGTAAATATCTCAATCACATATCACAGAGTAATATAATGCAGTGGAATAGATAAATAATAGTAGTTCATGAAGCTACTATATACATCAGAGTTAGAAAAATACAACCGAATAGTTCAAATGCAGTGAAGTCTCCAATGCAACAGATGACTTCTCTGAACCAATCAACTGGAAAGGCTGGAATCTGAATCGATAATTGGATTTCCAAATGAAGCTCCGAACTCCAAAGGTGAGTCTCAAATATTGTATCACTCAGTCTGGCCCGAGCGTAAAGCAAAACACAAAACACTCGAGTCAAGATTAACATTCTTATATCAATAAATCCAACTCAAGTGAAATATCAACTGAAATACAAATAACTTAAAGGATGTTTGGGATAACCATCCTCTAAGGGTCCATGGAACTTTCTACAAGGTAGAAATATACACTATAACACTGTGGTCATTTCAACTTAATTTATACTTTAAAACCAAATCTCATTTTCACTTCAAATATCTCTATATTTCCCAAAATAGTATTTATATATATTAAATAATTTATACAATAAAGTATTTTCAATTTCCTCAACTTAACAAATCGTTCCAACATCAACCCGACCTTCCCATTCAAATTAAATTCAATCTCAATTTATCAATTTAAATTCAACTCAATTTCTAAAATAACCACTTAAATTTTATCGATCTCAAATTCGGATTTATAATCACAAACACCCCTTTATATTTCCGTATATTTCAAAACTTTAAGTATTCAACGTTTCATCTAAATTTTCATTCAATTTAGTTTTCTAAGTAATAAATTCAAATTTAGTTCAACCTAAATTTTCATTTTAATTAAATAGTTGCTAAATAAAAAATTCAACTACGTTGATTTCAAATACAGATCCGAATCTCAACATAAACCATTTAAATTCCAATATAGTTCAAGGCTTTAATATTTAATTGTGTTATATAACAGTTTCATATAGATCTTGATTTAACCTCGTTATTATTTAATCTTGAAATACTCCCTTAGTAGATTCAATATCATTTAAGTAACCTTAAATTACATTTTACTCAATATTTTCTTTAATTTATTTAAACGTGAAATATACATTAAATCGCTTAAATCAAAAATCCAGTTATAAAATCATACCCTTTAAATTTCCCATTCAAAAATTTCAAATCAATTTAATTAAACAAATCCTTATTTAAATACCATTTTTATAAACCCCAATTTATCTCCCAATCTTAATTATTCAATTTATTACAAGAGAATCTATTTGAAATATAGATTTACATAAATACTTAACCATACTATATGTATTAAATCAATGTAATTTAAATCAAATATTACTACTAAATCTATATATACAATTTTCATTTATATAATATCTTAAGAATCAAATTTATTAAACCATATATTTCTTCCCAAAATTATAGAAATTATTTTCAAAATATTTATATGGACCAATGGTGTCTGTATATATTTCCTATCATATAGTCAAGTGCTACGGATATTTATCATTTCAATCCGTATACTAAATGTATACGAGTGGATATCATTTCAACCCGTAATCCCAAATTCAATTAAATGAAAATCGCTTGGGTTTATCATTTCAACCCATAACGATTTTCTCCTATTCTAAAGTCTGTTCGGGTAAGTATCATTTCAACCCATAGTGATTTCTAAACTACAGGAAACTTGTAGAGTGATAACAGAAAATAAAATAAAATAATAGGCATATATCATTAATAACAATATAATATAAACAACAGGATATGGTGTCATATCCCGCAGGTGAACAGTTACAGATAATAGCATATATAACAAATTTAAATAACTACAGCAGCATATTTCAATTGTCGTTTCAATTGAAATCAAATTTAATGAATAAAAAATGTTAATCGTGAGTGATTTCTCACCTTTTGAGGCTAGAGAATATAGAAGGAGACACAGATACGCACACCAATACGGACACTAAAATTAAATTTCAAATCCAAGCAAAGCAAAATCGGCACGAATTCAATGATCAAAGCTGATTGTCTTGAATTGATGAAACAGATCAGATCAGAACTGGAACGATGAAGATAAATGGTATAAGCGAACTTTTATAACCACCTATAACTATATATACACATATGAAATTTATATTCTAAGTTCAAACATCACAAATTTATTTTACATTTTTTTCAAACATATAAATAAATAAATAAAACAAGCTTACATTTTTTTTAAATCAACATACACTTAAAGAAATATATATATACTAACACCTTTATACTAAACTTATATAACTAGTATATATATATTCTCAAAGAGATAAAATAAATGTTTAAATATGAATACATAAAAGAAATTTTTTTTTATATATAACTATTTCTATATATATTAAATGTTATATATATATATATAATTTAAATCCATCCATATTTTTACATTCAATAACATATTATATTCAACCTATATAAATTTTCAAATTATATATGTGTATTAAAATAATTTATAAAGTAGAGTATTTGTAGAATCATCTTAAATCCAAAATAGTATAAATATAATACTGTAACAAAATATATACAATCATCAACTAAATAAGTCAGTACCACATAGAAACCCATATGGTAACAAACCGCATAATATACATATATTAAAGTATTTTATATAGTCTGTAACAAAACAAATGTATGACTTACATAAGCGAATAACCATATTATAGGAAACCTGATATCAACAAATAAAAGCTGACCCATATTAAAATATAAAACACAACATATATATATATATATATTCTTATTAAAAATGAAAGATACTTATTTTATAGTATGTTCCCTTCAAAATGTCGCATACATAACTCAAAATATTAACATGACTTATAAGCTGTGAGGAAGATCGAATAGAAACTATATATAAATATGCACTGTCATGTTATGAAAATAAACTTTTGAAAAAATAGTATTCAATACTTATATAAATAGTATGTATATCACAACTAACAAAACAAGAACAAAAAAAACAAAAAAAAATGTAATTACGAATATAAATCAAAACATATATGTGCTTACACGCCTATACCTCTCTGATCAAACAGAAGCAACCGAAAGGCGAGGTAATGGGTTTCATTTGATGAGGAGGTTTGGAAGAAAGGTGAAGTGGCGGATGCAAATAATGGTGACAGCCGCATGCATCAGTTTGCTTTTTTTTAAAAGAAAAGTAGGGAGGGGAACGAACAGATCTAGAGAAAAGAGAGGTGAAAGCGAAAATAAATAGGGATGAACCGCATGTTTTCAGGCAAATATAACGGAAGAAAATGAATAGGCAACCAAATTTTAAGTGAATAAATAAATAAAAGTGATTGTAACGGTCAACCCTTGATTTGGTGAAAATAATTGTAGCAATTAATAAAAGAAATAAATAGCAACGGTCACGTTGCTTGATTCAGCTGACCCATAAAAGCAAATTATTTAAAATTTAAACGGTTGGAAACGTAAAAAAAACGTACCACCATAAAATGAAATTGATAACGTCTGTGCATTGATTCTGCAATATTTATTAAAGCAATTCATTGATGCGCGTTTAAATTTGAACGGAAGGAAAGAGAAAAGTCACAATTAAAGGTAAGCTTTAAATTTTTAATAAATACAAAATGTTTCTAAGTTTATACGTTTATAACTTTCCAGCTGTAGTGTATATATATAATGAATGGTCATAAAGAAAGAAGTGGAAATAGGGAGCGTAGGAAAGGAAAGGTTAGAAAAATAAAATTTTGTTGAGAAATGAATATTTGCGTGAGTTATATAGGTTTGATCAGAGAGGTAGCATGATTTAAGGAGAAGAAAGAACGGCAATAAATCAACTTGCTTTGAAATGGAAAGGAAATTAAACTAGCATTGATTTTTAATGAGCAGTTATAGGCAAGAAATAATATATTGATTTTAAAAAAAAGGTCATGATTTTGATTGAGCTCTGATTTTTCTTGTTATACACGATTGCTAGATTTTTAACAAATTTTAAGCAAATGGGTTTTGAAATTAAAGCAGAAGAAACGGTCAGCTAAGATTAGATTTTGGAATAAGATTTTTAGACAATATTGAATGCGTTTAAAATTTAAAGCTCGCGTTGATGGGAACAATGGCAAGAAATTAAAAAGGCGAATGGTTATAAAATTTGTAAATAACGTTCCTATTAAATCAGGAAAGTAAAAGGAAAGTGAATAAAATTAGAATGCGTACAACAGATGCAGTGATTTTTGTCCCAAAAAAATGAAAATAACGGATTTAAATTTTATACGTTTTCTTGTATGTATATACATTATTTATTCCATCAAATTACGCGCCTTTTAAACGCGAAATTAAATAGTTTATTTATACACAAACTTTTGAAAATTTATTACTTATATAAAAATATGATTTGTTTACACATTTACTAAGAAATTTATATTCAAAAATGTATATAAGTAAAATATAAAATATTAAATTTTTAAAAGTATAAAATCAATTTTTTTTAAAGAACAAAAGATGAAATAAACGTTGTTATGAATATATTAAATTAAACCAAAAGATTAAAAATTAAAAATTTAAAGATTTATAACTTCAAAAAAAATGTTAAGTTTTAACCAAAATAAAATTTTAGAATTTTCACACTAATAAAAATCTTGGGTGATTATTTATAACTAAATTTAGACAATCAAATTTTTGAAAAATAAAACTCCAGAGTTATAAATAAAGAATAAAATATTTGCTAAAATTTGGGCTGTTACACTCTCCCCCACTCAAAACTTTTCATCCCCGAAAAGGAAGGAGGTGGGAGAATTAAAACAACCAGAAAGAAAATAGATTGAAAGACAAGATAAACAATAAATTTTGAAATTATATAAATTTTACTCGAAATATTCATTTGAAAACTTCACTTGGAAATCTTAAGATACGTTCAACATTATAGATACATCAATAATCATTTTATTTAAACATGTTTTATTAAATTAATTAGTTTAAAATATTTATAACACTAAAATTTTCTATTAAACAATGTAGTATACAAATAAGAAATATTTAAAAAGGATATATCCAACAAGGAAGGAAGGTAGATTTGGAAAACAGAATCAAGGTGAATAACTAAACTGGGCAGATAAGGTAGATGCAAGGAATAGTATCGGGCACGAATAATTAATCTAGAACCATAAGAATTTAAATTTCAAATATTAATTCAAAATTTCTTTGTTGGGAAAAATACTTTTATAATAAAATACTATTATATCGAAATAGATTTTCCTTTCGAAAATACTTTTATAACTCGATGTTTCAACAAGTTTGTCCTCGCTCTTGCAGACTCTGGCCATGCGTTGATCAGGCACAAAGCTAGAATTCTTCAAGTACTTAGTAGACTTGTTTCAACACGCAGTGAAAATACTTGAAAAACCTTTAAAACGGATATGGAAAGTACAGTCCAAAATAAAACAACCAAACCAAAACCTTTGTCCGACCATGGTTCGCAGATACACAATGGTTACGCCTGGATCCCCTAGGAAACAATCTGTATCCGTAAGCTTTCTCAGCCATGCGAGTTACGCCATGATGACTAGTAGAGTGCAGGATACACAGTGGTTACGCCTGGGTCCCCCAGGAAACAATCCGTACCCCTAGGCTGTCTCAACCAGGAAGTTTCGCTACTATTCGCGTCCTACACAGATTGCAGGATACACAATGGTTACACCTGGATCCCCTAGGAAACAATCCGTACCCCTAGGCCAGACTCAGCCAGGCAATTGCGCTATGCAGTCGCGAGAGAAAAAAAACCATGGGTTACGCCACGGTGGGTACACTCGAGTATTACATCCGAAAAACCAAAAATCAGAGAGAATAATATCGATAGAATGAATCCACGATGTGGCCTTAAAGCGGATATCAAGCAGAAGACACTTTCCATATCTTTACTTCGAAAATATATATCATATAGTACCTTTTCAAATCACTTTCAAATATCGTACTTATATAAAGTCCATATATATAGGATTCCATTTTTCCCAAATCGAATACTTTCCAAAATCGATAGTAGATCAAATCATACTTATATAGACTTCAATTATATAAAATCTCTTTCCAAATTGTGTACCTTTCAAATCAATAGATTTCAAATCAACTTCATACTTATACAATCCATTTTATATAAGTTCGACCACTCCCAAATCAAGTGCTTAATAATATAAGGTTCTCAAATTTCAAATCATTTCAATATCAATTCAGTTTCAAAATCAAATATGATTTCGCCAAATTTTCTTCCAAATTAAATATCTAAATTTCAAAGTTCCCAAAATAATAGGTTTAGAAAATTATCCCATTTTCCAAATTAAAATAATTCAAGTCAAACAAATTTATTTCCAAAAATCACCATATAAGTACTGGTTTTTAATTCCATTTTAATTTCAAAACCAAATATTTTCCCAAAATCTATTATACTCAAAATGGTTTCCAAATTTATAATTATCCCTTTTATTTTAAAACTTTTAAACTATCTATTTCTATGTGAAATATCCAATTTACCTTTCTGAAAACCATTATTCAACTATTTTTTTTCAAAACATTTCAAAACTAAATTTGTATTCTTTATCAAACATTTTATACTCTTCGAAATTTCTTAGCTTTGAAAATTTAATCTCGATTTGGAAGTGTTCGAACATTCAAAATATTTAGGGAAATCAAATTTTCAATTCAAGAGTTAAAAATCAACAATAAATCAATTATTAAATCCGAAACTCGAGGACTGAACACCGGTCTCATTTTAAATTATTTCAAATATATACTTATATCTTTCTAAAATATCAAATTATACTTCGAAATTTTAAATCAAAAACGGTTTTACAAAATCACTTGCATAGCGAAGCTATTAAAGTGGCATCTCCCCCACTCTGAAACTCGAAAATCAATGTCGATGATACGTGCACTCATCACCGAAATTATTTTCCGGCGACATAACTGAGTTCTGGACTTCTATTTTCTTGAAAACTTCTTTGAAATTTCTTCAAAATTATTGGAATTCATTTGAACTCATTTGAAACATTTCTCATTCAGAAAAATACTTTTAAATCGTATTATTTTTATATATTTTCCAAAATCTTAAAACCAATTTCAAAATACCGGAATTCAATTCTCGAATTTCAAATTTAACTCTATAGCTATAAATCATTTTTATATAAATCAGTTTCTTATAATTTTTCAAAATTTCAAATCCTTTCAAAATCTTTTTATATAGAATAACGTTTCTTATTTGCTTTATATATATAGGTATATAATCCTTATCGAAAACATTTTCACTTTTATATATATATATATATATATAAAATCATAGTTACCAAAATAAAATTTCGGTATAAACAATTTCAAAAATATAAACAAAACCCCATTTTCAAAGGTTGATTCAAGAATGGATTTCAAAACAAAGATAGCGATTTAATTTAGAGGAACTCCAATCAATGGAATCCTGATTCGAAGATAGACTCGATCAAAGATGAGATAATTAAATTACAAAATAGAAGATGGATATACTACTATAAATCGCGGGCGACCTTTACCGGTCAACCGTGATTCTTAAATTAGATCGGTGTAGAATTCTGAGGCAATTCGACATTCGTTCGCCAGAGATGTAGAATTCGGCATAACAAGATATAGCAGCATCGTAAACCGAGGATACAGAAATCTTCGGTGAGTCAATGCCAATTGAAAAGGAGTTTTCACCCTCTTACAAATCATTCAGTGGAGTTATGGGATACTCCGGAATCAAACGAATATAAATAGGGAGAGACAGAATGAATTTCAGAACCGAGGGATATTCCAAAATTCAAAGGAAATCGAGTCAAAAGGAAGAGATTCAACTCGAGCGAAAGTGATTCTGTAAATAAATTTACCATATATGCTAAGTTTTGCCTAGAGCCAAAGCTCTGATACCAATTGTAACGACCCGCTATTTTGGACCATTCAAATCGACAATAAAACCATACATATCCGACTTGAATAACTCAAAATACCGAATTGTTAATTAAATTTGGCAAAACTTAAAATATACAGTAAATAAATCAATCACAGATCACAGAGTAATATAATGCAGCAGAATAGATAAAGAATAGTAGTTCATGAAGCTACTATATACATCAGAGTTAGAAAAATACAACCGAATAGTTCAAATGCAGTTAAGTCTCCAATGCAACAGATGACTTCTCCGAACCAATCAACTGGAAAGGCTGGAATCTGAATCGATAGTTGGATTTCCAAATGAAGCTCCGAACTCCAAAGGTGAGTCTCAAATGTTGTATCACTCAGTCTGACCCAAGCGTAAAGCAAAACACAAAACACTCGAGTCAGGATTAACATTCTTATATCAATAAATCCAACTCAAGTGAAATATCAACTGAAATACAAATAACTTAAAGGATGTTTGGGATAACCATCCTCTATGGTCCATGGAACTTTCTACAAGGTAGAAATATACACTATAACACCGTGGTCATTTCAGATTAATTTATACTTCAAAAAAAAAAATCTAATTTTCACTTCAAATATCTCTATATTTCCTAAAATAGTATTTATATATATTAAATAATTTATACAGTAAAGTATTTTCAATTTCCTCAACTTAACAAATCGTTCCAACATCAACCCGACCTTCCCATTCAAATTAAATTCAATCTCAATTTATCAATTTAAATTCAACTCGATTTCTAAAATAATCACTTAAATTTTATCGATCTCAAATTCGGATTTATAATCACAAATACCCCTTTATATTTCCATATATTTCAGAACTTTAAGTATTCAACGTTTCATCTAAATTTTCATTCAATTTAGTTTTCTAAATAATAAATTCAAATTTAGTTGAACCTAAATTTTCATTTTAATTCAATTTAGTTGCTAAATAACAAATTCAACTACGTTGATTTCAAATACAGATCCGAATCTCAACATAAACCATTTAAATTCCAATATAGTTCAAGGCTTTCATATTTAAATGTTCTATATAACAGTTTCATATAGATCTCGATTTAACCTCATTATTATTTAGTCTTGAAATACTCCCTTATTAGATTCAATATCATTTAAGTAACCTTAAATTACATTTTACTCAATATTTTCTTTAATTTATTTAAACGTGAAATATTCATTAAATCACTTAAATAAAAAATCCAGTTATAAAATCATACCCTTTAAATTTCCCATTCAAAAATTTCAAATCGATTTAATTAAATAAATCATTATTTAAATACCATTTTTATAAACCCAAATTTATCTCCCAATCTTAATTATTCAATTTATTACAAGAGAATCTATTTGAAATATAGATTTACATAAATACTTAACCATATTTTATGTATTAAATCAATCTAATTTAAATCAAATATTACTACTAAATATATATATACAATTTTCATTTATATAATATCTTAAGAATCAAATTTATTAAACCATATATTTCTTTCCAAAATTATAGAAATTATTTTCAAAATATTTATAAGGACCAACGTGCCTGTATATATTTAATATCATATAGTCAAGTGCTACGGATATTTATCATTTCAATCCGTATACTAAATATATACGGGTGGATATCATTTCAACCCGTAATCCCAAATTCAATTAAATGAAAATCGCTTGGGTTTATTATTTCAACCCATAAAGATTTTCTCCTATTCTAAAGTCTATTCGGGCATGTATCATTTCAACCCATAGTGATTTCTAAAATACAGGGAACGTGCAGAGTGATAACAGAAAATACAATAAAATAACAAGCATATGTCATCAATAACAATATAATATAAACAACAGGATATGTTGTCATATCCCGCAGGTGAACAGTTACAGATAATAACATATATAACAAATTTAAATAACTACAGCAGCATAATTCAATTGTCGTTTCAATTGAAATCAAATTTAATGAATAAAAAAATGTTAATCGTGAGTGATTGCTAACCTTTCGAGGCTAGAGAATATAGAAGGAGACGTGGATACGCACAATGATACAGACACTGAAATTAAATTTCAAATCCAAGCAAAGCAAAATCGGCACGAATTCAACGATCAAAGCTGATTGGCTCGAATTAATGAAACGGATCAGATCGGAACTGGAACGATGAATATAAATGGTATAAGCAAACTTTTATAACCACCTATAACTATATATACACATATGAAATTTATATTCTAAGTTCAAACATCACAAATTTAATTTACATGTTTTTCAAACATATAAATAAATAAATAAATCAAGCTTACATTTTTTTTAAATCAACATACACTTAAAAAAAATATACTAACACCTTTATACTAAACTTATATAATTAGTATATATATATATTCTCAAACAGATAAAATAAATGTTTAAATATGAAAACCTAAAAGAAAACTTTTTTTTATATATAACTATTTCTATATATATTAAATGTTATATATATATAATTTAAATCCATCCATATTTTTACATTCAATAACATATTATATTCAACCTATATAAATTTCCAAATTATATATGTGTATTAAAATAATGTATAAAGTAGAGTATTTATAGAATCATCTTAAATCCAAAATAGTATAAATATAATACTGTAACAAAATATATACAATCATCAACTAAATAAGTCAGTACCACATAGAAACCTATATGGTAACAAACCGCATAATAAACATATATTAAAGTATTTTATATAGTCTGTAATAAAACAAATGTATGACTTACATAAGCGAATAACCATATTATAGGAAACCTGATATCAACAAATAGAAGCTGACCCATATTAAAATATAAAACACAAAATATATATATACATTCTTATTAAAAATGAAAGATACTTATTTTATAGTATGTTCCCTTCAAAATGTCGCATACATAATTTAAAATATTAACATGACTTATAAGCTGTGAGGAAGATCAAATAGAAACTATATATAAATATACATTGTCATGTTATGAAAATAAACTTTTGAAAAAATAGTATTCAACACTTATATAAATAGCATGTATATCACAACTAACAAAACAAAAAAAAATGTAATTACGAATATAAATCAAAACATATATGTGCTTACACGCCTATACCTCACTGATCAAACAGAAGCAACCGGAAGGCGAGGTGATGGGTTTCATTTGATGAGGAGGTTTGGAAGAAAGGTGAAGTGACGGATGAAAATAATGGTGACGGCCACATGCTTCGGTTTGCTTTTTTTATTCAATGAAAAGTAGGGAGGGGAACGAAGAGATCTAGAGAAAAGAGAAGTGAACGCGAAAATAAATAGGGAAGAACCACATATTTTCAGCCAAATATAAGGGAAGAAAATGAATAGGCAACCAAATTTTAAGTGAATAAATAAATAAAAGTGATTGTAACGGTCAACCCTTGATTTGGTGAAAATAATTGTAGCAATTAATAAAAGAAATAAATAGCAACGGTCACGTTGCTTGATTCAGCTGAACCATAAAAGAAAATTATTTAAAATTTAAACTGTAGGAAACGTAAAAAAACGTACCACCATAAAATGAAATTGATAACGTCTGTGCATTGATTCTGCAATATTTATTAAAGCAATTGATTGATGCGCGTTTAAATTTGAACGGAAGGAAAGAGAAAAGTCACAATTAAAGGTAAGCTTTAAATTTTTAATAAATACAAAACGTTTCTAAGTTTATACATTTATAACTTTCCAGCTGTAGTGTATACATATAATGAATGGTCATAAAGAAAGAAGTGGAAACAGGGAGCGTAGAAAAGGAAAGGTTAGAAAAATAAAGTTTTGTTGAGAAATGAATATTTGCGTGAGTTATATAGGTTTGATCAGATAGGTAGCGTGATTTAAGGAGAAGAAAGAACGGCAATAAATCTACTTTCTTTGAAATGGAAAGGAAATTAAACTAGCCTTAATTTTTAATGAGCAGTTATAGGCAAGAAATAAGATATTGATTTTAAAAAAAAAGGCCACGATTTTGATTGAGCACTAATTTTTCTTGTTATACACGGTTACTAGATTTTTAACAAATTTTAAGCAAATGGGTTTCGAAATTATAGCAGAAAAAACGGTCAGCTGAGATTAGATTTTGGAATAAGATTTTTAAACAATATTGAATGCGTTTAAAATTTAAAGCTCGCGTTGATGGGAAAAATGGCAAGAAATTAAAAAGGCGAACGGTTATAAAATTTGTAAATAACGTTCCTATTAAATCAGGAGAGTAAAAGGAAAGTGAATAAAATTAGAATGCATACAACAGACGCAGTGATTTTTGTCCAAAAAAAATGAAAATAACGGATTTAAATTTTATACGTTTTCTTGTATGTGTATATACATTATTTATTCCATCAAATAACGCGCCTTTTAAATGTGAAATTAAACAGTTTATTTATACATAAAGTTTTGAAAATTTATTACTTATATAAAAATATGATTTGTTTACACATTTACTAAGAAATTTATATTCAAAAATGTATATAAGTAAAATATAAAATATTAAATTTTTAAAAGTATAAAATCAATTTTTTTTAAAGAACAAAAGGTGAAATAAACGTTTTTATGAATATATTAAATTAAACCAAACGATTAAAAATTAAAAATTTATAGATTTATAACTTCAAAAAAAAAGTTAAGTTTTAACCAAAATAAGAACTTAAGAATTCACACTAATAAAAATCTTGGGTGGTTATTTATAATTAAATTTAGACAATCAAATTTTCGAAAAATAAAACCCAAGAGTTATAAATAAAGAATAAAACATTGCTAAAATTTGGGCTGTTACAAACAACTTGCGGTTCATGACAATATAAAATCCAACATCCATTCATACAATATCAATCATCAAACATTTCTCACAATCATCATCCAATTCAAACAATAACATTAATAAAGAACAGATAGTAAATAACAGGTAATTACTGGTAGTTTATATTCAATAATAAATTGATTTAACCAGTAGTTTATATGAAAATAAATTGAATAATAATTTAATTCAATAAATTCAATTTAACTGGAATGATGATAAAAATATACCAAACAGAAACAGATAAATTTCTAATCACATTAGAAATTAATTTAACACACATAAGAAATTTAAGAAGTTGTGAGTGGGTTAAAACACTCACCTTTTGAATTTAAATTGAATTTAAATCCAATTTAAACCCAAAATTTGAACAGTCTCAGAATCCATGCAAACTAGCGCCAAAATGTTCGGAATTCCAATACGAACCTGTAGAGAAAACCTCGCGTGAAACAGACTTCGTATGCGAGAGATATGTTAGTTAGAGCGACACGAATTAAATTTATATAAAAATAAAAAGAAACAAAACTCACCTCCCCCAAATCAAGGCCACGCCACCCATCTTCTCAATGCTCTTCCCAGGTTTCAAACTGAAACATTATCCTCCAGTATCAATGCACGCAAACAAGCTCACGGCGGAATCGTCGCCGCGGCCCGCTGCTATTGGCCAACATGGCCACCGAGACTCACCGCCGCACTCGTCTGGAACCCCCACAAACACCCAGCGACGACGAACACGCACAAAAAAAGGCAGCCGCCGCCTTATTGAATGAAATCCTAATCTATTTTTTCCGTTGATTTAACCGTCAATTCGTGAAACGAAGCATACCGATGAACTTCCCATCTTCCACTCTACAAAAACCATAAATGGTTCGTCAATCAGTCGATGTTCAGCGACGCACGTTGAATGGCCGAAAATGGCTCTTCGATTTCTGGCCAAACAGTGTATCGAATTGAAAAACGAATCATATAATTGGGATGCGCTCTTCGAGAGGTTTCCGATGATATAAAATATGATATGGTTTGTGGAGTTTGAATTTTTTTTGCTTTGGATCTGATTTGGAATTGTATTTGGGAATTAGGGTTTGCAGCCATTGGAAAGAGGAGCTAATAGAACTGAATGTACATAAATGAGGAATAAGAAATGAATTAGGGTTTATAACAGGGTATTGACAAGATGAAATTAGAATGGACCAGATCGATTAGTTATACGCGTTGAACGATAAAACAGCCCGAAAAGCCCGTTCTGACTCCGGAACGAAATTGGGTCAACCCATATATCAAAATAGATGCTATAAGATATTTTAAAAGCAATGGAACATGTTTCAAGTCCAAATTCCATTGTGTTAAGAAGTTATGCTAAAAATCAAGTTATTTCAAATTGATTTCAATTTATTTCAAGTTAATTGATTTCTGGGCGTTTCGAGTTTGTACAATCCAACGACAAGCCCGATCGTTATGAAACTTGAAATCCTACAATAATTCACCGTTACGGATCCGATGAAACTGGCTTCGTCGAAATTCGAGTCAGTAGCCAAAAAGGTTATTTTCCTATTAATTAAATAAATTAATAATTGATTAATTAAATCAAATTTGTAATTTCAATTATAAAATTGACAATTCTTATCATTTTTATATTTCTAAATCATTCACACTAATTAAACAAAATTTAGGTGTCAATTTAGAGTTGATTAATTTAACAATTTCAGTGTTTGCCTCAATTTCATTAAATTCAGAAATTGTAAATTAAATTTTCAAAATTTCCATTTGATTACTTTTCATTCTATTATTCAATCAATTATTATCAAATATATGCAATTTACATTGGTTCGTAGTTACTGCATCAATATTCTCAAATTTCCTCTTAATTTCCATTAACGTAGTTTTTAATTACGTTTTATTTCAATGGATTTAATTCTAATTCAATATATGAAATAAATGGGTAAACAATTAATGATTATCACCGTTTTGCCTAATTCTGTCTCATTCTTACTTTATTATCAATAACCAACATTGTAATTACATATCTAACCTTGATTGTATCAATTTACAATTTATTACGTATTACTTCATCAGTTAATATAACTTTGAATGCACTCCCCAATTTACTAATTTCAATCAATTATAACTTACTATTTAAATAAATTCATTAATTGTTAATTGCCATCCCAATAAATCCATTCATTTGAATTTTTCCTTATTATGAATCAATTATAAATTTACCATCTTAAAGTTGATGTCAACATGGTACTTATCTATTACACTAACATACGTCTATTTACATCTTAGATTTGTATAAATGTTACATTAATATATTCAAATTTCTAACTCCTTTGTTATTAACCATCCTAGTTCCATTTATTATATCTTTGCCAAATATATACATTAATTACGACTAACTATTCCCAATAAATTTATTTACTTGGTTTCATGCTTTTTATTACATCAATTATTGCCATATAAATAAATTTACGTTTCTATTCAATTTACATTCACCCTTTCCGTTATTATATTAATTGTCATTAAAGTAACATTTAATTAATTTTATTTTAAATTGGTAAATTACTTGTGACAACAACCATTTGTCACCATTATACCCTTTATAATACTTGTATGTTTATTCTTCACAAACAACTACTATCTATTATAATATTTCACAAATTAATTCAATAATTACACTTATTTTTCTCATATTCCCATTATAACAAAGTCATAACACTTAAATTATTTTATTTAATTGGAATTTCATTCAAATTCATTAATTATTAACGTTAATTATACTTGTTACATTTCCTCTTAGTTAATTTTCATTATTACAACATTTGTTAATAATTCACTGATTTTTATTTTCTTAAATATTAAATTTTGAAAATCTCATTAAATTAACAATTTTAATTATTGAAAATTTACGGGTCGTTACATGATTGTAGTCCCAAAATAGCTGTAATGACTTGCAAACATTTCAGCTACACATTTCTGGTATTAAATATTCCATTCGATATATTCCGTTGACCTAGTCCGGATATATTACCTAAGACTTAGTCCAGATATTGATACCTTATTTGAAATTTTTTATTTAAAAGTGTTTCGAAAAGAATGTCATTAAAAATAATATCAAGTGTATGTTGGTATAAAAGTGGTTTGGTAATCATAAGGTAAAAACCCGTTTGTGTTTATATGTAGGCGTGGTCTTATGAGGTACCCTTCTTTTCAAAGGTTTTGTAATATAGTCATTTTAAATTTCTAGTATCTTGTGCTGGTTTATCAAGCCTGATCCGAGTATTTTTAATACTCGGGTCAGATCTGAGTAGTTTCAGGTTTAGTTGAAGAGGGTTGGAGTGTCCAGAGGAGAGCTGGAGATCTTCATCATCGTAGTGACGTATTCTATTATCCGCTACGTCTATTTCATTTGTTTTGTTGTTTGTCAGCATTTGTAAGGGTAGGTGTTATAGCCGTCCAGGCTGAATCTAGGTTAAACTCTGATATTTTATTTTAAGTTTTCCGCTATAAAGATTATTATTGAAATAATATATGTTATTCCATTCATATGAGATTATGTTCTATCTTTACTTTCTTTCTACCCTTAATGATCAGCTTATTCGTGCAATTTGAGTTGCACGTATGTGGTTTATTGTTGATTCAAAGGGTATGGAAAAACGAGCCATTACAATGAGCCTAACCTACCATTCCCTGGATCGAACATGAATCCTTCATTCCTAATGTCCTAATCACTATGGCCGAGCTCTACGTGCACGTTGTGCATGTAACAACCCTGGGTTTGGAGATTACTAGTTAATATTAAAATATAACGGTAGTTATAATTTAATATTGTAAATTAAAATTAAATTTGAAATTTTAATTGTTTATTTGGAATAAACAATGAATTTTAAAAATAAAATGAGAAAAAAATAAAGTTTGGAACTATATTTTATTTATTTGGGTAAATAATGTTTGGAAAATGGGTTATTTAGAGAAAATGCAATAATTATATTAATTATTGCCAACTACTTATTTTAATAATTTTTAAAAAGAAGTATGAGATATTTAAAGGTTGTTTATTTAAATAAAAAGAGGGAAATTGGTTTAAAAATAAGTTTTGTCTATAGATAATATTTTGAAATGGTTTGAAATATTTTACTAAGTGAGAAAATAAATTTTGTGGAATTTTAGAAGTTAAAAATATAGACTTTTACATTTATTTGGTGAAAATTATGTTATTGTGAAATAAATGAATTTTTATACTAAAAATGTTTTTAAAATATAAATCAATCTTTTTATGATAAAAAATGTTTATTTGGTAAGTATTCAAGTTTACAAATTTTTCTTTTGTAAAACTAAAGCGAAAATATATTATTGTTTTGGTGTATAAGTGATATATGCACATTATTTGGTTAAGTGTTGTTTAATTAACCTATAGGCTATTTATTTTCTTTTTACGAATGGTCTAAAGTCCATTAGCACTTAGGAAAATATTGAGAATGTAAGAAATGGAAATCACATGTACGTTCTATTCTTCACTTCTTCTCAAAACTAGATGATGAGAAATAGAAATCCACTCCGTCATATAGCAAATTCAGGCCAATTCCTTTAATTTGTTTGGCAAATTAAAATTTTCGCAACATAGAGAGTAAATAAAAAGATAATCTAATTCCAACTCGTACTATTTCATCAATCCCTCACTTGAGAGATGAGTTTTTCTAATTTACCATAAAACTTGTTTTGCATGTACTGTATTAAGTTTGTATAGGTTATTTAAAGGTAGAATCTCCTCAAAGGTTGTCTCTTTCTAAATAAATTCAAGGTTTTACCTTCCCTACAGCAAGGTGAGTTTGTTAACTCGCATCTGTTGTAAATCAAAGTGACAAATTGCTTAATTCTATGAAAAACAAGTTTTTGTAACCCATTTATGTTTATAGTTTTCTTCCCTGTCAAAACAGTTTTATGTTTCTTCTTCGAATGACCGTAACGTTTGATTCTTGTAAGGAAATGTTGCTGGATTTCTTCCAGTTAGTAGTTTATATGTTGAAATTTATCCCTGCGAAATTTGTTAAAAAGTATTGTCATTTAAGTGTTCAAAACTTTGCTGCAAAATCAACAAATATCCAGATTTTTGCCCATGCATGTTTTGTGTCTTAAGTTGCTGCAAACATGGCCGGAATCCATGTTTGAGACAACATAACTCTTTCGTTTCTTAGTGGAATTCATCGATTCTTTTTTTTAAAGATAAAATTTTCTAATATATACATACCAATTTTCAGCACAACATGAAATGATTTGGTCATCTGTTTTATGCTTGAAAGTAGAACCTGAGATGGTTTTCAGGCCTGTACATTTGTAACGCCCCAACTTCCATACTCCAGGAAATTGCATCGCTAAAAAGAAAGAAAGGGATAGAAAAGAGAAAGAAAGAGAAGAAGAAGAAACAACACATCAGAATCTAAACAGCGGAACGAATAAATTATATTAATAACATAATATTACATAGTTTACAACCACTATCAGAGTACATAGATAATACAACACATACTAGACAGTCATAAACACCTGTCTAGTATTTACAACATAATACAATTAGAGATAACACAGAACACACAGCGGAATACTCTATCTAACGCAGAAGCCTCCTGCTCCATCTGCTCCTCCAATATTCGTCAATGCAAACCTGATTCCCTTGGCTACTCGTAAAAATTTGAGTACCCAAGAGTTTATGAAAAACAAAAATAAACTCCGGGTCAGACATGGGTCTGGTGTGAGTAACAGGTTAAAGTTGCTTAACTTTCAAAAACCTTTAAAAGAAAGGTATCACGTAAGACTTCCCACACATAAACATGGAAAAGTTTTTACCTTACGCTAACCAAAACATTTGATAGGAAATCCGATGATATTATAATAGTGTCTAGGGTTTTCAAATAAATATGAAATAGCCGAAATTGTTACATCTATTAAATTCCAGCTACTAGCCACAAAAGTGGGTAATACAATCAAAACCGTTGGCACTTATTGGATTTTGGATTCCATACAATGGCAGGGCTACTGGGGTACCGCCCGTCACAGTACGTGGCCTAGATCAACGTACCGAGGAGCCACCCTAACTCCCCTGCAACACAAGGCCGGACCCATTCCTTACTGAATAGTTCCGAACAAGACAACCCCGCAGTTGGTGCGCACTAACAACTGCCCACTAAGCCGAAATAAAAGGGACCTCTAGACAGGGATCAATCTTGCTCTCAAGTGGGTGCTACCCACGAAGCCTTGCTGCACCTCCCCTGTTTTAGCCATTCCCGGTTGATGAGGCTTGAGGCTACGATTACCTTTATAGGACACATCACTTAGAATGCTCATCGTCCACCTGACGATGTTCTGAAAGCATTCAATCCATACAAGTTCGTTCCGGGTTCGAACGAAACCGAAGGCATTACCTCGTTACACTCGTTTTGGAATCACCCTCAAAGTTAACGACAATAACCCTTGCACTCTGATTCACCATCTCGAATCTATAAGGACTAATTCCGTCAACTCATTACGGAATCACCCACAGAGTTATAATGACTCATAGTCCTTACACCTCGAGTCTTCACAAAGCTCCACTTTGAATTCACGACCTAACGTTATTTGGAATCGATGTGGTTTTCGGATATCCAAATATGGAAACCCGATCCCGGTCTCATCGAAAGCCAAAGCGTGTCTTTTAAGGTCCAAGTTGTTTTAAAGTTTTAAAACATTTCAATTACAGTATCTATATTCACACAGATAGATAACTCATAATTCATAACTGATAATTAACATTATCACATAACAGGTAATCCACATCATCAATATCATATAGATATTCCATATCTCAACATCACAATAGATAACCTATGTTATCATCACAATATAACCAACATCCATACCACACAATATCATTTATCTCATTACTGAGATTACAAAGCATCCAAGTCAAACCATTCATCCATAAGCAAAGATTCACTCATCACAATATAATTAATTTAAAATAAATTAAATTAATCATCTCAATCTCAAATTAATTTAAAATGAATTAAATTAATTCCTTCATCTATAATTAATTTAAAATAAATTAAATTAATTGCTTTACCAAAATATCTTGCTTACTCAATCATTTAATTGATTACAATCAATTAATTCATCATAAATTACTTTAATTAATCACTCTTGATTAATTATTCTTAATTACATTCATGTAATTATCCTAAATTAATTCCACAAATTAATTATTCTCAACTAACCAGTAATTAACCCTTAATTACACCAACTAATTAATTAATCATAATTAATTTCATTTATCCTTAATTAATTACATTAATTAATTACCTATTATTGATTAATTAATCCTAATTAATCATCCCTAATTACATCATTAATTAAATAATTAATGATCTTAATTATTTCTTAAATTAATTACTCAAAGTAATTAACAAACTTAATTACTATATTAAACCAAATAATTATCCTTAAATTAATTTCTCAATTAATTATTTGATTAATTTCTAAATAATTAATCCAAATTTCTTCATACTTAACATCTCCTTAATTACAATCTGTAATTATTAAACAATTACTTAACTAAGTAATTTCCAAAACATTAATTACATAAAGTAATTATCCTTAACCCAAGTGTTTAAATCTAATTAAACTTAATTAATTAAATTAAACAATCTCATTTAATTAAATTAATTACATTAAGTAATTAATTTCTTAATTACTTTATCAAGTAATTACTCAAACTATTTACAATTGATTATTTTTAAATTAATTAATCTAATTAATTATAAAAATTAACTACATTAATTAATTGTTAAATAATCATGGTTAATGACCTACAATAACCATCCTTAAATTATTTTATAAGGTAATTAACTTAAATTAATTACAAATTAGATTATCTTTAATCAATTATTAATTCCAAATTTAATTAATTAATTAAATTAATTAATAAATCTTAATTACCTTATTAATTAATTCTAAAACATAAATTTAAATTTAAATTTCAAAATAAAACATAACTTAGTTATGTTTAAACAATTTGATTCAAAACAAAGTACTTTTGAAATTTACTTTAAATTTCAATTTAAATTTCAAGTTTAAAATAAAATAATTCTAAACTTATCAAAGTTTTAAATAAATTTAAAACTTATTTAAATTTACAAGTCAAAACAAATACTATATGAAATTTTAAAGTCAATTCCATTTTAAACCTTTAATAACTCAAGTTTCCGCTTTAATTTAAAACTTCAAATTTAAACCTTATTTGAAATTTAAAGCTGAAATTCAAATTTAACTTTTTAATTTCCAGATTATAAAATTAACTTCAAATCTATTCATATGTTAAAATCTCATTTTTAAAAATGATTAAACTATTTATCAACATGATATAGTTAAATAAGTTAAATTTTAAACTTAAATTTCTATTTTAAAAACTGGAGTTTGAACTTGAAACAAAAAGTTCAAACTTGAATTTAATTTAAACCTAACCTTACTTTTAAACAACTACAGATTTAAAATATGAAACCCAGATTTTAAAAATAAACAGAAAACAGGTTTAAATGCTTGGAATTTTAACTCAAATCAAAATTCAACTTGAATTTAAATCTAAAATACAAACTTGAATTTTATTTTTAAACTCAAACTTTCTAAAACCTAAAAACTACAGGTTTGATAGGTTTTGAAAACCCGGATTTCAAAAATAAACAGTTTCCCCTGAAACCTGTTAATCTACAGGTTCTACCCGAGAACCTCATTTTCTACTTCGAGTTTCCCTCACACTTACTCCGAGTTCCACACTACCCTGCTTCGAGTCATTCTTCCACTTTCCCCACAACTTCCCTGCAACATCCAAAATCACACAGTATGCCTGAAAACATGCCGCCGTGCATATGCACGGCGACCACCACCTCTGATGACCCTCAGTGAAGATCCAACATCAACCATAAACCCACCATAACTTCAAACATCAACCCAGATCAAATAGAAATCTGAGAATTCAAGCTACACCCAATTTTTACAAACCTGGAAATGTCTACAGGTTATACTTAAACCTGTCAACAGCCACCATGTTCACCTCCGACCATCTTGATCACCACCTCTCCGGCACCACACTCCTCTACACACCAACTATCCATACCCCAAACACCATAACACTCGGTCAATCCATCACTTCAAACTGACTCAAAGATCAACCCAATACTAAACTAGGTTTACCTGAAGAAAACTTAAAACTGCACTCAAACTAATCAATATAATCACTTCTCTGATTTTCTCCAGGATCTAAGATCCATTCCTGATAACTCAAAATAAATTTGAGTTTCCTTCAACTACAGATTGTATACATTTGCCCAAATTTATTATAATTGTTTCAGACCAGACAGTAATTGAAACAAACTTTTAAAAATATTATTTGATTTATAAATCCAGATTTATGTCAATGAATTAAGTTTATGAATTTGGATTTAATGTGTTTGATTTTGATCTAGAACAACATATAATAAGACTGCAAAACTTTTCACTAATTCATACTTTGTTTCAAAAATAAACTGAAATGAAACATACACCTATAAATGTCAGTACTTGATTTAAGAGTCAAGTTCCAGTTTATGTTTGATCAGTATTACTGAATTATCATATCAATTAGATTTGGTATGGATGAAATTGAGCATGCATGATGTTTTAAAAATCTACAGAGTTATTAGAAAACAAGTTATTATCCTGAATAATATCTAGCACTTTATTTAGGATATACAACTAGTTCTACTTGATAATTTTCATCTAATCATAGGTTAGATCTTAAGTTCATAAATTTTAAACTTATATCTTAAAGTCTGAAATCAAGATCAAGAAAGATTCATCACTATCAAGCAGACATTCCATCTCATACACAACACAGACATATCCATCATACTAAATCAGGCAATAGATTTAAGCAACTATACCATTTACTTTAGTTTTAAAATAAATTGCTACTCACCTAATTGATGAATGCAGGCCCCCATTTTAATTTGCAGAAAACAACATGCAGAGCTCCTATTGATCACTTGAAATTTGCAGACATATGATGTGCAGATATACTCCTCTCTGTTGCTCAATTGAAAGTTCACAGAAACAAGCATATGCAGGTAGAAAATGCTATTTTCAATTTCCCAAACACATGCATGCAGGCTTATAGAAATGCAAGCTTGACTTTGATATGCTTCATGTAGATGATGCAGAGGTATTCATTGTGATTTCTGCAGATTTGAATGTGGTTTTGGGTATGCAAATGTGCCATTTGCTTTCAGGCTAATGCTTTTCAATGCATATTAATGTTTGAGGTAAGGGTGAGTTTGATTATAAAGAAGAGTGGAGTATGCAAGTTCTTTGATTTGAAAATTGAATGAAGGTGGATTTGATTGTGCAGGTTTGATTATGCAGAGGTTTGGATTGGATGATACAGCTAAAGGATTTGAGAAAATACAAAAATGAGATATGCAGGTTTGCATTGGACTTTCATATGCATTTGTGAATGCAAATTTTGATTGTGCAGATTAGAACATTGTTTGGATATGCAGATTGATCTTTTTAACATGCAGGTGTGGGATTTCTTTGGTACAGGAAAATGTAAATGCAATATGGAAATAAGGATGCAAGTTTAGACTAAATGTATTTCAGATTTTATGAAATTAAAAGAAAAAGAAAACTAAGATTTAACACATGTCCATTTCATAACACTTGTCAAAAGAATACATATAAATCAAACACTTGTTTTCTTAAAGATAATTAGTTTTTTTATTACAAATAAATGTTATATTAGCTTAACTTAAGTTGTTAATTTATATGTATAAATTTATAAATGAAAATAAAAACAAATCATGTTTACAAATGAAACTTATACAAATTATAGATTAAATCAATTAAACAATTTAGATTTTATTTTATTTTTGAATTTAAATTCAAACTAGATTCAAAAATCAAACAATTTTCAAATTAAGTTATAAATAGAAATTCAATTTGAACTAAAATTTACAAATGTTATTTAAAACTTATTAAAAAGTCATTATATTATCAATATTGCTTTTATAATCTTATTTTAAAAGAAATTACATTTTTATCAAATAAATATCCATTTTATTAAGTCATAAAAATCAATTTGTTAAATTTATCCTAAATTTAAAACAATATCAATCTATTTAAAATATAAACCATATATTCATATTGTAAATAGAAATCAATTTATTATTTTTAAAAAGATAAAATAACCAATTTAAATATTTATTGAAGAGGATTATTAAATTTATCTGAATAATTATTTACAGAACATCAATATCAATTTAATTTTAACACAGATTATTAAATTGATATTGTCAAAAATTCCGGGACGTTACAATCCTTCCCCCTTAAAAGAATTTCGTCCTCGAAATTTAAAACAAAGGTAATTTAATAATCTTATTAAATTTTAATTTAAACACAAGCATATATCAAACCTATGCTAACAACCAAACAACCAATTCAATCAATCAAACAAATCTAATTATTCAGACAAATTCTGGATAAATAACATCGAGTTTCCCCAGGTGTATATATATATCCACCGGGATACTCGCCCTAGAGAACCCAAACAAACAATACCATGAAGCTACTAAGCTCCTATACAACTATATCTATAACACTAGACAAAATATCAGACTACAAACGAGTCTGACTTAACTATCAAAACTCCAAAACTGCTGGTTCTACAACTAGAGACAGATCATACACGTACTTCCTCAGAGATACGTGAAACTCATCGAATCCCAGTTATCCAACTGGCAATTCAATCCTGTAGATCCATCATCTTCTCCAAGAATACAGAAAAGATCCAAAATACATCAGAGCAACTCCTCAGACTTACCCAAACTTATAGCTCACTTCTGATCGGAGAAAACTTTATCAAAATTAATCTCCGTCTTCAGAGTCCAAATCCCTCCGACTCTTATCCACATAATTCTTCAGACGATCCTGGGCTACCTACAACCTATTCGATCAGCTCAACCTACGCCGATGCTTCTAGAAACAAACCAGACCAATCAACTCAACAAAATGATCTCCTCAAGATCAACCAAACCAAGAACTCAAACTCAACTCCTCAACATCAGAAAACAACAACTTACTTCTCCAGTCCAGAAAGAAAAGCAGATACACTCCCCAACTGCTTCCGCTGCTCAACTCTGATCCGAAGAAGAGAATTTGTTGAAGAAGAACACAAGCACAACTCAACAACATACCCCAAAGATATGGTTTAACAAATCCATAAGAATCATTCAGGAGTTCCTCCAAAAACTCCAAGCTGCTACACCAACTCAATCTCCTAGAACCATTCTACTATTAGGCTGAACCACCCGAACCACTTCTGGAATCCCAGCCGATAAGGAAGCTCAATCTCCAGATGCAAACCAAACTCTGACTTCTTGAAGACATTCAGGAAAACTCAGATAACCCAAGAGAACACTTCATCAATCGCAAGTCACTTTTGCGATCAACCCAAATCAAATCCAAGGAAAACTGTTCTCTCTTAACCAAACATAACAACCTAAACTTAATTAGTCAACCCATCGAAGTAACGGGTCTACTAAACTGCTCCTGAACTCTACTTCAGAAAAACTGCTAAATCAGAAGATCTCTTGCCAATGCCGAGAACACCCCAAACTACACTGCTGCCACAGATGCCAAAGAATTCCAAAACAAAGCTCTCCGAGAAACTCGGACTTCAAAGCAAACAGAAACTCCGGCTGAACACAGCCACAATACTGAAGCAGACTCACCTCCTTAAACTTGTTTCAACGAAAACATCTTTGGGAACATCCATAGTCACTGCATCTCATCACGCAGCTACTACTTCCCGAGGTATCAAAATACCATCACTTGCTTCAGCTCAACCAAACAGATCCAAACACTACTCATCAACTTCAGAAATAAACTCTGAACCTTAACAGGTTTCCTTCAGAGATTAATGAAGTTCTTCATCACTACAGGACTCACTCGAGACGGTATTAGGTCTACAGTCCCAACAAAACACCTCCAACCTCAAACATTCAAACTCCAACCAATGGTAGTAATCGTGTAACACACAATACTACCTCATCTACCTTCATAACTTATATTGGAAAACCTGAACGGGTAACCCAACAGATAGGTAGAAATATATAGTTATATATAAAAATTACAAATACGCTCTCTCAAGAAAGACACCACTACTGAGCCTAGGTATTCACTCAACCTAATGCTCCCTAAAGAAAGATTCATTCCAGAGCCTAGGTATTCGCTCAACCTAAAGCTCTGATACCACTGTAACGCCCCAACTTCCATACTCCAGGAAATTGCATCGCTAAAAAGAAAGAAAGGGATAGAAAAGAGAAAGAAAGAGAAGAAGAAGAAACAACACATCAGAATCTAAACAGCGGAACGAATAAATTATATTAATAACATAATATTACATAGTTTACAACCACTATCAGAGTACATAGATAATACAACACATACTAGACAGTCATAAACACCTGTCTAGTATTTACAACATAATACAATTAGAGATAACACAGAACACACAGCGGAATACTCTATCTAACGCAGAAGCCTCCTGCTCCATCTGCTCCTCCAATATTCGTCAATGCAAACCTGATTCCCTTGGCTACTCGTAAAAATTTGAGTACCCAAGAGTTTATGAAAAACAAAAATAAACTCCGGGTCAGACATGGGTCTGGTGTGAGTAACAGGTTAAAGTTGCTTAACTTTCAAAAACCTTTAAAAGAAAGGTATCACGTAAGACTTCCCACACATAAACATGGAAAAGTTTTTACCTTACGCTAACCAAAACATTTGATAGGAAATCCGATGATATTATAATAGTGTCTAGGGTTTTCAAATAAATATGAAATAGCCGAAATTGTTACATCTATTAAATTCCAGCTACTAGCCACAAAAGTGGGTAATACAATCAAAACCGTTGGCACTTATTGGATTTTGGATTCCATACAATGGCAGGGCTACTGGGGTACCGCCCGTCACAGTACGTGGCCTAGATCAACGTACCGAGGAGCCACCCTAACTCCCCTGCAACACAAGGCCGGACCCATTCCTTACTGAATAGTTCCGAACAAGACAACCCCGCAGTTGGTGCGCACTAACAACTGCCCACTAAGCCGAAATAAAAGGGACCTCTAGACAGGGATCAATCTTGCTCTCAAGTGGGTGCTACCCACGAAGCCTTGCTGCACCTCCCCTGTTTTAGCCATTCCCGGTTGATGAGGCTTGAGGCTACGATTACCTTTATAGGACACATCACTTAGAATGCTCATCGTCCACCTGACGATGTTCTGAAAGCATTCAATCCATACAAGTTCGTTCCGGGTTCGAACGAAACCGAAGGCATTACCTCGTTACACTCGTTTTGGAATCACCCTCAAAGTTAACGACAATAACCCTTGCACTCTGATTCACCATCTCGAATCTATAAGGACTAATTCCGTCAACTCATTACGGAATCACCCACAGAGTTATAATGACTCATAGTCCTTACACCTCGAGTCTTCACAAAGCTCCACTTTGAATTCACGACCTAACGTTATTTGGAATCGATGTGGTTTTCGGATATCCAAATATGGAAACCCGATCCCGGTCTCATCGAAAGCCAAAGCGTGTCTTTTAAGGTCCAAGTTGTTTTAAAGTTTTAAAACATTTCAATTACAGTATCTATATTCACACAGATAGATAACTCATAATTCATAACTGATAATTAACATTATCACATAACAGGTAATCCACATCATCAATATCATATAGATATTCCATATCTCAACATCACAATAGATAACCTATGTTATCATCACAATATAACCAACATCCATACCAC
Source organism: Allium cepa (assembly GCA_030765085.1). Taxonomy (NCBI): domain Eukaryota; kingdom Viridiplantae; phylum Streptophyta; class Magnoliopsida; order Asparagales; family Amaryllidaceae; genus Allium; species Allium cepa. The sequence continues at coordinate 566,460,306 of CM060928.1, read as the reverse complement.
ACAATATCATTTATCTCATTACTGAGATTACAAAGCATCCAAGTCAAACCATTCATCCATAAGCAAAGATTCACTCATCACAATATAATTAATTTAAAATAAATTAAATTAATCATCTCAATCTCAAATTAATTTAAAATGAATTAAATTAATTCCTTCATCTATAATTAATTTAAAATAAATTAAATTAATTGCTTTACCAAAATATCTTGCTTACTCAATCATTTAATTGATTACAATCAATTAATTCATCATAAATTACTTTAATTAATCACTCTTGATTAATTATTCTTAATTACATTCATGTAATTATCCTAAATTAATTCCACAAATTAATTATTCTCAACTAACCAGTAATTAACCCTTAATTACACCAACTAATTAATTAATCATAATTAATTTCATTTATCCTTAATTAATTACATTAATTAATTACCTATTATTGATTAATTAATCCTAATTAATCATCCCTAATTACATCATTAATTAAATAATTAATGATCTTAATTATTTCTTAAATTAATTACTCAAAGTAATTAACAAACTTAATTACTATATTAAACCAAATAATTATCCTTAAATTAATTTCTCAATTAATTATTTGATTAATTTCTAAATAATTAATCCAAATTTCTTCATACTTAACATCTCCTTAATTACAATCTGTAATTATTAAACAATTACTTAACTAAGTAATTTCCAAAACATTAATTACATAAAGTAATTATCCTTAACCCAAGTGTTTAAATCTAATTAAACTTAATTAATTAAATTAAACAATCTCATTTAATTAAATTAATTACATTAAGTAATTAATTTCTTAATTACTTTATCAAGTAATTACTCAAACTATTTACAATTGATTATTTTTAAATTAATTAATCTAATTAATTATAAAAATTAACTACATTAATTAATTGTTAAATAATCATGGTTAATGACCTACAATAACCATCCTTAAATTATTTTATAAGGTAATTAACTTAAATTAATTACAAATTAGATTATCTTTAATCAATTATTAATTCCAAATTTAATTAATTAATTAAATTAATTAATAAATCTTAATTACCTTATTAATTAATTCTAAAACATAAATTTAAATTTAAATTTCAAAATAAAACATAACTTAGTTATGTTTAAACAATTTGATTCAAAACAAAGTACTTTTGAAATTTACTTTAAATTTCAATTTAAATTTCAAGTTTAAAATAAAATAATTCTAAACTTATCAAAGTTTTAAATAAATTTAAAACTTATTTAAATTTACAAGTCAAAACAAATACTATATGAAATTTTAAAGTCAATTCCATTTTAAACCTTTAATAACTCAAGTTTCCGCTTTAATTTAAAACTTCAAATTTAAACCTTATTTGAAATTTAAAGCTGAAATTCAAATTTAACTTTTTAATTTCCAGATTATAAAATTAACTTCAAATCTATTCATATGTTAAAATCTCATTTTTAAAAATGATTAAACTATTTATCAACATGATATAGTTAAATAAGTTAAATTTTAAACTTAAATTTCTATTTTAAAAACTGGAGTTTGAACTTGAAACAAAAAGTTCAAACTTGAATTTAATTTAAACCTAACCTTACTTTTAAACAACTACAGATTTAAAATATGAAACCCAGATTTTAAAAATAAACAGAAAACAGGTTTAAATGCTTGGAATTTTAACTCAAATCAAAATTCAACTTGAATTTAAATCTAAAATACAAACTTGAATTTTATTTTTAAACTCAAACTTTCTAAAACCTAAAAACTACAGGTTTGATAGGTTTTGAAAACCCGGATTTCAAAAATAAACAGTTTCCCCTGAAACCTGTTAATCTACAGGTTCTACCCGAGAACCTCATTTTCTACTTCGAGTTTCCCTCACACTTACTCCGAGTTCCACACTACCCTGCTTCGAGCCATTCTTCCACTTTCCCCACAACTTCCCTGCAACATCCAAAATCACACAGTATGCCTGAAAACATGCCGCCGTGCATATGCACGGCGACCACCACCTCTGATGACCCTCAGTGAAGATCCAACATCAACCATAAACCCACCATAACTTCAAACATCAACCCAGATCAAATAGAAATCTGAGAATTCAAGCTACACCCAATTTTTACAAACCTGGAAATGTCTACAGGTTATACTTAAACCTGTCAACAGCCACCATGTTCACCTCCGACCATCTTGATCACCACCTCTCCGGCACCACACTCCTCTACACACCAACTATCCATACCCCAAACACCATAACACTCGGTCAATCCATCACTTCAAACTGACTCAAAGATCAACCCAATACTAAACTAGGTTTACCTGAAGAAAACTTAAAACTGCACTCAAACTAATCAATATAATCACTTCTCTGATTTTCTCCAGGATCTAAGATCCATTCCTGATAACTCAAAATAAATTTGAGTTTCCTTCAACTACAGATTGTATACATTTGCCCAAATTTATTATAATTGTTTCAGACCAGACAGTAATTGAAACAAACTTTTAAAAATATTATTTGATTTATAAATCCAGATTTATGTCAATGAATTAAGTTTATGAATTTGGATTTAATGTGTTTGATTTTGATCTAGAACAACATATAATAAGACTGCAAAACTTTTCACTAATTCATACTTTGTTTCAAAAATAAACTGAAATGAAACATACACCTATAAATGTCAGTACTTGATTTAAGAGTCAAGTTCCAGTTTATGTTTGATCAGTATTACTGAATTATCATATCAATTAGATTTGGTATGGATGAAATTGAGCATGCATGATGTTTTAAAAATCTACAGAGTTATTAGAAAACAAGTTATTATCCTGAATAATATCTAGCACTTTATTTAGGATATACAACTAGTTCTACTTGATAATTTTCATCTAATCATAGGTTAGATCTTAAGTTCATAAATTTTAAACTTATATCTTAAAGTCTGAAATCAAGATCAAGAAAGATTCATCACTATCAAGCAGACATTCCATCTCATACACAACACAGACATATCCATCATACTAAATCAGGCAATAGATTTAAGCAACTATACCATTTACTTTAGTTTTAAAATAAATTGCTACTCACCTAATTGATGAATGCAGGCCCCCATTTTAATTTGCAGAAAACAACATGCAGAGCTCCTATTGATCACTTGAAATTTGCAGACATATGATGTGCAGATATACTCCTCTCTGTTGCTCAATTGAAAGTTCACAGAAACAAGCATATGCAGGTAGAAAATGCTATTTTCAATTTCCCAAACACATGCATGCAGGCTTATAGAAATGCAAGCTTGACTTTGATATGCTTCATGTAGATGATGCAGAGGTATTCATTGTGATTTCTGCAGATTTGAATGTGGTTTTGGGTATGCAAATGTGCCATTTGCTTTCAGGCTAATGCTTTTCAATGCATATTAATGTTTGAGGTAAGGGTGAGTTTGATTATAAAGAAGAGTGGAGTATGCAAGTTCTTTGATTTGAAAATTGAATGAAGGTGGATTTGATTGTGCAGGTTTGATTATGCAGAGGTTTGGATTGGATGATACAGCTAAAGGATTTGAGAAAATACAGAAATGAGATATGCAGGTTTGCATTGGACTTTCATATGCATTTGTGAATGCAAATTTTGATTGTGCAGATTAGAACATTGTTTGGATATGCAGATTGATCTTTTTAACATGCAGGTGTGGGATTTCTTTGGTACAGGATAATGTAAATGCAATATGGAAATAAGGATGCAAGTTTAGACTAAATGTATTTCAGATTTTATGAAATTAAAAGAAAAAGAAAACTAAGATTTAACACATGTCCATTTCATAACACTTGTCAAAAGAATACATATAAATCAAACACTTGTTTTCTTAAAGATAATTAGTTTTTTTATTACAAATAAATGTTATATTAGCTTAACTTAAGTTGTTAATTTATATGTATAAATTTATAAATGAAAATAAAAACAAATCATGTTTACAAATGAAACTTATACAAATTATAGATTAAATCAATTAAACAATTTAGATTTTATTTTATTTTTGAATTTAAATTCAAACTAGATTCAAAAATCAAACAATTTTCAAATTAAGTTATAAATAGAAATTCAATTTGAACTAAAATTTACAAATGTTATTTAAAACTTATTAAAAAGTCATTATATTATCAATATTGCTTTTATAATCTTATTTTAAAAGAAATTACATTTTTATCAAATAAATATCCATTTTATTAAGTCATAAAAATCAATTTGTTAAATTTATCCTAAATTTAAAACAATATCAATCTATTTAAAATATAAACCATATATTCATATTGTAAATAGAAATCAATTTATTATTTTTAAAAAGATAAAATAACCAATTTAAATATTTATTGAAGAGGATTATTAAATTTATCTGAATAATTATTTACAGAACATCAATATCAATTTAATTTTAACACAGATTATTAAATTGATATTGTCAAAAATTCCGGGACGTTACAACATTTTTGTTTTTTTTTAAACCGTTGCAAACATGGCATGAGTCCATGTTTGAGACAGTATAATGTTTTCATTTCTTATCGAAATTCATCGACTCTTTTTTTTAACTGAAAGATGAAATTTTCTAGTATATGGATACCAATTTTCGGCTTAATATAAAGTAGTTTAGTTCTCTGTTTCAAGCTTATAATTTGAACCCAAAATGGTATTCAGGCCTGGGTACTTTTGTTTTTGAACTGTTGCAAACATGACCTGAGTCCATGTTTGAGACAGCGTAACTTTTTCATTTCCAGTCGAAATTCATCGATTCTTTTTTTGTTTGAAAGGTGGTTTTCTACTATACGCACATTAATTTTTAATTCAATGAAAGTTCGTTTGTCCACCTATTTCATCTCCAAAAGTGGAACCTAGAGAAGATTCCAGACCTGGGTATTGTTTTGCCTATGCGTTTTTATGTTCTTTTCCGTCTGACTTTTGACTTTTACCTCGTTTTTTATGAAATTTCTGAAATGTTTTAAGGCCATTATATCAATCAATAGACAAGTCAACTTTCGAAGATTTTGAAATTCAAATTTTGGATTAAATTTAAATTTAATTTGGATTGAATTCGAATATCGGTATGACTGATTTCTTGGGTTTTTATTCGTTTTCGAGCACAGATTTTTTTCTAAACCTTTTTGAAACAATTTTTAAAATAAATGGCATTTTAAATTATTGTTGTATGACATTTTTAAAGTATTTTCAAATATAGATTCTATTTATTCTCGATAATAAGGGAATTTTCAAATATGGCTTTCAAAATTGATTTCGAAAAATGGTTTTAAAACCTTGATTTCTCAAGTAAATTATTTTATACATAAAATAAATGTTTTTGCACTATTCGAGCGATTGAAAAGAAGAATTAAACGATTTGGTAAAACACGTGGTATGAGATACGTGCGTTTAGCTTATCGGTTAATTCCCGACTTGTCCGTTGATCGTTTTGACCTTCGGGTCGGGTTTACCGATGAGATAAGGTAAACTTCATACGGTTTTGATTATGAAATTTACTAGCGGTTAGTAAACTATTTAGTGCAAACATGTGGTATGGGACACACGTTAACACTGTTCGGGTTCTTATTCGAAAGTTTGTATCATATTTGTCTAAGAGACATATTTTCCAGTGCTGGACCTTCGGTTCATGTAACGACCCATAAATTTTCAATAATTAAATTTGTTTGGTTTATAAGTTTTGGTAATTTAATATGGAAAGAAATGAAAACTTTGTAATTTGATAATGAAATGAATGCTAGTTAAGTAATTGTAATAGTTGGTTGAAGTATAATAAACTTAAGTGTAACATTGGCATGTAAACAATTATTATAAGTTACATGTTTGATTAGTTGATTGAATTGAAATTGGAAATAAATTTTAATAAATATAAATAAATGTTACATTTATAGGAAGTGTAATACAATGTGTAGGAATTGTTAAATTAGAGTATATTAAGGTAATGAAAGGTAAAACAAGTGTTAAGTGTGTTATAGAGTAATAATGGACTTAGTATAAAGATGGAATTAAATACTAGGTTAATTGAAATTAGGATGAAATGGAAATTTTTTAATGTACTAGAATATAAACCAATATTAATATTACCTTTAAGTTGATAATTGATTTCATAACAAGATTTAAATCAAATAATTGGATTTATTGGGAATTTAAATTTATAATTACTAGATTAATTAAAATTGAAAATTTAATACTGTAAATGGTAAAATATACAATGATAAATTGACACAGAAATTTGTTTAAAGGATTATAAATTACCAAGTAATCCAAATTTATAAAATTTGTAAATTATTAAATTTGAATTGGAAATGTTATTTAATCAATTTAATATTAAATTTTTAATTAACTAAAATATAGCCATTTTGGCCACTGACTCAGACTTTGACGAATCCAGTTTCATCGAATCCTTAAACAGTGAATTATTTTAGGATTTCAAGTTTCGTAATGATTGGACTTGTCATTTGATCGTACGGGCTTGAAACGCCTATAAATCAATTTAATTGATATCAATTAGAATCAATTTGAAATAACTTGGTTCTAGTGTAACTTCTTCATACGATGGAATTTGGACTTGAAAACTGTTCCGTTGAGTTTAAAATATCAAAAAAATAATATATTTTGATATATGGAATGGTCCATTTTCGTTTCGAAGGCAGAAAGGGCTTTTGGGCCGATATCGTTCAATCAAATCTGATCCGTTCTTTCTATTTTCAACCCTACCTATATATATCCAGTTATAAACCCTAGCAGCCTTTCTATTTCTCATTTCTGTATGTACAGAAAATTCTGTTGCTCCTCTTTCTCAATGGCAGGCAAACCCTCAATTCCCAGCTGCAAAATTCAAAATTAAATTCAAACCAAAAATTCAAACTCCTCAAACTATATCGAATTATATATCGATTTGAAGCTCTCGACAAGCGCATCTCAGATCTATAATTCGTTTTCCAATTCGAACCTCTATCTGCCCAGAATTTGATGAACTACTCCTGCCCGTACATTGATTGTCGACGAACTTCGACGGATCGACGATTTGCCGGTACCGTATTGTGGAGAAGGGCGAGGGGATCACATCCATGTGGGTTTTGTGACGAGTTGACGATTAGATCGAGGCGAATATTTCACCTAGGGTTTCAAAGCTTGTGGAAGCCGAAGTCATTGGGATCGAACGTGGACGATCAGACCGGGATCGTGGCATGCGGGTTGACGAGGCGAATTGAACGGCGGTGAAGCTGAAGCCTGGAGCGGCGTATCAAAGTTCCGGTGGTCGGTCAACGATCGACTTAGGTTCGAACACAGTCTAGATGTTCTTTGCGTCACGATCGAGGAGGAATGATGTGCTGCACATGTAAGCTGAATTTCTTTTTTTATTTAATTTAATTTTTGACTCCAAGTGTTTTAATACGCATAGATTTTACATACGATGCCCGATTTACGCGCAGTTTCTTTTTGTAGGATCGTATTGAAATTTTGGACATTATGGCGCTAGCTTGGACAAATTCTGAGGCCGTTTGAATTTTGGACTTAAATTGAATTTAAATTCAAAAGGCGAGTATTTTAACCCACTCACAACTTCTAAAACAATTTATGTTTGTTAAACTAATTTATGATATGATTACAAATTTATTTACGAGTGTTTGGCATATGTTGAATCATCATCTCAGTTTATTTGAATTTATTTGGATAAAAGAGTTATTTACTTTATTATTTAATATAAACTACAAATAAACACATGTTATCTATTATCTGTTCTACGTTGATGTTATTGATTTAATTGGATGATGATTGTGATAAATGTTTGATGATTGATATTGGATGAATGGATGTTATATTTTATATTGTTATAAACTGCAAGTTTGTTATGGATTTTTACTTCATTCGGGATTGCGGTTTGAAATGATACATAACTGTATTTTTATTTTAAATCGCGGATTGAAATGATAAATATCTGTATCACTTGACCATAGGATAGAAAATTATATATAGACATCGTGGTATACATATATATATAAATATTTTGAAATTATTTCTATGGTTTGTAAAGGAATATATGGTTTTAGATAAATACTGATTTTAGATATTATATAAATGTTGTCCTTGATTTTAAGCTATGAATAATTTGTTTTAATATAGAATAAGCTTAATAATAAGTTTGATTTTTATTAAAGATAATATGGTTAAGTATTTAAATTTTATTTCAATATAGAGTTTTTAATGATTTAAAACAAATAAGGTTGGAAGATAAATTTGAGATTTACTTGAAACTGAATTTATTTAAGAATTAAACTCAAATAAGCTTGATGTGAAATTTATTAAATTTGAAATTTTAGAAGGTTTGATTTTTATAACTTGATTTTTGATTTAAGGTGAATTAAATGAACATTTCAAGTATAAATAAATTGAAGGAAATATTTAGTATTTGTAATTTGAATTTTATTTAAATGATAATGGATTTATTATGTAAAATATTTCAAAATTAAATAATAGAAAATTGAATTGTTGAATTGTAATTACCAAACTTAGTATTGAAATTGTTGAATACTTAAAGTTGAAATACATTGAATTTGAAATGGTTTATTCTGTGGATCAAATCTGTTTTGAAATAGATATAATTTGGAATAGTTTATTTGGAAACTGAATTGTATTGAAATTTATGATTTGGGATTTGGTTAAATATAAAATTTTGGAATTCCAGTTGTTTTGGAATTGATTTGTGAAATTGAAGAAGTTATTCATTATATAAAGTATTTTAATATTTAAACCATTTATGTGATGGAAGTTATGTTTCAAAGTTATGAATTTCAAAGTATTATGATTTGAAAGTGTTGTAATTTCAATTGTTTGGTTTCAAAATGTGTAACTTTGAAGTGCTATGATTTTGGAAAAGGATATATTTGAAATTAAAAAGGATATTATATTGATTTGGTTTTTATTAAAAATGATATCATATTGGTTTGGTTTTGAAATGGAAGTGATATCGTATTTATATGGTTTTGAAATGGATATTGTATTCTGGTTTTGAAGTATAAATTATTTTGAAATGACGGCGGTGTTATAATAACGTTTGGTTGTTAAGGAGAACTGGATCGGAAGTTGTTATACTCTCCGAACAACACCGAAAACCACTTTAACAACCGTGTACGTGGTGGAGATTCCAGAATGAAGTAGGATGGTGGCGGCGTTCCTTTGAGGTAAATACGTGGAACCGACTCCTGGGAGGTGGCTAAAACAGGAGCTATTCCGGGCCAGTGAGGTAGCTCCTCTTATCGGACACACACCTTCGATACCATTCTATTACTTTGTGATTGATTGGGGCCCTTTGATTTTGGGGGTATAGCTCAAGGTGGGCGGTAGCTACGCGTCACCACCAATTCGAATAGTAATTGGTATATCTAGTCTAGCGTTGCCTAGTTGTGCCATGTCACCTACCCTAGCGAGCCTTGTACAAGTTTGATTTGTGTCGTACCTATCGAGTATCTTCTCATAGCCTTTCGATCAGGAGGGACGCAGGTGCTGCATAGACTATTGGCACTATTACGTGTTAAGGTGGAAAATATAAAGCCTTAACGCTATTTTAAAGTACGTTTATTTTACTATAGACAATATTATAATAACGTATATTAATACATAGTAAATAGTTTAACGGATCCTTAGGAGATGTAAATCCCGAACATCTCTTAAGTTACTGCACTCACGTTTGACACTGAATAGGAGATGTCAAATCCCGTAAACATCTCTGATGCCTTTCCACTCATATTATTTACCGTTGATTTAATTTACATAAGATATTTTAGTTCTGACTCGAATGTTTTGTCTTTTCAATTCGCTAGGGTTAGTCTGAGCATTTCAGGGTTTGAATACCTTATTTCTGAAGGACGAAGACGAAGATTGTATTATTACAATTATTTACTATATCATTGCACTACATTCATACAGTTCCACTGCATTGTTATTTATTATTCTCTGGCATGTGTAACTATGATCTGTGTTGAATAAGTAAAATCAACTGTTTTGTAAAACAGCTTCACGAACTGTTTATTTGATTATTATATTTTGTCGTTCCGCTGCAAGATTCTGTTTTGTTTTTTCTTTCTCTGCCTTTTCTTATTCACCCCAATAACAATCCGCCCTTCTCTATGGTTTGAGTCTGACGTATGTGGTTTATCATCGATTTAAAGCGTACAAAAGGCGGGCTGTTACATTTGGTATCAGAGCTTTGATTTTACGATAAACCTTAGCTTTGTGGGGTCCGACTCTGTATTAATAGGGTAGTCATACCCTATGATGAGTCGCTGAGCGTATATATATGAGAGAGCGTACTTGTTAGTGTTATAAAAGGTTTGATATTGTGTTAATTTGTTCCATTTTGTATTTGTAAATTTTGGTTGGTGCATAGGACGCTATGTCATCAATAGGGATTTCTAAACACTTAATAGGACAGACCGACATAATATTTCTTTTGAATATAGGTGAATGAAATAATCTTACCTATTATATTTTCTATATATAAAATAAATTTTTATAAATGTTATATTTGGTTGTAATATATTGGTGGTTAGGTAGTGAAATTTATAAATATTGATTGGAAAAAAAAAATTGAAGAAAAGATAATAAAGTAAAATTGGAAATTTTAGAACTTAAGTTCTGCGGTTTTGAAACTTTCTTTCGAATAATTTTGGGACATAATAATAATATTATTAGAAGTATTTTCCGATATAAATATTTCAGTATAATTTGAAGGAATTGTTTTAAAGAAACTTTGAAAAGAAATAAGTTCTGTACTCCCCTCTCTGTCACTGTGAAATAATTTCGGTGATGAGCGCATGCATCATCGACATTCATTTTCGAGTTTCAAAGTGGGAAGGCCACTGTAGTAGTTTTACTGCAGATTTGTTTTGATAAACAAATATAAATTTCAAATTATTTTAAATGTAATTTGATATATAAGTTGTAAGTATATATGTTTATCTATTATTTTAAAATGATTTGAAGTTTAACCCGTATTTAGTTCTTAAGCTTCCATTAATTAATAATTTTAATTATTGTAGTGAAATGGAATGTAACTAATTATTAATTGAAACCTCTTATTAAAATAAGAGATTAAATGCTAGCTTATAAATGAAATAGCAAGAAAGTTGAAATTGTAACCTATAAAACAAAGGATATGATTATTAAACATTAAATTAGTTAAAAGAAATGAGAAATACTTGTATAACTTTTAATTACATTCTTAACGGCACATATATAACTTAATTAAAGGTTGAAATGTTTAATAAGAAAATGTAATAGGATATTATATAAGTAAAACTTGAAATAATGAAAGTATTTAATGAAACTCCTTAATAAATAAGTAATGATGTTCTAGAGTTACAAAATTAAGTTACAATTAAAATGTCACTATAATAAAATATGATGGAAGGTGAGTGTTGTAAGTAGACGATTTTAAACTTAAGTAAATGAAATTGATATGCCAAGTAACTGAATTGAACATGAATACTATGGATATATGAAATTGAGAAATGAATGAATGTAATGCAATGAAAAGAAAATTTATATGATATGAATAAATAAAAATGAATTTATGTAAGTATAAGTGCAAATAAGTGAAATAAACACTGAATCAATGGATGGAAATGAAAATTTTCAAGAAATAAATGTAAATTAAAAAGATAAATAATTATATGAAAGAAAAAATATCAAACAACAGTTATGAAATGAAATTAATAACAATGAATTTGATCTATTGTTTGAAATTGTTGTTTGTCTGGTGTATGGTTGTTTGGGCAAGGATACTTTTAAATTGTTTGGATGTATGAATAATCTATTTAGTTCATCTAAGACTGTTGAGTAAATGGTGCGCTTATTTTTCATTCTATACAATTTAAAGTTTTTGAACCCGAACAACTATTGGTTTTGTTTGATATGAATGGATAATTGGTTTATGTTGATTTATGTGATGGTTATATGTTTTGTTGCAAGTGATCGTTATTTATGTTGATTTGTTTGTTAGTGGTTGAAACAGCTATAAATATTTCATTTTATATAATTAGTAACCTCCTTTTGGATTATATAAGTGAAATACGAGTTATGTAAGCAATTGCTACTGCTTTTGGTTCCATAAAATAAGCGTTTATTGCCCGACAAATAGGTACATCTTTGGATTGCGATTTTATAGCGTTGTTATATTATTTTTCCCGTTGTTGCCATATATTTTGTTGAGATATTGTGATATATATTGTTATATTTGATATTATATTTTCTCCCGTGCCTCTCCGTACAAAGGAGACTCTGCCGAAATTTTTCATAAATTTTGGACTTAGAAAATTTTGAAAAATGTTCTCCAAACCTTATTAATTGAGTATAAAAAGATTTAATAGTTATAAATTAGTACCTTTTTGTGAGGACCTAGAAATTTTATCATTTGAAACTTGAATTTCAAATATTAGAATGAATTTGGCAATTAAATTATTGAATTTAATTTATTGAAGATGGATAAAATTTTGAATCTTTAGTTATAAGCTGACAAAAAATATTTCAAAGGCTTTGGAAATTCATGTTAACAATATTGAAGATAATGGAAGCTTCAGAATTGGATTTGGAATTGTTTTATTCAATTTTGAATTTATACCATTTATATCGATATTTAAAAAATAGCCTACCGAGGCACAGACTCGGAATTCGATGAAACCAGTTCCGTTGGATCCATAATATTGTATTGTTATTGGATTTCAATTTTCGTATCATACGGAGTAGTCGTGTGAACGTAGGGTTGATAAACGCACTAAATTTAAATCGAAAATTCGATATTATAACTGGTCCAAAAAGCTATCTTCTCCATACGATCAAATTTGGACTCAGAACCTTTTCCATTGCGTTCGGAATAGGCGTATAACATTACAAATGCCTGGCAACATGTCTAGGTAGGAGGTCGAAATTTTGAGTTGCGTAATTCGAAGAAATTTAAATTTGAAATTAGAAATAATATATATATTTTTTCCTTCGATATACTATTAAACTCATTCAACACCGGTTAACCCCTTGCACACGTGTTCAATTTTTTATATTAAGAATTTACACGTGTTTAATTAATTAAAGGAAAATTTTGATTATCACAAAATCAAGCTCGTTCAAAGGAAAAAAAACAACGCAATTCAAAATCATCTCGTACTCCCTCTCCGTCTCGAACTAAATTAATGCCCGCATCCCCCTTTTCATTTTCAATCTCGAAAAAAATCGAACAGAATGCCCAAAGTAAATTCGTATGAAATCGAAATTCATTTCCAATTTGAATTCGAAATCCTCTATCAGACTAAAATCGAAGTAGACTAGAACTTGAGATCCAAGGGCATGGTGATCGGAGATTGGACGTGATGGTGGCTCGGAAATTGCCATCAAGGGCGGCAAGTCGCAACAATGCTTGTGTCAGTGAAGGCGAGTGCGAGGCAGTAGAGGTTTGCGATCGATCTAGGGTTTGTGTTTGAGGCGTGGCATTGTGGAAATCGTGGCGTGCGAAATCAAATCGCACTTGTGCGAGCATCGGAGGTGGCACGGTGGCGCAAGATTTCTGGTTGAAGTCGAGGTCGCAAATTGATTCGTGATGGTTAGGGTATCGGTAGCGAAATCGCGACGGTAAGAGGTAAGAAAAGCAGCAGCGATGTTCGAGGTCAACGTCGGCGAGGACCGAGACGGCTATTCGAGTTGAGGGTTTTGGGAATCTCGTGCTCAACCTGGGCAGTAAGGTACTAACTATTTAATTTGAATGTTTTAATTTAATGATAGGTAAAACTTTAATCTAACTTATTTTCTATTAATTAGATTATCAAAATTACAGTGAAAAAAAGCCTTTTTTTATTGTATTAATGATAGCTTAAGGAATTTTTACTAATCTGGAAGCTTACTTTTTAATTTAAAATATCAGGAATAGTAATAATATATATACAAGGTTTGGAAAATATAGGACTTTAAAATATCGAGTTGTTTATATAAAATCAGATTTTTAATCTATACAGACTATTTTTATAAATATATAGTTTAAAAAGAAAAAACTATTCATTTAATCTGTCGTCATAAATTTAACAGTAAAGTAAAAAAAAATTGGAACTTTGTTAACCCAATAGATTTAAATTTAAAATGAATATTAATGGTTTTTGATTTTTCGATTATTTCGAATATTAATAAATTGTATAAATATTTATATAAGGTCTAGAATGGAGAAACGAGCCGGAATGGAAATGAGTTGGAATGGATTGCAAATAAAAGCAAAGATCTTCTCACTCAATAAAAAAATTCTGACTTTATTTTAAATAGTTAGATTTAAAATTGTTGATTGTGTGCTTGGATGATAATTTATTATCAATTGTATTGGTTTAAACCCTATGCACCGCATAATAGCAGATGATACTATATTGAACCCATATACTGCGATATTCCACCTCGAAGTGGAATTGGTATTATATATGTATTTGGAGTGATTGACTTCCCGCATTATATAGCAGATGAGAACCTATGCGCCGCATAATAGCGGATGTTATTATATAAAATCACGTATACCACGATATTCCACCTCGAAGTGGAATTGGTTTTAATTGTTGCGCTAACGTCTGTGGATAAATGGAAACAGGTTGGAGGGATCCAACTGGATTTCTCAAAACATTTGAATTTGTTTGAATGTTGTGTGTTGATTATTTATAATCTGTGTGTGATTACTTGAAAATGAAACAATTGAAGGCTATAATTTAGCTGAATATATTTTTGGCGTCATAGGATACCAGAAATAAATAAAATTGGATTTTTGAAACTTAAATAGAAAATTTATAGTAAATTAATGTTAGAAAATTGAATAAATTTAAAAGAGGGAATTTGTTTCAAAAGATAATAAATTTGGTGTTTGAAATAAATTTGAGAATCAATTTGAAATTTGATTTGGTATTTGAAATAAATTTGGAAATCAATTTGAAAATTGATTTGGCGTTGAAAGTGAATATTTGGTAATCGATTTGAAAATCGTATATCTATGGATAATTGGAAATTTAAATTCACCATGGGAATTTTATAAAAAAGGGAAATTTGTTTTAAAATAAATTTTGTGTTATTTTTTTAAAGCATGGAAAGAATTTTACAGATTTGAAACGTAAATTTAAAATAAATCCAGAAGGATTTATCAATTGATTTAAAATGATTCATTTTGAAAAGGAAGGTGTATTCTCCCTGAAAAGCCGAGTATGTTTTTAAAATTGCTTTTGAAATATAATGTAACAACCCGCATATTTATCGAGTTTACATTTAAATATTTTTATTTAAATGTTAAATCGTTAATCGGATTTTGGTCCGAAAAACTACTTTTTGCAAACGGTCAAATTAGGACTCGAGACCACTTCCATTGAGTTCGAAATGCCGTTTACAACTTTTTAAGTATAAACATCGATAGGTTTGGAGTTAGTGAAATTTCACTAACTTTTCCCGCTTTGGACTTTGGGTTAGTTTAGCCTATTAAGCCCAAGTTCCAACCCTCTTCTCCTCACTCTTCATAAAATTTCCTAACTAACTCAAGCTTTAGCATTAATGGTGAAGAGAATGGGAAATTAAAACTCCAAGCTCAAATTCAATTGCAACTCCATCATTCAACTCCTAATTCAAGTAGAAAATATTGGATTCAAGCTTTGGATTGCTTCTCCTTGCTTTCAAGCTTCATCTTCATAAATTTTAGTGCAAAGGTGAGATTTTTATCTCACAATTCTAGCCTATAACTATATTGGACTGTTGGGAATGATCCCCCATCACTTTAGCATGTGCATTTGCATTTGGTTTGGATTGGATTGGCGAAAAACTCCAATTTTTAGCGTTTTTGACAAAAAACTGCAGTTAGGTCGCACTGCCTCGGATTTAGGTCGTTCTGGCCTTAAGTCGTTTCTGGCCATCGCTAAGTCGTCCACGAGTTAAGCCTAAGTCGTAAGTCGCGCGCGTTGAAAAGTCACCGCCTTTGTATTTCTGTTCGCCTGTGTTGAGTCGTTCACGAGTTAGAGTGCTAAGTCGGCTGCGAGTTAAGAGTTAAGTCGTTCGTGTGTTATCTCGTAAGTCGTCTACGACCTAAGCTCCAGTAAGTCGTTCGTGTGTTATCTCGTAAGTCGTCTCCGACCTAAGCTCCAGTAAGTCGTTCGTGTGTTATCTCGTAAGTCGTCTCCGACCTAAGCTCCAGTAAGTCGTTCGCGTGTTATCTCGTAAGTCGTCTCCGACCTATGCTCCACTAGGTCGTAGGTCGTATCCGACCTAAGCCTCTCTAAGTCGCGAATTGTTAAGTCGGCTGTCCTTAAGTCGTTCGACCCCACTAAGTCGTAGGTCGCCTCCGATCTTACCCTTAGGTCGTATGACCTGTTTGTTAAGTCGGCTGTCCTTAAGTCGTTCGACCCCACTAAGTCGTAGGTCGCCTCCGACCTTACCCTTAGGTCGTATGACCTGTCATCCACTAGGTCGCGCCACTTAGGTCGTATCCCTTAGGCCGCGAACTCTTTAGGTCGTTAGACCTCATTTTGCTTTAGGTCGTAAGCCGCTTGTCTTCACTTAGGTCGTACCGTGACGGGGCGCTGCCCCGCACCCCGCCGGGGGCGCTGCCCCCTGGACCCCCGTATAACTCTGCGTATAACTCTGCGTAGGCGATCCTATCTGAAGAACATTCAACCGAACTTCCTGAGCTGATTTCCTTGGATTTTATTCGCATCTCCGTATGCGATCTTTGTGACTGATTGTTTCTACACTTACTTATGTGTTTTGTCACTTTATAATATAAAGGTTTCAATACTAGTAGTAAATATCAAAACTGTTTTAACAAACAATTTCAACTCTATTTTTAATAACAAAGCTCTTTTCTTAAACCTTTTTCCAATCTATTAGTATATACAAGCCTTTACCTCACTCGGATGAGAAATCTAATTAAACGACTTAGTAAAACAAGTGGTATGAAACGCTTGCGTTCACTTCGTCGGTTAATTCTTGGACTTGTTCGATTGAACCTCTTATGACAATTTTATTAGTGAAGATTTACAGTTTGTTCGTAAATATTGAAGTTAAGCAAGTGGTTATGGGACATGAAGCTAAACTTCTATATTTACTAGCTTAGTGTAATTGACACTTCTCGTTGATCTTGATGATCGCTCTATGAATTAGACTAGCAATTGCGCGATGTCTCTTTCATTGCAAGGTTAGACTAGACACCACTTGTGTGATTCCATTCACACATACCTTTCTGCTTTTTGGTTAGTCTTGACCTCATTCTGTGTGATTCCACTCACACATGTGGGGTAGCTCCCCATGGTCTTCGGACCGTCATGTGATAGGCCTCTTTCCCTTTTTATGATTTCTGGATTTCTCGTGTTGATTTCTGGAATTTGTGTCATTGACTTGTTATGAGTACAAGTTTAGGGTATGATGCCCCCTTCGAATCTTTGAGAAGATTCTTGTGATATTGATTATCTCTTATTGATTGATCTTCTGTTGATCATTATTTACATACTTATAGCGGTATGTCGTTATGGATGTTTATGTTTATGCCATATCTTTTATGTTATATCATGTCATCTGATATTTATAGCTAGACTGATCCGTTTATTATTTTCTTAAATAATACTCGGATCAGACCGAGATGTTACAGGTGCTTCTGCTTGACTTCCTCCCAGGGATTCATCACTCTGACTTTTGGCTAACTGTTTAGATTAGCAGTTTTTGCTGTATACACTTGAGATATAGACTCATAGTTGTATTCTTTTGTATAGCACGTGTTGCTATTCTTTTGTATTATCGTGGATCTTATTGACCACTACTCTGATGTACACTTTCATGTGTTAGTTATATATTCATATCTTCTTCCGCCTTTGTGATATGGATATCTGTGACTGATTTGTGATATGATTATTTCTATGTTTGTTTCCGAAGATTATTTATAGCCACCGTGTGATAAGCTATTACATGGATGGTCGCTCCTCAACAGCCTTATTCTCCGTGCTAGTTGACAGCACTTCTCCGGAGTGTTCTTGGCTAGCGTGGGTATAGAGGTGGGGCGTCACATATAAATTACAAATTCTAGAGTTGGTTTTAAAAGAATATTTTGGAGAAATTAGTTTCTTAAGTTATTTTGTAAATCTTTAAGGTAAAGATTTATTTATTTAATTAATTATGGAAGGGATTATTTTAAAGATTAAAATTGATATTTGATTTAGAAAGTGGATATTTAAGTAGTTATACCCTATCCACTAATTTTATTTAAAAAAATTAATTTGAATTTGAAGTTTTATACGAGATATTGGTATAAAGTTTTCATAGCTAATATTTAAATAAGTACTTTAAAATATTTGAACTCAGCAAATTTTCCGTGGAATTAAATAAATATTTGTAAATTTATTCCACGTGAGGAAAGTGGCTCGAAATTTGTTTCAAAGGTTTGAAAAGTGAAAATTGATTTGAAATTTGTTTTCAAAGGTTTGAAAGGTGAAAAGTGATTCGAATTTTTTTTCAAATGGTTGAAGTGTTAAAATTATATCTCGTGAAGATATTTTGAAAAAAATAATTAGGGAAAAAATTTATTTAAAACTTGGTGATTGTTGATTGGTAGTTAAATAACCGACTATCGATGTTGACCTTTAAACGATATTTGAATTTCGATGCGACCGGAGGTCGGATTCCGAATGGTTATCCGAAATCTACATCGAACCTTTGTGATTGTGATGGATCTTTTATTTAAAAGATCAAAGTGGAAATTTGTTGTGATTTGTTTGAAATCTGATTGAACTCTTATTTTTAAAAATAAGCGCTCATTATTCGAATTAGCCGGGAGAGGACTTTGTGCCATAAAACCCATTTCGAATAATGATACGACGAAATGGGATTGCATTTGAAGACGGTGTTAAAGACGGGGTATTTTCGAAAATGAAAGGATTACCTGTCGAATGTCCCTGCACCGGGTTACTCCTGTATAAATATTTTATCACCCTTTGTGATGGGGATTTCGGACGTGATTAGTGAATATCCGGATTTGCAAGGGCTTCTTTTGAAGTGCCTTCGGTTCTGTTCGATCCCGGTACGGACTTGTACGGATGTGTGTCTGAGATTACACTTTGAGATGTAAAGCTGGTTTCTATCGAATACATTTCTGTTGGAGGCGGAGAATTTATTCCCTTAGCTTAACACCTTTCTCTAAGACGTACGAGCTCAGAGGATATGCAGTTGATGGTTACTAGTGATGTATTCCCAAATTTGTCAATGTGGCATACGAATTGCTGCTGATCATTTGTTGATCGAAGCATGACTTTGTGAAAAGTGTAGCTTTGTGGACGAGACTTCGTCAGACCTCACACCCCGAAAATGTTCAAAACAGGAAGAATGCGGCGAGGTTATAAGGGTCGCGCCCTTTAGGGTATTTCATTTCCTTCTGGAAAAGGATGGTATCAACGTATGGAGCCCAGATATTTAACCTATGTGGTTGCTGCAAATTTATTATACTTTATGGTTGAGGATCCTCGGATAAAGGTCGCAAACGACCGTGGGATGGCATACTCGTGTAGTAGTTACCTAGTTACAGAGGTAACCCGTCCTTGTGTTGGCAGAGAGCTGGTTAAGTTCTTGGGACGTTCCACCAAAGGCATACCTATGTTGCAGTAGGAAGTTCCTTAGCCTGACCATTTGTTGGAAATCCAAAGAAACAATACGTGTCCTGTACAGTTTTAGTTGTATAACCTGCCATGGAATGTTGTGGTAACCTGCTATTGAACATGGTAGCTATAGTTGGCATAAGTGCGAAATGCCTATGTTGGCTAAGATTAATATTATACTTTCGAAATGTTTTCCACACTATGCACTAATAATAATAATATCAAAGGATTTTGCGTATCAAGCATGTTTGACTATCATAAGGAGAAATCTCCTCCAATTATGCGTTTGCATTGTGTGTGCGGCGGGAGGCCTTATGGTAGTTTCAATTTCCAAAAAGCGTAGCGGATTTCTTTTCTTTTCTTTGTGAAAATAACTATTTTTAAGGTCTCACACCAGTCCCATGACTGACCTGGAGTTTATTGTTCTCCTTCTAAACTCTCGGTGGCCATAATTTTCCACACGGGCAACCTAGAGCTAGGTTATCATTATTCTGGAGAGAAGTCAGAAAAGATATGCTATGGAAATCTGGAGTTAAAGCTGGATGGCAAGACGTATCACTTATACTATGTAGTGTCCGCTGCGTTGGGATTACTACAGGTTCAGTTTTAATATGGATTAGTTGTTGTAAATGCCTAATGTTGAATGGTGTTGTTGTAAACTCTGATAATGTGATGTATGCAAAATTGATATAGTTCTTTGTTTTAAAGATTATTCATTTATCTATTATATTTATTCCACTACGAAATGTGAGATTCTGTTATTTTTTTATGTTTCTTCTTCTGTCTTCTTCTTCTTTAACCCTAACGGTTCGGTTTTCCGACATTCGACTGAGGGGCATTGGATATAGTTGACGTATCAATGTCGCCTTTATGGAGTCGAAAAATCGGGTCGTTACACTTTTATTCAAATTAATTATTTTGTAAATTTATTCGTTTATAAAGTTAATATTTTTGAATAACTGAATTCTTTTTCCCCTTCGTTTTCCTTTTCGAGGACGAAAAGTTTTGAGTGGGGGATAGTGTAACGATCCGCAAATTTTCAATAATTAAATTTCTTTAATTTATAAGTTTTGATAATTTAATATGGAAAGAAATGAAAATTTTGTAATTTGATAATGAAATGAATGCTAGATAAGTAGTTATAATAGTTGGTTGAAGTATAATAAACTTAAGTGTAACATTGGCTTGTAAACAATTATTATAAGTTACCTATTTGATTAGTTGATTGAATTAAAATTGGAAATAAACTTTAATAAATATAAATAAATGTTACATTTATGGGAATTGCAATACAATGTTTAGGAGTTGTTAAATTAGAGTATATTAGGGTAATGAAAGGTAAAACAAGTGTTAACTATGTTAGAGGGTAATAATGGACCTAGTGTAAAGAAGGAATTAAATGCTAGGTTAATTGAAATTAAGACGAAATGGAAAATTTTAATATATTAGGATGTAAACCAATATTAATATTACCTTTAAGGTGGTAAGTTGATAACTGATTGCATAACAAGATTTAAATCAAGTAAATGGATTTATTGGGAATTTAAATTTACAATTACTGGATTAATTGAAATTGAAAATTTAATACTGTAAATGGTAAAATGTACAACGATAAATTGATATAGAAATTTGTTTAAAGCATTATAAATTACAAAGCAATCCAAATTTATAAAATTTATAAATAATTAAATTGGAATTGGAAATGTGATTTAATTAATTTAATATTAAAAATTTTAATTAACTGAAATATAGCCATTTTGGCCACTGACTCGGATTTCGACGAAACAAGTTTCGTCGGATCCGTAATAGTGAATTATTATAGGATTTCAAGTTTCGTAACGATTGGACTTGTCGTTTGATCGTACGGGCTCGAAACGCCTAGAAATCAATTTAACTGAAATCAATTTGAAATAACTTGATTCTACAATAACTTCTTCATACGATGGAATTTGGACTTGAAACCTGTTCCATTGCGTTTGAAATATCTAAAAACATCTATTTTGATATATGGGATGACCCTTTTTTGTTTCGCAGGCAGAACGGGGTTTGGGCCGATATCGTTCAACCAAATCTGATCCGTTCTTTCTATTTTTAACCCTACCTATATATCCAGTTATAAACCCTAGTAGCTGTCTATTTCTCATTTCTGTACGTATAGAAATTTCTGTTGCTCCTCTTTTTCAATGGCAGACAAACCCTCAATTCCCAATTTCAAATTTCAAAATCAAATTCAAATCAAAAATTCAAACTTCTCAAACTATATCGAATTATATATCGATTTGAAGCTCTCGACCAGTGCATCTCAGATCTGTAATTCATTTTCCAATTTGAACCTCTATCTGTCCAGAATTTGAGGAACTACTCCTGGCCATTCGTTGATCGTCGACGAACATCGACGGATCGATGATTTGACGGTACCATATTGTGGAGAGGGCCGAGGGGATCACATCCATGTGGGTTTTGTGAGGAGTTGACGGTTAGATCGAGGCGAATAATTCACCTATGGTTTCAAAGCTTGTGACGGTCGGTGTATTTGGGATCGAACGTGGATGATCGGACTGGGATCGTGGCATGCGGCTTGAAGAGGCGAAGTGAACGGCGGTGATGCCGAAGCTTGGAGCGGCGTATCGAAGTTGCGATGGTCGGTCAATGATCGGCTTGGGTTCGAACGTGGTCTGGATGTTCTGTGCGTCGCGATCAAGGAGGAATGATGTGTTGCACGTGTAAGCTAAATTTCTTTTTTTAATTATTTAATTTAATTTTTGATTCCAAGTGTTTTAATACGCATAACTTTTTACATACGATGCCCGATTTACGCGCGGTTTCTTTTGTTAGGATCATATTGAAATTCCGGACATCATTGCGTCACTTTAGACAAATTCCGAGCTATTTGAATTTTGGGTCTAAATGGAATTTAAATTCAAAAGGTGAGTGTTTTAACTCATTCACAACTTCTACAATTTCTTGTGTTTGTTAAATTGATTTATGATATGATTAGTAATTTATTTATGATTGTTTGGCATATGATGAATCATCATCTCAGTTTATTTTAATATATTTGGATAAAATAGTTATTTAATTTATTATTGAATATAAACTATCGATAAACACCTGTTATTTATTATCTGTTCTATATTGATGTTATTGGTTGAATTGGATAATGATTGTGTAAATGTTTGATGATTGGTATTGGATGAATGGATGTTGTATTTTATAGTGTTATAAACTTCAAGTTTGTTATGGATTTTTATTTCATTCGTGATTTCTATTTGAAATGATATATAACCGTATTTATATTTTAAATTACGGATTGAAATGATAAATATCCGTATCACTTGACCATAGGATAGAAAATTATATACAGACAGCGTGGTCTATATATATAAATATTTTGAAATGATTTCTATGGTTTGTAAAGGAATATATGTTTTTAGATAAATATTGATTTTAGATATTATATAAATGTTATTTTATCCTTGATTTCAAGCTATGAATAATTTGTTTTAATATAGAATAAGCTTAATAATAAGTTTGATTTTTATTAAAGATAATATAGTTATGTATTTAAATTTTATTTCTATATAGAGTTTATAATGATTTAAATAAAATAACGTTGGAAGATAAATTTGAGATTTATTTGAAACTGAATTCATTTAAGAATCAACTCAAATAAGCTTGATGTGAAATTTACTAAATTTGAAATCTTAGAAGGTATGATTTTTATAACTTGATTTTTGGTTTAAGGTGAATTAAATGAATATTTCAAGTATAAATAAATTGAAGGAAATATTTAGTTATTTGTAATTTGAGTTTTATTTAAACGACAATGGATTTATCATGTAAAATATTTCAAAACTGAATAATGGAAAATTTAGTTGTTGAATCGTAAGTACCAAACTTATTTTTGAAATTGTTGAATACTTAAAGTTGAAATATATTGAATTTGAAATGGTTTATTCTATGGATCAAATCTGTTTTGAAATTGATATAATTTGGAATATTTAATTTGGAAACTAAATCGTATTGAAATTTATGATTTGAGATTTGGTTAAATATAAAATTTTGGAATTTGGGTTGTTTTGGAATTGATTTGTGAAATTGAAGAAGCTATTTATTATATAAAGTATTTTAATATTTAAACTATTTAAGTGATGGAAGTTATGTTCCAAAGTTACGAGTTTCGAAGTATTATGATTTGAAACTGTTGTAATTTCATGTGTTTGGTTTCGAGGTGTATAACTTTAAAGTGCTATGATTTTTGGAAAAGGATATATTTGAAATAAAAAGGATATTATATTGATTTGGGTTTTATTAAAAATGATATCGTATTGGTTTGGTTTTCAAATGGAAATGATATCATATTTATATGGTTTTGAAATGGATATTATATTCTAGTTTTGAAGCATAAATTATTTTGAAATAACTGCAGTGTTATAATAACGTTGGGTTGTTAAGGAGACCGAGATCGAAAGTTGTCATACTCTCTGCCAACTCCAAAAACCACTTTAACAACTGTGTATGCGGTGGAGATTCCAGAATGAAGTAGGATGGTGACAGCATTCCTTTGAGGTGTATATGTGGACTCCACTCCCGGGAGTTGGCATAAGGTGGCTAAAACAGGAGCGATTACGGGCTAGTGAGGCAGCTCCTCTTATCAGACACACTCCTTCAATACCATTCTATTACTTTGTGATTGATCGGGGCCCTTTGATTTTGGGGGTGTGGCTCAATGTGAGCAGTAGCAGCGCGCTACACATCACCACTAGTCCAGATAGTAATTGGTATATTTACCATGGCATTGCCTAGTTGTGTCGTGTCACCTACCCTAGCGAGCCTTGTATGAGTTTGATTTGTGTCATACCTATGGAGTACCTTCTCGTAGCCTCCCGATCAGGAGGTATGTAGGTGCTGTATAGACTATTGGCACTATTATGTGTTAAGGTGGAAAATGTAAAGCTTTAACGCTATTTAAAAGTAAGTTTATTTTACTATAGATATTATTATAATAGTGTATATTACTACATAGTAAATAGTTTAACGGATCCTTAGGAGATATAAATCCCGAACATCTCTTAAGTCACTACACTCACGTTTGACACTGGATAGGAGATGTCAAATCCCGTAAACATCTCTAACGTCGTTCCACTCATATTATTTACCATTGATTTAACTTACATAAGATCTTTTAGTTCTGACTCGAGTGTTTTTCCTTTTCAATTTGCTTGGGTCAGTCTGAGCATTTCAGGGTTTGAAGACCTTATTTCTGTAGGACGAAGACGAAGATTGTATTATTACTATTATTTACCATATCATTCCACTACATTCATACTGTTCCGCTGCATTGTTATTTATTATTCTCTGGCATGTGTAACTCCGATCTGTGTTGTATAAGTAAAATCAACTGTTTTGTAAAACAGCTTCATGAACTGTTTATTTGATTATTATATTTTTTCGTTCCGCTGTAAGATTCTGTTTTTTTTCTTTTCTTTCTCTGTTTTTCTTATTCAACCCAATAAAAATCCGCCCTTCTGTATGGTTTAAGTCTGACATGTATGGTTTATCGTCGATTTAAAGCGTACAAAAAGGCAAGCTGTTACAGTTCAATTGTCCTTCGGGATGATTGTCTAAGAGACATTTGTCATTACGACGTATTTGTCCTTCGGGATGTTGTCCTTCGAGATGTTTGTCTAGGAGACGTATTTATTTGTCCTTCAGGAGGTTTGTGTACGAGACGTGGCGCCTTATTTTGGGAGAACAATACTTGGCGGGCTTTGACAATAAGCATGTGTTATATCTTTGAGATGATTTCATTAATTTCCTTATGATTTTCCAAGTATATTACCTTTTTACATCATTGGCCATTTGAGCCGTTCATGATATTATATATGGCAATTACATCTTTGGAAATTGAACTCCTTATCGAGTCCTATATTTGAGATTTCGGTTTGCCAACACTTGGCGTTTATTTGGGAAATATACACTATTATTTGGAGATATATGAGATTTCTATTTATAGCGTATTTTGTGCTTGAGATTTCTCTATTTAGAGAATATTTTTGTGATTGTCATTTATGGCGAGTTTTCAGTTTGAGATTTGGAATTTTCTTATTTTGGAGATATGTTTCATAGAAACCATTTTAGTGGCTTTTGGGATTTTGTCAAAGATATGTGGCATTTATTATACTTAGTATTATTTGGTGAGTTTACCTATTTCGTGGACATGCACTTAGAGTAATTACCTTATTTGAAGTAGTGGCATGCTCTTATTATTGTTTCTTCTCATTCGAGAGGATCTCTTACCCTTCACCTTATGCTCATATTATCAGTTATCCTTATAAACTGATTTTTTTGGCTAGACTGACCCGTGCATTTTATATTCGGGTCAGGCCGAGGTGTTTTAGGTTGGTACACTTATTGACTTAGCCTATTCTGCTTCCGCATGGACTTATCTGCTAGCCATTTTTGTTGTAGTCATTTTTTCGCTACTCTAATGTATATATTGTTTTGACTCGTGTGTGTATTGTGGCCGTCATACCACTTATGATGTATTATTTGCATTGTATTGGGATGTATCAGTACATATGTATATATACTCGCTCCTAACCAGCCATACTATCCGCATTGGAAGACAATATTATCCGACAATACTCTTTGTTAATATGGGTCCCGGGATAGGGATTCACAACATGGTGTCAGAGCTGAGTTTATAACAAAATATGATAAACACAGAACAGAAGCGTATAATACGGTACATGCAAGTATAGCACAAGTGTTACAAGACCCTTAATCATCATGTCCTTTATCTTATCATATCCTTTGAGCTAGAAGTTTGGGATATGTCTAGTAATATATTATATTCCGTAGTATTGCATAATTGAATTGATTATATCTTATCTTAAGAGTAATCCTAATCGCGGTTGTTTTATGATTCCTCTTTAATACGGGTGCTTGGCATTCGTCCATATCGAAAGAATTTTTTAATGCTTTTTGATGTTCTTATCTTATGACTTCTTTGAGGATTGCGATTTCTATTGAGGGGATCTACAATATTTGGTATGATGTTTGAGGATTTTGGGATTGTTCCTTATAGCTTATCTTTTTGTGCGAATTAGCACGCTATTTCTATCTAGATTTTGGAATGATTTGTGATGGAGTGCCTTGCGTATCATCAAGTCATATTATGTGATTCGAAGGATCCTATATTTAGATATCCTAATTTTGGCTGATTTATTTCTTATTGTTTGAAATGTTGATGATTATTTTGAAGTATCTGTATTACTCTTGAGTTTCGAGATATTGATGGTATATCTCGAATTCCAATCATTATAACTTTGTTGATTTCTGTGAGCCCATTACGGTTATGACACCCAATTGGCAATCGAATATTGTTTTGACCTCATTCCAGGTTCTTAGCCTTTCGGTCATCCTCCAACGAGGATGTCCACTAGGGAAATGAGGTGATTCATTGAACTTATTTGATATTTCCATTCATACCCTTTTTGGGATAACTTCTTTGGATACTCAATTATTGGAATACTTTGTGGTATTACTTCACTCGAAGTAATGATTTGTTGTTAATGTTACTTCTCCTCATTCGAGAAGATATTTTACCCTTACTTTTATATCTCATTTTTCTCTTATTAATCTATTAATTGGTGCTAGGGTCATTCCTTAACTTGACCAGATACCGATTTAGCATGAGCTACGAGTCGTGGAGGACGGCATTACTTTTACCGTATTCCACACTCATTATAAGTTTTGTAAGTGGTTCGTTATACCATTTGAAATAATGAATACTCCAGTCTATTCCATCAATCTTGAGGATTGAGTATTCTGGGAATATCTCTTTGAGCTTTATTTGTGTTTCATATTTTGAGAATAAGTAATAAATTACGTTTTCAATTTTTTCAAAAAAAAATTGAAGATATGTTTCTAAGAGAAATTGGATTTTGTTTTTAGGAAAAAAAAAAGAATATTTTGAGTATTATATATGAAGTATTTCTTTTTAACGAAAATGAATTTTTGTGTTGGGCTGTCCGTCTAGTGCTTTAAGAATTCTGGTCGATGCCTTTGGCCAACGTTATCGATAGAAATTTTCTAAACGTTGTGATGAGACAGTCAGACATGGTAAATTGAGTTTAAATAAGTAAAGTTTGGAAATAATTAATATGTTGGAGAATTAATTTTTATTTTAAATGTTTAATGAAGCCATTGAAGAATAGTGAGTGTTGGATGAGTGGCGAGGTAGTTTGATCATTTGATCAACTCAACAGCTAATCGATGAGGTCATTCACTATAAATCAATGATGAGGCAATACACTTATATTATTTGAAATTTGATAAATTGAATATGGTAATTTGGGTAAGTAAAATTGAATAATTCTAATAAAGGGGTTGTCTTAATTAGAAGAAAATATCAATTGATACATTGATTAATAAAACGATGTATTTAGGTAAAAGAATACTTTAGTTTGAAAAATTAAAATATTAATTGAATATTTTAGTACAAGTAATTAATGATAGCTATAAAAAAAATTGACACTTAGTCATTTGTGTAATAATAAAGGATAGATATAAAACTCTATCTTAAGAGAAAATAAAGAAGTGTTAGTTTAGAACATTTAGTATAAATTTGTGTACTAGTTTTTTGCTTTAAACTTTAGTGGTATTTAAAACTTATGGGTTTGAAATTGAAAAATTCTTTTGAAAACAAATTTGAATTAATTACCAACTTTAATTAATTCATGTTAATAATTAGATGGAAATTTAAATTTTTGTGCAAGTGGAAATGAGAATTTGGATTGTTTTAGTAAATGAACAATTCATGAAGTATAATCGTTTTAAATTGTGAGATTAATTTTAAAATTTATATAAATATCCCAAAACTTATTTTTGTGAATAATTAATAATCATCTCTAGATAATGGAGGAGATTTGTTATCTCTTCTAAAATTGGTTCTCATAGTTAGTTGTTTTTAGAGCTAGATTTTCGAAAGTAATGAAAATATTTTCACTTAATAAAATGTTTCATGATGATTACATAATGTTGATCATAATTTTATATGTCGCAGCTTTTCAGGGAAAAAGAAAATCATTTAATAATTTATTTATAAAAAATCTTGTTTTAAATTGTAGTTTGAAATTAAATTGTTTGGGAAAATTTCAAATTTTAATTGAATTAAATTCTGAAATTTTGTTTGGAAAATTACTGTTCGAAAACAGCGATAACTTGAGATTTATAACTCCAAAAGAGCTCAATCTTTTAAAGAGCTTTGAGTAAGCTATAAAGTATCTTTTACCATTATAAAAGATTTTGCTTTTTACTAAGTCTAAAATGGGTTTGAAAATGGACTGACATTTCCGTCCACTTAAGAAATTTGTAAGATTAAGCTGAAAATAAATCTAGCATAACTTTCAAACTGTAAATCCGATTTTTTTCATCTTTATATTTTTTTTGAAAACTTAGACTTAGTAGAAAAACTTTTATTTTATAAAAAAATTCAGATTTGGTTGTTTGATGGGTCAAAACATGTCTTCTTTACAGCAGATCTAAAATGAAATTGATTTATTTCCCCATAATAATTAAATGTAGTACTTCTTATTTAGGAACATGAGATATTATCATCTATTTGAGTTAAGTATTGGTGAAAAGAGGGTAGTTGGATTATATTTTGAGAAAAAAGATTATATATAAGATTGTGCAAACTCGCTTTAAAATGCTAAAAAGAAAGACATGTTTTCGGATTAATTTAAGAGTTAAATGATGGCATATATTGTGTTTCCGACCTAATGGTCAATATATATTATATAAATCATTTTTATAATATTGTATACGTCCCTTCGTACAAAGGAGACTCCTTTGATTTTTTCGAAAAATTTTAACACTTAGAAAATTTGATGAACAAATTGTAAAAAAATATATGTTGCAAACTAGAGAATACCTATGGAAGAATTAGAGAATAAACAACTTAAACATTATTTACTCTAATGAAGAGTAATGAATTTAAATTTAAAATCCATGTAAGAAGTTTTCAAAAAATTTCAAGTGTTGAAAATTGTGATTGTAACTATAAAAATATTGAACTTCGAAACTTTATGATTATTTGATTAGTTAGGTAGAGTTTAAAAATATATTCCTTGAGTCTTAACTTGCCTTTGCGTAATTATTTTACGACTTGCATTTATGCAGTCGTATGAGTTTGGTGGTATTGGAGAAAAACCACCTACCTCTTATTGTGTTATCTTTCCATAGTAGTGGTCGATCAAATATCGATATAACTCCCTTCGTTGTGTTATACGGAAAGTCTTATTAATTATCATCTTGTGGGTAGGAGTTTGGGATAAAGTTATGATTAATCCCGACCCTGCTCATGAAGCTTATTAGAAATCAATCTCACCCAATTTATCTCTTACATAACATCCTATCTGTGTTTTGCTTCGAATGTGAAATGCCTTCGATATAAGGATGTATTGCTCAGAGAAATTCAATGATTTGCAAATCCCGGTAATTCCACTTGGGAAACCATAGATTTAATCCAGCAATCTTATCTTGGTTTCTATCATCTTATGTTGAGGGTGAGAAATTTTAAACTCGAGCTTATTTATCTTCCTTTAATTGATGAAATAAATATGTTAAATATAAACTCTTCTCTAGAAATTACATGGACACAATTTGGTTAAGGAGGGAGTCTCTAATAACCCTGGTTTAGTAGATTACCTTTAATAATTTAAATTAAAGTAAAATTTGAAATTTTAATTGTTTATTTGGAATAAACAATGAATTCCAAAAAATAAAATGACAAAAATAATAAAGTTTGGAACTTTATTTTATTTATTTGGATTAATAATGATTGGAAAATGGGTTTATTTAGGGTAAATGCAATAATTATATTAATTATTGCCAATTACTTCTTTTAATAATTTTTAAAAATAAATGTGAGATTTTCAAAGGTTGTTTATTTAAATCAAAAGGAGAAATTTGTTTAAGAATAATTTTTGGCTATAAATAATATTTTGAAAAGGTTTGAAATATTTTAATAAGTGAGAAAAAAATTTATGGAATTTGAGAAGTTAAAAATATAGACTTTTACATTTATTTAGTGAAAATTGTGTTGTTGTGAAATGAAGGATTTTAATAATAAAAATGTTTTTAAAATATAAATCAATCTTTTTATATGATAGAAAATGTTTTATTTTGATAAGTATACAAGTTTACAAAATTTTCTTTAGTAAAACTTGAGAGAAAATGCTTTTTTTTGTTTTTGTGTATAAGTGATATATCCACATGTTTCGGTTAAGTGTTGTTTAATTAACCTATAGGCTATTTATTTTCTCTTTACTAATGGGTCCAAAGCCCATTAGCACTTAAGAAAATACTGAGAAAGTGAGAAATGGAAATAACAGGTAAGTTCTATTTTTCATTTTTTCCTTCTCAAAACCAGATAATGAGAAATAGAAACCCACTCCTCTATATAGCAAATTCAGTCCAATTCCTTCAATTTGTTTGGCAAATTAAAATCTTTTGCAATCTAGAGAGTAAATAAAATGGTAAATTCCAAACCCTACTATTTCATCAATTCCTAACTTGAGAGATGGGTTTTTCTAATTTACTGTTAAACTTGTTTTGCATGTACTGTTTTAAGTTTGTATAGTTTATTTGAAGCTTGAATCTCCTCAAAGCTTGTCTCTTTCTAAATAAATTCAAGTTTTTACGTTCCCTACAACAAAATGAGTTTGTTAAATCACATCTCTAGTAAATAAAAGTGGAAAATTGCTTGATTCTGTGAAAAACAAGTTGTTGTAACCGATTTATGTTTTAGTTTTCTTTCCTGTCAAAACAGTTTTATGTTGCTTCTTTGAATGATTGTAACTTTTGATTCCGGCAACGAAATGCTGTCAGGTTTCTTCCACATAGTAGTTTATATGTTGAAATTTGTTTCTACAAAATTTGGTTGAAAAATATTATTATTTGAGTGTTTAAAACTTTTCTACAAATTCAAAAAAAAATCCAGATTTTTGCCCGGGCATATTTTGATTGAGTTGTTGCAAACATGGTCTGGGTGCAAGTTTGAGACATCAACTCTTTCATTTCTTACTGTAATTCATCGATTCTATTTTGTTTGAAAGATAAAGTTTTATACTACATACGTACCAATATTTAGCTCAATCTGAGGTCATTTGGTCATCTGTTTCATGCTTGAAAATTGAACCAAAGATGATTTTCAGGCCTGTACATTTTTGTTTTTTTGAACTGTTGCAATCATGGCCTGAGTCCATGTTTGAGACAGTGTAACATTTTCATTTCTTGTCGGAATTCTTCAATTCTTTTTCTGTTTGAA
This sequence comes from Allium cepa, assembly GCA_030765085.1. NCBI lineage: Eukaryota > Viridiplantae > Streptophyta > Magnoliopsida > Asparagales > Amaryllidaceae > Allium > Allium cepa. Next base: position 566,428,309 of record CM060928.1, on the reverse strand, counting down.
AGAGGAAGTTTTCTAATATATGGAAACCGATTTTCATCTCAATATAAGGTCGTTTGGTCCTCTGTTTTAGGCCTGTAATTTGAACCCAGGATGGTTTTCTGGCCTGGGCACATTTTGGTTTTTGAACTATTGCAAATATGGCTTGAGTCCATGTTTGAGATAGCATATCTTTTTCATTTCCAGTCGGAATTCATCGATTCTTTTTTGTTTGAAATCTGAAATTTTCTACTATGCACACAACAATTCTTAGTTCAATCAGAGTTGGTTTGTCCACCGGTTTCATGTCCGAAAGTGGAACCCAGAGAAGATTTCAAACCTGGGTGTTGTTTTGCCGATGCATTTTTATGTTCTTTTTCTGTCCGACATTTGACTTCACCTCATGTTTTTATGGCATTTCCAAAAAAATTTAAGGAGATGATGTCCACCAATAGACAAGCCAAATTTCGGAGATATTGAAATTCAAATTTTGGATTAAATTTGACAGTAGTTGGTCCGAGAGGATGATCAGCCACACTGGGACTAAGACACGGCCCAGACTCCTACGAGAGGCAACAATGCGGAATTTTCCGCAATGGGCGAAATCCTGACGGAGCAATGCCGCATGGAGGTAGAAGGCCAACGGGTCACGAACTTCTTTTCTTAGAGAACAAGCAATGACGGCATCTGAGGAATTTGAATTTAATTCGAATATCGGTTTGAGTGATTTCTTGGGTTTTTATTCGTTTTCGAGCACGGATTTTTTCCAAAGTTTTTTGAAATAATTTTTAAAACAAATGGGCATTTTAAATTATTTATATGATATTTTTAAAGTATTTTCAAATATAGAATCTATTTATTCTCGATAATAAGGGAATTTTCAAATATAGCTTTAAAATTGATATCAAAAATTGATTTAAAAGCTTGACTATTCGAGAGAATGAGAAGGAGAATTAAATGGTTTAGCAAAAATCATAGTATGAGACACGTGCGTTTATCTTACCGGTTAATTCCCGCTTGTCCGTTTGATCGTTTTGACCTTCGGGTCGGGTTTACCGATGAGATATGGTAAACTTCGTACTGTTTTGGGTGTGAAATTAACTAATGGTTAGTAAACTATTTACTGCGAATGTGTGGTATGGGACACATATTAATACTGTTCGGTTCCTATCCTAAAGTTTGTGACACATTTGCCTAAGAGACGTAATTGCCAGCACTGGACATTCCGGTCATTTGTCCCTTGGGATGTTTGCCTATAAGACGTTTGTAATTGCAACGTATTTGTCCTTCAGGTTTATTGTCTAAGAGATGTATTTATTTGTCCTTCGGTATGTTTGTCTAAGAGATATGGCGCCTTATATTGGGAAAACAGTACTTGGAGGGCATTGGCCATAAGCATGTGTTATATCTATTAGTTGATTTCATTAATTTCCTTGTGATTTTTCGAGTGTATCGCCTTTTTACATCATTGGCCATTTGAGCTATTCGAGATATTATATATGGCGATTACATCTTTGGAAATTGAACTCCTTATTGAGTTTTATATTTGAGATTTGGGTGTGCCAATACTTGGCTTTATTGAGATTTATACACTCCTATTTGGAGATATATGAGATTCCCATTTTATCGTATTTTTTTGTTTGAGACTTCTCTATTTAGAGAATATTTTTGTGACTTCCATTTATGGCGAATTTTGAGTTTGGGATTTGGGATTCTCCTATTTCTGGAGATATGGTTTATAGAAACCATTTGATTGACTTTTGGGGTTTTTTCGATGATACGAGGCATTTATCATACTAAGTATTATTTGGTGAGTTTACTTATTTCGAGGACATGCATTTAGTGTGATTACTTTTGTTGAAGTAGTGGCGTGCTCTTATTACTGTATCTTCTCATTTGAGAGGATATCTTACCCTTTAGCTTATGCTTATATTATCACTTATCCTTATAAACTGATTAGTTTAGCTAGACTGACACGTGTATTTCAAACTCTGGTCAGGCCAAGGTGTTTCAAGTTAGGTACACTTATGGACGTAGCCTATTCTGCTTCCGCATGGACTTATCTGCTAGCCCTATTGTAGTCTTTTTGTCGCTACTCTAATATGTATATTTTTTTGACTCGTGTGTGTATTGTGATCGTCATACCACTTATGATGTATTATTTGCATTGTGTTGGGATATATCAGTATATATGTATATATCTGTTTGTTGTTCTATGATGTATTATGCATTTGAATTGTTGTATTTTGTTCTCATAGATCCTATACCACCTATAGTTTTGTACTAAGCATTTATTTTATATGTCGATCCACTTGAGAAAGGAAAAAATTTACAACACAATCAACGTATTCAATAGATGTTTAAGACAAGGCTACAGATGGTCGCTCCTAACCAGCCCTGTTATCCGCATTAGCAGACAATATTACCCAGTAATACTCTTTGTTATTGTAGGTCTCGGGGTAGAGCATCACAGTGCACGTGTACACCCGTTCGGGTTCGTGCCCCATCACCGCGACCACTCGGATTCTCTTAACTCCGTTCCTCAAACTTCCACATCACCTCACCCATGCTCCAACACCCTCGATCAAAGATCGAGTCGTCCCATCACAACCAACCAAGAAAACCACCTCCACAAATAGTTTAACTGTTCCCACTGTTTCGCTTGCCGCCGTCACCATTCGAAACCTTACCTAAGTCGCCTCCTCTATGCCAAATTCCAAGAACTCCGTTCCCTTCCTCTCCCCAATTTTCAATCGCATTCCAGAGCCTCTCCAAGACCAACCCAAACCCTAAAACTCCATGGCCATGCCAAATCAAAACGAAAATCGACATTTAGACACGGTGAAACCCTCCCCCATGTCACCACGCTCCTCCTCGACTAAGCCTCACCTCCCCTCAATGACCACATTGCCAGAAATTATTTTTTTAGCGAAATCTGACCATCTCGTCATTTCTCAAATCTTATGCTATTAAAAATTAGGATTTGTTCACCAAAGATTCCACTTTTACGCGATAATCACGATTATATACAAGAATCATTGATTTCAAAATATTGAAAAATCACAAAAATTGGTTACTTAATATTAATTGTCTATTTCACATAATATATAAAATAATTTAGGTTCGAACTATTTTTAATGTGATCTACACTCAAAAACAAACGTTATTTCAATTTACTGTATTAACTAATTCGAATCGAGCAAAGAGATATTTATTTTTAAAAACCTGGGTAAACATGATTTTCTAACTCTATTGACATGACAGTGATATTTTAAATACTTCAAGGCATCTTGAATTTAAATCCTCACCTTAAACATGCTTAGCTCCTTCTTGAAACTTCCACTGGAATCTAGATGGTAATCTAAAATCTTGAATATCTTGCTTGCTTCTGGATTTTGGAACAACGGTGCTTTTCTTCTTCCTTCTTTTTATTTTGCAGGGTCTCTTATTTTTTTTACAGTGTTGAGTTTTACTGAGTATTTTTGTTACAGGGTTTTGCAATCCTCAAATTAACACACTTACAAGCCTATACATATATATACAAGTATATGATGATGCATACATACAAGAGTTCGAGGCTCAAGAGAAATTTGCAGGCTTGTACAAGGTTTTTGTGTGATGGACTGAAATGATATGGTGGCCTTTGAGGTGAAATCTTTAATGGCTGAAATGAAGTATAAAGGTTGAGATGATATGAAGTTTTCTTTTTTTACATTTATTTATTTTTAGGTTGAAAAGAAGCTAAAATGTATGTTTTGATCTTTACTATTTTTGACCAAGAAAATGTTTTCTTTACTACAATTTTACATGTTTATCTTTTTGTTATTTTACTTTTCAAACTTGGTTTACTTTGGTCAATTTTTTTCTTTTATTTACTTTTAACTTTCACTGGATTTTAACATAATTTCATATATATATGTATGTATGTATGTATGTTTTGAAAACAAGAGATATAAAGTGGTATTTAACAAAAGCGATTCTAAGTGTTCATATTCCTATTTATTTTTATATTTAGAACATAAAATGAAAGTTCGCTATTTAAAAATGCATTACTCAAATTAATAAAAAAAATTCTATTCCATTTTAAATAAAATAACATCTTGTTTTACATTTTCCTTTTACTATATTTAAAAATGTATAATTTCAAAGAAAGCGCAATTTTTTTGCTATACTATCTTTATAAAATAAGCTTTTTACTAAAACATGATTTTGTAAAAGATTCCTTATCAAAATGATTTAAAGTGATTTTATTTAATTTCCTCATTCCTATCATATATATTTTCATATATATATATATATATATATATCTTCTTCCAATTTTCAATATATATATATATGTGTGTATAATTTTTAATAACTATATTTATTTAGCTCATATATATATACACACGCCCGCGCGCGCGCACACACATATATATTGTTTTTAAATACCATTTATTTGTGTTCATAAATATTTTAATTTCCTTTTTGAACTTATATATATATATATATATATATATATATATATATATATATTCTATTTAACTAATGTGCGTGTGTGTGTATATATAAGGAAATCCAACTTTAAACTTTTTCTTATTATAATAAATTATATTGCTCATAAACCATAATCATTTCTATTTATAATATATTCTTTTTACTCTCTTTATGTTAATTTGAATTTGTTTACTTTTTATATATGCATTCTATTGTTGTTATGATATATATATATATATATATATAAATTCTATTGTTATAATATATATATATAACTAATTAATATATATATATATATATGAAATTCCATTTTAATCAATTTTCTATTTTATAAATAAAATCTGGAAATTCAATTTACTTTCGTGGCTTAAAATCTATATATTATTACTAATTATCATTTAACAGGGACTTTATTTTGGTTAAAATATTGTACTATTGAATATTAAAAATTAATATACAAAACTCAAGACGACAAAATTCTGAGTCGTCACATTACTCCCCCTTAAAGAATTTCTTCCCCTAAATTTCCGTAACCAGGCTGGTAAATATAACTAACCGAATTTTAATTTATTAACGAATTAATAAATAACCATATCACACAAGTTCAACATATATATATATATATATATATATATATATATATATATATATCTCCTAAAAGATCAGTCATACAAGGGTATCAACTAAGATACTTTAACGCTACATCCATCACATACATATACATATCCAGGAGATATCTATAACCACTAGCCAGTTATACATATATACCCATACCAAAATATCTACTAAGATACTTCATTACTTCACAACCAAGATTCACATCCATGACGTCTACTAATTTATACTAATATGGATAAATAGGGTACACATCCTAAGGGAACTAACCCAAACCTAAACTAACACTCATAGTGGACTCTCTCCATCAAAGTCCTCCACTTCTGGTCGTTCCAACTCCATAGATTCAACATCGTTGTCTGGAACCCATGCAAACACCGGGCATGGTTCCCTCCGAAGATTATCCTATCTATAAGTGGCTCATTATCATCTCGCCCATTTCCCAGATGACAATGTCATCGTTTTTCGACTCGGGCACTTCTTCTGCTTCAAATTCCTCTTCTTCCTCCTTGAATTCCTCTTCAATTCCTATTCGGGCTCATCTTCATGAAGCGATGGCTGCTCGATAGGTTTCATTTTCTCTCTAGCCACTTCCTTGTTGAAATACTGCCATATCTTCATCCGCTCTCCTTGGATGACACTACAAGTCCTCTGCAATCAATTTACATAACCAAAATGGGGATCTCATTCTTAGGTTTATAGGAGCTTCACATATGCTATGGAGAGCATATAGATAGATACTCTAATAAGTCCTCTTTTTTAATTACTACCATTTAAAAACTCTATTTTAAATAATACCATAATTAATTTCCCTAAAAAATTTGTTTAAATCAATTTTTGGAAATCACTGGAGTTTTATATTCTCAAATATCTCTTTAAAAATCAATTATTGTAAAATTAGCTTTTATATATGAAAAAATTCCAAAAATATTTATCTTAAATATTTTAAACCCTATTTAGTAAACATAATTTACCCAAAATTTCAAATTTCCCAAGGCCTATCTACTAATCTCAGGTCTCTAAAGAAGTACTCAAGTAAGAAGTCCACGCAAAAAGAGGGTACTCAAAACTAGATGGCTATAACCACTCAAATCCAAGATGATAAACATATTATCATCGCTTATCAAACACATCTCCAAATATCATATATTTTCAAAATCATTGCCTTTTATATATAAAATATATTCCAGGTAAAATTACCTCATTTACCCTCTTAAACAATAATGTGTTTGTTGGCCTCGTTCATGTGTTTAAAGATCCCTATCAAGAAATTTAGCTACTCGTATTGAACAGAATCTATATGCCACTCGATAGATCAATTAACACAATAAAACATTTTATATCACTAACAAATACGTGCTCTTGTATACACACACACCCTCAAACTTAAACTCATCCTAGGGTGCTACTGACCCTATCTCTAATGAGTAACCCCACCAAAGCCTAGGTATCCACTCAACCTAGTCACTGATGCCACAATGTCACAACCACTTTTCCACACAGTTCGAACTAACACTTTACCACACTTGCCCAGTCCAAATTTAACAGAAAGGTGGATAGTAAGAAAAAATAAAGTAGAAAAAAGACAGAAAGAAAATAAAACAACGTAGAATCTCACAGTGGAACCGAATAATTTATAATATATAACAAGTCTTTACATAAACAAAACTGTAACTTATACATATACGGACATCTATCAGAGTACGCTAACCTATTTACAATGGACAGTTATAACCCCCTGTCCTCATAATTGCTGACAAACACAACTATAACGCGACGAAAAAATAATCATCAACGTGACTATGTCTCTGAACTCTAGATCCTCTCCTGAAGCTCTAATCCTTCCAGCTAAACCTTGAAATATGTTTGGTCTGTCCCGAGCGTATAGGAAAATCCACACCCGGGTCAGTCTGGTAAATCCAGCATGAGAATTTAAACCACAAGGAATTTTCTTCCTTTTAACTCTCAAAATCCTTTGAAAGTCAAAAGTATCTCGTAAGATCACGCCATACGTAAACACGACAGGTTTTTTCCTTATGGTAACCAAAACCTTTTATAGAAATTCCAATGATATTATAATAGTGTCTAAGTACAAATACTTATTCAAATAGCCGAAATTGTTACATTAATTAAATTCCAACACACTAGGCTCCACAACCAAAACCATAAAGGCACATATTGGAGAATGGATTCCATACGAATGACTAGGCACTGGGGTACCACATATCACTATATACATCTAGAAAAATATAACGAGGACCACAACGGGATCCCTGCAACACAAGAATGGACTACCCCTAACCTAGATAGACTGAATATGTTGTCACCCTAGGTGTTCGCACCCTTTCCAAGTTCCTTCCATGAACCGTAGTAATAATTTCTGAGGGTATCTAGAAAGGTGATAAACATACCTTAATTGGGAGTGGCCCACTTAGCCTTGCTACATCTTCCTCGATTTTCAGTTAGTCCTGGTTGATAAGGCTTGAGGCTATGGTTACCTTTCAAGGAATTTATACTTGGAACGTTCATTGTACTCCAATGACAATATACTGATAGCATTCATCCATACAAGTCTGTGATGGGTCTAAACGAAACCAAAGGCACTATTCCTACTACATCCATTTTGGATTCATCCTCGGGATTTGTAGTGATTAGCCCTTGCACTTCAATGCTCCATCTTCGACGCCATGCCCTTGTCTTCATTTCGAAAACATATTCGTTGGATCGAAGTGGTTTTCGGGTAACTTGTCCAATCCCTGTCTCTTTGAAACAACATTCGATATTTTCGGTAAACTCAACCTCGGTTATTTAAGAAATAAATAGATGAAAATAAGGTTGGAGATTATCTCCTAACCGTTAGTGGATGGATTTCCATATAATCGACCTAGTAGAACGAAACGCTTTTATACGTACAGTATAACACCTCGAACGGTAACTATACCTTATAATTCCTATGTTTCTACTAGATATTTCTAAAGTTACGTCATGGTCCAGATTTGATAGTCGGTTATTTAACTATCAAATAAACAATCATTCAATCAAAGATCCATTTCCCACTGAATTCACTAAGCCTTATTTAATTTAACAATTAATAAATTAATTTAGTTAATCAAACAATGTATGCTTATCCCACAGGAATAATTATATTCACAAACCAGTTTTTCAATACTATATGAAAGTCCTTTTAAATAAATATGGAAACCACTCTACGGTATCAAACATGGATTCGCTGCTCAATGATTAAGTCTCTATCCCAGAGAAATCCAAACTTAACTGTAGGTGGTCTCTGCCTCCAGTTACGCTATGAAAGTATACCATTACTTCCCAAAACTTTATTTAATAATTATCTCAAAATAATACTTATATAGTTTCTATAAAAAAATTCTCAAGTTTAATTTAGGAAAAATACTCTTTTGTAACAGTTTACTAAATAATATATTATTTTTAAAACATTATTTATATTTAAATAAATTATCTTGAAATAAGATACTTTAATATTATTTAACCCTTAAGTAATAATTAACCTAAATCAAATCACTATGAATAACTTTAATTAATAATTAAATATTCTTTAAATAACTTAAAGAATTAAAATATTTAAAATAATACTTAAATATTTTTAAATAATTTTTAAGAATAATAAAATGATTAACTTCAAATCAATACCAAAATATTACTTAACTAACTTTTTAAAATATCATTAATAAATAATTATTATCCTTAAATACATTTTAGCTCAAAAGTCAGCTTCCAAATCGTGAAAAAGACTTATTAATTTTCAAATATACTTAATCAAATTACCATTCATTGCATAACAATCCAGAATAACAAATACTGATATTTACAACAATTCATTTTTAACAATCAATTCAACAACATATTGCCCAATATAATTATCAGGGTAAATAAATGATGTCCATACTAATATAATACCAGAACAGGGTTTTATTTCCACTGGTAAATGTCCAAAAAAAGATATGATCAATAATAACGGCAGAACGATGATTTCTTCTGCCAATAGGGTCGATTTAAATATAATTAGCTGAATGGTGTTTATTTTCGCTAAACAGATGTCAATACATCATAAATAACTCAAATTAACTTATCACTATTTTTCTCTAGGGAAAACACTTCAATAGACGAGTCATATAAATTTAAAACAACGATATATGTTTTAAATCGTGTGATTAAATTTCTATTCGTTTAAATATACCATAATTTTCCAATTCTTTAAACTCGACCATATTTCATGCAGTATTCATCGATACGAACCCATCACAATGAATTTCGCTTCAATTGGAATTGGTATGCATTAGTTATGATATTTTAAAATTTACAAAATATATATTATATATATATGTATAATTTAATATTTTATATTTAAATTTTGACCGTTTTAGAATACTATAAATTATTAATAAATCAAATCAGACAACGGGATTCATGGAATGAAGTACTTGACGATACGAACCAATCGCAACAATAATCGCGATAATCGGATTTTGTATATACGAGTTATACCCTTTTTAAGTTTTCACTATGTATACACAAACATATACATACATATACACATACATACATACATACATACATACATACATACATACATATATATATATAATATATATATATATATATATATAGACACACATATATAATTTAACCCAAATTAAATTTTAAAGAACCCTCTTTATTATCTTGTTTGGGCCATAGCCCAAATCCACATACCAAAAAAAGAGAACCCACTTAATCCCATCCTTCTTATCTTCTCTTTCTTCTCTCTTTTTTTCTTCTGTGCTTCCAGTTCTACTACCACTTACTCACATCCTTGATCCTTCCTTCACGGTTCAACTCCTTAAACCGAAACAAGCTCGACCTAAACTTCACCACCCACTTGACTCTACCATGAGGCCAACCTACCATACCCAGGATCGAACATGAGGCCTTCCTTCCCAATTTCCTAATCACCATGGCCGAGTTCTGCATGCATGTTGTGCACGTGTACACCCGTTCTAGCATCTTCCTCATCATCGATGCCACTCGAATTCGCTTCACTCTAATCCCCGAACTTCCTCATAACCTCGTCTATGCTCCAGCACCCTTGACCAAAGATCGAGTCTTCCTACCGCAACCAACAAAGAAAACAATCTCCACAAATTATTCAACCGCTCCCACTTCTTTCCATTGTTTTTCCTGCCACCACCACCATTCGAAACCTCACCCACATCGCCTCCTCCATGCAAAATTACAAGAACTCTGGTCTCTTCCTCTACCTAATTTTCGATCACGTTCCAGAGCCTTGCCAAGACCAACCTAAACCCTTAAACTTATCGCCACTCCAAATCAAAACTGAAATCAACATTTGATCACGGTGAACCACTCCTACATGTTACCATGCTTCTCCTTGACCAATCCTCGCCTCCCCTCTATGACCACATCACCGAAATTTATTTTTTTAATGAAAACTGGTCATCTGGCCATTTCTCAAATCCTATGCTATTGAAAATTAGGATTTCTTCACAAAAATTTCCATTTTTATACGATAATTTCAATTATATACAAGAATCATTGATTTTAAAATGTTGGAAAATCACAAAAACCTAGTTACTTACTGTTAATTGTCTATTTCGCATAATATATAAAATAAATAAGGTTCAAACTATTTATAATGTGATCTACACACAAAAACAAACATTGTGTCAGTTTACAGTACTAACCAATTTAGATCGAGCAGAGAGATATTTATTTATAAAACCGGGGTATACATGATTTTCTAACACTGTTGACTTGACAGTGATGTTTTAAACACTTCCAGGCATCTTGAATTTAAATCCTCACCTTAAACATGCTTAGCTCCTTCTAAAACTTCCACTAGAGTCTACATGATAATCTGAAATCCTGAAAATCTTGCTTGCTTCTGTATTTCGGAAGAGCAATGCTTTTCTTCTTCCTTCCTTTTTTCTTACAGTCTCTTATTTTTTTACAGTGTTGAATTTACAGAGTATTTTTGTTACAAGGTTTTGCGATCCTCAAACTATCAAACTTACAAGCCTATGTATATACATATAAGTATGTGATGATGCGTACGTACCAGAGTTTTGGGTTTAAGAGAAATTTATAGGATTGTACAAGGTTTTTGTGTGATGGACTAAAATGATTTGGTGGCCTTTGAGGTGAAATCTTTAATGGCTGAAAAGAAGTATAAAGTCTGAGATGATATGAAGTTTTCAGTTTTCACATTAATTGTTTTGAGGTTGAAAAGAAGCTAAAATGTATGTTTTGGTCTTTACTGTTTTTGACCAGGCAAAAGTTTTCTTGACTACAATTTTACTTGTTTATCTTTTTGTTATTTTACTTTTCTAACTTGGTTTACTTTGGTAAATTTTTTTATTTTATTTACTATTTACTTTCACTTGATTTTAACATGCTTTCATATATATATATATATATATATTTGTGTGTGTGTGTATGTATATATATGCATATATGTATGTGTGTGTGTGTATATATATGTTTCGAAAACAAGAAATATAAAGTGGTATTTAATAAAAACAATTCTAAGTGTTCATTTCCAATTTATTTTTATATTTAAAATGTAAAATGAAAGTTTGCTATTTTAAAATGCATTACTCAAAATACTAAAAGTTTTGCTATTCCTTTTTAAATAACATTTTGTTTTACATTTCCTTTTTATTATATTTAAAAATGTATAATTTTAAAGCAAATGAAAGTTTTTGCTATACTATCTTTATAAAATAAGCTTTTTACTAAAACATGATTTTGTAAAAGATTCCTCGTTAAAATGATTTAAAATGATTTTATTTAATTTCCTCATTTCTATCATATATATATATATATATATATATATATATATATATCTTTTTCCATTTTTTAATACATAAATATGTATGTACGTATTATTTTTAATAACTATATTTATTTTATTCATATATATGTATATATACATATATTTCACTTACCATTACATATATTGCTTTTAACATACCATTTATATTTGTTCATAAATGCTATAATTTCCTTTTTGAGCTTATATATATATTCTTCTTAACTAATGTGTGCATATATATGAAAATCCAATTTTAAACTCTTTCTTATTATAATACACTATATTGTTCATAAACCATAATCATTTCTATTTGTTATGTAGTCTTTTATTCATTTTATATTAATTTCAATTTATTTACTTTTAATATATGAATTTTATTGTTGTTATGATATATATATATATATATATATATATTGTTGTTAAAATATGTATAAAAAAATTCCATTTTAATCAATTTTCTATTTTATAAATAAAATCTAGAAATTCAATTTATTTTGTTGACTTAAAACTACATATCATTACCAATTATCATTTATTAGGGACTTTATTTTGGTTAAAATACCATACTATTGAATATTAAAATTTTATATTCAAAACTCAAGACAAAAAAATTCTGAATCGTAACATTCCTCCCCCTTAAAAGAATTTCGTACCCGAAATTTCCATAACTAGGCTAGTGAACATAAGTAACCGAATTTTAATTTAACGTACTAATAAAAAACCATATCATACAATTTCAACATATATATTACAAAATATCAGTCATAAATGAGTATCAACAAAGATACTTTAACGCTACAGCCATCACATACATATACATATCAAGGAGATATCTATAACCACTAACCAGTTATACATATATACTCATACCAGAACATCTACTAAGATACTTCATTACTTCACAACCCAGATGCACATCCATGATCTGTACTAATCTATACTAATATTGCCTAATAGGGTACGCATCCTAGGAGAACTAACCTAAACCCAAACTTACACCTACATTGGACTCTCTCCATAAGAGAGTCCTCCACTTTCATCCTTCCAACTCCATAGATTCAACATTACTGTTCGAAATCCATGCAAATACCGAACTTCGCTTCCTCCAAAGATTATCCCCATCTACAAGTGGCTCATTATCAATCTCACCCATTTCCCAAATGACAACATCATCATTTTCGACTTGGGAACTTCTTCTAATTCAAATTCCTATTCTTCCTTCTCGAATTCCACTTCAACTCCTATCTCAGGATCCTCTTCATGAAGCAATGGCTGCTTGATAGGTTCTATTTCCTTTCTTGCCACTTCCTAGCTAAAATGGTGCTTAATCTTCATCTGCTCTCCTGACGACACTATGAATCCTCTATAATCAATTTACACAAACTAAATGGGGATCTCATTCTTAAGGTTTACATGAGCTTCTCATATGCTAAGGAGTACATATAGGTATATACTCTAATAAATCCTCTTTTAAATTGCTACCATTTAAAAACACTACTTTAATAATATCATAATCATTTTCCATCAAAAATTTGTTTAATACAATTTTCGAAAATCTCTGGAGTTTTATATTCTCAAATATCTCTTTACAAATCAACTATTATAAAACTAGCTTTTATATGTGAAAAATCACTATGCCATAAATGGCCTTCTGCAACACAAAAAAAAATGTTGGCTCAGGCCCGAAAAATGTTGCCATAGGTCTATGGCAACACTTTTAGGGTGATGCAATTTTTGCCGTTGCGTTAGACCTCAAAGGCAACATTTTGACTATCTAAGGCAACATAAGTAATATTGTTGCAATAGAATCCTATTTGGGTCTATGGCAACACCCATAGGTATCTGTAGCAACATTCCAAAAATGTTGCTATAAATATTAACTTTCTGAAGTTATGGGGCCCACATCTTGTGGGGCCCACAATGTGGGGCCCACGACCCAACTGGGTCCATCCCTATGGCAACACCTTGAATGACTATTGCAACATTATTTTAAGCAACATTTATAACCCGGTGGCAACACTATTATGAAGCTATTGCAACATTATTCTGGAAAACACTTGCATAATACACAGTACAATATCACATAAAACACTTGCATAATACACAGCATAATACACAGTACATACAACAATTCATACAGCAGTACACATCACAATTCATGTCAGTTACCCCAAAATATCCAGTTACCCCAAAATACTACAAAGCTACCCCAAAATATCTGGTACACGTAACAATTCATAAATGAGACTTAAGAGCTGGTGCCTCCAGTCAGATTATCAGTCTCACTGGACATGATTGTGGAAGTTGGATCCTCTACATTGATGTTCATCTCCGGGTTGGCATCACCTAATTTCTTAAGCACCCTAACCAAATTCTCTTGTACCTTCTGATTTACCTTGGATTCTAGCTGTGCTTCCATTTCTTCGACAAGCCTTTGCCTTAAGTCATTTACGTAAGCATTTGTTAGAGCCTCGGTTGATTGTTGTGATGTCCCGGAAATATAGGCAATAATTATTTAATAATTTCATTGATAATTATTTTAATATGTGAATAGTGATTTAATGATTTAATTCAAACAGAAATTCTCTTTTGAAAATATATAATTATTTAGTTTGTCCAATGATATTCTTTTCAAATGTTAAAAATATTTAAATGATAAATTTATCTTTCTATGCTGATTTAAAAATATTTTATTTATAATGTATAAATGTTTATACATTGTAAATAGAGGATTTGGTTTTAATTTTAATTTATATTAAATAAAGGATATTTTCTAATTATTATATAAATGTATAAATTGTAAATTGACTTAAATTAATTTAAATTAGTATTGTAAACTTTTCAAAGGTTTGTTTTAAAAATCTTTCTTGTATTTTCATAGAAATGTAAATAAGTATTTATTTTGTTTATAAGAATAAATATAGTTTAATTTTGTTTTATGATAAAAGTTTGTTTTGTTTTATTTTAAATTATGTTTTTCTTTTGAAATAAGATTTAATTCATTCTTGTTAAAGTATAATATTTAGTTTGAAACCTTTTGAAATAAAAAAATTCAACCTTTCATTTCTTTTAAAAATCTTTCCTTTTAAAATTTAGTTTCATAAAGAATATTATTTTGAAAACATTCAAGCAAACATTTAAAATGAGTAATTTTATAAAAGAAGTTTTCTTGTAGATAAACATTTAAATAAACATGTAAAATTAAATTAAATATTGTTTTAGATAGATTTAAAAACACATTCATAAACTAAGAAACTTATTTTTATATTAAATTTGAATATGATTTAAGCTTTTTTAAACGTAAAGAGACACTTGTAAAACATTTAACATAATAAGTTAACAAGTGGCAATTGTTTTAAATCTCATTATTTAAATTTTTGATAGGAGAAACATAGAAATTCATTTGTTAAAACATTCTCTTCAAAATTGAAAATCTGAAATCAAATTTCAGTAAATCTAAAAACCCAAAAGAGATTGCATGTTTTAAAATCTACAAACCAAATACAAATCAAATCTGCAAATCAAAATACAAGATAAAACAACTTTAAATCTGCAATCAATCTCTGCAAATCTGAGCAATGAAGATGGGGTCTGCATGCAATAACTTTGAAATCAAATTGGAGGCAAATTGCAGTTTTATTAATCAACATCAGGCAAGCATCTTCAACTAGCAATCAGGTTTCAGGAAAATGGTGAAAATGCTTCTCTGAATTGTTCTCTGCATTCTTCAAATTAAAATGGTGAGTAAGCTTCTTTATCTTTTAAAAACAGTTTCCTTTAGATATCAAAATCAAACATAAATCAAAGAACTTATGTTTTTATTTCACAGAAATCAAACTGTTTTAAACAAAACTGTTCTGTTTTGTTTTAAAATGAATTAAGTAACATCACATGCACAAAATTTGTGACACCTGAGTATATGAAGTGAAAGTAATAAAATGATGTGGTGATTACATACTCATGATTGTTATGTGTGTATAGAAATGAATATACTTATATGTTTTTCTTATTTCTGGAATCTGCATATCTAGTTGGTTGTAAACTGAGATATTTCTTAAATAGTAAAGCTTTATTATTTAAATTGTTTCTGTTAATAAATTTATGTATAAACAAAGTATGGTTGTTTAGTATAACTTGGGTTTTGTAAAAGCATGTTTAGTTCATAAGTTAAATCTAAAATCTGTTACATCTGGAATAATTGTAGCAGTAAGTATTTTCAAATAAAATCAGGATATTAACGTCATAAACTATTTAAAACAAGATTATATCATTGATGTATGTTAGAAATCAGAAAGTGTTTCACTTTTTAAAAAATGAATAGTGTAAATTAGCATTCTGTTTTGAACAGGAAAGGAAATTTTAGAATAATCTGTTACGCTAGTGGAATTTAGGTGTTTAGATGCTTCATGTTAGTGGAGGATTGAGGTGAGAATGGTGGAAATTTGGTGATAGATGATCAGACAAAGAAAGGAGTTGGGAATTGAGTTTTTTCCGGGTTTCAAAACCCTGTTTAAAGTGTGCAGTTCTTAGTTTATTCCCATCCTCTCTGTTGCATCGAGTTATTTGAGGCTTTGGGAATTTGTAGAGGGGTTGTAAAGGAAGCTATACCCAAGGTCGTGTCGATGATGGTGGCTGGGGGTGGTATTTCTGGGTGTTGACAGGTTTTGACTTGATTGCAGTGTAAAACTCAGGTGAACAATATTGGTTGTGTGCAGGGTATTTTACTCGAAGTGAACTCGGGTGTTTCTGATTTTGACTCGGAGCATGTAGCTTTTGAACTCGAAGTAAATGATGGTTTCCTCGGGTAAGTTGGCTACAGGTTTTAAACCTGAGAGATTTTGCGGTTTTTTTAAAATTTTGAATGAAACTCGTATTTTAAAGATTGCAAATTGATTCAAATGTAAGATTAAACTGAATTCAAATAAAGTTTGAAACCCAAAGTTTTAAAAATGGAAATCTTAAATTTAAACAAGATTTAATTTAGTTTTAATCAAGTTTAAAAATAAGTTTCAGGTTTGATTTCAAAATCAGACATTAAGCTAAAAACAGTTTTTTTGAAAATTTAAAAAAAGTGTGAACAGATTTAAATGTTTAAGAAAAACTTAAATTTGTTTTTGAATTCAGATTAAAAACTGTTTTCAAGTTTCTTTGAAAACCAGTTTTGAATTCAAACAGTTGTAAATTTAAAAATGAATGAACATATTCAAAAGTTTAAGAGAAATTGATTTCAAATAAGCTTTAAACTTGAAAGAATTTAGTTTCCATTAGTATTGAATTAAAATATGAAGTGTTTAATTTAAATTTGAAAGTTGAAATGATCAATTTATTTTCAAAACTTAATTTATTTTAATGAAGTAATTTTGTTCTAAACTTCTCTTTTATACCTAAGTAATGTTCTTAAACATTCTTTTTATTTTAAGGTTTATAATTGTTTTAAAATTTAGATTAATGTTTAAATAGTTAAACATTTTAAATATTAAACTTTTTAAATGGAACTTGAATTTAAATTTAGAAATATATTGTTTTAATTTATTTTGAATGTAAATGAGTTATTTGATAAGTAATTAAATTATTTGAAAATAATTAAGATAATTAAGAATTTACTTAATTATTTGATTTTAAATAATGATTTAGATATTTATTAATTAGAAATGATTTATTAATAATTAATCTAATTTAAATTTTCTTAAGTATGTAATTATTGAAAATGTTGTTAGTTAATAAAAATAATTATCTAAGGATAATTTAGTAATTAATTAATGTAATTAATTTTGATAATTAACCAGATTAATTAATTGAATATAATTAATTGTAATTTGTTAAGTATAATTAATTGTTAAAGTAATTAATGAATTAATCACTTATTGTAATTAATTTTAATATGTGATTTATTTAAGTTAATTAATTTAGTTTAATTAATTTAGAAAAATCATTTGATGATTTTAAAGGAGAAATTACTTAATGTAATTAGTGGAGCGGGATTACTTAGAGAAATAATACTGATAATTACAGGAATGTAATTAGTAATTTGGATAACTACTTTTGTAATTAATAAAGGAATTAATTAATGACTAATTATTGGATAATTAATTTGATTAATGAGTAATTAAAGATAGTTAGTTACTTAATTGAATATTAATCAAGGTGATTAATAATTAGATTAATTACTAAATGTAATTAATTTTAATTAAATAATATATTTGAATATTAGAGATCATTAATTATTATAATTAATGATGTAATTAAGGATTGTTTAATTAAGTAATAATTAAATAAGTGATTAATTAATTGTAATTAATTAAGGACGAATAAAATTAATTATAATTAATTAATAAATGAAGTAATTAAATGTTGATTACTTATAAATAAGGTTAATTAATTTATGGAAATTAATTGATGACTAATTACTTATTGTAATTGGTGAATGATTAATCAAAGATGTTTAATCAAGTTAAATACTTAGTGGATAATTAATTAACTGGGTTAATTAATTAATGGATATAAAGCAGGATTTTCATATGGTAATTAATTTAATTTATTTTAAATTAATTAGAGATAGTGGTAATTAATTTAATTTATTTTAAACTAATTATAATTGATGGTTAATAAATCATTGCTTATGGATGTTATTGATTGAATGGTTGTGATCTCAGAAATGAGATGAGTCGTATCTATATGATATGAATGCTTGGTTTATGTATGATGGTTTGTGATGGATTATTTGGTTGTGATGATTATCTGTTTATGGATGATACAGATTATCTGTTTATGATATGAATGAGATTATTTATTGTGATATGTAGCTTATCTATCTATGTGAATTAGATAATAATGAAATGAGTTAATTGTTTAAAACCCTTAAGTATAACTTGGACATTAAAATGGCGTTTGGTTTCGGTGAGACCGGGATCGGGTTTCCATATTTGGAATTCCGAAAACCACATCGATTCCAATTAAACGTTAGGTCGTTAATCCAAGTGGAGCAAGTGAAGACTCGAGGTGTAAGGGCTATACGTCAGTATAACTCTGTGGGTGATTCCGTAATGAGTTTGACGGAATAGTACTTATAGGTTCGAGATGGTGATTTAGAGTGCAAGGGTTATCGTCGTTAACTCTGAGGGTGATTCCAAATACGAGTGTAACGAGATAATGCCTTCGGTTTCGTTCGAACCCGAAACGAACTTGTATGGATTGAAAGCTTTCAGAACATCGTCAGATGGATGATGAGCATTCTAAGATTTGATGTCTTATAAAGGTAATCGTAACCTCAAGCCTCATCAACCGGGAATGGCTAAAACAGGGGAGGTGCAGCAAAGCTTCGTGGGTAGCCCCCACTGGAGAGCAAGATTTACTCCTGTCTAGAGATCCCTTTATATTTCGGCTGTGTGGGAGTTGGTGACGACCAATCTGCGGGGTGGTCTTGTTCGGAATTGTTCAGTAAGGAACGGGTCCGGCTTTGTGTTGTAGGGGAGTGGGAGTACTCCTCGGTACGGTGATCTAGGCCACGTACTGTGACGGGCGGTACCCCAGTAGCCCTGTCATTGTATGGAATCCATAATCCAATAAGTGCCTGTACGGTTTTGATTGTGCCCAACTACGTTGGAACGTGAGATGTAAGCATTCCAGCTATTTCTGTATTTTATTTTGAAAACCCTAGACACTATTATAATATCACTGGATTTCCTATCAAATGTTTTGGTTAGCCTAAGGTAAAAAAATTTCCATGTTTATGTGTGGGAAGTCTTACGTGATACCTTTTGTTTTCAAAGGATTTTCTAAAGTTAAGCAACTTTTATCCCCGTTTACTCACTCCAGACCCTTGTCTGACCTGAGTGTTTATTTTCTGTTTTATTAAACTCTTGGGTACTCATATTATGTATGAGTAGTCAAGTGATTCAGGATTGCTTTGACGAGTTCTGGAGGAGATAATGGAGCAGGAGGCTTCAGCGTGTAGATATATTTAGTAGTTCCGCTGTGTTTGAGTTATATCCGTTTCTCTGATGTACTTGAATTGTAATTGCTGGACAGAAGCTTATAACTGTCTAGTTTGTGTTGTGTTAGCTGTATTACTCTGATGTATATGATACTATGTAAAGTATTATGTGATATATTATAATTCATTCGATTCCGCTGTGAGATTCTAATGTTGTCTTTTTCTTCTTTCCTTTCTTTTCTCTTTTCTATCCCTTTCTTTCTTCTTAGCGATGCGACTTCCTGGAGTTTGGAAGTTGGGTCGTTACATTGTGGTATCAGAGCTCTAGGTTGAGCGAATGCCTAGACTCTGGAGTGGTGTCTGTCATGAGAGAGCGTATTTGTAATTTTGAATATATGTGTGTGTGTGTGTGTGTGTGTGTGCGTGTATATATTTCTACCTATTAGATTGGGTTACCTGTTCGGGTTTCCAATAAGCAATAAAGGTAGATAGGGTAGTGGTGTGTGTAACACAACTACCAATGGTTGGAATTTGAGTGTTTGAAGTTGGAAGTGATCTGCTGGTGCAGTTTGGGCATCTTGAGTAGTTTGGCAGTTTGGTGTGAAGGATTTTTCTGATCTCTGAAGGAAATCATTTCAAGATTCAGAGTTTACTTTGGATTGTAAGCTGGATTTCACTCGTGTGAGTGGATTTTATTGAATTTGGATTAGTTGGAAGTGCAGAAGAAAGAGTTGGTATCTTGGCAACTTCAGGGAGGAGTTCTGTCTGTATTTGAGTTTGAGATTCAGTTTGGCAGAGTATTTGAGCTTGGTTTGGGAGCGAGTTTCCTGAGAGATATATGTCTATCAGGAAGGCTCTATTGTGAAGAGGCTGGTGTAGCTTTGAGGTTCGATGAGCTTTTGGATAAGGAAGTTTTGGCAGCAGTAGCAGCAGTGAGTGGCCTGTTCATCGATGGTTCAGAAATCTTTGTGATTCTTCTGTCAGAAGTCTGGGCAGATGGTGGAGCTTGTCCATTTCTTCTGGAAGCTCAGTTGGGAGTGATATTAGTGGTTGGAGGTAGACCACTAGTTCTTCTTTGTTTTAATGGTTTTAGCTGTTCTGTTTGTTGTAGTGGTATTTTCTGGATGTCTTCGAAGGAGTTAAGATTTGCATCCATCAAGACTTTGAGTTCTGATTCGACTTGGTTCTTGGAGTTTTACCGGTGGATCAGATTAGTAGGAGGTTCTTTAAGAGAAATCTGTTTAAATTGGTAGGATTTATCGGATCAAGTTTTCTGGTTGAATTTTTGCTGTAATGTTTGTGACTGAATCGGATAGGTCACTGAGATTTTATGGAATTTGATGAACATTATTCCTGGATAAGTTGATCAAGTTTGTACCCTTGTTCATCAACAACATCCTCGAATCAGAGTTGCGCAGTGGAAGCATGGTGGCAGCTATTCCAGAATAGGAGCACCCGATTCATTGGGAATTTGAGTTTAGTTTTGGATCAAAGGATTTTTACAGGAAATTCATTTTGGATTTGGAGGGTTGATTGTCTTGTGCATTTGTTCTATTTTCAGAATAAGAGTAGTTTGTCTGAAGACTTCTGATATTTGTGTAATAGAGTTTGTGTGGTGGATCTGTTTGATCTTAAGGTTAAAGGCAGCCTAGGATCGACAGGAGAGATGTGTGGATAAGAGATTGGATCTTTCTGTCTTCTCTTAAGAGTTGAGTGTTTGATCTACGGGATTTAATTGCCAGTTCGGATGGCTGGGATTTGTTTTGTTTTCCCACGTATCTCTGAGGGAGTGCGTGTATGGTTTATCTCTAATTTTAGAATCAGTAGTTCTGTGAAATTTGGGAGTTGATCATGACTTGTCTGTGGTCCTGTATCCTGTTTAGATTTGTAGATCTAGATATATAGGAGCTCTAGATCTGAGTGGTGTAGTTAGTTTTGATTTGTAGAGCGTGTGTTCCAGTGTTATACCTGGGAAACTCTAGGGAATCCTATCCAGAATTTTGTCTGGATAATTAGAATTGTTTGTTTGAATTGGTTGCTATAGTTGATAGTTTATGTTTGCTCTTTTAAAATTTTAAAATCTGTGTGGGATTATTAAATTACCTTTGCTTTTAAATTTCCGGGGACGAAATTCTTTTAAGGGGGAGGAATGTGATGTACCGGAAATTTAGGCAATAATTATTTAATAATTTCATTGGTAATTATTTTAATATGTGAATAGTGATTTAATGATTTAATTCAAACAGAAATTCTCTTTTGAAAATATATAATTACTTAGTTTGTCCAATGATATTCTTTTCAAATGTTAAAAATATTTAAATGATAAATTTATCTTTCTATGCTGATTTAAAAATATTTTATTTATAATGTATAAATGTTTATACATTGTAAATAGAGGATTTGGTTTTAATTTTAATTTATATTAAATAAAGGATATTTTCTAATTATTATATAAATGTATAAATTGTAAATTGACTTAAATTAATTTAAATTAGTATTGTAAACTTTTCAAAGGTTTGTTTTAAAAATCTTTCTTATATTTTCATAGAAATGTAAATAAGTATTTATTTTGTTTATAAGAATAAATATAGTTTAATTTTGTTTTATAATAAAAGTTTGTTTTATTTTATTTTAAATTATGTTTTTCTTTTGAAATAAGATTTAATTCATTCTTGTTAAAGTATAATATTTAATTTGAAACCTTTTGAAATAAAATTGAATTCAACCTTTCTTTTCTTTTAAAAATCTTTCCTTTTAAAATTTAGTTTCATAAAGAATATTATTTTGAAAACATTCAAGCAAACATTTAAAATGAGTAATTTTATAAAAGAAGTTTTCTTGTAGATAAACATTTACATAAACATGTAAAATTAAATTAAATATTGTTTTAGATAGATTTAAAAACACATTCATAAACTAAGAAACTTATTTTTATATTAAATTTGAATATGTGTTAAGCTTTTTAAAACATAAAGAGACACTTGTAAAACATTTAACATAATAAGTTAACAAGTGGCAATTGTTTTAAATCTCATTATCTAAATTCTTGATAGGAGAAACATAGTAATTCATTTGTTAAAACATTCTCTTCAAAATTGAAAATCTGAAATCAAATTTCAGTAAATCTAAAAACCCAAAACAGATTGCATGTTTTAAAATCTGCAAACCAAATACAAATCAAATCTGCAAATCAAAATACAAGATAAAAACAACTTTAAATCTGCAATCAATCTCTGCAAATCTGAGCAATGAAGATGGGGTCTGCATGCAATAACTTCGAAATCAAATTGGAGGCAAATTGCAGTTTTATTAATCAACATCAGGCAAGCATCTTCAACTAGAAATCAGGTTTCAGGAAAATTGTGAAAATGCTTCTCTGAATTGTTCTCTGCATTCTTCAAATTAAAATGGTGAGTAAGCTTCTTTATCTTTTAAAAGCAGTTTCCTTTAAATATCAAAATCAAACATAAATCAAAGAACTTATGTTTTTATTTCACAGAAATCAAATTGTTATAAACAAAACTATTCTGTTTTGTTTTAAAATGAAATAAGTAACCTCACATGCACAAAATTTGTGACACCTGAGTATATGAAGTGAAAGTAATAAAATGATGTGGTGATTACATACTCATGAATGTTATGTGTGTATAGAAATGAATATGCTTATATGTTTTTCTTATTTCTGGAATCTGCATATCTAGTTGGTTGTAAACT
This sequence comes from Allium cepa, assembly GCA_030765085.1. Lineage (NCBI taxonomy): Eukaryota > Viridiplantae > Streptophyta > Magnoliopsida > Asparagales > Amaryllidaceae > Allium > Allium cepa. The sequence continues at coordinate 566,404,748 of CM060928.1, read as the reverse complement.
GAGATGTTTCTTAAATAGTAAAGCTTTATTATTTAAATTGTTTCTATTAATAAATTTATGTGTAAACAAAGTATGGTGGTTTAGTATAACTTGGGTTTTGTAAAAGCATGTTTAGTTAATAAGTGAAATCTAAAATCTGTTACATCTGGAATAATTGTAGCAGTAAGTATTTTCAAATAAAATCAGGATATTAACATCATAAACTATGTAAAACAAGATTATATCATTAATGTATGTTGGAAATCAGAAAGTGTTTCACTTTTTAAAAAATGAACTGTGTAAATTAGCATTCTGTTTTGGACAGGAAAGGAAATTTTAGAATAATCTGTTACGCTAGTGGATTTTAGGAGTTTAGATGCTTCATGTTAGTGGAGGATTGAGGTGAGAATTGTGGAAATTTGGTGATAGATGATCAGAGAAAGAGAGGAGTTAGGAATTGAGTTTTTTCTAGGTTTCAAAACCCTGTTTAAAGTGTGCAGTTCTTAGTTTATTCCCATCCTCTCTGTTGCATCGAGTTATTTGAGGCTTTGGGAATTTGTAGAGGGGGTGTAAAGGAAGCTATATCCAAGGTCGTGTCGATGATGGTGGCTGGGGGTGGTATTTCTGGGTGTTGACAGGTTTTGACTTGATTGCAGTGTAAAACCCAGGTGAACAATATTGGTTGTGTGCAGGGTATCTTACTCGAAGTGAACTCGGGTGTTTCTGATTTTGACTCGAAGCATGTAGCTTTAGAACTCGAAGTAAATTATGGTTTCCTCGGGTAAGTTGGCTACAGGTTTTAAACCTGAGATTTTGTAGTTTTTTTAAAATTTTGAAAGAAACTCATATTTTAAAGATTGCAAATTGATTCAAATGTAAGATTAAACTGAATTCAAATAAAGTTTGAAACCCAAAGTTTTAAAAATGGAAATCTTAAATTTAAACAATATTTAATTTAGTTTTAATCAAATTTAAAAATAAGTTTCAGGTTTGATTTCAAAATCAAACATTAAGCTAAAAACAGTTTTTTTTTGAAAATTTAAAAAAAGTGTGAACAGATTTAAATGTTTAAACAAAACTTAAATTTGATTTTGAATTCAGATTAAAAACTGTTTTCATGTTTCTTTGAAAACCAGTTTTTGAATTCAAACAGTTGTAAATTTAAAAATGAATGAAAATATTCAAAAATTTAAGAGAAATTGATTTCAAATAAGTTTTAAACTCGAAAGAATTTAGTTTCCATTAGTATTGAATTAAAATATGAAGTGTTTAATTTAAATTTGAAAGTTGAAATAATCAATTTATTTTCAAAACTTAATTTATTTTAATCAAGTAATTTTGTTCTAAACTTCTCTTTTATATCTAAGTAATGTTCTTAAACATTCTTTTTATTTTAAGGTTTATAATTATTTTAAAATTTAGATTAATGTTTAAATAGTTAAACATTTTAAATATTAAATTTTTAAATGGAATTTGAATTTAAATTTAGAAATATATCGTTTTAATTTATTTTGAATGTAAATGAGTTATTTGATAAGTAATTAAATTATTTGAAAATAATTAAGATAATTAAGAATTTACTTAATTATTTGATTTTAAATAATGATTTAGATATTTATTAATTAGAAATGATTTATTAATAATTAATCTAATTTAAATTTTCTTAAGTATGTAATTATTGAAAATGTTGTTAGTTAATAAAAATAGTTATCTAAGGATAATTTAGTAATTAATTAATGCAATTAATTTTGATAATTAACCAGATTAATTAATTGAATATAATTAATTGTAATTTGTTAAGTATAATTAATTGTTAAAGTAATTAATGAATTAGTTACTTATTGTAATTAATTTTAGTATGTGATTTATTTAAGTTAATTAATTTAGCTTAATTAATTTAGAAAAATCATTTGATGATTTTAAAGGAGAAATTACTTAATGTAATTAGTGGTGCATGATTACTTAGAGAAGTAATACTGATAATTACTGGAATGTAATTAGTAATTTGGATAATTACTTTTGTAATTAATTAAGGAATTAATTAATGATTAATTATTGGATAATTAATTTGATTAATGAGTAATTAAAGATAGTTAATTACTTAATTGAATATTAATCAAGGTGATTAATAATTAGATTAATTACTAAATGTAATTAATTTTAATTAAATAATTTATTTGAATATTAGAGATCATTAATTATTATAATTAATGATGTAATTAAGGATTGTTTAATTAAGTAATAATTAAATAAGTGATTAATTAATTGTAATTAATTAAGGACAAATAAAATTAATTATAATTAATTAATAAATGAAGTAATTAAATGTTGATTACTTATAAATAAGGTTAATTAATTTGTGGAAATTAATTGATGACTAATTACTTATTGTAATTGGTGAATGATTAATCAAGGTCGATCCGTCAGATTACGGATGATAAGCTGTACTAAAATTAAGCTTTGTTCCCAAAGCTTGCTGAAGACTGCCAAAAATGACTCGTGAATAAAGGATCACGATCACTCACAATAGAACTAGGAACACCGCGAAGTCTCATGATTTCCTTAACATACAACTTAGCCAAATGCGAAGCAGTTCTGTTAGATTTAATAGGGACAAAATGAGCAGACTTAGAGACGCGATCAACAATAACCCAAATGCTAGAATGACCTGATCTCGAACGAGGTAGCCCGTCAATGAAATCCATAGAAATCTGATCCCGTTTCCACAATGGAATCTCAAGAGGCTGAAGAAAACCCGAAGAACGCTGATGTTCGGCCTTAACACGCTGACAAGTTATGCAATTACTCACATAACTCGCCACATCGCGTTTCATGCCTTCCCAATAATAAAGACGACGCATATCGGCATACATCTTACTACTACCAGGATGAGTGGTATACTTAGAACGGTGAAAGTCATCAAGAATGTCATGCCTAAGTGCAAAATCAAAAGGCACAAAAAGACGGTTCTTCTTATGAAGTCAGCCATGAGAATCAATGCTGAAATCCCGCAACGCCTCATCGCAGGATCTAGACTCACAAAGCTGAATAAGATGCAACAAATCAGGATCACGCTGCTGAGCATCGGCAATACGATCCAACAAAATAGGTCGAGCTCCCAAACTAGATAATAGAATAGGAGAATCAAAAGATGAACCTCGATTACGAATTTCACAAAAAGATAGAGTCTCGAGAACATTCCATTCGGCAAGCATCATAGAAATAACAACCGAATGTTTGCGACTAAGTGCATCATCAACACAATTACCCTTACCAGGGGTATACTGGATATCAAAGTCAAAGGAAGCAAGAAACTCAAGCCAACGCTGTTGTCTCATATTGAGTTCCTTCTGAGTAAACAAATACTTCAAAGATTTATAATCGATATGGAGAATGAAGCGCTCGCCCAATAAGTAGTGTCGCCAAATCTTCAAGGCAAAGACAATGGCGGCTAACTCAAGATCATGAGTGGCATAGCGAACTTCATTCGGACGCATTTGCCTAGAAGCATAAGCAACTACCCGATCCTTCTACATAAGAACAGCACCGAGACCACTACCACAAGCATCGGTGTAGACAACAAGATCATGATTCCCTTCGGGAACCACCAAAATAAGAGCATTAGTGAGAAGTTCCTTCAATGTCTTAAAGGAAGCTTCACACTTGTCGGACCAATCGAAACGAATGCCTTTCCGAGTAAGGCAAGTGAGAGGAAGCACAACACGGGAAAAATCCTTAATGAACCGACGGTAATGACTCGCCAATCCAACGAAAATACGAATCTCATGAACATTCTCGGGCCTCTTCCAATCCTGGATGGCTTCGATCTTTGAGGATCGACAGAAATGCCATCGGAAGATACAACATGGCCTAAGAACTTAACCTTATTCTCCCAAAAGTGGCACTTGGAGAATTTGGCTCTAAGCTGATGATGACGAAGAGTACTCAAGACAATTCTCAAGTGATTAGCATGCTCGGCTTCAGACTTAGAATAAATAAGGATACCATCAATGAAGACAAGGACGAACGTATCGAGATATTCCCGGAATACTCGATTCATGAGATCAACAAAGAAAGCAGGAGAGTTCGTCAAACTGAACGGCATAACGAGCCACTCAAAAGAACCATAACGAGTGCGGAAAGCGGTAAAAGGTATGCTATCCTCCGCGACTCGTAACTGATGAAAACCTGTGGCAAGGTCTAGTTGAGAAAAGACCTTAGCACCACTCAATAGATCGAACATATCATCAATGCTAGGCAATGGATACCTATTCCTAATGGTCAACTCGTTAAGTTTGTGATAGTCAATGCAAAGCCTAAGAGTTCCATCAAACTTCCTCACAAAGACAACCGCGGATCCCCACGGAGAAAAACTGGACTGAATCAACTGCTTGGACTCAAGCTCTAAAAGCTGCTTCTTGAGTTCCTCATTTTCCCTTATAGACATCCTCATGGGAGGACGACTAACTGGATGCACGCCTGGAATGAGGTCAATGCGGAACTCAATTGCCCGCTTGGGTGACAAACCCGAAACAGGTTCAAAAATATCAGAAAAGTCACAAGCAATAGGAATACGAGATATATCATCATCATCTCGCGAGTCAAGAGAATATATAGCCATTTCGGAATTATCCACATCCCAAGAATAAGAGATAACTGAGTAGACGAATTCGGATGTCGAAGATACAAAATTCTCTCCGAACAAATAATTCTGGCATCATATCTCACTAGCCAGTCCATACCCAAAATCATATCAAATTCCAGACAAGAAATAACGTGCAGATTCGCACGAAAAGAAAAGCCACATAAAACAATCTCAACATCATTAAAAAGCAAGCTAAGGGTCGCGGATCCCCCAATAGGATTCACAATCCATAAAGAAGTAACTAAACAAGAAACATCCAAAGATAAATCATCGACGAGCTTCTTCGATACGAAAGAATGTGAAGCACCCGTATCGAAAAGAACTCAAATACTGTGATCATGAAATAAAATAAAACCTTCCAAAATAGATGGAGATATACCTTTAGGATGAGAAAGACCTTCAGAAGCCTTAGCAGCATATAGCCTGCTAGACTTGGCACTAGCCAGAACAGTAGGGCAAGCTGAAACATGAAGACCTTCCTTCTTTCAATAGCGCAGAAGAGAGGCTTAGGACAAGCTCGAATAATATGATCCGGAGACCCACAACTGAAACACTTCCGGATGAAAGGTGTTCCAGAAGGCTGAGGCTGAGAGCTAGGACCACTAATCTTCCTCTTCTTAGAAGGAAAAGGCTTCTTCTGAAATGGAATCAGCTTCTTGTTGGGGTTCTTGGAAACCTCAACATCAATATCACTATCACACTCCTTCTCGACGGTCTCGAGATGAAGCGCAGAATCAACCAACTCCTCAAAAGAAAGCTTAAGCTGGAGCAACAAAGACTTCTTAAGATATTTCTTAAGACCAGAGACAAACTTAAAATTCTTCTTGTAAGAAGTGCTATAGAATTCAAGACCAAACTTAGATAAAGCCTCGAATGATGCAACATACTCAAAAACAGAAGATTTCCCTTGCTTCAACTCAAGGAAGCGACGGGTCAATAAAACTTTTTCAGATTCAGGAACGAACTTGAGTTCAAATCGCTCCCGAAACTGAGTCCAAGAAAGAGTAGACTCATCAATCTCGGCTACAAGAAGCTCATACCAATCAAGAGCACGCTCTTGTAATAGGCTAGAAGTTACAAGAACTCTATCATGGTCAGAATGATCCATGCGAGAGAAGATACGCTCGCATGTGCGAAACCAAGCTTGGACTCAAGAACAGACTCGGAGCCCTTAAACGGCTTTCCTCCAAGATGAGCAAAATCACTACACTGGCGTGCAAAGGAAGACTTGCGAGGTGGAGACACTCGAGGAGGAACTGGAGGCTGAGTGCTCCTAAACAATTCTATAAACTGATCGACAGAATATAAACGCCATCCGGACGTGAGCCACTGGATTGCCCATCATCCCGAATGTCGTCCCCTGCCTCTTCCAGCCATACGCTGAGAGTTAGATAAGAACAAGATTAATCACAAGGTAGATACTTCATTATGGAATACTACGAAATAATATGCATTCCTAGACGTATTTCCCAAATTCTATCTAACCTTTGATAGAAGAAGAAATAGAAAGGCACGATGATTCAAAGATTTGTATCACTTATGCACTTTGATGTACCGTAATATGTGCATCTATTCTGTGTTTATCATATTTTGTTCTGAACTCAGCTCTGATACCACGCTGTGACGCCCCACGCTAGCCAAGGACACTACAGGGTAATGCCGTCAATTAACACGGAGAATAAGGCTGGTTAGGAGCGACCATCTATAGCCTTGCTCTAACTATCTATTGAATACATCGACAATAATCACACCAAACAAATCGACATATCCAATGAATACTTAAAACAAAACCATAGGTGGTTGAATGATCTATCAGAACAGAATATAAAACTCAAATGTAATATACATCACAGAACAGGAGATCATCATATACACATATATTGATACATAACAGAGTTTACAAAATAATACATGTCAAGTGGTATAGCAAACCACAATATACAGACGAATCAAAAGAATACATATATCAGAGTTACAATAAAAAGGACTACACAAAAAGCTTTAACAAAAAGGAACAAGCTGAATAGTCCCTGCGGAAGCAAAATAGGCTAAGTCCAAAAGCACCTAACCTGAAACATCTCGGTCTGACCCGAGTATAAAATACACGGGTCAGTCTAGCTAAACAAATCAGTTAGATAAACTGAACAACAATTAACCTGCAAGGTTACAAGGCATAACAAGTATCTCTAAAGGAGATAACACAATCATCTAACAAAAGATGAATCATATGATAACAAGCCTCATATCATCGGCAACATATAGAAACAAAGGATAAGAATATCCCAAAGCAAGCCAAAAGGCAATAATAAATACCAATAAGGTATACAAGTTCCACAAGGTAATCGCTACGCATCATGCGGCTCAAAAAGACCAACACCGACGGGCGATACCTAGGGAATATACATATGAATGAAACATCATAAAATTTGCTCGAGCTCAGTACCGTACAAACAGGGATCCATGAGCTTGAAGACTCCAAACCCAATATCACCCATGCGTCTCATAACGACCAACATCGAAAGCGATACTAAAGGGCAACCCAATATCACCCATGCGGCTCATAACGACCAACATCGAAAGCGATACTAAAGGGCAACAAACCCGAAGGCACAAACCCGAAGGCTCATACCCGAAGGCAACATACCGTAGTGGTGAAGGTCAGAGACCCAGTACTGGACACCACTAACTGGCGGAATGTGTCATAACTCTCAAAAAGGAATCCGAAAAGTGGTAACATGAGTCCCATAACCACTCGTTCGCACTAAACGGTTTACTATTCGTCAGTCAATTTCACGCTCAAAGCAGTACAAAGTTCACCTCATATCATCGGTAAACCAAACCCGAAGGTTAAAACGATCAATTGAATAGGTTGGGAATTAATCGGAAAGATAAACGCACAGATTCATGGTCCGTGTTTTGCCCAACCATTTAATCACCCTTCCACTTCGCTCAAAGTGCGAAATTGTGCGTGTGTTTTAAATAGAATTTATAAATCGAAGAAGGGAGCTTTTAATATGACTTGAAGAAATCATTTATAAAAACCCGTGAATAAAGTCAAAAAGGAATCATCAAGGTCAAATATGCATAAACAACTAATTGAAATCAATATACATCGATCAAATTTGGAAAAACTAAACGAACAAGGCAATTTGGAAAAAACAACATATTCAGACGTCTGAAAGAAGAGATTCAGACGTCTGAATCTGAAAATTAATTTGTTTATCAAAACTGAATTCAGACGTCTGAATCCAAACATCCAGATGTCTGAAATAGGCATATTTTGGCCTATTTCCTTTCTGGTTGAAAATTAGCCAATTCAGACGTCTGGAATATAAATTCAGACGTTTGAATCTGGGGATGAAAATGTTCCCCAGAACAATATTCAGACGTCTGAAAGAAGAGATTCAGACGTCTGAAACTCAATGTTCAGGCATTTCCTGAACCTGGGCCATTATAGCCAAACAAATCGAAAGCAATCGGATGCGTGTTGATTATGGGCTTACGTCAAACGACTACCCAACCTTAACGACACACCCAAACACTCCGAACAACATAAACATCATCCATATAAGGATTTTCAAAGATTTGGCATCAAAAATCATAATTTGGCAATTTCACCGAATCAACCCAAATCAAAAGCAAAAGAACATATGAACAATTGTTAGGAATTCATGCCTAACATCAATGATATCAAAAGAAGTAGATGTGAGTTCAAAACTCACCTTTAATCCAAAAACAAAGAAGAAGGAGTTCAATTTGCAAGGAGAAGACCAACTAATCTCCACTTCTACTCTACTAGCTTCAATCTAAGATCAAAACAAGTATTTTCCTAAGCTTAGGTTTAGGAATTTCTGAGATTCAAGAGAGAAAGAGATAGAAAATATGAAGAGGAGCTTACCAATGTCTTCTCTATGATTTTGGAGCAAGAAATCAAGTTGCAAAGAAGAACTAGGGCTTGCAATTTCTATTTCCTCTTCCCTTCCACCATTTTCAGATTTCCTAAGTTAAAGAAATGAAATGAGGGTGAATGGATGAAGAGAGGGTAGAGTTAGGGGTTTAAACTAACAAATGGGCTGAACCCAAACCCAAAACCCAAATAGAAAAGTTGCAAAAATTCACAAACTATCGAAGCTTACACTTAAAAAGATCGCAAACGCCATTTTGGAACCAATGGAGGTGGTTTCGAGTTCCAATTCGGCCATTTGCAGAAAGTAACATTTCGGACCTAAATCTGACTAACGACGCTATATTTAAATAAAACATTTAAATACGAAATCGTTAAATATGCGGGTTGTTACAAGTGTTGACTCAAGGAGTACGGATTTGCGAGCTGTTACACTTGGTATCAGAGCTTAGGTTGGCGACAACCTAGGCTTTGGTGGGGAAATTACTCATTTATTAGAGTCAATAGTACTCTATAATGAGCTGAGCGCATTTATAGATATGAGAGCGTACTTGTTACTGGATATAAAAGTGTTTTTATACTATGTTGACTTATCGGTTGAGAGTTTATGGATTTTGGTTGGCACGGGAAGTACAACCGTATCGATAGGGGTTTCTAAACTCTTAAACAAGATAAACCGACATTGTATTATTTTTAAAGCGGGTAAATGAAATAATTTTAACCAAAATTATATTTGATATAAAAGAAATGGTTTTCTAAATTATTATATATATATATATTGTTTGTTTGGTTGTTCCTACTATAATCAAACAAGAACTTGAAATATGATCTAAAATTTGAAATGATATAACAAATAAGAATTTAAAATATTAAATTGGTTTATGACCAAATAGAACTGACTAAATATGTTTTAAATAAGAAGAAGTGAAATTAAAATTGATTTATACCACAATTTTGACCCCGGAAATTTTGAAAGGTGTTTTAAATGCATTTAAACAGAGAATTTGGAAATTTGAAATCGTGAGGATGTTGAAATGTTTTCCAAAGCTTTTGAAGTCAATGATGGAGTATATTTTGGAAAATATTTTTGAATGGAAATTGTTTGAAATGAATTTGGGAAGTAAGAAAGCACTGAACCCACTTTAGTCGCTGGAAAATAATCCGGATGATGCTGGCCACATCATTAGAATTTATTTTCGAGTTTCTAAAGTGATGGATTGCTACCATGTGTGCGATTATGATATTTGTTGGACTTGTTTGAGAAACAAGTGGTTTTAGAAGCTTCAAAAAGGGAAAATTGGTTGATAAAGGCAGATTGTTTTGGAATCTGGGATTTGATTTAATATAGAAAGTGGGAATATGTTGATTTTTATTTCAAAATGGTTTTGAAATAAAACCGGGTAATTGAATTCTGGAAAATTCTATTTAAATAATGTGAAGGCTAAATGGATCAACTATTGAATTTACTAAGTGAGGTTGATATTAATAAGAAAGAAATGAAAATGTTAATCTTGGAATTAAAATTTAACTTGAGTAAATGAAAGTGAATGAAATATATTGAAGTAAATAGAAAATTGGAATTTAACTCGGGATATGTTAAATAAATTGGACTTAGAATTAAATTGATTTGGATTAAATTAAAATGTAAGTTGACTTTATATTTGTGGGTTATGGTGTAATGAATTACACCCACAAGCTAATAAGTATTATACTTATAATTTGAAATTGTGGATTTAAAATTTGCAAAGGATTAAGGTGAAAGAAAAATTGTACCTTTAAGAATTCAGTGATACATATATATAGAAAATTGGAATTGTGATTATAAGATGTAAATGGATTCAAATGAGCAATATAAACTTTGAAGTAAATAAGTTGGTGAACTTAAGAATAGAAAATCAGATTGTAAACCCAAGTAAAAGGGAATTATAATCACAAATGGGAAATAGTTGAATAGTATGGTGAATTCAAACTTAATCCTAAAGGAAATATAAAACGTGATGAAGCAATGTGAGATAATAAAGGTGCATGGACTTAAGTTAGAAAATAAGCCTTGGAATAAAATTTAAAATTAAATAAAGGAATTCAATAGAATTGTGTCAGATTTAATTTATTGGATTAAATTGAAATCAAAGTTTCAGTTGTGTTGTGAATAATATAAAATGTAAATGAACTTAAAATAGTAAATAAGTTTTGAATTTATTTATGGAGAAATAAATTAGATTGAAGTGAAATTTGAAATTCAGTTGTATTATAAACAATATTGAATGGAATTCAATTCTTATTGAAGTAGTAAAGGAAGAGGAATGAATTTAATTTGGCTAAATACAATTTAGTTAAATTTGGATTAAATTTGGGTAAAAATCGAATTGAAAGGAAATTATATTTAGTTGAAATGATGTTGAATGAAGTAAATGTTCACTCAACTAATTCCAAAATAATTGTTTGGAAATGAATTTAGTGTAAGCTAAATTAAATGGAATTTGTATTGGCATGGATAGAATTTTAATAGTAGGGTCAAAATTTGGAAGGTAAATAAAGTCCAGTTTTGGAATGGGATTTAATTTTTGGTAATAATTATTGGAAGTGCGAATGAATAATGGAATTAGATTATAGTAGTGATGGTTTGAATTGTAAATAAATTCCAATGAGTGAAATAATTTAAAGTGGTCTCTTTGTTAATAAAATAAATCTAAAATGGATTGAATAAATAAACAAAGTGCATTAAAATTTGTAAATGGATTTTAGTTGATTTGGATGAGAATCAAATGAAAATAAAATAAAAATTGATATAAGAAGATAATGAAAATGTTGTGAAAGAACTTCAGCAAATTGAATGATGTTGCCTTGGATAAATTTTGTTAAATGATGAAATTGAAATGCAAGTGAAATGGTTTTAATTAAATATTGTGATATGGATATAAGAGTTGTAAATAATCCAGGATGGAATGATAAAAGTAAACTTAAGTTGAATAATGGATTTGAAATATGAAAATCAAGACTTTGTTTAAAAAAAAATAGAGAGATTTGTAAAGAAAGAAGAACATTTGGATTGTGAATAATGCCGAATGAAATAAATTAATATAAACTTAAATGGTGATCTTGAAGTGAAAATAAGAAATTGAGTTAAAAATTGCAATGTGATAAGAATGCTTGGATTATGAATCATGCAGAATTGAACAAAATTAATATGTATCTAAGTTGGAAATTAATTTTAACTGGTTATAAGCTTAAGAATTGGTTATTTGTTTGAATAACCAACCTACATAGAAATTAGTTGATAAACTTAAGTGAATAAATTGAAGAAAAGTAAATGAATCAAAAGCTTATATTACTCTTATTGAAGTGAATGTGAATCTAACATTTGCAACTAGGATGTAAGTCATTCGAATTGGAAGTACATTAGATTGTGAATCAATTTGAATTTATATTGAAGTAAATTGAAAATAGTGAAGCATATGTTCATAATATTGAAGTGAATATGAATTGGTGGTAGTAATTTTAAATTGAGAATGGTAAACTTGTATGTAAATCATTTGTGTGAAATAAAATGGAGCTTGGAATTTGAAAAGAAACTTTGTACATGCTATAAAATATGGCTTACTTATGGAACCATGCAAATTGTTGATTGGATTGTGGAATGGATATGTTTGGCTTACATTTATATTGGAAATGTTGTTAAAATGTTCATATCTTTGAAAACTGATGAGTTTGTTGAGTAAGTACAGGTACGGGAGGTGATCGATAGAGTTGGAGCGTGTATATGCATTATATTAGCCGCTTGCTATTAAAATTTACTAAAAAGGTACGCCTACGCTAATATAATTGGGAAAATGATATATATATTGTGATATATTTTGGTTTTCAACCGTGTGGGTTGATGTATATATATTTATTTGTATCGCGATATCGCGAAAACTCCCCCGTACAGGGGAGACTCTGCCAAAATTTTCCAAAATTTTTGGGAGTTAGAAAATTTTTGGAAATTTTGGAAAAATTTAATGAACTTGGAAAGTTATTTTTGAAATAATGTTGAAACAAAAGCTTTTGAGTATAAATAAAGCAAATGAGTTTGGATTTGAGCTAAAGGGATTTGGGAAGAGTATATAAACTTTTGACTAAGCAAATTGGGTAAGTAAATGAGTTTGAGAGTATTTTCTACCTTAGCAAATTTCGGGGACGAAATTTTTATAAGGGGGGAGGAATGTAACAACCCGGAATTTTGGGCATTTAATTTTGAACATTTAATTCATTTCAAATGTTCAATGTAGATTTTGAATTGGTTTTAAAATAAAAAGAAATGGGTGGAATTAATAAATTACGTATAATTCCAAATATGGTAATCCAATTGGAATTTAAATAATAATAATTAAATATTGAATCGGGATAAATTATGAATATGAAGGTAAATAGATATGGAAATGAGTTCTAAAATTTATTTTAAGTTTATTTGGTCATTAGAAGTGTTATTGGATTTTTAGATAAATTTAAAAGTTAATAAGTTATTATTTGGAGTTTTATATTGATTTTATAATGGATTTAATATTATAACAAAATGCAAATAATCATATTTTAAACCGGAATGTGTTAGAATGATTTCTAATGTGATTATAAATTCTATATGGATTATAATTAAGTTAATAAAATTTTAAAAGTGGAATTTTTAGCGAATTCGACGATTGTGAAAATCGCTCGATTTAATCGCCGAGTTAAAATAGCGTTCCGGGGCACAGTCTCGGAATGTGACGAAACCAGCTCTATTGGATCCGTAATAGCTAGTTATTATCGGATTTCAATTTTCGTAGCAATCGGAGTTGTCGTTTGACCGTGGCAGCTCGAAACGTATAGAAATTGTTTAAATCGATTTAATTAAAAATTTATCATTTATTTCTGTAACTCGTGCATATGACCGAGTTAGCCTCCGGAACACGTTCCATTGTGTTCGGAATGCGGGTAAAACCTTATAAATGCCTGGCGGCATGTCGGATTTGGAGTTCGTTTGAGAACGTTCGTTAAAATTGAATTTAATATTAATTTAATAGGTATATACGTATATATATACGTTTAAGCTAACAAAACCCTAGTTCTCTTTAGCCGGCCATCACTTAAAAATTTAATGGCCGAAAAACGTCTACCTTCTCCTCAAACTTTCAATCAATCCACACATTGATTTGGAATTCTTTCAACTGGGAAGGGCTCGACGAACTCTTGAAATCCAGCGGTTAAAATTGAACGTAGCGGAGCGTGGTAGCCATGATAATGACCGATAAGGGGGCTTCTTTTTCGCGTTTTCCAAAGGCTCGAGATGACCGAGCTTGGTCAGATGCCAGGTGGTAGACGAGCTCCGTAGGCGCACCTTCTAGCGGCGATGGATGGGGTTGCGCTGGCGTGTGGATGGAGCGGCAATCGAGAGTTTTCGCGTGATGATGGGTTCGTCGAACTGGATATTTCGCGTTTTGGTTGCGTGAGGAAGAAAGCTAGCTGGTCCTTCATGGCCACGATTTGTTTTTGGGTAATAATTAAAATAAAATAAAATAAATTTGTTTTATAAATTATATTCAAACTTTGTTAGACTATAATTTGTGCATACGATGTCAGATTTCAACGAAATAGGAAGCATTGGAATCGCAGCGATATGAAGCACACTTTGGCGTAGATCTGGATTCGATTTAACTGAGTTGAAATTTTGGATTAAATCGAACGCTTCGATTTAATTTAAAATTTCAAACGCTCTTCAAAACTCAAGGTGAGTTAATCTCACTCACATCTGGAATGCTAGCTGATTAAAATAAATGTCTATGTGATTGGTTGAATATAAATGTCGTTATCAGTCTGGATTGATACATACATATATACACATTTGTTGTGCTAATATTTGTGGATGCAGGGAAAACAGGTTGGAAGGATCCAACTGGATTCCTCGCAATATAGTAATTATTTTATAATTTATGATGCATTTTATTCATATATTATCATAGATAAATCTGGAATTAAATTGGAATGTGATATTGTTGGATAAGTATAAACCCAGAATTCTAATTATAGATAAATCAAATTGGAATGTTAAAGAAATAAAAGTAATTGTTAAATAAAGGATTTAAAGGAATAAAAATTTGGAATCTGGTTTGGAGAATGATTGGAAATTAGTAAATTTGAAATTATAAATGGAAAGGAAATTTATCAGTTGATAAAGGTTAAAGTGTAGGTTTCTGGAGTTAAATTCTATAAGAGGTTATAAATTGTTTAAATAACGATGAGGTTATTTGATGATGTTTTCCTGGAAATTAAAATATGTTTTCAATGAAGCTTTCCAAATATAAATTAGCAGTTTAAATGTATATAAAAATATTTTGAAATACAAATTTACACCATTGGAATTTTATTTAAGTAATTCGTAAGTAATATTTCATTTAATAAATTCCCAAAAGTTTTATTTAAAAATATTTAAACCTATACTTTTAAAGTGGATTTCCGGGTAATAAAACAAAATGTGTTTAAGCTTCGGAAGAAGTTATCTTTAAACATGGAAAAGAAATTTATGTTATAAAAACGTAAATTTGAATTGGAATAAATCGGGCGAGATTTATAAAAAGGATTCTCTGGGTTGTTTGGATAGAAGTGTATTTCCCTGGGAAACCAAGTTCGTGTTTTAAAGCAGATTTTAGGAAATGTAAAAGTTTAAACTTGTTTCAAAAGTGTTTTAAGGAAATTATTATTTTAAAGTAAATAATTAATAAATTTGCTATAATAGTGATTATTTAAGAATATTATTAGTAATTATTTTTATATATGGATTAATTTAAAGGATAGTTTGATTGATGTTATTTGGAACCTTGTATCTATTCTTTTAAAACTCCATCTTTAAATTTCATTTAACTAAACCTTATTTTAAACTAGTTTATATCTTATCAAGTAGTTTTACTTTAAATATTTCAAAAATTATTTTCGGAGTAAATAACTAGTAGTAAAATTAAATATTTCAAAGTATGTTTAAGAATAAAGTATTTTAATTGTTTTAAAATCTAAATGGTTTGGGCTTGGTTGTTTCCAGTGGGAAATAAATATTGTGAAATTTATTTTGTAGGAAGATGTTTTGTAAAACTATTTTAAAAGGGAATTGAAAATAGAAATATATCTTGTAAAGATATTTGAGGCAAATAAATAATGTGGAAAATTATTTATTGTGTGATGGATGTTTGTGAATGTTAATTGATAGTTAAATCACCGACTATCAATATTGGACAAATGCGTTGATCGTTTCGAAGAGATCGGGATCGAGATTTATTTCTCGAAAACCACTTCGATCCGGTTTGTACGTTTCGTGGAAAAACGTGTTCGGATTCGAAGATGGAGCAGTGAAGTGCAAGGGCTAGTCGCTACTAATCCTGAGTATATTTCCGAAATGGATGTAGTAGGAGTAGTGCCTTCGGTTCTGTTCGAACCCGGGACGGACTTGTATGGACGAATGCTTTCGGAACATCGTCAGGTGGGCGATGGGAATTTTAATGAAACGTTCTAAAAGGTAACGCTTAGCCTCAAGCCTCATCAAATGGGAATGACTGAAAAATTAGGGGATATGCAGCAAGGCTTCGTGGGTAGCCCCCACTTGAGAGTAAGGTCATCCCTGTCTAGATGTCCCTTTTTATTTCGGCTTAGTGGGCGGTTGCTGATCCCAACCGCGTGGTGATCTTATTCGGAACTGTCCAGTAAGGGATGGGTCCGGCCTTGTGTTGCAGGGGATCGGGAGTGGTCCTCGGTACGGTGATCTAGGCCCCGTAATGTGATAGGTGGTACCCCAGTGCCTAGTCGTTGTTGGAAATCCATTCTCCCTACGAGCCTTGTACGAGTTTTGTTTGTATTACCCACCCTGTGGCTAGTAGCTGGAATTTAATGAATGTAACAATTTCGTCTATTTTATAAGTATTTGTAAATAGATCCTACTATAATATCAGAGGATTTCTATAAAAAGTGTTTTTAGCCATCGTAAGGTAAAAACCCGACATGTTTATTTGTGTCGTGGTCTTATGAGATGCTTTTGTTTTCAAAAGGATTTTTGAAACTTTAATAATCAATTTGGATGCATTATTATCAGCTGGTATTGCAGACTGACTCGGGTGTTATTTCATTATAATGCTCGGGTCAGACCGAGTATTATTTGTTCAGGACAGGATGCTTTGGAGCAGGAGAGGAGCTGGAGTCCGAGACATATTATCTGTACCTATATATATCCTGCTGCTATGATTGTATGGATTTGTCTGAATGGTAAATGTGGTTTGTATGAGATACTCTGATGATATGATGTATGAAACAGATAAAGATTCATTTTGTGTAAAGATCTATATTTACTATTATATTTTATTACGCTGCGACTGTGAGATTCTGATATTGTTTAGTTTCTTCTTCTTCTATCTCTTCTTCTTTAACCCTAATGGTTCGTATTTCTGTTCCACTTGAGTTATTTGAAGTAGAATAGTGTTGACTCAAGGAGTATGGATTTGCGGGCTGTTACAAAAGTGCTCGTTCAGAGTGTCATTGGGAAAGTTCTTGGGATTCATTATCCATGCCAGGGGGATTGAAGCAAGCCCCGAACAAGTCCGAGCCCTGAAAGGTATCAGGATACCTTCCACTCGAAGAGAAATGCAAAGCCTAAATGGGAAGGTGGCCGCCCTAAGCAGATTCATCTCTAAAGTGACTGACAAGTGCGTCCCCTTCTTCGAGGCTCTAAAGAAAGACAAAGGAAAGTGCGTCCCCTTCTTCGAGTGCGACATTATTTCCAATCTCATTCCATCAGAGTTCTAACCGATCAGCCGCTAAGGCAAGTACTCCATCGTCCCGACACTTCTGGACGACTACTTAAATGGTGCATTGAACTGAGTCAATATGATATCACCTACCATCCTCGCACTGCCATCAAGGGACAAGCCATGGCCGATTTCATTGCCGAATTCACTACCAACGAAGGTAAGGAGCAATCTGAAAAAGCAAAAGACATTAAGTGGAATCTCTTTGTGGATGGAGCTTCAAACGAACAAGGCTCGGGGGCAGGTGTTGTAATAATCACTCCCAGGGGAAGGAAGCTAAACTATGCTCTAAGGCTGGAATTCGCTGCCACCAACAATGATGCAGAATACGAAGCAGTAATAGCTGGATTAGAACTTGCCCTAGAGATTGGAGTTAGTTCTTTATGTCTTCATAGTGATTCCCAACTTATTGTAAACCAAATACTAGGAGAATTTCAGACTCGAGGAGAATGACTCACAGCATATCTAAAGAAGACCAAGCCTGTAGCGACCTGACTTTCTATCACCAGAAAATCGCATCACTAAATAAGAAAGAAAGGGATAGAAGAAGAAAAGAAAGAGAAGAAAGAGAAAACAACACATCAGAATCTCACAGCGGAACGATTTAAATATAACATAGAACATATACATAGTATCATATACATCAGAGTACACAACTAAACATCTCAATTTAGACAGTTATAACATTTCTATCTAATACAATACAAGACATCATACAGAATATCAACACAGCGGAAACTCTAACTATATATCTACACGCTAAAGCCTCCTGCTCCATAGCTCCTCCAGATTTCGTCAAGGATAACCTGAATCACTTGACTACTCATATATAATATGAGTACCCAAGAGTTTAATAAAAGAGAAAATAAACACTCGGGTCAGACAGGGGTCTGGTGTGAGTAAACGGTTTAAGATTGCTTAACTTTAGAAAAACCTTTGAAAAGAAAGGTATCACGTAAGACTTTCCACACATAAACATGGAAAAGTTTTTACCTTACGCTAACCAAAACATTTGATAGGAAATCCAGTGATATTATAATAGTGTCTAGGGTTTTCAAATAAATATGAAATAGCCGAAATTGATACATGATTAAATTCCAGCTACTAGCCACAAAAGTGGGTAATACAAACAAAACCGTAGGGTCTCGTAGGGAAAATGGTTTCCAACAATGGCAGGGCTACTGGGGTACCGCCCGTCACAGTACGTGGCCTAGATCACCGTACCGAGGAGTACCCCCACTCCCCTGCAACACAAGGCCGGGACCATTCCTTACTGAACAGTCCCGAACAAGACCACCCCGAAGTTGGCTGCCGACCAACTGCCCACACAGCCGAAATATAAAGGGACTTCTAGACAGGGATGTATCTTGCTCTCCAGTGGGAGCGACCCACGAAGCCTTGCTGCACCTCCCTTGTTTTAGCCATTCCCGGTTGATGAGGCTTAAGGCTGTGATTACCTTTATAGGACACATCTATCTTAGAATGCTCATCGTCCACCTGACGATGTTCTGAAAACATTCAATCCATACAAGTTCGTTCCAGGTTCGAACGAAACCGAAGGCACTATCTCGTTGCACTCGTTTTGGAATCACCTTCAGAGTCAAAGACCATAGCCCTTGCACTCTAAAACCACCATCTCGAACCTATAAGCACTATTCCATCAAACTCATTACGGAATCACCCACAGAGTTATACCGACGTATAGCCCTTACACCTCGAGCCTTCACTTGCTCCACTTGGATTAACGACCTAACGTTTAATTGGAAACGATGTGGTTTTAGGATATCCAAATATGGAAACCCGATCCCGGTCTCATCGAAACCAAACGCCATCAGAAAATATCACTTATCATAAATGGATGTATCATATTACACAGATAGATAAGCACCTATTACCACATGCATCTATACATATCGCATAGCAGCATATATATCACATTCAGATATAGCATATTCACATCTTCACCCATCAATCGATGTCATCCAACAATAACCAATATCATTAACTCATCCAATGATATATATCATCCAATCATTAATCATTCATAAACAAGTTTGATTCAAACTTGATTAATTTAATTAATCCTTAAATTAAATTAATCCTTACTTAAACACTTGGATTATCTTCAATCCATTTTACTATTCATTAATTAATTTCAAATTAATTAATTAACTAACATCACTTAATTATCCAATTCAATTAATCTTCCCTGATTAATTATCACTTAATTACTTTAAGTAATTATTACTTAATTACCATATTAATTAATCATCCTGATTAATTACTTTCAAATTATACTAAGTAATTAGCTCTTAATTACCTTTTAAAATTAATCATAATTGATTAACTATTCTTTAATTATCCTGATAATTATTCCTTAATTATCCTTCAATTAATTACACCTGATTAATCACTTATAATTAATCACATTGATTAATTACTCTTAATTAATCATACTTGATTAATTACTTTTAATTAATCATACTTGATCAATTACTCTAATTACATTTAGAAATTAAAACTTAATTATAAATTAATTATTCTTAAATTATTAATTAACAATTAATTAATTATTTCCATTGATTAATGATTACTTCTTTAATTAAATTCTTTCTTAATTAATTACTTTAACAAGTAATTAATCACTTAATTAATTATTCTTAATCCTTTTATTAATTAAACCATTAATCAAATAATTTAAACCTTTAACTAATTATTAATTAATTCTTTAATTAATAACTAAAGTGATTAGCTCTTAATCACATTACTTAATCACTTTTCATAAAGTAATTATCTTTTACTTAATTACCTTCTGTAATTAACCATTTAATTACTTAATTACATCCAAAGTAATTTTATTAGATTAACCCATAAGTGATTATCTTAATTAATCACAAATTAATTATTTAATTATTTATTTATCTTAATCATTTAAGATTAATTAAATGATTCTTAATTTCTTATATTATAAAGATTCTTAATTAAGAAATTCATTATCTTAATTTAAATCATTTCTTAACCAATAACAATTGATAAATAAAAATAATTTAATTATCTCAATTATCATCAAAATTCTAAATTCACATAAGGTAAATCTTTAATAAACTGATTTTCAAATTCTGATCATTACACTTTATTTTGAAATAAAATATAACATTTTAGAAATCAATTTATAGTAAACACATTTTAAATTACCTTTAAATCTTAAAAAAAATTTCCCAAAGTTATTTAATAAAATTAATACTAATTTATTTCAAAATTTACTTATTAAAGCTTCCATAAATCCTATATATAAAACATGTTTAAATTATCATTTTTGAAAAAAATCTGATTTATAAATAAAACTTGTTCACTTTTGTTTTACATCTTGTATCATATACAATTCCTATTAGATTGTTAAAAGCTTTTAAAAATCTTAAGTTACTTTTCATAATTTAAAACTATTGAACTCATCAAACAAAACCCGGCTCAAACAACTCGAACACCCCACTGCAAAAACACGCGACAAAACCGTGCAAACCACTGATTTTCCCGTGCTTACCTCGAGTCACCCAGATTTCCACTTTCTTCGAGCCATAACCACAACAAACCCGAGAACGACTTCGAGCTCCCCTCTTCTCTTCCCACAACCCAACTTCCTGATACACACTGCCGTGCACATCAACGTGCACGACCACGACGGTCGACGTTGAACCCTACGCTGGCCACCTACAAGTCACGATTAACCCCAACATCACAACGATTAACCCAGAATATCCAAATTCGATCGAGAACGCAATCTCGACCTTCAACCCAAAACTGTCGAAAACCCCATCCTCAAATTCAACCACCGCCGGCCATCCCCCTCACCGGAGACCATGCCACCACCACCGTAGCTTCATCTCACTTCCCATCAACTCCCTAACCCCTCGCGATAGCCTACGGATTATCCTCGAAGTCGCGAAGTTAAGATGAGCAATGTCAATAAAAACAGGACGAAAACCCTATTCGAACAAATTCCTACCACCTCGATCCATAATAAATTCCAATAGAATTTTTCGCATGATCCATGATTCCTCCTCCACCTTCATGATCAACGGCGATATCCAATTCGCCGTGGTTTGCCGTGATTCGATCAATTTGCCCAAAACTAATATACCCAGATTTCAATCCAAATATCAATCTAAAAATCATGATTCATACCTTAAAAATCATGATTTTCAATATGTAATCCAATTATGAAATCAAAACTTAATATTGATTTAATAAATTTTTGACCCAATTTTCCATTTAACTGTAAATTTGAAAATTTTAAGCTAATCTTTCATTTTCAAAACCTATAACTATTTTTAGATAAAAAGTTACATGATTACAAACAACTTTTGTTTACATATTTTAAACAAATTCGAATTCAACAGGGAGTTATTGATTTTATTAAGAAACTGCACCATGTTATCATCACACAGGAACTACATTCACACTCAACAGGCATTCAAACATCATATCCACACATGCATAAATTTTCAATTCCATATTGCAGATATCATCAAGTTATTTATTCATAAGAACAGGTGAAAACCAGAATTTAGGACTGTTTTTAAAAAAAAAATGCATTTACTCACATCTTTATTGCAGAGGACAAGACTGCAAATATTGCTTCTCAGGCCTTTAAATTCATTTGCATGCTCATAGAATTGCTTGATTCCAGTTGCATGTTAATATTCCAGAATTTCTTGAATAAATTTGCATGTTGATTAATTGTTGCTGCTGCATTTTCCAGCTTACTTCTTTGTTCTTGGATTTCCTGATTTTACAGTATCTTCTTCTTATTTATTTTTTTATTTGATTTACATTTTTTTTTCTCAGATTTGTATCCATCTTTGAGAACTGAAGAGAAAGAATTTGCTGAAGAATAAAATCTTTCTTTTAATTTCACAAAAAAATTTTAAATTAAGTTTACAAGAGAATTACATTTGTCACTTCAAATTCTTAGCTAACTTACACATATACTCCTAAGTTTACAAATGTCCTTACATAAATCAAATGTTAAAAAGTGTTTTATAAGTGTTATTATGTGTTATTTAATATTCACAAATGTTATTCTCTAATGTTCATAAATGTTATTTTCCTTTTTTTTAAATTTATTTTAAGCCTTGCATGAAATTTATATACGTAATTATTAATAAGAAAATGTGTACATAAACAAATCTTTAGATTTTTAATGAATAGAAAAGTGATTTCATGTTAGTTTATAAATTATTTATGCTTTTAATTAAATTTATTTTAATTCTTCTTATAAAAATTTTAAAACAATTTATCCTATGTTAAAATTAAAATGAAAGACTATTAAGCAAATGAAATTTAAAATTTAAATCTTATCTAACTCAAGTTAAACTATATGTTTATAAAAATAAGCAATTAACTTTGTTATAAAAAATTAAATCTCAAATATTACTTCAAAAATATTAAATCAAGTTAACTTTTCAATTTACAAAACTATATATATTAAAGTTTGAAAAACTCTTGTTAAATTTAAATTGATAATTTTCCTATTTCAAATATATATATACAAATATATATACACAATTCAAATAGAAACATTCTAACATTAAATTTATTAATTTCCATATTAAATTTTAAAACAATTATCAAATCACAATATATACATTCATATATATTACAATTTGAATATAAAGTTTTATTACATAAAACATTCCCTATTTACAAGATATATCAATATATATATATATATATATATTATAAATAGAAAATAAAATAAATCTTACCAAAAATAAATATTTTCAAATCAAAATATTATTAGCTTTCAAAAGAATTAAATTTGCCTATTTATGTTGTTAAGAAAATGTTTATAGATATTAACAAATTATTATTTTCAGCCTTTGAAATAATTTTAACTTGTCAATTTATAATGTAAAATGATCAAATCAATTTAATTATTAACAAAGATTATTAAATTGATATTGCTCAAAATTCCGGGTCATCACATTCCTCCCCCCTTAAAAGAATTTCGTCCTCGAAATTTAAAAGCAAAGAAAATTTAATAACCCGGCTAAAGAATTTAAATTCCTATCAGTAATCAAACAATTAATCATAGTAACTAATTCAAACAAACAATTTTATCTATCCAGAATTTTTTTGAATAGAACTTGCTAATATTATCTAGAGTTTTCCAGGTACCTAAACTAGAATACTCGCTCTACAAATCTTAAGTAACTACACTATTAAAACCAAGAACTCCTCATCTGGATCTACAAATCTGAACAAGATATCAGACTAAACTCAAAACCAGCTCAACTACCAACTCCTTCTGAACTGCTGATTCTATCACTCAAAGAATCATACACATATTCCTCAGAGATATGTGAAATACAATGAATTCCAATTATCCTAACTGGCAATTAAATCCTGTAGGTCAAAATCTAATCTCTAGAGAACACAGAAAAACTCAAAATATTTCCGGAGCGAACTCTCCAGTTTTACCAAATCTTATAATTCCTTTGATTGGATAAAACTAAAACAATATCCAAATTCTAACTGCACATTCCAAATTTCTCAATTCTTAACTGCACAACTACTCAGATGCTCTGAGTCACCTCCAATATTCCTGATCAACCTAACCCTTGCTGAAAACTGGACCAACTCAAATCAATCTCCAGGTCCTACTCAACAAAGTGGCTTTCCCAAAAATAATTTGCCGAAATCCAAAATACAACTCTATACCACAAGCATCAGTGGTTTTCAAACCTATATCTCATATCTGAAATAGCCAAACAGTTGCATTTGACAACCTTACCTTTCAAATCCAGAAATTTCTTTATACTTGAATTTCTTGTAGAAATCCTATAATCCAAGAAAACTGCAACTCCAGGTTGCTCCCATACCAGAATGATTCCCAACTCGTTTCCGCTGCACAACTCTGATCTAGAGCAGATAAGAATGCTATCGAAGAACATAAGAAAAAACTTTCTCCATACATAGTTCATCCGACTCATAAAATATCAGTGACCATTCCACTTGGTCAAAACATCTCAGCAGAATCCCAACTTAGAGTAAGATGATCAATCCAAAGAATCCTGAGCTGCCTCACCAAAACCTTCTCGCTCCAAGAGTCATCCCACTACAAGGTTGAACCATCAAAATTACTCCTTAATTCCAAGTTGATAAGAAAACTCAATCTCCGATTCGGGTCAACTTTCTGATTTCCTCAAAAACTCTGGAGAACCTCCGACTACTTTTATAGCTTCCATATCTTTCACTTCTACTCGAGATGCCTCAATTCCCAAGCTAAAGAATACTCAAAGATTTCCAAACTAATCGCAAGTCACTTTTGCGATCTCTCTCAGTTCAGATTTCAAAGAACTATCTTCCCAACTAGAACAGCTTTCCTAATCAAGATCAATCTTTTCAGAATGGCTTACCTACCAGAAAAACTGATAGATCACTTCCAATAGATATCTCGCTCTGCTGAGCCTTCCAAAGAAAAGAATAAGCCTTCACCATCTGCCTGGTCTGCTGATAGTAGAATCCCAAAGATTCCTGAATCATTGAAGAAACAGATCCATGCTACTGCTTCCAAACTTCACTTCAATGATACTACTAAGCCAAAAGATCATCCTTAACCACAAGCTCCTGAAACTCAAAACTAACACCCAATTCCACTAAAAATCCATGAGACTGTTCAAAGAAACTCGGCTCTAACCCAACACCAACCACATATCTTCTTAAGAAAACAAATGAGACCATGTTTGAAATGAGGTAACTCATCGACCTTAGTCTCATACTTCAATAAAGATGAGACACCCTTACTAGAGATCCAGAAAATTCCTAAACATCCGAATCTTCATTTCAGTAGACATCAATTGCTCTTCCAACACCATCTAAATCTGGCTCCAAAAGAAACATCTTCAGAACCATCTATGGGAACTGCATCTCATCACACAACTATTCCTTCCTGAAGCTATCAAGATACCATCACCTGCTTCTACTCAGCTAACAACTCAACTCTAGCAAATCCCTGCTTACTCGAGAACAAATTAACCTCACACTTCAAGAATATACTCCAATTCTTGAAAAAGACTTCCTCTGGACTCAAAGAAATCCTTTTACCAATCTACAAAACTTATTCGAGACGGTATTAGGTCTACAATCTCAATAAACACCTCCAACCACAACATATAAACCTCTTCCATTAGTGGTAGTTATGTTCCACACACTCCTACCTTATCTACCTTTATAACCTATGTTGGAAAATCCGTGCAGATAACCCAACAGATTAGGTAGATATATATATATATATATATATATATATATATATATATATATATATATATATATAAATTACAAGTACGCTCTCTCAAGATAAACACCACTCCAAAGCCTAGGTATTTACTCAACCTAACGCTCTGATACCAACTATAGCGACCCGACTTTCTATCACCAGAAAATCGCATCACTAAATAAGAAAGAAAGGGATAGAAGAAGAAAAGAAAGAGAAGAAAGAGAAAACAACACATCAGAATCTCACAGTGGAACGATTTAAATATAATATAGAACATATACATAGTATCACATACATCAGAGTACATAACTAAACATCTCAATTTAGACAGTTATAACATTTCTGTCTAATACAATACAAGACATCATACAGAATATCAACACGGCGGAAACTCTAACTATATATCTACACGCTGAAGCCTCCTTCTCCATAGCTCCTCCAGATTTCGTCAAGGATAACCTGAATCACTTGACTACTCATATATAATATGAGTACCCAAGAGTCTAATAAAACAGAAAATAAACACTCGGGTCAGACAGGGGTCTGGTGTGAGTAAACGGTTTAAGATTGCTTAACTTTAGAAAAACCTTTGAAAAGAAAGGTCTCACGTAAGACTTCCCACACATAAACATGGAAAAGTTTTTACCTTACGCTAACCAAAACATTTGATAGGAAATCCAGTGATATTATAATAGTGTCTAGGGTTTTCAAATAAATATGAAATAGCCGAAATTGTTACATGATTAAATTCCAGCTACTAGCCACAAAAGTGGGTAATACAAACAAAACCGTAGGGTCTCGTAGGGAAAATGGGTTTCCAACAATGGCAGGGCTACTGGGGTACCGCCCGTCACAGTACGTGGCCTAGATCACCGTACCGAGGAGTCCCCCACTCCCCTACAACACAAGGCCGGGACCATTCCTTACTGAACAATCCCGAACAAGACCACCCCGCAGTTGGCTGCAGACCAACTGCCCACACAGCCAAAATATAAAGGGACTTCTAGACAGGGATGTATCTTGCTCTCCAGTGGGAGCGACCCACGAAGCCTTGCTTCACCTCCCCTGTTTTAGCCATTCCCGGTTGATGAGGCTTGAGGCTGCGATTACCTTTATAGGACACATCTATCTTAGAATGCTCATCGTCCACCTGACGATGTTCTGAAAGCATTCAATCCATACAAGTTCGTTCCGGGTTCGAACGAAACCGAAGGCACTATCTCGTTGCACTCGTTTTGGAATCACCCTCAGAGTCAACGACCATAGCCCTTGCACTCTAAAACCACCATCTCGAACCTATAAGCACTATTCCGTCAAACTCATTACGGAATCACCCACAGAGTTATACTGACGTATAGCCCTTACACCTCGAGTCTTCACTTGCTCCACTTGGATTAACGACCTAACGTTTAATTGCAAAACGATGTGGTTTTCGGATATCCAAATATGGAAACCCGATCCCGGTCTCATCGAACCAAACGCCATTTTAAATGTCCAAGTTATACTTAAGGGATTTAAACAATAGATATTTCAGAAAATATCACTTATCATAAATGGATGTATCATATTACACAGATAGATAAGCACCTATTACCACATGCATCTATACATATCACATAGCAGCATATATATCACATTCAGATATATCATATTCACATCATCACCCATCAATCAATGTCATCCAACAACAACCAATATCATTAACTCATCTAATGATATATATCATCCAATCATTAATCATTCATAAACAAGTTTGATTCAAACTTGATTAATTTAATTAATCCTTAAATTAAATTAATCCTTACTTAAACACTTGGATTATCTTCAATCCATTTTACTATTCATTAATTAATTTCAAATTAATTAATTAACTAACATCACTTAATTATCCAATTCAATTAATCTTCCCTGATTAAGTATCACTTAATTACTTTAAGTAATTATTACTTAATTACCATGTTAATTAATCATCTGATTAATAACTTTCAAATTATACTAAGTAATTACCTCTTGATTACCTTTTAAAATTAATCATACTTGATTAACTATTCTTTAATTATCCTGATAATTATTCCTTAATTATCCTTTAATTAATTACACCTGATTAATCACTTTTAATTAATCACATTGATTAATTACTCTTAATTAAACATACTTGATTAATTACTTTTAATTAATCATACTTGATTAATTACTCTAATTACATTTAGAAATTAAAAATGAATTATAAATTAATTATTCTTAAATTATTAATTAACAATTAATTTATTATTTCCATTAATTAATGATTACTTCTTTAATTAAATGCTTTCTTAATTAATTACTTTAACAAGTAATTAATCACTTAATTAATTATTCTTAATCCTTTTATTAATTAAACCATTAATCAAATAATTTAAACCTTTAACTAATTATTAATTAATTCTTTAATTAATAACTAAAGTGATTAGCTCTTAATCACATTACTTAATCACTTTTCATAAAGTAATTATCTTTTACTTATTTACCTTCTGTAATTAACCATTTAATTACTTAATTACTTTCCAAAGTAATTTTATTAGATTAACCCATAAGTGATTATCTTAATTAATCATAAATTAATTATTTAATTAATTATTTATCTTAATCATTTAAAATTAATTAAATGATTCTTAGTTTCTTATATTATAAAGATTCTTAATTAAGAAATTCATTATCTTAATTTAAATCATTTCATAACCAATAACACTTGATAAATAAAAATAATTTAATTATCTCAATTATCTTCACAACTCATTTATCTTTAATTAAATCAAAATTCTAAATTCACATAAGGTAAATCTTTATTAAACTGATTTTCAAATTATGATCATTACACTTTATTTTGAAATAAAATATAACATTTTAGAAATCAATTTATAGTTAAACACATTTTAAATTAGCTTTAAATCTTAAATTTTTTTCCCAAAGTTATTTAATAAAATTAATACTAATTTATTTCAAAATTAACTTATTAACGCTTCCATAAATCCTATGTATAAAACATGTTTAAATTATGATTTTTGAAAAAAATCTGATTTATAAATAAAACTTGTTTACTTTTGTTTTACATCTTGCATCATATACAATTCCTATTAGATTGTTAAAAGCTTTTAAAAATCTTAAGTTACTTTTCAGAATTTAAAACTATTGAACTCATCAAAGAAAACCCAGCTCAAACAACTCGAACACCCCACTGCAAAAACACGCGACAAAACCGAGCAAACCACTGATTTTCCCGTGCTTACCTCGAGTCACCCAGATTTCCACTTTCTTCGAGCCATAACCACAACAAACCCGAGAACGACTTTGAGCTCCCCTCTTCTCTTCCCACAACCCAACTTCCTGATACACACTGCCGTGCACATCAACGTGAACGACCACGACGGTCGACGTTGAACCCTACGCTGGCCACCTACAAGTCACGATTAACCCCTACATCACAACGATCAACCCAGAAAATCCAAATTCGATCGAGAACGCAATCTCGACCTTCAACCCAAAACTGTCGAAAACCCCATCCTCAAATTCAACCACCGCCAGCCATCCCCCTCACCGGAGACCATGCCACCACCACCGTAGCTTCATCCCACTTCCCATCATCTCCCTAACCCCTCGCGATAGCCTACGGATTACCCTCGAAGTCGCGAAGTTAAGATGAACAATGTCAATAAGAACAGGACGAAAACCCTATTCGAACAAATTCCAACCACCTCGATCCATAATAAATTCCAATAGAATTTTTCGCATGATCCATGATTCCTCCTCCACCTTCATGATCAACGGCGATATCCAATTCGCCGTGGTTTGCCGTGATTCGATCAATTTGCCCAAAACTAATATACCCAGATTTCAATCCATATATCATTCTAAAAATCATGATTCATACCTTAAAAATCATGATTTTCAATATGTAATCCAATTATCAAATCAAAACTTAATATTGATTTAATAAATTTTTGACCCAATTTTCCATTTAACTATAAATTTGAAAATTTTAAGCTAATCTTTCATTTTCAAAACCTATAACTATTTTTAGATAAAAATTTACATGATTACAAACAACTTTTGTTTACATATTTTAAACAAATTCGAATTCAATAGGGAGTTATTGATTTTATTAAGAAACTGCACCCTGTTATCATCACACAGGAACTACATTCACACTCAACAGGCATTCAAACATCATATCCACACATGCATAAATTATCAATTCAATATTGCAGATATCATCAAGTTATTTATTCATAAGAACATGTGAAAACCAGAATTTAGGACTGTTTTTTAAAAAAAATCCATTTACTCACATCTTTATTGTAGAGGACAGGACTGGAAATATTGCTTCTCAGGCCTTTAAATTCATTTGCATGCTCATAGAATTGCTTGATTCCAGTTGCATGTTAATATTCCAAAATTTCTTGAATAAATTTGCATGTTGATTAATTGTTGCTGCTGCATTTTCCAGCATCTTTGTTCTTGGATTTCCAGATTTTACAGTATCTTCTTCTTATTTTTTTTATTTGATTTACATTTTTTTTTCTTAGATTTGTATTCATCTTTGAGAAATGAAGAGAAAGAATTTGCTGAAGAATAAAATCTTTCTTTTAATTTCACAACAAAATTTTAAATTAAGTTTACAAGAGAATTACATTTGTCACTTCAATTTCTTAGCTAACTTACACATGTACTCCTAAGTTTACAAATGTCCTTACATAAATCAAATGTTAACAAGTGTTTTATAAGTGTTATTATGTGTTATTTAATATTCACAAATGTTATTCTCTAATGTTCATAAATGTTATTTTCCTTTTTTTAATTTATTTTAAGCCTTGCATGAAATGTATATATGTAATTATTAATAAGAAAATGTGCACTTAAACAAATCTTTAGATTTTTAATGAATAGAAAAGTGATTTCATGTTAGTTTATAGATTATTTATGCTTTTAATTAAATTTATTTTAATTCTTCATATAAATTTTTTAAAACAATCTATCTTATGTTAAAATTAAAATGAAAGACTATTAAGCAAATGAAATTTAAAATTTAAATCTTATCTAACTCAAGTTAAACTATATGTTTATAAAAATAAGCAATTAACTTTGTTATAAAAAATTAAATCTCAAATATTACTTCAAAAATATTA
The DNA here is from genome assembly GCA_030765085.1 of Allium cepa. Taxonomy (NCBI): domain Eukaryota; kingdom Viridiplantae; phylum Streptophyta; class Magnoliopsida; order Asparagales; family Amaryllidaceae; genus Allium; species Allium cepa. The sequence goes on along the minus strand of CM060928.1, from coordinate 566,373,982 downwards.
AATCAAGTTAACTTTTCAATTTACAAAACTATATATATTAAAGTTTGAAAAAATCTTGTTAAATTTAAATTGATAATTTTCCTATTTCAAATATATATATACAAATATATATACACAATTCAAATAGAAACATTCTAACATTAAATTTATTAATTTCCATATTAAATTTTAAAACAAATATCAAGTCACAATATATACATTCATATATATTACAATTTGAATATAAAGTTTTATTACATAAAACATTCCCTATTTACAAGATATATCAATATATATATATATATATATATATATATATTATAAATAGAAAATAAAATAAATCTTACCAAAAATAAATATTTTCAAATCAAAATATTATTAGCTTTCAAAAGAACTGAATTTGCCTATTTATGTTGTTAAGAAAATGTTTATAGATATTAACAAATTATTATTTTCAGCCTTTGAAATAATTTTAACTTGTCAATTTATAATGTAAAATGATCAAATCAATTTAATTATTAATAAAGATTATTAAATTGATATTGCTAAAAATTCCGGGTCGTCACAAAGCCACTACTCGATCAATTGGATCACTATTTAATCAAACACATCCCTCGGGAAGAGAACCAACAGTCCGATGAGCTGGCAAAGCAGGCTAGCGTGAAAGATGGTACCATTTCCGGTAAAGTAGCAATCTCAAAGCAACTAACCCCGAGTTTCGAACAAGTGAATCTGGTAGCTGCAATCGAAGAAGAAACTTGGATGACTCCCATCCGAAGATTCTTACAAGATGGCACACTGCCCAGCGAGCGTGAGAAGTCAGGAAAATCTTGAGGAAAGCTTCCCGCTATACAATACAAGAAGGCATCCTCTATCGGCGCGGCTTCTCTAACCCCTTATTAAGATGTATCGCTGGTAGGGAAGCTAAGGAAATCTTATGCAACATCCACCAAGGAAGCTGCGGGGATCACACTGGAGGGCAGACTCTGGCAAAGAAAATACTCCGATATGGTTATTTCTGGCCCGCCTTAAACAAAGACGCCTTAGACTTCGTTAAAAAATGCGACAGATGTCAAAAATTTGCCTAGATTCCTCGTCTACCAACAAATGAGATTACTCAAATGACCAGCCTTTGGCCCTTTGCAGTATGGGGAATTGACTTGCTGGCGAACTGCCAGTGGGCCGAGGCGGAGCCAAATATGCGATAGTGGCAGTTGACTATTTCACCAAATGGGTGGAAGCAGAACCTCTAAATAAAATATCTTCAGCAAAAGTTATTAACTTCTTAATTGAAAATGTTCTATGTAGGTACGGAGTTCCACTCAAAATCATATCGGACAATGGACTTCAGTTTGATAGCGAGGAGTTTTCCGACTGGTGCCAAGAGCACGGAATTCGCAAAAGCTCCTCATCTGTAGCTTATCCCCAGGCAAACGGAAAAGTCAAGTCTGTCAACAAAATTCTCAAAACTCCAATCAAGAAGAAACTTAAAAAATCGGAAGGCGCTTGGGTGGATGAACTTCCTACGGCACTTTGGGCCTACCACACATCTTTCATAACATCAACGGGGCATACTCATTTCTCTTTGGCACACGGATCGGAGGCCATGCTCCCAGTCGAAAATGTAGTACCTTCCCACCGCAGGATCCACTATAACCTAGAAGAAAAAGAAGAACTCCTTCACATGTCTTTGGATCTAATTGAAGAGAGGAGAAACGATGCAGCGCTCAAAGCAGCAACTCACAAGCAAAAAATGGTGGTGCAATACAACTCCAAAGTCAAGCATCGTAGCTTACAAGAAGGAGATCTTGTCCTAAAACGAATCTTCCCATGCCTCGGTGCACTAGATCCAATCTGGGACGGACCATATGTAATTCATATAGATCTCCACAACGGAGCTTATATTTTGTCAACAGTGGACGGAGAGGTGTTCCAGAGGGCATGGAACATCCAACACCTCCATCGATACTTTTCTTAACTTGTACTGCCCATATGAAGTGAATTAACAAAGAGAATTAGTGGACGTAGGCATTTTTGTGCCGAACCACTTTAAAAACTTGTCCCTTTTTAACTTGTTCCTTTATATCTTGGCTGCTTGTTAGCTTTATCCTTTTCTGTTGAGCAAAATCCCTCGTAATGGCATTTCCATTCAAGACGCATCATGGCGCAACCTCCTCTCGACGAGACCTAACAGGTACTATACGAATCTATGCCCTCGCCAATGAGACACTTTTGCTCCACTATCCCTCTGCTGCGGGTTAACTCATTGCTCGCGATCGGCCCTTAAAGCCAACTGTAATGAGCCGATTATAAGCCACCGAGAAGGCCGACTATAGCCGAGGCAGCTCATTACGGCGTTCGGCTCGCCGGTAACTGTGAACCTATTTTAAGCCCCAACATAAGATGTGGCCAGCCAGTGGTAGTTCACGGTTGACGACCGGCACCCACGCTAGTCGGCCACGGTAAATCGAACAATACCCACGATTACGGGCCATAATGGCCCGGGTAGTTACTGTGCGCGATCTCGGCTCCGATGTGTCTTAAGTACAGTTGTGGTAAAAAAGAAAACTCCCCGCAGAGGCGTAAGATTGGTGGCAAATGTCTCCAAGACCCACAGCTAGGGAAAGTGACTACAAAACCCGTTTGCCACGAACTTAAGCACATCGAAGGCCTTCCGTGATTGGAAGTTTTACTATTTCTTATATTCTTATTTTATTTAAAAACTTTCCTCCTATCCTATATAACGATCCCTAAAGTACAGGGCACACAATAGGAGACACCCGCAAATGGGGATAGGAACTCACAACTGGATGACAGGACACTCAGCTGCATTCCATACTCAGTCACACAAGACATTCAAAGCTACCATCTACAACTAAAACATGAAGGGCGGTACTCTCTTTCTTTGTTTATGAATGCGTAGCTATAATTTATTCACACATCACAATAACATTGCAAGATGTGAAATTATATTTTAAGCAAGAACTTGACATCAAACACAATTAAATCACAGGCATATGCATATCTGCATTTCTTATGCAACACACCAAAATAACGAAAGCATTTAAATATAACAGAATCAGCTTAAGTTAAAAATTACATGCCAATAATAAAGTCGTTCATTACAAATAATATAATTACGGTTACATTAATGTTTTGGGACTAACATAGACAGCAATGTCAAGTAAACCAAAAGATGTCCCGGTCAAGTCAAGGAGTTGGCTGCATCGGAACTTCACCTCTATTCTACTGGCCCTCCGAGATCTACTTAACTGCCGGATCGGATCTCTCAACGTGTTGACCAAAGGTAGTTGGTGCTTCAGAGGTCCCGCCTGTCCAATTCAGGAAAGAACCCATTAATAGTCATGAACAATAGGCAATCAAGTTACAAAAAGACTAAAAGGGAAGACTTACCAGCATCTACTCCTTGATCATCATCCTCCACTGCACACCTACCTCCTCAGCAGTAAGCAGCCGCATACCCTCCTTTACCGCCACTTTCTCCTCCTTGGTGAACTAAGCCGTGACCACGTCCATCCTGAAGGCCATGCCACCCTCCTTATCTGCTTCGGCCTTAGCCTCCTCCAGGGCCCTGAGATAAATCCTGGCCCTGACTCGGGGATAATCATCCATCCAGGATAAGTTTCCCTATTTCCAAGTGCGAAAGTACATATCCTGAAGCATCTCATCCATTATCCCCTCGTTCTCCTCGAACTCCCCTATTCGGACTTCAGAAGCCAAAAACTTTGCAACAGCAGCATCCCTCTCCGATTGGTATCGCGAGCGGTCAGCCTGAAAGGATTTCCTTATCGCCTCCATCTCCTCCTTCACCTTGGTTTGAGCAAGCTCTGCGGCTTCAAGCTTCTCGGATAACTCCTCTACCCGCTCGAGATCCGCTTTTCGAACCTCATCCACTATTGCAAAAGCCATATCGATCCGTTCCCTGCAGGAAGCCTTCATTTTTCATAACTCTGCCCTGCTAGCCTCTTCCATGGTTTTCTTTAGTCGCCTGAAGGCGGCCTCATGCTGAGAGATCTGGATGGCCTGATCGGCAAGTTGTTTGGTCTGGTCGGAAACCATTAACCGCAATCGAATGTTAGCACTCCTGATTTCCTATCCATCCTTGACCGGTCGGGCATGATACCCCATCAACTTCCTGGTCTCCTCAGCAACCCGGTCAATGTTTGACTTAGCTTCGTCCCCCAAAGTTACAATCTGAGTGGTAAGCAAATCAAGGTCCAGGGACTTAGCCTCATCAAGCACCCTTACCATAGGATTACGAGGGAGAAGGTGCTCACCAGTAGCCTCATCGAAGGAAATATCATGAGAGCCTGGATCCAGATCCGGATTACCCGCAAACGGATTACGAGCCAAGCTGGGATGATCTATTGGGGGTAACAGTAGGGTTTTCAGACGGGTGTGGGGAAGGTATAAACTCAATATTCTCCTCCGTGGTATCCTGAAGAGGTTGAGTTGGGGGCTGAGGACCAGGTGAGGATTCGAACAAGGACCGGCTCCTCTTCTTCTTTCGGATATCCTCTTCGATGACCCCAAGAAAAGGACGGTAGCCGACTACGTCTCCGGGGCTGTTAGTCGGAGGCTTCTGTTTAGTAGAAGCTTTGAGGAGTTTGTATTGTTCAAGAAGGTGCCGAACATCTGATGTCTTGACCGCTTCGCCCACTCCTGGAATAAAAACCAAGTGTTACAAGCATACATTGAGCCATAATTCAAGAAACGTATAAAGTTAAGAAGAGTAAAAAGATGCTTTTGGTATACAAACCCTGGAGGTGTAGGATACTGCAATAAGTCCTTGATCTCATTCCAGGATGGAAGCTGGCCATAAAATATTCCTAAATTCTTATCATAAATGGAGTCGTCAGGAGTCAATAATTCACCTTGAATCGCAGGAGTTGCCTTAGCAGAAATGCTCTTAGAAGATGAATCGGCACCAGTCCCGGCCTTGTCAGCTTTCTTTGGCTTCTCCACCAAGGCCGATCCTTCCTCCAACCCCTCAAAATCTAGGCGGAAAGCATCATCTGTCCACTCCTGGATCTCGCCTGCCTGCTCAGAAGACAGAGCCCCAACGCCAATACCACTCTGTCCATCATCACCATGGCCATCACCATCACCTTCCCCATCACTTCCACTCTCCGCCTCACCTCCTTCATCCTCGCCTCTTTCCTCCTCCACATCTTCCTCCTCTGGAACATCTGGACATGTGCCGGGGGAGGGTCCATCGGACTTCTTAAGTTTCTTCCCCCCGGCGATTGGATGTTTCGAAAAGGATTTCCTTTTACTGCCCTTCGCTGTAGCCCCTCCTTTAGCTTTGGAAACCTTCTCCTCAGCTGTGTCTCCTTGCTTGACCACAGACTGGCGGGGCAGAATCAAGTTGAACTCCAGAAGAGTAGCATTCCTGATCAAATAAGGGGCTGCCCTCTCCCTTTGCGGAATGGCTTCTATCTCCGCAGCCATCTGAACCAGGCGATCGCTCTCTACAACCGCAAAACCACCTGTTGCTAGCAAGAAATAAAGCACATAAGGAGGAGCATTGTAGTTAGAACAGAAATTATAAATAAGATTCAACTTACATCCAGAGGTGAAGCGGTGGAAAGAAACAGAGTTGTCCTTGACAAAAAACCACTGCTTCTTGAACATGCTGAATTTTGAATATAAATCTTGGACCGGTTTGAAAAACACAGCCGACTCTAAGCTAATATATGGAGATCCCGTCTTGTAGCCTCTCAAGTTGTACAAATATCTGATCTCCCGGTCGAAAGGGGGATGCCCATATTTTCTCTGGAAGATAATAAACAGGCTCACCAAGATGGCATAGGAGTTGGGATGAAGTTGGAAAGGGGCCACCTTCAAATATGTGATAAAGCTAACTATCCAGGCATTGATCGGAAGGATGGCTCCGCACATACAGTGATACCTACTGTACGCAAAATATCCTTCAGGGGGATTATACGGCATCACTCCTTCCCCCGGCAACAACATATGCGCTCATTCAATCCCAAAAGAGAGAGATATAACATCAAGCTGCTCGTCTTTGAGGGAGCTAGGAAAGCAGTCAGACGGGGAATTCAAGAGCTCCTGAGGGCCATACCCGTCTACTAATGATTTCATGACGTTCTGGTCCTGCCCGGACTGGGGGCATTATAGAGGACTCTTCTTTTTCCTTGGATTTCTTCCTATCAGAACGGGTTTCTACTTTATGAGACATTGTCTGCAACACGAGAAAAACATACTGTTAGAACAAGGAGTATAGAGATATAAGCAAGCAAGTACATGCAGCCTTCTCATTCATAATTCAAAACATGAAAGTTTCACTCGGTAGTTCAAGTCTTGGAATCCATTCGACACTCACACTCCATAAGTGGCATCTGGTAATTCAAGCCTTAGAGTTCATCTGGCACTCATTCTCCCTGAGTGTCATTCGGTAACTCCGAGCCTTAGAGCTCATTCGGCACTCGTACTCCACAAAGTTCATTCGGTAGAAGAGAAACTCAGCTGGTTCGGCAATCAAAGCTGGTTCGGTGACATGACTGATTCGGCAGGCAAGAATTTGGTTCGGCTATTTCAGGTAGTATGGAATAACGAAAGCGTAAGGCCCATACTTATAGGCAAATATAGACGACCGAACCAACTGGTTCGGCCCTTGGGACCGAATAGCTGAATGGTCTAAAACAAAGCGCGACATATGCAGGCATATGCCCCGCTTTGGGGGGCAAGTGTTGGGCGTGCTTCCACCGGACCAATGCTACCGAACCAACATTGAAGGCACCACCGATCCAGGATGAAGACCCACTACCGAACCAACCTACGCCCCACTCACTACCGAACCAACCTACGCCCCACTCACTACCGAACCAACCTACGCCCCTCTCACCACCGAACCAACCCATACTCCACATACTACCGGACCAAACACTACTCCAACACCGCCAAACCAAGGCATACCGAACCAACTTTGCCAGGCCAGATTACATCAGCCCAGGCCCACCAGCAGCTATGTACATCCAAGACCCCTACCCCCAGCTTCACTCTATAAATAGAGGGGTAGGGTACAACAATGGAGGACAAGTTTGAGAGCTCAAGCACAGATAGAACTTTCAAACAAACTTCATATACTTGTAATCAAAGCTTTGTACTTGTAATCTGAGCAGTAAAGGAGAATAACATACAAAAGTGGACGTAGACACATTCTGGCTGAACCACTATAAATCTGTGTGTCTTTTACAGTTTAGTCCCTGCTTTTTACATATTTGCATAAATCACCCAAATCGCTAAGAACAACGTGAAATCGACTAAATTATACGACTTGGAGGTGTTTACCCATTTTTTGTGCAAACACAAACGTTATTATAACCCATGGATATTTATTTCAAAATCATTTATACTTTCAAAACCAAGCTAGCATATCCGTTTCAAAATCATATCATTTCTTTCAGAATAGTATATACTTTCAAAACCAAAATATCATACTTATTTTAAAACCATATCACAATAGTATCATTTCCATTTCAAAACTAATTCAATAATATATCATTTAAATAAAACCCAAATTTCCAAATCACTGAGTATTTCCTTCAATTTATTAAACTTGAAATATTTATTTAAATTATCATAGCATTTTGGAAATGTAACCTTAAGGAATTATAGCATTTTTCGAATGTAATACTTTCCACTTTAATACTTTATATAATCAAAGTATTTATATACTTACAAATTTAACATGGTCATTTTATCATAGCTTTATAGTTAAATAAACTTTGTTACTGTAATATCCAATTTAAAGCTGAAATTCTTATGTTAAGTTAAAAGTACCTTATTAACTTACATTATTATTACAATAAAGAAACTTTTTTATTTTAGTCATTTAAAATATGCCATTTACATCAATTAAAACTTACATATCAAATGTACATTATCAACTTACATTTTATTACGGAACATTTATCATTTTAATCAATTTAAAATACACCATTACATTGATTAAAACTTACATGTCAAATGTACATTTTAACTTACATTTATTATAATAAAGAAAATTTATCATTTTAATCAATATTACACTAATTAAAACTTACATTATCAAATGTACTTTTTAATTTACATTCCTATTACAGTAAAGAGCATTTATTAATTTAATCAATACCATACTAATTAAAACTTTACATGTTTCTTGCATTAATTAAAACTTACACGTTTCTTTCATTAAATAAGACTTTATACGTTTCTTTCATTAATTAAAAACTTACACTTTTCTTTCATTAATTAAAACTTTACAAGTTTCTTGCTTTAATTAAAACTTACACATTTCTTTCATTAATTAAGACTTCGCACGTTTCTTTCATTAATTAAAAACTTACACTTTTCTTTCATTAATTAAAACTTTACATGTTTCTTTCATTAACTAAGAATTTACGTGTTTCTTTAATTTAAAATACGTTATTTTCTTAACTTAAAATCTCCATTTGGAAACCAATTTCCAATCATCAAGTTAAGTCATATATATAAAAATTATATTTTATACATTAACTTAAACAACTTAACTTATAGAAAATCACTGTAAACCTATTTATACAAACATATCCGCTTCATGGAATAAAATTCATTCCAACTACTAGGCTATATTTAGAATTCCACATTAAATCAATTTTCATTATTAAGTTGTTTATGTTATTCCAAATCTTTAAATTACAAATTTAAAACCAAATAAAGATTTTTTTTCATTACAATTAAAAATCAAAATGAATTTGTAAAATTTTAACTTATAGAAAACCAATATCTCTTTGTATTCTAAATCTTTAAATCAACTTTTTTATTTAAATTTCCATATATTTATAAATTCAAAATACTTAATAATTTTAGAAAACTGTTATAAAATTTTATCCATGGGCCTGTATAAAATTTTTTAACCTGGGTCAAGTGATACAGATATGTATCATTTTAATCCGCAATTTAAAAAGAAAAATTCGGGTTCTGCCATTTCAAACCCGTAATCCCGAGTAAAATAAATGCAATAAAAATCATTTGAGCGTATCATTTCAGCCCATAGTGATAGGGAACTTGCAGTGTGAGATACAGTATATAAAATGAATAATATAACATATAAATACATATTAGATGATGCAACAAATATATAAACAACATTTAACATCATATAACATATCACAGGCATGAATGAATGAATGACATATCAATTTATACAGATCCACTTGTCATTATTCCACAATAATATAAGTACATATGTCTAGAGTGACAAAAACTCACCTTTTAAAAGCTAGAGTCAAATTCACAATACACAATTGAAACTCCGCAAGGCACGACAAGGAACGACCAAACTTTTGAGTAGATGGAAAGTCAAGATCCATATCTTGTATATAACAATTACACAAATCATAAGAATAAGACTCAACACAACAGAAGATGGATTAAACTATGCAATTACGAATCAAAGAACATAACCTTGCTTTCAACCACCAAGTGAGCTTGGCCATGGTCTAATAGTGAGGAGGAGGTAATGTTGTGGTGGTGGAGGCCGAGCTATGTAAGGAGAAAACAAAAAGAAAAAGAAAGTGGAAAAAGAAGAGAGAAGGAAGCCATGGATCTAGACTTTTTCCTTCCTCACGCAAATGATACAGTAAGAAACCTTTTTTTCTCATGTGAATGATAAGAGGCGGCTAGGTCTACAAAAATATTTGAATGACTAAAGTTTAGGAATAGTTAGAAAATAAAAAGGCAAGGAAATTTAAAAAGGCACAATTTAAGTTGGGAAAAGATCTTGTATATATTTATCTTAAACAAATGAAAAGAGGAGTTTGATAACTTTATACGTGATTGAAAAGGAAAAAATCACTTCTATGCATTTATGAATAGATATGGTAGAAGATTAAAAGGTGGGAAATATATAAAGGCAAGAAATAAATTAAGAAACTTATGCCTACATTTAAAACATATCTTAATTGATTTGTTACTTATCCAATAAATATAGATGTATATACACAAAAGAAACCTTCACTAAATAAATAAAGTTTATACACACCATACAAGTAAATAAGAAGATGGAAATAGAAATAAAAAAAATGAAACGCAGAAATTAATTATAAATTTAAAAAGGCACAATTTAAGTAGGAAAAGATTTTGTATATATTTTTCTTAAACAAATGAAAGGAGGAGTTTGATAACTTTGTACATGATTGAAAAGGAGAAAATCACATCTATGCATTTATGAATAGATATGGTAGAAGATTAAAAGGTTGAAAATATATAAAGGTAAGAAATTAATTTAGAAACGTATGCCTACGTTTAAAACATATCTTAATTGATCTGTTACTTATCCAATAAATATAGATGTATATACACAAAAGAAACCTTCTCTAAATAAATAAAGTTTATGTACACCATAGAAGTAAATAAGAAGATGGAGGCTGAGCCTAGTTTGAAGGAAGACAAAGAAAATAAAAAAATAAAAAAAATAGAAGAGAAAAAAATGAAAAAAATAGAAAAAATAGAAGAGAAAAAAATATAAAAACAAAAGAAAAAGAAGCCATTACTTACAAGAAAATTTCTCACGTGAAGATGCAAATGAAAATGAGATGTGGTAAAGAGTTTTTGTACGTGAATTAAAATTTTCTAGGGGAGTTATTCACGCCAAATCAAGTGCAACGAATTGGCAAGTAATTAAGTGCTTAAATGGCTAGAGATTCGAAGGGATTTATTTCCTATTAAATAAAAAGAAACAATGGAACAAAATGGGGTAAGTTACTTGCTTTTTCATGTGAATTCATAGGGTATGAATGGCTAAAGTTTTAGGTAGGCATGTCTAGAAATTAATTAAGGAGGTAGGAAATAATAGATAGGCAAATAAAGAGGCAGGAAATAAAACAAATGTAACATATGCCAATTAAAATAGATAAATCAAATAAATATAATCTAAGTTTATACAATTAAAATAAAATAAAAATTAAAGAAACAAAAATAGGGAAGTAAAATATGAAATATATATATATATATATATAAAATTAAAACACATAAATTTATTGCGCGTAAAACACTGTAATTTATCCAAATCTAAAAGTATAACTTAGAATTTAACGAAACGAAAAGCAGAACAGATATCATAAATTGATTTTGCTTCAAAGAAAAAGATTAAAATTTAAAAATTCAATTTTTTTAAAAATTTAAACTGAAAATTCAAATTTTGACCAAAATATAAAATTTTCAAAAATTGTTTATTTATTGCATTTGAAAAATATATTACAAACAAATTCCAAACTTACATTGGAAAAATTCAAAAATTCACTTTTATTAAGTCCATTACTACTCTACAAACATAATTAACCATTCATTCGTTAATATACTCCAATTTAACAACTTTTAAACATTGTATTACATTTCACACAAATGTAACTTTTGTTTATATTTATTAAAATTGACTTCTCATTTCAATTTAATAGAATAAATAAACATGTAACACATAATAATTGTCACTGTTTACTTTTAACTACATTTATAAGTTTATTTCCTACAGACCAAAATTACAATTACTTACAGGACCATTGTCTTAGTCAATTTTCATTCATTATATTATACCACACTCTTAAATCTCCTTCAGTCTATCAAAAATTTAGCTTTAAGTACCTTTTTTTACCATTAAATTTGTTATTACATCCACATTAAATAACCAATTTCTATTTCTTTTAATATTTTAATTACATAATCTTATTAAGTCAACTATTTTTTATTACCCAAAATTTACGGATTGTTACAATGGGCTTCGTAATGGTGCTAGTTGATCGACGGCGAAGTGATCAATGGTGGTGCGGCAATTAGGGTTAGGGACGGCGTTTTGGGTTCTTTATCATGATTTTTGACCTGGGGAGAAGAAGCAAAAGTAACGGCCCTGATCTTATGTTGCAGTTTGAACGGCGTAGATTGATAGTAAGTTTTTAAAAAAAAAGAGAAGAAAATGGAATTAATTTATATAATATTTTTGTAAACTTTGAACGTGATATCTTTGTCATGCGAGGTCCGTTTCGCACGAAACGAGTTGCGTTGGGTTCGTATTTGCGAATACTGCGCAATAGAGCTAGAGCGGGATTGATTGAAGCTAGTGTGAATTTTGGATAAACTTAAACGTGCGTTTAATTTTATTCGGAATAAAACGCTGAAACTGTTATTGGAAGCAAGGTGAGAACTTCTCACTCAATCGAATTTGTTTCGATCTAAATTTTAAATAGTAAAATTTAAAATTGCTTGATTGTGTGATTGAATGATGATTGCTATCTGTTGTATTGAAATAGACCATATACGCCGCATATTAAGCGGAGGTTATTATAATAAACTCATATACCGCGATATTCCACCGTGAAGTGGAATTGGTACTATATATGTACTTGGAGTTGATTTCCCGCATGATATAGCGGATGAGACCCTATTGCACCGCATAATAGCGGATAATATTTTATATAAACATGTACCACGATATCCCATCTTGAAACGGGATTGGTATTGTGCTAACATCTGTGGATGCAAGAAACAGGTTGGAAGGATCCAACTGGATTCCGCAAATAATTGAATTTGTTTCAGTGTTGTGTGTTGATTGTTTATAATCTCTGTGTGATTATCTTTGTGATTGAAATCGTTGAAGGCTAAAATTTAGCCGAATATAATTTTGGTATCGTTAGATACCGGAAATAAATAAAGATTTGGTTTTTGAAAACTTAGGTTGAAAGTTTATATTAAAATTTATTTTTGAGAATTGGATAAATTTAAAAGAAGGAATTCTAAAATAATAAATTTTTATTTTTAATCTTATTGAATAAAATTTCAAAATATGGGAAAAGCTATAATAAATGGATTTCGGGTAACATTATTCAAAGGTTGAAGAATTTATTCAAAATACGGATTTTTACAGAGTTTGAAAAAAAAAAGAATTGGTTTTCTTTAAAAGGAATTAATTTTTAAAAGGAAATAAATTTAAAAATCCATTAGGAAAGTTATTAGGTGTTTTGAAAAGAATTTGGAATCAATTTGAAAATTGATTTGGGGTTTAGTAGAAATTGATTTCAATTTGAGATTTGAATGAAATTCACTTGTTGTTTAATTTCTTGGTAAATCAATATGGAATTTGATTTGGTTATTTTGAAATCAATTACAAAAAATGAATTGTTGAAAGTGAATATTCGAAATCGATTTGAAAATCGTATATCAGTGGATATTTGGAAATTTAAATTCACCATGGAATTTATAAAGGAAAGGGAAATTTGTTTAAAAATAAACATTGATTTATTTTTGAAGTGTGGAAATAAATTTACGGATTTGGAACGTAAACTAAAGTAAATCGATAAGGATTTATTTAATTGGTTTAAATGAACCATTTTGTAAAGAAAGTGTATTCTCCTTGGAAAGACGAATAAAATTTCTGAATAGCTTTGAAAAATATATATATATATAATATGTATATATATAATTCTAGAATTGGTTTTGAAAGGGATACTTTGGAGAAATTAACTTCTTAAATTGTTTGAATCCTTTAAGTAAAGATTTATTAGGTTGATATAGAAATGGTTATTTCTAAGATTTAATCAATAATTGTTTTAGAAAATAGTTATTTAAATAGTTATACTCTATCTACTAATTTTTATTTTGAAAATTAGTTTGGACTTAAGTTATATGTAATATTGGTATAATATTTTTTATAACTAATATTTTAAGTAAAGTGTTCACAGAAAAATAGTTTTATTTCAAAGTGTTTTCCCGATATATTTTGGATAAGTGTTATAAATTATTTTAAAGTATATTGAACTCGGCAGATTTCCAGTGAAAATGAATAAATATTTGGAAGTGTTTTCGTGTAAGGAAAATGATTTGAAATTTGTTTTCAAATGGTTGAAGTGTGGAAAAATATATCTTGTAAAGATATTTTTGAAAAATAAATAATTTGGAAAATTATTTGGAATCTGGTGATGTTATGCATATCTATTGATAGTTAAATAACCGACTATAAATATTTACCTTTAAATGGGTATTTGTTGTGATTTGCTTGAATTTGAATACTACACTTATTTTAAAATAAGAGCTCGTTATTCGGTTTAGCCGGGAGAGGACCTTTGGGTCTTGAATCCCATTCCGAATAGTGATACGTCGTAATGGATAACATATGAAGACCGGATATTTTCGAAAATGGAAGGATTACCATCGAATGTCTCTACGTCGGCTGATCTCCGATATAGAGATTTTATCACCCTTTGTGATGGAAGTCCAGACGTAATTAGTGAATATCCGTATTGCAAGAGCTTCTTTGGAAGTGCCTTCGGTTTCGTTCGATCTCGGAACGGATTTGTGTGGATGTGTGTCTAACGTTACAATTTGAGATGTAAAGCTGGTTTCTATCAAATAAATTTCTGTTGGTGGTGGAGAATTTATTCTCTTAGCTTAACACCCTTCTCTGAGATGTACGAGCTTAAAGGTTATGTAGTTGATGGTTACTAGTGATACATTCCTAATTTGGTAATGTGGCATACGAAGTGATGCTGGTCATTTGTTAATCAAAGCATAGCTTTTGTGAAAAGCGTAGCTTTGTGGACGAGACTTCGTCGGACCTCACAACCCTGTAATGGTCAAAACAGGAAAGATGCAGCAAGGTTATAGGGAGTAGCGCCCTTTAGGGCATGTGCATTTCCTTCTGGATAGAAGAGCTATCATGGTATGGAGCCCGGACACTTAACTTACGTGAATATCGCAAATATATATGACGTTGTGATTGTTGTTGGTTGAAGATCCTCGGATAAAGGTTGTTTACAACCGGGGGATGGCATACTCGTGTTAGTAGTTACCTACTTCTGCAGAGGTAACCCGACCTTGTGTTGGCAGAGATCTGGTTAGGTTCTCTGGGAGATCTGGTTAGGTTCTCTGGGCGTCCCTCCAGAGGCTTTCCCATGTGGCAATAGGAAGTCCTTAGCCTGACCATTTGTTGGAAAATCCAAAGAAACAATACGAGTACGGTTTTAGTTGTATAACCTGCCATGGAATGTGGCGTAACCTACTATTGAACATGGAAGCTATAGTAGGCATACGATAATGGTCGTATGTTGGCTAAGATTTATATTATACTTTCGAAAGGTTTTCCACTGTGCACTTATAATAATAATATCAAAGAAATTTGCATATCAAGCATGTTTGACTATCATAAGGAGAAATCTCCTCCAATTCTGCGTTTGCATTGTGTATGTGGCGGGAGGCCTTATGGTAGTTTCATTTTCCAAAAGCATTGCGAATCTATTTTAAAATATTTCTTTGTTTATTTTAAATATATAACTGTTTTAAGTTCTCACACCAGTCACATGACTGACCTGGAGTTTATTGTTCCCTTCCTAAACTCTAGGTGCCCACCAATTTCCACACGGGCAGTCTAGAGTCAGGTTATCAGGTCATTCTGGAATTCAAGAGTTGCTGTAGAGGTCTGGAGGCAAGCTGGATAGCATAGCATATCAACTAGTATATAGTATTTCTTTTCCGCTGTTTGTTGTTGTTAACTCTGATAATGAAATGTAATGTGATGTAATGTAATAACTGATATAGTGATTCTGTTTAAAGATTATTCATTTATCTATTATATGTTGTTCCGCTGCGATTGTGAGATTCTGATATTGTTTCTGCTATTTCTTTCTTTCTTCTTCTACCTCTTCTTCTTTAACCCCAACAATTCGGTTTTTCGGCCTTCGATTGCTCGGCAGTTGATACAGTGGATGTATTAATGTCGATTTTCGAAAGTCGAAAATTCCGTTCGTTACAATTGGTATCAGAGCATTTGGTTAAGCGACAACCTTGGCTCTGTTAGGAATTACTCATTAGAGATAGAGTCAGTAGTACTCTAAAATGAGTGTGAGTGTAATAATAGATATGAGCGCGTATTTGTTAGTGAATGTGAAATTGTTTTGTATTGTGTTGACTCATCGGTTGATTGTTTATAGATTCTGGTCGGTGCAGTCTAGCTAACTGTATCGATAGGGGTTTCTAAACTCTTAAACGAGATAAACCGACATAGTATCATTTTAAATTGGGTAAATGAAATAATTTTACCTCGATTATATTTTATATATAAAGGAAATAATTTTTTAGAAATTATTAAAGTGTATATAAATTGATTGTTTGGTTGTTGAAAATGTAAGAATATATATAAGCTAATTAAAAGAATAATTGTATAAGAAAATGAATTATTAAGTATGGAATTATAATTAATGTGATTTACGATTGTGAAATAATCTTATATATAAGAAGTGAAACTATATGAATATATTTATAAATATGAGTTGTAAATAAAAATGAATTTGAACTATGAATTGAAAATGTTGAATCCTGTTTATTTTGGAAATTATTTTCCAAAATTAAAAGTTAAATAGTGAAATTATATAAGAAAAAGATTTATAAATGCGATTTATGAATAAATGGAAAATTTTGAAAGAATATTAAGCACCGAATTCACTACTATCACTGGAAAATAATAAGGGTAATGATTGCAACATCATCAGTATCATTTTCAAGTTTCTGTGTGATGGATTTGCTACCATAGTAAATTGGAAATTGAAGTTTGGTTGTGATAATCAAATTTGAAAATTAAAATCCAAGTTATAATTGTTGAATATAAGTGATCAAGTTTTAAACCTATAATATGAAATAATAAAGATTTTGACTTTGGTAAAAGTTAAATAGAATTGGAATCTGAATTGGATTTATAAGGGGAAATTTAAGTTAAGTTAAACAAATGATGTTTGAAATTGAATATAACTTAAGTGATGTTGAATGGATTTGATTTTGGTATCGAAGTATAATAATAAAGTGAATTAAATGGATGTGGACTTGAGTTATATAAATGAAATTCAACCTTATTTGTTAAATGAATTAGCAACCGAATTAATAAATGGATTGAATATTAATCAATCGAATGTAAAAGAATTGAAATAGAATAATGAATGTAAGTTTAATTCATTAAAAAATAGTAAATTGGAAATTGAATAATTGAATGGAAGTCAATTTTGTAGGATCGATTTCACCCTAGAAGGGGGGTGAATTGGGTGATAGTATAAATTATAGAAATTAATTACGGAAGCTTATAAAATAATTTCAACACAGATCACAAAACAATAGCAGCACAGATAATAGCAGAATAATAAATGCAGAAATAGAACGACACAGAATTTACCCAGCTTCGGCAAAACCCTTCCTACGTACTGCCCCCAAGGTTTCTACTAGAAATTAGATAGTCCCTCCCTTACACACGTAAACTCGCGACACCCGCTATCGACTAAATCTAACTCTACGCTCAAAACCCTGCCACAACTCAGCCACTGAGTTGCGAATTCTCAAGCTACGCCACGTAGCTTGTCCCCTAGTCACACGACTAGAAAAATAAACGGTTTAAAAAGGAAAATACAATTAAAAACAATTTAAAACAAATTAACCCTATTTAAATTTAAAGCCCTTTATTATAAAGCCCAACTTTAAAATTAAAGTCCGGCCCCCTTTTCTTCTTTTATAATTTATGGCCCATCTCCTTTTGTTTGCTTTGTTCGTTTATGGTGGCCGTTCCTCTTTGCAACTTAACTAGGGCTTCGTCCCTTCGATCCCGTGCTCTTAAATTAGGGTTTTCTGAAGCGCTGACCTTTGGTTGCTCAATCGAAAGATGATTTTCAGTTGTTGCTTTCGTCGATTGCTTGGCTTCTCTGTTTTTCTCTCGGCTCTTGAAATTGATCGAGTTCGAACTTGCTTCGGTAAGTAATTTTATGCTTTTGTGCTTTTGTATTTTCGTACTTGAACTCAATGCATCTATGCCGATGATGATTATGGCAATTTATAGGAGCCGTACTCTTGAATTTTCGTTCGTCTAAATATATTTGAATCTGTCATTTTCATTTGATCGGCCGTTTGATTATGTATTGATGCTTGAGATTTCTTTGACTTAATCAAATTCGTATGCACTTGATTCCTTGGTTGACACGGTAGAGAATTATGACTTGTTCGATTTCCTAATTGCCAAGGCGTTGATTTTCTTTGACAATATTGATTTCGTGAATTTTTTTTTTACTGCTGGCTTCGGTCTTGGCTTTGATTCAATAACTTGGTCAATTATGATTGCTACCACGGTTTCGAATTTGACCTGTATATTATTATCTTTGGTCTGGTCATTCAAGTTCAATGAATTTGGTTTTGTTGATGCTGACGCTTGCTGGTTCGATGTACTCAAATGTTGTCTTGTATAACTTGAACTTTGATAGTTGCTGGTTTGTTTCAGTTGCTTAGTTTCTTGATGCTCGGCTTGCATTGTCACTGCCTGTACCTTTGCATTTCATACATATGTATATATTCTTGGATTTGTACTTGGATTTGAACTGCTTCATATGTATGTTTGTTGCGGCCTTGTGTTCATCTGAGTCATCTGATTTATGCATTTGGTGTAGTTTGGTCTGGACACTTTATGTTGGTCTGGTTTTCATTCATGTGTATCAGTGATGCTTATGTCTTTGACTTCACTTTTGTATAGTCTGCACATGTCACTGTGTTTATGACCACTGGTTCATCGTGAAGCATGGTTTACTGGTGCATACATGTGAGTTGTATTTCATTTGCGGTTTAGTTGTGCACTTGCTTGCTGCCAAACTTGTTCACTGGTGTACATTATTTGCTGTGCATACTTCATGCTTGCACTGTTCATTTATGTTGTCCAGACATTGTTGAGTTTCTTGACCATTTCTTGTTGATTTTTGAAATTTTACTTGAGTTGAATCCAGTTTCAAAAACTCGGGTTTGACCTTGTGCTGCTGACGAGATTTTGAATATATTGCACCTGAGTTGAACCTGTCTGTATATTTGGGTTTAACCTTGTGCTCACCTGTCCCTGTAGCATTATCAAGTGTATATCGGTGTGCACGGCCTTGTGGCATATACAGTGATACACTGTGTATGTCACAAGTTGTTCGTGTATGACGTATTCAAATATGAATGATGACGAACAACCCAAATAACCGAGGCAAATATTATTTTCAAAAACCATATTTTATTTTATATTGCAAAAATATTTCTTTTTCAATTTTACTGCGTTAGAGAATATTTTTGCAGATTGCTCAGATGCTGGATTCTAACTGGAATGAAGTTTAAGACAAAATACGAGTGTGAGTGATATGTAGTGAGGTTAAATGTAAATGTAAAATAGTGATGTAATTGAATTTGTATCAAAGTTGTATAGTGAACAGTGAGAGCTTGAATTTGTACTATTCAAAATTGTAATAAATATTTGTTTGAATAAAATATTCTGTTTGAATTCAAATTCTGTGTCATTTAATTTTATTCAGCAAATATTTATTTAATTTATGAAAAAAAAATAGTACATTAACAAATACATTTAAATGAATATATATATGTTTATTATCATCAAACAAAAATCATATAAGCGCATATTCAACAAATTTAATATCAACCAATTGAAATTAAAAGTGTTAAACCAAATTGAATGTAAATTTAATAATTTGGTTATGTTGGTTATGATTTGGTTGTTATATGATTGTTAGTTGATTGTATATAATTCATTACGTGTTAATGAAATTGAATTGATAAATTGAAAGCTATGTAATTGAATTTGAATTGAAAGTGAACTAATGTGAATTGGTTGTAAGCAATTAAAATTTGTATCGAAACCTTATAAATTGCTTACGGGAATTATTTTGATTGCATTGCTTATGAAAACAATGTGTTTTCTATTGAAAATTAATGAAATATTAATGAATTTCCTATATATGTCACTTACATGTTTAAATTGAGTAAGTACAGGTACCGGGGCTATAGTTGGCTGGATTTGGTCACGCTAAAATACTAATAAATAACTGTTTTTGCTTAAAAATGCTAAAAAAAGTACGCCTACGCAATAAAAATAGGAAATATGAACTGTTTTTCTGTTTTCCGACCATGTGGGTCGATGTATATATATTTATATCTATTGTGATATTGCAAAAGCTCCTCCGTACAAGGGAGACTCTGCCAAAAATTTTCGTAGATTTTGGGAGTTAGAAAAATTTTGAAAAATTTTTGCTAACGAAAAGTCAATTTCTAAATTGAAATGAAAATGTAGGAATTGAACTAGAAAAGTGTAACCATCAGATTTTGGAAAAGTTAAGAAATTAAAATGAATCTGAAATCAAGTTGGAACGGTTTGTTTTTGAAAAAAAAAGTTAATGGATTTCAAGACTTTTTCTTACTTGGCAATTTCGAGGACGAAATTCTTTTAAGGAGGGAAGTTTGTAAAGACCCAGAATTCCTGTCATTTGAAATTCGTATATTGATTTTAAATATTAACAAGTAAAATTTGTAAGTCGAATAAATTTAATATTTCGAATATATAGATTTAATTGGATAATTAAATCGACAAATTAATATTTGAAATTACAGAAATAATTGGAAATTGGGTTTAATGTGATTAAAATTGATTTGTAAAGTTGTATTAAATCATATTGGAGTTAGAATGATGTTATAGAACTTTTAATATTGAATTAAAAGTTAATTTGTGGAAATTGAATATTTAATATTTAAATGGACGAGTAAAAATAGTCATTTTTCAAACAGTCTTGGATTTCGGTGAAACCAGTTTCATCGGATCTGTAATGTTATATTATAGTAAGATTTCAAATTTCGTGTCAATCAGATTTACGCTTTGTCCGGGGCCAGTTAAAACGCGTAGAAATCGGTTTAAGTGAATTTTAAATTAAATAGTCGATTTGAAAACCTTTCTTCCAAATATGATCGAATTGGCTCCCGTTATATATTCCATTGCATTCGGAATAGGGGTAAAACATTATAAACGCTAGGCGACACGCTTTGTTTGGAGTTTGGAAAAATTTTGGGTGAATAGTGTTTCAGAATTTTCTATAAAAGGACCCATTATCTTCTGATTTACAAAACCCTAATTCCTCTAGGTTAGAGCACCCGCCATTAGCTTTAAACGACCAGAAACTTCCCTCGTTTCTCCTCGTTTTTCTTTCGATCCCTCCCATATTACCAAAAACTTTCAACTAGAAGGTTATAGAGCTCGGCACGGCCTATAAATCCAACGGTTATGATTGTCAAAGACGAAGTGGATCAATGGCAAATCAGCCACAAACACTAGAGAGTCGCACGCGTTTTTCGATGCACAGGGGCAACCGAGCTTCGCATCGTCGCAGCCGAAGGTAGAGTCGAGTATGGGCTTCGAAATGGTGCTAGTTGATCGACGGCGAAGTGATCAATGGTGGTGTGGCAATTAGGGTTAGGGACGGTGGGTTCTTTATCGTGATTTTTCACCTGGGGAGAAGAAGCAAAAGTAACGGCCCTGATCTCATGTTGCATTTTGAACGGCGCAGATTGATAGTAAGGTTTAAAATAAAAACAAGAAAAAGAAGAAAATGGAATTAATTTATATAATATTTGTGTAAACTTTGTAACGCGATATCTTTGTCATAAGAGATCCGTTTCGCATGAAACGAGTTGCATTGGGTTCGTATTCGCGAATACTACGCGATGGAGCTGGATTGGGATTGATTGGAGCTAGTGTGAATTTTGGGTAAAATTAAACGCGCGTTTAATTTTATTCGGAATAAACGCTGAAACTGTTATTGGAATCAAGGTGAGAATTTCTCACTCAATCGAATTTGTTTCGATCAAAATTTTAAATAGTTAAATTTAAAATTGCTTGATTGTGTGATTGAATGATGATTGCTATCTTTTGTATTGAAATAGACCGTGTACGTCGCATATTAAGCGGAGGTTATTGTACTAAACACATATACCGCGATATTCCATCGTGAAGTGGAATTAGTATTATATATGTACTTGGAGTTGATTTCCTACATTATATAGCAGATGAGACCCTATTGCGCCACGTAATAGTGGATAATATTTTATATAAACCAATGTACGGCGATATCCCGTCTTGAAATGGGATTGGTACTGTGCTAACATTTGTGGATGCAGGGAAACAGGTTGGAGGGATCCAACTGGATTCCTCAAATAATTGAATTTGTTTCAATGTTGTCTGTTGATTATTTATAATCTCTGTGTGATTATCTTTGTGATTGAAATCGTTGAAGGCTAAAATTTATTTGAATATAATTTTGGTATCGTTAGATACCGGAAATAAATAAAGATTTGGTTTTTGAAAATTCAGGTTGAAAGTTTATATTAAAATTTATTTTTGAGAATTGGATAAATTTAAAAGAAGGAATTCTAAAATAATAAAGTTTTATTTTTAATCTTATTGAATAAAATTTCAAAATACGGGAAAAGCTTTAATAAAGGGATTTCGGGTAATATTATTCAAAGGTTGAAGAATTTATTCAAAATACGGATTTTTAAAGAGTTCGAAAAAATAAAAGAATTGGTTTTCTTTAAAAGGAATTTATTTTTAAAAGGAAATAAATTTAAATATCCATTTGGAAATTTATTAGGTGTTTTGAAAAGAATTTGGAATCAATTTGAAAATTGATTTGGGGTTTAGCAGATATTGATTTCAATTTGAGATTTGAATGAAATTCACTTGGTGTTTAATTTCTTGGGAAATCAATATGGAATTTGATTTGGTTGTTTTGAAATCAATTGAAAAAAATTGAATTGTTGTTGAAAGTGAATATTTGAAATCGATTAGAAAATCGTATAACGGTGGATATTTGGAAATTTAAATTCACCATGGAATTTATAAAGGAAAGGGAAATTTGTTTAAAAATAAACATTGATTTATTTTTGAAGTGTGGAAATAAATTTACGGATTTGGAACGTAAATTTAAAGTAAATCGGTAAGGATTTATTTAATTGGTTTAAATGAACCATTTTGAAAAAAAATTGTATTCTCCCTGGAAAGCCGAATAAAATTATGAATGGCTTTGAAAGATGTATATATATATATATATATATATATAATTCTAGAATTTGTTTTGAAAGGGATACTTTGGAAAAATTAACTTCTTAAATTGTTTTGAATCCTTAAAGTAAAGATTTATTAAGTTGATATAGAAATGGTTATTTCTAAGATTTAATCAATAATTGTTTTAGAAAATAGTTATTTAAATAGTTAAACTCTATCTACTAATTTTTATTTTGAAAATTAGTTTGGACTTAAGTTATATGTAATATCGGTATAATATTTTTTATAACTAATATTTTAAGTAAAGTGTTTAAAGAAAAATAGTTTTATTTCAAAGTGTTTTTCCGATATATTTTGGATAAGTTTTATAAATTATTTTAAAGTATTTTGAACTCGGCAGATTTCCAGTGAAAATGAATAAATATTTGGAAGTGTTTCCGCTTAAGGAAAATGATTTGAAATTTGTTTTCAAATGGTTGAAGTGTGGAAAAATATACCTTGTAAAGATATTTTTGGAAAATAAATAATTTGGGAAATTATTTGGAATCTGGTGATGTTGTGCATATCCATTGATAGATAAATAACCGACTATAAATATTTACCTTTAAATGTGTATTTTTTGTGATTTGCTTGAATTTGAATACTACACTTATTTTAAAATAAGCGCTCGTTATTCGGTTTAGCCGGGAGAGAACCTATGGGTCATGAATCCCATTCTGAATAGTGATACGTCGTAAAGGATAGCATTTGAAGACTGGTGTTGAAGACCGGATATTTTCGAAAACGGAAGGATTACCATCGTATGTCTCTACATCGGCTGATCTCCAATATAAAGATTTTATCACCCTTTGTGATGGAAATCTGGACGTGATTAGTGAATATCCGGATTGCAAGAGCTTCTTTGGAAGTGCCTTCGGTTCCGTTCGATCCCGGAACGGACTTGTATGGATGTGTGTGATGTTACAATTTGAGATGTAAAGCTGCTTTCTATCAAATACATTTCTATTGGTGGCGGAAAATTTATTCTCTTAGCTTAAGACCTTTCTTTGAGATGTACGAGCTTAGGGGTTATGTAGTTGATGGTTACTAGTGATACATTCCCAATTTGGTAATGTGGCATACGAAGTGCTGCTGATCATTTGTTGATCAAAGCATAGCTTTTGTGAAAGGCGTAGCTTTGTGGACGAGAGTTCGTCAGACCTCACAACCCGGTAATGGTCAAAACAGGAAAGATGCAGCAAGGTTATAGGGTGTAGCTCCCCTTAGGGTATGTGCATTTCCTTCTGGATAGAAGTGGTATCATGGTATGGAGCCCAGATACTTAACTTATGTAGATATCGCAAATATATATGACTTTGTGATTGTTGTTTGTTGAGGATCCTCGGATAAAGGTTGTTTACAACCGGGGGATGGCATAGTCGTGTCAATAGTTACCTACTTTTGCAGAGGTAACCCAGCCTTGTGTTGGCAGAGATCCGGTTAGATTCTCGAGGCATCCCGCCAGAGACGTTCCCATGTGGCAATAGGAAGTTCCTTAGCCTGACCATTTGTTGGAAAATCCAAAGAAACAATAGGAGCCTTGTACGGTTTTAGTTGTATAACCTGTCATGGAATGTGGCGGTAACCTGCTATTGAATATGGTAGCTATAGTAGGCATACGATAATGGTCGTATGTTGGCCAAGATTTATATTATACTTTCGAAAGGTTTTCCACTGTGCACTTATAATAATAATATCAAAGAAATTTGCGTATCAAGCATGTTTGACTATCATAAGGAGAAATCTCCTACAATTCTACGTTTGCATTGTGTGTGTGGTGGGAGGCCTTATGGTAGTTTCATTTTCCAAAAGCATTGCGAATCTATTTTAAAATATTTCTTTGTTTGATTTAAAGATATAGCTTTTTTAAGTTCTCACACTAGTCACATGACTGACTTCGAGTTTATTGTTCCCTTCCTAAACTCTAGGTGCCCACCAATTTCCACACGGGCAGTCTAGAGTTAGGTTATCGGGTCATTCTGGAATTCAGGAGTTGATGTAGAGATATGGAGACAAGCTGGATGGCATGGCGTATCAACTAGTATATAGTATTTCTTTTCCGCTGTTTGTTGTTGTAAACTCTGATAATGAAATGTAATGCGATGTAATGTAATAACCGATATAGTGATTCTGTTTAAAGATTATTCATTTATCTATTATATGTTGTTCCGCTGCGATTGTGAGATTCTGATATTGTTTCTGTTGTTTCTTTCTTTCTTCTTCCACCTCTTCTTCTTTAACCCTAACAATTCGGTTTTCCGGCCTTCGATTGCTCGACAGTTGATACAATGGACGTGTTAATGCCGATTTTCGAAAGTCGAAAATTCCGTTCGTTACAATTTAGGTATGTATCATTTCAATCGATAGTGATAATAAGGATATAAACATCGAATCATCCAAAATGTCAACAAATAAACATCCATCACAATCAACATCCAAATCAGCCAATAAATCACAACAATTATCTGGTTATCATTATCAGGTATTTAACAAACAATTTGAATTCAATATTAATTTAAATGGCAATTAAAATCAATATAAATTCAAATTAAATTTAAATGACAATTTAAATTACCAAAAAGCAATCCTTATCGTTAAATTACTCAACTAACATAAGAAGGAATAGTATTGCGTGAGTGGGTTAAATTACTCACCTTTGATTTATTGTCGATTTAAAATCCAATAAAAGCCTAAAATTTGAATAGTCTCCAAATTTGACCAAACTCATTCCATATTATCTATAACTTTTATACAATCCCAATGGAAGAAACCGCGTCCAAATCCGAGTTCGTATGAAAAGTTATATCGTTTGAAGATAAAAAATTCAAATTTTAATTAACAAGAATATAGGGGAAAATTGTCAATAGTTTTACCTCCCTGAACCATAATCACATACAGAACAATGGCTTGAGAACATTCGTAGCCACCACAAAGAACCCATGAACGCACAAGCCTACGGCCAATGACACCACGTTTGACACCACCACCATCTCCCCCATGGTTCGCCGCCCCTGTGGGCCCCATCTTGACGATCGTGCCACCACCTATAGCCATCACGCTATGATCGATCACCAGCTGTAACATCCTAATATTTTGGGCCATTCAAATCGACAATAAAACCACAAATATCGGACTTGAATAATTAAAAACAACAGATTGTCCATAAATTTTGAGGTAAAAAAAATAATCATAGAATCACAAACACAGAAAATCGGAATAACTCGCAGCGAACTAAAATAAATATAGTAGTTCATGAAGCTACTAGATACATAGTCTTAAAACAAATACATAATACCAGAGTCTGAAAGAAAATACAATTGAAAATCCGAATACATAATTCCACTAATACATATTCAAAGGCTAAATGGAAATAACCGAAATAGAAATAGATAGATAGCAAAATCTCCAGTAGATCTCTTGCTCCAAAAGATGAATCCAAAGATGTGATACGCAGGCTGACCCGAGCATAAAGCAAAACATAGTACACTCGAGTCACGACATACATACTTCAAAGATGTAAATCAACTCAAGTGAACTGTAATAGAAATGCATGAGTAACTCAAAGGATGCTTAGGATCGTCCATCCTTTAAGGATCCGTTAAATTATCTACTATGTAGTACAATACACTATTATAATATGTCTGTACTAAAGTAAACTATTAAAATAGCGTTAAGGGGTTACTCATATCCCCCTTAACACATTTATAGTGCCACAGTATATACAATACCGTAATACCACTGTAAACTGGAGGCTACCAAAGGGTACTCCATAGGTACGACACAAAACAAACTCGTAGTGGGATCGATATGCTAGGTGACACGGCATAAGTAGGCAATGCCAGGGTAGATATACCAATTACACCTCTCGGATGTAGTTCTTTCCAAATGTTGGAAATGAAGCCATGAATGCACTCGTACGGCATGGTAACGCAGAGCCGCAGCAATCGCCCAACTCGATCCACACTCCCAAATCAAAGGTGCGCATCAAATCAATCACAAAGTAATAGAATGGAAATCGAAGAAGTGTGTCCGATCGAAGGAGCTACCACACTTGGCCCGTCAATTGCTCCTGTTTAAGCAACCTTAAGCTAACTGACGGGAGTCGGGTCCACGTATATACCTAAAATAGAACTTCGCCAACCGCCTACTTCATTCTAGAATCTTCACTGCGTACACAGTTGTTAATGTGTTTTTGGATATTGGTGGAGAGTATGACAATTACCGATCCTGGTCTCTTTAACAACCAAACGTTATTATAACCCATGGTTATTTATTTTCAAATGGTTTATATTTTATATCAAAACATATTCATTTTTGTACCATATAAATCCGATGTCATTATTCTTTAAAACAATATTCATTTCCAAAGTTGTAACACTTTCAAATTTATAAACTTAATTATAACACTTTGAAGCATAACATTTTAGAAATCGTAACACTTTAAAAATGTAACCTTTTGAATCATAACATTTCGAAAATGTCACTTTCTAGAAATCATAATATTTCGAAAACATGACCTTTTAGAAATTATAGCATTTTACAAATGTAATCTTACGAATCGTAGCATTTCGAAAAATAAACTTTTAGACATTATAGCATTTTGGAAATGTAGTACTCATACAACACAGTTTATATAATTAAAATATTACATACATTTACAATTTTTTAACGTGGTTATTATACAAAATGTATTTGTTATAGTAAATTATTCATTTGGATATTAAATAAACTATGATTTTAGTTAAATAAATTTTATTACTATAATATTAAATTTAAAACTAAAACTCCTTATAAGTTAAACGCAAATTATTAACATAAATTTTATTATTACAACAAAGAAAAATTATAATTTTTTATTTAAATATACCATTACATTAATAAAAAATTTAAATTACTAGGTTAGATTAAAATTATATTACTAAGTCAAATTGGATTATTAAGTTAGATTAAATTTTTACATTATAAATCAAATCTTAATTTACCTTTTTAAACCATTTATTTACTTATAAAAAATTTTACACATGGAAAATTAATATATAAATTTTTGTAAATCATTAATTTGAATCCAAAATACTTAAATAATTTTTAGAGAAATATTTTAAAACCAACCACGGAGTCTATATAAAATTTTCTAACCGAGGATCAAGTAAATACAGATTTATATAATTTCAGTCCGAAGTTTATTGAATTCTCGTGTTTATATCAGATCAAACCTGCAATCCCAAGTCAAATAAAAATCACTCAGGCCTTTCATTTTAGCCCAAAACGATTTTTCCCCAACCTAAAGATCGTTCGGGTATGTATGATTTCAACCCATAATGAAGGAACTTGCAACGTGAGAACGGAATATGAAGTAAATAGAACAATATATAACATATCATGGCATATGATCATAACAGTTATAACAACAGGTGGGATAAAATGATATAAGTATATGTGAAATTTTCTAACATACACATGCATATCAATACACTTCAAATGACATCAATTCACCAAAACATAAGTATGTAGTCAAGAGTGATTACCCACCTTCTTAGCTAGAGAAAAATAATTCCAAATAAAACACAACAACTTCGAATAAGCACGGCAATCATGAAAAAGCTTTAGTGGGAGGAGAGTCCAAATCCAAAGCTTAGAAAAATAAATAAATACATACGTAAATAAATAAATTTACATAGATAATTAAAAGTAAAAAAATTATTTTACGAAAACACATGAATGGACTAGTCTAAAGGGCAAATTAGCTAGGCCATCCTAGGTTTGGGCTCGGCCACTTTTGGCTGTGAGTTAGATTAGGCACTACCTGGGCTAAACTAAGGGTTTCAACCATAGTTAGGTCAAAGGTCACGGCTAGCATGGCTTGGAAAGTGGCTACAAGGCTCGGCCTAAGACAAGAATAAGGGTTTGGTTCGGCCGTGATGGGGTTTGGGTCAAGGCAAGGCTCGGCTAGGTTGGGCTAAATGTCACGGCAAGACAAATTTGAAGGGGAGGCAAAAGGTTTTGGGAAGGGGAAAAGATGGTCACAGCAAGGCCAATTTGAAATGGAGGAAAATGTGGTGGTTCGGCCTAGGGTTTTGGGAAGTGGTGATGGTTTGTGTGGTTCGACCTAGGGTTTGTCACGGCTAGGGTTTGGTCATGGCTAGGGTTTGTGGATAGCTAGAAGAAGTCGGCTTTGGTAGGGAGGGGATTGGCCTAAGGAGAGAAGAGAAGGAGGTGAAGGAGATGGACAAAAATAGGAAGAGGAAAGGAAGAAAACTTGGGGAAAATTTTGAGAAGCAGAAGAGGAACTTACTATGTTTTTTTATGAGCAGGAGATGAGAGAATGATAAGTCAGGAAATAAATTTGTACGTAAAAGTTTCTCAACTGGTGGCATCACATATACACTGACTATTCAGATGACCATTACCTCGTAGCCCATTAGCCTAAACCCAACAAAAAAATAAACAAGCTAAATTCTAAATCAATCTAGCCCCAAAACCCAAAACAAATAGGAAAATAAAATGTGAAAATAATTGCTTATAATATGATGAAAACTGCAAATTTTGATAAGTAGAAATTAGAATTTTATGGAACGAAAAGCGGAGAAAATGTTAGAATCAAATCCAGTTTCATGAAAAAAGAATAAAAATTTAAATTTCAAATTTAGAATTTTCAACAGGAAGTCAAACTTTGACCAAAGTTGACTAAAATTTGAAATTTTAGAAAAATCTTTATTTTATTAAACTTGGAAAAAAAAATTACATCAAATCCCAAAATTATACATTAAAATTCCAAATTTATCAACTTTAAAATAATTAAAATCATAGTTTCAGGTAAAATTTCATTTAAAATATTTACTGAATTTACGGGTTGTTACACTCTCCTCCAGTCAAAACTTTTCATCCTCGAAAAGGGACGAGACACAGAAAAACAAAAAAAAAGATAGAATAACAAATAGTACTTGAAACAAAAAAATTTGGATTCGAAGCACGAATGCTCTCGTCTGTGTCCCAAGTACAATCCCAATCATTAGTACTCCATTGCACTTTGACCAGGTTAACAGACTCCTTCTTAGCTGCTTCGTAACTCTATCGATAATACGAAGTGGCTTCCTCTCGATAGTAAGGTTTGGCGCAACATCCAAACTTTCGAGAGAAGAAGGCTGAACAATCAAAGATGGATCATGAAGATACTGACGAAGATGCGAAACATTGAACACATTATGCACTCCAGAAAGCTTCTTAGGCAAATCCAAACGATAAGCCAAAGGACCAACTCTCTCTAAGATGCGAAAAGGACAAATGAACCTAGGAGCAAGCTTCCCTCTCTGACCAAACTGAATCACATTCTTCAACGGAGAGACCTTAAGAAAAACCTGATCACTAATAGAAAACTCCAAACTCCTCCTACGCCTACCAGCATACCTACTCTACCTATCCTGAGCAATCCTTATCATCCTCCTAATCTCCTCAACCCTCTTAGAAGCCTCTAGAATCAAATCTAGACCAAGAACCAAATTGCCGAATTCAATCCAGCAAGATGGAGAATTGCAAGGTCGTCCATAAAGAGCAGCAAACGGAGCCAATTCGATAATAGCTTGAATTCAAAAGATGGAATAAGACAGATAAATGTTTAAGACAACCGCAAATAGAAAATTTGAGATCATACCTGATAAATGTTGTTATAGGTGAATTCGACGAGATGGAGATGATCTTTCCAAGATCAATCATAATCAAGGACACAGGCACGAAGATCTTCCAGAATTTGATTCACTCTTTCCATTAGACCATTGGTCTACGGACGGTAAGCAGCGCTCAAATTTTGGTGAGTACCTATAGCTTCCTAAAAAGCTCTCTAAAACTGACTGGTAAAGATGGGGTCTCTATCACAAACAATACTGACTAGAACACCATGAAGTCAAACAATCTCTCTCATATAAATCTCTTCTAAACTCGAAGCAGAATGGTTGGACCTAACTGGAATGAAATGAGCTGACTTGGTCAATCTATCCACAACTACCCACATACTCTTATTTCCCTTCCTAGTCACCAGTAATCCATCGAAAAAATCCATAGAAACCTATTCCCGTTTCCAATTGGGAACCTCAAGGGGTTGCAATAGTTCAGCAGTCTTCTAATGATCGGCCTTGACCTGTTGACAAGTCACACACCTACTAACAAAAAGGGTGATATCATGAATCATACCACTCCATCAATACAGCTTCTTCATATCCTGATACATCTTCGTCACACTTGGATAATAAAAAGTCTGGACCGATGATTTTCTCGAAGTAACTCGTGCCTCAATCCATCAATATTCGGGACACAAATCCGATAATTTATCCTCAAAATCCCTTTATCATCGATATGAGCTCCACATCCTCTTGGCTACTACTACCTCTACTATGAACATTCTCCTTAATAAGCCTAAGCATCTCATCCTCATCCTACTCAGCAATATTACGATTCATAAGAGGAGAAGAAATAACAAGCTGACAAAACACCGCCTTCTTCCGACTCAAGGCATCGGGAACAACATTAGCTTTCCTTAGGGTATAGTTGATGTCGAGGTCATAAGAAGTGAGAAGCTCAAACCATCTAAGCTGCCTCTGATTCAAATCCTTCTGGGTGAAAATATACTTCAAACACAGATGATCAGTAAAGAGCGTAAACTTAGTTCCCAAAAGATGATGTCTCCAAAGCGTAAGCAATAGCCTTCCCATCCTGCATTAAAACTTCTCCCAAATCTTCACGACTAGACTTAGTGTGTACTGTTAATCCCTCATTTCCATTTGGAACGGTAAGAACTGGTGTGGAAATAAGCTTGCGCTTTAACTCATTGAATGCAGCTTCACACTTATCATTCCATATAAATTTAGAATTCTTAGAAGTCAAAACAATGAGAGGTGTAGCAAACAGAGCAAAATTCTCAATAAATCTTCGATAATAACCAACAAGGCCTAGAAAGCTACGAATATCAAATGGTGTCCTAAGGATTTCCCAATCCTGAAATAGAATAGGGAAAATAAGAACTACAGAGGAAGATAAAATAATTAAATTACAAAAGAAGGGAAAGTAAATAGACCTACATTGATTGCAGCGAACCTAACTGAATCAATAGAAAGTCCATTACCAGAAACAATATGCCTGAGGAATCGGACTACATCCTTCCAGAAGTGGCATTTCGAGAATTAAGCTTTGAACTAATGACTCCTAAGAGTCTCCAGAACAAAATTCAAATGCGACTCATGCTCTTCCTTTGACTTAGAGAAGACTAGAATATCATCGACGAAGACTAGAACAAATTTGTTAAGGACATCACAAAAAAACATGATTCATAAGATCAACAAAGAAAGCTGGGGCATTAGTCAAACCAAAAGGCATAATAACCATTCATAAAAACCATTCTCCGTACGGAAATCAATTTTGGAAATACTTTCTTTGGCAACTCTGAGCTAGTGGAAACTGGTGCCAAGATCAAGCTGAGAGAACACCCTAGCTCTATAGAACTGATCGAACATATCATTAATACAAGGCATAGGATATCTGTTTTTCATAGTGAGCTTGTTCAGCTCCCTATAATCAACACACATCCTTATAGAACCATCATACTTAGTGATAAAAACCACAGCTGCTCCACATTCGAAATGGCAAGGTCTGATCAGACCCTTGGAGAACAAGTCCTCAATTTGCTTCCTCAACTCAACCTTTTCACGCGGTGCCATTCTTCTGGGAGGAAGAACTACAAGTCGGCACCAGGAATAAGATAAATATGGAATTTGATTTCCCGCTTAGGAGGTAAGGAAGTGACTTCACCGAACACACTGGGATAGAGTTTGACCAAAAGTGTTGAATTAAGATCACCAGGAGAAGAATCAAGAGAATAAATAAAAATGCCAGCATAATCCTAAGGCATACGTCACCGAATCACCAAAGGATTACCCCAATCATCAACAAGAGAAACCATTCGGGCTTTACAAGAGCTAACGGGTTCATAATTCTTCAGCAAGTCTCCTCCAAGCATCGAAACCAAGAACATAGAAATCGCCACAAAAGCGATGGTCGAAATAAAAGAGTTTTACTCCTTTACAAATCCCACTAAGATTCGTGAGACCACTAATAGGATTAGTAACACACAAAGGTACAACTGCTAAATTAGGTGAAAGGATATGCTCAAACTTTATCAAAAAGATCCATAGAAATGAAACCATGAGAAGCTCCAATGTCAAATAAAAAATGAAAAGGAAAATTAAACAAAGTAAAGGTTCCCTGAGAGTACCTTAGGTATCACTAGGAGTAGGTGGAGTAGATGAAGTAATTGCAAAGATACCTGATGGCTTGCTCTTCTGTCGAGTAGGACAATCATTCTTGAAGTGGCCAGGCTGCAAACAAATATGGCAAAGATCACACCTGGTCATTTGAACTGGAGGAACCGAAGCTCCAACCTAGGTAGGGAAACTATTGGCATAGTGTCCCTTCTGGTCACACTTGAAGCAAGTGATGGAAGAAAGATCTATAGGCTGCCTCTGAGAATAAGATCCCAAATCTGGAGTCCTATGCCAATTCTTCCTCCGCTGATAGAAATTAGGCTTCCTCTTCTTTGAGTTACAAAAAAAGGCTGAGATGAAGGGGCACGAATAATAGAAGAATCCTTAGAAGTGGGGTTCCAAATCTAATGGACATATCCATCAATCTAGTAAAATGGCTATGCACATGAGAAATCAGACGATCATAATACTCTGGGCGAGCTCCAACTATAAACTTATCATTCCTCTTAAGATGGGTATCAATCAGGCTAGGATCAAATTGGGAAAGTTCGTTGAACTTTCGCTTATACACAAAAAATGACATATTCCCCTGCTTAAGGTCCATAACTCCATGTATAGCCGAGACTTCCTGCTTTCGGGCATCCACTTAGCCATAAAAGCATCCTTGAAATATGATATTCAGACTTAAGAAAGATTCCAAAAAGGTAACCAAACCAAACTGAAAAAAACAACTCAAGATAATACCTAAACTGCTCCCAAGAGATATCTGCCTCAATAGTGTGGGCTATAATAGACTCCCACCAATCCTGGGCTGCCTCCTGCAACTGCCAAGTTGGTAACCGATGCTTCTAAGTGTCGATGATCTCTAGACCAGTGAAAATCCTCTTTAAACTCCTCAGCCATTGATGAGCCTCTATGATGCTCTCTGCTCTAGTAAACTTGGTACCACCAAGCTAAGAGAACTCCTTACAAAGAGTGGTGAACATAGTGGGTGCAACGGGCTCTAGAACTGGGGCAATACCACGACCTCGACCTCTGGCATTCCTACAATTCATCCTGGAAATTCAAAAATGAGTTTTAGTACAAAGATATAAGAAAAGATAAAAGAAAAGATTCAAACTAGAATGGGAATCCTAATCAAAGTTTTCAATCAAACAAGGTAGATTCGAAAAGAAGGAAATTCAAGTTTTGATTTTTAAACAAGAAAATTTTATATCCATAAAAATCTTTAAAAAATCATTTAAAAATCATTTTATACTTAAAAATATGTTCACTCTCAAGGAATGATTCTAAGACTGATTTTACTCCTTCTGCGGTAATTCTACCCCATCTCTAATGAGTTTTCACCCCATAGGCTAAGGTTTGCCTAGAACTAAAGCTCTGATACCAATTGTAACATCCCACAATTTTGGACCATTCAAATCGACAATAAAACCACACATGTCGGACTTGAATAATTCAAAACAAAAGATTGTTAATATACTTTTGGTCAAATAAAATCAATTATAGAATCACAAACAAAGAATATCAGAATAACTTGCAGCGGAATAAAATAAATATAGTAGTTCATGAAGCTACTAAATACATAGTCTGAGAACAAATAAATAGTACCATTGTCTGAAAGCAGATGCAACTGGAAATCCAAATACAAAATTCCACAAAAACATAAGCAAAGGATGAATGGAAATAACTAAAATAGAAATAGATAGATAGCTAAATCTTCAGCAGATTTCTAGCTCCAAAAGATGAATACAAAGCTGTGATACTCAGGCAGACCCCAGCGTAGTGCAAAAAACAAAACACTCGAGTCAGGATATACATACTTATAAAATATAAATCAACTCAAGTGAACAGTAATAGAAATGCATCAGTAACTCAAAGGATGCTTGAGATCGCCCATCCTTTAAGGATCCGTAAAACTATCTACTATGTAGTACAATACGCTATTATAATATGTCTATAGTGAAGTAAATTATTAAAATAGTGTTAAGGCTTTACCCATACCCCATTAACACATTTTATAGTGACATGGTCTATACAATACCTTAATACCCCCTTAAACTTGAGGCTACCAGAGGATATTCCATAAGTACAACACGAAACAAACTTGTAGTAGGCTCGATATGGTAGGTGACACGTCACAACTACTCAATGCTCGGGTAGATATACCAATTATACTTCCGGGCTGTTGTTAACGCAGAGCTGCAGCAATCGCCCAATTCGATCCACACTCCCAAATCAAAGGTGCGCACCAAATCAATCACATAGTAATAGAATGGAAATCGAACAAGTGTGTTCGATCGAAGGAGCTAACTCACTTGGTCCATCAATTGCTCCTGTTTTAGCCACCTCAAGCTAACTAACGGAAGTCAGCTCCACGTATATACCTCAAATAGAACGTCGCCAACCACCTACTGGAATCTCCACCGCATACATAGTTGTTAAAGTGGTTTTCGGTATTGGCAGAGATTATGAAAATTACCGATCCCGATCTCTTTAACAACCAAACGTTATTGTAACCCGGGGTTATTTATTTTCAAATGGTTTATATTTCATATCAAAAAATATTCTTTTCCAAACCATATAAATCCGATATCATTATTCTTTTGAAACAATATTCATTTCCAAAGTTGTAAAACTTCCAAATTTTAATTATAACACTTTGAAACATAACATTTTAGAAAATGTAACGCTTTCAAAATGTAACCTTTTGAATCATAACATTTCGAAAATGTCACTTTTTAGAAATCATAACATTTCGAAGATATAACCTTTTAAAAATCATAACATTTTGGAAATGTAATACTTCCTACTACAACAGTTTATATAATCAAAATATTATATATACTTATAATTTTTTAACATAGTTATTATATAAAATTTATTTGTTATACTAAATTATTCATTTGGATATTGTATAAACTATTATTTCAGTTAACTAAATTTTATTACTATAATATCCAATTTAAAACTGAAATTCCTTATATTAAGTTATAAGCACATTATTAACTTAAATTTTATTATTATAGTAAAGAAAAATTATTATTATTATTATTATTATTATTATTTAAATATACCATTACATTAATAAAATTTAAATTACTAGGTTAGATTAAAATTATATTATTAAGTAAAATTGGATTATTAAGTTAGATTAAATTTTTATATTATAACTCAAATCTTAATTTACCTTTTTAAACCAATTATTTACTTATAAAAATTTTAACACAAGGAAAATTAATATATAAATTTTTATAAAATCATTTATTTAAATCCAAAATACTTAATAATTTTTAGGAAAATATTTTAAAACCAACCACGGAGTCTGTATAAAATTTTCTAACCTAGGGTCAAGTAAATACAGATTTCTATAATTTCAATCCGAAGTTTATTAAATTCTTGGGTTTATATCATTTCAAACCCGCAATCCCAAGTCAAATAAAAATTGCTCAGACCTATCATTTCAGCCCACGACGATTTTCCCTAATCTAAAGATCATTCGGGTATGTATCATTTTAACCCATAGTGAAAGAACTTGCAATGTGAGAACATAATATGAAGTAAATAGAACGATATATAACATATCATGGCATATGATCATAACCGGTACAACATCAGGAGAGATAACATAATATAAGTATATGTGAAATTTTCTAACATACACATACATATCAATACACTTCAAATAACCTCAATTTACAAAAATATAAGTATGTAGTCAAGAGTGATTACTCACCTTCTTAGCTAGAGAAAATTGATTCCAAACAAAACACAACAACTTCGAATAAGAACGACAATCATGAACAAGTTTGAGTGGGTGGAGAATTAAAATCCAAAGCTTAGAAATATGAATAAATATATATGTAAATAAATAAATTTACATAGATAAATAAATGTAAAAAAATTATTTTATAAAAACACATGAATGGGCTATCCTAAAGGGAAAATAGGCTCGTCCATCCTAGGTTTGGGCTCAGCCACCTTTGGGTTAGGCTCGGCCTCGGCTACACGGCCATAGTTAGGTCAGAGGTCACGGCTAGCATGGCTTGGGAAGTGGCTACAAGGCTCGGCCTAAGGCAAGAAAAAAGTTTTGGTTCGGCCATGATGGGGTTTGGGTTAAGGCAAGGCAAGGCTCGGCTAGGTTCGCTAAAGGTCACGGAGTGGCAAATTTGAAATGGAGGCAAAAGGTTATGGAAATGGGAAAAGATGGTCACGGCAAGGCCAATTTGAAGGGGAGGAAAAAGTGGTGGCTCGGCCTTGGGTTTTGGGAAGTGATGATGGTTTGTGTGGTTCGTCCTAGGGTTTGTCACAGCTAGGGTTTGGTCATGGCTAGGGTTTGTGGATGGCTAGAAGGAGTCGGCTTTGGTAGGGAGGGGATCATCCTAATACCAAAACTATATTCTGCTCACTAATATCAAAACTTATTTCTCGCTTTCTTTTATACAAAATTTGAATTTTCAAATTCTACCTTTATTAAGTTTTCATTTCAAAAACTTATTTACTTTTTCATAAAACCATTTTCTTTTATAATATCTTTAAATTATCCTTATGTGTTTTCAAAACATATCCTAACGGTCTCATACTCATACCTTAATGTATTGGAACTACTTTCTCCTTTGAGAAATTACTAACGTTAAAATCTTCTCTGAGCCTTTTAAAAGAGGAATCATGTTTATGTGAAATTACAAGGAACTTATTTTATATTTTTCAAAATAGGCTATCCAAAATATGGTGCTCCCATACCTTGTATATTCTTTCATGCAATCTTTGTAACTTGCACAAAACATTTTTATCGGTTTCATAAAAAAACAAACCCTTTTTTTCATTCCAATAGATTAATGTATGTTTAATTTATATTCTTCCATGATAAATATTTTCTAATATCTAACTTACACATTTTCCTTTCAAAAAAACTCATCTTCAAAACTGTTTTAATATTTCTTTAACTGCAAAAACGCTTCCTTATACTTGTTAAAAATAATAAGTGTACTTTACAAACCATTTTGTTTCTATACCTAGAAATTACCGTTTTAAAATACATTTTTATTTGGTTAAAATGGATGTCGCATAAAACACCTTTACTACATCCCAAAAAAATTACTTTTGTATGAATTAATTATAAATAAATACTAATAAACCTCATATATTAAGTAAAAACATTTCCATTGGGAGTTACCTATTATAATGGTAGCGTTATAGTCTACGCTCCCTTTATTTTTACAAAAATGTCTATTACAACAATAAATGTTGTAACCTACGTTTCCGATACTTGATATTTTTTAGATTTTTATATTTAAAATCTTTGTTTACTTTCAAAGAAACTAATGAGCTATATATGCTCTATAATTCTTCGAAAAGAATTTTACTTTTTCAACAAAATTTACATCATACAAAAACAAATTTAAATTTCTTATCATATTTCCAAAAACCCTCTATTTACTTTTAAAAATATTGACAATTTTATTATTCAATTTTAATAATTTCATTTTATTTGGTTACATGTAAACTGGATTTTCCTATTCATTACCCTAGGAGTATCCTTTCTAAACCTTGGAAATCTCATTTCCATACTTAAAGCCTTTTGCTCCTATTCCTCTTTTATACTCATATTTATTCCAATGCACTACTATTAAATCTATTTATCTGAGACAATTGTAATTTCTGCAATTAACTACACATGGGCTTTCTCCTTTTCTTAACAACTATATCTATTGTACATCTTTAATCTTTGCTTACCGCTCTTTGGATTTTCACAATCCGAACCTAAATGTACAAAATCGTTTCTCAAATTATTTCCCATGTGTACACCTTCTCTAGGCCTAAGAAACACACTTTCTTATGCCCAAAAGTGTTACTTCAAGAGTTTTGCCTTCAGCCGATAAACACGTAGCATACTGAGAACCTCTTCAAGATGATTAGCATGCTTTTCCATACTCTTGGAAAACACCAAAATGTCGTCCATGAACACTATCACAAACTTATTTAGGACGGGGCTAATCAAACTACTAAATGGACTAGGGCATTAGTTAGCCCAAAAGGTATAACCAACAACTTAATGAATCCGTCCGGTGTCCTAAATGCAGTCTTATCAATGCGGTCTTATCAATGCTGTCATCAGCGACTCTATGCTGATGGAATCCTATGGCTAAATCAAGCTGAGAGAATACCGAAGAGCCAACTAACTAGTCAAAAAGGTCGCCTATCCTAGGGAGTGAATATTGGTTCTTTTTCAAGAGCTTATTCAATTCTCTATAGTCTACGCAAAGTCGAAGGGAACCATCCACCTTAATAGCGAAGACGATTGGCACTCCCTACTCAGATATGCTCCTTCTTATAAATCCTTTTTCTAAAAGCTCACGCATCTGCTTGCTCAATTCCTTCCTCTCACTAGGTGCCATATGCCTCACCGGTAATGCTACTAGCTTAGCATTATTAGTCAAATAAATCCTGAAGTCAATCTCTCTCTTAGGGGGTAGTCCTTTAACCTCCTAAAAGAGGTCTGGAAAATCTCTGACAACAGGAACCGAATCTAACTCTGATGATGATGAATCGAGGGAATAAAGGAAGGCCAACATAACTGACCCTTGTGGATTGTAAGAAGCCTCGAGAATCCCGCCGCTGCATGTCTAATGTAACGATTCTCCTCTCACAATCTAATATAGCTCCATATGTGGATAGCCAACCATTCCCAAAAGCATCCCATACCTAGAAAATCACAAAACATAGGCATCGCAGTCAGATGCTATTCCTAGGGTAAAAATTTTCAAACCCCTACAAACAATAGAAAAATGCGTCGATCCTCCTTTTGGGTTTGAAACAACAATAGGGTCTGCTACTAAAGAGATGTCTAAGTGCAAACAATCTACCAAAGAACTAAAGATGAAAGAGTGTGATGCTCCAAAATCGAAAAGAGTATGAATGGGAAAATCAAAAATAGAAATCAAACCTTCCACGGTGACATTCCTACTTCTCTCTGGAATGCTGTTGAACGGTGCAGCATCTAACGCCTGAATTTATGCTATTGGTGTATTCGTCCCTTGCCCCACTATGTGGTGACAATTCTTACTAAAGTGACCAAGCTGTCCACAATTGAAACATCTTCCCTTCATTCCTGTGTTCTTACAGTCTTTTGTGTAATGACCAGTCATTCTACAATGCTTACATCTCCCACTTTTCTTGATTCGCTTCTGAGGTCCACCCTCCTTCCTATTGTCCTTATCATTGTCCTTCTTGTCCTTTTCCCGTTACTTCTTAGAGCTTGTAGGAATCTCCTTAAGCTCTTCTTCCAACCGCTAAGATATAGGTTGAACACTTTGTTGGTCCTACAAACCTAACTGCCAAAATCTTCACTCCGTATCCTCTAACCTAGCTCGCATCTCCTTTAAATTCTTTACGTCGAAAGAATTTCCGCCTCCTATACTAGTGAAGTCGTCACATAGCTTAGAAAAATCAGCTGATGTAAGTGGATTAATGGGATTTCCGTCAACCGGTGTTGTATTAGGCACTTGCCCATGAACCTTTGGTACCCTAGCTCTACAGAACCAGTCAGCCATACTATGCAAAGGGAAAGGAAACTTAGGCTTGAAAGAATGGAAAGAAGGTTAAACTGGACTTTGAGGGGATTTTTTATAGAAACTCTTTTGTACTTGAAAACTATCTCTAAGAGTTCCTTGAGAAACACATTTAAAACAAGTTATTTTGAAAAATAATTTATTTTTTAAAATAATTTTTTAGGAATCTTATAGCTTTAGGCTTTGATACCAAGTGAAACACCCTATAACCTTTAATATACACAAAAGGACACATTATAAGGTGTGGTGCATTGTAGGTACAACTAAAGCTAACAGAGACTAAGATTCACAAGACAAATATTGATAAAAACAACGGAAACATAAACTAATAACTTAATTAAAATAAAACTTCATAATTGCTTCATAAATAAGTCAAATACCAAATACCACATGATTGAAAATCTAATATGTCTAATGAAAAAAAACTCATAGTCTCAAAAATCAGAATACATAATATCCCTTATAAGAAAATAAAAAAAGTACATAGCAGAAATCTCCTCCAAGAAAACTCCAAGCGGCAGCAATCTACTGACTTCTTCCTTGATTGCCTATGGGGGAATAGGGGAAAATAGAGGAGTGAGTCAGACTAAAAGTCTGGTGAATGATAGTAATTAGTAGAGTCTTTAAGCAAGATAAAAGTAATAGACTCTACAATGGTTCCAGCATAAATAAGGATAAAAAAGGAAGTTGGAAAGAAATAAACTAGAAATAAGCATGATTAAATATTTCTCAATTTATAAGATAGGTTAACTTTGATTGTTTGCACTTGTCCTTGAGTTCTTCTTTGATTAGGATGAATTCTTAATGCTATAATTAGGATGTAACCCTAATTCTACCCTTTTTGATCGGCTTGCTACTCCATACATCTTACTGTGAACCAGACGCTATATAACTCCCTACATAGAAGTTGATGGTATCTACGAAAGATGCACAGAGCAACCGCTGTGGATCCAGACGACATATATAGCCCCCTATATGGAAGGCAATGGTGTCTACGAAAGACACCCATACTAATCGCTTAGAACTCATAGCTATTACTAAGCGCCCGAATGGAAGTCGCACGCATAACTATCACCATGCCCATGCTACATTTTGCTCCACATATTGGGCCTTCTCATTACCTCAAACTCCAGCATAAGTGTACTCCTCATCCCACTCCATGCTAACGTGAGATCACCGTGTATCCATAGAAAATAGGGGAAATGCTGTTGGTACTGGCCCATCATCCAAACAATATCTAGTTGCACCCCTTATACAAATCCCTCGTGAATTGGACTTCTTATTGACCGATTACTACAAGTTTAGAATAAGCATGCCCTCATCTCACCTCATGCCAATGTGGGACCACCGTTTTGTCTAATAGGGAATGCTATTTGTTACATACTTTCATCTTTGCTTATTAACTTAGATAAATTATTTTAAATTAGCCTTTACAATTTATCCATACTGTCTTTTCTTATTAATTTATCCGAAGTCTTGAAATAAGCCTTATTCTATTCTTTTTATCTTATTATAACTTATGTTATAATCATACTTATTACTTAACCCAAGGTCTAAGTGTGAAAATAGACTTCTTTCATCTTTTACTCTTTTTAGTTATAATTCTAAGTTATAATTAGGCCAGTCTATTTAATTCAGCCCAATTAACGTCATAATTAGGCATAATTTCAGTCCAATTCCATTTATTCTACAGTCTTTGAAATTTACATCTTATATTCCATTATTTCAGTCATTTTACATTTAATCCATACTCACGTTAATCCTATTCTACTCCATACACGAAAATGAAGGAGGAATAAAAGAAAACTGAAAATAAAAGAAAATCCCAAGCGTCGAAAGAAGATGTAAATAATCTATAAATAACAGTAAATAAACTAAAATATTGTAAAAACGAAAACGCTATAACCAATAAAAGTAAACTAAAATTACTGAAATGAATATATGAAAGGAAATAGATTGAAAATAATACAAAAAACTGTAAATAAACCACTGAAGAGGCTATTCCAAAAATCGTAGTAAAACTACATCTATTGGAAACCCTATTATTTTAAATTACTTAAAGAAATCTTAAAATAATTACAATCACACATGTGGTCCTTAGATCTTTCCCTTGGCCTTCCCGGATCTATTTGTAGGGTGTAAAAAAATTCAATTAAAAAGGTCTTCTTCTTGGAAAAAATATTCCTTTTAGGGTCTTTCTGGAAAAGTTGAACCCAAGCGGAGTAAATCTAGAATGAGAAAAATTGTTAGACCTAGTGTCTTATTTATAGGGGTAAAAGTGGATCTTAGACCGTTAGATTTGTGGATTGAATAGGATGCAACCACGTCATAGGCTGAGTAGGAGCCATCGGATACAAGAATGGAAGGACCGAATTGGTTTAAATAATGCCAATGACGTAATAAAACTTCACCGCATCAAAAATTTCTTTTTCACCTCAAAACGGACGCTTGTCGACCGCCAAGTAGATCGCTCATTTCCCTAGGTCGACTGGCAAGTCGACCTAGGTGATGGTTAGGTCGACCTCCTGGTCGATCTATTCCCTTCTATATATGTATGTGTGTGTGTGTGTGTGTATAGACATACACACACACATATTTATTCCATTTCTTTGTTTAATTCATAACTCGTTCATATTAGCTCGATTTCTGACGTTCTATATATGGAAATTGACCAGAAAATTTCCACGGACATAATGATGCAACTTCTGTGGCTCAATTTTGATAATTTCACAAAGTTATTTTATTATTAATTAATTAATGAATTAAATATTATGGGTTAAATTTCGGGTTGTTACAAAATTTGTATACTAAGACAAATTGTAGCAAAGCTACTACAGTGGTATTCCCACTTTGAAATTTGAAAATGAACATTGATGATGTTGTGATCATCATTGAAATTATTTTCCAGCGACAGAAGAGAAGGAGAACAAAATTTACTTCCTTTTAAAATTCTTTTAAAGCATTTCTTTCAAATCACATTGAAAATATATATATCCGAAAATACTTCTAAATAATACAAATATTATATCCCAAAATCTATGATCAAAGCTCCAGAATTTAAGTTCTCAAATTTCCAATTTATATTCACTTTATTTGTAAATTCTATTTTGCAACCAATATTTATAAATTTTACTTCATAACAAACAAACATATCACAAATAACTATATCCATTTATAGAAATTATTCTTTTATATACAAATATAGTAATAGGTAAAATTATTTCATTTACCTATATTTCAAAAACAATATTGTGTCGGTCTGCCCTATTAAAAGTTTAGAAATCCGTATCGATGCCATCGCGTCCTATTTACCGACTAGAATTCATAAATACTCAATAAAACAAATTAGCACAATAAAAAATATTTCTGTATCACTAACAAATACGCTCTC
This sequence comes from Allium cepa, assembly GCA_030765085.1. Classification (NCBI taxonomy): domain Eukaryota; kingdom Viridiplantae; phylum Streptophyta; class Magnoliopsida; order Asparagales; family Amaryllidaceae; genus Allium; species Allium cepa. Next base: position 566,329,867 of record CM060928.1, on the reverse strand, counting down.
TAATAGACACACACACTCTCTCTCAAACTCATTCTAGGGAATTAATAACCCTGTCTCTAATGAGTTAACCCCGAATAGGCTAAGGTATCCATAAACCAAAGCTCTCATAACAACTGTGATGACCCACCTTTTTGGAAAGTTTGAATCGGCAATAAACCACACATGTCAACTCAAACCATTCAACGAGAGGATTGCCAATGGGGTAAATAAAAAAATAAAAGAAAAGAAGAAAAAACAAAATACAGAATCTCACAGCGGAATTACAAAATATAATACTCAAATAAACAGGTCATGAAGTTGTTTTATAATATACATTTGATTGCACAAATTTTACAACAATCAGAGTACAAACAATGACATACCAATAATGATGCAGCGGAAAATTACTAATAATATAATATACCAAACTCCGTCTTCATCCTCCAAAAATAAAATCTTTAACACTAAAATGCTTCGGCTGACCCGAGTGTAATGAAAAGACAAAATACTTGAGTTAGAACTAAAGATCTTATGTAAGTTAAATAAACAGCAAATAAATATTAGTGTAATGGCTTCAGATATGTTTACGGGATTTTACATCTCCTATCCACTGTATAACATATGTGCAATAACTTAAGATATATTCGAGATTTTCCATCTCCTAAGGATCTGTTAAACTATCTATATGTAGTAGAATACGCTATATATGTAATGTCTATCAGTAAAGTAAGGTATTAAAATAGCGTTAAGGCATTACCCATATCCCCCTTAACACATTTTATAGGCATCGTAGTCTATAAAGTATTGTATACTCCACCATAAACTGGTAGGCTACTTGGGAGCACTCCATAGGTACGATACAAAACAAAATCATAGTAGGCTCGATAAGGCATATGACAAGGCACGCGAGGCATTGCCCAGAGTAGGATTCTACCATTTTGCGGAACCAGGCTGGTGGTAACGCATAGCCGCAGCTACCGCCCACCTTGAAACAAAACTCCCATAATTAAATCGAAGGTGGCCACCAATCAATCACAGGGTAACAGATATGGTATTGAAGAAGCGTATCTGATAGGCGGGGCGACCTCACTTGGCCTAGTTATGGCTGCTATTTCAGTCATATCAATCTGACCCGAGGGCCAGGGCTACGTTCTTACCACATACTGTAGCGTTCGCCAAACCATCCTTATGACGATCCAGAATTTTTGGCGTCTGTTATTTTGAATATTAATTTTTAATATTCAAAAGAAAGTATTTTAACCAAAATAAAGTTCCTGTTAAATGATAATTGGTAATAATGTATAGTTTTTAAGACAAGAAAATAAATTGAATTTCTAGATTTTATTTATAAAATAGAAAATTGATTAAAATGGATTTTCTAATATATATTATAATAATAGATAATCTATATATATATATATATATATATATATATATATGTGTGTGTGTGTGTGTGTGTGTAACAACCCGCATATTTGTCGATTTTATATTTAAATATTTTATTTGAATATTCTATCGTTAGTCGGATTTTAGTCCGAAAAACTACTTTTTGCATACGGTCGAATTAGGACTCGGTACCACTCCCATTGAGTTTAAAATGCCGTTTGCGACCTTTTTGAGTATAAGCTTCGATATGTTTGGAGAAAGTTGATTTTTGCTACTTTTCACTTTGGGTTTGGTTTTGGGCTCAGCCCTATGTTAACTTATGCTCAAATCTGAGCCACTCTTCCCCATTCACCCTCATTCTCTTCTCTTTTCAGTTTTTAAAGTATTAATGGTGGGAGAGATTGGAAATTAAAAACTCCAAAACCCTAGTTCCTCTTGCAAATCAAATTCCTAGCTCCAAACTCAAGAAGAACCCATTGGTAAGCTTCTCTCCTTCTTCTCCAACTTATTCTCTTACCAGTTTTAGAAATTCCTAAAACTAATTTTGGGAATGTTCTTGTTTTTGAGCATAGATTCAAGCTCATTTGGGTTGTGTTGAAGAGAGGTTGATTCTCCATTTGCTTTCAAGCTTCTTCTTGTTTGATTTTGTGAAAAGGTGAGATTTTTATCTCACATCTATGCTTATATTTATCTTCGAATGTTAGGTATGAATTCCTAACACTTATTCGTGTGTATTAGCTTTTGGTTTGGATTGATTTGGTAAAAATTCTAACTTTTGGTGTTTTGGGTTCAATCCCTTAAAAATCATAGCTTTGATCTTTGATCGTGTTTTTGATGATGCATCGAGTAGCCAATAGAGCCGGGTAGCCGTTAGGCATAATTCCCTAGCGTCCATGCTCGTTCAGTTGCGAATTGGTGGAGGTTGCATATCAATTTAGGGGCAACAATTTGCAGAGCATCAGGTTCGGCCGACCGACCCCCCTGGTCCGGTCGACCGTACTGCTGCCAAGTGCATATGCACTTTCTGTTTCTGGTCCGGTCGACCGCCTACAGGGCTCGGTCGACCGACCTGCTGTCCCGAGAGTTTTTCAGAACAGGGTCCGGTCGACCGAGCTCTGTAGCCGGCTGATCGACCTGATGATTTTTGCCTGCTTTGCCTTGTTGCTTGAATTTCCAACTTAAATCGATTCGTGTTGTTTCCTATTTATTGTTATCAATTATTATGACTTTGATGACTCTTCTTTTTAGGGATTTTTGAATATCCATTTCGATGGATCCATTATCGATTTCTTTGGATTTTCATTCACGTCTTTGAATGTGAATTTTGTGATTGATTGTTTCTACAATCATGTTTGTTATTTGTCACTTTAAAAATATAAAGATTTTCTATACTAGTAGTAAATATCAAAACTCTTTCCTCAAACGATTTCAATGCTATTTTAATACCAAATTCGTTTATAAAATCGTTTTCCAATCTATTAGTATATACAAACCTTTACCTCACTCGAATGAGAAATCTAATTAAACGACTTAGTAAAACAAGTGGTATGAAACGCTTGTGTTCACTTTGTTGGTTAATTCTTAGACTTGTCCGATTGGGTCTCTTGTGACAATTTTCTAGTGGAGATCTACAATTTGTTCGTAAATATTTAAGTTAAGCTAGTGGTTATGGGACATGAAGCTAAGCTCATATATTTACTAGCTTATTGTAATTGACACTTCTCGTTGATCATGACGATCATCTTTGTGATTTAGACTAGCAATGTGCGATGTCTCTTTGTCTGCGAGGGAGACTAAATCCCGTTTTGTGGAGTTTCGACTCAAATTGGTGGGGTAGCAACCCATGGTCTTCGGGCCGTTTGTGGAGCTTCGGCTCAATTTGTGATGGTTAGCAACCATGGAATTAGCATTCCGTTTGTGATACACGTGTTGGTAAGCTTTATGCTTCCATTTGTGATATGCCTCCCCCCTTTGTGATTTCTGGATTTCTTGAGATGATTTCTAGAATTTGTGTTTCACCAATTTTCGTGATTTCCATTGATAAGTTTTATCAATATTTGTGCATTGGTGAATTTGTGTGTCATTGACTTTTGTGATTTCTGGATTTCGTGTATTGAATTCTGGAATTTGTGTGTCATTGACTTTTTTGATTGACATTGATATTATCATCAATATTTATGGTTGGGTGAACGAAATAAGGAGTATGACGTTTCTGTGATTCTTGCGTAGATTTTGTGACATCGAATAATCCCTTGATGATTTTCAACTGCTTATATATCACAGCTTGGCATTGTGATTATTATGTGTTTAGTCATATCTCTTACTCTATATCGTTTCATCTGATATTTATAGTTAGACTGATCCGTTTATTATTTTCTTATTAAATAATACTCGGGTCAGACCGAGATGTTACAGGTGCTTCTGCTTGACCTCTCTCCTGGGATTGATCTCTCTGACTTTTGGTTAACTACTTAGACTAGTAGTTTTTGTTGTATACATTTGAGATATAGACTCCATAATGTATACTTATTCTTTTGTATATTTCATGTAACTATTCTTTTGTGATATTGTGGATCTCTTTAGACCACTACTCTGATGTACACTTCCTAGTGTAATATTCATATGTATTTCCGCCTTTGTGATATGAATTGTCTATGACTGATTTGTGTTATGTTTATTTCTATATTCGTTTCCGAAGATATTATAGCCACTGTGTAGTAGCTTTGAGTTTGTGTCGGTATGTCGGATTTCCCTCTTGATAAAGAAATGCATGTTATACTATCTGACATATCGATGCTCGCGCAAAGCAATTACACGGATGGTCGCTCCTCAACAGCCTTATTCTCCGTGCTAGTTGACAGCATTCTCCGTAATGTTCTTGGCTAGCGTGGGTATAGAGGTGGGGCGTCACAGCTTGGTATCAGAGCCAAACTTCGGAACAATATGGAATATTATAACAAGGATCCTCGTCCTAAGTCCATCTTAGGAGTCGTGCTTTAGGATTTTATTCGGGTCTACGTACCGTCCTATCCTATTTTCTTTTATTGATTCCTTGTTTTATTTATCAAGATTTCTTGATATTCATTTGGTGAATAACCTTCTTCCTCTTCTTTCTTTCTAGAGGAAGAGAAATGTCTAGACCTGGTCGCCCCAGAGCCGTACCGTCTAGCACTCCACCCCAAGATGGAGATTTTATGACTGCTCAACAGCTTCTCGATTTAGTGACAAATGCTCAAGCAGCTGGAGCTAACCTGGAACCTACTCATCGAAAGTCGGGATTTACACGCTTGTGCAGCGATTACAGTAATTTGGGTGGGGAGCCATTCAAAGTTTCCGAAACTATTATTGAAGTACAAGCTTGGCTAAGGTCATGCGATCGAATCTTTTCTCGCATGAATCTTGTTGACCTTCACCGAGTTCAGGTGGCCTCTAGTATGCTCCGAGAAAGACATTGGACTAGTACGAGCTTCTTATTTCTGAGATTAATGAAGCGGATCTCACCTGGGAGCAATTCCGGGAACGCTTCGAGTTGAAATTCGTGCCAGAAGCTGAGAAAGTGACGATGGCTCGTCGTTTCATTGACCTTGTTCAAGGCGATTCTTCCGTGACGGACTACGTTGCTTCTTTTGAATCACTTTCCAAATATGGGGTTGAATACATCAACACCCCTCTGAAGAAGAATCAGAGATTTGTTTATGGCTTAAACAAAAATCTCAAGAAGCCATTACTTCAAAAGTTAGAAGTTTCTTTCGACCAACTCGTTGATATCGCTCTTCGACTTGAAGAGGCAGATAGGGAGAATGATGTTGAAGTGGTGGGTACCAAACCAAACTTCAACAACAAGAAAAGGCCAAACAAATTCAAAGGATCTTATCCCAATAAGAAAGGTAAGCAAGCAACCTATGTGGCAAAGACTCCTTCCTTTGGTCGTGGGGAATGCTATAATTGTGGTTCGAAGGACCATTATGCGAACAAGTGCCCAAAGTCTCTCTCTTGTCGCTACTGCAAAGTTCCCGGTCATGTTATATCTTCATGCCCCAAGCTTCAGGGCAAGAAGGAGGGAAATCTTAATGTTGCTCAAGCCCCTGGCAACACATCTCGTGGCCAAGGTATTTCTCATTCTATTCTGGATGGAATTATTTTATTTCGTGATCATCCTATTCGAGTTCCTTTTGATACGGGTGCGTCCCATTCTTTTATATCAAAAGAACTTGTTGATACTTTTTCTTTGGATGTTTTGTGTTTAATGACTTCTTTGAGAATTGCGAATCCGGTTGGTGGATCCGCAACAATCAGTTTATTGTGTAAAGATGTCGAGATTATTTTGTGTGATTTTCCTTTCCTAGCCGATTTGCATGTCATGCGTTATTTAGGCTTTGGAATGATTTTGGGAATGGATTGGCCTAACCGTTATGAAGCTCATATCCTATGTCCTGAGCGGACTATTCATCTTCGACATCCTCAATCTGTTAAGCAGATTTCTATTAATCTTAAAGATTCAGTTTCCAGCTTGGTCGCGTCTTTATATTCTTTAAATCCTCGTGATGACGATGATGATGATGAGGGTGATATTATTTCTCTTATTCACGTCGTTCGTGAATTTTCCGACATATTTGAGCCCGTTTTAGGATTACCACCTAAGCGAGCAATTGAGTTCAGAATTAATCTTATTCCTGGAGCTCAACCTATCACTCGTCCTCCTTATCGTATGTCCAATAAAGAAAACGAGGAGATGCGTAAACAATTATCCGAATTAGAGACGAAGCAATTTATTCGCTCTAGTTCCTCGCCTTGGGGAGCTTTAGCTATTTTTGTGAAGAAATCCGATGGAACACTTAGGCTTTGCGTTGACTACCGCAAGCTTAATGATTTTACTATCAAAAATAAATATCCTTTACCTCGGATTGATGATCTATTCGATCAACTTAGTGGTGCCAAAGTCTTTTCACAATTAGACTTAGCTACCGGTTTTCATCAGCTTCGTATTGCAGAGGATAGCATTCCTTTGACATCGTTCTGTCGGTATGGATCTTATGAATGGCTTGTTATGCCATTTGGGTTAACGAATGCCCCGGCCTATTTCGTTGACCTTATGAACAGAGTTTTCAAAGACTTTCTCGACCGGTTTGTTCTCATCTTTATCGATGATATTCTTGTGTATTCTAAAACCGAGGAGGAGCATGAAAAGCATCTTCGGATTGTGTTGGAAACTCTTAGGAATAATCAATTAAAGGCAAAATTTTCTAAATGCCACTTTTGGCAATCTCGTGTGAAGTTTCTCGGTCATATTATCTCCGAATCCGGAATTTCCGTGGATCCTTCAAAGATCGAAGCGATTCAAGATTGGAAGAGACCGGAGAGTGTGACAGAGATTCGTAGTTTTCTCGGATTGGAGGGCTATTACCGTCGTTTTATCAAAGACTTTTCTAAGATTGTCGTGCCTCTCACTAGCTTGACGAAGAAAGGTGTTAAATACATTTGGTCGGACAAATGTGAAGCTTCTTTTCAGAAATTAAAAGAACTTCTTTCTGATGCTCATATTCTTGTTATTCCCGAGGGGAATCAAGATTTCGTTGTTTATACCGATGCTAGTCGTGTTGGTTTGGGTGTCGTTCTCATGCAAAGGGAACGTGTTATTGCTTATGCTTCTAGGCAATTGAAGCCTGCTGAGACTAGATATGCCACTCATGATTTAGAGCTCGCGGCTATTGTTTTCGCCCTTCGGATTTGGCGTTATTATCTTTTAGGAGAGAAATTTGTTCTTTACACGGATCATAAGTCTTTGAAATATTTATTTTCTCAAAAGGAACTTAATTTACGTCAACAACGTTGGCTCGAGTTCCTTGCTCCTTATGATCTCGATATTCTTTATACTCCCGGTAAGGGTAATCGTGTCGCCGATGCTCTTAGCCGTAAACAACAAGTTGTTGTTTCTATGATGATATCCGAATGGAACGATCTCGAGATCTTATCCACTTGTGAGATTCGAGACCGTGTCCCCGATTTATGTTCATCACTTGTGTTATGTAGCCTCGAGGCTCATCCTTCTCTTGTAGACCGCATTCTTGAAGCTCAAAGGCTAGATCCCGAAATGGCTCTTCTTTGCCAAAATATTAGGGATAAAATTGATATTGAAGGTTTGAACGACTTTGATATCGATTCTCGTGGCGGCATTCGGAGATTTGGTAGACTTATCGTACCAAATATTAGTGATCTTCGTAAAGATATTTTAGAAGATTCTCATCATTCTAAATTTACCATTCATCCCGGTAGTAGTAAAATGTACGCGGATATGAAGCGACTATATTATTGGGAGGGAATGAAATTTGATATTGCTAACTTTGTTAAGTGTTGCATGACTTGCCAACTTGTTAAAGCCAAACATCAAAGGCCCGGTGGGTTATTGCAACCTTTAGAAATTCCAATTTGGAAGTGGGACCAAATTTCCATGGATTTTATAGATGACCTTCCCCGTTCTCGTTCGGGTCATGATAGCTTATGTGTGATTGTTGATAGGCTTACTAAATCTGCCCATTTTATTCCCGTTCGGTGTAACCGAACCGTTCCTCTTTTGGCCAAGCTCTTTATCAAAGAGATTGTTAAATTACATGGTGTTTCTACTTCTATTGTTAGTGATCGTGATCCATTGTTTACTAGTGGATTTTGGAAGTGTCTTCAAAAAGCTTTGGGAACGAAGCTTAATTTTAGCACCGCTTATCATCCTCAGTCCGATGGACAAACCGAGCGTGTAAATCAGACTCTTGAAGATCTTCTTCGTGCTTGTGTTCTTGATTTTGGTGGAAGTTGGGAAGATCATATTTCACTTGTTGAATTTTCCTATAATAATAGCTTCCAATCTAGTATTGGTATGGCACCTTTTGAGGCACTCTATGGAAGGCCATGCCGATCTCCTTCTTGTTGGCTTGAGACCGGTGAGAAGCTGGTTTTAGGTCCAGATTTTATTCGTGATTCCACAGAAAAGATTGACCTTATTCATCATAGGATGAAAGAAGCCCAGAGTAGACAAAAATCCTATGCCGATAACCGGAGAAGGAAATTAGAATTTTCTGTGGGAGATCTCGTTTTTATTCGTGTTTCACCAATGAAAGGTGTTGTACGTTTCAGTCGCTCGGGAAAGTTAGCGCCTCGATGTATTAGGCCATTTCCTATCACTGAACGTATTGGTTCCTTGGCTTATCGCCTTTTATTGCTGGCTCAATTTTCTGCTATTCATGACGTGTTTCACGTTTCTCAATTACGGAAATGCCTTCGAGATTCCGATTCTATTCTTGAGCCCGGTGTTGTAGAAGAGATTGAAGTTTCGCCTAATTTAACTTATGAGCAGCATCATATTCAAATTGTTGCTTCGGAGGTCAAACGCCTTCGAAATAAAGATGTTCCGCTTGTTAAAGTTCAATGGTCTTCAAATCCTAAGGATTGTTCTTGGGAATCTAGAGAGTACATCGAGCGAACACATCCGGACTTACTTTCTCATGCTCTTTGAGGTGAACTTCTTATTTCAAATTTCTTTTGGGTTGAATATGCTTTTATGGTTGTTACTTCATGTTCTCTTCTTAAAATATTGCGAGGACGCAATTTCTTTAAGGAGGGGAGTCTGTAACAACCCGCATATTTGTCGATTTTATATTTAAATATTCTATCGTTAGTCGGATTTTAGTCCGAAAAGCTACTTTTTGCATACGGTCGAATTAGGACTCGGGACCACTCCCATTGATTTTAAAATGCCGTTTGCGACCTTTTTGAGTATAAGCTTCGATATGTTTGGAGAAAGTTGATTTTTGCTACTTTTCACTTTGGGTTTGGTTTTGGGCTCAGCCCTATGTTAACTTATGCTCAAATCTGAGCCACTCTTCCCCATTCATCCTCATTCTCTTCTCTTTTCAGTTTTTAAAGTATTAATGGTGGGAGAGATTGGAAATTAAAAACTCCAAAACCCTAGTTCCTCTTGCAAATCAAATTCCTAGCTCCAAACTCAAGAAGAACCCATTGGTAAGCTTCTCTCCTTCTTCTCCAACTTATTCTCTTACCAATTTCAGAAATTCCTAAAACTAATTTTGGGAATGTTCTTGTTTTTTAGCATAGATACAAGCTCATTTGGGTTGTGTTGAAGAGAGGTTGATTCTCCATTTGCTTTCAAGCTTCTTCTTGTTTGATTTTGTGAAACGGTGAGATTTTTATCTCACATCTTTGCTTATATTTATCGTCGAATGTTAGGTATGAATTCCTAACACTTATTCATGTGTATTAGCTTTTGGTTTGGATTGATTTGGTGAAAATTCTAACTTTTGGTGTTTTGGGTTCAATCCCTTAAAAATCATAGCTTTGATCTTTGATCGTGTTTTTGGTGATGCATCGAGTAGCCAATAGAGCCGGGTAGCCGTTAGGCATAATTCCCTAGCGTCCATGCTCGTTCGGTTGCGAATTGGTGGAGGTTGCTTATCAATTTAGGGGCAACAATTTGCAGAGCATCAGGTTCGGCCGACCGACCCCCCTGGTCCGGTCGACCGACCAGCTGCCAAGTGCATATGCACTTTCTGTTTCTGGTCCGGTCGACCGCCTACAGGGCTCGGTCGACCGACCTGCTGTCTCGAGAGTTTTTCAGAACAGGGTCCGGTCGACCGAGCTCTGTAGCCAGCCGACCGACCTGATGATTTTTGCCTGCTTTGCCTTGTTGCTTGAATTTCCAACTTAAATCGATTCGTGTTGTTTCCTATTTATTGTTATCAATTATTATGACTTTGATGACTCTTCTTTTTAGGGATTTTTGAATATCCATTTCGATGGATCCCTTATCGATTTCTTTGGATTTTCATTCACGTCTTTGAATGTGAATTTTGTGATTGATTGTTTCTACAATCATGTTTGTGATTTGTCACTTTAAAACTATAAAGGTTTTCTATACTAGTAGTAAATATCAAAACTCTTTCCTCAAACGATTTCAATACTATTTTAATACCGAATTCGTTTATAAAACCGTCTTTCAATCTATTAGTATATACAAACCTTTACCTCACTCGAATGTGAAATCTAATTAAACGACTTAGTAAAACAAGTGGTATGAAACGCTTGCGTTCACTTTGTTGGTTAATTCTTGGACTTGTTCGATTGGATCTCTTGTGACAATTTTCTAGTGGAGATCTACAATTTGTTCATAAATATTTAAGTTAAGCTAGTGGTTATGGGACATGAAGCTAAGCTCATATATTTACTAGCCTATTGTAATTGACACTTCACGTTGATCATGTCGATCATCTTTGTGATTTAGACTAGCAATGTGCGATGTCTCTTTGTCTGCGAGGGAGACTAAACCCCGTTTTGTGGAGTTTCGACTCAAATTGATGGGGTAGCAACCCATGGTCTTCGGGCTGTTTGTGGAGCTTCGGCTCAATTTGTGATGGTTAGCAACCATGGAATTAGCATTCCGTTTGTGATACACGTGTTGGTAAGCTTTATGCTTCCGTTTGTGATAGGCCTCCCCCCTTTGTGATTTCTGGATTTCTTGAGATGATTTCTAGAATTTGTGTTTCACCAGTTTTCGTGATTTCCATTGATAAGTTTTATCAATATTTGTGCATTGGTGAATTTGTGTGTCATTGACTTTTGTCATTTCTAGATTTCGTGTATTGAATTCTGGAATTTGGGTGTCATTGACTTTTGTGATTGACATTGATATTATCGTCAATATTTATGGTTGGGTGAACGAAATAAGGAGTATGACGTTTCTGTGATTCTTGTGTAGATTTTGTGACAATGAATAATCCCTTGATGATTTTCAACTGCTTATATATCACAGCTTGGCATTGTGATTATTATGTGTTTAGTCATATCTCTTACTCTATATCGTTTCATCTGATATTTATAGTTAGACTGATCCGTTTATTATTTTTTATTAAATAATACTCAGGTCAGACCGAGATGTTACAGGTGCTTCTGCTTGACTTCTCTCCTGGGATTGATTTCTCTGACTTTTGGTTAACTACTTAGACTAGTAGTTTTTGTTGTATACATTTGAGATATAGACTCCATAATGTATACTTATTCTTTTGTGTAGTTCATGTAACTATTCTTTTGTGATATTGTGGATCTCTTTAGACCACTACTCTGATGTACACTTCCTAGTGTAATATTCATATCTATTTCCGCCTTTGTGATATGAATTGTCTGTGACTGATTTGTTTTATGTTTATTTCTATATTTGTTTCCGAAGATATTATAGCCACTGTGTAGTAGCTTTGAGTTTGTGTCGGTATGTCGGATTTCCCTCTTGATAAAGAAATGCATGTTATACTATCTGACATATCGATGCTCGCGCAAAGCAATTACACGGATGATCGCTCCTCAACAGCCTTATTCTCCGTGCTAGTTGACAGCATTCTCCGTAATGTTCTTGGCTAGCGTGGGTATAGAGGTGGGGCGTCACAATGTGTGTGTGTGTGTGTGTGTGTGTATATATATATATATATATCATAACAACAATAGAATTCATATATAAAAAGTAAACAAATTCAAATTAATATAAAATGAATAAAAAGAATATTTTATAAATAGAAACGGTTGGTTTATGAACAACATAGTGAAGTATAATTAGAAAGAGTTTAAAATTGGATTTTCTTATACACACACACATTAGTCAAGAAGAATATATATATATATATAAGCTCAAAAAGGGAATTATAGTATTTATGAATAAATATAAATGGTTTGTTAAAAATAATATATGTAGTGGTAAGTGAAATATATATATATGAACTAAAGAAATATAGTTATTAAAAGCAATATATTTATATATATATATGTGTGTGTGTGTGTGTATATATTGAAAAATGTAAGAAGAGATATATGTGAAAATATATGATAGAAATGAGGAAATTAAATAAAATCAATTTAGTAAGGAATCTTTTACAAAATCATGTTTTAGTAGAAAGGTTGTTTTATAAAGATAGTATAGCAAAAACTTTTATTTGCTTTGAAATTAGAAATTCTTAAATATAGTAAAAAGGAAATGTAAAAAAAAATGTTACTTTACTTAAAAAGGAATAGAAAAACTTTTAGTATTTTGTGTAATGCATTTTTAAATAGCAGTATTTCATTTTAAATTCTAAATATAAAAATAAATAGGAATATGAAGATTTATAATTGTTTTTATTAAATACTACTTTATGTCTCTTGTTTTCAAAACATATATATATATATATATATATATATATATATATATATATATATATATAAGCATGTTAAAATCAAGTGAAACCAAAAAGTAAATAAAAGAAAAATTGACCAAAGTAAACGAAGTTAGAAAAGTAAAACAACAAAAGGATAAACGAGTAAAATTGTAGTCAAGAAAACATTTGCCTGGTCAAAAACACTAAAGACCAAAACATACATTTTAGCTTCTTTTCAACCTCAAAACAATAACTGTGAAAACTGAAAACTTCATATCATCTCAGACTTTACACTTCATTCCTTCCATTAAAGATTTCACCTCAAGGGCCATCAAATCATTTCAGTCCATCACAAAAAAAAAACCTGTACAAGCCTGCAAATTTCACTTGAGCCCCAAACTCTTGTACTTATGCATCATCACATACTTGTATGTATATATTTATAAGCTTGTAAGTGTGTTTGTTTGAGGATTGCAAAACCCTGTAACAGTAATACTCTTGAAAACTCAACACTATAAAAAAATAAGAGACCATGCAAAACAAAACGAAGGAAGAAGAAAAGCACTGTTCTTCCAAAATCCAAAAGCAAGCAAGATTTTCAAGATTTCAGATTATCATCTAGATTCCAATGGAAGTTTTTAGAAGGAGCTAAGTATGTTTAAGGTTAGGTTTAAATTCAAGATTCCTGGAAGTGTTTAGAACATCATTGTCATATCAACGGAGGTAGAAAATCATGTATACCCTAGTTTTTAAAAATCAATATCTCTCTAGGCGATTCGAATAACACTATAAACTGACATAATGTTTGTTTTTGACTGTAGATCACATTAAAAATAGTTTGAACCTTATTTAATTTATCTATTATGTGAAATAAACAAATAACAGTAAGTAAGCAGGTTTTTGTGATTTGTCAACATTTTAAAATCTATGATACTTGTACATTACCGTGATTATCGCGTAAAAATGGAAATTTTGGTGAAGAAATCCCGATTTTTAATAGCATCGGATTTGCGAAATGACGAGAGTTCTAGTTTTCACTAAAAGAATAATTTTCGGTGATGTGGTCACTGAGGGGAGGTGAGGCTTAGCCGAGGAGAAGCACGGTGACATGAGGGAGGGATTCACCGTGGAAAATGGCGATTTCCGTTTTGTTTTGGAGTAGCGATGGATTATTAGGGTTTGTGTTGGCCTTGGTGAAGCTCTGGAACATGATCGAAAATTAGGGAGAGGAGGGGATAGGAGTTCTTGGAATTTGGCGTGGAGGAGGCGACGTGGGTGACGTTTCGAATGGTAGTGGCGGCAGGAAAAATAGTGGGAAGAAGTGGGAGTAGTCAACAATTTATGGAGAAGGTTTTCTTGGTTGGTTGTGGTGGGAAGATTCCATCTTTGATCGAGGGTATTGGAGCATGGGCGAGGTGATAAGGAAATTCAAGGATTAGTTTGAAGCGAATTTGAGTGGTCGCGGTGATGGGTCAGATGCCATAATGGGTGTACACGTGCACAACATGCACGTAGAGCTCGGCCATGGTGATTAGGAAATTGGGAAGGATGGACTCATGTTCGATCCAGGGAGTGGTAGGTTAGGCTCATTGTAGATTCAAGTTGGTGGGCAAGTTTAGGTTTGATCTTGATTTCAGGCTAAGGAGTTAAACTGTGAAGGAAGGATCAGGGATGTGGGTATGGGATATAGAACTGGAAGCATAGAAAAAAAGGGAAGAAAAGAAGGAAGGGATTAAGCGGGTTCTCTTTTTTTTGTATGTGGATTTGGTCTTCGGCCCAAGCAAGATAATGAAGCGTGTTCTTTAAAATATAAATTGGGTTAAATTATATACATATACATATACATACATACATACATACATATATATATATATATAGTTAAAACTTAAAAAGGGTATAACTTATACATACGAAACCTAATTATTGCGATTCTCGTTGCGATGGGTTCGTATCGTCGAGTACTTCATTTTAATGAAACCCATTTTTTGATTTGACATAGTAATAGTTTATGGTATTTTAAAACGGCCATGTTTCAAATATAAAATGTTAAGTTATATATATATATTAGCATCAGAATAGGTCACTAACACCCTTGAGTAGAGTTATGTAGAGAGATTAATGAAGAGAGTAAATTAGAACAGAAGAATAGTGTAATTCAATACAAAAAGAACACCAGATTTATAGTGGTTCGTCGTAATTGCCTACGTCCACTTTGAGTTTAATCTTTATTGCTTTCTCAGTTACTTGAATACAGATACAATCCGTAAATCAATCACTTGAATACAAGTTTGAATTAAAAAGAGGAGAGTATAAAAAATGGCAGAGTCTCCCCAGTGTTTCCGAAAAAAGGTCTATTTCACTATGGCCCTGCCCTTCTATTTATAGACGAAGACTTCCTCACGGGCCTAGGAACAAGGTATCTCGGCCCATGGTAAGTAGCTTCTGCGCACCGAGCCAGGTATGCCGAAACATGTCGATTGCATCGAACCCTTATACTTTCAGGCTCTTCTTGGTCAGAATCTTGCCTAGTGCTAATAATAATATCTTCAACTGTCGTTTTGTAGCCGGCCTAAGGTGCCGGGTAACACTTGCCCCCCAAAGTGTGTCGTGTGAAGCAACATGACACGCTTTGAATCAGCGAGTATTCTTTGTTTGCAGAAAGAAATCCATCATGTTTCCTGAATAGTCATTATTCTTCAATTTTATCCTCCCAAGGTGTCGTATCCTTCTTTGGTCGTCATGATGCTTGGTCGATTCCTAATATTATAAATCCAAGGTTGTAGTTCATCAGTGGCCATCCATGTCTGGTTCTACAGGGACAGTAAGCTTCAGCTCTTTGATCGATTCTCTTCTTAATAACCTTAAGTGAGAAGTTAATTCCCTGTTGATTTTAAGAAGTCGAACTTTTTTCGGATGTACACATGCATGTTCGGGTACATGTTCTTGCCATTGGCTGTCGAATGCGTTTTATATGCTTGTAAGTCATCGCCAATTCCATCTAGTTTAATTGCAATTCAATTGCGATTCATGATTTGTATTTTTTTTGTGAAATAAGGGTTGTAATCGGCCACTTGATGAGAGGGGACTTCAACTTTTACATGGATGACGACCTAAGAGCAGTAAGCAAAGGCGATTGGAGTACGACCAGTCATGGACTCAAGGGTAGTTCTATAAGCCCATAATGCTGTTGGAAGTTCATCCATCCACTTGCCTCTAGCCTTTTCCAAACGCTTTTTCAATATGGATTTGATTATTTTGTTCACGGCTTCCACTTATCCATTGGCTTTTGGATGAGCAACTGCTGCATACTTTTTCTCAATGCCATATTTTTGGCAAAATTCTTTGAACTCCTTGCTTTCGAATTGAGTTCCATTGTTTGTAACGATAGTTCATGAATGGCCAAAACGGCATATAATATTTTGTACAATGAAATTAATGACCTTTTTGGTGGTGATAGTGGCCAAAGACTCTGCTTCTGCCCACTTAGTAAAGTAATCAACCGCAATTATTGCGTATTTCGCACCACCTTTGGATATGGGTAAGGAACCGACTATGTCGATCCCCCACATTGCAAACGGACAGGGACTAACCATTTGTGTGAGTTCCATCGGCACAGCTCTGGGACTTTTGCATATTTTTGGCATTTGTCACATCTCCTCACATAGTCTGTGGCATTCCGATTCACAGTCGACCAATAGTATCCATAGCGGAGGATTTTCTTTGAAACGTCTGCCCCCCAGTATAGTCACCGCACTCTCCTTCATATACTTCCTTCAGGACTCGTTTTATCTCATCATGTGCTATGCACTGGAGTAAGGGGGTCGAGAATCCCCTTCGATACATTATTCCGCTCTCCATTACATATCGTGAATCCTTATGAATGACTTGTTGTCTTTCGCTCCTTCTTTCGGGTAAGACCCCATATAGTAAGCATTGCTTAAATGGGGTCATCCATGATTCCTTATCAATTTCGGTTTCTAACACGAAATCTACCTCCATTATATTTATACTCGGAGTATGTAAGGTTTCAATGGGAACCAATCCCATTTGCTGGGTATCGCCAATGCTCGCGAATTTGGCCAATGAATCAGCTTCTTTGTTTTGTTCACGCAGGACATGCGAGATATCATAATATTCCAGATTTGCTAGCAGCTCCTGAACCCATTCAAGATACGGGGCATGTCCCTGTCCCTTTTCTTGATAGTCTCCCCGCACTTGGTACGCCACCAGTTGCGAGTCACAAAAGATTTCAACCGATTTTACTCCCATTTCTTTGATATGTCTCAAGCCAGCAATCAATGCTTCATACTCGGCTTCATTATTTGTTGTTGGAAATTCAATAGCATAACAAACTGATCGGTTTTCAGGAGTCACAAGAACTATGCCAGCACCCGAACAATGGTCGTTAGATGCCCAATCGGTGTACATCTTCCATCGAACAGGAGGAATGAAATAGTGGCCGTTTGAGTCGTCTAACACAGTGAATTCAGCAATGAAGTCTGCTAGTGTTTGCCCCTGTACGGCCCTTCATGGCAGGTAGGTAATATCGAACTGACTCAACTAGATATTCCAATTTAATATCCTTCCAGAAGTTTCCGGTCGATGGAGTACCTGTTGCAAGGGTTGATCAGTGTAAGCACTGATTGAGTGTGCCTGAAAATATGGGCGAAGCTTGCGTGATGCAATCACCAAGAAATAGGCTAATTTCTCGATCTTGGGCTAATTTCTTTCTCCCTCGTCAGATGTTTTATAACATAGTAAACTGGCTTTTGAACTCGGTCCTCTTCACGAACCAAAGCCGTGCTGATAGCATGCTGGGATACTGCCAAATACACATACAACATTTCGTGGTCTATTGGTTTCAATAGCACCGAGGGACTTTCCAAATGCCTTACCAGAGCTCGGAATGCTTCCTTACAATCGAACGTTGACTCCAAATTCCTCTTTTCTTTCTTTATCACATCGAAGAAAAGAATACACTTGTCTGTAGCTTTGGATATGAATTGACTCAGCACAGCCACCTTTCCATTCAAGCTTTGTACCTGCTTTATAGTTCTGGGCACTTGTATGTCTCGGATAGCTTGAATCTTCTCTGGATTAGCTTCGATTCCCCACGCATTCACAATGAAACCCAAAAACTTTCCTGATGCTATGCCAAATGAACACTTCAAAGGATTGATTTTCATTCCATAATGCCTGAGTATGTCAAAATATCTGCTAGGTCTCGGATGTGGTTGTTTGACTGTCGTGACTTTACAAGCATGTCATCCACATAGACTTCCATCGTTCTACCAATCTGGTCTTTAAACATTCGAATCACCAGACGTTGATAAGTTGCTCCAGTGTTTTTCAATCCAAAAGGCATTACTACATAGTAATATAGCCCCACATCTATGACAAAATGTGTGTGTTCTTGGTCTGGAATGTGCATCGGGATTTGATTGTATCCCGAATATGCATCCATAAAAGACAATAATTCGTGCCTGGCCGTAGAGTCGACGAGCTGGTCGATTCTAGGTAAAGGGAAACTATCCTTCGGGCATGCTTTATTCAGATCAGAGTAATCAACACAAGTTCTCCACTTCCCATTTGCTTTCCCTACAAGCACAGGGTTAGAAACCCATTCAGGGTAGAGGGCATCGCGGACGAACCCATTGGCTTTGAGTTTGTCCACCTCCTCTCTGAGAGCAGTGGACCTCTCCGGGTCCATGCCTCTCCTTTTTGTTTTGCAGGGATGTATTTCAGGTCTATATTCAACATACGACTCGAAATAGCGGGAGAAATCCCACACATATCAGAATGTGTCCAAGCGAAAACGTCTAGGCTCGCTCGGAGGAAATCAATAAGATCTTTGGCCAATGACGGGTCGAGTTGCGATCCAATCTTAAGGACTCGTGACGGGTTATCCCGGCTGACTGGTATGTCAATTGTCAGCTCAGCCGGTGCTGCATTCGTTTCCCTAAGTCCCCCATCATCATCTCTCGGATCTATGTCTTTATAGATCCGAGAATGCTGCCCGAGCCAGGGCTCGGGCACTACTTGCCAATTGTCAGTGTTTTGGATGCGTACGGAGCTATCCACCTTGTCTGCATCTCGACACCTAAACACTATATCGTCTGTCATCATGCGTTATTGTTTTTCAGGGATTCCATCTTCCACATACGAGCAACATTCATGATCCGCATGACTCAGGTTGGAGTGACAGTTAGTTGCCCACTAGCTTAGGTATCGATTTAATGATTCTATCCCTAGGCATTCTTTCGGTCGTAGACTTGAGTAGTTGTAAACATTATATATAAGTTTCAATATTGAGCTATCGCAGCCAGTCTTTTAATGGCCACGCGTCTAATCCCAGTCTCAGGTTGATAAATGTACTACATGGACGGTTGAGTCTCGTCCTAGCTATGTTTATATTCCCACCTAAACTTCGAAAACATAGAGTTGATCGATGAATAGTCGGTTCACATTCATGTTGCTTCTAGCTCATGCCCCCAGGTCTGGGGCATACATACCAATAAGTAGGAAGGTCAGCCATGCCCACTTTAGCATTACTCTCTTTCCTACTAAATTGGGGATCAGGTCAGTCGATGGGAGACGGGGTCTCGCCTATCTTGGATTTTATCATGGTTTTTCATTCCAAAAGGAATACTTCGACGCCTTGTCAGTTTTAGGGTGTAATTTGGAAACTGGACGGTCATCAACGTCCACTTTGGTTCATGTTCTGTAATTAGATCTCGAGGTAAAGTTGGCTACAAATGCAGTCGGGTCATGCCCATCCAGTTTCATACTCCTCCTAATGGATCGAAGGAGGGCGCTGGAGAATTTTTGACCAAGTCTTCATGGTTTACTCTCCTTTCCACATTCTAGAGGTCATAGTTTTTAAAGAAACATCCCAGTCACATTCGTATGTGCTTTGTGCGGATCAGTATTGACCCTCGATCTGAGGTATGATATAGTCGGTTGCTCGTAGCTTTGGATGTCGTTTCGATTAGTTCTGTATTGAGGCCTCCATGTAATCGTTGCCTTAAGTTATTAAGAATGCCAAGCTAGAGCTACAGTAAGCTGCCGTATTCATCTTTTAGTGATTTGTATCCCTGCTTCCAGCATTGATTTAGCTAGGCCATTAGTTGGATTGTCGAGCTCCATCCTTAGCGAGTTAATAATCCTCCTGTCGATTTTAGGCCTAAGTTTGCGGAATAGCGAGTGGTCGGAATCCACTCGTCTATTTTTCGATGTTTATACACCACTTTGCATTCTGGCGACTTAGTGTTATTCTCCCCTTGTTCGACCCGCGCCCAATTTGTGTTCATGCTTCGATCCACGCTCTGGGGACTTAGAGATTGGTCGAACGGTCTATGCTTTAGTCCACAGTTCGGGGACGTAGAGATTTTCGTCAATTCGTTTATACTGTAATCCGCATTCCGAGGACTGAGAGTACTCTAGTCCGCTTCAGGGACTTAAAGGTATTTAAGTCATTTATGCTCTAGTCCATGCTCAGGGGACTGAGAGTACTCTAGTCCGCTTCAGGGACTGAGAGGTTTTTAAGTCATTTATACTCTAGTCCGCACTCAGGGGACATAGAGTACTCTAGTCCACACTCTGGGGAGTAGAGGTTTTTAAGTCGTTTATACTCAAGTTCGCACTGTGGGAACTTAGAGTACTCTAGTCCGCACTCTAGGGACGTAGAGCTTTTTTGAGTCGTTTATAATCTAGTCCGCACTCTGCGGACTCAGAGAACTACAGTCCGCACTCCGGGGACTTAGAGATTTTGAGTCGTTTATACTCTGGTCCGCACTCTGGGGACTCAGAGTACTCCAGCCTGCACTCCGGGGACATGGAGATTTTGAGTCGTTTATACTTTGGTCCGCACTCTGGGGACTCAGAGTACTCCAGTCCGCACTCCGGGGACTTGGAGATTTTGAGTCTTTTATACTCTGGTCCGCACTCTGGGGACTCAGAGTACTCCATTCCACACTCCTGGGACATGGATATTTTGAGTCGTTTATACTCTCGTCTGCACTCTGGGGACTCATAGTACTCCAGTCTGCACTCCGGGGACTTGGAGATTTTGAGTCGTTTATACTCTGGTCCGCACTATGGGGATTCAGAGTTATCCAGTACGCACTACGGGGACTTGGAGATTTTGAGTCGTTTATACTCTGGTCCGCACTCTAGGGACTCAGAGTGCTCCAGTCCGCACTCCAGGGACTTGGAGATTTTGAGTCGTTTATACTCTGGTCTGCACTCTGGGGACTCAGAGTACTCCAGTCCGCACTCCGAGGATTTGGAGATTTGAGTCGTTTATACTCTAGTCCGCACTCTAGGGACTCAGAGTACTCCAGTCCGCACTCCGGGGACTTGGAGATTTCGAGTCATTTGTACTCTGGTCCGCACTCTGGGGATTCGAAGTACTCCAGTCCGCACTCCGAGGACTTGGAGATTTTGAGTCATTTATACTCTAGTCTGCACTCGGGGGACTTAGAGTACTCCAGTCTGCACTCCGGGGACTTATAGATTTTGAGTCGTTTATACCCTGGTCCGCACTTTGGGGACTCAGAGTACTCCAGTCCGCACTCTGGAGACTTGGAGATTTTGAGTCGTTTATACTTTGGTCCGCACTTTGGGGACTCAGAGTACTCCTGTCCGCACTCCGGGGACTTGGAGATTTTGAGTTGTTTATACTCTAGTCCGTACTCTGGACACTCAAAGTACTCCATTCCACACTCCGGGGACTTGGAGATTTTGGTTGAGAGCAGTCGTATTTCCATTCTTTAATTTGTATTTCATTTACCGTATCGAGGCTAATGTTGTCAAATGAACGATCGACCCACGTTTTCTCATGGAATGAGATTCCGCCCCAAGCATGAGGGATGAAACTTGAAAAATGGGCGGTTGATTCTCGTCCGCTTGGTGATTATAGCTCTTCCAATCAAGTCAAGAAAGGACGTATATGACAGATGGTTGGATCACATCCATGCCGGGTTAGATAGTCAAATCACACACAATTTGCTTCGTGTCTCCTTCAAGAAAATAAGGATAATGGATTATTGAGAGCGATGGTTGACGAGTAGGTAGTCCATCACCACTACTCCAAGTCGGGCTTCCGGACAATCTTTTATGTTCATGGTAGGGTTTGATGTGTAGATGATCAAACCACGTCTACTGTAGATAGATCTCGAC
Source organism: Allium cepa (assembly GCA_030765085.1). Classification (NCBI taxonomy): domain Eukaryota; kingdom Viridiplantae; phylum Streptophyta; class Magnoliopsida; order Asparagales; family Amaryllidaceae; genus Allium; species Allium cepa. Next base: position 566,308,139 of record CM060928.1, on the reverse strand, counting down.
ATCACTGAGCTTCAGCAAAGGCATCTGTATTTTGTTGAACTTTGTTCTATGACTTGATTTGAGTGGATGATTGGGCCATACTCATTCTAAGCCTTGCTCAAGTCTCCAAGTCAAATGTGGAGATCAATGAATGGATGGTCAGTCATGTTGACTTTGTATTGGGCTCTAATCGTGATGAGCTTTTCAATCTCTAGTTTTTGGCCCCATATTAAAGGCACATGGATGATGGTGAGCGATTGAATCGTGCTCGTCTAGATGAAACTCCACACATCCAATCATGGTTTGTGTGGATTGGTTGGCGGGCAAATCAGAGTACCTGGTCACCTGCATCATTTTGAAAGTGTTTAATTCAAGTTTGTCATAGTTCATGGAACAACTGAAATAGAAATAGAAAATGGGAATAATTCAAAGAAGATTGGAATAAATCTCATTGATAAGTGAAGCAGCATCGTGTGCTCGCTATTCAACTTTGCCTCTGGCTCCTTTCAAAGAGATGTCGGCCATCAGCAGTCCAATTGATAATCATAGCCCTTTATTAATAGGCATCTGATGTCTGTTGCCTGACATTCTACAGTACTTGTACATACTATTGAAGCTTTCCTTTCCAGATCGGCTTTTCGATCACACCTCAGAGGTGTTTATAATCGGCCGTGTTAGGATCAGTGAGCATCTTGGAATATACAAAATTCCCCTAATTTCCTTTAGACTTTGGTGTACTCTATTGAGGTTGGTTTCCAGTAACACTCAGAGTCGTGAGTCTTCAAGTAGAGGTTGTCGATCGAATCTTTCAAAGAGCATATGAGTCGAATTTTGAGATCTTGTTTTGTCTACTAGAATCAGCGTCCTTAGCCAACAGGCCTTCATTGTTATTTTTCCTAGTCTGCTCCTCACTTTGGTTCTGATTCATTTTACAACAGAAACAATCCATGGTCGTAGGAGGCTCTCCAGCTAACTAGCTGCCAAAATATATATGAAGGTCGACTTTCCACAAATGCGATCAGTATGATATCCGTGTTAACATTTGGAATAAATTGCTTAGAGCCAAACATTGGTCTGCTAGGAGCCACTAAATTCAAAGTGATAGGTCAGTAAAGAATGGTTCTTGGAGTCATCTAGGCATTTTCTTAGAGTCATATCATCTATGTTCTCCAACCTTTGGGAGTATCGTTGGAGTAGCGGCTGCTTGTCCATTCCTTTGTTGTCGTTCAGAAGCTATCGCTAGATCGTCTATGCCCTGGTCAATCATGGGATGTAAGGGAAGTGGATAGAATGTTATTTTATTAAGTTCAGTTTTGAATTCACTATCCGGAAGCACTGCGCTGCGGCTAGGGTTTGGGATAGGTGTAACTTAGGTTTGGATCGGCTAAGCATGGATCGGCCTAGATGCCGTTTGGCATAGGCATGCAGCTCGGCATCTATGCCGCTCGGCATAGGGATGCCGCTCGGTAGGGATGCCGCTCGGCATGGATGCCGCTCGGCATAGGGATGCCGTTCGGCATAGGGATGCCGCTCAGCATAGATGCCGTTAGGAATGGTGTTCGACATAGGGATGCCGCTCGGCATAGATGCCGTTCGGCCTATGGATGCCATTCGGCATAGGGATGCCGCTCGCCACAGATGTCGTTCAGCATAGGGATGCCGTTCAGCATAGACGTATGGCTCGGCCTGGACATCGTTCGGCATAGAGTGGCTCGATTTTTCTAGGGCGTTCGGCATACGCCTTTTCTGGAGCGGTCGCCATGCCTTTTTGGGGCGATCGGCATACGCCTTTTCTGGAGCGGTCAGCATGTGCCTTTTCTGGGGCGATCGACATACGCCTTTTCTGGAACGATCGGCTGAATTGCCTTCATAGGAGGGTCGGCCTTCATTCAACTTGAGTGAAAACTTCAACGTCCAATTCCCAGATCTTGGGTACATCAGTGAATCCAATCTACGTTTATTAGCTTCCTTTAGATTTCTTTCAAATCTGAGTAGAATAGGAAGTTTTCTAGTAAACTACTAGATCTATCTTACGAGTATGAAAATCCACTAGTAGACGATGAGATCCGATCAAGCTGAGAATTCAATTCTCAGTGAAAGCACCAAAATGTTAGCATCAGAATTGGTCACTAACACTCTTGAGTGGAGTTATGTAGAGAGATTAATGAAGAGAGTAAATTAGAACAGAAGAATAGTGTAATTCAATTCAAAAAGAACAACAAAAACAAGAACACCAGATTTATAGTGGTTCGGCGTAATTTCCTACGTCCCCTTTGAGTTTAATCTTTATTGCTTCCTCAATTACTTGAATACAGATACAATCCGTAAATCAATCACTTGAATATAAGTTTGAATAAAAAAGAGGATAGTATAAGAAATGGTAGAGTCCCCCTAGTGTTCTCGAAAATAGGTCTATTTCATTGTGCCCCTGCCCTTCTATTTATAGACGAAGATGGGTTGGACTTCCCTCACGGGCCTAGGAACAAGGTATCTCGGCCCGTGGTAAGTAGCTTCTGCGCACCGAGCCAGGTATGCTGAAACATGTCGATTGCATCGAACCCTTATACTTTCAGGCTCTTCTTGGTCAGAATCTTTGCCTAGTGCTAATAATAATATCTTCAACTGTCGTTTTGTAGCCGGCCTAAGGTGGCGGGTAACAATATATTTTGTAAATTTTAAAATATTGTAACTAATGCATACGAATTCTAAATGAAGCGAAATTCATTGCGATGTGTTCATATCGATGAATACTATGTCATCATATGAATTGTGGTCGAGTTTGAATTAGTGGAAAATTGTGGTATATTTAAACCGATAGAAATTTAATCACTCGATTTAAAACATATATCGTCATTTTTAAATTTATATGATCCGTCTGTTGAAGTGTTCTCCCCAGATAAAAATAGCGATAAGTTAATTTAAGTTATTTACGATTTATTGACATCAGTTTAGTTGAAATAAACACTGTTCCGCTAATTATATTTAATTGGACCTCTGTTGTAGAATAAATCACTGCTCTGCCATTATTACTGAATATATCTGTTTTTGGACACTTACTAGAAGAAATAAAACACTGTTCTGCTACTATATTTGCACGGACCAATTTTATTTATCTTGATAATTAGATTAGGCAATATGATCTTGTATTTATTTTTAGAAAAAGATTATTGTAAATATTAGTATCCATTATTCTAGATTGTTATGGAGCGATTGGTAATTTGATTAAGTGCCATTGAAAATTAATAAATCTATTCCTCGATTTGGACATTGACTTTGAACCAAAATTGTTTAAGGATAACTATTATTTATTAATGATATTTTTAAAAGCTAATTAAGTTATATGTTGGTAATGATTTGAATTTAATCATTTTATTATTCTTAAAAATTATTTAAAAAGTATTCGATTATTCAAAAAAATTAATTATTTAGGTTATTTAAAGTATATTTAATTATTAATTAAAGTTATTTATAATGATTTGATCAAGATTAACTATTATTTATGGGTTAAATAGTATTAAAGTATCTAAATTTAAGATAATTTGTTTAAATAAAAATAATATTTTAAAAATAATATATTATATAGTAAACTGTTATAAAAGAGCATTTTTCCTAAATTAAACTTGGAAAACATTATAGAGAAACTTTATAAGTATATTGAGATAATTATTAAATAACGTTTTAAGGAAGTAATGGTATACTTTCACGGCGTAATCGGACGCAGAGACTTCCTACAGTTAAGTTTGGATTTCTCTAGGATAGAAATGTAATTATTGAGCTATGAATCCATGGTTGATACCGCAGAGTACTTTCCATATTTACTTAAAAGGGTTTTCAAATATTTTTGAAAAAATTGGTTTGTGAATATACTTATTCCTGTGATTTAAGCATACACTGTTTGATTAAGTAAACAAATTTATTGAATTTTAAATTAAATAAGGCTTGGTGAATTCAGTGGGAAATGGATCTTTGATTGAATGATTTTTTTTCATAGTTAAATAACCAACTATCAAATTTGGACCAAAATGTAACTTTGGAAATATCTAGTAGAAACTTGGAAATTATATGGTACAGTTACCGTTTGAGGTGCTATATTGTACATATAAGCTCGTTTCGTTCTTCTAGGATGATTATAAGGAAATATGTCCAGTAATGGTTTGAAGATGATCTCCGATCCTATTTTTGTTTATTTATTTCCTAAAGAAATTGGGTTGAGTTTACCGAAAATATCGAACGTTGTTACGAAGAGGCCGAGATTGGATGAGTTGTCTGAAAACCACTTTGATCCAATGAATATATTTTTGAAATAAAGACAAGAGCATGGAATCAAAGATGGAGCATTAAAGTGCAAGGGCTAATCGCTACTAGTCCCGAGAATGATTCCAAAATGGATGTAGTAGGAATAGTGCCTTTAGTTTTGTTCAGACCCAGAATGAATTTTATGGATGAATGCTATCGGTACATTGCCATTGGAGGACAATAAGGATTCCAAGTATAAATTCCTTAAAAGGTAACCATAGCCTCAAGCCTCATCAACTGGAAATGACTAAAAATTAGGGAAGATGCGGCAAGGCTAAGTGGGTCACTCCCAATTAGGGTACGTTTATCACCTTTCTATATACCCTCGGATATTATTACTACGGTTCATAGAAGGAACTCGGAAAGGGTTGGAACACCTGGGGTGATAACATATTCGGTCTATCCAGGTTAGGGGTAGTCCGGTCTTGTGTTGCAGGGGATCTCGGTGTGGTCCTTGGTATATTTTTCTAGATGTTTACAGTGATAGGTGGTAACCCAATGCCTAGTCATTCGTATGGAATCTATTCTCCAATATGTTCCTTTATGGTTTTGATTGTAGAGCCTAGTATGCTGGAATTTGATTAATGCAACAATTTCGGCTATTTGAATAAGTATTTGTACTTAGACACTATTATAATATCATTGGATTTTCTATAAATGGTATGGGTTTCCATAAGGAAAAAACCCGTCGTGTTTATGTGTGGCGTGGTCTTACGGGATACTTTTGATTTTAAAAGGATTCTGAAAGTTAAAAGGAATTAAAATTCCTTGTGGTTTAAATTCGCACGCTGGTTTTACCAGACTGACCAGGGCGTGATTTTTCCTATATGCTCGGGTCAGACCGAGCATATTTCAAGGTTTAGTTGGAAGGATTGGAGCTTTAGGAGAGGAGTTGGAGTCCAGAGACATAGCCACGTAGATGATTATTTTTTCGTTGCATTATAAATATGTTTGTCGTCAATTTTGAGGACCGGCTGTTGTAACTGTCCGTGCTTAATAGGTTAGTATACTCTGATTGATGTTTGTATATGTATAAGTTACATTTTTATTTATCTAAAAATTTGTAAATTATTCGTTCCACTATGAGATTCTGTGTTGTTCTATTTTCTTTCTATCTTCTTTTCTATCTTCTTTCTACTTTCTTTTTTCTTACTACCTGCCTTTCTGTTCAATTTGGACCGGACAAGTGTGGTAAAGTGTCAGTTTGAACTATACAGAAAAGTGAGTTATGACATTGTGGTATCAAAGCCTAGGTTGAGCGAATACCTAAGATTTGGTGAGGTTACTCATTAGAGATAGGGTTAGTAGTACCCTAGAATGAGCTTGAGTGTGTATATATACGAGATCGCATATTTGTTAGTGATAAAAAATGTTTTATTGTGTTAATTGATATGTCGAGTGGCATATGGATTCTGGTCAATATGAGTAGCCAACGTTAGTGATATGGATCTCTGAACACTTGAACAAGGCCAATGGACACAATATTGTTTAAGAAGGTAAGTGAGATAATTTTACCTGGAATATATTTTGTATATAAAAGGCAATGATTTTCAAAATATATGATATTTTGAGATGTGTTTGATAAGTGATGATATTATTTTTATCATCTAGGATTTGAGTGGTCATAGCCATCTAGTTTTGAGTACCCTCTATTGCCTTACCTTCTGACTTGAGTATTTCCTTAGAGATTTGAGACTTGTAGATAGAGGCCTTGGGAAATTTGAAATTTTAGGTAAATTTTGTTTGGCAAATGGGATTTAAAATATTTAAGATAAATATTTTTGGAAGATTCACTATGCCATAGATGGCCTTCTGCAACATTTTTGCAAGGTGTTGCGAGGTAAAATGTTGCGATAGCTATACAATTTTGGTCCTACTGCAATGTTGAATTTTGTTGTTGGCTTAGCCATAAAAATTTGTTGCTCTAGCTAAACAAGTGTAATTGATGCAACATTTTTTTATAGTGTTGCTATAGCAGACCTTTACATATCTTTCGCACCGATCCGCGCCAATCTACCAAGCCAAATCCTACGTTGGAGAACGTGACACCTCATCAATCCGAACACCACTCTTTGATCTTTTAGAGCCGCGAAGATAAAAAGTCCCCGCAAATAACTTTTTATTTTCATTCTTCTCTGTCTTCTTACAAAGGTTCAAGCGAACATTCTTAATTTGGGGTTCAACGATTTCGGTTCGATTAGGGCTTCGATTTGGGGGTTCAATCTTTGTTCAGCGATTTCGCTTTGATTTGGGGGTTCAAGCATTGTTCACATCACTTTAGGGCTTCAATTTCGCTAGGATTTCTCGCAGGCGGCTCAGCGAAATCAACTACGCTCGACATCGATGGCGATTCAAGCGACTTCAACGATGTTCAACGTCAACGACGGCTCATCTATTCCTTCTCGTGGTGTTCCATTCTTCTACATGCCTTCGACAACACTCAACTTCAATAACGCTCGACATCAACAACGCGTTATTCTTCAACCGTCGACATCAACGGCGCATGGAGTGATTAGGCTGGAGGACTCCACTGCACGTGGAAACTAATTTGGGTGAATTTTTTGGAATTTGGTGGTATAGGTCCATACGAAGATGAAAATAAGAAATTGTTTGAAAGAGTGCTTTCATATTAGCACAGTACTTTCTTGATCCATGTCAGAAAGCAACCGAAGGAAAAAATTAAATTGAGTTTTACTGCTTTCAAAGCTTTAGGAGCATTTATAGGAGAACCAGGTTTATTTCTTTGCTGATGTTCTTGTTGATTGTTGTATAAGTAGATACTTGTAAAGATTTGGACTATCCTAAAAGTTTTATTCCACCTTCAAGTTTGGTATCAACCCAGATAAATAAAACATCAAAGCATAATATTACTACTCCAACTTATTTTTTAATTGAATGATGTTATAGGAAAAATATCAAAAAACTAATTTTGCTTTTTCAATATCAAGTTTTAATACTTTCGGAGTTTATTCAAATTTCGGAAAAACTGAAAACAACATACCAATTTCTCAACAAATAAAAATCTAGCATCTTGCTTTGGCTACAAAGTCATGAACTTTTGTTGTAATAAAAAATTATATGCACTTCTTAACAACATTTCTGAAATATGATTCATAATTGTAAAGTTAATTATAGTGTATCTATATTTAAATGGTAAATTATTTTTTCAAAAGATCCATATTGTAACGTGTGTGTATACTTTCATGCTTTAAAATTTTGCTCATTGTGGATTATCTTTTATTTGCAGATCGAATGTAATCCTATTGTATATAAAGGGTTAAAAGTAGTGCACTAGTGTAATGGACCATTGATAATAATTGTAGTATACATTACCGATAGAGAAAACCATTTAAAATGTCCATAATCAAGAACATTCGCTTTTAAAAGTAACACATATAATAACAAGTGCACAATTTGACGTTCTTGAATAAAACATATATAATAACAAATACATGCTTAATATCTTAGAGTGTGGATAGACCAAAGGAGCCTACAACCTGTAAGTAAGAAATATGCAGGCCAATTGGTTTGCATGTAATGGGCTTTTCGTTGGTGAGTTAGTTTTAGGGCATTTTATAATGTTGAATAAATTATGATGCTTCCCTTTGAAAATAATTTCTGCATTGTTATATCGCTATACGTGAAAATGAATCAAAGTATCCTAAAATGCTAATCGATTGACCTATTGATAGGAGTTTAAGCAAATGTATCATGTAACTAAAACTTTTATGGTCATATTTGGCTTCTCGATGCTTTCTGGAATCTTCTAACACAGTCGGTCTTTTAACTTCAGGCAAGAATGATCAATATTCGATCTTAATGAAAAACATTATAATTGACAAACTTTTAAATTGGTATTTGGTAGAGAACATAGTTGTGAGTTTTAACACTATTAACTTTTGGTATTCTGCACGAATCTATTATTATATTAATTATTTCCAAGGTTTATAATGCCTGAAATTGATAGATGGATGGCATATTGGAAGAGGGATAGATGTAGCTATAAGAAAAACTGAGATGGAATTTGATTGAAACAATATTAAGGTGCATATATAAATATAGAAGCGATGCTAACAAATTTACGTTTCATGCCTATAAAATGATTCACGATGTTTCAAGTAATTAGCATAAAGTGTCAATTTTTTTGAACTTTTCAGTGAAGTTTTTATTGATATCATTGGTTTACTAACATAGAACTATGTGCATATGTAAATATTTTGTATCAAATGTTGCATTTTAAAGTAAGCGTGCATATTCAGAGAAATTATACTAGGGTCATATGTGATAACCTTCTATAAACCACATGCGTAACCACTATTTGTTCGCTTACTGATTTCTACATATAATTGTTTAAACTATATCCAGTATAAGTTCTATTTCATTCCAGGCCTGCATAAAATATATTTTTGGTTGTCTATCTGTTTTCTGCAAATTGAGGAAGATGGATCCTCCTTTGGACTAACCACTGCATTATTTACTAGCTGATAACATTTCAATTTCCCTTTCATTCATATTTCAAGCGTTGTTTTGCTAACTACATTGATTCTAAAGTTATAATTTTTTGCTTACCAGGCACTACAATATTACAATTCAGTTCAACTTCAAAGATAAGCTAATCCTCTTCCACAACAAATTTCATTCGGAGTGGGTCAAACTATGCAGATTAGATTCCATGACGAGCAACTTGTATTTCCAACGTTAATCAACCTGTATTTCCAACGTTCCCGTGTACGTTTTCTCCTTCTTTCAAAAAAATCAAAAAAAAAGTTTATTTTGCTTTCATTCCCACTGTAAGCAATCGTCCACAAACAACCAACGAACATCAAACACCACATCAAAATGCCTCTGCTCCAGCACAAATCGCAAAATCAACCTACACCTCCCAAAACCACCTCCATCACATACGCATCTGCTACTCCATCACTAACTCCTCCCCCGCAATTCGATTTCTACTTGGAATTGAATTCGAGATAGGTGTGATTTTGTATGGTGTTATAATTTGGGAATTTGGTTTACTCAAATTTTTTTAATTTGGTTGCCAAATTATAGGTTGCGAAATTTCGTTGCATATTGCTGATTGATTTTATCTGGGCTGGGGCTGTGTTTGTAAGTTTGTGTACAAAAAATTATTTTATTTTATAGAATTTTCTTAATTTTCAGTTTTCTTTAATTTAGATTTTTAATTTAGAAAAAGAACAAGTTGTTTTGTTTAATCAAGTTAAATACTTAGTGGATAATTAATTAACTGGGTTAATTAATTAATTAATGGATATTAAGCAGGATTTTAATATGGTAATTAATTTAATTTATTTTAAATTAATTAGAGATAGTTGTAATTAATTTAATTTATTTTAAACTAATTATAATTGATGGTTAATAAATCATTGCTTATGGATGTTATTGATTGAATGGTTGTGATCTCAAAAATGAGATGAGTCGTATCTATATGATATGAATGCTTGGTTTATGTATGATGGTTTGTGATGGATTATTTGGTTATGATGATTATCTGTTTATGGATGATACAGATTATCTGTTTATGATATGAATGAGATTATTTATTGTGATATGTAGCTTATCTATCTATGTGAATCAGATAATAATGAAATGAGTTAATTGTTTAAAACCCTTAAGTATAACTTGGACATTAAAATGGCATTTGGTTTCGGTGAGACCGGGATCGGGTTTCCATATTTGGAATTCCAAAAACCACATCGATTCCAATTAAACGTTAGGTCGTTAATCCAAGTGGAGCAAGTGAAGACTCGAGGTGTAAGGGTTATACGTCAGTATAACTCTGTGGGTGATTCCGTAATGAGTTTGATGGAATAGTACTTATAGGTTCGAGATGGTGATTTAGAGTGCAAGGGTTATCGTCGTTAACTCTAAGGGTGATTCCAAATACGAGTGTAACGAGATAATACCTTCGGTTTCGTTCGAACCCAGAATGAACTTGTATGGATTGAATGCTTTCAGAACATCGTCAGGTGGATGATGAGCATTCTAAGATTTGATGTCTTATAAAGGTAATCGTAACCTCAAGCCTCATCAACCGGGAATGGCTAAAACAGGGAAGGTGCAGCAAAGCTTCGTGGGTAGCCCCCACTGGAGAGCAAGATTTACTCCTTTCTAGAGGTCCCTTTATATTTCGGCTGTGTGGCAGTTGGTGGCGACCAATCTACGGGGTGGTCTTGTTCGGAACTGTTCAGTAAGGAACGGGTCCGGCTTTGTGTTGCAGGGGAGCGGGAGTACTCCTCGGTACGGTGATCTTGGCCACGTACTATGACGGGCGGTACCCCAGTAGCCCTGTCATTTCATGGAATCCATAATCCAATAAGTGCCTGTACGGTTTTGATTGTGCCCAACTACGTTGGAATGTGAGATGTAAGCATTCCAGCTATTTCTGTATTTTATTTTGAAAACCCTAGACCCTATTATAATATCACTGGATTTCCTATCAAATGTTTTGGTTAGCGTAAGGTAAAAACTTTTCCGTGTTTATGTGTGGGAAGTCTTACTGATACCTTTTGTTTTCAAAGGATTTTCTAAAGTTAAGCAACTTTTATCCCCGTTTACTCACACCAGACCCCTGTCTGACCTGAGTGTTTATTTTCTATTTTATTAAACTCTTGGGTACTCATATTATGTATGAGTAGTCAAGTGATTCAGGATTGCTTTGACGAGTTCTGGAGGAGATAATGGAGCAGGAGGCTTCAGCGTGTAGATATATTTAGTAGTTCCGCTGTGTTTGAGTTGTATCTGTTTCTCTGATGTACTTGAATTGTAATTGCTAGACAGAAGCTTATAACTGTCTAGTTTGTGTTGTATTAGCTGTATTACTCTGATGTATATGATACTATGTAAAGTACTATGTGATATATTATAATTCATTCGATTCCGCTGTGAGATTCTGATGTTGTCTTTTTCTTCTTTTCTTTCTTTTCTCTTTTCTATCCCTTTCTTTCTTCTTAGCGATGCGACTTCCTGGAGTTTGGAAGTTGGGTCGTTACAATTGTTTTGCACACTTTGCACGCCTCCCTATAAGCAAAGGACGACCATGTGATTTTCCATTCGAAATTAGTGTTTCGACGGTATTTCCTCCTTCTCCACCGGCCATTGCCTTTTGAACTAAGTCCTACAAAATAAAGCCACATCAAAGTTACCCTACAGTAAATGTAGAGAATGCAGCAAATGCTTACATATGGATTGTGTACAGCAAATGCAGAGAAAGAACATTTTGGAAAACAATTTGTTTATGTGCATGTAATTAGAACACAATTTGTAACATATATACTAGTAAAAACTGTAAAACAATTCCGTCGACAGCCGGCTACGGGTTCGTCATCTGGATTCTGAGGCTTCAAACGGCCATTCATTTTATTTATGCACATATGTGTATAACTATAGACATATATTTTTATATAAACCAAGTCAGTAACCCCTTTAACCAAATTCATTTCTTCGTTTCCAGCTTTTGTGTCATTTCTAGCCAAACGCAAAAGAAAGTCCTCTTCATTCGACTAGAAAAGGAAAAAAATGGCTGAGTCAAATACTATTTTTTTATAAGGATTTTTTATAAGGAATGAACGAAAATGAAAGAAAAATAAACTTTTTTTTGATTTTTTTCGAAAGAAGGAAGAATGAAAGTTAAAAACAAAGGAAATGAAAGAAAATATTTTTTTAATGAAAGTCAAGTATGCTATAGCAATGAATTCAATCAGTGCCGAAGTCAACATCGAACCAAGTCAGAAACCAACAGTAGAAAGTTCAACCACGAAGGTCAGAAATCATCACATAAACAATATCACAAGCCGAATTCAAAAAGAACGGAATCGAACAGTTCAAATTTGAAATTGTGGTGGCCAAGTAAATTGACCAAGTCAAGAATCAATACCGTGAGTATCAAGCAACGAAATTATATGAATTGAAGAAGTCAGATAAATCACCGTCGTTCAAGAATAATCAAATGGCCGAAGACAAATTCAAACAAATATATACGAACGAAAATCAAGGGGTTCGAACCCTATATAAAAACCCAATCATCATCGGCTACAAACGCAATCGAGTTCAACGAAGCAAAACCAGAAAGGCAAAAAGCACAAATTACATACCGGAGCAAGATCGAACTCGATCATCAAAGCAGCCATGAGCAAAGTGAAGAGACGATCGATCGATAAAGCAAGAAAGAGAAATCCCAATTCGATCGATCAATTTAAGGTTGGCATCTCAAAGCCCTAATTTTTAATCAGAGAGGAACGAACAATAGGCAGCCATTTTCAAAGCAAGGAATCGGGCCGAATACATAAGAAAAGAGAAAGGAGATCCTTATTTAATTTTGGGGCCGGCCTTGTTTTATTTTGGGCTTTTATTTTTAATTAAGGGCTTTGTGTGTTCGTTTAATTGTTTTTCAATTTTATTTCTCTTAAACGTTGTAATTACTAGTCGTGTGACTAGGGGACAAACTACGTGGCATAGTTTGAGAATTCGTAACTCAGTGGCTGAGTTGTGGCAGGATTTTGAGCGTAGAGTTGGGTTGGTCAGTAGCGGGTGTCGCGAGTTTACATGTGTAAGCGTGTGACTACTTAATTTCTAGTAGAAACCTTGGGGGCATCATGTAGGCAGGGTTTTGTCGAAGCTGGGTAAATTCTGTTTCGTTATATTTCTGCATTTATTATTCTGCTATTATCTGTGCTGCCATAATTTTGATATATCTGTGTTGAAATAATTTTAAAAGCTTCCGCAACAATTGTTATAATTAACAGCATCACGCTATTCACCCCTCTCTAGGGTGAAATAGATCCTACAAGTGGTATCAGATCAGGTTTAGAAGTCAACTTTTGTTTTTAAAAAGAATTCATTTTTCAAAAATCAATTTTTGTTTTAAATATTTGAATTTTTAAAAAAGGCTTCTTTTAATAATACTTTTGCTGTGGCTCAGTCCATAGTTAAACCACTAATGTTCAATGGTGAATACGCCTACTGGAAAAATAGAATGAAATTTTTTTGAAAACCACTGACGCTTGGGATATTGTTGAAACAGGTTATAGAGCACCAACTATAATTGTAGATAATCAGGAAATAGAGAAACCAAAGGATCAATGGACAGAACTTGAAAATAAATTAAAAAATGCTAATGCTAAAGGTATGAATTCTATTATCTGTTCATTGGATCAATTTGAATTTAATCGTGTCGCACATTGTCTAACTGCACAGGAAATATGACACACACTAGAAGTGACTCACGAAGGAACATCTCAAGTCAAAGAATCTCTCCTTGCCATGCTAAGCAGCGAATACGATAATTTCACAGTGGAAAAGGAAGAAAATGTCAAAGAGATGTACAGATGACTTTCCAATATTGTATACAAATCAAAAGTTCTCGGAAAATCATACAAGGAATTGGAAATAGTCCGAAAAATTCTCAAAGTCCTTCCACGAAGTTTTGAAGCCAAAGCGACTGCCATTCAAGAATCAAAAGATTTAAAATAGATGAAAGTTGAAGAACTCATCGAAAATCTCACCACTTATGAGCTAGAAATGAAATTCAAGAAAGAGCGTGAAGGAGGTGACACTCGAAAGAAATCAATAGCTCTTAAAGGAACAACAGAAAGTGATGGTATGATGATGATGATGGGGCAGCAGAATTAGAGCTGATAATAAAGAAATTCAAAATGTGGAATTACAAAACGGAAATCTAGCTTGAAATCAAAAATTGAAAAGCAGAATAGCCAAAGCACTAAACTACTCAGAAGAACAGAAGATCATCTGTCATAAGTGCAACCAACCCGGACACGTCAATCCCAATTGTCCTCAAAATCGACGCGACTTTGAAAAGAAATCAAAAAGGAGAAGTTTTGTAGCTACGTGGAATACAAGTGATGAAGATAATCAAAGTACTAGCAGTGAGAGTGAGAAAGCATATATGTGCCTTCAAGGAAATATAACTGATAGCGACGATGACGAGCCAAGCGAGGTATCAAAACTCACTCACTCAGAATTACTTATATATTTCCACGAAGTAAATGGCTGTTTTGAACGACTTAGGGAGAAGTATGCCAAACTTGAATCACAAAAAGACACTTTGATAGATTTAAATGATCAACTTGAACAATTAGTTAAAAACTATTAAAATAAGTGCCCCAAGTGTGACAAGTGAGCATTGTTTGAAGAAGAAATTAAAAAAATCAAAAATTAATATAAAATCATTTTAAAATGAAATTTTGATTTTGAAAGAGAGTGAAAATACTTGGAGAGAAAATTCTATTAAAAAGTGCACACAATTGTTAAACGAAAATGAATCTCTCAAAACACAAGTCCAACAATTATCAACGACTTTAGATAAATTTTCAAAAGTGAAAAATCGTTGAATATGCTATTAGGAAAGCAAACTGTTAATACAGTTCGACAAGGACTTGGATATAATCAATCTGCAAATGTTAAAAGCAAAATTAACCAAGTCAATTCTATGTGCACAATTTGTAGTAAATATGGACACAATCATAATAATTGTTGGTATAGACCCAAACACGTGAAAACTATACCAATTTGGGTTCCAAAAGGCACAATTATAAAATCTCTCAAAGTTAAACAAATCTGGGTGCCGAAAGGATCATGTATAAATAGTTTTGGGTCTCCACAATATTATCTCTCAAAATATTCTGCCACTAATAATCATGGACCTATAAAAACAAATAGGTCACAAAAATCTTTTATCATGTAGGATTGGTGGAAGGCTAAGGAACAGCAATAGTGCTACTTGGATTCTGGCTGCTCCAAGGACACAATGAGAGACAAAGCAAAGTTCTTTAGCCTAGTATAAAGGTGACAGAATCACAATGGACAACAATGAAAAATATCGTAAAGGTAAAACAGGTAATGGTATATTTATTTGAACGATATATTAAATGTGATAATATGCACCATAATTTGAGTTAAATCAGCCAATAATGTGATGATGAAATAATGATGATTTTGATTCTGACTTATTCAAAATTGTTGGCCAATTATATTCTTATGCCAAGAACACAATAGAAATCTGTAGATTTTTTGAATTACATCATATATATTAGTTTGGATTAATAATAGTGTTTTATTGGATGATAATACATTTGTTGATTTTACGGCTAACTCTATATTCATGGTTTTTGATTATTTACATGGTTTCAATTCAAATTCAAGAGAATGTCATTTAAAAGCTGTTAAAATTGATTTTGATATTTCGTTACACACTTCATGGTCTGGTCTATCAAATTCAATTAATGATAATTTGGAGTGAAAGAGAAATTCAGATGTAGATTACATTGGTAATCTAGTTGATAGAAAAATTACTATTTGAACGTGATTTTTGTTTAGACTTTTAGTAACTGCATCGTTTTTCAAAGAAAATATCTGCATATTTTTACAATAGCAGAAATTTTTCTCATATAACCCCTTCGAGAAAATCATTTTTGACCATGTTTTCAGATCAGTCGTTTTGAAAAATTGATTTCATAATTATTTTTGAATTTGATTTTAAATGACTATTTTGACTAATCTGACTCCCTAATAATTATCGAAAAGATAAATAGTGATTGAAAAAGTGACGAGTGTTGATATTTATTATATATTATGACTCAAGACGGCACAATTAGTTAATTTCTTTAGAAATTTAAACAAGAGTTATAAAACTTTTTGTTGGTAAAAATTCCATGACCATCTCTATTTCTATCATATTTCTAACGACCATCACTCATCAAAATTCTATATAGTTTGTCAATATGTGGTACTTTAAACAGGAATCATTCGTTTTTCATTTTACATTTTTTTAATAAAATAATAATAATAATAATAATAATAATAATAATAATAAAATCCAAAGTATTCACTCTCATTTAAAAGTCCTCATGGTTATGCATGGGTGAATTACTTGGAATTTGTTACGTGCTTTCATGCTCATTTAAAAGTCCTCACGGTTATGCATGTATGGAACGCATATCAATTTTTTTTTAATAATAAACAAGTTTGATTCTAATCCCATTTAAAAGTCCGCACGGTTATGCGTGGATAGAAGATACTTGAATTCATTTTTTTAAAAATAAAATTGGAATACTACTAATCTCATTTAAAAGTCCTAACGGTTATGCATGGTTGGTAGATATTCAAATTCCTGATATAAATATACCACAAATAGACACAACTGTATGGTTTTATATGATGACATCATTCCCATCATTCTAAAAGTGAAATATGTGCATAACAAAGTATTTATGATTTTTGTTTGATTTTTTATTGAAATTTAATATTTATATTCAATTGAGTTTTAATGTTGGATTAATATCTGTCACTTTATCTCCATTTTTCTAACTCTATTACTCTTTTGCTGATAACAAAAGGGGAATAGAAAAGTTAAGATTTTGTCAAATAAAATCAAGCAAAGGTCAAATATTTTCTATTTGCATCTTGGCTCACTTGCATATTTTTAATTGTATGCATATATGAAGGGGGAGCTTTGTGTAGAGGAGAAGCATTTAAATAGGGGGAGCAATTAGAGTGCATCAATGATCAAATACATTTAACGTATTCAAAATCTTAAATATATGTTTGTTATCGTCAAAATGGGGAGATTGTTGAATATGTGATTGTATGATTTTTTGTTTGATGATAATAAACACATATATATTCATTTAAATGTATTTGTTAATGTACTATTTTATTTTTCATAGATTAAATAAATATTTGCTGAATAAAATAAATAACACAGAATTTATATTCAAACAGAAATTTTATTCAAACAAATATTTATTACAATTTTTGAATAGTACAAATTTCAAGCTCTCGCTATATACAATTTCAAATACAATACAATTCACATTTACATTCCACCACACATTTACATTCCACCTCACTACATATCACTCACTCACTCAACTCGTACTGATCTTCAACTTTATTCCAATGTGAATCCAGCATCTGAGTAATCTGCAAAAATATACATTGACGTAGTAAAATTGAAAATAAAATATTTTTGCAGTATAAAATAAAATGTGGATTTTGAAAATAATATTTGCCTCGGTTATTTTGGTTGTTCGTCATCATTTAATTTTGAATTTATCATACACGAACAGCTTGTGACATACACAGTGTATCACTGTATATGCCACAAGGCCATGCACACTGATATATACACTTGATAGAATTACAAGGACAGGTGAGCACAGGTCAAACCCAAAACGCCGGGCTAAACTAAAGTGCAATAAAAATAATGTCACAATATCAGCATAAGGTCAAACCCAAGCTTTAAAGCTGGATTCAACACATGTGCAGTTCGAATATACAAGTTTAATAAAATGGTCAGGAGCAAGCCAGTCAAAGTATATATCAAACCAGACCAGCTTATAAATACAAGTCAAACTCAATGAAGTACGTCAAACCAGAACAACAAGTGGAACTGGCCACACAAGAAAAGCTTGACCAAGTGGTAAACAAACAACACATGAAAATGAACCAAATCCTTCTGTAGTGAACAGAGCAACAACAGTGATGAACCAACTGAGTTCAAGTTTCAAACACAACAACTTGATGCATCACTGTGACACAGTTACAAGCTAAAATGCACAGTGCACAGCAACTACACAGTGACAACTGAACAGATTCAATGTCAAGCTGTAGTTCAAAACACAGTGTATATATATGTGTGTGCAGAAAATCTCGAGGCAATCGGGCATCAAGTACATATGGAGGCTGCAAACACAAAAAACAGTGACGAACCATTTCATGTCGTACAAGACTGAAACGACCCTGACTCGACCTTCGAAAATCGACACCGAATACGACACTCGTATTCAAATGCCGTAGATCCAAACATCGAATCTAGTTTGCCGGAGCTTATAACACAATTAAGTAAAACAACGCAGCGGAAGAAAAAGAAATGAATATCATTGATATACAACATTTGATAAAATAATAATACAATAAGAATCAATAGCAGAGACAAGATAACAATGCTACAGCGGAAAAAAAACAATGTGATATAGCAGCGGAAAATGAATAGCCAAGAGATAACTCCAATCCAATGCTCCAAAGCTAAGGCTCCAAACCACAAGCTCGAACCACCATCACGTTTCACCAAGACAAGCAAGGTCAGTCATGAATCCAAAGACTCCAATATCCAGGATCTCCAAAGAATTAAAAGGAGAAAGCTGAAAGCTACCGAATCGATATCTACTATCTACTATCTGAAAAACCCAACTCTAGACTGATCGTGTGGAAAATAGTGGGCACCCAGAGTTTAGGAAGGAACAATAAACTCCAGGTCAGTCATGAGACTAGTATGAGAAAACAAAAACAGTTTATCTTTAAAAACAAAGAAAAGAATTAAAATTTGAAATCCGCAATGCTTTTTTGGAAAATGAAACTACCATAAGTCCTCGCGCCACACACACAATGCAAACGCAGACTTGGGGAAGATTTCTCCTTATGATAGTCAAATATGCTTGATACATGAAAGCCATTTGATATTATTATTAGTGCATAGTGGAAAACATTTCGAAATTATAATATTAATCTTAGCCAGCATATGTACCATTATAGCATGCCTATTATAGCTACCATGTTAGATGGCAGGTTCTACAACTAAAACCGTACAAGGCGCGTATTGGAGAATGGATTTCCAACAATGGTCAGGCTAAGGAACTTCCTGGGCCATATGGGTACGCCTCTGGAGGGACGCCCCGAGAACCTAACCGGATCTCTTCCTACACAAGGCCGGGTTACCTCTCTAACTAGGTAACTACTAACACGAGTATGCCGTCCCCCGGTCGTAACCTTTATCTGACAGCTCGATACCAACAACCACAAAATAATGTATTTGTAGTAATCACATAGGTTAAATATCTGGTCTCCATACCATGATATCACCTCTATCCAGAAGGAAATGAACATACCCTCAGGGGGCGCTACCCCCAAATAACCTTGCTGCATTCTTCCTATTTCGACCATTCCGGGTTGTGAAGTTCGGCGAAGTCTCGTCCATAAAGCTACGCTTTTCACAAAATCCAGGCTTTGATCCACAAATGATCAGCAGCACTTCGTATGCCACATTACCAAATTGGGAATGTATTATTGGTAACCATCTATAACATAACCTCTGAGCTCGTACGTCAGAGAAGGTTGTTAAGCTAAGAGAATAAATATCTGCCACCAAACGGAAATGTATTTGATAGAAACCGGTTTTACATCTCAATGTGTAGCGTCAGACACACATCCATACAAGTCTGTTCCG
Source organism: Allium cepa (assembly GCA_030765085.1). Taxonomy (NCBI): domain Eukaryota; kingdom Viridiplantae; phylum Streptophyta; class Magnoliopsida; order Asparagales; family Amaryllidaceae; genus Allium; species Allium cepa. The sequence goes on along the minus strand of CM060928.1, from coordinate 566,288,605 downwards.
GGTTCGAACAGAACTGAAGGCACTTCCGAAGAAGCCCTTGCAAATCCGGGAATCCACAATCCCGATTGGACTTCCAATCACTTAGGGAATCTCTGTACCGTAGCTACTCGGTGCAAAGACAATCGATTGGTCATCCTATCGTTCTCGGAAATAGCCGGTCTTCACCACCGGTCTTCAAATGCAATCCATAATGTCGTATCATTATTCGGAATGGGTTATATAACACATGATCCACTCCCGGCTAAACCGAATAGTGAGCGCAATATTTTAAAAACATATGGATATGGGATTTCAGTTAAGTCACAACTTTAAAACCCAAAACTTTCCTTTCAAATGGTTAAACGAATTACCATTTATAAATCTTTTTAACCAAAAAGATTCACTTCCAGAAACCTTTCAATGGTTTAAACAATTTCCACATTTTAATCTTTTAAACAAAAGATTTTTTTTTTATGACCCCTTTCAATTTAAAACAAGGTTCACCAATCTTTTAAACAAAGATTCGTTCATAACTTTTAAAGAAATTCCGGGTTTCAAATCTTTTATATAAAAGATACATCATTTAAAATCCTCTTCAATTTTAAAATAGGGTTCAGCTATATTTGACAAAGATTCAATTTCAGCTTTCAAAACCATTCAATTTCAAATTTGAAATCTTTTCATCGTAATTATTATTTGAAACTACTTGTTTCCGTTTCAGGAAACCCAATTCCATTCCTATAGTTATCTGAATTCGAAATTCAAACTTTAAAACCATTTCAAAATACTAAATTCAAACATCTGTGACTGAACCGATTTCCTCGTAAAATCCATATTTGTTTGTGTATGGTGTAGTCTAGGGGTTTAACACAATAATGCAACGTTATTCAATCATCACAGATCAAAACACAGAAATATCGATAAGCGGTATAATCTATAACGCTTATTTACAGATTCACAGATAAATGTATCACAGAAGTATAAATAAAGAAATAAATAAATTACACACAACACAATTCATAGAATAGAATATCACAGATCAATCAATTCAAGGCAATTCATACAAGGCAAACATTCATAAGCAAGGTCCAACATTCAATAATCATTTATAGGTAGAATTAATTGATCGTTTAATCCTAATTCATTCAGTTAATTTCCAATTAAATTAATTACTTGTGAATTAATTATCCAATCCCGATTAACTAATTACAAATCATTTGATATGAATTAATTAATCAATCACCTTATTTAATTACATCAATTAATCACCTCATTATTAATTATTTCCTTAATTAGTCAATTATACATTACATCATTAATTATATTAATTAATGATCTCTAATTATATTTAAATTAAATTACTTTATTTAAATTAATTTCATTTAAACACAATTATTAATCATCCTTGATTAATAACAAAAGTAATTATCCAAATTACTTTATTTATAAATCATATTCACTAATTCCCTTCCAGTAATTATCATTTATTACTTTCCTAAGTAATTATCACCATTAATTACACTAAGTAATTACACTTATCTAATTATCAAATGATTTTCTTAAATTAATTAAACTAAGTTAATTAATTAACTTAAATCAATCACAATACCAAAATTAATTACAATAAGTAATTAATCCCTTAATTACTTCCATTAAGTAATTACATTCAAAAATGTATAATTGATTATCAAAATTTATTATTTTAATTAATTATCACAATTAATCGCATTAATTTTAGTTACTTAATAATCCCTAGTTAATTATCTTCATTAATGAATAACATTTCTTTAATTATTTTCTTAACAAAAATCTTAGATTAATTCATTAATAATCAGGATTAGTTAAGTTAATTAATTTAGTATAGTTAATTTCAAATCTTTGTTACCTTAATCTTTTTAATGAATTAGGAATCATTAAATTCCGATTAACTTTAAGATAAACATTAATATTATTAATAATTAAATTATCATTAACAAGTATCATTTTAAAAACAGAAATTCAATCCAAACTCCAGATTTTAAAATCTCATATTTAAACTTATTTTAAATTTCTATTTAACAAATTATACTTTCAGTTCAAATTCGAAACCCAATATACCTTTACACTTGATAGTTTCTAAACCAAATTTAAATCTCAAAATTTAATTATTTCAAAACTCAGATTCAAACATTTTGAAATCAGATTCAAACTCATTTTAACTTATTTAAAATTTCCAGTTTGTATTTTAAACATTACTTTAAAATTTAAAAACAATAGAACAGGTTTTTGTTTGATACTAAAACTTGAAATGAAGCGATATACCCGAGCAACCTTAACATTACTTCGAGTCAGATCCCACCTTGCTACGAGTCGCTACGCGTATTGCTTCGAGAACGAACCCTAGCTACTGTCATCTTCCCTAACTACTATACTTTCCAGATGAAAGATTATGGTGCGTGCATGTGCATGATCGCCAGACCCCTTTCCGACCATCGTCGCAACCTTCCCCGAGTTGCCCTTGCCCTTGACAACAACTCCACAACCCCACTCGATCAAAATCATTCTGGAATAAAAATCGAGCATCGAAACCGAAATCTGGAACCAACCCTGCTCCACAAAATCCACTCGCACCGCCACGTCACATCACCAGAGTCTCGCCGCCTCCGACCACGGCTCCGCTGTCTGTCCACGTACAACCTCCCTCTGGTCCAATCGCCTCAAACTTGCCTATATTGACGTAGTTGTCCAAACTTTCATCTCCATTAAAACTAAGCACTAAACCCTAGATTATCATTGCTACGCCACCACTTCCATCGATAAATCGAACCCTTATTTTTCCTGTGATCTCCTAACTCCCACCTTCCTCCAACATTAACCATGACAACCATGACATCCTAGATAGTCGAAATTTGACAGGAGTACAAAAACTATTCAACTCACAACATCACACCGTTCCCTAGTTTAAAATTTGTGAAATTATTTCCTAAATTCATCTTTTCCTACTACGAATTGAATTATGAAATCCAAACCAAAAATTAAAGTACTTGAATTTTCATTTAGAAATGATTCTTTTACTGTAAATTTTATATTTTGAAATAATTTCTTAACAAATCTGCTTAAAACTATTTTAAAAAATCAGATGTTGTTATTATTAACAGATTTCTTCTAGAAACCAAATCCTAAAAAGGATTAGAGAATGAGATTACAAAATTTGAACAGGTTTTGTTACCTGTAACTAAGAATAGAGGAAAACAAAGCATGCACACAAAACACACAGACATGCAAGCATTGTCTCGACATATTTTTCAAGCACGATCACATAAATAAACCAGACACAATAAATTCCAGGTTTTATATGGGAAGCTTGCTCACCTTAAAGTTGAAGACAGAGGCTGTTTGATTCATTTTCTTCTTTGGTTTCTCTGGAATCTGAATTTTCTTTGATCGGTATTTTTTTCCTTTTTGCTCTGGTTCCCAAGTTTTGATGTACATGCTTGATTTAATTTTTTTGCTTTGCTCTGGTCACTGCATTGCCTTAAATTTCCTAAAGCTTCAAACCTGATGTTGATCTGCTCTGTTTTTCTAGATCTTTGAAATTTTCTTTTGAGTTGAGATGGTTTTGTTCTGAATTTCATCTTGCTTTTGATCAGGTTTTGTGATTTTCCTTTCAGCTTGATATTTAGGTTTCAGATTTTGTTTTAGTTGCTGAGATGATCACTTTGCATTATACTCTCACAAGTTCAAGTTATTTGCTTTTAATTTATCTTATTTTCAGTTTGAAACAAGTTGAACTTTGATTTGGTTTTGAACTTTGAGATTTGGTTTTCTTTTGTATACAGGTTTTTTAGTGTAGAGAAGAAATGAAAATCTGGTTTGCTTGCTTTTTCTCTTTATTTTCAGGTTTTCACATGTTTGAAATAAAATGGCCTGATTTCCTTTTCTTTTGTATTCTATTTACATTTTAATTTAAAAGAAAATAAATTTAAAATGCCACTTGTCTTTTTTGTTTACATTTGTTAGTTTCTTATGTTTGTCTTCCAACACTTATTAACATACAACATTTTATGTTTAAATCCCTAAGGTAGATTATTTTGTAATTTTTTTTTTGCTTTAAACCTTCTTTTTAATTTATTTACAAATCATGTTTTTAGCCTTTATTTGATTTCAATTTATGAAACATATTTTATCTATGTTATATTCACAAATATATGTTATGTAGTTTTAAATCTTGCCTTGTTTTGAATTTATAATTTTTATTTTAAACTCTTTTCATTTTAATACTTTTACATATGTGTGTGTGTGTGTGTGTGTGTGTGTGTATATATATATATATATATATTCCTTACATTCTATTTTGTACTAAAACAATTTAAAACAATTGAATTGAAAAGCTTTTAATAACAAATAAATATTTATAAGTTAGTAAATACAATTTTTATTTTCATACATTTATATTTTTAAACTTAAGATATTAATTTATTAACAAAGACTTATTTCAAAATTTTCATCTCAAACTTAAGTAATCATACTTATTATATTTTTGTTTCAAATAAAATTTCTTTAAGTCCAATTAAATTTCAATATGTTAACATTTGAATTTCAATTTCACATTTTCAAATTATATTCAAATTAACATTTATAAACAACTGATATTTATTTTTGAAAAACTCTATTAAATCCATAAATTAATTTCAAAAATTAATTCAATTATCAAATTAACTGGGTTAAAATCCGGAGATGTTACAGATTTCCCCCTCTTAAGAAAATTTCGTCCTTGAAATTTGAAAGTAGGGAGACCAAAAAGAAATATAGAGAGATAGAGAGATGAATCTCCAGATGAAATTGAATATCTATTCTGCATTTGGCTTACCAAATTAGAATATCGAAAATGGATACAAGAACGAATCAAGATACTCGAGTCACCAGATCTATGAATATACAGGGATATTGATTAGTTCTAAAGATAGCTAACCCTTCGTAGAATCTACCTGGACCCAACATAATAAACAGATATATGGATGCAATCTGAAATTATTAGTTTAAACAACCAAAATATACCTATCGACCATAGCAACCAAGGCAAACAATTCGTCCAAACAAACAATTCTGACCCATTTGGAGTTTATGTCCAATGCAAACGTATCAAAGCTTCTTCCTGGATCTGCCAGGAATCATCAAAGAATTGAAAAGATGAATCAAAGGAGATTGATAGAGAAAGTTGTTTCCGCTATTGCATGGTATCGACCATTTGTAGTCGTATTCCCCTGTCCCCTATCTCGTCCCTTTATTGCACTCATATTCACTATCAATGGATAGTAAGAGAATTTACTGAGGCATTCGAACGGATATCTTAGGGATATACTCACTCTAGGGTATACCTCACCCTATCTCTAATGAGTTACTTAATGTGTTATACTCCTGAGCTAAAGTTTCAACCTTCCGCTCTGATACCAAATGAAACGACCCTGACTCGACCTTCGAAAATCGACACCGAATATGACACTCGTATTCAAATGCCGCAGATCCAAACGTCGAATCTGGTTCGCCGGAGCTTATAACACAATTAAGTAAAACAACACAGCAGAAGAAAAAGAATTGAATATCATTGGTATACAACATTTGATACAACAATGATACAATAAGAATCAACATCAGAGACAAGATAACAATGCTACAGCGGAAAAAAAATGATATAGCAGCAGAAAACGAATAGCCAAGAGATAACTCCAATCCAATGCTCCAAAGCTAAGGCTCCAAACCACAAGCTCGAACCACCATCACGTTTCACCAAGACAAGCAAGGTCAGTCATGAATCCAAAGACTCCAATATCCAGGATCTCCAAAGAATTACAAGGAGAAAGCTGAAAGCTACCGAATCGATATCTACTATCTACTATCTGAAAAACCCAACTCTAGACTGCTCCTGTGGAAAATAGTGGGCACCAAGAGTTTAGGAAGGAACAATAAACTCCGGATCAGTCATGGGACTGGTATGAGCAAATAAAAACAGTTTATCTTTAAAAACAAACAAAAGAATTAAAATTTGAAATCCGCAATGTTTTTTTGGAAATGAAACTACCATAAGGCCTCCCGCCACACACACAATGCAAACGCAAACTTAGGGAAGATTTCTCCTTATGATAGTCAAATATGCTTGATACGCGAAAACCATTTGATATTATTATTAGTGCATAGTGGAAAACATTTTGAAAGTATAATATTAATCTTAGCCAGCATACGTACCATTATAGTATGCCTACTATAGCTACCATGGTAGATGGCAGGTTCTACAACTAAAATCGTACAAGGCGCGTATTGGAGAATGGATTTCCAACAATGGTCAGGCTAAGGAACTTCCTGGGCCATATGGGTACGCCTCTTGAGGGATGCCTCGAGAACCTAACCGGATCTCTGCCAACACAAGGCCGGGTTACCTCTATAACTAGGTAACTACTGACACGAGTATGCCGTCCCCTGGTCGTAACCAACCTTTATCCGAGCGCTCGATACCAACTACCACAAAGTAATGTATTTGTAGTAATCACATAGGTTAAATATTTGGGCTCGATACCATGATATCACCTCTATCTAGAAGGAAATGAACATACCCTCAGGGGGCTCTACCACCAAATAACCTTGCTGCATTCTTCCTGTTTCGACCATTCCGGGTTGTGAAGTTCGACGAAGTCTCGTCCACAAAGCTACGCTTTTCACAAAAGCCACTCTTTGATCAACAAATGATCAGCAGCATTTCGTATGCCACATTACCAAATTGGGAATGTATTACTGGTAACCATCAATTACATAATCTCTGAGCTCATACGTCTCAGAGAAGGGTGTTAAGCTAAGAGAATAAATCTCCGCCACTAAACAGAAATGTATTTGATAGAAACCGGTTTAACATCTCAAAGTGTAGTGTCAGACATGCATCCATACAAGTCTGTTCCGGGTTCGAACAGAACCGAAGGAACTTCCGAAGAAGCCCTTGCAAATCCGGTAATCCACAATCCCGATCGGACTTTCCATCACTTAGGGAATCTCTATATCGTAGGTACTCGGTGCAGAGACAATCGTTAGGTCATCCTATCATTCTCGCAAATACCCGGTCTTCACCATCGGTCTTCAAATGCTATCCATAATGTCGTATCATTATTCGGAATGGGTTATATGACACAAGGTCCTCTCCCGGCTAAATCGAATAGTGAGCGCAATATTTAAAAACATATGGATATGGGATTTCAGTTAAGTCACAACTTTAAAACCCAAAACTTTCCTTTCAAATGGCTAAACGAATTACCATTTATAAATCTTTTTAACCAAAAAGATTCACTTCCAGAAACTTTTCAATGGTTTTAACAATTTCCATATTTTAATCTTTTAAACAAAAGATTTATTTTTTAAAGACCCATTTCAATTTAAAACAAGGTTCGCCAATCTTTTAAACAAAGATTCATTCATAACTTTCAAAGCAATTCCTGTTTTCAAATCTTTTATATAAAAGATACATCATTTAAAATCCCCTTCAATTTTAAAATAAGGTTCAGCTATATTTGACAAAGATTCAATTTCAGCTTTCAAAACCATTCAATTTCAAATTTGAAATCTTTTCATCGTAATTATTATTTGAAATTACTTGTTTCCGTTTCAGGAAACCCAATTCCATTTCTAAAGTTATCTGAATTCAAAATTCATACTTTAAAACCATTTCAAAATATTAAATTCAAACATTTGTGACTTAACCGATTTCCTCGTAAAATCCATATTTGTGTGTGTATGGTGTAGTCCAGGGGTTTAACACAATAGTGCAACACTATTCAATCATCACAGATCAAAACACAAAAATATCGATAAGCGGTATAATCTATAACACTTATTTACAGATTCACAGATAAACGTATCACAGATGAATAAATAAAGAAATAAATAAATTATACATAATTCAATTCACAGAACAGAATATCACAAATCAATCAATTCAAGACAATTCATACAAAGCATACATTCATAAGCAAGGTCCAACATTCAATAATCATTTAGTAGAATTAATTAATCGTTTAATCCTAATTAATTAATTAATTTCCAATTAAATTAATTACTAATGAATTAATTATCCAATCCTTATTAATTAATTACAAATCATTTGATATAAATTAATTAATCAATCACCTTATTTAATTACATCAAATAATCACCTCATTATTAATTATTCCTTAATTAGTCCATTATGCATTACATCATTAATTATATTAATTAATGATCTCTAATTATATTTAAATCAAATTACTTTATTTAAATTAATTTAATTTAAACACAATTATTAATCATCCTTGATTAATAACAAAAATAATTATCCAAACTACTTTATTTATAAATCATATTCACTAATTACCTTCCAGTAATTATCATTTATTACTTTCCTAAGTAATTATCTCCATGAATTGCACTAAGTAATTACACTTATCTAATTATCAAATGATTTTCTTAAATTAAATAAACTAAATTAATTAATTAACTCAAATTACACCCAACACAATTCACAGAATAAATAAATTACACAATTCACAGAATAAATAAATTACACACAACACAATTCACATAATAAATAAATTACACACAACACAATTCACAGAATAGAATATCACAGATCAATCAATTCAAGGCAGTTCATACAAGGCAAACATTCATAAGCAAGGTCCAACATTCAATAATCATTTATAGGTAGAATTAATTGATCGTTTAATCCTAATTCATTCAATTAATTTCCAATTAAATTAATTACTTATGAATTAATTATCCAATCCCGATTAATTAATTACAAATAATTTGATATAAATTAATTAATCAATCACCTTATTTAATTACATCAATTAATCACCTCATTATTAATTATTTCCTTAATTAGTCCATTATACATTACATCATTAATTATATTAATTAATGATCTCTAATTGTATTTAAATTAAATTACTTTATTTAAATTAATTTAATTTAAACACAATTATTAATCATCCTTGATTAATAACAAAAGTAATTATCCAAATTACTTTATTTATAAATCATATTCACTAATTCCCTTCTAGTAATTATCATTTATTACTTTCCTAAGTAATTATCTCCATTAATTACACTAAGTAATTACACTTATCTAATTATCAAATGATTTTCTTAAATTAATTAAACTAAGTTACTTAATTAACTTAAATTAATCACAATACCAAAATTAATTACAATAAGTAATTAATCCCTTAATTACTTCCATTAAGTAATTACATTCAAAAATGTATAATTGATTATCAAAATTTATTATTTTAATTAATTATCACAATTAATCGCATTAATTTTAGTTACTTAATAATCCCTAGTTAATTATCTTCATTAATGAATAACATTTCTTTAATTATTTTCTTAAGAAAATATCTTAGATTAATTCATTAATAATCAGGATTAGTTAAGTTAATTAATTTAGTTTAATTAATTTCAAATCTTAATTACCTTAATCTTTTTAATGAATTATGAATCATTAAATTCTAATTAACTTTAAGATAAACAATAATCTTATTAATAATTAAATTATCATTAACAAGTATTATTTTAAAAACTGAAATTCAATCCAAACTCCAGATTTTAAAATCTCAGATTTAAACTTATTTTAAATTTCTATTTTACAAATTATACTTTCAGTTCAAATTCAAAACCTAATATACCTTTACACTTGATAGTTTCTAAACCTAATTTAAATCTCAAAATTTAAATTATTTCAAAACTCAGATTCAAACATTTTGAAATCAGATTCAAACTCATTTTAACTTATTTAAAATTTCCAGTTTTGTATTTTAAACTTTACTTTAAAATTTAAAAACAAATGAACAGGTTTCTGTTTGATACTAAAACTGAAACAAAGCGATATACCGAGCAACCTTAACATTACTTCGAGTCAGATCCCACCTTGCTTCGAGTCGCCACGCGTATTGCTTCGAGAACGAACCCTAGCTACTGTCATCTTCCCCAACTACTACACTTTCCAGATGCACAGATTATGGCGCGTGCATGTGCACGATCGCCAGACCCCTTTTCGACCATCGTCGCAACCTTCCCCGAGTTGCCCTTGCCCTTGACAACAACTCCATAACCCAACTCGATCTAAATCATTCTGGAATAAAAATCGAGCATCAGAACCGAAATCTGGAACCAACCCTGCTCCCCAAAATCCACTCGCACCACCACGTCACATCACCAGAGTTTCGTCGCCTCCGACCACGGCTCCGTTGTCTGTCCGCGTACCACCTTCCCCTGGTACGATCGCCTCAAACTTGCCTATATTGACGCAGTTGTCCAAAATTTCATCTCCATCAAAACTAAGCACTAAACCCTAGATTATCGTTGCTACGCCACCACTTCCATCGATAAATCGAACCCTAATTTTTCCTGTGATCTCCTAACTCCCACCTTCCTCCAACCACGACAACCACAACATCCTAGATAGCCGGAATTTGACGGGAGTACAAAACCTATTCAACTCACAACATCACACTGTTCCCTAGTTTAAAATTTGTGAAATTATTTCCTAAATTCATCTTTTCCTACTACGAATTGAATTATGAAATCCAAACCAAAAATTAAAGTACTTGAATTTTCATTTTGAAATGATTCTTTTACTGTACTTTTATATTTTGAAATAATTGCTTAACAAATTTGCTTAAAACTATTTTTAAAAAATCAGATGTTGTTATTATTAACAGATTTCTTCTAGAAATCAGATCCTAAAAAGGATTAGAGAATGAGATTACAAAATTTGAACAGATTTTGTAACCTGTAACTAAGAACAGAGGAAAGCATAGCATGCACACAAAACACACAGACATGCAAGCATTATCTCGACATATTTTTCAAGCATGATCACATAAATAAACCAGACACAATAAATTTCAGGTTTTATATGGGAAGCTTGCTCACCTTAAAGTTGAAGACAGAGGCTGTTTGATTCATTTTCTTCTTAGGTTTCTCTGGAATCTGAATTTTCTTTGATCAGTATTTTTTTTCTTTTGCTCTGGTTTCCAGGTTTTGATGTACATGCTTAATTTAATTTTTTTTCTTTGTTATGGTCACTACATTGCCTTAAATTTCCTGAAGCTTCAAACCAGATGTTGATCGCCTCTGTTTTTTCCAGATCTTTGAAATTTTCTTTTGAGTTGAGATGGTTTTGTTTTGAATTTCATCTTGCTCTTGATCAGGTTTTGTGATTTTCCTTTCAGCTTGATATCTAGGTTTTAGATTTTGTTTTAGTTGCTGAGATGATCACTTTGCATTATACTCTCACAAGTTCAAGTTATTTGCTTTTAATTTATCTTGTTTTCAGTTTGAAACAAGTTGAACTTTGATCTAATTTTGAACTTTGAGATTTGGTTTTCTTTTGTATACAGGTTTTTAGTGTAGAGAAGAAATGAAAATCTAGTTTGCTTGCTTTTTTCCTTTATTTTCAGGTTTTCACATGTTTGAAATAAATGGCATGATTTCTTTTTCTTTTGTATTCTATTTACATTTTAATTTAAAAGAAAATAAATTTAAAATGCCACTTGTCTTTTTTGTATACATTTGTTAGTTTCTTATGTTTGTCTTCCAACACTTGTTAACATACAACATTTTATGTTTAAATCCCTAAGGTAGATTATTTTGTAAAAATTTTTTATTTTAAACCTTCTTTTTAATTTATTTACAAATCAAGTTTTTAGCCCTTATTTGATTTCAATTTATGTAACATATTTTATCTATGTTATATTTATAAATATATGTTATGTAGTTTTAAATCTTGCCTTGTTTTAAATTTATAATTTTTATTTTAAACTCTTTTCATTTTAATACTTTTACATATGTGTGTGTGTATATATATATATTTTCCTTACATTCTATTTTGTATTAATACAATTTAAAACAATTGAATTGAAAAGTTATTAATTACAAATAAATATTTATAACTTAGTAAATACAATTTTTATTTTCAATACATTTATATTTTTGAACTTAAGATATTAACTTATTAACAAAGACTTATTTTAAAATTTTCATCTCAAACTTAAGTAATCATACATATTATATTTTTGTTTCAAATAAAATTTCTTTAAGTCCAATTAAATTTCAATATGTTAACATTTGAATTTCAACTTCACATTTTCAAATTATATTCACAATTAACATCTACAAACAACTGATATTTATTTTTGAAAAACTCTGTTAAATCCATAAATTAATTTCAAAAATTAATTCAGTTATCAAATTAACTGGGTTAAAATCTGGGGATGTTACAAATACAAAGTCAAAACCAAACACCAAAGATACAACAATGACTGATATAACTTAACAAAGTAAAACAGCAAAAGCAGTGATATGCAGCAGTGTAAACATCACATTGAAGCAACTCGTACTCAACTGGATAGTACAAGTCAATGAGATGAACAATGCATAAAGGCTACAACTAAGTTCAAATGAATCTGGACAGAACAAGCCTCGAAAAGTATTAGACTCGAGTGCATATACAGGAATGCAACAGTGAATCACAAACCAAGTGCACCAAAGATACAGCATGTATGCTACTGTGAAACTGGATAATGCAAGTGCAGATTCAAGGGACACAAGTTCGACAAAGCTCAACAGCACAACATCAAGCAACATCATGTTTAACAAGACAGAGAAGCAGTAGTTAACAAGCACAAAGAACAAAACAAGTCAAGTATGCTACAGCAATGAATTCAATCAGTATCGAAGTCAACATCGAACCAAGTCAGAAACCAACAGTAGCAAGTTCAACCACGAAGTTCAGTAATCATCACATAAACAATATCACAAGCCGAAGTCAAAAAGAACGAAATCGAACAGTTCAAATTCGAAACCGTTGTGGCCAAGTAAATTGACCAAGTCAAGAATCAACACCGTGAGTATCAAGCAATGAAATTATATGAATTGAAGAAGTCAGATAAATCACCATCGTTCAAGAATAATCAATTGGCCGAAGACAAATTCAAACAAATATATACGAACGAAAATCAAGGGGTTTGAACCCCATATGAAAACCCAGTCATCATCGGCTACAAACGCAGTCGAGTTCAAGGAAGCAAAACCAGAAAAGCAAAAAGCACAAATTATATACCGGAGCAAGATCGAACTCGATCATCAAAGGAGCCGTGAGCAAAGTGAAGAGGCGATCGATCGACAAAGCAAGAAAGCGAAATCCCAATTCGATCGATCAATTTAAAGCCGGCATCTCAAAGCCCTAATTTTTAATCAGAGAGGAACGAACAATAGGCAGCCATTTTCAAAGCAAGGAATGGGGCCGAATACATAAGAAAAGAGAAAGGGGATTCCTTATTTAATTTTAGCGCCGGCCTTGTTTTATTTTAGGCTTTTGTTTTTAATTAAGGCTTTTTGTTCGTTTAGTTGTTTTTAAATTGTTTTTTAATTTGTATTTCTCTTTTAAATGTTGTAATTACTAGTCATGTGATTAGGGGACAAACTACGTGGCGTATTTTGAGAATTCGCAACTCAGTGGCTGAGTTGTGGCAGGGTTTTGAGCGTAGAGTTAGGTTAGTCAACAGCGAGTGTCGCGAGTTTACGTGTGTAAGCATGCGACTAATTAATTTCTAGTAGAAACATTGAGGGCAGTACGTAGGCAGGGTTTTTCCAAAGTTGGGTAAATTCTATGTCGTTCTATTTCTGCATTTATTATTCTACTATTATCCATGTTGCTATAATTTTGATATATCTGTGTTGAAATAATTTTATAAGCTTCCGCAACAATTTTTATAATTAACAGCATCACCCTATTCACCCCCCCCCCCCCCTCTAGGGTGAAATCGACCCTACAGGAATGTCAGAGAAAAGATCGACTTGTGGGTGAGAATCTTTTGTCTATATTACATGATGGCTTTGAGAAGGCCTTCGAGATATGGTTGCAAAACTTGACTTCGCTTGAGAACCAATATGCCGCCTCACCGAATCGGAAGACATGTCAATTGAACACTTTTAGTGTTTGGTATCTTTATAAACTATACTCAGTAGATAATTAAGATTAGAAACAATAACAAGGTGCCCCCGTGTTATGTGTGAACTAGTGCAGTGCAGTGTGCAACAGACATAAAGAGTTTGAACAGAAAGCCGAAATAAAACGACAAGACTTTGGCGATGTAACACCCCTAATTTTATTAACACTATTTAGGAGATTTAATTAGAATAAATTAAATAGAATAGAATAGAATAGATAAGGAGATTGAGGTTGATTAATAAATTAGGTGGCTGTGCTTATTTAAAATCTAATGAACTTATATAAACGGTTAAGCAATTGAACACAAAGGCATTAAGGTAAATAGCCGCCTACATTTCTCAACCTTTACTATCTACCGTAGTCACACACATTCATTTTTATCAAAAAAAAAATTATAACCTTGAGAAGCAAGCAAGGCAGGCCATTAGGAAGAAGAGGAGAGAAAAATCAAAGTAAAAGCCTAGGATCAAGCAAGAAGAAATCAATATCAATCAAACTTCAATTTCCTTATCTAATCTAAGATGAATAATAATTTCTACATCTCTAATTTTGTTTTCCATCATATTGTTTCGGATTTTAGTGCAATGTTTTTATGATATATTGAATGATGATATGCTTCAATTATGCTTTATATGGATTAAACAAATTTGTTAAAAAGGAGATATACACGATTTTAGTGTAAAACCGAGATGAAAAGATTTTTAAATGCCATGGAAAAATTATATGCTGTAGAATACATGATTTTGGAGATGAGTTTCTATTTTACCAATTTTTTGAATTTCTGTGGATTTTATACGAAATTTCTAGTGAAGAAAATGGTTTATTGGGTTATAAATTATTCACGGCTAAAGTAATAATTATTTGGCTTTGAAAGTTTATATTTTGGATAACATATTAAAATAGATTTTAGGGATTTTTCCGGATTTTCCTAAATAATTTGATGAATATATAAAATTATTTAAGGTATGAGACTTCAATGTTTTGTATATTTAATTAAGGAGAAGGAGAATCTTCTAATTTTATTATTAAATTCTGAAATTAGTGGCAGCACTTTTTTGAACAGTATTTAGTAACCAATGAGAAACTTATAAACAAAGCCAGACTAGTTGAAAAGTTATCTTTCTAGTTAAAAACAAGAAAATCATGCTTTTAGCATGTTTTAACTATTGTACGCATCAAACCTTCCGACCCTGACCTTTCGACAAGTCGAAAGGTTATACCTTTCGATGAGTTCAAAGTTCAATGCATATGGAATCAAGTTATTTGGTACGTAGTGAGTTAAATAAGGTTGAAGGGTACTTAGTCGAAAGGTTGGTTGCCAAAGAGGTTGGGATATGTTTGTTTTATAAATCAAAAGCTTACACCTGCTTGCTTTTGAAAAAGAGTTTTGGACTTAGTTGCTTTTGACTAGGTCAATTATCTAAAATAAAGGTTTTAAACCTATCGACACAGTCGAAAGGTTACTGCCACTTTATCATTGTTTTATTTTGAACCTTTTGACACAGTCGAAAGGTTATTGCCTCATTTTTCAATTTCAAAATCGTTGCTTTCAACAAATTTGAAAGGTTTACTTGTTTAAAACCAGCCACTTCTCCAATGCTTTCAAAAGGTATCAAAGCTTTTGACTTAGATGCTTTACCCTTGTTTTCATAATTGAAATATAACTCAAAGCTTTCGAAGGAGTCGTTTTAAAAGGCAGAGGCCTATTATTTTAAATGATATGTTTTAAAGCTTTTGAAGCAGAGCTTTCAACAAATTCTAAAGGTTGCTTCCAATGAAGTAGAAAGGTTTCAAAGAATGTTCTCTACATACTTTAAATTGAACCCAGCGAGTTTTTGAAAGGTTTATTTTCCATTTCTTTCGAAAGGTTTGCGTTTGAATTGTTTCAAATGGTTTTCCAATACTTGCAAAAGGTTTGAGATTCAATGGGTCCTAAGGGTTTGGGGAGAAGTGTTTTGTAGTATAAAGAGTGCTGGAGCCTATTATTTCAAAAAGATATGATTGAAATCCATCAAAGGGGTTGAAAATAGTAGTTTTCGACATTTTTGAAAGGTTTTAAGACCCATACTCTAAATTTTCAAGAAAACCCATGGTTTATATAAAGGAAATTTGTAATGACTTTAAATATGTGATTTTGATGAGGTATTGCCTTGATAAAGACATAAGTTAAAGGTGTTAACTACGTTTTACGAAATATATTTCAACGACTTTATATCCACAGGAGTGGTATTGGAAAATTATTGTTTTGCTTCTTCATATATAAATATATTCACATGATAACCCAAAATAGAATTTTGGGAAAGATGGGTTAGAAGAACCAACTAGGTTAACTCAATAGTGAAGGTAAATTATTTGAACTCTTGAATGAGTAGAATTGCATCCAAGGAGTTAGGGTGACCAAAAATATTGAATGCCTAAACTTTATAATTATTGTGTAAGCCAAAAGGTTCATAGTTAACCCATGGAAACTATAACTAAATAGTTATTTGAGTAAACCAAAAGGTTCATAGTTAACCCATGAAAACCGTGATTAAGTAGTTATTGGAAGTAACCAAAAAGTTCATAGTTAACCCATGAAAACTGTGAATTAAGGATAGATAGTAGGGCAACATGGCTTATAGTGAACACATGAAAACTATATCCAGATTAAGAATTGACATCACTTAATAGGTTCCTAGTAAACCCATGAAAACAAAGATAAGAAAGTGGCTAATGGAAGTATCAGGAGGTCCCTAGTCAACCCATGAAAACTAGGATGTGAAGTGAGTTACAGGATAAGTCCATAGGTTCCTAGTCAACCCATGAAAACTAGTATAAGATGATCAGTGATAGATATGACTAATAGGTTCAGGGGAACCCATGAATTAATTAAGTTAACTAGTAGGAGCATATAGTTTCTTAGTAATCCCATGAAAACTATGGATAGGATTGGGTGTCATATTATACGGAGGTTTGGAAATCCTAATTGTTTTCAAGTATGCATATCATCATAATATTTTGAAAATGTATGTTTTAACCATAGTGGATGCAGCAACACTGTATAATGTTTTTAAAAAGTTTTAGGATGCTAGTGAGCCAAAATCCATATCGCTAAGCGGCGTGGTCTCACTAGATATCTAAAAAAGATTGAGATGTTAGATCATTATTCATACTAGGCTTTATGTCTGACTCGAAGCTTTGTTTTCCCCTTAAGCTCTCGGGTACTCAGTTGATTTTGAGTAGATTGACAATTAAGGTTTACAGGTTTTCTTCTTAGAAAATAAAGCTTCCAGAGGCATGTAGGAGGCAGATAGTTATTTAGAGTTTTCTTTTTCCGTTATGTGCTTGTTTGTAAAGGCAGATTTATTTGCTTTACTATATACTCTGACCAACCAAGGGGGCATCTTCATATGTCACACTTGGCACAATTGTAATAATTATATTTTGCTGAATGTGGTTAATGTATTTTTGGATTATCTAATGAACATGAATTTTTTTAATTTGAATATTGAAATATATGTTTTTGAGTTGTTAAATTTTTTCCATATTCCTATGATCTGTGTATTAATGTTTCTAGCAACGTCGTATTTAGTCACCGAAGATTAATAACTATGGATGACTGCAACATTCATAGCCATTAGTTTTAGGCCACCAAGCAGGGGTGTCGCGTTCCAAATTTCAGCGTTCGAAAATCGACACCCGTACTTCACTTGTACTGGAATGCCGCAGATTCAGCCGTTGAAATCTGACTCACGTCGGAGCTAATAACACATCAAGTACAACACAGCAGAAGAAAATGAATAATACATTTGATATACAATATTTGATTCAATATTCATTTACAATGATGATACAATAAAATGATACAACTGAATATCAACATACATCAGAGGTACAAGAAATAGCAGCGGAAAAGAATATCTTCAATGGAATAAGTCTCCAAAATGCGACTGCAACACCATCTCCAAACTAAAGATAGCTCGAACAACCATCAAGTTGCACCAAGCTAAACAATTTCAGCTATGAAAGCTGAAGTGCAAAAAATGCGATCCACAAATCCAAAAGGCTTCGAAGGTTATCGAATCAATTCCTACTATTCGATTATCTGAAAAACCCAACTCTAGACTGTCCGTGCGGAAAATTGTGGACACCCAGAGTTTAGGAAAGGAACAATAAATTCCAGGTCAGTCGTGGGAAAGGTATGAGTAAACAAAAACAGTTTTTATCTTTAAACAAACAACAAAAGCTTCTAAAACATTGAAAACCGCAATGCGTTTTGGAAAGTGAAACTACCATAACGCCTCCCGCCACACACACAATGCAAGCGCAAACTTGGAGGAGATTTCTCCTTATGACAGTAAAAAATGCTTGATACGCGAAAACCATTTGATATTATTATTAGTGCTAGTCCGGAAAACCTTTAAAAAATATATTATTAATATTAGCCAGCATAGGTACCATTATACTATGCCTACTATAGCTACCATTTTAAATGGCAAGTTCTACAACTAAAACCGTACTGGGTTCGTATTGTTTTGTTTGGATTTCCAAAAAATGGTTAGGCAAAGGAACTTTCCACATAAAATGGAACGCCTCTGGAGGGACGTCCCCGAGAACCTAACCGGATCTCTGCTACACAAGGCCGGGTTACCTCTGTGACTAGGTTACAACTGACACAAGTATGCCACCTCCCGCTTGTTACCAACCTTTATCCGAAGCGCTTCTCAACCGACAACCACAAAGCAATAAGTTTTGCAGCAACCACAAAGTAAGTATATGGGCTCGATACCATGACATCACTTATAATCCAGAAGGAAATGGACATACCCTCAGGGGGAGCTACCCCAAATAACCTTGCTGCCACGATTCCTGTTTCGACAATTACCGGGTTGTGAGGCCCGACGAAGTCACGTCCACAAAGCTACGCATTTTCACAAAGCCATGCTTCGATCACAAATGATCAACAAATGATCATCAACACACAGCAGCACTTAGCATGCCACATCACCAAATTGGGAATGTATCACTAGTAACCATTAACTACATAACCTCTGAGATCGTACGTCTCAGAGAAGGGTGTTAAGCTAAGAGAATAAATCTCCGCCACCAACAGAAATGTATTTGATAGAAACCAGCTTTACATCTTAAAGTGTAAAGTCAGACACACATCCATACAAGTCTGTTCCGGGTTCGAACAGAACCGAAGGCACTTCCAAAGAAGCCCTTGCAATCCGGGTATTCACAATCCCGATCGGACTTCCCTTCACTTAGGAAATCTCTATACCGGCGTGACTCAGTGTAGAGACAATCGACGGGTTATCCTTTCGTTCTCGAAAATACCCGGTCTTCACCACCGGTCTTCAAATGCTATCCATATCGACGTATCATTATTCGGAATGGGTTTTATGACACAAAGGTCCTCTCCCGGCTAAACCGAATAATAAGCGTAATATTTAAAACATATGGATAGTGGGATTTCCGTTAAGTCACGACTTTTTATCCGAACTTTTCTTTCAAATGGCTTAAATAAATTACCATTTTAAATCTTTTAAATAAAAGATTCATTTCACAAAGTTCACCCAGTTTCACAAAGATCCATTCACAGATTTCAAAACAATTTCCATTTCAAATTGGATTAACTCATCCAATCTTTCAGTTTAAGATTTAATTCATAACTCTCAAACCCTTTTCAATTCAAATCTTTTATATAAAAGATACACCATTTAAAATTCTCTACGGTTTCAAAACAAGATTTAATCATCTTCACAAAGGTTAATTCATAGTTTTTCCAAACTATTTACAGTTTCATTTCAAACTTGAAATCTTTCGATACAAATTGATAATCCTTTCTTTTTATGAAAGCTATTATTATTTGAAACAAATAGTTCTCATTTTGGGAAAAATTGATTACAATTTACATAAGTTAAAACTATTCAAGTATAAAACTTGGGTTTAAATTTAAATTTCCAAAACCATACTTTTTAAATGGTTAAAACCCATATAAACACCATTATAACTTGTATAATCTTTTTAGACCATAATTTCCAAATCATTGAATTCAATTTCAAATGTTGAATTCAAATTTAAATCAAATTATTTAAATTTGAAGTTTTATTAAGTTATATAAAATAATTTTTATTTTTGAAAAATCATTTTCAAAAGCTTTCAATTCCAATTCCAAAACTGTTTTGGATTCAAGAATTCATTTTTTTAAAATTGCTAAAAATCTATGACTTAGCCGAAATCCTCGTGCAATCCATATTTGTGCATGTATGGTGTAGTCCAGGGATTTTACACAATGGTGCAACATCATCAATCATCACAGATTTAATCATATCAATCTCGATAAGTGGTATAATCCATAACGCTTAACTTCATTCACAGATAAAGTAAATTCATCAATCACAAAGATTTACCATTACGATTCGATGTGGGTTTCGGATAACCAACTGGAATCCGACTCCCTGTCGCATCGAAATTTAAATGCCGTTTTACAGGCAAAAATAGTTTTCGCATACACATAGAAACAAATCACAAATCACAGTTCAGCCAAAGCAATTCAGATTACATAGCGTCACAATCACATATCAGAAATATCAATCCAGTACACAATATTTGACAATTAACTTAAATTAATCAAATTAAACTCAATTAATTACAATAAGCAATTAATTTCTTAATTACTATCATAAAGTAATTACACTTACGCAATTTCATAAATGATTTCATTAATTAATTAATCTAATTAATTATTAAAATTAATCACATTAATTAATCATTTAAATAATCTTAGTTAATGACCTTCATTACCTAATAACAATGCTTTAATTACTTTGCTAAAGAAATTACTTACATTAATCATCATTAATTAAAATTGATTAACCGTTAATAACTCATTAATTAATCCTAGTTATTTAATTAATTAAGTGTTAATTTTAACTTAATTAGTTCTTAATTGCAAATTAATTAATTCCTAATCATTAATTAACTTAAACCTAAATCAATGAATTTAAACCATATATTTACTAATTAAATTGATACAAAACATTAATAATCCATTCTAATTAACTTAATAATTTATGAATTACAAATCAATAAGTTTCATCAACTTTAAAGAAAGCTTATTCTTATTAATGATTTTCTATATCACTCACAAATATGTTTGAAAACATTTATTTCAAATTTACTGCTTAAATTTCATTTTAATTTCAAGTTTTAAAATGAATACCAATTTAGCTTATATAAAGTTAAAAACTAATTTAAAAACCCTTAAATTTCCATGTTTAAGTAATAATTTCATTATAAAAGAAATTTAAAGAGTTTAATCAAAATCCTTTTTAAATTCACATATTAAAAGAATACTTTTACATTTAAATTTATTTAAACATTTAAAGTTGTATAAATTTATTTAATTTCAAAATCTAGAATTCAAATTTAGATTTAAGATCCAGATTTCAAATCCAATTTGACTTTGTTTAAGTTCTTTCTTTACAATTCAAAATACATTTTAAATTCAAGTTCTTTTAATCATTTCAACATTTTAAAGTTATTAAACAAGTTTGAATTTTAAAAACTTTATTTATTCCTAGACTAAGTTTTCCAAAATAAACTGGAGTTTATAATTAATCTTTGATTTATAAACTCAGTTTAAAACTTGAATTTAATCAAAACATTTCAAAACAGAACAGGATTTGTTTTAAAACCTGGACAAACATTCGACCCGAACTATGACCACTCCTTGCTTCGAGTCCAGCACCCAAAAACTTCGAGTGAATCACTCGAGTTACTTGGGAAAAATCTCGAGTACAAACCTGATACACCCAAAACTACACAACATCAGATCACCAGACTCCAATGCTCCATGCACGTGTACGGCGCCGCCGAGCATCTCCGGTCGTCATCACAGCATCAAGCAAGTCGACGACCACCCACAAACCATTTCCCGATCGCCAGAATGTCGCCATCCACTCGAAATCGAATCGAGCACAAAAATGAAACCTGGAAACAAAAGCAGCTAAAACTCCCCCAAACCTGGAACGCCGCCATCCTCGCAATCCCGACCACCAGAAAGCCTCAAACTCCGGCCATCTATTTGTCATCGCTTCCTCTACCATCACCCCAAACCCCATCGCACTCGATCAACTGTCGATGTCGAATGAAACAAAACATCAACCCACGACAAAAACTAGGTTATCAGACTTCAAACTACAATCCCCGCCTCCACACTGAAATACACGAACATCTGGTAATTTTCCCATCAACACTAGTCGCTCCTCCACCTCCAGGAGGAAGCTCGACCTCTCTGATCAACGAGATCAACCGTGACGACCAAAAATACATGATTCAAACAAACCCAAACTGCTCTTCATTCCGTAATCTAAAAATTATGATTTTAACTTTGAAAATCATGTTTGAGTAAAAGAATTCAGTTGACACACCTAAATTCGTAAATTAAAATGTTAGTATTTTGATTAATTTAAGGTGTTACTCGGATGTCTTGATTTCTAGAGGTATTTACAAGTTGTTTTAACTCTAATAAATTTTCAAAACTTAGCTTATAATCAAACAAACAACCTTTGTTTATATTTTTAGTTCTATCAATTATTAAATCAAAGGATGAGAATTTATTTGCAAATCTGGTCTGGAACAAACAAAAACATAGGTAATTCAATTTTACAGCCAGGCATATATTTAAACATCAACATACACACACAGGAAACCACGATATACACATTTTTCCAGATATATGCTTGCAACTAATCCAGTTCTTAAAATAAAAAAGAAAGAATGTTACTCACTTTGATCAAGAAATGAAGAGAGCTTCTTCCTCTTTGACACAGACTCGAATTTTCAAGCTGAGAACCTTACTCTTGATCTATGGTTTTAATGAAGTTGTATTGTTTAGGTTGAATCTTTGTTTAAGTTTGAAATAGTATTTACTTTAGATTTTCTCAGCTTTAAATGAACGAAAATGAGATGAAGTTGATATATGTAAAATGAGTTACAGGATGATCTTATCTTGTATAATCAGGCGTGATTATATTTTTGTACAATGGTCAGAGATATATTCTTTTGTTCATTTGACTATGCAGATTTTCTACTTGCTTTGGTGGCTAATATGATATACATTGTGTGCTAAAGATACCATGCATTAATTGTTGTTTTTTTCATTTTCATGAGTACATACTTGGATATATATCTTCTTTTGCAAGCTAATCCATATATATATATTTCCCCTCAAGTCTTATTGCTTTATATTTATTCATTATATTTACACAACTTTTAAAATCCATTTCATAAGATTAAATTCAAATATCTTTACATTATTTATAAATCCCAATTCAAATTCAATTCAAATACATTTCTCAATTAATTTCTCAATTATAATTCATTTGTATAACTAAATGAACATATATCTTGTTTAAATTTCGGGTATTCAGATATACCTAAAATTCTATCCTCAATCAACTTATAAAACACATATTTTTATTCGAATTTGGAGAAACTCAAATCAATGTACCAATTAATTTCATAATTTTTTTATTTAAAAATTAATTTTATTGTCAATTTAAACTTAGTAAAAACCCGGGATCGTTACAGATTCCCCCTTAAGAAATTTCGTCCTCGAAATTTGAAAGTAGGGAGACAACAAAAGAATAGATGAAGAATGTTTCATCAAATCAAACTGAATATCTATTCTGCATTTGACTTACCAAATCAGAATATCAATAATAGATACAAGAACGAATCTATTTAACACTTCACAAGATACTCGGTTTATCCGGATCTACGAATATGCAGGGGCATTGGTTAGTTCGAAGGATAACTTACCACTCGTAGAATATATCGAGATCCAAACAATAGATAAATGGATTTAATTTTCCATAACTCTCAAACACTAGATATGGATTCCAAACTCAAGTCGGAATACCCTAAAGTATATATATAACTTGTCCCTCTTTGGACTTTGATATTCATACGAAATTACAATATAATTTCGAATTTAGTTTTAATCGAAATCGTTTTATCGATACAAATCTTCATATTCACTTTATATTTAATTTACCAATTTATTTCAAATAAATTTTCAAATTCATTGAAATTAAAAACGAAAAGCTGATAGAAATTTAACGAAGAGAATATGAAATAGAAACTTATCTACACGATTCGTAAGAGCCACCTTCATACCGAAGCTTCTCCCTCGAGTTGCCATAAAGCCAATAAAAGAATTGAAATCGAATTAAAGGAGATTGATAGAGAAAGTTGTTTCCACTGTCGCAGGATATTGACCATTTGTAGTGGTACTCCCCTGTCCCCTATCTCGTCCTCTACTTGCACTCATACTTACTATCAGTGGATAATAAGAGAATTTACTAAGGCATTCGAACCGATATCTTAGGGATTACTCATTCTAGGGTATACTTCACCCTTTCTCTAATAAGCTACTTAATGTGTTATACTCCTGAGCTAAAGTCTCAACCTTCAACTCTGATACCAAAATGTCACGTTTGAAATTTCAGCGTTCGAAAATCGACACCCGTACTTCATTTGTACTCGAATGCCGTAGATTCAACCGTTGAAATCTGACTCGCGCCAGAGCTGATAACACATCAAATATAATATAGCGGAAGAAAATGAATAATACATTTGATATACAATATTTGATACAATATTCATTTACAATGATGATACAATAAAATGATACAACTGAATATCAACATACAACAGAGGTACAAGAAATAGCAGCGAAAAAGAAAATCTTCAGTGGAATACATCTCCAAAATGCGACTGCAACACCATCTCCAAACTAAAGATAGCTCGAACAACCATCAAGTTGCACCGAGCTAAACAAGGTCAGCTATGAAAGATGAAGTGTAGAAAATGCGATCCACAAATTCAAAAGGCTTCGAATGTTATCGAATCAATTCCTACTATTCGACAATCTGAAAACCCCAACTCTAGACTGCCCTTGTGGAAAATTATAGGCAGCTAGAGTTTAGGAAAGGAACAATAAACTCCACGTCAGTGATGGGACTGGTATGAGTAAACAAAAACAGTTTTTATCTTTAAACAAACAACAAAAGCTTCTAAAACATTGAAAACCGCAATGCTTTTTGGAAAATGAAACTACCATAAGGTCTCCCGCCACACACACAATGCAAGCGCAAACTTGGAGGAGATTTCTCCTTATGACAGTCAAAAATGCTTGATACGCAAAAACCATTTGATATTATTATTAGTGCATAGTGCAGAAAACCTTTCGAAAATATAATATTAATCTTAGCCAGCATATGTACCATTATACTATGCCTACTATAGCTACCATTTTAAATGGCAGGTTCTACAACTAAAACTGTACTGGGTTCGTATTGTTTTGTTTGGATTTACAACAAATGGTCAGGCAAAGGAACTTCCCACATAAAATGGAACGCCTCTGGAGGGATGTCCTAGAGAACCTAACCGGATCTCTGCTACACAAGGTCGGGTTACCTCTGTGACTAGGTTACAACTGACACCAGTATGCCACCTCCCGCTTGTTACCAACCTTTATCTGAAGCGCTTCTCAACCGACAACCACAAAGCAATAAGTTTTGCAGCAACCACAAAGTAAGTATCTAGGCTCCATACCATGGTACCACTTATAATCCAGAAGGAAATGGACATACCCTCAGGGGAGCTACCCCCAAATAACCTTGCTGCCACGATTCCGGTTTCGACCATTACTGGGTTGTGAGGCCCGACGAAGTCACGTCCACAAAGCCAAGCTTCGATCACAAATGATCATCAACACATAGCAGCACTTAGCATGCCACATCACCAAATTGGGAATGTATCACTAGTAACCATCAACTACGTAACCTCTGAGCTCGTGCGTCTCAGAGAAGGGTGTTAAGCTAAGAGAATAAATCTCCGCCACCAACAGAAATGTATTTGATAGAAATCAGTTTTACATCTCAAAGTGTAATGTCAGAGACACATCCATACAAGTCTGCTCCGGGTTCGAACAGAACCGAAGGCACTTCCAAAGAAGCCCTTGCAATCCAGGTATTCACAATCCCAATCGGATTTCCCATCACTTAGGAAATCTCTATACCAGCGCGACTCAGTGAAGAGACAATCGACAGGTTATCCTTTCGTTCTCTAAAATACCCGGTCTTCACCACCAGTCTTCAAATGCTATCTATATCGACGTATCATCATTCGGAATGAGTTATATGACATAAAGGTCCTCTCCCGGCTAAACCGAATGATGAGCGTAATATTTAAAACATATGGATAATGGGATTTCCGTTAAGTCACAACTTGTTATCCAAACTTTTCTTTCAAATGGTTTAAACAAATTACCATTTTAAATATTTTAAAATAAAAGATTCATTTCACAAAGTTCACCTAGTTTCACAAAGATCCATTCACGGATTTCAAAATAATTTCCAATTCAAATTGGATTAACTCATCCAATCTTTCAGTTTAAGATTTAATTCATAACTCTCAAACCCTTTTCAAATCAAATCTTTTATATAAAAGTTACACCATTTAAAATTCTCTTCGGTTTCAAAACAAGATTTAATCATCTTCACAAAGGTTAATTCATAGTTTTTCCAAACTATTTACAATTTCATTTCAAACTTGAAATCTTTCGATACAAATTGGAAATCCTTTCTTTTTATGAAAGCTATTATTATTTGGAACAAATAGTTCTCATTTTGGGAAAAATTAATTACAATTTACGTAAGTTAAAGCCACTCAAGTATAAAACTTGGGTTTAAATTTAAATTTCCAAAACCATACTTTTTAAATGGTTAAAACCCATATAAACACCTTTATAACTTGTATAATCTTTTTAGATCATTATTTCCAAATCATTGAATTCAATTTCAAACATTGAATTCAAATTAAATCAAATTATTTAAATTTGAAGTTTTATTAAGTTATATAAAATAACTTCTATTTTGAAAACTCATTTTCAAAAGCTTTCAATTCCAATTCCAATTCCAAAACTATTTTGGATTCAAGAATTCATTTTTTTTAATTTGTTAAAAATCTATGACTTAGCTGATTTCCTCGTGCAATTCATATTTGT
Source organism: Allium cepa (assembly GCA_030765085.1). Classification (NCBI taxonomy): domain Eukaryota; kingdom Viridiplantae; phylum Streptophyta; class Magnoliopsida; order Asparagales; family Amaryllidaceae; genus Allium; species Allium cepa. The sequence continues at coordinate 566,261,555 of CM060928.1, read as the reverse complement.
GTGTGTATGGTGTAACATCATCAATCATCACAGATTTAATCATATCAATCTCGATAAGTGGTATAATCCATAACGCTTATCTTCATTCACAGATAAAGTAAATTCATCAATCACAAAGATTTACCATTACGATTCGACGTGGGTTTCGGATAACCAACTGTAATTCGACTCCCTGTCGCATCGAAATTTAAATGCCGTTTTACGGGCAAAAAGGGTTTTCTCATACACATAGAAACAAATCACAAATCACATTTCAGCACAAAGCAATTCACGTTACATAGCATCACAATCATATATCAGAAATATCAATCCAGTACACAATATTTGACAATTAACTTAAATTAATCAAATTAAGCTCAATTAATTACAATGAGCAACTAATTTCTTAGTTACTTTCATAAAGTAATTACACTTACAAAATTTCATAATTGATTATCACTAATTAATTAATCTAATTAATTATTAAAATTAATCACATTAATTATTCATTTAAATAATCTTAGTTAATGACCTTCGTTAACTAATAACAATTCTTTAATTACTATGCTAAAGAAATTACTTACATTAATCATCATTAATTAAAATTGATTGACAATTAATAACTCATTCATTAATCCTAATTATTTAACTAATTAAGTGTTAATTTTAACTTAATTAGTTCTTAATTACAAATTAATTAATTCCTAATCATTAATTAACTTAGACCTAAATCAATAAATTTAAACCTTATATTTACCAATTAAATTGATACAAAACATTAATTATCCATTCTAATTAACTTAATAATTTACGAATTACAAATCAATAAGTTTCATTAACTTTAAAGAAAGCTTATTCTTATTAATGATTTCCTTTATCACTCACAAATATGTTTGAAAACATTTATTTCAAATTACTACTTAAATTTCATTTTAATTTCAAGTTTTAAAATGAATACCAATTTATCATATATAAAGTTAAAAACTAATTTTATAAACCCTTAAATTTTTATGTTTAATTAATAATTTCATTATAAAAGAAATTTAAAGAGTTTAAATCAAAATTACATATTAAAAGAATACTTTTACATTTAAACTTATTTAAACATTTAAAGTTATATAACTTTATTTAATTTCAAAATCTAGAATTCAAATTTAGATTTAAGATCCAGATTTCAAATTCAATTTGACTTTGTTTAAATTCTATCTTTACAATTCAAAATACATTTTAAATTCAAGTTCTTTTAATCATTTCAACACTTTAAAGTTATTAAACAAGTTTGAATTTTAAAAACTTTATTTATTCCTAAACTAAGTTTTCCAAACTAAATTGGAGTTTATAATTAATCTTTGATTTACAAACTCAGTTTAAAACTTGAATTTAATTAAAACTATTCAAAACAGAACAGCCTTTGTTTTAAAACCTGGACAAACACTCGACCAGAGCTATGACCACTCCCTGCTTCAAGTCCAGCAATCAAAAACTTCGAGTGAATCACTCGAGTTACTCCGGCAAAATCTCGAGTACAATCCCGATACACCCGAAACTACACAACATCAGATCATCAGACGCCAATGCTCCATGCACGTGTACGGCGCCATCGAGCATCTCCGGTCGTCATCACATCGTCGAGAAAGTCGACGACCACCCACGCACCATTTCCCAATCTCCAGAACGTCGCCATCCTCTCAAAATCGAATCGAGCACAAAAACGAAACTTGGAAACAAAAGCATTTGAAACTCCCCCAAACCTGGAATGCTGCCATCCTCGCAATCCCGACCACCAGAATGCCTCAAACTCCGACAATCTACTTGTCGTCGCTTCCTCTACCATCACCCCAAACCCCATCGCACTCGATCAACTGTCGATGTCGAACGAAACAAAACATCAACCCTCGACAAAAACTAGGTTATCAGACTTCAAACTACAATCCCCACCTCCACACTGAAATACACGAACATCTAGTAATTTTCCCACCAAAATTGATCGCTCCCCCACCTCCAGGAGGAAGCTCGACCTCTCCGATCAACGAGATCAACCGTGACGACCAATAATACACAATTCAAACAAACCCAAACTACTCTTCATTCCTTGATCTAAAAATATGATTTTAACTTTAAAATCATGTTTGAGTACAAGAATTCAGTTGACGCACCTGAATTCGTAAATTAAAATGTTTGTATTTTGACTAATTTAAGGTGTTACTCAGATTTCTTGATTTCCAGAGGTATTTACAAGTTGTTTTAACTCTAATAAATTTTCAAAACTTAGCTTATAATCAAAAAAACAACCTTTGTTTATATTTTTAGTTCTATCAGTTATTAAAACAAAGGATGAGAATTTGTTTGCAGATCTGGTCTGGAAGAAACTAGAACAGAGGTAACTCAATTTGTACAGGCAGGCATATATTAAACATCAACATACATACACAGGAAACCAAAACATACACATTTTTCCAGATATATACTTGCAACTAATCCAGTTCTTAAATAAAAAAGAAAGAATGTTACTCACTTTGATTAAGAAATGAACAGAGCTTCTTCCTCTTTGACATAGACTCGAATTTTCTAGCTTAGAACCTTACTCTTGATCTCTGGTTTTAATGAAGTTGTATTGTTTAGGTTGAATCTTTGTTTAAGTTTGAAATAGTATTTACTTCAGATTTGCTCAGCTCTAAATGAATGAAACTGAGATAAAGTTGATATATATAAAATGAGTTAAAGGATGATTTTATCTTGTATAATCAGGTGTGATTATATTTTTGTACAATGGTCAGAGATATTTTCCTTTTTTCATTTGACTATGCAGATTTTCTACTTGCTTTGATGGCTGATATGACATACATTGTGCGCTAAAGATACCTTGCATTAATTGTTGTTGTTTTTATTTTCATGAGTACATACTTGAATATATATCTTCTTTTGCAAGTTAATGCATATATATATATTTCCCTTCAAGTCTTATTGCTTTGTATTTATTCATTATATTTACATAACTTTTAAAATCCATTTCATAAGATTAAATTCAAATATCTTTACATTTCCCAATTCATATTTTATTCAAATACATTTATCAATTAATTTCTCAATTATAATTCATTTTTATAACTAAATGAACATATATCTTATTTAAATTTAAGCTATTCAGATATACCCAAAATTCTACTCTCAATCAACTTATAAAACACATATTTTTATTCGAATTTGGAGAAACTCAAATCAATTTACCAATTAATTTCACAATTTTTTATTTAAAGATTAAATTAATTACCAATTTAAACTTAGTAAAAATCTGGGATCGTTACAAGAGGGATGTTAGAAATTGGTATCAGGGCATAGATTTAAGGAACTTTAAAAGAAAAGTAAAACCTAAAAGCTTTTTCAGACATAATTCAGTAAATTTAAAAATATGATCAGGGTTGGGTTAATGCTATATTAATGTTCTTGTATTTGATATATAGGTATATATCTTAGTATGTATTCCCCTCTCACTGAGATCGTTCTTTTATATCATACTAAGGCTCTAACGCAGGTGTATGAGAAAGAGGATACGGAGATAGGAAATGGAAGAGGAAATCTTGGTGGAGGAAGCACCACTACTAATGGAAATGCTCGAGCTAATACGCAGAGGAGCCAAGGTCGACGGGCTAATGCTAACCAAAATGCTGAGGCCAATATGGGTGTTGGGAATCTGCCAATTGATGTGGGGATAGTGTATTAGTTGTTGGATAATCTTTTGTAAGAAGGTGCTACTGGTAATGTCGAAGGAACTAATCATGTAGTTCCAGTTGGATATAACTATGCTAAGCTGAGTAGAGACTACATCAATCTAGGAGTAAAGCCTTTTCTGGAACGGAAGATGCTATTGAAGTAGAGGATTGGCTGTTGAACTGTAAGACGATCTTTATAGATTTAGGCTTGAATGATGGAGTGAAGAGAAGACTAACCTCTAAACATATGTAGGGGTTATAGCTTCATAGGCGAAATAGTGTAACGGCCTATATGACGGAAGAAGAGTTGACTTGGACTGACTTCAGGGAGAAGGTTTGAGCAGAGGTTCTTGTCTGAGGTTGCGAAGTCGACGTTGATGAGGAAGTTCATGGATCTTGTCCAAGGACAGATGTCTGTGATCGAGTATGCTGCTAAGTTTGATGAACTATCTCGATATGGTTATGCTTTGGCAGACATTAATGTCAGAAGGAATGAGAGATTCATTAGAGGTTTGAAGCTAGAGCTAGGCAAGATGGCTATGACTCATATTAGAGAAACTTATCATGTGATAGTGGAGATGATCGCCCGCCAAGTTAGGGAGAAATCAGTTGAGTCCTAGGCTTCTTAAGGAAGGAAAAGGACTTTCTTTAAGAAAAAAGGAGCCCAGAAAAGGAAGGCCGCTAAGAAGGTGAAGCCTGATTTTGTGTGTTATAAGTGTGATAAGAAGGGTCATTATGCCTACGAGTGAAAAACTGGTAGAGGAAAGAAGCCTACGAAGAAGAAAAATGTGAAATGCTTCAACTATGACCAAGTTGGGCATTATAAGAACCAGTTGCCAGAGCTTGCCCGTGAGGACAGAAGGAAGGTTTTTGCTGTTAGACTACCATCTTCTTCTAGGTCTACTGGATCAGAAAAAGGGGAAACTATGATGGAAGATACACTTTTGATTCAGAGTATACCGGTTATGGTACTTTTCCTCACCAATGCATCACATTCATTTATATCTCAGTATTTAGTTGATAGGATATGCATAGAACCCACATACCTTGCTACTTGCCTAAGGGTTGCGTATCCAATAGGAATGTATGCAGCTCTTGGGATGAGATGTGACTAGTTAGAGCTTGATTTGTTAGGTCATAAGTTTGCATGTAGTTTGTATATTTATGATTTCGTAGATTTTTTTGATCATTTTAGGTATGGATTGGTTGGGTAAGTATGAGGTTAGGATATTTTTCCAAGATTAGGAAATATTTTTAAGGCACCTAGATTGTCATAACCGAATCATCTTCTCAATGGAAAATTCCAATAAGAGTGTTTGTGCTTTGTTAAGTGCCATGGAGGTTAGGGATGAGCTTAGTTGGGTTCGTGTGGCGAGAGAATTTGCAGACGTATTTGAATTGGTCATTGGATTACCCTCAAAATGAGCTATTGAGTTTCAGATAGATCTTATACTAGCAGCTGAACCTATCAGTAGACCACCTAGCGGAATGACATCGATTGAGATGAAGGTATCGAAGGTGCAGCTTGTCGATCTTGAGGGAAGGAATTTTATAAGACCTAGCAGTTCGACTTGGGGAGCAGCTGTAGTGTTTGTGAAGAAACTCAATGGGTCGTTAAGAATGTGCAACGATTATCGTAAACTAAATGGAAGGACGATCAAGAATAGATACCCCCTTCCAAGGATTGATGATATGTTTGATCATATGAGTGGGGACAGTGTATTTTCCCAATTAGATTTGGCAACGTGGTTCAATCAGTTGAGATTGGCAAAGGATAGCTTTCCTTTGACGACATTTAGGACTAGATATGGATGTTATGAGTATGTGCTGATGCCATTTGGATTGGCTAATGCGCATGTTTTCTTTGTTAATTTGATGAACCGGGTTTTCCGAGAGAACATGGATAGGCTCGTATTGCTATTTATAGATGACATTTAGGTGTACTCTAAAGATGAAAGAGAGCATGATATTCCTCATAGAGTGCTGCCAAAGACGTTAAGGCATAATCAGCTGACAGCAAAGTTTTCCAAATGTCACTTTTCGATGAAAGTGGTTAAGTTTCTTTGTCATGTGGTTTCAGAGGAGGGATTGGCAGTCGATCCAGTTAAGACCGAAGCGATCATTTATTGGAAAAGGCCAGAGACGGCAACCGAGATCGGGAGTTATCTTGGACTTGCCGGCTATTACCGAAGAATCATTAAGGATTTCTCACGGGTTGCAGCGCCCATGAATAAGTTAACCAGGAAAGATGTGAAGTTTGTTTGGTCCAACAAATGCGATGAAGCATTTCTAAAGTAAAAGCATTTGTTAACCAATGCAACAGTTTTATTAGTTCCAGATGGTAACCAAGAGATGGTAGTATACACTGATGCATGTGGCACTGGACTGGGAGCAATGCTGATGCAGAAGGGCAAGGGTATTTTTTTTGCATCTAGCTAGCTTAGAATGCATGAAGTTAGATATCCTACTCATGACTTGTAATTAGCTGCGGTGATATTTTCCTTGATGATTTGGAGGAATTATCTTTTAGGAGAGAGAATTGAGTTGTATACCGATCATGAGTCATTAAAGTATTTATTCTCTCAGAAGGAGTTAAATATGAGGCAACAGAGATGGCTGGAGTTTTTGGTTGCTTATGATTTCAATATAGAGTATACTCTTGGAAAGGGAAATAAGGTGGCAGATGCTCTCAATAGAATATGGTAGAATGTGGTGTTTGAGATGTTGGCAGAATGGAAGGGTTTAGAAGCTCTACTAGTTGTGGTGTGCAGTTAAAATCGACTGCTAGTTTTAGTGGAGGTACTGCCATGTTGTTTTGTTTAGTAGTTCAACCAGTGTAGATTGAGAGGATAGCTTCTAAGCAAAAAGAAGATCCAGTTTTAGCTTAAAGAATTAGAAGGTTGAGGAAGGATCAGAGAATGATGACCTAAAGGATTTTAGTCTTGACCAAAGAGCATGGTTGTGAAAGAAAGGATGACTCTGTGTTCCGAATATAGAGAACTTAAGGTGGGAGGTTCTAGAGGAAGGTAATCAATCGAAATTTATGATTCATCCTGGAGAACCAAAAATGTATCAAGATAGGAAGAAGATCTATTATTGGGAAGGCATGAAGAGGGATGTTGGCTTCTGGGTTAGGCAGTGTGTAAACTATCAACAAGTGAAAGCTGAACATCAGAAGCCAAGTGGGTTACATCAGCCTTTATATTTTCCAGTTTGGAAATGGGATTCGATATCTATGGATTTCATAAATGGGTTGCCAAGGTCAAGGAGAGGAAATGAAAGCATATAGGTTATTATGGACAGGCTGACCAAGAGTGCCAATTTCATTTCAGTAAAGTCAAGGAGGACGAAACTTGCTTTGGCTAAGTTGTTTATGAAGAACACAGTTAGACTTCATGGAATTCCCAGTAGCATAGTCAACGACAAAGGTGCATTATTCACTAGCGAATTTTGTAGGAGTCTACAAGAGGTATTAGGCACCAAGCTCAAGATGAGTAGAACATATCACCCACAGACGGATGGACAGGCAGAGAGAGTCAATAAGGTACTCGATATTTAGAGCTTGTGTATTAGACTTTGGTGGATCTTGAGAAGATCACCTACATTTGATTGAGTTTTCCTATAATAATAGTTACTAGAATGGTATATGAATGGCGCCTTTTTGAAGCGATGTATGGAAGGCCATGCAAATTGCCAGCATGTTGGATAAAGATAGGAGACAGATTGGTCTTAGGTCCAGATTTGGTTAGAAAAGTGTCCGAAAAGATTGAGTTCATCCGAGGACGGATGAAGAATGCTCAATCCAGGCAGAAGAGTTACATAGATAAGAGGCATAAAGGCCTAGAGTTCTCAGTATGAGATAAGGTTTTCATTAAATTATCACCGATGAAGGGTGTGGTATGATTTGGAAAATTGGAAGAGTTGGCCCCGAGGTATGTTGGTCCATTTTAGATCATAGAAAGGATTGGAAAGCTAGCATACAGAGTAGAATTGCCGAGCCATTTGATATATATCCATAATGTATTCCATGTGTCTCATCTTCGCATGTATGTCTATGATCTAGAGGCTACTATTCCCTGAACGGGATTGGCGAATTTGATAGTGAAGCCTGATTTGACTTCTGTTAGACATCCAGTTCGGATTGTAGCGATGGATGGGAAGAGATTGATGACCAAGACAGCCAAGTTAGTGAAACTTCAGTAGAGTGACAATGAGAAAGACCATACATAGGAGATAGAAGAAAAGATCCAAGAGGCTTATCCTGATTTGCTTTGATGGTGTGTCTGTACTAGATTTATATAGGTTGTTGGTAGATTGGAAGACCAGTAGGGCTGTTAAGAAATGTTGCAGATGATTGCTATGTTTGCTAGTTAGTCCTTGCTGAATTTCAAGGACGAAATTCTTTAAGGAGGGGAAAGGCTGTAATACACCTAATTTTATTAATATTATTAAGAAGATTTAATTAGAATAAATTAAATAGAATAATGTAGATAAGGAGATTGATATTGATTAATAAATTAGATGGTCGCGCTTATTTGAAATCTAATGAACTTATAATAAATGGTTAAGTAATTGAACACAAGGGCATTAGGGTAAATAGCCACCAATATTTCTCACCCTTATACTATCTCCCTTATTTATACACATTCATTTTTACCAAAAAAAAAATATAACAGTGAGAAGCAAGCAAGGCTGGCCATTAGGAAGAAGAGAAGAGAAAAATTGAAGTAAAAGCTTAGGATCAAGTTAGAAGAAATCAATCTCAATCAAACTTCAATTTCCTTATCTAATATTAGGTGAATAATAATTCTACATCTCTATTATTGTTTTATGATCATATGGTTTTGGATTTGTGTAAATCCGTTTTTATGATATATTGGTTGATGATATGCTTGAATTATGGCGTATATTGACTAAACAAGTTGAATAAAAAGGAGATATACATCGTTTTAGATTAAAACCAAGATGAAATGATTTTTAAATGCCATGGGAAAATTATATGTTGTGGAATACATTATTTTGGAGATGGGTTTCAATTTTTATAATTTTATGAATTTATGTGGATTTTATATTAATTTTCTAGTAAAGAAAATGGCTTATTGGGTTATATATTATTTACTGCTAAAGTAATAATTTTTTGGGTTTGAAATTTTTATATGTTCAATAACATATTAAAATATATTTTTTGGGATTTTTCTTGATTTTTCCTAAGTGATTTGATGAATAGATAAAATTATTTAAGATATGAGACTTAAATGTTTTATATATTTAACTAAGGGGAAAGAGCATCTTATAAAATAAAATTATCGATAAATTTTAAAATTAGTGGCATCACTTTTCTGATAAGCATTTAGTATCCAATGATAAATTGATAAACAAAGGCAATTTGGTCAAAAAGTTATCTTTTTAGTTAAGAAAAAGAAAATCATGCTTTTAGCATGTTTCATCCACTTTAGGCATCAAACTTTCCGACCCACACCATTCGACAAATTCGAAAGGTTATAGCTTTCGACAAGATTAAAATTCAATTCATATGGTATCAAGTTATTTGGTACATAATGAATTGAACAATGTCGAAGAGTACTTAGTCGAAAGGTTGCTTGCCAAAGATGTTGGGGTATGTTTTTTTTGTAAATCAAAAGCTTAGACCTGCCTACTTTCGAAAAGAAGCTTTCGACTTGGTTACTTTCGACTAGGTTAATTATCTAAAATAACGGTTTTAAACCTTTCGACACAGTCGAAAGGTTTTTTCCGCTTTATCATTGTTTTGTTTTGAACCATCCGACACAGTCGAATGGTTATTGTCGCTTTTTTCAACCTTTCGAAGTTGTTTCTTTTGACAAAGTCGAAAGGTTTACTTGTTTTAAAACTAGCTGCTTCTCCAGTTCTTTCGAAAGGTATCAAAGCTTTTAGCATACATGGTTTACCCTTATTTTATAATTGAAGTATAAATCAAAGCTTTCAAAGGGGTTGTTTTAAAAGGCAGAGGCCTATTATTTTATATGATATATTTTAAAGCTTTCGAAGCAGAGCTTTTGACAAAGTTGAAAGGTTTCTGCCAATGAAGTCGAAAGGTTTTCAAAGAAATTTCACAAGTTTTGAACTGAACCCAGTGAGTTTTAGAAAGGTTTATTTTCAATTGCTTTCGAAAGGTTTGCGTTTTAATGATTTCGAATGGTTTTCCAATACTTGAAAAAGGTTTGAGTTTCAATGGGGTCAAAGGGTTTGGAAAGAAGTGTTTTAAAGTATAAAGAGGGATGAGCCTATTCTTTTAAAAATATATGATTGAAGCCCTTCGAAGGGGTTGAAAATAGTAGCTTCTGACATTGTCGAAAGGTTTTATGACCTATTCTCTAAATTTTTAAGGAAAACCCATGGTTTACATAAAGGGGATTTGTAATGACTTTAACTGTGTAATTTTAATGAAGTATTGCCTTAAAGGTGTGAACTATGTTTTATGAAATATATGTCAAGGACTTTATATCCGAAGAAATGGTATTGGAAAATTGTTGTTTTTCTTCTTCATATATGAATATATTCACATGATAACCCATAACCGTATTTTGGGGAAAAAGGGGTAGAAGAACCTACTAGTTTGACTAAATAGTGAATGTAAATTACTTAAACTCCTAAATGAGTAGAATTGCATCCAAGGAGTCAGGATGACCAAAAATATAGGGTATCTAAACTTTATAGTGATTAGTGTAAACCAAAAGGTTCATAGTTAACTCATGAAAACTATGATTAAGTAGTTATTAGAGAAAAACAAAAGGTTCATAGTTAACCCATGAAAACTATGATTAAGTAGTTCTTGGAATAAACCAGAAGGTTCGTAATTAACCCATGAAAACTATGAGTTAAGGATAGTTAGCAGGGCTAAATGGTTAATAGTGGGCCTATGAAAACTATATCCGGATTAAGAATTGACATCACTCAATAGGTTCCTAGTAAACACATGAAAACTAGGATAAGAAAGTGGCTAATGGAAGTATCAGTAGATTCCTAGTCAACCCATGAAAACCAAGATGTGAAGAGAGTTACAGGATAAGTCCATAGCCCCTAGTCAACCTACGAAAACTAGGATTAGATGATTGTGATAGTATGACTAACAGGATCTGGGGAACCCTTGAATTGTTAAGTTAACTGGCAGAAGCCTATAGATTCTTAATTATCCCATGAAAACTATGGATAGGACAAGGTGTCATATTACATGTGGTTTGGGAAATCATAGTTGTTTTCAAGTATGCATATCATCTTAATATTTTGAAAATGTATGTTTAACCATTTTGGATTCAAAAGCACAATATAGGGTTTTTAAAAGGTTTTAGGACACTAGTGAGGGGAAAGCCGGTTCCGCTAAGCGGCATGGTCTTACTAGATATCTAAGAAGGATTGAGATGTTAGATTATTACTCATACCAGGCTTTACGTCTGACTCAAAGTTTTTGTTTACCCCTTAAACTCTCTGGTAGTCAATTGATTTTTAGTAGTTTGAGATTTAAGGTTTATAGGTTTTCTTCTTAGACGAATAAAGCTTCCGGAGGCGTGGTGGAGGCAGATAGTTATTTAGAGTTTTATTCTTCCGTTGTGTGCTTATTTGGAAAGGCAGAATTTATTCGCCTTACTATATACTCTAATCAACCAAGGGGGGCATCTTCATATGTCGCTCTTGGTGTAATTGTAATAATTATATTTTGTTGAACGTGGTTAACGTATTTTGGGATTATGTATTGAACATGAAATGTTTTAATATGAATGTGGAAATATATGATTTGGAATTGTTAAAAAAATTCCACATTTCTATGATCTGTGTATTAAGTATCTAGCACTGTAGTATTTGGTCGCTGAAGATTAATAACTATGGATGACTACAGCATCCACAGCCGTTAATTTTGGGCCTCCAAGTAGAGGGATGTCACAGGAGATTTATCTAGAGAGACTGTCATCGCTAACCATCTTAACTAGCAAGAAAATGAATTGGCAACAAAGACTTTGGGATCGACGGTAGGCACGTCAAATTATGAATTCTATTACTTAATTTGTTAGAAAGTTTATCACTCAGTCCATATTCAAAATCCTTGAAATTTGGTTGATCAGTTTCAGGTTCAACCGTTCAGATAAGCATATTATATTGTTCGTTGTCATCCTATGTTGAATTTTAGCAAGACAAAGTAGTGTTGAGTGTTTGAATGAGTTGATTTGGATTAGTCTATAATGCATATTCCGATCCCTTTACTTCGCTACGATCTTTATCCCAAGACCTTCCTACCGATCCTTCTTCTACACCACCTCATACTGATCCCTTCATTAAAGGCCTCATATCGATCCTTATCTTTTAACACCTCATACCATTCCATCTATCTAGGACCTTCCTTCCGATCCCTATCCTATAACACCACCTCATGCCGACCCCTATGTTCCTACACTAATGAACTCTCCTTCACCAAGATCTTTAACCGAGCCCTTCTCTTTCTTCCTGTTCTTCTCTCTCATGTATCCTAATACTAATCATCAAGCCATCTACCTAAGGACACTCATAAAATGCTCCAGCTTGCCACCACCAGACACTCGCTAATGATTACACACTAATGATTTTATCGTGTAGTTAGAAGGAGAATTGTAAACTTGTACTATATGAAGGCTTGGAGATGCAACTTTAAGTACGAAAAAACGTTTGAGGATCATCAAATCCCAAGCAGAAGAAACGCAAGGTTGTGGGAGAGATCGAGTTGAGGTCGGATTTGAGGTTAAGTGTTTATTTGAAGCCTGGATTTGGAAGGAAAATTTTTGTGCTAAGGAAAATAGGATGAAAAGTGAAAAAGGGAAAGAAGTGTAGCTTGAATTTATATGGATGGAGGAGGACTTAGTAACAAAAATATTAAGCGTGTCAAAGGTGAGGAGGGATCAGCATTGGGACATGCCGATCCCTATTTGCATAGCCTTAACATTGGATCAGCATGTTGAATGCCAGTCTCTACATAAAAAAATGATGGATGAGTGGAAAATGAATGACGATGGTTCTCATGAAGGTTTGACTGAAAACGCGAACGTAAAAAATACTATAAAAATTGGCAACGACCTATGAACGTTCGAACATGTCTGGAATTGACGACAGAAACCGGTGTATGAATATACATGTGAGGTATTCTCAACCTTTTTGAAATCAATATAAATTGAAATCAAACTTGAAACCTTTTATGTTTGAAGCTAGACCAGATAATAAAAAGTTTATCAGTCCTGCATGACTAGATTTGTATATGCTAACGGAATACGACATTGGACTTATATTATTGGAAGTCGACCAAGCATCTGAACGATCAATGGAGAATTCAGTGCCTTGGAAAATGACTCAACAAAGTAATATCAATCAGTCAGGAAGCTAGATGGACTTCTCTCTAGCAATTCAGACTTGTTTCGATTCAAAGCACGTCATGTCACTCACGGGACATACTTTAGGGGGCAAAAGCGTTACCCGGTATCCTGATCCAGATATATTCGACTGATTATGCAAGATATATTCGAATGTTATTGAAAAGGACAAACACGAAGCAACGACTATAGAACTCGAAAGCAGAGCTCCAATGGTTATATGAAGCCTGGATTGAACGAAATTAGTAGATTGACGATGCAGAGTTTTAGAAATATGGGACTTAGATTGGAACTCAAGGGATCATCATAGCTTTATGGAGTAGGAGATCGGTATAGCTTTATGGAGTAGGAGGTATTGGCATACTTTTATGGAGTAGGAGGATTCAGCGTAGCCTTACAGAATATAATGGATCAACATAGCCTAGTGGAATCAGAGGGATTGGCGTAGCTTTATGGAATAAGGCGGATCGACATAGCCTAGTGGAATTAGAGGGATCGACATAGTTTTGTGGAATAAGATGGATTGGGTTGATTTGATAAGCAGATGAATTGCTATAGTACAGAATAGGAATCGGCATACGAAGTATATAGTCGATCATGAGGGGTTGGCATGATCCATTGAGAAGGGATCGGCAGAAATAATCTCTAAGTAGGTGTGAACCAGCAAAAGCACGAGTTCCACTTGTCAAATCAACATGATATTTGAAGAACCAACATTTTTCACATGAAGAAGCCACCATAGGGATCGCTGCCTAAGAATCGACCAATGAAGGGATCGGTACCGATCCATCTTCACTAGAATTTGGCTTGGTGACCCTTATGGTGGACCTATATGGATAAAATGGTCCTATAACCGAAGCTTAGAGGGATTCATGGTCATCTTCGCCTATAAATACTGGACTACAAGGTTATTCTGAGGATCCTTACGCTATTGGTTGCATTGTTCTTTATTGTACTCATGTTTTTTCCATTCGTCTTGTCGTTTGCTGTTGTAATCAAATTAAGAGTGAATCAGTAAAGATAATCTTCAAAGTGGGCGTAGGAGTACGACGCCGAACCACTATAAATCATTGTGTTCTTGATTATAGCTTTGATTTACTTGTTAGTTTACTCTATTCCTCTGTTTTAATTTTATTTTTTTCATTTACTTCTCTACACAAATCTATTTTTAGGTGCTTGTGATCACTTTATTTGTAAATAATACACATAGTCGATTTTTTTGAAACATTAAATTGATACTTTGGAATGTTTAAGATATTTGCAAAGAGAATACAAATTTTCAAAAATCTAAACAAAAAGATATGTTGTGACCTTAGTGTAGTGTTTGGAAATGATTTATTTAAAGCATTCAACAATTAAATGGCATCTCTGTCTCCAACCATACATCTGTCTCAACATCCTCCAACTGCCCGCACTGTTCAACCTCAATCATCCTTCTCTTCAGTTGCCAACTGTGTCCTACCAGCTCAGTCTATTGCTTCGGATTTTAGCCTACCCTCGTTTTTGATTCAAAATAGCTTCCAGCGCCTCCTTAGGAGAAGATCGGTTTGACTTAATGGGTTTGGAAGCATGTTTGCAACCCTCTTTGTAAAAGGTGCCTCTTCTCCAGTGCGTCGCAACTACGTCAATGCAGTTTGCTCTCCCTTAGTTACGTTCAACTTGGTCAACTCTAATTTGAGTTCAAAAAGGCGCCAATGGTCAACTTGTTGAACACGAGACATATATTCGATATGGTGTAATCTATTAGGGCTAATAAGAGTTGTTTTCGTTGTGAGCTGTCGAGTCATGTGGCCAAATTTTGCAGAAAAGCTATTTTGTGTTTCAAATGCTACAAATATTGGCACTTTTCCACACATTGCAAATCTGCCACGAATGGGAATTTGGCTGCTCAGAGGGACAACACATGCAAAGTTAGCTCAAGCTCACTTGATATAACTCCTAAAGTGCTTTGTCCCTACAAATCTGATTTTCATTTGGCCTATCGTCCGATAACCTTTCCTTCATCCACTCTTGAAAATTGAAGAGCCAACCCATAGAATTTTTTCGAATCCCAAAAATGGATGTCAGTAAAAATGACCTTCTAGGCTCGTAAATGAACACTGTCTTCTTTGTCATAAGCGGCTTTTTGTCCATTCGCGATCTTCGTCGTTGTTTCGATTTCCACTTTCATCGACCATACTACAGATCATAACGCTCACCAATAAATCATTTTTTGTGCGCTTCCCTAATAAACACCTCCTAACCATTGTTGTTAGAAAGGATTTTTTCCATAAGGGGAATGGAACTGTGCACCTAAGACAGTGGTCATTCTCGAGGGACAATTATATGGGTGAGTACTTAAACCTTCTTAGGTTGATATTGCAGGCATTCCACCCTTCATGCATTGTGACGTTGAGCTCCGTCAGGACCTTGTGCCTATTGGAGTGTTCATTGCTTTCGATCACTGTAGCTGGGAAATGGTGGACCATGTGTTTTCGTTTGTTAAAATCAGATTAGATAGGAGTGTGTCTATCCCTGAGAATTCATTACAAATGCCTTCGAGCATGACTTCAAGCTATCTTATGATCATAGGGTGTGCAACCACCCTCCCATCTCCCTAAATACATTATTCTTGGTGATGTTGACAACCTACGCTTTTGTTTTGCGAAGCCAGTTTATCTTTTCAGTGATGACGGACTCCAAAATTGGGCAAGGGTTCCTTCGCATCCTTTTAGATTTGCGGATGATATAATGTCGAACAAGCTAGAATCTAGTAGAGGAATGTAAAGATTGCCACAGGTAAGTAGGTCACTGCCATTGATTCCTCGAAGAATGGTGCATTGCTGCCTTCTCAAGACATTCTTAGGACCTCTATTTGGTGGCCACCACTTAACATTGAGACATGGCCCATGTACTCAGGTGATCAAAAAGTTTACGTGGAGCAGGACATGAATCTGGACAAGTACTATAGGGGGAGCACTACTAGGTGCAAAGATAATCATAGAGACCAATATTCAGCTCTCCTACACCCCACGACAAGCATTGCCCATTCAAAACACTCCTTCTATTTTCAAATGTAGCAGTCGCCTTCTTTTAGGAAGTGTGAAGAATCCTATACAAGTTAGTATATTTATTCCAAATATTTTTGATACCATAGATTAGAGTGCCATTATTTCTGCTGCTTCTTATTTTGCATTTTTATTTCTCCCATGCATGTTAATTTTATAAAGAACATGGAAAAGGAGAGAGCATTTAGTTCTTTTTGAAGATTTTAACTTGGAATATTGGAAGCCTATATTGAAGTGATAAATGTGCCTTGACCACGAATTTTTCCAGTTTCATGCTTTTGGATTATTTTGTTCAAGAGTCTAAGATGTATAGCCCTACATCCTTTGAGCTTCGTATAGGAGGTCACGGCTTATCTGGTTGAGCTGTTTTGAATTTGATTGGAACTAGGGTGATTATTAACTTTTTGGGATTAATCTAAATGGACCATGCTATAAGTTGTTAAAATTCTAGTGTCCTACATGTTATTCTTAGGAATATATCCAAGTTTGATATCTACGCTTTCTTTAATACTTACGGTCCTCACAACTCTCAAGAAAGGACTGACCATTGATCTTCTTGTTCGACTTTTTTTCCCACTTTAACAGTCCTTGTACTTGGGGGCGACTATATTGTTACTAGATTCTCTTCTGAGCATAACTCGCACATCTTTTTTCCCACAGAGATGGACAGCTTTAACAATTTCATTGATGATTATAACCTTATGAATTTTCTTATAAACAATCGTGCCTTCACCTGGTCGAATAAATGCTCTTTCTCTTCTCTAACGAAACTAGATAGATTCTTCGTTAATATTGCTTTCGAAACCATGCATCCTCTCCCTTCACAACATGGCCTTTCTTCTCTAACCAATGCACTGTTCTTCTTGAATCCGGTGATGGCGGTCCTCACCGTCCGCCATTCAAATTTGAAAAACATCTTGACCCTTGAGCCTTGGTTTGATGATATGGTTAAGATGTAAGGAAATTTGATCGTTTTGTAAGGAAATTTATGTGGTACATTAATGGACCGTTTCCTTCCTCGTTATGTGGTACATTAATGGACCGTTTCTTTTCTCAAACGTTTCCTTCCTCATTATGTGGTCAATAGAATCTAAAAGGTTTTTCTATTGATATGCAAAATAAATAAAACGGTTATAATCTAGAGCGTTAATTTCTCTTATCTTGATCTTGATGGACGATCAAGATTAAGTCTATAAATCTAGAAATTTGGTCCTCTCTCTACCTATAAATATTAACCTTTTCCCATCACAAAGTATATACAGAAAACACATAAAGAAACATATAGGAAAAGAGAGAGAAACCATTTTCTTTCTCAATTGAAACAGCATTCGACAACATCCATTGTTGATTCGTATACAATATGTCTGGAGGTATGTCTTATTAATTCTTTACATATGTGATAATCATGTAATTCTAGATCTTAGGGTTTATGTTATTCGCAAGATATAGATTACATGTGGTATCGGAGCAAGGTTTTAAAATTCATGATTATCCATCAATATATAAAACGAAACTACCATAGATCTTTGATATGATGTTTGTAATTTTACTATGATAATGATAATGATTATTAATGTTAAAATGATTCAAGTTTAATATTCGTATTATTTAAGTTGCTACAGTAATCATGATTATCAATATTGTTCTGTTTATTGTATTCTTAAATCTGGATCTGGAAAGTTTATATTTCCGCAAAAGTTGATTTTTTTCCACTTTAATATTTGACCTACTGTATAATATGGAACAACTTATTGTATGCGAATACTTTTCAGAAAGTACACATATTGAAAACAATTGTTTTCTAGTTTGACATTAAATTCATGACCTGGAACTTGCAAGATAATTGTCTATATATGATTTGCAAAATAATTATTTATATGTTAAATTCATGTATGGAATTTACTTGGAGTTACTAGACATTAATTATCCTTGCTGTGGATTACTTGAAAGAATGACAAATGTTTATGCAAAAAAAAAAAACCATTAATGTTTATCTCTTGTTTTATTTTACGCTTCCGTGCTTAAATTCCTTGTTTCCTCTGGTCTGTTGCATGCAGTCCCGTCCACAGGCGGCTGCTGCTTGCACAATAACGCATGAAACATTAATGTTTATCATTCTTTCAATAGCATGGTTCTACTGCCTACCCACAGGAGGCGCTAAACCTAACCTCTTATTATGACATGTGTTTTATTCTAATAAAGAAGCCTACATTTCTTTTATACCTGCAGTTGCAATGCCCTCAAACCTTAATTCGTACGCTATGTTTATCATCAAACTCAATAGAACCAGCTACTCAGAATGGAAAGAGCAAGTTGAGTTTTCTTTAGGCGTACTTGAACTGGACATGGCTCTCCTTAAGGAAAAGCCAGCCCCACTTACTGACACAAGTACGCCTAAGGAAAACAAACTCCATAATGATTGGGAACGATCTAATAGGCTCAACATGATGTTTATGCGAATAGTGATTGATACCAACATCAAAACCTCCCTACCCCAAACTGAAAGCGCAAAAGAAAATAAAAGAAAGTCATCCAATAATGATTCTTACTTCTTGTGGCATAAAAAACTGGGTCATATATCCAGTGAAAGAATCAAAAGGTTAGTGAAAGATGGTGTCCTACCGGATCTAGATTTCGCTAACATTACAGCATGTGTTGATTGTATTAAAGGAAAAACAACAAAAAACACAAAGAAAGGAGCCACAAGAAGTACACAACTTCTTGAAATAATACATACAGATATTTGTGGACCTTTTGATGTTCCAACTTTTGGTGGAGAGAAATATTTCATCACTTTTATCGATGATTTTTCACGTTATTTCTTTCTTTATCTGTTGCATGAAAAATCTCAGTCAGTGGACGCTGTACAAGTGTTCATTACTGAAGTCGAAAGGCAATTAGAAAGAAAAGTGAAAATCATTAGGTCAGATAGGGGTGGTGAATTCTATGGAAGGTATGATGAAACGGGACAACATCCTGGATCTTTTGCTAGACTTCTTCAAAAAGTTGGAATTATTGCATAATACACAACGCCTGGATCTCCATGGCAGAATGGTGTAGCTGAAAGGCGAAATCGTACATACATGGAAATGGTTAGATCCATGATGAGTCATGCAAATTTACCTATATCATTATGGATGGATGCATTACGAACAGCTGTCTACATCTTAAATAGAGTTCCAAGTAAGGTCGTTCCAAAGACTCCTTTTGAACTTTGGAAAGGATGGAAACCTAGTTTAAGACATCTCCAAATTTGGGGTTGCCCAGCTGAAGCTAGACTGTACAATCCAAATGAAAAGAAATTGGATTTTAAGACAGTCAGTGGTTACTTTATAGATTACCCAGAAAAATCTAAAGGATATAGATTTTATTGTCCTAACCATAGTACAAGAATTGTTGAAACCGGAAATGCCAAATTCTATGAGAATGGTAAAATCAGTGGGAGTACAAAACAACAAGAAGTGGTCATTAATGAAATAAGGGTACCCATTATCTTACCCTCTATTTCGAAAGATATTGGGAATCATCCCATTGTTGAACATGTTCACAATGAGGAAAACCCAATAAATGATCAACAACTCCATAATGAAATTATCACCAATCATAATGTTGATGAAGTACCACAGGAACTAACATTAAGAAGATCTCAAACACAAAGAAGATCAGCTATTCCTGATGATTACATGCTTTATCTAATAGAATCTGAAGGAACTACGGACCCAATTTCTTATTCACAAGACATTAAGGATGTTAATTCTATTAAATGGATTGATGCCATGAAAGATGAACTGAAATCTATGGATAATAATCAAGTTTGGGAAATCGTTCAATTACCGCGAGGACATAAAGCAGTCGGTTGTAAGTGAGTTTTCAAGACCAAACGTGACTGCAATGGTAAAATTGAACGATATAAAGCTAGACTTGTTTTCAAAGGTTTTAATCAGAAAGAAGGCATTGACTATAATGAAACTTTTGCTCCTATTTCCAGGAAAGATTCTTTTAGAATTATCATGGCATTAGTAGCTCATTATGATCTCGAGTTACATCAAATGGATGTGAAAACAGCCTTTCTAAATGGAGACTTGGAAGAAGAAGTCTACATGCGTCAACCTGAAGGCTTCATAATTGAAGGACAGGAAGACATGGTCTACAAACTTAAGAAATCAATATATGGACTGAAACAAGCTTCTAGACAATGGTATCTAAAATTTCATGAAATCATTACCGCTTTCGATTTCACAGAAAACATAGTTGACCCTTGTATATACTTCAAGTTCAGTGGAAGCAAGTTCATATTTTTGATTCTGTATGTTGATGACATATTATTAGCTAGCAGCGACCTTGGTTTATTACGTGAAACTAAGGATTATCTCTCAACGAACTTTGAAATGAAAGATATGGGTGAGGCATCCTATGTGATAGGAATAGAAATACTCCGTGATAGATCACAAGGAATTCTAGGATTGTCTCAAAAAGCATATATTGACAAAATTCTTGAGAGATTTGGCATGACGAATTGTTCCTCTAATTCTGTCCCACTGCAGAAAGAAGACAAACTTGTTCTTGAGCAGTGCCCAAAGACTCCTATGGAACGAGAAGAAATGACCAAATATCCTTATGCATCTCTTGTAGGGAGTTTGATGTATTCACAGGTCTGTACAAGACCTGATATCAGTCATGCAGTTGGTATGCTGGGTAGATTTCAAAGTAACCCAGGAATCGCTCATTGGAAATCTGCAAAGAAGGTACTAAGATACCTAAAGGGAATAAGGAATTACATGCTCACCTATAGAAAATCAAGTTACCTACATGTAACTGGTTATTCTGATTCAGACCTTGTTGGATGTCCTGGCACTAGGATCTGCACTCTTGGCTATGTGTACCTCTTATGTGGAGGTGCAATATCATGGAGAAGCCAGAAATCTGAGATGCTTTTCGGATCCACCATGATGGCTGAATACGTAGCATGTTATGAGGCTTCAATTCAGGGAACATGGCTGCGTAATTTTGTCTCACAATTTGGCACTTTAAGTTTTATCTCTAAGCCACTAACTGTTTACTGCGACAATGAAGCTGCAACCTTTTTCTCCAAGCATGATAGGATAACCAAAGGTTCCAAACACATGGACCTTAAATACCTACTACTGAAGCAAGATGTTAAACTAAAGAAAATTATTGTTGAATCAATAAGTACAGACTTACAAGTGGCAGACATATTCACGAAAGGACTACCTCCAAAGACCTTTCAGAGACATACTGATAGCATGGGTCTTGCAGATAGTTCCTAATCATCTTCTTATTATGTCATTTATCTTGTACTTATCAAGACATAACAATTATTGAGCTCTTAATAATTTGGACATCTTTTATTTCTGTTTTATAATGTGTACACATTTATATTTAGATAAATGATAACAGAAATAGTCTTTTGCTTCAAGACATTATGTGACCATTAAGTTATGCTCATCTACGGTCTAGCTATGAAAGTTGTCAATGTCATAGTACATGGAAGTAAGCATGTTGCAAAATAACGTGTACACGTCATGACTTCCATTGACCACTAGATTAGCCAAGACACTTATGATAACCGACTAAAGAAAAATTTAGCATATCATGCGCGCCTTATGACCTTAATATGAAAACATTAATAGATTTTACTATTGACCAAGTGGGAGACTGTAAGGAAATTTGATCGTTTTGTAAGGAAATTTATGTGGTACATTAATGGACCGTTTCCTTCCTCATTATGTGGTACATTAATGGACCGTTTCTTTTCTCAAACGTTTCCTTCCTCATTATGTGGTCAATAGAATCTAAAAGGTTTTTCCTATTAATATGCAAAATAAATAAAACGGTTATAATCTAGAGCGTTAATTTCTCTTATCTTGATCTTGATGGACAATCAAGATTAAGTCTACAAATCTGGAAATTTGGTCCTCTCTCTACCTATAAATATTAACCTTTGCCCATCACAAAGTATATACAGAAAACACATAAAGAAACATATAGGAAAAGAGAGAGAAACCATTTTCTTTCTCAATTGAAACAGCATTCGACAACATCCATTGCTGATTTGTATACAATATGTCTGGAGGTATGCTTTATTAATTCTTTACATATGTGATAATCGTGTAATTCTAGATCTTAGGGTTTATGTTATTCGCAAGATATAGATTACATAAGAGGCTCTAGTCTTCCTACAGAGTTTCTGGGTCTGTTATCAAGATCCTTATAACTAAATGTCGGCTTCTCTACTAGTTAAAAGGACTTTTGGGGACCCATTGGATCCAAAAAAGAGCTTTTATAAAATCAGATCCTAGACTTTGATATCATAGAGGAATAGTTTCCTCTTTCATCTGTTGAAAAATCTATTCTTGGCAACATTAAGCATGAACTGCTTCGTATCATGAGGCCAGAAAAAGTGGCCTAGAAGCAGTGTTCAAGAGATTAATGGCTCGACTAGGGGGACTTAGACACAGTCAGTTTTCCACAGAATAGCAAATGGCAGGTGTAACTCTAGCAAGATCTGCTACATCCACGTAGGAGAGACCATTCTTTCAAACGAGCATAAGATCCTAGATGTGTTCACCAAATACTTCAAAGACATCCTTGACCACAACTCCCCTACACACAATATCATGGATTGAACATTGTCTTCCCTCCCTCTAACAACATCCAGCTCCAGATTGACCATGACTTTGGGATTGATGAGGTCTGGAAGGCTCTATAAGAAATGGCTGCGGATAATATGCCAGGGCCAGATAGCTTCCCAACCTCCTTCTTTAAGGGCTACTAGGGTTTCATTAAGTTTATTATCTTTAATGTGTTTGAATAATTTAGCATAATGCCACTGATCTTGAGACTAAACTTCATGAACATCATTCTCATCCCAAAATTTGAGGGAGCCTTGATAACCGTCGACTTCCACCTATTAGTCTTTAAATGCCGTTTTAAAATTTCTAACCAAGGTCCTCGCAAATTTTCCTCTTCCTTTCATGGATTACCTTATCAGTCCTTGGTAGTCAGCCTTCATCATTGGCAAATCCCTGACCCATGATGCCACTATCATACAGGAAACCATTAGCTATCAAAAATGATCAATTGCGCTTTCATAAAGTTGGACTTCTCTAAGGTTTCCAGCACAATATCTTAGGGTTTCATACTCAACATCCTTACGCAAAGTGCCTTTCTTCCAAAATTCCCCATTGGATGAAGAACATTCTCATAACTTCATCCTCCATTATCTTTGTAAATGGAAGAAAAGGAAATCCCCTTTTCTTTGCCCGTGTCCTTTGCCAGGGCGATCCTATTTGTCTTTTGCTATTGAATCTTGCTGCTAACACCTTTGCAAGGCGAGTTGATTTGGCCTGTGCTGTCGGGCTTCTCTGGTGTCCTAGGATGGATATACCCCCACATGGTTTAAACTCCTTCCAATTTGCAAATGATGCCATTCTTATGTCTATCCCTACTTCTTCATCAATTGTTTCTCTGAAGCTTCTCCTTTATAGCTTTTAACTTGCTTCTAGGCTAAAAATTAACTTTGCCAAAAGTGTTGTGTACAAATCTGACTATGCTCACTATATTAGCCCTTCGGTTGCTTCTAGATTAAACTGCTAATACTATTCCTTTCCCATGTCTTACCTTGTTTACTTCTTCGTATATCCAAACCAACTAGGGCAGACTGGTCTATTTTGCTTGAAAATTGCTCCCAAAAGCTAGCGGGCCGGAAGGGCACTAGCTTATCTAGGGCAGGTAGTTTAACCTCAGTAAACTTTGTCTGGTCATCTCTTTCGACATACTGGTTCTCCTTTTATAGTGCGCCAATTGGTTGTAAAGAAAATATACACTATTAGATGCACATTCCTATAAAAGGGTTCCACTTTCATCACGCCAATAAATTGCCTTATGGACTGGGATTGGGTATGTCAGCTTAAAAGTTATGGAGGTTTTGGGGTCATCAAACTTTAGCAATTCAATAAAGCCCTACTAGGGAAGTGGGGGTGGAACTTGCTTATAGGCTACTCAAAAACATGGGCTGAATGGATTAGGCATACTATTACAATGGTGATTTCAACCTTGCAGACTGCGGTGGCCCTACTTTTGCACTGTTCGAGCTTTTGGAAGAAAATCTCCTTGTCCTACTCTAAAATGCACATCATCACACCTATTAATATTTGAAACGATAGTCAAATTAGATTTTGGATGAATCTATAGCTGGATAGATTTGCACTCTGTTCCCTATTCCTCGATCTGTATTCCATCTCAATGGTCATAGACATCTCTTTTCATCATCTGTTCATTAGCGGCGGTTGTAACATCAGCTTCAATGTTACACTCTTTGGCTCTCTTCTTTAGTTTGTTATAGCCCTTCTAACTATTACTTCGCATGTCTGACTGAACCTTGATAAGACTCCTAAATGTAGGAACTCTCTAGACCACGAATGTACACAGTGAAATCCCAATACCAATTTTTACAACTTTTCCTGCATGTACTCTAACTTTAGTCATCTTTAGCGCTTGCACACCCCTTCGAAATATAAGGTTCATATGTGGCTTGTCACACTGGATAAGCTAAACATTATACAGGCAACTTTTAGATAGGAATCTTAGTAAGCTCGTTGCGATAATTCCTTATTGGCACGGGTGCCCTTGAGGGTCGTAGGAAGCAACAGATTAGTGGCTTGAGCTGGGATATACTGACTTGTGTTGTAGTACATAATCAGTCTGTTGCGTCGCCTTATTTGTGATGGTTTAGGTAAAAACAATAGCAAATAGTATAGCTATGGCATTTCTTAAAAACTGTAGCATTTGGTCTATGAGAAGTAGAAGAAAATTTAATGAAAACAATTCGTGACGGTTTTGTCTGTAACTTAGCAAATACGTTTTTATTTTCATAACCGTAGCAATTATCTACTGCAAATGCGACTAAAAAATTAAAAAATAATTTGCGACGGTTGTATAATACAGCAATAGCAAATACATAAGCAAATTGTGACTATTATGCTTCAATCGTAGCAAATGAACGTAGACTTTCTCAAGCCCGTCCGAACCGAAATCGCGTATAACCTAATTTCATTACCCTCTTCAAAAAAAAAAATCTACCGCTCCTTCATCTCAAATCTAACTAATCTTCATGTATTAACATCTTAAATTGAACTTCCATATTTCCCAAGCCTACCTCCATCCCCGTCTGCCTACCTCCGTTTCAACATCTCAAATCGCGTATTAACATCTCACTGCCTAGCTCCGTCTCCGCATTTCTACTGCCATCGATATGAGATTACTAGTATGTAGGAAACTTTGAGTTTCTTTTTTATTGGTTTTTGTAGAAATTTGCATATGGACATGAGCTTTTGAGTTATGAAAATAAATATACGGTGTTCAAATTTTGAGTTATATTTGTTTTCCTGGAACCGTAATTTTTTCCGCTCCATAATTTCTAAAGGTAATTTGATTCAATAAGATTGTGCATTGATTGATTTTTAGTTAGGTTACGGCTGTGATATACTATAAATGGGTTTACTATGATCATGGATATTGCTTGGAGAGTGCTATGATTAATGTTGTTGCTTGAAATTTACCTACTGAAATGAACAAAACAAGTATAATCTTCATAGTGATTTTAGTTCGATATTACCTCAGCATTATGAGCGGCTTTTTGTAAGTGCGAACATAATTTAACAAACAAATTGTAGTATATAGCTAATAAACTCCCGATACCAAGGTATTTTGCTCATACAGCTTGAAACTGAAAGTTTGAAACTAAGATTTTGTAAATTAACGAATCCATTTGAGAAAGAGTTTAGGAACAACATAAGTATGCGAAAATAATTAAGCAATGTAGAAAACAAGTAGAAAACAAAATCCATATACAAAGCGTGAGTTTCAGAATTAGCCGTGTATTTCTGAAATTATGGTTTGCAAGTTTATACATTTTCTTAGTTGCTTTTTGTCCCCCTATTTGATTCTAATGGTAATATGAAACTTTTATTTTTATCTACTTTTCTTCATTACATTACATTTTATATGTCAAAATGCTTTTATGTATATAAATTGAATGTTTCACATTTTCTTTAATCAGAATCTTGTGCTAGCGGTCCTTAATCCTCTTAAAAAGGAATTTTGATAAATTTAATTTGTATTACAATTTATATCATTTAAATTAATATTGTTCCATTGCATGTATTGTGAGTAATAAAAGTATTTAAAAATAGGCAAACATGATTTAAATCTTTGTTTGACTGCTAATGTGTGATTTTTCAAATTCAAGATTACAATAATTAACTTGAAAGAGATAAGACAACAATAACTTCATCATTATTTAATTTAGTTAACATCAGCTATTAAATTCCCTTTGTCCAGCAAACCTTTTGACATTTTAGCTAATACAATTCCTTTTTATTATTTTTACAACACACGCAATTTAATCCATGGTAAGGTTTTTTGGTAATAAACCCACAATGGCCGCTTTATAGAAATCTCCATATGCTTAGGTGCAAAGGGAATTGCATTTACTTCCCAAAAGACAGGGATCGTAAAGATTAGAACTGAGTGTAGAATTTGGGTCAAAGCATTCCACTATAGTCCTTGTAACATTCAATTAAAGGCAAATTCTTTAATTAACAAAGTAATTAGATAAACATTTTATATATACTGAGATAATAAAAGAACATTCTTATAGAATTGATGCTAATAAAAATTTATCATTACTATGCATTTCTTACTTTGATACATAAGATATGAAGTCAGAGAAGGTACCTAATGCCATTAGGAAGAAGGCCAAGACAGGCAAATATGAATTTTTAGGTGAAGTTTCCATTTTTAGGTGATATGTATTATATACTTATTTAGTGTTTGTTGTTGATAAATGATGTATATATTGTATGCTACTATGTTAGATGGCACCCTATATTTCAGGGCATTTGTAATGTATGTGGACGATGGACCATTTTTGGCCCTCGGCTAGGCATATTCGGATATTTATATTATTATATGCTAGTACAGCTGTGCAACCCTGGTTGTATAGTTATTCATTTCCTAAGGTTGCACAACAAAATGGAGCTGTAAAAAGGAGACATGGCACTCTAAAGGAATGTGTTAGGACATTTCTTAGTGGTAGTGCTCTACCTTAGAATTTTTAGGCTATAGTAGTTTCCACTACATGTTATACCTTAAGTCATGTTTCTTTAAAGCCCTTTGCCAAAATTACACCCCCTGAGCTATTTAATTTTAAAATCTTTAAGTTTCCTATTTAAACTTTTGGATCAAAATGCTTCATACTAAACATAAAGTTTAATTAGGAATGTTCCACCCAAAAGCTGATAAAGGTTCCTAGTTAGCGACCTGGAAAGAAGCAACACATATATAATTGTTAATAAAAGGGAAAAAAATATATTCTAAAAGCAACACATACGTATTTAATTCAACCAGTATTTCCAAAGCAGATTGTTTTATGAAATAATGAACCTGCTATTAATGATAATAATAATAATGATAATAATCAAAATAATAATTTTAAAATCACCATCAAGGATTTTGAAAAATCACCCTATTGAAAATGTACTTAATGATATTTCTACGAAAGTACTAACACGAAGAAAATTAAACAAAATGCTTCATACTATGTTTATTCAAAGTTAAAATCTTGAAATTAAAAAGAAACTGCAAAATGAATACTGGTTTCTGGCAATATAAGAAATACTTAACTAGTTCGAGCATTATGACATGTGGGAATTAGTTCTAAGTCCTACTTTCCAAATAATAATCATGATCAAATGGGTTTACAAGAATAAACATGATGAAAATGGTGAAATATTAGAAACAAAGCTAGATTAGTTGCGTAAGGGTATAATCAAGAGGTAGGGATCAACTATGATGAAACATTTGCCCATATCATGTTTAGAAGCAATGAGAATACTTCTCACTTTTGCATGCCATAATGATGTTAACTATATTAAATGGAAGTTAAAATTGCTTTCTTAAATGGTTTTATTAAAGAAATGTTTATGTTGAACAACCACCATTATTAAATATGAGAAATATCCCGATCACTTATACAAGCTTAAAAAGGCACTCTATAGTCTTAAAATAGCTCCACGTGCATGGTACGATGAACTAAAGGTCTATTTATTAGGCTCCAAATTAGAAATTGAAAATTAAATTCTAAATGTATTATATATAAGGAAATTAAAATAATTTACTTACTATATAGATCTACATTGATGTGATCATATTTGGCTTAATTAATGAACAATGTTGTATAATTTTTCTAGCATAATGAAAATTTAATTTGAAATGTCACCTATGGAGAACTAAGTTAATTGTTGGGTTGCATATGAAATAATTAGGTAATGGAATATTCATTTTTCAAGAAAAATGTTGTAGGAACCTAGTAAATAGAACCTTTTGCTATGGAAAACGCTAATGGTAAACCTACACCATTGAGCACAAGCCTACATTTAGACATGAGAAACGAAAAGGGTTTCACCAATGATTATACTAAAATATGACCGATCATTACTTTATCTAATGACAAGCCTATATTTACATGTATGATTTCAAGGAAATCCCAAGGAATTGTACATTATAGCTATTAAACACATGCTACATTACTTATCCAAAACTAAGGACTGTAATCTCTTCTACCTAGGAGGTTACCCTTTTGAGTTAGTCACTTAAGATGATGTTGACTTTTGATGCTGTAAGATGGATGAAAAGAGCCTAAAAGGCACATATAACTTCACAGGAAAATTCTAAGTCTTCTAGTTCAATAAGAAATAAATTGTATGTCCTTTCCTATATGCAATGTTGAATATATATATGTAACATCCCTCATTTTGAGGCCCGAAACTATGCACTACGGATGCTATAATCATCCATTGTATTAATTTCCAGTAACAAAATGTGGTTATATTAATTGTATAAGTAACTTCAGAAGCACATGAATATGAAAATTTTAAACCTCAATTCATTAAATAAACATTCACATTTCATTCCAGAAATAAAATTTCACATTTATTATAATCTCATTTAATCCCACGTTCATAGAAAATATAATAATTACAAAATACTCCAACAACGACATATAAAGATGCCCCCTTAGTTAATCAAAGTTTAATAATTGATAGTTATAACTATTTTCATTATATCCATGTAGACGAAAAGCAAAACAGTGGAAAATAAAAGCTCCTACTAATAGCTAGTTTGCCTCTTGATGTCTCCGGAAGCTTATTCGTCTAAGTTAGAAACCTAGAAACCCTACTCCTAGCCTACTCAAGTGAGCATCAGAGAGTTTAAGGGGAAAATAAAAAACTTCAGGTCAAACAAAAAGTTTGGTGTGAATAATAATGTACAATCTCGAACCAATATAAGTATCTAGTGAGACCACACTACTAAGCATAACAAGTTTTCCCTCACTAGTATGTTAACCGATTACGTCAATCAAAATTCATGCACTTGCAACCACAATGGTTATAACAAAGTGAAATAATCATTTGCAGGCATGCAACATAGGTAACCCTGACTATTCCATCTTTATAGTATTATACACTTCATTACCCTATCCAAAATCATATAATGGACTACCCATCCCAAGTTAATTGACTATCCATCTAAACATAAATGAAAGCTCGTCTAAATTTAATCGGACTATCTGATTTATATTTATATGGAATACCCATCTCACATATAAACATTATGTGGATTACCTATCCCAGGCTATATGGACTACCATTCATACATGGCTTATCTAATTAAAATTATTGGTATCTAATTAAAATTATTGGACTATCCAATAGACATGTCTCATTTCTCTAAAATTATTTCAAATATCCAGCAAACTATTATAGTTTTCCTAGGATGATTATGGACCCATCACGAATCATATAGAAATTATCCATCACACATCTCATGGTGTAACGTCCCGCCTTTTTGTACGGTTTAAATCGACGATAAAC
This sequence comes from Allium cepa, assembly GCA_030765085.1. NCBI lineage: Eukaryota > Viridiplantae > Streptophyta > Magnoliopsida > Asparagales > Amaryllidaceae > Allium > Allium cepa. The sequence continues at coordinate 566,231,496 of CM060928.1, read as the reverse complement.
CACACATGTTAGACTTAAAACATACAGAAGGGCGAATTGTTATGGGGTAAAGAAGAAGAAGCAGAGAAAGAATAAAACAAAACAGAATCTTGCAGCGGAACGATAAAATATAATAATGAAATATACAGTTCATGAAGCTGTTTTTACAAAACATTTGATTATTTTTATACAATACATATCAGAGTTGCACATACCGGCGAATGGTAATTAATGCAGTGGAATAAAATGGTGTAGTGGAATAATATAATAGATAATAATAAATCTTCGTCTTCGTCCTGTAGAATACGATCTTCCAAATCCTGAAATGCTCAGGCTGACCTGAGCGAATTGAAAAGACAAAACACTCGAGTCAGAACTAAAAGATCTTACGTAAGTTAAATTAGCAGTAAATAATATGAGTGGAACAGCGTTAGAGATTTTTATGAGATTTGACAACTCCTATCCAGTGTCTAATGTGAGTGCAGTACCTCAAGAGATGCCCGGGATTCACATCTCCTAAGGATCCGTTAAACTATCTACTATGTAGTAATATACGCTATTATAATAGTGTCTAAAGTAAAGTATAATATACTGAAAACAGCGTTAAGGAATTACATTTTCCACCTTAACACACTTTTTTATTCCCATAGTCTATACAGTACCGTAATCTCCCCCGTATTGGGCGTCGTAAGAGGGCTCTCCATAGGTATAGTACAAAACAAAATCGTATAAGGCGCGCTAGGGTAGGTGACATGGCACAACTAGGCATTGCCAGGGTAGATATATCAATTATGCTTCCGGGTCGGTGGTAACGCATAGCCGCAGCTACCGCCCACCTTGAGCCACACCCCCAAATCAAAGAAATCAAAAGTGGCCACCGAATAAATCCAAAGTCAGAGTAGAATATCAAAGGGATGTGTCCGATAAAAGGGGCTACCTTCTTAACCCGTCAATCGCTCCTGTTTTAGCCACCTTATGCCAAATCACGGGAGTCGGGTCCATGTATTTACCTTAAAAGAAACACTGCCACCATCCTACTTCATTCTGCAATCTCCACCGCGTACACGGTTGTTAAAGTGGTTTTCGGAGTTGGCAGAGAGTATGACAACTTCTGATCCCAGTCTCTTTAACAACCAAATGTTATTATAACACCGCGGTCATTTAAAATAATTATACTTCAAAACCAGAATATAATATCTATTTCAAAATCATATAAATACGATATCATTTCTATTTTAAAACCCAAATCAATATGATATCATTTCAATATATCCTTTCTAAAACTATAACATTTTAAAGTTACAATATTTCGAAACCAAAACTTGAAATATAGTCTTTCAAAATATAAAGCTTTGAATTTCATAACTTTGAAACATACTACTCCACTTAAATGGTTTAAATATTTAATTACTTTATATAGTAAAATAGTTTCTTCACCTTTACAAATCAATTCCAATATGGATTTTAAATTCCCAAATAAACCAATATAATTTCCATATATTTCAAAGCTTTAATTATTCCACCATTTCAAAACTTATTCTTTGATAATTTTATATATATCAATTTCAACTACCATTATTTAGATTTGAAATATTTACTTAATAAATCAATATCATATTAGTAAGACCTTTAGACTTCAAATAACTGGATATTCTTTCAATTACATCAACTTGATAATATTCATTTAAATCAATTTGATAGTCATTTAAATCCTCTAAACAAAATCAAGTTATAAAACCATTCCTTTTAAATCTCAATTTATTTTAATTTCAAGTCAATTTTATTCGAGGATAATTCTTAATACTTAATTCAAATCCAAATTCATATTTATCTTCCAGCCTAGACTTTATTTAAGTCATTATAAATAAAATTTAAATACTTAACCATATTACATCTTAATAAAATCAACTTTTATTATTAAACTTACTTTATACTATTAACCCAATTTTATACATAGCTTAAAACCAAGAAATTAATTATATATATAATAACTTTATAAAATATCCAATTAAATACCTCATAAAATCATATATTTCTTTACAAACCATAGAAAATCATTTCAAAATATTTTATATATAGACCACGGTGCCTGTATATAATTTTCTATCCTATGGTCAAGTGATACGGATGTTTATCATTTCAATCCATAATTCAAAAATAAAAATTACGGTTATATATCATTTCAAATCGCAATCCCGAGTGAAATAAATGCATAACAACTTGCAGACTATGATGATATAAATAAAGCATCCATTCATCCATCATAAAATCATACATCCATCACAATCATCATCCAAAACAATCAATCAATATCAATATATAACTGATAATATAAAACAGGTAATTAACTGGCAGTTATATTCAATAATAAATTAAATAACGATTTAATTTAAATAAATGCAATTAACTGAGATGATGATTAAAAATATACGAAAAGTCATAAATAAATGCATAATCACAACAAAAATTTAATTTAACAAACATAAGAAATTTTAGAAGTTGTGAGTGGGTTAAAACACTCACCTTTTGAATTTAAATTGAATTCAAATTCAATTTAAACCCAAAAATTGAAAAGTCTCCAAATCCGGCCAAAGCAGCGTCAGAATGTCTGTAATACCAATATGAACCTAGCGGAGAAAACCGCGCGTGAATCTGAGTCCGTATGTGAAAGTTATCATCGTTAAACAATTTGAAATTGAAACTAAAATAAAATAAAAGAAAAACATTAACTTCTCCCAAATGGCCACGTCATGCTGCCCCTAAATCATGCGTGAATCCTAACGTACGAAACCTGTTTTGAACGCAACCTGCAGCCGCCACCGATAGCTCGCCTTCACCGCCGCCTGACACGACCTCGACCAGATCAAAAGTTGTCGTTCGCCTCTACTCCGCATGCCGACCTCCACCTGGCCGCGCGGCACCACCAGGTTCGCCCAAAATGAACACAAACGCCCCCTCCCCCCCTTTAACCTCCAATTGCTACGAATCCAAACATTAATAGGAGAAGATAGCCGTATGGATGAGCTCAGTTCATCGATCTCTACGAGCCCAAAGCCTCTGATCGTCGCAAGATGGAAGATTCGTCGTTAAAACGACAAAACCACAACAAACCACCAAAGGTAAACCTTCAATTTCTGGACAAACCACAAACCAAATCCAAAAACGAACAGTACCAAAAGATTACGCTCATTGAGAGCTTCAAAATATATTTTTCCAAATTTTTCGGAGGAGTTTAAAATTTTAGCTCTAGATTGAAATTTGAATTAGATAGATTAGGGTTTTGAAGAGGAGCACAGAAGTTTCTGTACGTATAGAAATGAGGAATAGAGGCTGTTAGGGTTTATAACAGGGTATTTATAGGTAGGGCTGAAATAGAATGGATCAGATCGATTGGATATGCACGTTAACGACAAAGTGGCCCAAAAAGCCCGTTCTGACTCCGGAATGAAATTGGGTCAACCCATATATCAAAATAGAGGTTTTAAAATATTTTAAACGCAATGGAAAAGATTTCAAGTCCAAATTCCATCATATGAATAAGTTATGCTAAAATCAAAATTTTTCAAATTGATTTCAATTAAATCGATTTCAAGGCGTTTCGCGTTCGTACGATCAAACGACAAGTTCGATCGCTACGAAACTTGAAATCCTACAATAATTCACCGTTATGGATCCGATGAAACAGGTTTTGTCAAAATCCGAGTCAGTGGTCAAAATGGCTATTTTTATATTTATTAAATAAATTGAAAATAAATTAATTAAATCAAATTTTAAATTTCAATTCTTTAATTGACAAATTTCATCATCTTTAATTCCTCAATCACTTACAATGTTTTAAAAAAATTCAGATGTCAATGTAAAGTTGATTAATTTATAAATTTCAGTGCTACTTCCAATTTCATTAAATTTAAAATTATAAATAAAATTACCAAAATTTCCATTTAATTAAATCAACCAATAATTATTACATTCATTATTGTCAAATAGATGGGTTTACCATTGGATTCAAAACTATTACATAAATTTTCTCCTATTCCATCTTCATTTCAAATAACGTATTATTTAGCTATATTCAATTTCATTTAATTACAATTAATCTAATTATTGAATTTTACATTTCAATTAAATAAAATCTTGGTTTCCATTCTTTAAATCAACCAATTCATATTATGGATAAAATTAACACTACTTAAATTTACATTAACAAAACGTTAAATTTGGATTTATTGTAATTGATTACCAAAGTTTATTTACACATTAAATAAATAAACCTATATTAATTGTCACCTATTTGCTTTCCATTGCCTTTATAAATTCGTTACTTATCAACCCATATTATTATTCCACATATACACTAATTTAATCCATTCTATTTATGACCTTATAACGTCCCTAATTTTTAAATGAAATTATTCAGGATATTTAATTAGATAAATTAAATAGAATAATGTAAATGTTAAGTGATAAGAGGATTGAGATTTGAATAAAATTAAGTGAGCGTGCTTATTAATTTAGTTGGGCTAAAGAATGGTTTAATAATGGATTAAATTATGTAAGGGTATAATGGGATTTACCTACACTTAACTTTATCCTTATATATGTATACACACACACCCACCTCTTAAGCCATTAAGACTCATATTTATTTTCACAAAAATAAAAAGCGTAAGTAAAGTTAAGAAGTCGGCCATTAACAAGAAGAGAAGAAGAGGAAACTCAAAGAAAAAGAATTAAAAAAGGGGGAATCAAACTCATCTTAATCCCTTTCCTTATCAAAGATTAAGGTGAATAGTAATTTCCATCTTTATTTGCTGGATATATGATGTTTTATGATGATATGCTTGAATTATGGTTTGTTTAAATTTAAACAAGATTGTTTAAGTGATGATTCATATAGTTTTAGAACAAAATCGTGTGATGTTAATGTTTAAATGCTATGAAAAAATTATATGTCATGCAAAATATAATTTTAGAGTTGGGTCTTAAGTTTGTTAATTTTCCAAGCTTTGGAAATATTATTATGAATTTTTGAATGAAAATATAGCACGATGGGCTTATATATTTATTTCAGAAAATATATTGAGAATTTGGGTTTGAAATTTTGATATGTTATATAATATGATCAAAGTGAATTTTTATGATTTTTGTGGATTTTTCTTAAGTGATTTGACATACAAATTAAATTATTTAAGAAGAGGATCTAAATGATTTGATTATATTTGCAGTAGAAGGTTTTATCTACAAAATTCTAAACTTGATGCTCATCCAAAATAATAAGGCAGTTAGTTTTGAAAAGCATGGGAAAAGTTAAAGCAGCCAATAAGAAGTTTACATGTAGGCAAGTTAGTTGATATAAGTTGCTTAATTTGACATTTAACCTAGAAAAACAGGTTTCGTCTTTATTGAAGGCACCTTTAGCCCCTTACCTTTCGCCTTCAACAAAATTGAAACCCTATTAAGCCATAAAAAATAAATAGGGTATTATTTTGATGGTACGTAGTGGAATGGAGAAAGGCAGAAGGTATGGTAGCAAAAGCATGATTCCGATGGAGCCGATACCTTTTTTTTAAAGTAAAGCGCCTACCTTTATTTTGCTAAGCTTTCGACTTAGTCGATACGTATGCTTTCGAAAGGAGTTTTATAATGGCCTTTGAAAGAGTTGCTATTTTTTTTAAAAGAAAAAGGGGTTTCGAAGGAGTTCCTTTAATTGTAAATCAATGCTTCCGAAAGAAGGGGTTTCGAAACAGTCGAAGCCCTACCGTCGATTCATTTATCTTTCAATTGTATCGAAGTCATCAATACTATCATAATGTATTGTTTGTTTTAATGCAACAATAAGCCGCTTCCTAAATTCTTTTGAAAGTGTTATGGATTTCAAAGGCAATAGCTTCTGAAGGGTTTCGAAGCTATCCTTCAATATTTTAGATATATGCTTTTGACTCTATAGAAAGGGATGGTTTCGACACCATCATAAATTCCCCAACATTTTAATATAGTAAAGAATGGTTTCAATAGAGATACTTTCATTTATTTTTTATTTGACCCAAATTATATTTTTAAAGGTAAACCAAATGATGTTGAAAGGGGGACTTTCAATACTCTAGAAAGAGATACTTCCAATGGTTTCAAAGCTATGGATCTAATCATTAATAAGTAACACTTTATTATATTCGAAAGGTTTCAAAGGAAAGATTTTAAAGTGTTTTTAAAAGACAGAAGTCTAAAGTTTTGAAAAGAGATATATGCTTTCGAAGGAGAATATCCAGTAAGGTTGAAAGCAAAGTTTCGAAAAGTATAGTTTTCAAAAAAAACAACCCAATTCCATTTAAAAGAAAAATCATGGCATATTGATAAACAAACAATTGGAAATGGAGTTTTTGAGGAAGTCTAAATAGGTTAAAAGAATTAACCAAGTTATTATAATTACTTCTTCATATATGTATATATTCACTTTGTAATGAATCCAAAATGGTACTATGGGAAAAGGCAGAACAACCAGTTAGGTTGATCCAGTAGTGAATATAAATTAAAGATAGTGAATATTAGGCGCACATCCCTAAAGCCAAACTTAAATCAAAGCTGATCCTTGTTAAAAAAATACTTTCTATGTCCATGTTTTTGTTTTATGCATATTTTTTTCGTAAATTACCCCTGCACTTCAAAGTCGAGCTGTAATTCTTCATCTTCTTCAATTTCATCTGATCAAATTGAAAGTCGAGATGAGTATTCTTCAGACAAGTGTTTAATTCTTGATTTCAATAAAAAAAATACAATTATTTGGAGACGAATGAATCTTGTTTATAAAAATATGAATTGTTCTTGATTTTTTATGAATTGTTGGTGTTGTTTTGATGTTTAAATTCATTAATTATTATAAGAAATGGTTGTAGTTTGAGATTTGAAGTTATGTGTGTAAATACTGCAAATGTTACCTAGAATAACATTCATACAGTTCTTTCCTGCAAATGTTTTTAATAGCTCCTGGAAAATCAGCAATTTTTAAGATTGTTTACAAATATTGGTGCAAATTTTCATAATAATTGCAAAAAAGTTAGCAAATATTGGGTATATTGCATATACATGTTCTTTTATTTAGGAATTTTCCTCTGCAATTATTCACTTAAAATTTAGCATATTTATAATATATACTTGCTGAAAAATCAGCAGTTATTCCCTTAAAATCATCTGTATCCATCTTTATATGCAATTATTCAAAATAATTGCAAAGATATATGCAATTATTATGTATAATTACATGTATGTTTGCAATTCTTCTGAATAATTTGCATGTATATCTTAAAAATATGGAATTATTCTAAATAATTGTAGAAATTGGTGCAAATATTGTAAATAACAATAGAAAATAACTGCTGAAAAATCTGCAATTTTTAAGAAAATTTGCAGACATTAGTGCAAATATTCAGAATATTTGTAGAAAATTCGACAAAAATTAGAAATATTTGCATATATATATATATATATATATGCATTTCTATAAGAATTTGTCTATGCAATAGTTAATTTCAATATATTACATTAGGAAGATGAATTTTATTTTCAAAGAATACATGCATAAAAACTGCATTTATAGAGAATACTTGCAAATATGTGCATTACAACAATTAGTGAAAATACATGCATAAATATATGTAAATATTCCAATATTTGCAATATTTCTGCATGTATTCTCAATATTTGTAGAATATGCAAATATTGAGAATACTTGCATAAAAAACTCCAAATAGTGTCAATTTTTGCATTAAAATATCTAGTGCAAATATTATGAATAATTGCAATTATGGCTACAATTATTCTTAATAATTGCGGAAAAATCAGCAAAATTTGAGAATATTTGTTTATAATACTGCAAATACATTCAGTATGTTTGCAAAAAAAAAAAATAATAATATATGTTGAAGCTGCTATTGTTTTTTTGCAAGTATTCATTGTTTTTCCTTTCTTATGCCATTATTATGAATACTTGCTAATATAACTGTAATTATTCTAAATAAATGCAGAAAAATCAGCAAATATTATGAATATTTGCTTACAATACTGCAAATATGTATGCCTTAAAATATATAATAATATATGTTAGAGCTGTAAAAGTGTTTCATCAAGTAATCAAATTTTTTACTACAAATTTTCTGTGTAATTGCAACTAAAACTGCAAATATTAAGAATATTTGCAGAAAAAACTGCAAATAATATTAATATTTGCATTTTTAGCTACAAATATTCTTAAATTGTTGCTGATATATTATAATTTTTAATTTTGTGTAGAATGAATTCTTTTTCATACAAATTGTTGTTTTCTTTTGCTATTTCAATTTTAATGTTTGATTTTCATGTTCTAATTGATTATACTTTCCATTATTTGATTTTAGATCCTTCTCGATTAATTAAAATGAGTGTTTGATTTTATTTTCCTTCTAAATCAATTTTCTAGTCACCTTGATTTCAGATTATTCACTAGATTATGATTCGATTTTGTTTATTGATTTTATTTTCACAAGAATGATGAAGTGCAGAGAGAAATTACAACGGAAGGGTACTTTTTTTTAGATGGTTCGATTTTAAAAACAGGGAGCGGAAACTTATCTAAAAAACGAGGGATGTTTTGTGTATTTGCAAAGTATGTCAAACTCTCCCTAAAAGATATTAGCGGGGGCCAATATGTTCATAATAAGTCAAAGAAAACTGTGTAAGTTAAGTGATATTGACAAGGGCCAATAGTTTTATAGTCAGCCTATGAAAACTAGGATAAAAGAAATGAAATTGGAGTTACCAATAAGTTCATACTGATCCCATGAAAACTATATAAGTTGGTAGGGAGTCCATAAACGTTTAACCGATATTAGTCAGCCCATGAAAATTTTTAAGTTAATAGTTTTCCTAAAAACTGTAGCAATGATAGATAGTCAAAGTGAATGGGATGGGTGATCTAGGAATGATTCAATTGTTTTGCAAATCATCATATACTAATGTTTTGAATTGATTTAACCATTGTGGATGCAGGAGTATAGAACATGATATATAAAAGTTTTTAAGGTACTAGAGAGGGGAAACCGATTTCGTTAAGCGGCATGGTCTCACTAGATATCTTAATTATTTGACATGTAGGTTATTATTCATACAAGGCTTTATATAAGATTCGAAGTTTATGTTTTCCCCTTCAACATTCGGGTACTCAGTTGAGTTATGCCAAGAGGGCACTTCATATGTTCTCTTGAAGTATGTTGTAATAATTATATTTTTTTGAACGTGGTTAACATTGTGGGATTATGTAAAGAATGTTGAAATGGGTTTTTGGAATGGAATATGAAATTTATTTTGAAATTTTAAACTTTTTCCATATCTATGTGTTTCTGGTATGTCAATTTATCTAACATTACCGTATTTGATTGTCGGGGATTAATAACTATGGATGACTGTAGCATCCTTTGCCGTTAATTTTGGGCCTCCAAAGGGGGGACGTTACATACCTCGCCTTTAAAACATAAATTTTAGTTTAAATTAAAACAAGAATTCTTGGCTCACAAAGCATTAGTTTTGAAATGAAAGCATCATGACATCAATGGCACATATCACAAATACCCAAAACAAGAAAATGAAGAGTGTCAAAATTGAAAAATCACGGCATCAATTACTTTGTGTCAATATCATATACTTACAGTATAGGTGACAAGAGATTTCAAGTAAACAATTTAGGAATGTTGAAGCCTAAAGGATTTTGGCCGTTCAAAACAATAGATTGTCGGACATAAAAACAAGGTAAACCTCTTCCATCATGCAATATCGTATTCCTCCAATGTTGAATGTCGAACTTCTATGCAAAAGGATGTCGTATTCCGTATGCTTGATGTTGCATACAACTATTAGATAGTTATTATCGATATCAGATTTTATGAATTTCGAGGGAGGATTATACCGGATAAGGAAGCATGGATACCGTAATTAAACAATGGCACTTCTATAATTTCTATAAACTGTATTATTTCCTCCTAAATTAATTTCATTTTACCTACTCTTATCTGTTTTCAAAATATGATTGGTTAACACACCAAAATTTTTTATTTCTTTTTAAGGTTTTGTTGGAAGTATGAATCACCTTCCCAAAAACATTAGCAAACTAAATGAGAGGTTTGAGGTTCATTTTCCCCCCTGCACCATGCCAACCGAAATGTCTGGCTTACTTGGAATGGTGGTTGTAACGGGCCAGCCGTCTACTCCCTAGGTTTACTTTTCAAGAATCGCATGTTGATAGTGATTGAAAGGTTTCCCTTGTTTTCAAAAAAATTAATTAATATCCTTAATTAATATTAATTTAGATGCTCTTGCAGCATAATACATTCATAGAAAATCATAACCACTTTGGAAAAATCCTCGAAAATCACAAAATCAAGATTTATGTATCTTTTCTCCTATAAAAATTTCAAGGCCAAAATAATTATTTAATTATTTTTAATAATTAAACTTGAAACAAACACTATTTCCACTGTAGGAAATTCATAAAATATTTATATTAACTTGGAAAACTATGAAATTAAAAACCTATTTCCAAAATAATGTTTTACACAACATACCAGAAAGTCAAAATCAATTGGTGACAAAAAACTTAGGTTTTACCTTTAACACCCATCATAATAATTCCTCAAAATTTCCATAAATCATTATTCTATCCAAACAATGATTAAACATCCACATCATGGCCATACAATCAAAAGCAGTTCTTAAATTAACGATAATGGAATTCAAGCACAATCAATAGAGATTGTTAATTATTATTCACCTTAGATTGGATAGAAGATTGAGATTTGATGAAGATTGATTTACCTAAATCCTTTTTCCATAAATCACTATAATTTCATCTTATTTCTTCCTTGATAGGGCCGGCCTCTCTATGTTCCTTTGATTGTGTTGTGAATGCAAAATAAGAGTCAACGAGAGAGAGAGAGACAGCTTGAGGGATGATATAAGGCTCTATTCCTTATTTGACCCTCTCATTTATTCCCTTATACATTAAGTTTTAAGCAATATTATTAGTTGATTATTTAAGGCTTGACCCAGTTAATCTCATCCTCTTTATCCTATTACATTATTCTATTTAATCTATCCAATTAAATCACCAAAAAATGTTAAAATTAAAATTAGGGGTGCACAAGCTCTCCTCCTTCAAGAATTTCATCCTAGAAATTCAGTAAGAACATATCAAACATGCAAACAACTGCAACAAACTATCCTAGTATATCCTACCAGCTAAATAGTCTATATAGCAAATATAAAACATACCATCACAATAATTCAGGATAAGTATCCCTAATCATGTCCTCTTTTTTCTAAGTACGATTTTGCTCATTGATATCATTGGACCTTCACTAAACTGACTATCTTGTTTCTTAGCATCTTCTCATCTCTAGCCACAACACAAACTGGTTGTCTCACAAAAGTTAGATTGAGTCCACTACTAAATCATTCAATGCAGTCAAACAATAGTAGTCTCTGGATAGTGCACATAATTAACAAGATTAGAAACACAAAGAAATTTGGACTCCTGTTAAACTACTCAGTAAATCTACCTGGTACGCGAGTTTCCCGATCCTCTCTAAAATTGGCAATGGTCCAACATAACTAGGTGCTAGTTTCCTGACTTTTCAAATCATACAACACCCTTCGTTGGTGATACCTTAACTAAAATATGATCTCCTATTGAGAACTCTAGATCCTTACGCCTCTCATCTGCACAACTTTCTGCCTATACGGAGCCTCCTTCATTCATGCTCGGATGTACTGAATCTTTTCTATCGATTCTCTCACCATATCTGGACCAAGAACCAATCTGTCGGTGATCTCCAACCAACATGCTGGTGATTTGCATAGCCTTCCATACCAAGCTTTGAAAGCTAAACTAATATGATAGCTATTATTATAGCAAAATTCAATTAAGTGCAAATGGTCCCATGTCCCACCAGAATCTAGTACACAAGCTCTTAACATATCTTCGAGTACCTTATTGACTCTCTCTATCTGCCCATCCATCTATGGGTGGTAAGAGGTACTCATCTTTAGTTAGGTACCTAACACTTCACGCAAACTCTTTTGGAATTCATTGATAAACAAAGTATCTCTATCACTTACTATGCTACTAGGAATCTCATACAGTCTAACAATGTTCTTATATAAACAACTTAGTCAATACAGGTGTCGTCCTGGTCAACTAAGGGGAATGAAAAGTGCACACTTGGTCAGTCTATCCATTATAACTCAAATACTCTCATTCCCCCAATTTGACCTTGGCAGCTTGTCAATAAAACCCATGGATATAGAGTCCTATTTCCAAACTGTTAGGTCTATAGGCTAAAGCAACCCACTTGGCTTCTAATGCTCGGCTTTTACTTGCTGCCAATTCCAACATTTCTTTACCTATAATCTTCATCTCTTCTCATATTTTCCAAGAAGAAACTCCTCTTCATATCCCGATAAATCTTAGCTCCTCCAAGATACAAAGTAAAGTTTGGTCGATGACATTCTCTAAGAAATTCCTTCCTTTGGTCACCAATATGTAGAACATACAATCGTCCGTTGTTTCTTAACATCCATTCTGATCAGGACTAAACCTTTAAATCATCAATCTCGATTCCACCTTCTTGCATTCTAATCCTTTCACCTAGAAATAGATCATCTCTCTACTTAGAAGCAATCCTTTTGATCACCAATGTGTGAACTTCCAAACATGAGAACATGGAAGTTTCCTGACTAGACTAGCCATTGATCTTAACTAAACACCACAAGTAGTATATACTTCTAAATACTTCTAATCCGCTATCATAGGTAAAACTACATTCTGATGTTTCTTGCTAAGTGCATCGACAACTTTATTTCCTTTTTCTAAAGTATACTTAATACCAACATTATAAGCTGCTAATAGCCATCTTTGTTGTCTCATATTCAACTCTTTCTAAGAGAATAAATACCCCCAAAAATTATGATCCATAAACAACTTGAATCTTTCTCCCGAGAGGTAGTGCCTGCGCACCATTAAAGCAAAGGTCACTATTACTAACTTGAAATCATGAGTCGGATACCTAAATTCATGTGATCTAAGATATCGAGAAGCGTAGGCAATAACTTTACCTTTTGTCATCAATATAGCTCCTAATCTTGTTCCACATGCATATTTGTACCCATCAAATCTTGATCATTATTCGGCATAACTAACGCTGGTGCATTAGCCAATAAATATTTTAGCTTCTGGAATGCTTATCCACATTTACTAAACCAAATAAACTTTATGTCCTTTCTGGTAAGTTTAGTCAAGGTTGCTGCTATCCGAGAGAAATTGATAATGAATCTTCGACAATTGCGAGTTAACCAAGAAAACTCTTTATCTTGATCACCATCTCGGGTCTCTTCTAATTATTTACTGCTTTAATCTTAGCTGGATCCATAGACAACCCTTCCTTTGGAACTACTTGACCAAGAAACTTCACTTCTCTCTTCCAAAAATGAAACTTCGAAAACTTCACTTTTAGTTAATGCTTCCTCAATCTCCCAAGCATAATTCTAAGATGAACCTCATGATCTCTTCCATCCTTAGAATATATGAAAATATCATCAATGAACACCAGCACGAACCTATACAAGTGCTTTCAGAAAATTTTATTCATCAAGTCCATAAAGAAGGCAGGCGCATTAGTTAACCCGAATTGCATGACTAACCACTCATATGAAACATACTTTATTTGAAATGCCGTCAAACGAATATTATCCTCCGCCCCTCAGTTGATGGACTCTTTTCGAAAACTCCAACTAGGAAAACACTTTGGCTCCACTCAACTAATCAAATAAATTATCGATTCTCGGCAAGAGTATCTATTCTTAATTGCCTTCTCATTCAGTTTACGATAATCAGTACACAACCTCAACGACTAGTAGGGTTTCTTCATGAACACCGCAGTGACTTCCTATGGAGAACTGCTTGGTGTCATAATACTCTTTCCATCTAATTCTAGTAGATGCACATTTAACTCTTTCATCTCAATAGGTGTCGTTCTTCTAGGCGATCTACTTACGGGTTCAGCTCTAGGTACAAGATCAATTCTAAACTCAATAGCTCTCCTCGATGGTAATTCTATAATTGGTTCAAAAATATCTACAGCTTCTCTTACAACTAAAACCCAACTAAACTCATCTTTCACCTCTGTTGTACCCTATAAAGAAAAAACATCTAAACTCGAATTCTTAGCTGAGTATATAATTTGATCACTACTATTATGGTGTTTTAACGATATTTTCTTATCCTAGAAAAATATTCTAGCCTTATATTTTCTCAATCAATCCTTACCTAAATAATCCCAAACCCCACAAAATCAAACACAAATAAAGTACAGGAAAGAGTTGACCTAATAAATCAAATTTTAGATGGTCACTTCTCATCCTAAGAACTGCATACCCTTTAGTTGGATTTGCGACCCTTAAGGAAGTAATAAGGTATGAATGGTTCCAAATCTAACTTATCTACGAAACACCTATAGATTAAAGAATTTAATGCACCATTATCAAATACTACTCTAATAGGTATGCCATGAATCAAAATCGTACCTCCATCGTAGCCTTTCCCTTCTCCACTAATGTTGGCCTAGAAGATGATGGCTCTAAAGCAAAGAACTTTACTTTTTCTGCCTTGGCCGATTTTAGACATTTATACTTATAATGCCCTCACCTGGCTAGCAGTAGCACTTTATGTTCTTCTTCCCCACAACCACTTTTCCATCCTCAGATTGACATTCATTAGCATAATGCCATCTCTTGTCACATTTATAGCAAAAAATATCGGCTTTCCCTTCTTAGCTTTCTTCTTTTGAAAGAAATTTCATTTCTTACCTTGATTACCATGAGTTTCCACTTGCTTGTCCTTTGCAAATGTTGAAAGCATTTCCTTATTCCTTACTGCCATCTCCACCACTACTTGACTTGGATATATGAGATATGGCATTATCACCCTAGATATCTACGGTTTCAAACCCCGAATGAACCTCCCATTCCTTATAATCACAGTTTCTTTGGTAATGTACCCATACTTGGATAGCTCATCAAACAGAGTTGCCTACTCCATAACAAACATTTCTCCTTGCTTCAATTCCATAAATTTCATGAAAAAAGTTGACTTGGCCATCTCAAACAAGAAGCTTTCCTTTAACCTCCTTCTAAAGTCAGGCTAAGTCAATTCCTCCTCTGATAACCTATGGTCATTCCATTCAACTAGTATAATGCAACTCCTTGCAACCACTCGATGCTAACCTTCTCTTCTACTCATCATTCAATCGTAGGTCAACAAAGATTCTCTCATGATGCAATAACCAATTTTTAACTTCAATAGCATCCTCCATTTTGTACAAACAACTTCCATCCAAGACTAGTATAATTATAGTTCAGCTTGGCATAGTTATTGCCCACTGGCACCACAGGATTTGCTCCTCTTGCATTAGTAGCATTCCCTTCAGCCAAACCAGCGGCAGCTCCAGCTAGCATCATGTTGAGTAAGAATTAGTAGATAGTCCCCATATCAACTAGTGGTGTTCCAGAAATCACGCTAGCATTTAGATTTGAATTAACATTCGCTTATCGACCCAGATTCATTTTGGTATTAAGTCGTACGCTTTTATTAGTCGTAGTGCTTCCTTTACCTAGATACACTCTTCTGTCTCCTGCTTCCTTATCTTGTTTTCTTATAATCTGCATACGAGCCTTAATAAGATACAGAAGAATGGTCTACGAGAGAGAAAAGAATATATACTTATGTATGGAAAATACAAGTACATTACTATAGCTGTTATTTGGGTTTTTAACCCTGTAGAATCATAATGAAATCGAAACAGCTAGGCTGAGTCAGAATAGCTCAAGTTCCAACCAAAAAGACTAGTGCATTTACCAAAAATAAATTACATAAAAGAAAAGCAAAAATACACAAAGGAGATGGATTGCAAGCGATCCATCAACTATGGATCGCTAGTGATCTATAATCTTGGCTCAAAGATTCACTAGTCCACTTGTGTCATGGTCCAATGAGTAGTCAAAGACTTAAGTCCAAAAATCAGCTAAGTATATGGATCTCTAGTGATCCATACAATTTTGCCAGGTTGCCATGAGATTTGAGGAAGAAGGTAAAGGAAGCATCCCAAGTCGTTGGGTCGCCATCGACCTGAAGCTATGGATCACTAGCAATCCATCAAGTTAGGTCTGTTCGAGATGGATCTTATAGTGCATCTTCTTACAGTCATTTGCAAGCATCTAGCAAGAAGGCCTAGCCAAATAGCTCTCCAATCTCTATAAATACTCACCTATCTGCAACACAAAGAGGATCCTTTGGACTGGCTGCTGAAACTCTACATAAACTATTCTTCACTCTTCTCCTCCCTCCTTACAATAGTCATCCATGGGCTTTACTGTGATTCTCCAATGAACTCCAACATTGGGGACATAGTCTAACTCGGTATATTCAACAATTTGTTAATCCAAATTACCTTGTCATTATAATCAGTCAACAATAAAAGTTATAAAGTGGATGTAGGCTTCATTAGTAGCTGAACCACTATAAAAATCTTCTTGTCTTCTTACTGTTTTTACTTCTCTACATTTATTCTCTGCATTATTGCTCCGTAAGAACAAGGCTAGTGCCTTCATGCTCAATCTAGGGTGTTGATCAATATTTTTGGGTTAACATTTTGGTGTTTTCACTGAGAGTTAAACTCGGGCTTGGATCCAGCTATCTACTATGGATCAAATAGGTTTGGAAGTTAGATCCTCAATCTTTGCTTACAAGAATTGCTGTTGAGAATCAATAGCACCAAGAAGAAAGAGTACTACCTTCAGAAGATCCATATGTGCTATCATTACAGGAGAAGAAACAAACCGTCGGCAAATTGAAGTCAACAACCCCAACAACCTGCTGTTAAGAGCCAACTATGGAGATCAGGTTCCAAGACCCTCTATAAAGCATGAAGTTGGGACTAAGGGACTAAGGGACAACTGAATTAGATGGTTGATAAAATTAACCATAAAATGGGAAACAGTAAAAAGGCTCTTATGGAAAAGTTAGATGCTCTGTTAGTGCTCCAATCATGAAATACTCCTAGAATGATGCTTGAAGCCATGGCTACTATGGAGCAAGAGCATTCTTCTGTCTCTGGCATGAATGGAAGAAACAGTAGACAAAAGAAAAAGAAGCAATGGGCGGAGTTTCAAGAATCATGTTGGAATAAAAAGTTAGTACTCCACCCATTGCAAAAGCACTTGTTGTAAACATGAACATAGAGGTGAAAATCCCACACGGGGATATAATGATGGATTTCTCCAGCTTTGAAGATGAAAAACAATTTAATGAAGACAAATTAGATGAAAATTCCAACGTACAAAATGCTGAAAGAAACTCTAAAACCCATGTTGTGGAACATTGTTAAGCATTGGCCGAGGAACTACTACTCAAACAGTACTCCTAGAGACAGGAGATCCAAGAAGATATGATACAAACCAAGATCGATTACAAAGCCAAGTACCTATGGCATATAGTGACCACTCTCAAATGACCAGCTTCCAATCACATCATGGAGCTCCCATCATCGAATCACGAAAGGTCGTCATTAAAAATCATCAAAATAGTCGTTGAGAAACTCACTTTAGAGTTGACTCAAAGTAACTCAGATAATCGCCTATTTGACACAAAGCAGATTGTTGAAGTCCCGACTCAAAGTTGACCTCGGGTATTACTAACATATGGATGAAGCAAGGGCGACAAATGTAGTTTACTATAAGGCCATCAGGAATAATTAGAGGATGAAACAACCTACTAATCTGGAAGAATTCTATGGGAAGGCAAACTGGTTCTAAAGACTAGAAGTATTGCAATTGGAAGAAGGCAAACCCGACAATTTGCAAACAAACATACCAAATTGCGAAGGAGCTATAGGATCTCAAGGACCTTCTACACAAGGAAGGCTACTAAGAACCAGTAGAAAAGCATCCCGGCTGACTGAAAAAAATCAAACGAAAGGAAGATTATCAAATAACATTCTAGCTAGTTAGAAACTAAGAAATGGAGTAGCAACCTAAGTGATGCCTTCTCATCCATCCTTGTCTACTTTCCTTTGCCAAATGAACCATACTGGGACACTAGTGCGTTGCAGATAACATGATGATACAAATGCATCTATGCCCTTGATGAGTCATGTCAATCTCCCTTTTGAGCCGAGTTTGCTATGGTAGCATCGAGAAGTCTTGTCCAAGGGATCACCGAACAAACCTATCCAATCCCTTAATCTCCATGAACTGATAAAGTTGTGTTCCCACAAGATGAATCCCAAAAATTCGTCTTGAAGTCATTGAATCGTCTCTTTAATACCGTTGGGCCATCAGACACACAACCCAGAACTCTTCTTGAAGTCGATGAGTTATCGTGCCAAGGCCATCTGATCGTCGAACATCCGACAAAAATTTCTCTTGAATCGATGAGTCACTACTTCAAGACCATTATGCCATCAGAGACACAGCCCAAAACACTTCTTGGAGTAGATGATTCATCGCCTAAGGCCGTTTGGTCAATAGACATTGAGCCAAAATTCCTCTTGGAATCGATAAATTATCAGTCCAAGGCTGTCTGGAAGTTGGACATCCTACCACAAAAACTCTTTTACAAACTAAAGCATCATGAAGGTCTTAAATGAACTAAAGCATCATGAAGACGAATCGGTAGATTAGCGGTCATTTGATCCAAAGACCCTTTACAAATGTGAAGGTTTTTATGAACTAATGTGTCATAACGGCGAACCAGTAGATCAGCGGTCATCTGATCCAAAAAACCCTTCATGAACATGAATGTCTTTCACGAACTAAATCATCATGAAGGTAAACTCGTAAAAGAATGGTCGTATGATTCAAAAAAACCTTCGCGAACGGGAAGGTCTTTCACGAACTAAAGTGTCGTGAAGGCAAACTGGTAGATCAACAAAATTCATGTACGACTGATATCCATGAAGATAAACCAGTAGATCAGTGGTCATCTGATCCAAAAACCCTTCACGAATGGAAAGGTCTTTCACAATCTTAAGCGTCATCAAGGTGAACTGGTAGATCGACGAAATTTATGTATGACTAATATCCACGAAGCTGAACTAAAAGATTAGCAGTCATCTGATCCTGAGCCCCCCGAAGTCAAAGAATCATGCTCCGGGGCCACAAATCGACAATCATATCAGTCACTTCGCATAATTAACGGAATCACTTCCAATGACCGATGAAAAAAACAGTGATGAACTCCAAAGCTTTAAAGTTGCTCAATTAAGCCAAAATTGAGCCAACCTTATGGTTAATAAGAGGGTAACTCGAATTAAGCCAAGACTTAGAACTTGGGAGAACTACACCTACTTGACTGGGGCAACCAGACAAGTTGTGTAGAGACCATGGGTACAGTTCAAATGCGCCAATAGTCATGTGGCATGGGGGGACGACACAAACTTGAATAGCTGCAGGAAGGCCAGAACTAATCATACCACAGCACTGTTATGCCTAATCAAAAATTCTGGCATTCTAACAGCTACGGACTTAACGGACTAGCTAGCATAGCAGGAAATAGAAGCATCTGACATTAAAGTCTCAAGATCAAATACAACTTTAAATTTAAGTTTAAAAAAAGAAAAGCACTAGGTTCTGGGAAAACAGAACAATGTTTGGCCTCTGTTCTTTCAGGGTATTGGTGAGCAAACTTCTTAACCCGGTTATTTATCTTGATGTTTGGATTAATATTGAAGTGTGCTATGATAAATGTGGGTTCAGTTGTTAAAAATGCTTATGCGTGTATTTATATACATGTAGTTAGTTATGTCTGATATACAGACGTTATTGCCTCTGTAGTTACAGGATTCATAAATTTGTTCTAAAAATCAAGCTCTTCATCTAAAATCCATATTAACCTCTGATTTTAAAATAAAAATTGATTGTTGTAGTATAATGTTAATTAAAAAATAGTTTCATAATTTTTTAGTTAGAAATAAATTCAAACTTGGAAATCACAGTAGAAAAATCAAATTTGATCAAAAATCAACCATTTCGATTCGTTATTTTGATTATCCGGCCTAATTCGAAATGGTGAATAATGAATTGCAAAGATAGTATCATAATTTTTAACATTTCAATGATCGTGATAATTGGAGTTGATCGGAATGGGCATTTTTGCCAAATCCCGATGAATGAATTATGGTTTGTCGACGAGTTAGGGGTGAGGGTAGCTTACAAGTTGTGGGTCACTGGAAAAATGGTCACTAAATTTTTAGTTGGTTGGGATGATCAGAAGATGAAAAACTAGGGCCAAAAGACTCGTTTTGGTCGAGGTAACTTATGAGCTTCGTGCAACTTCGATTGATCATCGGAGGCATTCATTTGTGATGGGATCGAAGCATTGCGTCATGGTGAACCTATGGTGAGGTTTGCGAAGAGTCTCGAAGCTGGGATCATCGGCGATGGAGGTTTTTACTATAAAGTTTGGGTTTCAGGTTGAGCTTGACATCTCGATTTTGAATTCATGAAGATATCGTCGAACTGGGCGTTTGGGTTTGTCGTCAATGTTGTTGGCGACGTGTCGGAAGTCGAGAGGTAGGTCGGAGGTATTCCGACCAAGTGTACTGTGCACGCGATATTCTGGGTATCAGGATTTAGGTAAGGAAGAAGAAGAACGATGATCTCGAAGTCGAACTCGAGTCTGTACTCGGGTAAGTGGGGTTACAGCTTGAGTGGGTTATCGAGTAGCTCGTGGGTGGTTACGACAGTTATAAATTTCAAACAAAGTTAAATTTTAAAATGAAAGATGTGTGGCTCGAAGAATTTGGTTTCAAGCTTGGGGAAATCAAGGGGTAAGCTCGAGAAGGTATATTAGCAATTTTAAAAACTTTAAAACAAAAGTCAAAGGTTTCAAAATAAATTTTAATTAATTCTTTGAATAATTGCTTTTGTTTAGTTTTAGAGCTAGTTGAAGGTTTAAAATAAATTTATTTAAAATTAGTTAAGTTTATAGTGTTTTAAATCCATATAAGTTTTAAAATTTATTTTAAACAGACTTAATTTTTTTCTTTCTGTAAATAAGTAAATAGTTATGAAATTAAAAAGTTTTTTAATCATTTATTCAACTTAAAGGTTTGAAGTTAAATTTTTGATGTTTTTTTTCCAAAGATTATTAAATAAAGATTTAATGATAATTAAAATAATAAAAGTAAATGGTTTATCTTTTAGTTGATTTAAATTCTTAAGTAATTAAAGATTAATTACTTAATAAAGGAAGGTTAATGCGTTAATAATTAAAGGATAATTAATTAATGTGATTAATTAATTAAGGTGATTAGCTTGAGGATAATAAATTAAAGGTTAATTAAGTAATAAATTAATATGATTAATCAAAAGTGAATTAATTAATTAAAGTTGAATTAAGTAATGATTAGAGATTAATCAATTAAGGATTAAAAGTGAATTGATGAATGATTAATAATTAATTAATGATTAACAGATAATTACTTAATGATTAAAGTGTATTTATCAAGTGATTGAAGGATAATTTTTCGATACTTAATTAAGGGTTAATTAATTAATTAAGGACAATTTGTTAAATAATAATTAGTTAAGGGATAATTAATTATGTAATTTACTTCAGGGTTAATTTAATTAATTAAGGTTAATTTATTAAGATGGATAATTAAGGATTAGTTTATTAATAAATTAATTAATACTGAACGATTTGTATTAACTAATCAGGATTGAGTAATTAATTCATGAGTAATTAATTTAATTGAAAATTAATTTGAATTAATTTAGGATTAAACAATTAATTAATCCTGTTTATAAATGATTATTGAATGCTTGGATTGCTTACGAATTTTGTATTGTATGAAATGCCTTGAATTGATTGTTATCTCAGGACTGTAATATTTTATTCTGTGAATTGAGTTGTGTGTAATTTATTTATTTATTTATTTATCTATGGTACATCTATCTATGATTCTATGAATGAAGATAAGTGTTATAGGAATATACTGCTTATCGATATTATGTAATTGAATCTGTGACGATTTACGATGTTGCACTATTGTGTAAAACCCCTAGACTACACTATACACAAACAAATATGGACTGCACGAGAAAATTTGTTAAGTCACGGATTCTTGAAATAGCTTTAAAGTTGAATTTGAATCCAAATGGTTTTGGAAATGGATTTGGGTTAAATATGAAAAGTTTTTTTGAAAAGGATTTTTGAAAATAAAATTTATTTTGAATAACTTGATAAAGTTTGGAATTTAAATAATTTGATTTGAATTTGAATTCAATATTTTAAATTGAATTCTATAATTAGCAATTATGGTTTAAAAAGGTTATATAAGTTATAAGTATGTTTATATATGAGTTTTAAACCATTTCAAAAGTATTGTTTTTGGAAATCTAAATTTAACTCAAGGTTTAAGGGCTTTAACTCGTGCAGATGTAATCGAATTTTACTAAAACGAAATCTGGTTGTTTTCAAATAATAATAGCTTTCATATAAAGGAATGTTTTCCAAGTCATATTGAAAAGATTTCAAGTTTTGAAATGAAATTGTTATGAGAGCTATAAATGAATCTTAGTGAAACATTGTTGAACTTTGTTTAGAAATTGAAGAGGATCTAAAAGGTGTATCTTTTGTATAAAAGATTTAGAACGGAAATGGTTTTGAAAGCTATGAATTGAATCTTTGATTTCAAAATTGGATGAATTAATCCAATTTAAAAAGGAAATTGTTCTTATAAATGAATCTTTGTGGAAAATTGGTGAACTTCGTAAAGTGAATCTTTTTGTTTAAAGATATGGAAATGGTAATTTGTTTAAACCATATAAAGAAAGATTTTTGGGTTTTAAGTTGTGACTTAACTGAGATCCCAATATCCATATGTTTTTCATAATTCAGTTTAGCCGGGAGAGGAACTTGTGTCGTATAACCCATTCCGAATAATGATACGACGTTATGGATAGCAGTTGAAGACCAGTGATGAAGACCGGTGGTTTTCGAGAACGAAAGGATAACCTGTCGAATGACTCTTCATCAATTAGCATCCGATATAGAGATCTCCATATGTGATGGGAGTCCGATCGGGATTGGGAATTCCCGGAGTGCAAGGCCTTCTTTGGAAGTGCCTTCGGTTCTGTTCGAACCCGGAACATATTTGTATGGATATGTATCTGACATTACACTTTGAGATGTAAAGCTGGTTTCTATCAAATACATTTATGTTTGGTGGCGGAGATTTATTCTCTTAGCTTAACACCCTTCTCTGAGACATACGAGCTCAGAGGTTATGTGGTTGATAGTTACTAGAGATACATTCCCAATTTGGCAATGTGGCATACGAAGTGCTGCTGATCATTTGTTGATCGAAGCATGGCTTTGTGAAAAAGTGTAGCTTTGTGTACGAGACTACATCAGGACCACACACCCCGAAAATGGTCGAAATAGGAAGGATGCAGAAAGGTTGAAGGGTCGTGCCCCTAGGGTATGTCCATTGCTTTTGGAAAAGGGTGGTATCGTGGTATGGAGCCCAGATACTTCACTCATGTGGACACTGTAAATTTATTACTATGATTTTTGCTTTGTGGTCGAGAGCTCTGGGATAAAGGTCGCAAACGACCAAGGATGGCATATCTTAGGTTTTACTCCCAGGAGGGAGTAGACCGGCCTTGTGTTGGCAGAGAGCTGGGTAAGTTCTCGATGCATCCCTCCAGAGGCGTACCCATGTGGCAATGGGAAGTTCTTTGGCCTGACCATTTGTTGGAAATCCAATCTCCAATACACGCCTTGTACGGTTTTAGTTGTATAACCTGCCATTTACTTATGGTGGTCACCACTGTTTAGATGGTAGTTATAGTAGGCATATAATAATGGTTGTATGCTAGCTAAGATTAATATTATACTTTCGAAAGGTTTTCTGCACTATGTACTAATAATCATTTCAAATGGTTTTCGTGTAACGAGCATTTTGGACTATCATAATGAGAAATCTCCTCCAATTCTGTGCTTGCATAGTGCGTGCGACGGGAGGCCTTATGGTAGTTTCATTTTTCAAAAAGCATTGTGAATTTCAATTTTAAATTTCTTTTGTTGATTGTTTGTTTTTTAAATAAAATTGTTTTTGTTTGCTCATACCAGTCCCATGAATGACCCGGAGTTTATTGTTCCCTTCCTAAACTTTAGGTGCCCATAATTTTTCCACACATGCAGTCTATAGTTGGGGTTTTTTTTAGATAATCGTTGTAGGTGTAGATTCGGTAGCTTTCAGTCTTTGAAAATCTTCTTCAACCTTTGGATGACTGACCTTGCTTAAGTCATCGATGATGGTGGTTCGAGCTTATTGGATTGGAGTCCTCGTTGCTTTTGGATGAGCTTCTGGTTTTGGAGTATTGGTATAGAGTCAATATGTTAGATGTTCGCTTTCTCAGTTAAATGATCTATTGAAGATATTCTTTCTTCCGCTGTTATCTTTGTATCTCTGTTGTTGATATCAATTGTATCTATGAGTTGTATCATTGTAATCAAATATTGTGTATCAATGATATTATTCATTTTTCTTCCGCTATGTTGTTGTACTTAATGTGTTATAAGCTCCGGCGAGCCAGATTCGGCATTTGAATCTACGGCATTCGAGTACAAGTAAAGTACGGGCGCCGATTTTCAAAGGTCGAGTCAGGACCGTTACAGTAGTATCAGAGCTGAAGGTTGAACTTTAGCTCAGGAGCATAACACATTAGGTAGCTCATTATAGATAGGGTGAAGTATACCTAGAATGAGTATATCCCTAAGATATCCATCTGTATTCCTCAATAAATTCTCTTACTATACAGTGAGTATGAGTGCAAGAAGAGGACGAGATAGGAGACAAGAAAGTACCACGACCATTAGTAAATACCCTGAAACGACAACGGAAACAAATTTCTTTATTAATCTCCTTTGACCCGATTTCAAAATCCTCTGATGTCTTCGTGGCAGCCCCAGGATGAAGCTTTGGTGTGATGGTGGTCCTACGAATCGTTTAGAAAATTCTTACTTCGTACCTTCATCGGTTTCTTATCAATCTATCCGTTTTTAATTCTAATGAATTTGAAATTTTATTTCAATAAATTGGTAAATTAAATATGAAGTTAAATATGAAGATTTGTATTGATAAAACAATTCCGGTTAAAACCAAATTTGAAATTCTATTATAATTTCTTGTGTGGATCAAAGTCCAAAGAGGGATAAGTTAATATATACTTTTGTGTATTCCAATCTGAGTTTGGAGTTTATACCAAGTATTTGAAAATTATGGAAGAGTAAATCCATATATCTATTGTCTGGGTCTCGATATATTCTACGAACAATTAGTTATTTCTTCGGACTAATCAATACCCCTGTATATTCGTAGATCTGGATGACCCGAGTATCTTGTGTAATATTGGAAGAGTTTGTTCTCATATTGTTAATATTCCGATTTGGTAAGCAAAATGTAGAATAGATATTCAGTTTGACCTGGAGAACTGTTTCTCTTTCTTAGTGTATTCATCTATTCCTTGTTGTCTCCCTAGCAAACTTCGAGGACGAAATTTTCTTAAGGAGGAATCTGTAGCATTACTGTTTTTAAATTAAATTCAAATTGGAAATTAATTTAATTTTTGAAATTAAATTGTAAATTAATTTGGTATTTTCCAAATTAAACAGATATTTGTTTGCTTATTAATGTAAATGAATATAAATGTGATTCTAAACTAGAATTTTTAATTGGAAATTCAGAAATAAATATTTTGAATAATGTATTAGTATTCAAAATGTAAATATTTATAAATATAGTGGATTTGGAAACTCTAAAAAATTTAATACTAATAGGAAAATTTGTTTTGTGTTTATAATACGATGATTTGAAAATTTTACTTTGAAATTGATTTAGAAAAGCTATTTACGAAGTTAAATTCAAATATATACATATTTTACACTTATTTATTAATGTTTATTTGATTTTATATTATAGTTGAGAATAATATAACAATTTTCAAGAAGCCATTTATGGAATTGAATTCAAATATATATGAATTAGTGTTCAATTAATTATTAAATTTTATTCTTTAAAGTTATAAATATATATAGATTAGTATGAGAGGAAATACAAACCGAAAATTACATGAAAATATATTTAAAACATTAATATATAAAATAAAATAACATAAGGGTTTAAAACAAAATTCATAAATAAAATTTGATCAAAGGATTTAAACACAATTTAAATTGCATATGACAATTGTAAAGTAAGTAATAATATAAAATATTAAGTGTAATAAAAGTGGATACAAATATTAACAAGTGTTAATATAATAGACAAGTGGAAATATATCTCTTGTAAATTTAAGTAATATGAAAATATATGTAAGGAGAAACAAAAACCAAACTTCCTTTTTCTCCTCATTTTCAAAAATTGGAAAACAAGAAAATGAAACCAGATGAAAACAAAAGCAAAAAAGAATCAAAACCTGATTCAATATCCAGAAGCATTTCAAAGATCTGGAGAACAAAGCAATTAAAAGCTTTAAACAAAAAATCAACTGTAAAGAAGAAAAACCAGAGTTCAAAAGACCAGATTCAACTCAAAATTTTCTACCCGAAAACCAGAAGAACAAAAGCAAATGTAAATCAAAATCTGAAGTTATCAAATACAAATCAAGTAACAAATCAAGATTAGATTCAAACAACAAGCTTCTGTTCAACCTGAGCATTGTTCCAGGTTCCAAAAGGAAGGAACTGATCAAGTTCATGATCAGAGCATCTAACATTCCAGTCTCAAGATCAATTACAACTTTAAATTTCAGTTTAAAAAAAGAAAAGCACCAGGTTCCAGGAAAACAGAACAATGTTTGGCCTCTGTTCTTTCAGGGTTTTGGTGAGAAAAATTCTTAACCCGGTTATTTATCTTAATGTTTGGTTAATATTGAAGTGTGCTATGATAAATGTGGGTTAAGTTGTTAAAAATGCTTGTGCATGTATTTATATACATGTAGTTAGTTATGTCTGATATACAGACCCTATTGCCTCTATTACTTACAGGATTCAAAAATTTTGTTTTAAAAATCAAGCTCTTCATCTAAAATCCATATTAACCTCTGATTTTAAAATAAAAATTGATTGTTATAGTATAATGTTAATTATAAAAATGGTTTCATAATTTTTTAGTTTAGAAATAAATTCAAACTTGGAAAATCACAGTGGAAAAGCCAAATTTGATCAAAAGTCAACCATTTCAATTCGTTGTTTTGATTATCCTGCTTGATTCGAAATGGTGAATAATGAATTTCAAAGATAGTATCATGATTTTTAACCCGGTAATGATCGTGATAATTCGAGTTGATCGAATTGGGAATTTTTGCCAAATCCTGCTGAACGAATAATGGTTTGTCAACGAGCTTAGGGGTAAGGGTAGCTTACAGGCTGTTGGTCACTGGAAAAATGGTCACTAAATTTTTAGTTGGCCAAGATGATCAGACGATGACAAACTAGGGTTCGAAGACTTGTTTCGATCGAGATAACTTATGAGCTTCGTGCAGCTTCGATTGATCATCAGAGGCATTCGTTCATGATGGGATCGAAGCATTGCGTCATAGTGAATCTACGGTGAGGTTGCCGAAGAGTCTCGAAGTTGGGATCGTCAACAAAGGAGGTTTTTACTATGAAGTTTGTGTTTCAGGTTGAGCTTGACAGCTCAATTTTGAATTCATGAAGATATCATCGAACTGGGTGTTTGGGTTTGTCATCGATGTTGTTGGCAACGTGTCGGAAGTCGAGAGGTTGGTCCGAGGTATTCCGACCAAGTATACATGTGCACGCGATATTCTGGATATCAGTTTTAGGGAAGGAATAAGAAGAACGATGATCTCGAAGTCGAACTCGAGTCTGTACTCGGGTAAGTGGGGTAATGGCTCGAGTTGGTTATCGAGTAGCTCGTGGGTGGTTACGACGGTTATAAATTTGAAACAAAGTTATATTTTAAAAAGAAAGATGGCTGGCTCGGGGAATTTGGTTTCAAGTTCAGGAAAATAAAGGGGTAAGCTCGGGAGGGTATACTAGCAGTTTTAAAAACTTTAAAACAAAAATCAACGGTTTAAAAATAAATGTTAATTAATTCTTTGAATGATTGTTTTTGTTTAGTTTTGGAACTTGCTGAAGGGTTAAAATAAATTTATTTCAAATTAATTAAGTTTATAGTGTTTTAAATCCATATAACCTTTGTTTTAAAATTTATATTAAATAAACTTAATTTTTTTCTTTTTGTAAATAAGTAAATAGTTGTGAAATTGAAGTGTTTTTAATCATTTATTTAACTTAAAGGTTTTAAGTTAAATTTTTGATGTTTTTTTTCCAAAGGTTATTAAATAAAGATTTAATGATAATTAAAATAATAAAGGTAAATGGTTTATCTTTTAATTGATTTAAATTCTTAAGTAATTAAAGATTAATTACTTAATAAAGGAAGCTTAATGGGTTAATAATTAAAGGATAATTAATTAATGTGATTAATTAATTAAGGTTATTAATTTAAGGATAATAAATTAAAGGTTAATTAAGTTATAAATTAATATGATTAACTAAAAGTGAATTAATTAGTTAAAGATGAATTAAGTAATGATTAGAGATTAATCAATTAAGGATTAAAGGTGAATTGATGAATGATTAATAATTAATTAATGATTAAGAGATAGTTATTTAATGATTAAAGTGGATTTATCAAGTGACTAAAGGATAATTACTCGATAATTAATTAAAGGTTAATTAATTAATTAAGGATAATTAGTTAAATAATAATTAATTAAGGATAATTAGTTAAATAATAATTAATTAAGGGATAATTAATTATGTAATTAGCTTAAGGGTTAATTTAATTAATGTGTTTAATTAAGGACTAATTAATTAATTAAGGGTAATTTATTAAGATGGATAATTAAGGATTAATTTATTAATAAATTTATTAATATTGAATGATTTGTAATTAATTAATCAAGATTGAGCAATTAATTCATGTGTAATTAATTCATGTGTAATTAATTCAATTGAAAATTAAATTGAATTAATTTAGGATTAAACAATTAATTAATCCTGTTTATAAATGATTATTGAATGCTTGGATTACTTACAAATTTTTGTATTGTATGAAATGCCTTGAATGATTGTTATTTCTGAACTGTAATATTCTGTTCTGTGAATTGAGTTGTGTGTAATTTATTTATTTATTTATTTATTTATTTATCTGTGGTACATCTATCTATGATTCTTCGAATGAAGATAAGCATTATAGGAATATACCGCTTATCGATATTGATGTAATTGAATCTGTGATGATTAATGATGTTGCACTATTGTTTAAAACCCCTGGACCACACTATACACACACAAATATGGATAGCACGAGGAAGTTGGTTAAGTCACAGATTTTTGAAATAGCTTGAAAGTGGAATTTGAATCCAAATGGTTTTGGAAATGGATTTGGGTTAAATATGAAAAGTTTTTTTGAAAAGGAGTTTTGAAGATAAAAGTTATTTTGAATAGCTTTATAAATTTTGGAATTCAAATAATTTAATTTGAATTTGAATTCAATTTTTGAAATTGAATTCTATAATTAGAAATTATGGTTTAAAAAGGTTATATAAGTTATAAATATGTTTATATATGAGTTTTAAACCATTTCAAAAGTATTGTTTTTGGAAATCTAAATTTATCCCAAGGTTTAAGGGCTTTAACTCGTGCAGATGTAATCGGATTTTACTAAAACGAAAACTGGTTGTTTTCAAATAATAATAGCTTTCGTATAAAGGATGGTTTTCCAAGTCATATTGAAAAGATTTCAAGTTTTGAAATGAAATTGTTTTCAGAGCTATAAATGAATCTTAGTGAAAGATTGTTGAACTTTGTTTAGAAATTGAAGAGGATATAAAAGGTGTATCTTTTGTATAAAAGATTTAAAATGGAAATGGTTTTGAAAGCTATGAACTGAATCTTTGATTTAAAAATTGGATGAATTAATCCAATTTAAAAACTAAATTGTTTTATGAATGAATCTTTGTGGAAGATTGGTGAACTGTGTAAAGTGAATCTTTTTGTTTAAAGATTTGAAAATGGTAATTTGTTTAAACCATTTGAAGAAAGATTTCTGGATTTTAAGTTGTGACTTAACTGAGAACCCAATATCCATATGTTTTTAAATACTGCGCTCATTATTCGGCTTTGCTGGGAGGGGAACTTGTGTCATATAACCCATTTCGAATAATGATACGACATTATGGATAGCATTTCAAGACCAGTGTGTAGACCGGGTATTTTCGAGAACGAAAGGATGACCCATCGATTGACTCTGCATCGATTAGCGCCCGGTATAGAGATCTCTATATGTGATGGGGAGTCCGATCGGGATTGGGAATTCCCAGAGTGCAAGGGCTTCTTTGGAAGTGCCTTCGGTTCTGTTCGAAGCCGGAATAGACTTATATGGGTTTGTGTTTGACATTACACTTTGAGATGTAAAGCTGGTTTCTATCAAATACATTTCTACTTGGTGGCGGAGATTTATTCTCTTAGCTTAACACCCTTCTCTGAGACATAAGAGCTCAGAGGTTATGTAGTTGATAGTTACTAGTGATATATTCCCATTTTGGTAATGTGGCATACGAAGTGCTGCTGATCATTTGTTGATCGAAGCTTGGCTTTGTGAAAAAGCGTAGCTTTGTGGACGAGAGTGCATCAGGACCTCACACCCCGGAAATGGTCGAAACAGGAAAGATGCGGCAAGGTTGCAGGGGTTGCGCCCTAGGGTATGTCCATTCCTTCTGGAAAAGGGTGGTATCATGGTGTGCAGCCTGGATACTTAACTCATGTGGACATTGTAAATTTTTTACTGTGTGATTATTGCTTTATGGTTGAGAGCTCTCGGATAAAGGTCGCAAACGACGGGGGATGACATATCTTAGGTTTTACTCCCGAGAGGGAGTAGACCGGCCTTGTGTTAGCAGAGAGCTAGTTATGTTCTCTGGGAATCGCTCCAGAGGCGTATCCATGTGGCAAAGGGAAGTTCCTTGGCCTGACTATTTGTTGGAAATCCAAACTCCAATACGCGCCTTGTAAGGTTTTAGTTATATAACCGACCATTTACTTATTGTGGTCACCACTGTTTAAATGGTAGCTATAGTAGACATACAATAATGGTTGTATGCTGGCTAAGATTAATATTATACTTTCGAAAGGTTTTCAGCACTATGCACTAATAATAATATCAAATGTTTTTCGCGTATCAAGCATTTTTGACTATCATAATGAGAAATCTCCTCCAATTATGCATTTGCATGGTGTGTGCGGCGGGAGGCCTTATGGTAGATTCATTTTCCAGAAAGCATTGCGAGTTTCAATTTTAAATTCTTTTGTTGATTGTTTGTTTTGAAGATAAAACTGTTTTTGTTTGCTCATACAAGTCCCATGACTGATCTAGAGTTTATTGTTCTCTTCCTAAACTCTGGGTGCCCATAATTTTTCCACACGGGCAATCTGGAGTTGGCTTATTTTCAGATAATCGTAGTAGGTGTAGATTCGGTAGCTTTCGGTTTTTGGAAATCTTCTTCAACCTTTGGATGACTGACCTTGCTTAAGTCATCGATGATG
The DNA here is from genome assembly GCA_030765085.1 of Allium cepa. Classification (NCBI taxonomy): domain Eukaryota; kingdom Viridiplantae; phylum Streptophyta; class Magnoliopsida; order Asparagales; family Amaryllidaceae; genus Allium; species Allium cepa. The sequence continues at coordinate 566,199,797 of CM060928.1, read as the reverse complement.
GTGGTTCGAGCTTATTGGATTGGAGTCCTCGTAACTTTTGGATGAGCTTATGGTTTTGGAGTATTGGTATGGAGTCAATATGTTGGATGCTTTCTTTCTCACTTAAATGATCTATTGAAGATATTCTTTCTTCCGCTGTTATTTTTGTATCTCTGTTGTTGATATCAATTGTATCTATGAGTTGTATCATTATAATCAAATATTGTATATCAATGATATTATTCATTTTTCTTCCAATGTGTTGTAATATTGTATATCAATGATATTATTCATTTTTCTTCCACTGTGTTGTTGTACTTAATGTATTATAAGCTCGGGCGAGCAAGATTCAGCATTTGAATCTACGGCATTCGAGTACAAGTGAAGTACGGGTGCCAATTTTCAAAGGTCGAGTCAGGACCGTTACAGCATTTAACTATAAGAAATCGGATGAAAGAAAATTGAAATTACACAAAGGGGATGGATCGTAAGCGATCCATCATCCATGGATCCCTAGCAATCCATAATCTTGGTTCGAAGATTCAGTAGTTTACTTGCGTCATGGTCCAATGAGTAGTCAAAGACTAAGTCCTAAAATTAGTTAAGTACACGGATCGCTAGTGACCCATATTGTTTTGCCAGGTCGCTATGAGCTTTGAGGAAGAAGGCAAGTGAAGCATCCCAAGTTGTTGGGTCGCCATCGTCCCATAAGCCATGGATTGCTAGAGACCTATAGCCTTTGAATCTCTAGCAATCCATCAAAGTAGCTTGGTTCGAGATGAAACTTCCAGTGTGTTTTCATACATTCATTTGCAAGCATATTGTAACAACCCGCATATTTATCGAGTTTGTATTTAAATATTTTATTTAAATAGTAACTCGTTAATCGGATTTTGGTCCGAAAAGCTACTTTTTACAAACGGTCAAATTAGGACTCGAGACCACTTCCATTGAGTTCGAAATGTCGTTTACAACTTTTTAAGTATAAACATCGATAGGTTTGGAGTTAGTGAAATTTCACTAACTTTTCCCGCTTTGGGCTTTGGGTTAGTTTAGCCTATTAAGCCCAAGTTCCAACCCTCTTCTCCTCACTCTTCATAAATTTCCTAACTAATCAAGCTTTGGCATTAATGGTGGAGGGAATGGGAAATTAAAATTCCAAAACTCAAATTCAATTGCAATCCATCTTTCTACTCCAAATTCAAGAAGAAGACATTGGATTCAAGCTTCTTGTGCTTAGATAGAAGAAGGATTGATTCTTGCTTGCTTAAAACTTCATTTTCATTGATATTTGGTGCAAAGGTGAGATTTTTATCTCACAAATCTAGTCTATAACTATATTGGGTTGTTGGGAATGATTCCCTATCACTTTAGCATGAATATTTGCTTTTGGTTTGGATTGGATTGGCGAAAAACTCCGATTTTTGGCGTTTTGGCGAAATTTTTGCATTTGGGTCGTTCTGGCCATTTTTAGGTCGTTCGGAGTTAGGTCGTGTGGGTCTTAGGTCGTAGGTCGCGTACGAGATAGCTCCTAGATCGTTCTGACCATTTTTCGCGTGTTCGGAGTTAGGTCGTTCACGACCTAGTACTTAGGTCGCTCGCGACCTAACCCTTAGGTCGTTCGCATGTTATCGCGCTAAGTCGCACTGCCTTGAATCTTCACTTCGGAGTTCGGTCGTTTCACGTTAGGTCGTATGGCTTTTAGGTCGTAGGTCGTATGGCTATTAGGTCGTAGGTCGTATGGCTTTTAGGTCATAAGTCGTATGACTTTTAGGTCGTAGGTCGTTGGCCTTTTGACCGTTAGGTCGCATGCCTTTCTACTTCGATAGGTCGTTCGGCCATGCTTTCTATTTTTAGGTCGCGACATCTTTAGGTCGTGTTACCTATATACCCCTAGGTCGAAAGACCTTAGGTCGTGCACCTTTAGGTCGCGAACCTCTTTAGGTCGCCTGTCCCTTAAGAAGTTAGGTCGTTCGTCCTGTGATGCCTTAGGTCATTTGACCCGTGTTACGTTAGGTCGCGTGACCTTGTTTTCGCCCTTAGGTCGTTTCACTTTTAGGTCGTATGACCTCGTCTCCATTAGGTCGTGAACCTTGTTAGGTCGCTCATCCTTAGCCCGCGAACTTTCTTAGGTCGCGTACCTTTAGGTCGCGTGTCCCCTCTACCTCGTTAGGTCGCAAAGAACATTAGGTCGCTCGACCTCCTTACCCACTAGGTCGCGCACTTAGTTAGGTCGCTCAGCCATTGTGTTAGGTCGCGTGAACCCTTAGGTCGTTAGACCTCATTTTGCTTTAGGTTGTAGACCTCTTGCCTTCACTTAGGTCGTACCGTTTTGTCGGGGCGCTGCCCCGCACCCCGCCGGGGGCGCTGCCCCCTGAACCCCCGCGACCTGACCGGGCAGGTCGAACCCCGTAAGCGGTGGCGTGGCCCCCGCACCCCCACCTTGGGGGGTTGCCACCCCCCCTGGACCCCCCCTCCGTAGGGGATCTTATCTGAAAAACATTGAGCTGATTTCCTTGGATTTTATTCACATCTCAGCATGCGATTTTTGTGACTGATTGTTTCTACAATTGCTTCTGTGTTTTGTCACTTTATAATATAAAGGTTTCAATACTAGTAGTAAATATCAAAACTCTTTTAACAAACAATTTCAACTCTATTTTTAATAACAAAGCTCTTTTCTTAAACCGTTTTCCAATCTATTAGTATATACAAGCCTTTACCTCACTCGGATGAGAAATCTAATTAAACGACTTAGTAAAACAAGTGGTATGAAACGCTTGCGTTCACTTCGTCGGTTAATTCTTGGACTTGTTCGATTGAACCTCTTGTGACAATTTTATTAGTGAAGATTTACAGTTTGTTCGTAAATATTTAAGTTAAGCAAGTGGTTATGGGACATGAAGCTAAACTTCTATATTTACTAGCTTAGTGTAATTGACACTTCTCGTTGATCTTGATGATCGCTTTATGAATTAGACTAGCAATTGCGCGATGTCTCTTTCATTGCAAGGTTAGACTAGACACCACTTGTGTGATTCCATTCACACATACCTTTCTGCTTTTTGGTTAGTCTTGATCTCAATCTGTGTGATTCCATTCACACATGCGGGGTAGCTCCCCATGGTCTTTGGACCGTCATGTGATAGGCCTCTTCCCCTTTTTATGATTTCTGGATTTCTCGTGTTGATTTCTGGAATTTATGTCATTGACTTGTTATGAGTACAAGTTTAGGGTATGATGCCCTCTTCGAATCTTTGAGAAGATTCTTATGATATTGATTATCTCTTATTGATTGATCTTCTGTTGATCATTATTTACATACTTATAGTGGTATGTCGTTATGGATGTTTATGTTTATGCCATATCTTTTATGTTATATCATGTCATCTGATATTTATAGCTAGACTGATCCGTTTATTATTTTCTTAAATAATACTCGGGTCAGACCGAGATGTTACAGGTGCTTCTGCTTGACTTCTTCCCAGGGATTCATCACTCTGACTTTTGGCTAACTGTTTAGATTAGCAGTTTTTGTTGTATACACTTGAGATATAGACTCATAGTTGTATTCTTTTGTATAGCACGTGTTGCTATTCTTTTGTATTATCGTGGATCTTAATGACCACTACTCTGATGTACACTTTCATGTGTTAGTTATATATTCATATCTTCTTCCGCCTTTGTGATATGGATATCTGTGACTGATTTGTGATATGATTATTTCTATGTTTGTTTCCGAAGATTATTTATAGCCACCGTGTGATAAGCAATTACATGGATGGTCGCTCCTCAACAGCCTTATTCTCCGTGCTAGTTGACAGCACTACTCCAGAGTGTTCTTGGCTAGCGTGGGTATAGAGGTGGGGCGTCACACATATGGTAAGAAGGCCTAGCTCGGTAGCTCTCCAACCTCTATAAGTACTCAACTCTTTACAATACAAAGCGCATCCTCTAGACTAGCTGCTGAAACTCTACAGAAACTATTCTTCACTCTTCTCTTTCCTCCTCACAATAGTCATCCAAGTGATTTACTGTGATTCTCCTATGAACTCCTAGCATTAGGGACTTAGTCTAGCTCAGGATATTCAACAACTTTGTAATCCAAATTACCTTGTAATAGTAGTCGGTCAATAATAAAAGTTATAAAGTGGAGTATGCTTCATTAATAACCGAACCACTATAAAAATATTTTTGTCCTCTTACTATTACTTCTTTTTCTACATTTATTCTTTGTAATATTACTCTATAAGAACATGGCTGGTGCTTTCATACTCAATCCAAAGTGCTGATCCATTATTTGGGTTAACAATAGCATTATCCCATACCCCAATCTAATTCTACGACTTAATTTCATTATGTTTAAAAAAAATTAATCTTTTACTTTCTTTACATAAGCCTGTGCTCTTACACCAAACTGTAACATCACCCATTTTAAGGCCTGAAACTATGCGCTATGGATGCTACAGTTATCCATAGTATTAATTACCAATGGAAAATTACGATTATGTTAACCTTATCAATAACACCAGAAGCATATGATTATGAAAATTTTAACAATTAATTTATTAAATAAACTTTCATATTTCATTTCAAAAATAAAAATACGCATTCATTACATAATCCCATTTGATCCCATGTCCAAAGAAATTATAATAATTGCAAAATACTCCAACGACAACGAATGAAGATGCCTCCTTAGTTGATTAGAGTCTAATATTTGGCAGTTATAACTTATGTCATTACTTCCATTTTGACATAAGAAACACAGTGGAAAATAAAACTCCTACTAATAGCTAGCTTGCCTTCTATATGTCATTGGAAGCTTATTAGTCTAACTTGGAAACCTAAACTCTACTCCCGTCCTACTCGAGGGAGCACCTGAGAGTTTAAGGGAAAAAAGCCTTGGGTTAGACAAAAATTCTGGGGTGGCTAATAACTACCATGTTGAACCAGTATCGATATATGATAAGACCACACCATCGAGGGTAATGGGCCTCCCTGCATAAGTATCTTAACCAATTATGCCAATCGAAATTCATGCACCTGCAACCACATTGATTAGAACATAGTAAAAAAATCATTTGCAAGCACGCAACATGAGTAAGTCGGACTATATACACTCCCTTATCTTACCTAAAATCATATAATGAACTACCAATCCTAATTTAGTTGACTATCCATATAAATTTAAAAGACTATCCTTTTAAATTTAATCTAACTACCCATCTTATTTTTAATGGACTACCCATCTTACATATAAATATTATATGGATTATCTATCCCAAGTTATATGGACTACCCATCACATATGGTCTATCTAATTAAAATCAAGTGGACTATCCATAACACATGTCTCATTTGTCTAATATTATATGGACTATCAGTAACATATATCGTAGTTTTCCTAAAATGACTATGAACCCATCATGAACCATATAGAGACTATACATCTCAGGTATTATGTGGACTATCCATCACTCATCTCATAATTTCTAGGATGAATATGAACCCATCAAATATCAATTTATAATTAGAATATAACATTATTTTTCTAACTACCCAACCTATGTCTATTGGTATCCCCAATTAGGTTATTGAATTTATAAAATATATGGCTTATCAAGCCACTATTATATCAATTCCAAATAGAAAGCTTATGGAATTCATGTCACTAAAAACGATATTGAACCACTATCCGAAGTTCGAAAAGAAACTCTAGTTTTATAAATTATAAAGCCAAGCTACCGAAATCACAAGGTTATTGGCTTTCTTGAAACATAGGCTATCTCGCCTTTGGGCCATAACTTTTAGTTTAAATGAAAACAAGGCTTCTCAACACACAAAGCATTATTTTCAAAATGAAGGCATTATGGTATCAATACCGCATGTCATAAATGTAAAAAAAATAAATTGAAAATAACGGCATCAATTACCTTGTGTAGAAATCATATACTTACGGTATAGGTGCCAAGAGATTTCAAATAAAATAATTCAGTAATGTTGAATCCTAAAAGGTTTTGGCCTCTTAAAACAAAAGGTTACCACACCTAAAACAAGGAAAAAATCTTCTATCGTGCGATATCGTATTCCTCCTGTTTTGGATGTCGGACGTCTATACAAAAGGATGCCTTAAGTCTGATGTCGCCTATAACCATAGATCGTTATTATCGATATTGACATTTATGATTTTTGAGGGAGAAGGATATCAGATGAGAAAGCATATATACCGTAATTAAAGAATAACACTACTGTAATTTTCATAAAAATTGTTTTATTTCTTCTTAAAGCAATTCTTTTTATCTACTCTTATCTCTTGTTAAAATACGATTGGTTGACAATAAAAAAATTTCATTTAATTTTTAATTTTTGTTGGGAGTATGTTTCACCTTCCTAAAAACATTAGCAAACTAAATTAATTAATATAGATATAAATGCTATTCTAGCAAAATAGAAAATCACAACCACTTGGAATCGCCAAAAATCAGAATTTATATATTATATCTTGTGTAAAAATTTCGGGGCTAAAATAATTATTCAAATATTTTTTATAATTAAAATTCGAAATTAGCAGTATTTCCTCCTTTGGAAATTCATAAAATATTTATATTAACTTAAAGAATTAGGAAATTATAATGTCATGTCCAAAATAATGTTTTGCACAACATATCAGAAAATCAAATCAATTGGAGATCAAAAACTTAGGTTCTACCTCTAACACCCATCACAACTATTCCGTAAAATTTTCGTAATCATTAATCTATCCAAACAATGATCGAACATCTATATCATGGCAGCACAATTAAAAGAAATTAAAAAATTAACCATAACAAAATTCAACCATAAGCAAAAGAGATGATTGACTATTATTCATCTCAAATTAGATAGAAGATAAAGATTTGATGAAGAATGATTTTCCCAAAGCCTTTTCCCTTGGATCCTTTTGGTTTCCCTTTCTATCTTCCTTGATTATGGAAGACCTCTCTATTTTATTTTAATTGTCTTATGAATGTAAAATGAGAATGAATGAGAGAAGGAGGGCTTAAGGTATGAACTAAAGCTCTATTTCTAATTTTCCCTCTAATGTATTCCCTTCTACAATAAATTTTAAAGCAATCTTATTAGTTGATTAGTTAAGGTCTGACCCGATTAATTATCAAATCTCATCCTCCTTATCACACTACATTATTCTATTTAACCTATTCAATTAAATTTGTAGTAAACCAAAACTAGAGGTGTTACAATATAATGGCTGCATTAGCATGTACACAAGTAATTTACGTGTAATAAACATTACAAGACTTTGGTGTAAATATAAAAAAAATCTTCTATATGTTGTGATACTATTATTATTACTAATTTAATAAAGAATCCAGTTAATCAATCACGTATGAAGCATATTTATATAATTTATTTTATATATGATCATGTTGCTACAAACAACATGATTCTACGTAATGTAACTACTAATAATCAAGTTGTAGAAAAACCCTTATGTCAAGCTAGTTACATTAATTTAATATGAGAACTAGGAAATATGTGATTCAAACGACTTAAATTGATAAGTTGAGACTTACTAGAAATGTAACGATCCCGTTTTTAAGTCAAATTTAATTGGATAATTAATATAAATTTTTGGATTAATTCGTAAATTAATTTGATTTTTTTTTTCAAAATAAATAGGATATGTGTTATGTGTGTGTGTGTGCGTGTGTGTGTATAAATAGATTGTAAATAGAATTTTGATTTGAAATTCAAAAATAAACATAGTTTGAATACATATATATATATAAAAATATTAGACATGGAAATAAAACATAAAGAAAATAGAAAATACATATGTGTACATATATAAAACAAAGATAAAATAATATAAAATCATATTTAAAACCTCTAATACATACAAATTACATGTGTAAGCATTTTAATATGAGAATTAACAAGTGTAGATAAATTGGTATAAAAATATAACAAGTGTCCATTTTTAATTACCTTTTATTTTTAAAAATAAAAAAAATGAAAACAAGTTATATATATACTCACATCTACTTCTACCCCCATCTTTCACTTTGCATCTCTCAAAATTATTCAAAACAAACAAACTGAGAAAAAGAAACAAAACTAGAAAAGATTCAAAGTAAACAATCATTTTTTCAAAATTTCAAAACCTGGAAGCCTGGAAGTAAGCAAAAGAAATCAAAATCAAACAGCTCTGTAAAATCAAAGAGCATGCAAGATTCAACTCAGTTTTTATTAAGCTTCAGTTCAATTAAAATAGCAAGCTAAAGATCAAGCAATTACAGTTTCAAAATAAAAGCATCAAGCTTTAGATCATTTTCCAGTTTTTAAATTCAAAAAGCAATTCCAGGCTTTCTTTGTTCGCTGCTTCTCAAATATATAAGTAAACTAACATTTAAAAGCTTAAATCAGTTTAAATCTTGATGCATGCAGTAAATACTTGAAGTAAAGTTGTGATAAATGTTTGCATGTACATAGATATGAAATGTGTGTGCATGTCTGTTTAGTTTTACAGGTTAAAAACAAAATCAAAAAACAAAATCTCTTCAATCATTCTCTTATAGGGTTTGATGTTCGAACAAGATATGTTCACATTAACATCATCTAAGTTTAAAAAATAATTTTAAGTAAAATTGAGTTTGAGTAATTTCTAGAAATTAGAAAATACAGGAAAAACCCAAAATATGTCAAAATTTGACTTCAATGATTTATTGTTTCATTCATATAACCTGACTTGTTTCCAAAAACAATGAATTCTAAAAGAAAATTCAGGATTTTTAAGCTAGTATTTTGGAAGAAATTGAGAGATGAACAGAAATGGGTTTTTATCGATTTTTGGTGGTCCCGAAGTTCGGTGGTCTCGGGTTTGAGGCTGGAGCATGCTTGTAGGTCAATGATCTATGGAAAAATGGTGGGAGGATTTATTATTTGCCATGGTGGTGGATCGACGACCATTTGGGGTTTAACAACCTGATTTGGGTGACGAAGTTATTGAAGCTCGTGTATCACCAGGGTAGCATCGAAGTCAACTAGAGGTGGTGGAATCGACGCGTAGGACGGCGACTCAGCACTGGTCATGGTTGTGTGGTCTCTGGTGATCGGGATTGGCAGCGTGAGGTGTTTTTTGATGGTCAATGTGGGTTCCAAGATGTGATCAAATAGCTCGATCTTGTTTTTCGGGCGAATTCGTTAACCAGGGTGGTTAGAAGGTTCAGGCATGTCATCGGTGACCTGTAGGCGATGGCGAAGTCGATCGAAGGCGAGGCATTGGCGTGTGCATGTGCATATGTGCATGTTTGTTCTAGATTGTTGTTGGATTTGGAGAAGAAGTTTATCCGGGTTTTGCCTCGGGAGATTTGTGATTTGGCTCGAGTTTGTCATCGAGTGTTATCGGGTGTGTTTTGTAACAGTTTTTAAATTTTAAATAAAACAAAGTTTTAAAAATAAAGGAAAAGAAGAAGTAGTTACTCGGGACTAGGCTAGGTGATTTTAGGGTTTGGTTCAGGTTGATACCCGAAGTGGTCTCGGGTCAGAAAAATTAAAAAGTACATTTACAAGTTTTAACTGTTTGGATAAATTCTTAACCCATTCTTTAAATAATTAATGTTTAATTTAAGTTTGGAAATAGACAAAGGTTTAAAATTAGATTATTTTAAATTTAATTAAGTCCAAAGTATTTTATTTATGTGTCCCTTATTTATAATTAAGTTATTTAAGCAAATTTGATAATGTAATTAAGAAGTTAATTAAGAAAATAAAATGTTTTTAAATTGTTAATTGACTTAAAGGTTTAAGTTAATTTATGGGTTAATAATAATGTTATTTAAAAGGTTAAACTCTTAAAGTTAACTATTTTTAAGATTAATTAATTTGGCTTTAAAAATAATTATATATTAGGTTAATTATTTGATTTAAATCCCTGAGTGTTTTCAAATATAATTTAATGATGTAACTAAGTAATTGATTAAGGTAAACGGTTTATCTTGATTAATTATGGGATAATTATTTAAAGGTTAATTACTTAATGAAAGTAATTAAAGGATAATTACTTTATGTAAATAATTAAGTGATTAATTTAAGGACCATTAATTTATTAATTAAGCAGGATTTAGGGGTAATTGATTTAATTTATTGGTGATTAAATTAAATTGATTAAGAATTAAGTAATTGAATAAGATAATCGGTTTATCTTAAATAATGTTTTTGATTATTAGTTATCCTAAAGGTTTTAAGTTAAATTATATGTTATGATAATTTATTTCAAAGGTTATTTAAAATAAGATTTAAATGATGATTATGTAATTAATTAAGATAAATGGGTTATCTTAAGATTAAAGGATCATTAATTTTTAATTTAATGATAATTACTTAATTAAAGGTTAATTAAGTAATAATTAATGATTAATTAATTGGTAATTAAAGGGTTAATTAATGAATGTGCTTAATCAAAGGATAATCAATTAATTAATGGTTAATTAATTAATGTGAGTAATTATGGGACAATTACTTAATGTAATTACATTAAAGGACAATTAATTAATTGAAGGTTAATTAATGTAAGTAATTAAGGGTAATTAATTAATTAAATGTAAAATTCTTAATAAAAGTAATTAAGGATAATTAATTAATGATTAAAGGTAAATTAATCAAGTGATTAATGGATATTTACTTAATGTAAGTAATTAAAAGATAATTATTAATTAAAGGATAATTAATTAAAGGTTAATTAATTAATAATTTAAGGTTAATTAATTTTATGTGATAAATTAAGGGTTAATTAATTAATGTAATTAACTTATGGTTAATTAATTTATGTGATGAAATAAGAATAACTAATTAATTAATTAAGGATAATTGATTAAGTTGGATAATTAAGAATGATTAATTAATTTCATTAATTAATTAAAATAATAGCCAATGGTTTGTAATTAATTAATGTTAATTAAGCAGGGTTAGGTGATTAATTCATAAGTAATTAATTTATTTTGAGTTAATTAAATCAATTATAATGTGGTGATTAATTTATCTTGCTTATGGATGATTGGATTATATTGAATGTCTTGAATTGTTTGATATCTCTGACATGTGATGTTCTGTGATATGATTGCTTTGGATTTAGCTGTGTTAAATGTAATTTATTCATCTGTGATGAATTTTTATGTTTATCTGTAAATGAAAGATAAGCATTATAGGATTATACCACTTATGGATATTGTTGTGCTTGGATTTATGATGGTTGTGGTATTTTATTTTTGTATGCAAAAACCCTACACAACACACACACAAATATGGATTTCACAGGAAATTAGTTAAGTCATGGGTATTTTGAATTTAATATTATTTTATTTAAAAGTTGAATTTTGAATCCAAAATGGTTTGGAGGTAATTTGAGTTAAACTTTTGGAAAGGGAATTTTGGAGTTAATATTATTTTGAATATAATATGGCTTGTTAAATTTTGAAAATTGGAAACTATGGTTTATAAAGGGTTATACAGGTTATACAATATATATATATATATATATATATATTAAACCATTTTTGAAGTATTTTGGGAATTTAAATTTAACCCAAATAGAATTTGCCGAGGATACGGCAGTTTGCTAATTTTTTCGATTTATACTTTAAAATGCTATAACTTGAGCAAATTTAATTGGATTTTCCCGAAACGAAAAACCTTTGTTTTCAAATGATAATAGCTTTCATACAAAGAAAGAATTTCCAGTTTTGTGGAAAGGATTTCAGGTTATGGGTAAATTAAATTTGAAATGGAAATAGTTTCGAAAGCTATGAATGAATCTTTGTTGAAGATGTAGTAAACCTTGATTTAAATTGAGGAGGATCTTAAAGGTGTATCTTTTGTTTAAAAACTTAAAAATGGAAATTTGTTCAAACCGTTCAAAAAGAAAGGTTTTGGAAAATTAGGGCTAAATAGTGTGACTTAACTAAGATCTGAATGTATCCATATGTTTTTCAAAATATGCACTCTTTATTCGGTTTAGCCGGGAGAGGACATTAAGTCATAAAACCCATTCCGAATAGTGATACGATGTAATGGAATTGCATTTCAATATGGTGGTTGAAGATCAGGCATTTTCAAAAACGAAAGGATTGCCTGCCGAATGTCTCTGCATGGAGTGGCCCTGGTATAGAGATTTAAATTACCATATGTAATGGGGAGTCCGGACGTGATTAGGGGATATCCAGATTTGCAAGGACTTTTTCCTTAGTTAGACGAAGTGCCTTGATTCCGTTCAGACCCAGGATGGACTTGTATGGATGTATGTCTGACATTACACTTTGAGATGTAAAGCTGGTTTCTATCAAATACATTTCTTTTTGTGGTGGAGAATTTATTCTCATAGCTTAACACCCTTCTCCGAGACGTACAAGATCAGAGGTTATATAGTTGATGGTTACTAGTGATATATTCCAAATTTGGTAATGTAGCATGCTAAGTGCTGATCGTTGGTTGATCGAAGCATGACTTTTATGAAAAGCGTAGCTTTATGGGATTAGACTTCATCGAACTTCACACCTCGGTAATGGTCAAAATAGGAAGGATGCGACAAGGTTATGGGGGTCACGCCCCTTAGGGTATGTGCATTCCCTACTAGATAAAAAGTGTTATCATGGTATGGAGCCCAGATTTTTAACTTATATGGTTATTGGAATTTGTTGGTGAGGCCTCTGTAAAGGTCGGTGACGACCGAGGGATGGCATAGTCATGACAGTTAGTTACTTAGTTGCAGAGGTAACCCGACCTTCTGTTGGCAGAGATCCATTTAGGTTCTCGAGGCGTCCCTCCAGAGGCGTACCCATTCGGAAAGGAAGTTCCTTAGCCTTGACCATTTGTTGGAAATCCAATCACCCACTACACGCCCTGTACGGTTTTAGTTGTAGAACATGCCATCTAACATGGTAGCTATAGTAGGTGTAGGATCAATTTCACCCTAGAGGGGGGGTGAATAAGGTGATAGATTAATTATAATTAATTGCGGAAGCTTATAAAATAATTTCAACACAGATCACAGAATAGTAGCAGCACAGATAAAAACAGAATAATAAATGTAGAAATAGAACGACACAGAATTTACCAGCTTCGGAAAAAATCTGCCTACGTACTGCCCCCAAGGTTTCTACTAGAAATTAGATAGTCACACGCTTACACACGTAAACTCGCGACACTCGCTACTGACTAACCTAACTCTACGCTCAAAACCCTGCCACAACTCAGCCACTGAGTCGCGAATTCTCAAGTTACGCCACGTAGCTTGTCCCCTAGTCACACGACTAGCAAATACAACGGTTTGAAAAGAGTTTTAAAATTAAAAACAAATTTAAAACAGAAAAAAAGATAAAGCCCTTATTTAAAATCTAAATCCCTTATTTAAAATACTAAAACCCTAATACTTAATGACCGGCCCCTTTTATTATTTAGACCCGATTCCTTTTCTATTCGGTCCTTTGGAAAATGGCGGCTTCTTCGATCATAATTTAGGGCTTTTGTCCTTCAATCAGAATTAGGGTTTTGGATGCCAATTTAATTCGTTGCTCTCGTCGATTTATATTGATGCTCTATTGATCCGCTGTTTGGAGTCGCGCTCGGCTGCTTGTCTTGATTTGTTTGTGAAATTAGGGTTGGGCTTGGTTGCTTCAAGATAATCGAATTCGCCTTTTCTTCTGGTATGTTATTTGTATCTTTTGCTTTCAGGTTTGATTGCTTGAGTTCGATTGCATTTTCATGCCGATGATGATACTTTGGTACTCGTATTTATATGAATTCGAATACACTAATTAACTCGATACTTTCCTGAAATTCACTTTCCTGATGCAAACGACTTTCCTGATATTTTTTGCAACTTGTTACTCACGGCCTTGATGTTGATGCGTTCGATACTTATTTGATTCATACGGCATTAAAACTTTCCATTTTTTTTAATTACTTTGACTATTTCAAAGAATACAGATACACACTTGATTTTTGAAATTGATTTCGTCTTGAGTCCCACGGCAACGAACTTTCCTCTTTTAATCTCAGTCAATATTTGTTTTCATGTGGTTCCTTGTTGACTTCACTGTGATTTATTGCTTTGGTTTTCCGGCCCCTGTGAGCTTCGTCTCTGGCCATTTTCTCTGGTTGGTTTAACCTGAGCTTCAATTTAGCATTGCATTCGTGAGTATGATGTTGTCTGGACATTTAGTCATGTTGCAGTATTCATTGTCGTTGTTCCCTGTACTTGTAGTTGTATCATTTCGAATTGGATACTTCTTCCATTTGTCAACTCTGCATTTGTTTCACTGGTATCTTCACTGTGTTGATTTGAGCAGCTGACTTATTGATCTGGTGCATTTTGCTCGAGTCACATGCATTTGTTTGCTGTCATGATAGTTGCACTCTGTCTACTGCATAGTGGTATGCTGTGTTACTTGACCTGTCTGGTTCATCTGGTTGATGTGCATGTCACTGCTTCTTTTGTTGTATACATGTCCACTGCAGTTTCGATTTGTCGTTGGTCTTCATTCTGGTTGTCACTTCTGGTCTTTGCTTCCATCCATTTGGTTTGAACTTGAAGTTAAGAACAGTTGCTTTTGATCTGCATACTTAAGCTTTGCATTTGTGTACATGTTTACCATGTACTTGAATCTGATTCTTGTTGCACTTCACCTGTTATGTCTGCTGTCCTTTGAGTTATTTCTTGCATCATAGTCTGGTTGGTGAGTTACATTTGTGAACATTAACTTGTTGCAGATGCTATGTCTTTGTGCATTTCAGTGTGTTCATTTGCTTCATGTCATACTATGTTATGCTTTGACACAGATGCTTCACTTGTTCATATTGCCTTTGTAAACTTGTTGTTTCATTGCTGCACTCGAGTTTTGTTACTTGAGCTGCTTTGTTGAGTTCCATTTGACTTGACTGTACTTGTACAACTTCATTGTGGCTTGTACATGCTATATTGTCTGGTCTTTGTTTGCTTCTTTGATAGTTTGGTCTGGTCTGGTCTGCATACATGATTGTTGCAGTCCATATTGTTATTGGTCTTCGTTGCATTCATGTCATGTTGCCTTGTGTTGAATCCAGTTTCAAAACTCGGGTTTGACCTTGTGCTCGTGTCGTGATTTTGAATATATTGCACGTGAGTTGAACCCGGCTTTTCATTTGGATTTGACATGTGCTCACATGTCCCTGTAAATCGAACAAGTGTAGACCGATGTGCACGGCCTTGTGGCATGTACAGTGATACATTGTGCATGTCACACTGTTCGTGTGTGATGAATTCAAATGTGAATGATAACGAACAACCCAAATAACTGAGGCAAATCATATTTTCAAAAATCATATTTCATTTTATATTGCAAAAATATTTCTTTTTCAATTTTACTGCGTTAGTGAATATTTTTGCAGATTGCTTAGATGCTGGATTCAAACTGGAATGCAGTTGAAGACAAAATACGAGTGTGAGTGATATGTAGTGAGGTTATTAATGTAAAAAACAATTGTGATGTAATTGTGATGTAATCAAAAATGTATATGTACAGTGAGAGCTTGAATTTGTACTATTCAAGATTGTAATAAATATTTGTTTGAATAAAATATTTCTGTTTGAATTCAAATTCTGTGTATTTAATTTTATTCAGCAAATATTTATTTAATCTATGAAAAACAAAATAGTACATTAACAAATATATTTAAACAAATGTATATATGTTTATTTTCATCAAATAAAAAATCATATAAGTGCATATTCAACAATCTCCCCCTTTTGATGATAACAAACATATATTTAGGGTTTTGAAACATATTAAATGTATTTGATGATTCCACCATTTCAATGCTTGCTCCCCCTATTTAAATGCTTCATCTTTACGAAACTCCCCCTTCTTATATGCATAGCAGTATAAGATTTATTTGCCAAAATTAGTATAAGATTTATTTGCCAAAATCCAACATTTCTCTCCCCCTTTTGTTATCAGCAAAAGAGTAAAAGTGTCATGAAATAGAGATAAGGTGATAGATAGTAATATAACATTAAAACTCAATCGACTATAACTATGTAATTTAAATAGAAAATCAAACAAAAATCATAACTATTCTTGTTAGGCGCATATTCCATTTTAGAGATGATGGGAATGAGTTATCATAAAATCATATAGTTATGTCAAGTTGTGATATATATCTATCAGGAATTTGAATTTCTACTAACCATTCATAACCATTAGGACTTTTAAATGAGGTTAGTAGTATTTCAAATTATTTAAAAAAAAAATGAATTCAAGTATCTTCTAACCACACATGACCGTGAGGACTTTTAAATAGGATTAGAATCAACTTGTTTACTTAATAAATTAATTTTGATATGCATTCCATACATGCATAACCGTGAGGACTTTTAAATGAGCATGGAACTACATATCAAATTCCAAGTAATTCACCCATGCATAACCATGAGGACTTTTAAATGAGAGTGAATACTTTGAATTTTATTTTATTTTATAAACTGAAAAACGAATGATTCCTGATTATGATACCACATATCGACAAACTATATTGGATTTTTGATAAGCGATGGTCGATAGAATTATGATAGAATTAGAACTGGTCATGGAATCTTTGCCAAACAAAGAATTTTATAACTCTTGTGTAAATTTCTAAATAAATTTACTAAGTATACTGTCTTGAGGAAAAATGTATGATTAATATCACCCCTTATCATTTTTCAGTCACTATTTACCTTTTTGATAATTAGGAGGGGGATAGATTTGTTAATTAGGCAATCAAATTTCTAAAACACCTAAACAGAGACGTAGTTTGCAAAAACTATTTTTTGGAAGGGGTTTTGTAAAGATGTCTGCCAATTGTGAATCAGTTGAAATAAAATTTATGCTGATATTTTCTTTGGAAATATGATCTCGAATAAAATGATGCCTAACATCTATATGTTTTGTTCGTGAGTGATGCACAGGGTTATTTGTGAGATCGACTGCGCTTTTACTATCACACATTAGTGGTACACGTTTAAAATTTAGACCATAGTCTTGCAAAGTCTGTATCATCCATAAGATTTGAGCAGAGCAACCGCTTAGAGAAATATACTCTGCCTCTATGGTGGATAATGCAATACAATTTTGTTTTCTGCTTCACACTGCAACTAATGAATGCCCTAACATAAAACATGCTCCACTAGTACTTTTTCTATCAACTAAATTTCAAGCGTAATCAGCATCTGAAAAACCTTTTAATTCAAAGTTATCGTTTGATGGATACCAAAGACCAAACCGTGGGGTGTGCAACAAATATCTTATAATTCTTTTAACAGCTTTTAAATGAGATTCTTTTGGGTTAGATTAAAATCGTGCACACAGGCAGACAAAAAACATGATGTCAGGTCTAGAAGCGGTTAGCTAAAGAAGTGATCCAATCATACCTCTGTATTGCTTTTGATCAACCGTCTTACCTTTTCCATCCTTGTCAAGTTTAAGTGTTGTACTCATGGGAGTTCTTGCTGGTTTGGCATCTTTCAATCCAAATTTGTTGACAAGTTCCCTAATATACTTTGTTTGAGAAATGAATGTTCCTTTATCGCTTTGTTTGATTTGAAATCCTAAAAAGAATTTTAACTCTCCAACCAAGCTCATTTCAAACTTTTCCTGCATGACCTTTTCAAATTTCTCATACAATAACTTGTTAGTAGCACCATAAATGATGTCATCAACATATATTTGAACAATCAAAAGATCATCGTTTTCATGCAACAGAAATAGTGTGGTGTCTACACATCCCTTTTTGAACCCATTTTCAAGGAGATAAGAACTAAGACATTCATACCAGGCTCTAGGGGCTTGTTTTAATCCATATAAAGCCTTTTTCAGTTTATATACATGGTTTGGATATTCATGACTTTCAAAACCTTCTGGTTGTTCAACAAACACATCTTCTTTTAGAAAAGCACTCTTAATGTCCATTTGTCTTAGTTTAAATCCTTTGTAGCAAGCAAAAGCTAATAATATTCTAATTGATTCTAGTCTAGCTACAGGTGCAAAAGTTTCATCAAAGTCAACTCCTTCAATTTGATTGTATCCTTTAACGACTAGTCTAGCTTTATTTCTAATTACATTTCCAGATTCATCATATTTATTTTTAAAAATCCATTTTGTTCCTATAACTGGATAATCCTTAGGTCTAAGTGCTAGACTCTAAACATTATTTCGTTCAAATTGGTTTAGCTCTTCTTGCATGGCCATAAACCTGTTTTCATCGTTAAGGGCTGAATCTATGTTATTTGGTTCTATTTCTGAAATAAATCCACTATATAGGCACAGATCACATAGATTTCTAAAGGGAACGAGTCTGTATACCTGCTATAGGGTTTCCAATTACCAATTCTGGAGGATGGTCTGCTTTGTATTTCAGTTTTGCTGGATCTAGATTCCTTTGGACTTCTGGAGTTATGACAGTTTCTCTGATATCATCAGTTTCTTTTGGTTCTTCATGCTCATCTTTTTCCTTCTCCTCTTCAACATTGCTTTTGGACGTTTCCTGATTATCAATGCCTTCATCAAATTTCACATTGATTGATTCCACGATTGTTTTAGTCCTTTTGTTGTAGACTCTGTAAGCTTTGCTTCTCGAAGAGTATCCCATGAAGATACCCTCATCAGCTTTTGCTTCAAATTTTCCTAATTGATCACCTGTATTGAGAATATAGCAAGTACATCCAAACACTTTAAAGTAAGCAATGTTTGGTTTATTTTTGAACCATAGCTCATAGGGAGTTTTGTTGAGAAGCGGTCTAATCATAACTCTATTCATTACATAACATGCTGTATTTACTGCTTCTGCCCAAAAATGTAAAGGTAGTTCATACTCATTTATCATAGATCTAGCCAACTCTTGTAAACTTCGATTCTTTCTCTCAACTACCCCATTTTGTTGTGGAGTACGTGGTGTAGAGAATTCATGTTTGATTCCATTTTCATTACAAAAAATTTCAAATTCATAATTTTCAAATTCTCCACCATGATCACTTCTTAGCGAAATAATGGAAATTCCTTTTCATTTTGGACTAATTTTGTGAAATTCTTGAGATATGAAAATGTTTCTGATTTCTTGGCTAAGAAATATACCCATGTATATCTTGAGTAGTCATCAACTATAACAAAACAATATTTTTTACCTCCTAAGCTAGCAATGTCATTAGGTCCGAATATATCCATATGAACTAGCTCAAGTACTCTAGAAGTGCTTATCCACTGTTTTTGGCATGAAATGATGATTTTTTAAGTTTTCCTAAAGTGCATGCTTTACAAATATTTTGTGTTTCAAACTCATGCGAAGGCAACCCTCTTACCAAATTTTTCCTTTTTAATTTGTTTAGCAAGTTCATACTAGCATGCCCTAAACGTCGATGCCATAAATTTACTTCTATGTCCTTAGCAACCAAGCATTTTGAAAGGGTGAGATCATCAAAAGATAGAGAATATATATTACCTTTCCTCTTACCTGAAAATAAGATTTCTTTAGATGAATTGTCAACAATTTTGCACAAGTCAGAGTCAAAAATAACATTCATACCTTTATCGCATAGCCGGCTGATTGATATGAAGTTGTGGTGCAGATTTTCAACATACAGTACATCATTCAGGGTAAATGTATTATTACCTACTTTACCTTTGCCAACAATTTTACACTTTTCATTGTTACCCATTGTGACCCTGCCACCTTTATACTTTTCTAGGCTAAGGAACTTTGATTTATCGCCTGTCATGTGTCTGGAACAACCAGAATCCAGATATCATTGCTGTTGTTCCTTAGCCTGCCAGCATACCTACACGAGAAAAAAATTTAGTGACCTATTTGTTTTTATAGGTCCAAAATTGTTAGTGGAAAGATATTTTGGAAGATAATTTAGAGGAGACTGAAAACTATTTATACATGTTCCTTTTGGCACCCAAATTTGTTTTACTTTGAGAGATTTTATATTTGTGCCTTTTGGAACCCAAATCGATATAGTCTTCACATGTTCGGGTTTATACCAACAACTATTTTGATTATGTCCAAATGAATTGACTTGATTAATTTGGTTTCTATCCTTTTGAAATTTGTTATATCCAAGTCCTTGCCTAGATGTATTAATAGTTTGTTTCCCTAATAGCATATTCAATGATTTTTCTCCTTTTGAGAATTTATCTAACGTTGTTGATAGTTGTAGGACTTGGGTTTTGAGAGATTCATTTTCATTTATCAGTTGTGTGCACCTTTTAATAGAGTCTTCTCTTCTTGTGTTTTCAATTTCTTTCAAAAGCAGGATTTCATTTTCAAGCGATTTAATTTTGTTTTCTGAATTTTCAATCTCTTCTTCGAATGTTGGACACTTATCACACTTAGGGATTCTGCTTTGATAGGTTTTAACTAATTGGTTAAGTTGTTTATTTAAATCAATTAAAGAATCCTTTTGTGATTCAAGTTTGGCATACTTTTCCTTAAGTCGTTCAAAACAGCCATTTACTTCGTGAAAATATATAAGTAATTCTGAATGAGAAAGTTTTGATACCTCACTTGGCTCATCATCATCACTGTCAGTTACTTCACCATGAAGACATAGATTTGCTCTTTCTCTTTCACTTTCGGTGCTATCACTTTCATCTTCATCAATTTCATCCCAAGTAGCCGCAAAACTTTTCTTCTTCAGTTTCTTTCTTTGGTTTGGTCGATTTTGAGGACAATTTTGCTTGATATGACCTGGTTTATTACATTTGTGGCAGATGATCTCTTGCTTCTCCGAAATGTCTAGTGCTTTGTTTATTATGCTTTTAATTTGATGATTTCTGGTTGGATTGCCATATTTGCGATTCCACTTTTTGAATCTCTTTATTAATAGTGCTAATTCAGCTTCACCATCATCATCGTCATCATCGTCATTTTCAGTTGTTCCTTTGAGAGCAGTTGACTTCTTTCGAGTATCGCCTCCTTCTCGCTCTTCCTTGAACTTTAGCTCTAGCTCATAAGCGGTGAGATTTCCAATGAGCACTTCCACCTTGATTTGTTTCAAATCCTTTGATTCTTGAATAGCTGTGACTTTTGCTTCAAAGCTTCGAGGAAGAACTCTGAGGATTTTTCGGACTATCTCCAACTCTGTGTACGATTTTCCAAGAGCCTTTGATTTGTATACTATATTGGATAGTCGTCCGTACATCTCTTTGACATTTTCTTCTTTTTCCATTGTGAAATTCTTGTATTCGCTGCTTAACATGGCTAGGCGAGATTCTTTGACTTGAGATGTTCATTCATGAGTTACTTCGAGCGTGTGCCATATTTCCAGCGCAGTTAAACAATGAGAGACACGATTAAATTCAAATTGATCCAATGAACGGATAATAGAGTTCATAGCTTTAGCATTAGCATTCTGTAATTTATTTTCTATCTCTGTCCATTGGTTCATCGGTTTATCTATTTCCTGATTGTCTACAATTATAGTTGGTGATCTACAACCTGTCTCAACAATGTTCCAAGCGTTAATGGTTTTCAGAAAAAAAATTATTCTATTTTTCCAGTAGGCATATTCACCATTGAACATTGGTGGTCTAACTATGTACTAACCCTCAGCAAAAGCGTTATTAAAAGAAGCCATTTTTAAAAATTCAAACTTTTAAACAGAAACTGATTTTTGAAAAATGAATTTAAAAAAATTGACTTCTATTCCTTGCTCTGATACCACTTGTAGGATCGATTTCACCCTAGCGGGAGGGTGAATAGGGTGATAGATTAATTATAATTAATTGCAGAAGCTTATAAAATAATTTCAACACAGATCACAGAATAGTAGCAGCACATATAAAAACAGAATAATAAATGCAGAAATAGAACGACACAGAATTTACCCAGCTTCGGAAAAAACCTGCCTACGTGCTGCCCCCAAGGTTTCTACTAGAAATTAGATAGTCACACTCTTACACACGTAAACTCGCGATACTCGCTACTGACTAACCTAACTCTACGCTCAAAACCCTGCCACAACTCAGCCACTGAGTTGCGAATTCTCAAGCTACGCCACATAGCTTGTCCCCTAGTCACACGACTAGCAAATACAACGGTTTGAAAAGAGTTTTAAAATTAAAAAAAAATTTAAAACAGAAAATAAGATAAAGCCCTTATATAAAAACTAAATCCCTTATTTAAAATACTAAAACCCTAATACTTAATGACCGGCCCCTTTTATTATTTAGACCCGATTCCTTTTCTATTTGGTCCTTTGGAAAATGGCGGCTTCTTCGATCATAATTTAGGGCTTTTGTCCTTCGATCAAAATTAGGGTTTCGGATGCCAATTTAATTCATTGCTCTCGTCGATTGATATTGATGCTCTATTGATCCGCTGCTTGGAGTCGCGCTCGGCTGCTTCTCTTGATTTGTTTATGAAATTAGGGTTCGACTTGGTTTCTTCGAGATAATTGAATTCGCCTTTTCTTCTGGTATGTTATTTGTATCTTTTGCTTTTAGGTTTGTTTGCTTGAGTTCGATTGCTTTTTCATGCCGATGATGATACCTTAGTATTCATATTTATATGAATTCGAATACACTAATTAACTCAATACTTTCCTGAAATTCACTTTCCTGATGCACACGACTTTCCTGATATTTTTTGCAACTTGTTGCTCACGGCCTTGATGTTGATGCGTTCGATACTTACTTGATTCATACGGCATTAAAACTTTCCATATTTTTGATTACTTTGACTATTTCAAAGAATACAGATACGCACTTGTTTTTGAAATTGATTTCGTCTTGAGTCCCACGGCAACGAACTTTCCTCTTTTAATCTCAGTCAATATTTGTTTTCGTGTGGTTCCTTGTTGACTTCAATGTGATTTGTTGCTTTGGTTTTCCGGCCCCTGTGAGCTTCATCTCTGGCCATTTTCTCTAGTTGGTTTAACCTGAGCTTCAATTTAGCATTGCATTCGTGAGTATGATGTTGTCTGGACATTTGGTCATGTTGCAGTATTCATTGTCGTTGTTCCCTGTACTTGTAGTTGTATCATTTCGAATTGCATACTTCTTCCATTTGTCAACTCTGCATTTGTTTCACTGGTATCTTCACTGTGTTGATTTGAGAAGCTGGACTTATTGATCTGGTGCATTTTGCTCGAGTCACTTGCATTTGTTTACTGTCATGATAGTTGCACTCTGTCTACTGCATAGTGGTCTGCTGTGTTACTTGACCTGTCTGGTTCATCTGGTTGATGTGCATGTCACTGCTTCTTTTGTTGTATACATGTCCACTGCAGTTTCGATTTGTCGTTGGTCTTCATTTTGGTTGTCACTTCTGGTCTTTGCTTCCATCCATTTGGTTTGAACTTGCAGTTAAGAACAGTTGCTTTTGATCTGCATACTTAAGCTTTGCATTTGTGTACATGTTTACCATGTACTTGAATCTGATTCTTGTTGCACTTCACCTGTTATGTCTGCTGTTCTTTGAGTTATTTATTGCATCATAGTCTGGTTGGTAAGTTACATTTGTGAACATTAACTTGGTGCAGATGCTATGTCTTTGTGCATTTCACTGTGTTCATTTTCTTCATGTCATACTATGTTATGCTTTGACACAGATGCTTCACTTATTCATATTGCCTTTGTAAACTTGTTGTTTCATTGTTGCACCCGATTTTTGTTACTTGAGCTGCTTTGTTGAGTTCCATTGACTTGACTGTACTTGTACAACTTCATTGTGGCTTGTACATGCTGTAATGTCTGGTCTTTGTTTGCTTCTTTGATAGTTTGGTCTGGTCTGGTCTGCATACATGATTTTTGCAGTCCATTTTGCTGTTGGTCTTCGTTGCATTCATGTCATGTTGCCTTGTGTTGAATCCAGTTTCAAAACTCGGGTTTGACCTTGTGCTCGTGTCGTGATTTTGAATATATTGCACGTGAGTTGAACCCGGCTTTTCATTTGGGTTTGACCTGTGCTCACCTGTCCCTGTAAATCGATCAAGTGTATACCGATGTGCACGGCCTTGTGGCATGTACAGTGATACACTGTGCATGTCACACTGTTTGTGTGTGATGAATTCAAATGTGAATGATGACGAACAACCCAAATAACTGTGGCAAATCAAATTTTCAAAAATCATATTTCATTTTATATTGCAAAAATGTTTCTTTTTCAATTTTACCGCGTTAGTGAATATTTTTGCAGATTGCTCAGATGCTGGATTCAAACTGGATTGCAGTTGAAGACAAAATACGAGTGTGAGTGATATGTAGTGAGGTTATTATTGTAAAAAACAATTGTGATGTAATCAAAATTGTATATGTATAGTGAGAGCTTGAATTTGTACTATTCAAGATTGTAATAAATATTTGTTTGAATAAAATATTTCTGTTTGAATTCAAATTCTGCGTATTTAATTTTATTCAGCAAATATTTATTTAATCTATGAAAAATAAAATAGTACATTAACAAATACATTTAAACAAATGTATATATGTTTATTATCATCAAACAAAAAATCATATAAGTGCATATTCAACAGTAGGCATACTACAATGGTATGTATACTGGCTAAGAATAATATTATATTTGCAAATGTTTTCCACACTATGCACTAATAATAATATCAAAAGGATTTTCGCTTATCAAGCATGTTTACCTATCTTAAGGATAAATCTCCCCCAAATGTGCGGTTGCATTATGTATGTGGCGGGAGGCCTTATGGCAGTTTCATTTTCCAAAAAGTATAGCGGATTTCTTTTATTTTTGTTGTTGTTTCTTTTTGCTCAAACAACTGTTTTTGTTTTCTCACACTAGTCCCATGACTGACTCGGAGTTTATTGTTCCCTTTCTAAACTCTAGGTGCCCATAATTTTCCATACGGGCTGCCTAGAGTCAGGTTTTGAGCTTTGGCAATGAAGATGTTATCTTTCGTTGTTGTTGTTGTTGCTTTCCGCTACTATGTTTTTCCGCTGTTGTATATATCTCTGATAATGTTGATCACTTCATATTGTATCATTGTTGTAGTCAATTGTTGTGTATCAATAAAATCATTCATTCTTGTTTCCAAATTGTTGTTTTCACCTAATGTGTTATAAGCTACGGCGAACTAGACTCAACGTTTGAATCTCCGACATTCGAATACGGGTGATATATTGGGTGCTGATTTTCAAACGCTGAATTCGGGTCGTCGCATTTGGTATCAGAGCCAAAGGTTGATTACGAACTTTATCTTTAGAGTATAACACATTAGGTAACTCATTAGAGATAAGGATATAAATGCCCTAGAATGAGTATATTCCCTAAGATATCTTGTTTGAATGCCTCAGTTAATTCTTCTACTATTCACTGATATTGAGAATAAATGCAAGAAGAGGACAAGGTAGGGGACAGGGGAGTACCACTACAAATGGTCGATACCCTGTAATAACAAGGAACAACTTTTTCCATCAATCTTCTTTGATCATCATCCAGTTTCAATTCTTTGATAGTTTCCTGTCAGCTCCAGAAAGAAGCTTTGGTGTGGTTGTGGCCCTGCGAATCTTTTTTTACATGGTAGAGAAGAAAAAAAAATTCCTATTTCGTATTCTCTTCATTAGTTTCTATCAGTCCTTTTGTTTTTGACTTTAATGAATTTAAAATTTTATTTGAAATGAATTAGTCAACAAAAAATAAAGCTAAATTAGATTGTATCAATAAAACAATTTCGGTTAAAACTAAACTTAAGAATTTTTTTGAGACTTCTTGTGGGCGATCTTTAAGAATAAATTTCTTTTGCCTAGATCGAACGTCATGTTCGATCAATTGCATGTGCTAGGTCCATCTTGGAAAAGAACCGAGCACCATCTAATCTAGTCAAAGGACTCCATTAGCTGAGAATTGCGAAAAATTGTATATGTTTGCTTGTTCGTTGGGGTCTCGATACATTCTATGAATGATTAGTTATCACTTCGGACTAACCAATGCCCCTGCATATTTCGTAGACTTGATGACCCAAGTATCTTGTGAAGTATTGAATACGTTCGATCTTGTATTTATTGATGATATTCTAATCTGGTAAGCCAAATGTAGAATAGATATTCAGTTTGATCTGGTGAACCAATTCTCTATCCTTCTATGTTCTTTGTTTGTCTCCCTGTCTAGCAATTTTAGTGGACGAAATTTTCTTAAGGGGGAATCTATAGCGATCCCGTTTTAAGGTCAAATTTAATTTGGTAATTAATATAAATTTTTGGATTAATTTGTGAATTAATTTGAATTGTTTTCAAAATAAATAGGATATATGTTGTTTATATATATATATATATATATATATATATTGTAAATAGAATTTTGAATTTAAATTCAACAATAAATATAGTTTATATATATAAATATTAAACATGGAAATAAAACATAAAGAAAATAGAAAATACATATGTATATATATATACACATATAAAACTAAGATAAAATATTACAAAATCATATTTAAAACCTTTAGTACATACAAATTACAAGTGTAAGCATTTTAATATGAGAATTAATAAGTGTAGATAAATTAGCATGCAAATATAACAAGTGTCCATTTTTAATTATCTTTTATTTTTAAAAAAAATGAAAACAAGTTATATATACTCACATTTACTTCTACTCCCATCTTTCACTTTTCATTTCTCAAAATTATTCAAAACAAAAAAACTAGGAAAAAGAAACAAAACTAGAAAAGATTCAACGCAAAAAATCTTTTTTCCAAAATCTCAAAACCTGGAAGCCTGAAAGCAAGCAAAAGAAATCAAAATCAAACAGCTTTGTAAAATCCAAGAGCATGAAAGATTCAACTCAGTTTTTATCAAGCTTTAGTGCAACTAAAATAGCAAGCTAAAGATCAAGAATCAAAGCATCAAGCTTCAGATCATTTTCCAACTTTTAAATTCAAAAAGCAATTCTAGGATTTCTCTGTTCTCTGCTTCTCAAACAGGTGAGTAAACTAACATTTAAAAGCTTAAATCAGTTTAAATCTTGATGTACGTAGTAAATACTTGAAGTAAAGTTGTGATAAATGTTTGCATGTATATAGATATAAAATGGTTTGTATGTGCATGTCTATACATACAAATATATATATATATATATATATATATATATATATATATATTTGTATGTATGTATGTATAAGCCTTTGTGTAGTTTTACAGGCTAAAAACAAAATCAAAAATTATAATCTCTTTAATCATTCTCTTATAAGGTTTGATGTTCGAACAAAATATGTATACATTAACACGATATAAGTTTCAAAAATATTTTTAAGTAAAAATTGGTTTGAGTAATTTTTGGAAATTAGAAAATACAGGAAAGACCCAAAATATGTCAAAATTCGACTACAATGATTTATTGTTTCATTTATATAACCTGATTTGTTTTCAAAATCCATGAATTCTAAAAGAAAAATCAGGATTTTTAAGCTAGTATTTTGGGAGAAATTGAGATATGAACAGAAATGAGTTTTTTTATCGATTTCTGGTGGTCCTAACGTTCGATGGTCTTGGGGTTGAGGCTGCAGCATGCTTGTAGGTCAGGGATCTAAGGAAAATGGTGGAAGGATTTATTGATTGCCGTGGTGGTGGGTCGACGGCCATTTAGGGTTTAACAACCTGATTTGGGTGACGAAGTTATTGAAGCTCGTGTGTCACCAGGGTTGCATCAAAGCTAGAGGTGGTGGAATCGATGCGTGGGACGGTGGCGCAGCTCTGGCAATGGTTGCGTGGTCTCTGGTGACCCGAATTGGCGGCGTGAGGCGTTTTTTGATGGTCAGTTCGGGTTCCAGAATGTAATCAAATAGCTCGATCTTGTTTTTCAGGCGAATTCGTTAACCTAGGTGGTAGGAACGTTCAGGTAGGACATCGGTGACCTATAAGCGACGGCGAAGTCGATCGGAGGTGATGCGTTGGTGTGTGCATCTGCACACGTGCATGTTTGGTCTGGATTGTTGTTGGATTTGGAGAAGAATAAGTTTACTCGGGTTTTGCCTTGGGAGATTTGTGATTTGGCTCGAGTATGCCATCGAGTGCTCTCGGATGTGTTTTGTAACAGTTTTTAAATTTTAAATAAAACAAAGTTCTAAAAAAGAAAAGAAAAAGAAGAAGTTGTAGTTCGGGACTAGGCTTGGGGATTTTAGGGTTTGGCTCAAGTTGATACCCGAATTAGTCTCGGGTCAGAAAATTTAAAAAGTACATTTACAAGTTTTAAATGTTTGAATAAATCCTTAACCCATTTCTTTAAATAGTTAATGTTTCATTTAAGTTTGGAAATAGGTAAAGGTTTAAAATTAAATTATTTTAAATTTAATAATTCTAAAGCATTTTATTTATGTGTCCCTTATTTATAATTAAGTTATTTAAACAAATTTGATAATGTAATTAAGAAGTTAATTAAGAAAATAAAATGTTTTTAAATTGTTAATTGACTTAAAGGTTAAGTTAATTTATGGGTTAATAATAAAGTTATTTCAAAGGTTAAACTTTTAAAGTTAATTGTTTTGAAGATTAAATGATTTGGTTTAAAAATAGTTATATATTAGGTTAATTATTTGATTTAAATCCATACTTGTTTTTAAATATTATTTAATGATGTAATTAAGTAATTAATTAAGATAAATGGTTTATCTTGATTAATTATCATATAATTATTTAAAGGATAATTACTTAATGAAAGTAATTAAAGGATAATTACTTTATGTAAATAATTAAGTGATTAATTTAAGGATCACTAATTCATTGATTAAGCAGGATTTAGAGGTAATTGATTTAATTTATTGGTGAGTAAATTAAATTGATTAAGAATTAAGTAATTGGATAAGATAAATGGTTTATCTTAAATAATGTTTTTCATTATTAATTAACCTAAAGGTTTTAAGCTAAATTATATGTTAATGATAATTTATATCAAAGGTTATTTAAAATAAGATTTAAATGATGATTATGTAATTAATTGAGATAAATGGGTTATCTTAAGATTAAAGGATCATTAATTTGTAATTTAATGATAATTACTTAATTAAAGGTTAATTACGTAATAATTAAGGATTAATTAATTGGTTATTAAAGGGTTAATTAATAAATGTACTTAATCAAAGGATAATCAATTAATATAGGGTTAATTAAATAATGTGAGTAATTAAGGGATAATTACTTAATGTAATTATATTAAAGGATTATTAATTAATTAATTGAAGGTTAATTACTGTAAGTAATTAAGGAAAATTAATTACTTAAAGGTAAATTACTTAATAAAATTAATTAAGGATAATTAATTAATGATTAAAGATTAATTAATCGAGTGATTAATGGTTATTTACTTAACGTAAGTAATTAAAAGATAATTAGTAATTAATGGTTAATTAATTAAAGGTTAATTAATTAATAATTTAAGGTTAATTATTTTTACGTGATAAATTAAGGGTTAATTAATTAATGTAATTAACTTAAGGTTAATTAGTTTATGTGATCAATTAAGGATAATTAATTAATTAAGGATAATTGATTAATTTGGATAATTAAGAATGATTAATTAATTTCATTAATTAATTAAATTAATAGCCAATGGTTCGTAATTAATAAATGTTAATTAAGATGGGTTAGGTGATTAATTCATAAGTAGTTAATTTATTTTGAGTTAATTAAATTAATTATAAACAGGTGATTAATTTATCTTGCTTATGGATGATTGGATTATATTGAATGCCTTGAATTGTTTGATATCTCTGATATGTGATGTTCTGCGATATGATTGCTTTGGATTTAGCTGTGTTAAATGTAATTTATTTATCTATGATGAATTTACATGTTTATCTATGAATGTAAGATAAGCGTAACAGGATTTTTCCGCTTATGGATATTGTTGTGCTTGGATTTATGATGGTTGTGATATTTTATTGTCGCATGCAAAACCCCTACAACACACACACACACACAAATATGGATTTCATGGAAAATTGTTAAGTCATCTGTATTTTGAATTTAATATTATTTTATTTAAAAGTTGAATTTTGAATCCAAAATGGTTCGTAGGTAATTTGAGTTAATCTTTTGGAAAGGGAATTTTGAAATTAATATTATTTTGAATATAATATTGCTTGTTAAAGTTTTGAAATTTGGAAACTATGGTTTATAAAGGTTATACAGGTTATATAATATATATATGTATATATATGGATTTTAAACCATTTTTGAAGTATTTTGGGAATTTAAATTTAACCCAAATAGAACTTGCCGAGGATATGGCAGTTCGCATTTCCGATTTATGCTTTAAAGGGCTATAACTTAAGCAAATTTAATCGAATTTTCCCGAAACAAAAAACTTTTTTTCCAAATGATAATAGCTTTCATATAAAGAAAGAATTTCCAGTTTTTTTGAAAGGATTTCGAGTTATGGGTAAATCAAATTTGAAATGGAAATAGTTTCGAAAGCTACGAATGAATTATCGAAGATGTAATAAACCTTGCTTTAAATTGAAGAGGATCTTAAAGGTGTATCTTTTGTTTAAAAGATTAAAAATGGAAATTTGTTTAAACCATTCAAAAAGAAAGGTTTTGGGAAATAAGGGCTAAAAAGTACGACTTAACTAAGATCTGAATGTATCCATATGTTTTTAAAAATAAGCGCTCATTATTCGGTTTAGCCGGGTGAGTACATTAAGTCATTAACTCATTCCGAATAGTGATACGACGTTATGGAATTGCCTTTGAAGATGGTGGTTGAAGACCGGGCATTTTCGAAAACGAAAGGATTACCTGTCGAATGTCTCCGCACTGAGTGGCCCCGGTATAGGGATTTAAATTACCATTTGTGATGGGGAGTCCTGATGTGATTAGGGGATATCCAGATTTACAGGGACTTTTTCCTTAGTTGGACGAAGTGCCTTCGCCTCCACTCAGACCTAGGATGGACATGTATGGATGTATGTCTGACGTTACACTTTGAGATGTAAAGCTGGTTTCTATCAAATAAATTTCTATTTGGTGGCGGAGAATTTATTCTATTAGCTTAACCCCCTTCTTTGAGAGATACGTGCTCTGAGGTTATGTAGTTGATGGTTACTAGTAATATATTCATAATTTGGTAATGTGGCATGCTAAGTGCTGATCATTAGTTGATTGAAGCATGGCTTTTGTGAAAAGCGTAGCTTTGTAGGACGAGACTTCATCGAACTTCACACCCCGAAAATGGTCGAATCATGAAGGATGCAGTAAGGTTATAGGGGTCGTGCCCCTTACGGTGTATGCATTTCCTTATGGATAAAAAGTGATGTCATGATATGGAGCCCAGATATTTAACTTATTTGGTTGTTTGAATTTGTTGGTGAGGCCTCGGTAAAGGTCGATGATGACCGGGAGATGGCATACTCATGACAGTTAGTTACCTAGTTACAGAGGTAACCCGGCCTTATGTTGGCAGAGATCTGGTTAGGTTCTCAGGGCATCCCTCCAAAGGCGTACCCATTCGAAAAGGAAGTTCCTTAGCCTTGACCATTTGTTGGAAATCCATTCACCCACTATGCGCCTTGTATGGTTTTAGTTGTAGAACCTTCCATCTAACACGGTAGCTATAGTAGGCATACTATAATGGTATGTATGCTGGTTAAGATTAATATTATACTTGCAAATGTTTTCCACACTATGCACTAATAATAATATCAAAAGGATTTTCGCGTATCAAGCTTGTTTGACTATCATAAGGAGAAATCTCGCCCAAGTGTGCGATTGCATTACGTGTGTGGCGAAAGGCCTTATGGTAGTTTCATTCTCCAAAAAGTATAGCGGATTTCTTTTTTTTGTTTCTTTTTGTTCAAACAACTATTTTTGTTTGTTCACACCAGTCACATAACTGACCCGGAGTTTATTGTTTCCTTTATAAACTCTGGGTGTCCATAATTTTCCATACGGGCATCCTAGAGTCAGATTATCAGTAGGTGTATCTTTGGAAATCTTTGAAGTCTGTGGATCTGGCAATCGCATTCGCTATATTGCAACATGATTACGGGTTTCAGCTTTTGGTTTGGAGCTTTGGAGCTTTGGAGATTTGGCATTGAAGATGTTATCTTTCCGCTGCTGTTGCTTTACGTTGCTATGTTTTCCGTTGTTGTATATATCTCTGATAATGTTGATCACTTCATATTGTATCATTGTTGTATTCAATTTTTGTGTATCAATAGAATCATTCATTTCTATTTCCACTGTGCTATTTTCACCTAATTTGTTAAGCTCCGAAAAACCAGACTCAACGTCTGAATATCCAGCATTCGAACACGGGTGATGTATTGGGTGCCAATTTTCAGACGTTGAATCCGGGTCGTCATAATAAAATACCTTTATACTTACCAAAGTTTTTCCTCTCTTTTAGTTGATGATAATAAGAGAGAAAATATAGAGCATTCATGCATAAATACAAAGGTAATGCATAGGTTTGGTGGGAGCAATGATTAAAATGGAGATCAATAACATTTTGTTTACTATCTAGTTATATGATAAAGTAAATAAAAGATAGTTAATCATCAGTTGAGATAAATCAAGAATGACTAATATATATGGTTTAATTAATGATTAATTATTTAATAAAATTAGAATTAATAGCAATGTAAAATGAGAGATCATTAATCTATATTCTCAATGATGTAAATAGAGATTGATCATTTAAGAAAATAAATCAATACAAGTGATTTATGAGAAGTTAATTAATAGAAGTAATTATCGACTAATGTAATTAAAATAGTTAATTAATTTCTGTGGTAATTAAGATTTCTTATTGATTTGGGTTAAGAATAATTAATATCGTGAAATGAATTAAAGATACTTACGGAACGTAATTGAAAATTAATTAATCTAGAGTGATTGATTAAGATGAATAACGGAGGGTTGATTAATTAATTGATTTGGAATTAACTAAAAAAATGAATGAAGGAATCTAAGTGATTGAGGTTTGAAATTTAATTAGAATCAATTAAATTGATTTGTACGTGATTAAGCTTTGTTATGAATAATTGAATGGTATTGGATGTTTTGAATGAGTTGATATCTCTGTTATGAAATGTTGTGTATTCCATTTGAATAATTTGGGACGGGATAACATGAGTTTCAAAGAGGCCGGGTGTCGGGTATTAGGAAATACCTGAAACCACTTCGATTTTTTTTATACATTGATTTGTGAAATCAATACGATGGAATAAAACAAATTAAGTGAGTTGGATTACTTTATCTAAGTTGGTACTTAGAAATTGATATCTGAAGTAAGTGATGTCTAAAGTAAATTGTGGCTTTGTAAATTGGTATGAGTAACAGGGTTTTGTATAAGTTGATTGCTTGGTATTCCATGTTAGTTGGATTTACTCACGCTGGTTTCCAGCCTGACCCGGGTGTTACTTTGGTGTAATGCTTGGGTCAGACCGAGTATTACAGATTTTTTGGTAGGTACGTTCTGGAGCTCAGGAGGCGAGCTGGATGGCAAGAGCGTATAGAGTATTTTCGCTGTATTTATATTATTGTTAATCTGAGACTTGATAATTGTATATATTCAGTGACTGTATTTATATGTGAAACTCCGATGTATATTAAATATAATCGATAGATATAGTATTCATTTGTAAACTGTCATTAATTATTATATTTTATCCGCTGCGAATGTGAGATGTTTGGTGTTTATGTTCTTCTTCTTCTTCTATCTCTTTCTTCTTTTCATAACTATCTGGAATTTTCGGGTTTGAAAATTTCGGGTCGTTACAGTTTTCGTCACCAAAGTGGTGGACAATGTTAGAAAAATGATTCCACTATTTTGATGATAAGAACCATGTAGCAGTGCTGCTAACAACGTTGTAATTCAGGTGATGTATAATTAATACATGTAACAACCTCCAATGGGTCTGGATTTTTCGCAAAAATGATAAAACCCAAGCACACTAAAGTCCAAGTCGGGTATCTGATATCCTACAAATAAGCAAAGTTAAATATATTAGAGCTCAATTAATTATCTCACAGTGGAATTGATTAGAATATAATAGTAAGTAAGTTAGGAACTGAGATGTTGGTTTTGATGACAACAACCTTTTTTTAACTTATCTTATTATAAAATATATACTAACACTTTTGTCTATATATATATATATATATGTACGATATATATATATATATATATATATATATGCAGGTATTGATTATTGAAGACTGATCAGTATAAAGACTCAAGACTCAAGACTGAAGATTCTAGAGTATCGAGATCAAGATTTCAAGATACGTGTCTAGTTTTGTTAAAATATCATAATAGCATGGAAATCTTCACTCCGAATTTCATTTGGGATGGAACCCATTTCTACCTTCTTCGTGGCTTACAAACCCATGACAAGTAGCATACAGACCTACGACAAGTGGCTTACAAACACACCAACATCTTGGTTTTGTACAAGATCTCGAGTCCTGGTGTGATGAGATATTCTATAGGAAGAAGCTTGCAAAACTACTTCAAAAAGGTATTTCATAATGATTTTCAAAACTGTTTTTCAAAATTTTTTAGCCTTAAAAATTATCTTTTCAAATGATTTTCAAATAGATGTTTTTGCCTTAAAATATTCTTTGTTTTTGTTTTTAAATAAACTCTTTTTTTTACTCCAGTCTCATTTTATCATGTTTTCCTCTCTATACCTTTTACGAAACAATTTTTTATTGCTTTTAACATGGGGATGTCGATATCATGGGATACCCCATGTCGACATGGTGGCTGTTGAATTCAAAAGATTCATTTTTCAAAAGAAGTGTCTATTCGTTTAAATCTCTTCACGAATGGTTATGACTGTTGGTGCTTTATTGGTAGCCTTCACAAACGAATTTTTTAACCAACTAATTTCATATTTTCTTCACTTCTTCTTCTCCACAAATCCATATTCTAAAATTTTCATATTTTTAAAATCGTGCCGAAATTCTGCCAATTCTCAAGTGAATCAAATTTGAATCTCATTCTTGCTTGATTCTCTGCCCTATCTCGAAGATCAAAGTGCTATTCAGAGTTATAGGATAAATTTGTAATTAAAAGTTTATCTAGTCTCTCTATAAGGTATAGTTGTGCTTGGAAATCAATTGGGTAATCTTGTGGCCCGTAAATCAAGAGAGTTTGCCACGTACTCGTGAGACAGGAGGGTACCTCAAGACTTTAGAAATTGAGGAATGTAATCTCAACGTTGTTATAATAAAAATCTGTATGAGGTGGTTTGCCTTGGTACAAGACTCGATGCAGGGTGACTCCAAACTAGTATAAAATCCGGTGGTTCTTTCCCTTTACTGTTTTTTGTTTACTTTATGCATCTGTTTTTGATTCTGTAATTGTTTTATGGTTAAGTTTTGCATTTTTTGCGTCATAATTTTAAGTTAGTTCATATAAGTCTTAGAATCCATTAAACACTATTCACCCCCCCTCCCTCTAGTGTTAAATTAGCCTTAAGATCCTTAATCCGCTGTCACTTTCAATTGGTATCAGAGCATTGGTTTTCATAGTTTTCATAATCTGAAACTTCAAAATTGTTTTAATGGCTACCAACACTGGTAATGTCAACTCTGGCACTAGTTTTGTTATCACTAACACTAGTTCATTTGTAAAAGGTTAGTCTACTTTCAGACCACCATTTTTCAATGGCAGTAATTATGCATATTGGGATTGTAGAGTGAAAATTTATTTACAATCTATAGGATTAGACACTTGGAATATCACACAAACTGATTGAACCAACTACCAATTTTACCCAGTGGACTGTTGAGCAAAAGGGTGTTGTACAAAGTAACTCAAAGGCCATGAATATATTATTTTGCTCGCTAGATAGGAATGAGTTTAATAGAGTGTCTGTTTGTAAGTCTTCATTTGAAATCTGAAAAACTTTGCAAGTTGCTCATGAAGGAACAAGCAAAGTTAAACAGACTAAAATTTCCATATTAACTAATCAGTTTCAATTGTTTAATATGCATGCAAATGAGTCCATTTCCGACATGTATTGTCGATTTCAAGATATTGTTCATTCACTAATTGCATTGGGAAAAAGCTTTTCGAAAGAAGACCAAGTCAGAAAAAATCTAAATTCACTCTTCCTGGAATGGGATCGAAAGATACTTGCAACCGAAGAAGCAAACAATATCAGTCTCATGAAAATAGAAGAATTGATTGGAAATCTGATGTCTTACGAAGTTCAACTGCAAGGAAGAAGAGAAAACAAGGCTACACAAAAGAAGTCATTAGAATTCAATGCAACAACTGAAGATTTGGAACCAGACAGTGATGAGGAAATTGCCTTCATGACAAGAAATTTTCAAAAATTCCTAAAATATAGAAAAATAAATAATTACAAAAGAAATGATCAAAGGAGTTCTATAAATAATACGTAGAACGTCAACAACGATAGATGCTACAATTGCAATAAATTGGGCATTGTAGAAAAGACTGTCCATATCCAGATAAGCAGTTATTCCCACCAAACAATGACTCATCAAGGAAAGAAAGCATTCACAGCAACTCTTGATGACTCAGACTCATCATCCAGTGACGATGAAAAGAAGACGGATAATTCAAATCTGTGTTTCACTGTTATTCATGAATTAGATGACGATAGGAGTATGGATCTAAAAATAGGTACACATTTACATTATTTTTGATTTTTCTTGTTTGAATGGATGCTTGTTTGTTTTCTTGATTGTTTTAAAATTCCTTGAATTTTTAAATTTAAATTTATCCCTTGAAATTTGAATTTTAAATTCAAAAGTAGTATGATTTTAATAAAATTTTAAATATTAAATTATTAATATTTAAGTATTATTATATTTAATGTTATCATAGGAATTCTGTAATTAGAATATAGGATATAGCGTGTGTTTGTATATATATATATATTAGGAATAGAAACTTGTCCTTTAATTCAATAGGCACATGTCGACATACCCGGATACCCCATGTCGACATGCCCCTCAGAATTTGATTTCAAATTTTGAATTCAAACTTTTGGATTTTCCTCCATCTTTTCATAAAATTCAATGCTCTGGAAAGATGTCTCTTGACCAGAGAACATGTCTGTGAATCTCTATTTATCTCACTCTCTTTATCATCACTTTTCACTTTTATTTCAAATTTCAAACTTATCTTCATTATCTACAACTCCTCTCAAACTTCTTCAATGGCCTCTTCAAGCACTCCTAACACCATTAAGCTTACAAAATCTATCAAAAACTTTCTTTTAATGAACTGGAAGCTATCAAAGCTTATATCAACTTTGTAAACTTTGGTAAAATTCATATGGAAAATTTTGCTATTTTTGAAGATTTTCCTTCTTATGAAATTGAAAATCTTTTTTAACAATGTTCTATTCTGAGTTTAGTTGAAAACAAACAAAATGATTTTGTATGTTATCCAAATCTTGTTAAGATGTTTAACGCAAATTTGAATTGTGGTTTTTATGATGGTGAAGAAGGATAAATTTGAAGTAGTGATAAAGGAACACAAATTGTTTTGGATTGTGAAATTTTTTGAAATATTTTGGGATGTAAGTATACCAGAATGAATCTCTCGGAATTTCAAATCAATGAAAATGATCGAGAGACATTTCATCACATTAAGGGGATGACAATTTCGAATTCAAAGTCATTATTTTCGTCCAAAAGCGAGAATTGTTAATCTTCTTATTCAACACACTCTTATACCAAGATCGGGAAACTACAACAACTCGACTTTAAAATTTTCAAAACACTTTTTGCATTTTCTGAAAAATATGATATTAGTTGGGCACAAGTTATTTTGGATGAGCTAAGGCCCAAGAATTTTACTATGGGTGAAAATACATTGTATCATGGAATTTATCTCACCTGGATTTTTAATTACTT
Source organism: Allium cepa (assembly GCA_030765085.1). Lineage (NCBI taxonomy): Eukaryota > Viridiplantae > Streptophyta > Magnoliopsida > Asparagales > Amaryllidaceae > Allium > Allium cepa. The sequence goes on along the minus strand of CM060928.1, from coordinate 566,161,935 downwards.
AGGAGTTGATTTCAAAAGGGAAGAATTTATAACTAAAAAACTGTTCAACTATGGAAACATTTCCCTTATGCAAATTCCATTAGTATTTCAACTATATGAAACACTTACAGAAAAAGAAGAAAGGCTTGCTCTTGAAGAAATGGAAGAAATGGAGGATGAAGAAGAAGAGGAAGAGGAAGGAATGAAAATTGAAGAGGAGGAAGAGGAAGATCAAGAAACCTCCATAGAAATTATTGAATATCCTACTAATACCACTAATCCATCCAACAAAACCATTCTCAATAATCTAAGAATTATAGTGGAAAATCAAAAGACACTTAAAAGATCTATGAGTAAGAAAATGGATAAGATTTTCACTAAAATCGACAAGTTCTTTGGGGAAAATTAATAGAAAGCTTGGACTATCATCTTCTTCGCTTTCATCTAATTAGTTTTAGTTCGTGTTATCTTAAGTTCTATCTTTGTATTTCGTTTATTTTAGTTAATATTATATTATCTTATGTAATTTGTCTAGAATTATTAATTGAATCTTTCATTTCTTGTTATTCAACTTCATTTGTCTCTGTAATTGCTTGTTTTTATATTAAACAAATTTTAGTTTAATAGATTGTTCATGGTATTCAAAACAAAGCAAAATGTCATTTTAAGCAGAGGCTGTCGACTTACACCATCCCCCCATGTCGACATCCAACGGGCAGAAAATAGTTACACTTTCAAATTTCATTTTCATGTAACTGACTTGTGTCTATTCATTTCAAATGACTTTCTACCCCTATTTATATCTGTTTCTTCCAGAATAAATTGTAAAACTTTATCTCCGATCACTCTCTTTCATAGTTCTTCTTATTTATTGAATTATGTCTTCTTCGATTAAGAATCTAAGTGATAATCTTGAAGAAACTCTCACTTCCTTTAAGAATATTCTTACATTAATACTTCGTAATCAGCGTCACATAGAATTGAGTCAAATACAGATGATCAAGGAGTAAGAGAGACATTTCGACGCCCTTAGTTGGACGATCTTAGCCCTTAACAAGGACGATCTCAAAGGAAATCCACCAGTCACTCTCGACAAAGATAAAGAAGAATGAGATGCCATCAAAGATGTAACGATCCTGAATTTTAATTTAATTTAAATTAATAATTAAATGAAATTTTGAATAAAAATTTATAAAATTTAATATAAACGGAAGCGAGTTTCCCCGATTCAAATAGAAAATATATTAAGACAAATTTATTTGAAAATTTGCATATATGTATATATATGAGATATATATATATATATATATATATATATATATATATATGTATGTATGTATGTATTTGAGCATATGTGAGTAAATTTAAAATTTTATATATATATATATATATAGATATATATATTTGATTTGAATTTAAATACTATATATGTATGTGTATATGATAAATATTTAAACTAACAATAAAAACATAAAAGAAATAAAACATAGAATAAAATACATTAAACAAATTAGAAACAAATGTATATAAAGGAAAAAAAAAGTGAGCAAATCAATGAAACAAAGTATAAGCTAAATTAACAAAACAAAGATATACATAGTCGAATGAAAATGATAAAAACAAACTAACAAAACAAATACAAATACAAGCTAGGCAATAAAAATAGAAGTTCACCTATTTTGTAAAGTAAAACAATTTATACTTAAGCTATGAATAAAATAAGAACATTGATATATAAAACAGAAACAATAAGTATAAAACAAAACTAAAGAGAATAAATATGCAAAGTACTAAGTAACAAAGCAAAAAAATAAAACAAAACAAAGTAAATACAAACAAATATAAAAGTTTTAGTATGCAAAGAAAAATAAAATAAAATAAGAGCAAATAAAAGAAAACAAAATAAAATATATTTGTACATATATAAGTTAAAGTTTAACCAATAACAAAACTAAAAAAAAAAGAATAAGTATATGCAGGCAAGAAAATGCAGGCTGAAATAAAGAAGTATAAAGCAAAGTAAATATCTATATGCAAATAAAATGAAGAAGCAAGACAAGTATGTAGCTTGCAAAAGAAAGAAATCAAATAGAATACAAAGCATGAAGACAATAAACATATATTTAATTTATGCAAAGTATATCTCCAGCCACCAATCAGTAAAGGGAAGTGAAATAAATATGCAAGGCTGTAAGCTAAAGAAAAGAAAGTACAGGTAGGTAGGGGATGAAGTAAGGCAAAAAGCAATATGTTTAAGTAAGAACATAATGAACAAAGCATTATAATATCACCCTGCTGTACTAACTACACCTGTAGCTTCATATATACACCTATTCCTTCTAGTTCAGCAAGAAAAAGAATAAAAAAAAAACTGAAGTAACATCACTCAAACTCAAACAAACTCCCATTTAAAACAAGCAACTTCACCCATGCTGTATTGTACAAACCAGATATCACCTTGTACAAAGGGATATCAATTGGTAGTTCTTTCCATACTTCAAATAAAATTCATTTCAGTTTGTTCCCAAGACTAAGCAAATCAGAGAAATATAGCAAGCATTTTCATTTTTTCAAACTTAAACAACTTCTCAAACAAAAGAAAAAAAAATGCAATTCAGAAATGAATTAAAAGCCTGTAACAAATTCACTAAGAAGTTTGTAACATCTTCAAGTGCAAACTGCCTCAATCAAGTTTGAACCCTCATTAGCATGTTCCAGTTAAGCAATCAAGTATCAAAGCTTTTTAAATCAGAGCTCAGACAAAAGAATCAAAATCATCTTCCAGTTGATCAAATTTCTTTCCAGTTTCAAGCTTTCAGTTTTTTGCTTCAATTTCTAGTGAGTAACTTATTCTTTTTAGATGCTTTTAAAATATAAAACTGTTGCTTATATATATATAGGTATGTCTGTGAGTAGCAATTAGTTTTTCTACTTGAAAACTTGTTGCATTGGCTCTGTGTATCTATGTTGTTCATCTCTCTGCTTAGTTCCAGAGCATCAGATCACCAAGAAAGATTTCATTTCTTCCTCTCTGATCAATGTTAAGCCTTGCTTCCAAAAACAAATATGCGTGTTTTAGTTTGAGTTGCCATCTAAAAATAATTGCATAACATAAAAATGCATATAGAATGAAAGCTCAAGCTTTTACAGTAAAAACTTAAAATTCTGGAAATTTCGTCTATCACGAATCATTAATTCAAGAATATAACTTGAATCTATATTAAAAGTTATGATTTTTAAGCGTGGTTTGATGATTTTTAGTTGCGTGGATCAATAGCAGTTCGAAGATGATCAAAATAGGTATTTTGGCCAATTGCCGGTGATGGGTGAGTGATCAGAGAGGCGAGGAAAAATGGCCGATGGCGATGGAAGTGATCGAGGTGGTTGCTGTAGAGGGTTTTTGTTCACAACCCTAGTTTAAAGAGGCCATGATTTTTGATCAAGCACGCGTGCCCCAATGAATCGAGTGCAGCCAGCTTCAGGGAGGTGGAAGTTGACGTGAAGAGGAAGGCGACGCCGGAATTTCACATGTGACGATGGTCGGAGTAGGGGACACGAGGCGATGTTGACAGGTTTCGAGAGGGAGAAACCTGAACGTTTCCAGGTTTTGACTTTTCCCTTGATTCGCATTCGAGGCTGATGGTGATGGTTCGAACGATCGGAGTTGGGTCTGAGGAGAATGGTCGACGTGTTCAACCATGCTGCGATGCTGGAAGATCGCCAGAGGCGATGTGCACGTACACCGTGCACTATATTTGATGGTCTGGGATGTTGTGGCCTGAAGCATTTCTAGGCTTGCATTTTTTTTTTAAGTTAACTCGAAGTGTTACTCAAGGCATTGAAGTGTTGGTCTCGAAGCAGCTTTTAATGGTTTTCGGGTCAAATTCCTGTTTCAGTTTTAAACTGAAACCTTGTTTTTTTTCTGTTTTGAAAATTTTAAAAACCAAATTTGAGTATTTAACCAAAGTTAAAGAAACTGTGTTCAAATGAAAATGTAAATCCAAGTTGAATTAGAATTTAGTTTGGACATGAATAAAGCTTTAAATTCAATTTGTTTTAATAATTTAAAAGCAATTGAATGTATGAGAAAATTTTGAATTTAGAAAAAAAATGGTAAAGTTAAATTTGTAGCTATTGTAAATTTTTTTTTGAAACGGAATTTAAAAGTGAATTTGAAACAAAATGTTTTCAAATGTGTTTGAGTATGATAATTAAATCATTACTAAAATAATGTTTTATCTTTTAAAGATCTTAAGTAATTATGGTTTATAAATGTAAATAATTAAAGATTAATTGTTTAATTAATTAAAGGTTAAATTTAATTTAATGAAGTTGATTAAGGAATGATAATTAATCAAGGAAAATTTTATTAGAGTAATTAATTAAAGATAATTAATTAAATGGTGAATTAGATAATTAAAGATTAATTGTTTAATAATTAAAGTTGATAATTAAAGGTTAATTAATTTATTATTAACGGTTAATTAGTAAATGATTAAAGAATAATTAATCGAAATAATTTGTAACTTATCGATGTTGATTAACCAGGATTAGTAATTCATAAGAAATTAATCTGATTTGAATTAATCAGACAATTAACTGACCTTACTTATGAATGTTTGGGTTCTATTGGATGATTTGATTGTTTGATATCCCTGATATATGATGCTTTATGATTATCCTGATTTGTGTTGTGATCTGTGATACAGTTTATTATTTGTGATATATATATCTGCGAATCTGTGTATGAAAGATAAGCGTTATAGTTATATCGCTTATCGAATATATTGTTGTATTTGAATCTGTGATGATTGAATGATGTTGCACTATTGAGTAAAACCCCTGGACCACACCATACACACACAAATATGGATTTCACGAGGAAATCGATTAAGTCGCAGATTTTTGAAATAGTTAAATTTGAATTTTTAAATTCAAATGTTTTGGAAATGGAATCGGAATAAATATGAAAAGCTTTTTGAATGGAATTTCAAAATAGAATTTATTATTTTTAAATTACTTGATTAAGTTTTGGAATTTAAATAAGTTGATTTAAATTTAAATTCAATACTTGAAATTGAATTTTGTAATTTGAAATTAGGAATTAATGATATTATACTAGTCATTATGAGTTAAACCATTTTTAAGTATTATTTTTGGAAATTTGAATTTAACTCAAGGATTTCAACTCGTATAAATGAATCAGATTTCCAAAATGAAAACTGTTGTTTTCAAATGATAAATACTTATAGATAAGAGCTGAAATTCCAGTTAATTAGGGGAATTGCAAGATTGAATAGAGAAATGATTTTCCTAAGTTATGAATGAATTCTTTTTGAAAGCTATGAATTAAATCTGTTTATTTTTAACAGATTTAAATTGATGATTTGTTTAAATCAAATTGAAATGAAATTGTTTTGAAGGATATAAGTTAAATCTTTGATTTAAAGATTTAACGAGTTAATCAAATTGAAATGAAGATTGATTTGGAAAATCTGTGAATGAATCTTTTGTTTAAAAGATTAAAATGTGAAAATTGTTTAAACCGTTAAAGGTTGTGAAAATGAATCTTTTTGTTAAAGATTAAAAATGGTAATTTGTTAAGCCATTTGAAGAAAAGTTTTGAATTATTAAGTTGTGACTTAATTGAAATCCCATTATCCATTTGTTTTTGAACTATTTCGCTCACTATTCGGTTTAACCGGGAAAGGACCTTTGTGTCATATATCCCATTCCGAATATGTGATATGTCGTTATGGATAGCATTTGAAGACCGGTGTTGAAGACCGGGTATTTGCGAGAGTGATAGGATGACCTATCGATTGTCTCTGCACTGGGTAGCTCCTGGTATAGAGATTCCCTAAGTGATGGGAAATCCGATCGGGATTGTGAATATCCGGGTTGCAAGGACTTCTTTGTAAGTGCCTTCGGTTCTGTTCGATCCCGGAACAGACTTGTATGGATTGTATGTCTGACATTACAAGTTGAGATATAAAGCCGATTTCATTCAAATATATTTCTGTTGGTGGCGAAGAATTTATTCTTTTAGCTTAACACCCTTCTCTGAGACGTACGAGCTCAGAGGTTATATAGTTGAAGTTATCAGCGATATATTCCCAATTTGATAATGTGACATGCTGAGTGTTGCTGAAATGATCATTGTGTTGATTATTGTGATAGGATCGTTTATTTGATCGTCTATCTTAGTGATCATTGTGTTGATCATTTGTTGACCCAAAGCATGGCTTTTGTATAAAGTATGTTTTTGTGGACGTGACTTCGTCGAACCTCACACCCCGGAAATGGTCAAAACAGGAAAGTTGCAGCAAGGTTATGAGGGGTAGCACCCTTTAGGGTATGTACATTTCCTTCTGGATAGAGGTGGTATCATGGTATGGAGCCCAGATATTTAACCTATGTGGTTACTACGAATTTATTACTTTGTGGTTGTTGGTTATCGGGATCCCGTGAGAAAGGTCGTTTACGATCTTGGAATGGCGTGCTCGTGTCAGTAGTTACCCAGTTAGGGGTAACCCGGCCTTGTGTTGGCAGAGTTCCGGTTTGGTTCTCGGGGATGTCTTTCCAGAGGCATTCTCATGTGGCAATGGGAAGTTCCTTGGCCTGAACATTTGTTGGAAATCCAAAGAAACAATACGTGACTTGTACGGTTTTAGTTGTAGAACCTGCCATCTAATATGGTAGCTATAGTAGGCATAATATAATGGTACCTATGCTGGCTAAGATTTATATTCTACTTTCGAAATGATTTGTTCTACACTATGCACTAGTAATAATATCAAATGTTTCTTTTTAATACGTATCAAGCATCTTTGACTAACATAAGAAGAAATCTCCTCCAAGTCTGCGTTTGCATTGTGTGTGTGCGGGAGGCCTTATGGTAGTCTCATTTTTCAAAAGCATTGCGAATTGACTTTGAAAATCTTTCTTTGAATGTTTTTAAAAGATAAACTGTTTTTGTTGCTCACACCAGTCCCACGACTGATCCGGAGTTTATCGTTTCTTTCCTAAACTCTGGGTGCTCATTATTTTCTACACGAGCAGTCTAGAGTTGGGTTTTTCAGATAGTCGGATGTAGTAGATTATCTGGAGTTAGTTCAGTCTTTGGACCGCACCAGTCTTGTTAAGCTATTGGGCTATGTGATGGGGGGTTCTCGCTTCGCGGTTAGGTGGCGAACGGGAGACTCTTACTCCCACACATCCTCTTTTAGGGGGTTGGTTAGGTGTAACCTGAGATAGTCGAGAGGCTGGCCGTAAAAGCAAGTTTGGGATACCAGTGTAAGCCACGGTGGGGCTGGGATGGTTGAAAAGCCTACCGGTTGTGACTGCTGTCGACGGTTGAAAAGCCTAGATCGTCACATTTGGTATCAGAGCTAAGGGTTGAACTTTAGCTCAGGAGTGTAACACGTTAAGTAACTCATTAGAGATAGGATGAAGTAAATCCTAGAATGAGTAATCCTTAAGATATCCGTTTGAATGCCTCAGTAAATTCTTTTACTATCCACTGATAGTAAGTATGAGTGCAAGAAGAGAACGAGATAGAGGACAGGGAAATAAGACTAAAATTGGTCAATACTCTGTAACAATAGTGGAAACAACTTTCTTATCAATTTCCTTTGATTCGTTTCCAAATTCTTTTGATTTCTTCGTACCAGCTACAAGAAGAAGTTTCGGTGCGGTGATGCTCTACGAATCGTTGTAGGAAATTTTACTTCGTATCTTCATCGATTTCTTATCGGCTTTTCGATTTAAACTCTAATAAATAAATTGGAAATTTTAAATAAATTGGAAATTTTAATTGAATTAAATTGATTAATAGAATATGAAGGATAATTTGAATTGAATCAATAAAACGATTTTGTTTAAAACCAAAATTGAAATTCTATCGCAATTTCTTGTATCTATTATTGATATTCTGATTTGGTGAGCCAATTGCAGAATTGATATCCAGCTTGATTTAAAAAAAAATATTTCTCTATCTAGCTTTCTCTGTGTTGTTTTCGTGCCTACGAATTTCGAGGACGAAATTCTTTTAAGGGGGGAAGTCTGTAACGATCCTGAATTTTAATTTAATTTAAATTAATAATTAAATGAAATTTTGAATAAAAATTTATAAAATTTAATATAAATGGAAGCGAGTTTCCCCGATTCAAATAGAAAATATATTAAGACAAATTTATTTGAAAATTTGCATATATGTATATATATGAGATATATATATATATATATATATATATATATGTATGTATGTATGTATGTATTTGAGCATATGTGAGTAAATTTAAAATTTTATATATATATAGATATATATATTTGATTTGAATTTAAATACTATATATGTATGTGTATATGATAAATATTTAAACTAACAATAAAAACATAAAAGAAATAAAACATAGAATAAAATACATTAAACAAATTAGAAACAAATGTATATAAAGGAAAAAAAAAAGTGAGCAAATCAATGAAACAAAGTATAAGCTAAATTAACAAAACAAAGATATACATAGTCGAATGAAAATGATAAAAACAAACTAACAAAACAAATACAAATACAAGCTAGGCAATAAAAATAGAAGTTCACCTATTTTGTAAAGTAAAACAATTTATACTTAAGCTATGAATAAAATAAGAACATTGATATATAAAACAGAAACAATAAGTATAAAACAAAACTAAAGAGAATAAATATGCAAAGTACTAAGTAACAAAGCAAAAAAACAAAACAAAACAAAGTAAATACAAACAAATATAAAAGTTTTAGTATGCAAAGAAAAATAAAATAAAATAAGAGCAAATAAAAGAAAACAAAATAAAATATATTTGTACATATATAAGTTAAAGTTTAACCAATAACAAAACTAAAAAAAAAGAATAAGTATATGCAGGTAAGAAAATGCAGGCTGAAATAAAGAAGTATAAAGCAAAGTAAATATCTATGTGCAAATAAAATGAAGAAGCAAGACAAGTATGTAGCTTGCAAAAGAAAGAAATCAAATAGAATACAAAGCATGAAGACAATAAACATATATTTAATTTATGCAAAGTATATCTCCAGCCACCAATCAGTAAAGGGAAGTGAAATAAATATGCAAGGCTGTAAGCTAAAGAAAAGAAAGTACAGGTAGGTAGGGGATGAAGTAAGGCAAAAAGCAATATGTTTAAGTAAGAACATAATGAACAAAGCATTATAATATCACCCTGCTGTACTAACTACACCTGTAGCTTCATATATACACCTATTCCTTCTAGTTCAGCAAGAAAAAGAATAAAAAAAAACTGAAGTAACATCACACAAACTCAAACAAACTCCCATTTAAAACAAGCAACTTCACCCATGCTGTATTGTACAAACCAGATATCACCTTGTACAAAGGGATATCAATTGGTAGTTCTTTCCATACTTCAAATAAAATTCATTTCAGTTTGTTCCCAAGACTAAGCAAATCAGAGAAATATAGCAAGCATTTTCATTTTTTCAAACTTAAACAACTTCTCAAACAAAAGAAAAAAAAATGCAATTCAGAAATGAATTAAAAGCCTGTAACAAATTCACTAAGAAGTTTGTAACATCTTCAAGTGCAAACTGCCTCAATCAAGTTTGAACCCTCATTAGCATGTTCCAGTTAAGCAATCAAGTATCAAAGCTTTTTAAATCAGAGCTCAGACAAAAGAATCAAAATCATCTTCCAGTTGATCAAATTTCTTTCCAGTTTCAAGCTTTCAGTTTTTTGCTTCAATTTCTAGTGAGTAACTTATTCTTTTTAGATGCTTTTAAAATATAAAACTGTTGCTTATATATATAGGTATGTCTGTGAGTAGCAATTAGTTTTTCTACTTGAAAACTTGTTGCATTGGCTCTGTGTATCTATGTTGTTCATCTCTCTGCTTAGTTCCAGAGCATCAGATCACCAAGAAAGATTTCATTTCTTCCTCTCTGATCAATGTTAAGCCTTGCTTCCAAAAACAAATATGCGTGTTTTAGTTTGAGTTGCCATCTAAAAATAATTGCATAACATAAAAATGCATATAGAATGAAAGCTCAAGCTTTTACAGTAAAAACTTAAAATTCTGGAAATTTCGTCTATCACGAATCATTAATTCAAGAATATAACTTGAATCTATATTAAAAGTTATGATTTTTAAGCGTGGTTTGATGATTTTTAGTTGCGTGGATCAATAGCAGTTCGAAGATGATCAAAATAGGTATTTTGGCCAATTGCCGGTGATGGGTGAGTGATCAGAGAGGCGAGGAAAAATGGCCGATGGCGATGGAAGTGATCGAGGTGGTTGCTGTAGAGGGTTTTTGTTCAGAACCCTAGTTTAAAGAGGCCATGATTTTTGATCAAGCACGCGTGCCCCAATGAATCGAGTGCAGCCAGCTTCAGGGAGGTGGAAGTTGACGTGAAGAGGAAGGCGACGCCGGAATTTCACATGTGACGATGGTCGGAGTAGGGGACACGAGGCGATGTTGACAGGTTTCGAGAGGGAGAAACCTGAACGTTTCCAGGTTTTGACTTTTCCCTTGATTCGCATTCGAGGCTGATGGTGATGGTTCGAACGATCGGAGTTGGGTCTGAGGAGAATGGTCGACGTGTTCAACCATGCTGCGATGCTGGAAGATCGCCAGAGGCGATGTGCACGTACACCGTGCACTATATTTGATGGTCTGGGATGTTGTGGCCTGAAGCATTTCCAGGCTTGCATTTTTTTTTAAGTTAACTCGAAGTGTTACTCAAGGCATTGAAGTGTTGGTCTCGAAGCAGCTTTTAATGGTTTTCGGGTCAAATTCCTGTTTCAGTTTTAAACTGAAACCTTGTTTTTTTTTCTGTTTTGAAAATTTTAAAAACCAAATTTGAGTATTTAACCAAAGTTAAAGAAACTGTGTTCAAATGAAAATGTAAATCCAAGTTGAATTAGAATTTAGTTTGGACATGAATAAAGCTTTAAATTCAATTTGTTTTAATAATTTAAAAGCAATTGAATGTATGAGAAAATTTTGAATTTAGAAAAAAAATGGTAAAGTTAAATTTGTAGCTATTGTAAAAAAAATTTTGAAACGGAATTTAAAAGTGAATTTGAAACAAAATGTTTTCAAATGTGTTTGAGTATGATAATTAAATCATTACTAAAATAATGTTTTATCTTTTAAAGATCTTAAGTAATTATGGTTTATAAATGTAAATAATTAAAGATTAATTGTTTAATTAATTAAAGGTTAAATTTAATTTAATGAAGTTGATTAAGGAATGATAATTAATCAAGGAAAATTTTATTAGAGTAATTAATTAAAGATAATTAATTAAATGGTGAATTAGATAATTAAAGATTAATTGTTTAATAATTAAAGGTTGATAATTAAAGGTTAATTAATTTATTATTAACGGTTAATTAGTAAATGATTAAAGAATAATTAATCAAAATAATTTGTAACTTATCGATGTTGATTAACCAGGATTAGTAATTCATAAGAAATTAATCTGATTTGAATTAATCAGACAATTAACTGACCTTACTTATGAATGTTTGGGTTCTATTGGATGATTTGATTGTTTGATATCCCTGATATATGATGCTTTATGATTATCCTGATTTGTGTTGTGATCTGTGATACAGTTTATTATTTGTGATATATATATCTGCGAATCTGTGTATGAAAGATAAGCGTTATAGTTATATCGCTTATCGAATATATTGTTGTATTTGAATCTGTGATGATTGAATGATGTTGCACTATTGAGTAAAACCCCTGGACCACACCATACACACACAAATATGGATTTCACGAGGAAATCGATTAAGTCGCAGATTTTTGAAATAGTTAAATTTGAATTTTCAAATTCAAATGTTTTGGAAATGGAATCGGAATAAATATGAAAAGCTTTTTGAATGGAATTTCAAAATAGAATTTATTATTTTTAAATTACTTGATTAAGTTTTGGAATTTAAATAAGTTGATTTAAATTTAAATTCAATACTTGAAATTGAATTTTGTAATTTGAAATTAGGAATTAATGATATTATACTAGTCATTATGAGTTAAACCATTTTTAAGTATTATTTTTGGAAATTTGAATTTAACTCAAGGATTTCAACTCGTATAAATGAATCAGATTTCCAAAATGAAAACTGTTGTTTTCAAATGATAAATACTTATAGATAAGAGCTGAAATTCCAGTTAATTAGGGGAATTGCAAGATTGAATAGAGAAATGATTTTCCTAAGTTATGAATGAATTCTTTTTGAAAGCTATGAATTAAATCTGTTTATTTTTAACAGATTTAAATTGATGATTTGTTTAAATCAAATTGAAATGAAATTGTTTTGAAGGATATAAGTTAAATCTTTGATTTAAAGATTTAACGAGTTAATCAAATTGAAATGAAGATTGATTTGGAAAATCTGTGAATGAATCTTTTGTTTAAAAGATTAAAATGTGAAAATTGTTTAAACCGTTAAAGGTTGTGAAAATGAATCTTTTTGTTAAAGATTAAAAATGGTAATTTGTTAAGCCATTTGAAGAAAAGTTTTGAATTATTAAGTTGTGACTTAATTGAAATCCCATTATCCATTTGTTTTTGAACTATTTCGCTCACTATTCGGTTTAACCGGGAAAGGACCTTTGTGTCATATATCCCATTCCGAATATGTGATATGTCGTTATGGATAGCATTTGAAGACCGGTGTTGAAGACCGGGTATTTGCGAGAGTGATAGGATGACCTATCGATTGTCTCTGCACTGGGTAGCTCCTGGTATAGAGATTCCCTAAGTGATGGGAAATCCGATCGGGATTGTGAATATCCGGGTTGCAAGGACTTCTTTGTAAGTGCCTTCAGTTCTGTTCGATCCCGGAACAGACTTGTATGGATTGTATGTCTGACATTACAAGTTGAGATATAAAGCCGATTTCATTCAAATATATTTCTGTTGGTGGCGAAGAATTTATTCTTTTAGCTTAACACCCTTCTCTGAGACGTACGAGCTCAGAGGTTATATAGTTGAAGTTATCAGCGATATATTCCCAATTTGGTAATGTGACATGCTGAGTGTTGCTGAAATGATCATTGTGTTGATTATTGTGATAGGATCGTTTATTTGATCGTCTATCTTAGTGATCATTGTGTTGATTATTTGTTGACCCAAAGCATGGCTTTTGTATAAAGTATGTTTTTGTGGACGTGACTTCGTCGAACCTCACACCCCGGAAATGGTCAAAACAGGAAAGATGCAGCAAGGTTATGAGGGGTAGCACCCTTTAGGGTATGTACATTTCCTTCTGGATAGAGGTGGTATCATGGTATGGAGCCCAGATATTTAACCTATGTGGTTACTACGAATTTATTACTTTGTGGTTGTTGGTTATCGGGATCCCGTGAGAAAGGTCGTTTACGATCGGGGAATGGCGTGCTCGTGTCAGTAGTTACCCAGTTAGGGGTAACCCGGCCTTGTGTTGGCAGAGTTCCGGTTTGGTTCTCGGGGATGTCTTTCCAGAGGCATTCTCATGTGGCAATGGGAAGTTCCTTGGCCTGACCATTTGTTGGAAATCCAAAGAAACAATACGTGACTTGTACGGTTTTAGTTGTAGAACCTGCCATCTAATATGGTAGCTATAGTAGGCATAATATAATGGTACCTATGCTGGCTAAGATTTATATTCTACTTTCGAAATGATTTGTTCTACACTATGCACTAGTAATAATATCAAATGTTTCTTTTTAATACGTATCAAGCATCTTTGACTAACATAAGAAGAAATCTCCTCCAAGTCTGCGTTTGCATTGTGTGTGTGCGGGAGGCCTTATGGTAGTCTCATTTTTCAAAAGCATTGCGAATTGACTTTGAAAATCTTTCTTTGAATGTTTTTAAAAGATAAACTGTTTTTGTTGCTCACACCAGTCCCACGACTGATCCGGAGTTTATCGTTTCTTTCCTAAACTCTGGGTGCTCATTATTTTCTACACGAGCAGTCTAGAGTTGGGTTTTTCAGATAGTTGGACGTAGTAGATTATCTGGAGTTAGTTCAGTCTTTGGATCGCACCAGGCTTGTTTATCTTCGTGCATCGTTATTGGGAGTTCGAGCTATTGCTGGATTAGTTATTGGAAATGGAGTTGCAGTTATTTCTGGAGTTCTTCCTTGAAGACTATCTTAGAGTTATTTGTTTCGCTGGTAGATGTTATCTATCGTTTTCTTTTCCGCTGCTATTTTATTGTATCATGTCTCTGATGTATATTGATATCTATTGGATCATCTGTTGTATCAGATATTGTATCAAAGCTGTATATCAATGTATTATTCTTTTATTCCGCTGTGTTAATTACTTAATGATTGTTATAAGCTCCGGCGTATCGGATTTGAACGTTCGAATCTATGACATTCGAGTACGATTTGAAGTATGGATGTCGATTTTTGAGCGGGCAAAATCCGAGCCGTCACAAAAGAAGACTCTATCTTTGGAGAAGATAGATGGGCGGAACTACTAAGAATGTCTAGTCATTCTGTATGTTATTTGTTTGATTTGATTAGTGTGTTTTAAACTTGATTGACTTAAATTATTTGGTATAGTTTGTATATATGTTTGGATTGAATAATTACTGTAAATACGATTGGTTGATGATTGATTTACTTTTCGGATTACACTTATAATCACACTTAGCACTTATTACACACATGTATGGTTTACCTTATTTTATTATGGTTGATTATCTTATAATAAGTTTAGGAATTTTTAAGAAGTTTTTGTTGATGACAAAGGGAGAGAAGTTATAAAATAATAGTTGGCGTGGAGTAAGGGGATGTTATGGAGTAAGGGGGAGTTATGATAGGATTTATTCTATGATAAGTATATTTTATAAATACAGGTTATCATCATCAAAAAGGGGAGATTGTTAGGAATTGAGTTGTTGGTTTAGATGATAACCACCTTTTTAACTTATCTTATTATAAAATATATACCAACACTGTTGTCTAGATAGATATGTATATGCATGATATATATATAGACACACACACACACACACATACATATGCAGGTATTGATTACTGAAGACTGATCAATATAAATACTCAAGACTCAAGATTGAAGATTCTAGAGTATTGAGATCAAGATTTCAAGATATTTGTCTAGTTTTTGTTAAAACATCATAATAGCATGGAAATCTTCATTCCGAATTTCATTTGCGATGGAACCCATTTCTACCTTCTTGGTGGCTTACAAACCCACAAAAAGTAGCTTGCAGACCTACGACAAGTGGCTTACAAACCCACGAACATCTTGGTTTTGTACAAGTTCTCGAGTCCTGATGTGATGAGATATTCTGCAGGAAGAAGCTTGCAAAACTACTTCAAAACGGTTTTTAAAAATGATTTTCAAAACTGTTTTTCAAAATGTTTTAGCCTTAAAATTTTTCTTTTCAAATGATTTTCAAAAGGATGTTTTATGCTTAAAATATTCTTTATTTTTGTTTTTAAATACGCTCTTGTTTTTACTCCATAATCATTTTATCTTGTTTTCCTTTCTATACCATTTACAAAACAAATTTTACATTTTTTTTAACATAGGGATGTCTACATCATGGGATACCCTATGTTGACATGGTGGCCATTGAATTCAAAAGTTTCAATTTTCAAAAGAAGTGTCTATTCGTTTAAATCTCTTCACCAATGGTTATGACCGTTGGTGCTTTATAAATAGCCTTCACAAATTAATTCTTTAACCAACTAATTTCATATTTTCTACACTTCTTCTTCTCTACAAATCCATATTCCAAAATTTTCATATTTTTAAGATCGTGCTGAATTTCTACCGAATTCTCAAGTGAATCAGATTAGAATCTCATTCTTGTTTGATTCTATGCCCTCTATCGAAGATCAAAGTGCTATTCAGAGTTATAGGATCAATTTGTAATCCGAGTCTCTCTATAAGGTGTGGTTATGCCTGGAAATCAATTAGGTAATCCTGTGGCCCGTAAATCAAGAGAGTTTGCCCCAGACTTGTGAGACAGGAGGGTACCTCAAGGCCTTCAGAAATTGAGGACTGATATAATAAAAATCTATAGGAGGTGGTTTGCCTTAGTACAGGACTGGATGTAGGGTAACTCCGAACCGATATAAAATCTGGTGTGTTCTTTCCCTTTACTGTTTTTTATTTGTTTTTTGCATCTGTGTTTGATTCTGTAATTGTTTTGTGATTAAGTTTTGCATTTATTTGTGTCATAATTTTATGTTAGTTCATATAAGTCTCAGAATCCATTAAACACTATTCACCCTCCCCCCCAACTCTAGTGTTAAATTAGCCTTAAGATCCTTAATCCACTGTCCCTTTCAATACTCACCCAAATACTAGCACTCTCTAAGCAAGTGTCACATAGCTGAGAAGTCTCTGCCATCTACCTAACCTGTAGGATGTTATAAGGAGTGTGTCAGAACAAAAGTTATAGTGAATGGATAAATTATATACTTCTAGGCTTAATTTTACATATATCGTTTTGTTTCCATTTACTCTTATATTAGGTTCATTGGGTTACAATATTCTCACCACTATTCGTGAATGGAGCACATCTACTGCATGGTAGATTAAAACCTAATAACTAATATATGTGTGTGTGTGTGTGTGTGTGTGTGTGTGTGTGTGTGTGTGTGGCAATATGCCTAATGACCATGTTGGCCCTAGGTACCACCCATGGTACCTTCCGTATCCTCCTTGAAAAGGGCTCCATCATCTTGCTTTGAGAGCGTTTCATAACTGCATTTGTAAAGAACTGCTTTGTAAGGCCTACAATACAGATGCTCCATCGTCTTGTGCTATAGTTATATCTGTAAATGACTGCTTTGTAAGGGCTACATATAGATAGTCCATCGTTTTGTTCCTCGAGCGTTTCGTAGCTACATATGTAAAGGACTGCTTCATAAGGCCAATAAAACAGACCCTCCATTACTTATTATGACAACGTAAATCACGTTCACACTACTCTTGTGATATCTCGGAAATTTTAGCAATATCAATTTAATAATCTATATTTAAAATTAAATTGATTTGATAAAATTTTGTTAAAAAAATTTAACTTGATTTAATAATCCAATTAAATAGATGTTTAATTTGGTGAATTTTTATCTTTTGAAAACTAATAAAATGTTTTCCTGTTTATAATGTGTATATATATTTATAAATATATATATTGTGAATAGATAAGTTTGAATTGAAGTTAAATAAACAAATAAATCTTGTTTTAAAATTCTAATATTCATTCTGATAATTTAGAAATTATATAAGTAAATTTAAAATACCATTTATATATAAAACATTAATGTATTTAAATAAGTTAAATAAGATAAGTAATTTATAATTTCTTTTATAATTATTTAAATTGGATAAATATGTTATTTTCAAATAATAATAAATGTGCAAATATAGATATGTTTTAAAAGACAATATTGTTATTTTTAAATTTAAATATGTTAATATAAATTAGTTTTAAAATTGAATTTTTAAATGTGTAAAGAGCGTTTGAAATTGAATTTAATTTTAAAATTCAAATTGATAAACATATATGAATCTTGTAAATAAGCTTTCATTTTTTTATACACATTGTTTTATTTCATTTTCATTAAAGAAGAAATACATATCCATATATTTTTATGAAACTACTTTATATGTATTTAATGAATAAAGAGGATTTCAATTACCTTTAAATTAAATAAAAATAAGTAACATATGTATAAAACAAGTGTTAGCATCTTAAGTAACTAATGAGACAATTGTAAATAATTAATCTACTTAATTTGACAAGTGTCAGTTCTTTTTACATGTGTCCTTCTATTTTTAATTTTTCTTTTATTTTGAAATAAATCAATTACTCTTATATAAACATGTTACTTCACCCTCATTTGATTTTTCTAATGTTCATTTTTTTTCTTAGTCAAGAAAGGTTTTCAGCTGATAACAAATTTGTTTTCAAACTCTCAAAAACAAAAATTTAAATCATGTTCAAGATTTGATTTCTTTTCAATATCAAATTCCTCACAAGAACCTGAATTCATTTATCAAATCTAAAATAGGAACACCTTCAAACAAATCTGTAGTATTTTTCCCTGCAACCATTTTACATGTTCAAAATCTGATTTTTCAAATGCAATGCAACCCTTCCTAGAAATCAAATCTGTAACCCTGTGACCATTTCAAACATGCAAACTCTCCCTCAAAACTAAAATCAAAAATCTGCCTGCATGTTAAACCTGCAATTCCGTTTAAAAGAAAAATGAAAAGGGCTCTGCATTTCAACACTCTGGTAATAAAAAATAAAGCATATTCCTGCATGCAAGTTTCTAACAGCAAGTTCAAGTTTCAAAAAGCATGCATGCAAATTTAAATGCAAAGCAACTCAAGTTTTATCAAAAATTCAAAGAAGTTAAAGCATCCAAAGTTGAAGTTTCTTTTAGCAAAGAGGGGACACTGGTTTTTAAATCAAAAACAAAAGCTTTCCAGGAAATTTTGTGCTCTGCTTCATCACTGTTTCCAGGTGAGTAACACTGTTTTTTTAAAAAGAATAAGTATAAATTTATTGCTTAAATAAGTATGCTCTGAATATGATTAGCTGATTACATGTTGAGTAGTATGCTTCTGTGTATGATTGTAAATGCAGTACTGTATATATGCATATGAATGTTTGAATTTATGAATGGATTATGACTATAGATGACTGTTATGCTCTTACAGTTTTCTTCAGGTTCATAATTTAGTAAATGATTCAATTTCTATTGAATCAATCTGTAATATTACATGAGACCTAAACAATGTTTGCTTATAAGGTATGTATAAATTATGGTTAAGATTTGTCCATGAACAAAAGAAAGAAAGAAAAAAAATACCTGTAGTTTTCTGGAAACAAGTTATGACATAGTAAATTAAAATCAGACAAATCAATTAGATTGTTAATTTTCAGGTGCTTAAATCTAAAGCTTAAACTAAATTGAAATTTTTAAAAACCAAAATTTCAATTTTTAGTGATGAATTTACGTACATGGATGTTCTTTCTGGAAATGGGGGTAAGTTGTAAACCTAGTTTTGGATATGCTCTGGAATTTGATCGGCATTGATCCCCTGGTTGATCGAGTTCTCTGGTACGCTGGGTAAGGGAAGCTAGGGGATGGACGAAGACTTGGCCGAAGTTTTAGAATCTCTAATGGCCGGAGGAGAGAGGTTGGGGGATTTTTCCAGGTTTTGGAAGGAGAGGTGCCTGTTGCTGCCAGGATTGATTTGGGTGCTCGCTTTTGTTTTTGTGATGCTTGAGTTGTTTCTGATGGGCGATGTTTGGATCGAAGGTTGGTCTGTGACTTGCTCGATGCCTGGGTGGTGGCCGGTGGTAGCCAAGACCTCCGTGCACATGCACATAGCAGAGGAAAATATCAGGAAGGGTTTGGGTTTGCAGTAATTTTGACTCGGGTTAATACTCGAGTAATTCGAGTCGTTACTCGAAGCAGCGCAAGGCTTTACTCGAAGTCAAAGTAGTTGTGGCTCGGGCATTTTCTGAAGTTACAGGTTTCTTTGAAACTTGTATAAAATTTTCAAATTCAATTTGTTTAAATCTGAACCCAGTTTTTAAAACAGAAATAAAATTAAATTTAAATTATGGTTTTCAAGCTGAGTATGAATCCAAGTTTTAAAATCTAATTTAAAGTTTATTAATTAAAATGTTTAAACAACTTCAAAAGAGTTTAAATATTTGAATTTAAGATAAAGCTTTAAATTTAAGTAGATGATTTAAACATAAGCTTAAATCTGGAATCAAATTCCAATTTGAAATAATGTTTTGAAATAAAGGAAGTTTTAAGGCAATTTAAATGTTTAAACAAATTTGGATGTTGAAACATATTTAAATATGATTTGTATCTTGAAATGAATTTGGGTTTAAATTTCTTTTAACTTCTTTTATAAAATGGGAAATTATTTAGCATAAGTTTAAAAAGGTTTTAGAAAGTTTTTAAAACCTTGATAAAGTTAAGTTTGGTTTTCAATTTAAATTTAAAATTTTAAAATGAAATTTGAAAACAAATTTTAAAGTAAATTGTTTTAAATTACTTTGTTAATGAAAATAAATCATTAATAAGAAATGTTTTATTTTAAGTAAATTAAAGATATAATGAATTTTAATTCATTAAATTAGTAAGGCAATTTAAATAATTTAATTAACTTATTTATTTAATTTATTAAGGATTTGAAAAAAATTAATTAAGGTTTATTAAAATTTTAATTAGTATTAATTAATTAAATTACTTAGAAAAAGGTAATTAAAGAATTTATGATGAGTTAATAAAGGTCATTAACTTGTGACTATTTATTAATCAATTAATGTAATTAATTTTCATAATTAATTGGATTAATTAATTTAGATAATCAATTATGGAACTTGATTAAGTATAATTACTTTATGGAAATAATTAAAGGTATTAATTACTCATTGTAATTAATTAATTAATTAGATTAGTTTAAATTAATTAAATTAAGTTTAATTAATTTAGAATAATCATTGGATGAGATGATAAGTAATCAGTGAAGAATAGTTACTTAAAGAAGTAATTAAGATAAATAAATTACTAAAGGTAATTAATTGAAGGATAAAGAGTTTTAGGATTAATTACTTGTGTAAATAATATGAAGGGCAATTACTTTGTAAACGTAATTAATAATTATTTACTTAGTGTAATTAATTTAAGCATTGATTGATTAAGTCTTTTGGAAATAATTAAGTGATGTAATTAATTAAGGGTAATTAATTACTAATGAGATTAATCAAGGATGATTAATAAATATAATTAATTATTAAATGTAATTAATTTAGGGGTAATTAATAAAGTAATTAAGGTTGGTTAATTACTGAATATGATTAATCAAAAAGTGATCAATAATTTTGGTTTAATTAAGCTTAATTACTTAATGTAATTAATTTAAATAAGTAATTAATTTAAATGTAATTAGGAATCATTACTTAATAAAATTAATGATGAAATTGAGGATTTATTAATTAAGATTAATTAATCAATGATAAGTGATTAAGGAAGTAATTAATTAATGTAATTAATTATAATCAATTAATTAATGAAGTAAATAAAGGTTAATTACTGATTTTGGTTAAGGATAATTAATTTGTAAAATTAATTAAAGGATAATAACTTGAATGTAATTAAAGATAATTAATCAAGGGTGATTAATTAAGGTGATTAATTTGAGGATAACTAATTTGTAATCAATTAATGGTTAAGTAAGCAAGTTTTAATGGTGACGTAATTAATTTAATTCATTTTAAATTAATTAAAGATAAGTAATTTATTTAATTCATTTTAAATTAATTAGGGTTGGGAGTAATTATTTAATTTATCTTAAATTAATTGAAGTATAATTAAGTAAATCATTGTTTATGAATGGATGATATGGTTTGACTTAAATGGTTTGAATCTCAGATATGAGATTAGTATTGTGTGATATGGATGCATTGGTTGCATTGTGATGATATAAGTTATCTATGGAGATGATAATGTAGATTATCTATTTGTGATGATGATATAGATTACCTGTTTGTAATGATAATGTTGACTATCTATTGTGATGACATGAATTATCTATCTGTGTGTATATAGATAATGTAATTGAATTGTTTTAAAATTTAAAACAACTTGGACCTAAAAGATACGCTTTGGATTTCGATGAGACCGGGATCGGGTTTCCATATTTGGATATCCGAAAACCACATCGATTCCAATTAACGTTAGGTCGTGAATCCAAGTGGAGCATGTGAAGACTCGAGGTGTAAGGGCTATACGTCAGTATAAGTCTGTGGATGATTCCGTAATGAGTTTGACGAAATAGTACTTATAGGTTCGAGATGATGATTCAGAGTGCAAGGGTTATCGTCGTTAACTCTGTGGGTGATTCCATAATGAGTGTAACGAGATAATGCCTTCGGATTCGTTCGAACCCGGAACAAACTTGTATGGATTGAATGCTTTCAAAACATCGTCAGGTGGACGATGAGCATTCTAAGTGATGTGTCCTATAAAGGTAATCGTAGCCTCAAGCCTCATCAACCGAGAAAGGCTAAAACAGGGGAGGTGCAGCAAGGCTTCGTAGGTAGCCCCACTTGAGAGTGAGATTTACCCCTGTCTAGAAGTCCCTTTATATTCGGCTGTGTGGGCGGTTGGTTCGCGACAACTGCCGGGGTTGTCTTGTTTGGAACTGTTCAGTAAGGAATGGATCCGGCCTTGTGTTGCAGGGGAGCGGGCCTACTCCTCGGTATGGTGATCTAGGCCACGTACTGTGACGGGCGGTACCCCAGTAGCCCTGCCATTGTATGGAATCCAAAATCCAATAAGTGCCAACGGTTTTGATTGTATTACCCACTTTTGTAGCTAGTAGCTGGAATTTAATGAATGTAACAATTTCGGCTATTTCATATTTACTTGAAAACCCTAGACCTATTATAATATCACTGGATTTCATATCAAATTTTTTGGTTAGCGTAAGATAAAAACTTTTCCATGTTTATGTGTGGGAAGTCTTACGTGATACTTTTCTTTCAAACGTTTTTCAAATTAAGAACTTTAACCTGTTACTCACACAAGACCCATGTCTGACCCGGAGTTTATTTTTGTTTTTCATAAACTCTTGGGTACTCAAATTTTTACGAGTAGCCAAGGGATTCAGGTTAGCTTTGACGAATTATGGAGGAGCAATGGAGCAGGAGGCTTCGGTGTTAGATATATAGTATTCCGCTGTGTTGGTATCTCCGAGTCGTTCGATTGAGTTGTTTGTATTGTGTTGTAATAACTAGACAGGTGTTTATAACTGTCTAGTATGTGGTGTATAATCTGTGTAACTCTGATAGTTGTTGTATACTATGTAATACTTATGTTATTAATATAATTTATTCATTCCGCTGTTTAGATTCTGATGTGTTGTTTCTTCTTTCTTCTCTTTCTTTCTATTCTCTATCCCTTTCTTTCTTATTAGCGATGCGTCTTCCTGGAGATAGGAAGCCGGGTCGTTACAACTCTACACCGGTGGTCAGACATCCACAACGTACCACCCAGTGTGTACATTTAGGACTATGCAAACGTTCTGTCTACTATCTGAATTCCGCCAACCTTGTACAAAACTCAGTTGGGGATTTTCTATATCTGTAAAAGACTACTTCATCGGGCCTACAATGTAAATATTCTAGTTGGTATGTCTCTTTCTCATCGTGACTATGGCCCTACGTAACCACCCCTCGACTAATCGAAAGACTTCTAAAGAGTTATATGGTCGTGCCCTCCTGCAAACAATTTAACATTCAATTGGTAGTGCCCCCCATTCAATGTCTTGATAGTGAAATCTTTCATTGGATTGTTGGTTTAACTATAGTCTTTCCCGAAATCGCTCTTGGTCTTGATGCTTGCCGATATCCACTTGTGACTATCCTTAAACTTACTTCCAAGTACTGGACATACGAATGAACTATTCCAAACATCGAGCCCTTATGACTGCTTACAAAGGTCTGCTTCATTAGGCCAACAATACAAATGCAGTCAAGGCGTACTCTCTTGATGGAACACCTACAGACCTGCATATGGGGATACGGCTTTGTTTGGCCTACCCAGAGGGCCATCCTAGAGTATCCTCACATCCCTTTGAAGTCTCCTACTTCCTTGAAGCCAAAAAACAAAGCTGGACATGCTTCCCCGTTGCTGAAATCCGCGATGAGCTGCTTCATAAGGCACTTCATCCTTTGGGCTACTCCAAATGCATTTCGATTCTTCTATTAGACCCTAAGTATGATCTTTTAATTTGCATTTAGTTTTCTTTCTTATTCTTTTGGTTACTTATTTTAATTTAATTTTCATATTCTTGCCCTCGTCTCACTTTTAACTATTGTGAGATAACAATAGGTCTAATAGGGAATGTTGTTAGTATGAGCCACATTCATTATCTTGTTTATTTAACTTAATGTATAAACCTTAAGTTCAATAAAATAAGCCTCTTTTATTATTTCCTTCTTATTTTCTTATCGACTTAATATAAGTTTTTTAAATAAGCTTATACCACTGTTTTGTACTATCATTGCTTACCAATTTATTATAAGTCTCATAATAAGCTTTTCAGTTCTTATTTCATAATTATAACATATGTTATATTTCTACTTGTAATTGTTACATTTTCTTCTTTCATAGTCTGTTATATAATTACAAGTGTTTCTTGTCTGCTCTAGTCTGCATTCTTTTATTATGATATAGAATTTTCTTAATTCTTTAATATTACATAATTCACTTATCATAATATTTTCCTAGTTAAATAGCATGCACGGTAAATGTAGACTTAGGCTCATTAAAAAATTTTATAGCCTAAAATCCTTAGATTAATAATTTCTTAGTTCAAATCATACTTTACTTTATTGTCTGCTATTTTTGAAAGTAATCCTATTTTATTTGATTGGTTATGAAAACTATATAATCCATTTCCATACCTTAATATTGAATAATAGTATAAACAATAATCGGTAACTGCAAGATATCTCTTTTATTATTTCGGAGTAGTGTAAAATACAATGGTTCCTCATTTTTATGCTAATTCCACCTTTTTGTTTCTTTTATTATGGAAGTTACGTTTATCGTTACTTTTTAGATATTAAGTTATGGAAATGTATCCTATTTTCTAAACCAGCCAATTAATCTAATAATTACTCCCAAATTAACTTTTCCCGTTTTAATGCAATTTATTATAGTAATTCTATTCCTCGACTTTTATTATTTTACATCTACTTTCCTTCATTTCAGTATTCTTAATTATTTAATCCATATTCGCGTTTACCTATTCTAATTCGTACATGAAGAAAAATGAGAGGATAGAAGAAAAATGGCGCTTGCATAAAAATCCAAAACGTGTATAAATACTAATACTGTAAATAAACTGCAAGTTTTCGTATAATTCATCATAATTTGATTAATATAATTAATTACTGAATAAAATTTTCTAAATGGAAATCTAATGATAATAAATCTTAAACTTAGAAGATATATTACTAAATCCACTCACATGTCATCCTCAGCTTCGCTTGTGCTCCGCTTTGCTCCATAGTCCTTTTGGATCCCCCTTTTTCCAAGGTGTATAATATTTTAATTTAGATGATCTTCTCCCTAAATTATTTTCTTTTTAGGGCTCAGCTTTAGGCAATGAACCCATGGAAGAAAATCTAATTGTGAGAAGATAGCTAGGCCTGGGGTCTTATTTATATTGGAGGTTAGGGACCTCAGACCATTGGATTCTTGGATTAAACCTGGAGCCACCATGTCATAGGGTCGTTCGGAGCCATAGGATCGAAGAAAATATGGCTTAGATAGTGAAAAAACGAGAAAATACGTTACTGTATGTACCTAGACAAAAATTCATCTAGGTCGTATGTGGGTCGACTGGGCGGTCGAACTCCTCTAAGCACCGGTCGACCTTGCGATCAACCTGTGTGCCCACTGGGTCGACCTATGGTCGGCCTATATGCATATATATTTATTTTTATTATTTTATTATTATTATTTTATTTTGTTTCTTGTTTTTGTTTTGTTCATAACTTCTTCATATTGGTTCAGATTTTGACAAGTTATATATGGAACTGATCAGAAAATTACCTCGGACGCAATGGTACAATTTCCGAGCCATATTCCGATAATACCAAAAAATTCTTTACTTATCGTTATACGCTAAATTTTAATTACAAAAAAAATGCGGGGTGTTACATTCCCCCACCCTTAGGAAATTTCACCCCCGAAATTTGTTGAGGGTAAATATTATGTAATCTCTCTCATTAATTACAACCATTTTCTGTTCATCCAATTTTGCAACCATCCGTGCTTTCATGCAAAAGTGTTTTTCAAGACAAATATACGCATGTACATAAATTACTAAGCGGTGCCTTCTATATGAATGCTTTTTATTTTAACATTTTACTTTTAAAACATGATGCACAGAACCTAAATATACTTGCAATTTCTATATAAATGCACTATTTCGAAAAACTAAAACACTTTTCACCCAATTTTTCACACGCTCCTATTGACTAGGGATGTAGTTCAATAATTTTTCATCCAAATCCAAACACACATCTTCTAATATTCGAATTTCAAAAAAATCTAATTTTCCAAATTCGAGTTCTAATGTTAGAAAGAATACATAAACAGAGAAACTTCGTATTTTTTCGATTTTCCTTTATGCACATCTTTCACCATACATGGAATTTTTGGTTACTATACTATAAAAATTCCTTTTTATTTTCCCAAGCACAGTTTACATAAGAAAATATCTTTTTAAATCTTTTCAAACTTTTTCCTAAACTTAATTTATGGGAAAGATGTATTTTTTTGCGATTCTCATATATTTCTATTGGCGTTTCTGTTGCTTTCTTTAGATCTGA
This sequence comes from Allium cepa, assembly GCA_030765085.1. Lineage (NCBI taxonomy): Eukaryota > Viridiplantae > Streptophyta > Magnoliopsida > Asparagales > Amaryllidaceae > Allium > Allium cepa. Next base: position 566,135,506 of record CM060928.1, on the reverse strand, counting down.
CTGTTTTTCTTTTAGTTACCTTTTATTTGCTTTTACTCTTCTTTTAATATAGCAACTAAACAAAGCTATCATCTAGGGCTAGGAAGTCTAGGACCATGTCCACTCTGATATAGAAGGGTTCTACTCTAGGAATCTATGTAACTCATATGCTCCTCCTACCGTCTATTACTTATTACAAACTTTCGTTGTATTACTCATGACGAATAAGATCTATTCATCTCTTATATTGCATGGTAAAAAAGGAATAACTAAGTCTCATTAACTACAATGGTCATAATTTTAGTCTATGCAGTTTCTATCTAAAAGGGCAACTAAGCTTAGAAAATTTTCTCTTTATCTTTACCTTTCATTTTCCCCAACTAAGGTCTATCTATCCCAACCATATAATTCTTACTATATTATTAATATCATTGCACTATTCTTCTATAGTCTACATATATGAAGCAACATTCCTAGGTTTCACCAGTGACCTATACACATTACGGGGACTTTTATTGTTACTACTCATAGTAATCGCTACTATCTCCTATATAGCCTTATCCTTTTTCCTGTCATACCTAGGAAATGATTTATGTCTACTCCATATTTAAAAATTTGGTTTGGTATTTATCATTCGTTTTACAAGTTAAAGCTTCTAATTTTTTGAAACACAAAATCCAAAATATCTTGCCTTTAAAAGTCGTACTTTGAAGTTTCTATTAAATTCAAAGGTGCTTTGTTACGTAATATTTTATCTTCATAGATTTGCATCTTTATATCATTTTAAATTTAAATAATTTCCAAAACCTAAAGGAGAAAACTTATAAATTATAAGTCCAAAAATTATTCTTCTTTTTCTTTTAAAGACCTTTACAGCTTTCCTTAAAATATTTTGGACTTTTTAAATTTAACTGTTTACTAAGTTTTTCTCTTCCATAAACTTATTTACTTTTTCACCAAACCAGTTTTCTTTAAAACATGCCTTGCTTTTTCTTAAAACAATTTTATTTTCTTTACTTCTAAAAATATCCTCACATGTTTTCAAAACATCTTCATTTCATACATTTTCAAATTTACAAAAACCGGAGTAGATAAGAACAATTATTTTATCAAAAATCCCTTAACATTCCTACTCTTCTAATTACCTAACCTTGGAGAAGTTTCTCACTTACTACAAGTTGGGACTTTCTACAAAGGCGAGCAACATATGCGCATAATCAATGGAAAAATATGAAATTCCCATTACTTTGCTTTCCTACTAAGGCTCTCTATAATATTCCATCTAACTAACACTATTCTAATTATTACACTTCTTATTTCACTAATGACTTTATATCTTAATGTATTGGAACTATTTATCTTATGAGAAACCATTAACGCTAAAACCTTTTATGAATCTTTTAAAAGAGGATCTCTTGTTTATGTGAAATTATAAGGAACTTATTTTACATTCTATTGAAAGAGGCTTTACAAAATATGGCACTTTCCATAACTTGTACATCTCTTCTACATTTACCTTATAACTAGCACAAAACATGTTTATTTGTGTTTTGGTTCCATAGAAAATTATATCATTATTCATTTCATTCTAATAGATTAAATTATGTTTAATCTCTATTCACTTATAATAGACATTTCCTACGAAATTTATTAATTTACTAATACTAATCTTACATCTTTTTTTTCAAAAGAACTCATTTTCAGAACTGTTTTTAATACTTTCCTAAGTAGAAAACAATTTCATATACTTATTTAAATAATAAGTGTACTTGCAAACCACTTTATTTCTATACGTAGAAATTATCTTCAAAACAAATTTTTACTTGGGCCAAAAAAAATGTTGCGTAAAACACCGTTACTAAAACCCAAAAAATACTAGTATGTGGATTCAATTAAATAATTATTAATAAATCCCATATGTTATGTAAAAACACTTTCTTTGGGAGTCACCTACTATAACAATAATATCATAGTCTATGCGCCCTTTGTTCTTCACGAAAACATCTATTACAACAATAAATGTTGTAACCTATGCCCTCGATACTTAACACACTCTAGGTTTTTATATTTAAAATATTTGTTTATCTACAAAGAAAGTAGCAAGCTATACATGCTCTATAATTCTTAAAAAAGAATCTCACTTTTAACAAAATTTACATCATGTAGAAACCAATTCAAATTTCGTATCACTTTTTTTTTTCAAAAACCCAATATTTACTTCCTTAAACATATTAACAATTATATTTTTCAACATTTCAATTCCAAAAGTTTTATTTTATTGGGCTAAATATAAAGTAGATTTTCTTCTTACAACCGTAGGAATATCCTTTGTAAACTTTGAAAATCTTATTCCTTGCTAAAATCTCTTATTCCTTCCAAAATAGAAATACTCTCACTACTATCCTTAGAGACCTTCCCACTTCTTATAGCATATGGATACCAATCTTCTCTCTAAACATAGCCTATTGTACACTATACATCGGTAGTAACTTAGGGCTCAGCATCCTTGGGTCATCCCAAACCCAACTAGCAAACTATGCACAATTGTACTTCTAAAAAACTTCTCAAATGTTAAAGTCTATAATTGGAGACTATTTGGAATTTTAGTACATAATATATTTATATATTTTTCAAAATATAAATATGTTCACTCACTACTTACCTAGGAATTCTAAACCTAGCTCTGATACCAAATGTAACAACTCGAATTCTAGTGGGTCTGGATTTTTCACAAAAATACTAAAACCCAAGCCTACTGAAGTTCGAGTCGAGTATTTGGTATCCTACAAATAGGCAAAGATAAATATATCAGAGCTCGATTAATTATCTCTCAGTAGAATTGATTAAAATATAATAGTAAGTAAATACTTACCCAAACAATAACACTTTCTAAGCAAGTGTCACGTAGCTGAGAAGTCTCTGCCATCCCTAACATGTAGGATGTTATGAGAAGGGGGTGAGAACAAAAGTTCCAGTGAATGGATAAATTATATACTTCTAGGCTTAATTCTACATATATCTTTTTATTTCAAATTTACTCTTACATAAGGTTCATTAGGTTACATAGTTGATTAAAACCTAATAACTAATATATACATATATGTAGCTATATGCCCAATGACCATATTGCTCGTAGGTACCACCCATGATGCCTTCCGTATCCTCCTCAAAAAGGGCTCCATCGTCTTGTTTGGAGAGCATTCCGTAACTAATCTGTAAAGGACTGCTTTATAAGGCCTACAATGTAGATGCTTCATCATCTCGCTCCGTTTTATATTTGTAAAGGACTGCTTCATAAGGCCTACAATACAGATACTCCATCGTTTTGTTTCGTGAGCGTTTCGTAGCTACACCTGTAAAGGACTGCTTCATAAGGCCTACAATATAGACGCTCTACAACTTATTATGAAAACGTAAATCACGTCCGCACTAGTGTATACCAGTGCTCGGACATCCACAATGTATCACCCAGTGCGTACATTGAGGACTATATAATTGTTCTGTCTACTATTTGAATCCCTCCAACAAGGTCTATCTTGTATGGAACTCAGCCGAGAGTTTTCTATATCTATAAAGGACTGCTTCGTTAGGCCTATAATGAAGATATTCTAGTTGTTATGTCTCTTTCTCATCATGAGTATGGTCCCACGTAGCCGCCCCTCAACTAATCGAAAGACTTCTAAAGAGTTAAGTGACCATGCCCTACTGCAAACAATCTAACATCCAATTGGCGGTGCCTCCCCATCGAATGTCTCGATAGTCAAAGAATTATTGGCCTGATGGTTTAACTCTAGTCTTTTACAAAATCGCTCTTGGCCTTGATGCTTGCGATATCCGTATGCGACTACCCTAAAACTTACTTTCAAGTACTGGACATACGAATACCCTATCCGAACACCAAGCCCTTCTAAATGCCTACAAAGGTCAGCTTCAGTCAAGGCATTCTCTTTTGATGGAACACCTACAGACCATCCTATGGGGATACAATCGTTAGGCCTACCCAGAGGGCCATCCTAGAGTATCCTCATGTCCCGTTGAAGTCTCGTACTTCCTTGAAGCCAAAAATACTAAGTTGGACGTGCTTCTCCATTGCTAAAATCTGTGATGAACTGCTTCATTAGGTGCTTCATCCTTTGGGCTACTCCAAATGCATTTCGATTGTTCTATTAGACCTTTAGTCTAATTTATTAATTTGCATTTAGTTTGCTTTCTTATTCTGTTGACTACTTATTTTAATTTAATTAGCATATTCTTACCCTCGTCTAAATTCTAACTATTGTGAGATAACCATAGGTCTAATAGGGAATGCTGTTAGTATGAGAAACATTCATTATCTTGCTTATTTAATTTAATATATAAATCCTTAAGTTCAATAAAATAAGCATCTTTTATTATTTCCGTATTATTTGCTTATCAAGTTAATATAAGTTATTTAAAAAATCTGCTATCATTGTTCTCTAATATCATTACTTACCAATTTATTATAAGCCTCACAATTAGCTTTTTCGTTCTTATTTCATAATTATAACTAGTGTTATAATTCTACTTGTAATTTTTACATTTTCTTCCTTTATAGTCCTTTATATAATTACAAGCATTTTTTTGTCTACTCTATTATGCCTTCTTTTATTATGATATAGAAGTTTCTTTAATTCTTTAATATTGCATAATTCACTTATCGCAATAATTGCTAAGTTAAATAGCCTGTGTAGAATATTCAGACTTAGGCCCATTAAATTTTTTTTATAGCCTCAAATTCTTAAATTAATAATTTCTTGTTTCAAATCATACTTTACTTTATTATCTATTATTTTAGGAAGTAATCCTATTTTATTTGGTTGGTTATGAAAACGATATAATCCATTTTCATATCTTAATATTGAATAATATTATAAACAATTATCCGTAACCGTAAGATATCTCTTTTATTATTTTGGAGTAGTGTAAAATACAGTGGTTTCGCTATTTTACAATAAACCCCCCTTTTTATTTCTTTTATTCTAGCAGTTATGTTTATCGTAACCTTTTAGATATTAAGTTCTGGAAATGTATCCTATTTTCTAAACCAACCAATTAATCTAATAATCCCTCCCAAGTTAAATTTTCCCGTTTTAATGCAATTTATTATAGTAATTCTATTCCTCCACTTTTATTATTTCATTTACTTTCCTTCATTTCAGTATTCTTAATTATTTAATTCATATTCGCGTTTATTCTATTATAATCCATATGCGAAGAAAAAGGAGAGGATAGAACAAAACTGAAGCTTTTATAAAAACCCATTACGTAGAAAAGGATGTAAATAAGGCATAGAAAACAGTGTATAAATACTAATACTGTAAATAGACTACAATTTTTCTTAAAATTCAGCATAATTTGATTAATATGATAGATTACTAAATAAAATTTTCTAAATGGGAATCTAATGATAATATATCTTAAACTTAAAAGATATATAAATAAATCACTCATCTGTGATCCTTAGCTTCGTTTGTGCTCCGCTTGGCTCCATAGTCCTTTTGGATCCCCTTCTTCCATGGTGTGTAATATTTTAATTTAGAAGATCTTCTCCTAGAAATTACTTTCTTTTTAGTGTTCTACCTTAGGCAATGAACCCATGGAAGAAAATCTAATTGTGAGAAGAGAGCTAAGCCTAGGATCCTATTTATATTAGAGCTTGGGTACCTCAGACCGTTGGTGTGATCTCCCGGAAATTTGAGGCAATAATTATTTAATAATTTCATTGATAATTATTTTAAAAATGTGAAATATTGTTTTAATAATTTAATTTAAACTGGAAATCTCTTTTGAAAATTAATAATTATTTAGTTTGTTAAATAATTATCTTTTCAAAGATTAAAAATATTTATAATGTATAAATGTTTATACATTGTAAATAGAAGATTTGGTTTTAATTTTTTTTTTATATGTAATAAAGAATATTTTCTAATTATTTTATATAAATGAATAATTTGTATATTAATTAATTTGATTTAAATTAGTATTGTATAATTTTCTCAAGTTTGTTTTAATTTTCTTTCTTATATCTTTATTAAAAAGTAAGTATGTATTTATTTTGTTTTTAAAATAAATATAGTTTAAATTTCATTTTATAATAAAGGTTTATTTTGTTTTGTTTTATTTTAAAATCTTCTTTTCTTTTGAAATTTAGTTTCATATAGAATATTATTTTAAAAAGAATTAAACAAACATTAATATGTAAGTGTATAGTTTTATAAAAAGCTTATATGTATTTAATTAAAAGCTAATGTTAATAAATCACTTTGAACTTGCTAAAACAAAGTAGAAATGTTTCAAGATAAATTCAAATACATTTAGTAATTTAGAATTCTCTTTTAAATATTAACATGCATATGTGTTAACTTTTTAAACTATTAAGTAGACACTTGTAAAAATTTTGACATAATAAGTTAACATGTGGCATTGATTTTAAATCTCATTGTTTAAATTATTGATAAGTGAAATATAGCAAAGCATTTGGATTAAAACATTTTCTCATTTGAAAGATCTGAAAATCAAATTTCAGAAATTCTAAAAACAATCTTCAAGCTTGCAAATAAATTTCTACAAACCATCTTCAATCAAATTCACAAATCTGCAAATCATCTCCACAAGCAAATGCATGTTTTAGAATCTACATTCAACTACAAATCTGCAACCTCTCTACTTAAATTTCTGCAAAAAAAAATCAATCCTCAAATCTGCAATATTTAAAACCCAATCTACATCTAAATTCTGTGAGATTCAACCTCAAAAAAATCTGCATGTTAAATCTGCAAATCTGAGCATTAGAATGGGTCTGCATGTAATCTTCATCAACAAGTAATAGCATCAAGAAACTCAGCAATCAAAATACAAGTAAAGCAACTTCAATTTCAAACCTGCACCCAGATTTCAAATGCAGTTTCAAGTCAGGGGCCTGGGAATTGAAATCTACATCAAATTGCTCTGCATATAGTGTTCTGCATCTTCAATTTAAGGTGAGTAAGCTTTTTATCTTTTAAAAACAGTTTTTTTTAAATCAAAATCAAACATAAGTTAAAGAGCTTATGTTTTTATTTACAGAAAGCAAACTGTTTTAAAACAAACTGTTCTGTTTTGTTTTAAAATGAAATAAGTAAACTTACATGCATAAATTTGTGACACCTGAGTATATGAAGTGAAGATAAATAAATGATGTGGTGATTACAAACTCATGAATGATATGTGTGCATAGGAATGAATTTGCTTATATGTTTTTTTTTCTTATTTCTGGGATCTGCATACCTAGTTGGTTGTGAACTGAGATGTTTTCTTAAATAGTAAAGCATTATTATTTAAATTGTTGCTGTTACTAAACTTGTGTGTAAACAAAGTATGTTAGTTAGTATAAATGTAGTTTCTGGAAAAAAAATCATGAATTAGTTAAAATATGTTAAAATCTAAAACCTGTTACCTCTGAAATAACTATAGCAGTGAGTATATTTTCAAATAAGAATTGGGATACCAACATCATTAATTATTATAAACAAGATTATAACATTGATGTATGTTAGAAATAAGGAAGTATAAAACAAGTTTCATTTTTTTTAGTTGACTGTGTAAATGTGCATTTCTGTTTGAAACAAAAAAGGAAACTTGAATTAATCTGTTAAGCTAGTGGATATTGAGTGTTTAGGTTCTTCATGCTAGTGGTATATTGAGGTTAGAATGGAGTAAATTGGGTGATATATGATCAGAGAAAGAGAGGAGTTAGGAATTGAGTTCTTTTCAGATTTCAGAACTTTGTTTGAATGTGCAGTTCTTAGTATATTACCATGCTCTCTGTTGCTTCAAGTTATTTGTGGCTTTGGGAACTTGTAGAGGGGATGTAAGGGAAGATATATTCAAGAATGTGTCGATGATGGTGGCTGGAGGTGGTGTTTCTAAGTGATTGACAAGGGGTCTTTGTTGCAGTGTGTACTCAGGGGATTATTAGTTGTGTGCAGGTTGTTGACTCGGGGAATACTCGGGTAGATTGGCTTCTGACTCGAAGCAACAGATAGGGAAACTCGAAGTAAAATTTTGTGTACTCGGGTAAGTTGGCTTCAGAGTTGAAACAGAGAGTATTTGCAGTTTTTTTTTAAGAATTTGAATGGAGTTCAAATTCTAGTGTAAGGTTTGATTCATATATATGTTGAAATTGAATTCAAATAGAGTTTGAATTCAAAGTTTTTTTAAAATTGAAATATCTTAAAATAAGTTTAAATTTGGTTTTAAATAAATATAAAAAAATGGTTACAGGTTCAAATCCTGTAGTTTGCAGTTTTCATAAAATTGAATGAAATTATAATTTAAAGATCTTAATTTGATTTAAATATAAGTTAAGTCTGAATTCAAATGAAGTTTTGAGTTCAAGGTTTTAAAAATGAAATTTTTAAATTTAATCAAGATTTAAATTCAGTTTTAAATCAAAATTAAAACAGTTTCAGGTTTTAATCCAGAAGTTTTGCAGTTTTTAGACTTTTGAATGAATTCATGTTTTTTTTAGTGGATCTTGATTCAAGTGGAAGTAGAAACTGACTTCAAATAAAGTTTGAAATTCAATGTTTTTAAAAATGAAAACCTTAAATTTAAACCAGATTTAAATTTTCATTTTAAATCTAGATAATAAAAACTGTTTCAGGTTTTTTTTTTTTTTTTTTTTTAAAACTCAGAGAGTAATTTGCAGTTTTAGTTTAGATGAATTCATTTTTTTTATAGATAAAATCTGATTCAAATGGAAGTTGAATCTTAATTCAAATGTAGTGTTGAATTCAAAAGTTTTAAAAATGAGAATCTTAAATTTAAACAAGTTTTAAACTCTGTTTAAACCAAGACTAAAAACAGTTTCAGGGTATCTTTCAAAACCAGAGTTTGAATTTAAACAGTTTTTGTATGTTTTAAAACTTTGAACAGATTTGAATGTTTTAAGTAAGTTTTAAACTCAGTTTGAAATCAATTTAAAACTGTTTCCAGATTTCTTTGAAACCCAGTTTAATTTCAAAACAGTTTTTAAAATTTGAAATAAATGAACATATTCAAATGTTTAAAAGTGAATTTGAAAATGAAATTTCATTTCAAATAAGTTTAAAACTTGAAAGAATTGAGTTCCTTTAGTATTTGAAAGTATTTGAATTAAAATATGAAGTGTTGATGTAAATTTAAAAGTTGAAAATAATCAATTTATTTTCAATGCTTAATTTATCAAGTAATTTAGTTTTAAATCTTTCTTGAGTGATGAGTGTTGTTTAAACATTCATTTTTATTTTATGGTTTATAATTATTTTTGGAATTAATGAATCTTTGAATAAAATTTGAAATTGATTCTTAGAAATGTATTGTTTTAATACATTTTGAAATTAAATGAGTCTTTTGATAAGTAATTTGAATATTTTGAAAATATTTAAGATAATTAAGAATTTACTTAATTATCTGATTTGGAATAATGATTTAGATTAATTTTAATTAGAAATGATTTATTAATCTAATCCAGATTTCTTAAGTATGTAATTAATGAAATGTGTTAAATAATAATGATGATAATTATCTAAGGATAATTAAGTAATTAATTAATGTCAATAAATTTTAATATTGTGATTTGTTAAGTTAATTAATTTAGTTTAATTAATTTTAATAAATCATTAGATAACTTTAAGAATGTAATTACTTAATGTAATTAGTGGAGCAGGATTACTTGATGAAGTAATAAGGTTAATTACTGGAATGTAATTAGTAATTTGGATAATTACTTTTGGAATTAATTAAGGAATTAATTAATGATTAATTATTGGTTAATTAATTTATAAATGAGTAATTAAGATAGTTAATTATTAATCAAGGTGTTTAATAATTAGGTTAATTACTAAATGTAATTAATTTTAATTAAGTAATCTATTTAAATATTAAAGATCATTAATTAATGTTAATGATGTAATTAAGGATTGTTCAATTAAGTAATAATTGATTAATTAAGTAATTAATTAATTGTAATTAATTAAGGGCAATTATAATTAATTATAATCAATTAATAAATGAGTAATTAATGTTAATTACTTATAATTTAGGTTAATTAATTTATAAAATTAATTAAAGACTAATTACTTATTGTAATTAGTGAATGATTAATCAAAGTTGTTTAATCAAGTTGAATACTTAGGAAGTGAATTAATTAACTGGGTTAATTAATGGATGTTAAGCAGGATTTAAATGAGTAATTAATTTAATTATTTTAAATTAATTAGAGATGGTTGTAATTAATTTAATTCATTTTAAATTAATTATAATTGTTGGTTAATGAATCATTGCTTATGGATGTTATTGATTAAATGGTTGTGATCTCAGAAATGAGATGATTGTATCTGTATGATATGAATGTTTGGATAACTATGATGGTTTGCGATGGATTATTTGGATGGATGATTATCTGTTTATGGATGATACAGATTGTCTGTTTATGATATGAATGTGATTATCTATTTTGAGATATAGTTTATCTATCTGTATGAATTAGATAACAATGAAATAAGTTAATTGTTTAAAACCCTTAAGTACAACTTGGACATTAAGATGGCGTTTGGTTTCGATGAGACCGGGATCGGGTTTCCATATTTGGAATTCCGAAAACCACATCGATTCCAATTAAACGTTAGGTCGTTAATCCAAGTGGAGCAAGTGAAGACTCGAGGTGTAAGGGCTATACGTCAGTATAACTCTGTGGGTGATTCCGTAATGAGTTTGACGGAATAGTACTTATAGGTTCGAGACGGTGATATAGAGTGCAAGGGTTATTGTCGTTAACTCTGAGGGTGATTCCAATACGAGTGTAACGAGATAATGCCTTCGGTTTCGTTCGAACCCGGAACGAACTTGTATGGATTGAATGCTTTCAGAACATCGTCAGGTGGACGATGAGCATTCTAAGAGATGTGTCCTCTAAAGGTAATCGTAGCCTCAAGCCTCATCAACCGGGAATGGCTAAAACAGGGGAGGTGCAGCAAAGCTTCGTGGGTAGCCCCCACTGGAGAGCAAGATTGATCCCTGTCTAGAGGTCCCTTTTTATTCGGCTTAGTGGGCAGTTGTCAGTGTACACCAACTGCGGGGTTGTCTTGTTCGGAACTGTTCAGTAAGGAACGGGTCCGGCTTTGTGTTGCAGGGGAGTTAGGGTGGCTCCTCGGTACGGTGATCTAGGCCACGTACTGTGACGGGCGGTACCCCAGTAGCCCTGCCATTGATGGAATCCATAATCCAATAAGTTCCTGTACGGTTTTGATTGTGCCCAACTATGTTGGAACGTGAGATGTAAGCATTCCAGCTATTTCTGTATTTTATTTTGAAAACCCTAGACACTATTATAATATCACTGGATTTCCTATCAAATGTTTTGGTTAGCGTAAGGTAAAAACTTTTCCATGTTTATGTGTGGGAAGTCTTACGTGATACCTTTTGTTTTCAAAGGATTTTCTAAAGTTAAGCAGCTTTTATCCCCGTTTACTCACACCAGACCCCTGTCTGACCTGAGTGTTTATTTTCTGTTTTATTAAACTCTTGGGTACTCATATTATGTATGAGTAGTCAAGTGTTTCAGGATTGCTTTGATCGAGTTCTGGAGGAGATAATGGAGCAGGAGGCTTCCGCGTGTAGATATATGTAGTGGTTCCGCTGTGTTTGAGTTGTATCTGTTTCTCTGATGTATTTGGATTGTAATTGCTAGACAGATGTTTATAACTGTCTAGTTTGTGTTGTATTAGCCGTTTAACTCTGATGTATATGATACTGTGTAAAGTTTTATGTGATATATTATAATTTATTCGATTCCGCTGTGAGATTCTGATATTGTCTGTTCTTTCTTTCCTTTCTTTTCTCTTTTCTATCCCTTTCTTTCTTCTTAATGATGCAACTTTCTGGAGTATGGAAGTTGGGTCGTTACAACGTGGTATCAGAGCGTTAGGTTGAGTGAATACCTAGGCTCTGTAGTGGTGTCTTTCTTGAGAGAGCGTATTTGTAATTTTTAATATATATATTTTTCTGCCTATTTGTTGGGTTACCTGTTCGGGTTTCCAATATAAGTAATAAAGGTAGATAGGGTAGTGGTGTGTGTAACACAACTACCAATAGTTGGAGTTTGAGTGTTGGAAGTGATCTGCTAGGGCAGTTTGGGTATCTTGTTTAATTTGGCAGTTTGGTGAGAAAGATTTCTCTGATCTCTGAAGGAAATCTTTTCAAGATTCGGAGTTTATTTTTGGAATATAAGCTTGGTGCAGTCGTGTGAGGGGTTTTTCTTGAGTTTGGATCAGTTGGGAGTTCTGAAGCCAGCAATGGTATTTTGAAAACCTTAAGAAGGAGTTCTGTCTATATTTGAGTTTGAAACTCAGTTTGGCAGAGTATTTTGAGTTTGGTTTGGGAGCGAGTTTCCCGAGAGATATCTGTCTTTTGAAGGCTCTATTGTGAAAAGGCTGGTGTAGCTTTGAGGTTCGATGAGTTTTTGGTTAAGGAAGCTTTGGCAGCAGTAGCAGCAGTGAGTGGCCTGTTCTTCGGTGGTTCAGAAATCTCTGTGATTCTTCTGTCAGTAGTCCGGGCAGATGGTGGAGCTTGTCCATTTCTTCTGAAAGCTCAGTTGGGTGTGATGTTAGTGGTTAAGGGGTGGGCCACTAGTTTCTTCTTTTGAAGGCTTTAGCTGTTCTGATTTTGTAGTGAGAACAATTTCTTGAGATCTGAACCAGGTGGAATCGCAAAAGTGACTTGCGATAGTTCAGAAGTTCTCTGTGTGATCTTTGCTTGGATTGAAGCATCTTTAGTGGATGTTTGAGTTATCAAGGTGATTTGGTATTTTCTGGATATCTTTGAAGGAATCAAGATTTGCATTCGCATCAGAAGATTGAGTTCTGTATCGACTTGGTTCTTGGAGCTTTGCCGGTGGTTTAGCATTGTAGGAAATTCTTTGAGTATGATCTGTTTAAGTTGATAGAATTTATTGGATCCAGTTTCCTGGTTTCTGGTTGAATTTTTGCTGTGGTGGTTGTGACTGAATCGGATATGTCACTGGGATTTTATGGAATTTGATGAACAATATTTCGGGATAAGTTGATCAAGTTTATACTTATGTTCATCAACAGCATTCACGAATCAGAGTTGCGCAGTGGAAGCATGGTGGCGGCTATTCCAGAATAGGAGCATCCGATTTTTTGGGAATTTGAGTTTTGTCTTGGATCAAAGGATTTCTACAGGATATTCATTTTGGATCCGGAGACCTGATTGTTTTATATCTGTAGTAGAGTTTGTGTGGTGGAGTTTGATTGATCTAGAAGTTGAAGGCAGCCCAGGATCAATATGAGTATTGGATCTTTCTGTTTTCTCTTAAGAGTTAAGTATATGGTTTATCTCTGGTTTTAGAATCAGTGGTTCTGTGAGATTTAGGAGTTGATCAGGACTTGTCTATAGTCCTGTATTCTGTTTAGATTTGTAGATCTAGATATATAGGAGCTCTAGATCTGTGTTGTGTTGCTAGTTTAGATTCTGTAGGGCGAGTGTCCTGGTGTTTGTACCTGGGAAACTCTAGGGAATTCTATCCAGAATTTTGTCTGGGTAGTTAGAATTGTTTGTTTGAATTGGTTGCTATGATTGCTAGTATTTGGTTGATAGTATATGATTGCTCTTTTAAAATTTAAAATTTGTATGGGATTATTAAATTACCTTTGCTTTTAAATTTCGGGGACGAAATTCTTTTAAGGGGGGAGGAATGTGATGTCCCGGAAATTTGAGGCAATAATTATTTAATAATTTCATTGATAATTATTTTAAAAATGTGAAATATTGTTTTAATAATTTAATTTAAACTGGAAATCTCTTTTGAAAATTAATAATTATTTAGTTTGTTAAATAATTATCTTTTCAAAGATTAAAAATATTTATAATGTATAAATGTTTATACATTGTAAATAGAAGATTTGGTTTTAATTTTTTTTTTATATGTAATAAAGAATATTTTCTAATTATTTTATATAAATGAATAATTTGTATATTAACTAATTTGATTTAAATTAGTATTGTATAATTTTCTCAAGTTTGTTTTAATTTTCTTTCTTATATCTTTATTAAAAAGTAAGTATGTATTTATTTTGTTTTTAAAATAAATATAGTTTAAATTTCATTTTATAATAAAGGTTTATTTTGTTTTGTTTTATTTTAAAATCTTCTTTTCTTTTGAAATTTAGTTTCATATAGAATATTATTTTAAAAAGAATTAAACAAACATTAATATGTAAGTGTATAGTTTTATAAAAAGCTTATATGTATTTAATTAAAAGCTAATGTTAATAAATCACTTTGAACTTGCTAAAACAAAGTAGAAATGTTTCAAGATAAATTCAAATACATTTAGTAATTTAGAATTCTCTTTTAAATATTAACATGCATATGTGTTAACTTTTTAAACTATTAAGTAGACACTTGTAAAAATTTTGACATAATAAGTTAACATGTGGCATTGATTTTAAATCTCATTGTTTAAATTATTGATAAGTGAAATATAGCAAAGCATTTGGATTAAAACATTTTCTCATTTGAAAGATCTGAAAATCAAATTTCAGAAATTCTAAAAACAATCTTCAAGCTTGCAAATAAATTTCTACAAACCATCTTCAATCAAATTCACAAATCTGCAAATCATCTCCACAAGCAAATGCATGTTTTAGAATCTACATTCAACTACAAATCTGCAACCTCTCTACTTAAATTTCTGCAAAAAAAAAATCAATCCTCAAATCTGCAATATTTAAAACCCAATCTACATCTAAATTCTGTGAGATTCAACCTCAAAAAAATCTGCATGTTAAATCTGCAAATCTGAGCATTAGAATGGGTCTGCATGTAATCTTCATCAACAAGTAATAGCATCAAGAAACTCAGCAATCAAAATACAAGTAAAGCAACTTCAATTTCAAACCTGCACCCAGATTTCAAATGCAGTTTCAAGTCAGGGGCCTGGGAATTGAAATCTACATCAAATTGCTCTGCATATAGTGTTCTGCATCTTCAATTTAAGGTGAGTAAGCTTTTTATCTTTTAAAAACAGTTTTTTTTAAATCAAAATCAAACATAAGTTAAAGAGCTTATGTTTTTATTTACAGAAAGCAAACTGTTTTAAAACAAACTGTTCTGTTTTGTTTTAAAATGAAATAAGTAAACTTACATGCATAAATTTGTGACACCTGAGTATATGAAGTGAAGATAAATAAATGATGTGGTGATTACAAACTCATGAATGATATGTGTGCATAGGAATGAATTTGCTTATATGTTTTTTTTTCTTATTTCTGGGATCTGCATACCTAGTTGGTTGTGAACTGAGATGTTTTCTTAAATAATAAAGCATTATTATTTAAATTGTTGCTGTTACTAAACTTGTGTGTAAACAAAGTATGTTAGTTAGTATAAATGTAGTTTCTGGAAAAAAAATCATGAATTAGTTAAAATATGTTAAAATCTAAAACCTGTTACCTCTGAAATAACTATAGCAGTGAGTATATTTTCAAATAAGAATTGGGATACCAACATCATTAATTATTATAAACAAGATTATAACATTGATGTATGTTAGAAATAAGGAAGTATAAAACAAGTTTCATTTTTTTTAGTTGACTGTGTAAATGTGCATTTCTGTTTGAAACAAAAAAGGAAACTTGAATTAATCTGTTAAGCTAGTGGATATTGAGTGTTTAGGTTCTTCATGCTAGTGGTATATTGAGGTTAGAATGGAGTAAATTGGGTGATATATGATCAGAGAAAGAGAGGAGTTAGGAATTGAGTTCTTTTCAGATTTCAGAACTTTGTTTGAATGTGCAGTTCTTAGTATATTACCATGCTCTCTGTTGCTTCAAGTTATTTGTGGCTTTGGGAACTTGTAGAGGGGATGTAAGGGAAGATATATTCAAGAATGTGTCGATGATGGTGGCTGGAGGTGGTGTTTCTAAGTGATTGACAAGGGGTCTTTGTTGCAGTGTGTACTCAGGGGATTATTAGTTGTGTGCAGGTTGTTGACTCGGGGAATACTCGGGTAGATTGGCTTCTGACTCGAAGCAACAGATAGGGAAACTCGAAGTAAAATTTTGTGTACTCGGGTAAGTTGGCTTCAGAGTTGAAACAGAGAGTATTTGCAGTTTTTTTTAAGAATTTGAATGGAGTTCAAATTCTAGTGTAAGGTTTGATTCATATATATGTTGAAATTGAATTCAAATAGAGTTTGAATTCAAAGTTTTTTTAAAATTGAAATATCTTAAAATAAGTTTAAATTTGGTTTTAAATAAATATAAAAAAAATGGTTACAGGTTCAAATCCTGTAGTTTGCAGTTTTCATAAAATTGAATGAAATTATAATTTAAAGATCTTAATTTGATTTAAATATAAGTTAAGTCTGAATTCAAATGAAGTTTTGAGTTCAAGGTTTTAAAAATGAAATTTTTAAATTTAATCAAGATTTAAATTCAGTTTTAAATCAAAATTAAAACAGTTTCAGGTTTTAATCCAGAAGTTTTGCAGTTTTTAGACTTTTGAATGAATTCATGTTTTTTTTTAGTGGATCTTGATTCAAGTGGAAGTAGAAACTGACTTCAAATAAAGTTTGAAATTCAATGTTTTTAAAAATGAAAACCTTAAATTTAAACCAGATTTAAATTTTTATTTTAAATCTAGATAATAAAAACTGTTTCAGGTTTTTTTTTTTTTTTTTTTTTAAACTCAGAGAGTAATTTGCAGTTTTAGTTTAGATGAATTCATTTTTTTTATAGATAAAATCTGATTCAAATGGAAGTTGAATCTTAATTCAAATGTAGTGTTGAATTCGAAAGTTTTAAAAATGAGAATCTTAAATTTAAACAAGTTTTAAACTCTGTTTAAACCAAGACTAAAAACAGTTTCAGGGTATCTTTCAAAACCAGAGTTTGAATTTAAACAGTTTTTGTATGTTTTAAAACTTTGAACAGATTTGAATGTTTTAAGTAAGTTTTAAGTAAGTTTTAAACTCAGTTTGAAATCAATTTAAAACTGTTTCCAGATTTCTTTGAAACCCAGTTTAATTTCAAAACAGTTTTTAAAATTTGAAATAAATGAACATATTCAAATGTTTAAAAGTGAATTTGAAAATGAAATTTCATTTCAAATAAGTTTAAAACTTGAAAGAATTGAGTTCCTTTAGTATTTGAAAGTATTTGAATTAAAATATGAAGTGTTGATGTAAATTTAAAAGTTGAAAATAATCAATTTATTTTCAATGCTTAATTTATCAAGTAATTTAGTTTTAAATCTTTCTTGAGTGATGAGTGTTGTTTAAACATTCATTTTTATTTTATGGTTTATAATTATTTTTGGAATTAATGAATCTTTAAATAAAATTTGAAATTGATTCTTAGAAATGTATTGTTTTAATACATTTTGAAATTAAATGAGTCTTTTGATAAGTAATTTGAATATTTTGAAAATATTTAAGATAATTAAGAATTTACTTAATTATCTGATTTGGAATAATGATTTAGATTAATTTTAATTAGAAATGATTTATTAATCTAATCCAGATTTCTTAAGTATGTAATTAATGAAATGTGTTAAATAATAATGATGATAATTATCTAAGGATAATTAAGTAATTAATTAATGTCAATAAATTTTAATATTGTGATTTGTTAAGTTAATTAATTTAGTTTAATTAATTTTAATAAATCATTAGATAACTTTAAGAATGTAATTACTTAATGTAATTAGTGGAGCAGGATTACTTGATGAAGTAATAAGGTTAATTACTGGAATGTAATTAGTAATTTGGATAATTACTTTTGGAATTAATTAAGGAATTAATTAATGATTAATTATTGGTTAATTAATTTATAAATGAGTAATTAAGATAGTTAATTATTAATCAAGGTGTTTAATAATTAGGTTAATTACTAAATGTAATTAATTTTAATTAAGTAATCTATTTAAATATTAAAGATCATTAATTAATGTTAATGATGTAATTAAGGATTGTTCAATTAAGTAATAATTGATTAATTAAGTAATTAATTAATTGTAATTAATTAAGGGCAATTATAATTAATTATAATCAATTAATAAATGAGTAATTAATGTTAATTACTTATAATTTAGGTTAATTAATTTATAAAATTAATTAAAGACTAATTACTTATTGTAATTAGTGAATGATTAATCAAAGTTGTTTAATCAAGTTGAATACTTAGGAAGTGAATTAATTAACTGGGTTAATTAATGGATGTTAAGCAGGATTTAAATGAGTAATTAATTTAATTATTTTAAATTAATTAGAGATGGTTGTAATTAATTTAATTCATTTTAAATTAATTATAATTGTTGGTTAATGAATCATTGCTTATGGATGTTATTGATTAAATGGTTGTGATCTCAGAAATGAGATGATTGTATCTGTATGATATGAATGTTTGGATAACTATGATGGTTTGTGATGGATTATTTGGATGGATGATTATCTGTTTATGGATGATACAGATTGTCTGTTTATGATATGAATGTGATTATCTATTTTGAGATATAGTTTATCTATCTGTATGAATTAGATAACAATGAAATAAGTTAATTGTTTAAAACCCTTAAGTACAACTTGAACATTAAGATGGCGTTTGGTTTCGATGAGACCGGGATCGGGTTTCCATATTTGGAATTCCGAAAACCACATCGATTCCAATTAAACGTTAGGTCGTTAATCCAAGTGGAGCAAGTGAAGACTCGAGGTGTAAGGGCTATACGTCAGTATAACTCTGTGGGTGATTCCGTAATGAGTTTGACGGAATAGTACTTATAGGTTCGAGACGGTGATATAGAGTGCAAGGGTTATTGTCGTTAACTCTGAGGGTGATTCCAATACGAGTGTAACGAGATAATGCCTTCGGTTTCGTTCGAACCCGGAACGAACTTGTATGGATTGAATGCTTTCAGAACATCGTCAGGTGGACGATGAGCATTCTAAGAGATGTGTCCTCTAAAGGTAATCGTAGCCTCAAGCCTCATCAACCGGGAATGGCTAAAACAGGGGAGGTGCAGCAAAGCTTCGTGGGTAGCCCCCACTGGAGAGCAAGATTGATCCCTGTCTAGAGGTCCCTTTTTATTCGGCTTAGTGGGCAGTTGTCAGTGTACACCAACTGCGGGGTTGTCTTGTTCGGAACTGTTCAGTAAGGAACGGGTCCGGCTTTGTGTTGCAGGGGAGTTAGGGTGGCTCCTCGGTACGGTGATCTAGGCCACGTACTGTGACGGGCGGTACCCCAGTAGCCCTGCCATTGATGGAATCCATAATCCAATAAGTTCCTGTACGGTTTTGATTGTGCCCAACTATGTTGGAACGTGAGATGTAAGCATTCCAGCTATTTCTGTATTTTATTTTGAAAACCCTAGACACTATTATAATATCACTGGATTTCCTATCAAATGTTTTGGTTAGCGTAAGGTAAAAACTTTTCCATGTTTATGTGTGGGAAGTCTTACGTGATACCTTTTGTTTTCAAAGGATTTTCTAAAGTTAAGCAACTTTTATCCCCGTTTACTCACACCAGACCCCTGTCTGACCTGAGTGTTTATTTTCTGTTTTATTAAACTCTTGGGTACTCATATTATGTATGAGTAGTCAAGTGTTTCAGGATTGCTTTGATCGAGTTCTGGAGGAGATAATGGAGCAGGAGGCTTCCGCGTGTAGATATATGTAGTGGTTCCGCTGTGTTTGAGTTGTATCTGTTTCTCTGATGTATTTGGATTGTAATTGCTAGACAGATGTTTATAACTGTCTAGTTTGTGTTGTATTAGCCGTTTAACTCTGATGTATATGATACTGTGTAAAGTTTTATGTGATATATTATAATTTATTCGATTCCGCTGTGAGATTCTGATATTGTCTGTTCTTTCTTTCCTTTCTTTTCTCTTTTCTATCCCTTTCTTTCTTCTTAATGATGCAACTTTCTGGAGTATGGAAGTTGGGTCGTTACAGTTGGATTCTTGGACTGAACCTGGAGCCACCACGTCACAGGGTCGTTCGAAGCCATTGGATCGAAGAATGTATGGCTAAGATTGCATAAAAATAAGAAAACATGTCATTGTATGTACCTGGATGATAATTCGTCCAGGTCGTACGTGGGTCGACCTAGCGGTCGACCACCTCTAAGCACCGGTTGACCTGCGTGCCCATTAGGTTGACCTATGGTCATCCCATATGTGTATATATTTATTATTATTATTATTATTATTCGTTTTGTTTCTTATTTTTGTCTCATTCATTACTTCTTCATATTGTTCATATTTTGACAAGTTATATATGGAAACTGATCAGAAAATCGCCCGGACGCAATGGTACAAGTTCTAAAGCCATATTTTGATAATTCCAAAAATGTTTCTTTTATTACTCATCATTATATGCTAAATTTTAATTATATAAATATGTAGGGTGTTACAGTAAAGACATAGCTATATAATAGCATTTAATAAGAGGTCAATAATTGTCATTTATATGAAGAATACAGTTTTTCAATTCAATGATGTGAAGGTATGTGAACTTGAAAATCCCCTTGAAAATCCATCAGGGTGTTAACAAGTCATTTGTGATCACGATGTCACTTAAGGACTACATGAAGAGCTCAAATGTACAAAAATATGATATATGTCATGTGTCGAGTCCTAGAAGTAAACCACTCAAATGTCATCTAATTCACTTCAAACATTGTCACATCATCTATAGTAGTATTCTTAATTTTGTTGGATTTCTTCTAGATTTTTCCAAAGTGAGGAATAATAGTTTAGAATAATATTAGTTTAAAACATTCTAAAACAAGGGTCAATGCACATTTTTTGTAGTAATTGGTTAATCTATTAGTATATAAGCCATCGAACGTTTAGCGTTTAATTAGTGCATTGATGATGTTCCAAAATGCATGACTTTTCAAATATTTTACCATTTCTTCATTATTTTCTTCTTAGTTCAGTCGCTCCTCTTCACTTCTTTATTTATGAAAGATTGTGTGACGACAAATATCCTCGACCCTTGGAAATCGACAATAATACATCCATGGTATTCACGTACCGTAAATCCAAGTGCCGGGGAGGCGGATTACCAAGAGTGTAAAAGAAAATAAAGATAGAAGATAACATAACAATAGAATCTCACATCGCATTCAACATTTTAATTATACATAAATGATCAGAGTCAAATAAAAATCCAGCGAGATAATTATAACTGTCTATATGTACATATGCTAGGAAATACATACTACATAAAACAGTAGAAAATGGGTAGATATCTACATAAGGTACTTCAGCTTCATAGCTCCAAAAGACTTCTCCAAAATGCTCCCTAACATGCTCCAAAATGCTCCTGAGGTATCCTGACTATGCGGCTGCCCGAAAAATATGGCACCCAGAGTTTAAAGGGAAAAAAAACTCCGGTTCAGTCATGGGACTGGTGTAAGAACTCAAAGTATGTTGTTTAGAAAACAAAGGGTATCTCATAGGATGACTCCGCACATAAACACAGAACGGGTTTTTACCTTATGATAACCAAAACTCTTTGTTACGTAAAATTTGGGGATATAATTTTTAATGATAATTTTTAATGACTTTCTTTGAAAACATTTGCAAATAAACTTGTAAATCTTAGCCAAAATTGTTACCAGTATTAAATTCCAACATACTAGGTTCTGCAAACAAAACCGCAAGTTCTTGTTGGAAAATGGATTTCCATACAAATGACCAAGTGAAGGGACTACTTTTCGATGGATACACCTCTAGATGGATGTCACGAGGAACCATCACAAAGCTCCTCTACCAACACAAGATCGGCCTATCTCTACAACTAAATAGTACCGAATATGTCATCCCCCGTCTTTACCGACCTTTATCCGAAAGCTCTCTTCGCAAACATCAACATTAATTTACATCTCGAACATCATAGTAGGGAGAAATATATCTAAAAGGGAATGATCATACCCTACTTTGGAATGACCCACTTAGCCTTGCTGCATCTAACCATGTTTTATCATTTCCGGCTAAGGAGGCTCGAGGCAACGATTATCTTTTCACTTAACACGTCTTCTTTCTCTTTGAACTCCACAATTGCCATTCAACATTCACAGGACTAATTTCTACAAACGTATAACTTCCTGAGCTCGTATGTCTCGGGAAAGGGTGTTAAACTAAGAGAATGTCTCTTCTCCGCCAATAACTGATATACTTTTATAGAGATCACTTACTGTGATTTGGAATGCAAGGTCAGACATTCATCCGTACAAGTTCGTTCTGGGACGAAATGAAACGAAGGAACTTTCCTTGGCCATTACTAGGCAATAAGCCCTTGTGGTTTTGGGGTTTTTCATAACAAGGAGACCATTGCTACAATATAGTGAATCGAGAGTTTATCCCCAATTAATCAACAAGCAGTCTCTCCTTATTATTCGTCAAAATATCTTCGTCTTCAAACATCTTTAATCTTCGAACACGTAAATTGGCTTGAAGAGGTTTTCAAATAGGAATCACCCAACTCTGACCTCGGTTCGTTTGAAATCTAATCATTAATAAAAATGATGTAATTAGGTGATTGTTTTCTGATTCATTCATTTTCCTTTACCAAAATATCTTCGAGAGATATATATTTTCAAAATATTCTTTTAGTGAATACAGAATCATTTAAACCTCTCTTTTTGAACATTTCTCAAATCATTTTTAAAGAGTATCTTTTGAGAAAATAGGATTATAGACATCATTCTACTTTTATTCAAAATCAACTTCCATATTCAAAGAGTGCTATGGACAAAATAACGGTGAGATCACCTTTTAAATTCCACGAATATAACAAGTTCCCTCTTCGGATTTTAATAATGAATATAAGAAGACTATTTCTATAAAATTCAAGTTGACATCCATGCTTTCCTTTCGATATGTCCCACCCCTCACCTAAAAGAGAAAACTGAGGCTAGGTAAGTTAAGGGCACCGATTGTTCCATCACTAACCTTAGTTACACAGCTTGTTTTCACTTATAGATCTCACAGGGAGGAAAATATACTAGTCGTTTTCGCATACTTATTTTCCCTTTTAAAATCACTTAACTATTTGTTTAACCATCTTTGAAATAACGTTAAATTGTTCAAATTTATTTTAAAATGCTTTATCATTTTCTTAAAAAAATCTACTAAGGATTTGGGAAAGAATTGCTAAGTTTCAACCTTAGTTTCAAGAGTTAATGAAATGGGTTACAAAAAGTGTCGCAAATAGTGTTGCAAAAAGTGCTTTAAAAGCTATATTCTTCAAAACGACTTTTATATCGTTTAGAAAACCTTATTTTCAACTTAAATAACTTTTAAAATATTTTAAAAGATTTTTAGAATTTATTTCATATTTTTAGAACGATTATTTTATCAGTTTCCAACTTAGGTCATTTGTGCAAAAGCTGGATTTTTCTTAAAAATTGATTTTTTCATATTTCAAAATATACAAAATGAAATCTTGATTTTCTTTTTTATATGAAAGATATGGATATCAGGATTCGGAAAACCCTTACTTCTAAGAATTCTGAACTATATTTCACTTTGTATGTTCCTTTGAACTTTTTACGCGGCACATCAAATTTTAGGTGTATTTTGAGATTCATATTCAAACTTTATCAAGACAAGTTTAAACACTTAGAAATAATTTCTAAAGCGTATTCAAACATTTTTCAAACGTATAAATGATTTAATATCATATTTTATATCTTTTGGAAAGTGATTTCCATGTGATTATACGTCATGTAAATCCGTGACGTGTTTCAATATTTTTATGCAATAAACAACATGTGGAAATCAATATCATAATCAAACATCCAAACAAATATATCACAAAATCACAACCAAATATATACATATAAATTAGTAGTTCTCACTTTGTTTGGTTTTGACGAACGGAAAATCGACGATAGCTTCACCACTCAACGTTTTTAGCTTATGATTCCTTGAACGCTTAGACTTGGATAACTCGACTTAGCTTGGGGAAGGCTAGGAGTGCTCGGCCAATTGGAGGATGGAGGCATGAGCAATAGAAGGGGAGAGAAGGAGTTTTGAAGTGGTTCGAATGGAGTTTTGTTGATATTTTTCTTTGTTTTATTTTTGGAAATATTTTGGCATTATTTAATTATGGAAAGAAGCCATTAAAGGATGTAAGAGAGCATAAGATAGTAGAGAAGACATGGTGCAAAAGTGAAGAAGAAGTGGATGGGTATTTCTAGAAAATATTTGAGATTAAAATAAATATTTGCGTTTTTACTTAAATAACCTTCCTTAAGAATTAAGTAAACTTATTTAATTCAAAACTTACCATCCACATAACTGAAAGTCTATAGGATGGATCATATAATGTATATGCAAATATATGTTACCAACTATATGATGTAACTAATATAAAGTTAATCTAATAAAATACAGACTAAGCACACCAAGATTTTATAATGGCTCGGACCTCCCATCCTACGTCCATTCCCGAACCTCCTGTTCGGAATTCGACTACCAAACACTCTCACTTCGCTCGGAGGAATAGGTTTGGTTACAATAGCTTGTTCTTGTCAAATATGTGTTCTATAGCACGGATATTGACTATTAAGTACAAATGCTTCCAATATATATATCTGAAGAATGTTGATTGAGGAGTTCTTGAATATATGGAAGAGTGAAATACAAGTATATGATTGCTAGAGATCAAGAATATATCAAAGTATAAAAGTAAAGAGTGCAAGTAAGTAAGGTGAGTTCTTCTCTTTGATTCTTGATGCTATTTATAGTGGCAGAGAGATTCCTTGAGTAGTTGCATCCATTAACAAGTGTTCTATGGTCGCTTCTGATGGTGATGAAGAGTTGCAGCGAAGAGAAGTGAAGATGTCTTTTCAAGTGCGGCAGTTGTTATTTGAATTTCAAAATCCAAGTTCAGTTCCAGACGTCTAGTATATGTTTCAGACGTCTGGCTCTATATATTTTTTGTATACAGTAGCCTTTCAGACGTCTGAGTACATTAACCAGACGCCTGATCCTGTCTGGTTTATAATCCAAAGGATTTCTTCAGACATCTGGCTAGTGCACCCAGATGTCTGATCCTTATGCATGTTGTTTTTGTGCTTCTATTTCATTGCTCCATTGATCCTACCGACTTGTAGTCTTTTCTAACGTTCTTTGAGCCTTGTTCTTGTCTCTCTAGTGATGTTACTTTACCAATTACCTATAAATATATATATATATATATATATATATATATATGCATATTTGATTTCCATTGTACAGTTGTTGTCATCGAAACCATAGATTTGATTTCCTAATAATAACATCACACTTTTGAAATTTAAGTACTTAAAATTTAAGTAAAGAAAAAGAACGGTTGCTTTACTTTAGTTCACGTTACTTTATTTTATATCACATGTAATGTGATATGTGTTTTGTCTTTTTTAGTTTACTTTTGCTAATTGCTTTCTAGAAATTTCTAAGAGTGTTTATTAAAAGTAACCATGTTTAGTTAATTGTTAACTACCTTTATATGTTAACATATCTATTAAATTGTACATAAAGGTGCAACAAAGTTGTAACAACTTTAAATCGGCAAAACGTTGATTTTTGACAAAAAAAATTATAGTCACATTTTGACGTTTTAGTTAAATTATTTAAATATATAAACCAAATATAAAAATAAAATTTGTATAATGTTATTTAAAAATATAAACACTCATAACTAAATTAAAATAATTTATTAAACAATTTAAACTTACATTTTTGAAATCAGGATTTTGTCACTTTTGTCGATATAAACAAATGTTACTATTTTTATGTATATTTCTATTTCCAAATCATATCTAATGCTGTTTGAATCATAAAACCTTTTATTTTTATATTTAAAATCACTTAAACGTTATATTTTTAAGTGGTCAAATTCTCGGTCGTTACATTCTCCCCTACTTAAAAGAATTTCATCCACAAAATTAGATAAGTAGAAAATAGCTCAAAAGGAAATATATATTCAATAAGATGTAATATATACAATAAGCTACTACAACACATGCATTGAGTACACTCAAATGATAAATAAATTCTATACATCGATCAACTCGGGATATGCTTTTCTCATTCTATCTTCTGTTTCCCATGTGCAATCATCAGCAACCCTGCTCTATTAAACTTTGACCAATCGTATTACCTTCCTTTTTAATTATTTTTCATATTGATCCATGATTCGAATGGGCCTTCTAATAACCTCTAAGTTTGGTTCTATTTCCAAGTCATCCTGGGCAGCTGTTTCTTTGATTTGTTCTGGGTCATATACATGCTTCTGTAAATGATACGTGAAAAACATTGTGTACATCAGACAATCTTCGAGGAAATTGTGCTCGATAAGCTAGCGGACCGATTCGTTCTAGGATGAAAAAAGGTCCTATATATCAAGATGCTAACTTTCCAGCTCTTTCAAATCTTACTACTCCTCTCATTGGAGAGACGTTCAGAAAGACTGAATCTCCAACTGAGAATTACATATTTCTATGCCTTCGGTCTGCATAACTCTTCTGTCTATTTTGGTCTTCTTTTAGCTTCTTTCTAATCATATCAACTTTCTCTGAAGCTTTTCGTATCATATCAGGGCTAAGCACTAACATATCTTTGGATTCTATCAAACATGCTGGCGACTTACATGGACGACCAAACAGAACTTTATACGGTGCCATGTCGATATTAGCTTGATAGCTATTATTATAAGAGAACTCTACTAAATGTAAATGATTCCCCCACGAGCCTACGAAGTCTAAAATACATGCCCGTAAAAGATATTCTAAAACATGGTTGACTCATTTCGTATGTACATCAGTTTGGGGGTGATATGACGTGCTTATACTTAGCTTCATTCCTAAAGCTATTTTTAGTGCTTCCCAAAACTGACTAGTGAAGATTGGATCACGATCGCTTACTATACTGCTCCAAACTCCATGCAATTGGACAATCTCCTTCATATATATCCGTAAGGCTTGCTGCAGTTCTTGTTGGCTTAACTGGAATAAAGTGTGTACTTTTGGTTAATCGGTCTATAGTAACCCAAATGCCTTCGTTTCCTTTCCTTTTTCAAGGTAAACCATCAATGAAATCCATGCATATTTGATCCCACTTCTAACATGGAATCCCCAAGGGTTGAAGTAATCTTGCCGTCTTATGTTTGCCACTTTTGATTCTTTGGCAATTTTCACAATGGCTGACATAGATAGATATGTCCCTCTTCATATTTTTCCATCAAAATGTACGCTTCATGTCCTTGTACATCTTATGAATTCGTGGACGAATGCTAAGTTTGGCTATGTGGCATTCAGCTAGTACTTCTTGCCTAAGATTTCCAATATCCGGAACACAAATTCTTCCATTTAACCGCAATATTCCATGGTTATATATTTTAAAGCTTGAATTTCTTCCTTCAACTGCTTTAATGTATCTCAAACCGTTTATCTTCTCCATGTTTACTGGCAATTCTTTCCACAAGAGTTGGTGTTACCACCAAAAAAGAAATAGTATCTAACTTTCAAATTAATGCATCAGCTACTATATTGGCTTTCCTAGGTGTATATAGAATATCAAGATAATATGATGCAGCGTTATTGTCTCATGTTTAAATCCTTCCGGGTAAAAAGATATTTCAAAGATTTGTGGTCCGTGAAGAGTTCGAATTCTTCAACCAGCAAACTATGTCTTCATATCTTTAGAGCAAACACAATGGCTAATAATTCTAAGTCGTGGGTTGCGTAATTCTTCTCATGCATCTTCAGTTGTCTACTTGCGTAAACAATCACCTTCCCATACTGCATTGAAACTGCACCAACTCCTTCTCCAAAAGCATCTGTATAAACGATCAATCCACTATTTCCATTTATAATTGCTAAAATTGGAGTGGTTATCAATCTCTTCTTTAGTTCTTGGAATGCTTCTTCACACTTAGGAGTCCAAATAAATTTAGCATCTAGGTGATAGGCAATCTTAGAGAAGTCTTGAACAAATCTTTTATAATATCTTGCCAAACCTAAGAACCTGCGAATCTCTTTAGAAGTTTGTGGCTGCTTCCAATCTTGAATACTTGCAACTTCCCCAAGATCTACTGAAATTCCATCCCTTAATATTATATGTCCAAGGAATCATACATCCTTTTCCCAAAAATGGCGCTTTGAGAATTTGGCTTTAAGCACATTATTTCTCAATATCTCCAACACAATTTCTAGATGCCTTGCATGTTCTTCTTCTATCTTTGAGTAGATAAGGATATCATCAATAAAGACTAAAACGAATTTTTTTAGCACATCTATAGACACTCTATTCATAAGGTGAAAAAAATAAGTGGGCACATTAGTCGGCCCAAAAGGCATAACCAACCACTCATAGAAAGTGTTCGGACCTTTGAATGCAGTTAGATGGATGTAATCTTCTACGATTATTAACTAATGGAATCCTGTAACTAGGTCCATTTTAGAAAAAACTCGAGCTCCATGTAACTGGTCAAACAAGTCATCTATTCGGTGTGAAGGATACTTGTTCTTAATGGTTTGCTTATTTAGATATCGATAGTCTACACACAATCTCAAAGATCCATCTGACTTAGCAACAAAAACAATGACCGACCCCTAACTTGAATGGCTGGGTCTTATCAATTCTTTCTTCAGTAGCTCTGGATTTGGTTATTCAACTCATCCCTTTCTTTCGGAGCTATCCTTCTGTCTTGTTGTTTAATTGGCATTGCATTAGGAACAAAATCGATACAGAATTTGATTTCTTTATGTGGGGAAAACTTTTTACTTCCTCAAAGACATCTGCAAATTCTTTAACAGCGGGTATTATTTTTAATCCTGTCTGGGATGTATCTAAAGCATAAAGAAAACTATCCCTTCTTTAACTAGGACCTTCACAAGGTATTTCTATGAGTTTCCCTAACTTTGTTTTCACTATAACTATTATTTTTCGAACAATCTAGAATAGCTTCATTTTTTAGTTAACTAATCTATGCCAAGTAAAATTTCGAATACAATAAAATCTAAGATGAAAAAATCAGAAGGAAAGTGATGGGGATGATAGGAAATGGGACTTTTTCACAGTGCATACAAGGATTAGTGGAACATCCTATAGGATTTGTTATGCGGATAGGGCCGTCAACAATATTAGGTTTAAGTTCTAATCCTTCTATATATTTTTTAGTAATAAAACTATGAGAATCTCTTGTATCAAATAATAATCTAACTAAAACATCTTTGATAAAAATATTACCTTCCAACACTCCTTTGCCCTTTACAACTTGGGAGATTGAAGGCTCATCCTTGATCGCATACACTATGGATTGTTCTCCTTTCTTCATTAAAGGACAATCCTTTACCATGCGTCCTGATTGATGACAATAAAAGCAGCTTCTTGGTGTTGATCCTTGAGTTCCTTGAGTTATGGGATTTCTATAATGAGTTGATAGGTGGCCCTTTTGTTGGCAATTGTAGCAAGTGACATTTTTAAAGCGGTTATCCTGAGGTCCACCTTTGGGTTTTCCCAGCCACGACCCCTTGCCATTGAACTTCCTCTTCTTCCAATTATTTTTGTTGCCTTCTTGTATTGCGGGTGGATTTATCTTATCCAAAGCTTCGTATCTATATTCCATGTCTATTAAGTCTACAAATGGTTCTTTCACATGCCTAGTCATTCTAACATAGTATTGCTTCTTCAGTCCAGAAATAAACATTTCATTCCTTTTTAGGTGTTTATCATCAATCTAGGCCCAAAATATGATAATTCGGTAAATTTGTTAGCATACTACTCGAATGACATATCCTCCTCTTGTTTAAAATCCACAAAATCTCAATAAAGATAGGATTTTCCTACTTCTGACATATACTGCACCTCTAGAACTTCTTTGAATCATTCCCAAGAGAAATCATCTTTTGACTCATTTTGAGTAATAGATTCCCACCAAACTAGAGCTCCATCTTATAGTTGCCAAGAAGCTAAGAATCTCTTCTACTCATCTCCAATATTCAGTCCTTTGAAAATTATTTCACAAGAGCGGATCCAAGCTTGTACTTCAATGATGATTTCTGTTCCTTTGAAAGGTTTACCACCAAGGCTAGTATAGTTCTTGCATAAAGTTGCAAAGTTGATTTAAGGTTGTACCAGAACTACTACTTCCTCGACTATTGTAGTTGCGGGAGTTTGACCATTTTTGGTATTACTTCCTCCCCTACCTCGTACTCTTCTTCCACTCATTTTCTACTATCTATATATAGTCAGAAAAATATCTTTAGGACATATAGATGAGATATCTTAAGGAATGCTATACAGCATGAATATACATATTTAAGTTAAAAGTTTCAATTATGTGCTCTCTCAAACTACACTCATTCTAGGGCATTACTAACCCTATCTCTAATGAGTCATAACTCAACAAAGACAAGGTTCTCGCTTAACTTTAAGCTCTGTTACCAGATGTGACGACCCATCTCCTCGACCCTTAGAAATCGACAATAATACATCCACGGCAGTTGCATGCCGTAAATCCAAGTGCCGGAGAGGCAGATTATTAGGGGTGTAAAAGAAAATAAAGATAGAAGATAATACAATAATAGAATCTCACATCGCGTTCAACATTTTAATTATACATATATGATCGGAGTTAAATACAAATCTAGCGGGATAATTATAACTATCTATGCGTATATATGTTGGGAAATACATACCACATAACACAGGGAAAATGGGTAGATATCTACATAAGGTACTTCAACTTCATAGCTTTAAAAGACTTCTCCAAATGCTCTGTAACATGCCCCAAAATGCTTCAAAGGTATCCTGACTACACGGCTGCTCGAAAAATAGGGCACCCTGAGTTTAAAGGGAAAAACAAACTCCGGTTAGCCATGGGACTGGTGTGAGAACTCAAAGTACGATGTTTTGAAAATAAAAAGGTATTATAACCACGAAGCACATAAACATGGAACGGGTTTTTACCTTATGATAACCAAAATTCATTATTACGTAAAATTTGGGGATATTATTTTTAATGACTTTCTTTGAAAACATTTGCAAATGAACTTATTAACCTTAGCCGAAATTTTTACCGTTATTAAATTCTAGCATACTAGTTCTACAAACAAAATAACAAGTACTTATTGGAGAATGGATTTCCATACAAATGACCAAGTGAAGGGACTACCTTCTGATGGGTACACCTCTAGGTGGATGTCCCGAGGAACCATCAGAAAGCTCCTCTACCAACACAAGATCTGCCTATCTTTATAACTAGATAGTACCGAATATGTCATCCCCCGGTCCTTACCGACCTTTATCCGAGAGCTCTCTTTGCATACATCCACGTTAATTTACATCCCAAACGTCATAACAAGAAGAAAAATATCTAGAAGGGAATGATTATACCCTACATGGAAATGACCCACTTAGCCTTACAGCATCTAACCCTGCTTCGGTCATTTTCGGTTGATGAGGCTTGAGGAAAAGATTACCTTTTCACGTAACACATTTTCTTTTACTTTGAATGCCACATTTTAATTCAACATTCACATGACTGATTCTACCATCGTATAACTTCCTAAGCTTGTATGTCTCGGGAAAGGGTGTTAAACTAAGAGAAGTTGTCTTCTCTGCCACCAACTGATATACTTCAATAGAGATCACTCGTCGTGATTTGGAATGCAAGGTCAGACATTCATCCATACAATTTCGTTCTGTGATCGAACGAAAGAAGGAACTTTCCTTGGCCATTACTAGGCGAGAAACCCTTGTGGTTTTGTGGTTTTTCATAATAAAGAGACCACTGCTACAATATAGTGAATCGGGAGTTTATCTCCAATTAATCAACAAGTAGTCCCTCATTACTATTCTTCTCAATATCTCTGTCTTCAAACATCTTTTATCTTCGAACAACTAAATTTGTTCGAAGTGGTTTTCGGATAGGAATCACCAAAATCCGACCCCGGTTAGTGAATACAGAATCATTTAAACCCCTCTTTTTGAATATTTCTCAAATCATTTTTAAAGAGTATCTTTTGAGAAAATAGGATTATAGAAATCATTCTGCTTTTATTCAAAGTCAACTTCCGTGTTCAACGAGTGCTATGGGCGGAATAACGGTGAGATCACCTTTTAAATTCCACGAATAGGAAAAGTTCCCTCTTCGGATTTAACAATGAGTATAAGAAGACTATTTCTATAAAATCCAAGTTGAGCATCCGGGCTTTCTTTCGATATGTTCCACCCCTCGCCTAAAAGAAAAAACTAAGGCCAGGTAAGTTGAGGGCACTGATTGCTCCATCCCTAACCTTAGTTACACACCATATTTTCACTTATAGATCTCATAAGCGAGACAAATGTACTAGTCATTTCCGCATACTCACTTTTCTTTTTAAAATCACTTAACTATTTGTTTAACCATCTTTGAAATAATGTTAAATTGTTCAAATTTATTTTAAAATGATTTATCATTTACTAAAAAAACATTTAATAAGGATTTGGGAAATAATTGTTAAGATTCAATCTTTGCTTCAAAAGTTATTAAAAAGGGTTGCGAAAAGGGTCGCGAAAAGTGTCGCAAATAGTGGTGCAAAAAGTGCTTTAAAAGGTATATTCTTCAAAATGACTTTTATATCATATAGAAAACCATATTTTCAACTTAAATCACTTTTAAAACCTTTTAAAAAAAATTTAGAATTTATTTCTTATTTTAAGAACGATTATTTTATCAATTCCAACTTAGGTCATTTAGTGTAAAAGCTAGATTTTTCTTGAAAATTGATTTTTTTTTCTCCATATCTCAAAATATACAAGATGAAATCTTGATTTTCTTTTTTGTATAAAAGATATAGATATAAGGATTTAAAAAATTCTTACTTCGAAGAATTCCGAACTATATTCCACTTTGTACGTTCATTTGGAACTTTTGATGCAAAAACACGAAATACCGTTACGCAACGCATCAAATTTTAGGCGTATTTTGAGATTCATATCTAAACTTTGTCGAGACAAATTTAAACACTTAGGAATCATTTCTAAAGCATATTCAAACATTTTTCAAAGGTATGAATGATTCCATATCACATTTCATATCTTTTGGAAAGTGATTTCCATGTGATTATACGTCGTGTAAATTCATGACTTGTTTCAATATTTATGCAATGAACAACATATTGAAATCAATATCATAACTAAACATCCAAACAAACATATCGCAACATCACAACCAAATTTATACATATAATTAAGAGTTCTCACTTTGTTTGGTTTTGGCGAACGGAAATCGACTATAACTTCGCCACTCTACATTTTTAGCTTACGATTGCTTGAACGCTTAAACTTGGATAGCTCGACTTGGCTACGGGAAGGCTAGGAGCGCTTGGCCAAATGGAGGAAGGGGGCATGAGCAATAGAAGGGGAGAGAACGAGTTTTGAAGTGGTTCGGACGGAGTTTTGTTGATATTTTTCTTTGTTTTATTTCTTGAAATATTTTGGCATTATTTAATTATGGAAAGAAGCCATTAAAGGATGTAAGATAGCTTAATAAAGTAGAGAAGAAATGGTGAAAAAGTGAAGAAGAAGTGGATGGGTATTTATAGATAATATTTGAGATAAAAATATAGATTTTTGTTTTTACTTAAATAACCTTCCTAATGAATTAAGTAAACTTATTTAATTCAAAACTTACTATCCACATCACATCACACTTTTAAAATTAAAATACATAAGAGTTAAGTAAAGAATACGAATGATTACATTACGTCACATTACTTTACTTTATGTCACATTTGATGTGACATGTGTTTTGTCTTTTTTAGTTTACTTTTGCTAATTACTTTCTAGAATTTTCTAAATGTGTTTATTAAAAGTAATGATGTTTATTTAATTGTTAACTACCATTATATATTAACATATTTATTAAATTGTGTACATAAAGGTGCAACAATGTTGCAACAACTTTAAATCGACAAAACGTTGATTTTTGACAAAATGTTTTACAGTCACATTTTGACATTTTATTTAAATTATTTATTTATATAAACCAAATTTAAAAATAAATTTGTATAATTTTATTTAAAAGTATAAACACTAATAAATAAATTAAAATACTTTATTAAGCCATTTGAACTTACTTTTCTAAAATCAGGATTTTGTCACTTTTGTCGATATAAGAAAATGTTACTATTTTTATGTATTTTTTTATTTCCAAGTCATATATAATATTGTTTTAATCATAAAACCTTTTATTTTTTATATTTAAAATCACTTTAAATGTTATATTTTTAAGTGATCAAATTATAGGTAATTACAGATTGTAATCTTTCTCCATGTTAACTCACATCTACACTATATTAACTTTTTTGATTTCTTTGATTTTATATTCTAAAGTATTATTTTTTTATACTGTTCAATTCTCACTTATTGTATTCAAATATCTCAAGCATTCAACTCAAATATTTACAATCGAAGCCTATATCTTTGCATACTAAATTCCTGAACGTCTTGAGTCATTATAAGTTATTAGAATCGGAGGCAAAATCTATGTTTCAAATATATTATTGTTAGAAAATTTTACCATTGTTGTGAAGTCGTATATGGAGTTCCAAGAAGGCCAGTGAAGTCCTTTTTGATGACATCAGATGGCTCTATAAAACCTATTCCTTCAGGTTAAACTATAGTGAGTAAGTAAAATATCAAAGGGAGTTCTGGGACTTAATGTAGGAAGAGAATGAGAACTTATATAAAAATATTGGTGTATAATTTCTAGTCACTTACTTTTATTTATACTACATATATTATAGTTAAATTAGCCTTTTGATTGCTTAATATCATTTATTTGATTAAATCGTACTTCCTAAGTTAGCTTTTATCAACTGGTCATAGAAATTGATCCACCCTCAGGCCGTCATGAAAATGTAAAAGATGCCCTTTCTAGTGAATTTACTAAAGTTGACTAGGATTAGATTATTTGGTTTATTGAATAAAAATAACATCTAGCTTCAAAGGGTTAATAATAATTTTCCACACTAACACGTTTAGTCACAGAGAGCCCCGTAACATTCCAAGATAAAACTTGCTTTCTGTAAGTTCTTACCTCCTCGATTTAAGGGCTTACAATTACCAATCTCAACCAAGTCGAGATTAATATCAACACCCTTCAAATAATGAAATAAAAAAATTAATTATTAATATGGTCGGGAATGAGAATGTTATCTTCAAAGGGGGAGATCTAGATATGGATAGTTGGTGACCACTCCTTCTAACATTGGAAACAATTAAAGGGGCCATGGTGGGTCCTAGAGGCAAGTTGTAGGTTAAAGGCCTTCATTGTTTTTATTTCCCCCAAAAGATGGCCAGTGATATCTGGTGGGACAAATCCATGTCTTGTTTAAGGTAGAAATCTTGAAGATTTTAGGGAATGCCTAGAAACTCCTTTATTGGGGTTAGGTTAACTAGGGTTGTTGAAAGGGTTATCCAATAATATGGAGAAGTGAGTGTCAAGCTAGCTTGCAATAACTATATAGCAGAAGAGAGTTGGTTTATTTAAATTCATAAAGCCAATGTCTACTTCCCCAAAGTGGTCTACCAACTTCTGGCATTAGTTGTAGCTCAGTCAATCATCATATTATGGAAAAGAGTAAAAAGGAGGCACCCCATGGTTTGCTTAGAGCTTGATTCATGCCCTATCAAAAATATGGATGGGCTTTTCCTTATAGTAAACCAAAAACTCAGGTTCTCCTAAAAGAATTTCAAATGGTGGAATGCGGTAGGTGGCGGTGAGCCTAATGATAAAAGTGTACATTGAAGAAGACGTCATCAAGCTCTATGAGTAAAGAGCTAAGAAGGGGCACTTCCTTATCTAACTTGATCCTTGCAAAGGTGAATATTTTCTAGCAGTTTCCGAAGGGCAAAAATCTAGGTTTGGGAGCTTACCGAAAGGTTAATACACCTCACAAAGTCTGACACCGTTCTTTAGAGCTAAAGGTAAAGATCCAGTCTTTTTCCATCTAGGGAAGGGGTTCAAAGAGTTTATTGTTGCGTTGTCTTGTATCCGAAGTCCATGGGACATATGACCACTTCATCTCCTTGAAAAAAGATCATATCTTGATTGTTGTAAGTAGTATTAAACCAAAAATTGGCTCAACAACCAAGATGTTACATAAGATAATATTTTTTGAAAGGACCCAATAATGGTTATGGGTTTTGATTTAGTTATGAAGTTCTTTAATAGTTCAAGTCATTTGTCCAAGGGTAAATAGGAGAGTCACATAGTAGTTCATTATTTGTTTATTAATGGGCAAAATGGCCAATTCACATAAATCACAATCGTTTGTTCACTTATCAATGAGAATAATAGTAATTATACAAAATAAGCTTTAGTTTAGGCAAAGTTTTAAGTGATGTTAACCATAAAACCACCCAAAGAACAAAGGCATGAAAGAAGATAATAAAAGTACCAGCTTCTACTAAAGTGGGTTTCGTCAAAGATCGTGAATAAAGGATCTGAAGGCATTGGGAAAGCTTTCAAAAGAGTCTAAGCAGAAGGCATCCTCACAAGTGATAAATCATGTACAAGCCTCTAAAAAAGATGAAGAAGTGGCAGCAAAGCTAATTATCCACCTCTTTAAGCACTTGCGATACGGACGGACAGCTTCGAAACCCCCCTTTCAAAGGCGATGAATGTTAATCTCCTATATATGTGCCAACATTTTCGAAGCTAAAGGTTTAGCCCATATAACAGCCCTTTCGAAAGCATATACGAACCTTTCGAACCGGTCAAAGCCAATAATATTAGGGAGAAGGTTCCGCGTTAATTTACAGACATGCATTCGAAAGATACTCAACATAATCAAAACCTTCAGCACATCAACATCTTCGAAGCCCCTACAGGCAACGTGTCAACAGAGTCGGAGGCTCCCATCTCACTTCCAATGATAATAAGGTAACATGAAGAAAAAAGCGCATTTGGAGACCTTGCGACAACATCGTAAGGTGTATTGAAGAAAGCAATGAACATTGATACTCAGAGCTTAACGAGGACAAAAGGTTGATAAATGACCCTTTGGACTTATTCGAAAGGTCCGAAGAAAGGTAAAGGAAACTCAAGAGAAAATCAAAGGAGTCCAAAGAGAGACCTTTCGACAGTGTCTTAGGCAGACAAGGCCTTTCGACCAAGTCAAGAAGAAACATATAAAAAGGAGACCTTACGACCGAGTTGAAGGCGAAGGAGTGGAAGGGGGCCAACCTGCAATCTATAAATAATACCCAAGGGGTCTTGTTTTGGGGGCCGAATTATGGGAATCCCATATTCAATTCTTTTACATCAATTTC
This sequence comes from Allium cepa, assembly GCA_030765085.1. Taxonomy (NCBI): domain Eukaryota; kingdom Viridiplantae; phylum Streptophyta; class Magnoliopsida; order Asparagales; family Amaryllidaceae; genus Allium; species Allium cepa. Next base: position 566,098,141 of record CM060928.1, on the reverse strand, counting down.
TTAGTTGCAATCACATCCTCTAGAAACCCTAAATCAAATTGGGGAAAAACTCTCTTAATTATAACTCGTTTTGCATTATTAATAAAGGAGAGACGACTGGTTCATTAAGGATTTTGAAGACAAGGAATATTATTTATTTCGTTAGCTGGTCTAATGATCCATTGCATATGATTCTAACCTCTCTTAACTTCTTTTTGTCTATACAATGCTTAGGATTGACTTGGGTATATGCAGTCAAAACACATTATCATAGAAACCAACATTAGACAGTGAAAATAGGAATGATGATGAGGTTTCGACATTGATGAATCTATGATATTGTGTATTATCCAAGTCGATCTTGTACAAGAAAAAGTGAAGCTTTGGCAGTTACAAACTGGACTTGTTTCGAAAGGATGGAACTCTCAACCTGATCGGAAGGAGTATTCCAGAGGGTCCCAGTTTGTAATTGGCTAATGATTGATTAAAGAGGAATTCATTGGAAATGGGCTAATCCCCAGCTATGTCAGCAACCCTTTCGAAGGAGTCCCTTAACAAAAGTAGTGAAACTGCTGGGGTCAAGAGAAACTATCTCATATTAGTAAAAATTGTATCCCATTTTATATGACTGAAAGGGCAGGAGCAAGCCTTTCGACATGATCGAAAGGAATGAAAAGCCTAAATGAATAGCTGCTTCCAAAATACTCAAAAGAAAGGTTTCGAGCAGGATGTTACTTTCTTAGCCTGCATTTTCGAGCTAATTCATTAAACACGTTCGACTAAGTCAACCTGATCGAAAGGTAGAGCTAACTCCTTAAACCCCTTTCAACTAAGCCAATCTAGTCGAAAGGTAGGTTTCGAAAGAAGAGATCTTCTCAACAATTTGTATTCGTTTAAACTCATTTACCTTCTATATAGCAATGGAGACGTTGATAAATTTTCCTGTTAACATTTTTGGTGCTAGAAGGAGGGCTTGAACCTTCGACTTTGTCACAATGTTATAGGCTAATTTTGGTTAATTTGACTTGCATAGAAAAAAGAGATATAAATGATTAAGCGAAATTAAGGAAGGAGTTATCCACACCACCACACTTGAGGAGAACCTAGCTCCATCCTTTAATCTAGATGGGGAAGTTCAAGTACAACCTTTATAACTAGCTCAAAAAGATGAGAATACTGCAAATATCAAACATTAGGAGCAGCAGTTGCAAGAGCTACTCAAAATGGTACTGTCTCAGAAATCTTCAATGACACCAAAACCTACTCAGGGGGATGAGGTGGCTTCGTCTAGGAGAAACTTGAAATACAACTCCACTGAATATAAACGCAAAGTATTAAAAGCTAACCATCAAGGAAGAGTTCTCGACAAGTCGCTTGAACAATCCGAAAGCACAACGTCAAAGGAGTATTGCCCGGACCAGAAATATTACCGTAATGTTGAGGCTTATCTAAAAGATGTAGCTAAAAAGACAATAAAGGATGTTATAAACATGAAAGGGAAGAGGAATACGGACGAGAATGCTAATAATAATGAAAGATTGCCGCCCTTTACTTATAAAATCAAAGCTATAGTCATGCCACCTTATATAAAGATCCCAACAATGAAATACCATGGAGTAACAGACCCGAATGATCATTTCATAGATTTCGATAGCCAAATGAATTTGTACAATGCATCTGGAGTTGTTGGATGCCAATTGTTCCTGGTCACTCTCTAAGGAGGTGCAGCAAAGTGGTACAGACAGTGCCGAGAGAAAACCATATTTTCATGGAAGCAGTTCTCTTATGAATTGTCTCCCCAATTTTGCATTTGAAAAGATCCCACAACAGACTATGTTGTCTTAGCAAATATAAAGCAAAGAGAAGGGGAAACATTGGGAGATTATCTAAGAAGATTCAATGCTGAAGCACTAAAAGCCCAAGACATGATTGATCGAGAAAAGCTTATTGTTGTTCATTTTGACTTGATAGAAAACACCCCCTTCTGGAAGTAGCTCTTTGTTAATGGGTGTAAAGATTTACATGACTTCCATTTCCAGGCTGACAAGTTCATCAGGATGGATGAGTTTTACTATGTAAAAAGAATACTATCCTCAAGAAAGAAGGAGGAGATTTTCCTAAGATAGAGGATAAAAACGAACAAGATGGGAAGAATCAATCACTAATATAATCGCTTTAAACAAGCCACTGTCTTACGTATATGCAGTAGCCAACGAAAGAATCAACTTCCCGACCTTATTTAAGGCCAAGAATAACCATGAACAACGGAATGGAGGAGATTAATGTGCTTATCACAAGGCCAACGGTCATAAAACTGATTAGTGCAGGGTTCTAGTTGGGATCATCTAGAAACTTATTTTTTGAAGGTCATTTAAAGAAATTTATTCAAGATCACCAGAAAGCTCAACAGATAGAGAATGGTCCACCGAAACACCCTAGGAATGCTACAAATATATTGGAAGATGAAGAACCCCTAAGCTTGAGCCCACCAATAAATTGAATTAACATAATTCACGGTGGGCCGCATCCAGCAAGAAACGGCAAGAGGGACCGCAACATGTACATTAAGGAAGCAAGAGAAGGCATCTCTACGTCCAAGAGGAACCCCAATTGAAGAATCCACATCTCAACATTCAAATGTCGAACCTTGTTGTCACTCCTCAAGAGCTGAGAAAAGGGGTTCACCATTCTCATAATGATCCTTTGAAGATTATTGCTCAAATTGGATTATCAATCATCTTCAAAATTCTGGTTGACAAAGGTAGCGCAGTCAACGTAATCATCAAGCATGCCTTCGATCGGATGAACATTCCTAAAGACAAAGTAGAGCCTGACATGGAACCCATCTTTGGGTTCCATAACAACGTAGGTGGGGCAAGTAAAGCTACTTGTTCAAATAGGGGTGCCACCAACTTGTAGAACCTTCAAGACCATTTTTGTGATCATCAACCAACCCTCATACTATAATGTCTTCTTTGGTAGGCCAGCTCTCGATGAGATAGATGCCTTTGTCTCCCCGAAATATCTCATGGTAAAATTTTTGGCAAAAAAGGATGGGCATTTTCCAAGGGGAGATGTTTAACTCCCGAGAAATTTATTTTGCTACTCTAGACCAATATGAAAGGGAGTATCCCACTTAATTTGATTCTTCTACTATTTTACAGCTTTCAATGATGGATTTTCACATTCAACATTCGAAGCAAAGATTAAAATTAGTAAATCTAACAAACATATGTATGAAAAGTACATTCCTTTAGGAGGCAAAATGAAGAGAGTTGATGCTAACTCAGCCGAAGAAAGCGCAAATTGACAGAGAATACTACCGCTGAGGAGAAACATAAAGGATTAAACCAATAGAGTGTCCTAAGGAAGCATACATAGATCCATACGATGCTACTAAGGTGGTTAAGGTGGGAAAAGATTTGAATGGCAACCTGAAGAAGGACTTGATCCAATTTCTCAAAGTTAACAAAGATGTATTTGCCTGGTCACATACTGATAAAGTAGGGATTGATCCAACGATTATGTGTAATGAACTCAACCTCAATCTTGAAACGACCCCCATTGGGCATAAAAAGAGACAGTTAGACAAGATACGATTGACTTTTTTGAATGAGGAAGTCAACAGACTCCTTGAGAATGGATTTATCCGGGAAATATACTACCCAAAGTGGTTAGCCAATCTGGTTTAAGGTAAAGAAATAAAATGGGAAATGGAAGACTTGCATTGACTACACAGACTTAAACAAAAGCTGTTTGAAAGATTGTTTCATGTTACCGCGAATAGGTCAATCAGTAGATGAAACGAGCAGGAACAAATTGTTGTCTTTTATGGATGCCTATTCAGGGTACAACCAAATACCAATGCTCAAACCAGATGAAGAACATACAAGCTTCGTAACAGAGTGGGGAATTTATTGCTACAAGGCAATTCCATTCAGATTAAAATACGATAAGGCAACATATCAAAGACTGGTCAACAGGATGTTTAAGTAGAAAATTGGTCGAAACACGGAAGTTTATGTAGACGATATGCCGGTAAAGTCCAGCGAGACCGGGAATCGTCTTAAAGATTTGGAAGAAACATTCAAGATATTTTCAGAAATATCAAGTGAAATTAAATCCACAAAAGTGTTCTTTTGGAGTCCATTTTGGAAAGTTTTTAGGCTACCTTGTAAATGCCCAAAGGATCAAGCTAGTCCCAATCAAATCCAAGCCATTAAGGATATAGTCGAACCCAAAACCAGCAAGTAGGTGATGAGTTTGAATAGAAGAGTGGCTGCCCTAAGTAGATTCATTTCTAAAGCTACGGATAAGTGTATACCCTTCTTCAATGTAATCAAGAAGAAGAACTTTGAATGAGGAGAAGACTGCAGGAAAGCCTTTCAGGAATTAAAAAGCCATCTGGAAAAGCCACCGACACTTTCTAGTCCCCGAAATGGGAAAATATTATACATATATATGGCAGTCTTAGAACAAGCGGTCAGTTCAGTATTGATTAGAAAAGGGAGTGGGGCACAACTTCCAGTATATTATGTGAGCAAACGATTGAAGGATGCTAAAGTTCGATATCCAAAAGATAGAAAAGTTAGCCTATTGCTTGATTCTCATAGCTCGAAAGCTTAGAGCATATTTTCAAGCACATCCAACCACAGTATTTGCCAGTTTTCCCCATAAGCAAGTCTTTAATAAACCAGAAACTTCAGAAAGATCAGTAAAAAGGAGAATTGAGCTCGGCCAATATCACATGAAATTTTAGCCACGAGCTACAATCAAGGGGCAAGCATTAGCAGCCTTCATTAATGAGTGCAGTAACTTTATTAAGAAGCAATCAAAAAAGAGAAAGACCAGAGGCCTGTGTGGCAATTATTCATTGATGGTGCATCAAACGAACAAATTGTCAGTGTAGGATATGTAATCATCACACCTGATGGACACATTTTACATTATGCCATGAAATTGGATTATCTGTAACTAACAATGTGGCAGAATATGAATCTATTGTAGCAGGTTAACCTTGGTTTAGAACTCAAGATTCCTGTAATTATTAGCTAATGGTGAACCAAGTGAAACAACTAAATCAAATAAAAGACCCAAAGCTATCTTTACACATGAAGAAGATACTAAGAATGCTTGATTTGTTTGAAAACTTTTCAACACATTAAGTCCTAAGAGCGAAAAACTCATAAATGGATTCCTTAGTAAACTAGCCACCTCAAGTGGAGCCCCGGAGACACGTTTTGTTCCAATAGGATATCAGGAAATTCTAAGTATTGGAAAGGAAGCATTCGAATAGGGAAAGGAACTGTTAGCTTTGGCAAGGTCTCAAGCTAAATTATAAGGGGAAGAGAGAAGAGAAAGTGATAAAGCAATATCTAATGAAAGGGTTGGCTAACCAAAATCAAGTAACGTATATTATGTCACCTGGATGTCTTCCATTGTTGAATACCTTGTTAAAGGAATACCTCCATCTGACAAAGGTGAAGCAAAGAAATCAAGAGACAAGCTCTAACCTTCATAATGATGGATGGAATCCAATATAAGAAGGGATATGCTCGTACCTACTTAAGATGTGTAAGCCTGAATGATGGAGTAAAGTTAATGGCTAAAGCACACTAGTGGTTCTATAGAGATCTCTCGAATGGAAAAAAATTGGCAAAGAAAATAATGAGCCAAGGATTTTATTGGTCACGTATAGTAAGCCAAGCCGTCGAGTATGTGATAAGATGTGAGAAAAGTCAAAAATACTCAAAGATTCCCAAATTGCCCACAAGTCGATTGACTCTAATTGCAAGTCCATGGCCCTTTGATGCATGGGGAATAGACTTAATCATCCCATTGCCGATCTCAAAAGGAGGAGAAAAGTATGTCGTAGTTGTCATAGATTATTTCACCAAATGGGTTAAAGTGGAACTGGTTCCAAAGATTACTTCTGGGAAGGTATTCAAATTCGTTATAAAGAGTATCATAACAAGGTTTAGGATTCCCTGAAAGATAATTTCTAACAATGGGACACAATTTTAGAGTGAAGAATTCTCTCGCTTTTTCCACAAGAATGGAACCATTAAAAAAAATTCATCCATTGCATATCCAAAAGCGAATGGGTAGCTGAGGCTGCAAACAAGATCATAAAAACAATTTTGAAAAAGCGGCTAAACAAGGCATAAGGAAATTGGGTGGAAGAACTGCCACTTGTGTTATGGGCTTATCGAATGTCCATCAAAACGAAGATGTGACATACTCCCTACGCTTTGACATATGGGTGTGAGGCGATGTTACCAATAGAGATTGAGATACCCTCATACCGAAGAATCTCCTATGCATTCTATAAGAACCAAGAGCTGAAAAGAGAATCCTTAGATTTGATACATGAATTGAGAGATGAAATAGTGGTAAGAAACACTGAGATCAAAGAAGAATCTCAAGCTACTACAAATCAAAATTGAGAATTTGAGCATTTCACGAAGGAGATTTGAAACTCCGAAGAGTGATGGCAAATAGCAAAAACCCTGTAGATTGACCCTTAGGGCCAAATTAGGAAGGACCATTAATCATTTGCAATGTAATCCCCTCAGAAGCTTACAAATTATGCCGACCAGACGAAAATATGGTTTCAAGAACATGTAATGCCAAATATTTGATGCCATATTTTCCAAAGGTTAATGAATAAAGAATCTCTTTTATTAAAAATAAATCTACATGGTTGGAGTGAAATGCTCCTTATATTTGGATACTACCTATGATGGTAGTCTACCTAAGATGGTAGAAAGCCTCTGCCCGTGCCGAGATGGCTAGGGCAGAGCACCTCCTGGAGGAAGCATGGAGTAAACCTTTATCAATGCCATAAGATGGCAAGGTTAAAGCACCGGACAAGCCTTTGGTTGCGCCTTTGGTCTGCTTTAGGCACCTTCTAGGGGGGGATGGAGTAAGCCTTTATCTGTACCGTAAGATGGCTAGAGTAAAGCACCAAATAAGCCTCTATCGGTGGCATGCTAGGGCTAAAGCAAGGAGCCTCCTGAAGGGAGATCGGAGTAAGCCTTTATTCGTGCCATAAGATGACCAGTATAGAACAAGCCATTGACCACATCTCTAGCCAGGTCAAGGCGCCTCCTGGAGGAAGGCTGGGTAAGTCCTTGGTTCCACCCACTAAGATAAGCTAACCAAAGCACCAGACAATGGACTAAGATCTCCAAGCCCAAGAAGAGGCTCATCATACAATGGACTATGATGTCCAAGCCCAAGAAGAGGCTCATCAGACAATGGACTAGGACATCTAAGTCTAAGAAGAGGTTATTCAAAAAATGGACAAAGATGTCCAAGCTTTAGAAGCGGTATATTTCCAATGGACTAAGATGTCCAGGCCCAAGAGGTGGCACATCAACTTATAGACTAAGACGTCTAAGCTTGAGAAGCAACCAATCAGATTACTACCATATATATATATACAAGGCCTAAATAATCCATGTAAGTCGAAGAAGATGGAATCTAAGGAGTAAAGAAGAACTCCATCTGTTGAATACCCGAATCTAGATTTTGAGTCTTTCATATATGAATTCCACCAATAAATGCCCGAATCTGGACTTCGAGACATTATTAATCACTTATGATCTTTATACCTGAATCTGGATTTCGGGATTATTACTTGATTTCGCCTTAGTGCCCTAATCTAGGCTTGTGGTTTCTATTATAACGACAATTGCCATGGACTTCTAGTTGTCCAACATATGACCTAATCAGGGCAAAGGATTTCTATTTTGACATCAATTACTATGGATGTTTGCATACCCAACATATGCCCTAAACTAGGTTGAAGATTCATTTTACAAAGATAATTGCTAATAATCTCTAATTGTCCGACATATCCCCAAATCTAGGATCAGATCTTGATATAAAAACAATTATTACTAATTTTTGGTTACTCTACCATAAATACCCGAATCTAGGTATAGAAATGGCACTCAGATGACTATCTTTGGATATTGCTATCTGGATCCTGGATATCTCATTATTAACTTCTAAACTTCACAAGTTAATACCCTAATTTGGGTTAAATTTCAATGCTTCCTAATCCCTATCAAATCCCAAATTTGGAGTATAAAGTAGTAGAGTTAAGATTGCTAAGGACAACTAGAAATTTCAAGTCGGTCTTTTTAATACTTAAATTAGAGTTGATGTATTATAACTCTATATGATGCTCACCAACATCTGAATGAAGACTTCGGTATCATTCAAATCTCTAGGAAAACTACGTCCAAATACAAATGAGAGTGGATAGGTAACAAAGTCTTATTTTATGATAATAACTTATAACTCTTATTTGTAGCGATTGGCTATTTCTCATAAGGAGTTTGTATACTACATTTACTATATGCATTAATGGCTATCGATCACATGCCTTATACCTCTTGAATCGGGATTATGACAACTAACTGTCTAAATATAGAAGCATTAATATGTCGATTTATCCTGAAGCATGCAAATAAATATAAAAATGAGCTAGCAATAGAGAATACCACTTACTTTGAATTTTTCAGGAAAAATAAACAGCGGGAAAGTTCTAAAATTTTGTGCTAAAGAACAAATGCTTCTTTCATACAAGGGGGGAAAATGTTGGCCACAAAATCCACGCAAAAGACAAAGGCATGAAGGAAGATAAGAGAAGTGTCAACTTCTACTAAAGTGGGTTTCAACAAAGATCATGAATAAAGGTTTTGAAGGCATTCGGAAGGATTTCGAAGGAGTCGTAAGCAGCAGGCATCCTCATAGGTGATAAATCATGTACAAGCCTTTGAAAAGATGAAGAAGTGGCAACAAAGTTAATTATCTACCTCTTTAAGACCTTCGAACACAGTTGGACAGCTTCGAAACCCCCCTTTCGAAGGATATGAATGTTAATCTCCCGTATATGCATCAAACTTTTCGAAGCTAAAGTTTACACCTATATAACAACCCTTCGAAAGCATACATGAGCCTTTGGAACCGGTCAAAGCCAATGACATTAGGGAGGAGGTTCCGCCTCAATAATCAGTGATGCATTCGAAAGCTACTCAACATAATTGAAACCTTCGGCACATCAACATCTTCGAAGCCCCTATAGGCAATCTATCGATAGAGTCGAAGGCATCTATTTCACTTCCAATGACAACAAGGTAACATGAAGGAAAAAGCGCATTTGGAGACCTTTGAATAATGTCGAAAGGTGTTCCAAAGAAAGCGACAAACATGGACACTTAGAGCTTAGCGAGGACGGAAGGTTGATAAAAGACCCTTTCGACTTAGTTGAAAGGTCTGGAGAAAGATAAAGAAAGCTCAATGGAAAATCAAAGGACTCCAAAGATAGGCCTTTCAACAACATTGAAGGAAGAGAAAGCCTTTCGACGAAGTTAAAAAGCATGAGGTGGCATATAAAAAGGGGACCTTTCGACCGAGCCGAAGGCACATGCATGGAAGAGGGCCGACCTATATCTATAAATAAGACCAAAGGAGTCCAGTTTTAGGGACCGAATATTAGAAATCCCAAATTCATTTCTTTTACTTCAATTTCTTAGCTGCAATTACATCCTCTAAAAACTCTAAATCCAATTGGGGAAAAAGCTCCCTTAATTGTGACTCGTTTTGGATTATTAATAAAGAAGATATGGCCGGTTCACTAAGGATTTTGAGGACGAGGAAGATCATTTAGATCATTTGCTAGTCTAATGATCCAGTACACATAATTCCAATGTATTCTCTTAACTTCCTTTAGTCTATGCAATGCATAGGATCGACTTGGGTATATGCAATCGAAACGCATCATCATCGAAACCAACTTTAGACAATGGAGATAAGAATGATGATGAGGTTTCAACATTGATGAATCTATGGTACTGTGGGATACCCAGGTCGATCTTATATAGGAAAAAAGTGAAGCTTAGGCAGTTATAAGCTAGACTTGTTTTGAAAGAATGGAACCTCTCTCGACCTGATCTAAAGGGGTGTTTCGAAAGGGTCCTAGTTTGTAATTGTCTAATAAGTGATTAGAGAGAATTCACTCAAAAGTGCTAATCCCTAGCTATGTTAGCAACCCTTTCGAAGTGGTTCCTCAACAAAAGTAGTGAAACCAATAGGGTCGAGAGTAACTATCTCATATTAGTATGTATCCCTTTCAACATGATTGAAAGGGCCAGAACAAATCATTTGAGATGATCGAAAGGAATGAAAAGCCAAAATGAATAGTTGTTTCCTAACTACTCAAAAAAGGAGTTTCAAGTAGGATGTTACATTCTTTGCCTGCATTTCCAAGCTAACTCCTTAAACCCTTTCACCAATTCAAGCTGATCAAAAGGTGGGGCTAATAATTCAACCCGATCAAAAGGTAGAGCTAACTCCTTAAACCCCTTTGGACTAAGTCAATCTTGTTTAAAGGTAGGTTTCAAGAGACAAGATCTTCTCAGTAATTTGAATTCATTTAAACTCATTTACCTTCCACATAGCGTTGGTGTGGTTGACAAGTTTTCTTGTTAACAAGTGGCCTTGTTCAAATCGACAATATGCAAGTCCAAATTTAAGTCTATGTACAAAGATAAGTCATATGCATGTCCTTTATCTCAATAATAGTCAAAGACACATATATCAAGGTAATCGTGCAATGAAAAGTTTATTTTTCGATTCCTCTTGTGCAAAATGTCACAATTATCTAAAGAAATCCCCAAATCAATTTAGCATTTACAACTTGTAATTTGAGAAGTAGGGAAAGAAATGATTAGCCCCTTCTTGAATGTCGACAAGGTCTATTTATGGGGATGCAATTATGCGGGATGATTGACATGTGTCATGGCTCAAAATCCAAGGGTTTCGATGGCATTTCCTTAATAAAATCCCGACTTCTTTTGGTCAAGACTTGATATTGCTTACTTTCATAAGTTCGGCAATCCAGTTTCCCTTGCTAACACTCAACATCTTTTTACATCTTTTGAGTTGCGGTATCTCTTGCTTGCAGAAGCTCGTAATCACTTACTAAAGAAGAATTTTGTCATCCCTTCAGAATTCATCATCCTCGCAAAAGCTCGACACTACTTGTTGTTTTCAAATGCTCTACAATAGTTATTGTTTTAAAGGCTCAATAATGGTTGCTTTATTAAAGGCTTGTTATCGATATCCTCCCCTTATGATTAAATACTCAACATCTTCTTATGGCTTAGCATGCTCCCGTTTGTTACATACTCTACAACACTCTGTGTTGTGGAGGTTCGATGCCCCTTTACGTAACTTTGATATCTGGATTATCTTTAAGCTCGATAACTCTCATGCTATAGAAGTTTGATACTCTAGATATTTACTGGCACAATATATCCATTGCTTACTAGAAATTCGACACCTTGTTATTGTTAGGCACTCGATACCGCCTTTTATTATTAATGTTCAACATTACCTATTGCTTGTTAAACGCTCGATAGAACATGATATTGTAAAGACATGGTACCTTTTAAAAACTTGGCACTTCTTCGTTGCTTATTGTCTATTTGGAGTTTGAAATCCCTAGAGGTTTGGCACCTCTTCTATTCCTATTATTTGATATCTTCTTTACAGTAGAGGTTCGATAACCCATGTTTCTTTAGGCTCGAAACTGTCTCCTTTAGTAATAGAGATTCGTCAACCTTTCCATCATTAAACTCGACAACCCTTACGATTTAACATTTCTAGGCTTTCCTTAGTTCTTTCAAGCCATTTAACTCTTGATAATTATTTTCATGATAGATACTCGTTACCCTTGCTTCCATACCTTCCCATGCTTCTTTACTCCTTGCTTCTAAAGTACATTTGACAGTTGAAAAATATATTGATAACATTTGCCCTTTCTTGTATAAAAGGATCTCTTATACACTACATTTTAGTGTAAAACCAATTTCCATTGAGAAAAACAAAAATCCTCTTGATAAGAAGACTAGAAAACCATATATTCAATTGATAAGAAGACCAATAAAAATATCTGGTAAGAAGATCAGGAATTCAATTGATATGAATGCTAGAAGTACATAATTTAATTGATAAGAAGATAAGAAATCCATAAATTGAATTGATAAGAAGACTAGTAATCCATAAATTTAATTGATATGAAGAACAAAAATCCATCCGGTAAGGTTCACATTTCAACTAATTGGAGAATTGAAATTCGATTCTTTAATGGAGATTCTTGTTATTTGATAGATTATTTTTAATAAGGAGTCTGAGAATTTTTCAAATGTCCATATTGATGCGAAGACCCTTAGTTCTGGGTAATAGATGTAGAGTTCCTTCCTTCGAAGGTTGCTTTAATTTTAGCTTTGATCCAAATTGGTCATATTTAATTACACTTCTTCTTAGAAAATTGCTTCGATCCATTCTCAAGACAAAGTAACACTTTCCTAGCTGGTCTCTCTTGCCCTTTATTAGATAATGATTTAGGCTATGATCCCTTTCGCCTCATATTACCTTATAGGCAATGATTTAGGCTTTAATCTCTTATGCCCCTTATTAACTTTTAGGTAATGATTTAGGCTTTGATTGAGCCTATTATTACCTCATAGCTAATGATTTAGGTGGGTCGGTGCGTTTGTCTAGCCATCTTGAATTGTAACAACTTGACTTTTCGACCTTCGAATGTCGATAATAATACATTAACGGTATTCATGTGCTGAACAACCAAATGCAGGAGAGATAAGAAGCTAGAGTAAATAAAAGGAATAGAACAAGAAATGAAAAACATGAAATCAGAATCTCACATCGGAACAATAATATATAATATCAAAAGAACTGTACAAAGGATTACTCTGAATATAAGAATTTCAGACTTATAAAACCTAAGTACTATCATCAAGCTTGACAGTTATAACTACATGTCCTCAAAATGCAGATATATGTACATAGCTAATACAGAACAACAGAAATAGAAATAGATAGATAATGGAAACCTCCGACTCATCTTCTAGAATCTAAAGCGTCCAAGTTAAAACATATTATACTCAGCCTACTCAAAAGAGTATGCGAGGAATTTATGGAAAATAAAAACTAAGCATCAGATATAAGTCTGGTATGAGAAAATCATAGATACATGAAACGTGTAATAGTTACAATTGAGACCATACAGATTTTGATAACAGTTTCCCTTCAACATAAACCAACCATTTATTATTTTTAATATAGTGATATGATAGATATTGTCTTGGGTATAGACTATAATCATATTAAATAGTTGTAATGCTTACATTGGTCACACAACAACATATTTGGGCTATAATTAAAATTCATAAGATTTGTTTGCATATTGGGTTTTTCCATGGGGATCTCTTCTGCTGAAGCTGAATCCAATCTCCTACATAGGGTCAAAAACTAATTCATAGCGACATATATCTCTAGATAAAGTATACCTTTAGATAAATATAGCCGATCCATGCCAGAATACGTGATCCTAATTATCATTAACTCCCGCTAGCAACATTGATAAGCTGTAATCCTGCCTTTTGACCAAGCAATATACAAAAAAACTTAACAAGTCAAACTTCAAAGTTATCAAGGCAAGATGCCTGGGGAGACAATTGTGAAGCCTAGAGACCAAGCATAGCCAAGAAATCACAAGGCATACTTTGGAAGGTAGGTGTTACAGTCAAATATTCCATAGTCTTCGAACGGACTTAGCCGATCAAATCGGACGAGCGAATGATGGAGAAATGATCCAAGGACTTTGGAAATATCATAAAAAAGCAAGAAAAAAGACATACAAAAAATGAGCAGAAAGGTTGAAAATTTGGAAGTACGAGTTTTTAGAAGAGGTGACTTGGAGTATACCGACAAAATCCTCATGATGACTTAAAGCAAGATACCCTTGGAAAAACTCCAAGTCAACCCAATGCAATCCATAAGAAACCCCAAGTGCAACTCGCAATTGGTTTGTTATCGACCCAGGTGGTTGGATCGGTACCGACCTATAAAACTCGCGACGGACACATAGATTTCTCAGGTCTAACTCTAAGAATTTGAACGCGGTCGGACATGTAGAAATATCGGGTTGGTCACACAAATTTTTGCATTGGCTCCAAGCAAATGAAGAAAAACTCAAAGCACAAAAATCTTAGAAATTCTTTAGGTCGAGCCCCAAGCAAAACTCAAATTTCTCACATCGGACTCCAAGTTAGTTCAACTTAACAAAGACCAAGCCAACTCAAGCCAAAATAATCATCCATCCACCAAAGTGGTGGATCGATACCATTCCAACTTATGGGTCGGTACTGATCCAACTTCCCTCCACCGGTAGGTCTCGTCTTCTACCTACACAACCTACGTGATGCTTGAAGCCTATTCCAACTGTTGTTCTGTTGATCCAATGTAATTCCCTATTGATCTTATAACATCCCCTTACTTGGGGGCCCGAAACTAATGGCTACGGATGTTGCAGTCATCCATAATTATTAATCCTCCGCGGCCAAATACGGCAATATTAGATACATTGATACAAAGAAACACAAGAATATGGAAAAAATTAAATAGCAAATTAATTCCACATTCTATTTCAAAATATTCCAAATTGACTACATAATCCCAGTTCACATACCACGTTTTGATAACATATAATTATTAAAAAAATATGCCAAGAGCAACATATGAAGACGCCCTCTAGGTAGATTAGAGTACATAGATAGGCAAGAAAATAATTTTCCTTTACAAACAAAACACACAACGAAAATAAAAGAACTCTAATAATAAGTTTGCCTCATACACGTCTTTAGAAGTTTTATTCATCTAAAAGAGTACCTAGAAACCTTAACTCTCGACCTACTAAAAATCAATTGAGTTCCCAAGAATTTATGGGGAAAAAAACTTCAAGCCAAACATAAAGCCTGTTATGAATAATAATTTACCATCTCAATCCATTTGGATATCTAGTGAGATCTCGCTGCTTAGTGGAACGGGTTTTCCCCTCACTAGTATCCTAAAAACATTTATAAAACCATATACTGTGCTCCTGCATCCGCAATGGTTAAAAACATAGTATTTCAAAATATATGATGATATGAAAAATAAATCAAATCTGGATTACACATCCCTATTTATTCTACCTATCTGTCTCAATTACAGTTTTGAGGGTTACTATCAACCTTTTAAATATTTATGGACTATCTTTCCAATTTCAGAGTTTTCATAGGATAACTAAGAACCTATGGGTAACCCCAATATCATTTTGCATATCCTAGTTTTCATGGGCTAACCAGGAACTTACCAACCATTCGTTAACATCTTAATCCAGATATAGTTTTCATGGGCTAACTACAATCCTCTTAGCCCTTGCCAGTTTCAAATTATAGTGTTCATGGGGTGACAATGAACTTATTAGCCCCTACACATATCATACAGTTTTCATGGGCTTACTGTAAACCTATTGGCCCCCGCCAATACCTTTAACTAAGATTTTAACATTTGTTAAGTTACATTGTAACAACCCAGTATTTTCTTAATTATTTCAAATTATACACTTTAATTATTTAAATTGAAACTCCTGATTTAAAAACTTTATTTTATTTATTATATGAATAAATTTTTTTATTTTAAAAGTATATTTTGATTTTTGTGTAAATTATAATTTCAAACCTGAATAAATGGAATATTTTCCAGAAAAGTGGATTTTTGGTCAATTTGGTCAAACTTTTGACTTTTAAATTTAAAATTTAAGTATTTGAATTCTTTAATTTTACCTTTTATTATGAAAATATATTTAATTTTAAGAATACTTCGTTTTGTTTCGTTGAAATCCGATTTATTTGTGAAAGTTATGTTTTTTACAATATTGTATGTAAATTGATTTATTTAATAAAATTATTCATTTTAATTTATAAAATTAATATTTTTATTTTTCATGTCTTATTATAATTTGTATATATAAGTGTAATATGTCATGTTATGCATATATTTTATTTTTAAAACATTTTTAAAGTGTTGTAGTTGTTATTTTCCAAAACTAGTTATATTTTGTTTTCAATTTTCAATACTAGTTACATATAATAATTATATTCTTATATTTTTCTATATTTTTCTAAAATTTATTTATTCATTTAATTTTTAATTTATTTTGTATTCATTTTTATTTTATTTTGTGGTTTTTATTTTGTTTTATTTGAATAAAAGTAAAGTGGAAATTTCAAGAGACTTTGACCTTTAAACTTTTGACTTTTCATTTTCCACCTCTTCATAATTCTTGGCCGTTCACCACATATCTTTTAGCCGTGACTTTTCTTTTTTTTATTCATGTAAAAGACACTCTTCTCACTTCATTTCTCACGTACATTTTAGATCCGAAGAAAAAAGCTTGGTAATGTCTCTTTCTTTTCCACTTTTCTTTTCATTTTTATTGATTTTCCTTAGTAGTTTGTCTTGCCTCTTCTTGCATTTGTTCGGCCTAAGATCTCCACCATCTCTACTATCCAGCACCACCACATCCACAGCCACATCACCCTCCTCCCCTCTGGCCTGTGCAAGGCTATGATTACCCCTTGAAGCAATCACCACTAAAACTCCACAAACACCTTGAATGTGCCATAGATGAACCCTTAATGCAAACACCCTTCATTTTTCCACCTTGGCACCTCCTTAGCTGCCACCGCCTGCTCCTCCACCACCTTTGGTCGTAGCTCCAGCCATCACCTGACCTCCCCTTAGCATGGCCAAGCCCAATTGTCCTTAGGCCGAACCCAAAGTGTGCCCAAAAATCCACTTAATTGTCTTAAAACCCTAGATCTTCCTATGTTGTAACTTCCACTCTTTAACCACTTGCCAGCCGTGCCTTTATGGACTTATACCTGATGCAATACACCACTTTGGCTGATCATACAAGACACCTAGGCTGAGCACATATGATGGTTGAGGCATGGGCAAGCCATATTGTGATTTGTTCCCTTATTTCAATTTGTTTCCATAAGTATATTTGGTTTGAAATAATATTTGTATTATCTTGTTTATGTGTTGTTCACAAGATAACTACTTTGGCTCTCCCCTCACTTGAATCTGTAGCCGTGCCTTCGTGCTTTCTGGATATTTGTTTATGTGTCTGAATCTGTTATCTCCAACTTGTAGAGGTGAGTAATTCTCATAAGGCATTCTGTACTTATATAATTAGTAAATTGACACCATTTGAATCTGTAGATTATATTATTATGTTATAATTGCCTGGGATATGATCATATGATGTTCACCCCTATTTATACACCTGTTATATCATATGTTATTGTTATACGATGCAATTCTATTTATTTATATCAGTTTATCACACTGCAAGTTCCCTGTAGATTAGAATCACTATGGGTTGAAATGACATATACCAGAACGGACTTTAGAATAGGAAAAAATCGTTATGGGCTGAAATGATAGGCCTGAGTGATTTTTATTTCTTTCATGTTACTTGGGATTGCGGGTTCGAAATGATAGAATCTAGGTTTTTTTATAAATTACGGATTGAAATGATTTATTATCCGTATCATTTAACTTAGGTTAGAAAATTTTATACAAACCGTGGTTATTGTATATTTTTTCTAATTTTTTTTAAATATTATAAAAATATAAATATTATGATATTTTGATTTAAATTTAATTTAAATTTGATTTTTATAAAATATTAGTGATTTTGTACAAGTTAAATAAGTGAAATAAATAAATGGTAAAGTAGAATTTGAGATATAAGTAAATTTTGGAATTTATGATTTTGTTTTTAAATGAAGTTTAAGCTAAGTAAGAAAATGTGATAATTTAATTTTAATTTTAATTTATTTTATAAAGTTTTATTTATTTTCTATAAATTAAAATTAGTTAAATAAATAAATGTCTAAAAGTTGAAATTTGAAGTATAACTTAACTTGAAAAATGTGAAGTGTTTTAAAAATAAAAGTTAAGTTAAGAAAATAAATTGGAATTAAAATAAAATTATGAAATGGTAAATCGAATTAAAATGTTAAATAAATGAAATGTTATAAAATTTTACATTTATTTTATAAGTGAATTATTAAAGATATGATAATTATTCGTGAAAATTTCACTTTGTAAAATCATGAATTAAGGGTTATTTAAATGATTGTATTAAAGTGAGAAAATATGATTTTGTAAGTTAAAATGGATTTAAATAAATTTTAATTGTTTATAAAATTGTAGTAAAAGTTTAGAATTTAAATTGACAGCATTCCTGAAATGCTATCATTTAAAGTTAAAGATATTACAGCATTTTTTAAATGTTGTAATTGATATAAATGAACTAAATGGCTAAAATGAACTAAGAGCTATTACAGCACTTTGTAAGTGTTGTAGTTGCTGAATTTAACTAAAGTTGTATTTGAAATCTAAAAACCTATTACAGCATTTTAAACGCCATGTTTTGCTAATTGAATTGTTTTTAAACATAACTCTGCATAGCATTTTCTAAGTGCTGCGAAAGTTGAATTTTCACTGTTTTAATAAATTGAAGTGAATGAATGAATTCTGAAAATGGAATTTTTTTTTGAGAATTGAATATTTGGTTATTAATTATAATAACTTCATTTTTAAATGATTTAAATGGAATATTTAATTGGTTTAATAAGAATAATTAATTGGTTTAAATGGAGTATTTTGATTTGAAATATAAACCATTTTGAAATGTGATTTGAAATGGTATTTAAATTAAATAAAATGAATGAGGTTTTGGAAGAATATGATATTTAATATTTTAAATGAAATTGAAATGATATTAAATTTTGAATGATATTTGATTTCGAAGTATAAAATACTATTTTGGAACTTAACTGATCCTTAGAGGATGGACGATCCCAAGCATCCTTTAAGTTATTGTGCATTGCTACTACAGTTCACTTGAGTTGGTTTACATTATATATGTATGTATGTCCTGACTCGAGTGTTTTGTATTTTACTTTACGCTCGAGTCACCTGAGTATTTACAGCTTAGCTTTGGATTTGTTTTCTGGAGCAAGGAATCGCTGGAGATTCTTCTTGTCTAGTTATCTATTCTCTTTCAGTTTTAGTTGTTCTATTTCAGTTCTGTTATTTATAAACTTCTATGTATTTGAGATTTCTATTGTATATGGTTTCAGACTGATATTATGTATTTGTTTTGAGATTTTGTTATAGTTGCTTCATGAACTACTATGGTATTTTAATTTCCGCTGCGAGTTATTTTGATATTTCTATGTCTGTGATTCTGTGATTATATTTATTTGCTCCAAATTTATTTACAATGTGGTATTTTGAGAAAATTCAAGTCCGACATGTGATGACGCGAATGGCTGAAAATATCGGGTTGTTACAATTGGTATCAGTGCTTTGGTTTTAGGCAAACCTTAGCCTATGGAGCAAAAACTCATTAGAGATAGGGCAGAAATACCCTAGAATGAGCGAAATCAATCTCAGAATCCTTTCTTTGTAAGAGAACGTATTTTCGAAGTATAATGATTTCCAAATGATTTTTTAGTATCTTCAAAGATTATATTAGTATAAAAAATTTCTTATTTCGAAGCCTAGATTTTCTAAACCTCATTCCTTTTGTATCCACCTTGTTAGAAATCTTTTGGTTAGGATTTTTATCGATTAGGATTCCTTGAACTTTGGGACACTCCCACTTGTTCTGAAATATAGTCTTGTCTTCCTTACTTTATTATTTGATTTTGGAGCATTCAATAACTCCACTTTGAATGACCTCTATAAAGATCGGTGATTCCGCAAATCTTTGAATGACTTGAAAGGGGTGAAACTCCCTTACAATCGACATTGATTCATCGGAGGTTTCTGTATCCTTAGTTTACGATGCTATCTATCTTTTGCTATACTTGGATTCTATCTCTGCCGTTCGAATGTCGATTTGCCCTAGATTTCCGCATTGATTATATTCCTGAAGTCACGGCTGACCTGTTAAGGTCGCCCGTGATTTATAAAGGCTTGTCCATCTTCTATTTGGTGATTAAATTATCTTATATTCGTTCGAGCTTATCTTTGAACTAGAATTCTATTTGATTAGAGTTCCTCTAAATTTGAATCTCTATTTGTAGGAAATCTATCCTTGAATCATTCTTTAGATATTTTTGTTTGGTTGTAGTTTTAAGTTGTGCATACACTGAAATTATTATTTTGATAAGGATGACCCTATTTTGTATATAAAAGTGAAATGTTTTCGATAAGGACTATATGCCATTTAAAATGATAATTTGAAGTTTTGAAAGGATTTGAAATCTTGAAATTTTATAAGAAATGGTTTCATATAAAATGATTTATAACTGAAGGTTTTGAATGTGAACTTGTGTGATTGAACTACGGTATTTTTAAATGGGCTTAAGGTTTTGAAAATATATAATAATACGACTTGAAAGTATTTTTCCGAATAAGAAATGTTCAAATGATTTTAATGAGTTTCAATGATATCAAAGAAATTTCAAAAGAAGTTTTCAAGAAAATAAAAGTCCAGAACCCACTTATGTCGCTCGAAAATAATTTCGGTGATGAATGCATGCATCATCGACATTGATTTTCGAGTTCCTGAGTGGGGGAGAGGCCACTCTAATAGCTTTGATATGTGAGTGATTTTATGAAACCAATTTTGATTTCAGATTTCGAAGTATGGATTGATATTCGAAAGATATATGTGTAAATATATATATTTGAAATGATTTAAAGTAAGCCCGTGTTCAGTCCTCGAAATTCAGATTTGTTTTAGTATAACCTTATTGATTGGAATTGATTTACTGATTTGTTGGTGATTTCCAACTCTTGCATTGAAAATATGATTTCTTCGACTATTTTGAAGATTCGAGAACTTACAAATCAAGGTTAACTTTTCAAAGCTAAGAAATTTTGAAAGGTATAAGGTATTTGATAAAGAATATAAGTTTAGTCTTGTATGATTAAAGTATAAAGTAATATGATTTATATAAGGTCGAAATTGTTTGTTGAGTAAAATAAATAAGACTATTTTGAATTATACTAGTATGAAATATAGATTTGAAATGTTTTGAATAAGTGTGTGTGTATATATATATATATAGAATAATGATCTTTCCAATGGTAAATTGGATTTTTCATATAGAAATAAATAGTTTGAAGGTTTTTAAAAGGGATGGTTTTAAACTTAGTAACCATTTTAGATATTTTAATGACTGAAATGGTTTGGAATTGATTTAATCTTTATTTTGATAAAGAATGTGAATTTGAAATGATAATTGATTTTGATAAATGAATATTTGAAGTTTATATTAGTATGTAAGGATATTTGGTTTACTTGTAATTTGAGTTTATTTAAAAATATTGGATTTATGAAATGAATATTTCAAAACTAAGTAATAATGAAGTAAAATTTGAAATACATAAAATTATAAAATTTAGTTTTGAAATATAGTATATTTAAGCTTTGAAATATATTAAAGATTGAATAGTTTATTTTGTGGATCAAATCTTTATTTGAAATTTGATGATATTTGAAATGGTTTTGTTGGAAAACTAAATTGAATTGAAACTGATGGTTTGAACTAAATTAAAATTGGAAATTTTAGATTTGGTTTTAATTGAATAAATTTGAGAAATGTAAAGAATTAAAGGAATGTTTTATAATTTCAAATGAATGATTTCGAAATGTTATGATTTTCAAAGTGTAATGATTTCAAGTGTTTTGATTTCGAAGGATTTATAACTTTGATAGTATTATGATCTTTGAAAGTGAATATATGTTTGAGATTGAAATGAATTTGTTTGACCTAAATTTTTGTTGATTTGGAAATTTGGATTATTTTCTAAATCTACTGTTTTAAGAAACTTTGAAACTGAATATATGTAATTTGGAAGAAATGATTTGGCGAAATCATATACGATTTTGAAACTGAAATGTTATTGAAACGAATTAAAATTAAGAACCTTGATTTACTAAATACTTGATTTGGGAGTTATCGAACTTATATAAAATTGATTTGTATAAATATGAAGTTGATTTGAAAATGTTGAATTGAAAAGGTACTCAATATGTAAATTGAAATCTTATATAATCGAAGTTTATATAAGTATGATTTGATATACTATTGATTTGGGAAAGTATTCGATTTGAAAATGGAATCTTATATGTAATAAACTTTATATAAGTATGATATTTGAAAGTTATTTGAAAGATACTATATGATACATATTTTCAAAGTAATGATATGGAAATGGCCTTCTGCTTGGTATTCGCTTTGTGGCCACACGGTGGATTCATTCTATCAATATTATTCTCTCTGATTTGGGTTTTCCGGATATGATACTCGAGTGTCCATCGAATTCCATGGCGATCTCCATGGTCTTATAATCGCGACTGCATAGCGTAATTCAAAGGGGCTGCGAGAGCCTACTGGTATGGGTGTTTCCTGAGGGATCCAGGCATAACCATTGTGTATCTGTGATCTATTGGGTCGCTTGGTAGCGTAATCTGTAGGGGCTGCGAGAGCCTAAGGGTACGGATGTTTCCTAGGGGATCCACGCGTAATCATTGTGTATCTGTGGTACCACCAGTCTTCATGGCGTAATCGCAGGGCTGCGGTAGTTGGCCTACGGGTACGAATATTTCCTGGGGGATCCAGGTGTAACCATTGTGTATCCACGATCCACGATCCACGATCGACATATTTTGGTTTGGTTGTTTTGTTTGGTTGTTTTGTTTGGATTATACTTTCCATATCTATTTCTAAAAAGGTTTTTCCAGTATTTTCACTCGGTGTTGAAATAAGTCTACTAAGTACTTGGAGAATTCTAGCTTTACGCCTGATCAACGCATAGCCAGAGTCTGCAGGAACGAAAGTAAACTTGTTAAGACATCGGGCTATAAAAGTATGTTGATAAAGTATTATATAAAGGATATTTTGATCATTTAAAATTTAAAAATGTTTAAAATGTTGTCAATAAAAATTTTAAATTCAAATGTATATGGTTTAAAATAATGGTTCATCCTTGTCTTCCAACCTATTTTTCCTTCTAGCTATTTCTACCTTCTTCTTCTTTGAGGGTCCTTTCTGTATTATGGAAAGTGTTGGTTCTTTGGCTTATCGTTGGATTTTCCCGAGAAGCTTTCTGGAGTGCATGATATATTCCACATCTCACATCTTCGTTGGTATCTTCATGACCCATCTCTTTTGTTTAGCCTACTGCTCCTGATGGTTTGGATATTGAGCCTAATCTGACTGTCGAGAGTATGCTACTTCGTATTGTCAATAGAAGTATGAAGCAGCTAAGAAGTAAATCTGCTAGTCTGATCAAAGTACATCGAAGTACTGATGATCGAGATTGTACCTGGAAGACGGAGGAGAGCATTCGTGATTCGAATCCGGAATTGTCTTTTTTCAAGTACTATTTGCTTTTTCTATCTTGCTTTTCTTTATTTTCCTTGCTCGTTCCTTTTCGAGGACAAAAAGATTTGAGTGGGGTAGAGTGTAACAACCCAGTATTTTTTTTGATTATTTCTAATTGTATACTTTAATTATTTGAATTGATACTCCTGATTTAAAAACTTTATTTTATTTATATGAATAAATTTTGTTATTTTAAAAGTATATTTTTATTTTTGTTTAAATTATAATTTCAAACCTGAATAAATAGAATATTTTCTAGAAAAGTGGATTTTTGGTCAATTTGGTCAAACTTTGACTTTTAAATTTAAAATTTAAGTATTTTAATTCTTGAATTTTATTCTTTATTATGAAAATAGATTTAATTTCAAGAATACTGCTTTTCGTTTCGTTGAAATCTGATTTATGTTGTGAAAGTTATGCTTTTTACAATATTGTATGTAAATTGATTTATTTAATAAAATTGTTTGTTTTAATTTATAAAATTAATATTTTTATTTGTCATATCTTATTCCAATTTGTATATATGTGTGTAATATATGATGTTATGTATATATTTTATTTTTAAAACATTTTTAAAATGTTGTAGTTGTTATTTTCCAAAACTAGTTATATTTTGTTTTCAATTTTCAATACTAGTTTACATATAATAACTATATTCTTATATTTTTCTATATTTTTCTAAAATTTGTTTATTCATTTCATTTTTACTTTATTTTTCATTCATTTTTATTTTATTTTTATGGTTTTTATTTTGTTTTATTTGAATAAAAGTAAAGTGGAAATTTCAAGAGACTTCGACCTTTAAACTTTTGACTTTTCATTTTCCACCTCTTCATAATTCTTGGCCGTTCACCACATATCTTTTGGCCGTGACTTTTCCTTTTGTTATTCACGTAAAAGACACTCTTATCACTTCATTTCTCATGTACATTTCAGATCTGAAGAAAAAAGCTTGGTAATGTCTCTTTCTTTTCCACTTTTCTTTTCATTTTTATTGATTTCCCTTAGTAGTTTGTCTTGCCTCTTCTTGCATTTGTTCGGCCTTAGCCCCTCCACCTCCTCTACTGTCTAGCACGACCACATCCACAGCCACATCATCCTCCTCCCTCTGACATGTGTAAGTCCATGAGCACCCCTTGAAGCAATCACCACAAAAACCCCCCACAAACACCTTGAATTTGCCATAGCTGAACCCTTAATGCAAACACCCTTCATTTTTCCACCTTGGCACCTCCTTAGCTGCCACCACCTACTCCTCCACCACCTTTGGCTATAGCTCCAACCAGCACCTAACCTCCCTCTAGCATGGCCAAGCCCAATTGTCCCCAGGCCGAACCCAAAATGTGCACAAAAATCCACTTAATTCTCTTAAAACCCTTGATCTTCCTATGTTGTAACTTCCACTCTTTAACCACTTGCTAGCCGTGCCTTTATGGACTTATACCTGACCCAATACACCACTTTGGCTGAGCATACAGGACCCCTAGGTTGAGCACGTATGATGGTTGAGGCATGGGCAAGCCATATTGTGATTTATTGCCTTATTTTAATTTGTTTCCATAAGTATATTTTGTTTGAAATTATATTTATATTATCTTGTTTATGTGTTGTTCACAAGATAACTACTTTAGCTCTCCCCTCTCTTGAATCCGTAGTCGTACCTTCGTGCTTTCCAGACCTTTGTTTGTATATCTGAATCTGTTATCTCCAACTTGTAGAGGTGAGTAATTCTTACAAGGCATTTTGTACTTATATAATTAGTAAATTGACACCAATTGAATCTGTAGATTATATTATTATGTTATAATTGCATGAGATATGATCATATAATGTTCACCTCTGTTTATACACCTGTTATATCATATGTTAATGTTATATGATGTTATTCTATTTATTTATATCAGTTTATCACACTGCAAGTTCCCTGTAGATTAGAATCACTATGGGTTGAAATGATACATACCCGAACGGACTTTAGAATAGGGAAAAATCTTTATGGGCTGAAATTATAGGCCTGAGCAATTTTTATTTATTTCATATTACTTGGGATTGCGGGTTTGAAATGATAGGACCCGGTTTTCTTTATAAATTACGGATTGAAATGATATATTATCCGTATCATTTGACTTAGGTTAGAAAATTTTATACAGACCGTGGTTAATATATATTTTTTCTAATTTTTTTAAATATTATAAAAGTGTAAATATTATGATATTTTGATTAAAATTTAATTTAAATTTGATTTTTATAAAATATTAGTTATTTTGTACAAGTTAAATAAGTGAAATAAACAAATGGTAAAGTAGAATTTGAGATATAAGTAAATTTTGGAATTTATGATTTTGTTTTTAAATGAAGTTTAAGCTAAGTAAGAAAATGTGATAATTTAATTTAAATTTAAATTTGAATTGATTTTATAAAGTGTTATTGATTTTCTATAAATTAAAAATAGTTAAATAAATAAATGTCTAAAAGTTGAAATTTGAAGTATAACTTAACTTGAAAAATGTGAAGTGTTTTAAAAATAAAAGTTAAGTTAAGAAAATAAAATGGAATTTAAATAAAATTTATGAAATGGTAAACCGAATTAAAATGTTAAGTAAATGAAATGTTATAAAATTTTACATTTACTTTATAAGTAAATTATTAAAGATTTGATAATTGTTCGTGAAAATTTCACTTTGTAAAATCATGAATTAAGGGATATTTAAATGATTGTTTTAGAGTGAGAAAATATGATTTTTATAAGTTAAAATGGATTTAAGTAAATTTTAATTGTTTATGATATTGTAGTGAAAGTTTGGAATTTAAATTGACAGCACTCCTGAAATGCTATCATTTGTAAAGTTAAAGATATAACGGCATTTTTAAATGGTGTAATTGATATAAATGAATTAAATGGCTAAAATGAACTAAGAGCTATTACAGCACTTTGTAAGTGCTGTAGTTGCTCAACTTAACTAAAGATTTATTTGAAATCTAAAAACCTATTACAGAATTTTAAATGTTGTATTTTGCTAATTGAATTATTTTTGAACATAACTCTCCGTAGCATTTTCTAAGTGCTGCGAAAGTTGAATTTTCAATGTTTTAATAAATTGAAATGAATAAATGAATTCTGAAAATGGAAATTTTTTGAGAATTGAATATTTGATTATTAATTATACTAACTTCATTTTTAAATGATTTAAATGGAATATTTAATTAGTTTAATTAGACTATTTAATTAATTTAAATGGAGTATTTTGATTTGAAATATAAACCATTTGAAATGTGATTTGAAATGGTACTTAAATTAAATAAAATGAATGAGGTTTTGGAAGAATATGATGTTTAATATTTTAAATGAAATTTAAATGATATTAAATTTTGAATGATATTTGATTTCGAAGTATAAAATATTATTTTGGAATTTTAACCATGGGATGTATTTAATTTATGGTTTAACTGATCCTTAGAGGATGGACGATCCCAAGCATCTTTTGAGTTATTGTGCATTGCTACTATAGTTCACTTGAGTTGGTTTACATTATATATGTATGTATGTCCTGACTCGAGTGTTTTGTATTTTACTTTACGCTCGGGTCAGCCTGAGTATTTACAGCTTAGCTTTGGATTTTTTTTCTGGAGCTAGGAATCGCTGCAGATTTTGCTTGTCTAGTTATCTATTCTCTTTCAATTTCGGTTGTTTTATTTCAGTTATGGTATTTATAAACTTCTATGTATTTGAGATTTCTATTGTATATGTTTTCAGACTAATATTATGTATTTGTTTTGAGATTTTATTATACTAGCTTCATGAACTACTATGGTATTTTAATTTCCGCTGCGAGTTATCTGATATTTCTGTGTCTGTGACTCTGTGATTGTATTTCACTTGCTCCAAATTTATTTACAATGCGGTATTTTGAGCAAATTCAAGTCCGACATGTGAGGATGCGAATGGCTGAAAATATCGGGTTGTTACATACATTCACTACTGGGCCAACCTAATTGGTTATTCCGCCCTTTCCCCAAAATAAATTTATGGGTTAATGACAACGTGAATAAATATATGAAGAAGTAAACATAACAACAAAATAATACCATACATATGGTTCATTATCCTTGAGAGCCTCTTTATATATATACACACACCATCCTGGTTAAACTCTTTAACCTTTTAAATCAAGGAAAACTTCTTCATTTCAAAACATTTTGTTTACTTATGCCATGGTTATTACTTTAAATGGAGATTTGGTTTATGTTTTGAATCTTAAAACATCTCTTTCGAAGCCTCTAGATGGCCTCCTTCGAAAGCAAAGACTTCTTTTCAAAACATAGTATACATACCTTTTGATAGTACCAAATCGTCTTTTAAAATATAGAGCCTCGAAACAAATGAAAGTACCCCATTCGAAGGTATTGGGTTTACTCTTTAAAGCAACATCTGTGTCAAAAAGGTTATATATGAAAGTATCTCTTTTGAACCCATTAAAAATTAATTTGGGGAAAAGTAGATGGTGTCAGAACCATCTAGTCGAAAGCCAAGATCTTTATTAAAAATTAAAACTTTGCAGGAAAAATTTAAAACCCACTTTCGACTCCATTACCTTCAAAACCCTCAACCCCTTTCGAAATAATAGCAAAGATAACCTTTCGTAGGCATTGATGACTTCAATACATCGAAAGGAAAAATAGTGGCTAGGTTTCGACTAGCTCATAACCAATCCTTTTCACAGCTCTTACTTAAGGAAAACGACACTCTTTCGAAAACTTATACTTTAACATAATATGACGACCTTCTTTGAAAGATATTTATAAAACCATTTCAAAAACATATTTTTCGAGTATATCAAAGCTTAAAGTAAAAAAAGACAAGACTTTAACTTTTGAAAACAATGTAGGGTTTCTACCCTATAGGAAGCTTATCTTTCGATACCAAGGCTTCTGCCTTCCTTTCAATCCACTACGCACCATCTAGGTAATACCTTATATATTGTTTCAGCTATATGGGTTTTGACTAAGTAGGTTTCGACTATGAAGGGGTGGAATCATTGGGGTTGAAAGGGGATACTAATTGAGGTGGAATGCCTTTTTTGAATTAAAGGCTGAAATGTTGCTTCTTTAGTAATTGCTTTATAACAACTCGCCTATTTGTAAACTGTTGATTGGCTGCCATACACTTTTCAAATACTTAGCCATTAAAACTGCCATATTTGTACCAGATCAAAACCATAAAAATGTAATGTTTAAGCCCTCCCATATAACAAAAGTAATATTTCCAAGAAAGTCCCTCTTTTAAAATAATTTATTTTTCCTACTAAATCAATTAGGAAAAATCTCCAAAAATCATAGAAATTCAATTTTTTAATGTAGTCAAACATAATAAAATTTCAGACCCAATTTCTATTTGAAATTCTCGAAAAAAAATTAAACCCAATTATAATATGTTTTTCGTTAAAAATTCATAATAAAATTTCCATAACTTGGAAAATTGTGGAAATTAAAACACATCTTCAACATCATGTTTTACTTAACATAAAAATTTTCCATGGCAATTGAAAATCAATAAATCACGGTATTGCACCTAAAACCGTATGAATTTCATGTACAGATAAATTGTTTAAATCAAGCAATTAATAAGTTAAGCATATCATCATCTAATATATGTAGAAACAAAATGAATATTCAAATCCAAAATCACATGATTATAAAATCAAAAGGAGGTGGAATGAATTATTATTTACCTTAGATTTGATAAGGAATTTGAAATTTATTGTTGCTTAATCCTCCCTAGCCTTGATCCTTAGTTTAAGATTGTAATCTTCCTCTTTTCCTTCTTGTTAATGGCCGTCTCTTAAGGTTTTTGCTTTTGTTTTTTATTTGAGAAAAATGAATGAAAAGGGACAATAATGAGAAATGTATAGCCATTTAAAATAAATAGGTTATTTTATTAATATGCCCATATATGAACTAATTATCCTTTAAACCAATTAAAACCCTTTTATTTACTTATTAAGCACAACCCTTTTACACAATTTACTCAAATATCCATTCCCTTATCATCATTATTCTATTTAATTTTTCTAATTAAATTTCCCTGAATAATGTTTTCAAAATTAGGTATGTTACAGCCTCTCCTCTTAAGGAATTTCGTCCTAAAAAATGAGTAAGGACTAAATACTAAACATAGTAGTCATTTGTAACAACACCTAACCATCATACTAGTCTACCTGGTTAGCAACTATGTATATAAATCTAATATATATATATATATATATATATATATATATATATACCCTCAAAGTAGATCAGGATAAGTATCTCTAGTCCAGTCCTCTATCTCCTAAGTACAGTCCTTCTCGTTGTCGCTCCACTGAACTTTCAGCAACCTGACTGCTTTATTCCTTAATCTTTTCTCACCGCTAACTATAACCCGAACAGCTTGTCTAAAAAAGTCAAATTAAGCTCTACTACCAAGTCTTCCAAACCTATTGGAGGAATATTAGTCTCTGAATCATGCACATACTTGCGAAGATAAGACCCATGAAATACATTATGGACACCTGCCAAACTGCTCGGCAACTTTATTTTATATGCGAGCTTTCTAATCTTCTCTATAATCTGGAATGAACCTATATATCATGGGGCTAACTTTCCTGACTTTCTAAACTGTATCACACCCTCCATTGGTGATACCTTAATGAAAACGTTATCTCCAACTGAGAATTCTAATCCCTTACGCCTCTTGTCTGCATAATTCTTCTATCTTGGCTGAGCTTCCTTCATCCTTCCTCAGATTAATTCAATCTTTTCTGATAATTCTCTAATCAACTAGACCTAAGACTAAGTTGTCTCCAACCAACATGCTGGTGATTTGCATGGCCTTCTATGCAAAGCTTCAAACAGTGTTATTCCTATAATAGTCCGGTAACTATTATTATAGGAAAACTCGATCAAATGTAGGTGAGCCTCCCAAGATTCACCGAAGTCCAATACACAAGCTCTCAATAAATCTTCAAGTAAATTATTGACCCTCTCTGTCTGCCCATCTGCCTGAGGGTGATATGCAGTACTCATATTAAGCATGGTACCCATCACTTCCTGGAGACTCTTCCAGAATTCACTTGTGAACAAAGCATCTCTGTCACTGACTATACTACTAAGAACTCCATGTAGTCTAACTATGTTTTTTATGAACAACTTAGCTAAAATAGGTAAAATCGTAGTTGACTTTACTGGAATGAAATGGGCCTCTTTGTCATTTGTCCACTATAACCCATATACTTTCATTACCTTGATTTGACCTCAGTAAACCATCTATAAAATCCATTGATATCGAATCTCATTTCCAAACTTGAATATCTAAAGCTGAAGCAACCCACTCGGTTTTTGATGTTCAGTTTTCACTTGTCGATAGTTTGTGCACTGCCTAACCCATAAGCCAACATCTCTCTTCATGTCTTCCCAATAGAAGCTTCTGTTCATACCTAAATACATCTTGGTCCCTCCAGGATGAATCGTAAACTTGGATCGATGAAATTCTCCAAGAACTTCCTTCCTCATGTCCTCCACCTTCGAAACACACAACCGTCCCTTCTTTCTTAGCCATCCTCTTTGGTCAAGGTTAAAATCCTTTAAATCGTCGATCTTTTTTCCAATCTCCATACTTTTAATCCTTTAAACTAATATTAAATCCTCCTTCTGCTTAGAAGCAATTTTCTCAATCAATACTGGCCAAACTCCTAAACAAGATAATCTGGTGGAATTCTGATTAAAACTAGCAGTCGATCTTAACTACACATCACAACTGACTAAGGCTTCTAAATCCTTCCAGTCTGCCAACATTTCTAACACCACATTCTGATGTTTTATGCAAAGAGCATCTGGTACCTTATTACCTTCCCAAGTGTACATTCTATAGCAAAATCATAAGCTGCCAAAAACTCTAGCCACCTCTAATTTCTCATATTCAACTCTTTTTGAGAGAATAAGTACCGTAAAGACTTATGATTGGTATATAGCTCAAACCTCACCCCTAAGAGATATTGTCTCCGAATATTTAATGTGAAGATCATTGCCGCTAACTCCAAATAGTGAGTAGGATATCTTATTTCATGCGGTCTAAGCTGTCTAGGTGCATAGGAAATAACTTTAACCTTCTGCATCAATACCACTCCTAGTCTAGTTCACATGCATCAATATATACCGCCAATCCTTGATTTCCGTCTGGCACTACAAACAGGGGTGCATCAGTCAACAAATGCTTTGACTTAAGAAATGCTTTGTCACATTTGTCAAACCAAACAACTTTCACTTCTTGCCTGTTAGCTTAATTAAGATTGCTACTATCCACGAGAAATCATTAATGAATCTTTGATAATAGCCAACAAGTCCAAGAAAACTCCTAATCTCAGTCACCTTCTTTGGTGTCTTCCATTATTTACGACTTCTCTTATGTGGATCGACAGGCCATTTTTTCTATGAAACCATGTGACCAAGAAATTTTACTCCTTTCTTCCAAAAATGACACTTGGTAAACTTTGTCTTTAGTCGATTCTGCCTCAACGTCTCAAGTACAACTCTAAGATGAACATGATGTTCTCTCTAATCCCTAGAGTAGACTAGAATGTCATATATAAACACCAATATAAACCTCTCCAAATACTCTGGAAAACTCGGTTCTTCAAATCCACAAAGAAATCAGGTACATTCGTTAATCCAAATGGCATCGCCAACCACTCATATGAACCATACCTAGTTTGAAATGCTGTCAAAGGAATACTGTCCTCCACCACTCTTAACTGATGGAAACCTGTCGCCAAGTCCAACTGGAAAAATACTCTGGCTCCACTAAACCGATCAAACAGATCATCTATTCTTGGCAATGGATACTTATTTTTAATTGTCTTTTCTTTTAACTTATGATAGTCAATGCACATTTCTAAATACCTATCCGGTTTCTTAACACCGTGGCTGCTTCCTAAGGTGAAATGCTTGTCCTAATAAAACTCCTTCCTTCTAGATCGACTAGTTGCATCTTCAATTCCTTCATCTCAGTTGGTATCATCCTACTATGTGGTCTACTTACAAATTCAACTCCTGGCACAAGATCTATTCTAAACTCAACAGCTCTTTTCGGACGTATTCCAGTGACTGCTTCAAAAACATCTATAAACTCTCTCACTCCCTGAACCTGACTTAACTCATTTCCAACCTCCATAGCATTAAGCATAGCACTAACACTCCGGTCGGTATTCTTTACGAAGAATATCACTCGTTTATGAGTAGAAGGATGTCTCGGTGATATTTCCCTATCCAAACAAAATATTCTAGCCTGATACCTACCCAACCAGCCACACCTAAAATGATTCTGATAACTACGAAATCAATAACATGAAAATTGCATGCAACATTATGACCTAACAAGTCAAGTTCTAACTGGTCACATCTCAACCTTAGAGTTGCATACGCTCCTATTGGCTTCGCAACCCTTAAGGAAGTAACAAGGTAGGTGGGTTCTAAACATAATCTATCAAACAAACACTGAGATATAAATGAATGTGATGCACCGGTATCAAAAAGTGCTCTAACTGGAATGCTCTGAATCAAACCTTTCATTACAATCTTTCCTTTATCAGTTGCGATAGGCTTAGCTGGTCTTATAGAAAAAATTTATCTTTTCCTCCCTAATTGGCATTGGATATTGATTCTTGTAATGCGCAACTTGATCATAGTTGAAACACTTCACATTCTTCTTATTTGCAACTTTCTTTCTATTTCCTGACCGGCATTCGTTAGCAAAGTGACAGCAAACTACCTTAGCCTCTGACTTCTTAGTAGTATCACCCTTCTGGGCTCCCTTCTTTTAAAAGAACTTCGTTTTCTTTCGCTGAGAATCCTGAGTTTCCATTGACTTCTCTTTAGTTAAATCAGCAAGTAACTCCTCATGGCGAATAGCTATCTCCACCACTATATTACAAGGGTCACGAACATGTGTATTGGTCACTCTAGCAAGCTCGGGCCTTAATCCCCGAATGAACCTCTCATTCCTTTTGATGTTGGTATCTGTAACAACATATCCAAAGCAAGACAGCTCTTCAAACTTAGTAGCATACTCGACTACTAACATCTCTCCTTGCACTAAATCCATAAACTTCCTCATCAACTCAGACTCAGCAAACTCATTTACAAACTTTGGCTCAAATCTCGTTTTAAAATCAACCCACGTTAATAGCTTCTCTGGAATTCCAGTAGTTACATTATTCCACCAATGCAGTGCTGACCTCTGCTAGAATTGTCTAGAGGCCAATCTTCTCTTTTGCCCATCATTCAGACCCAAATTAGTAAATATACGCTCACAATGTAATAGTCAATTTTGAACCTCTATGGCACTCCCTGTTCCCAAGAATGGCTTCCCAACCAAACTGTTGTAATCTCTACTCAGCAAAGCTTAATTATTCCCAACTTGAGCTATAGATTAGCTCCTTTGGCATTTCCAACAACACCAGTGGTAGCTCCTGCTTGCATCAAACCGACAAAGAACCGATGTATCGCCCTTATATCAACTGGTGGATTTCCAACACTCACATTGGCACTAGTATTTTGATTACTGCCATTAGCTTATCAACCAGAGTTCCTCCTGGTAGTCGGTCCAGCATTTCCATTAGTTGCGGTGCTTCCTTCATCAAGATTTCCTCTTCCTTTTCTTGCTTCTATATCTCCTTTCTCATAATCTACATACGAGCCTTAGTAAGATAAAGAAGAACGGTCTAAGAGAGAAGGGAATGCATACGTATATGTATAACTATATATAAAAAATACAAATATGTTATTATTACATTAACCCAAACCCCAATCTTATTATCTGATTCATTTGATTATGTTTGGAAAATCTTTTAGGTTAAAGTTTCTTTTAAAGTTTCGTAAACCTATGCTCTGGCTCCAACTTGTAACATCCCGTTACTTGGAGGCCAAAAGCTAACGGCTATGAATGTTGCGGTTATCCATTGTTATTAATCATCGGCAACCAAATACGGCGATATTATATACATTGATACATAGAAACACAAGAATATGGAAAAAAATTGAACAGTAAACAAATTCCACATTCTATTTCAAAATATTCCAAATTAATTATGTAAGTTCGCAGATCCATTCAGATAACATAGGATTATTACAAAATACACAAAGATTGACATATAAAGATGCCCCTTTGGTAGATCAGAGTATATAGATAGGCAAAAAAACAATTTTCCTTTACAAACAAAACACACAACGGAAATAAAAGAACTATAATAACAAGCTTTCCTTCTACACGTATTCGAAAGCTTTATTCATCTAAAAGAATTACTGAAAACCTTAACTCTTATACTCAAAATCAATTGAATAACTAAGAGTTAAGGGGAAAACAAAAACGTCGAGTTAGACATAAAGCCTGGTATAAATAATAATTTACCATCTCAAACCATTTGAATATCTAGTAAGACCTCACCGCTTAGCGGATTGGGTTTTCCTCTTACTAGTATCCTAAAAACATTTATAAAACCATATACTATGCTCCTGCATCCACAATGGTTAAAAACATAGGATTTCAAAATATTATGATGATATGCAAAATAAATCAAATCTGGATTACCCATCCCCATTTATTCTGACTGTCTTTCTTAATTACAGTTTTAAGGGTTACTATTAACCTTTTATGGACTACCTATCCAATTTCATAGTTCTCATGGAATAACTAAGAAACTATTGGTAACTTCAATATCATTTTAAATATCCTAGTTTTCATGGGATAAATAGGAACCTATTAACTATTTGTCAATATCTTAATTCAGAGATAGTTTTCATGGGCTAACTATAAACCTACTGGCCACTGCCAGTATCAAATCACAATTTTCATGGGCTAGTTATGAATCTATTGGCCCTGCAAATATTATACAGTTTTCATAGGATTACTGTAAAGCTATCGTCCCATACCAATTTCTTTAATTCAGATTTTAACATTTATTAAGTTATATTCACTACTGGGTCAACCTAACTAGTTATTCTGCATTTTCTTCAAAATACAGTTATGGGTTAATAACAATGTGGATAAATATATGAAGAAGTAAACTAACAGCAAAATAATACCAACACTTTTGGTTCATTATCCTTGAAATCCTCGTTTTATATATATATACATCTTGGTTAAACTCTTTAACCTTTCAAATCACTGAAAACTTCTTTATTTCAAAACACACTGTTTACTTATGCCATGGTTATTACTTTAAATTGAGATCGGGTTTATGTTTTGAAATCTTGAACATCTCTTTCGAAACCTCTGGATAGCCTCCTTTGAAAGCAAAGACTTCTTTTCAAAACATAGTATACATACCTTTCGATTGTTTCAAATCATGTTTCAAAATATATAGCCTAGAAACAAATGAAAGTACCCCTTTCGAAAACATTGGGCTTACTCTTTAAAAAATATTTGGGCCAAAACAATTATATATGGAAGTATCTCTTTCGAAACCCATTAAAAATCAATTTGGGAAAATTTGATGGTGTCATTGCCATCTAGTCGAAAGCAAATATCTTTTCTAATAATCAAAACTTTGAAAGACAGAGTCGAAACCCTCTTTCAATTCCATTACCTTCGAATCCCTCAACCCCTTTCGAAAGCAATTAGGAACCGGCTTAAACTAGGTAAATGCAAAGATAACCTTTCGAAGGCATTGTTGACTTCAATACTTTGAAAGGAAAGTAGCGGCTAGGTTTCGACTAAGTTTAAATCAACCCTTTCGAAAGCTCTTATTTAATGGAAAAAGGCACCACTTTGAAAGTTGATGCTTTAACATAATATGATGACCTTCTTCGAAAGCTATTTATAAAACCCTTTCGAAATCATATATTTTGACTATGTCGAAGGCTTTACGTAAAACAAGGTAAGACTTTAACTTTTGAAAACAAAGCAGTGTTTCGAATATATCGGAAGCTTACCTTTCAATACCAAGGCTTCCGTCTTCCTTCCAATCCACTGTGTACCATCTACCGTGTACCATCTAGGTGATACCTGTGTGTTGATTTCGAGTACGCAGGTTTCGACTATGTAGGTTTGGACTGGGAAGAGGCGGAATCATTGGAGTCGAAAGGGGCTACTAATTGAGACGAAACACCTTTCTCTGAATCAGAGGCTGAAATGTTGCTTCTTTTAGTAAATGCTTTATAAGAATTTGCTTATTCGTAAACCGTTAATTGGCTGCCATAAAACATTTCAAATACTTTACCATTAATAATGCGGCATTTATACCCGATCTAAATCATAAAAATGCAACGTTTAACCCCTTCCGGATAACAAAAGTAATATTTACATAAAACTCCCGCTTTTAAAATAATTTATTTTCCTCAGTAAATCAAATGATAAAAATACCCAAAAATCATAGAAATTCAATTTTTTCATATAGTCAAACATAATAAAATTTCAGACCCAATTTCTACCTGAAGTTCTAGAAATAAATTTTAAACCCGATTATATCATATTTTTTGTTGAAAATTCATAATAAAATTTCCATAACTTGGAAAGTTCTAAAAACTAAAATCGATCTCCAAAATCATATTTTACTTAATATAAAAAATTTCCATAGCATTTTAAATCAATAAACAATGATTTTGCCCCTAAAACCATAAAAGTTTCATATACAAATAAATTGTTTAAATCAAACAATTAAAAAATTAAGCATATCATCATCCAATATACCTTATAAACAAAATAAATACTCAAATCCACAATCATATGATTATAAAACCAAAAAGAGATGGAGTGAATTATTATTCACCTTATATTTTATAACGAATTTGAGATTTGTTGTTGTTTAATACTCTCTAGCCTTGATCCTTAGTTTAAGATTGTCATCTTCCTCTTTTCCTTCGTGTTAACGGCCAGCTCTTAGGGTTTTTGCATTTTTTTTTATTAGAGAAAAATGATCGTGAATTGAAAACAATGAGAAATGTATAGCTATGTAATATAAAGAGGCTACTTTATTAATTTTCCAATGTGTGAATTAATTATCCTTTAAGCCATTTAAAGCCCATTTATTTAATTATTAAGCATAGCTCTTTTAAGCAATTTATTCAAATATTAATCCTCTTATCATCATTATCCTATAGAATTTATCTAATTAAATTTCCCTGGATAATGTTATCAAAATTAGTGATGTTACAGATCACCATGAGCTCTTGAATCAGCAACTCTGTTCTTCTACGAATTCGTCATTTAGACTTCAAAACAATCTAATATTGGTCAAAACAACTATGGAATCATGAAGCTAACTACAAGATGAGTCAAAGTGAAGAGTTTAGGTTGACCAGATTGACCGTCTACAGAGTCATACCATCCCAAGCCCATGGAGTCATACCGACCCATGCCCTTGGAGTTATACCAACCCATGTAAATTGCTGAGGTGGTACCCTATTTTCTTAGGGAAATAGTCTGCAATGTGAAAAACGAGGTGGAGAACTTCTTGGCGAGATTTGTGCCTCTACCTCTATAAATATGAAGGTATGGCTCATTTTTCAGGAGCTTTTGGCTGTTGCCCTACTTTCTCTAATTTCATGTAATCTCTATTGAAGTTGTACTAGCTTGTAAGAACTTCTACCTTTAAGTTAGAATAAGTAAAATTATCATTAAGTAGATTTGTGTCAAGATTAGCCAAAATGCTATGAACGGTTACATGCTCTTTTCTTCTCATTTTTCATTTATTTTCTTTGCTTTTTATTCTCTACTAAATCTATTTGGTGTTTGTGGCATCTTTGATTAAAATGTAACCATACTCTAGATATTGAGTAAATATATCATGTCATGGGGTAACTAAACCCCAGCCTATAAGGCTTGCTCTATTTTTAGTCAATTTCGATGTCCAGGTTACGTTTTGGCATCCTTCACAAGGGTCTTCATCACTCGAACAGAACATGAATCCCCTAATAGATTCCCACATCTCAAACAAATTACGAATATCTACATGGATTCTAGCATCTAGAAGGATCTTGAATCTCCATATAGGTTCTCTTCTCAACCGTTTTAAAGCATGGATTTTGTATACTAGTTTTAAGTGATATTGGTAAAAAAAACTAATGCCAAACTCTTCGAAACCAATCGATGAATTTTCAGTTAACTCAATTCTGCTTCTTTTAAAAGTAAGAGAAAGCTCAAGACATTTCGTACAAATACTCCCCTACCCCCAAGGGTTCTTATTGGTATGAAATTGTGAAGCCATTCGATAACCTATTAAGTCAATATTAGATCCAGTTCCATAATAGACTCATCAATTGTCTAGTCAAAACAATTGCTTATACAAATTAATACTCGTACGCTTAACTAGTTTCCAACATTCCAACATAACTATTCCTTGTTCAAGAGTGAAGTCGGGTAAATTAGAGCACTGGTTGCATCAAAGCTTTGCCTAGACCTTCATTCTTGAATCTCATAGATAGATAGTCTACCTTATCAGGTTTTAGTGTTAAGTATAGTATTAATGATTTCCATAAACAAGAAGAAATCAACAGACTAAAACGTTTCCGACATTTTCCAAATTATTATTCCTTTGTCAAGAGGATAAATATTAGGTTAGAGCTCAATTACTCCATCCCTACTCAACAATCAATCTTAACTCTCATAAATACGAAGCCTTACTTCGTCGGCTTTTAATGCTAATCATAATTTAATTACTTTCCGAACAAGTAATAAACAACTAACCATTTATCCAATAAGAAATTCTTAACCCTTTTTTGAAAAAAATTGCATATACTTTAATAATAATTAAAATACATATAATGGATATTAAAACATTTATCCAAAATATTACATAAAAATAACAAATTTGTAAAATCCTTAAAACTAGGAAAAGCGCATGTTTTAGTATAAAAACATCTTCTTTAAAAATTCACAATGAATTCTTAAAAGTTCATAAATAAATTTAACCATTTTAAATACTATTATAATAGTTAGAAAACACTTGCAAAAAGAACAAACAAAATACTTAAATTTAAATATCTTTTCAAATCTTGTAAGTCCAAAAATCAAGTTTAAAAGGGGCAGTTTTTCATAAGTGAAGTTTTGGTCATTCTCGAGATGTTACTTAACATTTTACTCACTTTTAATAGCAACAAACATATATATAACATTATAAATATTGCAAGAAATCCATGAGGATCTCTTTACAATATTCCATAGAAATCTCCAAAAACAAGGCAATTCCGAACTACATTTATAGCGACTATCGCTATAAGTGCACTTCCAAATCCAAGTCATATTCAAACCTATGTTCAACTACAACCTATGTACTTTGTTACAAGGTCTTTCTACATGTCATACAAGTCCATTCAAGTCCTTTTAAGTCCGCACATATGCCACTTGTTTTCAAAACAAGAACAAAAACCATTGTTTTCAACATATGTCCAAGTTAATTTAAACAACTTTAAAAAAATAAAACATAAGCATATATGAATTATACTTTCAATCCATGTAGTGAGTTATCATACCTTAAAATCGACAAATAACCAAGCTCAAACTACTCAAGTTCAAACCCCACCTTGCTACCTCCTTGCCTTCCCTCGGTTCCTTGCTTTTCACCTCTTTTCTAGGCTATTATAGCTCATATTGCTCATGGCTATGAGAGGATGGGAGAGGTATGCTTCACTTTTTTACAATCCAACTAGGTAGAAGGTTTTTTTTATGTGGTAGTAAGGTCTCAATCCAAATTTGAGTTGATTTGGATATGATTTGAAAATAATTTGCTTTAGGAAATTTAAGAATAAGAAGAAGAAGACGTGGATTTATTTCACCTTAAGCATTGTAATTTTTGTGAATGATAACTAAGAATATGCCCTTGCTTATATTGGCTTGTGTAAGGGGTCAATACCACCTTCTACTTCTCATGGAAGGCCAAGGAGTGTAGTGGTCCTGACCCGACCTTCGAAAATCGGCACCGAATACGACACTCATATTCAAATGCCACAGATCCAAACGTCGAATCTGGTTCGCCAGAGCTTATAACACCATTAAGTACAACACAGTGGAAGAAAAGAATATCAATATATATAACATTGATACAATGATTAATACAACATCTGATATAATATGATACAACAGAAAGATACAACAGATATCAATACTATCAGAGATAGAAGAAATAGCAGCGGGAAGAAAAAGATAACACCAACAGCGGAAAGACTATCTTCAATAGAATGCATCCACAAATCTAGTGCTCCAATCCAAAGCTAGCTCAAACCAATATCACGTTTCACCTAGATAAGAAAGACTCGTCCAAAACCAAGACTAGACCAACTCTAGATAATCTACTAATCCTGACTATCTGAAAAACCCAACTCTAGGCTGCCCGTGTTTAAAAATTGTAGGCACCCAGAGTTTAGAAAAGGAACAATAAACTCCGAGTCAGTCATGGACTGGTGTGAGTAACAAAAACAGTTTATCTTTTCAAACAGACAACAAAAGAATTTAAAATGAATCCGCAGTTCTTTTTAGAAAATGAAACTACCATAAGGCCTCCCACCACACACACAATGCAAATGCAGAATTGGAAGAGATTTCTCCTTATGATAGTCAAATATGCTTGATACGAGAAAATTCTTTTCAATATTATTATTATAAGTGCACAATGTAGAAAAACATTTTGAAAGTATAATATAAATCTTAGCCAGCATAGGTACCATTATATTATGCCTTCTATAGCTACCATTTTAAATGGCAGGTACTACAACTAAAACCGTACAAGGCGCGTATTGTTTTGTTTGGATTTTCCAACAAATGATTGGGCTAAGGAACTTCCCACTATCCATGGGCACGCCTTTGACAGGACGGCCCGAGAGCTTAACCGGCTCTTTACCAACACAAGGTCGGGTTACCTCTGTAACTAGGTAACTACTACACGAGCATGCCACCCCTGGTCCTTTGGGATATTTATTCGAGGCACCTCTAAACCACAAAGCAACAACCACACAGAAATGAGATTGAAGCCCACCACATAGGTAAATATCTGGGCTCCATACCATGATACCACCCTTTACCAGAAGGGAATGACACACCCTAAAGGGCGCGACCCTCATAACCTTGCTGCATCTTTCCTGTTTCGACCATTTCCGGGTTGTGAGGTCCTGGTGCAGTTTCATCCACAAAGCTACGCTTTAAACAAAAGCCATGCTTTGATCACAAATGATCATCAACACACAGCAGCACTCAGCATGTCACACTACCAAATTGGGAATATATCGCTGATAACCTTCAACTACATAACCTCTGAGCTCGTACGTCTCAGAGAAGGGTGTTAAGCTAAGAGAATAAATTCTCTGCTACCAACAGATATGTATTTGAAAGAAATCTGCTTTATATCTCAAAGTGTAGTGTCAAACATACAACCACACAAGTCTGTCCCGGGTTCGAATAGAACCGAAGGCACTTCGTAAGAAGACCTTGCAAATCCGGCGATTCACAATCCCAATCGGACTTCCCATCACTTAGGAAGAACTTTATACCGGAGAAATTCAGTGCAGAGTCAATCGATAGGTTATCCTATCGTTCTCACAAATA
This sequence comes from Allium cepa, assembly GCA_030765085.1. Classification (NCBI taxonomy): domain Eukaryota; kingdom Viridiplantae; phylum Streptophyta; class Magnoliopsida; order Asparagales; family Amaryllidaceae; genus Allium; species Allium cepa. The sequence continues at coordinate 566,056,255 of CM060928.1, read as the reverse complement.
CCCGGTCTTCACCACCGGTCTTTAATTGCAATCCATACGTCGTATCACTATTCGAAATGGGTTATGTGACACAAAGGTCCTCTCCCGGCTAAACCGAATAATGAGCGCAATATTTTAAAACATATGGATATGGGATTTCACTTAAGTCACAACTTATAAAATCCAAAAATTTTCTTCAAATGGTTAAACAAATTACCATTTTAAATCTTAAAAAAAAGATTCGTTTCACAAAGTTCACACGGTTTCACAAAGATCCATTTACGGATTTCCAAACAATTTCCATTTCAATTGGATTAACTCATTAAATCTTTAAATCAAAGATTTTAACTTATGGCTTTCAAACCGTTTCCATAACTTGGAAATCATTTTCATTTCAAACTAGAAATCCTTTTAACTCAAATTGGACGTTCATTTCTTATGTGAAAGCCTCGACTATTTGAAAACAAACGTTTTCATTTCGGAAGAATCCAATTATATTTGCACGAGTTAAAGCCTTTGAATTTAAGTTCAAATTCCCAAATCAATACATTTAAAATGTTTTAACCCATATATAACTTGCAAAACATCTTTAATCCCTAGTTTCAAATCACAGAATTCAATATCTAAATTTAAATCAAATTATTTAACTTCAACCTTAATTAAGTTATTCAAAGATAAATTTTATCTTTGAAATTCCCTTTCCAAAACTTTTTACTTTAATCTCAATTTATTTCCAAAATTATTTGGATTTAAAATTCAAATCAAACTATTTCAAAAATCTGTGACTTAACCAATTTCCACGTGCAATCCATATTCGTGTGTGTATGGTGTAGTCCAGGGGTTTCACACAATAGTGCAACATCATCAATCATCACGGATCAAAACACGGAATATAGTTGACAAGCGGTATAAACTATAACGCTTATCGTTCATTCTTATATTTACAGATAGTGTACAAATGTATCACAAATGAATAAATAAAATACACAGCTCAATCCACATAACAAAATATCACGGATCAGATAGGACAATCAATTCAAGGCATCTTATACAATACAATCATTCATAAGTAGGGTCAAGCATTCAATAATCATTTATAAGCAGGATTAATTAATTGTTTAATCTTAATTAATTCAATTTATTTCCAATTAATTTAATTACTTATGAAATAATTATCCAATCTTGATTTATTAATTACAAATTATTTGATATAAATTAATTAGTCAAACACTTTAATTAATTATTCTTAGTTAATAAATTATTCTTATTTAATCATATTAGGTTGATTAACCTCTAAACCAATTGCATAATTAATTAACCCTTTAGTCAATTATTCTAAGGAATTAACCCTTTAATTACTTACCATAAAGTAATTACCCTTACACAATCTCATAAATGATTATTATTAATTAATCCAAGTTATTTAATTAAGTGTTAATTGTAACTTAATTAATTCTTAATTAATTGATAAATTAATTACTAATCATTGATTAAAAATTTAAATCTTATTTAACTAATGATCCTTAATTACTAATTTATTTATCCCAAATTAATTAGCTAAAACCTTAATTGACTAATTTTTAACTCTTAATTATTAATTTATCCAAATCATTGATTATCCATTTTAATTAATTTAATAATTACAAATCATTAATCTTTATTTATTTTAAAGATTAAAAAAAATTCTTATTAATGAATCAAGTTATCATTACAAGTCACTTAAATAATTTACCTTTTATTTCACCTTTAAATTTCATTTTAAATTTTAAGATTTAAAATGAAAACAAATTAACTTTAACAAAGTTTAAAACAATTTTCAAAACACTTTTTAATTTATTTCAGATTAGAATTCAAAAATAAATTTGAATCCATACTTCAAACTGGATTTAAACTTTGTTTAAATCTAGTATACAAATTTAAATTTCATTTAATTTGTTTTAAAATTCAAATTACTGTCAGGTTTTACAAAAAAACTGAAACAACAACTGATTCGAGTCAAACAAGATTTGCATCGAGCCATTTCCTCTTCTCTTTCGAGTCAAGTACTCGAATAACTCGAGTCAACCCCTAGTTCAACACTTTTGCACACAACTAAAGTTCATCAAAACTTCAAACTACATGGTGCACTTGCACCATGGCTCTGCCCATCTCTGGCCATCCACCAGCACTTCAGTCCATCAAGACCATCACCTGACCACATCACGGCCTTCCAAATCCACCACATTAGCTCGAATCAAAATCGAGCTCTCAATTCAAAACATGGAGACACAATCAGGTCCACCCTCCCCTCCCTCAAACCTGGAAAACGACTCGCACAAAAAATTCCGACCATCGGAGTGCCTCCATCTTCGGCCACGGCTTCATCCATGATCAAGTTACCTTTTCCCGATGTCCCATGGCACTCGATCCACCAGAGGGGTTGCACTGATCCAAAGCTCCAACCTAATCAAAACTAGGTTTACAAACTTCACTTGTCCACCACTGTCGCCACCAAGTACAGCTCACTAAATCAATATTTTTCCATGGTTCTCCGGTCATTCCTCCACCATCAGGAAAGACCCCAACCTCTACAAGTAAGTGGTTCATCAGAGACTACTAAAACTAAGGAAATAAGACAATCCCAATCTTCTCTTCGATACTTAATCTAAAAATTATAATTTTATCTTTAAAAATCAAGTTTAAGGATAAGAATTCAATTTACATACCTGAATTCATAAATTAAGAAATTTTTATTTTGACTTATTTAAGGTTTGGTCAGCCTTCTTGATTTCCAGAGTCATTACCAAATTGTCTTAGCTTAAATAAATTTTTAAAACATAGTTTAAATCAAACAAACATCATTTGTTTAGATTCTAAGTTCTAACAGTCATCAGATCAAAAGATATAGATTTGTTTGTAAATCTGGATCTAAAAGAAACCAAAACAGAGACATCACAATGATACAGCATGCATACATTTATATATAGGTAATTCATGTATATAAAATCATACAGGATATATATTCTTCCTGAAAATTAACATGCAACCAAATTAAGGGTAATTATACTTTTAAAAATGATGTTACTCACAGTGTTTTTGAGAAGATGAACAAAGTAGCTCTATTTGGAATAGGCTTTGAATTCCTAGCTTGCTGAAACTTCTCTTTTGATCCTCTGGTTTGTATTGTTTTGTGTTGTTGTTAAGTGAATTTTTTTCTTTTGTTTAAGTTTTAGATGGTATTCACTTTAGATTTTGCACAGCCTTGATGAACGAACTGAAATGAAGATTGATATATAAGAAGAAAGTGTACAGGGTGTTATTATTTTGTTTGTACAATGGTCAAGATGTTTTTTCTTGTTTTGTATTTTTACTGAAGATTTTTTTTCTTTATTTAGTGGCTAAAATGTTGCTTTGGTGGCTGATATGATTTTCTTATTTTGGCTGAAATGATTTTTGTTTTGGTGCTTTGTAGATATTGCATTAATTATCTTTGTCTTGCTTTATAAGATTATCTTCTTTTATTTGTTTGTACCTTAATACTTAGATATTTTCTTTTACTTTGCATTTCTAAACTTCACATATAAGATTCTACTTGCCTAGCAGCTTTTATACCTTATGTATATATAGATATAAAGTTATTTTAGTCAATGTTACAAAATTTTAACTTAAGTATAATATATACTTATATACTTAAACAATTTACAATTTTATCTTTCCTTTATTTTTAAACTTAAACTATTAAATACTTAATCTACTTATTATTTATTTCTATTTCTAGCTTAAACTTTTATTGTTAACTTTAATACTTATTGCCTTATTATACATTTGCATTCCTATATGCATATAGATATTTAACTTATAAATAAATCGTTTTTAAAACTTACTTGTACTTTGATAAAACAGCACATATATTTTATTTGACTTTGCAGAAACTCGAACCAATTCACCAATTAATTTCACGATTATTTTTTCAAAAATTAAATTAATTAGAAACTTAAACTTAGTAAAAATCGCACTCCGATGGCTGGAATTTCGTGTGCGAATCATTTTCCTGGTTTTGGGGGGTAGACCTGATTGTGTCTCCAGGTTTTGAATTGAGAGCTCGATTTTGATTCGAGCAAATGTGGCGGATTTGGAGGGCCGTGATGTCGTCAGGTGATGGTCGTTAATGGATTAAATTGTTGTGGATAGCCGGAGATGGCCAGAGCCACGGTGCATGTGCACCATGCAGTTTGAAGTTTTGATGAACTTTAGTTGTGTGCAGAAGTGTTGAACTAGGGGTAGACTCGAATTATTCGAGTACTTGACTCGAAACAGAAGAGGAAATGACTCGAAGAAAATCTTGTTTGACTCGAGTCAGTTGTTGTATCGGTTTTTTTGTAAAACCTGACAGTAATTTGAATCTTAAAACAAATTTAAATGAAATTTAAATTTGTATACTAGATTTAAACAAAGTTTAAATCCAGTTTGAAGTGTGGATTCAAATTTATTTTCGAATTCTAATCTAAAATGAATTAAAAAGTGTTTTGAAAATCGTTTTAAACTTTGTTAAAGTTAATTTGTTTTCATTTTAAATCTTAAAATTTAAAATGAAATTTAAAGGTAAAATATAAAGGTAAATTGTTTAAGTGACTTGAAATGATAACTTGATTCATTAATAAGAAAAAAATGTTTTTATCTTTAAAATAAATAAAGATTAATGATTTGTAATTATTAAATTAATTAAAATGGATAATTAATGATTTGGATAAATTAATAATTAAGAGTTAAAAATTAGTTAATTAAGGTTTTAGCTAATTAATTTGGGATAAATAAATTGGTAATTAAGGATCAATAATTAAATAAGATTTAAATTTTTAATCAATGATTAGTAATTAATTTATCAATTAATTAAGAATTAATTAAGTTACAATTAACACTTAATTAAATAACTAGGATTAATTAATGATAATCATTTATGAGATTGTGTAAGTGTAATTACTATATGGTAAGTAATTAAAGGGCTATTCCTTAGAATAATTGACTAAGGGGTTAAGTAATTATGCAATTGGTTTAGAGGTTAATCCGACTAATATGATTAAATAAGAATAATTTATTAACTAAGAATAATTAATTAAAGTCTTTGATAAATTTATTTATATCAAATAATTTGTAATTAATAAATCAGGATTGGATAAATATTTCATAAGTAATTAAATTAATTGGAAATAAATTGAATTAATTAGGATTAAACAATTAATTAATCCTGCTTATAAATAATTATTGAATGCTTGACCCTACTTATGAATGATTGTATTATATGAGATGCTTTGAATTGATTGCCTTATCTGATCTGTGATATTTTGTTCTGTAGATTGAGCTGTGTATTTTATTCATTCATTTGTGATACATTTGTTTACTATCTGTAATTTTGAGAATGAACGATAAGCGTTATAGTTTATACTGCTTATCAACTATATTCTGTGTTTTAATCTATGATGATTGATGATGTTGCACTATTGTGTGAAACACTTGGACTACACCATACACACACGAATATGGATTGCACGTGGAAATTGGTTAAGTCGCAGATTTTTGAAATAGTTTGAATTTGAATTTTAAATCTAAATAATTTTGGAAATAAATTGGGATTAAAGTAAAAAGTTTTGGAAAGGGAATTTCAAAGATAAATTTACCTTTGAATAACTTAATTAAGATTGAAGTTAAATAATTTGATTTAAATTTAAATTCAAAATTTGAAATTGAATTCTGTTATTTTAAACTGGGGATTAAAGATGTTATGCAAGCTATATATGGGTTAAACCATTTTAAATGTATTGATTTGGGAATTTGAATTTAAATTCAAAGGCTTTAACTCGTGCAAATATAATTGGATTCTTCCGAAATTGCAAACGTTTGTTTTCAAATAATCGAAGCTTTCACACAAAAAATGAATGTCCAATTTGAGTTAAAAGGATTTCTAGTTTAAAACGAAAATGATTTCCAAGTTATGGAAATGGTTTGAAAGCCATAAGTTAAAATCTTTGATTTAAAGATTTAACGAGTTAATCCTATTGAAATGGAAATTGTTTGGAAATCCGTAAATGGATCTTTGTGAAACTTGTGAACTTTATGAAATGAATCTTTTTTTTAAGATTTAAAATGGTAATTTGTTTAACCATTTGAAGAAAAGTTTTGGATTTTATAAGTTGTGACTTAACTGAAATCCCATATACATATGTTCTAAAATATTGCGCTCATTATTCGGTTTAGCCGGGAGAGGACCTTTGTGTCACATAACCCATTCCGAATAGTGATACGACGTATGGATTGCAATTGAAGACTGATGGTGAAAACCGGGTATTTGTGAGAACGACAGGATAACCTATCTATTGACTCTTCACTGAGTTGCTCCGGTATAGAGTTCTCCCTAAGTGATGGGAAGTCCGACCGGGATTGTGAATACCCAGATTCGCAAGGGCTTCTTACGAAGTGCCTTCGGTTCTGTTCGAACCCGGGACAGACTTGTATGGTTGTATATCTGACACTACACTTTGAGATATAAAGTAGATTTCTTTCAAATACAAATATGTTGGTGGCGGAGAATTTATTCTCTTAGCTTAACACCCTTCTCTGAAACGTATGAGCTCAGAGGTTATGTAGTTGAAGGTTATCAGCGATTTATTCCCAATTTGGTAGTGTGACATGCTGAGTGCTGTTGTGTGTTGATGATCATTTGTGATCAAAGCATGGCTTTTTTTTAAAGCGTAGCTTTGTGGACGAAACTGCACCAGGACCTCACGACCAGGAAATGGTCGAAACAGGAAAGATGCGGCAAGGTTATGAGGGTCGCGCCCTTTAGGGTGTGTCATTCCCTTCTGCTAAAGGGTGGTATCATGGTATGGAGCCCAAATATTTACCTATGTGGTTGGCTTCAATCTCATTTCTATGTGGTTGTTGCTTTATGGTTTAGAGGCGCCTCAAATAAAGATCCCAAAGGACCGGGGGGTGGCATGCTCATGTAGTAGTTACCTAGTTACAGAGGTAACCCGGCCTTGTGTTGGTAGAGAGCTAGTTAAGTTCTCGGGACATCCCACCAGAGACGTACCCATGGACAGTGGGAAGTTCCTTAGCCCGATCATTTGTTGGAAAATCCAAACAAAATAATACGCACCTTGTACGGTTTTAGTTGTAGAACCTGCCATTTGAAATGGTAGCTATAGCAGGCATAATATAATGGTAACTTGCTGGCTAAGATTTGTATTATACTTTCGAAATGTTTTTCCACACTGTGCACTTAAGAATTTTCTCGTATCAAGCTTATTTGACTATCATAAGGAGAAATCTCCTCCAATTCTGCGTTTGCATTGTGTGTGTGGCGGGAGGCCTTATGGGAGTTTCATCTCCTAAAAAGCATTGCGGATTTATTTTAAATTCTTTTGTTTTCTGTTTGAAAAGATAAACTGTTTTTGTTACTCACACCATTTCATGACTGACTCGGAGTTGATTGTTCCTTTCCTAAACTCTGGGTGCCCATAATTTTTCCACACGAGCAGTCTAAAGTTGGGTTTTTCAGATAGTCAGGATTAGTAGATTATCTAGAGTTGATCCAGCCTTTGGTTTTGGACGAGTCTTGCTTATCTAGGTGAAACGTGATATTGGTTCGAGCTAGCTTTGGATTGGAGCATTGGATTTGTGGATGCATTCTATTAAAGATATTATTTCTGCTGCTGGTGTTATCTTTTTCTTCCCGCTGCTATTTCTTGTATCTCTGATAGTATTGATATTTGTTGTATCATTCTGTTGTATCATATTATATCAGATGTTGTATCTGTCATTGTATCAATGTTATATATATTGATATTCTTTTCTTCCACTGTGTTGTACTTAATAGTGTTATAAGCTCCGGTGAAGAAGATTCGACATTTGGGTCTGTGGCATTTGAATATGAGTGTCGTGTTCGGTGCCGATTTTCGAAGGTCGAGTCAGGACCGCTACAAGGAGCCTCCCTTTCACATGCACATTTGTGTCACTTCTCCTTTATGTTAATTACTATTATACCCTCACCATAATAATATCTCTTATCCATTAGAACCTTCTAGAACCATCCAAGCCCAGTGGAGAGGTATATGTGTTAATTAGTTGCTAATTTGTTCATTTGACCATTAGTCAAGTGCAAAAGAGTTCGAAAAACATATATCGATTGAAAAGCTGCTTATCGATAAACCAATTTTCAGTCACATTATTGATATTTCTTCAAAGAATATATTTTTGTAAGCAAATTTCAAAAACAAATTTCTTATCATTATTTATTTATTACATAATTTGTAACAAGGTTATAAAATCATATTCACAATACTTAATTATATTTCAAAACGTTTTGATATTCAAAGACAAAGTGTTCGAATTTCAGGATCACCACATTCTTCCCAACTTAGAACATTTCATCCTCGAAATTCAAATAAGAATGATAATCAAAGATGATTGAAGAACAAGGTATATATAACATACTACTAAAACTATATACAAAATAAAATGTATCCCAAACGCATACTAAATGTCTCCACCTCAAGCAGTGAGCATATGATACTAAGATATGAAATCTATCGTCCAAGAAAAAAAATTCCAAATAGGACTTTCTCAAACCATCCTTTGTTTCCCACGTACAAACCTAAGCTTCCTCGCTCCATTGTACCTTGACTAACTGTAACAACCCCTACTTAGAGGCTTAAAACTAATGACTATGGATACTACAGTCATCCATAGTTATTAATCCTCGGCAACCAAATACGGTAACGTTAAATACATTGATATGCAGAAACACATGAATATGGAAAAATTTTAAAGCATCAAAAAATTCCACATCCCATTTCAAAATATTTCAAATTCAATACATAATCCCACAATCATTAACCACGTTCGGAGAAAATATATTTATTATAACATATGCCAAGACCGACATATGAAGATGAACCCTTGGATAATCAGAGCATATATAGGCCATATAACAACTTTTCCTTTACAATAACCATACAACGGAATCAAAATAAAAGAGATATCTAGATAGCTATCATGCCTCCTGCATAACTCCGAAAGCTTATTCGTTTAAAGAGGTACCTAAAAACCTCAACTCTCAAATTACTCAAAATCAATTGAGTACTCAAGAGTTTAAGTGGAAAACATAAACTTCGAGTTAGACGTAAATCTGGTATGAATAATAATCTACCATCTCAAACCATTTAGATATTTAGTGAGACCATGTCGCTTAGCGAAACTGGTTTTTCCCTCGCTAGTATCCTAAAACCTTTTCAAAACCATATACAGTGCTCCTGCATCTTCAATGGTTAAAATGTCTCAAAATAATATGATACGATGATATTCAAAACAAGTAAATCAATTCTTGATTACCCACTCCCATTCGTTTTGGCCATCTGTCTCAGTTATAAGTTCTAGGATCACTATTTACCTATTAATTTTCATGGGATTACTAATAACCGGCTAAATATTTATGGATTCCCTGTCCTATTTCATAGTTTTCATGGGATCACTAAAAACCTATTGGCCACAGCCAATACCTTTACTATTTCATGGGTTCTCCCTGAACCTACTGGTAACTCCAATATCTTTTCTCTTATCCTAGTTTTCCTGGGTTGACTAGGAACCTATTGACATTTTTCCATATCTCAGTCCAGATATAGTTTTCATGGGCTAACTACAAACCTATTGGCCCATGCTAATATCAAGTCAAAGTTTTCATGGGATAATTATGAACCTGTCTTCCTGACATCTTGGTTTATACATAGTTTTCTTTTGCTTACTATGAACCTAATGACCCATGCCAATAGCTTCTCTCACAAATAGTTTTTGTGGTCTCACTGTGAACCTATGGGTCCATGCCAATATATCTAATTAATTTAATTTATATTCACTAATAGGTCAACCAAGTTGGTTATTCCACCCTTGCTCAATGTACCTTTAGGGGTTACTATATTGTGAATATATCCAAATATATATATATATATATATATATATATATATGAAGAAGAAGAAGAAAAAATAATAATATAACAGTACCGCTTCTATGGGTTTAATATCCTTGAAAAGGTACTTTTATACGAAACATGGTTAATCCTTTAACACAATATTATAGCAAGGAAAGCTTCTTCTTAAAACTATTTCAAAACTCTTTTACTTAGCCATGGGTTTTTCTTTTAAAATGAGATTGGGTTATTTGTTTTGAAAAGCTTAAGGTTTTCGAAACCTTCAAAACTTTGCTTTCAACCATATTGGAAAACCTCCTTCGAAAGCTTATAAACTTTTTAAAACATTAAGCCCCTGCCTTTTGAAGCACGCTAAACTTCTCTTTTGAAACCTTTTGAATGTAATAAAGTAATGCTTATTAACTCTTAGAAGCATAGCTTCAAAACCATGGAAAGTACCCCATTCGAAACCATTGGGTTTAACTTAAAAATATCCATTGAGTCAAAGTGAATATAAATGAAAGTGTCTCTTTTGAGACCATTATTTATTATCTAAAAGCACTGGGAAAACTTGAAGGCGCTGGCACCATCCTTTCGAAAGCTGCAAACCATTTAAGTAAAATACTGAAAGATAGCACCGAAACCCCCTTACGAAGCCATTGCCTTCGAAACCAATAACCTCTTTCAAAAGCATTCAGGAAGTGGCTAAGTATAAGTTTAGAACAAAGACAACCTTCTAAAAGCATTGATGAGATCAATATACTCGAAAGGAAAACAATAGCGATTGGGTTTCGACTTAGTCTGAACCACTACTTTCAAAAACATCATTTTTATAAGTAAAGGAACCCATTCGAAAGCTTATACTTTAAAACATAAGATGGTAACCCCTTCGAAAGCTATTAGAAAACCCTTTCACAAGAATTTGTTTTGAATCATTCGAAAGCTTTGATAAAACAAATGCAGGCGGTTAACTTTTTAAAACAAACAAAGATATCGACCCCGTCCAAAGCAATGCTTTCAGCACCATGCTTTCTGCCTTTCTCCAATCCAATATGTACCATCTACGTGATACCTTGTGTATTGGTTTCGACATGGGTTAGTTTCAACTAAGATAGAGCAGAACCATTTGAGTCGAAAGGCACTTCTAATAGAGACAGAACCTGCTTTTCTATGTAAACGCTCGTTAAACCAATTAAAGCAAATTCTAACTAACTTGCCCATGTGTAACTATGTGATTGGTTGCCTCAATTTTTCAATTTCTTTACCAAAATAACTGCCGCTTAATTTCAGATCTAAACCATGGTTAACTTAGCAATTAAGCCTTTCCATTAAGCAAAACTAATTTTGCAAATAAGTCCTTCCAAAATAATTTAATTGCCATAGGAATAGGAAAAATCCCCAAAATTACATGAATTCATTTTAATTATGTTATTTAACATACAAAAATTCTTGAGCCAATTTCTTCCTGAAATAATCAAAACTAAATTTACACCCAATTTTATCATACTTTCCTTTGAAAATTCATAATAGTCTTTCCATAACTTGGAAAATTATCAATATTAAAACCCTGCTCCAAAAAAATATTTTACATAACATAAAATTTTCATGGCATTCGAAGATAATTTACAATTGTTTTTACCTTAAAACGTCATATATCCTCATTTTAAACAACCTTGTTTAAATCAAACAAATCATAATTCAAGCATATCATCATCTAAGTCATCATAAAATCAAATTTAATCTTAGGTCCAAAAACATATGATTATAAAACAAAATTGAGATGGTATAAATCATTATTCACCTTGATTAAGATAAGAAGACTGGATTAAGATTAAGATTGATTACCCTTCTATAATTCCTTAACTTTTAATTGAATTCCTCTTCTTTTCGTCCTTAACAATGGCCGGCTCATCTCTCTTATGTTTCTATTTTACGTTTCCGTGAGAATGAGAAATAAATGTAAATGGACGGTAAGCCATGGGTATATATAAGGGTTATGGAATTAAGGTGCGGCTAATACCCGATATACCTTTGTGTAAACTAATTAGCTTATAGACCATTCTTAAGCCCATTTAATTAATTAATTGAGCATGGTCACTTAGTATTTATTCAAATTTCAATCCCCTTATCGTTAGCCTATACATTATTCTATCTAATTTATATAATTAAATCTCTTGAATAATGTTATAAAATATTAAGGGTGTTATAGGCTCCTTTCCTTAAAGAATTTCATCCTCGAAATTCAGCAAGGACTAAATACTAAACATAGCAATCATCTGTAACAACTTATAACAATAATACTAGCATACCTGACTAGTAATTATCAATATAAGTCTAATATAGACATACCCTCAAAGAAGATCAAGATAAGTATCTCGAATCCTGTCTTCTGTCTTCCAAGTACAGTCCTTCTCGTCGTCGCTCCACTGAACTTTCACCAACTTGACAGTCTTGTTCCTCAGTCTTTTCTCATCTCTCGCTACAACCCGAACGGGTTATTTAAAAAAAGTCAATTTAGGCTCCACCACTAAATCTTCCAACCCTATCAGAGGAATATTAGTCTTTGGATCATGCATATATTTGCGAAGACATGACACATGAAATACATTATGTAAACCTGCCATACTGCTAGGAAGTCTATTCTGTATGCGAGCATTCCAATCCTCCGTATAATATGGAATAGACCAACATATCTCGGTGCCAGTTTCCCTGACTTACCGAATCATACCATACCCTTCATCGATGGTACTTTAATGAAAATCCTATTTCCAATTACGAACTCTTGGTCTTTATGCCTCTTATCTGCGTAACTCTTCTATCTGGACTGAGCTTCCTTCATCCTTTCTCGAATTAACTCGATGTTTTCCAATGCCTCTCCAACCAAATCTGGACCTATGACTAATCTGTCTCCAATCTCCAATCAACACGCTGGTGATTTGCATGGCCTTCTATAAAAAGCTTCAAAAGGTGCCACTTCTATACCAGTCTGATAACTATTATTATAGGAAAACTCATCCAAATGTAGGTGACCTTCCCAAGATCCACCAAATTCCAATACAAAAGCTCTCAACAAACCTTCGGGTATCTTATTAACTCGCTTTGTCTACCCATTCGTCTGAGGATGATATGTAGTACTAATCTTGAGCTTAGTGCCTAATACATCTTGTAGACTCAGAATTCGCTAGTGAAGATAGCCTCTCTGTCACTAACTATGCTACTAGGAATTTCGTGTAATCGTATTATGTTCTTCATGAACAAATTAGCTAAAACAGATGTCGTCCTGGTTAACTTAACTTGAATGAAATGGGCACTCTTGGTGAACCTATCCATTATGACCCATATAGTTTCATTTCCTCTATTTGACCTTGCAACCCGTCTATAAAATCCTTGGATATCGAATCCCATTTCCAAACCGGAATCTCTAGAGGTTGAAGCAATCCACCGGCTTTTGATGTTCGGCTTTCACTTGTTGACAGTTTGCACACTGATTAACCCACAAACCAACATCCCTCTTCGTACTCTCCTAATGGAAGGTCCTCTTCATATCTTGATACATCTTGATCCCTCCAGGATGAATCGTAAACTTGGATTGATCACTTTATCCATGAACTTCTTTCTTCTGGTTCTCAACAATTGGAACACACAATTGTCTCTTTTTTCTCAATCATCCCCTCTGGTTAAAATTAAAACATTTCAGATTACGGATCTTATTTCCAACCTCAAGCCTTCTAATCTTCTCGGCTAATAATGGGTCCTCCTTATTCTCAGAAGCAGTTCTCTCGATCAACATAGGTCGAACTTCTAAATGGAACATCATGGCGGTACTTTGACAGAACTAGTAGTCGATCTTAATTACACGGTGCAGATAGTTAAAGCTTATAAATCCTTCCATTCTGCCAACATAGCTAACACCACATTTTGATGTCTTCCACTAAGGGTATCGGCCACCTTATTTCCTTTCCTAGGAGTATGCTCTATGCCAAAATCATAAGCAACCAAAAACTCCAACCACCTCTATTGTCTCGTATTAAACTCCTTCTGAGAGAATAGTACCTTAAAGACTTATGATCTGTGTGTAGCTCAAATCTCTCCCGTAAGAGATAGTGCCTCCAAATCTTCAATGCGAAAATCGCTACTACCAACGCCAAATCATTAGTAGGATATTTTAATTCATGCGGTCTAAGCTGTCATGAAGGGTAGGTAATCACTTTACTCTTCTACATCAATACAACTTCTAACCCAGTTCTACATGCATTAGAATACACCACCAACGCTTTGTTTCCATCTGTAACTACTAACATTGGTGCATTATTCAACAAATGCTTTAACTTATGGAATGCTTCCTCACATTTGTCGGACCTAAGAAACTTCACCTCCTTCCGGGTTAGCTTAGTCAAAGGCACTATATCCTCGAGAAATCCTTAATGAATTTCCGATAATAGCTAACAAGTCCAAAAAAATTATAATCTTAGTCGCCATCTCTGGTCTCTTTCAATTATTAACAGCTTCGATCTTATCTTGATCGACCAACAACCCTTTCTCTGAAACCACATTACTAAGAACATAACATCTTTCTTCCAAAGATGACACTTGAAAATTTTCGCCTTTGGCTAATGGTGCCTCAGGGTCTCAAGCTCTACTCTAAGATAGTCTTCATCCACTCTTTCATTCTAAGAGTAGACCAAAATGTCATCTATAAACACCAACAAGAATCTATCCAAATACTCTCGGAAGACTCGGTTCATCAAATCCACGAAGAAAAAAGGTGCACTGGCCAACTCGAATGGCACTACTAACCAATCGTATGAACCATACCTAGTCTTAAATGCCATCAAAGGAATACTATCCTCTACCACCCTTAACTGATGGAATCCTATCACCAAATCCAACTGGGAAAACACTCTAGCTCCACACAACTGATCAAAAAGATCATCAATTCTCGAAAAAGGGTACTTATTCTTGATCACCCTCTCATTCAACTTACGATAGTCGATACACATCCTCAACGACCTACCTGGATTCTTTACGAATACCAAGGCCGCTCCCCAAAGCGAACTGCTTAGTCTAATAAAAAAAATTCCTTCTAGCTCCACTAGGTGCACCTTCCATTCCTTCATCTTGGTCGTTGTCACCCTGATAGATGGTCTACTTACAGGTTCAACTCCTATCACATTATCTATTCGAAACTCAACAGCTCATTTCGGTAGTAGTCCTATGACCGTCTCAAAGACATATACAAACTCTCTTGCTACTCGAACCTGGCTTAACTCTTCTCTCACTTCCACTGTATTTAACAAAGTACAACTATTTCGGTCAAAATTCTCCATTGAGAGTATAATTTGGTTATGACTATCAAGGTATCTTAGTGATATCTCTCTATCCTAGAAAAATATCCTAGCCTCATACTTTCTCAACAAACCACACCCAAAATGATTCCAAAATATATGAAATCGAAAACTTACAAACTGCATGCAAACTTATGACCTAATAAATCAATTTCTAACTAGTCACATATCATCACCATAGTTGCATACCTCATGTTGGATTCACAAACCTTAAGAAAGTAACAAGGTGTGTGGGTTCTAAGCATAACCTATTAACCAAACACTAGGATATAAAATGAATATGATGCACCTGTATGAAAAAGTATCATAACTGGTATATTCTAAATCAAAAACGTACCTTCCATCACAGTCTTCCTTTTATAAGCTGCAGTTGGCTTACCAAATGGTGGTCTAACCGCAAAAACCTTTCCCTTGTCTGTCGTGACTGGCTCTAGACACTGGTTCTTATAATGCCTAACTTAATCACAATTGAAACCCTTCACATTCTTCTTATTTGCAGCTTTCTTACCCTTTCCTAACCAACACTTATTTGCATAATGACCCTTCTTTTCACACTTGTAGCAAACTGAATCCGCCTTTTCTTTCTTGGCAGCCTCTCCTTTCTGGGCTCCCTTCTTCTTGAAGAACTTTCACTGCTTTCCTTGAGAATCCTGGGTTTCAACTAGCTTTTCTCTAGCACAAACAGCAAGCACCTCCTTATGGAGAATTGCCATCTCCGTGACTACATTACAAGGATCGTGGATATGCATCAGGGTCGCCCTAGCAAGCTCAGGTCCTAGTCCCCGAATGAACCTCTCATTTCTCCCAATGTTAGTATCTATAGTAGCATACCCATATTGAGACAGTTATCAAACTTAATGGCATACTCGATAGCAGACATCTCTCCATGGACTAAATCCATAAACTTTCCCATCAGCGTTGAATTAGCAACCTCAGATAAAATCCTCTGTTCAGATCTCCTTTTAAATTCAGCAATGTCAACGCTTCCTTAGAAACTCCGGCAGTAACACTATTCCACCAATGAAGTGCTAAACCTTGCAACTCTTTAGAGGCCAATCTTCTCTTCTTCTCATCATCTAAACCCAAATTAGCAAAGATACACTCACAATGCAATAGCTAATTCTCTACTTCTATAGCATCCTTCGTTCCCATAAACAGTTTCCCACCAAGACTTGTTTAATATCTGCTCAGCTTAGCATAATTATTCCCAACTGGATCCACGGGATTAGTTCCTCTAACATTTCCAGCAACAACAGCAACAACTCTTGCCTGCATCATATTGATGAAGAACTGATACATCACCCCCCATATCTACTAGTGGATTTCTAGCACCCATGTTGACATTAACATTTTTGCTAGTATTAGTATGTTGACCTAGGTTCCTTCTGTTATTAGGTTAAGCATTTCCGTTGATTATGGTGCATCCACCGCCGAGATTTCCTCTTCCTTTTCCCGGTTCCATATCTTCTTTTTCGAAAATCTTTATATGAGCCTTCTAAGACACGGTAGAACGGTATAAGAGAGAGGAGAATACGTACTTATACATATATCTATATCAAATAGAAGTAAGTTTCTATAGCATTATCCAAAACCCCGATCATATTTTTGATTCATTGTATTATGTTTCAATAAGATTTTAGGTTTAACTTTTCTTTTAAGTTCTCATAAACCTCGCTCTGATACCAACTTGTAACATCCCTTACTTGGTGGCCAAAAACTAAAGGCTATGTATGTTGCACTCATCTATAGTTATTAATCCTCGATGATCAAATACAGTAATGTTAGATACATGGATACACAGAACACATGAATATGTAAAAAAAATAATGCATCAACAAATTTAATATTCCATTTCAAACCATTTCAAATTCATTATATAATCCCACAATTGTTAACCATGTTCAAAGAAAATATATTTATTACAACATACGCCAAGAGCGACATATGAAGTTGCCCTTCAGATGATCAGAGTATACATAGGCCATATAACAACTAGGCCTTTACAATAACCACACAGCGGAATCAAAAGAAAAGAGATCCCTAGATAGTTATCATGCCTCCTGCACGTCTCCAGAAGCTTATTTGTCTAATGAGGTGCCTGAAAACCACAACTCTCAAACTAATCAAAATCAAATGAGCATCCGAGAGTTTATGTGGAAAACATACACTTTGAGTCAGACATAAAGCTTAGCGGAATGGGTTTTCCTCTCACTAGTATTCTAAAACCTTTACAAAACCATATGTAGTCCTCCTGCATCCATAATGGTTAAAACATCTCAAAATAATATGATATGATGATAAGCAAAACAAGTAAATCAATTCCGGATTTCCCATCTCCATTCATTTTGACTATCTGTCTCAGTTATTGTTTCTGTAGTCATTATTGACCTATTAGTTTTCATGGGCTTACTAATAACCGGTTAAATATTTATGAACCCTCTGTCCTATTTTGTAGGTTTCATGGGATCGCTAAGAACCTATTGGCCCCTGCTAATACCCTTATATTTCTTGCATCCTCCCTAAACCTATTGGTAACTCCAGTATCTTTTCTCTTATCCTAGTTTGCATGGGTTGACTAGAAATCTATTGGCATCTATCAATATCTCAATTAGGATATAATTTTCATTGGTTAACCACAAGCCTATTGGCCCCTGCCAATATCAAATCATAGTTTTCATGGGCTAACTATGTACCTATCTTCCTAACATCTTCGCTTATACATAGTTTTCATGGGCTTACTATATACCTAATAGCCCTTGCCACTATCTTTTCCCATACACAATTTTCATGGGCTCACTGTGAACCTAATGGTCCTTGCGAGTATCTTTAATTAATTTAATTTATATTCACTACCGGATCAACCTAGCTGGTTGTTCTGCCCTTCTCAAGGTACCGATGGGTTCATTATATTTTGAATATATCCAAATACATATATGAACAAGCAAACATAATAAAATAAAAATACCAACCCTGTGGCTTTAATATCCTTGAAAGTACTTTTATATGAAACATGGTTAATCCTTTTAACCTAATATTGTATCGAGGAAAGCTTCTTCTTAAAACCATTTCAAGACATTTCACTTAGCCATGGGTGTTTCTTTCAAAATGTGACTAGATTATTTGTTTTGAAAAACTTAAGGCTTTCGAAACCTTCAAAACTTTGCTTTCAACCTTAGTGGATAACCTCCTTCGAAAACTTATAAATCTTTTTTCAAAACATTAGGCCCTTTCCTTTTGAAACACTTTAATCTTCTCTTTCGAAACCTTTCAAATGTAATAAAGTAATGCGTTTTAAATCTTAGAAGCATAACTTCGAAACCATTGAAAGCACCCCTTTCGAAACCATTGGGTTTATAATTAAAAGTATCGATTATGTCAAACTGAATATAAATGAAAGTATCTCTTTCGAAACCATTCTTTATTATCTAAAAGCATTGGGGGAAACTTGATTGCGTTAGCAAAATCCTTTTGAAAGCTTCAAACCATTTAAGTCAAGTACTGAAGGACGGCATCAAAACTCCCTTTTTAAACCACTGCCTTCGAAACCAATGAACTCTTTCGAAAGCAATTAGAAAGTAGCTTAGTATAATTTTAAAACAAAGACAAACCTCTGAAAGCATTGATGACTTCAATACACTCGAAAGGCAAAGAACAGCGGTTGGGTTTCGACTTAGTCGAAACCACTACTTTCGAATGCACAATTTTTATAAGTAAAGGAATCCATTCGAAAGCTTATACTTTAAAACGTAACATCATAATCCTTTCTAAAGCTATAAGAAAACCCCTTTCACAAGCATATGTTGTGACTTTTTCGAAGGCTTTAATAAAATAAAGGTAGGTGCTTAACTTTTTACAACAAACAAAGGTATTGACCCAGTCGGAAGAAATGCTTTCGACACCATGCCTTCTGCCATTCCCCAATCCACTACGTACCATCCAAGTGAGACCTTGTGTATTGGTTTCAACCTTATCTGTAACGACCCGTAAATTTTCAATAATTAAACTAGCTAATTTAATAATATTTCATGGTTTAGTGTTATAAAAAAATTGTAAGTCGTTTGGAATAATGATAAATGTTGAATTCATTGGGTATAATAGAGTAATTGATTAATAAGAAAAATCTGTTTAAATCAAATATTGAATATTGAACAGGTAAATTGTTTAAATTAAATATTTAAAACTTATTGAATAATTGAATAACCGAAAAATGAAATTAGTGTTCTAAATTGTGAATTGGTTTTAAGGGTTGGATCTTATAAGTTCGATTTCAATATTTCAAAAGATAATGAATTTTTGGATAAGCGAAATTGTTTAAATTAAATATTTGGGAATTATTGAATAATTTAATAACGGGAATTGAATAACCGTATAATGGAAATAGTTGTTCTATAATTCTAATTCGTTTCAAAAGTTAAATTTTTAAGTTCGTTTTGAATATTTCAAAGGATGGTGATTTAAGTATAATCAAATTTGTTAAATTTAATATTACAAATGTTTGAATAATTAAATTCCGAAGTTGATATGATTAATATGATATTGAAATTTAATTTATGAAATTAGAGTGAATAATTGGAATTTGATTTAATATGATTCAAATTGGTTTCCAAAGCGAATGTAAGTTATATTGGGATTTTAATAGAGTTAATAAAATTTTAAAAAATTGGAATTTATTGGATAAATTGAATAATGGGTTTAGTATGATTAAAAATGATTTTTAAAATTTTATTTTATCATATGAAAGTTATAATGATGCTATAGAACTTTTAAAGCTGAATTTAAAATTATTTGTGAAAATTGAATATTTTAACATTTAATTATCGACTGGAAAATAGCTAAAATTTTGAACAGTCTCAGAATTGGACGAAACTAGTTTCATCGGATTCGTAATGTGATATTATTGTAAGATTTCAAATTTCGTGTCAATTGGATTTACCGTTTGTCCGGGGCGAGCCAAAACGCATAGAAATTCGTTTAATCGATTTAATTTAAATTTGATCGTTCATTGCCATAACTCGTACAGACGATCGAATTAGCTTCCAAAACCTGTTCCATTGTGTCCGGAACGCGGGATAAACCCTAGAGACGTCGGTCACCACGCGTAAATCGGAGTTTGGAAAACCAGATTAGTGTTCGTTTTATTTCTATAAATAGACCACTTATTCACAAAAAAAATATAATTAGCTAGGGTTGTTTACAGCCGCCGCCACTTACAAAGGCCAATGGCCGAAATACTCCCATGTTCGTCCTCGTTTTTCTCTCTATCCATACAATTTTAGCCAATTGTTCCAACTGGGGAATCGAAGAACTCGTCGACCTCTACAGATTCAACGGTCGAGATCGACTATGGGGGCGTGAATTCGCCGGAATCGGCTTGAGAAGGCTGCAAGTTCAACCACATTTTTCGTGGTGAGGGAACGACCGAGCTCCACTTTGTTTGGGGC
Organism: Allium cepa; assembly: GCA_030765085.1. Classification (NCBI taxonomy): domain Eukaryota; kingdom Viridiplantae; phylum Streptophyta; class Magnoliopsida; order Asparagales; family Amaryllidaceae; genus Allium; species Allium cepa. Next base: position 566,035,552 of record CM060928.1, on the reverse strand, counting down.
GAAGGAAGAGGAGGTGTGGGGCTTCGGGTCGGCGTCGCTTGATCAACGTCTCAGCGATGGTGGTGGTTGCGGCTGGGAGGAGTTGTGTTGCGTGTTTGGGTTTTCTCTTCCTAGAGCGCGTACGAATGAAGATGAAGCTAGGTGCGGCTACGATCTCCTGGAGGCAAGATCTACGGCGCTGGTTCTATAAGGGTTTGAAATGAGATATTAAATGTAAATTAATTTTATTTAAATTCGTATTAACTTTAAAACTGTGTAACTTTTTCATACGAGGTCGAAAACGCACGAAACAAATTGCGTTGCGTTCGTATTGTCAAATACTACCTATGGAATTGGATTGGAATCGTTTGGAGATAGAGAAAATTTCGGGTAAAATTAAACGCTCGTTTTAATTTTATTCGAAATAAAACGCTGGAACTGCATTGAAATCAAGGTAAGTGTTTTATAACGCTCACAACATACTAAATATCTTTATGCTAGTTAAATTTGATATTATGAAGTGTTATGATTTTTATTTGTCGTTGTTTGATAGAATATAGATTGCCATATAGATTGTCATTTGAATTAACCGTTGAAAAATTAAATTGACAGTAAAATTGAAATTGAAATTGAATTGCGATTTAATTACCAGACATTGCTAACTATGAAATTGCCCTGAATTGTGTTGTTTATTGGATGATGTATTTCGATGGATGTTATTGGTTGATATTAAATGTTTGGATGTTTATTTGCTTATATATATCCTGTTATGCATACATATGATACCGTGATTTAATTTAGGTGATATATATTCATCCCTGACATTTAATTGAAATAAATAATTACTTGGCCATAGGATAGAAAATTATATACGGACACCGAATTGGCTAAATTAATAATTTTTGAAATCATCGATTTGAAATTTATTTAAATGTTTTGATTTAAAAGTTATAAATAGAAATCGATTTATAGAAATTGAATTCATCGGAAAAATCGAGTTTGGAATGTTGAAATAAATTTTGGTTAAAGGAATTTTGTTAAATAATTAAGTTGAGACTTTGAAATTTGAAATTGGATATGATTGAATGTCGAAAATTGATTTGTTTAAAGATTTAACCTTAATTCGAGCTTTGAATATTACTAAGTAAAAGTGATATAAAAAATGATATTTTGAAATCGAGTTTGGAATTGAATCATATTTGGAATTTGGATTTAAACTTCAATATTGTTGGAAATTTTTGTTAAGTGTTATAAATTGATATTTTGAGGAATCAAGCTCAAAATCGATATAAATTGAATAAATTAAAGGTAAATGGAAAATAGAATTAATTCGAAGTAAAAATTGACGTTGATTGAATTGAAATCGAAATTGAATCGGTAGAATGGAAATTGGAATTGATTTGAATTGGAGAGTTATAATTGAAATGGATTGATTTTGAAGCTGTTTTATTTTGTTTTCCAAATTACTCAGTTATATAAACCATTTTGAATACTTAAACCATTTTAATCTATTTTAATCTACTTAACCCAATTTAAATTATTTTAAACTAAATTATCTATTTCAAATCCGTTTTAAGATTTTAAAGTATTTTAACTATTTTAATTATTTTAAACTACTTAAAACTATTTTTCTAAAACCCTAAGCTGGTCAATAAGGTGAAATGTTTATATTTAAATCTTGAATTTAAATACGAATTGAGTTAAATGAAGTTGCAACCTAAATTGAAATTCGAAATGATTTTGAAATCAAAATGAGATATTGATGCGAAAATGATTTTGAAACAGAATCTTACATTTGAAAGATACGATGATATTTTGAAATGGATTTGATTTTTGAAGCGAACATGATATTTGATATCAATTATGATCGATTTGAAATGTAAAGAGCCAACGGTGTAATAATACGTAGTTATTAAAGAGACCGGGATCAGATATGGACATACTCTCTGTCGATACCGAAAACCACTTTAATAACTATTATACGCGAAGTGTTGATCCAGAATGAAGTGGATGGTTTGGTGAACGCGTTGACTGAAGAAAGAGAACGATATTGGATGACCCCTGACATGACTAAAACAGGAGCCGCGGCGGGCCATTGAGGTTCGCCACCTCTAGCGGACACGCTTCTTCGATACCATATCTATTACATTTGTGATGCGATTTGGGTGCACCCCTTGATTTCGGAGTGTTGTTTCGCGGTGTTGGGGTGGCTGCTGGCTATGCCCAACATCAATCCGGATCATGCAACTATTAGTATCCTAGTTGGTTTCGCCTCATGTACCTTTTCATACTGATTATCCTATTCACGACCACTACGTTTTGATTTGTACCTTGAGTATATGGATTGCCCTCTAGCGGACACGCTTCTTCGATACCATATATATATTACATTTGTGATGCGATTTGGGTGCACCCCTTTATTTCGGAGTGTTGTTTCGCGGTGTTGGGGTGGCTGCTGGCTATGCCCAACATCAGTCTGGATCATGCAACTACTAGTATCCTAATTGGTATCGCCTCATGTACCTTGTCATACTGATTATCCTATTCACGACCACTACGTTTTGATTTGTACCTTGAGTATATGGATTGCCCTCTGGTGACTTCCGGTTTTGGGGAAACTACGGTCTTGTATATGCTTTTGGGAATATAAAATGTGTTAAGGGGGATTATGGTAACGCCTTAACGCTATTTTGATACTTTATATTACTGATAGGCGTTATCTACTTAGCGTATATTACTACATAGTAGATAGTTTCACGGATCCTTGAGAGATGGAAAACCCCGTAACATCTCTTGAGTTATTGCACGCACGTTGACACTGGATAGGAGATGTCAAACCCCCTAAACATCTCTGACGCCGTTACACTCATATTTATTTATGATTGATTTCACTTTCACAAGGATATTTTAGTCCTGACTTGAGTGTTTTGTCTTTTCATTACGCTTGGGTCAGTCCTGAGTTTTCATATTTTTGAAGATCTATTCTGGAGGACGAAGACGAAGATTTGGTATACTAATACTATTATTACCCTTGCATCATGATTATCTGCTCATTATTTAATTGTTCTGTTGTATATGTATAAACTCTGATAAATGTTGTATAAATAATTGTCAAAGTATAGTAGACAGCTTCATGAACTGTTTATTTGACTATTATATTTTATCGTTCCGCTGTGAGATTCTGTGTTGTTTCATTTTCCCTTATTTCTTTTCTTTTCTTTTCTTATTTACCCAATAACTATCTGCCCTTTTGAATAGTTTGGAATCGACATGTGTATTTGATCGTTGGTTTAAACTGTCCAAAAAGGCGGGTCGTTATAGTTGGTATCAGAGCTTTGGTTTAGCGATAACCTTAGCTCTGTGGGGTCTGACTCTTTATAAATAGGGTAGTTATACCCTATGATGAGTCGCTGAGTGAATATATATGAGAGAGTGTATTTGTTAGTGATATAAAATGTTTTATCTTGTGTCGGTTGATTTGTTGAGTGGCTTATGGATTCTGGTCAATACGAGTAATTAACGTCATTGATAGGGATCTTTAAACACTTAAACAGAACAATTCGACATAGTATTGTTTTGAAATTGAGTAAATGAAATAATTTTTCCTTAATTATATTTTGTATATAAAGAAAATTTTCAGAAATTATTGTAACTTATCTAGCTTACCTGGTTGTTAGGAATGAGAATATTGGTTATTACCATTAATTGGATATTGTAATTTAATAAATAAGGTGAATTACAAAATGAAAAATGATAAAACACTTGTGGAATGTTTTAAGAAAAAAAATCCTATAAGAATATTTTATAAAGGTGACTTATAAATTAAAATAGATTTAAATTGGAAAATATTAAATTTAAGACCCGGAGGTTTTGACAATGGTTTTCAAAGCTTTGAAGAAAATATATAGTAATATTAATTGGAAATTGTTTATGGAAATATTTTGAAAGGATTTTAAAAGAAAGGAATGAATTTAGTACTCCTCTCTTATGTCGCTGGAAAATAATTTCGGTGATGACTGCGCAGCATCATCGACGTTCGTTTTTGAGTCTCAAAGTGGGGGAGACTTCTAAAAAGCTTTGCTTTTCTTCGAAATTATTTTGGTTAAATGGGTTTTGGTTTAAACCCCAAAGGTATGATTTAATATATTAAAGATATAAGTATATATGTTTATTTCAAATGATTTGAAAAGAACCGGGCATTTAAATTTCTAAGTTCTGTTAATTAATAATTTTCAAATTATTTGAATGAAATGTGAATAACCAAAATTTATAAAATAAGAGGATTAAGATATATAAGCTTATGTTTTGGGAAAACTTTAAAGTTGAAAGGTAAAGAGGATTTAAACAAATGAAATCTGTGAACATCCTAATTAAGTAAAATGAAATTCTATAAATTTTTATAATACCAAAATTACATTCTGATAACATATAATAAGATTTACCAAATGTTAAAAGTTAAAATAATGTTTCGGATATGTAATGAGATATTGTACAAATAAGCAGAACCTGTAACAGCCCGGGGTACTGCTGTTAATTTATCAGCGTCATTAAGCGATTAGTTTACTAGTTAATTGCTGTTCGAAGTTTTAAAACCCGGTTTAAATTAGTTTAAAAATTTTAATTAAATATTATGGGCTTTAAATTAAACCTCAGCCCATTATTCCCTTAATAAATTTTGTAATGTCGTTCCCTTCTTAAAGAAATTCGACCCGTTACCTATATTTTGGATTCATTCACGCAAAACCTAATTTTAGCAATCAAAAATGGTGGCGGCTCCCTCGTTCCTCTTTCACCAACTCAGGCATGCGAGCTTTTGTGAAGTCGCCGACCTCTGGTCACTCGTTTGCAAGCATCTTCGATCGACTGTCCTTGGCATCTTCCCTTCAATCAGGTGAGTAACTTTAATTACTCACATCAGATTCAAAGCTCAAGTTGTAGAGTTTGAATTGTTGTTGAATTTGTTGATTCTCTTTTTTGTGTGCTGTTCGACTTCATTGGTTTGCTTGAGATTTATCTGACTTCTTCACTGCGTATATATTTCGTGTGAACGATGTTGGTTTCTCTGTTATTTTTGTGGCTTTGAACTGTGATGTGTTTTGACTCCTCGATTGATTTGGGGTTTCTGGCACCGTTTTGTTTGATAAAAATTCTGGTGACTTCGGTTTGACTTTGATTTTTGTAAAAATATGAACGTGTTCTATTTCGTGGTTACTGATTTTTAACTATTCCATAACCTACATCGCTCATGGTTGATTTCAATTGTGGTAATTCTCGAAGTCTTCAAGGACTTAGTATCGCTATTACCTTTCATCTAGTTCAACCTCGTTCCATCGGCTGTCAAGTTAACCTATGCTGCTGCTTTGATTTTTAGTTGAACAGTGAGTATTTGTTGATTACATCACTGCGTATTCATTGTTGGGCCACTTTGGCTACGCTGCACTTGCATCTACCAGAGGTACATGCAGTGCACTGATTGTCTGCCTTTTTGTCTTGGTCACTTGTGTCACTATTATTGCTTCGGCCTTAACTTGAATCATTTAAGTCGTGGTGGTAGTGGCATTGAGTATTTGTTCAATTCTGTATAAACCGAGTTTTGCTGCATATATGTTTGATGGTCTCAGAGTTGTATTTTTGTTGTAGTCTTCAAAAAAAATTTGGATTTGGTTCCTTCACTGCATTTATGTTTCGAGACATATACTTTTTAAAGTCTGCAGTTGTTAGGGGTTCTTTGTTTGTGCAAAAGTGTTACTCTCACTTATGTCTTCATGTATGCTTGTTAGTCAGATTCCATTTAAATCTCTACTTTGGAATTGTAGCAGACCACTTGATTACAGTGTATCCCTCCATACTGGTTTCAATTTGGGTTGATGTCCACTCCCTTGGGTTGTTTGCATTGAAGTTATACTTTACTGACTTCATATTGCCAGTTGCATTTACTGTTGCCCTGTTCTGGTCACTCTTGTTGCCTTGGTCCATTTGCATACTTGTGGTGGTGCAGTTTGCATTTGCTGTGCCCCTTTGTATGTTTTGCCTTGTATCCATTTGTGACTGCAGTTTCGTTTTTTTTATGCAGTCTTGCTTTGTTGACTTGCGTACATTGATGAAATTGAATTTGTTTCTTTCCCTAATTTCACTTGAGTTGAACCCGGTATTTCGGGTTTGACCTTGTGCTCGTTTGTGAACTTTTAATCGAGCTTTCGTATATTCTGTCACTGTATTGGCGAGGCAGTGTATGCGTGCGTACACTGCAGCCAATACAGAATCTGGCATTTTATATTGATTGATTTCACTTGATTTGTTGATTTGATCATTTTGTTGTTGTCTAATTATCTTTCAGATAATTAGATTATGAGTTTCTAATTGTTTATTTAAATAATTAGATTTTGTTGTTAATTGCCGGTTAGGCAATTCTGATGTTTTCTAAATTATCTTCATCGATATTCTTTTTATTTATCCTTGTTGATGATTTAAATCTGCTGATTTGTTGATTAACACTATTATGTGTTATATTCACGGTTATCCGATTTCTTTTAAAAAGGGTCGGATAGACGTGAATTATTATGACTGTCGTTTATTCATTTCTTAATTATTATTGCTTCTGTGTACTAATAACTGAGTTTGAATTAGACTGACCCGTGTATTATTTTCTTTTGAATTTAATACTCGGGTCAGACCGAGTATTTACAGGTTGTTGATATTTTACTTTGGGTTGCTGTTTGAACTTGAAGACTTTTCATATCTTTTGGAGTAGTCGTCGTCCTTTATAGTAGTTAGTGTATTTGTATAGGATGTTGTATATTCATGTATATTATTCATGATAAGGTACTTGTATATGTAACTTCCGGAGTCGACAGTTGTAGTTGTATCATATGTATTGTGTCAAAAGTATTGTAACTGACATCAGTTATTGTATATATATATATATGAGACTTTTTGTTTAACTTGTGTTCCGCAGTTATATTATCTATGTTATTATTATATCTATTGTCCTAAACTATTATGAACCATCGTAGTTCGTTTTATACTGGAATTGGGTATGTCGATGGGAGTTAATAAATATGAGATGAAAAATTATAAATATATACCACTCCTATCGAAGTAACCAATACTAGTGTAAGGCCTAACTACGGATGGCCGCTCCTATCCAGCCTTATTCTTCGTGATAACAGACAGTATTTCCTTTAATGCTCTTTGTTAATGCGAGCATAGAGGTGGGGCGTCACAGTTGGTATCAAAGCTTGGGGTTTAGGACATAATATAAAACATAACTTAGATGGAACATGTGTTACAACTAATTGTCGATGTTTTATATGTGTTTTGAGTCAAAACCAAAGTTTTGAAAATATGATGGAAATTTTTAAATATACTTATTTAAAATAAAAGTTGATTTGAGTTTTGATGATTGATTTATTTGTGCTTTGATTATCAGAGTGCGCAGCGAAAACAGTGTGACTGCTTCGCTGAGTACAACTGATAATTATTTTGATTTAAAAATCAAAATATGAAAATGAAATTAATTTTATTATGTTGTTTAACCAGTGGTTCTGATTTGTTGAAAATTTATACTGGTTTTCTTTAATGCTAATCGCATGTTGATTAGATTTTTGCTGTTTTAAATTATCTTCATTGAAGATATATTTGAGTAATTTCTTTGTTTATTTAGTAGTGTGCGTGCAAACATGAGTTGCACGTTACTACACTAATTTTACGTTGAACCGATGCTTGGTTATGAATTGTATTTTGTTGCCGTTATTATTATAACGGGATTTTAACACTTGTGCTAAATTTTTGAAGTACGGTGTTTTGTTGACATTTTTAATGAATGAAAATTCACTGATGTTGTATTTCGATGTGAATTATTTTGATGAGATTTTGACATTTAAAAACTACTGTCGCCTTGACTTCAGTAACTGTCAAATTTTAAAGTGGATTTTCAAGCGGCTATCCCGCAATGCTGATTTTGAGATTAGTTTTATGTTGTTTTGAGAAGAACCATTTTCTTGTTGAAATTGCTACTTATGTTGCTGATTTAATCACGTGATTATAAAAAGTGTGTTAAAATAAAAATTGTTTTCAAAAATTTTTAGTTTACGTTTTCAAAAGAATGAGAAAGAGCTTTAAATGATTCAGAAAAATCGAGGATTATGACCCCTTTCTTTTACTGATTCACTAAATTCTGGACTTATTCGTTTGAGAATGTAAATTATTACTTTTATGAAATAAATGAAATTGTTTTCAGAATTTTTACAGTTTGCGTTTTCATAAGAATGAGAAAGTGACTTAAACGTTTCAGAAAAATCGACGATTATGACCCCTTTCTTTTACTGATTCGCTTAATTCCGGACTTGTCCGTTTGAGAATGTGAAATGTTATTTTTGGAATACACAATTTGCACTTTCAAGGAAACGATGAAGAGATTTAAACGATGTAGCAAAAGTGCGGAGTATGGAATCACACTTTTACTATTTTGGTTAATTCCGGACTCGTTAATTGAAACATTTGTTGTTTGATGATTTTGATGATTTTACACGTTCAAGGAAACGATGAAGAGAATCAAACGATTTAGTAAAACACGTGGTATGGGACATGTGCGTTTGCTATTTCGGTTAAATCCGGACTCGTTAATTGAATATATGATGATTTTCGTGTGCTTTCGAGCCACTATGAGGACCTTCGGGTCATATGATGGACCTTCGGGTCAAATACCAGTACCAGACCTTCGGGTCATATGTTGGACCTTCGGGTCATATAATGGGCGCCAAAATTATGATGGGTACTTGGTAGGCTTCGGCCATATGAGATGCACGTGCGGCGTAGCTAAAACTCGCCATATGATGGGATCGATCCAACCTTTTATGTTTGATTTTCTAGTTATCTTAATTGATTCTAGATATATGTTGAATCCAATTATCTGCAGGTAATTAGATATTTGATGTTATGAGTTCTGATTATCGCTAGTGATAATTAGATATTTGATGTTATGAGTTCTGATTATCGCTTGTGATAATTAGATATTTGATGTTATGAGTTCTGATTATCGCTTGTGATAATTAGATATTTGATGTTATGAGTTCTGATTATCGCTTGTGATAATTAGATATTTGATGTTATGAGATTTGATTATCGTTTTTGATAATCGAATATTTGAGATTTGATTATCGTTTTTGATAATCGAATATTTGTTGATTTGATTATCGTTTTTGATAATCGAATAATTGTTGATTTGATTATCGTTTTGATAATCGAATATTTGTTGATTTGATTATCGTTTTTGATAGTCGAATATTTGTTGATTTGATTATCGTTTTTGATAATCGAATAATTTGTTGATTTGAGATTTGATTATCGTTTTTGATAATCGAATATTTGTTGATTTGATTATCGTTTTTGATAATCGAATATTTGAGATTTGATTATCGTTTTTGATAATCGAATATTTGTTGATTTGATTATCGTTTTTGATAATCGAATATTTGTTGATTTGATTATCGTTTTTGATAATCGAATAATTGGTTGATTTGAGATTTGATTATCGTTTTTGATAATCGAATATTTGTTGATTTTATTATCGTTTTTGATAATCGAATATTTGTTGATTTGATTATCGTTTTTGATAATCGAATAATTGGTTGATTTGAGATTTGATTATCGTTTTTGATAATCGAATAATTGTTGATTTGATTATCGTTTTGATAATCGAATATTTGTTGATTTGATTATCGTTTTTGATAATCGAATATTTGTTGATTTGATTATCGTTTTTGATAATCGAATAATTTGTTGATTTGAGATTTGATTATCATTTTTGATAATCGTTTGATAATCGAATAATTTGTTGATTTGAGATTTGATTATCATTTTTGATAATCGAATATTTGTTGATTTGATTATCGTTTTTGATAATCGAATAATTGTTGATTTGGGATTTGATTATCGTTTTTGATAATTGAATATTTGTTGATTTGATTATCGTTTTTGATAATCGAATATTTGTTGATTTGAATTCTGATTATCTTTGTTGATAATTAGACCTTTGTTGTTTTCTGACTATCTATTGATAGTTGGATTTCGTTGAAAATTTGTAAATTTCTTTTATGAAATTAAAAGATAATTTTGTGATTGTATTGCCCATTGAGTGCTTTAAGAATTCTGGTCGATGCGATTGATCAATGTTATCGATAGGAATCTCCTAGACACTTTGATGAGACAATCAGATACGATTTTTAGAAGCTTTAGCTTTTCGAGAAAGAATATTATTTAAAACAACTCTTTTCCGATACTTTTATCCTTGCGATTCCCGAAGGGAACCAAGTCATTATCTTTTGTACCAATGCTAATCGTATTGGTATGGATGTCGTTCTCTTGCAAAAGAAAATGTGCTATTTCATGTGCTTCTAAATCGTTTGTGCCTATTGAGACTAGATATGCCACGCATGATCTAGTGCTCGTGGCTATTGATTTCGCTTTTAAGATTTGGCATCATTGTTTTGGGTGAGAAATTGTTCTCTACCCTGATCATAAATTTTGGGAATATTTATTTCCTCATAAGGAACTTAATTTGCGTCAACCGCGTTGACTCGAGTTCCTTGTATCTTATAATCTCGATATTCTTTGTATTTTCCCGGAAAGGGAAATCTTGTTGCCGACGCACTTTGTCATAGGCAACGAGTGGTTGTTTCTTTGATGATGTCCGAATGGAATCATCTTTTTGCTAAGTTCATCGGACGTTTTGAGGTGTTTCATTTTGTCGAGCTTCGTCTCATTTCCTTTATGGACTAACATTTGATGTTCTTTTATGGTTATCGGTTCATCGGGCGTACCGTTATTGTTCTACGCTGTTGTTCCAAATTGTTCGTGAATCACCTGTGAAAGGTGTTGTGCATTTCAGTCGATCGGGAAAGTTAGCACCATGATATATTGGTCCATCCCCCATCACTGAACGCATTGGTTTCGTGGCTTATCGCCTCTTATTACCGGCTCAATTTTCTGCTATTCATGGCGTTTTCACACGTCCTTCTCCTACGGAAATTCCCTTGGGATTCCGATTTTATTTTGAGCCCGGTTTTATGGGAGAAAGTGAAGTTTCACCAGGTTTGACTTTGTGCAACATTCTATTCATGGGTCGAGCAAACACATTCAGGCTCTCTCTCTTTCTCATGCTCTATATGGTGAACTTCCTATTTTCAAATTTCGTCATTTGGTAATGATATGCTTTTAAGGTTGTTACCCTTTGGCCATTTATTCCTTAAGATTGCGAGGACGCAATTTCTTTAAGGAGGGGAGTCTGTAACAGCCCGGGGTACTGCTGTTAATTTATCTGCGTCATTAAGCGATTAGTTTACTAGTTAATTGCTGTTCGAGTTTTAAAACCCGGTTTAAATTAGTTTAAAAATTTTAATTAAATATTATGGGCTTTAAATTAAATCTCAGCCCATTATTCCCTTAATAAATTTGGTAATGTCGTTCCCTTCTTAAAGAAATTCGACCCGTTACCTATTTTTTGGATTCATTCACGCAAAACCTAATTTTAGCAATCAAAAATGGTGGCGGCTCCCTCGTTCCTCTTTCACCAACTCAGGCATGCGAGCTTTTGTGAAGTCGCCGACCTCTGGTCACTCGTTCGCAAGCATCTTCGATCGACTGTCCTTGGCATCTTCGCTTCAATCAGGTGAGTAACTTTAATTACTCACATCAGATTCAAAGCTCAAGTTGTAGAGTTTGAATTGTTGTTGAGTTTGTTGATTCTCTTTTTTGTGTGCTGTTCGACTTCATTGGTTTGCTTGAGATTTATCTGACTTCTTCACTGCGTATATATTTCGTGTGAACGATGTTGGTTTCTCTGTTATTTTCGTGGCTTTGAACTGTGATGTGTTTTGACTCCTCGATTGATTTGGGGTTTCTGGCACCGTTTTGTTTGATAAAAATTCTGATGACTTCGGTTTGACTTTGATTTTTGTAAAAATATGAACGTGTTCTATTTCGTGGTTACTGATTTTGAACTATTCCATAACCTACATCGCTCATGGTTGATTTCAATTCCCTGTGGTAATTCTTGAAGTCTTCAAGAACTTAGTATCGCTATTACCTTTCATCTAGTTCAACCTCGTTCCATCGGCTGTCAAGTTAACCTATGCTGCTGCTTTGATTTTTAGTTGAACAGTGAGTAGTTGTTGATTACATCACTGCGTATTCATTGTTGGCCACTTTGGCCACACTGCACTTGCATCTACCAGAGGTACATGCAGTGCACTGATTGTCTGCCTTTTTGTCTTGATCACTTGTGTCACTATTATTGCTTCGGCCTTAACTTGAATCATTTAAGTCGTGGTGGTAGTGGCATTGAGTATTTGTTCAATTTTGTATAAACCGAGTTTTGCTGCATATATGTTTGATGGTCTCAGAGTTGTATTTTTGTTGTAGTCTTCAAAAAAAAATTGGATTTGGTTCCTTCACTGCATTTATGTTTCGAGACATATACTTTTTAAAGTCTGCAGTTGTTAGGGGTTCTTTGTTTGTGCAAAAGTGTTACTCTCACTTATGTCTTCATGTATGCTTGTTAGTCAGATTCCATTTAAATCTCTACTTTGGAATTGTAGCAGACCACTTGATTACAGTGTATCCCTCCATACTGGTTTCAATTTGGGTTGATGTCCACTCCCTTGGGTTGTTTGCATTGAAGTTATACTTTACTGACTTCATATTGCCAGTTGCATTTACTGTTGCCCTGTTCTGGTCACTCTTGTTGCCTTGGTCCATTTGCATACTTGTGGTGGTGCAGTTTGCATTTGCTGTGCCCCTTTGTATGTTTTGCCTTGTATCCATTTGTGACTGCAGTTTCGTTTTTTTTTATGCAGTCTTGCTTTGTTGACTTGCGTACATTGATGAAATTGAATTTGTTTCTTTCCCTAATTTCACTTGAGTTGAACCCGGTATTTCGGGTTTGACCTTGTGCTCGTTTGTGAACTTTTAATCGAGCTTTCGTATATTCTGTCACTGTATTGGCGAGGCAGTGTATGCGTGCGTACACTGCAGCCAATACAGAATCTGGCATTTTATATTGATTGATTTCACTTGATTTGTTGATTTGATCATTTTGTTGTTGTCTAATTATCTTTCAGATAATTAGATTATGAGTTTCTAATTGTTTATTTAAATAATTAGATTTTGTTGTTAATTGCCGGTTAGGCAATTCTGATGTTTTCTAAATTATCTTCATCGATATTCTTTTTATTTATCCTTGTTGATGATTTAAATCTGCTGATTTGTTGATTAACACTATTATGTGTTATATTCACGGTTATCCGATTTCTTTTAAAAAGGGTCGGATAGACGTGAATTATTATGACTGTCGTTTATTCATTTCTTAATTATTATTGCTTCTGTGTACTAATAACTGAGTTTGAATTAGACTGACCCGTGTATTATTTTCTTTTGAATTTAATACTCGGGTCAGACCGAGTATTTACAGGTTGTTGATATTTTACTTTGGGTTGCTGTTTGAACTTGAAGACTTTTCATATCTTTTGGAGTAGTCGTCGTCCTTTATAGTTGTTAGTGTATTTGTATAGGATGTTGTATATTCATGTATATTATTCACGATAAGATACTTGTATATGTAACTTCCGGAGTCGACAGTTGTAGTTGTATCATATGTATTGTGTCAAAAGTATTGTAACTGACATCAGTTATTGTATATATATATATATATGAGACTTTTTGTTTAATTTTTGCTCCGCAGTTATATTATCTGTGTTATTATTATATCTATTGTCCTAAACTATTATGAACCATCGTAGTTCGTTTTATACTGGAATTGGGTATGTCGATGGGAGTTAATAAATATGAGATGAAAAATTATAAATATATACCACTCCTATCGAAGTAACCAATACTAGGGTAAGGCCTAACTACGGATGGCCGCTCCTATCCAGCCTTATTCTTCGTGATAACAGACAGTATTTCCTTTAATACTCTTTGTTATTGCGAGCATAGAGGTGGGGCGTCACAGAACCTGAAAATAATTGAAGTATACAAGTAAGGAAAACTCAAAAGGAATTAAAATGTATATAAATGAAAATTTGGTTGTGGAAAAAATTTTATATATACTTAAATATAGCATGAAATGATGAATGGATAAATGAAACAAGTAAGTGAACTTAAGAAAGAAGACAAATGAATTGTATAATATCTTTGTAAATTGGTTATAGAAATAAATATAAATTGCATAGGAAAATTGGAATTTGTAACCTGTAAGATAACTGTAAACTAAGAAAAGTCATTTATGAAAGGTTAGACTTTTATAGGATGATTAATAAACTAAAGTGCCGATTAATAAAATGTTCCACAAATGAATTCGTTACTAACTGAAATTATGAAAATGCAATAAATGAAAACAAAGGAATTTCTTATAGCTAAAAATCAAGTGGAAAATGAAATTGGATTTAGTTAAATGATATAGAATGTTTAAAATGAACTTGAGTAAGCAAATTCTTTGATATGATGTTTAAGAAAAGAAATGTTAAAGAACATGCTATGTAAAGAAATGAATATATTAACTAAATAATGGATTGTGAACAATTAATTGTAAATAAAATGAAAGTCAATAAAATAATTTAATATAGATAAATTGGATAGAAATCCATTGGAAGGTAATACGGGAGATTGTACGTATATTATTTTATTTGCATAACGATTTGATCCAGATTCGAGCACAAAATTTCGAGATGATTTATATCGATCCAAGTTAAGATTTTTCACTCGATTTTCGACGGCGAACCCTGGATATGGATTTTTAATTGGATTTTGGAATTCTCTATCATAGTATATGGCTATGCAAGGAGAGTAACAGTTTCCAATCAAGGAACCAAATCTGATTCCGCACAAGAGAGTCGTGTGAACGATACTAGTTTGGAAGCGAAATTGTGTGATCGAATAAGCGATTAGATTGATATTGCTCACGGATGATATATGTACGACTTACAGACTTAATTAAAGTTAATATTGGAAATTTAAGTTGCCAAATATGTGAAGATAAATTTGTAACTTTTGAGATAACTATAAACTAAGAAAGCCATATATAAGAAGTTAGACTTTTATGGAATAACTATAAATTAAAGTGATGGTTAATAAAATGTTCTGCAAATAAACTGGTTATTAACTGAAACTGAATATGAAGTAAATGTAAACAAAAGAATTTGGTGTGGCTAAGAATCAATTGGAATTGAAAAAGATAAACCAAATTGAAGGTGAAATTAATAAGTTGGTTATGTTGGGTATGATTTGGTTGTTAATGATTGTTAGTTGATTGTATATAATTCATTAAGTGTAAATTGAAAGCTATAAGTCATTGAAATCAAATTGGAAGTTAAATGAATTTAAATAGAATTTAATTTGATTCAAATTGGAAGTGAACTAATGTAAATATAAATTAGTAAATGTTAACTAATAGAATTGAGAATGAATGTCGGTAAAATCCAACGTTAATGAATGAACTGCGATTAAAATTTAAACCAAGTGAATAAATACTAATGAGAAGTGAATTTATATTAAATGATTATGGATTTGTTGGATGATAGTTGGATGATAATTGATTTGTTGGATGCATTTGTTGTTTAGTTGCATTTGCTATGTTGGCACACGTAGTTGTTGTGTTGCTATATGATGTATATTGATACTATTTTCATATAAGCATGATTCTCATTGTTTGTTGAGTGTTTAGTAGGTGCGGATTGCGCTTGCTTCGCATTTGGAGCTCGCTTTCGCGCTATATTAGTCGTATATGCTCGCTAAATAAAATATAAGGTACATGTTTATTTTGTCATTGGATTTGGTGATTTTTGATGAGCCACTTGGTTTTTTGATTTTCTTTTGTTGGTTTGGGGCCCGTAGAGGCGTTTTGTAGCTGTACCGATCGAGCCGCGCAAAGGAGACTCTGCCGAAATTTTCCGTAAAATCCGAGTGTTAGAAAATTTTTCAAAGTTTTAAAATTTTTATAACTTGTTTTGATAACTAACTTTTAAAGTTAGAAAGCCGTTCGGAGTAACTTAGTGGAAGCGTAGTTATGACTTTATAAATGAAATTTCATCGTTTTAGAAGTTGGTAACTTTGAATAAAATATAGCTAATGTTGAATTCTATGCTTAGTTCATTTTCCCTTCTTTTTCCTTTTCGGGGACGAAAAGTTTTGAGTGGGGGAGAGTGTAACGACCCGTAAATTTTCAATAATTAAACTAGCTAATTTAATAAGATTTCGTGAATAGTGTTAAAAAAAATTGTAAGTCGTTTGGAATAATGATAAATGTTGAATTCATTGGGTATAATAGAGTAATTGATTGATAAGAAAAATCTTTTTAAATCAAAAATTGAATATTGAACAGGTAAATTGTTTAAATTAAATACTTAAAACTTATTGAATAATTGAATAACCAAAAAATGAAATTAGTGTTCTAAATTGTGAATTGGTTTTAAGGGTTGGATCATATAAGTTCGATTTCAATATTTCAAAAGATAATGAATTTTTGGATAAGCGAAATTGTTTAAATTAAATATTTGGGAATTATTGAATAATTTAATAACGGGAATTGAATAACCGTATAATGGAAATAGTTGTTCTATAATTCTAATTCGTTTCAAAAGTTAAATTTTTAAGTTCGTTTTGAATATTTCAAAGGATGGTGATTTAAGTATAATCAAATTTGTTAAATTTAATATTACAAATGTTTGAATAATTAAATTCCGAAGTTGATATGATTAATATGATATTGAAATTTAATATATGAAATTAGAGTGAATAATTGGAATTTGATTTAATATGATTCAAATTGGTTTCCAAAGCGAATGTAAGTTATATTGGGATTTTAATAGAGTTAATAAAATTTTAAAAAATTGGAATTTATTGGATAAATTGAATAATGGGTTTAGTATGATTAAAAATGATTTGTAAAATTTTATTTTATCATATGAAAGTTATAATGATGCTATAGAACTTTTAAAACTGAATTTAAAATTTATTTGTGAAAATTGGATATTTTAATATTTAATTATCGACTGGAAAATAGCCAAATTTTGAACAGTCTTAGAACTGGACGAAACCAGTTTCATCGGATCCGTAATGTGATATTATTGTAAGATTTCAAATTTCGTGTCAATTGGATTTACCGTTTGTCCGGGCGAGCCAAAACGCATAGAAATTCGTTTAATCGATTTAATTTAAATTTGATCGTTTATTGACATAACTCGCACAGACGATCGAATTAGCTTCCGAAACCTATTCCATTGTGTCCGGAACGCGGGATAAACCCTAGAAACGTCGGCCGCCACGCGTAAATCGGAGTTGGAAAAACCGGAATGATTAGTGTTCGTTTTATTTCTATAAATAGACCACTTATTCACAAAAAAAAAAAAAATTAGCTAGGGTTGTTTACAGCCGCCGCCACTTACAAACGCCAATGGCCGAAATACTCCCATGTTCGTCCTCGTTCTCTCTCTATCCACACAATTTTAGCCAATTTTCCCAACTGGGGAATCGAAGAACTCGTCGACCTCACAGATTAAACGGTCGAGATCGACTATGGAGGCGTGAATTCGCCGGAATCGGCTCGAGAAGGCTGCAAGTTCAACCACGTTTTTCGTGGTGAAGGAACGACCGAGCTCCACTTTGTTTGGGGCGAAGGAAGAGGAGGTGTGGGGCTTCGGGTCGGCGTCGCTTGATCGACGTCTCAGCGATGGTGGTGGTTGCGGCTGGGAGGAGTTGTGTTGCGTGTTTGGGTTTTCTCTTCCTGGAGCGCGTATGAATGAAGATGAAGCTAGGTGCGGCTACGATCTCCTGGAGGCAAGATCTACGGCCCCGATTCTATAAGGGTTTGAAATGAGATATTAAATGTAAATTAATTTTATTTAAATTCGTATTAACTTTAAAACTGTGTAACTTTTTCATACGAGGTCGAAAACGCACGAAACAAATTGCGTTGCGTTCGTATTGTCATATACTACGCTATGGAATTGGATTGGAATCGTTTGGAGATAGAGAAAATTTTGGGTAAAATTAAACGCTCGTTTAATTTTATTCGAAATAAAACGCTGGAACTGCATTGAAATCAAGGTGAGTGTTTTATAACGCTCACAACGTACTAAATATCTTTATGCTAGTTAAATTTGATATTAAGAAGTGTTATGATTTTTATTTGTCGTTGTTTGATAGAATATAGATTGCCATATAGATTGTCATTTGAATTAACCGTTGAAAAATTAAATTGACAGTTAAATTGAAATTGAAATTGAATTGCGATTTAATTACCAGACATTGATAACTATGAAATTGCCCTGAATTGTGTTGTTTATTGGATGATGTATTTCGATGGATGTTATTGGTTGATATTTAAATGTTTGGATATTTATTTGCTTATATATATCCTATTATGCATACATATGATACCGTGATTTAATTTAGGTGATATATATTCATCCCTGACATTTAATTGAAATAAATAATTACTTGGCCATAGGATAGAAAATTATATACGGACACCGAATTGGCTAAATTAATAATTTTTGAAATCGTCGATTTGAAATTTATTTAAATGTTTTGATTTAAAAGTTATAAATAGAAATCGATTTATAGAAATTGAATTCATCGGAAAAATTGAGTTTGGAATGTTGAAATAAATTTTGGTTAAAGGAATTTTGTTAAATAATTAAGTTGAGACTTTGAAATTTGAAATTGGATATGATTGAATGTCGAAAATTGATTTGTTTAAAGATTTAACCTATTTTCGAGCTTTGAATATTACTAAGTAAAAGTGGTATAAAAAATGATATTTTGAAATCGAGTTTGGAATTGAATCATATTTGGAATTTGGATTTAAACTTGAATATTGTTGGAAATTTTTGTTAAGTGTTATAAATTGATATTTTGAGGAATCAAGCTCCAAATCGATATAAATTGAAATTGAATAAATTAAAGGTAAATGGAAAACTGAATTAATTCGAAGTAAAAATTGACGTTGATTGAATTGAAATCGAAATTGTATCGGTAGAATGGAAATTGGAATTGATTTGAATTGGAGAGTTATAATTGAAATGGATTGATTTTGAAGCTGTTTTATTTTGTTTTCCAAATTACTCGGTTATATAAACCATTTTGAATACTTAAACTATTTTAATCTATTTTAAATCTACTTAACCCAACTTAAATTATTTTAAACTAAATTTATCTATTTCAAATCCGTTTTAAGATTTTAAAGTATTTTAACTATTTTAATTATTTTAAACTACTTAAAACTATTTTTCTAAAACCCTAAGCTGGTCAATAAGGTGAAATGTTTATATTTAAATCTTGAATTTAAATACGAATTGAGTTAAATGAAGTTGCAACCTAAATTGAAATTCGAAATGATTTTGAAATCGAAATGAGATATTGATGTGAAAATGATTTTGAAACAGAATCTTACATTTGAAAGATAGATGATATTTTGAAATGGATTTGATTTTTGAAGCGGACATGATATTTTGATATCAATTATGATCGATTTGAAATGTAAAGAGCCAACGGTGTAATAATACGTAGTTATTAAAGAGACCGGGATCGGATATGGACATACTCTCTGTCGATACCGAAAACCACTTTAATAACTATTATACGCGGAGTGTTGATCCAGAATGAAGTGGATGGTTTGGTGAACGCGTTGACTGAAGAAAGAGAACGATATTGGATGACCCCTGACATGACTAAAACAGGAGCCGCGCCGGGCCATTGAGGTTCGCCACCTCTAGCGGACACGCTTCTTCGATACCATATCTATTACATTTGTGATGCGATTTGGGTGCACCCCTTGATTTCGGAGTGTTGTTTCGCGGTGTTGGGGTGGCTGCTGGCTATGCCCAACATCAGTCCGGATCACACAACTACTAGTATCCTAGTTTGTATCGCCTCATGTACCTTGTCATACTGATTATCCTATTCGCGACCACTACGTTTTGATTTGTACCTTGAGTATATGGATTGCCGTCTGGTGACTTCCGGTTTTGGGGAAACTACGGTCTTGTATATGCTTTTGGGAATATAAAATGTGTTAAGGGGGATTATGGTAACGCCTTAACGCTATTTTGATACTTTATATTACTGATAGGCGTTATCTACTTAGCGTATATTACTACATAGTAGATAGTTTCACGGATCCTTGAGAGATGGAAAACCCCGTAACATCTCTTAAGTTATTGCACGCACGTTGACACTGGATAGGAGATGTCAAACCCCGTAAACATCTCTGACGCCGTTACACTCATATTTATTTACGATTGATTTCACTTTCACAAGGATATTTTAGTCCTGACTCGAGTGTTTTGTCTTTTCATTACGCTCGGGTCAGTCCTGAGTTTTCAGATTTTTGAAGATCTATTCTGGAGGACGAAGACGAAGATTTGGTATACTAATACTATTATTACCCTTGCATCATGATTATCTGCTGCATTATTTAATTGTTCTGTTGTATATGTATAAACTCTGATAAATGTTGTATAAATAATTATCAAAGTATAGTAGACAGCTTCATGAACTGTTTATTTGACTATTATATTTTATCATTCCGCTGCGAGATTCTGTGTTGTTTCATTTTCCCTTATTTCTTTTCTTTTCTTTTCTTATTTACCCCAATAACTATCTGCCCTTTTGAATGGTTTGGAATCGACATGTGTATTTGATCGTTGGTTTAAACTGTCCAAAAAGGCGAGTCGTTATAGTTGGTTTCGACTGAGATGGAGTAGAAGCATTGGAGTCGAAAGGCACTTCTAATAGATGTGGAACTTGTTTTTCTAAGTGAAAGCTGGTTAATACCAATTAATGCAAATTCTGTCTAGCTAACCCGCCCAGGTGTAACTATGTGATTGGTTGCCACAACTTTTCAAATTCTTTATCAAAATAACCGCCGCTTAATTTCAGATCTAAACCAAGGTTAACTTAGCAAATAAGTCCTTCCATTGAACAAAACCAATTTTGCAAATAAGACCTTCCAAAATAATTTAATTTCCTTAGCAATTCACTTAGAAAAAATTCCCAAAAACTACAGAAATTGACTTTAATCATGTTGTCTAACATATAAAAATTCTAGACCCAATTTCTTCCTGAAATAATCCAATTAAATTTAAACACAATTTTATAATATTTTCCTTTGAAAATTCATAATAATCTTTCCATAACATATAAAATTATCAAAATTAATACCCTACTCCGAAATCATATTTTACATAACATTAAAAAATTCCATGGCATTTAAAGATCGTTTACAATCGATTTTACCCTAAAACCGCATAAATCCTCATTTTAAACAATCTATTTAAATCAAACAAATCATAATCATCATCCAAATCATCATATAAACGAATTTAATCTTAAATCAGAAAACATATGATTATAAAACAAAATATAAATGGTATAATTCATTATTCACCTTGATTAAGATAAGGAGATTTGGATTGAGATGAAGATTGATTCCTCTTCTTTAATTCGTTAGCTTTTAGTTGAATTCCTCTTCTTTTCTTCCTTAACAATGACTAGCTCCTCTCTCTTATGTTTGCATTTTTGTTGGAATGAGAAATAAATGTAAATGGATGGCAAGCTGTTGGTATATATAAGGGTTATGGAATTAAGGTGCGGCTAAAACTCATATACCTTTTTGTAAAATAATTTGCCTATAAACCATTCTTAAGCCCATTTAATTAACTAATTGAGCACAACTGCTTAGTATTTACTCAAATCTCAATCCCCTTATAATTTAGAATTTACATTATTCTATTTAATTTATCTAATTAACTGTCCTGGATAATGTTATTTAAAATAAGGGTTTTACACTAACTTCAACCTTAGTCCTCAGTCGCTTTGTATCTCTTTAATAGTACGAATATGTTTTCTCAATACAGTCAAATTTGGCTCAGTCTCCAAGTCCTCTTGTTGTGCTTCTTCCACTATCATCGAAGGATCGTGCACAAACTTGCAAATGTGACATAAGGAATACATTCGGCACACCTAATAGCCTAACCGGTAATTCAACTCTACACACGAGTTTACCAATCCTCTCAAAATTGAGAATGGTCCTATATATCAAGGAGCCAACTTGCCACCCTTCCGAATCGGACTACACTTCTCATCGGAGAAACCTTTAGAAATACAAAGGCTCCAACTGAGAACTCATAGTCTCTGTGCCTCTTATCTACATAGCTTTTCTATCGTTTCTGCACTTCTTGATTCTCTTCTAAACGTCTATGACCTTATCTAACACCTCTCGAATCTTATCCACCTTAAGTACAAGATGATCTCCAAGTTCTATCTAACGAGATGGAAATTTGCAAAGCCTTCCATACAACGCATTAAATGGTGCCATTCTGATACTAGCCTGATCACTGTTGTTGTGTGGAAACGCAACAAGTGCTTAGTGTTCTTTGCACGAACCTCCAAAATCTAAAATGCATGCTCAAACATCTTCCAACACTTGGTTTACCCTGTCTGTTTTCTTATTAGTCTATGGATGGTAAGCGCAAACTAAGCTTGGCCCCAAATACCTCATGCAAATCCTTTCAGAACTAACTTGTGAATATCATATCTCAATCAATTATGATATCACAAGGAAAACCGTGCAATTTGATGATTTCCTCAACATATAACTTAGTCAAACTGGAAACTATTTTTGTAGTCGGTAAGAAGTGCATGCTCTTGGTTAATGGATCCACAATAACCCACACACCTTCATTACCCTTATAAATTCAAGCAATCCATCGATGAAGTCCATGGAAAAATGCTCCCACTTCCAATTAGGAATCTCGAGTGGCTAAAGCAGTCCAACCATCTTCTGGTGATTACCTTTTTCTTGTTGGCATTCGGCACACCTTCTTATAAAGACAAAAACATCACACTTCATTCCCCCTACTAGAACGTCCTCTTTATGTCTAAATGCATCTTAACGACCTGAGGATATATCGTCAACCTAGAATGGTGACTCTCAACTAGGACTTCCTACCTAATCGCATAAACATTTGAGACACATAACCTACCATTCATTCTCAAAATGCCACGGCCAATCACCACGAATCCTTGCCACCTCTCTGGTGCCTCATTCCCGCTTACATTTTTAGCTACCCTAGCAAAATGAAGATCTCTAAGCTGCTTTTCTTTGATATAACTAATCAAAGTCGGACGAACCTCGACATTTTCCATAACTGCATACGTCCTATTGAAAGCATCGGCTACAACATTAGCTTTCCCATATGTATATAATATTTCCATATCAATGGCCATAAGAAACTCCAACCACCTTTGCTGCATCATGTTTAAGTCTTTTTGCGTAAAAAGGTACTTCAAAAATTTATGGTTCGTTTATAACACGAACCTTTCACCTAGTAAATGATGCCTCCATATCTTTAATCTAAATACCACTGCTAACAAATCCAAGTCATGAGTTGCATACCTCATTTCATGCGATTTGAGTCGTCGATTCGCATAAGCAATAACCCTTCCATTCTACATTAACACAGTACCTAAACCTATTCCACACGCATCAGTGCTAAAAGTCAAACCCTTAACACTATCTGGGATAGTAAGAATGGGAGCACTAGTCAACTTCTCCTTTGACTCTACGAATGATTGCTCACATTTATCACTACAAACAAATTTGACATCTTTCTTCATTGAACTCATCAAGCGAGAGCCAATCTTCTAGGCCACAATGGCCACAACCTTAGCGAGATAAAAAAACTCCTTTCGTCGAAACAATATGACCAAAGAACTTAATTTCTGAACGCCAAAAATGACATTTCGAAAACTTAGCCTCCAACACATGTTTTTTTAGTGTTTCTAGAACATCCTTAGATGTCTTGAATGTTCCTCCTAGGTCTTGGAGTAGACCGAAATATCATCGATAAATACATGAACAAATTTATTCAGCATATCGTAGAAAACTTAATTCGTTAAGTCTACAAAATATGGTGGAGCACTAGTTTGGCCGAACAATATAACTAACCACTTATAAAATTGATCTGATCTAAAAGTGGTCAAGGGTACACTCTCCTCTGCCACACTTTACTTTTGAAACCCTATTGTAAGATCAAGTTGAGAAAACTCTTGAGCTCCGTGAAGCTAATCGAATAAGTCATCTATCTTAGGTAAAGGATACTTGTTCCTAATAGTTCCTTTGTTGAGCTTGCAATAATCTAAAAATAGTCTTAGCGAACCATCCGCCTTCGTAGCAAAGATGATGGGAGCTCCCTAATTAGAACGACTTGGTCGGATCAAGCCCTTCTGCAACAAATCACTAACCTGATTTGTTAGCTCCAACCTCTCCTTCAGGGTAAGTCTATGAACTGGAAATACAATAGGTTTTGCACCTTTAACCAAATCAGTGCAAAATTCTATCCCACGGTCAGGCGGTAAACTTGACATCTCTTCAATGACATCTCCAAACTCCAGAACAACCATGATCGAACCCAACTCCTCTTCTACCACATCAAAGGAATAAAGAAAACTAGCCATAAGTGAGCTAGGCCCTTCATAAGTTACTACCATCACCTTCCTTCCCCTCTTCATTAATGACATATCAACACAATTTAGGACAACATTATTCTACGACAAAAATCCATCCCAAGCAGAACATCAAAACGCACAAAGCCCAAAACATACATATCAATGGAGAAGAGTTAGTGAAAGAAATAAATAAAAACTCCTAAATAAACCATACTAAGGTTGGTTGAGCCCCCAATAGATTTGACACAAAAACAGGATGTAAAGCCATAACTGGCTCAAGTTCTGATCTATCAACCAGAGTACAAGAAATGAAACTAAGGGAAGTACCAGTATCAAATAAAACATGAATGGGAATGCCAAAAATAGATAGAACGCATTCTAGAACTTTCTTTCCCTTTACAGCTACAATAGTGGAAGGTGTCGAAGCTAGCGCACAAGCTCAAGGTTGTTCTCCTTTCTAGAGTAATGGACACTCCCTAGAAAAATGGCCTAGCGAATGGCAGTTGTAGCAGGCCCTTAGTGCAAACTACGACTCGATCGCATGCGGCTCTAGCTTAGGTGCCTTAGCAATAGGTGCCTTAACCAACGGTGCTTTTGCCACTTATCATACTTATGATGAGCTAAACCAAAAATATCTGCATGCAGTTGGAACTTCTGCTTGTTGTCCCTAACTGGTGCAGTAATAGATGGATTTGGTGCTAAGCTCTCAAAGCTCAACCCCACGTTTAAAAATTTTGCATAAGACCCCAAGATGTGATTTGTCATATTACCCTTGAATTCTAGACACATTCCTGTGATGAACATCTCATTCCTCTTTAATGGCATATCTAACAAACCAGGCCTAAACTCAGATAAGGCAGTGAATTATTTACCATACTTCACTACTCTTATGACCCTCTGCTTCAAGTCGAGGAATCTCCTAAACAAAATGGACTTCATCTTGAATCCCTCTTTAAAGTGGGCCCAAGATATGTCGTTCTCTTGAACAACAGTAGTGATAGAACTCCACCAATCCATGGACGCATCCGTCAGATGCCTTATGCCAACCAATGCTTCATCATGTCATCAAGCTCCATACCCCCAAATATTCGATCACATAATTTGGTCCAAGTCGAAACATCTATGATCATCTCTATACCACCAAAACTCTTACCTCGTAGCCACTCATAATCGTGGTAGAATGAAGAAAAATTCACATGAGACCTAACCTGCACAACATACTCTACAATACCCTCACTTAATTCCCCAATTAGAGCAACATTCCTTGTTGCTCGATCTCCATAATTTGTGTTGGTACTACCCAAATCACCTTTACCTCTACCTCCTTGAACATTGGCAGCTCTAGTACTCATAACGTACAACCTGAACATACCAAAATATATTAAAGATATAAAAGGCTAGAGTTATTTCAAAGAAATAGATTATTCTAAAGGAAAGCTGAATAAAGGGGTACAGGTTTATAGAAAATACAAATACACTCTCGTATACACTTGACTCATTCCAGGGTGTCACTTACCCTAGTTCTAATGAGCCATACCCAACCAAAGCAAGGTTGTTCACTCAACCTAGCTCTGATACCAAATGTAACGACCCGACTTTTTGACCCTCGAATGTTGACACTAATACATTCATGGATTCATGTGTGAACACCCAAGTGCAAGAAAGACAAAATGTTAGGGTAAAATAAAAGGAATAAACAAGAAAAGAAGAACACAACATTATAATTGCATAGAAGAACGATAATATACAATATCAAAAGAACAGTACAAAGGGTTACTATAAATACAGAAATTTCAACGTTACAAAACCTAAGTACTATCATCATCCTGAATAGTTATAACTGCATGCCCTGACAACGCTGTTATATATGTACATAGCTAATACGGAACAACAGAAATAGAAATAGATAGATAATAAAAGCTTCCAACTCATCTTCTGAACTCTAAAGCATCCAAGTTAAAAGCTGCCATACCTAACCAACTTGAAAGAGTACACGATGAATTTAGGGAAAAGAAAAACCAAGTATCAAACATAAGTCTAGTATGAGAAAACACGAGACACTATGACTTCTCGTAATAGTTTTCCTCTCAAAATGAATCAACTATTTATTATATTTAATATAGTGATATGATTAATAATATCTAGGGTGTAGGATATAATCATTTCAAATAGTTGTGATGCTTACATTGGTCACAGCATAATATATTTAGTGTACAATCAAAACGGCTAAGGTTAGTTTGCATACTGGGTATTTCCGTGGGGATCAATTTGATCGACGCCGAATGAATTCTTCTGCACAAGGGTCGAAAACTACCACCGAGTGACGTATATCTCTAACCTTTTGGTAAACAACCTGGTCCACGCCCGAACACGTGATCCCAAGTATCATCAACTCTCGTTAGCAACATTATAAGCATAATCTAGATATGGAGTTGACATTTCCTACCATGTGTTAGCCAAACCTCAAGCTTTGAGTCCTATTCCGTTTAGTCATTTCGATGTCGAGATTACATTTTGCATCCTTCGTATGAATCTTCATTACTCAAACAGAACATGAATCCCCAAATGGATTCCCACATCCTGAACAGATAACGAATCTCTACATGGATTTGAGCATCTAGAACGTATTTCAAATCTCCACATAGATTCCCTTCTCAATCGCTTCCAAAATATAGAATCCGTATACTAGTTTTGAAGTGGTATTCGGTACGTAAAACACTTACCTATCCCAGACTCTTCAAAACCAATCAATGAATTTCAATTAACTCAATTCTAGTTCTTTCAAAACTATGCAAAAGCTAGAGGAGTTTCATACCAATACTCCTCCGGAGGTGTTCTTATTGGTATGAAATCATGAAGCCTTTCGATGACTTCTTAAGTCAATATTAGATCAAGTTTGATAATTTACTCACCGATTATCTAGTCAAAAAAATTTCCTATACAAATCTATATACTTACACTTAACTAGTTTTCGACATTCCAACTTTACTATTCCTTGTTCAAGAGTGAAGCCCGGTAAGTTAGAGCATTAGTTGCATCAAAGCCTTGCATGTACGCTTCATTCTTGAAACTTACGAATAGATAAGCCTACCTTGCCCGTTTTTATGTTAAGTATAGTATTAATTATATCCATAAACAAGAAGAAATCAACACGTCTAACACGTTTTCGACATTTTTCAACCTTAGTATTCCTTGTCCAAGGGGGAAACCAGTAGGTTAGACTCGATTGCTCTATCCCTACTATAGACAATCTTAACACTCACAAATAGATAAGCCTACTTCATCGGCTTTTAGTGTCAAGCATAGTTAATTACTTTCAGATAAGTAATTAAACAATTAACCATTTAGCCACTAAGAAATTCTTAACCCTTTTTTCGAAAAAAAAAATTATATACATTTAAAACATTTGAAAATACTTATAATAGGTTTTATAACATTTATCCAAAATATTACATTAAAACAACAATTTTGTAAAATCTTTAAAACTAGGAAAATATAATGTTTATTATAAAAATCTCTTCTTTAAAAATTCACCAACAATTCTTAATAATTCATAAAGATCTCAAACAACTTTTATATACTGCAATAATAGTAGGTAAACACTTGTAAAAATAATTAAATGACATATTTAAATTTAAATATCATTTCAAACTTTTGAAGTCCAAAAATCAACTCTTAACGTTGTAATTTTGTATAAGTGAAGTTTTGGTCATTTTTGAGATGTTACTTAACTTTTTAGAAACAAGCGTACGAACAGAACATTATAAATATGGTGAGAAACTCCTAAGGATTTCTATACAAAATTCCAGAATTCGCCAATAACTAGGCAATTCTGAACTGCCTCTGTAGCAACTATCACTATAAACGTACTTCAAATTCCATGTCATATTTAAATCTATGTTCAACTACAACCTATATGTTTTGTTCTAAGGTCTTGCTACATATCATAAAAGTCCATTCAAGTCTGTTTAAGTCCTTCTAAGTCCATATATATGACACTTGTTTTCAAAAAGAAAATCAAAATAATTGTTTTCAACATATGTCCAAGTTAATTTAAAAAACTTTAACAAAACAAAACACAAGTAGATATGAGTTATATTTTCAATTCAAATGGTGCATTCGCTTACCTTAAACTCAATTGACAATCAAGCTCAAAGTACTCAAATTAAAACCCCACCTCGCTACCTCCTTGTCTTCTCTTACTTCCTGGCTTTTCACCTCTTTTCTAGGTTAATATAGCCTATATTGCTCATGGGTATAAGCGGAGGGGAGAGTTGTGCTTCACTTTTTCACAATCTAAATTGGAGAAGGTTTTAATATGGTAGTAAGGTCTCATTCCAAATTTGAGTTAATTTGGATTTGATTTGCAAACAATTTTCTTTAGGAAATTTAAGAAGAAGAAGAAGAAGACGTGGATTTTATTTCACTGTAAGCTTTATAATTTTTGCAAATGATAGCTTAGGGTATGCCCTTGCTTATATAGCCTTGTGAAAGTGGTCATTTCTACTTCTATTTCTCACGGAAGGTCATAAAGGAGCCTTGCTCTCACATGCACCTTTATATCACTTCTCTTTTATGCTAATTACCATTATACCCTCAGCACGATAGTATCTATTATCGATTAGAATATTTTAGAACCTTCCAAACCCAATGAAGAGGTGCGTGTGTTAATAAGTTGTTAATCCGTTCATTTGATCATTGGTCAAGTGCATAAGAGTTTGAACAACTTGTATCGATCGAAAAGCTATTTACTAATAAATTAATTTTTGGTCACATTACCAAATTTTTTTAATAATATATTTTTGGAAACAAATTTCAAAAATAGGTTTGTTATTGTTATTTGCTAATTAAATAATGTTTAACAAGGATATAAAGTCATGTTTATATTCAAAATGTTTCGATATTTCGAAAGATGAAGTGTTTGAATTTCAGGGTCACAACATAATAAACTAAAGTCTTACCCGTCCTTCCTCTAGGAGGCACTTCGGTATGAACTTATAGGCAAAACATAAGGATGGTCAGTGCTTTGGCTAGGCCCTTTTAGGAAAAACCAAAGGATTACTCCATCCTCCCTCTAGGAGGCGCTCCGGCCAAGCCATAAAGGGGAAACCAAAGGCTTGCAATGCTCTGGCTAGGCCTTATCGGTAGGACTATAGTTTTTCTTTAACCTCCCTCTTGGAGTTGCTTTGACCAATCCCTTATGGTGGGATCAAAGGCTTTTACTTTATTTTATGAGTTCCTTTCTTTCTTCCTGTTATCATTTCCATAGATGTACTTGTCCGCATGCTTTATTCATTCGTTTTAGGAAAATAAGATGTCAAATGCTCGACATTTCAATTTCTTACTATTTATTACCATTAGGTCGGCCTAGTCGATAAGTTCCTGGTGGGATTACTTCATAGATATAAGAGGTCTTTCCCAGTTTGGCCCAAGTGATCTATTTTTGTAACACCCTGAATTCTTGATAACATTATTCAGGAGATTTAGTTTGATAAACTAAATAAAATAATGTGTTTATAAGGGGATTGATATTTTCTTTAATTAAGGTAGATGTGCCTTTAAGTGAAGGGTTTAAAAATTAATTAGAGGAGCGGTATTATGGGAAAGAGGCCATACCTATATCATCTTCCTTAGACCGTGTATTTCAAAAAACACGCTCATTCTCATTTTAAAAAATTAAAAGCTTGGTCGGCCACCATTAACGAAGGAAAAGAAAGAGGAAACCAAGGAGAAACTTAAGGAAAGAAAATTCCAATCAAGCTCATTCAAATCTCAAGCTCCTTATTCATTAAAGTAAAATATGAATAACATTTACATCTCAAAATATTTTTGGTTTTTGGTTTAAAGGTTAATTCGGAATGATTTTCCAAAGGGTGCCATGTTTTTGAATGACAAAATATTATATATACATGTTGATGATTTATGCATGTTCATATAGATTTTATGGCATGTTTTAAGAAGAAAACCCTACTAAATGACATCTCTTAGCCTTGTGAAGTTTTATGATGGTCTAAAAAGTTATTTTAGAGATGGTTTAGATTTTCATAATTTTATGAATTTTGTGGAATTGTTATAAATTTTCTGAGGGAGAAAAGGTTATTTTGGAATATTAAATTATTTATGGGTAAAATAATAATTATTTGGATCCGAATTTTTATATGTTGAAGAGAACATATAAATTTATTTTTCACAATTTTTCTAGAATTTATCAAGGAGTTTTCATAGTTGTATAGAATTATTTAAGGTATGAGATTTAAATGTTTTATATAATTATAAAGGACAACGGGGTTTTCTAAAATTATTCAAATTTCCAAACAAGGAAAGACGGCAGCATTTTTTAATATAAAATTCTAGCATTCAATCAAATTTTGATAAACTAGGAAGGTGTGGAACAAAAAAATATTTTAAAGTACAAATGAATAGTTTCTCTTCTATTTCAACCCTTTAGGCAGAACTTTCGCCTTCATTCCAGACCTTCCGTCAAGGTCGAAAGGTATCAAACCTTTTCGCTAGGCCAAATACCAAGGCACGAGGTATCAGGTAGTTGGTACATAGTGAATTGAAAGAGGTCGAAAGGTTTAGGGATGGAAGGTTATAGTTTTTGAAAGAGACGATGTTTTGTTTTGGTTTAAAGAAAATACGCCTGCTAGATTTCGACAAAGAGCTTTCGAAATTGTTAAAAGATTCAAAAGAAAAAAGTTCTGATTGGTTTGCTTTGTTATTTTAAATGAAACCTTCCAACAAGGTTGAAAGGTATAGCTTTCGACAAGGCCAAAAGCATAGTTGCCGCTTCGTAACCTTTCGACACAGATAGAGTCAAAGGTTACCTTTTGTTTTTTAAACCTTGCTTCACTTCTCCATTGATTTCGAAGGGTTGGTTTCGACATTAACAATTCATTGTTTTCGAATGGTTTCGAAAGGTTTTAGGTCTCGAAGCATTTTGACTCTAATGTTTTTCCAATCCTTTTGCATAATCCAAATGTTTTAAGTCGAAAGGTTTTAAAGGGTTCAAAGCATTTAACTTTGAATGGTTTTGAAAGGTTTTCCACTTGTTTTAAATTGAGCCCAATGTCTTCAAAAGTTTTTGAGTTATAATACTTTCAAATGGTTTGTAAATGATTTATAGAGGAGATACCCTAGGCTTTTGACAAAGTCGAAAGGTGAGACCTTTCGAATAGGTCGAAAAGATACCTTCCGATAAGGTCAAAAGGTAGGAACTTTCGGCAAGATCGTTAGGTATTGTTTTGTAATGTTTTCGAAAGGCAAAGATTTAAAGGATTTAAAAGGCGGATGTCGTGTGTTTTAAATCTTGTAAAAGGAAGGCTTTAAAAAGGTTTAGAAGGAGTAACCTTCAAGGATTTCAAAAGGTTTTTTAAAGGACATGAAGGAGTTACCTTCAATACTTTCGAAAGGTTTTATGAATGATTTTGAAGGAGTTACCTTCCATGTTTTCGAAAAGTTGTTTAAGGGTTTTAAACGAAGATCTAAAATATAAGAATTATGCACACAGCCTAAGTGTTTTAAGTTAAAAAGGACTTTAACTTATTTTATAGGATAGATAATGCTTATTGAACATCATCAACATTATTTTGAGTGCATATATATATATAACATGTCAAAAATAGCTTAGAGTTAAGCTAAAGATATACTTTCCATGTATATATATAATTTGATGGACTAAATCATTTTCAAAAGGTTTCAAGGAAAATTTAAAGAGCAGTTAGCTCGAATATTTTAAAGAGTAGTTAGCTCAGATATTTTGAAGGGTGGTTAAAGAAAATTTGGGTAGCCAGCTCATTTTAAATTTGGACAATCAGTCCATTTTGAGGGAAGTCGGCCCAGAGGGCAGTTA
The DNA here is from genome assembly GCA_030765085.1 of Allium cepa. Lineage (NCBI taxonomy): Eukaryota > Viridiplantae > Streptophyta > Magnoliopsida > Asparagales > Amaryllidaceae > Allium > Allium cepa. Next base: position 566,003,217 of record CM060928.1, on the reverse strand, counting down.
GTCTAGGACAGTTAGTCCAGAAAGAGCAATCAGCTCTGATATGAACAAATAGTTCATTTATTAACATAATGGATCTTGCTAAAATTTTAAGGATAGTTAGTCCATCCTTTTCACCTGTTTTGGGCTGATAGCCCATTAAATAGCATAAAATATATTGCTATTTTTGTATAACCAGTTTTAAGACAGATATTTCAGAAGAGAGCAGTTAGCTTAGAATTTAGGACATATAGTCCAGTAAAGAACAGATAGTTCAGATTTAGAAAGGTAGTCTATTTTATTTCATGTCTTTAGCATAATGGATATGGCTATATTATTAAAATCTTTGATTATCCAGTTTGGTTGTAGGAAAATTTGCAAAATATATGTTCTGAAAAGAGATATTGTAAGGGGAAACCCGTTCTGCTAAGTGGCATGGTCTCACTAATTATCAGTAAACTGAGATATAACAAACATTATTCATACTAGGCTTTAAATTTGACTCAAAGATTTTGTTTCCCCTTAAACCCTCGGGTGCTCAAAATTTGATTTGAGTAGGCTGAGGGTTCAGGTTTTCATGTTTTAATAGATTTTGTCGAATGAAGCATCTGAAGACGAGTCGGTGGCTAACGGACAGCTAATTTAGGAAATTCTATTTTAAATTTGTTTCCGCTGTGTATTAAGATAATTTTGTATATATTGCTTTGATCAACCAAGGGGCATATGACGCTCTTGGCGTATCATTGTAAAGTTATATTTGGTCAATGCCTGGGATTAAGTTTAGGATTTTTATAAATTGGATATGATTTATTTGAAATATAATCAAAGAAATTATTATTTTTGGAAATCTGTGATTTTTTTCATATTCAAGTACTTCTGATATTATAGATACCATTAACACTTCCGTATTTTGTCACCAGAAGTTAATACTATGGATGACTACACCATCCATAGTGCTTAGCTTTTGGCCTCCAGATACGGGATGTAACAACTTGATATCAGAGCATTGCTTTATGAAAAAATTCAACTAAAAATTGGTTTTGAAAAAAAAAATCCCAGGAAATTATAGTATGATTTGGGGTTGGGTTAACGCTATAGGAAAGCACTTGAGTTGGCTATATATAAGTATGTGCTTTATCTCCATTTATCTAACTTGATTAGGTTATCTTTCTGTATCTCATGAGGTTTGAATACAGAATGCATGGTAGAAGAGGCGGAGTTAACCAAGGAGGGGGAAGCACCGAAAGGAACGCCGGACCTAATGTGGGGGAGGCCAAGGTCAAGCAGAGAATGTTGGTGTTGAAGTCCCACAGGTCGAATGGAAGCCATGTATCATTTTTTCAGGAATACAATGTGGGCATGTATTGCAGCAGAAGTGGTAGGAGGAAATGTCGCAAGAGGAGGGGTTCTAAAAGTTCCAGTATTTAACCATTTCGCTAAGATGAGCGGTGATTATGTGAAGCTATGAGGGAAGTCGTTTATGGAACGGAGGATTCCATTGAAGTGGAGAATTGGTTGTTGCACTGCAAAAGGATTTTGGCAGATTTATGGCCCAATGATGAGCAGAAGAGGAGGTGGGGTTCCAAGCAGCTTTAAGGGACCACATTGTTCTGGTGGAACAGTGTATCTACAACCATTGATGAGGAGACAGTAACCTGGGAGGATTTCAAAAGGAAATTCCAAGAGAGGTTTCTGTTAGTAATGGTATAGTCGGCTTTGATTAGGTAGTTTGCTGAGCTGTTGCAGGGTGAGATATCTGTTGCTGAGTATGAGAGAAAGTTTGAAGAGTTGGCCCAATATGGGTATGCTTCTATAGATACCATGTTGAAACGGAATAAGAAGTTTATCAGAGGATTGAAGCCGAAATTGACTAGTACTACTTTGTCTCATCTTAGAGACCCTTTTGATATTGTTGTAGAGATGGCTTTGAGACAGGTTGAAGTCCTTCAGCCTTCGAAGAAGAGCAAGGCAAAAGTGGTCCAGGTTGGGCAAAGGCAGAAGATGAAGTTCTTTCCCAAGAAAGGTACTCAGAAGGGTAGAGCAACCAAGAAAGCGAAGTCTGAAGTTGTTTGCTATAAATGCGACAAGAAATGGAACTTTGCTATTGAGTGTCGCTCAGGGAAAGTGAAGGATGTTGCAAAGGGGAAGAATGTCAGGTGTTTCAACTACGACCAAATAGGCCACTATAAGAACCAGTGTAAGGAGCCCATTAGAGATGATAAGGGCAAGGTGTATGCATTGGAGCCTGCCGCTTCCAAGCCAACAGCCCAGGAGAAGGGAAATCAGTTCTTGAGGGAACGCTTCAGATTCATGGTATGTCTGTTAGCATTTTATTTGATATTGGTGCATTGCATTCTTTTATATCTTGATGTTTGATAGATAAGCTTAACCTTGAACCCAAGTATTTAGTTACTTCCTTACAGGTTGTGAATCTAATAGAAGGGTATGCAACTCTAGGGTTGAGGTGTGACCCGTTTGAGTTTGACCTATTAGGTCATACATTTGAGTGCAGTTTACATGTATTTGATTTTGTAGGATTCGGGATCATCCTCTGTATGGATTGGTGAAGTTAGTACAGTGCTAAGATATTTTTCCAAGAAGGAAAATATCTCTTAGTTACCCATATTGTAGCGATTGGATTATTTTCATCGTAGGAGGTTCTAGTGGTGCAGTATTTGCTTTGTCTGGTGCATTGGATAAAGATGATTAGTTGAGCCGAGTTTTCATGGTTAGAGAATTCACAGATGTTTTTGAGCTTGTAGTTGGATTGCCGCCGAAACGATCAATTGAGTTTCGGATAGATTTAGTATCGGGAGCAGGACCAATGAGTAGACCACCAAGAAAGATGACCCCTTTAAAGATGAGGGAGTTGAAGGTGCAGTTGGTGGATCTAGAAGGCAAGAGTTTTGTCAGGCCGAGCAGTTCGCTGTAGGGTGTAGCTGCAGTGTTTGCTAAGAAGCCAGATGGATCGTTGAGGCCATGTATCGATTATTGTAAGTTGAATGAGAGGACGATAAAGAATCGATATCCTTTACCAAAGGATTAATGATTTGTTCGACCAGCTGAGTGGAGCAAAGGTACTTTCTCAGTTGGATTTGGCAATGGGTTTCCATTAGCTCAAAGTAGCAGAGGATGGTATACCTTTGACAACATTCAAGACAAGATATGGATTGTATGAATGGTTAGTTATGTGGTTCGGACCGATGAATGCTCTAGTTTTCTTTTGGATTTGATGAACCAGATTTCCCGAGAGCAGTTGGATAGGTTCCTGGTTTTTATAGATGATATCTTAATTTACTCTAAGGTTGAAAGAGAGCATGAATTTCATCTTAGAGTAGTGCTTGAGACGCTGAGGCAGCATTAGCTGAAAGCGAAGTTTTCGAAATGTCACTTCTGGAAGAAGGAAGTGAGGTTTCTTTGTCATGTCATCTCAGAGGAATGGTTATTAGTAGATCTGACTAAGATCGAGGCAGTGAAGAGTTGGAAGAGACCCGAGATAGTAACTGAGATTAAGAGTTTCCTTAGGTTGGCTGGTTATTATTGGAGATTCATTAAGGATTTCTCATGGACAGCAGCACTGATGACAAAGCTAACGAGGAAGGACGTGAAGTTTGTGTGGATCAATTAGTGTGAGGAAGCATTCCAGAGTTTGAAACACTTATTGACCCGTGCACCTGTGTTGGTAGTTCCAGAGGGGAACCAGGATTTTGTAGTCTACACCGATGTGTGTGGAACTAGATTAGGAGCTGTGTTGATGTATAGAGGTAAAGTGATTGCCTATGCTTCTAGACAGCTTAGACCACATGAGGTCAGATATTCAACACATGATTTAGAGTTGGCTGCTGTGAGTTGTGCTTTGAAGGTGTGGAGATTACCTTTTGGAGAAAGATTTGAGCTATTTATAGATTATAAGTCGCTGAAAAAAATTTCTCTTGGAAGGAGCTATTTACAGATCATAATCTGCTTTGAAAGTGTGGATACATTACCTTTTAGGATTGAGTAAAAACCTAGGAAAGGCAACCGGGTTGCAGATGCACTTAGCAGGAAACATCAGAATGTAGTGTTGGCAATGATGGTTGAGTGGAAAAATTTAGAAGCATTACAGATTGCAGAGTGCAGTGGAGATCCGAGGCAGGGTCTAGTGGTGATACTGTTTTATTGTCTTGTTTGGAAGTTTGACCGGTTTTGATCGAACGGATTACTTCTAAGCAAATGGACAATCATGTATTAGCTAAACGGATCAATAAACTAAAGAAAGGAACTAAGAGTGATGACTTGAAAGAATTCAGTCTTGACCAAAATGGATGGTAGAGAAAAAAAGGAAGATTATGTGTGCCAAATGTAGGAAACATAAGAAAGGAAGTCTTAGATGGATGCCATCATTTGAAGTTCACTATACATCTCGAAGGTACCAAGATGTACAGGGATATGAAGAGGAGTTTCTTCTGGGAAGGAAGACATTGGTTTATGTATAAAGCAGTGCATAAATTGCCAGCAGGCAAAGGTCGAACACCAAAACTGAGTGGGTTGATTTAGCCATTAGATATCCCAAATGTGGAAGTGGGGTTCTATTCCTATGGACTTTATAGACGGGTTGCCAAGGTCGAACGGGGGAAACGAAAATATATGAGTTATAATGGACAGATTGACCAAGAGTGCCCATTTCATTCTAGTTAAGTCAATCAAGATGACACCAGTTTTAGAAAGGTTGTTCATGAAGAATGTGGTTAGACTGCATGGGGTTCCTAGCAGCATAGTTAGTGATAGAGGTTCCTTGTTCACTAGTAAGTTTTGGAAGAGTCTGTAAGAAGTTTTGGGAACCAAGCTTATGATGATTAACACTTGCTATCCACGAAATGATGGGAAAATGGAAAGAGTTAACAAGATCCTGGAAGATCTATTGAGAGATTGTGTTTTAGACTTTGGGGGATCAAGGGAGGACCATCTGCATCTAGTCGAGTTTTCGTATAACAACAGTTATCAAACTAGTATAGGGATGACACCGTTTGAAGCTTTGCATGGAAGGCCATGAAAATCTCCCATTTATTGGTTGGAGACCGAAGATAGATTGATTCTTAGTCCATATTTGGTCAAAGAAGCTATAGAAAAGATTGTGGTGGTTCGAGATAGGATGAAGGAGGCTCACTCTAGGCAGAAAAGTTATGCAGATAAGAGATGGAAAGATTCGGAGTTCTCAATTGGGGACCAGGTTTTCATCAAAGTATTACCGATGAAGGGCGTGCTTAGATTTGGGATGTCGGGGATGTTATCTCCTAGGTTAATAGGACCTTTTCCTATTCTTTAGAGGATCGGAAAGCTCGCGTATGAACTTGAGTTATCGAGCAGTTTGGCAGGTGTCCATGATGTTTTTCACATTTCTCATCTTAGAAAGTGCGTTAGAAACCCGGAGACTGCTATTGCATCGACAGTGCTAGATGATTTAGTGGTAGAACTGGACTTGACCAAAGTGACGAAACCAGTTCGCATTGTTGTGAGAGATGAGAAGAGGCTTAGAACCAAGATGGTTAGATTAGTCAAAGTCCAATGGAGTGACGATGAGAGGGACAGTACTTGGGAGGTTGAGAGCAGAATTAGAGATACTTATTCTGATTTGTTTTGGTGGTATGTTTACCATCTTTTTTCAGCCTTATTGTAATTTAGAGGGCGAAATTCTTTAAAGAGGGGAGTCTATAACACCCCAGATTTTTGATAACATTATTTAAGAGATTTAGTTAGATAAACTAAATAAAACAATATGTTGACAAGAGGATTGAGATTTGATTTAATTAAGTTAGTCATGCCTTTTTAACTAATAAATTAAATGAAGGGTTTAAAAATGAATTTGATGAGGGGTATTAAGGAACAGAGGCATTCTTATATCATCTTCCTTAGGCCGTGTATTTCAAAACACACATTCATTCTCGTTTTCAAAAATTCAAAGCCTAGCAGGCCACCATTAACGAAGGAAGAAGAAGAGGTAACAAAAGAGATGCTTAAGGAAAGAAAATTCAAATCAAATGCATTCAAATATCAAGCTCCTAAATCAGGAAAGTAAAAGGTGAATAACATTTACATCTCTAAATATTTTTTGTCTCGGTTTTAATGTTAATTCGGAATGATTTTGCAAAGGTTTACCATGCTTTTGAATAGTAGAATTTATATATACATGTTGAACCAGCTTGTTTTCTTCACTATTTTAAACCTTGAATAAACATTATATGGTTTATCATCATTTGAACTAATCGAAAAATTAATTCCATTTAATAAATTTAATTAACTAATGATTTATTTCTAAACTAATTTTCCTTTAGAAATCCTTTAGTACCTAAAATAGTTAAATAGGTAATAATCAAATTAATCACCAAAATATATTATTTTAAAATAGTAAGTTTAAACATTTATATTTATTTATTTCCCTTTTTTTTGAAACCACATATACTTCCATAAAAAAATCTATATAAATTTAAAGATCTAATTTTTATATGAATTCTACAACATTCTTAAAATCACTATATATTTCTTCTGTCTAAAAGAAAAGAGCTTTTTCTATTTTTAAACTTTATATATAATTTTTCAATCTGCACAACAAAACATCAAATTTCTTCCTCTATAAAATATATATATATATATATGTTATATATACGTGTTATTGAATTTTTAAACAAAATTGCTTTGCATCATACTGTAAATTTATATTTATTTATTTTTAAAATAGCAGCGTAGATTCAGAAATTAAATTAATTACGAAATAAAACCTTACTGTAAACTTTTATCTGACCTATATGTATATAAATTTTCTTTGTTTATAAAATATTTTTACATTTGAATTAAAATAGAATTTTATACGTTGCTGCCAATTTCGATATCTTTCAGGCATCTTGCTTTCGAAAATGAACCGTCGCCTTCCACTATCTCTACTCCTCCAGATTACATGCATTCGCCACCATTTTCCCCAAATCGACAAGACGAGCCAACATCGAGTCGTCGTCGCCTACAGCATCACCTCGCCCGACCTTCAACGACATAGCCGTTAAGAAATCGACAAAATCTCGATCCTCAACAACCCCGATGCCTCAACACCTCGGCCTCCTCCTCCTTCCAGAAAATATTGGCCAAGTGACTCATCCCCAAGCCACACTACGGTGACATCCTTTGGCAACGCGATCGAAGCTCTCCCACCCAACTGCGACGTAACGGCAAACAAAAGCGAATGACTGTTCCTCTTTGGGAAAATCTGAAGGTAGACGAGGAAGTGGGTTGTTGCCATAACCCTTCGATTCGTTTATTATTATTTTTATTTTGGAAATGTTTTCGGCCATGAAGATTTCGAGTAGCTAGGTTGAATTTTTTTTCTTTTTGAATTTGATTAAAATGATTGGGCTGCAATGTTCATAAAAGGTTAAAAAGGGATAAATGAGACACGGCTAATCGGTTGTGTGTACGAGTGGGGACAGTGATTTGAGGGAAGCTGCAGTGATTTGAAGGCAAAAAGTTGTGATGTGAAAGAAATACACCCGAAGGGACTAGGGTATATAAATATATTTTAAATTGAATTCAAACCGTCTCAATTTACGTAGCTTAAAATTGTGAACTCCTATCGAGGCATATCGCCAGGCGTTTATAATGTTATACCCCTATTCTGAACGCAATGGAAAAGGTTTCGAATCCAAATTCGATCGTATGAAGAAGATAGCATTTTGGACCCAATATCATGTTGAATTTTCGATGTAAATTTCAGCGCGTTTACCTACCGTACTATCACACGGCAACTCCGAACACTACGAAAATTAAAATCCAATAATAATACATTATTACAGATCAAATGGAACTGGTTTCGTCGAAATCCAAGACCGTGCCTCGGAAGGCTATTTTAAATGTCAATTTAGATGATATATTTTCAAAACTGAACAAACCACTTTTAAATTCAATTCTAAAAGTTCTATCACCTTCAATATTATTAATATAAATTTTTCATCCCTTCCAATTATTTTTAACGAGCTTAAAACTCCCGATTTAATATTTTACCCAATTTCCAGTAATTAAATTCAATAATTTAATTATCCCGTAATTAGTGATATTTGAAATTCAAGTTAAGAATTAGCTTTTAAATATTTAAATCAATTAAATATTCCAATTTCAAATGCCTTAAAATTCTGGATCGTTGCATTAACTTATCCAATTAATAATAGCAGAACAGTGATTTATTCTACTAAACAGGGTCTAATTAATTTAATTAGCAGAACAATGATTTATTTCCGCTAAACAAATGTCCAAATCCGCAAGATAGTAGAGTGAGGTTTTATTCTGCTAACTTATTTACCAAATTAATTTAATTAGCGGAACGGTGTTTTATTCCGCTAAACCAATGTCCAGTTACCCTATTCAATCTAATTTAAATCAACAGTGATTTATTTGTCCAAATAACATCAATAATTACGGTATATGAATTTAACGACGTTATTTTTTAAAATAACATAATTAAATATTATCTGTTTCCATATGTCATACATTTGTATTAGTTCAAAATTATCCACAAGTTATACTATAATTTTGCGCACATCATTACGAGTCTAACGCAAAAATTCGCAGGCAAAATGGTTCACGTATGACCTAAATATGACATTTTAAACTCAACATTAAACTAATAAACTTTTTTGTTAGAAAAAACATTTCTCACCAAAAGCACTTCGCCCAAGCCCACTTCCACACCAGCAAAGCCCATCCTAATTAAACAACTCGCAACCAAATTCGCAAACAACAGCTTCCAAACTCCATCCCCTGATCTAACGCATGCAATTGTACGCATTAAGTCATTAACACACAAATCCCTTTGATTTCATGCAATTCATTTTACTAGCCTGCTACTTCCCCTAGTTTCATGCGTGCTTTCTTCCCATTCTCAATACTTTCCTGAACACGCATGCTCTCCCTCACTTCTCTATTCCGCATGCACCTTTCTTTTCTTTTTCTTTTTTTCTTTTTTTTTGGATTCATGCGTGCCCATATAAACAGTGCAAACTGGTGCACTACCCCCTCTCTCTTCATGGTTTCATGCACAAAGCGGTTCATGTACCCATGCAAAAGCATATAACAGCTCAACTTGCACATATGCCTTATGTTATCCACACAGAAAACCTAATCTATCAACTAGGGCAAAAAATCCTAACCCTAATTTTGTAATTGGGTTAACAGGAAAAAGAATAATTGAAATGCAATTCGTACCGTCTAGTACTTTGGTTGCAAGTTGAATTATCCGAGTCCAGCACAGTTGTTGTTCCCTTAAAACAGATTTGCTCCCCCTACGGCGCAGCGGGTTGGCGAGCAACTGTTTCCCAAGGTAAAACGGAACGGAAGCCTGCAAGTCTGCGCTGACGATGCAGGCGATGACGAACCCAAGAGAGTTGTTTATTTCAGAACAGAATATGCAGAGAGAAGGATAGAAGAAGAAAAACTTAATTTCCTAGTTTCGGTTCTGCATGCCTTTAAATAGGGTTGGGGAGTTGCCTGTTCGAGAAGAGGCGCGGCTGTTTGAATGGATGTAATTGTTGGAAATGTTGCGACCCTTTAACCAACGGATGCAACCGTTTCTTGCGGCAAAAACGGTATAATTCGGATCAAAAAATTAGCTGTTTTAGCGCAGCCCATGTAGCAAACGAAGGCCCATTTAATTATCAGACCCCAAGATCCCCAAGGCCCAAGGCCCAAGGCCCAAGGCCCAATCTTTGACCATATAATATTAAATATGTAAGATTTTTCATGCCTACATTGCCTCTTCCATTTCATTGCCTCATTCTTTCTATCTCCTCATTCTCTTTTGATATAGCTTATTAAGCTTTAGTATATATAGTGAAATTTGGATGTGTATTTCCCGATGTAGGACATTGTTCTCTCCTTAGCCACTTATTCATTTTCTAACAATCCCCCAAATGAATGAGTGGTTATCTATTCTGTTCTGAAATATTGCGAAACATTTATCATATCAGTAAAAGTAGCACAGAAGCGTTGAACTTTTCCTAGTGTTTTATCATTATAACTTAGTGGCGAATTAGTGGACTAGATTGTCTTTGAACTGTAAGCCTTTTGTGTAAACTTTATAAAGATAACACATGATAAGTGTTTTTAACTCCTTGGTTCTCTGTTTGTGTTCGTTTTAGCCATGAACACCTGCTTGGTCTCATGAGTACTTAAGAGAATCAGGCCTCGTTAATTCTTCTTGAAGCGGCGCCTTCGCACTCACGTAGGTGATTCTATAAAGAGTACTCCGCAATACTCCACTTGGTTCTTTATAGCTCCAAGTATAGACATCATTAAAAGCTGAGCTTATCCTTTTCTCCGGCAGCATGTGCACTGACTTATCTTAGGAATGTCTAAATGTTTGATTTCTCTAGTGCTTCTAAGTTTTAACCTTAACTTAGTTGTCCCTTTGAACCTAAATCTTGGGATCTCCAGTCAATTAGGTTGGTTTTCCGTTGAGAAAAACTTTTTAGTCAGTAGACCTTAAGCCCATTCCTATCGATAAGGTTTGAACTCTCTCTCTGGGCAAGCCTTTCGTTAGTGGATTCGCAATGTTATCTTTCGACCTTACATAGTCTATAGTGATAACTCCATTAGAGAGTAGTTGTCTCACGGTTTTATGTCTACGACGAATATGTCTAGACTTACCATTGTATAGTATACTATTAGGTCTTCCAATAGCTGACTGACTATCACAATGTATACATATTGGTGGAACAGGTTTATTCCAATTCGGAATATCTTCTAGAAAACTTCTAAGCCAATCTGCTTCTTCAGCGGCTTTGTCTAAAGCAATGAATTCTGACTCCATTGTTGACCTTGCTATACACGTTTGTTTAGAAGACTTCCATGATATAGCTCCATTTCCTAGGGTAAATACATATCCTTTTTTGGATTTGGTGTCATTTGAACCAGTTATCCAATTTGCATCATTATATCCTTCTACTACGGAAGAATATTTAGTGTAATGCAAGCTGTAGTTCTGAGTATATTTTAAATATCCTAGAACCCTTATTATTGCTTTCCAATGATTTTTACCAGGATTGCTTGTATACCTACTTAGCTTACTTACAGCATATGCAATATCTGGTCCAGTACAATTCATTACATAGATTATACTTCCCATTATTCGAGAGTATTCAAGTTGGTAGATTCCATCACCAGTATTTTTAACCCAATTTTGGTGCATATCAACTGGCGATTTAGCAACAGTTATATTATGTTGTTTGAACTTTTCAAGTATTTTGGCCACATATTGTGATTGAGATAATACATAACCTTCTGACGTCTTTAAAATTTTAACACCCAAAATCACATCAGCCAATCCTAGATCTTTCATATCAAATCTAGATGACAACATATCCTTTGTTGATTTGATTATGGCATTATTATTGCCTAGTATCAATAAGTCATCAACATATATGCAAACTATGACATATCCCATATCTACATTCTTCATATAGACACATTTATCTGATTCATTTATTTTGAATCCATTTGTCATCATAGTTTCATCAAATTTTTCATGCCATTGTTTTGGCGCTTATTTGAGACCATAAAGTGATTTTACTAACTTACACACTTTATTCTCATTTCCTGGGCTAAGGAAGCCTTCAGGTTGCTGCATGTATATTTCTTCCTCTAACTCACCATTCAGAAATGCAGTTTTTACATCCATTTGATGTATTTCTAAATTTAGTATAGAAGCAATAGCATTAAGCATCCTAATGGATGTTATTCTAGTTACTGGTGAGTAAGTACCAAAGTAATCTAGATCTTCCTTTTGTCTAAATCCTTTGACTACCAGTCGAGCTTTATATTTATCTATTGAGCCATCAGCTTTAAGTTTTTTCTTAAAGATCCATTTATACCCTAATGGTTTCGATCCTTTAAGAAGATCTACTAGTTCCCATGTGTGGTTTTGTAAAATGGATTCAATTTCGCTATTTACAGCTTCTTTCCAATAAGGAGCATCAGGTGATGACATTGCTTGTTTATATGTTAGAGGTTCATTTTCTGCCATATATGCATAGAACTCAGGCCCAAAGGTTTTTGATGTCCTTTGTCGTTTGCTCCTTCTTGGTTCCTCTAACTCTTGATCATTTTCATGATCAACACGATGTTCAAGAGTTTCTTCTTCTCTTAATCTCTTTTGGATACTAGTACCATTGGATTCTTTTAGTGGAAATATGTTTTCAAAGAATCTTGCATTTCGAGATTCGATTATGGTGTTTTCATGAATGTCATCAATTTCAGATTTATGCACCAAGAATTGATATGCACTACTATTATGAGCATGTCTAATAAATATGCAATCTATAGTTTTGGGTCCAATTTTGACCTTTTTAGGCATAGGTATTTCTACCTTTGCTAAGCACCCCCACACTTTTAAGTATTTGTAAGATGGAGGTATGTTTTTCCACAGTTCATGTGGTGACTTAAAGGTCTTTTTGCGAGGTACTTTGTTCAGTATATGATTAGCTGAAAGTATCGCTTCACCCCAGAAATTGTCTGGTAATCCAGAACTAATAAGCAGAGCATTCATCATTTCCTTCAGGGTACGATTCTTACGTTCTGCTATTCCATTGGATTGAGGAGAATACGGTGCTGTTGTTTGATGGATTATACCATTTTGAGCGCAAAATTCCTCTAATGGAAATTCATATTCTCCACCTCTATCACTTCACAAGGCTTTTATCTTTTTTTTAAGTTGATTTTCAACTTCTGCCTTATATTGTTTAAATGTTTCAAAGGCCTCATCCTTGCTTCTTAGTAGGTACACATAACAGCACCTAGTGCAATCATCGATAAAGGTAATAAAATACCTTTTACCTCCTCTGGTTTGACACATCTTTAGATCACATACATCAGTATGTATAAAATCTAACGGCTCGGTATTCCTTTCAACATGATGAAAGGAAGCTCTAGTTAACTTTGCTTCAGCTCATGTTTCACATTTATAGTTGTGATCTATAGTAAACTTAGGTATAAAATCTAAGTTAATCATTTTTCACAAAGTATCAAAATTCATATGGCCTAGTCTAGCATGCCGTATATTAAATGACTCAGCGATATAAACAGAAGATTCCATTTTATTCATATCTTTTGGTACAACAGTCATTACATTCATCTTGAATAGACCATCGTTCACATACCCTTTTACCCATATAAACTCCATTTTTAGACAATACGAAATTATCAGAAACAAAGACCAACTTGAAACCATTCTTGCTCAGTAATGATCCCGAAACTAAGTTCTTACAAATGTTTGGTACATGCAGAACATCATTCAAAGTGAGTTCTTTTCCAGAAGTCATTTTGACAACCACTTTTCCTTTTCCTTCGACCTTCGACGTGGAGGAGTTTCCCATGAAGAGTTTCTCTTCTTGTGTCCCAAGCTTGTAGTTGGAAAACATCCACTTGTTGGCGCAAATGTGTTTTGTGGCACCAGTGTCCACAAACCATTCCTTCGTGTTGCCAACTAAGTTGCATTCTGAGATCACGGCTGACAAGTTCATTTTTGAAACTCCATCCGAAAGCCTATCATGCTCCGTAACACTGGCTTGGTCTTTCTGCTTCTTTGGTCCTCGGCACTCACTTGCCTTATGGCCTTTCTTCCCGTAATTATGGCAGTTCCCTTTGAACTTCTTAGCCTTCTTTGCATTTGGATTATTTTCTCTCTTTCTTTTGTTGTTCCTGTCGGTCTCAACAACATATGCTTTTGCCACCATGGTGTTGGTTGACTTCTTTTCAGATTTTCTGTTATCCTCTTCAATTCTGAGTCGAACAACATGATCTTCCATAGTCATTTCTTTCCGTTTGTGCTTCAGATAGTTCTTGACGTCCTTCCATGGTGGAGGCAACTTCTCGACAGCAGCAGCAACTTGAAATGATTCGCTTAACTCCATCTTCTCATCATGAATCTCATGGATAATAACCTGAAGTTCCTGAATCTGGTTGACTACTATTTTGGTGTCGACCATCTTGAAGTCTAGGAATTTGCCGACTATGAACTTCTTCACCCCGGCGTCTTCCGTTTTGTACTTTTTCTCGAGGGACAACCAAAGAGTCTTTGCAGTTTGGACAGTGCAGTACACATTCTATAGACTATTCTCCAAACCGTTGAGAATATAATTCTTGCAAATGAAGTCAGAACCCTTCCAGGCTGTGAGGACCTCGACCTTGGTGGCGTCGGGCTCGAGTTCATCTACTTGTGGAGGGTCCTCTGTTAGGTATTTGGCCAAACCTAACGTAGTCAAGTAGAAGAGCATCTTTTGTTGCCCGCGCTTAAAATCCTGGCCATTGAATTTTTCCGGCCTCTCTCCATGTGAGAATGGTATAGGCTGTGTGACAAGTGGTCCTGTCGGAGTGGAAGGCAATGGCTGCTTTGTTGTCGAAGTGTTACTGTCTTGAGCCATCGCCTGAAATGATATGACTTCAATTAGTACAAAGAACAGAATCCAAAGCACAAATCTGTTTTAAGAATGTTATCCACACAGAAACCCTAATCTATCAACTAGGGAAAAAAACCCTAACCCTAATTTTGTAATTGGGTTAAGAGGATAAAGAATAGTTGAAATGCAATTCGTACCGTCTAGTACTTTGGTTGCAAGTTGAATTATCCGAGTCCAGCACAGTCGTTGTTCCCTTAAAACAGATTTGCTCCGTCCACGGCGCAGCGGGTTGGCGAGCAACTGTTTCCGAAGGTGAAACTGAACGGGAGCCTGCAAGTCTGCGCTGACGATGCAGGCCACGACGAACCCAAGCGTGCTGTTTATTTCAGAATAGAATATGCAGAGAGAAGGACAGAAGAAGAAAAACTTAATTTCCTGATTTCGGTTCTGCATGCCTTTAAATAGGGTTGGGGAGTTGCCTGTTCGGGAAGAGGCGCGGCTGTTTGAATGGACGTGACTGTTGGAAAGGTTGCGACCCTTTAACCAACGGATGCAACCGTTTTTGGCAGCAAAAACGGTATAATTCGGATCAAAAAATTAGCCGTTTTAGCGCAGCCCATGTAGCAAACGAAGGCCCATTTAATCATCAGACCCCGAGAGCCCCAAGGCGCAAGGCCCAATCTTTGACCATATAATATTAAATATGTAGGATTTTTCATGCCTACATTGCCTCTTCCCTTTCATTGCCTCATTCTTTCTATCTCCTCATTCTCTTTTGATATAGCTTATTAAGCTTTAGTATATATAGTGAAATTAGGATGTGTATTTCCCGATGTGGGACATTGTTCTCTCCTTAGCCACTTATTCATTTTCTAACACCTTACACACCTTTCCTTACATCCGCCCGGAGTCCCTCTGGCCTCCACCATGCCCACGCTTCCTTCATATATACTTGTGCCGCACCAATTACTCTCTCTTTAATACATGTATACGGCCCTGAGAACACCTAACACTTCGATCATACCCACCGTGCCACCATCCACTACCCAAGCACAAACCCATAGAAACCGAAACTTCCACCCCTCCTAACTTCCTCTTCTCTCGACAATATCAATTTCAACTCGAATGGAAAGTGTATCTCTTTCCATCCTCTGCAACATTCAAGTTGATGACTTTTGCTAATTCTAAGTATTTGAGGAGTTAATTGAATTATTAAGCAAGGGAGAAACTAGAAATATAAAGTTTATTTATGAAGTGGATGCTCTGTTAAATTGCAGAGAAAGGAAAGGTGATATATGTGTGTTTGTGTTAGTCCTATATGTCATACTTAATGGCAAAGAACAAAGAAGGTACTAAAAAAAATGTATACGTGCATGAATATGTATACAATATTGTCTTTGTTGCCTTCCTTATACAGTAAGAGTGAAACCAAAATTATGTGTAAAATTTGGTTGCGTGTGTCTTTCATTTTTGCAGAGAAGAAAAAGAAGAGTAGTGGTCTTTCATGCTCTCTTCATATATACAAGTGAAAGGCATACGAAAAGAAAAATAAGAACAAGACGAATCTGACCCCTGATAAAAATATGCACTAACATATAAAATCAAAATGCTTTTAAGGGCATTTCATGATGGGTTAAATTCAGTGCAAAAATTCAGATGAACGTTCAGAATTTGATTCAGAATCCTAAACTGGGCTTAGGCGTCCATTTAATGGACGCCCAAGCCCTGTCGTCCATTTTATGGGCGCCAGAGCTGGGGCGCCCGTTAAATGGGCGTCCAAACCCCACCCCATTTCACCCCCTCCACACCGTCTTATTTCGACTTCCAACGACTATAAAAGGTCCGTATTTTGAACTCCAACAGATATAAACGACCATATTTTAACCCCAACGGCTATAGACGGTCATGTTTAAAATTACAACGGCTATAGACGGTCATGTTTAAAATTACAATGGCTATAAACGGTCATATTTAAAATTACAACGGCTATAAAAGGTCATATTTATTATTCATTACATATATTGGACTATTTTTCAGATTGTAATACGCACATCTCTTCTTCTATTACAATTCTATTTTCAATTCCATAATATTGAAAGTATGTCTCATCCGTTTCAAACATATATCAAAGCGATGAATATGGATAGCCGGGATTTTGATTCTCAACCCTTTCAAAATGTTCATCCCCAGACCGCTTCCCCTCTATCCTTTCATTCTTCTGCTCCATGGTCTGCCGACGAGGATAAAGATTTGTGTTATATTTACTGTTATTTTTTTAACGACTCGGTAAAGGGGAATGATCAAAGTGGAGAGACGTTTTGGGCAAAAGTCATGACTGCGTACAATAAAAAACATGTTGAAAAGACGAGATTAATGCCTGCAATCATGGGTCTTTTGGGAATATTAATCAACAAACACAATTCTACGAGTCGCAGATTCACAAAATAAGAACAGCAAATCCAAGTCGAATGGGTGGCGAAGCTGAATTGGTAGCATTTTTAAAAATATGATTTTTAATTTATATTCATTTCTGATCACTTTGTTAATATATCATTTTTTGTTTCTATTTTTTTAGAAGAGAATGGCGAACGATTAATTCTTGAAATTATTTCCAAGAGAAAATGGTACAAAGAAACCCCACTACTATCAGTTTGCAAACTGATATGACTTGCTTGTTAGTCAACAGTAATGACGCTCAAACATTGTAAAAAGCTTAAGAGATGTCTAGACGAAGTCGAAGGGCAAGAAAAAAAACAAGTAGATCTAACTACAATTCTAGCCCAAGCAATTCTTCTCAAATGGACTCTAATGTATGCCTAGATAACGAAGACGAAGAAGCAGTACCCGCATTTGATAAAGACGCTAGACCGATGGGGCAACGAGCAACTAAGAAGAAAATTCCTGTTCAATCTCAAATTGATTCTCGTTTAGCCCTAATGCATGAAAAACATGCGAGAGAAAATGCAGAACGTCAAAGAGGGAGTGCAGAAAAGCTTGCCGTGTTAAAAGAATTGACCGAGATTGAGAAGGGCCAGTTTGAGCTAGAGCGGCAACGCCAAGAGACCTTAGTAATAGAAAAGGATATCACCGAAATGGACCCAATTGCAATGAAATATTGGATGGAGTACAAACAACGCATTGTTGAGAGTAGATCTGAAACAAAACATATGTAGTTGACATATTCATGTGATATTTTTAGTTATTGCTGTTTAAATATCCATGTACCTTCAGTTTATATTTTCAATCATGTGCTATTTTCAGTTTTAAAATATTCAATGGTATATCATTTTTTTCGATGCATTATGTAGATATCAATATAGATTTACTTCATCAAACATAAATGATATTACAAACATAAAAAATAAAGCATTCTACACTTCAAAGGTAAACAGATGTAATTAAACAAAGATCCACCATCCCCAACTACTGATTTCCGTGAGAGTTCCAAACATACTCCATTAAAACCCTCTGTAGTCTGATGTGCACGTAAATGTGCATATTTTTACCACCATATTTATTCTATTTAAATTAAATAAATGATCATATTGGGTATTTTAAATTGTTTTAACCAAAATCCATATTGATTCCAAATTTTCACATATTCATCTTCATATAGGGGCAAAATGGTCATTTGTGTGCATATATTAATTTGAGAGAATTTAATTGGAAATTTCTATAATATTTTGTAGGAATTTAGCTTCTCATATTGGTGGGTTCATGAAGACATATGCATGCACAAAATAATTACAAAGGAATGAAGATGGAAATAATTCAAAGTGAAGATCATGGAGGACCCCACCTACCCACCTACCTTAATGTACAAATTAAAGGCTAAAGCACATGCTTATGGATTTAATGGCTTCATGTACATTTAAGTGGGGATTAAAACATGCTAATGATAACTTGGCCTCCACACTTTCTCATGGGCATTTTGGGCATTCCCCAAAAATAGGAATTAGGGTTTTAAACATGGATAAATACCCATATGTTTCATGTAGCCTCCATCTCTTAATCTCTTCTCTTAGTCTCTCTTAGGCCTCCTTCTCTTTAGTTTAGTTTAGATCAAATAAAAGAAAGCTCTCTTTCTCTTTTAATGGCTACTTAGCCAATTTTTATTTCTTGTAATCTTTTTTATTTTATGCAATTTAATACATGCTCTTTACTTTTCATGTCCATTTACTTTCATGTTGTAGTGTAGGTTTCTCTTATTTCATGCAAGTAGATTAGTTTTGTTTCTTTGCTTTGCTCTCTTTTTCTTTCTTTTTTGCTTTCATGTTGCTTTCTACATTTGTTGATTTGATAACAAATATGAGAGCTTAATCCCTACAATTTAGGGGTAATGAAGCTCTCTAGTATGTAAATGCAACATTTTGATGTTTATACTCTCTTTTTGTGCTTTAATGGAAACATTTGAAGTGGTTTAATGATGTTGTTTAGCTTTGAATTTGATAGTCTATGTTGTTCATAACAAATAGGCTATGCTTAAACAAACATAACACAAATTGCCTCTTCATCTAAATATGACTATGGCAAAGAAGTGAATGTTGAAATTGAAATTTGATAGCCTATATTTCTAAACAATAGTTAATAGGCTATGCTTAAAATAGATTTCTATTTCAACTTGTTGTCATATTTCATGAGAGTTAAATGTGTATTAGTGGTTGTGTTATAGTTTGATGGTTTATATTGAGCTAATTAATAGCACAAATATACCATACTTATAATAAGCACATCAACTAATTCACTAATGACAAGAAAAGAGAGATCATAATTTCAATTTGTTGATTTATGTGATCTAGAGAGTGGAAATTGCCTCTAAATTGTCTTAACACTCTCATATTTTTATCTATTTTCTTTTCTCATTTTTCTACATTTTTTTTAGTTAATCACTCTTTCAACTTCGGTTAATTTGATTGAATAGAATTTTTAAAATCATCAATTCCCTGCGGATCGACCCGTATTCGCCGCGTGCTTCAAGTGTACGCCGTGCGCTTGCGGTTATATTTTAATTTGAAATTTTTCGGCAAATTTCTAAATCAATAGAATTTCCGTCGACGACCAAGTTTTTGGCGTCGTTGCCGGGGAGTTGCATTGATTTAAATTTCTATTCTTCGAATTATTTTTGCTTAATTTTCGTGTGTTTGTTTTGCTTGTGTTTGTACATATAAAAAAAACAAAAGAAAAAAAAATTGTATTTGTGTGCATGTTGATTTTGTAGTTTGCTAGTTTCTTTTTCATTTTCATTTACAAAAGAAAAAAAACACATCCTCAATTTCCAAAAAAAAAAAATCATTTCGTTTACATTTTATTTTACATTTCAATTTCTTCTACCTTCCTACACTGTCACACTCTAGTGCACAACCCTCTGTGCACTGTATAACAGCACATTCTTCACTCTTCATCTTGTACATCAACATCAACACCCACAAAACTGTTACCACCCCTTATTGTATAAAAAATCCTCCTACCTACATACAACAATCTCCAAAAGCCTTCATCACAGTTCATTGCTGATTAACTTCAAACTGCACTACATCAACCATCACCTCCATTTACCTCTCCAGTCAACACCACTGCCGACAGTTTCTCTTCACCTTCACCAAAACACACCACTGTGTACTGCACCAAACCTTCACAACATCCACCATCATTTCATTGCCAAACCACCACTGTACCACAGTCTTGCAACAGATCCTCATATCACTCACTGCCCAAAGAACGCAACCAACCCCTGACATTTGACAAACTTGAACATACCTTGAAACATCTCCCCAAATTCCACAGCTTCATACATACCACGCTACGGCAACTAAGCAACTTGAACCGCCTCGCCTGACATATTGCTTGAACGCAAATCCACAAACCCAAACGACCAATCGCCCAAACTCTGCCGGCAATCGAATCTCCACAATAATCAACACGAACAGCAGTGACATTTTCTTCCTTCCACTGCCACCCCCTTCAACTACCGCTCCATTTTCTTCCCACTGACCTTTGGTCATCCCTGCAGCATACATTGCATCACAAAACCAAATAGCAACCAAAGCACTTCCACTACCGAGAAACTCCAGCGTCAACATCCCTTCCAGTCACTCCAAAGTGAACCAAACTGCCTGAAAACTTCCTCACTTCAACCCATCGCCGACATAGCCTCCTCCTACAACTCAGCAATCGAACACCAGCGACCGAAACCCCAATCACCCCTCTTCTACGGTACGAATCGCGACTTCTAATTACACCACCACAACATCGAAACTCAACCACGAAGACAAACGCCTACAACTCAGCAATCGACATCATCCAAACTCCCTCAAACCCGCGGCCGAGTCACCCTGACCACCACTGCAAATCCAAATCGCCACCTTCAACCACTGCAACTTCATCAGGCAATCGAACACCCATCGCGACCTCCTCCAACCAGCTATCCAATTGAATCAACCCAACTGAATACAGGATTTCGATTTCGCGTGTTGCTTTTGATTTTGATTTCTGCAAATTGAGTAATCTCGGTTGAGCAAATTTTTGATTGCGAGTTACTTGAGTTCAATCACAAGTTGCGGTGGCTTTCAATTTCTGCAATTTTGATTTCTGCAAGCTTCCTCGACCTAGTTTGTGTTAAGAAAAATGAATTGGAATTGGGCGTGATTTTAAACTTTGATGGTCAACTGATTTTGACTTCATGTGGCTTAAGTGAGTAGATTAAATTGTTTCTAGATTGCACCTTTTTGTGGGCTAAGTATGTTAACTATTTGAACGTTTATCTTTGTGTTCTTTAAAAAAATTTTTTTTTTTTTTTAAGTAAAACCCTACTTTTAAGTTTCTGTAACAACCGTGGTATTTTCAACCATTCGCATCCATTATAAGTGTATAGGTAGACACTCATGCCGGAATTAAATTGCTCAAAATACCGCGTTGTAAATAAAAATTTGGCAAATCTCAGAATATACAGTAAATAAAAATCATAGAATCACAGACGCAGAGTAATAAAGATGCAGCGGAAGTAAAAAAAAATAGTAGTTCATGAAGCTACTATATAAATATATCAGAGTTAAATAAAATACAACAGAAGAAATAAAGTACAAAGGAAGTCTCACTACATAGAAGTCTACTAATACAAGAGCTGAAAGGAACAACAGACTACAAAAGATAAAAGTTGACAAGTAGATAATCTCCAACGATTCCAATCTCCAGAAAGTGGAAATCCAAATCTGTGAACAACTCAGGCTGACCCGAGCGTAAATAAAAATACAAACACTCGAGTCAGGACATACATACTTATGCAATGTAAACCAACTCAAGTGAACTGTAGCAAAGGTACAAATAACTTAGAAGATGCTTGGGACCGCCCATCCTCTAAGGATCCGTTAAACTATTTACTATGTAGTAATATACGCAATATACAATAGTGTCTAATCAGTAAAGTATAATCATATAGAAAATAGCGTTAAGGGGATGGTGAACCTTAACGCGGTCGGATCTTTAAAACCAAAATCGTAGTGGGCTCGCTATAAGGATATGACATGGCACGCGAGGCAATGCCAGGGTGGATACACCGTTTGCACTCCCGGACCGGTGGTGACGGCAAGCCAGCAGCTTCCGCCCACCTCGAACAATACCCCCGAATCAAAGTGGCGCCACCGAATCGAATCACAAAAATAATAGAATGGTTTCCGATGGAGCATGCTCGATGAAAGGGTGCGACCCTTTGTGTAGCCCGGTATAGCTCCTGTTTTAGTCATATATGCCAACTCACGGGAGTTGGGTCCACGTAATATACCTCGAGAACGTCGCCACCATCCTACTTCATTCTGGAATCTCCACCGCGTACACAGTTGTTAAAGTGGTTTTCGGTATTGGCCGGCTATAAGACAATATCCGATCCCGGTCTCTTTAACAACCAATCGTTATTATAACCCATGGATATTTATTTCAAATAATCTATACTTTCAAAACCAAAATATCATACTCATTTCAAAACCATATCACAATAGTATCATTTTCATTTCAAAAATAATTCATTAATATATCATTTAAATAAAACCCAAATTTCCAAATCATTGAATATTTCTTTCAATTTATTAAACTTGAAATATTCATTTAAATTATCATAGCATTTTGGAAATGTTAACTTAAGGAATCATGGCATTTTTGGAATGTAATACTTTCCACTTTAACATTTTACATAATCAAAGTATTTATAAGCTTACAATTTTAACATGGTCACTTTATCATAGCCTTACAGTTAAATAAACTTTCTTACTGTAATATCCAATTTAAAACCGAAATTCTTATGTTAAGTTAAAAGTACCTTATTAACTTACATTATTATTACAATAAAGAAACTTTACTATTTTAATCATTTAAAGTATGCCATTTACATAAATTAAAACTTGCTTATCAAATGTACGTTATCAACTTACATTTTATTATTACAGTAAGTAACATTTATCATTTTAATCAATTTAAAATACACCATTACATTGATTAAAATCTACATGTCAAATGTACGTTTTAACTTACATTTATTATAATAAAGAGCATTTATCATTTTTCAATATTACACTAATTAAAACTTGCATTATCAAATGTACGTTTTAAATTTACATTCCTATTACAGTAATGAGCATTTATTAATTTAATCAATACCACACTACTTAAAACTTTACATGTTTCTTTCCTTAATTAAAACTTTGCACGTTTCTTGCATTAATTAAAAACTTTCATGTTCTCTCATTAATTAGGACTATACACGTTTCTTTCATTAATTAAAAACTTATACCTTTCTTTCATTAATTAAAACTTACACTTTTCTTTCATAAATTAGGAATTTACATGTTTCTGTCATTAATTAGAACACCATACGTTTCTTTCATTAATTAAAACTTATACGTTTCTTTCATTAATTAAAACTTAGACGTTTCTTTCGTTAATTAAAACTTACACTTTTCTTTCCAAATTTTATTCCTTTAGACATCAATTCCATTATGATTCCAAAACTTATTACAAGATGTCACATATAAGTGTATTTCATTTTATTTATTCAAAAATACATTGTTTATTTTACAAAATATGTCCATCGTGGGAAACAACCTTTATTACAATTACTAGGCTAGATTTAAGATTCCAAATTTAATTAAACTTAATCATTAAGTTATTTATCATAAATAAGACTCTTTAAATTCCATTCAAAACCAATTAACTTATAAAATTTTTAACTTATATAAAAACAATATTTCTTTACACTTTAAAACATTAAATCAAATTAAGTTAAAATTTTCATATATTTATAATTCAAAATACTTAATAATTTTCTGAAATATTTAAAGTACTTACTAAATTTTTAGGAAAATATCATTTAAAAAATATAACCATGGGCCTGTATGATATTTTCTAACCTAGGTCAAATGATACGGATAATATGTCATTTCAATCCATGATTTAAGAAGAAAAATCCGGGTTCTATCATTTCAAACCCGCAATCCCAAGTAAAATAATACAATAAAATCACTCGAGCCTATCATTTCAGTCCATAGTGATAGGGAACTTGCAGTGTGATAAACAGGAAATAAATAACAGTATAACAAATAAAATCATAACAGATGATGTAACAGGGATATAGCAATATTTAACATCATATAGATTTATCACAGGCATATATGAACATAATAACATAACATGTTAATTTATACAATTCACATGTCATCGTTTCACAAATTAAAAGTACGTATGTCTAGAGAGATAAAACTCACCTTTTTAAAGCTAGAAATCAAATTCAACACACAAATCTAAACTCTGCAAAGCACGACAAGGCACGACAAAGCACGACTATACTTGAGTGATGGAGAGTCAAGATCCAATCTTGTACATAAACAAATACACAAATTATAAGGATATAATTCAACACAAGATTGTAAATCAAAAAAATAAATAAAATGAAAAGAATATGGATCAAATGGCATAACCTTGACCTTAAACATCATGGGTCTTGGCCATGATAGTTTTGGTGGCATGCGAGACCGGTTATGGAGGTGGTGGAGAGAGGATGAGGTCGGAATTATGGTGAAGAGGTGAACAAGGTGGTGGCTGAACTAGCATGAAGAAAACAAAAGGAAAACAAAATGAAAAAGAGGAGAAAGAGAAGGAAGAAGAAGAGGAGGCCATTACTTAAACAAAATAGAAAACAAAAGAAAGAAAAAAAAAAGGGAAGAGAGAAGGAGGAGAAGCCATGGAATTTTTTTTCTCAAAATAGAAATGAACGTGAGAATGAGATGTAGGAAAGCTTTGTACGTGAATTGCAAATATGATATGGCGGCTAGGGTTATGAAGATAAATGGCCAAAAGAATGGCAAGAATTAAAAAGGCTAGTAAATGAGGGGATTTATTCCCTATTTAATCAAATAGCTTAATGGATTTAATTAAATTTCCTTTTTTTTTTAGCCGTGAATAAGAATGAAGAGATATGGAAATGAGATGTTTCTCATGGCTAATAGATGGAGTTATGCACGGCTAGAGATGTGGGAAGTAATTTGCTAAGGTTTGAAATAAAGAGGGTAGGAAAAAAAAAAGGCAAGAAATTAAAAAGGCACAAATTAAGGAGGAAGAATCTTGTGAAATTTTTCCTTTGTTTGCATGCAATGAAAATGCAATAAATGTACAAAACAGGTAACCTATATCTCTTGAAATTCCTAAGAAATCAATCAAAGAACAAATGAATATATTCAAAGTTTATACAAATAAAATAGAATATAAAAATTAGAGAAACAAACATAGGGAAATAAAATATAGAAAGTCATTGTGTGCAAACACTGTATTTTTATCTAAATTAAAAGTATAAGTTTAAATTCAAAAAAAAATCCATATTAACATTGGTTTAGATACTAATACATTAATAACTTCCAATTCATTCAAATTTCAGTTTACATAGTAATTAATTTCATTCTCTTACCATAAATCTATTTGTTATGAAATTGAATTCACATTTAATTAAATTTCCAATAATTGCCTTGCTTCAATTCTTTTCTTCTAATAAATATATTATCACTCTATAAACCTAGCTATTATTTTTTTATCATTCATTACATAAATATATATTCAAATTTTCATCTTTCTATTATAATAACTGTTATTTTCAATTATATTGAGTTTGCTAAATATATACGTTTATTATAATTAAAACCTCAATCCATTTATCCAACTTGGTTTCATTCCTTTATTTCATCTTATGGATAAAATATACATTTCATAAAATATACATCCCCATTTATGTCATTACATTTACACTTTACAATTACTGTCCTATCTCATATAAATGAAAATTTACTTACATTTAAGTGTAATTGATTTTATACTTTAAATTTAGCAGCCTAAATAAATGTAACTTGCAATAAATGTTATCCTTATCTTTATATTACACTCAAGTTTATCATGTCCACTAATTATCATAATTGCTTACATAATGTTTAATTCGTTCAATTACCATAAATTATACACTAATTCATTTACCCACACAACTTACATTTATTTACTTATATCCATTTTACACCTAAATGTAACATCTACAACTAGATTAATAGACCCATTAAATAGTAACTTACAACCGTTACTATAACTTTTAATCACACCTTTGAATTCACTGTTCACAAACATACGTTACCATTCTTATATACCAAATCTTTATTCAATGGTCATTTTTCATACTAAATCATTTATAAATTTTAATGTTTGCATTTTTTTTCTTACATAAATTTATAGCCATGTATAACAATTTACATTACTTCAATAAACTGTAATTTCATTTCAATTTTTATTAATTAGTTTTTTTTTTTTAAGTACAAACTTACATCTCATTTTGGCATTCATTTCATTATTAAATTACAAATTTTTTTTTTCCAAAATATTTATCAAAATCTTATTAAATTGACAGCTTTAATTATTGAAAATTTACGGGTCGTTACAGTTTCCTTTCAAAAACAAAAAAAAAATTTAATTATAAAACTTTTTCAAAAACAAAAAAAAAAAAAAAAACCTTGTATATATCTTGTTTTTATTTCAGGGTGCCAAAGCAGAATTGCAGAAGGAGGAGACTTACTTGCTAAAATAAATTGTGGGCTTCGAGCTTGCCAAAAAAAAAAAAGAAAAACTGCTTGCTTATTTATAATTTTCTTTTTATTTTCCTTGCATTGTATATATCTATTGTTTCTGTTTGTCTTGCATTGTTAGTTGCTTGCATTAACCAAAAAAAAAAAAAAATTCGAAATCAAAAGCAAAAACAAAATTTCGTTCTAGTTGGATTATTAATACACGTTTTATTTCAGCTTTGCATTTCATCTTAGAATTTGATTAAATAATGACTCACTTAATTGTATATCGACAGTTGTCTTCTTTGAACAATTTAATTTCTTGGTGTCTAGGCTACGGCAGAGTAATAACCATTTATAAATATTACGGTGATTCGTAAATATTATAGTGGTTGTTCCTCTGAAGGTACTTAAACCTTCGGCTGCATTGCTACGGTGATTCGTGGTGCACCGATAACCCATGCCCGTTACCTGGCTGAGAAATATTTTTGTTGATTTAAGACAGTGTGTGACTATACAATTTTGGGTTAACTTAGGATAAATCATTTGTAATTAACCCTTGCATTCATTTAGTTGCATTTGTTCATGCATGTTTAAAAAAAACAAAAAATTTCAAAATCCAAAACTAATTTTTTTTTAAATATTCCTTTTCTTTTTTTTCTTTGAAATTTTTTAATCCTTTTCCTTTGAAATTTCAAAAATCCAGAAAAATTAGAAAAACAAAAATCCAAAAAAAATTTATAAAATCTTTTCAAAAGCCAAAAAAAATTGAAAATTCGAAAACAAAACAAAAATCAATTTCCATTTTGAAAAATAAATTCTACTTGTAAATATTTTCTTTATAAAAAAACCAAAAAAAAAGAAAAAAAGAAATCTTGAAAATGTCCGAGTCTTCTTTTACTTACTCACTTGAATTTAACTGTGAAAATCAATATAATCCGTATGAGTTTACTCCAAATTCGTATGGATATTTTAACAACAAATTTTGTGTAAATAATTCAAATTTCGAACAACAAAATTTTCAAAACGATGACCAACTTTCGACTCTTGAAAATAGCATTGAAATGATTTCATCTTTACTCGAACTTTCTGCACGACAAAATCAAGAGATAAATGATTTATGTAATTCTGATTTGTGTAATAACTCGAGTCAAGGATTTCAGAATTTGAATTCAATTCAAAATTCAAACGATTACGATTATAACCCATGCCAATTTAATTTTGAACTCCAAAATGAATTCCAAACTCAACATGAAAATGGGAAAAACTTTTCAAATGAATTTGGCAATGGGAATAATCTTAACCATGTTACGAGTGAAAATTTTTGTTCTCAACAAATCCAAATCGAAAATTCTCAATTTAATAACTATAAACTGGATTTTGTTGAACAAATGAATGAAATTTACGATGATCACACGGATTTGTTGTTGGAAACTTATATGAAACAACGTGAACAACAAAATCAAATCTCAACATGTGATGAGTCAAGTGATAATCCACCTTTTACCCAAATCGACGATTTTCAAATAACAACTTTTGAATTTGATAATGACGATCTTAATCAAGTTGTTGAAAATACGGTAATTGAGTTGGATTTCAATTCTTTTGAGGGTGCAAAACTCGATTTAAACTTCGATCTTCCTTTTTCTGAAAATTAGAATACGACAACTTTGAAACTCGATTTACATAATGAAGTTGTTGATAATCCAACAAAGGAAGACGAATTTAATGAACATGAATTTTTTGGACTTTTGGATGATGAGTTGTTAAATTCTGACGGGAAAGATTTAAATCACCACTTTGATTTTGAAATCAATAATTATGAAATTGATGATAAACTTGAATTTGGTGAAAATAAATTTCAAGCAATTGTTTTATCAACCCCGAAAATCATTGAAAATAAAACAACTCGTTCAATTTTTAATAAAACAGAATTCGTTTTTCCAAATCGACAATCAACTTCAAAATCTTCTACGATTTGGTTTTTCGAGCTTAGGTTGTGTCTCGTGTACTCGACGAGACAAATGAATCGGTTTTTGGAAGACCGTTTCATTTACTTTTTGACAATATACTTTCTGATCTCGTGTAAATACCGTTCGTTTTCATGTAAATAATAATAAACATCCCTTTCACTTGGATTGACTGTGGGGACGCAGTCAAAATCAAGTGTGGGGGGAGACTCATCTTCATTCTTTTTTTTCATGGTTTATTTTTACTTTAAAATCACAAAAACAAAAAAAATAAAAAATAAAAATCCCAAAAACAAATTTTCTTTTGATTTATTTTTAAAAGAAACACTATAAGATAAATATATGGCTTTGGTTTATTAAATTGAAATTTTTGGAAATTTATTTGTCTAAACAAAAATAAAATTGAAGTTTGATTACAAATAATAATGGTTTAACTAGTATATAGGAAGATTCATGGTGTTAATTATGAAGTATATCCTAATTGAAAATCTTTGTTTTAAAAAGTGGTTTATTTAGAGTAAAGGATATAACATTTTTTTTGTCTTCTAAGCTAAATGGTGCTAAAATGATTTTGCAAAACTCTCTCTCTCTCTCTCTTAAAAAAAATAATAAAAATAATAAAAAAATAATAACATCCAAGTATTCACTCTCATTTAAAAGTCCTCACGGTTATGCATGGGTGAATTACTTGGAATCTTTGATTATGTGCTTCCATACTCATTTAAAAGTCCTCACGGTTATGCATGTATGGAACACATGTAAAAAAAAACATAATAAAAACCACCTACGGTCGATAGGTGTATGCACGAAAGTGTGTGCACTCGCCATGCTCTGTACTCCCCTCGCATAAGTCCGAAAGGCAGTGCATGGGTGGTATATCTGGCCTCAGTTTACCTGAGCTAGGTGTGTAATTTTTCTTGAAAATAATGAGGGAGCAAGCAATTGAAATCCTAGCACTATTTTTACTTATTTGATTTGATTTGTTATTGAAAAGAAATGAAAATACCACTTTGATAAACTTTGATAATCAACTAAGGATCCGTTTTATAATTACACTTTGTTATCAACCGAAACAACAAGTTAAACTATTGTCTATTTGTTATGATAACTTGATTTTTGTTGGAAATTTTGACGAGTAAATGACATAAATTTTCAAGATAATAACCAAAACCTATATTTAACTTATTCGTGTCAATTTAAAAATAAATCCTTCATTGTAAATATTTTCAAAAACTTGCATTCATCTCTTTGTAAATAAATCTTGCATTTGTAAATATTTTCATCCTGCATTTGGATTTTGTGGGTAGTATCCGCTGAAAACCCTCACGAGACAAAACTCGTCCTACTGGGGACACCCAGAGGTTTAACGGCTTATTGCATACGCTCAATGCAATCGTGCTCCCTACGAAAACGGATTTATCTTAGTTTTAGTTTATTCGAGGACGAATAAAAAGATAAGTGTGGGGGTATTTGATGTGCACGTAAATGTGCATATTTTTACCACCATATTTATTCTATTTAAATTAAATAAATGATCATATTGGGTATTTTAACTTGTTTTAACCAAAATCCATATTGATTCCAAATTTTCACATATTCATCTTCATATAAGGGTAAAATGGTCATTTGTGTGCATATATTAATTTGAGAGAATTTAATTGGAAATTTCTATAATATTTTGTAGGAATTTAGCTTTTCATATTGGTGGGTTCATGAAGACATATGCATGCACAAAATAATTACAAAGGAATGAAGATGGAAATAATTCAAAGTGAAGATCATGGAGGACCCCACCTACCCACCTACCTTAATGTACAAATTAAAGGCTAAAGCACATGCTTATGGATTTAATGGCTTCATGTACATTTAAGTGGGGATTAAAACATGCTAATGATAACTTGGCCTCCACACTTTCTCATGGGCATTTTGGGCATTCCCCAAAAATAGGAATTAGGGTTTTAAACATGGATAAATACCCATATGTTTCATGTAGCCTCCATCTCTTAATCTCTTCTCTTAGTCTCTCTTAGGCCTCCTTCTCTTTAGTTTAGTTTAGATCAAATAAAAGAAAGCTCTCTTTCTCTTTTAATGGCTACTTAGCCAATTTTTATTTCTTGTAATCTTTTTTATTTTATGTAATTTAATACATGCTCTTTACTTTTCATGTTCATTTACTTTCATGTTGTAGTGTAGGTTTCTCTTATTTCATGCAAGTAGATTAGTTTTGTTTCTTTGCTTTGCTCTCTTTTTCTTTCTTTTTTGCTTTCATGTTGCTTTCTACATTTGTTGATTTGATAACAAATATGAGAGCTTAATCCCTACAATTTAGGGGTAATGAAGCTCTCTAGTATGTAGATGCAACATTTTGATGTTTATACTCTCTTTTTGTGCTTTAATGGAAACATTTGAAGTGGTTTAATGATGTTGTTTAGCTTTGAATTTGATAGTCTATGTTGTTCATAACAAATAGGCTATGCTTAAACAAACATAACACAAATTGCCTCTTCATCTAAATATGACTATGGCAAAGAAGTGAATGTTGAAATTGAAATTTGATAGCCTATATTTCTAAACAATAGTTAATAGGCTATGCTTAAAATAGATTTCTATTTCAACTTGTTGCCATATTTCATGAGAGTTAAATGTGTATTAGTGGTTGTGTTATAGTTTGATGGTTTATATTGAGCTAATTAATAGCACAAATATACCATACTTATAATAAGCACATCAACTAATTCACTAATGACAAGAAAAGAGAGATCATAATTTCAATTTGTTGATTTATGTGATCTAGAGAGTGGAAATTGCCTCTAAATTGTCTTAACACTCTCATATTTTTATCTATTTTCTTTTCTCATTTTTCTACATTTTTTTTAGTTAATCACTCTTTCAACTTCGGTTAATTTGATTGAATAGAATTTTTAAAATCATCAATTCCCTGCGGATCGACCCGTATTCGCCGCGTTCTTCAAGTGTACGCCGTGCGCTTGCGGTTATATTTTAATTTGAAATTTTTCGGCAAATTTCTAAATCAATAGAAATTTTGTCGACGACCATAGTCTATTATGAATAGGTGCATTACGATATACTTCATGCTGATCGTCATGAATTGCATACTGTTCTTCATTTCGTAATGTGGCTGTGCGAAACAATTCGGGGGGTTGTCTTGCCCCTTCATACTTGGAATCGGGATAGTCCATACCGCGTTCATCTTCAATGATCATGTTATGCAGAATTATACAACAGAACATATTTGTAGCCATTTTTGATCTCTTCCATAATCTACAAGGATTGCTGACCATTGCAAACCTTGCTTGAAGGACCCCAAACGCCCTTTCTATGTCTTTCCTTTGTCATTCCTGCATTGCAGCAAATTGTTTCTTTTTTGCCGTCATTCGGTTTACAAATGTCTTTACAATTGTACTCCATTTGGGATAAATTCATCTCCTAAATAGTACCCATGCTCATATGTGTTATGGCCAAGAGTAAATGATACGAGAGTTGACTTACCTTACGCCAAATCATTAAACAAATGAGATCGTTCGACAACGTTTAAGTCGTTAAGAGAACCAGGCATTTGTTTACGCCAAAATTGGTCAAAAACACCCAATATCGTGAAAGCACCCGTTTATGAACACAAATCAGCAACAATCAATATAGAACTTAGATCTAAGCAATAACAATCACAATAATTCACAAATAACAATCGCAAACACAGGATTTATAGTGGTTCGGCGATCTTGCCCACGTCCACTCTAAAGCTTATGTTTTTATTGATTCACTTGATGATTTCAATCGATTACAGCGAATTACAATTGATGATAGCTTTCAAATCTGATTACAACAGCGATAATGAAGTATGGAATTGAATCCGACGGAGTCTGGATGTTGAATGGCGGAAGCTCCCCTTTTCTGAAGGCTTCAGGGTGCTATTTATAGGCGTTGGAGGCCCAGATCTCGCTCAAACTTCGGGAGACTTTTTCTGGCATGTGAGTGGGCCCACACGACCGACCCCACCAAGTTTCGACTCGATCTGAGATCGATTCGAAGTGATTTCGAATCCATCAAAAAATGATCCAATCGAGCTAAAACTTGGCAGGAACAATCTTTACCTTGTACGGAAGCTACTGTGAAAATTTCATTGCATTTGGCCTTGTGGTTTGAGAGATACGATCGATTCGAGTTGATATGTTTCGGTTGGCTGCTTGGTTCGAATCGATTCCTTCGAATCATTGTCTTCAACTCCATCGGCTCACGTGTTCCGTGATGAGGTGGCGCACGTCCTTCGAGCCGATCCGGTCTTCTCTCCAGGTTGAACGCTTCGATCCCTTAGATCTCGCCGACTTCGTATCGTGGAGTGACACGTTATCCAAGTAGTTGACTTGATTGAATACGAACAAGTGATTATTCGTGCATTCGAGCGTGACCGATTCGAACTGAGGCATCCCAATGGGTTTGAACTCGATCGATACGAACAAGATCGGTTCGAAGTAACTAACTCCTGATGGATTTGAACCTGATGGATTCGAATGGAGCGAGGCGTTGTCATGCTGATAGATTCGAACCTGATGGATTCGAATAGAGCGAGGCGTTGTCATGCTGATGGATTCAAACCTGATGGATTCGAATGCCATGCTCTTTCCTTAGATTAAATCGATCATAACTTGCACATACGAGCTTCGATTGACTTGAGATTTGAAACGCTGGCTTCTGCGGCTTTGGTCATCATGTCTTGTCAATTGTGGCCCGATCCGGACTCGGACAAAATTCATCGATATCCATAGCGAAGCGAAGTACAACCAATCTCTGAGACGAACTGTCTTTTGTTTCCGATCAATCTTTTGGTATCACGGCTTTGCCAAAAAGCGGGATAACATTTGCCCCCCAAAATATGCCTTGCGGTAGGAAGGTGTGTTTTGTAACGCCATGAGCTGGATGTTCATATCCTATTGATGTCCTACAAAAGAAGTTACGGTTTTATGTGACCTCAAATAATGACCATTCGGGATCGAGATATTTGAGATGAAGTGCGACCGTTCATGGTCAAGCGCCTAACTTCAAATGACAATCGTTCGGGATCGAGCCAGTTGAGGTGAAGTGCAACCGTGCACGGTCAAGTGGCGGACCTCAAATGATGACCGTTCGCGATCGAGCCATTTGAGGTGAGGTGAATTGTGCCGTTCGGGGCGAGTTGTGACCGTTCGAGGTCGGGTGCCGTTCGAGGCGAATTGTGACCGTTCGCGGTCGGGTGTCGTTCGAGGCGAGTTTGTGACCGTTCGAGGTCGGGTGCCGTTCGAGGCGAATTGTGACCGTTCACGGTCGGGTGCCGTTCGAGGAGAATTGTGACCGTTCGCGGTCAGGTGCCATTCGAGGCGAGAAAGTGTGCCCGGGAGGGCTTGGTGTTATCGACGCTAGGGTCACGTTCGGGTGAGTTCCTGCATCGTTTGTGTGCCTATTGGAGGCGAATAAGTGTGCCCGAGGGGCTTGGTATTGTTGATACTAGGTTCACGTTCGAGTGGGTCCCTGGATCGTTTGTCAGGGTGGCATATCGCCATCTCAGAGCATGCCTAAGGACCGTTCGTGACCCCGTACATGTGTAAGTATCTTAGCCATTTCAGAATTATCTGAACCAAATATCCATTCAACTGATGAGTTTTAAAATAGAAATGTCCGAACAATCAAAGTCCAAATGTTCAAATCAAAATGAAACAAAAGCAAAGCAAGGATGCCAAAGTGTAAATTTTCACAACGATAGGGTTAATAGCCACTCAGAGCATGCCTGTGGACCGTTCGTGATCTCGTGCATGTGTAAATGATTAACCCACATTAGTGAGAGGTTTACTACTTGTTCATCGTTATTTCAATTAATTGATAACCAAACGATGTCCTGGTTCAGGGTCACCCCTAGCTGATGTAGACGGTGGCCGCTCTGGCTCTACCGCTGGGGGTCGTTTCCTCACATACTGAAGCAGCATACCTGTAACGACCCGGATTTTTCTAACCAGAAAAATTCCAGATAGTTATGAAAAAGAAGAAAGAGATAGAAGAAGAACTAAACACCAAAACATCTCACATTCACAGCGGATAAAATATAATAATAAATAATAATAATTTACAGAAGAATACTATATCTGTCGATTACATTTAATATACATCAGAGTTTCACATATATATACAGACACTGAATATATATACAATTATCAACTCTCAGATTAACAGTAATATAATTATAGTGGAATACTCTATACGATATTGCCATCCAGCTCGCCTCCTGGGCTCCAGAACGTACCTACCTGAAAATCTGTAATACTCGGTCTGACCCGAGCATTACATCAAAGTAATACCCGGGTCAGGCTGGAACTAGCGTGAGTAAACCCAACTAACATGAAATGCAAAGGTACACAACTCAAATAAACCCGGGTAGCTTATACTAATTTACAATTTTAAAAGTTGCTATAGACATCACTTATTTATATATCAATTTCTAAGTGCCAGAACTTAGATCATGTGGTCCAATTTACTTAAGTCATTCCATTACAACCTATTGTTTCTACGTATCAATCTATAATGAATCGAAGTGGTTTCGGGTATTAACCAATACCCGACTCCGGTCTCTTCGAATTCAGTTCATCTTATCACATGTCATACAAGTGAAATGCA
This sequence comes from Allium cepa, assembly GCA_030765085.1. Taxonomy (NCBI): domain Eukaryota; kingdom Viridiplantae; phylum Streptophyta; class Magnoliopsida; order Asparagales; family Amaryllidaceae; genus Allium; species Allium cepa. Next base: position 565,968,126 of record CM060928.1, on the reverse strand, counting down.
ATTCAGTTTTAAATAAAAGATGTCCCCTTTACTAAACAAATCATTGTTCATATATGACCACGTTATCATTGCCCATCTGACACACCACATCCCGAACCATTTCATATCAGGGGTATCAATCAATTTAGGACATTTTAAACAATCATTTAATCATACAAATACCAGATAATCAATCACCCCATCTCGAATCATCTAATTAACCACAATTGAATTAAATCAATTACCTTTAAGTCCTTCTTATTAATTAATTACAACCAAATTGATTTTCCATTCCAAAATCATTCATCTCTAATTACATTAAGATTATCATCAATATCTAATTTCTTCCATTAAAAAATTATACTTAACCACATTTCATGAATGATTATCCTTAATTAATTATATCCATTAATCAACCACATTTACTCATAAACAGTAATTACCCCCCTGTAATTACTTAAGTAATTAGCCTCTTACTTAATTATTAAATCCCTTTTTGATTAATTACTCCAAGTAATTAATCCTTAATTACTTCTACTAAGTAATTACCATTTTATTTCTTCCCATTAAGTAATTCCTTTTAATTTATTACTTTCTGTAATTATGAATTACTTCTCTAAATCTCATGAGGTGTTTATATTTAATCAATCTCCAAGAGATTACCTTTAACTAATTTACAAATTTATTTCAATCGAGTAATCCATCCTTTAATTACTCTTAAAACCGATTAATAAATCTTAATTGCAGATTATTTATTCTTTGACCTTAATTATGGATTAACACAACTTAATTACCAAATAAGTATTCCTTAGTTACCCGTTAATTAATCATTAGTCATTAGTTAATTTAATTACTTAACTACTAATCATCCATAAATTACTTTAAGTGGTTAATTACAAATTTATCTATCAATTAATCATTAATCAATCCAATTCTAATTACAACTAAATTTAATTATTATTAATTACTTTCTAAAATAATTAATTAATATTAATTATTCAATTTAATTAAAATTAATTATTTATTTACATTTTAAAGAAAACCTCCTTTAAACTTTTGACAAGAGTTTCAACTTAACTTGTTAAACACTTCTTGAGTTTACCATCCTTAATATTTGTAGAAACCAAATTTGCTGAACTTCATCTTTCTTTTATACTGCAGTTTGAAGAAGATCTCGAGACCTCCCCTGTTAAAACTCGAGTATGACTTCGAGTTTCCTCGCCGTTCACCCGAGACATCCCTCACGCGCTCCACTTCCTTCCTCTTCTTCCCACTTTTCTTTTTTAGTTAAGTTTTAATTACCATCAGCAGTATTAGAAACCACTCACGTACCCAGAAAACAAAAAAAAAACAAAGCAATTCCCCTCTCTACTCGAGCAGTGACTCACGACATACCCAACACGAAGTCGCTGCCACCCTCACGCCACCGTGCACATGCACGGTGTGTCGCCACCATTCCCGCGAACCTCTTCGCCTCCAGCACACCACATATCGACCTCACATAAATAATCCAACCCCAATTCCTCACGAAAATTCAAAATCAAGAAAATGCTCGTTTGAACGAACAGCAGCTCGAACACGTCCCTAGAAAAACGCCACGACCACCCAACGTCGACCTCCGTTGACGATGCGACTCCGGCCACACAGCGCCCACATCTTTCTCTACCTGCTTCTAAAATCTTGTGCAACTCAGTTGATCTATGATGACGAAAACAACGAAAATGCAGACCCCATAATACATGAACCCAAAACCCTATTTCTGATTCTACCCCAAAATTCTTACATCAGAAATTTTTTTGAACATTTTTACTGGATTCGAGACCCATCAAGCTAACTTCACCCCAAATTTCATCATCAGAAATTTATTAATCAACAGTAATTGACGAAAAAGCATTTTGGGTTCTTTAATCAACTACATCTTGAATACTTGCCTAAAAATTATCATGTTTGTTTCAAAAATCATACCTTTGTATGAATATTTAATAAATGAAATCAAATCAACAATTTAAGATATTCAAATTTTACACATGATTTGCTTTTTACTGTAAACTTGGATTTATAATAGTTATATTCACTGTCATCCTTAAACAATTTTCAAACTTTGGGTTTTTAGTTTTAAACCTCTTATTTAGTTAATATCCTGAGTTTTAAATGTTTTTATTAAGAAGAGTATAAATATTTATCTACTTCTCTTGGTTCAAAAACCTGATAATAATGAAGAACATCATATAACAAAGCTCCCAGAAATCAGCAAACATCACAAAACAACATATTTACAATATATAACAAACGTAAGATTTTCATGAACCAAATATCAAGATTTTAATTTTAAAGAAGTATGTTTACTCACCTGAAAATATTTCTAAACAGAGAACACTCTGTTATTTTAAAAACTACAGTTCCGAGTTAATTCCCTGTAAATCTCCACTGCCTTGTTATTGAAAGAATTGAGTTTGTAAATAAAGATGATGTTTTTTTTTTCTCAGGTTTACTTCTCAGATTCACTATGTTCCTAGAACGAACTAAAATAAGGTGATATATATAAAGAAGTAGCTTGAACAGTGGTAGGCTACAATTGGTACACTTCAACTTGTTGATCAGAGATTTTTTCTTGTGTGTTTTACTTACTGTGATTGTTGAAGTGATGTTTCAAATTTCGGCTGAAACAAATGTTGGTGGCTGAGATGAAAGAATTCAAATGCTTTGCTTCTTAATTCGTTTACAAACTATAATTATGTTTAGCTATACATGAATATTTTGTACAAAAATATACTCTTTGCAGGCAAAAACTTAGCTTGCAAATGAAGATATTATGTTTTGTTATTATCTAGCTTGAACTCATGTACATATTTGTCTCAGATTTTACTTTTCTTTGGTCTTGTTCCATTTTATACTTTAGCTTGTACTCCATATACAAGTGTTTGTCAGGTCTTATCTTCTTGCTTTAACTTATGCTTTGTTTTATAAGTACCTTCATATATAGGTTTGACTTGTTCATCTCATATCACTTGTATTCCAACATATATGTGTTCTAGAATTTACTTATGTGTGAATTTCCTATTTTACATGACTATAACCTTTAAGAAATTTATTTTCACATCCATACCTATTTCATTTCTTTATTAAGGTCAAACCATCAACATTGAATTGCTTAAAATTATTTATTTTTATACTCATGCTAATATCATAGTTTCTTAAGCCTATAACAATTATATTTGTTTTCAAATAATCTATTTGTTTGTACTTAAATATAATATTGATAAGATTTATTTTACTTGAACTATTATTATCCAGACTATATCATATATATATATATATATATATATATATATGTATATGTATGTATGTATTTTTAAATAACATAGAGTTAAATAAGATGGATTTCATGTTTAAAATATTTAGAAACTCGTCATTTTATTTCCAAAACATAGCTTCTCCAAATTACGTGTGTGTGTGTGTGTGTGTGTGTGTGTGTGTATTGTTTTAAAATAATAAACTGTATTTTAATTAATTTAATTAAATATTGATTAAAATAATACTGCCAAAAATCCGGGATGTTACATCCCTCCCCCCTTTAAAACTTTTCGTCCTCGAAAAGGAACGAAAACAGAATTTATTAAAATGCTTATTTAATTAAGTAATTAGCGCAATCCAAATCCAGCCAAACGACCTTCAGGTACCTGTACTTATTCAATTTAAACATGTAAGCATTATATATATGAAATTTATAACATTTCTCTTACTAAACAATTCCAACACATCAATTCTAAAAGGAAGGCATTTTAAATAATTTCCATAACAATTTATATGATATCAAAACCAATTCCATTCCATTTTAATTTATTCCCAACCATTTTATTAATACAAAGTCATTCTCCATTTATGGTATTACTCACTTAGGATTTGTTTGCAACCCAAACTATTTCTATTATAATTCACTTTCATTTCATTCGACAACACTTCCATTATATCAAATTTACTTGCAAATTACGTTAAATATTATTCAAATCACTTGAATTTTATTTGCAGCTCAAACCATCACTTTTTCAATCCAACTCAATTTTATTTTTTATTTTTACACCACCTCTTCTTATTTAATCCATTATCAAACCCAAGTCGAATTCTATTGACAAATTCGAATTCATTTCCAACTCCATTATCAACCTGCAATCCATTTTAGTTAACCGAGTTAAATTTTATCAACATTCTCTATTAAATAATTTATTTAGCTAATTAGCTTACTTCCACCTTTAATTTAATATTTGATTTTATTACAAAGGGTCGCTTCATTTAAATTTCCCGAGTCCAATTTTATTTTATAATTTCAGTTGGATTTTACCTTCATTTCCAAAAATTTCAACTCTTTTAATTTAAAAATTTAGAAATGCTTTTAAATCCACTTTATACTATAAAAATAGCTTTTATAAAAATATTTCTTATAACTCGATGTCTCAACCAGTCCATCCTTGTTCTCACAGAAATTCAATCATACGTTGATCAGGCGTAGGACTGAAAATCTACAAGTACTTGGTAAACCCGTTTTCAACTCCCAGTGAAAATATTTGGAAAACAATTTTATTGAAATTATCGAAAACAATTTTTCTTTTTCTTTTTTGAAATTAGAGGAAATGTCTTTAGTGAGGATGCTCTGGAAATCATCACTCCCATTCCATGGTCGCAGTTACATACCAGGGTTACGTTGCCGTCGCAGCAAAAGTCCATGCAACTGCAGGCTATCCGCAGCCTCTCAATTACGCCATGGAACCCACACAACATATCACAGTTACATCTAGGGTTACGTTGCCATCGCAGCAAAAGTCCATGTAACTGCAGGCTCTCCTCGGCCTCTGATTTCGCTGTCGAAATGAAACCTCTCCACTCCTACATAGGTCGCAGCCTGCCGATATAAAATCAAACACAGACCGTTGGCTCTCAGCGGCACACACGACTTCCGCTATGTTATACCATAGGTCGCAGTCTACCGATATAAAATCAAACGCAGACTGTTGGCTCTCAGCGGCACACACGAGTCCCACTATGGTATACACTACTCATAATCCTCAGGAACTAGTTTTGTCCGGACTCCTCACAGGATCAACTTTAGAACCCCCCAGGGCTCAAGGCAGCACCATCCAATGGCACTCCTGAGAAGTTCATTTCAAGGGAGCGCCATTTTCCCCAGAGCCATCATCAAAACAATTTTATACTATACACATATAGTATCTTCAAATCATACACCTAGTATGATATTATACAAAGCTCCTTTACACAAAATCGATTATCCCAAAATCGATAATTCTCAAACTAGGCTTTCCAAATTCAATAATGATTTTACCCAAAAATCAAAATCCTTTCCAAATCCAAAGGTTCCCAAAACCTTTTTTTTCAAATTCTCATAAGATCCTTTCAAACTTGTATAAAACTCCTTTTATACTTCAAACACTTCCAAAATCCTTTTTCTTCCAGCAATGGATTCAACAAGGAAAGATTTATCTTATATAACAAAGATATATAATTTTGTTTATTCAAAATCAAATATTCAAATTTGATTACTCTTTTCACTATCAATCACATTCACTTATTCACATTTTCCTTTATCCTAATTTGGATTATTACCTCAATTCTTATCTGAGTTGGGTATTTAATCAATAACAGTTTGAACTTCGACCAGTTTATTTTTAGAAAATAGCTTGAAAATTTTGAAAATAGATAAGTAATTGAAAAAAATAATCAATAGTTTGCAAAATAGTTGTAGAATAATTGACTAATTGTAAAAGAGTTGGAAAAAAGTTAAATAGTTATAGAAATCTTAAATAATTGCGAAATAGTTGTAAAATAGAAATTAATTCGTAACTTAGTTGAAAATTAATAATTAGTTTATAAAACAGTTGTAAAATAGTTAAAAAGTTCCAAAAGTAGTGGCAAAACCAGTATAAAATAGTTTAGGTTTAAGAAAGTTGTATAGTAAATAGATAAGAAAATAGATTTAAAACTATTTATATTAAAACAATTTACATTGAAAATGGTCTAGAGTCAAAACTGTTCACTTCCCCAACAATTCAATTTAAATTTCCACTCCATTTAAATTAACCCAATCCCAATTTAATTAACTCCAATTTCCATTGGACTTAATTCATTCCCAGTTCGAATTGAATTGATTTTCAATTTCCTTCCAACTTCAAATCAAATTCCATTTGATCTTTAAACTTGTACAACTTTAAGTATAATTTCAATTTTACATCTTCTATTTATAATCAATTACATTCATATTTTGCTTTTAACTCGGAATTATACATTTTATTTAGCCAATATATTTTTATTATTCCATAAACATTTAATCAAGATTCCAGAGTTTAAACAAATTTCCAACTTTCAATATCACCTTAGAATTCAACTATATCCAAAATTCTTTGGTGAATTCAATTATCCCTTTGAATTTCAAAACCAAACCCAGTTCATAAATAATTCCAATTTAAAACAATTTGGTAGCAATTTCTCTTCTAGAAACTAGAAAATGAACATCGATGATGCTGCAGTCATCACCGACGTTATTTTCCAGTGACCGAAAGAGTTCAATGCTTTTATTTCTTTAAAGACATTCCCGAACATTTTTAATTTCAAATCTTCCAGATTTCAAATTCAATGCCAAAAAAAAATTAAAATAATATTATCATTTCTTCCAAACCTTTGGAAACCACTTTCAAATCCATAGGGATTTTAAATTTTCCCAAAAATTCCAAATTCCCAATCCATCCAATTCATATTTAAACATTACTCTGGAATTTTCATCTTACTTTATTTTCAAATATTCTTTGGAATTCTATTTCAAATTATAATCTCATTTATTTATGAAGTTTATTTCAATTAATAAATTACATTTACAATCTATATTTCAAATTCCTTTTTGATTTTAAACCAATTCCACTTAAATTACAATTCCAAAATTATTCCAATTACTTTGGACTAATATCCATTCAATTGAACCCGCTTCAATTTCAATCATTTTAATTCAATCCAATTCAAATCATACATTTAAAAAAAAATTGAACTTATACATCTTCAATCCCAAATCTAATTAATTCAAATTGGATTCAATTTTGAATGAGTTCAATTCTAACTTCAAATTTAAACCATCTCGAATTATATAATTCGAGCTAAATTCTCAAAGATTGGTTTAACCTTTTTAAACCAAATTTAACTTTGTTCATTTCAAGTTTCAAACAATTTTAATTTCTGAGTTCAAATTCTACAATTTCATTTTTAATTAATTTAATTTTAATTTGGTTGTATTATATTCCTACTTAACTTAATTCCACTAATTTAACACCCAATCACCTTGATATTTATTTGAAGGAAATATTGTTTTATATATCAAAATACATATTTTTATATAAAATCATTTAAAAATCTTTATAAGCAAATAACAAGTACGCACTCATATATATATATACACACACACACACATACTCAACTCATTCTAGAGTACTACAGACTCTATTTAATGAGTAATCCCCACCAGAGCCAAGGTTCTCGCTTAACCTTTCAGCTCTGATACCAACTGTAACGACCCGGATTTTTCTAACCAGAAAAATTCCAGATAGTTATGAAAAAGAAGAAAGAGATAGAAGAAGAACTAAACACCAAAACATCTCACATTCGTAGTGGATAAAATATAATAATAAATAATAATAATTTACAAAAGAATACTATATCTGTCGATTACATTTAATATACATCAGAGTTTCACATATATATACAGACACTGAATATATATACAATTATCAAGTCTCAGATTAACAGTAATATAATTACAGTGGAATACTCTATACGATATTGCCGTCCAGCTCGCCTCCTGAGCTCAAGAACGTACCTACCTGAAAATCTGTAATACTCGGTCTGACCCGAGCATTACATCAAAGTAATACCCGGGTCAGGCTGGAACCAGCGTGAGTAAACCCAACTAACATGAAATGCAAAGGTACACGACTCAAATAAACTCAGGTAGCTTATATTAATTTACAATTTTAAAAGTTGCTATAGACATCACTTATTTCACATATCAATTTCTAAGTGCCAGAACTTAGATCATGTGGTCCAATTTACTTAATTCGTTCCATTACAACTTATTGTTTCTGCGTATCAATCTATAATGAATCGAAGTGGTTTCGGGTATTAACCAATACCCGACTCCGGTCTCTTCGAATTAAGTTCATCTTATCACATGTCATATAAGTGAAATGCAATTCAGTTTTAAATAAAAGATGTCCCCTTTACTAAACAAATCATTATTCATACATGACCATGTTATCATTGCCCATCTGACACACCATATCATGAACCATTTCATATCAGGGGTATCAATCAATTTAGGACATTTTAAACAATCATTTAATCATACAAATACCAGATAATCAATCACCCCATCTCCAATCATCTAATTAACCACAATTGAATTAAATCAATTACCTTTAAGTCCTTCTTATTAATTAATTACAACCAAATTGATTTTCCATCCCAAAATCATTCATCTCTAATTACATTAAGATTATCATCAATATCTAATTTCTTCCATTAAGAAATTATACTTAACCACATTTCATGAATGATTGTCCTTAATTAATTGTATCCATTAATCAACCACAATTACTCATAAACAGTAATTACCCCCTGTAATTACTTAAGTAATTAGCCTCTTACTTAATTATTAAATCCCTTTTTGATTAATTACTCCAAGTAATTAATCCTTAATTACTTCTACTAAGTAATTACCATTTTATTTCTTCCCATTAAGTAATTCCTTTTAATTTATTACATTCTGTAATTATGAATTACTTCTCTAAATCTCATGAGGTGTTTATATTTAATCAATCTCCAAGAGATTACCTTTAACTAATTTACAAATTTATTTCAATCGAGTAATCCATCCTTTAATTACCCTTAAAACCGATTAATAAATCTTAATTGCAGATTATTTATTCTTTGACCTTAATTATGGATTAACACAACTTAATTACCAAATAAGTATTCCTTAGTTACCCGTAAATTAATCATTAGTCATTAGTTAATTTAATTACTTAACTACTAATCATCCATAAATTACTTTAAGTAGTTAATTACAAATTTATCTATCAATTAATCATTAATCAATCCAATTCTAATTACAACTAAATTTAATTATTATTAATTACTTTCTAAAATAATTAATTAATATTAATTATTCAATTTAATTAAAATTAATTATTTATTTACATTTTAAAGAAAACCTCCTTTAAACTTTTGACAAGAGTTTCAACTTAACTTGTTAAACACTTCTTGAGTTTACCATCCTTAATATTTGTAGAAACCAAATTTACTGAACTTCATCTTTCCTTTATACTGCGGTTTGAAGATGATCTCGAGACCTCCCCTGTTAAAACTCGAGTACGACTACGAGTTTCCTCACCGTTCACCCGAGACATCCCTCACGCGCTCCACTTCCTTCCTCTTCTTCTCACTTTTCTTTTTTTTAGTTAAGTTTTAATTACCATTAGCAGTATTAGAAACCACTCACGTACCCACAAAACAAAAAAAAACGAAGCAATTCCCCTCTCTACTCGAGCAGTGACTCACGACATACCCAACACGAAGTCGCTGCCACCCTCACGCCACCATGCACGTGCACGGTGCGTCGCCACCATTCCCGCGAACCTCGTCGCCTCCAGCACACCACATATCGATCTCACATACATAATCCAACCCCAATTCATCATGAAAATTCAAAATCAAGAAAATGCTCCTTTGAACGAACAGCAGCTCGAACACGTCCCTAGAAAAACGCCACGACCACCCAACGTCGACCTCCGTTGACGATGCGACTCCGGCCACACAGCGCCCACATCTTTCTCTACCTGCTTCTAAAATCTTGTGCAACTCGGTTGATCTATGATGACGAAAACAACGAAAATGCAGACCCCATAATACATGAACCCAAAACCCTATTTATGATTCTACCCCAAAGTTCTTACATCAGAAATTTTTTTGAACATTTTTACTGGATTCGAGATCCATCAAGCTAACTTCACCCCAAATTTCATCATCATAAATTTATTAAATCAACAGTAATTGACGAAAAAGCATTTTGGGTTCTTTAATCAACTACATCTTGAATACTTGCCTAAAAATTATCATGTTTGTTTCAAAAATCATACCTTTGTATGAATATTTAATAAATGAAATCAAATCAACAATTTAAGATATTCAAATTTTACACATTGATTTGCTTTTTACTCTAAACTTGGATTTATAGTAGTTATATTCACTGTCATCCTTAAACAATTTTCGAACTTTGGGTTTTTAGTTTTAAACCCCTTATTTAGTTAATATCCTGAGTTTTAAATGTTTTTATTAAGAAGGGTATAAATATTTCTCTACTTCTCTTGGTTCAGAAACCTGATAATAATGAAGAACATCATATAACAAAGCTCCCAGAAATCAGCAAACATCACAAAACAACATATTTACAATATATAACAAACATAAGATTTTCATGAACCAAATATCAAGATTTTAATTTTAAAGAAGTATGTTTACTCACCTGAAAATATTTCTAAACAGAGAACACTCTGTTATTTTAAAAACTGCAGTTCCGAGTTAAATCCCTGTAAATCTCCACTGCCTTGTTATTGAAAGAATTGAGTTTGTAAATAAAGATGATGTTTATTTTTTTTTCTCAGGTTTACTTCTCAGATTCACTATGTTCCTAGAATGAACTAAAATAAGGTGATATATATAAAGAAGTAGCTTGAACAGTGGTAGGCTACAATTGGTACACTTCAACCTGTTGATCAGAGATTTTTTCTTGTGTGTTTTACTTACTGTGATTGTTGAAGTGATGTTTCAAATTTCGGCTGAAACAAATGTTGGTGGCTGAGATGAAAGCATTCAAATGCTTTGCTTCTTAATTCGTTTACAAACTATAATTATGTTTAGCTGTACATAAATATTTTGTACGAAAATATACTCTTTGCAGGCGAAAACTTAGCTTGCAAATGAAGATATTATGTTTTATTATTATCTAGCTTGAACTCATGTACATATTTGTCTCTGGTTTTACTTTTCTTTGGTCTTGTTCCATTTTATACTTTAGCTTGTACTCCATATACAAGTGTTTGTCAGGTCTTATCTTCTTGCTTTAACTTATGCTTTTTTTTATAAGTACCTTCATATACAGGTTTGACTGGTTGATCTCATATCACTTGTATTCCAACATATATGTGTTCTAGAATTTACTTATGTGTGAATTTCCTATTTTACATGACTATAACCTTTAAGATATTTATTTTCACGTCCATACCTATTTCATTTCTTTATTAAGGTCAAACCATCAACATTGAATTGCTTAAAATTATTTATTTTTATACTCATGGTAATATCATAGTTTCTTAAGCCTATAACAATTATATTTGTTTTCAAATAATCTATTTGTTTGTACTTAAATATAATATTGATAAGATTTATTTTACTTGAACTATTATTATCTAGACTATATCATATATATATGTATTTTTAAATAACATAAAGTAAAATAAAATGGATTTCATGTTTAAAATATTTAGAAACTCGTCATTTTATTTCCAAACCATAGATTCTCCAAATTACGTGTGTGTGTATATATATATATTGTTTTAAAATAATAAGCTGTATTTTAATTAATTTAATTAAATATTGATTAAAATAATACTGCCAAAAATCCGGGATGTTACAATACCATTCCTGATGTGTCCTTCTACTTCATTCTTTAAATGCCTACAGTCGTTAGTGTTATGACCGTTCAGGTCGTGGAATAAGCAATATCTGTCTGATTTTCTCTCGACAACAGTGGGGTCCCTTCGTATTGGATTACGGTATGGAACTTGCTCTCGTGTATCTCGGTATATTCGCTCCAAACTCTCATTCAGCTCTGAATAGGTGGTGAATCGTGCCTCTCTCCGCAGTCGCTTTGACCCGTTACCACTATCCTCAGCCTTTCGTTTTTCTTTATCCTTGCCTGAGTCCTTTTCGAGAGGCTTCTTGTCTTTAAGCGCATAAATTTCTATTCCCTCTCCTTCTTCTCTTTCTGCATTCGCATCTTCCAATCGTAAAAACTTTTCTGCCTCGTCGTAGAATTCCCCTAGATCCACAGGCGGATCTTTAGTCAATGAGTTTTTGAATTCTGTGCCGTCAGCTACTCCGGACACAGCTGCCATCACCACCATAGATGGATCTGCTCGATCCACCGAAGCTGTTGCTGCATTGAATCGTGTTAGATAACTCCTCAAAGTCTCTCCGGCTTTCAGCTTTAGGGTTGCCAAAGTCATCACATTCTTGGGTCTTGTAATATGAACCCTGAACTGCCTTATAAACCTCTCAGTTAAATCGTTCCATGTTCCGATAGATCCACTCTCTAGTTGTCTAAACCATAATGCTGCAATATCCGCCAAGTACAATGGAAAGCACCGGGCCATAACCTCCTCTGATGCCCCCCAGCACTTCCATATGCCTCATATACTTCGTCAGATGAACCGTGGGGTCCGTTCTCCCATTATACATGTCCAACGATGGTAACTTGAAATCCGGTGGGTTCCTAGCTCGTCTGATTGCTGGAGCAAAAGGACTCCTATTGACATCCTCCAAATCTTTGTTTACCAAGCTGCCTCTCATAGCTCTTCTAACCATCTCCGCCAATCTGTCATTGTCTCCGAGATGCAATCTTCGTTCATTACTTTCAACCTGCCCCCCGAGTTCACGAGGGAACTCCGAGATCTGCCCCCTTGACTGAGCGTTCACTCCTCTGCTACTTCTGGGTTGCAGATGTACCTCTTTCTCTCTCCGAGATTGGATCAACGTTCTCCATGTGCGTGCCCCCTAGTTTAGGTGCTATGTCGGATGATCCTGCCCCGTTTTGAACTCAATCAGCTTCTCTATTCTGTGCTCCAAGTTGTCCTATCTGTTGAAATATGCTCTGGATCAACTCCTCCTGTTTCTTCATCGTTGTCTCCATCTCGTCCCTAGTGATGAAGACTGAATCTTGGTTCGCTCCTGAAGAAGCCTCTTGACTCCCTTGGTGTTCACTTCTCTCTGGCCTTTGTTTCTTACTTGTTTGTCTCGTCATGGTTCTTAGATCTAAATTCTTAAGTCTTCAAATCCAACTTATCCTGAATCAGCTTTTCTCAGTGAAAGCACCAAAATGTTTGCTCCAAAATTGGTCACAAACACCCAATATCGTGAAAGCACCCGTTTATGAACACAAATCAGCAACAATCAATATAGAACTTAGATCTAAGCAATAACAATCACAATAATTCACAAATAACAATCGCAAACACAGGATTTATAGTGGTTCGGCGATCTTGCCTACGTCCACTCTGAAGCTTATGTCTTTATTGATTCATTTGATGATTTCAATCGATTACAGCTAATTACAATTGATGATAGCTTTCAAATCTGATTACAACAGCGATAATGAAGTATGGAATTGAATCCGGCAGAGTCTGGATGTTGAATGGCGGAAGCTCCCCTTTTCTAAAGGCTTCAGGGTGCTATTTATAGGCGTTGGAGGCCCAGATCTCGCTCAAACTTCGGGAGACTTTTTCTGGCACGTGAGTGGGCCTACGCGACTAACCCACCAAGTTTCGACTCGATCTGAGATCGATTCGAAGTGATTTCGAATCCATCAAAAAATGATCCAATCGAGCTAAAACTTGGTAGGAACAATCTTTACCTTGTATGGAAGCTACTGTGAAAATTTCATTGCATTTGGCCTTGTGGTTTGAGAGATACTATCGATTCAAGTTGATATGTTTCGGTTGGCTGCTTGGTTCGAATCGATTCCTTCGAATCGGTGCCTTCGACTCCATCGGCTCACGTAGTTCCATGATGAGGTGGCGCGCGTCCTTCGAGTCGATCCAGCCTTCTCTCCGGGTTGAACGCTTCGATCCCTTAGATCTCGCCGACTTCGTATCATGGGGTGACACGTCTTCCAAGCTAGTTGACTTGGTGGAATACGAACAAGTGATTGTTCGTGGATTTGAGCGTGACCGATTCGAACTGAGGCATCCCAATGGGTTCGAACTCGATCGATACGAACAAGATCGGTTCGAAGTGACTAGCTCCTGATGGATTCGAACCTGATGGATTCGAATGGAGCGTGGCATTGTCATGCTAATGGATTCGAACCTGATGGATTCGAATGGAGCGAGGCATTGTCATGCTGATGGATTCGAACCTGATGAATTTGAATGGAGCGAGGCGTTGTAATGCTGATGGATTCGAACCTGATGGATTCGAATGCCATGCTCTTTCCTTAGATTGAATCGATCATAACTTGCACATACGAGCTCCGATTGACTTGAGATTTGAAACGCTGGCTTCTGCAGCTTTGGTCATCGTGTCTTGTCAATTGTGGCCCGATCCGGACTCGGACAAAATTCATCGATATCCATAGCGAAGCGAAGTACAACCAATCTCTGAGACGAACTGTCTTTTGTTTTCGATCAATCTTTTGGCATCACGGCTTTGCCAAAAAGCGGGATAACAGCATTCAAAAGAAAGCATGCCAAATCCACAAATCATGAAAGGAAACTGCTTTTAAGATGATAGTTGGTTTCTTTTCTTTGTCGTTATATGCTCCATGAAAAGCTTCTAGACAATTCTTCCACTTCCAATGCATACAATCTAGACTTCCAAGCATTTTAGGCCAGTCTTTGCTTTCATGCATTTCACGTAAGCGCGTTACATCTGCCTCGTTTGGAGAACGAAGATATTCCATCCCATAAATGTCCACAACTGGCTGACAGAAGTGATCTAGGTTTTCCGTACTCTCTACAATACGATATGCGCCGTCAAGGGCATCGACGGGTGTACTGTATGCTAACATCCTCAAAGCTGCGGTCATCTTTTGATGCCCACTCAAACCTTCTTTTTTTTACAGCGTCCTGCTTGTAAGCAAAATAATTATTATTCAGCTGAATACTTTCGAGAATTCTTAAAAATAATGGACGATTCATTCTGAATCGTCGTCCAAACATCTCTGAACCGTAAGTTGGATCACGGGTAAAGTAATTTTGCATAATTGTTTTCTGAAATGCTTGCTAGTTACGGTTGATATATTTTTGACCCACAACGGAACCGCCATGTTTTCCAAAAGTTGAACCATATGCTTCGCGGTATATCTCCATCGGTTCCTCCTCCTCTTGTTGATGCACTAACGCATACGCTTCTTCTTCAGAGTCATTGTCGCATAGCAATGTAACTTTGAGTAAAATTCTAGACGTTGTTTGATGTTTGAGGATAGTTGTTTGATATTTGAATGTTTTGTTAGACTAAATTATGGTGAATCCATATGGTTATATATATATGACTAACTCTTGAGTAGAGAGAAGGTGGGTAAGTGTGCGTTCAAATCCTGAACTGTAGCCACGTTCATTTGCCGGTCAAGATTCTCTGCTTTGTTGAGTGGTGAGAAGGTGGCTTAGTGTGCGGTCAAATCACGAACTGTAGTCATGTTCATTTTTCGGTCAAGATTCTCTGCTTTGTTGAATGGAGAGAAGGTGGCTTAGTGTGCAGTCAAATCACGAACTGTAGCCACGTTCATTTGCCGGTCAAGATTATCTGCTTTGTTGAGTGGAGAGAAGGTGGGTCAATGTGCGGTCAAATCACATACTGTAGCCACGTTCATTTTCCGGTCAAGATTCTCTCCTTTTTTGAGTGGAGAGAAGGTGGGTAAGTGTGCGATCAAATCACGCACTGTAGCCACGTTCATTTACCGGTCAAGATTCTCCGCTTTGTTGAGTGGAGAGAAGGAACATCCATTATATAAATTCACAAATTGTATATGTTTAAATCATTTAAAAATTTAACATTATTCAACTACATTGTCAAACATAACATTTACGTCTCATGAATTGAAGTTGTTTATGTAGTACTACACACAAACTGATGAGATGTGCGATAATCATGAGTCAATGGTAATTCATTTTTGGGACACTCTGGCTGAACTTTACAAGAACGACTTGGGCTGTCAAATCAGACGTATGGTTCAAGAGGTCAGGACTGCATCCGGAAACTTTACTAGAGCGTGCACGTGTTACACAAAGACTATTAATGAGGTAATATCGAAAAATGTGTTTAAGACTACACGTTCGACTTATGACGGTCGATACAATTTAAAATACCGCACTCCCTTCATTTCCTATGATGCGTACTTCATACGCCAAAATTGGCTAGAAAGATTTGGATGGCCTTAAGATAATAGTAGTGCTAGTTGGTTATGTAACGTTCGTTAATGTGTCGAGAGCTTTCTGAATTCTCTTTTCAAATAATAATGTCTGTTGTTGTTGTCAGATCAAAAGTAGAGGTAGCACGTGGGCAATGAACGGAGTGTGGTTGCACATGTGTAATGTTTTTTTATATATGCTCTTGTGTATTGTTTGTTGTCAGATCAAAAGGTAGTGGTAGCACAAATGTAATGTTTGTTTATAATGCTCTTTCTGATTTATCTATTCATCATTCATAATCATCTTCTTCCTCATGCACAACAATAAATTCTTCATCACTATGCCTTCTTGGCTTTCTTCTATCGATTCCGATGCAGGTTACGTGCCTACAGAAAATCCACATACTGATGAGGATTGGCTTATTGATTATCAAGAACAACTCTATGAAGATGTCCGTGGTCAGTTTCAAAACCTTGAGCAGCTAAGACTTCAGGAAGAGGTTGAATCACCATACGAACAACATGTTGTTCGCATGGCATATAAACAACCTGAGAACCAGGTTCAAGTAGTTCAACCTCCCACTGAGAAAGAAGTTGAATCGCACCCAATTTGTTGTCAGTGCGGGTATGCAGTTGAAGTTGTAGTACGTGCAGATGGAGAAATATTGGTCGTCGAATCCAACCATGTCAATTCTGGCCGAATGGTTGCAATTACGCGGAATGGTTGGATGATCCTTTATGTCCAAGGGACATAACCTATGCAAACGAACTAGAACAGTAGATAAGACGTCTTAGACTTTCTTTATAGCAGTTGCAGTTTAATCATCACGTCTAATTTCTTCATATTTGTGGTCTATTATTACTGTGTCGTTTTTTATCAGTGTTCTATGTTCGTATATCTTCAATTCTAGTGTCACTAGTAGTTTTTTATGTTTATATGTAACTAGTTGGTGCTTATAAGTATACACAAACATATAGAATTTACATTATACACAAGCATATATAATTCACAGTATATACAAACATATAGAATTCACAGTATACTCGAACATTATCATCCAAAATCTAAGAAAGTGAAAGTATATTGCATAAACTAAAACGTATGCAACTAAAGGGATGCAACGTCATCGTCGTCGTCAGCATCATCACCATCATCCCCATCATCATCATCATCTCCATCATCGTCGTCGTCATCATCACCATCATCATCATCATCTTCCTTATCATCATCATCCCCATCACCGTCCTCCCCCTCGTCCCATCATCCCCATCGTCCTCATCCAAACCACCAGCATTATACGCACTGGGATCAACATCACCTCCACCTTATGATCCGAAAGGCTCATATACAGCAAGTCTAACTGATAGCTGATCAATCTGATTCTCTAGCTTATGTGTATGCTGCATGTACATATCATGCATGGTGTGTGTATGTGCAAGAGTCATATCGCGAAACATACCAAGTGAAACTCTGGCCTGGTCCAATCTAGTAGCATACTGCATAAAGATGATATTTGACATAGTAAGAAACTAAGCATAAAATAAGGAGAAAATGGAAATAAACAACAAACGTACCTCATACGGAGGATATAACCCGACTGAAGGCACACCAGGATAGTCGGGGTGATCTGGAAAGACTAAAGGATGCTCAATCAAAGTACCAGTCATGTCATATGCTCTAAAAGTAGTATCAAGCTCCAACTGCATGGGATTCTGGGAGAACTATGACGGAATCGGGTCAAATGAAACCTGCGGTACCTGAACTCTACCGGCTGCCACATGAGGTCCTATATGATCAAAGTTGACCCCACGAACATAATCTGGTACGACGAATCTACGGGGTTCTACTCTAACCTAATAAGCATTGTAATCCCCATCGATGAAGAAAGTACTACTATCCACCCACCCAGCCTGTCGTAGAGCATCTAAGTACTGATCGTCAATCACCCTATGACTACTAAACATGTCCTCACAAGATAAAGGATACATGGTATACGATGATCACCCGTAATCTGATAAGCACGTCTCTCTCCTAAATACCACATAGGCATAAATGTAGGTGTATGCAAAGAAACCCTACGTCTAGATAGTGAGTACGCAACCATCAACGGATGGCCATTCACCAGAAGACCTGCATCTGCTAGATGAGTCCAATGTGGGGCCCAAGGAGTCCGAATGATGTTACCTCGACTACGCATATCAAGCTGTGACCTAGCCTCCATCAAGTCATGCGGTACACCTAAGGGAACATGATGTACGTACTGCGTAGTCTCCCACCGTCTCATCCTAGGGAAGTACCGCTCAGCAGCCTGACTAGCCATGTCCTGGATGCGGGGATGCATGTTTGATGTGTACTCGTAGTGCCATAACGGCAAAATATAACAAAAAGAATACATCTATCTGACATCGCCAAGCGCAAATGAATCTAGAGCAGTATAAAGGGTGCCTAATATCGCTATGCCCCAGTCGACAGTATGCAGCTGGTCTACTCTGGAAAGAGATGTTAAATAACCTAGTCTAACTATATCTTTTTGGTTCAAAAAAGGTCGAACCAAACAAGTACAGCATAAATGCTCTAGTAACTGCATCAATCATATCGGCTCTAGCTATATAACTAGTGATGTACTGCTACAGGTAAGTCAACTTAACAGAACCACTAGTGACGTAGGTAACATCTACCAGTAGTAAAAAAACAGTAAACAGATTGGGCGACTCGTATAAATCATAAAATGGAAAAGGTCGAAGACCATGTCGTCCAATCTCAATGCCAGTGAACATGTAAAAATAAACTGGGGTGATCCCAAGCTCAAAATCTGAAAAATGAAATGTATGCGTGGTGGACCACCACCTCTCAGCTAATGCCTGAATGAGAGGTCGATCAAAGGACTGAACAGGCCTAATTGACAAATAAAGACCAAAAGGGCTAGCCTGTAGCCTCTTAATAATAAGACTGGAAAGAGGGTCATAAAACAGGGTAATGCACTTAGCTCAACTACCCGACAGTGAATGTAATGGTCCTATAGATAATTTATGAATTAACAATTTTTGATCGAGTCACAGTTATTTAATATGAGTATGTGATGTACATATTAAAATAACTAGTTATATTAATTTGCAATTTATACATGTACGGCCGTCAAAGCATTTTCGGCTGTATACCTATAACCATCTGGCAGCTCTGTAGTACACGTAGAACGTCTGGTGGTGGCAGAACGTGTAACGGTCCAAATTGCTTCGCTGGATGTCTGTGAACCGTTCTTGGGTGATTTTGGTTGGATGCGACGGCATTTCGTTTAGCTTTTCTAATTTAAAAAAAAATAAAACGAAAATGAGGTAGAAAGTGAGGAGGAGAGGGAGGGAGGGGGTTAAATAGAGGGAGTGCAGGCGCCCATTAAATGGGCGCCTGGCCACTGGGAGCCCACCCTAGGTTCAGGGCTGAATATTTAGCCCTGAACCCATTGGAGATGCCCTAAGGATACGAAAGAAAAGTACAACCAATAAATGCAAAGCCCCCAACTGGTCTGGCAAAGAGGCAGAGGAGACGTTTGCATAGATATACGATTTAGGTAAGTCTAGTGCGTGCGCACAGTCTCTATAGAATTCACAAGTAAAATGTTCATCGCTTATTTTTTTATAATGTTTTGCGGTATCATGTTCTACAAAACTTCGTTCGTGTATGAGTCGCGAATGACGTAAATAAAATTACGATCATGTACAAAATGTTACGCATTCACAAAATAGTAATAAAATAGATCAGTTAACTTATTCTGTAAAATTTTAAAAGAACTGACGTTTGGCACAAAACGCATCAAAAGAAAATTAATTATTTCTCAAATTAAAATTTGTGGAAAAATTCTATAAATTAAATTAAAATGAGACATCAAAAATCAAGTCTAAATTTAAAATATATATTTTATTGTAATTTAATTCAAATCCGAATATTTAAATAAATAATTAAATATTCAAATTTGATGACTCAAAAATACGGGTCGTTACAGAAGAATTCAGATTTCGCGCAGCTATTGATGTTAATTTCATTTGTATAATTATGTTATAAATTGTTGAATGTCAAATCTTGGTAGTCTGACCTTATTTGATGCATGTGACTTTGATATGTCGTAAAAGTTGAACTCTTTTAGTTATAGATCTATGGAAATGTCGGTTCAGTGCAATGGTAGTTATTGGTCTCATTATAGTATTTTGAAATATTATTATATGCTGTTTTGATTTGGAGAATGATCTTAAATATGACTTTTGGAATTCTTCATGGTATTTTATTCAGAAATAATATTTGAATTTCTCTACTTTACTCCAAACTTTTTAAAAGTATTTCGAGAAATATTTATTTTACAGAAAAGTTAATATAATAATGAATGTTTATTTTAGAGGACAACAAAGGAGGTTTATCTTTTATAATAAAGTGATTCTTCTTTAAAAGAAGATTGAAATAATATAGAATAAATATTTATAAAACGCTTCATATAAAATGTGTATGGAAAGTGAGATTTATAAATGGTATTTTATAAATAAAAGAATAGATTTATAAATAATATTTTATAGAATAGAACTGATATCATTTGATAAATTGAAATAATAAATCACATTTCTGAATTTATGGTGATATATGGAATGTTCGCTTTATGAAAAGTATTTAAATCTATCTTGAAATCGAAGATTTGTAATCCATATATGAGATTTAAAATCAGGAGATTTATAGAAGAAGTTTTATAAATGAATTTAAAATTTATATAAGGATTTCTTAAATATAAAGGATATTTATAAAAGAAGTTTTATAAATAAATTTGGAGATTTATAAAAGGATTTTTATAAATATGAAGGAGATTTATAAAAGAAGTATTATAAATAAATTTGGAGTTTTATAAAAGAAGTATTACAAATAAATTTGGAGATATAAAAAGGAGTTTTATAAACATAAAGGAGATATATGAAATAAGTTTTATAAATATAAAAGAGATTCATAGAAGGAGCTTTTATAAAAGGAACGAGATTTGATCTCCATAAATGATCTTTCTAACTTATGGTGGTATAAAAAGGATTCTCTTCAGACTTAACACCAAATTTCTAGGTATGAAAACTTATCCCTGACTGTAAGAATTAAGAATGTATGTCGAGACAAGAGTAGTTTCTTACTTGTCCGGCTTCATTGTTAATCGCAGGATAGCACAAATTTGAAACCAGAAAGCGGTGCTAAGTATATTTGGTATAATTTCTATATGACCATATCACTTACACCAACAGCGTTTCCGATTTACTGTTAACTATGTTTAAAATGACATTTGTTTTGACCCATATAAGTATATTTTTGAAAGTGAAATCTTTCTTAAGATTTTATGAATACACTTATACCGTTGAGATAAGTATATTAAAAAAATTAATTAAGAAAGTGAAATTGTTTGTGAATATATTTATACCGTCGAGATTGTAACGATCCGAAATTTCACTGCTTTGATTTGCGAATATTTACCTAATTTTAAATATTCAATTTGTACATTTTATAATGAAAATAAAACTCATTTTAATGATTTATAATGATGGTGAAATAGCCTTCAAAATTGGCTTAAAAAATACAGTTCGAAGAAAAATTGAAAATTTGACCGGAATTCGTTTTCCGAAATTTCGACTTTTCGTCGGCTAAAAGTTATTACAACATTGTGAACTCTAATGAGAATATATTCACACATATTTACACACTTATTAGTTAGAATTACATATATACCTCAATATATATGCATTTAAATAAGTTTACATAGGTAGTGATGTGACATTTTTTTCTTAAAAAATAAAAAATATTTAAATATCAAGATTCCTTTAAAAACATGAAGGACTAAGGCATCAGTGGCATGTTGGCATGGATTTGATGGAAGGGTGACTAAGGGGAGCGGATTTGGGTGAGATGGAAGGAAGTGGTGAGGTGGCATAAGGGTAGAGGAGGGTAAAGTACGAGCGTAGTTTGGTAATTTGATGTATGCACTTAATATATATATAACACATTTTCCTAACACTTCCATCATTTTTCCTTCATTTCCATTTCCATTTTCTTTACCTCTTTCTTCTTTAAAGCTTTTGAAAAACTTAGTGATGACTTTCTATTTTAAAATTATAAAATTTGAATTCATAAATTTGTTTTGTTTTAAAACTCTTTCTTCCTCATTTTTACTCACATTTCATTGGCCATAATTTCTTCCATACTACTCCAAATGAAGATTTGATTTTTTTTGTAAATCATATAGAAATCCAGCGACTAAAATTTTCATTTGAGCGACTTTTTAAATTTTGAATATTTTTGGTTCAAAATTTCATTTTTTCTGACTCATTTTGGACCCATATTATCAAGGCCGAAAATACCACTCTTTCTTTTGACCATATCTCCCTCAAAACGAATTGAAATTAAGCTATCCTTTTTCTCAAATTGTAGAGAAAATAATTTCCTAAAACTTTCCTTTCTATGACTTATCCAAATTTCGAGCGCAACATGATCAAAAAATCAAAGAGAAGATGGTCTATTTTCGAATGATTTTTGTGTGATTTTCCAAGCTTTCGGTGAGTAAATATTAGTTTTAATTTCAAAGTTTTTAACTTGATATATGTTGCATAAATTACTCTATGACATGTGTGAAATATGTTTGAGTTGTTATATGTTTTGTTATTTGTGGATATGGATGATTCGAATCAAAAAGTGGACTTGAAATGAAGTCTACCTTAGTATTGTTGTAAATTTGTAAACTTTGGTTATGGTATAGTTTATAAACTTTGGATTTGATGTTAGCTATCATTTTGAATATGATATGAATGTCAACTTGGTTATATGTGGTATGTTTATAAGTTAACATTGAGATGTATTATATGTTAACTTATAAACTTATAAACATTGATATGTTAACTTATATACTTATAACATTGAATGTCAAAATTACATTGATATATTAACTTATAAACATTGAAATGTTAACTTGGTTATATGTGGTATGTCGGATATGTTTATAAGTTAACATTGATATGATATGATATGATATGAGTAGTTCAGGTTTTCCCACGGATGCATTTTGGAGGAGCTTGGAGTAGGATGCTTCATCATTTGTTAGTTGTTTTCTTGTTTCCACTGTACTATATGTATCTTGTATCAGTTAGGTAGGGACAGGCTGTTATAACTGTCCAAGGGTAGAATTGTATTAGTATAACTCGAAGGTGTCATTTTGGAAATGACTTTGTAAAGAATTATGTTGATTAATATACGTTATTCTATTGCATTGTGAGATTATGTGATGGTTTAGTTCCTTTTTATCTTCTATCTCATTTCTTTTCCCTAGTAATCTGTCTTTCTGGCACTTAGTTGTTCGGCACGTGAACACCATGGATGTATTATTGTCGACTTCTAGGGTTCAGAAAGGCGGGACGTTATAAGATAAGTACATGAACATTTTTCAAGTATTGAAAAGAGTAGAGAGTGTTATGAATATATCTTTTGAAAAGATATTTTAATACGAATATTCAAAAGGGGATTTTAATTACTGAAAGTGTTACTCTAATAATCAACTTCGAAGATATGCAACATGCAACATTGGTATTATAGCGCATCAGTAATTGATGCTGAAGGAATGAAGATAACCTAATGCCGAAAGTACGAAGATGGAATAATGTCAGAGGCATACAATGTCACATCTCATTAATAAAAGGACATATACAATGTCGCTTATAAAGCCAAAGATACCGAACGCCAACAATGTTGCATACTATCTATAAAGTCAAATGATTAATGTCGATTCTTTTATGTCACTAAGCAATGTCGAGTGGAATCAACATTGTGACTCATCAAAGAATCAACGATGACAAACACAATCAATACCGTGAGCCATCAGTATCGAACCTCATTGGTGTCATATCCTATTAATGTCGCTATTCACCCATGGAGATAATGTGGATGACAAAACTCAACAACGCTGCACTTTATCAATATCGCTCATCATTAAAATCATCTATTATCAAGGCCGCTATACACTGAGTCGCATATCATTGCTATCGAAGCTATCTTACTACTAATACTACTCCACCAGTAATGAATCAATGATGTCTATTATTGATACGCCGATAATCAGTGTCGCATCTTTTTGATTTTGCATTTCAACAACCCCTAGAAGACACCGGACAGCTATATATATGATGTTAATATCGAAAACATTCCACATTCATAAGAGTTACCAAAGCCGGTATCATACAAAATGATGTTGCCTCCTACTAATGTCTCTCTATATCAATGTTGCACTATATCAATCCTGCCTCATGTCAATATCGATTCATGCTGGTATAACTTCCAATTAATGATGGCTATGCTAATGCCTGATGCCTCCTCTATTTATGCAGTGCCCGTGTTTAGTTAGGCGTTGAAGAATGTCAAAGATCACCTTCAAACAAGGCTTAGCGCCATGTGGCATTAATGAAGTCGAAGAACATGGATGATGCAATCAAGCTGTAGTGCATGTCGTGTTTCTACCCCTATAAATATAGACCCAAGGGCATCATAGAAGAGGCAAATATTTCTTTTCTCGTTCTCTTATATTTTAAATTTTGTAATCCTAAATTGATTTGGTGATTTTAGTGCCAAGTGGGCTATTGCACATAAGACTTTATACATTCAACCTTATATGGAATAAGAATAAGATTTCTTAAGTTATGGCTTACTTTCGAAATTCAAAGCACTTGTGATTTCTTAATTATAACTTGCTTCAAATTCCAAAACAACTCATAGTTTTTAGTTATATTTTGCATACGACTGTCTACATGGATTAATTTCAAGTACATATGACTTCACATGACTATGCATATGAATTCTTCATGAATTAAGTCTGCTTGTTCGCTGCTCTTATGCCTTAACTCAACCAAGTGTCGCTTTTTGCCAACACCCGTTTAGGTTAAACCTAGACTTTTCAAATTTAACCAAGGTACCCTTTCTTGCACTTTTTTGGGTTAAAGAAAAAATTCATTAGCATTTTGGCGCTAGAAGGAAGGCTAAGCTCCATCCCTATTAAAATCCTAAGTGGACTGCCCTAAATTGCATATATATGGCTTAAAGGACTTGTCTCTACCAAGCATGTCCCATTCCAAATCAGTCTACCTTTAATTTTTAACACCATTTAATCCCATCAATTAAGCTTGCTTATTCATTCCAATTAAACATGTTAAAGTCTCCAAACAAGGAACATCTAAGCCTCACATGATTGCTCTAACCTACCAAATGACTAACGACCCTCGACTATATGAGGACCAAATGCTAAGAATCATGACCCTACGAATTATGAAAGACAAGAGAAAGCAAGTAGGTCTTTATAATCTAGTTAAATGCAGTTTAAACCCATTTCACATAGGTCCTACCTTAATCTTTTCATTAGAAAAAGATGATAAAAGGGATAATATCTTCATTAAAATGAGAAAGTGAATCTAGCTCCAAGCAAGGGAACAATTTTCAAAAGAGAGATAACAAAAGACTTTGATCAATTCACTAAGAGATGGGAGAATGTGCTTAGTCATTCCTATAGAATGAGCGAAGCTCAAAGCATTTTGAAGAGAAAGTTTTCTATAGAAGTTAAGGAGCCCATAGCATATAATAAAAGAGCCAAGAAAGATTTTTCTTCCAAAAGATTAAGCCTTTCCAAGAATTACTCTCTTACTACTTCCTATGAGAATATCTACCTCTTTACCAAGGACGTACTTAACTATTGGCCTTCTCAAAAGAAGCATCCGAAGAATGAACAGAACCTCGAAGGATTATACTGACATTATCATCACTCTAATGGGCATGACACGAATCAATGTCGAAGCTTGAAGGGCTTGATCAACAACTTCCTATGGCAAGGAATGCTCAATGAATTTGTACAAATATGTTAAAATAAGTCATCAATAACTGAAAAGTTTCTGCATAAAATAAGTCTATCTACATGGTTAAGGAGAAAAATAAACTACTAAAATAAAGAGAAAAACATTTGATCCTCCCAAGAAGGCCTGGTCAAAGCGCCTACTAGAGGGATGACGGAGTAAGCCTTTGGTCCCATTTAAGAAGGCCTAGCCAAAGCACCAACTAAGCCTTCGATCTCATCTATGTAGACGGGCTGGAGCATAAGTCCTTATTCCCACCTCTATGGCCTGATTAAGATGCCTCCTAAAGGGAGGTCAGAGTAATCCTTTGGTTCCACTTGAAAATGGCTTGTCCAAATTTTTAGCAAACCCTTGGTCCTGCCTATGTGGTCTGGTCAAGGAGCCTCCTAGAAGGAGAACAGAGTAAGCTTTTGGTACTACCTAAGGCAGCCTGACCAAAGCATCGAACCAGCCTTTGGTGTCGTCATCAAAGGACTCACTGAAGCGCCTCCTAAAGAGAGGTCGGATAAGTCTTTGTTTTTTCTTAAGAAAGCAAACCAAACGCATCGAACATGCCTTTAGTACTATCTCCAAGGCCCTATGAAGTGTCTGCTTGAGGGAGGTCGGGTAAGTCTTCAGTTTTATTTAAGATAACTATCCAAACGCACCGGACAACAAACCTAAATCATCACCTACAGTGATAAGGGGTTTGAACCAAATTGAGATCATCACCCAAAATGGTGTCAATTAAATTCAAAGGTCAATCAAACACTATCCTAAAGAATGGATCAAAAACAATATTCTAGAGGAAGATCTATCGAAAGCAAGCCAATGGTGCTTCGAAGCAAAATCAATCATTCTTCTTGAGGAAGATCTGTCAAATATGAGCTGATTATGCCCCAAAGAAAAAAGCAATTATCAATTGCTAAATGAGTTTTTTTTATCTTTTATCCGTTACCAGAGGAGTTTTATGGTCTTTTTTTATCATTGCCAAATAGGTTTTCTGGTCTTCTATTAATGCTGCAAGATGGTTTTATAGTCCTCTGTTTGCACTAAAACAAGAATGGTTCTCTGGACTTCTATTCAAATTATTATCAAAAGGAGTTATTATTCTGACTATGGGGATTATTATACTGTGTGATGAACCATCTTCTCGATCTCAAAAATCGATGCTAATATATCCATGATATTCACGAGCCACAATCCTGATGTGGAGATGAACTCTTCACTTCTTTAAAAATGTCTAGAAATCCTTTAACAATAAGTATTGTTTCTAGTCCTTTCTAGGATGAATCTAAGGTATAAAGAAAACTATCCCTCCTTGGACTAGGATCTTCACAAGGTATTTCTATAGACTTCCCGAAGCTAGTCCACAAAGATATCGTCCTTCTATCACAATCAAGAACAGTTTTGTACTTAGTCAACCAATCCATACCGAGTAAAATTTCAAATCCAATAAAATCCAAGACAAACAGGTTATAGGGAAATTTATGGAAAGAATGGGAAATTTGGACCTTTTTACAACTCATACAAAGGTTAGTGGTACCACCTATAGGATTTGTTATGCAGATAGGGGTATCATCTAATTTAAGGATAAGTTTCAATTCATCTACCGATTCTTTAGCAAAAAAACTATGAGAAGCTTTTATATCAAATAATACTCTAACTAAAACATCTTTGGTAGAAATATTACTTTCCAAAACTCCTTTTCCCTTCACATCCTGAGAGGATGAAGGTTCATCCTTTATATCGTAAACTCTGGCTCGTTCTCCTTTCTTCATTATTAGGCAATCCTTTATTAAGTGCCCTGATTGATGATAATTATAACAATTTCTTGGTGGTGGCCTTTGAACCTTTGGGTTCTTGCAATTAATTTCTAAGTCGCCATTTTTGTTGGAAATTATAGCAAGTAGCATCCTTCAAATAGTTACCTTGCGACCCTCCTCTAGATTTGCATTGCCTTGGACTTTTACCATTATGATCGAACTTTCTCTTCTTCCATTTGTTATTATTATTAGCTTGAGCTACCTTCACATTCTTTTTATCCAATAATACAAAGTGAAATCCCATATCCACCAAGTCTACAAATGATTCATGTTTTGATTTAAAGGCGCTTCAATCAGACCTGGCCCAAAATAAGACAATTCATTGAACTTATTTGCATTCTCCTCAATAATCATTTTGTCCTGCTTCAGATCCATAAAATTTCTGATGAGATTTTCCAACTGTTGGCACATACTGTTTATAACATCCCTAATTTTAAATAACATTATTCAAGAGATTTAGTTAGATAAATTAAAAAGAACAATATATATATTAGAGTGATAAGGGGATTGAGATTTAAAAATCTAATTAGGGTCATGCTTAATTAAATAAAGAGAATGGGTTATGGAAATGTTTCATAAATTAACTAACAAGGAAATAAGGCAAGGGCATTATGGGGAATAGCCGCACCCATAACCCCTTGACCCCTAAACCGTTGTTCCCATTCTCTACATGTTCGTAATTCAAAATTCTAAAACGTAAACTAAAGCTCAAGCCGGCCGTAACCAATAGGAAAGAAGGATAAAAATCAATTAAAGCTAAGAAATCAAGCAAGAGAAATTAATCAAAGATCAAATCTCAAGTTCCATATCCAAAATAAGGTGAATAATAATCAAAACCATCTCTATTTTCGTGTTTAAAGAGCATTAGATTTCGGGTTTAAGTTTAAATCCATTATGATGATTTTGATGATGATATGCTTGGATTACATGATATGTCATAATCAAACAAGTTTGTTTGATAAATGTTTTATTCGATTTTAAGCTAAAATCATTTATATAGGGTTTCGAATGCTATAAGGATTTAATATATTATGTAAAACTTTATTTTGGAGATGGGTTTAATTTTTCGTAATTATCCAAGCTATGGGTAATTTATTATGAAGTTTCAAAGTGAAATATGAATAATTGGGTCTAGAAATTAATTTCGGCAGTTGTATAAAGGAATTTGGATCCGAAATTTTTATATGTCAGATAGCATGTTAAAAGTAAATTTTGAGAATTTTTGGGGATTTTTCCTAAGTAATTTACTATGGAAACTAAATTAATTTAGTTGGAGGACTTAAATGTCTAAATTTTTTTGCTTAAGGGAAGAGCTTCTTTGCTAATTATTTTTAATTAAATCTAAGATGAATTCAGCAGTCTTTCAGGAAACGATTTTAGTAAAGTTTATGGAAAATTAGATTTTTAAAAATAGGAAAGTTTTTTTGAAAAGTAAAAAAGGCAATAAGAACAGTTTTGCATAATTTACTGTTTTGCAACTTCCAGTAGCTACCTTTAGACCCTATACTTTCGCCTTAACAAAGTCGAAACCAATATACAAGGTGTCAAGGCTTTAGTATGTGGTGGACTGTAAAGGCAGCAGGTATGGAGTTGAAATCATGCTTTCGAAGGGGTCGAGACCTTTGTTTTACTATCCAAAGAAATGCCACTTGCCTTGTTTTTAAACGAATGCTTTCGAAAAGGTTTAATATAGCTTTCGAAGAAGTTGTCTCCTTATTGTTTTAAGGGTAGCTTTGAACGAGTTGCCTTGTTTTTAAATCAATGATTTCGAAAGTGTAGTTGAAAACTAGTCAAAACTATGCTGCCACCTTTATGCCTTTTGAAGGGACTGAAGTCATCAACGAGTTCGAAAGGTAGCTTTTGTCTTATAAATGTAATAAGTCACTTCCCAATGTTTTAGGAAGGGCTCCAGTAGCCACTTATCCCAAAAGATTTCGAAGGCAATGGCTTCGAAAGGGGTTTTGAAGCTATCCTTCGAAATGTTTTACTTAAATGTATAATATTTTCGAAGGGATGGTTTCGAAGCCATCAGTTTTTCCCAATCATTTTTATTTAAAGTTAATGGTTTTGAAAGTGGTACTTTCATTTACATTTACTTTGACCTAAAAGTTACTTTTAAAATATAAAACCCGATGGTTTCGAAATTGGTACTTTCAAATGGTTTCGAAGCTGTGCTTCTATAAATTACTTTAATACTTTTGAGAAGTATGTTTTAATGGTTTCGTAAGGCCTATTTTTTAGCATTTTGAAAAGAAATTTTGAATCCTTTCAAAAGAGGTATCTAATAATTCTGAAAGTGAAGGTATAAGGTTTCGAAAGCCTTAGTTTTCAAAAAAAAAAGAACCCAATCTCATTTTTAAAGGAAAACCCATGGAAAAATAACGGAGTTTTAAATTGGCTATTAAGCGTGGAGTTTGTAAAGAAGCTTTTCTTGATAAAACTATAGGTTAAAGAGATTAACCATGTTTCATTGCTTCCAAGGATATTGAAACCATAAATGTCGGTATTTTTATGTTATTATGTTTGCTTCTTCTAATATACATATTCACTACACAATGGAGCCATAACTCTATTTTGGGGAGAAAAATGGCAGAATAACCAGCTATGTGACCCAACAGTGAATATGAATTGAGTTAACTCCTGAATGAGTAAAATTGCATCAAGGAGGTCCTGTAGACCAGAAAATTGGATGCCCAAAGATTGATTAAAAAAGTTGTCAGTTAAGATAGGTTCATAGTAAACCCATGAAAACTATATTTAGAATGAGTTATTGGCAAGGGCCAATAGGTTCATAGTGATTCCATGAAAACTATATCAGGATAAAGTTATTGACAGAAGTCAATAGGTTTTTAGTCAACCCATGAAAACTATAATATAAGATAAGTTATTGGAGGTACCAATAGGTTCAGAGAGAACCCATGAAATAATTGAATGAAATTATTGGCAGAGGCCAATAGGTTCTTTTTGATTCCATGAACATTATGAAATAGGATAGATAGTTTATTAGCTTTAAACAGGTTATTAGTTAGCCTATGAAAACTAATAGGTTAATAGTGACCCTAAATCTTATAACTGAGACAGATAGTCAAATGAATGGGGATGGGAAATCCATAATAGATTACTTATTTTCATACCATCATAATAATTAAATCGCTGTGTTTTAACAATTGTGGATGTAGGATCATGGCATATGGTTATTATAACTATTGGATAAGATACTAGTGAGGAGAAAACCCATTCTACTAATGGCAAGGACTCACTAGATATCTAATGGTTTGAGATGGTAAGTTATTATTCATACCAGGTTTTATGTTTGATTCGAAGTTTATGTTTTCCCTTTAAACTCTTGGGTGCTTAATTAATATTGAGTAGATTGAGAGGTTTCAAGTTCCCCTTAGACGAATAATCTTTCAAAGATGTGTAGGAGGCAAGCAAGCTGGTAGGAGTTCTTTTCGATTTTGATTCCACTGTGTTTCGGTGTAAAGGAAAAGTTGTTTAATTGCCTAGATATACATATATTCTGATCATCCTAGGGGCATCTTCACAGTCGCCCTTACGTATATTGTAATAATTATAATTTCTCTGAATGTGGTTCTCAATGTGGGATTATGTAATGAATTTGAAATGATCTAAAATGGAATGTGAAAGTTGTTTAATTATTTAAAAAAATTCCATATCCATGTGTTTCTATTATATCAATGTATCTAACATTGGCATTTTTGATCGTCGAGGATTAATAACTATGGATGCCTGCAGCACCTGTAGCCTTTAGTTTTAGGCCTCTAAGTGTGGGGTGTTACACTGTTCCTCGAAGACTTCCTTAAACCTTCCTATGTGAAATTGTCCTCTGATCCATTTAGGTATTGGATTCCCACCAAACCAGAGCCGTTTCCTATAGTTGCCAGGAGGCCAAGAACCTCTTCTGGTCATTACTAATATTCAATCCCTTAAAGATTCTTTCACATGATTTAATCCAAGCCTGAGCTTCAATGATAGGTTCTATGCCTTTAGAATGGTTTTCCCCTTCGGTTGGTATAATTTTTGCACAGGGTGGCAAAGTGAACCCATGATTGTACGGGAGCTACTTCTTCTACCACAGCAGTGGTAGCTCGACCGTTGGTTATTGTGGTGCTGTCATTTCCCTGTCTTCGTCCTGTATGAGCACTCATGTCTTACTACCAGAGTACAGTATCATAACTGTAGAATACCAAAAAAATCTTAGAGCTTATTCAGATAAGGATTTTAAATGCGCATACTCATAGATTAAGCTCATTCTATGGTACTATTAACCTTATCTCCAATGATTCATACCCTACCAAAGCCAAGGTTCTCACTTAACCTTCAGCTCTAATACCAAATGTGATGACCAGTCTTCTCGACCTCCAAAATTGATACTAATACATCAGTGGTATTTATGTGTTGCAGTTCCAAATACTAGGAGCAGATTATTAGGGGTAAAATAAATAAAGGTAGAAGATAGAAACACAAATTCTCACATTGCATTGAACTATATAGATTGATAATACATACAACCACTCTCAAAGTGTACATTAGAGTTATGGTATGAACTAACCCTGATAGGAATAGTTTTAACTACCTGTTCCCACACTTGCTGGTATAAACAAGCTCCAAAAACTCCTCCAAAATGTTTCCCCAAAAAGCTTCTAAAGTGATCCTAACTATTTGGCTATCCGAAAAATAGGGCATCTAGAATTTAAGGAAAAAGAAAATAAACTTCGAGTCAGTCATGGGACTAATATGAAAAAAATTAAAATAGCAGATAATTTTAAAATCAAATGTATCTCAAAAGACCACGCTACACATAAACACGGACGAGGTTTTGCCTTATGATAACCGAAACATTTTCTACGTAAAATCATTTGATATTATTTTTAATGACATTATTTTGAAAATTCTTTTTAAGTAAACATATTCAAACAGCTGAAATGGTTAACATTATTAAATTCCAGCATACTACGCCTAAAATCGTAAGCTCATATTAGAGAATGGAATTCCAACAAATGACAAGGTAAGGGACTACCTTCCAGTAGTACATCCCTAGAGTAATGTCCGAGGCCCAACTGATGGTTCTCTACCAACAAAAGACTGGCCTACCTCTAACTAGATAGTACCACATATGTCATCACCTTGATCATTACCAACCTACCCGAGACGTCTCTTAGCATACACCATAGTAATTTAAACCCAAACATTATAACATGTAGAAATATGTCCAAAAGGGGATGATCATACCCTAATGGTTGCGAACCACATAGCCCTGCCGCATCTACCTTGTTTTGGCCATTTTCGAATGTGAGTCCTAAAGTAACGATTACTTTCACGTAGAACCACAACTTTCCACTTTGAATGTCATGTTTCCATTCTATAATCATACAATCGATTTCTACAAACGTATAACTCCTTAGTTCATACGTCTCAGGAAAGGGTATTAAGCTTAGAGAAGTTGCCTCCCCCATCACCAAACAGATGATACATTTTATAAAGATCAATCAATGTGATTTAATATACAACAGACATTTGTCCATACAAGTTGTCCAAGAACAGGTCAAATCGAAAACACTTCTACTACCACATCCTTTTCGAGAATCACCCGTTGGATCAGCGGCGATCAGTCATTACGATTGGAGATTTTCCTGATAGATCACTACTGCCACCATAATATATGATATGGAAATTTCCCTAAGGGTCTACTGGCAAGAATCCCTACATCATGAAGATCTTTGTCTTCAATGATTTTTGTTTTCAACATGTTTTACTTCAAAAACATAAATTAGTTCAAAGTGCGTTTCGGATGGAAATCACCCAAATCCGATCACGTCTCTTTGAATCCAATTATCGAGAAAAAAGATGTTAAGTATGGGTGATTAGTAAACAACATTTTCATTCAGCAATACCTTTAGATACACACACACACATATATCTAAATTCATTTCAGCATATATGGATTATTAAACCTCTCTTTAAATCATTTTATTTTATTTCTTGGAAATTATTTCTAAACGGCGTCTTTTCTTTTATGAAAACTTAAATAGGATCTTCTTAGAGCATCCGGGCTTTCCCTTCAATCTGTTCCACCCCTCGCCAAGAAAGAGAAAACAGAGGACATGTAAATTCAAGCCACTGGTTTCTCCATCCCTAACCTTAGTTACACACCATGTTTTACCTTTCTAGATCTCACAAGCAATACAAATATACTAGTCATTTCCATATACTCCTTTCATTATTAAAAATCATTTCAAAAAGATATGGAAAAGAAAACTATGTTTAAAAAAATCATTTTTCCAAAGTTCGTTGATAAATAGTGGAGGATAGTGGTTTTGGAACCTTAAACCTCAAATTATACGTCTTACACCTTTTAAGTCAAAAATTTTAATTTAAAAATCTTTTAACCTGTTTAAAATAAATTTATTCCCTTTTTTATGAATTTAAAAACAACCATTTAAAATATTTTACCACTTAGGGTATCTAATTGTCAATGCGTGATTTTTCGAAAAAATTAATTTGAATATAATTTAAATTCTTTTAAATGAAATCTTGATTTTTATTTTGCAATTAAAAACTGCCATGGAAAAAGTCCAAAAATTCTTACTTCAAAGAATTCCAATTTCGAATCCATTGTATAAATGGATTTAACTTTTATGGCACGAAATCACGAACTACCGTTACATGATGCGCCTATTTCTAGTTGATTTTGGGCTCTTTTCAAGTCTTTACCAATCATGTTAAATACTTTTAAAACACTCCCAAGTCACTTAAAACCATTTTCTGACGTTTTTAAAAGAGGTAAACAATTCGTATACACTTCTAAATTTAAATAAGAAAGTGATTCCTTTTGTGATTTTCGACATGTAAATTATCGTGACTTGTTATGATATCAACCAAATAGTGATTCACACCCATATAACATCTAAACATGATATCAAACAACACAACTAGCACAAAAGCATGTCATAACATCATAGAAAATAAGAGTAGAGAAAAGGTAGAGTTTTCTTACAAAAATTTGCTTTCTGATCTAACTTTGTTACTACGGATTTGACTATAACTTTGCTGCTACTTTCCAAAACTTCTTGGAATCCGCCACAGCTCCCCTATCCTAGAATTGAGATGAAAATAAGGTGGAGATGACTCTTAGTGGGCTCCATCTTGATAAGAAAAGAAGGTGGAGCTTTATTAACTTGATTTCGAACTTAAGTGGATTATTAACTTTCGATTTCCCAACAAAACTTCGTAATTACTTTAAACTGTTTTAAGCTAGCATGGGAGCCAATAAATCTTTAAGGAAGAAGAAGGAGAAAGCTTGCAAAAGAATGGAATGAAGTGTGAAGAAAAAGAAAACGAAGCTTGGTTATTTATAGCCTTGAATTACTTAAGAATTAAGCTTTATATTTTACATTTTTGCTCCCCCACCCCCCCCCCCCCAAACATCATTTTGCATGGCTCAAGGTAGTGCCATGTGCTCCCATCACTTCATGACCTTTTTGCTTAATTCCTTAGCACTTAAGGTATGTATTTCGATGGATTTATGGCTTAAAGTGATGGTCACATTAGTTTTGGTGAGATTTCGTTGACTTTTGGCAAAATATCTTAGTTTTCTTTACCTTAAATTTTTTAAGGTAAATATTTGTTGATATATGCTTTATATGTTTGCGCCAAAACTGGTCACAAACACCCTATTGCAGATGAATACAATAAAATAATCACAGATCATAGATAGTCAATTTGTAGAGAATATAAATATGAAGAACACTCAAAATTTAAAAAGGAAAGCAGTAAGAACACAAAGTTATAGTGGTTCGACATTATAGCCTACATCCACTTTGAAGAGTTGTTGTTTTATTGATGATTCTCTACTGATTTACAAGAGTACAATTGATAGTATCAGAGTTACAGTGGAGTTCGGTAGAGTAACGGCGTAGAAGAGAAAAAAGGTCCATTTTCTGGAGGCATTGGGCTGTTGTTTATAGGCGTAGCATGGACATATCTGACTTTGAACTCGGAATACTCCTTCTTACATGTAGGTTGGCCCACATGATCGATCTGGGCTAGTTTGGGATCGATCCCTGATCGATCCTTATTTATTTCGTATTGATCCAAAAATGGTCCAATGGTAATGAGATTTGGTCACGAACATTCTTATGGCGGTATGAAAGTGATAGTTAAAATTTGGTGATATTTGGACTTGTAGATCTCGAGTTATGATCGATCCAAGATTGATATTGTTGGTATGTTGGAGCGTTCGTATCGATAGCCTCGTATCGATCCAAATTCGTACCGATCAGGATGATGACATGGAGCGATTGTTTAGGTGAGATCCATATTTCATGCCAAGTTGACTGCTTCCTCATTCGTATCCATCAGTTGCTATGTTTTTCGTATCAGTCATATTGTATGTTCATCATCCACCAATTACGCATCAATCCAAGTTTCACACCTCGATCCATGTTGTACATTTCACCACTTGACCTACTCTTTCATATTGATCGATACGAAAATGATCGATACGAAATAGCTTATGATTGCTTTTCATATCGATTAAATGATCATTTATTTCATATCAATCGTTTTCTTGCTCGGTACGAATCATATAGGAATATGACTGATATGAAGTAAGCAGTTGAAATGCAAATGAACACGGATCAAACTCCACCTATTTTGTATCGATCATTTTGTTTGTAGCTTCGTACTGATGCATAGACCCTCGCTTTGTATCAATCAATTAACTGATCGATACGAAACATGTTGGAGCAGGATCGATACATAGTAGGTGAGTATGAAAACGATCATCACAAAGCATATAGATACGAAGCGATAGTTGAAGTTTAATGGATACGAGATCGGTGGAGACTTTGGTTGTTGATCGATCCATGGCTCTGACTTGAAGCAATCATTTCCTTGGCTCAACGTAAACCCTCCAATGACTCAAAGAAAATGTTGTGATAGCTCGAAGTGGCTCATTTCTCAAAAACCCAAGGTGAACACTTCTTTGACCCAAAGCATGTCAACCCAAAGAAATCATAAAGACAACTCGGAGCAGACTCCAAGCAACTTGAAACAATTCGATCTTTGTCGAACCCATATTTTGAGCATCTTGTGGGGTTTGTTTATCATCTATGATAGTCCAACTCCAATCATTATGCAATCGAGTGGCTTAAATCTTCCTATACGCTGCCTTGCCGAAAGGCGGATTAACACTTTGCCTCCCAAAACATGCCTTGTGATAGGAAGGTTTGTTTTGTAGTTCCATAAGATGGATGTTCATATCCTGTTAATGACCTGTAAAGAGTTTAAAAATCTTAGCTGATTGTGAATGGCGATCTTTCGAGATCATATGTCGTTCGGGCAGTATGTTACCATTCGAGGTAGGAAGCCGTTCGAGGCAAATTGCGACCGGTCGAGGTCGGGTGATATTCGAGGTAAATTGTGACCGTTCGAGATCGGATACCGTTCTTAGCGAATTATGACCGTTTGAGTTCGGGTGCCGTTCATGGCGAATGGTGACCGTTTATGATTGGATATCGTTCATGGTGAATTGTGTATACCCGAGGGGGACTTAGTATTATCAGTGTTATATTTCACATTCGAGTGAGTTTCTAAATCATTTGTTATGGCGGTTCGTCGCCATCCTAGAGCATGCCTGAGAACCGTTCACGATCCCATGCATGTTTAGGTGACTTGGCCATTATAGAATTATAAATACTAGATTCACATTCAAATGAATCTTATAACAAAAATGTCCAACTAAATCAAGTCCAGATGCAAAAAATAGAAAAAAAGTAAAACAGAGACGTCAAAGTGTAAATACCTACACTGATGCGGTTGATAGTCGTCTCAGAGCATGCCCGAGGACTGTTCATGGTCCTTTACATGTGTAAGCAACTTAACCGTTTTAGTGTGCAGTTTTCCACTTATTTGTTATTATTTTAATTAGTTGATGACAAGCTAATGCTTGATCTGGGGCCATTTTGATTTGATGCAGATGACGGGCGCTCTTGTTCCACCATCGTTGCTCACCTTTTCACGTACTATAGTGGCATACTGTTTTGGATATGTTCTTCTGTCTCATCCCTCAAATGCCTGCAATCATTCATGCTATGGCCACTTAGCTCATGGTATAAGCAGTACTTGTCTGATTTCTTTTCATTGTTGATTGAATCCCTCCTCATTGGCCTTCGATATGGAACCTACCCCCTAGTGTCTAGGTAGATTCATTCCAAAGTTTCATTCAGCTCCGTATAAGAGCTAAATCCCGGTTCCTTTCATGGCCGCTTTGATGCATCACAACTATCTTCTACTTTCTGTTTCCCTTTTATCTTTGTTTAACTCTTTTCTGGGTGCATCTCCTCTTTTGACTGCATAAACTTTAACTCCCTCTCCTTCCTCTCTCTGCATTTTCCTCTTGTCGCACAAATCTTTCCGATGCATGGTGGAATTCTCCTAGATCCATGGGTGGATCACTTGTTAGTGAATTCTTGAATTCCATGCCATCACCTATGTCAAATACTACTGCCAATAAGACCATGGATGGATCTGGGCGATCCACCGATGCAGCTGCCGCATTGAATCATGTTAAAAACTCCTCAAAGACTCCTCGGCTTTCTTCTTCAGTGTTGTCAAACTCATCGCGTTCTTGGGCCTCAAAATGTGAACTTTGAACCGCCTCATAAACTTCTCAATGAATTCGGTCCACATTCCAGTCGAACTGCTTTCCAATTGTTTGAACCACGGTGTTGCTATATCCGTCAAATACAATGGAAAATACCAGGCCATGACTTCCTCCGATGCCCCCAGTACCTCCATGTCCCTCATATAACTCGCCAGATGAACAACAGGATTCGTCCTTCCATCGTATGTTTTCGGTGTTGGTAGCTTAAATTCTGGTGGATTCCTGGGCTACCTAATTTCGGAAGCGAAGTGGCTCCTGTTCACATCTTCCAGATCTCTATTCACTAGTCCTCCTCTCATGGCTCATCTAACCATCTCTACCAATCTATCACTATCATCAAGTTGTGGTCCTTGTTTGTTGCCTCCGACCTGCCCCTCGAGTTCACAAGGGAATCCTAGAATATGCTCTCCTAGATGAGCATCCATTCCTCTATCAATGTCAAGTTGCACAGTTCTACCCGGAATCTTGCCAGAGATTAGATCAACATGCTCAGGTGGAGTGCCCCTAGCTCACGGGATGCTCCTGATGGTCCTGCTCTGTTCTAAATCCTGGTTGTTCCATGCTTCTGATCCCTATTCCTAGCACTTCTTGTAGTTGCGTTCTCTTGACTCTGCACTCTAGCTTGTCCAATCTGCTAGAGTAGGTTCTGCATCATCTCCTCCTGCCTTTTCAGCATCCCTTCCTACGCAGCCTCCATCACCATCTCCATCTCGTCCCTGATGATGAAAACTGAAGTCTGATTAGCTCCTATAGATGCCTCCTAGCTTCCTTCATGCTGACTCCTTTTCGCTCTTTTTCATCTTGTTGATTGCTTCTTTATAGCTTTCCAGATCTAAATCCTTAAGCCTTCAGATCCAAAATCCAAGTTGTAGAATCCCTACGTTCAATTCTCAGTGAAAGCACCAAAATGTTTGCGCCAAAACTGGTCAAAAATACCCAATTGCAGATAAAAGCACCAACCTACAATCACATATCACAGATAGACAATTTGTAGAGAATATAAATATGAAGAACACTCAAAATTTAAAAAGTAAAGCAGTAAGAACACAAGGTTTATAATGGTTCGTTGTTGTAGCCTACGTCCACTTTGAAGAGTTGTTGTTTTATTGATGATTCTTTACTGATTTAGAAGATTACAATTGATTGTATCAGAGTTACAATGGAGTTCGACAGAATAACGGCATAGTAGAGCAAAAAGGTCCCTTTTCTAGAGGCACTGGGCTACTATTTTTTGGCGTAGCATGGAAATATCTGACTTCGAACTCAGAATACTCCTTCTTACATGTGGGTGGGCCCACGAGATCGTACTATACAGAAGGTAGTCCATTACCACATCATTGTATATAATCCATTCTCTAAAATATGCCTTATGAAATTAATTGTCTACCATATATATTGGAACGTGAGATGCAACCATTTACGATATGTTTTGTATTCATTTAAACCCTATACATTATTAGAATATCACTAGATTTTCTAATAAAATGGTTTGGTTATCATAAGCTATATGGGATGCCTATATTTTTGAAGGGTTTTATAACATTAAAATCCATATGATTTGAATTTCTCACATTGGTTTAGTAGACCAATCTGAACATTATTTTCATATAATGCTCAGGTCAGCCTGAGCGTATTTTCAAATTTATTATAGATGTTATAGAGCTTCAAGAGATGACTGGATGCCTCCAAGACATATTTACATATTTTATTTTACACCATTTCTTATTTTGTATTTATCAGCATTGTGAGGACATATCGTTATAACTATCCAGGATGATGATAGTTTTGTTTACTCTGATTGGTGTATGTATATTACAGTTGTCATGTGTTAAGATCATGTGTATATTGTATATTACCCATCATGATGTGAGATTATGTTTTGTCTTTTATTTTCTTTCACCCCAAAAATATGTCTTTCCGGCACTTGGGTGCTTGGTACGTGAATACCATGGATGTATTAATGTCCACTGTTGAGGGTAGAAAAGGCGGGTCGTCACAAAAGCTGTTGATTTGAATATGGACGAAAAGAAAAAGGCTACGATGGTACTGTGCTCTCTTCTAGAGTGATACATGGTATTCGCTAATAGCCAGATCTATGGTAGAATCACATTAACAATAGAAGATGTTAAGGCGAGATTTCTAAGCGAAGAGATGAGAGATTAAATGAAGCTTATGAATGAAAATGTAGAAGCTAGTAGTCAATGGCTATTCATAGAAAGAGAGGAAGAAAGGAGAAGAAGGACAATAATATCAGAGTGCGTTCCAAGTCGAGGAAGCCGAGTAGTGACTGGGGAGGCAATTTTAGAGAAAACATGTGTCATCATTTAAGAAGCATGGCCATTGAAAGAAAGATTGTCCAGATTTGAGGAAGAAAGTGAAGTGGATGGTTCTTCATCTATTGCGGTGGAGAAGGTTGTTTCTAATGATGTGTTGACAACATCTATTTCCGATGTATCAGACCATTGGGTGCTGGATTTAAGAGCATCTTTCCACGTGATGCCAAGGAAGGAGTATTTCTGTTCTTATGAAGGTAAGGAGGATAGTGCTATATTGATAGGAAATGATGCTACTTGCAAGTTATTAAGAGAAAGATCAATGTGTATTCGCATGCACGAT
Source organism: Allium cepa (assembly GCA_030765085.1). Lineage (NCBI taxonomy): Eukaryota > Viridiplantae > Streptophyta > Magnoliopsida > Asparagales > Amaryllidaceae > Allium > Allium cepa. The sequence goes on along the minus strand of CM060928.1, from coordinate 565,926,920 downwards.
GGCATGGTGTGAACTATCACTGGAGTACAGTATATTCAAGGTTTAAGGAAATCTCTTTTGTCTTTGGACAGTTGGAAACTTTGGGTTTTAGGATTACGATAGAATCGGATAGCTTGAATGTGACGCATGTTGCTCTTGTGTTGATGAAAGGAGTAATGTCAGGAATATTTACCTATTGAAAGGATCTATAATTTTTGGAGAGTCTTGTGATAGAGTTATAGTTCACAAGCTTTGGATGCCACTAGACTTTGGCATCTTAGATTGAATCATGTTTTAGAGAAGTTCTTGGAGTTGCTTCTTAGAAGAAAGATTATCAAGGTTGAAAATTTCAACCGTTTAGAGTTTTACCTAGAGTGTGGGGAAGTAGATGAAGATTTCTTTTGGTGTCGGTAGACATGAGTCCAAAGGAGTACTAGAGTATGCCCATACAGATGTTTGGGGACCATTAGCTGCAACTTAAACTAGAGGAGCTAAGTATCTTGTCTCTTTTATCGATGACTACTCTTGGAAGGTATGGGTGTTCGCGATAAAAGCTAAATTGAAGTCGTTTGAGAAGTTAAAAACTTGGAGGGCATTAGTAAAGAATGAAGTTGGAAGGAAGTTGAAGGCATTGAGATCTGTTATGGCAGTAAGTTTGTTTCTAAGAAGTTCATAGATTTCTATAGGCAGCATGGAATTCGAATATACTTCACTACACCTAGAGATCCACAGTCGAACAGGGTCGCTGAAAGGATTACCATGGCTCTACTGGCAAAATCTCGTTGTTTGAGTTTGATGGTGGGTTTATCTAGAGGCTTGTGGGTTGAAACATTATTGAACGTGGCGTACATTATCATTTGAATTTTGTGCTCAGCCATTGATTGGAAGATTCCAGAGGAAAGGTGGAAAGGTATGTCTATACACATTAGTTATTTTTGAATATTTGGTAGTCCTGTGTATGTTCATCATATAGCAAATGACAACTCTGAGGCTAGAGCCTGTCAGGGCATATTTATGGGCAATATAGAAGTCATCAAAGGGTATCACATTTGAAACCTTATTGATAGGAAGGTAGTGCACTCTAGGCATGTCACATTTGATGAGTTCGCTATGTTCAAGCCAAAGGAGAATCCACCTAGTTCAGTAGATTCAAAAATTGGAAGGCCTAAGAAGATGAAAACTATTCCCACATATCAGCCTAGTAGTAGAGTCAGAGCTGCAAAAGATGACTGGGTAATTGTAGTCATTGACACATCAAATGAAGAGCCAAAAAATCCCTCTAGCAATGATGGTGATAGTCGAAGCTGGAGATGATTCAACTCAAGGTGGAGTTGACAGAAGCTTAGGCAAAGTTACACATATTTAGGCTAGCTCTGCAGTTAGAAGGCCACCAAATACGTATGGAGATTGGAACTATGCAAATCTTAGAGTTGATGATCGGTTTGACTACGCATTACATATAGTACAAGGTGAGCCTTTCAACCTTGAAGAAGCTATGAGTTCGAGTGCCGGCTCGAAATGGATGCATCTATGGAGGAGGAGATTGATTTGTTGTAGAAGAATCAACTTGGGAATTGGTAGCACCCCCTCAAGGAAGCTGAGGTGTAGGATGCAAATGGCTATATAAGGCGAAGAACGATGGAAGATACAATGCTAGACTTGTTGTCATTGCTCGAACTTGATTCACTTTTCGAAATGCTAGATGTCACTTGGTGGCACAAGAGGAGAGTGAGTTGGTAGATTGAGACATTGGTGGAGATTGATAGGTCCTATGATGTACACATAAAAATGTATATTTTTACTCATACACTTAATCTCATTTTAGTAAAATAAATTCATAATTGGTTGTTTTCAATGTTTAAAACAAAATTTCAAAAATGCTTTCAAGTCATCATTCATGCATCTACATTGGGGGGAAATGGTAGTTTTCATGTGTGAATTAATTTGGAAAAAATTACTTGCACATTTTAATTTGTTTTGTAGGAATTGGATTAAACTTGGAAGTGGCTTCACGGAAACAAGCATATACAAGTGTTGGAAGACAAAGAAATGAAGAAATAAAAGAATTCATGTAATCATGGAGGACCCTACCTACCCACAAACCATGAACGGCAATTAAGAGCTAATGCACATGTTAGTGGGGATTAAAGGCACATGCACATTTAAGGGAGGATTAGTTTCATGCTAATGATAACTTGGAGGCTACAGTACCTCAAGGGAATTTTAAGGAGTTTCCTAAAAATGGATTAGATTTTTATTCATGTATAAATAACCCTCTTATATTCATGTAATAGTTTAATCTTCTTATCATATTATGCAAGTTGTAGCTATAAAATTAATGAGAAATAAAATGGCTTCCTAAGCCTCTTCTTTTTATTTGCTTTTATTTTATTTTCATGATTACTTTTATTTACAATGTTTTCTTCTATTTCATGTTAGTAGATTAGCTTTCTTTTCATGGCAATTAGTTTGGATTTAATTTGTGCAAGTAGTTTAGTTCTCTTTTCTTTTAATTAGCTCTTACTTTGCTTGTTTTTTAATGTTGCAATCTACATGTGTTAAAATGGTAAAAAAATGACAAGCTAAACCCCTTTAAATTTGGGATAATGAAGCTCTTTTAAATCATTTAGATTCAACATATTTTCTAATTTATGATCTCTTTTTATGCTTCATGGATAGTTAGATGTTGATGTAAGTTCATTAGTGAATTTGATAGCCTATGTTGTTTATCACAAATAGGTTATTCTTCCTCAAATATAAACACAATTTACATTAACATCTAACTAAATGATTTTTAATCATGGAATTAAAATAGAATCAAAATTTGATGATCTATGTTACTAATAAAAAAATAGTAAATAGATCATGCTTAAAATAGATTTATTTTAGTTTCATATTCATTTTCATGACATTAAATAAGTGGTTTTAGTTGTTGTATTAAAGTTTGATGGTTTAAGTTATGTTAATTAATAACATAAATAGACCATACTTATAATAAATACATCATTAATTCTACTTAGATTAAAATGTGAGATCATAGATTGATTTTGTGTTGATTTATGTGAGAGTATGAGAATGGATTTGCCTCTAAATTATCTTTTGATCCCATATTTTTAATCACTTTTATTTGTAGTTAGTTTTTGCATTTTTTTATTTTAAACAATCTCAAACTCTTTGGGTTAATTTGATTGAGTAGAATTTAAAATTAATTCAGCTCCCTACGGATCAACCCGTACTTACATACGTACTACAATCGTTCGTCATGTGCTTGCAGTTATTTTCATTACATTTTTTAGCAATTTTCTAACCGATAGAAAAACTACCATCAAATATCCTATATGGAGAAGGACTTTAACACTTTGTCGATAGGAGATGGCCTTGCCGAAGTTCGTTGACAAAGTGCAATGAGTGATGGCCATGTCGAAGCTCATTGAGGAAGTATTCATGATATCTTATCTGAGAGTTGCTTGGAGTAAGAGGATGTAGGTGGAGTTGTTAGGCTTGGATGAAAATACAGTATCAGGGTAGAGATTGTTAGATTTCAATGATATAATATTTTCATATTAGAGAAGATTTGGAAGATATATTAAATATGCGATTATATGATTTTTGTTTGATGATAATAAACACACACACACATATATATATATATATATATATATATATTTGTGTAAATGTATTTGTTAATGTACTATTTTATTTGTCATAGATTAAATAAATATTTGCTGAATAAAAATAAATAACACAGAATTTGAATTCAAACAGAATTTTTATTCAAACAAATATTTATTTCAATTTTGAATAGTACAAATTTAAGCTCTCACTATATATATACAAATTAAATAATACAATTTCGATTACATCACAATTTCTAGTTTACAAATGTCCTCACTGCATATCGCTCATTCACTCCTATTTTATCTTCAACTTTATTCCAAATTGAATCCAGCATCTGAGCAATCTGCAAAAATATACGCTAACGCGGTAAAACTGAAAATATAAATTTTTGTAGTGTAAAATAAAATGAATTTTGAAAATATTATTTGCCTCGGTTATTTGGGTTATTCATCATCATTTAAATTTGAATTCATCATACACAAACAGCTTGTGACAAGCACAATGTATCACTGTACATGCCACAAGGCCGTGCACACCGATATACACTTAATAAAGTTACAGGGACAGGTGAGCACAAGGTCAAACCCAAATTAAAAGCTGGGTTCAACTCAAGTGCAATATCAATAAAGTCACGACATGAGCACAAGGTCAAACCCAAGCTTTAAAGCTGGATTCAACATAGGTGCAAGTTCATGAAAATGATCAAGACAACTAAAACAAGCCTCGACCAAAAATCCAAATGTACAAATGCAATAATGGTCGGGAGCAACTCAGACTCAAGTGGATATACAAATGGAGCATATCGCATATACATGTGTACCAGACCAAATGCTGTCAAGTGAACAAGACCAGAGCACAGATGACAACAGTGGTGCAATAGAGCACAATAACACCACATGTCCAGACTGAACATCAAAATTGCACCAGTACGGTTTCAATGCTACAAAACCAAGTCAAACACAGTGCAACAAAATTCAAGTGTCGACCAAACTGCACATTCAAGTGCAAGACTCAAGTAAACATGAATATACATATATGGTGATACAGCAGTAAAATTGACAACAGTTCAACATGCATCATTTAAATGAAGCTACCATACTGGATGAATACAACAAGCTCCAGATGGTATACAAGTGGCGTGTATGTCAACGAACAAACAAGCCCAAGTGCACAACCAAATAATAAACACAGCAGTATGTTGAAGCAACTCGAGCTCCAAAAGATAATGGCACAATCCAGTGAAATACAATGAACCAGACCAACTCGTGGCATCAGGAATTTCAAATTAAACAGAGAAGCCGAAGTCATAGCATAAAGTGCACACGAAAAATTGAATAAGTCAAGTATGCTACAGGGATGAACAGACATGCCAATAAAATGAACAACACAAAAAACTAACCAATGCAACTGTATACAAGTGGAAACCAATGCAAACTATTGAATTCCAATGATGAACAGCGATCAAGCGTACAGGTCAATGAAGTTTCAAGTCAAGGCCGAAGCCATCAAAAATTCACGGAACCAAAATTGACTGAAATCAAAGTCGTGGCTGTCAAGAAATGGATCGATTCAAAATTGAAACCGTGTCAGCCAAGTAACATGAAAATATATGAAATTGAAGAAGTCAGAAATCAACCCAATCGTTCAAGCATAATCAAACGACGAGCGCAAAATTATCAGACGATTTCGTATAAAATATACGAATGAAAATATAGGGGTTTGAACCCTATATAAACCCTAAACATCATTGGCAAAGGGGCATTCGAGTTCGAAGCAAAATAGATACCAAACAACTCGAATCAAAGTTGAGCGTAACTGAAATAAAAGAAACATCACATACCAATTTTATATGAAGCATACACGCTCGACAAATTGAAGCTGCCACAAGCAACAATCAGCAAGCCAAATCAAAGAGCATCGAAGTCTACAATCGAACGATATCAAGCAGCGCTTCAATTTAGCAAAACCCTAAATCTGGAAAAGGAACGAACGACATTATTTTAGTGAAATGAACCGGGCCGATAAAAAAAAGGGAGACGCATTTTTTATCATCTAATTTTTTGGGTCGGTTCTCATAATTTAATTTGGGCTTAGTTTTAAAAATTAGGGTTTTTATTTTAATTGTTTTTAAATTTGTTTTTAAATTTTGTAAAACATTTGTAATTTTTAGTCGTGTTACTAGGGGACAAACTACGTGGCGTAGTTTGAGAGTTCGCAACTCAGTGGCTGAGTTGTGGCAGGGTTTTGAGCATAAAGTTAGGTTAGTCAATAGCGGGTGTCGCGAGTTTACGTGTGTAAGCGTGTGACTACTTAATTTCTAGTAGAAACCTTGGGGGCAGCACGTAGGCAGGGTTTTGCCGAAGCTGGGTAAATTCTGTGTCGTTTTATTTCTGCATTTGTTATTCTGCTATTATCCGTGCTGCTATATTTCTGATTTATCTGTATTGAAATAATTTTATAAGCTTCTGCAATTAACTTTTATAATTATCGGTATCATCCTATTCACCCTCCCCCCTCTAGGGTGAAATCGATCCTACAAGATATTGCTCATTTCGATGATATTATATTTCCAAGTAAAGAAGATTTGAAATATATTTGAAATAATGACTCAAATATATTGCCTTTTGTTGTATTAAAAAGGGCGATGGATAATCTTTATGAGAAGAAGAGTGATTTGGAAGATTAACGTTATCAAACAACTCTTTAACCAGCTAAATAAAGAGGGAATCTTATCAAGCGCGTGCAAATTAGAGGAAACTAAAAAGTCAAATGGATAAATGTTTCCCATATAAATAGGAGAATTGATGATGCATTGATTTATAACTATAAATCAATTACTTTAACCCTAAGTAATAATCTCTATATAAAGATGGACATTATTTAGAAATTAGGATCATCCTCTCAAGTTTTATTTCTTATTCTTCTCCTTTGCCTTCATTATCTATCTTGTAAAATTTTCTTTTCTTAGAAAGTAATAAAATCTCATCTCCCTAAAATGGATGTACACTATCTCATGATAGTTAACCACTATAAATCCATGTGTGAACTTTCTATTTGCTTTCCTTTATGATTTTCTATTTTGTATTCTCTCATTGATGTTTGTTTTATCATACTATAACGATCTTATTGCTAATGTGTTAATTTGGGTTGATTTACAATCATTTGTGTAAAATTACCCCAACAATATATGGGTTAATACAATTGAATAATCATGCGAAATAATTATATTAGATATGAATATACCATTTTCATGCTTAATAATAAGCCCATATTATACCAACATAGGCTGATGTGAACCATTTACATGTTTAATAGTTATAGATGCAAGCCGACATGAACAATGAATTCACCAAACTACTATTGGCATTACATAATGCAAATCATACATAAAAAGAGCACTATGGTATAGTATAATAGTTAATATGATTCTTTGGTGTGAAAACCAGAGTTAGTTTCTTAGAAAAAATGTTATAACTCATGTCCGTCTTGATAATTTGTATATTTGAATGTTACTTGATGATTCAAGTTTTTAATTCTTATTGTTGATTGTTAAACCTGTCTACAGGTATTTAGCTTTTTCGAAATGAAGACCTACTACAACAAAGAATTATAGGTAATCAAGCAATGGACATGGCTCTAATTGTTATATATATTATAATATTTTATTAGTACTAGTTATGTAAACTTGTTTATGAATGGTTATGGTATGTGAATTCATTTGTTTTATTGAAAACTACAATCGAAATGGTTATGGATATCGTACATGATTATGTGATTAATGTGTTTTTTTGGTTATTTAAATTTGATTTGATTGATTGATTGATGGTTTGAATATGTCAATTATATGATTGATTGCTAGTTTCAATATGACTATTATGTGAGTGAATGTGGAAAATGGTAAAAGCCATTAACAAGAAATATTGGCGTGCAAAGTATGTTGCAAAGCGGATAACAACTTTTAGTGCATTTTAAAAACGCTAAGGACATAAATGTAAACAGCTACAAAAATATTATGGTAGAAAAAAATGCTTTAAAAAATATATGATGGCATAAAGAAAACGCCGCGAATGTACTAAGAAAGGTACAAACGCTATGAAAATTTTACACTAGCATAAAAATGACCCTACAGAAAACACAATAGGGATTCAAGTAAAAATGGTACTAAAAAGTATTAATTTAGTAGGAGTTGGCAAACGCTACAGAAATAAACCTTTATACCGTCTCTAAATGCCAGAACGGTTAAGTTTCTTAACGTTTACTACAACGCAACAAAAAGTTTGTCTTTTAGAGAATGTCATATTATATCATTTACTGAAACGCTACAAAAAGTTATATTATCATTTTTCAACGCTACGAAAGGCATTTCTACTTAATGTTTTCTTATAGGAGAATATTCCTCTGATCTTCATTATCGGATATTCTTACCCTTCTATTCTCTTTACCCAATTTTGGTCAAGTATCATTCCCATTCATCCATCCCTTAGAGAAAGAATTTTAAAAACCTTCGAACTTACAAAAAATAAGAAAAATCATCGAGTCGGACCTACGCTATATTTTCCATTTATTTTCGAAATGAAAAACCATTTTACCGAAAACCTTTAAATCGGAAACTTTTGACCCAACGAATCTTAAACTAATAATTTCAAAATTTTCTTGCTTCTCCAAAATAACAACTTCCTAATAAATCGTTTAAAAAAGCCATTAAAAAGTTTCGATGAATTTCCCATAACCATTGTCGAATTCTTTCATACTCAGAAATGGACTTCACTTCGTATTTCTTTTGGATTTTCCTTCTTCCTTACTCAATTTTAACCCAACTTCGTCAAATCTAGCTTATCCATTTGTGGTGGTTAATATACACCTTTTTGTAGAAACTCACTCCACTCCTTCACAATTTTGCTTTCGGATGCTTACAACATATAGGTTCTTACTTCCCATTTGTCTGGATGAAATGTACATCTTCAAACAGTAATCCATCAAAATCCACAATCAATTTTTAAGTAATGATTAATTGAAGTTAATAATAGTAACTTAATCAACTATATTAGAATTTGGAGAATTTTCTTCATAACTTAGCTTTGAAATTATTCAATAAAATCATTTAAATTATGAAAAGGGGATATTTAAATTTGAATAAGATAAAAATGAGAAAACAATGTTTTATAAAGGGGACGTAATTGAAATAAAATACTAGTTTTAGACAGAATTGATTTGAAATATATTTAGTATTTATTTAAAATTAAATAGAAGTTTGATTTATAAATAAATGAAAATAAAAGCATATATACATATATATATACACACACACACACACACATATACATATAGACACACACATATATACATAGTTACCTAGTTTATTTCCGAGGCCCAAGTGCCCAAGCCCGCATACTTTTGTTCAAAGCCTAGACAATTTAGATTCTAGAAATATCGCTCTCTTTTCCTTATATACAATTCACGCATACTCCTCCTTGGGACCTTTTCAATCTCTAAATTCGAGAAGAACGTTTTCGGGTGCCAATCAAATCAATTTTCATTACTTTTTTAAAAAACAAATTGAATAAATTACCCGAATCCAAAAAAATTATGTGATCCTTAATTCTATTTTGAATCTCTAGCATGAACCGTATTTGGAATAGTGGTGAGAAAAGCGTGTGAGTGCGAGAGAGAGGAGGCAGATTTCAGGTGAGTACTCTCTACTTGTGCACCTATGTCCCAATTTTATAAATCTTGAAATATATATATATATATATATATTGTCGAGTAGTAATTGAGTTTAATACTTATAGGCATCGAGATAAGAACGATGTGGCAAAAGAAGGTGGTGGAATTACCGGCACAGGCGATCCACTTCGGGAAATACCTCTTCGACCAATCGACCTGTGATGGCCACCGGTCAACCTATTTGATGTGCTATTGTGCTAAGTTCTTATGCATGACAAATATGTGTATGTTAGGTGCCGTGCGTGCATATGTGCATCTCCATGTGTGATGTGTCGGGTAACTGATGTGTTCACTTATGTATGTGTGGTGTGCTGGCGTGTGCAGGTGTAGTGATTTAGTATTTGGAAATCTAAGTGTTGTGTGTGTGAATATGAAGTGTATTGTGCTATATGTGTGTATTTATAGTGTGCATGCTATGTGTTTGCAATTTCGACAAGGTGTAGCAGCTCTAAACTTTGCAATGAAGTGAAGATCATTATTTTGAAACGTATATATATTTTCCCATGGAATTGGAATAATGAAAAGTAGAGGCACTCTAGTATTTTGCAATTCTTAGATTAGTGTATGTAAAAGCAAAATTCGGTACAAAAGGGGGGTATGTAAGTTAGTAACATATATACATAAATTTGTGTGTTCAAGGGCTGTATCTGTTGTATGTGGTGGCAAGTGAATACGTGTTATGTGTATGGCCAAGTGTTGCGCGTGTTATGTGGGTTCATGGTGTTGTGTAATTTTTGTGTTCATGTGTTATGTGTGTTTGTAAAAAAATTATGTGTTGGTGCATGAGTGAGTGAGTTAGTCCAATGGATGTTAACAGGTAATATTTGTTATTAAGCAAGTGATGGTAGCCTGTGTTAGTGCATGAGTGCATAGTGTTCCTATACTTGATGACAAGTGCTTGACTTCTGCAAATTGTAAAACAATGTAATATATTTTTAGTAAATATACTTAAGCTTTAAAATAAACTTATATATATATATATATATATATTAATGTTTAATAAAATTAATAAAGCAAATTTTATTGTATTATTCATTGAAAATTTTAGACTTTATGTAGAAATACCAAGGCATATACTTCTATTTAATCGAATATTACCTTACATGAATAATGTTTGTTATAAATAGTATTGTTACTATTACATTTATAGACATAATAAATTTTCTATATTTATTAATTACTTTGAATATTATTATTTTTGTGTTATTATTTCTATGTGACAAGCTATTTGAATAATCAATTTAGTAATACCGTCTGGAATGGGACTTTCGGTAACACTTTTTTGGTTATTCGTCGGACTTGTTATATAGAGATACCTAATGTGGATCAAGTGTATTTTATGAGCATTGAATAACTAATCGAATAATATGCAGTGGTATGGGCACCGTTATGTTATTTGTTTAACTTTGTAAGTAAATGTCACTTAAACAGTGAGTACTCATGTGTATGTGATGACACTGGCTGTGGAGAGTATATTATAGCCATGTGTTGGCTTATGGGTAGATACATGTGTCAGCAAGGGATTAGAGCTCTAGTATATCATAGTTTGGTGTTGACTTATAAAGAGCCATGTGTCGGCTTATGTCTAAAGCTATGTGTAGATATCACTTATTTCCAGCTCCCTTTATGTTTTGGTAGTGAACCAAAATAGATGGTATCCACCCTTGTAGCCTGACCAGGGGGTCGTGCCCCGGATTCACGGCACCGTTGTTATTTATGATATTCGATGCGCATCATAGGATTGGTTATTAGTAGCCCCTTCCATCGCATGAGCCAGAAATCTATTATCGTAGGGTAAGTGCAAGGTTGTGATTAGGGATACACGTGGACGAGCCATAGGTAGATATGGGTTACGATGTCCATCAAAGTAACTGAAGACTGTAGGAACAGATCCGGCTATTGGCGGGTAGCTTATAGACCCTGGGTTTCTAGAGCATGTTGTGCGCTATCAGACTCCTTATTGGTTTGGGCTTATGTGTGTGTTGTGGATTAGCATATATTATTCACTATCCAATGAGTTGGCTATAGTAGAGACCGTTTGTCTAAAGTGTAGTCAGTCCTCATATATCCATGCTTTTCTGGTTTGATGTTTTAGAGATAACCTCTGTATACTAATTGTGATTTGGATTGTGATAGATTATCTTTGTGATTTGTATAATATTATATATCATTTGGATGATTTGATAGGCTATCTCACATTATTTATTGATTATATGATTTTATGATATTAAATTAGAGCATTGTTGTGTTGGCCTGATTCACTTGATGATTTCATTTTCTATAATGATGTTTTTTGTATAAAAGATTTACCCATTGGATATAGTATTTTTGATTTCTTTTAAATTGTTTTATATGGATGATGGCATATTTATGCATGGTTTTGGTGATATTTATGTTATGATATATTTCAATGATCTTTTAGGTTATTGTAATTATAAACCATGCATATGTCTCCCTCTTTAGACACACACACACACACACACACACTATGTACTATGTACCATATACTATATCCTACATTACATTGTTACCATTAACTTGAGATGTTATGTTGTGTTATCATATTATTATCCTTAGTATATACTATATTCATTAACCTTATGATTTAGACTTAGTCTGACATGTGTGTAATTTATATAATACACGGGTCAGTCTGATACATTTGTATTACATGGACAGTGAGACAGTTTTTCTAATGGGCATAGAGGAGACTAGGATGTGATATTTTGCATATCGGTTGTGTATTATATAATTTCATGTATGTATATTCTAAAGTTGTATATTGGATATGTCGTATGTATATTTATGTATTATATATTATTACTATGATTCTCACTCAATGTTCTCTATTTATATATATTGTAATTATGCATTGTTCTATCTTGGAGGCACACGTATTTATTGCATTTTTCGATACTTTGTACATATAGAAGAGTTATTTCTTCAATGTTTTAATACATACAGTGTTAGTCCAACGGAATATTAATGTGTGTAAGCCGTATCGCCTAATTTTCCATACTACCGGACAATATTATTCAGTAATGCTCTTGTAGTATGGGTATAGAGGTAGGGGTGTCATACTAGGCCCAACAAAGGATTTAAGTACCTCCATCTTTTGGGATTCTTCTATATGTCGTGCTCATGATCTTCTTGGTCAACACCTTGCCATATAGCCAACGCTCAATAAGGGTAATCAGGATAGGTGTATAAATTAAACTCTATTTATTGGCCCAACTCATAGTTGCCTCGCTATCCTTTCGGAATATGGTCGTAACTACATCTGTAGTCAAAATTTATAGAGTTTGATGTATAATATATATAATTATAGGTAAAGATACAAATATGTTCTCTCGGCATATCCTAATCCCTATGATTGACTATTATAGGCTCTGGTACCAAATGTAATAATCTACACATCATTGGGCCCGGATTTTGATAAATCAAAACCCAATTAGATTAGGGCATGAATCGTTGGTTTTGATACCTGTAACAAACATTAGTATATCAGAGATCGATCAATATAAACTTACACCAAAATGAAAAATATAATAAAACGTAAATAACGACTAAAGCTGCAACCTTGGAATCAATAGAATTTCTTGAATATCTAAACGCCTTTTCAGCACCGAGCATGAAAAAGAAGACTTCTCCATCTACTGTTCCCATCTTGCTCCAATAACCAATCCCTCTAATATATTCTATAGGTTCTAATGAGGAGAGGGTCGAAATGGTGTTTTGGTGACTAGAAAATTATATACTTTAACCATAACATTAATATATGCCAATTGATCTCCATTTAAGTGTTGTACCTTATTATTTGTGGCTAATCCGTTAGATCCTATATGTGCCTATGATATAGCTAAGCTCCTCTAAGATATACTACAAACACACGTCTATATATCTATACTACCCAAAAATCCAAACCAATTAATACTTCTTTAATAGGAAGGAGGCAGACCCAATGGCTATGTAATACCTCAATCCCTAAGTGATCCCTCCACCTTGTAAATGTTAGTCAATTAGTCTTTTCTACAGGGACCGATGACACTTATATATGGCTCTAAAACATATAATTTGATTGTCGTACTTTAAATGCGTCTCAAAGACTCGTCTTAGGGTTAACTAGCCCACCTCCTAACAAACAAATGTCCAACAAATTAACTTTGAGGTTTGTGCATATCCTATATAGATACTACACTAGTAGGAAACAAAATCCATCAAGGCATAATCCAAGTCTTTACGATCGACCACCCAGGACCGATAGTGGTCATAGCGTATACGCTAGCCCTATTGCAAAATACCGGTCCCAAAATACTTATATAACTCATCGACCTTCCTAAGTTGATATTTCATTTAGACTAACTTAATGTATGTCAAGGAAAATTCCCCTTCCAATTGCTTAATACCTCTTATTATAAATGAAGCAAACCTCATCTCCTTAAAATGTTGTTTTAGCACTCTAATGTGTCCGCGTGTACGCTTGCTTCATTGTGTGTGATGGTGTCACCTAACGAAGCTTCCTGTAACAACCTTACTTTATTTGTCATAAATAAATAAATTTAATTAAAATAAATTATTTGAATTCAATATTTAATAATTATTAGTGAAGGTGATATTAATTCAACTGAAGGCTATTAAAAAAAAGTTTTAGGGGTTAATAAGCTAAACCAAATTAATAAATTCTTTTCGAATAATATATTGAAATTGAATAAAACATATAAATAAAAAATAAAATAAAATAAAATAAACAAATATCAAGTTAAATGAAATTGCGCAATTATTAAAATATATTGCATAAAATGAAATGTAAGTCAAATTACTTTACATTTGGAATATTTATTTTACATACAAGTATTATTAAATGTAAGAAATGAAAATTTTAAATTAAATGAATAGAACCCAAACAATTCAAGCCTAAACCTACTTCATTCAAATCTAGAAAACTCTAAACACTTCTACCAATTTCTGTCTTTGCTCGTTACCCTATTCGCTTCAGCTTAGACATGCCCTATTCCAAAGATCCTCAAAAAATTGCAACTCATATGTGTGTGTGTGTACACATATATATCAGATCGACCTCATGATCATTAAGGAAGAGCACGACATGTTGTCGCATATGGCCGGGATGGAAATTGATGTCGAACGGCTAGAAAGGAGGTGCGAAAGAGCAGATGTCAATGACTATGAGTTGCCACAATGTCAATGAAGGGATTTGCAACTTCTTGAGAGTCAGCGGTACTCGTGTGCAAGGTTAGGTTGCAGCCATTAACGTCGTGACTTGGATGATGGCGATGCTGAGGAAACTCTTACCACGCAGCGCTGCATACATGGGGACGTGCTTAGTTGTAGCAGGTGGAATCCATAATGGTAAAGGGCTGAGTTAAGATGTTTCGATGTATCGATTATTGATGAATGTTGGTAGGAACAATGCTTTGGTTTTTGGTAAGTCTTCTCACTCACATCTATATCTAATTCATCATCTACTAATTATATAGGTGCATAACTCGATTAGATTACATAGTTTGAAAGAATTTATTACATCTGCTTCATTGAATAGTTTGTAAATAATTATTGAATTGCTTGATTAAATTGTTTGGTTGCGATACTTATATGGTATTGGTTGTGTTTTGATTGATTAACGAGGTTTTGAGTTGTTGATGCCTAAAATGCAAAGGAGATGTTGTTCGTTTGAATTTCAATATATATAATCCATTTATAATGTGTGTGTGTATAGTGTATCGATGGTCGAAATGATGGAATTCGACTCAGTCACACGATAGATTTATACTGAAAATTTGAACGTTAAATTAGGGAATTATTCGCTCTAAAATCCATATTTTTGGTCGTTTAATTGATTTTATATTCTAAGATATTTTGGAAAACTTTGATGAATTATTTTTAGTATTACAAAATTAAATTGAAGTATATTTATAAATAAATAATAATTGAATGGAAAATAAAATAATTTCTGGAACATTACTTTGAATATAGAAGTTGCTTTGAATTATAATTTATAGAGTTGAAGTTAAAAGAATTACTTGATTATAGAAAAGTATAGTATAGTTTATATAATAATTATTATTATTGGTTGATAAAGTGTGTTGGTTGTTTTGAAAGTTACTGAATTATGGACAAATCTATAAATGGTTTTTTATTATTATATTAGACTTAAAAAGTGTTGTTGAATGTTTTAAATCGTGTAATAAAGATTTGGAAAAGAAATTTTGGTAGTTAAATCTTTATTTTGGAATTTAAATGTTACAGTTAAAAATGAAAATTAATTTATTTGAAGTTTATACATACAAAATTTTTATGAAATAATAATCGCTTATAGAAAATTATAAGTGACTTATATAAAGCGATTTTGAATGTCACGGCAATATATTTAATTACTTGATTTAAGTGTTAAAGAAATATTTTGTTAAACTTTATTATTTCAAAGTTGGAATTAAAAATTGGGATTTTACGTATGATTTTTTTATCTTTTGATTTTCTATTTTCGTATATGGATTTAAATATTATGAATGATTCACCGTTGAAATAAATTTAGTTGGGGATTTAGTATGATACAGTGATGACATTTTTCTATGTGACTTTATGACGGCTTATGTTCTATATGACGAGAAATCTGAATAAACGGTTTAGTAATACTATCTAATGGGACTTTTGGTAACACTTTTTCGGTTATCCTTTAGACTCATTATATAGAATATTGAAGGAGTGAATGTGATGTATGAGTACTGAATGATTAGGATGGTAACAAACGGCAGTATAGGAAGCGGTTGCCTCATTTATTTAGTTATTCTTTGCTCGTGTATAACACTCAATACGGGTTTACGTTGTGTATGTTTTGTATGCTATGTGTGACTCACTAAGGTTAGCACATATGGAGGCTACTAGTTAGCCATATAGATTGTGTACATTGTATGTCTATCTACCTTTGACTGAGCCTCTTATGTTTCGGGAGTGAACTACATTGGCTAGTATCCACACTAGCGGCCTGATCGTGGGGTCGCACCCCAGATCCACGACACCATTTTGTTTATGATTTTGATGTGAATCAAGAGGTTAGTAGTTGCCCATAGCCCCTAGTGTCACTGAGGCAGCAGTCTGTTACCATTAGGGGAAAAGAAGAGTCATGACCAGGCAAAGCATAGCTGTTGGTGGATGGGGTCACGATGTCCATTAAGGTAAATGAAGACTATAGGAATAGACGGTTACTCTACGGAAGGCGAGTAGACCTTGGTTCCTAAAGCAAGCTTGTAGTAGGTGGTCATCAGTCTCCCGTCTGGTTTCGGAATATGTGGATGTATATGTATGTATGTGGGTAGTAGATAGACATATATTATGTGTAGATGAGATTATAGTTGAGACTACGTCCAGAGTGTAGTCAACCCTGTATCCTTCTTTGGCATACGGCCAATCATTTACTGGAAAATGACCTACTTATTATTGATTATATTTGGAACTATTATGAGCTGGTACAAATATCTCTTATTGATTTTATTCATTTATATTGATATTTTATAATATGAGATTGAGAGAGATAGAGAGTGTTGTTTCATTACTGCCCGACTTCACTTAAAGATGTCTCATTGTTGATTATTTTGAATTAGATGTCGATTTTTAGATATGTATGATTCACCCGATTTTATTGATTCTGTCATTTTATGATTTTAATGTATATGTTACGGGTGATGACATTATGGACAAATGTGAAGGCCTGAAAATCCATACCCTTTGAGTCGACTATAAACCAGACATGTCTAACCCAAAGTGAACAGAAAGTTGGATCATCAAGGGTAAAATAAAGAAAATAGAAGAACATAATAGAATCTTACTCGAATGGAATAACATATAATATTGAACAAATATTTTTACAGCAGAAAACTTTTAAAATACATATATTAGAGTCTAACCTACTTTCAGCTTGGACAGTTATAAACATCTGTCCTTACAAATGCTGAAAATCATCAAGTACTGCAAAATAAGCAAAGCGGATAATAGAATACGTCCATACATAGATGAATATCTCTAGCTCCAATCTAGAAACTCCAACCATCTTTAACTTAAGCTGAAACTACTCGGATCTGACCCGAGTATTGAAAATACCTGGATCAGGCTTGATAAACTAGCATGAGAAAAACTCAATAACAAATGACAGTGTCATATATCAGCCCTTAAATAAAATTCTTTGAAAAGAAAGAGTATCTCATAAGACCATGCCCATACATAAACACAGATGGGTTTTTACTTTATGATAACTAAATCACTTTCGTATATCAAAATATTTGATATTATTTCTAATGACATTTCTTTGAAAACATTTGCAAGTAAACCTATTAATCTTAGCCGAAATTGTTACATTATTAAATTCCAGCATACTGGCCACAAATGTGGGTTCTACAAACAAAATGGAAGGCACTTATTGGAGAATGAGTTTCCAAAAAAAGACCAGTGAAGGGACTGCCTTCCGATGGCTACACCTCTGGATGAATGTCTCGAGGACCACAAAACATCTGCTCCCCTGCCAACACAAGACCGACCTACCTCTACACTTAAATAGTACCGAATATGCCATCTTCCGGTCATTATCGACCTTTATCCGAGCACGCTCTACCATACAAACCACATTAATTAGTACCTGGACTCCATAACGGATAACACTATATCTAGAAGGGGATGACATACCCTAATGATTGTGAACCACTTAGCCTTGTCGCATCTAACCCTGATTCGGTCATTTCCCGATTGATGTGGGTTGAGGTAACGATTACATTTACCATAGCACATCTCTTTCCACTTTGAATGCCACATTGACATTCCATAGTCACATGACTAATTTCTACAAATGTATTACTTCCTGAGCTCGAATGTCTCTGGAAATGGTGTTAAGCTAAGAGAATGTGTCTTTTCCACCACCGACCGATATACATTATATAGAGATCGCTCATTGTGATTTAGAATGTGTTATTTATATATGAAAGAATTAAGATGAAAATGTATAGAATAGGAAGCCATGAATTTCTTATTATTTCTTTTCAACCAAAATACAAGATTTTTTATATATCAAATATGGATTACAAACAAGCGGGAAAATAGAAAATGTAAAACGCGGCCTCCATATTGCACATGGACTTTAGCATAAGTAAATATCAGCAAATGCACTTCTTCATCCATGCTTCCAGATTACACTCCCCCTCAAGTTGGAGAATACATATTTTTCGTTCCCAACTTGCTGCATAGATACTCTACACATGATCCATTCAAAGCTTTTGTGAAAATATCCGCAATCTGCTCTCCTGTTCGAACGAACCCAGTTTCAACTATTCCCTGCTGAATTTTTCTCTGATAAAATGGCAATCAACCTCAATGTGTTTTGTTCTTTCGTGAAACATTGGATTCGATGCAATATGAATTATAGCCTGATTGTCACACCACAGCTTTGCAGGCAATCTTAGCTCCAAATCAAACTTATTCATTAAATGAGTTATCCACATTATTTCACACGAAGCATACACCATTGCATATACTCTGATTCTGCGCTTGAATGTGAAACCACTGGTTGTTTCTTACTTTTCCATGATATCAAATTACCTCCAACAAATACATAAAATCCAGAAGTTGATCTTCTATCAGTTTTCGAGCCTGCCCAATCAGCATCACAAAAGCTTTCAATGTTCATATGACCATGATTCATGTATACAAGACCCTGACCTACAGTACCTTTAAGGTAACATAAAATTTGCTCAAGTAGCCCAATGATGAACAGTGGGCTTTGTCATGAATTGACTTACCACACTCACTGAATATGCTATATCAGGTCTGGTAACACATAGATAGTTACGTTTGCCCATCAATCATCTATATCTTTAAGGATCATTAACTAGCTCACCCTCTTCATTTAGACTATGATTAGGTATCATAGGAGTACAGCATGGCTTAACAGCTAGTTTTCCAGTCTCCCTTAGTAAGTCAAGTGTATATTTCCTATATGACAAAAATATTTCCTCATCTCTTCTTGTAATTTCAACACCTAGAAAATACTTGAGCTCTCCTAAATCTTTAGTTTGAAATTGAGTCTAAATGAATTGCTTGAGAGCAAGAATGCCAACTTCATCACTTCCTGTAATGACTATATCATCTACACAGACAACTAACAATATAATTTATTTGTCAGAATTTTTGTGGAAAACGGAGTGATCTGATTTACTTCCCATGATTCCAAACTTTCTATTGCTAAGCTAAACTTGTCAAACCATGCTCTTGGACATTGTTTAAGTCCATACAATGATTTTTTAAGTCTAAAAATCAAGCTTGTCTTCCCCTGAGCAATAAAGACAGGCGGTTGCCCCATATACACCTCTTCAGAAAGATCACCATGTAAGCAAGCATTCTTAATGTCCAGTAGATAAAGCCTCCACTTATATCGTGTTGCCATGGAGATGAACAGTATAATAGATGTCAGTTTGGCCACAGGTGAAAAAGTTTCAGAGTAATCAATTCCATATATCTGAGCATAACCTTTGGCAACTAGTCAAGCCTTTAGTCTTGCCACAGTTCCATCTGCATTCATCTTAATGGAGAAAATCCATTTACATCCTACTGCTTTTTTATTTGGTGGTAACTGAACTAAGTCTCAAGTTTTGTTTTGTTCTAAAGCCCTCATTTCTTCCATCATTGCTTCATACCATTCTGGTGAAGCTATAGCCTCTCCTGAAGTCTTTGGTATAGTGATAGAGTCCAATGATGAAATGAAAACATGTGATGAATGTGGTAGCTTCTTGTATGTCACACAGGAAGAAATAGGGTAGGTACATTTTCTCTTCCCTTTTCTGAGAGCAATAGGTAAATTCAAACTTGAAACTTCTTTAGGTTGAGGTGTGTCATCTGTCTATGGATCATCTGCATGTGTATTATCTGTATTATTCACTTGAGACATTCCACTGGGTATGGTAGAATATACCGAAAACTCTTCATTGTCTTCTTGTACATGAGGTGTACTAGTTTGGTAAAATGGGATGTCTTCTATAAAAGTCATGTCAATTGATACAAGATATTTTTGTAAACTGGGACAAAAACATCTATAACCTTTCTGAAGTCTAGAGTATCCAACAAAGATGCACTTTAAAGATTTGTGATTAAGTTTACCCAGCTGCTGACTAACATCCTAACAAAACATGTACACCCAAATACCCTAGGTTTAACTGGAAACATGCTTTTATTCGGTTGGAGAACTTGATAAGGAGTCTCATTGTTAAGAACGGTTAAGGGCATTCTGTTAATAAGAAAGCATGCAGTGGATACAGCATCAGCCCAGAAAACTTTTGGTACATTCATTTGATACAATAGTGCTCTAGCAGTTTCTAATAAATGTCTATTCTTTCTCTCAGCTACACCGTTTTGGGAAGGAGTATCAACACATGAAGTTCATGGAGAATACAATTTTGAGTTAGATAATTGTCGAATTCAGTAGACATATACTCTTTAGAATTATCATTACGAAGTGTTTGTATAGTGGTATTGAACTGTGCTTTAATCTTAGCATTGAACTTGCAAAAGATAGAAAACAATTTAGTTCGAGACTTCATAAGAAATAGCCATGTTATACGAGTGTAATCATCAACAAATGATACAAAATACCTACAACCAGGTTTTGATACAATTGGTGATGGTCCCCAAATATCAGAATGAACTAAATAAAATGGACTACTTGCATGCTTATTAACTCTAGGATAAGAACTACTTCTATGATGCTTTGCATACTGACATGCTTCACAATTTATTGTAGGTAGGTTGCTATACTGAGGGCAGATCTGCTTGAATAAAGTGAGAGAAGGATGACCAAGTTGGCAATGAAATTTGAACGCTGGTTCCATGATCGAACAAGCTGTAGGTTTTGAAAGTGTGTCAAGAGTATATAAGCCACCTGACTCACTTCCTCTACCAATAATTTGATTCGTCACAAGATCCTGAAACACACAATGGTTAGGTAGGAATGTGATGCTGCAATTAAGATTATGTTTAATTTGGCTCACTGAGAGTAAATTGAATGATAGAGAGGGTAAATATAACACAGATGCCATTGGTATAGATGAGTTGGATAGTACTCCACCCGTTCCTTTAACTGAAGATTGTGATCTATCTACTAATGTAACCTTGTAAGGAATTCTACTTGCTTTTAAACTTGTAAACGGATTTTGATTACCTGTCATGTGATCTAAAGCACCTGAATCAATTATCCATTTTGTTGTACCTATGCCAGTACTAGTGTTTGCAACTGAAGTTGTTGTTGATGTAGGCTCCGAATTCAAATGAATTACTATGTAATGAGTTTTGAAATTTAGAGTACTTGTCAAATTCTTCTGCTGTCATGAGAACAGTTTTGATATTAGAGGGGTTTGTATTTCTTTGATTCCATTGAAGACTTCTACAATCAGATATCACATGGCCAATTCGCTTACAATAGTTGCAAATCTTATTTTGATTCAATGGTGGTCTCTATGATGATCTTTGAGATATTCCAGGTTGTCTAGGTGGTCTCCAAGATTGTGTAGATGGTCTCCAAGATTGTGCGTTAGGTGGTGTTTGTGGTCTCCAAGTTTGTGCATGTTGTGCTGCATTGAATTTCCCGGTACTAGATTGATCATTTGAAGCAAGATTTCCACTACTACTAATAAAAGCACTATTACTTGTGTTGGCACCTGTGTTACCAGTATTGAATATATTTTCAGTTCGAAGAATACGACTATATACTTCATGTAATGAAGTTATATCTGTGTTTGCAAGAATTTGTGATTTAGCACTTTCAAATTCAGGTGTAAGTCTAGCCAAAAAACTCATAATTGCCATTTGTTCTCTTTGTTTTTGTTGAACTTTAATATCAGTACTCATTGGTAATAGGAGATTAAACTCTTCGTAAGTTTGTTTGAATGTCATGAAGTAATTCATCAAATTCATATTCTTCTTCTCAGCTCTATAAAAAGCTTGACAAAAATCATACATTTATGTTAAATTCCCTTTGCCTGCATATAGAAACTCTAAATATTCCATTAATTCTTTCACTGTTTCACAATGATTAATCAATCCGATAACTTCATTTTCTACTGAATTTCGAATTTGCAGAAATAAATGAGCATCATTACGAAGCCAATTCTAATCATCATTTTCTTTCGAATCTGATTGAGGTGGTTCATTAATCAAATGATCATTCTTATCCATACTCCGAATATAAAGCTGGATTGTCTTATTCCAATCGAGATAGTTAGAACTATTCAACTTTCGATCTGTAATCTTTGGCATCATTGACATTACATCGATTCCTTTAGTTTCCGTCATGATTCACAAATTCAAGAACGAGATTGAAATAACACAGAGGAAGAAGAAAGTAAAATTGGATCTCAAACTTTGGAAACCCTAGATCGATGGAGCTTTGATACCATGTTATTTATATATGAAAGAATTAAGATGAAAATGCATAGAATAGGAAGCCACGAATTTCTTATTATTTCTTTTCAACCAAAATACAAGATTTGTTATATGTCAGATCTGGATTACAAATAAGCGGGAAAGTAGAAAATGTAAAACGCGGCCTCCATATTGCACATGGGCTTTACACAATAGGCTTTAGCATAAGTAAATATCATAAAATGCACATCTTCATCTATGCTCCCAGGTTACAAAATGCAAAGTCAGAAACTCGTCCATAAAAGTTGTCCAGGAACAGGACAAATCGAAAGCACTCTCATACCACATTATAAGTTGGTAGCGAATAATCCTTGTGTTTCTGAGATTTTTCGTAAGAAAGAGACCACTATAAGTATTCGGGACTTATCCCTAATCAAATCAACAAGCAGTCCTTTGTCATTATTCGTCTCAGTATCTTCAACTTCTGATCTTTTACTTCGAATACGTAGATTGGCTCGAAGTGGTCTTCAGATAGGAATCATCTAAATCCGACCCCGGTTTCTTCGAAATTCAATCATGGATAAACATTGAATATGACTACATAGGATTTATTAAGCCTTTTTTCTATTCATTCCTCGTAGTTAGTTACCAAAATCCATTTTTAATCTTATAGTAATTCTAAGTTAATTCACTTTCTCTTAGGAAAATATTTCTAATTTTCTTACTTAATTAACATTCGCTCCAAATTTCTTCAACTTTTAAGCATGTCAAAAACAATGTTAGTTAAGAAATCGTTTACTTTAAACTCAAAAATCAAGCTTAGAAAACATTATTGAGTAAATAGGATCATGGAAATTATTCTACTTTTACTCAATATCAATTTCCGTATTCAAAAAGTGCTATGGGTGGAATAATGGTGAAATCACCTTTTAAATTCCACGAATAGGATGAGTTCCTTCTTTGGACCTGAATACCAAGTATAACAAGATCATTTCTATGCAATCCAATTTGTAATTTATAAATCAAAATCTTCTATACTTAACTTGCTTATTTTCTAGAAACATAAATTCTCTTTTATTATGAGAAAACTTAATATGATCTTTTTAGAGAGTCCGGGATTTCCCTTTGATTTGTTCCACCGTGCGTCTAAAAGATAAAACGAAGGCCAGGTAAGTTCAAGGCACAGGTTGCTCTATACCAAACCTTGGTTACACACCTTGATTTATCGTTTTAGCTCTCAAAATAGGACAAATGTACTAGTCATTTCCGCGTACTCAATTATTTACTAAATCATCTTAAAATTCCTTTATTATTCATTTAAAAACATTTCTAAATGATTCGGGAAAGAATTGCCAAGTTTAGAATCATATTTTCAAAGTTATAGAAAACTGCTACAAAAGCGTTGCAAATGGTGTTTTAAAGCTATATTGACCAAATTGACTTTTCTATCAGTTAAAATTCCATTTTTTCGACTTAGATCACTTTTAAAACATTTTAAAAGATTTTAGATATTTTTCCATATTTTTAAAATATTGAAAATATCAATTTCTAACTTTGGTCACTTTACTGCAAAAGCGTGATTTTTCTGAAAATTTATTTTGGACATATTTCAAAATATACAGATGAAAAATTGATTTTCTTTCTTCACTTAAAAACTATAGATATAATAGTCCAGACATTTCTTGTTTCGAAGAAATTCAAGTTATATTTCATTCTGTACATTTATTTAAACTTTCCGACGCGAAATCGCAAACTACCGTTGCGCAACGCGCCAAATTTTAACTTGATTTTAAAAACTTGAAATAAATTCTCTAAATTGAACTTAATTACTTATAAAAACATTATACGTCATTTTAAATCAATATTTTCACTTATTAAAGTATTTAAAGTATATTTTCACTATTCTCATGTTATAATATTATAATATTACCAACATTTTAATATTGAATTTTTAAAACCGATTTCTGTTCAATTTCAATTCTAACTTCAAATTAAACTTAGATTTCAAATCTAATTTCGATTCTAATTTAAATTTAAACCTTAATCACAATTTTAATTTTTTTATCAAATCAATTTCAATTTCACTTCATCTCAGTTTTGATTTCAAAATAAATTTCGCTTACAATTTCAAATTTGACTTCAAATCTGATTTCGATTTCAAATTCAATTATACTTCAATTTGAATTTTATTTTCATTTTCAAATTGGATTACTCTATTCTAAAGGAGGCTTAATAATTCCAACACATACCATATTAATAAAATTGGTCATTCTAACAAAGCGATTACTTAATCAAAAATCAGCATAATCATTTTCAATATTCATCAATTACATAACATCCATTCTCATAGATAGCGATTATCAATAAGTAAATATATTATCATAACGTAACTATCCAACCAACATATTCAAATATTGATTCAAATGTCCATATCATTAATTGGTGATAATTAACATAACATATAAAGGAGATAATCATGATTATTATAACATAACAAAACATTATTTAAAAAACAGTGAGAATTTCTCGTCTTCATTTTCACTCCGTCAAACTTTTCTATGAACTAACGTCATCGCTTCCTTTTGAATTTGTTCCTTGCCTTTGAAAAGCTGGACACTCTTTTCTCTCCTTATTTTTTTATTTTTCTTATATGGAGGGTGGCTTGGCTAGGGGGTGTGTGGCCTAAGGAGGAGCATATGTGGGTTTTAAGGGCGGGTAGGTAGTGTTTGGGCTTGGATATGCGAGCATGAGGCGGGTACGGGAAAGTAGGGGTCTTGGGTAGGTGAGTATGTGGAGTTGGAGGCTCGGGTAGGTGGGTGTTAGCCGTTGAGTGATTAGGTTGGTGGGTGTGGAGGCATGTAAGGGGTTGGTGCTCTCGAGTTTAGGGTTTGGGTGGTGATGGAGGTTGGGTGTGTGAGTTTAGGATGGTGTAGGGTGGAGTTTGGCTTGGGTATAGGTGGTGTAAGGATGTGGTGATGCTTGGTGAAGATGGTGGACGAGAATGGAGGAAGAACTTAAGAAAATGAAGAGAATGATTTGTAAAAAATGAAGCGAATGTTGTAAGCTATTTATACTTGAGCTTTGGATGGAAAATGACTTAAATGCCCTTTGTTACTTTTCTTGACTTTGTTTAAGCATGATAGTGCATTAATGGTGGAAAGGATATTAAGATGTGACTTGTACTTCAGTAATGATGTTTGCCTCCTTTTCTTAATTTCTAAATTACTAAAAAAACCCTTTTGTTCCTTTTCCATACTTAATGAGACTTGAGTATTAATGGTGAGAAGATGTGTTAGGATTTTTTAGTAATGATTATGTTAAGAAATCTTATTTAATATGAAAAATAGTCAAATCATGTTACTTTTGAATTATTTGTTTGCTTTGATTTTTCAAAGTGAATTTGCATTTGCATGAAAATATAAATTTTGCATAGTTTGTTATAGTTTGTAAAGATGAAATGTATAGGTTATGAAGTGGATGTGTTCATATAACGTTGCGACGACTTTGTCACGATTGAAAATAGCAGTGTTATTGATAAATTTTACAGCCAAAATTTGACCTTTTTGTTTAACTATTCATTGATGTAAACCAACTTAGAAATTGAACTTCCCACTACATTTAATAAATTAAAACAAGTCTATTTAGGTTTAAATTTCATATTATTAGGGTTAATATCAAAATATTGAATTTTGGAGTTGCATTGACAAAATGTGACAAAATTAGAATATTTTTGTAAAACGATTATAAATATATTTTTCAAGCCTATATTATACTTTTATTATCTTTATTAAGTTATTTCGATATAGTTTGACTTTTCAAATAAATATTTAAAACCATTTAGTTAAGCATTTATTCATATTTAACAAAACTTAACTTTTGTTGATTTATGATAAAAATCCAAATTCTTTATTTTCCATTATTAATCATAAAATAAATATTTTCTCCTTACTTATTCATTATTTACAACATATTTATTTGAGTTCTGGACCTTTTTAAATTTAAAATAAATAAAATATCTCATTTTCGAAGTAGCGAAATTACGGATCGTTACATTCTTCCCTACTTAAAAGAATTTCGTCCACAAAATAATACCGAACTTAAACTCAGAAGACTTTCCCTAATGGATTAATTTTAAATTTAATTTTGTATGATATATATAGATCATCCATATGTGATATCTAATTCGATCTCTTATTCTAATCCACAACTTTTACTTTCGAACTAGTGTCGATCCATCGATCCTCTAGTGCGGACTCTGATCAGGCTTCTTGATCACAAAATCTTGCTTTTCTTGCATAGCTCTCAACCACGATAGAAAACTAGAATACATGAGCACGGACACTCATCAATGTCCACCGTCAAGAATCGAGTGATAAATCCTTCCTCGGACTGGTGTAACACCTCAAAGTTCTGTGCTCGAATCTTAGATCAAAATTTGTGTGTCGAAATGATCTTACGTATTTATTCATTTTGACCTAATATATTTTTTTCTATATTGATCTATTTCAAAAAAAATCCTTAAGTTTATAAACACCTATAAATCCAGTTTTTTTATTAATCCAAATTTATTCCACGACCATTTGCTTGCTATTTAATCCATTTTTGAATTTTCTCTTGCATTATTGCTTAAGTACAGAAATAGTTCATAATTTTAAATCTATATTTGGATAATATAACTTTACATCCTAAGGGTATAAATTCCCAAACTTTAAACTGTTTTACTTCAATTAAGGGATTTGAATTTTATTATTATCTCAAATAAATAAGTTATAAGACTTAATCCTTAGTTTCATTTACCTAAGGTCTTAATTTAGTTGTCATTATTTATCTTATCCATATATTGATCATACAACTTTACAAAGTGTACATTATTCCTTACTAATTCCATGATTATCTACTTACTTTAGAATTTTATTTACCTATCCTTTTTTCCAGTCAAATTTCTTAACCTTAAATCCATTAAATACCTTATAGTCAAATTGTGAACCTAGTTCACATGGTATTTGTTATTTAAATATTTTCATCTAATAATCAACCTACTAACCATATTATTCCAAAATTTTCTTTTAGAGACTTCTTTCTAACTTATCAACTTTTAATCTTTTCATTAAAATACCCTTCTGTGAGTTTGTGAAATTCATATCACAAAACGATTACATTTATATTTACTAATCTTGATTCCAATAATTCCTTAGCTCTTTTTATGGAACATCGTATGGTCATATCATGCAATTCGAATCACAAAATGTTTATATTTTAGTTTAACTATTCTATATTCCAAACAATCGTTTATTTCCAACTATATAAAAATATTTTTTTCTATATAAAATATAAACCTAGGAAAAATTATTTCATTTACCATTTTTTTTAAAATAAACCATTTTTATAAAATTAACAAATACGCGCTCATATATAATACTCTCAACTTGTTCTAGGGTGTTAATAACCCTATGTCTAATAGTTACTCATCCTAGGATATTACTAATCCTATCTCTAATGATACTTACCCCTATCAGGCTTCGGTATTCGTTCAACCAAACCTGTGATCCCAAATGTGAACGTCCAAAAATCCATACCCTTTGAGTCGATAATAAACCACACATGTATAACCCAAAGTAAATAGAAAGTCGGATCATCAAGGGTAAAATAAAGAAAATAGAAGAATGGAACAGAATCTCACTCGAATGGAATAACATATAATATTGACCAAATATCTTTACAGCGGAAAACTTTTAAAATACATATATCAGAGTCTAACCTAATTTTAACCTAGACAATTATAAATATTTGTCTTTACAAATGTTGACAATCATCAATCAATGCAAAATAAGAAAAGCGGATAATAGAATACATCCGTACGTAGATGAATATCTCTAGCTCATGTTTGGAAACTCCAAACGTTTTCAACTAAACCTGAAATTACTCGGATATGACCCGAGTATTGAATATACCCGGATCAGGCTTGATAAACCAGCGTGAGAAAATCTCAACAATAAATAACAGCGTCATAAATCAGCCCTGGAATAAAATCCTTTGAAAAGAAAGAGTATCTCATAAGACCACGCCCAAACATAAACACGGACGGGTTTTTACCTTATGCCTTATGGTGGCTAAATTGCTTTTATATATCAAAACATTTGATATTATTTTTAATGACATTTCTTTGAAAACATTTGCAAGTAAACTTATTAATCTTAGCCGGAATTGTTACATTATTAAATTCCAGCATACTAACCACAAATGTGGGTTCTACAAACAAAATGGCAAGCACTTATTGGAGAATGGGTTTCCATATAAATGACCAGGTGAAGGGATTGCCTTTCGATGGGTACACCTCTAGATGGATGTCCCGAGGACTACAGAATATCTGCTCCTCTACCAACACAAGACCGGCCTACCTCTGCACTTAGATAGCACCGAATATGTCATTCTTCGGTCATTACCGACCTTTATTTGAGTGTGCTCTAGCATACAATCCACATTAATTAGTACCCGGGCTCCATAACGGGTAACGTTATATCTAGAAGGGGATGATCACACCCTGATGGTTGTGAACTATGTAGCCTTGCTGCATTTAACCCTGTTTCGGTCATTTCCCTGTTGATGAGGCTTGAGGTAATGATTACATTTACACATAGCACATCTCTTTACACTTTCAATGTCACATTGCCATTCCATAGTCATAAGACTGATTTCTAAAAACATATAACTTCATGAGCTCGAATGTCTCGGGAAAGGGTGTTAAGCTAAGAGAAGGTGTCTTCACCGCCACCGACTGATATACATTATATAGAGACCACTCATTGTGATTTAGAATGCAAGGTCAGACATTCGTCCATACAAGTTGTCCAGGAAAAGGATAAACTGAAGGCACTCTCCTACCACATCAGAAGATTGGTAGCGAACAGTCCTTGTGTTTTTGAGATTTTTCGTAACAAAGAGACCACCGCTACTCTAAGTATTTCGGGAGTTATCCCTAATTAAATCAACAAGCAGTCCTTTGCCACTATTCATCTCAATATCTTAAACTTCTGATGTTTTACTTCGAATTCGTAGATTGGTTCGAAGTGATTTTAGATAGGAATTTCCTAAATCCGACCCCGGTTCCTTTGAAATTCAATTATCGATAAACATGGAATATGAGTACATAAGATTTATTAAGTCTTTTTTCTATTCATTCCTCTTGGTTAGTTAGAAAAATCCATTTTTAATCTTAGAGTAATTCTAAGTTAATTCACTTTCTCTTACGAAAATATTTCCAATTTTCTTATAGACATTTGCTCCAAATTTCTTCAACTTTTAAGCGGGTCAAAAACAATGTTATTTAAGACATTGTTTTCCGTAAACCTAAAAATCAATCTTAGAAAACATTACTGAGTAAATAGAATCATGGAAAATATTCTACTTTTACTTAATATCAATTTCCATATTCAACAAGTGCTATGAGCGGAATAACGGTGAAATCACCTTTTAAATTCCTCGAATATGAAGAGTTCCCTCTTTGGACTTTAATACCAAATTTAACAAGATTATTTCTATGCAATGAAAGTTGTAATTTATAAATCAAAATCTTTTATACTTAACTTGCTTAATTTTTGGAAAATATAAATTATGTTTTATTATGAGAAAACCTAATATGATCTTTTTAGAGCATCCGAGCTTTTCCTTTCATCAGTTCCACCCCTCCTCTAAAAGATAAAGCGAAGGCCAGTGTAACAACCCGGTATTTGCATCAATTAATAATTGACATTTGGACGATTAATATTGTTGCAAATTTCTATTTGAAGATTTTAAATTTGAATTAAAATTCTTTTATAATTTGTTTAAGAATTTTTAACGGGCTTTAAAAATTTGTTTTGGCCCGTTCCTTTTTGGGTCGCGACAATTAAATAAACCCGTCCCCCTCTCTTCGTTCTTGAACCCGTTTCTTTTTTTTTAATTTTTATTTTTTCCCCATTCACTAGCCCTAAAACAAACGCGAACGAAGAAGAAATAAAAATGGCGGCCACTTTCGTTCGTTCTTCTTCAACAACTAGGGGCTTCTTCGATCGATCACTTCTGGAACTCGAAGCGCCAACAACAGCGGCCCCTTCAGCTTGCTCGTGGCTGGTTCGATGTGCTCATGCTCAAGGAGAACTTCGTCTGCTTCTTTCGTGACCTCGGTGAGTAACTCACATCTAATTCAAAGCTTCAGTTTAGAGTTTGAATCATTGTTTGAGTTGGTCGATTCATTTTGCTCGCTGTACGCTTTCGGTTCCTGTTGAATTTGGTCACTCGAATTGAGTATGCTGATTTATGTAAATGTTTGGTACCGCTATTACTTTTAATCCTCTGATGCCATGGCTTTGATTCAGTTAGTATTAATTTCGGGCTTGTTGAGTTTTCGTTGCCACGGCTTCGACTTTTCTGTGATGATGTTGATTTACTTGGCCAGTGATTTGAGTTTGTTCATATGACTTGTTCAAATTTTTCATTGTTTGATTTATTCAGTTTTCAGGTGATATGGCTTTGACTTGTTAAAATATGATTTTTTTTTTTAAACCATTGATTTCTAAACTTAAACTGTGCTTTCATTGCTATTGATCCTTGTTCTTGTGTGGGTGTTCCCTGATGATTCCCTTGGAGCATTTACATTTTTATCGTATCTTGTTGTTCTGCCTAAATGGTACGTGTGAACCTCAGGCCTGTCCTTGCCGACTTCATTTTGTGCTGGTGTACTAATATACACATACCCTCTTGCTAGTTGGTTGTGTGTTTGAACATCCTTCATTTGTACATGTGTATACCCTCTTGTTTGGTATTGGTTCACTTTGACCTGATCTGTAGCATGAGCTATTAGCTTGTATTTCTTTGTCTTTGTACTTATAGTACATGGTTCAGGTTGCATAGCATGTTGAATATCATCATGCAGTCTTCATTTGCCTATGCTTCTGTTGTCGCTGACTTGAGTTCGAGCCTCTGGTTTGACTGTCTTGTTCAAGACTGATACATTCATTTGTTGCATTGTATTCATTGTGTTTTGTGGTCTTCCTTGTTATCTGGTAGCACTGTCTTCATTGTTACCTGATAGCACTCGTGCCTGCATTGATCTGGCACCATGCCTTCGAGTTATACATATCACTCTGTTGCATAGTTCATCCACTTGCTTCAGTGTTGCATTCATATTGAATGTGAGCATGTTATTTTGTTCTGAATTTCTGAAGCTTGTTTTGGTTTTGACTCTTATGGGCTTGGTACATTGGTTAGTTGCTGAGTTTGTCCATTTAGTCACCATATATATACGTACAGATATGTATGTGCGTATATATGTATGTTGTCATTCTTATTCACTGGGCTTCAGTTTTGATAACTGTTTTGATACAATTGTTGTCACTGTTATTTTGTTGTATTTTGATGCTAGTTTGTACATGCTGATTCAGTTTGCAGTTTTCATTTTGATGTTCATTGGCTGTTGGACTTCATGTATCCATGTACTCCATTGTCCATGTTTTAATGATACTGTAATTTGGGTTCGGTTCCATTTGCCTTTCGCCATTCAGTGGCCTGTGTTCGTGTTGCTGTACATATGTTTTGTGGATACACATGTGTAATCATACATGTATATAGGTAGTATATGTTGCAGACTTATGTTGTTGTTCTTCAGGTTAGCATTTGCATGTATCGAATGCTCATTTGCTGAATCACCATATAATTTGAAGTTATTGAGCTTCTTTCCTCACATGATCTGCTTGATATTCTCCTTGTGTACATTGCAACATGAACACTGTCTAGATACGTGTACATGTTTTCACTTAGCTGTCTGCATAATGAAAACTCGGTTGTTATCGGTCTATACTTGAGCAGTGCATACACTTTATATGTTGGCTTCAGTCATTATGTCTCTGAATTTGATGACTCCGGTACTGTCACTGACATTACTTCAACTATTTGAGTGTGCGGGTTTGTTTCATCTGTACTGTTGCTTCTGTTTGATTGTTGCATATGAGTTTTTGTTTGATGTCCTTGGTTCTACTCGGGAATTATTTGCATCTGTGTTTCACTTGAGTTTGAACCCCACTTTTCTTGGGTTTGACCGTCTGTTCGTTATGAATTTTCATTGTGTACTTCGTTACTGTAGTGGCAAGGCAGTGCACGCAAGCGTGAACTGCAGCCACACGGTATTCATTGGGTACTTCGTCACTATAGTGGCAAGGCAGTGCACGCAAGCGTGAACTGCAGCCACACGGTATGGCGTGTATGATATTCTATTTGTTTTGACTTATGGATCTTTTTGCGTATACCATATTCAGTAGTGGCGAGGCAGTGCACGCGTGCGTGTACTGCAGCCCTACTTGAATTAATATTTTAATTGATATTTCAATGGTTTGAACTGTTTTGTTTATTTCAATTCAATATTCTGAATTGCATTCTGATTTGGTTTAATTACTGTCGTCTATTCATTATTTAATTATTATTGCTTCTGTGCACTAATAACTGAGTTTGAATTAGACTGACCCGAGTATTATTTTCTTTTGAATTTAATACTCGGGTCAGACCGAGTATTTCAGGTTGTAGATATTCTGCTTTGGGTTGCTGCTAGAGCTATGAAGTTCTTTCATATCTTTTGGAGTAGTCGTCGTCATTTGTAGTAGTCTGTAAAATTGTATAGGAAGATATGTATTCATGTATATTAAATACGTTAATGTACTTGTATATGTAACTTCCTTAGTCGACTGTTGTAGTTGTATCATATGTACCGTATCATATGTACCGTGTCAAATGTATTGTAACTGACATCAGTTATTGTATATATGAGAATTTCTGTTCTATCTGTGCTCCGCATTTATATTTATCTGTGTTATTATTTTATATTTACTGTTCTAAACTATTATGAACCATCGTAGTTCGTTTTATACTGGAATTGGGGTATTTCGATGGGAGAAAATAAATCAGAGATGAAAAATGAAAGAATATATATATCACTCCTATCGAGAAAACCAATACTAGTGTAAGGCCAACTATTGATGGCCGCTCCTCAACAGCCTTATTCTCCGTGCTAGTTGACAGCACTACACCGTAGTGTTCTTGGCTAGCGTGGGTATAGAGGTGGGGCGTCACAGCCAGGTAAGTTTAGAGCACTGGTTGCTCTATTCCTAACCTTGGTTACACACCTTGATTTATCGTTTTAGCTCTCACGGATGTGACAAATATACGAGTCGTTTCTGTACACTCAATTATTGATTAAATTAACTTAAAATTCCTTTATTACTCATTTAAAAACATTTCTAAATTATTCGGGAAAAAATCGCTAAGTTTAGAATCATATTTTCAATGTTATAGAAAAATGCTGCAAAAGCGTTGCAAATGATGTTTTAAAGCTATATTGACCAAATCGACTTTTCTATCATTTAAAATTCCATTTTTGCTACTTAGATCATTTTTAAAATATTTTAAAAGATTTTTATAGATTTTTCCATATTTTCAAAATATTGAAAATATCAATTTCTAACTTTGGTCACTTTAATGCAAACGCGTGCTTTTTTTTAAAATGTGTTTTGGATATATTTCAAAATATATAAGATGAAATCTAGACTTTCTTTCATCAATTAAAAACTATGGATATAATAGTCCAGACATTTCTTGTTTCGAAGAAATCCGAGTTATATTTCATTCTCTACATTCATTTAAACTTTCCGACACAAAATCACAACTAACGTTGTGCGACACGCCTTGTTTTAATTTAATTTTCAAAACTTGAAATAAATTCTCCAAATTGAATTTGATTACTTATAAAAACATTATAAGTCATTTTAAAACAATATTTTCACTTATTAAAGAATTTAAAGTATATTTTCACTATTCTCATATTATAATTTTATTATATTTCCAAAATTTTACTATTAAATTTTTAAAACCAGTTTCTATTCAATTTCAATTCTAACTTCAAATTAAACTTAATTAAAACTTATATTTCACATCTAATTTCGATTCTAATTTGTATTTCAACCTTAATCTCAATTTCAATTTTTTTCAAATCGATTTCGATTCAATTTCACTATTCATCTCAATTTTGATTTCAGAATCAATTTCGCTTACATTTCAAATTCAATTTAGATTTCAAATTCAATTATACTTCAATTTCAAATTGAATTTCATTTTCAATTTCAAATTGAGTTCCTATTCAAAAAGAGGCTTAATAATTCCAAGACATACCATATGAATAAAATTTATCATATTTAACGAAGGAATTACTTAATCACAAATGAACATAATCACTTTCAATATTCATTAATAACATAACATCCATTCTCATAACATAGTGATTATCAATAAGTAAGTATATTATTATAACTTAACTATTCAACCAACATATTCAAACATTCATTCAAATGCCCATATCATCAATTTGTGATAACTAACATAACATATAAAAGCAATAATCATGATTATTATAACTTAACAAAACATGATTTAAAAAGCAGTGAGAATTTCTCACCTACATTTCCACTCCATCAAACCTTTCTACGAACTAGTGTCTTTGCTTCTTTTTGAAAAATGGTTCCTTGCCTTCGAAAAGCCGAATTCTCTTTTCTCTCCTTATTTTTTTTTTATTTTTTTTCTTTTCCTTATATGTAGGGTGGCTTGGCTAGGGTGTGTGTGGACTAAGGAGGAGGATGTGTAGGTTTTAAGGGTGGGTTGGTGGTGTTTGGGCTTGGGTATGTGAGTATGAGGCGGGTAGAAGAAATTAAGGGGCTTGGGTAGGCGAGTATGTGGAGTTGGAGGCTCGGGTAGGTGGGTGTTGGCCGTTGAGTGATCGGGTTGGTGGGTGTGGAGGCATATAAGGGATTGGTGCTCTCGGGTTTGGGGTTTGGATGGTGATGGAGGTTGGGTGCATGAGTTTAGGATGGTGTAGGGTGGAGTTTGGCTTGGGTATAGATGGTGTAAGGATTTGGTTATGTTTGTGAAGATGGTGGAAGAGAAATGGAGGAAGAACTTAAGGAAACGAAGAGAATGATTTGTCAAAAACGAAATGAATGTTGTAGGCTATTTATACTTGAGCTTTGGATGGAAAATGACTTAAATGCCCTTGGCTACATTTTTTGACTTTGTTTAAGCATGATGTATAGCGCATGAATGGTGGAAAGGATGTTAATATGTGATTTGTACTTGAGTAATGATGTTTGCCTTTTTTTCTTAATTTCTATATTACTTAAAAACCTTTTTGTTCCTTTTCCATACTTGATAATACTTGAGTATTAAGGTGAGAAGATGTGTTAGGATTTTTTTTTAGTAATGATTACGTTTAGAAATCTTATTTAATATGAAAAATAGTCAAATCATGTTACTTTTGAATCATTTGTTTACTTTGACTTTTCAAATTGAATTTGCATTTACATGATAATCTAAAGTGTTCATAGTTTGTAGAGACGTAATATATAGGTTATAAAGTGGATATGTTCATCTAACATTGCGATAACTTGTTACGATTGAAAACAGCATTGCTATTGACAAATTTTACAGTCAAAATATGACCTTTCTGTTTAACTGTTCATTGATGTAAACCAACTTAGAAATTGAACCTCCTACTACATTTAATAAATTAAAACAAGTCTATTTAGGTTAAAATTTCATATCATTAGGGTTAATATCAAAATATTGAGTTTTGGAGTTGCATTGAAAAAATGCGACAAAATTAGAATATTTTTGTAAAACGATTATAAATATATTTTTCAAACCTATATTACACTTTTATTATCTTTATTATTTATTTCGATATAGTTTGACTTTTCAAATAAATATTTAAAACTATTTATTTAAGCATTTATTCATTTTTAACAAAACTTAACTTTTGTTGATTTGTGATAAAAATCTAAATTCTTTATTTTCCATTATTAATCATAAGATAAATAATTTCTCCTTACTTATTCATTATTTACAACATATTTACTTGAGTTCTTAACCTTTTTAAATTTAAAATAAATAAAATATCTCATTTCGAAGCAGCGAAATCACGAGTCGTTACAACGTTATCGACTATTTCATATGAATCTTATGGGTAATGTGAAACCTTAAAGACTATCTATGGTTATATATACATATATAATTATATCTTATTATACAGTGATTGTGTTATACTTGCATTATTATTTATACACCCTAGATTAGACAAAGTCTGAGCCGTGTTTTTTTATAATACTCGGGTCAGTCCGTGACATTTCAGGTACATGGACGCTTGATCAGCATATATTTCATTAGGCTTAGAGGAGTTCTATACAAATTATTACATGATATTTGTTTGACATTGTTTCATTATATGTATATATAATTGATATATGAATTATATTGTATAACATTAATTTATTTATATTATATTTTATCGCTACGGTTGATTCCGTGTTCTCTATACTGTACTGTATATTATGTATTGTTCTGTCTGGTAGGCACACGTGTCTATTGCTTTGTACTGATACTGAGTATGTATCTGTGAGTTTTATACTTGATGTTTTAATGCATATCGATGTTAGTCTAAGGGAATATTCACGTGTGTGCTCTATTTTATCTTATAGCATTACTTTATAATACTCTTGGATAGTATAGGTATAAAGGTAGGGTGTTGCACTTCCAATGTGTCAGCGTCTCGATTGAACATCACTTCATCGTCTCCCAACGCGCACATACATTGTCTTGGCAACACTTACTTGTAACAAAAAGAATTCCCAATGTTACATGCCACCAACCCTATACATCATAATTCTTGCGATGTGGGACTTAACCATCTAACCCAACACCTAAAATGCGAGCCACACCTAACAATCTCCACCTTGGCGAGCATTTCCTCAAAATTTCTTTCAGAGCATACTAAAGAAACTCTACAGTTATGCAGGCTGCTTCCACCTCTTCCATGGTTATCTACTTTAACATATCTCCACCTCAAGGCGAGTACTTCCACTCAAGTCCTCTTGGACATATCGAGTCCTCAATCCAGTAGAGGAGGGCTACGTAGCCATGAGTCCTTTTTCTGTTAAGGAGGAGGGCTGCTTAATTAAGTCTCCATCGTAACATCTCCCTACTTGGAAGCCCACAACTAATGGCTACGGACGTAGCATTCATCCAGAGTTATTAACCCTCAGCGACCAAACACTACGATATTAAAAACGTTGATATATAGAAACATAAGAATATAGAAAAATTTAAACAACAAAACAAATTCGACATTCCATTTCAAAATATTTCAAATTGATTATTTAATCTCAATTCGCAGACCATGTTCCGATAACATATAATTATTACAAAATATACCAAGAGCGACATATGAAGATGATCCCTAGGTAGGCCAGAGTACATAGATAGGCAAGAAATCAATTTGCCTTTAAAAAACACACAGCGGAAATAAAAGAACTTTAATAATAAGTTTGCCTCCTGCACATCCTCGGAAGCTTTATTCGTCTAAAAGAACACCTAGAAATCTTAGCTCTCAACCTACTCAAAGTAAATTGGGTACTCGAGAGTTTAAGGGAAAAAACTTCGAGTCAGACATAAAGCCTGGTATGAATAGTAATTTACCATCTCAAACCATTTAGATATCTAGTGAGACCACGCCTCTTAGCGGAACAGATTTTCCCCTCACGAATATCTTAAAACATTTATAAAACCATATACTGTGCTCATGCATCCATAATGGTTAAAACATAGTATTTCAAACATTATGATGATCAAAACAAATAAATCAATTCTGGATTACTCATCCCCATTCATTCTGACTATCTATTCCAATTATAGTTTCTAGGGTTACCGTTAACTTGCTAAATGTTAAGGACTATCCGTCCAATTACTTGGTTTTTATAGGATCACTAAAAACCTATTAATAACTTCAATATCTTATTTCTTACCTTAGTTTTCATGGGCTAACTAGGAACCTATTAACTGACTGTCAATATCTTAATTCGGATATAGTTTTCATGGGCTAACTACAAACCTATTGGCCCCTGCCAGTATCAAATCATAGTTTTCATGGGCTAACTACGAAACCATTGGCCCCTGCCAATATCATCCAGTTTTCATGGGTTTAATGTAAACCTATTAGCACCTACCAATATTTTTAATTAAGAATTTAACATCTGTTAAGTTATATTCACTACTGGATCAACCAAGCTAGTTATTCCGCCCTTTCCCCAAACCGCAGTTATGGGTTAATAACAATGTGATTAACCTTTTCGAAATCTTTATTTATGCCAAGGGTTTTCCTTAAAAATGAGAATGGGTTATTTGTTTTGAAACTTTAAAACATCACTTTCAAAACCCCTGGATGACGTCCTTCAAAAGCATAGAAAACCTTTTTTCAAAACTCTATGTACATACCTTTCGAAACCAATGAAACCTTTCGATGGTGTCAAAAAAACATTCTTTAAAACATAGGTTCGAAACAAATAAAATACCATTTCGAAAGCATTGGGTTTACTCTTTAAAAACATTATTTGGGTTAAAATGGTTATATACGAAAGTAAATCTTTCGAAACCAACTAAAATACATTTTGGGAAATGTTGATGATGTCGGAACCATCTAGTCGAAAGCAAAAGACTTTAAAAATTAAAACTTCGAAGGGTAAAGTTGAAACCCCACTTCCAATTCATCTCCTTCGAAACCCAACCCCTTTCAAAAGCAATTAGGAAGCGGCTTAACTTAGGTAAAAACAAGGATAACCTTTCAAAGGTATTAATGAATTCAATACTTCGAAAGGAAAATAGCAGCTAGGTTTTGACTAGGTCGGAACCTACCCTTTCCAAAGCTTCTTACTTAATGAAAAAGTTCCCCTTCGAAAGCTATTTATAAAGTCCTTTTCGGAAGCATGGCTTTCGACTATGTTGAAAACATTAAGTAAATCAAGGCAGGGATTCAACTTTAGAAAACAAACTAATGTTTCAACTCTATAGGGTATCGACTCAGTTGAAAGCCCATCAAAAAAATAGGCAGGCGTTGATCTTTTTAAAATTGAACCTTGATCTCGACTCTGACGAAATCATAGCTGTCGACACCCTACCTTCCGCTACTTACCAATACACTTCGTGCCAATTTCCATGATACCATGTGCCTTGGTTCCAACTTTGTGGGTTTCGACAGTGATGGTTTTGATTGAGATGGATGAAAGGTAAAGGAGCCGAAAGGTGCCTCCGAAATAGGCGAAACCACCTTTTTCTGAAACGCTGATTTCTAGCTAATCATAGTGAATTGCTTTATAACTATTCTACCAGTTGTAACGTCTTGATTGGATACTTTGAAACTTTTCGAATACTTTTCCATTAAAAACTACCACATTAATTTGATGTAAATCATAGAAAGGTAACGTTTATGACCCTCTATATATCGAAAGTAATATTTGCAGAAAAGTTCTTCTTTAACAATAATTTATTTTTCCAGATAAATCAACTGGGAAAAATCCTCGAAAATCACCGAAAATCAATTTCATCATGCAATCAAACATATTAAAAATTTAGACCAAAATTCTTCCAGGAATATTCAAAATAAATTTTTAACCCAAATACTTCATATTTACCATCAACAATTCATAATAAAATTTCCATAGCTTGGAAAATTCCAAAAATTAAAACACACCTCCAAAATCATTTTTTACTTAATATAAAAAATTTCCATGGCGTATTAAAATCGATAAACCATGGTTTTGACCCT
Organism: Allium cepa; assembly: GCA_030765085.1. Taxonomy (NCBI): domain Eukaryota; kingdom Viridiplantae; phylum Streptophyta; class Magnoliopsida; order Asparagales; family Amaryllidaceae; genus Allium; species Allium cepa. The sequence goes on along the minus strand of CM060928.1, from coordinate 565,886,527 downwards.
AAAAACATACGGATTTTGCATATAATTAAAATATTTAAATCAAACAATACATAACTTTAGCATATCATCATCCCAAATTATCATAGAATGAACACTTATATCTAAAATCATAGGATTATAGAAACAAAAGAGATGGAATAAAATTATTATTCACCTTAAACTTGATAAGGAATTTGAGATTTGTTGTTTGATTAATTCTCCCTAGCTTTTGATCTTTAGCTGTTGATTGAAATTCTTCATTCCTCTTTGTAATGGCCTGCTATCTTAGGGTTTCCGTTATATTTTTTATTTGAAAAAATGAAAGTCAATGGACAGTTACAAAAAGATATAGCCGTGTGTAATAAATTGGCTAATTTACTAATATGCCCTTATGTAGGTTAATTAACCTTTAAATCAATTTAAAGCCCATTTATCTTGTGGTTAAGCACGGCCCTATGTAATTTATTCAAACCTCAATCCCTTTATCATTATTATTCTATTTAATTTATCTAATTAAATCTTTTGAATAAGCTTATCAAAAATCATGGATTTTACAGGCTCTCCCCTTAAAGAATTTCATCCTCGAAATTCAGTAAGGACTAGATACTAAACATAGCAATCATCTGTAACAACACCTAACGACCATACTAGTCTAACTGACTAGCAACTATCTATATAAATCTAATATAGACATACCCTCAAAGCAGATCAAGATAAGTATCTCTAATCCTATCCTCTGTCCCCCAAGTACAGTCCTTTTCGTTGTCGCTCTGTTGAACTTTCACTAATTTGACTATCTTGTTCTTCGATATTTTCTTATCTTTAGCTACAACCCGAACCGGTTGCCTAACAAAAGCCAAATTAGGCTCTACTACTAAGTCATCCAACCATGTCGGAGGAATAGTAGTTCTGAATCATGCACATACTTGCGAAGATGAGACACATGAAATACGTTATGGACACCTACCAAATTGCTCGGCAACTCTATTCTATATCCGAGCTTTCCAATCCTCTATATAATCTGGAATGAACATACCTATCTTCGTGTTAACTTCCCTGACTTTCCAAATCGTATCGCATCCTTCATAGGTGATACCTTAATGAAAACCTTATCTCCAACTGAGAATTCTAGGTCCTTACGTCTCTTATCTGCATAACTCTTCTATCTGGACTGAGCTTTCTTCATCCTTCCCCGGACTAACTCAATCGTCTTTGACGCCTCTCTAACCGAATATGGACCTAAGACCAATATGTCTCCAGTCTCCAACCAACATGCTGGTGATTCGCATGTTCTTCCATGCAAACCTTCAAATGGCGCCATTCCTATACTGGTCTGGTGACTATTATTATAGGAAAACTCAACCAAATGTAGGTGATCTTCTCAAGATCCACAAAATCTAACACACAAACTCTCAATGGATCCTTGAGTACTTTGTTGACTCTCTCTGTCTGCCCATCTATCGAAGGGTGATACATAGTACTTATATTAAGCTTGGTGCCCGTCACTTCCTGTAGACTCTTCCAGAATATACTAGTGAACAAAGCATCTATGTTGTTGACTATACTACTAGGAACTCCATACCGTCTAACTATGTTCTTTGGGAACAACTTAGCTAAAACAAGTGTCGTTCTGGTTGACTTAACTGGAATAAAATGGGCACTCTTGGTCAGTCTGTCCACTGTAACCCATATACTTTCATTACCTCTATTTGACCTTGGCAACCAATCTATAAAATCCATGGATATTGAATCCCATTTCCGAACTAGAGTCTCTAAATGCTATGGCAACCGATTTGGTTTCTGATGTTTAGCTTTCACTTGTTAACAGTTTATGCACTGCTTAACCCACAAGTCAATGTCCATCTTCATGCCTTCCCAATAGAAGCTCCTCTTCATATCTCGGTACATCTTGGTTCCTTCAGGATGAATCATAAACTTGGATCGATGACATTCTCCAAGAACTTCTTTCCTCAGGTCCTCCACATTCGAAACACACAACTGTCCTTTCTCAGCCCTCCTTTCCAGCCAAGGCCAAAATCCTTTAGATCATCGATCTCAGTTCCAACTTCCAATCTTCTGATCCTTTTAGCTAATACAGGATCCTCCTTTTGCTTAGAAGCAATTTTCTCAATCAATACTAGTCGAATTTCGAAACAAGACAACCTGGTGGTACTTTGACTGGAACCAGTAGTCGGTCTTAACTGCACATCACAACTGACTAAAGACTCTAAGTCCATCCACTCCGCCAACATAGCTAACACCACATTCTGGTGTTTCCTGCTAAGAGCATCAGCCACCTTATTACCTTTCTCTGTGTATATTCTATACCAAAACCATATGCAGCCCAAAACTCCAGCCAACTCTGCTATCTCATATTCAACTCCTTCTGAGAGAATAAATGTCGTAAAGACTTATGATCAGTATATAACTCAAATCTCTCCCCTAAGAGATAATGTCTTCAAAACATAAACGCGAAGATCACATCTACCAACTCCAAATCTTGAGTAGGATACCTCACTTCATGCAATCTAAGCTGCCTAGATGTGTAGGTAATGACTTTACTACTCTGCATCAACACCACTCCTAATCCAGTTCCACATGCATCATTATTCACCACTAATCCTTGGTTCCCGTCTGAAACTACTAACACGAGTGCATTGGTTAACAAATGCTTTAACTTAAGGAATGCCTCCTTACATTTGTTTGACTGAACAAACCTCGCTTCCTTTCTTGTTAGCTTAGTTAAGGGTGCTGCTATCCGTGAGAAATCCTTAATGAATCTTTGATAGTAGCCAGCAAGTCCCAGAAAACTTCTAATCTCTATCACCGTCTCTGGTCTCTTATAAATATTCCCGGCTTCGATCTTATTTGGATCAATTCAGAATCCTTTCTATGAAACCATGTGATTAAGAAATTTTACCTCTTTCTTGCAAAAATGACACTTGGCAAACTTTGCCTTTAGCTGATTCTGCCTCAGCATCTCAAGTACCACTCTAAGATGAACATCATGCTCTCTCCCATCCTTAGAGTATACTAGAATGTCAACTATAAACACTAGTAAAAACCTATCCAAGTACTCTTGAAAAACTCGGTTCATCAAATCCACGAAGAAAGCATGTGCATTTGTCAATCCAAATGGCATCACCAACCACTCACATAAACCATATCTAGTCTGAAATGCTGTCAAAGGAATACTGTCCTCCGCCACTCTTAACTGATGGAAACAGCGGTCGCCAAGTCCAACTAGGAAAATACTCTGGCTCCACTCAACTGATCAAACAGATCATCTATTCTTGGCAAAGGATACTTCTCCTTAATTGTCTTTTTTTAGCTTGAGATAATCGATGCACATCCTCAACGACCTATCTAGTTCCTTCACAAACACCACGGTCGCTCCCTAAGGGGTACTGCTTGGACTAAAAAAATTCATTCTTCTAGATCCACTAGCTGCATCTACGATTTCGTCATCTCAATTGGTGTCATCTTGTCAGGCGGTCTACTTACAGGTTCAGCTCCCAACACAAGATATATTCTAAACTCAACAGCTCTTTTCAGGGGTAGTCCAACGATTAGCTCAAAGACATCTGCAAATTATCTTGTTACCTGAACCTGACTTAACTCATTTCCCACCTCCACGGCATTAAATATAGCGTTAATACTCCATTCAGTATTCTCTACAGAGAATACCACTCAGTTGTGACTATCAGGGTGTCTCAGTGATATTTCCCTATCTTGGTAAAATATTCTAGCCTCATACCTACTCAACCAATCCATACCCAAAATGATCCCTAAACCTAAGAAATTAATAATAAACAAACTACATGCAAATTTATGACCCAATAAATCAAGTTCTATCTGGTTACTGGTCACATATTAACCCTAGAGTTGCATGCCCTCCTATTGGATTCGCATTCCTTAAGGAAGTAACAAGGTAGGTGGGTTCTAGACATAATCTATCAATCTAACACTAGATATAAATGAATGTGATGCACCGGTATCAAAAAGTACTATAATTGAAATACTCTGAATCAATAGCATACCTTCCATCACATTCTTTCCTTTATCAACCGTAGTCGACCTAGCTGATCTAATAACAAAGATTTTTCGTCTGTCCTCCCTAACTGGCTCTGGACACTGATTCTTGTAATGCCCAACTTGATCATGGTTGAAGCATTTCACATTCTTCTTACTTGCAGCTTTCTTCCCATTTCCTGACCGGCATTCATTAGCAAAGTGACCCTTCTTGTCACACTTATGGAAAACTACCTTAGCCTTTGACTTCGTAGCGGTATCTCCTTTCTGGGTTCCCTTCTTCATAAAGAACTTCCTCTTCTTCCCCTGAGAACGCTGAGTTTCCACCAACTTTTCTTTAGCTAAATCAGCAAGTAACTCCTCATGGCGAATGGCCATCTCCACCACTATATTACAAGGATCATAGACATATGTCATGGTCATTCTAGCAAGCTTGGGTTTCAGTCCCCGAATGAACTTCTCATTTTATTTAACGTCAGTATCTATAATACATATCCATATCTAAACAGCTCTTCAAACCTAGTAGCATACTCGACTACCGCATCTCACCTTGCACTAAATCCATAAACTTCCTTATTAGCTTAGACTTAGCAAACTCAGATACAAATTTCTGCTCAAATCTTATTTTAAAATCTGCCCAAGTTAACTTCTCTTCCGAAACTCCGATAGTGACACTATTCCACCAATGTAGCGCTGATCCCTGCAATTGTCTAGAGGCTAACCTTCTCTTTTGTCCATCATTCAGACCCAAATTAAAAAATATACGCTCACAATGCAATAGTCAATTCCAAACTTCTACGGCACCTTCTATTCCTTAGAATGGCTTCCCAACCAAACTGGTGTAATCTCTACTTAGCAAAGCAATATTGCCTACTGGAACCACATGATTAGCTCCTCTTACATTTCCAGCAACTCTAGCAGCAGCTCCAGCTTGCATCAAACCAGTAAAGAACTGAAACATCGTCCCCATATCTACTGGTGGATTTCCAGCACCCGCGTCGATTTTAGCATTTTGGTTACTAGCATTAGCCGGTCGACCCACGTTTCTCCTAGTGGTGGGTCGAGCATTCCCATTAGTCGTGGTGCTTCCTCCGCTAGATTTCCTCTTCCGTTTCCTACTTCCATATCTCACTTCTCGTAAATCTGCATATGAGCCTTAGTAAGATACAGAAGAACGGTTTAAGAGAGCGAGGGACACGTACTTACATATATATAACTATATATAGCAAATACAAGTACGTTCCAAAAGCGTTAACCCATACCCAATCTTATTATCCAATTCATTGGATTATGGTTAAAAAAATCTTTTAGGTTTAAGTTTCTTTTAAAGTTTTATAAATCTATGCTCTGATACTAACTTGTAACATCCCCCTACTTGGAGGCCCAAAAGCAATGGCTCCAGATGCTGCAGTCATCCATAATTATTAATTCTCAGCGACCAAACACGGAAATATTGATACATTGACACACATAAATGTAAGAATATGGAAAAAATTAAACAGCAAAACAAATTCCACATTCCATTTCAAAATATTCCAAATTGATTGCATAATCCCAGTTCGCAAACCATGTTCAGATAACATATAATTATTACAAAGTATAGCAAGAGCGATATATGAAGATACCCCTTGGTAGATCAGAGTATATAGATAGTCAAGGAAACAATTTGCCTTTACAAACAAAACACATAGCGAAAAATAAAAGAAGTCTAATAACAAGTTTGCCTCCAGCACGTTCTCGGAAGCTTTCTTCATCTAAAAGAACACCTGGAAACTTTAACTCTCAACCTACTCAAAGTCGATTAAGCACCCGAGAGTTTAAGGGGAAAACAAAAACTTCAAGTCAGACATAAAGCCTGGTATGAATAATAATTTACCATCTCAAACCATTTAGATATCTAGCGAGACAACATCGCTTAGTGGAATGGGTTTTCCCTCACTAGTATCCTAAAATATTTATAAAACCATATACTATGCTCATGCATCCATAATGGTTAAAACATAGTATTTCAAAATATTATGATAATACGCAAAACAAATAAATTGTAACGACCCTGAATTTCCGACCCGATTTAAAATATTAAATTCATCGTTTTAATGTAAAATTTTGAAAATTTATAAACGATTTAAATTTGCGTCCAAACTTTAGTTATGACATACGTCTAGTTAGATATGAGCATGGAAAAAGTTTCGTCGCAAAATATTGCAGTAAACTTCGTTCACGTTTTACTGTATATCAGTTCATATAAAGCTGCGTAAAATTTATCTTCCAAATCCAAATATTTTTATACAGTTATGTTGTAAAAATTATTCTGATCATGATTATGAAATTCGTTTCGTCAAAAACTGTCATCGCCTGCTCCGTTTAAATTGTTTTGCAAAACGCGCAATTTTAGCGGCGTAAATGCGAATTTTATAAAACCATCGTATCGCAATAATCTGTGTACCGTTGGAAGCGCATCGTCGCACTGATCATAACGGCATATTTATTTGTGCGAATCGGAGTTCGGCATAATCCGTCGCGTTGATTTAACGATTACGGACGGACCGGTTAAACAAATTTTAGCTTAAAATTGTAGTCGTACACACTCAAAAAATTTAAAATAAAACAAGTCAGCTGATGCATTTAAGAAAGTAGTTGGAAGATGAGGGTTGGCATTGGAATGGGTATGACTTTTCGGTGTTCGATATGTAAATTGTGAGATACGAAGCAACAAAGTAAAATTTATATCTCTCTAATATTATCCCACTGTTCAAACATTTCATCTCATTCTTGCCGTTCGAAACCTTTCCAGGTAACACGCCCCTCTTCTCCCTTCTTCTCCTCATATTTTACTTTCTGCAAATTTGAAAAAAAAGATAAATGAACGGAAAGCACGGCCGAAAAAAAAAACAAAAGCAAGCCTCACCCACTCTCCCTCTCACTCCACTCACTTCCTCCCTTCCTCACCTCACGCACAACTTCAGCAAACATGGCCGAAACTTCATCACGCACAACTACAGCGTTGGAGTAGTGTGCGTACTGTGGGTGCATGTATTGCGTGTGTGAAGTGTGTTCGCATGTACAACTTCGGTTGTGCAGTAAAAAAAAAAAAAAAAAAAATCAAAGTGAGGCATTTTGGGAAGTGGTGGGCGTGTTCAAGTGCTGGGCGTGTTCACGTGTATTGCGTGGAGTGTGAGCATGCGTCGTGTGCATGCTGTGTTTTGGGTGCATGTCATATAAAAAAAAATGAAAAACATGCGTGCATTAAAGTGGAAGTATGGTGCCTGAATGTGTGGTGCCTGCAATGTTGTTTTGCAAGTAGTAATGAAGTTGACCTGGGCATGAATATGTGAAGCTAGGGATGTGCGTGGGGGGAGTTTTCATGTGTTTCATGGGTATATTCATGTGGTCATGCATGAGTTTTAAAAAAATGAAAAGAGTGCAGGTCGGAAAAAAGAAAAGAAAAGATGCATGCGTGAATGATATTGCATGGAGGGGTGGATGTAGTGCTTGCATGTTTGGGATAAGTAGCATTGGTTCATGCGGGAGTAAGTAAGGAAATAGTGTACAATCATGTACATGCATTTTTGAAGTCTCGGCCATGCTATATATGGAAAAAAAAAACTGAGATTTTTAATTAACGTTCGATATTGCAATAGAGTATTTACGCCAATATCTATTTTGGTTGCCAAATTTGTAACCGACTTTTCTTTTCGTTGTGTGCAGAAGCAACCGACTGATTTCTTGTTGCAGCAGCACCGATCTCTCAGCTTTTGTTCTTTTCTCCGTCGTCGGTAAGCGCATTTATATAAATTCATAAATTATATACAAACGTTCATTGTATTTATATCGTTTTCTTTGGTCGATATTACAGTGTTCGTTGTTCGTGTTGTACCGACTTCTTTCGTGTTTTTTCTTGCTTCACCGCCAACTTCTTTATCCACGAAAGGTGAAATTAATTTTCACGACATATAATCTTATGCTAGTTGATTGCTATGTGATATGACTTGGATGTTATTTGTGCTAAGTGATATTAAATTGCAAGTAAATTGACATCGGATAGTTAATAAATTAAACGTATTATATTTGTCGAATTTGATTTGTAAACCTGACCCCTTTCATATGTTAAATTAGGTTAGTCGAACTTGATCCCTTAATTTATATTTGACGTAGAATTTGATAAGGAACCTTTGGACCTGTGAACGTAGATTTGTTTAATGGCCGTAGTATTTAAATTGAAATTGAAATTGAATGACAAAGTGAAAACTGTAATGTAGTAATCTTTAATCTACATGAAATGATAGTGAAGATTCTAGAAATAATTTTATTAATTTGCATAAATAACAAATGTAAATTAATACGATTATTTCGGGATTATTTAAATAATTGTTGAACTGTTTTTGTATGAATGCTATTGCTTGTTTATTTACTTTGACACCATCCCAGCTTTCACACTGCAAGTTCCCTTTGTATGCTTGATTTTTAATTGAAATGGAATCGGGTTGAAATGATAGATACCCAAATAACTTTGACTTAGGATAGAAAATTAAATTTAAAACCGATTGGTCAATGTTTTGATTTAAAATGAATAAGAATTTATTTGACTAATAATAAGGTTTTGAATAAATTTGGAATTTAAATTTGAATGAACGAAAATGCGAATATTGAATTTGAAACAAATATTAACGTCGTAATTGACAAAAGGACATTGTTTTTAAAATTTAATTATTTAATGATTAAATTTAGAATTAATTGATAATTGATTTTGAAATTATTAATAATTAAGTTGAAATGGGTAATAACCAATTTGGAATTATTAATAATCAAGTCTTGAAATTTATTAATAATGAAGTTTGAAGTTATCGATAACGAAGTTTTGAAATTATAAATAATTAAGTTTTGAAGTTATTAATAATTTGGTTTTAAAATTAATAATTAAGTTTGGAATTATTAATAAATGAGATGAAGTGATAATAATTAAGATTTGAAATTATTTGATAATTGAATAAGATTGAATTGTTTAATGATTGAACTAAATTGAATAAGATGGAATTGTTTAATGATAAAACTAAATTGAATTGAATATTCTTTATTAAGAGAAATCGAATTTTGAATAAGTGAAACCAAGTTCTTAATTGAGATTTGAAATTTGTAACGAAAGAAATAAATATATGAAACTGAATTTCTTTAATAAGAAATAGAACGCGCTTATCGAAAACAAATGAAATGCTTGTAATTTAGAGAATTAGATTCGATAAATTCAAATTGAATAAATATGTAAGCTTTGATAATGAAATGAACTTAAGGAAGTAATGAATTGGAAATGTAATTGAGATGTTTAATGATAAATTAATTTATTGAATATCGAATGAAATCGATAATTGGATTTAAATCGATTCGGACGTTAATTGATTTTGGAATGAACTTATACATGAATTAAATGAATAATTGAAATTGTTTATGTTGAAACTTTGAAATTGAATTATAGAAATTTTGAAATAAAGTTATGAAGTTATGAAACGTAATGTTAGAAATTGATTTAGAATGACTAACGAAATGTTGATTTACGAATAATTATTGAAATTGAAATTGAATTGGTTTTTGAAATATATTAAACGACCAACCGGTAAATTAATTACGAAGGTTATTAAAGGAACCGGGATCGGTTAGGGACATACTCACTGTCTAAACCGAAAACCACTTTAATAACAATACGCGGAGTGTGATCCAGAATGAAGTGGTTGGAATGACGTACGCGATGACTGAAGAAAGTGAACGATAATGGATAGCCTTGACACTTGTGTCAAATTGGAAATGACTAAAATCAGGAGCCGTGCCGGGCCAAATGGGGTTAGCTACCTCGAGCGAACACACTTCTTCGTAAACTACTCATTTACTTTTGTGATTGATTGGTGCGCACCCTTGAATTTGGAGTGTTGTTTCACGGTGTTGCGATCGTTGCGGCGATGCGTTCTCACCAGTCCGGATCAGGCGAACGGTAGTTTCACTACCTTGGGTATTGCCTCATGTGCCTTGTCATACTTGTATTCCGTATACGCGACCACTACGAATTTGTTTTGTATTATACCTATGGAGTACTCCCTGATATCCCACTAGTTTACGGTGGAGTTTACAGTGCTGTATAGACTATGATATTTATAAAATGTGTTAAGGGGGATAATGGTAACGCCTTAACGCTATTTTGATATTTTACTTTACTGTTAGACATTATCTATGTATCGTACACTATTATGTATAAATAGTTTATCGGATCCTGAAAGATGTTTATTCCATTCATCTTTGAGTTATTGTTATTTTGAATTTGGATCATATTATCTGTATAAGAATATATGTCCTGATTCGAGTGTTTGTTTGTGCATATGCTCGGATCAGACTGAGGATTGTTGTTGCTGTTTCTGCTTGGAGCTGAAGACTGAAGACTATCTTTATCTTATTTTATCAGTATTACTCTATCTATTTGGACTATTCAGACTTCTATGTCGTTTATTTCCTTTTATTTGAGACATTGTTGTACTTATGGGTAGCTTCATGAACTACTCTTATGACTATGTTATATTTCCGCTGCACTATTCTGTGATGTTATATTTCTGTGATTCTGTGATGATTCTCATTTATATATCTATACTCCATTAATGATTCATGTTTTGTACTATTTAAGTTGACATGTGTGGATTATTGTCAATTTAAATGGTCCAAATATACGGGTTGTTACATAAATCAATTCTTGATTACCCATCCCAATGCATTCTGACTATCTGTCTTAATCATAGTTTCTAGGGTTACTATTAACCTGTTAAATGTTAAGGACTATCTGTCCAATTACTTAATTTTCATGGGATCACTAAGAACCCATTGGTAACTCCAAAATCTTATTTCATATCCTATTTTTCATGGGCTAACTAGGAACCTATTGACTAACTGCTAATATCTTAATCTGGATATAGTTTTCATGGGCTAATTACAAACCTACTGGCCCCTTCCAGTATCAAATCATAGTTTTCATGGGCTGACTATGTACCTATTGGTCCCTGCCAATATCATCCAGTTTCCATGGGCTTACTGTAAACCTATTAGCATATGCCAATAATTTTAATTAAGAATTTAACATCTGCTAAGATATATTCACTACTGGGTCAACCTAACTGGTTATCCTGCCCTTTCCTCAAACCACAGTTATGGGTTAATAACAATGTGAATAACATTTTCAAAATCTTTGTTTATGCCAAGGTTTTCCCTTAAAAATAAGAATGGGTTATTTGTTTTGAAACTTAAAACATCACTTTCAAAACCCCTAGATGGCCTCCTTCGAAAGCATAGAAATCCTCTTTTAAAAACTCAAAGTATATACCTTTCGAAACCAATGAAACCTTTCAATGGTATCAAGAAAACATTTTTTGAAACATAGGTTCGAAACAAATAAAATACCCTTTCAAAAGCATAGGGTTTACCCTTTAAAAACATCATTTGGGTTAAAATGGTTATACACGAAAGTATCTCTTTTGAAACCAACTAAAATAAATTTGGGGAAATGTTAATGGTGACGGAACCATCTAGTCGAAAGCAAAAGACTTTAAATTTTAAAACTTTGAAGGACTGAGTCGAGACCCCCCCCCCCCCTTCGACTTCATCTCCTTCGAAACCCCAACCCCTTTCAAATGCAATTAGGAAGCGGCTTAACATAGGTAAAAACAAGGGTAACCTTTCGAAGGTATTAATGACTTCAACACTTCGAAAGGAAAATAGCGGCTCGGTTTCGAATAGTTCGGAACCTACCCTTTTGAAAGCTTCATATTTTAAAAAAAATTCCCCTTCAAAGTTATTAATAAAGTCCCTTTCGAAAGCGTGGCTTTCGACTATATTGAAAACCTTAAGTAAATAAAGGCAGGAATTTAAATTTAAAAAACAAACTTAGGTTTCAACTCTATAGGGTATCGACTCAGTTGAAAGTCCATCAAAAACTAGGCAGGCATTGATCTTTTTAAAATTGAACCTTGGTTGCGACTCTGAAGAAAGCATAGCTTTCAACACCCTACCTTCCGCTACTTATCAATACACTTTGTTCCAATTTTCATTTATACCATGTTCCTTGGTTTCAACTTTATAGGTTTGGATAGTGATTGTTTCGATTGAGATGGAGCAGAGATAAAGGAGTCGAAAGGTGCCTTCGAAATAGGCAGAACAACCATTTTTCGAAATGCGGATTTATAGTTAATTATAGTAAATTGCTTTATAACTGCCAGTTGTAACGCCTTGATTGGCTACTTTGAAACTTTTCAAATACTTTTCCATTAAAAAATGCCGCATTAATTTGATATAAACCATAGAAAGGTAACATTTAAGCCCTTCTATATATCAAAAGTAATATTTGCATAAAAGTCCTTCTTTAACAATAATTTATTCTCCCAAATAAATCAACTTGGAAAAATCCCCAAAAATCACAGAAAAACAATTTCATCGTGTAATCAAACATATTAAAAAAAAATTAGACCCAAATTCTTCCATGAATACTCAAAATAAATTTTTAACCCAAATACTTCATATTTACCATCAAAAATTCATAATAAAATTTCCATAGCTTGAAAATTTTTGAAAATTAAAACTCATCTCCAAAATCATGTTTTACTTAATAGAAAAAATTCCATGGAATTTTCAGATAAATAAACCACAGTTTTGACCCTAAAACCGTACAGATTTTGCATATAATTAAATTGTCTAAATCAAACAATCCATAGCTTTAGAATATCATCATCCCAAATTATCGCAAAAACGAAATGAACTGTTAAATCCAAAATCATAGGATTATAGAAAGAAAAGAGATGAAATAAAATTATTATTCACCCTAAACTTGATAAGGAATTTGAGATTTATTGTTGATTAATCCTTCCTAGCTTTTGATCTTTTGCTTTTGATTGAAATCCCTCTTTTCCACTTTGTTAATGGTCGGCTATCTTAGGGCTTGCGTTTTATTTTTTATTAAAAAAAATGAATGTGAATGGACAATTACAAAAAGATGTAGCCAGGTATAATAAATTGGCTAATTTACTAATATGCCTATATGTAGGTTAATTAACCTTTAAATCAATTTAAATCCCATTTATCTTATGGGTAAGCATGCCCTTATGTAATTTATTCAAATCTCAATCCCCTTATCATCATTATACTATTTAACTTATCTAATTAAATCTTTTTAATAAGGTTATCAAAAATTTGGGATGTTACATCCATCTTGATGAGTCATTCTTCTTTGCTCAAGCCTCATGGAGTCATGCTTTGATCACTCACATAATCTAATGGTCCCTCGAACCATCGACTATGATACCCTGTTGAGATTTAACACTCCAGCATGTCTCCATGTCCATGCACTTCACCGTGTGTGATAGCACCACCTAACGAAGCTTCTAATATGTTGGCGTCCCAATTGATTATCCCTCCATTGCCTCCTAATAAGCACATATATAGTCTTGGCAACACTTACTTGTAACAAAAGAAGTTCCCAGTGTTACGTGCCACCAATCCCGTATTATATCACGTTATACGCCATAATTCTTGCGATGTAAGATTTTTTCGTCCAACCTACAATGTGAGCCACACCTAACATAAAAATACAAGACCATTTAATATTTTAAATCCAAGGCAAACCCTTAGTATATTTTCCCCTACCTATCCACAAATGCGTATCCCTTCCACATGGATCATAAAGTAAGAGGTGTTCCACATTAGTTGTAAGTATACACAACTGCCAATAGCCTCTAAACGAAGGATAAACTTCTGTTATGTAACACTACGATCTTTCATCCCAACTCACTAAAACAAACCAACTATCCCAGACCTAATTATTAGGCTAGGCCATCCAATTCGCGCTTATCCTAAATATATAATTAAGTTATATAATTTCCCATTATGGAAATTATACCACCTTCTAAAATTAATTCTTATATTATCTGCTTATTTACTTTATTCCATAAACGTCAATTGTCCGTGATAAATGGTCATTGTTATTCTAATTGGACAATTTCTAATAACATTTATTTATTCGTTTCTAATTTAACCTATTATGCTTATTCATTTCCCCATAAATGTCATATTAAACTCTTAGTTAATCTTCATTTAATTTCTTTAACTTTCTATTACAAATTCATTGCCCGTTAAGTTAGTAGGTATCGTCCATAAATTTTGGAATTACAATTCCTTCATTTTTCAGTCTCCTGGTCATATAATTGCTATGTTATTAATGTTAAACATCCTAATTATAACTAATGCAAATATCGACGTATATTATGCTATAAACATATTTGTACTTTGAATCGTTAATTATGACTATACGCATATATTGATTCCCTTTTAACTGTTAATCCTTAAACCAAAACACTTATTTTCATATTTTAGTTTATTAGAGCTTACATTCCAAAGGTTTACCATTATAACTACCCACGATTACCCCAAAATAATAATATTTCTTTGTTTGAATTACAAGGAATTATTTCTTCTCTTTTATTGAAATAGACAGTGAAAACTATGGGGGAGAGCATCTGTACCCTACACGTCTCTTCCTTTATGTTAAATTCCTTGTTAATTCAAACAATGCACTTTTTATACGATTATGAATTAAATAATTTATGAAGACTACACGAAATGGATACAATTAAATTGTACCTTACTTCTAACAAATTAAAATACAGAAATTCACATTTCAAGTCAACTAGGATAACCTAAATTACAACCCAATTACAAATCTGGAACAAACTTTACAATACAGATATTCTACAATAATAATTATTCGGAGCTAATTTCAAATTGCTAAATTAGGTTGTATATACTATTCTAGTTACCTGTCTCATTGAATTTGTAGGCGATATTTCTATACATTCGTTCTAAGCCTACAACTTTTCAGATTTTATATAGGCATAATAACCAAGTTAAATTCAACCGTATAAATTTCAACGTTTTAAATGAATTTTGTAATAACTATTAATCCAAAAAATAGATCAAAATCCTGATATGAATATGAAAGCACCAGCCATGTTTATCAGGACAAATAAAGCAGAGCAAAACACTCTCTAAATTACAGAAAAAATAGAATAAATTAGAGAAACACAAGATTTTTATAGTGGTTCAACTGTTAATGAAGCCTATGTCCACTTTATAGATTGTGTTGGTAGATTGACTGTGATCACAAGTACAAGTTGTTTACAATTCTAATAATTGAATAAAGAAAGATCAACCCACCATTGATGGAGACAAAAGGAAGGATCTCAACTGTCCCATGGTAGCTATTATGAGGAGGAGGAAGGTTGAAGAATCCTAGTTGGTGAGTTTCCCGAGTGATCAGAACAGCCAGCCAGGCTTCTGTTGAAGATAGGATGGTATTTATAGGATTTTAATAACACTTGGATAAGAATCGGAGTAAATGAAGCGTATAGTTATCCATAAAAGGAGGCACATAAAATTTGGTGTAATTTTGAACTAACTTTCCGGATCGATGCCGATCCAAAATTTTGTGCAATTTTTGCACAACTCCTACTTCGTTGGCTTCCTTTTTGCATGCGAGGTTCCGCATGTGATTTCATAGCTTACTGGCTTGTTTTGATAATGGTTCACCATTAAATTAGATTGAATTATAATCCGAATTGGATAAATCTTGTCCTCTTCAACTCGGATGCTCAGAATGTTATCAAACTTGGTAGATAAGTTTAGGAGAGATGTAGGAACATAATGCATCTGGATTGGAGAATCCACAAGTCAAAACTTTGGATTGGATCACTGCTGATCCAAATACTTGGCGTATTTTTGACTCAAACTCCTCGGATTTCTTTATCATGTACTTTTAGGTCTTCTAGTCAAGTTTCGAGTCGTTCTGACTCAGTTTGAATATTCTAACTCCTTCTGGATTTTGATGAGTTAAAAATCCGGTTAACATTTGGCCCTTGGAGCATGTTTTCTTTGAAACAAGGCATGCTCTAGAATTATTTATCTTCTGATTTCCGTTTCAAGGAGCTTTGTTTGTCGTATCTAGCTTCCTTGAGTAGCTGCTTACGACGTTTAGGCTAACTATCCATTTCTTAGTGGAAATATTAATTAGTTATAATTATAGAGTGGTCTTTACTTGATAACTTCTAGAATGAATACAAAGATTGAGTTAGGCAAACAAGGATAGTTTGCGGGGGAACTAAATCGGATTGATACCGATCCAATTAGATCGGATCGGCACCGATCTAAGTAATTAGGAAAATTTTCTGCCTTTCTCTTTTTTATATAAATGGGATCGAATCTCCATTCTCTCATTTTACATTTTCGAGCCGAGCTGATCCAAAGGAAACTTAACCTTCGTCGATCCATCTTCTGTTATCATCGGAGTGCCACCGCTGTCGATCCTCAATCCTACCGCCAACTGCTACTATGATATTGCTTGCATTGAGGCAATGCCGATTCAAAGCATCCTAGTTCAAGCCATCTTAAATCGAAAACCTCATCGCTTTTCTCAATTTCAAAGGTCAATGAAGTGGATTTTGACATGATATTACATCATCGATCGATGGTGAGGTTATGTTGATGATGGATGAAGTGGAAGATTCAAGCTGATTGTGGTTTTGTGGAAGAGGATAGCATATCAAGTCTGAAGTTCTTCATGGAAAGAAGCCATGGTTTTGTGGAAAAGCAATTGGCATTAGAGAAGGCTAGCATGAAGGCCAGCTTTTCAGAGCTCCAAGATACTTTCGCAATGAAAATGGAAGGCTTGGATGCTACCAATTTAGGCTTCTATGTTAATTCTGTGCTTCATCAGGATAGCATCAATTACTTGGGTCCATTGTTCCCTCGCACGCTCACTGTAGGTTGGGAAGAAGTTCTGGCCCGGTTTCAAGACATGGGCAATGTTACACCGAAGAGGAGCTGGTTCAGGCCTACTTGAACGAAGAATCCCGCCTAGCTCTAGTGGAAGGCCAGAAAATCATAAAGCCAGAGAGGGAGCATGAAACCGTCGATGTCACGGCCACCACCGAGGCTACTATTGAACATTTTCCTTGGGGCCCGAGCGAGCCGCTTCACATCTTCATACGAGTGAGGGGATTGTTGCTCCTATGGTCATGCAGCAGCCGAAGGAAGGCAATGGTGAAGGCTTCAAAGTCATTGCACATAAACAAACCCCCCACAACAGATAACATTCTTATCTTTCACGTGCTTGAAGATTTTCAATTCACGCCTGATGAAATTGCCGAGATAACCTCCCTTTATGTTGGTATTGTAGATCAACCTTCTCTTCCCGTTGAATTGCCTTCTCATCACAATGCCAGGTCTACCGCTATTTTAACTACATCAACCGTCGTCTCCACTTCCTACTTGCAACCCGATTCGCATTATGAGCGAATTACGATGCTGCATGGTTTGCCCTTTGTTTCTCAAGCGGAAAGCATAGTAGCTGGTGATAAACGAGAGCAAGCGGACTAAGGCAGTCAACTAGACAGAGCAAAGGCCAAGTAGTCAAAGACCAAGCAATAGATAATTGCGGTGAAAAAGGAGAAGGTTGAAGCACGAAAGAGGTCATCGAAGAGCTCTCACCGATCTCGAAAAGATAAAGGTAAAGGAGAGTCCGCCAACGGCCATGCTTCAGAGAGTGAGATTGCCCAAGGAAGGGTTAAGTCCGAGAAATTGCAAATTAGAGGAGGGAAAGGCAACCGAGGAAGTGGTGAGAAGACACCTTGATTTGTCTTTTCCTCCTTTTGTTTTTTTTATCACCTTATGTACAAGTGCAGAGTCTGCACCCAACATATTTCTTGCTGTTGTCACAGTGATATTTTATATTTTTGTACAAGTGCAGAGTCTTCACCTAGCATATTTCTTGCTGTTGTCACAGTGATATTTTATATTTTCTATTTTTTGGTCGATACTGTGCGGGCATGGCACCCGCTGTTTGTTGTTGTACACTTAAAACGTTATAATTAATAAAATGTTGACATTTTCGTTGAAACTATATTTGTCTACTTATCTATATTTCATTCACTTATGCCAGTTTTATCTATCATTATTTTATTTAGTCCTGTAATCACCGCCAAAATTCTTTGTTTAGAGTAATAGACTATGAAGTATTTGTTTTTTGGTTGAGTATTGGTGTGTGCGCCCACCAGTTCACGGGGCTGTTTACTTCAAACATTTGACATGAGACTGGGTGCTTTTAGTGGCCTTTCGAATCCCCCTAGTTAGATCTGTACTGCAACTCCTATCTTTGGGAATTTCTGGTTTGAGATATTCATGAAGCTCTTTTAGCGGTCTCAATACGAGCATTTTACACATTCTAGCGATTTGTGTACTTAAGTGTTCAGTGATGCCAGAGTGACACCGGGCTTTTTAATTACTTGTTTAAGTTACTTCATCACGATACTGAAATTTAGGCTAACGTGCATGCATATTACTACTTGAAGCTCTAGTTTCTTGGCTCCTAGGGCGACAAGCGACTTTTGTAGTGTATGAATTCCTTGCCTTTGGATGCCATTTTGTTGATCAAGTAGTAATATGCGGCTTACAAAATGCACAGAGTAAGATCGGGGCTTGCATTGTCGTAGTTTCATGAACCACGAAGTGATGCGCTGCTTATGACATGCACGGCTTAGGTAGTTGTGCTTGCATGGTTGTGATTCCATAATCCAAAAAGCGATGTGCATCTTACAAAATGCATGGCTTTGACTTGACCTTTCTCGATGTCGTGGAGGAATACCAGTTCTTTGAAGGCAAGGATCGGGTTCCGCCGATCCAACGGTTTGAGTCAATTTGCTTCCATCGACCCGACGAGTAGGTGGGGCATACTTGAGTGTGGTTCCACTATCTCAATCAGCGATTTGATGGTTTTGAGTCAATTTGACCCCGTCAACTTAGTAGGTTACTGTGATGTCCCGGAATTTTGGGCAATATTTATTTAATAATTTCCATTTATAATTTATTTTAAAATATGTTATATTGATTTAAAAATTTAATTTAACCAAATATTATATATTCAAAACTAATAATTAATCTAATTTAACAATTGTTATCTTTTCAAAAACTCAATAATAGTGATAAGTCAATTTGAAATGTTTATTCTTTTTAAAGGATAATAATATATATCTAATTAATAATAATTAATCTTTTTAAGTTAATAAAGATATTCTATTTGTAATATATATATGTATACATTGTAAAAAGGAAATTGGTTCAATTCATATTTAATAAAAATATTTTCAAATTATAATATATATGTTTATATATTGTGATTTGATGTTCTGTTTTAAAATTCAATAATTTCTGAAGTGAATATTTAAAATGTTCTATTTATAATGTATAAATATATTTGTATATATATATTGTAAATAGTAAATAATGGATTAAACTTAAACAGAAAATTGGGTTTTCAAATTTATAATGTACATAAGTTTTTATGGTAATTTGGAAGGTTTTTGATTTGATTTAATAAAATGCCTTTTTAAAAGCTATTTAAAATTAATTTTTGTTTATAAAACACTTAAAGGAAAATTTATTTTTATTAAAAGAATAATATCTTAAAATTAGTACATTATCATAAAAGTTTAAATTGTTTTCTTTTAAATTGATTTTTGAAAATAAATTTAGTTTTTATATATAATATCAATGTTAGTTATAGTAATTTATGTTTAAACTTTTAAAATAAAATTTAAATAAATGTTACTTTCTTTCTTTCTTTGAAACTTATCCTTAGAAATAGAGTTTTAAATAATTATAAATTAAACACAAAGTTATAAATACATTTCATAGTTACATATATAACATGAGTATTAGACTAATATGGTAATTAAGGTTTAATTCATTTATAAACAAGTAAATAATGTAATAATCACATTTTAAAAACACTTGGCAGCATAAGAAATTTATGAAACACACTTGTATACAAAATAATAAAGGGGCTTGACATTTGTAAATATATGGACATTTCATAATAACAAGTGGCAATCTTTGTTTTAAAAGAAAGTTTTGTTTTTAATTAAAGTTTAAAAAGTAAAGTTCTGTTTGTTTATTTTTTTCAGCTAAGATCTTCTTTAATCTTTCTTTAGCTAAAAAAAAAGAGAATTCAAATGCAAACTTCAAGCTGAAACCAAAGAAAACAAAATTTCAAATCTGTAACTAAAGAGAAAAAGGAAAATCTGAAGCTTTACAACTCACCTGAAAACATGATTTCAAGCTCAATTGAGAATCAACTACTACAACAATTTAAACAGCAGGTTGCAAAGCAAATTCATAATTCCACGAATCAAAATGCAGTAATTAAGTGTTCTCTGCTCCTAAATTCTGGTGAGTGAATTTATTTTAAAAACAGATTAAAACTAGATTGTATGATGAATGCCTGTTGAAGTAATTAAGCTTATATATATAAATGGATGTGAATGTTATAGTAAACCTAATATCAATGTTTGCATGCTTGATTTGAATATTTAATATATGTTTATTTAGCTGTTTGAAATACCTGTAGTTATGAAAGTTTTAAAACTCTGTTCTATTTCATGTTCCAGTTTATATATAGAAAAAAAAATTATCTTCCAAGTTAGGCACTACCAATCATTGATCATTGAAGGGATTTTGATCATAATGAAGTAATCTTGAATATAAAATAAATTTAAATATTTATATTGAACAATAAACTGTAAATTTTGGATTTACAGTGGAAAAATCAAAATTGGGTAAAAACCAAATTCAATAATTTAAATTTCTGATCATATGATCTGAATTGTTCTTCAAAATCATGAATTTCAAGATGAAGATTGCAATTTTTAATTTGGTATTCAGAGAGGAATTAGGGTTTTTTTGAAATTGGGTTATTGGTCGATTGCGGTTGATTAGACTTGAGTTGGAGGTCGAGCTTCGGCATGATGGTGGTCATGGTGACTGGTGATGCAGGAAAAATGGTGAAGGATTTTTATGATAACCGTGGTGGCCGTGAAGGGGCGTAGTAGGGTTTTGAACCTGTTTTGTTTGGATCGAAAACGAAATGAGTTCGTCGTCGTTGATGCTTCGGGGTGGATCGCTGGTGGGGGAAAGGGTTCGTGTGATCGAGGCGCATCTCTGGTGAAGTTTGCAGATCATCTTGTGGTAGAGTTCATCGTCGGTGGTCGATTACGTCATTCGAATTGCTGTAAGCTTTTGGTTGAATGGCTCGTTTCTTTTTCTTTGGTGGTTTCGTCGATCCAAGGGGACAAAGTAGTTGAAGGGGTCAGAGGCGACTTTTAGGGCATGCCAACGATGGTCGTCGTCAACCGACTCCGGTGTGCACATGCACGAGCTCGTATTGGTGATCTGCTGTTGTTTTGTGAAGGATGAGTTGGCCATGGATTTCTTCTGTGGTTTGCTCGAGTGGGTCTCGTGTTTGATCGAGAGTGACTCAAAGTTGTAGGAGGTTATGGTCGCGTGAGTTCGGTCTTGAGTATTTGGGTTCCAGGATTTTGTTCCTGTTTGATTCTAACTGCTAATTGAAATTTCTGAAATTTTAAAACAAACTCGGTTTTTAAACAAGTTTTTAAACAGTTTTAAATATGTTTGAAATGTTTTAATTTAAACTTTGTGTTTTAACACGTTAAGTTAAAAAAAAATTAACGTGGTTTGTTTTTTTAAAGTTTAGTATTAACCGGATTTTTATACTTTATAAAATGAAGTTCAGATTTGAAAGCAAACTGATGTTTAAACAAAGTGTTTTAATTAGTTTTGTAAAAGAATGAATGTTTGACTTTAAAAGAATTTTAGTTTTAAAGTTTGGATTTTTAAAATTTAAACTTTTGTTTAAGTAGTCTGTTTTCAATTTTGTTTTGTTAATGATATAATAATGTTTCCAAATAAAATTGTATTTGAATTAATTTAAAATGTGATTGAAGAGGTATTTAATTTAGGTAAGTTTGAAGATAATGATAAATTAAAAGATGATATTTTGTGTAAACCAAATATAAGTTTTTGAATTTAAAAATATTTAAAATGATTGATGAAAGTAAATGAAAAGTATGATTTATCTTAATCAAGTTTAATTATAAGGTAATTAAAGTAAATTACTCAATTAACATAAATAATTAATATGAGTAATTAAAATTAAGGTAGATTAGTTTGTGTAATTAATCAAGTGTAATTAGTTACTTAATAAAAAATTAATTAATCAAGTTTAATTAATTAAGAAATAATAAAGTAATAAGTAATTAAGAAGTTAATTACTTAATCATTTGAAGAATTATTCAAACATAATTACTTAATGAAGTAATTAAAGCAATTAATTACTCGGTGTAATTAATTAAGTTAGTATGGTTGATTTTAGTTAATTAATTAAGTTTAATTAATTAAAAAAACTACTTAATGACAGGATTAAGTATAATTACTTAATATAATTAAAGATGTGTAATTACTTAGTGAAGTAATTAATGAATAACTACTAAATGTAATTAATTGAGGAAATTAGTTGATGGATAGTAATTAAAGGATAATTACTTAAGGGAAGTAATTAAGGGATAATTACTCAGTGTAATTAAAGAATTGATTAATGAAATTTAATCAAGGTGTTGGTTTAATTGGTGAAGTAATAAAGGAAGTTAATTACTGATAGTGATTAATCAGGTTTGATTAATAATTGTAATTAAGTTAAAATTATTAATTAAATGTAATTGTGAGAAAGATTGATTAATAAAGTAATTAGAGGGTCATTAATTTATGTAATTAATGAATAATTAATTTTTTAATTAATTAATAAATGTGATTAATTATGAGATATTTAATCAATGAAGTGAGAAGAAGTAATAATTAATTAATGAAATTAATTAAGGATTTATGTAATTAATTATTGTTAATTAATTAATTAGAAATTTAATTAAGATTTATTTAATAATTAAAGATAAATTAATATGTGTAATTAATTTAAAGGCTAATTACATAGTGTAATTAAAGAATAATTAATCTAGGTGATTAATTAAAAATATGATTAAAGGACAATTAATCTGTAATTGAAGATTAATTAATTGGATTATGAAGATGATTAAAGAGTGATTAATTAATTAATTGTAATTAATTAATGATTGTTTCAGCAGGATTAGTTGTTTAATTCTCAAGTAATTAATTTAATTTAAGATCATTAAATTGATTATAAAGGAATTAATGATGCCTGTTTATGTATGATTGTTTGTGGAATATCTGGATTGGTTGATATCTATTGGATGATATGTGATGATATTTTGTGATATGATATTTGATATATCAATGGTAAATGTGTGATATTTATCTATGAATGATGCTATTTGAATTTAATGTTCAAATTGAATTAATTTGTTAAACTTAAATCACTTGGACATTAAGATGGCGTTTGGATTCGATGAGACCGGGATCGGGTTTCCAAATTTGGAATTCCGAAAACCACATCGATCCAAATTAAACGTTGGGTCGTGAATGCAAGTAAAGGCTCGAGGTGTAAGAACTATTCGTCAGTATAGCTCTGGGGGTGATTCCGAGATGAGTTTGACGGAAATAGTACTTACAGGTTCGAGATGGTGATTCAGAGTGCAAGGGCTATTGTCGTTAATTCTAAGGGTGATTCCAAAACGAGTGTAGCGAGATAGTGCCTTCGGTTTCGTTCGAACCCGAAACGAACTTGTATGGATTGAATGCTTTCAGAACATCGTCAGCTGGACGATGAGCATTTTAAGATAAATGTGTCCAATAAAGGTAATCGCAACCTCAAGCCTTATCAACCAGGAATGGCTAAAACAGGGGAGGTCCAGCAAGGCTAAGTGGGTCATGCCCAAGTAGGACGAGATTTACCCCTGTCTAGAGGTCCCTTTTTATTTCGGCTGTGTGGGCGATTGATCATGACAACTGCCGGGGTGGTCTTGTTCGGGACTGTCCAGTAAGGGATGTTTCCGGTCTTGTGTTGCAGGGGAGCGGGGGTGCTCCTCGGCACGGTGATCTAGGCCACGTGCTGTGACAGGCGGTACCCCAGCAGCCCTACCATTGTATGGAATCCAAAATCCACTAAGTGCCTGTACGGTTTTGATTGTGCCCAACTATGTTGAAACGTGAGATGTAAGCATTCCAGCTATTTCTGTATTTTATTTTGAAAACCCTAGACTCTATTATAATATCATTAGATTTCCTATCAAATGTTTTGGTTAGCGTAAGGTAAAAACTTAGCCATGTTTATTTGTGGGAGGTCTTACGCGATACCTTTGTTTTCAAAGGATTTTCTAAATTTAAGCAACTTTCAACCGTTTACTCACACCAGACCCTGTCTGACCCGAGTGTTTATTTTTTGTTTTATTAAACTCTTGGGTACTCATATTATATATGAGTAGTCGAGGAATTCAGGTCTGTTTTGACGAGTTCTGAAGGAGATATGGTGTAGGTGGCTTCAGCGTGTAGATATATAGTGGTTCCGCTGTGTTTGAGTTGTATCTATTTCCTGTTATGTACTTGAATTGTAATTTCTAGACAGGCGTTATAACTGTCTAGTTTGTGTAATTTGTTTTGCATTAGCTGTATAACTATGATGTATATGATACTATGTAATATTTTATTTGATTAATATAATTTAATCGTTCCGCTGTGAGATTCTAATGTTGTTTGGTTCTTTCTTTTCTATCTTTTCTCTTTCTATCCCTTTCTTTCTTCTTAGCAATGCGTCTTTTTGTGGTATGAAAGGCGGGTCGTTACATTGTGGTATCAGAGCGCTGGGTTGAGCGAATACCTAGGCTCTGGAGTGGTGTCTTTCTTGAGAGAGCGTATTTGTAATTTTGACTATAATATATATATATATATATATATATATGTTTATTCCTACCTATTTTGTTGGGTTACCTGTTCGAGTTTGCCAACATAAGTTCTAGAAGTAGGAGAGATAGTGGTGTGTATAGAACGACTAACATTGGAAGAAGTCCGAGTATTTGAGGTTGGAAGAGTATCTGTCAGGACAGTTTTGGGCATCTTGAGTAAGTTTGGCAGCTGGGTATATGGATTTCATCGATCTCTGAAGGAAATCTTTTAAAGGTTCGGAGTTTATCTTTGGAGTATAAGTTTGGATTGTGCTCGTGCGAGTGGATTCTCTAGAGTTTGCATCAGTTGGAAGAGCTGAAGCAAGTAATGTTATTTTGGCAATCGTAGGAAGGAGTCTTATCTGTATTGGAGTGGGAGACTCAGTTCAGCTAGGTGTTTGTGCTTGGTCTGAAGCCCAAGTTTCTCGATAGGTTTCTGCTCATCTTGAAGACTCTTTTTATGGAGTTGGTTGATATATATTTGGGATTCAAGGAGCTTTTGGATAGGGGGTCTGTGGTAGTTATGGAAACTCAGAGGTTGAATGTGCTATCAGGAAGATCTTTTGGCTTAGTAGTATCCTAGAGGTGGAGTTAGAAAGCAGTTGTGTGGTCCGTTTCTTTGATGGTTTAGAAGTCTTTGAGATTCTTCTGTCAGTAGATTGGACAAATGGTGAAGGCTTGACCACTTCTTCTAGAAGCTCATCTGGGTAGGATGTTTGTGGTTGAGGTGGACCATCAGTTTCTTCTTTTGAAGGGCTTAAGTTGTTCCGTTATGTAAGGAGAATAGTTTCTTTGGGATCCGAATTGGCTAGTATTATCGCAAAAGTGACTTGCGATGGCTCGAAGGTTCTTTTAGTAATCTTTGTGTTAGTTTGAGACATCTCTAAAGATGTTGGGCTATCGAAGTGTTTTGGGACATTCTGAATATCTCTGAGGAAGTCAAAGGAGTTTGTCCGCATCGGGAGATGGAGTTCTGTTTCGATTTGGTTCTTGGATTTTCTGGTGGTTTGGCCTAATAGAGAGAAGATTCCAGGAGAGAGGATTTTGTGTGCAATCAGGGTTGATTGGATCTAGTTTTCCGAATGGATTTCTGTTGTAGTATTTGTGACCAAATCGGATAGGTCATTAAGCTTTTATGGAATTTGATGGATAATGTTTCTGGATAAGTTGATCAAGTTTGTGCTTATTTTCATCAAAAGCGTTCTCATCTTCTTCGGATCAGAGTTGTGCAGCGGAAGCAGGGTGGCAGCTATCCCAGAATAGAAGCAACCTCGGATTCATCGGAAGATTTGTGTTTTCTTAGATTTAAGGATTTCTTCAAGAAGTTCTTTCAGGATCTGAAGGCTTGGATGTCGGAAGCATCTGTTCTGTTTCCCGTATAGGAGAAGCTAGTTTGAAGTTTTTGATGTTTGTATGGTAGATTGGTGTTTTGGATTTCGATGGATTTTGGGAGAACCATCCTGATGAGTAGAATCATGAGGTCATCTCATTCTTGATCCAGCTTTGATTTGAGAAGCATCTGTGAAGTTTGGATTGTCAGGAAGGTTGAGGGCAGTCCAGGATCAGCGGAGGTTGTGGAAAAGAGACGAAGAGATTCGGAATTCGAAGTCGGAGATTTAATTTTTGGATAAGTTTTCTCTGATCATAAGAGCAATGAGATTGGATAAGATGGGAAGCTAGCTCAAGAGTGTATTGGAATCTTTCTGTTTTCTCTTAAGGATAAGTATTTGATCTATCACTGTATTAGAACTAGCAGATCATGGAGATTTGGAAGTTGATCGGGTTTGTCTATGGTCTGGTATCCTGTTTGGATTGAAGATCTGGATATATAAGAGTTCTAGATCTTAGTAGAGCAGCTAGTTTTAGATTCTGTAGAGCGAGTAACCCGGTGTTTGTACCTCGAAAACTCAAGGAAATTCTGTCCAGAATTTTGTCTGGATAGTTAGAATTGATTGTTTGAATTGGATGTTATGGTTTCTAGTATATTGTTGATAGCATATGTTGCTATTTTGAAATTTAAAATATGTATGGAATTATTAAATTATCTTTGCTTTTAATTTCAAGGACGAAATTCTTTTAAGCGGGGAGGAATGTGATGTCCCAGAATTTTGAGCAATACTTATTTAATAATTTCCATTTATAATTAATTTTAAAATATGTTATATTGATTTAAAAATTTAATTTAACCAAATATTATATATTCAAAACTAATAATTAATCTAATTTAACAAATGTTATCTTTTCAAAAACTCAATAATAGTGATAAGTCAATTTGAAATGTTTATTCTTTTTAAAGGATAATAATATATATCTAATTAATAATAATTAATCTTTTTAAGTTAATAGAGATATTCTATTTATAATATATGTATATGTATACATTGTAGAAACGAAATTGGTTCAATTCAAGTTTAATAAAAATATTTTCAGATTATAATATATATGTTTATATATTGTGATTTGATGTTCTGTTTTAAAATTCAATAATTTCTGAAGTTAATATTTAAAATGTTCTATTTATAATGTATAAATATATTTGTATATATATATTGTAAATAGTAAATAATGGATTAAACTTAAACAGAAAATGTGTTTTCAAATTTATAATGTACATAAGTTTTTATGGTAATTTGGAAGGTTTTGATTTGATTTAATAAAATGCCTTTTTAAAAGCTATTTAAAATTAATTTTTTTATAAAACACTTAAAGGAAAATTTATTTTTATTAAAAGAATAATATCTTGAAATTAGTACATTATTATAAAAGTCTAAATTGTTTTCTTTTAAATTGATTTTTGAAAATAAATTTAGTTTTTATATATAATATCAATGTTAGTTATAGTAATTTATGTTTAAACTTTTAAAATAAAATTTAAATAAATGTTACTTTCTTTCTTTGAAACTTATCCTAGAAATGGAGTTTTAAATAATTATAAATTAAACACAAAGTTATAAATACATTTCATAGTTACATATATAACATGAGTATTAGACTAATATGGTAATTAAGGTTTAATTCATTTATAAACAAGTAAATAATGTAATAATCACATTTTAAAAACACTTGGCAACATAAGAAATTTATGAAACACACTTGTATACAAAATAATAAAGGGGCTTGACATTTGTAAATATATGGACATTTCATAATAACAAGTGGCAATCTTTGTTTTAAAAGAAAGTTTTGTTTTTAATTAAAGTTTAAAAAGTAAAGTTCTGTTTGTTTATTTTTTTCAGCTAAGATCTTCTTTAATCTTTCTTTAGCTAAAAAAAAGAGAATTCAAATGCAAACTTCAAGCTGAAACCAAAGAAAACAAAATTTCAAATCTGTAACTAAAGAGAAAAAGGAAAATCTGAAGCTTTACAACTCAGATCCAATTTGCAACCTGAAAACATGATTTCAAGCTCAATTGAGAATCAACTACTACAACAATTTAAACAGCAGGTTGCAAAGCAAATTCATAATTCCACGAATCAAAATGCAGTAATTAAGTGTTCACTGCTCCTAAATTCTGGTGAGTGAATTTATTATAAAAACAGATTAAAACTAGATTGTATGATGAATGCCTGTTGAAGTAATTAAGCTTATATACACATGGATGTGAATGTTATAGTAAACCTAATATCAATGTTCGCATGCTTGATTTGAAGATTTAATATATGTTTATTTAGCTGTTTGAAATACCTGTAGTTATGAAAGTTTTAAAACTCTGTTCTATTTAATGTTCCAGTTTATAAATAGAAAAAAAAATTATCTTCCAAGTTAGGCACTACCAATCATTTATCACTGAAGGGATTTTGATCATAATGAAGTAATCTTGAATTTTAAATAAATTTAAATATTTACATTGAACAATAAACTGTAAATTTTGGATTTATAGTGGAAAAATCAAAATTGGGTAAAAATCAAATTCAATAATTTAAATTTCTGATCATATGATCTGAATTGTTCTTCAAAATCATGAATTTCAAGATGAAGATTGCAATTTTTGATTTGGTATTCAGAGAGGAATCAAGGTTTTTTTGAAATTGGGTTATTGGTCGATTGCCATTGATTGGAGTTGAGTTGGAGGTCGAGCTTCGGCATGGAGGTGGTCATGGTGACTGGTGATGCAGGAAAAATGGTGAAGGATTTTTATGATAACCGTGGTGGCCGTGAAGGGGCATAGCAGGGTTTTGAACCTGTTTTGTTTGGATCGAAAACGACATGAGTTCATCGTCGTTGATGCTTCGGGGTGTATCGCTGGTGGGGGAAAGGGTTCGCATGATCGAAGCGCATCTCTGGTGAAGTTTGCAGATCATCTTGTGGTAGAGTTCGTCGTCGGTGGTCGATTACGTCATTCGAATTGCTGTAAGCTTTAGGTTGAATGGCTCGTTTCTTTTTCTTTGGTGGTTTCGTCCATGCAAGGGGACAAAGTAGTTGAAGGGGTCAGAGGCGACTTGTAGGGCATGCCAGCGATGGTCGTCGTCGACCGACTCCAGTGTGCACGTGCACGAGCTCGTATTGGTGATCTGCTGTTGTTTTGTGAAGGATGGGTTGGCCATGGGTTTCTTCTGTGGTTTGCTCGAGTGGGTCTCATGTTCGATCGAGAGTGACTCGAAGTTGTAGGAGGTTATGGTCGCGTGAGTTCGGTCTTGAGTATTTGGGTTTCCCGGATTTTGTTCCTGTTTGATTCTAACTGCTAATTGAAATTTTTGAAATTTTAAAACAAACTCGGTTTTTAAACAAGTTTTTAAACAATTTTAAATATGTTTGATATGTTCT
The DNA here is from genome assembly GCA_030765085.1 of Allium cepa. Taxonomy (NCBI): domain Eukaryota; kingdom Viridiplantae; phylum Streptophyta; class Magnoliopsida; order Asparagales; family Amaryllidaceae; genus Allium; species Allium cepa. The sequence continues at coordinate 565,856,984 of CM060928.1, read as the reverse complement.
AATTTAAACTTTGTGTTTTAACAAGTTAAGTTAAATTTGTTTTTAACATAGTTTGTTTTTTTAAAGTTTAGTATTAACCGGATTTTTATACTTTATAAAATGAAGTTCAGATTTGAAAGCAAGTTGATGTTTAAACAAAGTGTTTTAATTAGTTTTGTAAAAGAATGAATGTTTGACTTTAAAAGAATTTTAGTTTTAAAGTTTGGATTTTAAAATTTAAACTTTTGTTTAAGTAGTCCGTTTTCAATTTTGTTTTGTTAATGATATAATAATGTTTCCAAATAAAATTGTATTTGAATTAATTTAAAATGTGATTGAAGAGGTATTTAATTTAGATAAGTTTGAAGATAATGATAAATTAAAAGATGATGTTTTTGTGTAAACCAAATATAAGTTTTTGAATTTAAAAATATTTAAAATGATTGATGAAAGTAAATGAAAAGTATGGTTTATCTTAATCAAGTTTAATTATAAGGTAATTAAAGTAAATTACTCAATTAACATAAATAATTAATATGAGTAATTAAAATTAAGGTAAATTAGTTTGTGTAATTAATCAAGTGTAATTAGTTACTTAATAAAAAATTAATTAATCAAGTTTAATTAATTAAGAAATAATAAAGTAATAAGTAATTAAGAAGTTAATTACTTAATCATTTGAAGAATTATTTAAACAGAATTACTTAATGAAGTAATTAAAGAAATTAATTACTCGGTGTAATTAATTAAGTTATTATGGTTGATTTTAGTTAATTAATTAAGTTTAATTAATTAAAAAAACTACTTAATGACAGGATTAAGTATAATTACTTAATATAATTAAAGATGTGTAATTACTTAGTGAAGTAATTAATGAATAACTACTAAATGTAATTAATTGAGGAAATTAGTTGATGGATAGTAATTAAAGGATAATTACTTAAGGGAAGTAATTAAGGGATAATTACTCAGTGTAATTAAAGAATTGATTAACGAAATTTAATCAAGGTGTTGGTTTAATTGGTGAAGTAATAAAGGAAGTTAATTACTGATAGTGATTAATCAGGTTTGATTAATAATTGTAATTAAGTTAAAATTATTAATTAAATGTAATTGTGAGAAAGATTGATTAATAAAGTAATTAGAGGGTCATTAATTTATGTAATTAATGAATAATTAATTTTTTAATTAATTAATAAATGTGATTAATTATGAGATATTTAATCAATGAAGTGAGAAGAAGTAATAATTAATTAATGAAATTAATTAAGGATTTATGTAATTAATTATTGTTAATTAATTAATTAGAAATTTAATTAAGATTTATTTAATAATTAAAGATAAATTAATATGTGTAATTAATTTAAAGGCTAATTACATAGTGTAATTAAAGAATAATTAATCTAGGTGATTAATTAAAAATATGATTAAAGGACAATTAATCTGTAATTGAAGATTAATTAATTGGATTATGAAGATGATTAAAGAGTGATTAATTAATTAATTGTAATTAATTAATGATTGTTTCAGCAGGATTAGTTGTTTAATTCTCAAGTAATTAATTTAATTTAAGATGATAAATTGATTATAAAGGAATTAATGATGCCTGTTTATGTATGATTGTTTGTGGAATATCTGGATTGGTTGATATCTATTGGATGATATGTGATGATATTTTGTGATATGATATTTGATATATCAATGATAAATGTGTGATATTTATCTATGAATGATGTTGTTTGAATTCAATGTTCAAATTGAATTAATTTGTTAAACTTAAATCACTTGGACATTAAGATGGCTTTTGGATTCGATGAGACCGGGATTGGGTTTCCAAATTTGGAATTCCGAAAACCACATCGATCCAAATTAAACGTTAGGTCGTGAATGCAAGTGAAGGCTCGAGGTGTAAGAACTATTCGTCAGTATAGCTTTGGGGGTGATTTCGAGATGAGTTTGATGGAAATAGTAATTACAGGTTCGAGATGGTGATTCAGAGTGCAAGGGCTATTGTCGTTAACTCTGAGGGTGATTCAAAAACGAGTGTAGCGAGATAGTGCCTTCGGTTTCGTTCGAACCCGAAACGAACTTGTATGGATTGTATGCTTTCAGAACATCGTCAGGTGGACGATGAGCATTCTAAGATAAATGTGTCCTATAAAGGTAATCGCAGCCTCAAGCATCATCAATCGGGAATGGCTAAAACAGGGGAGGTGCAGCAAGGCTAAGTGGGTCATTCCCAAGTAGGACGAGATTTACCCTTGTCAAGAGGTCCCTTTTTATTTCGGTTGTGTGGACGGTTGACCATGACAACTGCCGGGGTGGTCTTGTTCGGGACTGTCCAGTAAGGGATGGTTCCGGTCTTGTGTTGTAGGGGAGCGGGCGTACTCCTCGGTACGGTGATCTAGGCCACGTACTGTGACGAGCGGTACCCCAGTAGCCCTGCCATTGTATGGAATCCAAAATCCAATAAGTGCCTGTATGGTTTTGATTGTGCCCAACTATGTTGGAACGTGAGCTGTAAGCATTCCAGCTATTTCTGTATTTTATTTTGAAAACGCTAGGCCCTATTATAATATCATTGAATTTCCTATCAAATGTTTTGGTTAGCGTAAGGTAAAAACTTACCCATGTTTATTTATGGAAAGTCTTACGTGATACCTTTGTTTTCAAAGGATTTTCTAAAGTTAATCAACTTTTAGCCGTTTACTCACACCAGACCCCTGTCTGACCCGAGTGTTTATTTTCTATTTTATTAAACTCTTGGGTACTCGTATTACGTATGAGTAGCCGAGGGATTCAGGTTTGCTTTGACGAGTTCTGGAGGAGATATGGAGCAGGTGGCTTCAGCGTGTAGATATATATGTGTTTGAGTTGTATCTGTTTCCTGTTATGTACTTGAATTGTAATTTCTAGACAGGCGTTATAACTCTCTAGTTTGTGTAGTTTGTTTTTTATTAGCTGTATAACTCTGATGTATATGATACTATGTAATATTTTATTTAATTAATATAATTTATTCGTTCCGCTGTGAGATTCTGATGTTGTTTGGTTCTTTCTTTTCTATCTTTTCTCTTTCTATCCCTTTCTTTCTTCTTAACGATGCGTCTTTCTGTGGTATGAAAGGCGGGTCGTTATAGTTACTTTTATGATTATGGTTTTATTGGTTCAGAAAACAAAGTGATTTAAAAGTTGGGCAAGTTCTGCCTATTCAAAATGCCCCCCAATACTCCAAGATGGCTTATTTGAAAGAATAGGAAATACACAAGGTAATCTTAGATAAAGTAACGACGCCATGATTCATTATTCCATGCTTGGGAAATTTAAGCTCCATCTATGGTTGTTAGCTTGAATGTGCCATTCCCTGGCTTTTGACTGATCACATAGGGTCCTTCCCAGTTTGGTCCGAATGATCTAGTATAGGTTAAACCCACTTGAGGATAAGATCTCCTACTTCGAAGGTGCCGTTATGAACTTTGGAGTTGAAGTACCATATGACCCTTTTCTGGTGAGTAGCAGTCCTTTATTCGGCTTCTTCCCTCTTCTCATTGACCATATCAAGCGACTCGAGTCGGAGCTGCTCATTCTACCTTTGATTGATATTTTGCCTTTGATGAGAAGGGACTTCTAGCTCACTTGGGATCATTGCTTCTAAACCATATGCCAGGGCGAACGGAGATCCCAGTTGTAGATTTGTGCATTGTCCTGTAAGCCCATAATGCGAGTGGAAGTTCATCGGCCCAATTTCCTTTCGCTTTAGTTAGCCACTTTTTGATGGTGGGCTTGATGAACTGGTTTGTAGCTTCTACTTGCTCATTCGCTTGCGTATGTGCAACGGTGGAAAAGCTTTTATTGATTTGGAAGCATTTGCAAAAGTTTTTGAACTCGGCGCTTTCAAATTGAGTCCCATTATCCATGATGATTTTATGTGGCACACTAAACCTGCAAATAATATTTTTAGTAACAAAGTTAATAACTTTCTTTGTGGTAATAGTGGCTAGCAATTCTGCTTCAGCTATTTGGTGAAATAATCAACAGCAACGATAACATATTTGGCTCCTCCTTTAGCCAATTGTAATACACTAATTAGATCAATTTCCCATATTGTGAATGGCCATGGGCTAACCATCTGTGTTAGCTCCGTCGAAGGATTTCTTTTGATATTGCTGAATCTTTGGCATTGGTCGCACCGTTTGGCATAATCTGCTGCATCGTGGTTTACTGTTGGCTAAAAATACCTTGAGAACTTTCATTACAAGGGCATTCCCCTTGGTGTGATCTCTTCATTTGCCTTCATGAACACATCTGAGCAAAGGGGTAGAGAATGCTCTTCGGTAGAGTATCTCATCCTATATTACAAATCATGGTGCCTTCCGAAGAAGCTTTTTCCGCTGATTCATTTCTGCAGGGAGATTACCTGTGAGTAGGTAGTCCTTGATTGGTGTCATCCATCTTTATGGTTCTTTGGTTGTCTCAAAAATCCAGTCGATATCCATTTCGCTTATTCTTGGAGTGGTCAAGATTTCAACCGAGACTAGCCCCAATAACTGAGCTTCTCTAGAACCGGCTAGTTTGGCTAGATAATACACCTTCCTATTCTTTTCCCTACGGATATGAGTTATGGTGTTATGCTTGATGTCATTGAGTAGTTCCTGTAGTTTAGATGGTTATGTGGTAAGGTTCTCCCCTCAAACCTAGTATTCGCCTTTCACCCGATAGGCGACTTGTTGAAAGTCGCTACAGATATGTATGAATTTTATCTGAAGTTCCTTCCAATCTTTAGCCCAGCTACCAATGGTTCGTATTCTGCTTTGTTATTTTTTGTAGGGAATTCCAAGTGTAAGGCATAGCAAACGGATTGTCCTTCGAGAGTCTCAATCGCTACCCTTGCTCCCGAACATAAGTTGTTAGATGCACCATCAACGGCCAGCTTTCAATGTGTTTCCACTTCCGAAGTAATTTCTTCTTCATTATCTTGTATGGTAAATTCGGTAATGAAATCTGCCAATGCCTACCCATTGATCGCCCTTTGAGGATGGTAAGTGATTTCATATTGACTTAATTCGATGTACCATTTGATAAGCCACCCGAAGGTCTCGAGGTGGTACAACACTTATTTCAAAGGTTGATTTGTTAGTACTTTGATTGAGTGCATCTGGAAATATTATCGTAACTTTCTAGATGTGATCAAGAGGCAATATGGTAGCTTTTTCAATTTCGGGTAGTTCTTCTTGGCTCTAGTGAACCATTTATTGATATAGTATATGGGTCGCTGGATCCTAGCTTCTTCACGTACAAACACGGCACTTAATGCATGAAGTAAGACTGCTAAGTAAATGAACAAGTCTTCTTCGTCCACCAGCTTGGAAAGGATTGGCGGAGTTTCCATATATCTGGTAACTCTTTGAACGCAGTTTGACAAGCCTAATTTCATTCGAAGTTCTTTTTTCCCTTCTTTAGTGGGTCAAAGAATGTTATGCGTTTGTCAGTCGCTTTTGAGATGAACCAGCTTAGTGCTGCAACTTTGCCATTCAAGCTTTGTAACACCTTCTTGCTCTTTGAGGCCTCTACCTCTCGTAAAGAAGTAATTTGGTTTTGAGTTGCTTCGACGCCTCTGACGCTTACGATGGATCCTAAGAACTTTTAGAAGGATACTCTGAAGTGACAGTTAAGTGGACTGAGATTTATTACATATTTGCCGAGTATTTCAAAAAAATTCGGTGAGATTATCCAAGTGATTTGCGGCTATAAGTGATTTAACCAACATGTCATCTATATAGACTTCCATAGTTTTCTTGATTCAACGCTTGAACATGGCATTCACTAGTCGTTCGTAGGTTGCCCCAACATCTTTGTGCCGATTGGCATCACTTTATAATAGTATAACCCCATATCGGTAACGAAACTGGTGTTTTCTTGATCAGGTTCGTGCATCATGATTTGGTTGTATGCTAAGTATGCATCCATAAATGATAGCAAGTCATGTCCAACCGTCACGTCCACAAGTTGATCGATTCTGGGTAGAGGAAATCTGCATTTTAGGCAAGCTTTGTTTAGATTCAATTAGTCGATACAGGTTCGACATTTCCCATTGGGCTCCTTGATCAAGAACGTGTTAGATACCCATTTAGAGTAGGTTGCATCGCGGATAAAACCATTCACCGTTATCTTGTCTACTTCTTCTCTAAGCGCTTTGGACGTTCGGGTTCTAGGCTATGCCTTTCCTGGTTTACTGGTGTATACTGGGATCGTTGTTGAGTGCATATCATGTAATCTTCGACGAAACCTCGCACATATCGGAATGCGTCCAAATGAATGCATCCAGGTTGGCATGGAGAAATTTGATGAGTTCCAGTCGTGTCTTGTTTCCAATATGCGATACAGTTTTTAAGACCCATGTCGGGTCATCCATATCGACATGGACAGACACCGTCAATTCTGTCCGTGCTACCCGATTCTCCCCTGAACTCTTCTTTCTAGGGTCAAAAGCCCTTTCGAGTCGGCTATGGTCCCTAAGCCAGGAGGTCTATAGTTTCTATTTGGCAGGTTCACGAATGTGGTGAGCTCTCCCCATATTCTTCTCCTTTTCCCTTCTTATAGATTCGCGTAGTTCCATGATATAGCATTCTTTAGCAGCACTTTAGTCTCTTTTGATTACCTCGAATCCATTCTCTGTTGGAAATTTCATAGTTGAACACCATTGAGCTAAAGAAATTCTGAAATCTGCCAAGGCGAGCCGCTCCAGGAAGGCATTGTAGGTAAAAATTTCATCTACAATCACAAAGGTTTGGATGAGAATGGATCCTCAATCGCTTTCCTCGAGTTCTACGGGTAAATCAATTTTCTGACGGGTTGTTTGTGTTCACCATTAAATCCTTGGATCTTTGTTCGGCAAGCGGATACATCTTTCGTATTGATCTTCATCTGATCAAAGGTGCGTTTGAAAAGGATATTCGTAGAATTGCCGTTGTCTACCAATAACCGTCGAACCATGGCAGGTCTGATTCCTACTGTCACGACCATAGGGTCGATAGTTGGAGCTTATATCCCTTTAGTGTCTTGATTGCGTAATACTATGTCGTCATTCAAGGTTCTCTACTGCTTGGCATGGGTTCCATCTTTGATCGTAAAGTATGAATCTTTCAGAGTGTGCTTTAATAAGCTTGCATACCGCTCCATTTCTCACCAAGTCTTTTGTGCAGGATGGGGTCATCCAAATATTTTTCCAATGATGAGTCTCTGGTTAGTCCATCTGAGTCCCTTTTCGATGGTTCCATCTTGATTCCCTCAATCTCTAGGAGCTTATGGTGCTGCAGGTTAGTCAGGATTCTATGGTTTCTTCACATAATGTTGAAGCTTGTTTTCTTGAATCAACAGCCCAATCAAGCTCTTCAGATGACAACACTCAATCATGTTGTAGCTATGTGTTTCATGGAAGTAGCGGTACTTTTCGAAAAGCTTTTGCTATTCAGTTGCTTCCTTTTTAGGAGGCTTCTTGTACTCTTTCGTCCCCTATTTCGTGAGATAGGTTTTTTCTAGAGTATTGTTGAGCGAGGTGTATTCTTCTAGCCTTAAACCTTTAAGTTGCTTATTACTTCCATTTCGCTTGTTGGAATTTGGCTCTTCCTTTTCTGATTTTCATCTTTTCCTGCGTTTCCTTCAATGGTCTTGGAGATATTTATGTCTTGGTTTATTGCCATACCACTCTGCCTAATGTTGGTTGGTTGTAAGTGAATGATTTTCTTTCTAATTTTCTTGTGCCTCTTCCAATCTCAAACACTGGCTTTGCATTTCAGTTGAAGTCCTTTCTAGTGGTAGGTTGTTTTATTTAGATCCATTTTTCGAATTAAGTTTTGGGGTGGATAGCACGAACCTAGGCCATGAAACCATATCCTCGTTCGGATTACTTATTTCAATCACCGGGATGTTGAAGCGATTCATGAAGTATTTCAAATATTCATTCTGTCCTTGATATAGGCCAGATAAGGACATCACATCTTTTGGTTGTGCCATGTGAAGCCTAAATTGATCAACGAATCTTGTCGCTGGTTGATTGAAGGTGGAGATTGATCTTGGCAGAAGCCTGGTAAACCACATGGAAGCAATTCCCTCTAGGAAAATCATGAAATATCTACATCGAATGGAATTTAAAGAATTTTCTCCATCCATGTACAAACTGTACTTATAGAAGTGGGGTTTCGGGTCCCTCGTTCCATCGTAAGACGTAATAGTTGGCCTAGTGAACTTTTCAGGGTACTACTCATTTTGAATGTAATTAATGAATGGAGTCCGACTTGGAGTGGATCCCTATTCATCAACCCTTCTATCCTTAATTTCATCCATTAATCGCTTGACCATGTCCGCGGTATATGCTTCATATGTCCAATAATCTGTTGGTTAGCTATCAATGACTATACCAACTATTGGATTTTGCAAATGATCTTGGTAGGTGGACTAAAGCCTAGGCTCTCCTGTCTTTGGAAGAGCCACTCCCTCAGAGTTCTGTTGGCTTGCGGTTGGTCGAGTAGGGGAAATTTGGATCTCCCTGGTGTTATTGAATGCATCGATATTTCCTTCCAACTTGTCGTCGTCAAGTCGTTCACCATCTTGCTATATCTTCCTGTGGGGTTTTCGCCCCTATATTCAAGTTTGTAGCTAGTTGCCTCGCAGTTGGTGGAATGCTTGCGTTTCCTTCCATATTAATTCCTATGGCTCCACCTATCACTCCATTCTGCTGCTGCTTTCTATTTCTCCTATTTAGGCCAGAGGCGGAAGAATTTTTTTCTCTTTGGCAACCGCAGGCTCTGTCATGGTTCTTGGAGCAGCATGTAACTATAAGGTCAACGGGGAATTCAATTTTTCTATAAGAGCTCTTTGGATATTTTCCATTTTCTGATTAATTTCATTAACCAGTTTGTTTAATTCATCTCTAATGACAACTTCATGCTGAATAGAGGATCCAGACACTTGATCTCCTATGTTGGCGCCATCCACTTCAATTTGTTGAGGATTGATATCTTCCTCAGCAATTACAGCTTCGATGGATCTTCTGGAAGCAGTTCTCCTTCTTTCTGGTACCATTGATTCTCAGCAGTAGATCTTCTGAGTAGAGATTAAGGATCTAACTTCTAAACCTATCTAATCTAAAGTGAATAGCTAGATCTAAGCCCGAGTTCAACTCTCAATGAAAGCACCAAAATGTTAACCCAAAAAATGGATCGACACCCTGATATGATTGTGAAAGCACCATCCCCAATTATCAGGACAAATAAAGTAGAGCAAATCACTCTCCAAACTAAATAAAAGACAGAATAAAGTAGAGAAACATAAAAAATTTATAGTGGTTTGGCTGTTAATGAAGCTTATATCCGTTTTATAGATTTTATTGATGGGATTGACTATTGATCACAAGTACAAGTTGTTTACAATTCTAATAACTGAACGAAGAAAGATCAGACCACATTGATGGAGACAAAAGGAAGGATCTCAATTGTCCCATGGTAGCCATTATGAGGGGGAAGAAGCTTGAAGAATCTTAGTAACAGAGTTTCTCCAGTGATCAGAGCAGCCAGCCCTACTTCTGTTGAAGACAGGATGGTATTTATAGGATTTAAATAGCACTTAGATCAAAATCAGAGTACCAGAAACCTGTAGTTATCCATCAGGAGGATGCATGTAAAATTTAGGGTAATTTTGAACTAACATTTTGGATTGGTACCGATCCAATTGGATCTGATTGGTACCGATCCAAAATGTTGTGCAACTTTTGTACAACTCCTACTCGTTGACTTTCTTTCTTGCATACAAGGTTCCCCATGTGATTCTTCCATAGCTTGTTGGTTTGTTTTGACGATGGTTCACTGGTAAATTAGATTAAACTATAATCTAAATCGAATAAGTCTTGACTTCTTCAACTCGGATGCTCGGAATGTTATCAAACTTGGTAGATAAGTTTAGGAGAGATTAGGAACATTATGCATGTGGATTGGAGAATCAACAAGTCAATATTTTGGATTGGTATCGATCCAATTGGATTGGATCGATGCCGATCCAAATACTTGGCATATTTTTGGTTCAAATTCCCGAGTTTCTTCATCGTGTACTTTTAGGTCTTTTGGTCAAGTTTCGAATCGTTTTGGCTCATTTTGAATATTCTAACTCCTTATGAATTCTGCTAGGTTAAAAACCCAGCTAACAATTTTCCACTCACCTTTCAAGCATTCCAAATCTCCCAAATATGGATCTATTCCTTTGATTTGACTCCTTTTCCTATCCAATCCAAAAGAATAAGTATAATAAGGGATATACATACTATTAGAATTGCATATCTGATAAGAGATTTGGAGTTAAGGGGAATAAAGATTTATAACTATAGAAATTTACCTTTTTCTTTCGCAACGTTGATTCACTTCTTCTCTTCTTCTCTTTTATTTTCCATCCTTCACCGATTTGTGTGTATATAAATACACATATAACGTTTTATAATCTTTAGAAATAGCGGAGAAAGGAAACTGGCAGAGCTTTGCTGCTTCGATTAGAATATACAAGAAAAGAAGTGAGGGGTTAGGCCTATATTTATCGGTACTCGACTCAATCGTGATTGTTATATTGAAATAATTAAATTCGGTTTGTTTGGCCAAGGTTCAAACCCTGCCCACCACCATACGACCGGTCGATCGGTGGGGTCCATATTTAATAATATTTATTTCTTATGTTCGTTTCTAATTATTATTATTTTGGAAACTTCAAACGCTAATAACTTCTTCATTTGCGCTTCGATCGTGAAACTTCAAATACGAATGTTGCTCAGAAAATCGCCACGAACATAATATTGGAAGTTTCATGATCAAATTCAGTTGTTTTCTCAAATTCCATTTTTGGAGCTTTATTAATTATATATTAATTATCGTTAATTTTATAGGGTGTTACATTGTCTACCCTTAAAGAACTTTGTCCTCGAAATTCCCCAAGGGTTGAATCATGAAATAGAGCATGCAACCAGTTATCCAACCAATTAGTATACAACCAATTTTATAGCTAAACATGTACAAATGCACAGTGTATCACAACATATAAAACATGCATGCAGAATGATTCTAAATCGGCGCCTTCTATATGAATGCATTCTTTTAAAAACATTTTGAAAATATGGTGCAAACAAACTAGATATACTGGCAATTATATATGTATGTAAGCATTCAAAATCAAAAATCTCTTTTCACATAAAAATGTCAATACTCATACGAGTAGAAGCATGATTCAACCAAATTTGCATTCAATCCCTACCATCCAAAACCTAGCACACAATTTCAAATATCAAAAAAATTCAAAAATTTAGATTTCTACATCTATACTTCTATGCTAAAAAAGGAATTTAGTTGGAAAATTTTACATTTCCACCCTTCTTTTGAATACTTATTTAATTGGACCTTGGAACCTTCTCTTTTGCACCTAATTATTATCTAATTTTTTTCAAGTACAATATGCATAAGGAGATTTATTTTTTGATGTTAAAATACAATTATCCTAAATGCAAGTTTCGTTTCGCTATCAACAAGATATGGAAATTGAAATTTTAAAGCTGAAACAACATTTTCCTTTGTTATTATCTATGTTTTGCATACTATCACCCTTGTCAGACAGTAAAACTCATATTCATTAATACATCGACGCTCCCTAACTAAGTATGTGGCATTTGAAAATCAGAAAATTTTACATTTAAAAAAAAAACATTTTCCCTCTTTCAACGAAACTTGCAAAATAGTTTGAAATTTTGAATTTCCAACAATAACTAAACACCGATTTTAAAAAGCGCTTGAATAAAATTTACCAAAAGCATTTGAACCTAACTTCTCAAAAGTATTTAAACAAAATTTCAAAAGTATTCGAACAAATTTTTTTCAAAATATTTATCGCTTCATCCTTAAAAACAAATCAAGTCACAACCTAACGTAGTCGAGCCACAGTAAATGAGTAAATGCATATGGTTAACCCTACCATTGTGTAGTTAATCCAGGATGTGGAGAACCTTACTTTTTACTACCATATATCGACATATATTAAATATATTTTTACTTTGAATCAGTAAGTACAGCTGTATGCATGTGTGTGTGCATTCTGATTCTAACTATTGTTCCTTAAACCAGAACATTTATTTTTATGTTTTAGTTTATCGGATCTAATCTTCCAAAAAGGTTTACCATTATAACTTCTTATAAATTACCCCAAAATGAGAACTTTACTTCATTTTAAATTACAATGAATAATTTCTTCTCTTTTATTGAAATAGACAGTGCAAACTACGGAGGAGAACACCTATCTCTTACACCTCTTTTCCTTTTTGGTATATTCTTCGTTAAATCAAACGATGCACTTTTTATACAATTATAGAATTAGATAATTTATGCAGATTACACGAAATGGATACAATTAAATTATATCCTGCTTCTAATAAATCAAAACGTAGAATTTAGATTCCAAGTCAAGTAAGGAAACCTAAATTCCAACCTAATTATAAATCTGGAATAAACTTCACAATTATACAAACATTTCACAATAAAAATTGAGACTAATTTTAAAATTTTAATTTGTGATTTACGTATTATTCCTATTCCAGTTACCTATCTTATTGAATTTGTTGGTAATATTTATACGTTCATTTTAAGCCTACAACTTATCAGATCTTATATAAGCATAATAATTAAATAAAATTCAATAATTTCAATTTCAATTTTATAAATAAATTATATAATTTTCCACTCACCTTTAAAGCTTTCAAATCTCCCTAATCTAGATCTAATCTTTTGATTTGACTCCTTCTCATTTCTAATCCAAAAGAATATATATAACAAGGTATATACATGCTATTAGAATTACAGACCAAAGAGGAGATTTGGGGTTTAGGAGAAATAGTGAAGGAGGAAAAATGGTAGAGCTCCGCTGCTTTGATTAGAAAATAAGAGAAGAGAAGTGAAAGGTTATGCCTGCATTAATAGGCGCTCCAAATAACTATGTCCATTAGATTAAATAATTAAATCTGAGTCGTTTGGTTAAGGTTCAAACCTTAGCCGTAGCCATACGATCGGTCGAACGTTGGGGTCCGCATTAATAATATTTATTTTCTATTATCATTTTTAACTAATTTCGCTTTGGAAACTTCAACGTTAATAACTTCTTCGTTTGAGCACCAGTCACGAATCTCTAAATATGAAAGTTGCTTAGAAATTCGCCATGAACACAGTGATACAAGTTTCATGGCTAAATTCTGTAATTTGCATATATTCTAATTTTAGAGCCTCGTTAATTGTTTATTAGTTATTGTTAATTTTATGGGGTGTTTATGAGTCAGTGGAAGAGGGATCATAAGGCTAAATTAACACTAGAGGGGGGTGAATAGTGTTTAAATAATTATATGAATATTTTTCAAATTCTTTAAAATTTTACTTGGAATGATGTAATTAACAATCATAGAAACAATCATAGAATCAAAGTACATATAAAAGTTAATGCGATAAAAGTAAAAAAGGAAAGAACACATAAGGATTTTTGCTGGTTTGGACTTACCCTACATCATGTCCCGCATAATTCATTGTATGGATTTCTCTTCAACTAGTAAATGCAAATACAATCTTGATTTCAAGGCTACAAGACACACCCTTTAGGGTTTCGACCTATAGGTAGAGTCACTTGATTTTAGGCAACAAGCATACCCACTAGATTTATGGGCTACTAAGCACATCCAATTGATTTTATAGGCTACAATCACACCTACTTGAATTTCAGGGCTACCAAGAGCACCATAAAATATAAAAGTACGATTTGATAGAGTTTACATATTCAGATCTTTGATCTTGCTTACAATGGATCCTAATTGTTTTGATCTTATTAACCGGCAATTGGTATGAAAAACACAATTAGAGATAAACGGCGGAAGAATGTCCAGCAAAATCACCAGAGTTTACATACCATTGTAGTGACAGTTACAAAATATACCCAAAAAAAGTTTGATCTCATTAACCGGTACAGATAATAGAAGCAACAATGTATGACAAATAAACACACATGTACAATAGTTTTATATCTATATATTAAAATAAATATATTGTACCATGCAAGATTCCATAATTTTTTTGGTATAATCTGTAACCGTCACTACAATGTTTTAAGAAGGGTTCACTAGTACATGAAGCGAAGCTTATACAACCATTGAATATTATCTCTCGGACAACTGCACAAAAGGTGCAAAGCAGTTAAAGGTGGACAAGGAAAGGGATAGCCAAAAGTTTCGGTTCAATAAGGAAGAATACAAAGAAGTTAGTGATGAATACGAAGGTGCTATATTTACCCGGCAAGCTAGAAAGGTCCCATCTAAAGGGCAACCCCTTTCTCTATATTCTCCACTTGATGATCCCAGGTACTTATCTACTATTATCTTGGTTCATGATATCTATTTTCTTCAATGAATACTACTTTTAAACCGCAGTGGTTTCAAAAGCCAAACAAATTGTGTTGTAACTGTGGCATCATGTATAATGATTGATACACTAGATTTTAATTTAACACGAAATACAAATGTATATTGTAGGGTTTACAAGTAAGCATACCATCAGTCTTTCAGAAATACTATTTCCTACTTAGAACATGTAATGGAACAAGGCAAATCTGTACAAACCAAGGTTCGAAATTCTGTTCTTCGGTTCCGTTTCGGTCATCTGTAATATTCAATATTTGGGTTCTGTTTCATAAATTTCGAAAATTCCGTGTAAATGCCGGTTTATTAATTCTGGATTCTTTTAATTTATTTTCGATATAAATATGTTAAAATATTCAATTGTAACTAAGATATTTCAGTATTTATACAATTTCCATTAACCATATTTTACAGTTTTAATAAATATCTCATTATTCGCTTGCTTTATCGTACTTTTGGCCATTCTTTACGAGCACAAGCTCTTATTTTTAAAGTACAAAAGCTGTAGCATGTAGTGCACTTGCCATACTTCATCAAATCCAACACTCATCTTCTACTTTAGACCATTTCACTTTCTTTTTCTCAACTCAAAATAACCAGATGCAACTCCCAAAGAATGCTATCGTACTTGGCTCATTCTCGCTCAATTTTGAATCTTATTCACACTAAATATCACCAGGAATATGAAATAAATCTTATCGATTAAGGAGCGCGACAAAGAAAATTGAAGGTAATTACCAAGGACTTTTCTTTTTCTCAGTTTTATGATGATTATTTAGGGCAACTCCGGAATGGAAATTTCCTCGAATTCTGACCCGGTTAGCACCGGATCTGGGAAGGAATGGACGGAATTCCAGTGCACCGGCCGGAAGTTCAAACCTTGGTACAACATAAACGAGGGAAAGAAAGCTATATATAAATAACCTACAATAAAATAGAGGCAAGCAACTTCTGCAATGGAGTTATGTCTCATTCGAACATCCACCCATGTTTAAGACAGTAGCAATCAACCCAGACTGAAAGGAATAAATAGTTCAATATCTACTCACTTTTAGCAAAACCAAAGACTGCTACATAAGAATAGGAAAGCCATGGAAAAACGGTTATCTTTTGTATGGCCCTCTAGGCACTGGGAAGTCTACTATGATAGCAGCCATAGCAGAGATGATGAATTACGATGTGTATGATTTAGAATTAACAGCCATGATGGATAACACAAATTTAAAGAAGTTGTTGATAGAGACAACGGTAAGTCAATCATCATGATTAACGATATTGATTATTCTTTAGATTTATCCTGGAGAAGAAATAATGAACATATTGATGAAAATTTATCCAAGGAAGAGATAATGAAGGAAAAGATTAACATTAAAGCAGGTAACGATGGGAGTAAAGTTACACTTTCAGGGCTGCTTAATGTTATTGATGGTCTATGGTTAGCTTGTATAAGTGAAAGACTATTTTCACGATGAATTATAATGACAAACTAGAGGGGCACTTATAAGTGCAGGAAGAATGGATATGCACATAAAGCTTTTGTATTACAAGTTTGAAGCGTTCAAAATTCTTGCCTGGAATTATCTGTATATTGATCATCATGAATCGTTTTCTACGATTGAGAAATTGATAAAGTAACATGATATTACACCTGCAGATGTAGCAGAGAAATTGATGAGAAAGGATAACACAGTTGATTGGGTTAAAAAAATGCTTGGACGATTTGATCAAAGCTTTGGCTGAAATCAAAGTTAAAAAGGAAGCTGTACAAGGAACTGAACAAGTTATTTCAGAGGGGGAAACGAGTGGAGAAATTATGCCCGCTTAATTAACATGCAAAATAAGATGGGTGATATGTGTGACTTGTATGTAAATTTTATGCTTATATTTGTGTTTATGCATATTATTAGTATACTAGTTCTTGAACAAAAATATCTATAAAGGTTTGATAATGTAATCGTGGTACGAAACACGGAAGGGTGCATGGAAAAATTAAGAGAAATAATATCTGAGTAACTTCACCACGTAAGCCAATGTAAAATACTTAGAAGTATTTCCACTAGAAATTTTAAGGAAAATACAACGTGGGTTGCCCACACTCTAAAACCTTGAGAATCTGATTACATATTTATATATCATAAAAAAGGCACGTTGGTGTCTACTAATTTATGGTTACAAAATAAATATATCAACTTGCAAAAAAATGATTCACAATAACTATAATTACATCCATACAGAAGTAGTGCCGAATTGCAAGCCTAACCGTAAATCACACAGATGATGATCCAAAATTTGATAACATTTGGATTTATATAACATTTGGATTTATATACTAACAATGTAAATATATATCATTAAGAACTGAAAAGGCAAAATTTCGGCCAAGCCTTTCCAATTCCAGCTAGCAATGGAATGGGATTTGGCCAAGAATTTTTACACATATTTCATATTAACATGTAACTTAAAAATGATCAACATCATAAAGTTCATTTCACCTGTCCCTCAAAATACACAGGCCTAAGTTATTATGTTAACATGTGCTAAACTTTTGGCATGATGGCACCGAAAATGTTTCATGCCAGCAATGTAATTTGTGCACTTGGTAAATTTTCTAGCAGTATAAGTCATATGACCCTCTTTAACATTGTATTTCTTTCCTTTTTTTAGTGTAGTGATGTTATCAGTCAGTTGGCTATGGAATTTAAGAAGGAAGATGATAGCTCTGATTTATAAACTTTAGCAATGGAAGCTCTACTCAAAGACTACAAGCAAAAGGCACCTGAGAAGCTAAACTTTTTAACTGCAAAATTTTAAAATTCAAAGCTCGTTTCATGTCTAATTTTTATACACATTGTTTGTACTTAATAATTAATTTTCTTATTTGCCTTATATTATTTTTTAGCAAATGAGGTGATTTATAATCGATTCAGGTGTATGAAATAAGTGGCAAGTAAAACAATCGGTTTCCTTCCTCTTATGTTGCTTTATTTTCCTATCGGACTCTATTATTTTATATAATGCATTTAGATTTGTTTGTGTGTTGCATGTTGTTTGTTTTAGTATAAAAAATCCGTACAAATTTTTTTTAACCGCCTATTAATATGTTAACAAAATTAGATTGCTCATTTATGTTAATATTTTCTCAAAAATTTGGATGAACAAAAGAAACTTGTACCTTCAAACATGCATCTTTTAAGTGAGTTTTAAAAGATTTTAGAGCAAAAACACTGAAACTTATATTAAGCTTTGTTATGTTGTTCCTAATGATTTTTGTTGATAATACATATGGTGCTGTTAATATTTTACCCGTTTTATTGTTTGAGTCCTAATGATCTTTGTGTTTGGTATGTTGTTTTAACAAGATTTTAGGAGCGAGAGGCAAAACAAAAGAAAAAAGAAAAAACTAAATGTACTTTTTTTTGTCTTGGTCAACTTTCTTGTTTCAGATTCAAGAGTAGGTTGACTTAGTGATCATCACAGCCATCGATCTTATTTTATTTTTTTACTTCTACTCCAATTTTGGTTTTAGAGTAAGCTTTGGGTCTCAAACCTGAGGAGGGGGAGGGAAAAATAGTAACACGTGACTTCTAATGGAGGGATTGCTTGTTTAATTACTTGTATAAAATAATTATGAGTGTAGTTGTCTAGTAATTTTGTAAATTAATTGCATGAATGAACTTGAGTTAACTAGAGTTCCTGCACTTGACCATTATCCCTGACAAATTTGAAGGAAAACAAATTGTGCAGTTGCCCATATAGAAGAAAGCCTTTATCCAAAAAGTATACGTTGAAGCTTTAACAATTACCTAAATAAAAAAATTATAACAATTAACTAAAACAATATGCACATTAATTTATGATTTATCTATTTGAATTAAATGTAACAAAGAAAGAAATGAATTATGATCCTCGTAAGTGTAGACAAAAGCATAATAAATTATATCTCATGCTTACAAGAAGGTGAATCTGCTATAACATTTGTAGATACGCCCAATCTTTATCCATCAGAAAATGAAAATAGTCTCTTGTATATAAACTGTATTAATAACAATCTATAATATAATAAAAAGGATTAGCATCAAGTGAAATTCACAAAAGAAAGAACAGAATATGCAATAACTGTTGCTTATAAAATAGTCAAACGAATAAGGTGAAAACTTATTCAACTTGTTGGAGGTACAATCCAACTCGGTTAAGAAAATAGAATATATAAAATGGATAAAACCAGAGATATTACTATGTGATGTGAATAGGATATAATTTCATCTTAGCCTTTTCCAATGTTTATCATTGATCATGAGATTCATCTTATCTCTAGCATGCGTCAACTAATTAGTTTTTTTTTTTCATCAAATACAGCAATGAATAAAAGGACCTTGGAAGAGATTATCATCACATCATAATGAAGTGAACCATATCAATTTTAAGCTCCGCATTAAATTATTTTGGTCTAGAAAATAAAACCAAAATTCTTCATGATTATTGATCAAATTTTGGTAGCAATGAAGATATACAAATTTTGGAATCAGACCAAGTGTTTGTACCAAAAATGGGCACAACACTCTTCGAAAGTTTTTGAAGAGATAAAAGTGAAGAATATAAATGTAAAATGAAGATTATCTAACAAAAAATCCAGTAAACAGTCACACAAATGCACAGACATGCAGTTTTAGAGTGGTTCGGCGTGTTGCCTAGATCCACTATGAAGGTTTTGGGATTTTAATGATTCTATTTCAACAATTACATGCAATTACAGCAAACAACAGTAAAGTATAGCTTGGAATACGAATTCAACAGCAATGGTTGGATGCAAATCTCGATCCGGCAGAGTCTGGACGCTTCAGAATCAAAAAGATCCTTTTTTTTGTTGGCTTCGAGGCTCTATTTATAGGCATAGGAGGCTGATATCGCGCTCAAACTTCGGGAGACTCCTTCTGGCACGTGAGTGGGCCCACACAATCGATCCCACCAACTTTTGACTCGATCTGTGATCGATACAAATTGATTTCGTATCGATCAAGAAATGGTCCAATCGAGCTAAGACTTGGCAGGAACAATCCTTGGCTTGTACGTAAGCTTCTTGGAAAATTTCGTAGTATTTGGATCAGTGGATCTTGAGTTATGATCGATACGAGATGATGTTCCTCAGAGTATTGTTTCATTCGAATCCATGGCTTCGAATCGACCCACTTCGAATCGATGAAGCATGTGATCCTGCGGCTACGTGGCACGCACTCTTTGCATGAATCCACTCTTCGCTCCGGTTTGACCGCGTCGCATCCATAGATCTCACCTCGTTTCTATCGAGTGCCGTTATCCAATTTGCATTGATGGATACAAATGAACAAGAACTCGATAGATACGAAAAGCAGTTCCACTGATCGATACGAACTAATGAAGACGATGGTTACGAACAGGATTTCCCTTGAGGGACATGAGTAAGGCAGACATTTTATGGGTATGAAGTAGGCTTCAGCCGATCGACACGAAATGCAAGCTCTGCTGATGGATACGAACTGAATCGAGTCGAACCGAGGCTCCCTGATGGTTCAAACGAGATTGAGTCGAACTGAAGCTATAGGATGGATGCGAGGTCGCTGCCGCTCTGATCAATACAAAAATGATGGATTTGAACCGGGGTTCGATGATGGATGCGAAAATGGAATTATTTCCTTTAATTTGTATCGATCGTAACTTGAGCATACGAACTCGGATTGACTTGAAATTTAGAGTGCTGGCTTTTATGGCTTCGTTTGTCGTGTCTTTCGGTTGTAGCTTGATTCGGACTTGGAAAAAATTCATCGACATCCATAGAGAATCTATGCATGCTCGATATCCAAGACGATTGATCCTGAGCTTGTAACTAGTTCTTTGATATCTCGGCCTTGCCAAAAGGCGGGATAACATTTGCCTCCTAAAGTACTTCTTGTGGAAACATGACGTACTTTGAAAAGATGCAGTCTTCACTCTGAATAGTCATTGCTTTTTCGTTGAATGTTGTAACCCTGCATTGTCGTAACTGATTGTTGTATGTATATCAAATTCCTGTTAATGCTGAAAATTGAATATGAGTTTGATATAAATGTGTATACGTTAATCTGACTCATTAACGTTACACGTTCACGAGTCGTTGTCGGTTTTCCTGTATCAAATTTCGTATCAATCCTCTCCTGAACCGATGTGAAACTCGGGTTGTAGCAACACTTGACGGTTGTTTTTGGACGTTCCTTCATACCGATCCTCTCCTGGATCGATATGGAAGTTTGGAATGTTGCTCTCGCATCGATACGTTTGGTGTTGATGGATACGAATCATCATTTCATATAGATGGACTTCAATTGTTGTAGGTCGAGCATCGATGGACATGAATAAGTAGTTTCGAATCGATGGAGCTCAATGCCTTTGGGACTATCTTCGCCGTGCGCTTCGTATCGATGAATCTATTTACCATTTCGAATCGATAAGGGCTTGGGCTGATGGATTCGAACATGCCATTCGACTCGATCGAAGTGTTGACCCACTATGACCGGTCACATGGACTGGGAGGCAAATTGCCTCTTCCCTTCACACTCGCTCATATAAATACCTTGGACTTCGACCATTTTTCACTTTTTCACTTTTTACTGCTGCTGTTACTTTATTTCCTGCCTTCGTATCGCTTCGAGAATAAACGGATCTACAGGAACCTTCATTCCCAAATCGCTTCACTACATCAAATCTTCAAACCGATATCCAAAAATCAGGTAATTGAATGACTAATCCACGTCGTAGCAGTGTGATTTGAAATCAACTGTCAATCTATCTTCGTACGCGATCGATCTCCAGGGATGCTAAAGTTAAAACTGGCTCAGAAAGGATTGTCATGGTGCTCGAGCAATTTGGGAAAGAAGAATGGTCGGAGGATACGAATTACATGTTCGCATCAGTCGATTAAGGAGACGGATTCTTTCGTATCGATCTGGGGGTGATGAGATTTCGTATCGATCTGTAGTTGAGGGAATATTATGTAGAGGTATGGAACGGCTTCGAATTAATTGGCGGTGGTTGGAGTTCGTGTCGATCGATACGTAATTTACTTCGGCGATAGATCCGAAGCTGATCACTTGCAATTGACACAAATTGGGCATCATAAGTTGTTTCGATGCCGCCTGCGTTGATCGATACGAAATTAAAGCCTATGATCGATGTAGAATTATATTCCCCTGATCAATACGAAATGTGTCAACTTGAATGAGACCGATACAGAACGTATCGATTCGAACACAATCGATACGAAATGTATCGACGCGAACTCGATCGATACGAAAATGGGCCCCCTTGATCGACACGAATTGCTGCATTTTGGCTATTATGACTTGCATTTCTGGTGATCGATCTACGTCTGAACCCTGATGGATACGAACCTTGTATCGCTGCTCGTATGACTTCGACGAGCTTCATTCTCGCATACGTGGACTTAACTGTTAGACTGCATATTTGACTGCCTTTCGAAGCCGTCGATGGAACTGTAACGTAACAAAAAGAAAATGAACTTTAACTCGAATCTATCGCCAGCACCTTGATGGTACGGTTGTGATGGTCAGCGATGACGGTCATTCCAACTGGACTTTGAAATTTTTTCGCTTGCATATTTTCTTATCTCTGTAGAATTTTTTCAAGTACTCCACAGCATTGTACTGCACAACACATCCACACTTTACACGAGGGGAACACACGGGCTCTTTGTTTTCTAATGATGATTTTTCGTGAGTTAGTTAGTTATGGAAACTCCAAGCTCGCAGCCACAGGAAACTCAGAGTATAATTCCTCCCAGACTTGAAATACCGGACATCGAGGCCGAAGTTATCAATCCAGCCCCGGACGAGGCACCAGATGCACCTTTTATCAATAGTCCGCAAGACTCTGTTCCGTATAATATTTCTGAAGACATGCTAGGGAGAATACGCTTAAGGCATGGTTTGTTAATGGACGACATAATATTGTCGGGACCAGATGACAGACCACATAATCCACTGGAGGGGTACACCGCCTTTAATCGACATGCGTGCGTAGCTGGGACGCTTCCCCCGTTCAATCAATACATTAGAGAAGTGTTATCTTTTATAGGGATCGCCCCATCTTAGCTACACCTAAATGGATATGCTTTACCGAATAGCTTGTCCATTGCATTTATGGAGTACCTCTATCGACCACCCCGACTGACCAAGATAAGATACTTTTTCAACTTCAAGAGTCGAACTGACAGTCCATCTTTCACATTCTTAGAGGCCGTAAGAAACTGTTAAGTAATTACGGGGTCTCGGGCTAGGATGAGCTACTTCAAGACGGAGTGGTTCTATGTCAGATGCCCCTCCAGGATTTGCCAAACGATGGCTATTCAGACGTGAGTATTGCTATCTTTTCGAGCAGTCGGCAAGACAGTTATAAATGAAACCCAACTCATATCTCTTTTTCTTTACAGCGATAATTCAGCGATCCGAAGGCGGATATTACAAGGAGATAGTTCGAGTTCTTCAAGAGGTTCCAAATGAAGAGAGGAACATCGATGTGGTCTTGACAGACAGAATCCTTAGGATTCTTGGGCTGATCGAGCGAAGACAAAGTATAAGGCTCGACGGTGCACTAAGGACTATCCCGAGGGAGTGAGTTAAGCGTAAAAACCCTAGAGTTGTTATAATCGAAGAGGCTGATTTTGAAAGAACCCATACTGATGATGAACCGTTGGGCGAACCTGCGGATGCAGCCCATGATTCTGAAGAAAAGAGAAAAGGCAAGGCAGCCGTTTTCAAGCCATCCAAAAAGGGGAGATGGAAATCTGTGATCATGTCCCGGCCCACCTCCGGAATTAGAATTTCAGAGATGTCTCCCCCAAGAACAGAAAATATTTACGAAGGGCTCGCCGATCTTCCAATTTCGGACGACATGTCCATGCAGCATGATGCCGGATTGGATGAACTCCAACACGCCTTAGTTTTAAGCGAATCTCTGCCCACTAGCGCGGTTGACACATCCGGTTGGTCGGGGGGTTGCACATACATACACACTTCATGACACTACACGATTTCTGACCGTAAGCTGCCTTTTTTGGAAGACTGCTATCTTCGTTTCTGTTTTGCTTTACAGATACCATGTCCGGTCAAGGCTCAATGCTCGGTAGTCTACACAGCAAACGCAAGTCTTCGTCATGCTACGAATCGCATAGGAGGGAAGGAGATAGGGATCATGATCAAGGCTATTCCAGCCAAGAGCGGTTTGATAGAGATAGGGGATATGTACGTCGATCCTGATCTCGCACAACCCCTCCCTGAGCTCCCGTACTGCCTTCGGTTCATGTTTCGAGGCCTCCAGGGACTTCATGGCACAAGCCATCTTCCCATTCTTCGCGGTCCGGCTCTCATCGCCAAACTGAAGTGGTAGACCCTTCAGCTACTGCACAGGCCCTCGTCGAGCCTACTGAGGAAGGAGCGATTAGGCTTGCTCAGCTGAGAAAGGATTTCCCTGATATATTTTTTGATAAGTTCGTCTTTCCCCCGCGCTTAAAAAGGATTCCAGTGTCGACCGAACACAAAGTACACGATTATTTCGCGAATATATTTTTCCAATATCAGGAGTGGTCGAAAACTGCGAAAAAGGCATCGAAGGTGGCCTTCGACCGGGCAGTCATAATTGAAAAGCTGGAGAAAGAACCTTCTCATAAAGACCGGATCATCCAAGTACTTAGCACCGAGGCTGAGTCTTCTCATAAATCCGAAATTGAGGCTCTTAAGAGGGCCGACGAGGCTCACGCGGCGATGGATAGAATGAAGCGGGAGCATTACACTACGGTGGAGGACATGGGCCATAGAAACACCATCGTGACCGCTGAGCAAGATGCAGCCCTTAAAGAGTTCAACGAGCTCAAGTTTAAATTCTCTGAAATCATAAAGGAAAAAGATGCTGCTAACGTTGCCGCAGGAAACGTGCGATCAAGCGGTGGTGCTCCAAAGGGAGAGAGATGCGGCCATGGAAAAGGTCCGCGAAGCTGAAGCTGAGGTTGATGAAAAGGTCCGATTGGCGGAGACCAGGCTCGAGGTGGAGATAGAGGAGCTTCTCGTCACTTATAACGCTAATGTGTTGAAACACAGGAATCTGGCTTGGCTTGACAATTACTCGACACGTCTATACAACGCTTGGAATTTGTTGGTCGAGGAAGAGAAAACGGTGCAGCTGGATGGAGCTTTCGATGAGTTTGAGTTGGAGAACCGCATATTAAATGATGATAGAAGAAGGTTCTCCATGACTTTATGATTTCTTACGCAAGGGAAAGGCTCAGTGCCCAACACCAAGAGATTGGGGAAGGCTCCGGAGTCGAGCATCATGCTATAAATTTCGAGATTGTTACTTCATCTCTATTTGAGCCAACTCCAGCGATCGAGCCCCAGCCCGTCCCGACCTATGACCCTGAACATCCATGCCTATCTCCTGTTAACGAGCATTCATCCGAAGCTGTTCAGCCGACCGCAAGCCGAACTGAGGAAGGTACTCTGAACAAATTTCATATGTATTTGAAATGAAGGGCTTGTTTTCGAAGTGTGTTCTCACAATTTCTTTTCTTTCTTGTCCAGTGATCGAAGTTACATTGACAGCGCCTCCTGCAATCCAAAAATCACATCAAGTGCAGGAGGCCATTATTACTGAGGCGATTACCACGACTACGGTCGTGCCAATTGAGGTGACATAGGGGAGCTCAATTTCCTTCGACGAGGAGATGATGAACGAGCTCCTAAGCCGATATAGCAACCCTTTTGCGGACTTACAGTTTGTCCTTAGTGGGCTTCCGCCTACTTCTAGTGCTTCAACATAGTTCATTGCTGCCCCTAGTAAAGCCCGTGTTGCTCGTGAAGCAGAGATACTGGCTGAAATCAATGCAGAGATGGAGGCGGTAGCACATGGCGGTAGTTCCGGGAGTGTAACGACGGCGGTCGGCCCAACTCCACTTAGGGTGATATCTCTTGGGGGCAACTCGTCGATACTAGTATGCCCATTCCACCCCTAGTTGTAGACCCGACTTTTCCGATTCCTCCTGAAGAGAATATTCTTTAAGTTCAAGTTCGGAGGAAGACGTTGATATCATGCCTTCTTCAGGGGATGATCCGCCAAAGGGTAAGGGCTCGAAGCAAAAAACCGTTAGCAGTTCCGGCGGTTCCACCTCGAAGAGAAGGCTGAAGAAGAAAAGGTAGATAAGCCCCTTTGGCGAATTTTTGGCAGTTAGAAATGTACTTTTGTCTTTCTTTCATAGGTCGTGTATAGATGCAGGCTCGGCCCCCTGCTAGTAGAAATTTTTTGGAAAAACTTGTACATGAATCTTCACATACAATTTAGTTGAAATGAAATTTAGTTTCTTGGCTTCAATTTTCGTTTCTTTTATGCTTAAGTATTGTTGTATTTGAATTTCAGTTCAGTGTGCTTGTGGAGTCTCAGCCTTCGAGTCGAGTTTGTTTTATTTGCCAAGTCTGAAAATCGTGATCACAAGTCATAACTGGGGATCGAGTCAGACTTAGACGTTGTACTGCTTCGGTCAACTATTAACACTTAAGCTTTGCCCCCAGTCCAGGGGATCAGTTATAAAGATCGGCTAGCGGTAGCAAATTGTTTCTGTCCCTTTGGGTTTTGCGTCGTCGAACCGATGCTAAAATAAGTTAGAATTGAGCGGTTGAATCACGCTTGTTTATTTATAAACAGTCACATCCACACTCTAGGGATCAGCACTTGTATTAAGGCGATCAGTCATGCATGTCGAAGTTTTTAAGAACATGTCCGCACTCTGGGGACTTAGAGTTATTTGTAATCGATTATCTTGTTCGCATTCTGGGAATCCGAAAAATGTCGATGTTCGTAACACATTTCGCACTCCGGAAACTTTGACTTAGTATTTATACTCCAGTTCACATTCTGGGAATTTGGAGTTAGAATTTATATTTTGGTTCGCACTCCGGGAACCTGGAATTGATGTTTATACTCCAATTCATGCTCTGGGAATTTGGAGTTAGTCGACTGATGGTCAGTCGCATCTATTTAGGCTTTTTAGGAATTCGTTCACACTCTGGGAACAATGGATTTATCGGGATCGTGGATGGTCAGATCACGTCCACCCTAAGTTAACAAGCGAGGTCGTTAGATGGACGGGTCCATCCTCATCTAACTTGGTTAGAATACGGCTGAAGTCGTTAGGCGGACGGGTCCACCCTCTCCGGAACCGCATTTATATGATTATACTCCAACTCGCACTTTGGGAGTTTGGAGTTGGCCAACAAACGGTCGGTCGCGTTTGTTTGGGCCGTTTGGATCGTGTTCGTGCTTTGGGAACGATGGAATTATCAGGATTGTGGATGGTCGTTTCACATCCTCCCCGAGTCGACAAGCGAGGTTGTTAGATGGACGAATCTATTTGCCTCGAACTTGTTTAGGATATAGTCGTAGTCGTTAGGCGGACGGGTCCACCCTCTTCGAAGCCGCATTTATAAGTTTTATACTCCAACTCGCACTTTAGGAGTTTGGAGTTAGTGTTCATACTCTGGTTCACACTCTGGGAATCTAGAGTTGATTTTTATACTCCAATTCGCACTTGGGAATTTGGAGTTAGTTATAGGACTGTCGTGTGTTGGTCCAGTTCAGCCTTTAATGTGACGGCTTGCCTCCGAGCGGAGGTTTCACTTAGTGAGTGGCCGGTCGTATCACAGTCACTCGCTATTTGAATAAATTCCATCGTATGATAGAACTTAGCTCTTCGTGCATCGTGATAGTTGAATGTCGCATTCGGTGAATCATAGCTCTAGCTTGAAGAGATGGTAATTCATTGCTGGAACGAAAAAACATGGCAAAGTCAGTGCCTTATTACAAATTCGAACTTCAAAATGCAAAGACAGATTGCAAAGGATTTATAGACTAAATAAATACAGCCTGTCATGTGTAACAGTGACGAAGATCCTCATCGTTCCAGGCTCTTGACAAAGTGGGTCCACCACTAACGGCGTTTATCACTAATCTCCCGCCAGTACGGGCGGGGTCCTCCTGTCTCGCCCGATCGGGCGTATTATTTTGATTTGACGGGCCCGCTCCTCCAGGCTGCGGCACCTGCACAAATTGTTCCAGCTTCCTCTCTTTAATCAACTTTTCCACGAGATCTTGCAAATGACGACATTCATTCGTATTGTCCCTGTAGCTTTCATGAAACCTGCAAAATTTTCCCGTCTGGATTTGCCTTTCTAACGATGATTTTGTTGCAGGTTTTTTATATTGAATTGTATTACAGGTTTGTAAATACAAGTTCTCCAGTGATGTATTCAAAGGAGTGTAGTTGTCAAACATAGGATTCTTGCACTGTGGGCCACGATTCTGATCTCGCTTTCTATTTTGATTCACGTTCTCCCTCCGTTGAGGTTGTTTGTTTTGAACTTTCAACTGAACTTTTCCGGAGCTCTCATCGGACTGTTTGACCGTAACATTGCTTTAGATCCCTTCCATGCTTGGCCCTGCATCATCTTGCTTCCTAGACTATTTCGCATCTTCCCTTCTCAGGAATTGAGCCGCCTTGGCATAGAAACGGTCCAATGATGCAGGTGGTTTCCCGGCCAGCCAGTTGCCGAATTCAGAGTCGGGGTCAATCCCCTTGGTAAACGCCATAAGGATGGAGTTATCGTTCGGATTGTTGATTTCCGCACACGCAGCATGGAATCTCTCTAAGTAGCGTCTGAGTGTTTCTCCGAAAGCTGGGGTGACACTAGATAGAGTGTTGACATCTTTCGGCCTTGCGACATGCATGCGGAATTGCTCAACAAATTTAGTGGCCAACAGGTCAAAGGAGGAAATGGATCGAGGTGGCAATTGGGTGAACCACATAGTAGCGATGCCTACCCAAGGAAATGGGAAAACTATTGCATTTCACTGCATCGTCGGCTCTAGCAGCACTCATCGACCATTCATATTTCAAAATATGTTGGTTGGGGTCGGAGTTTCCTTCGTACATGGGTAGAGTCGGCATCCTGAATCGCCGAGGGGGTTCAGTAGTAAGTATATCGTCTGTAAAAGGAGTGTGACGTCATTCGTGAGACCCTAGCTCTCACGGATCATCTGACGTATCATGGTCGGAAGATCCAGCATTCATATGTTCTTTGTGGTTCGGGCCAAAGTGTGGTCAGGTTCCACATTATGAGGTTGGACCGGATGCTGTCGACGGTCCACGTCTCTCCTTCTTGGCTCATAGCCCTCTGGGACGTATGGTTCAGGAGTACGCCCATGCCGACGACGGTCCAGGTTCGATTGATTTCGGGCATCGACCCCTGGTTGAACCGCGGCGGTCGTAGTGCGGTAGTCTATGGTGTAATGAGGAATGGTACCTCCTCGTGAGGAGGCTCCGGTCTGGAAACTGGTCGATGGACCAACTCTCAGCTGTCCAACAGTCATTGCTGGCTGATGTCCAGCAGTTTATGTGTGACTCCCATCCAGTCGTGGTCGTGGAGATCGATGATGATAATCAGAAGAGGCAAAACTTTCTGTGGAGGAGCGAGAAGCATGATCTCTCCTAGATCTCCTCTGCTTTTGGCGATTCATCTGGCTAGTCAGCTCGGCATTGGCGCGTAGCTGCTCTGTTAGTTGTTGCCGACTTTGGGTCTGCTCCTGAAGCAGCAACTGGAACTCTTGTCGGGTAACCGGGCCTGATGGTTCCGAGGGTCCGGTAGCGTCTTGGTTAGAGGGAGGTAGTAGCGCGGGATTTTGTCTATCCCGGCCTTCTTGATCGACAGCGCCGGAGGTGGTCCTTGTGCTAACCATGGCAATGAATGAGATCCTTTCCTAGACTTTATGCAAATCTGAATAGGTTGGAAGGAATTTGGATTACAAATTTGGATCTTTCTCTTAGATTTATACAATCCGATATAGACGATAGATCCAACGAGCAGGAGAAAATCTGGGTTTTCCCAGTGAAAGCACCAAAGTGTTTGCACCAAAAATGGACACAACACTCTTCGAAAGTTTTTGAAGAGATAAAAGTAAAGAATATGAATGTAAAAAAAAGATTATCTAACAAAAACTCCAATAAACAGTCACACAAATGCACAGGCACGCAGTTTTAGAGTGGTTCGGCGTCTTGTCTACGTCCACTATGAAGTTTTTGGGATTTTATTGATTCTCTTTCAACAATTACATGCAATTATAGCGAACAACGGTAAAGTACAGCTTGGAATTCGAATTCAACAGCAATGGTTGGATGCAAATCTCGATCCGGCAGAGTCTGGACGCTTCAGAATCAAAAAGATCATTTTTCTGTTGGCTTCGAGGCTCTATTTATAGGCATAGGAGGCTGATATCGTGCTCAAACTTCGGGAGACTCCTTCTGGCATGTGAGTGGGCCCACACGATCGATCCCACCAACTTTCGACTCGATCTATGATCGATACGAATTGATTTCGTATCGATCAATGATCCAATCGAACTGAGACTTGGCAGCAACATTCCATGGCTTATACATAAGCTTCTGTGAAAATTTCGTAGCATTTGGATCAGTGGATCTTGAGTTATGATCGATACGAGATGATGTTCCTCAGAGTATTGTTTCATTCGAATCCATGGCTTCGAATCGACCCACTTTGAATCGATGAAGCACGTGATCCTGCGGCTACGTGGCGTGCACTTATTGCATCGATCCACTATTTGCTCCGGTTTGACCGTGTCGCATCCATAGATCTTGCCTCATTTGTATCGAGTGCCGTTATCCAATTTGTATTGATGGATACGAATGAACAAGAACTCGATGGATACGAACAGCAGTTCCACTGATCGATACGAAGTAATGAAGACTGATGGTTACGAATAGGATTTCCCTTGAGGGACATGAGTAAAGCAGACATTTGGTGGGTACGAAGTAGGCCTCAGCCGATCGATATGAAATGCAAGCTCCATTGATGGATACGAACTGAATCGAGTCGAACCGAGGCTCCCTGATGGGTTCGAATGTGATCGATTCAAACTGAAGCTATAGGATGGATGCGAGGTCGCTACCGCTCTGATCGATATGAAAATGATGGATACGAACCAGGGTTCGATGATGGATGCGAAAATGGGATTATTTTCTTTAATTTGCATCGATCGTAACTTGAGCATACGAACTAGGATTGACTTGAAATTTGGAGTGCTGGCTTTTATGGCTTCGTTTGTCGTATCTTGTTGGTTCTAGCTTGATTCGGACTCGGACAAAATTCATCGACATCCATAGCGAATCTATGCATGCTCGATATCCAGAACGATTGATCCTGAGCTTGTAATCAGTTCTTTGATATCTCGTCCTTGCCAAAAGGCGGGATAACACCAAGTACAATTTTTTTAACTCAAACTGGTAACTAATTCAGCTATTATAGAAGAAACTGCTAATTTTAGTCGAGTTGGTCAGCAAAGCTTGATTAATATAGCCATAGGCGAAGTAGAATAAACTAATTGACTAAAATTCCTAGCAGCTAATTTCAAATCATTAATTTTTTTTGCTTTAGGAATTATTATAATAAGCACATGATTAGTATAACTCAACGGTCAAATTTAGATACTACATATACTATATTTGTAGTATAAGATGCATTGTACAGGTCAGGCGCTGTGTTTTGCCCTGTTGATGTGCCAACTTGAGCCATGTAATTTTGCAGTAGTTAGTCATCAATATAAGAAGCCAGGATGAAGTTAACCGTATTTCAAAACGCTCAATTGTTACTTCTCAATTTACAACCAACTTCTATATTTTAACATCACAAAGGATAAACTTGTTTTGGCAAGGAAGTTTATAAACATAACAACAATAATCCAGACCAAATAGGTAATGAATTACCAGTGATTGACTCCAAAAAGATTCAAAAAACACAGCTTATATTATAATATTTTATCACCTCCATGCTACCACTATGTAGCAAAGCATTAATTCATAAAGTGATAAGAACTACAAGTGAGATACTTGGTTAACTAAATCCTAATTATTGGTTATTGTTAAAATAATGTTCTCTAATTCCTACATGCACTTAGACATCCTTTGCCAAATCATTTAAACTAAGAGTTCACTACAAAAATATTAAATGAAATTATCGGACCTCGGTTCTAATAGTTATAAAGGGGAAAATAATTTTTGATGTCTTCACTAAAACCAACGGGCTTTTTGTTCAATTTGCATTCAAATAAACTTAAATTTATTTCATAGAAGTGAATTAGCTGTGCTACTTTCATTGCTTGCCTTAAATCATTTCTCAAAAGCTGCAGTTGTTGCTAATAACAACAGGATTACTAGTCCATGCTAGCTGCCAGTCCACTTAGAATGGTAAATAAAATTAAAATAAAAAAATAAAAAATAAAATAATTAATAACGTGTTGGTTGCATGAATGGAGAAGATCAGATGGTATGGGAATGCCTGAAGCTATGTTATGTATATCAATGTTTGATTTTCCTAACTCTTGCCATTGAGTTTGAGTAAATGGGTTTTGTTTTGATAATTGGATTTAGAGATGGATTGGAGATTTTTAGAGGGAAACGGTAAGGGGATGAGAAGCAAGGACCATTGCTCTTTTGAGAGTTGGCATTTTATGCCAATGATATCTGCCTTATCAATGAAGTTAACAAAGCATGAGAGTTTAATATAACTCTAAACAAATGAACATGCTTTAGTTCACAAATTTAATGTTACACTTAATCAGCAATAAAATGCAATATATACTTATGAAGCTCAACTTAAGTTGCATTTAGTTTATTTTTCTTAAATCGAAAACAACGATTATGTGGCAAATTGCCATTAATAATGTTCACCAGTAAAAAATTTTACCATTTGCATCTACAGCCTCCCCTCTTCTTAAACAAATAGCATCAACAAATTCACTGGGCTATTTTTTAACACCATGTTACAGTCCATAAGTTGAATTTTGAACACTTGGGGTAACTCTCAATGCAACGATATCCTCGAATATATCAACAGCAACATCCATTGAGCCATTTTTGCAAAGTGCATTGACGATTGTGTTGTAAGTCACCATATCAGGTTTGCATCCAAATATCTCCCTCAACATTTAGTAAAGCAAACCAATGGCTAATTTTGTTTTCTCAAAGCCTCATAGCCCTTAGTATTCTTACATAGACTATTCATAAGTGAGCTGAATATCATTATGTTGCCTTGCCATCCTCGCTTCAGCATAGAACCATATAGTGAACTGAATAGGGTCAGGATATATCGTTTGTACAAACACAACCTCCAGTATCTATCAGATATTTTTATAATACTTAGATATTTTTATAAACTTACTTAAGTTTAATATTTATAAATCTTAATTAACATACAATTATTATAAATTTTAGTTAACGTACTATTATTATTACAAATCTTAGTTAATTTTTATAAAATTACGTACTATTATTATTATACTTAGTTAACTTTATTTTAAATTTATTATTATTGTTATTATTATTATTAATTATTAAGTTATAATTTTATAATACTTAGTTAATTTTAAAAACTTATTTAAGCTTAATATTTATAAATATTAGTTAACATACAATTACTATAAATCTTAGTTAACTTGCTATTATTATTATAAATCTTAGTTAATTTTTATAAAATTATTTATTACTATTACTACTACTACTGTTATACTTAGTTAATTATTTATAAAATTTATCATTATTATTAAGTTGTTGTTGTTATTTAGCTATATTTTTATAATACTTAGTTAATTTTTAATAAAATTTATTGTTATTATTATTAAGTTATTATTAATATTTAGTTATATTTTTACAATATTTAGTTAATTTTTATAAACGTATTGAATTTTTATAAAATATAATTAATTTTATAAACTTAGCTAATTTATCATCATCATCATCATCATTATTATAGACTCATTTAATTTTTATAAAACATAGTTAACTAGTTATTTATTTATTACACGGATCAAATAGGATATTGCCAGTATTTATGGTTGTAATTTTCATAATATAATATAATTTTCCTAATAAAAATTTAACTTAATTAAATTTTATAAACTTGATTATCTTTATAAACTTGTTTAATTTTCTTTTATAAGATTTAGTTAACTTGTTAATTTTCCAAAATTTAGTTACTTTTTTGTAAAGCTTAATCTACTTGGTTATTTTTAATCTAGTTAATTTATTTTATAAAAATTGGTTAACTTTTGTTCATTTTTATAAAATTATTTAATTTATTTAATTTATTTAATTTTTAAAAAATTAATTAATTTTTTAAAACTTAATTAATTTTTTAAAACTTAATTAATTTTTACAAACTTAGTTCTTTCTATAAACTTATTTATTATACAACTTATTTAACTTAGTTAATTTTTAATATGTAGACGCATCATCCACCTCTCTATCCCTTGACAAAATTTCCTTAAGGGGATTTGAGAAGATTACAGTTCCTATTTTATTAAAGAACATACCAATGACTTCATAAGGATAAAAAAGGGTGTTGCATTATCAACAAGACATTAATTTTGCTGCTGTTGAATTCTAGTTAGTATAAAAATAGATATTAAGTTTATACTTGCAATATAAAAGGCAGTATGTCTTATCCCCTTAAATATGGGCTTTACCAAATGTAGGGGCATAAAATTGTAACATCCCACCTTTTTGTACGTTTTAAATCGATGATAAACCACACACGTCAGACTCAAACCATACAAGAGAGCGGATTGTTATTGGGGTAAATACGAAAAAGAAGAGAAAGAAAGAACAAAATAGAATCTCATAGCGGAATGACAAAATATAATAATCAAATAACAGTTCATGAAGCTGTTTTACTAAACATTTGATTATACTTATTCAACACAGAATCAGAGTTACACGTACCAAAGAATAATAAATTCAATGCAGCGGAACAATGTGATGTAGTGGAACAATATAGTAAATCATAGTAATAATACAATCTTCGTCTTCGTCCTCTAGAAATAAGGTCTTCAAATCCTGAAATGCTCAGGCTGACCCAAACGAATTGAAAAGACAAAACGCTCGAGTCAGAACTAAAAGATCTTATGTGATTTAAATCAATAGAAATAAATGAGTGGAATGGCATCAGAGATGTTTACGGGATTTGACCACTCCTATCCAGTGTCAACGTGAGCGCAGTAACTTAAGAGATGTTCGGGATTTACATCTCCTAAGGATCCGTTAAACTATCTACTATGTAGTAATATACGCTATTATAATAATGTCTATTAGTAAAATAAACTCACTTTAAAATAGCGTTAAGAGGTCACCCATATATCCCTTAACACGTAATAGTGTCAATAGTCTATACAGTACCGTAATACCTCCTGAACGGGAAGCTACCAGAGGATACTCCGTAGATACGACACAAATCAAACTCGTACAAGGCGTGCAAGGGAAGGTGACACGGCACAACTAGGCAATGCGAAGGTAGATATACCAATTACGCTTCCGGACCGGTGGTAACGCGTAGCAGCTACTACCGCCCACCTCGAGCCACACCCACAAAATCAAAGGGCCCCAATCAATCACAAAGTAATAGAACGGCATCGAAGGAGTGTGTCCGATAAAAGGCGCTACCTTCTTGCCCGTCAATCGCTCCTTTTTTAGCCACCTTAAGCCAACTCATGGGAGTCGGGTCCACATATATACCTCAAAGGAACACCGCCACCATCCTACTTCATTCTGGAATCTCCACCACGTACACAGTTGTTAAAGTGGTTTTCGGAGTTGGCAGAGAGTATGACAACTTCCGATCCCGGTCTCTTTAACAACCAAACGTTATTATAACACTGCAGTCATTTCTAATTAATTATACTTTAAAACCAGAATATAATATCCATTTCAAAACCATATAAATACGATATTATTTCCATTTCAAAAACCAAATCAATATGATATCATTATTATAAAAACCCAAATCACTATAATATTATTTTTATTTCAAATATATCCTTTTTCCAATATCGTAGCACTTTCAGAGTTATACACTTCGAAACCAAACACTTGAAATTATAACACTTTCAAATCATAATACTTTGAAACTCGTAACTTTGAAACATAACTTCTATAACTTAAATGGTTTAAATATTAAAATACTTTATATAATAAATAGCTTCTTCAATTTCGCAAATCAATTCCAAAACAACTCGAATTCCAAAATTTTATATTTAACCAAATCCCAAATCATAAATTTTAATACGATTCAGATTCCAATTAAACTATTCCAAATTATATCGATTTCAAAACAGATTTGATCCACAGAATAAACCATTTCAAATTCAATATATTTCAATTTTACGTATTCAACAATTTCAAAACTAAGTTGGTAATTACGATTTAGCAATTCAATTTTCTATTATTTAGTTTTGAAATAATTTACACAATCAATCCATTATCATTTAAATAAAACTCAATTTACAAATAACTAAATATTTCCTTCAATTTATTTATACTTGAAATATTCATTTAATTCACCTTAAACCAAAAATAAAGTTATAAAAATCGTACCTTCTAAAATTTCAAATTTAATAAATTTCACATCAAATTTATTTGAGTTTAATACTTAAATAAATTCAGTTTCAATTAAATCTCAAATTTATCTTCCAACCTTATTTCATTTAAACCATTATAAACTCTATATTGAAATAAAATTTAAATACTTAACCATATTACCTTTAATAAAATCAGACTTATTATTAAGCTTATTCTATATCAAAACAAATTATTCATAGCTTAAAATCAAGGATTAAATAACATTTATATAATTTCTAAAATCAATATTTATCTAAAACCATATATTCCGGTACAAACCATAGATATCATTTCAAAATATTTTTATACATAGACCACGGTGTCTGTATATAATTTTCTATCCTATGGTCAAGTGATACAGATATTTATCATTTCAATCCGCAATTTAAAATATAAATACGGTTATATATCATTTCAAAACGCAATCCCGAATGAAATAAAAATCCATAACAACTTGCAATTTATAATAATGTAAAATACAACATCGATTCATAGAATATCATTCATCAAACATTTATCACAATCATCATCCAATTCAATCAATAACATCAATATAGAACAGATAATAAACAACATGTATTTACTGGCAGTTTGTATTCAATAATAAATTAAATAACTATTTTATCCAAATAAATTCAAATAAACTGAGATGATGATTCAAAATATGCCAAACAGTCATCAATAAATTTCTAATCACATCATAAATCAATTTAACAAACATAAGAAATTTTTGAAGTTGTGAGTGGGTTAAAACACTCACCTTTTGAATTTAAATAGAATTTAAATCCAATTTAAATCCAAAATTCAAACGGTCTCATAATTCATCCAAACCAGTGCCAAAATTTCAGGAATTTCAATATGATCCGAGTGGAGAAAACCATGCGTAATTTCGACCTCGTATGTAAAATTATGATGATTAGAAGGTTTGAAAACAAAATTTAAATAAAGGAAATAAAATAAAAGCTGACCTATAATCACTGGCCACGTCACCATCTTCTATTTGCAGTTCGAACACTCACGGTCACGAAACCCTAAAGTAGCCGCCGCTCGAAGCTATCGCGCCGTTCGCCTAGGACATCGACGCTGCCGCCAGAGCACTCCGGTCGCGCGCCTCCTTTCGCGCCGCACTCCCCCTCACCACGCGACGAACATCGCCATTCGAGCTGAGAAGCCCTACATTTGCCGCAACTTCGTGCCCTAACTTGAATTGTTGACGATGATCTGACTATCAAAATGCCAAGTAAACACCTCAGATCGACTCCCCTCGGTCCACTCTGCAAAACCCACAAATTGGTTCGACGATCGGACAAGTTTGATCGCGGCGTGATGAACGGCCGTTAATAGTTCATCGATTTTCGGCCACACCGAAATCCAGATTGAGAAACAAATCATATATTTGACTTGAGCTCGTCGAGAGCTTCAAATCCATATGTAATTCGATATTATTTGTGGAGTTTGAATTTTTTATTTGATTTGGAATTGCTCTTGGATTTGGAATTGAGAATTAGTCTGCCATTGAAAGGAGGAGCAATTGAAAGAATCGTACGTATAGACAAATGAGAATAAGGAGTGGCTAGGGTTTATAACGACTTATATATATGTAGAGCTGAAAATAGAGGAACAGATACGATTGATTTGGGTTTTGAACGAAAATTGACCCGGAAAGCCTGTTCTGACCCCGAAACGGAAATGGGTCAAATCATATATCAAAATATATGTTTTTAAATATTTTAAAATCAATGGAATAGGTTTCAATTCCAAATTCCATAGTATGAAGAAGTTATGCTGGAATCAAGTTATTTCAAATTGATTTCAATTGATTTCAAGGCGTTTCGAGTCCATACGATCAAACGACATGTCCGATCGTTACGAAACTTGAAATCCTATAATAATTTACCGTTACAGATCTGATGTAACTGGTTTCGTTGAAATCCAAGTCAGTGGCCAAAATGACTATTCTCCAATTAATTAAATAAAATTAATATTAATGTAATTACATCAAATTTTCAATTCCAATTCTGTAATTAGAAATCTTTGTCATTTTTAAGTTCTTAAACCTTTACCATAATTTAGACAAGTTTAGATATCAATTTTAAGTTAATTAATTTGCCCATTACCGTATTTAGTCTCAATTTTAAATAAATTCACTAATTATCAATTGGCATCCCAATAAATTAATAAATCTTGATTTTTCATTCTTCTTATTTCCAATTATCATATTATTATAAATAAAATAAACATTATTACCTTAATTTACATTTAGTTACTAATAATCAATATATTATGTCATTGGTTAATTCAGTACTTACTTTTATTTACTTATTTTCAATTTTATAACCAAGTGCAACAATATACACTGTTTCATTATTAGGATTTCACTCCAATTGTCAATAATAAATTTTAATTACCATTGCTACATTTCATTTCTAACATTCGCTTCATTTTAAATTATAAAGTTTTTATTTCTTTCTAAATATAATTACAAAAATCCTATTAAAATAACCAATTTAATTGTCGAAATTTACGGGTCGTTGCACTCTCCCTCACTCAAAACTTTTCGTCCCCGAAAAAGAAAAAGAAGGGAAAGAAAGAATGGAGTAAACAATGCATCTTACTCAAAAATATTAACTTTATAAACAGATAAATTACAAAATTAATTAATTTAAATTAAATATACCAATTTATAACCATTAAATCTTTTTATACTCAAATTAATAAGGTTTGAAGAACATTTTCAAAAAAATTCTAGGTCCAAAATTTGTAGAAAATTTCGGCAGAGTCTCCTTTGTATGGAGAGGCTCGGCAGAAATTATCATATCAAATATAACAATATATAACATATATTTTCCAAATAATGTATCCCAACACGGGAAAACAATATAATAATGCAATAAAACTGTAATCCAAGAACGTACCTATTTGTCGGGGAGTTAACGCTTATTTATGAAACCAAAAGCAGTAGCAATTACTTCCATAACCTGTATTTCGCTTATATAATCTAAAAAGAGTTAATAATTATATAAAACGAAATATTTAAGTTGTTTCACCCACTAATAAACAAACCAATCTAAACAACAATCACTTGCAATCAATATACAATCAAAAACCAACGCAATCAATTATCCATTCATATCAAACAAAACTAATAGTTGTTCGAGTTCAAAAACTTCAAATTGTGCAGAATGAAAAATAAACTACTAAGTGTATCATTCACTCAACGGTCTTAGATGAAACTAAAATAGATTATTCATACATCCAAACAATTTTAAAGTATCATTGCCCAAACAACCATAAGCCAACAAATAATGACCCCAAGCATAAATTAAATTCATTCTTATAAATTTCATTTTACAACATTTATTGCTTCCTTTCCTTTTCATTCATATAATGATTCATCTTTTTAATTTACATTTTACTTCTTACAAATTTTTATTTCCATCCATTGATTCAGTGTTTATTTCATTTAGTTTCATTTATTACTTACAAATATTTATTTTCATTCATTTATGTCATATTAGTTTCTTTTTATTGCATTACACTTATTCATTCACTCTTTATTACATAATTTCATTTATTTACATTCATTTATTTATAGTATTCATGTTTAATTAAATTATTTAGCATATCAATTTATTAACTTGAGTTTATAATCATTTATTTATAATACTTACCTTTCTATTATATTTAATTAGTAGCATTTCGTCTACACATCAAATTCATATTTATAAAAGTAATTCATTGGACCTTTCTATTACATGAGTTTTACTTGTAAATTTTCCCATTACATTTTCTTATTAGACATTTCAACTTTTAAATCTTTTGGTAAGTTATATATATGCTTTTTAAGAATGCAATTGAAATTTATACAAGTTTATCTCATTTCTTTTAAATTAATTTGATGTTCAAAAACCGTATCTTTTGTTTCTATAGGTTACAAATTTCAACTTTCTTGAAATTTCATTTATAACCTAGCATTTAATCTCTTATTTTAATTAGAGGTTCCAATTATTAATTAGTTACATCCCATTTCACTACAATAATTGAAACCATGAATTAACGGAAACTTAAGAAATAAAATACCGGGTTAAATTTCAAATCATTTTAAAATAACAGATAAATGTATATACTTACAGTTATATATATCCAAGTATATGTAAAACAATTTAAAATTTATTTTTGTTTATCAAAATAAATCTGTAGTAAAACTACAGTGGCCTTCCCACTTCGAAACTTGAAAATGAATGTCGATGATGCATGCACTCATCACCGAAATTATTTTTCAATGACAGAGAGGGGAGT
This sequence comes from Allium cepa, assembly GCA_030765085.1. Taxonomy (NCBI): domain Eukaryota; kingdom Viridiplantae; phylum Streptophyta; class Magnoliopsida; order Asparagales; family Amaryllidaceae; genus Allium; species Allium cepa. The sequence continues at coordinate 565,816,707 of CM060928.1, read as the reverse complement.
ATAGAACTTATTTCTTTTCAAAATTCCTTTGTAAAAATTCTTTCAAATTATATTGGAATATTCATATCAGAAAATACTCATAAACAATATTATTATACTCCAAAATCCTTTGAAAGCAAATTTCCAAATCCCGAAACTTAAGTTCTAAAATTTCCAAAAATTATATTTATTTTATTTTATTCAAATTTTATTTCCAATCAATATTTATAAATTTCACTACCTAACAACCAATATATTACAACCAAATATGACCTTTATAAAAAAATATATAGAAAATATAACAGGCAAAATTATTTCATTCACTTATATTCGAAACTAATATTATGTCGGTCTGTCCTATTAAGTGTTTAGAAATCCCTACTGATGTCATAGTGTCCTATGCACCAACCAGAATTTATAGATACAAAACGGAACAAATTAACACAATATTAAAACCCTTCTATAACACTAACCAATATGCTCTCTCATACATATACACTCAGCGACTCATCATAAGGTATTACTACCCTATAAATAAAGAGTCAGACCCCACAAAGCTAAGGTTTATCGCTAAACCAAAGCTTTGATACCAAATGTAACATCCTGCCTTTTGTACGCTTTAAATTGACGATAAACCACACACGTCAGACTCAAACCATGCAAGTAAGCGGATTGTTATTGGGGTAAATAAGAAAAAGCAGAGAAAGAAAGAACAAAACAGAATCTCACAACGGAATGATAAAATATAATAATCAAATAACAGTTCATGAAGCTGTTTTGCAAAACATTTGATTATACTTATTGAACACGGAATCAGAATTACACATATCAATGAATAATAAATACAATGCAGCGGAACAATGTGATGCAGTGGAACAATATAGTAAATAATAGTAATAATACAATCTTCGTCTTCTTCCTCTAGAAATAAGGTCTTCAAATCCTGAATGCTCATGCTGACCCGAGGGAATTGAAAAGCCAAAACAATCGAGTCGGAACTAAAAGATCTTATGTGAGTTAAATTAATAGAAATAAATGAGTGGAACGGCGTCAAAGATTTTTATGGGATTTGACATCTCCTATCCAGTGTCAACGTGAGTGCAGTAACTTAAGAGATGTTCGGGATTTACATCTCCTAAGGATCCGTTAAACTATCTACTATGTAGTATTATATGCTATTATAATAATGTCTATTTGTAAAATAAACTTACTTTAAAATAGCGTTAAGAGGTTACCCATATAGCCCTTAACACGTAATAGTGCCAATAGTCTATACGGTACCATAATACCTCCTTATCGAGAATTACCAGAGGATACTCCATAGGTACGACACATATCAAACTCGTACAAGAAGGCTAGGGTAGGTGACACGGCACAACTAGGCAATGCTAAGGTAGATATACCAATTATGCATCCGGACCGGTGGTAACGCGTAGCAGCTACTACCGCCTACCTCGAGCCACACTCCCAAAATCAAAGGGCCCCAATCATTCACAAAGTAATAGAATGGTATCGAAGGAGTGTGTCCGATAAAAGGTGCTACTTTCTTAGCCCGTCAGTCGCTCATGTTTAAGCCATCTTAAGCCAACTCACGGGAGTCGAGTCCACGTATCTACCTCAAAGGAATGCCGCCGCCATCCTACTTTACTCTGGAATCTCCACCGCGTACACAGTTGTTAAAGTTGTTTTCGGAGCTGGCAGAGAATATGAAAACTTTCGATCTCGGTCTCTTTAACAACCAAACGTTATTATAACATCGCGGACATTTCAAAATAATTATACTTCAAAACAATAATATAGTATCCATTTCAAAATCAAATAAACACGATATCATTTCCATTTCAAAAACCGAATCAATATGATATCATTGTTATAAAAACCCAAATCAATATAATATCATTTTTATTTCAAATATAACCTTTTTCCAAAATCATAGCACTTTCAGAGTTATACACTTCGAAACCAAACACTTGAAATTATAACACTTTCAAATCATAATACTTTGAAACTCGTAACTTTGAAACATAACTTCAATCACTTAAATGGTTTAAATATTAAAATACTTTATATAACAAATAGCTTCTTCAATTTCGCAAATCAATTCCAAAACAACTCGAATTTCAAAATTTTATATTTAACCAAATCCCAAATCTTAAATTTCAATACAATTCAGATTCCAATTAAACTATTCCAAATTATATCAATTTCAAAACAGATTTGATCCACATAATAAACCATTTCAAATTCAATATGTTTCAATTTTAAGTATTCAACAATTTCAAAACTAAGTTGGTAATTACGATTCAGCAATTCAATTTTCTATTATTTAGTTTTGAAATAATTTACATAATCAATCCATTATCATTTAAATAAAACTCAATTTACAAATAACAAAATATTTTCTTTAATTTATTTATACTTGAAATATTCATTTAATTCACCTTAAACCAAAAATAAAGTTATAAAAATCATACCTTCTAAAATTTCAAATTTAATAAATTTCACATCAAATTTATTTGAGTTTAATTCTTAAATAAATTTAGTTTCAGTTAAATCTCAAATTTATCTTCCAGCCTTATTTCATATAAACCATTATAAACTCTATATTGAAATATAATTTAAATACTTAACCATATTATCTTCAATAGAATCAAACTTATTATTAAGCTTATTCTATAGCAAAACAAATTATTCATAGCTTAAAATCAAGGATAAAATAACATTTATATAGTTTCTAAAATCAATATTTATCTAAAACCATATATTCCTTTACAAACAGTAGAAATCATTTCAAAATATTTTTATATATTGACCACGGTGTCTGTATATAATTTTCTATCCTATGGTCAAGTGATACGGATATTTATTATTTCAATCAGTAATATAATATATAAATATGGTTATATATCATTTCAAAGCACAATCCCGAATGAAATAAAAATCCATAACAACATGCAGTTTGTAACAATATAAAATACCGCATCCAATCATTCAATATCAATCATCAAACATTTATCACAATCATCATCCAATTCAATCAATAACATCAATATAAAACAGATGGTAAACAACAGGTATTTACTGGCAGTTTATATTCAGTAATAAATTAAATAACTATTTTATCCAAATAAATTGAGATGATGATTCAAAATATGCCAAACAGTCATAAATAATTTTCTATTGACATAATAAATCAATTTAACAAACATAAGAAATTTAATAAGTTGTGAGTGGGTTAAAACACTCACCTTTTGAATTTAAATTGAATTTAAATTGAATTTAAATCCAATTTAAACCCAAAATTCAAACGGTATCAGAATTCATCCAAACTAGTGCCAAAATGTCAGGAATTCCAATACGATCCTAGCAATTTCGACCTCGCATGTAAAATTTATGATGATTAGAAGGTTTGAAAACAAAATTTAAATAAAGGAAATAAAATAAAAGCTGACCTATAATCACTCACACGTCACCATCTTCTGTTTGTCGTTCGAACACTCACGATGATGAAACCCTAAAGTAACCGTCGCTCGAAGGTATCGCGCCATTCGCCTAGGACATCGACGCTGCCGCCAAAGCACTCCGGTCACGCGCCTTCTTTCGCGCCTCAACCCCCACGCGACCAACGTCGCCGTTCGAGCCGAAAGCCCTACCAATCGCCGTGACTTCGTGGCCTAACTTGAATTGTTGACGACGATCTGACCATCAAAAGCCAATCAAACACCTCATATCGACTCCCCTCGATCCACTCTACAAAACCAACAAACTGATTCGACGACCGGACAAGTTTGATCGTGGCGTGATGAACGGCCGTGAATAGTTCATCGGTTTTCGGCCACACCGAAACCCAGATTGAGAAACAAATCATATATTTGACTTGCGATCATCGAGAGCTTCAAATCCATATATAATTCGATATTACTTGTGTGTTTGAATTTTTGATTTGATTTGGAATTGTACTTGGATTTGGAATTGAAAATTAGTCTGCCATCGAGAAGGAGCAACAGAAAGAATTATACATACAAACAAATGAGAATAAGGAGTGGCTAGGGTTTATAACGATGTATATATATAGGCAGAGATGAAAATAGAGGAACAGATACGATTGATTTGGGTTTTGAACGAAGATTGACCCGAAAAGCCCGTTCTGATCCCGAAACAGAAATGGGTCAAACCATATATCAAAATATATGTTTTTAAATATTTTAAAATCAACGGATTAGGTTTCAAGTCCAAATTCCATCGCATGAAGAAGTTATGCTAGATTCAAGTTATTTCAAATTGATTTCAATTTAATTGATTTCAAGGCGTTTCGAGTCCGTACGATCAAACGACAAGTCCGATCATTACGAAACTTGAAATCCTATAATAATTTACCATTACGGATCCGACGAAATTGGTTTCGTAGAAATCCGAGTCAGTGGCCAAAATGGCTTTCCAATTAATTAAATAAATTAATATTAATGTAATTAAATCAAATTTTCAATTCCAATTCTATAATTAGCAACCTTTATCATTTTTGAGTTCTTAAACTTTTACTATAATTTAGACAAGTTCAGACATCAATTTTACGTTAATTAATTTTCCCATTACCGTATTAAGTCTTAATTTTAAATAAATTCACTATTTATCAATTGAAATTCGAATAAACTAATAAATTTTGATTTTACATTCTTTTTATTTCTAATTATCATATTATTATAAATAAAATTAAAATTATTACTTTATTTTACATTCAGTTACTATTAATCAATATATTATTTCACTGGTTAATCCAATACTTACTTTTATTTACTTATTTTTAATTTTATAACCAAGTGCAACAATTTACACTATTTCATTATTGGGATTCACTCCAATTGTCAATAATAAATTTTAGTTACCATTGCTACATTTCATTTCTAACATTCGCTTCATTTTAAATTATAAAGTTTTTATTTCTTTCTAAATTTAATTACAAAAATCTTATTAAATTAACCAATTTAATTATCAAAATTTACGGGTTGTTACAAAAATTGAGCATATTATAGGATGTATGTCGGTTTATAGATGTATTTTACCAACTTTATAATTGCAATCTACTATGCAGTGTCAAGAACACATTTATTTTGCTGATATTAAACTCTGGGAAACTACAAAAATGCCAATAAAACTAGAGTCTAGACAAAAGAAATCGTAGAGTAGATGAACGGTGGTATTTTCCTGGATGCAGTATGCTTTTATATCAAAATTAACTTAGAACTTACTTACCTTCAACATTTCCTTACTACAAGTATTGCAATTTTATCTACCTAAGTTCTTTCATACTCTTCGACATCAACCCACCGAGCAGTGCCAACCTTTGAAATCAAGTAAAAAATTGATTAAAACATGTCACTATGGATTCTTAGATGCACTTTTTCTAACCTATTTAGAATGGTACTATGCATTTTAATTGCTCAAGACAGTTTGAGGCATAAAATATGCTGAATCTTTATAGGCATAAAAATAAAAATATATTACAGTAAATATTGGAGAGATACATCGGTAAAGATCAACATATATATAATTACAGATATTTTAAGCCATATTAAAAATGACCGAAGGCTGACATATGATACATCATGTATATTATCCAATATTAATTGCTTAAAGCAGCATATCCCAATAAAATAATTATCAGGGGCATCGGTTTCATGACTACATATGATATTTACCATTCAAGCAAATTGTGCATCACATGTTACTTTGAAGTTTTTATTGTCTGATAACCCAATAGTCTAAACAAAGAAAAATACGCAATTCTTGAAAAAAATTGGTCAATCAACAAAGTAATCTACCACAAATCTCGCATACAACACATGTAACAAAGACATATTGGTCGATTAAGTAACTTAATTATTTGACTAAATGAGTTGAAGAACTAGTAACTGTAAGATTAGTACTACAACTGACAACTACTGTCCAAAGATATAAATAAGATAAATTAAAATAATGTTAATAATCAGCAAGTAATTTAGTTAGTCGGCAAGCATTTGAAAGAGATTATGTTTCACTTAAAATTCAATTATATTCAAATAATCTTCAATTAATAAAAGTAATTTGTATGATCATTTCTGCATAAAATAAGATATAAACTAATTGGCATCGTTGGATTAAATTAACATCCTAATATATAGACGTTTTTCCTAGGTTTCAGATCAAGATGAATAAGTTCATGAGAGTGCATGCATTTCATGGCTGTAGAGTGTGCATTTTGAATCCTATTGCCACACAAAATTTAAACTCAAGCACTTCCAAAATTTGGTTTATATTTAAGCAAGAAGATTATTAATAACTGAAATATGTTTAATCTTGAGACTTATGGTAACTAGAATTGGTCGAAAGAATGGGATAAGCCTTTTATTGCTCACCCTAAGGTATAAATTTTTATTTGTTCATAGTTTTTGTAGATATTCATAATGTTTAAGCCTATTAAATTGCAGATATTTAACATTGTGCAGTTGTAACAGAAAGCTCCAAGGTTTGGAGAACTTGTGTTTTTAGGGTCTGATGCAAGGAAACCATATTTGGTTTTGGAAATTATAATATTTTTTATATTTTAATTATATCCGGTATGTCCAGAATTAAATATTAACATTATTTGCATTTTTTTTCTTTAAATTTTTTTCATTTGACAGGAGTAAATTGAAACATAAAGTTGACCTAAAACTGGATAGAAGCGTTCTTTGTCATGATATTGGAGTTACCAACTCGTAAGCAGTCTTACTATTAATAGAGATCACACATCTCATATGATACCATCGAACCATAAAAAAAGTTGCAAAAAATAGTTATTTATTTTTTAGCTTTCATTACTCCATCTCAACCTATGGTAATTACGGTTAACACCCAAAACTTCTGTATTCTAGCCCGTTATTTACCCTTCACCCATTATTATTTAAATATTTAATATAATTTCTTTTATTTATATCTTTTCATACCTGTTATATAAATATTTTTCCCCAACTTAAATTGTATAAATGTAAGTAAATGAACTTTGTTACTGTCTTGAACGTTTATTTTATATTTGATACACAATTTGATTGTACACACAGATCATGTGTCGAAGTAGCAATATCACTAAACAAATTCACATGGCATGAATTTTAAATAAATTCATAGTTGTATTGATATACTTGAATCTTTTCATGATTAAATTAATTAGCATACTTGTAGAATGGAAAAGGGAAAAAGGCTACTTAATAATTTAGGTAACAACGGTATATATGGTCAAACACATGTTATAGTAAAACAATAATAAAAATCTGAACTTTAAAGTTTTAAAAAATAAATATGCAGAGAGGAGAATTATGCAATTGCAGGCAGCATCAACAAAATACTATTTTAAGTTTACAATTTATGTCAAACACGTTCAAACCCTCCACATCTATGTAAACCCAAGATGCTACAGACACCAATGCAATTACATGGATTTCTAGGTTCCACTTTGTGTAATTTTATTTCAAATGTCAACTTATCCTTGTAACATCAAAAATAAAAAAGGACAGAAAACTTATGGAAAATGATCAAATTGTGCACAGTTTCTACATTTTGTCATTTCAAAAAAGTGAACATAATCTTTTGGGTTGACGGTTTCTTAACAGAGTTGAATCTTGAGTTTGGAACATCAATCAAGCCACGATATATATATAAAAAGGCCCGGTAAAAAGGAGGATGCACATATTACCGAACTTTTTGGAACTATGCTAATGTATGACATACTTCAAGACTATGATATCAGTGAAATACCAGAGGATGCATATATGTTTTACTTGGACATTACAAGTCTATATAGTACTCTAGTTGGTGCGAGAATTTCATATATATTGTTTCTATGTAAGTTATTATAAAAGTATGAAAATAACTGCCATACTTTTCACATTCAGACTCTACCATTAACATTAGTACATTAGTTAGAATTTACATACAAATGAAAATAAATCCCACCCTTTCTGTATTCAGATTCATAGAGATTAGAATTTAAGAACTGCTTTATTATTTAATAAAGTATAGAAAAGATATAACTTCAACCAGTAAAATATACGTATTTGAAGCAATAGTAAGGGGATAAAACCATGTTATGCTCCTTCTGAAAGCTTTTGCATATAAACTGAGATGAACTGTATGAATCAAACATCACTGTAGGTGTTAATTCTTCACGGGTGTAACACCAAAGAGTGTGTTTTTTCATATGCTACTTGTTAAGCTTTACCATCTAGATGTGCTAATCTGATTCTACTTGTTAAGCTTTACCATCTAGAAATAGTGCTCCATGTCAGTTCATGGATTTCAATTTATCCTTGAGCACATATATATCCTATAATGCAGAGCCATGTCCAAAGTATATTTATCCAAAAATCAGAAGTAGAAAATCATAAGTTTTCTTTTTCGTACAACTATATGAACATGTCCAAAATAAAATTTACAATATACTATGTCATATCATAAAATCCAAGCACCGTGTTGAAAATTTTTAGTCATATTCTTCCATTTATACAAACTAGCAAACACAATCTAAAAGATGGTACATTCCTTAAGCCAACATTTCACACCTATTGTAGTCATCCAACCTATTGCAGGCTCCTTGTAGTTGTCTATTTGCTTACTTTCTATACTCGTTCTTAGTAACTCATATGTATTCTTACTTAAACCCAGTAGATATAATCCAGTTGTAACGACCCGTAAAATTTCGATAATTAAATTAGTTAATTTGATAAGATTTTTGTAATTAAATTTAGAAAGAAATAAAAACTTTATAATTTATAATAAAGTGAATGTTGAAAATGAAATGTAGCAATGGTAATTAAAACTAATTATGGACAATTGGAGTGAAATCCCAATAATGAAATAGTGTAAATTTTGGCACTTGGTTATAAAATTGGATATAAGTAAATATGGGTAAGTATTGTGTAAAAAAATGAATTGGTATAACTAATGGTAACTGAATGAATTCAGTGTTATGCAAGTAATTATAATAATTAGTTGAAATTAATAAACTTAAGTGTATTGTAAAGTTAATGGTAACGATGGTTATATTTAATTGGTCTACTAAATTAAAATAGGAAATCTTGAATGTTGTTAATGAGAATCAATGCAGTAACGGAATGTGTGAATGTAATAAAATAAATAGAAGTGTAAATTTATTCATAATGTAGTAATTGATATAATAAAAAGTATGAACCCAAGCAAATGAATTAGTTAAGAATGTTAATCGCAATTAACGTATATATTGGCAAAAATATAATAAAATGGAAGTATGCTAGTCAATACAAAGGAAAGATGAACATTTGAACATATTAATATAATGAAGGGTAAAACAAATATTAACTTTGGTTATTGAATAATAATTGATTTAGATAAAAAGGATTAAAATTAAATCAAGTAAATTTAATGGAATAAATTATAAATAATTGAATTTATTGAACTTGTGATTTAACATTTTTAATTGGTGTAATATTCAATGTCAAATAGATATAGGGATTTGTTATAAAAGATTGTAGACTACTTTGTAATCCAAATTGATAAAAATTTGTCCATTATGGAATCAGAATTGAAAAAGTGATTCAATTAATTAATAATTCATTTATTTAATTAACTGGAAAATAACCATTTTGGCCATTGACTCGGATTTCGACGAAACTAGTTTCATCGGATCCATAACAGTGAATTATTGTAGGATTTCAAGTTTCGTAACGATCAGACTTGTCATTTGATCGTACGAGCTCGAAACGCCTAAAAATCAATTCAATTGAAATCAAATTGAAATAACTTGATCTTAGCATAACTTCTTCATACGATGGAATTTGGACTTGAAACCTGTTCCATTGCGTTTAAAATATTTAAAAATATCTATTTTGATATATGGGTTAACTCATTTTTGTTCCGAAGTCAGAACGGGCTTTTTGTGCCATTTGTCGTTCAACTTTGAATCCAAATCAATTCGGTCCATTCTAATTTCAGCTTTGCCTATATATACCTCATTGTAAACCCTAACTTATTTCTTATATTTATTTGTCTGTACGTACATCTCCATCTCAAGTCCTCTTCCCAATGGCGGACAAAACCCTAAATCCCAAACTGCAAATTCAAATCAAAAATCAAATTGAAAATTAAAATTCCTCAAATAATATTGAATTACATATCGATTTGAAGCTCTCAACGAGCGCAAGTCAAATATGTGATTCGTTTTTCAATCTGGGTTTCGGTATTGCCAGAAGTTGTTGATCTATTTTCGACGTTCATCGCTCGACAATGAACTTCACCTAATCGACAAATTGAAGGCATGATTGTGTGGAGAGTCAAGTGGGGAGGCCATCAGAGTAGCTCGCTGGCGAAATCGACGGCTGGATCGCCAGTGAAATTTGGATTAGGGTTCATACAATGGGCGGAGGCTGATGGTCTCAGGCGATCGCGCCGACGTTGTCGAAGGTCGCATCAGGCCGGGGGAGGCATTGACGAAGGCGCGGCGGCGATAGGCCAAACCGGTGGCACGACGTAAGATGATCGATGTGGCGGCTACCTGGGCGAGCATGCGTAAGGCTGTTTCTAGGGTTCGTGCGCGAAATAGGAGATGGTGATGTGGTACCCTTTTTTCTATTTTAATTTAATTTCTGATTTCAAAACTTCTAACTATCATAATCTGTTAATGCGAGGTCGGATTTAAACTTCTAACTATCGTAATATGTTCATACGAGGTCGAATTTACGCACGGATCCACTGGGATCGTATCGTGATTCCGGACATTTTAACGCTGGTTTGGACGAATTCTGAAGCTGTTCGAATTTTGGATTTAAATTGAACTTAAATTCGAAGGTGAGTGTTTTAACCCGCTCACAACTTCTAAAATTTCTTATGTTTGTTAAATTTAATTCATGACATGATAAGGAATTTATTTATGACTGTTTGGTGTATTTTTAATCATCATCTCAGTTAAATTGAATGTATTTGGATTAAATTATTATTTAATTTATTATTGCATATAAACTGCCAGCTAATTACCTGTTATTTATTATCAGTTTCTATATTGATAATTATGGATTGTTTTGGATGATGATTGTGATGGATGTTGATTGTTGATATTGGTAAGTGGGTTTTAGTTTATATTGTTATAAATTGCAAGTTCGTTATGGATTATTATTAATTCGATATTGCGGCTTGAAATGATATACAACCATAAAAAAATTAAATTGCGGATTAAAATGATAAATATCAATATCACTTGACCATAGGATAGAAAATTATATACAGACACCGTGGTCTATATATATAAAAATATTTTTGAAATGATTTCTACAGTTTTGTAAAGAAATATATGATTTTATATAAATATTAGTTTTAGATATTATATAAATGTTATTTTATTCTTGATTTTAAGCTATGTAAATTTGTTTTAATATAGAATAAGCTTAATAATAAGTTGATTTTTATTGAGATAATATGGTTAAGTATTTAAACTACATTTTAATACAGAGTTTATAATGATTTAAATAAATTAAGGTTGGAAGATAAATTTGAAATTTATTTGAAATTAAATTTATTTGAAATTAAACTCAAATAAGTTGATGTGAAATTTATTAAATTTGCAATTTTAAAGGTATGATTTTTATAACTTGGGGTTAAGGTGAATCAATTGAATATTTCAAGTATAAATAAATTGAAGGAAATATTTAGTTATTTGTAATTTGGGCTTTATTTAAATGATAATGGATTTATTAAGTAAAATATCTTAAACTAAACAAATAAAATAAAATTGAATTCGATATATATATATATATATATATATATATATATGAAATTACCAGACTTAGTTGTGAAATTGTTGAATACTTAAAGTTTGAAATACATTGAATTTGAAATGGGTTATTCTATGGATCAAATCTGTTTTGAAATCGATAAAATTCGTAATAATTTATTTGGAAATTGAATTGAATTGAAAATTATGATTTGGGATTTGGTTAAATATAAAATTTTGAAATTCGAGTTGTTTTGGAATTGATTTGTGAAATTGAAGAAGCTATTTTATTATATGAAGTATTTTAATATTTAAACCATTTAAGTGGTGGAAGTTATGTTTCAAAGTTATGAATTTCAAGGTATTATGATTTGAAAGTGTTATAATTTCAAGTGTTTTGGGTTCGAAGTGTATAACTTTGAAAGTGCTATGGTTTTTGGAAAAGGATATATTTGGAATAAAAATGATACCATATTGATTTAGTTTTGAAATGGAAATGATATCATATTTATATGGTTTTGAAATGGCAATGATATTTCGGTTTAAAGTATAAATTATTTTGAAATGACCGTGGTGTAATAATAACGTTTGGTTGTTAAATAGACCGGGATCGAAAGTTGTCATACTCTCTGCCAACTCTGAAAATCACTTTAACATCAGTGTACGCAGTGGAGATTCTAGAATGAAGTAGGATGGCGGCGGCGTTCCTTTGAGGTATATACGTGGACCCGACTCCCGTGAGTTGGCATAAGGTGGTTAAAGCAGGAGCGATTGACGGACCAGTGAGGTAGCTCCTCTTATCGGACACACTCCTTTGATACCATTCTATTACTTTGTGATTGATTAGGGCCCTTTGATATATTTTTTTGGGGTGTGGCTCGAGGTGGGCGGTAGCTGCGCGCTACGCATCTCCACCGGCCCGGAAGCGTAATTGGTATATCTACGCTGGCATTGCCTAGTTATGCCGTGTCACCTACCCTAGCGAACCTTGTACGAGTTTGATTTGTGTCGTACCTATGGAGTATTTTCTCGTAGCCTCCCGATGAGGAGGTACGCAGGTGCTGTATAGACTATTGGTACTATATATGTGTAAAGGTGGAAAATGTAAAGCCTTAATGCTATTTTAAAGTAAGTTTATTTTACAATTAGACATTATTATAATAGCGTATATTACTGCATAGTAGACAGTTTAACGGATTCTTAGGAGATGTGAATCCCGAGCATCTCTTAAGTTACTGCACTCACGTTTGACACTAGGTAGGAGATGTCAAATCTCGTAAACATCTTTGACGTCGTCTCACTCATATTATTTACCATTAATTTAGCTTACATAAGATCTTTTAGTTCTGACTCGAGTGTTTTCTCTTTTCAATTCGCTCGGGTCAGCCTGAGCATTTCAGGATTTGAAGACCTTACTTCTGGAGGATGAAGACGAAGATTTTATTGCTATTATTTATTATATTATTTCTATTACATCACATTGTTCCGCTGCATTGTTATTTATTATTCTCTGGTATGTGTAACTCTGATATTTGTTGTATAAGCATAATCAAATGTTTCGTAAAACAGCTTCATGAACTGTTATTTGATTATTATATTTTGTCATTCCACTGTGAGATTTTGTTTCGTTTTTATTTCTTTCTCTGCTTTTCTTATTCACCCCAATAACAATCAACTTTTTTGTATGGTTTGAGTCTGACATGTGTGGTTTATCGTCGATTTAAAACGTACAAAAAGGCAGGATGTTACATTTGGTATCAAAGTTTGGTTTAGCGAAAACCTTAGCTTTTTGAGGTCTGACTCTTTATCAATATGGTAGTAATACCCTATGATGAGTCGCTAAGCGTATACATATGAGAGAGCATATTTGTTAGTGTTATAAAAAGTATTTATATTGTGTTAATTTGTTCTGTTTTGTAGTTATAAATTCTGGTTGGTGCATAGGATGTCATGACATCGATAGAGATTTCTAAATACTTAATAAGACAAAGGACACAATATTTGTTTTGAATATAGGTGAATGAAATAATTTTTCCTATTATATTTTCTACATATGAAATTAAATTTTTTATAAATGATATATATTTCGGTGTAATATAATGGTTGTTAGGTAGTAAAATTTATGAATATAGGTTGGAAATTAGATTTGAAAGGTAAATGGATGAGAATAAACTAGAAATTTCGAACTTAAGCTCCGAGGTTTTGAAAATTCTTCCGAATGATTTTGGAATATAATAATAATATTATTTAGAAGTATTTTCTGATATAAATATTTCAATATGATTTGAAAGAATTATTTTAAAGGAACTTTGGAAAGAAATAACTTTTGTACTCCCCTCTCTGTCACTGGAAAGTAATTTCGGTGATGAGTGCACGCATCATCGATGTTCATTTTCAAGCTTCGAAGTGGAAAGGCCACTGTGGTAGTTCTACTGTAGATATAATTTGGTAAACAAATATAAGTTTCAAATTGATTAAATATAATTGGATATATAAATTTTAACTGTATACATCTATCTATTATTTTTGAATGATTTGAAATGGAACCCGGCATTCAGTTCTTAAGTATCTATAAATTAGAGGCCTTAATTACTGAAAATGGAATGAAAATTTTAACTACTTAATGATTGAAACCTCTAAATGAAAATAAGAAAATTTAATGCTAGGTTATAAATGAAATTATTAGAAGGTTGAAATTTGTAACTTATAAAACAAGGGATATGATTTTGAACATTAAATAAATTAAAAGAAATGAGAAAAAATTGTATAACTTTAAATTGCATTCTTAAAAACATATATATAACTTACCAATCATAAAAGTTGAAATGTTAATAAGAAAATGTAATGGAACCTTATACGGGTAAAACTTTAAATAATGAAAGTGTTCAATAAAATTCTTTTATAAATAAGAATCTTGATATTTTAGTTGTTATAAACTTAAGTTATCAGTGAAATGTTACTGTATAAAATGTAATAGAAGGTAAGTATGGTAAGTAAATAATTCAAAATTTTAAAATTTTGAATTGATATGTTAAATAGTTGAATTGAACATGAATGCTATAAATAAATGCTTATAACTTATTGAAATGTTTGAAAGTTGAATATTGTAAGTAAAGGATCTTAAATATAAGTTAATGTAAGTCAAAAGTGAAAAACTGAAGTATGAACTTATATAATAATGGATTTTAATATCCAATTGAAATCAAGCATATAAATTTATAAATGTAAACTAAACTGCATTAAAATGTATGTAATACTTGAATGATGAATCCATTGCTTCTACAATCAATTAGAACAAACTTAAGTATTGATATAATATATTGTTTATTTGGTTGATGGATTGTTTGGGAAATGATATTTCTAATTGTTTGGATGTATGAATAATCTGTTGAGCTTTATCTAAGATAGTTGCATAGAGGATGGGCTTAGTAACTTATTTGTCATGCTGTGCCATTTAGAATGTCTAAAAACCCGAACAAACCATTTATTTTATTTGATATGAATGGATAATTGATTTATGTTGATTTTATGTGATGATTTTATATTGATTGCAAGTGATTTTTGTTATATTGATTTGGTTGTTAGTGGATGAAACAACTTTAATATTTTATTTTATATAATTATTAACTCTTTCTGGATTATATAAGTGAAATACAGGTTATGGAAGTAATTGCTGCTGCTTTTGGCTTAATAAAATAAGCGTTAATTGCCCGATAAATAGGTACGTTCTCGGATTACGGTTTTCTAGCGTTATTATATTGTTTTCCTGTGTTGGGATATATTATTTTGGAAAATATATGTTATATATTGTTATATTAATATTATAATTTCACCCAAGCCTCTCCATATAAAGGAGACTCTGCCGAAATTTTCCGTAAATTTTGGACTTCGAAAATTTTTGAATAACGTTTTCCAAACTTTATTGATTTGAGTATAAAGGATTTAATGGCCATAAATTGGTATATTTCATTTAAATTAATTAATTATGTATACTTATTTGTTTATGAAGTTAATATTTTTGAATAATATATTGATTACTCAATTCCTTCTTTCCCTCCTTTTTCCTTTTCGGGGATGAAAAGTTTTGAGTGGGGGAGAGTGTAACGGCCTGTAAAATTTCGATAATTAAATTGGTTAATTTAATAAGATTTTTGTAATTAAATTTAGAAAGAAATAAAAAAATTATAGTTTATAATGAAGTGAATGTTGAAAATGAAATGTAGCAATGATAATTAAAACTAATTATGGACAATTGGAGTGAAATCCCATAATGAAATAGTGTAAATTGTTGCACTTGGTTATAAAATTGGATATAAGTAAATAAGGGTAAGTGTTGTATAAAAAAATGAATTGGTATAATTAATGGTAATTGAATGAATTCAGTGTTGTGCAACTAATTATAATAATTAGTTGAAATTAATAAACTTAAGTGTATTGTAAAGTTAATGGTAACGATGGTTATATTTAATTGGTCTACTAAATTAAAATAGGAAATCTTGAATGTTATTAATGAGAATCAATGCAGTAACAGAAGGTGTGAATGTAATAAAATAAATAGAATTATAAATTTATTCATAATGTAGTAATTGATATAATAAAAAGTATGAACCCAAGTAAATGAATTAATTAAGAATGTTAATCGTAATTAACGTATATATTGGCAAAAATATAATAAAACGGAAGTACAATAGTTAATAAAAAGGAAATAGGAAAATTTGAATATATTAATTAGGGTAAAACAAATGTTAACTTTGTTTATTGAATAATAATTGATTAGATAAAGAGGATTGAAATTAAATCAAGTTAATTTAGTGGAATAAATTATAATTAGTTGAATTTATCGAATTTGTGGTTTAACATTTTTAATTGGTGGAATATTCAATGTCAAATAGATATAGGAATTTGTTATAAAGGATTATAGACCACCTAGTAATCCAAATTGATAAAAATTTGTCCATTATGGAATCAGAATTGAAAAAGTGACTTAATTGATTAATAATTCATTTATTTAATTAACTGGAATATAGCTATTTTGGCCACTAACTCGGATTTCGACGAAACTAGTTTTATCGGATCCATAGCTGTGAATTATTATAGGATTTCAAGTTTCGTAACGATTAGACTTGTCATTTGATCGTACGAGCTCGAAACGCCTAAAAATCAATTCAGTTGAAATCAAATTGAAATAACATGATCTTAGCATAACTTCTTCATACGTTGGAATTTGGACTTGAAAAACCTGTTCCATTGCGTTCAAAATATTTAAAAACATCTATTTTGATATATGGGTTGACTCATTTTCGTTTTAGAGTCAGAACGAGCTTTTCAGGCCATTTGTTGTTCAACTTTGAATCCAAATCCATCCGGTCCATTCTAATTTCAGCTTTGCCTATATATACCTCGTTATAAACCTAGCCAATTGCTTATGTACATTTTTCTGTACATATATCTCCTTCTCAATCCTCTTTCTAATGGTAGACAAAACCCTAAATCCCAAACTGCAAATTCAAATCAAAAATCAAATCGAAAATTCAAATTCCTTAAATAATATCGAATTATATATCGATTCGAAGTTCTCAATGAGCACAAGTCAAATATGTGATTCGTTTTTCAATTTTGGGTCTCGGTATTGCCGGAAGTTGTTGATCTATTTTCGGTCGTTTATCGCTCGACGATGAACTTCACATGATCGACAAATTGAAGGCATGGTTGTGTGGAGAGTCAAGTGGGGATGCCATCAGAGTAGCTTGCTAGCGGAATCGACGGTTGGATCGTTGGTGATATTTGGATTAGGGTTCGTATAATGAGCGGCGGCCGGTGGTCTCAGGCGATCGTGCCGACGTTATTGAAGGTCGCAGCAGGCCGGGGGAAGCATTGATGAAGGTGCGGCGGCGATAGGTCGAACGCAGTGGCGCGACGTGAGATGATCGATGTGACGGCTACATGGGTGAACATGCGTAAGGCTGTTTCTAGGTTTCGTGCGCAAAAAAGGATATGGTGACGTGGTACCCCTTTTTTCTTTTTAATTTAATTTCTGATTTCAAAATTTCTAACTACCATAATCTGTTCATACGAGGTCGGATTTACGCACAGTTTGATCCATTAGGATCGTATCGAGATTCCAGAAATTTTGACGCTGGTTTAGATGAATTGGGAGGCTGTTTGAATTTTGGGTTTAAATTGAATTTAAATTCAATTTAAATTCAAAGTTAAGTGTTTTAACCCACTCACAACTTCTAAAATTTCTTATGTTTGTTAAGTTTAATTCATGACATGATTAGAAATTTATTTATGATTGTTTGGTATATTTTTTATCAACATCTCAGTTAAATTGAATTTATTTGGATTAAATTGTTATTTAATTTATTATTGCATTTAAACTGCTAGTTAATTGCCTTTTATTTATTATCAGTTTCTATATTGATATTTATGGATTATTTTAGATGATGATTGCGAGGGATGTTGATGTTGATATTGGTTGAATGGGTGTTTAGTTTATATTGCTATAAACTGCAAGTTCGCTATGGATAATTATTAATTCGGGATTGCGGTTTGAAATGATATACAACCGTAACATTTTTAAATTACGGATTGAAATGATAAATATCTGTATCACTTGACCATAGGATAGAAAATTATATACAGACATCGTGGTCTATATATATAAAAATATTTTTGAAATGATTTCTATGGTTTTGTAAAGAAATATATGGTTTTATATAAATATTGGTTTTAGATATTATATAAATGTTATTTTATTCTTGATTTTAAGCTATGTAAATTTTTTTTATAGAATAAGCTTAATAATAAGTTGATTTTTATTGATATAATATGGTAAAGTATTAAAATTATATTTAATATAGAGTTTACAATGATTTAAATAAATTAAGGTTGGAAGATAAATTTGAAATTTATTTGAAATTGAATTTATTTAAGAATTAAACTCAAATAAGTTGATGTTGAAATTTTTAAATTTGAAATTTTAAAGGTATGGTTTTCATAACTTGATTTTGGGTTAAGGTGAATCAAATAAATATTTCAAGTATAAATAAATTGAAGGAAATATTTAGTTATTGGTAATTTGGGCTTTATTTAAATGATAATGGATTTATTAAGTAAAATATCTTAACCAAATAAAAAAATAAAATTGAATTTGATATATATATATATATATATATATATATGAAATTACCAAACTTAGTTTTGAAATTGTTGAATACTTAAAGTTTGAAATATATTGAATTTGAAATGGGTCATTCTGTGGGTCAAATCTGTTTTGAAATCGACAAAATTCGGAATAATTTATAACGATCCCAGTTTAATGACGAATTTAAATTTATAATTTAATCGAATTTTTGGATTAAATTATGGATTTATTTGAAATTTTCAAATTTTATAGGATGTATATACTAATGTATTTTAAAATTTGGGTTTGAGGCTCAAAATAAATGTTTTCAGTTGAATTGAATTATAAGTAAAGTGTTTAAAATAAAATAGACTAAAACTACTTATCAATATTGAATATAAATATAAAGTGTAAAATAAAATATATGTTATCAATTTAATGTTTGATAGTTAAACTATAAAAAGAAATACAAATTCAAGAATTTAGGCTAATAATAAAATATATATGGTCATATGGCAAATAAAATCAAACTATAAAATAACAACAAATAGTTGATGAAGCATAAAGGCAAAGAAAGTCTAATTTGCACACTTGCAGGTAGAAGAAAGAAAGTAAATACATACAAACTTGCTTGACTTAGGCAAGCAAGTATAAAAGAAAAGAAAGCTTGTTAAAGAAGACACTAGTAAAACAAACAAACAAAATATCTTTGTACAAACTAATTAATGTCAGTAAGATCATAAGTATGTAAACATATTTAAAAACAATTACATTTAATATCCTATCTCCTCAACACAAAACATATCACTTCAGCCGAAATACAAATTGAAAAAAATATCTTAGTCAAAGTAATAAAAGCAAAATCTGACCAAAGATAAACTCACACTAGAAAGTACCTTCCAGTATATACAAACTGTTCTCCTTTATATGTACATACCATCCATATACACTAGTTTGTTCAGTAAAGAGATTAAGCAAACCAGAGAACAATTTATAAATATCATCATCTTTAAAACTCAAAGTCATTCAACAAAAACGAAAAAAAAAAAAACTATAAACCACAGAGAAATCAATCAAGCAAGGCAGAGGTTAAAACTTGGAAATCTGAAGCAAGGCAAATCTAGTTTCAAAGTAAAGCATTCCAGATTAAAACTAAAACGAGTTTCCTAATTCAAGTAAAGAAAAAAAAAATTCAACTGCACTCATCAAACAAAAGCTTCCTCTGTTCAAATTTGTCTCCAGGTGAGCAAACTTCAATTTTTAAACTAATTCTTTGACTCTGTTATCTGTGATGATCAATAAGTATTAGTGTATGTTTGTTTGTATATATAGACATGGCAAGAACATGGTGTATGTTTTGATACAGGCAGATGAGTTGTCCCAGTTTACAGAGTAAGCATAAATAAGAAATTTTTTGTAAATTTTCATATGAACATCTTTAATTTAAAAATTTTAAACAAATTAAAGCTTTAACCTGGAAGCAGGAAGATGAAAAAGCAAAGGCAAAGGTAACTTAAAAACATTTTTTTAAAGAAAACCAAGCAAGTTTAAAACAGGAAGCAGCCTCTGTTTCAAAACTTTTCAGGTGAGCAATTTTTTTTAAAACCAATCTTCTTTGTTTTTACCTGTGATCAAACCTATTTTCTTTTAAATCTAAGTATCTGGTTTATCAAATACTGAGCTTACTGTATATTGAAAATCAAAACTTGTTAGGTATGTATGTTGAGTCACTGGGAGTCTTCAAAAAAAAAATATTAATTAATACATCTTCATATAGAATGTTTTAAACTTGAGATTTTAAACAAAATAGGCTGTTTCAACCTAAACCATGGCTTTGAAGTTTGTTTTGAAGCTGGACAGTGGTGTATGACTCGGTACTTTCAAATTTTACAGTAAGTAGAAATCAAATGAATTTATTCGAGTAGTTTAATTTATTGATTTGATTTGATAACTTGAATAAACGCACAAAGTTATGATTTTTACAATTAATATAATGATTTTTTGATTAGTATTTCAAGAACAGTTCGTGTTTGAATAAAACTTTCATTTTTTCGAACTGCTGATGATCAATTCATTGATAAATGTTGAAACTTAGGTTGAAGCTAGTTTATGAATCAATGATCTCCGGAAAATTGTCGAAAAAAATTTCTATTTCGTAAATTGATGAGTTGAGAACGATTTAGGGTTTCGACCCCTGTTTTGAACGTTGATGGAAAATGGACTGTCGTGGTTTCATCAAGGCATCGGGTTTGATCGCACCTATGGGGATGTGCTCGTGGGTGAGTGGCGTAGTTTTGATCAGGCTCGCGTAGGCTCCGGTGATCTAGATTGTCGTCGACGTAAATTTTTCTGGCATTGAGTTAGTTCCAGATTTCTACTGGGTGGCTCGATTTTTATTCAAGCTAAGTAATGAAGTTTTGATGTTTGGATTGGGTTGTGTAGTGGACAAGTGACGTGATGGTGATCGGAATGACGATCGAAAGGGTGGCGGTCAACGGTGCACGTGCACGGCGTTGGTGTCGTGCCTGGGTGTGACAACTCGAGAGTAGGTGGAAGGCTTGTTACGTGAGGGTGGCTACTCGAGTTGACTCGAGAAAAATGGTGAAAGCCTCGGGTTCGTACTCAGTTGATTTTACTTGAACAAAAATGTAACTTACTGGAGAAAAAAAAAGAGAGAAGAAGAAGAACGCGAGAGGGAGACGGGGAAGACAGTGGGGAACCCGAGTTTGAACTCGAAGCAGGACATGGGATGTCTCGGGTAGTTTTTCTGACAAACTGGAAAGTATGTTTTGTTTTTAAATAAAAATATATCAAGTTAAGCACTCGTTTCTCAGTCAGAAAAAAAAAACACTGTAAATTCAAATTGGTGTTTAACAATTAAGGTCGGAACTTTAACACAGGTTTTAACTACTTTAGTAAATGCTTAACCGTGTTTTAAAACCTTGTTAATATTTTAATTAAGAAAAAAACTTAATTAAGTATAAAGTAATTAACAATTAAGTTTAGTAGTTAACAATGAATTGATTTTCAACTTTAAAGAAAGATTTTTAAATGTTAACCAAGTTGAATGATTAATTAAAGTATAATTGTAAATAGGGATTTATTAATGGTTAAGTGATAAATAAAGGGTAATTAACCACTTAAGTAATTTAATGAATGGTTAAGTTATTTAATGAATGATTAATAGTTAATTAAGTAATTTAATTTAGAATTAAATAAATGAATAATTAAGTACTTAATTAAATAGTGTGAATAAAGTAATTAAGAAATTAAGACTTAATAATTGATTAAAGATTGATTTGTTAATTTACTAATTTGGAATGAAACAAGTAATCGATTGATAATTAATGATCAAATTTAAACAGGGTTAAATAATTAATCCTCAAGTGATTAATTTTAATTTGAATGAATTACAATAAAAATGAGAGATGATTGCTTATAGATTGTGTATTGTTGTTTTCTGTTTGAAATTGTGATGCCATGAGATGTGAATTACTATGTGCTGGATTTTGATTGGTGATTTCATTCTATATGTCTATGTGAAAACCCCTTAGCCTGTAAAACGGCATTTAAAATTTCGATGCGACAGGGAGTCGGATTCCGGTTGGTTATCCGAAATCCACATCGAATTGTAATGATTAATCTTTGTGATTGATAAATTTATTTATCTATGAATATGTGAGTGCAGATAAGCGTTATGGATTTTACCGCTTATCGATATTGATTAAATTTGTGATGATTGATGTTGTGCACTATTGTGTGTAAAACCCCTGGACCACACTACACACACAAATATGGATTTCACGTGGAAATCAGTTAAGTCACAGATTTTTTTAAAATAAGTTTTGAATTTGAAATATTTAAATTCAAATAATTTTGAAAATAAATTAAGTCTAATATGAAAAGCTTTTGAAAAGCTGTTTTAAGAATAAAAGTTATTTTTGAATAACCAATAAAGATTTGAAAACGGAATAATCGGATTTAAATTGGAATTCAAAAATCTGAAATTGAATTCTTTATTCAATACTTATGATTTAAAAAGGACTTTGCAAGTTATACGGGTTTAAACTATTTTTTAAGCATTAATTTGGAAATTTGAATTAAACCAAAGACTGTAACTTGTGTAAATGGAATCGGGTTTTTTCGAAATATAACTATTATTTCTAAGTGATAAAAAGCTTTCATATGAGTAATGAATTTCCAATTTATATTAAAAGAATTTCAAGTTTGAATTAAAAATGATTTTTCCAAGTTATGGACGAAGATTTGGAAACAAGTTTTGAAAGCTATGAGATAAATCTTTGATTTAAAGATTAATGAATTAATTCAATTGAAACGGAAATTGTTTTGAAATCCGTAAATGGATCTTTGTGAAATTGAGTGAACTTTGTGAAATAAATCTTTTTGTTTAAAAGATTTGAAATGGTAATTGGTTTAAACCATTTGAAAGGAAGTTTTGAATCATTAAGTTGTGACTTAATTGAAATCCCATATCCATATGTTTTAAATATTGCGCTCACTATTCGGTTTAGCCGGGAGAGGACCTTTGTGTCGTATAACCCATTCCGAATATGTGATACGTCGGTATGGATAGCATTTGAAGACCGGTGGTGAAGACCGGGTATTTGCGAGAACGATAGGATGACCTATCGATTGTCTCTGCACTGAGTCGCGCCGGTATAGAGATTTCCTAAGTGATGGGAAGTCCGATCGGGATTGTGAATACCCGGATTTGCAAGGACTTCTTTGGAAGTGCCTTCGGTTCTGTTCAAACCCGGAACAGACTTGTATGGATTGTATGTCTGACATTACACTTTGAGATATAAAGCAGATTTCTTTCAAATACATTTCTGTTGGTGGCGGAGAATTTATTCTTTTAGCTTAACACCCTTCTCTGAGACGTACGAGCTCAGAGGTTATGTAGTTGAAGGTTATCAGCGATATATTCCCAATTTGGTAATGTGGCATGCTGAGTGCTGCTGATCATTTGTTGATCGAAGCATGGCTTTGTAAAAAAGCGTAGCTTTGTGGACGAGACTTCGTCGAGCCTCACAACCCGGTAATGGTCGAAACAGGAATTGTGCGGCAAGGTTTCAGGGGTAGCTCCCCTAGGGTATGACCATTCCTTCTGGAAAAGGGTAGTATCATGGTATGGAGCCCAGATACTTACTCATGTGGACACACTTTATTTATTACTGTGTGATGTTGTTGGTTAGAGAGATCTCGTATAAAGGTCCCTAAGGACCGGGGGTGGCATATCTGAGGTTCTGTATATTCCCCGGGAAGGGGGGTAGCCGGCCTTGTTTAGCAGAGATCCGGTTAGGTTCTCGGGGCGTCCCGCCAGAGGCGTTCCCATGTGGTAATAGGAAGTTCCTTTGCCTGACCATTTGTTGGAAAAATCCATTCAAACAATACGAGCCTTGTACGGTTTTAGTTGTATAACCTGCCATGAAATGTGGTGGTAACCTGCTATTGAACATGGTAGCTATAGTAGGCATAGTTCGAAATGTCTATGCTGGCTAAGATTTATATTCTACTTTCGAAATGCTTTTCTGCACTGTGCACTTATAATAATAATATCAAAGAAAGTTTTTTGCGTATCAAGCATGTTTGACTATCATAAGGAGAAATCTCCTCCGATTCTGTGTTTGCATTGTGTGTTTGGCGGGAGGCCTTATGGTAGTTTCATTTTCCAAAAACATTGCGATTTTTGAAATTTAAATCTTTGATTGTTTTAAAAAGACCAAACTGTTTTCGTTTGCTCATACCAGTCCCATGACTGACCCGGAGTTTATTGTTCCTTTTCTAAACTCTGGGTGCCCACAATTTTCCACACGGGCAGTTTAGAGTTTGGTTTTTCAGATAGTTAAGTTCGGTAGATTATATGGAGCTAGTTCGGTCTTTTGGATACGGACTACACTTGTTTATCTTGGAGCAATCTGGATAATGGATCGAGCTAGGAGTTTTGGAGTTTTAACTTTGGAGTTTGGTTTGGTGCTGCAGTATTATAATTCTGTGAAGACTTATTTCATATTGTATCATGTTCCGATGTATTTCTGTGTTGTATATTCTCTGATGTTGATGATTATCATTGTATCATATTGATGTATCGGATATTGTATTCATGTTATATCAGTGATATCATCTTATTTTTCCGCTGTGATATTTATCATCTAATGGGTGTTGCAAGCTCCGGCGATACGAATTCAATGTTGCTATCGGACATCGAGTTCGGGTCGTCACATAATTTATTTGTAAATTGAATTGAATTGAAAATTATGATTTGGGATTTGGTTGAATATAAAATTAGAAATTCGAGTTGTTTTGGAATTGATTTGTGAAATTGAAGAAGCTATTTTACTATATGAAGTATTTTAATATTTAAACCATTTAAGTGGTGGAAGTTATGTTTCAAAGTTATGAGTTTTAGGGTATTATGATTTGAAAGTGTTATAATTTCAAGTGTTTTGGGTTCGAAGTGTATAACTTTGAAAGTGCTATGGTTTTTGGAAAAGGATATATTTGGAATAAAAATGATATCGTATTGATTTAGTTTTGAAATGTAAATGATACATATTTATATGGTTTTGAAATGGCAATGATATTTCGGTTTAAAGTATAAATTATTTTGAAATGACTGCGGTGTAATAATAACGTTTGGTTGTTAAAGAGACCGGGATCAGAAGTTTTCATACTCTCTGCCAACTCCGAAAACCACTTTAACAACCGTGTACGCGGTGGAGATTCCAGAATGAAGTAGGATGGGGGCGGCGTTCCTTTGAGGTATATACGTGGACCCGACTCCCGTGAGTTGGCACAAGATGGCTAAAACAGGAGCGATTGACGGGACAGTGAGGTAGCTCCTCTTATCGGAAACACTCCTTCGATACCATTCTATTACTTTGTGATATATTGAGGCCCTTTGAATTTTTTTTTTAGGGTGTGGCTTGAGGTGGGCGGTAGCTGCGCGCGACTCGTCACCACCAGCCCGGAAGTGTAAAAGTAGATTATCCTGGCATTGTCTAGTTGTGTCGTGTCACCTACACTAGCGAGCCTTGTACGAGTTTGATTTGTATCATACCTGTGGAGTATCTTCTTGTAGCCTCCCGATCAGGAGGTACGCAGGTGTTGTATAGACTATTGGCACTATATATGTGTTAAGGTGGAAAATGTAAAGCCTTAACACTATTTTAAAGTAAGTTTATTTTACTATTTGACATTATTATAATAGCGTATATTACTACATAGCAGATAGTTTAACGGATCCTTAGGAGATGTGAATCCCAAGCATCTCTTAAGTTACTGCACTCACATTTGACACCGGATAGGAGATGTCAAATCCCGTAAACATCTCTGACGTTGTTTCACTCATATTATTTACCGTTGATTTAACTTACATAAGATCTTTTAGTTCTAACTCGAGTGTTTTGTCTTTTCAATTCGCTCGGGTCTGCCTGAGCATTTCAGGACTTGAAGACCTTACTTCTGGAGGATGAAGACGAAGATTTTATTACTATTATTTATTATATTGTTCCATTTCATCACATTGTTCCACTGCACTGTTATTTTTTATTCTTTGGTATGTGTAACTTTGATATGTGTTGTAAAAGTATAATCAAATGTTTTGTAAAACAACTTCATGAACTGTTATTTTATTATTATATTTTGTCATTCCGCTGTGAGATTATGTTTTTTTATTTCTTTCTCTGCTTTTCTTATTCACCCCAATAACAATCCGCTCTTTTGTCTGATTTAAGTATGACATGTGTGGTTTATCGTCGATTTAAAACGTACGAAAAGAATAGGATGTTACACCAGTCCACCTAATTTACATATCACATTTATATATCGAACAAATCATAGGATTTAGATACAAACAATATGACAAATATGCGTTTATAAACATATCTCCACTTGTCCAAATATGCATTTACAAACAGAGGATTTAAATCCAAATATTACATGGTTTAACTGCTTCCTGCATTTGTAAAATAAAAAATGGAGAAATGATAAGGTTATCCGAATATGGAGGCTCCAAATCAAAAGATTTTACCTTCAAAGATTAACGTCGGTTTATTTTTGAAGATGTAGAGCGAGTGAGGAAGAATGAAGACTTCAGGACATGTGGAACGCAGATGAACATTTGAAGCTCGAGGAAGCTGGAGGTTGTGGAGCTCGTGATCGATGGCAGAGTTTTGAAGATCAGTGAAGATAAGAAGAGTTTGATATTTAATGAAACTTGGGATTAGGGCTAGAGGGGAATTCAACGTTGGGTGAATTTTGATAAATGCAGGATCCATTTTCTTTTGGCGTTGTTTATGAAAACCTAGAAAATTAGTTAAGTAGCGGCGTTTTGATGATACTATTTTAATAATGACCTGTATAATTGTAGCATTACTAAAAAAACCTACGAATTGGTGCTGCGAAAGATACATTTTCTTGTAGTGTGATAACTCTATATATAAATACCTTTGGTTACAAAACTCCCCCTTGATCTGTGCCAAGATTTTATATATTTCTCTCCCTTTGTCATCAACAAAAATAACTAAGTAAAACTATAACTCTAACACGAACTTTGTCTCTAATTCTAAATACTCTTAAATAAAATGTTAATCAATACGCATAAGAATTATATATAATGATGATGAGAAACGTTGTCTAAAAACAATAAGTGATATGTAAAATTACATAATCAAGAAATAATAATAATAATAATCAATCCAAATATTCATTCAATTCAACAAAGTTATTGTCAAACATTATTCAAACAAATCCACACAAATCAAACCAATTAAATCCCAACGAAATCAAGTATTATTATTTATATACAATCAATCCTATTTTAACTAGACATTTCGAGGAACTTCAACCCATCTATCATCGCCAAAGATTGGATCCTCTTTGATAGTATCCCAAACTTTATCACCTTTGTTGATGGTACATTCTAGATTGGTGGTTGGTTCTTCTTTGTTCAAGGCAGAAATCATCCACCGAATTGCGTCAAAATGCTTTTTTTACTCCTTGATCATCTACAGTTGACTCAATTCTAAGCGCCTCTATTTTCTTAGGATGAAAGAAAGAATGATTTTGAATGATTCAAGAGTTTGTTCGACGTTTTCAGTTAGTTTTGGATAGGAGAAGCCATTGATTTTTATCAGAGTTTAGGAATGAAAAGGGAGTGAAGATATGTACCAAAAAGAATAATGATTTTTCTGAGTGAATATGTATATATAAGGGCAAGAAGTCGTTTGAAATGAGTTGGCATTTGGTAGTTATTAATTTTTAATTTTTAAAAAAATTTGAAATCTGGCCGTTGTATGTCGACACATGCACTAGAATTTTCAAAATCACTTTAGTTTACTTTTATATTGTATTGGCTTATACTATTATATTTGTATGACTTTGCAGAGATAGTTGACAATATATAATAATAAGAAATTTAGTTTTCATTGATAATAAGGACGGGTACATGAAATAAAAGAAAGATGCATGAGATTCAACATAAGCTAAAAGTAGAAAATCCAAATACAAAGGTAGTTTAAACAAACAACTAGAAAGATACGGATGAAGATGAAGAATAACCACCAAGCTTGCGGATGATCTTTTCAAAGAATTTATCTATTTTGTTGGAAATTGAGATAAATCTTTTGAAAATGATTTCTTAAGCTTCCTTTGGTTATAAATGATCTTATCTTGATTTTTGAGAAAAATTTTCTTAGATGGATTCGGTGACATATTGATACTTTCTAAAGAAGTATCCTCCTCCACTTCTTGTTCTTCCTCCTCGACTTCCATTTTCTCTCCTTCCTCTTCTCCTTCCTTCTCTTCCGCTATTTCTTGCTCCTCTTCCCAAGTCAACCTTTGTACCCTTCTCGCAAGTGCTTCGTAAGGCTCGAAAAATGGTGAAATGTGCATACGTGAAATGTTGTCCTTGTCAAATATTTTGAGAGGAAATGTTTCCTCTCCTTTAAGGTCAACACCAAAATAATTGGAAACACAAGTAAGATACACACCATGAAATAATACGCTTTCATGTTTAGAAAGATTCTTAGGAAAAAGTTTATCCCAAATGACTTAAAACCAATTTATGTCGTACTGACTGTAAGTGGCGAAAAGAGCTTTGAAAACATTTTGTGTCGGGTTATTATATTTATCCATTCTAGGAGTGATACTTTGTTGCAAAAGAAGGCTTAAAATTCTTGATTTTGAATGCAAGTTTTTGTTTTTGAATTCAAATCATTGTTACTTTTGCAAATATCATGAATTACTTCATGATTTTGAAAATCAATTTGAAAAGATGAAAGGTCCATTCCACTAGATTTGCATTAAATACGTGACCCAAAAGTTCACAATTTAAAACAATTTTGTCCCCTTGATATTACTTCAAACTTCTTCTTCTCCTTCTCTTCCATCGTAAAACTTTTCTTTTAAATTTTCATAAAACATTTTCACTAATTTTGGATAACAAACGAAATCATTGTGAGAAGCATCAATCAAATCAAAATTTTCATTTTGCAAACAAAGATTGATAAGATCGTAAGTAGGAAGATCTTTAAAAATAGTAAATCTTTTGAAAAATACTTTTCCAAAAGAAAAATACACAATATAGGATTGAATAGCTTCTTGATCATTAATAAATATTCTTTCATTTTTTAGAAAGCCTTATAGTTGCCTTAGTATTGCTGGAGGACGCTATTAAAGAGTAGTTTTGTGACGACCATCTCCTCGACCCTCAGAAATCGACACCAATACATCCACGGTATTCACATGCCGTAAATCCAAGTGCAAGGTCAAATATTCATCCATACAAGTTCATTCTGGGACCGAATGTACTTTCCTTGGTCATCACTAGTGAGAAGCCTTTGTAGTTTTGAGATTTTTCATAACGGAAAAACCACCGCTATAATATAGTGAATCGAGAGTTTATCCCCAATTAATCAACAAGTAGACCCTCGCTATTATTCGTCCCAATATGTGACGATCTGCCCTTCTACTACTAGAAATACATATCATCAATTAAGAAAGAAAGGGATAGAAGTAGAAAAGATAGAAAGAAAGAACAACAACATCAGAATCTCACAGTGGAATGGAACAAAATATAATACATCACATAACTATTGCATCGTTTTACATATATCAGAGTTATACAATATCATACACATGACATTCATATACACATCTGTCACTACATACATCAGAGATACAGCATACATCAACTACACAGCGGAACTAGATAGATATATAGATACGTCTGGAATTCCTGCTCCAAGCTCCTTCGGAAATCAAAGTCCAAAACCTATCACTTGGCTAGTCATAAAAATTTGAGTACCCAAGAGTTATGAAAAACAAAATATAAACTCCAGGTCAGACATGGGTCTGGTATGAGTAAACGGTTTAAAGTTGTTCAACTTTGAAAAACATTCAAAAATAAAGGTATCACGTAAGACTCCCCACATATAAATAGGGTAAGTTTTTACCTTACGCTAACCAAAACATTTTATACGAAATCCAGTGATATTATAATAGTGTCCAGGGTTTCCAAGTAAATAGAAAATAGCTGAAATTATTACATTCATTAAATTCCAGCTACTAGCCACAAAAGTGGGTGATACAAATCAAAACCGTAGGGTCTCGTAGGGAAAATGGATTTCCATCAATGGCAGGGCTACTAGGGTACCGCCCGTCACAGTACGAGGTCTAGATCATCGTACCAAGGATCACTCTCGACCCCCTACAACACAAGGCCGGAACCATTCCTTACTGAATAATCCCGAACAAGATAACCTCGCGGTTGTAGCTAGCAACCGCCCGCACCGCCGAAACAAAATGGGACATCTAGACAAGGGTATATCTCGTCCTGCTTGGGCATGACCCACCTAACCTTGCTGCACATCCCCTGTTTTAGCCATTCCCGGTCGATGAGGCCTGAGACTGCGATTACCTTTACATGACATATCTTAGAATGCTCATCGTCCGCCTGACGATGTGCTGAAAACATTCAATCCATACAAGTTCGTTCCGGGTTCGAACGAAACCGAAGGCATTATCTCGTTACACTCATTTTGGAATCACCCTCAGAGTTAACGACAATAACCCTTGCATTCTGAAAACCCCATCTCGATCTCCACGTGAGAATTCACGACCTAACGTTTAATTTGGATTGATGTGGTTTTCGAATAATCATAAATGACACGCGATCCCGGTATCATCGAAATCCAAATGTCATTTTAAAGGCCAAGTTGTCTAATTAACTTAAACAGTTTAAATAATTTAAATTCAACAACTGAATTCATATAACATTTATCACAGATAATCATATACAATCATCATAGATATATCAAGAGCATATCACAGAGCATCATCAAATAAATGTCACAAATCAGATATTCTTCATATACAGCATTCATAAGCAAGCATCTTAAATTCTTATTGTAATTAATTCAATTAAATCGATTACTAGAGAATTAATTACTTAACCTTGATTAATTAATCATTAATTATCAATTAATTTCTTATTCCATTTCAAATAATTTAATTAATTGATCATTTCTTAATCAATTATTAAGTCTTAATTACTTAGCTACTTAATTATTTTATTTCACACTATTTAATTTAATTACTTCTTAATCGAGTTATTAACTTAATTACTTAATTAACTATTCCTTAATCATTAATTAATAACCTTAATTATTAATAAAACTTAATTATCCATTTATTAACTGCTAATTACTTAATTAATCATTTATTAATTGTTAATTAAATCACTTAATTAATTAACTACTAATCATTCATTAATTAGCTTAAGTAGTTAATTACGAATTCATTAATCACTTAAACATTAATTAATTTAAACTCTAATTACAATTAAAATGTAATTATTCTTAATTACTTTCTAAAATAATTAATTAATAATAATAATTCAACTTAATTAACATTTTAAAAGTCTTCTTTAACTTTTGAAATCAATTTATTACTACTTACAAACTTATATGATAATAAGTTGTATACTATCTTATATTAATTACTTAATTAGAATAATAATTAAGAGCTTAAAACATTTTAGAGTATTAACCAAGATAACTAAAACTTGTATTAAGTTTTTAACTTAAAAATGGTAAACATTTTTAAGATTTACAGTGTTTAAACAAATTTTCTTAACCATCTTTATAAAGTGCTGCAGTTTGAAGCCTGTGGACTAACCCTATAATACTCGAGTTATACTTCGAGCTGAACACCCTTTTTCCCGTGTCACTTCCCTGTACGCAACATCTTCTTCTCCTTTCTTTTTCTTTTTTATTTTATTACATGTAGCTTAAGTTTTAACTAAGTATAAAAAGCATCAGGTAACATACTAACGCACACGATTAAAGTCGAAGCAAACAACCCAATTTCTCGAGTAACAACTCGAGACCGTGCTCATTCAACGACGCTGATACACCACCGCTACAGTACACGTGTACGGCGGCGCGACACATCTCCGGGGAACGCCAATGTCGCAGGCAAGTCCCAAATCACGCGTAGACAAGAAAAGCAATTCGAATCACTGTCAAAACTTTCAAATCGAAATTCAACAGCTCGACCCAAAATACAGAACTCAATCCAATCATTAAGATCACCTCGTCACCATCGTACTGACCACCGGAGGCGCTCGAACTTCGGCCATGCTACGAAAACCCACCAAGCAACCTTCCACCAGACCCTCGAGCGACTCGATTACATAAAGAGGATGAACACACCATGTTACAGACATGTTCATAAACTCGAGATTAAACCCTAAAATGATCACGTCCTCTTAATTCATGCAATAGATAATTTTTTTCACATTTTTCCCGAGATCATGGATGGTTATTCTTGCTTCAATTCAAGTTTCAACAATTTAAATTGATTCGATTATCTTAAATTTGTGAAAATGCAAATTTTATTCAATTACCTAACTGCTCATAAATTATCAATCTATAAATCTTCATTCTTGTATTAAAAATCATAATTTTCAGTAGGCCTTCAAGTTATCAACCTGAATTAGCTTTTTATAACAGTTGGATTTATCACTTTATTTCTTGATTACCTATAAACCCAGCTTCCAGTAGAAATATTCACTAATCATGTTTTAATCTACTTCAAAAATCTGGTTTGATGTTTTAACATCTTGTTTGATTGAAAAAGATAAAAACTATACAATGATTTAGTTGAAAACAAACTTAAATTTGAATAATAATCAACCCTGATCCATAACAGAGAAGATAAATATGCAGAGTGACATATATATACACAGAATCATATCCAAGGATAAGGATTCAACAAAATAGTGTTACAAATATTCTTCAAAACGACTTTTATATCATTTAGAAAACCATATTTTCAATTTAAGTCACTTTTAAAACATTTTAAAAGATTTTTAGAATTTATTTCATATTTTTAAAATGATTATTTTATGAATTTCCAACTTTGGTCATTTTAGTGCAAAAACTGGATTTTTCTTGAAAATTGAATTTGTTGTATTTAAAGATATACAAGATGAAATCTTGTCTTTTTATATGAAAGATATGAATATAAGGATTCAGAAAATTCTTACTTTGAAGAATTCCAAACTTTATTCTACTTCGTATATTCATTATAGCTTTTGACGGGAAAACACAAATTACCATTATGCGACACGTCAAATTTTAGGCGTATTTTGAGATTGTTATCCAAACTTTGTCGAAACAAGTTTAAACACTTAGGAATTTTTTCTAAACAAATTCAAACATTTTTCAAAGGTAAAAATGATTGCATATCACATTTTTTTTGAAAAGAGATTTTCATGTGATTATACGTCGTGTAAATCCGTGACTTGTTTCAACATATATATTCAATATACAACTAATAAACATCCAAAACAACGTTTATAACCATTTTAATATATTCTAACATGTCATATGAACTTGAAAATCAATCTAACAACTTTTTCTTTACAATATCACATGATTGTCATTTACATACATATTTGCTTATTAACTTTTGCAAATGTCTTAAAGGTGGTTGCTTTCTTTTTCGAGCACTTATCAAACATCATTATTAACATCCAAACAACATTTATAACTTATAAAATATCATATGAACATTTCCTACTTATCGATTTAGAGTTCTCACCTTTTGTCGTTTTTAATCTAATTTTAAACTTTTCTAACTTTGCGACACTTTGCCGTAAGCTCCTAGAACTTGCTAACTTCTTCAAACTTGCCTTAGGAGGTGACCAAGCTAGAAGAAGAAGATGTGCTCAACCAAGTGGAGGATGGGGGCATGAGCAATAGGAGAGGGATGGTTCGGATGGAGTTTTGTCGATATTTTTCTTTGTTTTATTTTTGGGAATATTTTGGCATAACTTTGTTAATGGTGGAAGCCATTAGAAAGAGTGAGAAGAAGCTTGAAATTTTGAGAAGAAGTGTGGAAGGAAATGAGAAAGAAGATGTGTATTTATAGAAAATATTTGAAATTAAAATATAGATTTGTGCTTTTACTTAAATAGCCTTCCTTAAAAATTAAGTAAACTTATTTAATTCAAAACTTGTCTTCCACATCACATCACACTTTTAAAATTCAGACACTTAAGAATTAAGTAAAGAATAAAAATTATTACTTTTTTTTTATATCACATTTCTTTACTTTATGTCATATTTGACGTGACATGTGTTTTGTCTTTTGGTAATTACTTTCTAGAATTTTCTAAGTGTTATTATTAAAAGTAATATTTTTTAGTTAGTTGTTAACTATCTTTATACGTCAACATGTTTATTAAATTGTGTACATAAAAGTGCAACAACGTTGGAACAATTTTAAATCGACAAAAAGTTGATTTTTGACAAAATGTTTTACGGTCACATTTTTACCTTTTAGTTAAACTATTTATTTATGTAAACCAAATTTAAAAATAAATTTGTATAATGTTATTTAAAAATATAAACACTCATAAATAAATTAAAATAATTTATTAAACCATTTAAACTTACTTTTCTGAAATTAGGATTTTGTCACTTTTGTCGATATAAGTAAATGTTACTGTTTTTATGTATATTTTTATTTCCAAATTCTATCAAATATTGTTTGAATCATAAAACCCTTTATATTTTATATTTAAAATCACTTTAAATACTATATTTTAAAGTGGTTAAATTTTGGGTCGTTACATTCTTGCATACTTAAAAGAATTTTGTCCTCGAAATTAGATAAGAAAAAAATAGCTCAAAAGAAAATATATATTTAATAAGATGGAATGTATACAATAAGTGATTGCACCATAGGTGGTGAATACACTCAAATGATAGATAAAGTCTATACATTAATCCTAAACTTAAGATATGCTTTTCTCATTCTATCTTCTGTTTCTCATGTGCAATCATCAGCATCCCCGCTCCATTGAACATTTACCAACCTTACAACATTCTTTCTTAACCGTTTCTCATCTTGATCCACGATTCGAACGGGTCTTATAATAATTGCTAAGTTTGGTTCTATCTCCAAGTCATCCTGAGCATCCGTTTCTATAATTTGTTTTGGGTCACATACATGCTTCCGTAAATGTGATAAGTGAAAAACATTATGTACACCAGACAATCTTTCAGGAAATTATACTCGATAAGCTAGTGGGCCAATTCTTTCAAGAATGGGAAAAGGTCTAATATATTGAGGTGCTAACTTTCCAGCTTTTCCAAATCTTACTACTCCTCTCAGTAGAGAGACTATCAAAAAGACTAAATCTCCAATTGAGAGGTCCAGATTTCTACGCCTTCGGCTGCATAATTTTTCTGTCTATTTTCGGCTTCTTTTAGCTTCTTTCTAATTATATCAACTTTTTCTAAAGCTTCTCGCATCATACCTAGGACAAGCACTAACCGATCTTCGGATTCTATCCAACATGCTGGCGGTTTACATGGACGACCATACAAAGCTTCAAATGGTGCCATGCCAATACTAGCTTGATAACTGTTATTATAGGAGAACTCTACTAAATGTAAAAGATTCTCCCACGAGCCTCCAAAGTCTAGAATACATGCTCTTAAAAGATCTTCCCAAACACGGTTGACTCTTTCCATTTGTCCATCAGTTTGGGGCGATAGACAATGCTTATACTCAGCTTGGCTCCCAAAGCTGTATGCAGTGCTTCCCAAAACTGACTGGTGAAGATTGGATCACGATCGCTTACTATACTGCTCGAAACTCCATGCAATTGGACAATCTCCTTCATATATATCTCTGCAAGGCTTGATGCAGTTCTTGTTGGCTTAACTGGGATAAAGTGTGCACTTTTGGTTAATCGGCCTATGATAACCCAAATTCCTCATTTCCTTTCCTTGTTTGGGGTAAGCCATCAATGAAATCCATGGACATTTGGTCCCACTTCCAAGCTGGAATGCCCAAAGGTTGAAGTAATCATGCCGTCTTTTGTTGGTAACTTTTGACTTTTTGGCCATTTTAACACCAGTTGACATAGATAGATATGTCCCTCTTCATACTTTTCCACCAAAATGTACGCTTCATGTCCTTGTACATCTTATGAATTCTCGGATGAATGGTATGTTTGGTTGTGTGGCATTCAACTAATACTTCTTGCCTAAGATTTTCAACATCTGGAACACAAATCCTTCCATTTAACCGTAATACTCCATTGTTATCTATTTTAAAGCTTGAATTTCTTCCTTCTTCACCTGCTTTAATGTATTTCTCAAACCGTTTATCTTCTCCCTATTCACTAGCAATTCTTTCCAAAAGAGTTGGAGTTAATACTAAATAAGAAATGGTAGATAACTTTCTACTCAATGCATCAGCTACTATGTTGGCTTTTCCGGGCGTATATAGAATATCTAGATCATATTACGTGAGAAATTCTAGCCTGCGTTGTTGTCTCATGTTCAAATCCTTCTGGGTTAGAGAAGTCTTGAACGAATCTTCTGTAATATCCTGCCAAACCTAAGAAGCTACGAATCTCTTTAGGAGTTTATGCCTGCTTCCAATTGTAGGATCGATTTCACCCTAGAGGGGGGTGAATAGGGTGATACTATAAATTATAAAAATTTATTATTACGAAAGTTTATGTAAAATAATTTCAGCACAGATATAGCAGAATAATAGCGGCACAGATAATAGCAGAATAATAAATGCAGAAATAGAACAACACAGATTTACCCAGCTTTGGCAAAAACTTGCCTACGTGCTGCCCCCAAGGTTTCTACTAGAAATTAAGCAGTCATACGCTTACACACATAAAATCGCGACACTCGCTATCGACTAACCTTAACATTATGCTCAAAACACTGCCACAACTCAACCACTGAGTTTCTAATTCTCGAACTACACCACCGTAGCTCATCCCCTAGTCACATGACTAGAAAATACAATCGTTTATAAAGAAAAATACAAATTTAAAAATAATTATAAAACAAAACCTTAATTTTTAAAATACAGAAGCCCAAAGTAAATAGCCGGCCCAAAATTAAATAAGAAATCATTGTTCTCTTTATATTATGTCGGCCTGGTTTGCTCCAAAAAGAATGGAGGCCTCATGTTTATTCTTCTTCATTCCAAATTAGGGATTTGTGGGAAAATTGAATCACCGCTTCAATTGGTTGCCGATGCTTAAGTTTGTTCTCTTCGATCAATTAGATTGGTCGTGGCTGCTTCAACCAAGACGGGTTCGAATGTTGCATGAATTGGTAAGTTCGTTACTTTTCGATTTATACTATAGTCAACTTTGATTCGAGTTGAATGATAATTCTTTGTTGCATGAACTCGAATAGATTCATAGCCGATGATGTTAAAAAATTATATAGGGTTCGAACCCCTTTATTTATGTTCGTCTGAATTTATTTGAATTCATCAATACTTTTGCTTGGTCGTTCGATGTTGCTTGGATGTTGATGATAATTTCTGACTTTGTCAATTTCGTATATTTGATTACTTCTGACTTTTCTTGGCCATCACGGTGTTGAATTCTTTGACGATGTTGATTTTGGTTCCGTGAATTTCTATTGACTTCGGCCTTCGTGGTTGAACTTGCTACTGTTGGTTTCTGACTTGTTCGACTTCCTTGATTGACTTACGGCTTTGACTTGATTTGACTTCCTTGTGATTTGGTTTCACTGTTTAGTTTCAATGCACTACATATATATGTGTGTGTGTGTGTGTGTGTGTGTGTGTGTTCATATTTGTAGCATACTCGACCTGATCTTGGCAATATCATTCACTGATGCATTTGCGTACTTCAGTCTGATTTGTGAGCTGGTTCATTTCGCTAGCCGAGTTACTTTGAGTATAGTCACTTGACATCTATATGTTACTTGTTTGCGTTGTATTATAGTCACATGTGGAAGCTTCTTGTTTTGCTGCCTGGTCTGGTATACATGTGCACTGCTTCCATGTTGCCTCAGGATATATGTATACATGTGTGATGGTATCTGGTAGTCACAGTTTGATATGCATTTGCTTCAATTGCTCTGGTGTTTATGTTCATGCAACAAGTATTCACGTTCTTGTTTTGTACTGAGCTTTGTAGCCTCGAGCCAGTTTGTACTTTGAATTTGGAGCTTGCATTTGAGTTGTCGATTTGTGCCTGTTAGTCTTGAATTTTTGTAGTCTGGTGCATATGCACACATCTCTGTTGTTCATTAGCTTGGTCTGGTGCAGTTTCATTGTCCGTCGGGCAATTTTCAAGTGTACCGATGTGTGCATGTCGACGTTGAATTTTGGTCGAGGCTTGATTTATGTGTCTTGACCATTTCATTTGGATTTGCACCTGTGTTGAATCTAGCTTATAGCTCGGGTTGACGTTGTGCTGATATCGTGACTTTATTTGTATTTACTTGAGTTGAACTCGACTTTTGATTTAGGTTTAACCTTGTGCTCGCCTGTCCCTATAATTTTATCAAGTGTATATTGGCGTGCACGGCCTTGTGGCATGTACAGTGATACACTGTGCATGTCACAAACTGTTCGTGTATGATGAATTCAAAATTAAATGATGACGAACAACCCAAATAACCGAGGCAAATAATATTTTCAAAATTACATTTTATTTTATACTGTAAAACATTTTATTTTCAATTTTACTACATCAATGTACATTTTTACAGATTACTCAGATGTTGGATTCAAGTTGAAGATTAAATACGAGTGAATGAGCAATATGTAGTGAGGACAATTACGTAAATTGAAATGTGATGTAATCGAAATTGTGTATATATAGTGAGAGATTAAGTTTGTACTATTCAAAATTATTATAAATAATTATTTTAATAGAATATCTATTTGAATTTAAATTCTGTGTTATTTATTTTATTCAGCAAATATTTACTTAATCTGTAAGAACAAAATAGTACATTAACAAATACACTTAAATGAATATATATATATATATATATATGTTTATTATCATCAAACAAAAAACATACATTCGCATTTTCAACACCAATCTTGGATAGATCCCTGGATCCACTGAAATTCCATCCCTTGGTATTATATGTCCAAGGAATCTTACCTCCTTCTTTCAAAAATGGCACTTTAAGAATTTGGCTTTAAGCGCGTTATTTCTTAATATTTCCAACATAGCTTCTAGATGCCTTGCGTGTTCTTCTTCTGTCTTTAAGTAGATGAGGATATCATTGATAAGACTAACACGAATTTCTTTAGTATATCTCTAAACACTCTATTCATAATGTCAACAAAATAAGCAGGTGCATTATTCAGCCCAAAAGGCATAACCAACCACTCATAGAAGTATTTGGATTTTTGAATGCAATTAGATGGATGCAATCTTCTGTGATTCTTAACTAATGGAATCCTATAGCTATGTCCATTTTATAAAAAACTCGAGCTCCGTATAACTGGTCAAACAAGTCATATATTCAAGGTAGAGGATACTTGTTTTTGACTGTTTGTTTATTTAGATTTTGATAGTCAACACACAATATCAAAGATTCATCTGACTTAGCAACAAAAACTACTGCTGATCCGCAACTTAAACGTCTAGGTCCTATTAATCCTTCCTTTAATAGCTCTTGGGTTTGGTTATTCAACTCCTCCCTTTCTTTCAGAGCCATCCTTCTATCTTGTTGTTTAATTGGCATCGCACCAGGAACTAAATCAATACGGAATTTAATTTCTCGAAGTGGGGGCAAACTTTTTGCTTCCTCAAAGACATCTGCAAATTCTTTAACAATATGTATTGTTTCTAATCATGTCTGGGATGTATCTAAAGCATAAAGAAAACTATCCCTTCTTGGAATAGGACCTTCATAAGATATTTCTATGATTTTTCCAAAGACAGTCCATAAAGATATCGTTCTTTTTTCATAATCGAGCACAACTTTGTACTCGGCCAATCAATCCATACCGAGTAAAATTTCAAATCCAATAAAATCTAAGACGAAAAGATCGAAAGGAAAGTGATGAGGAGGATAGGAAAATGAGACTTTTTCGCAGTGCATACGAAGAATAGTAGAACCTCCTATAGGATTCGTTACGCGGATAGGGTCGTCAACAATTTAAGGTTTAAGTTCCAATTCTTCTACAGTTGTTTTAGAAATAAAACTATAAGAAGCTTCTGTATCAAATAATACTCTAATTAAAAAAAATTTGATAAAAATAT
The DNA here is from genome assembly GCA_030765085.1 of Allium cepa. Taxonomy (NCBI): domain Eukaryota; kingdom Viridiplantae; phylum Streptophyta; class Magnoliopsida; order Asparagales; family Amaryllidaceae; genus Allium; species Allium cepa. Next base: position 565,776,234 of record CM060928.1, on the reverse strand, counting down.
TACCTTCCAACACTCCTTTGCCCTTTACATCTTTCGAGGTTGAAGGCTCATCCTTGATAGTATAAACTTTGGCTTGTTCTCCTTTCTTCATTAGGGGCAATCCTTAATAAGATGCCATGGTTCATGACAATTATAGCAGAGATAATTCTGAACCACAGGAGAGGCAACACTCTGAGCTTTGGGACCCCAATAATTCTTTGTAATATGACCTTCCTTTTTACAATTGTTACAAGTGATGTCTTTAAAGCGATTCTCTTAAGATCCTCCTTTGAGTTTTCCCTGCCATGACTTCTTGCCATTGAACTTCCTCTTTTTTCAGTTATTGTTGTTATTTTCTTGTACTATGGGTGTATCTATCTTATCCAAAGCTTCATATCTATATCTTATGTCTATTAAGTCTATAAATGGTTCTTTCACGTGCCCAGTCATTCCGACATGGTATTGCTTCCTCATTACAGAAATAAACTTTTCATTCTTTTTTAGGGTCGTATCTATCAATCCAGGCCCAAAACGAGATAATGCGTTAAACTTGTTAGCATACTCCTCAAATGAAATCTCCTCCTCCTGTTTAAAATTCATAAAATTTCGATAAAGACGGGATTTTCCTACTTTCGGCATATACTGTTCCTCCAGAACTTCTTTGAATCATTCCCATGAGAAATCATCTTCTGACTCATTCTAAGTAATAGATTCCCCCCAAACTAGAGCTCCATCTTGTAGTTTCCAAAAAGCTAAGAATCTCTTCTGCTCATCTCCAATATTCATCCCTTTGAAAATTCTTTCACAAGAGCGGATCCAAACTTGTACTTCAATGATGGTTTCTGTTACTTTGAAAGATTTACCACCAAGGCTGGTATAGTTCTTACATAAAGTTGCAAAGTTAATTTGGGGTATTACCGAAACTACTACTTCATCGACTACTTTAGCTACGGAAGTTTGACCATTTGCGGTATTACTTCCTCCCCTATCTCGTACTCTTCTTCCAATCATTTTATACTATATGTATATAGTAAGAAAAAGATCTTTAGGATATATAGACGAGATGTCTTAGGGAATGCTATACAGTATTAATATAATTATTCAAGTTAAAAGTTTTAATTATGCGCTCTCTCAGAATAAACTCATTCTATGGCATTACTAACCCTATCTTTAATGAGTCAGACCCCAACAATGTCAAGGTTCTCGCTTAACCTTCAGCTCTGATACAACGTGTGATGACCCGTCTCCTCGACCCTTAGAAAACGACATTAATACATCTACGGTATTTACGTGCCATAAATCCAAGTGCCGAGGAGGCAGATTATCAGGGGTGTAAAAGAAAATAAAGATAGAAGATAGCACAATAATAGAATCTCACATCGCATTCAATATTATAATATACATAAACGATCAGAGTCAAATACAAATCCAGTTAGATAGTTATAACTGGCTATTCGTACATATGTTGGGAAATACATACTACACGGCATAGCGGAAAATGGGTAGATATCTACATAATGTACTTCAGCTTCATAGCTCCAAAAGTCTTCTACAAAATGTTCCCCAACATGCCCCCAAAATGCTCCTAAGGTATCCTGACTACACGGCTGCTCCAAAAATAGGACACCTATAGTTTAAAGGGAAAAACAAATTCTGGGTCAGTCATGGGACTGGTATGAGAACTCAAAGTACGATGTTTTAAAAACAAAAAGGTATCTCATAAGACCACGCCACACATAAACATGGAACGGGTGTTTACCTTACGACCAAAACTCTTTATTACATAAAATTTGGGAATATTATTCTTAATGACTTTCTTTGAAAACATTTGCAAATAAACCTATTAATCTTAGTCAAAATTGTTACCATTATCAAATTCTAGTATACTAGGTTCTACAAACAAAACCGCAAGTTCTTATTGGAGAATGGATTTCTATATAAATGACTAGGTGAAGGGACTACCTTCCGATGGGTACACCTCTAGATGGATGTCTCGAGGCACAGAACATCTTCCCTCTACCAACACAAGACTGGCCTAACTCTGTAACTATACAGTACCGAATATGTCATCCCTCATTCGTTACCGACCTTTATTAGAGAGCTCTCTTCACATACATCCACATTAATTTACATCCCGAACGTCATAGCGTGAAGAAATATATCTAGAAGGGGATGATCATACCCTGATTGGGAATGACCCACTTAGCCTTGCCGCATCTATCCCTGTTTCGGTCATTTCCGGTTGATGGGGTTTGAGGCTAAGATTATTTTTCACATAGCACATCTTCTTCCACTTTGAATGCCACATTGTCATTCCATATTCACACGACTGATTTCTTTAAACATATAACTTCCTGAGCTCGTATGTCTCAGGAAAGGGTGTTAAGCTAAAAGGTGTCTCCTCCGCCACCGACTGATATACTTTTATAGAAATCACTCATTATGATTTGGAATGCAAGGTAAGACATTCATCCATACAAGTTCATTCTAGGACCGAACGAAACCGAAGGTACTTTCCTCGACCATTACTAGACGAGAAGCCCTTGTGGTTTTGAGATTTTTCATAACAGAGAGACCACTGCCACAATATAGTGAAATAGGAGTTTATCCCCAATTAATCAACAAGTAGTCCCTCGTTATTATTCGTCCTAATATCTCCATCTTCAAACATCTTCAATCTTCGAACGCGTAAATTGGTTCGAAGTGGTCTTTTGATAGGAATCACCCAAATCTGACCCTGGTTCTTTCGAAATCCGATCATCGATAAAAATGATGTAATTAGATGATTGTTTTTCGATTCATTCATTTTCCATTACCAAAATATCTTCGAGCGATATATATTTTCAAAAATATTTTTTTAGTGAATACGGAATCATTTAGACCTCTTTTTGAATATTTATCAAATCATTTTTTAAAAGTATCTTTTGAGAAAATAGGATTATAGAAATCATTCCACTTTTTTTCAAAGTCAACTTTCGTATTCAACGAGTGCTATGGGTGGAATAACGGTGAGATCACCTTTTAAATTCCACAAATAGGACAAGTGTCATCTTCGGATTTTAATAATGAGTGTAAGAAGATTATTTCTATAAAATCCAAATTGATTATCTAGGCTTTTCATTCGATGTGTTCCACCCCTCGCCTAAAAGAGAAAACTGAGGTCAGGTAAGTTCAGGGCACTAGTTGCTCCATCTCTAACCTTAGTTACACAACTTATTTTCACTTTAGATCTCACAAGCGGGACAAATGTACAAGTCGTTTCCGCATACTCATTTTTCCTTTTAAATTACTTAACTACTTGTTTCACCATCGTTGAAATAATGTTAAATTGTTTAAATTTCTTTTGAAATGCTTTATTACTTAAAAATATTTACAAAAGATTTAGAAAAGGGTTGTTGAGTTTCAACCTTTATTTAAAAAGTTATTGAAAAGTGTTGCGAAAAGTGTTACAAAAAGTGCTTTAAAAGCTATATTCTTCAAAATGACTTTTATATCATTTAAAAAACCATCTTTTCAACTTAAGTCGCTTTTAAAAGATTTAAAATATTTTTAGAATTTATTTCATATTTTTAAAATTATTATTTTGTCAATTTTCAACTTTGGCCATTTTAGTGTAAAAACTAGATTTTTATGAAAATTGATTTTGCCATGTTTCAAAATATACAAGATGAAATCTTGATTTTATTTTTCTATATGAAAGACATGGATATAACTATTCGGAAAATTCTTACTTCGAAGAATTCCGAACTATATTCCACTTTGTATATTCATTTGAATTTTTGACGCGAAAACACGAGTTACCGTTACACGGTGCGTCAAATTTAGACGTATTTTGAGATTCCTATTCAAACTTTGTCAAAACAAGTTTACATACTTAGGAATCATTTCTAAAACATATTCAAACATTTTTCAAAGGTATAAATGGTTGCATATCACATTTTAATTCTTTTGGAAAGTGATTTCCATGTGATTATACGTCGTGTAAATCTGTGACTTGTTTCAACATATATATTCAATATGCAACTAATAAACATCCAAAACAATGTTTATAACCATTTTAACATATTCTAATATTTCATATGAACTTGCAAATCAATTTAACAACTTTTACTTTACAATGTCACATAATTGTCATTTACGTATATATTTGCTTACTAACTTTTGCAAATGACTTGAAGGTGATTGTTTTCTTTCTCGAACACTTATCAAACATCATTATTAACATCCAAACAACATTTATAACTTAAAAACATCATATGAATATTTCCTACTTATCGATTTAGAGTTCTCACCTTTTGTCGCTTTCAATCTAATTTTAAACTTTTCTAACTTTGCTACACTTTGCCTTAAGCTTCTAGAACTTGCTAAACTTCTTCGAACTTGCCTTAAGAGGCCACGACCAAGCTAAAAGGGGAAGATGTGCTCAACCAAGTGGAGGATGGAGGCGGGGGCGTGAGCAATAGGAGAGGGAAGGAGGCGTTTTGAAGTGGTTCGGACGGAGTTTTGTTGATATTTTTCTTTGTTTTATTTTTGGGAATATTTTGGCATAACTTTGTTAAGGGTAAAAAGAGTGAGAAAAGGCTTGAAATTTTGAGAAAAAGAAGCGTGGAAGGAAGTGAGAAAGTGGATGTGTATTTATAGTAACTATTTGAGATTAAAATATAGATTTGTGTTTTTATTTAAATAACATTCCTTAAGAATTAACTTATTTAATTCAAAACTTACCGTCCACATCAAATCATACTTTTAAAATTCAAACTCTTAAGAGTTAAGTAAAGAATAAAAATTATTACTTTACTTTATGTCACATTTCTTTACTTTATGTCACATTTGATGTGACATGTGTTTTGTTTTTTTAAGTTTATTTTTGCTAATTACTTTCTAGAATTTTCTAAGTGTGATTATCAAAAGTAACATTGTTTAGTTAATTGTTAACTATCTTTATATGTTAATACATTTATTAAATTGTATATATAAAGGTGCAACAACATTGCGACAGTTTTAAATCAACAAAACATTGATTTTTGACAAAATGTTTTACCGTCACATTTTAACGTCTTAGTTAAACTATTTATTTATGTAAACCAAATATAAAAATAAATTTGTATAATATTATTTAAAAATATAAGCACTCATTAATAAATTTAAAATAATTTATTAAACCATTTAAACTTACTTTTCTAAAATAAGAATTTTGTCACTTTCGTTGATATAAGCAAATATTACTATTTTTATATATATATTTCTATTTCCAAATCCTATCAAATATTATTTGAACCATAAAATCGTTTATATTTTATATTTAAAATCACTTTAATATTATATTTTGAAGTGATTAAATTTTGGGTCGTTACAAGTTTAAAGAAATAAGAGAGTTTATGATTTTTGAATTTGAAAATGTAAGTGAAAATGAATGGATGGGAATAAAGTAAGTAAATAGAGAATCAAAGGACATGTTCTCTGATCAATAGACAACTTTTTAAAATATAGGAGTTGGTGAAAAGATGGAGGAAAATTCAAATTTTTATTTTGAAATTCCAAATCTGTCCACATATGTTGACATATTCACGTGGGGTATGTTAACATAAAGGTCGAAATTTTTAAAAATAGCTTTCATTTAACTATATCCTATTTTATTATATATATATATAGTTATTTTATTTTCAGAAAATAATTTTAATATATTTATATTATTATTTTAAAATATATAAAATATTTAACTTTAAAATATAATCACGCAATATTCAACCAATATTAGTATTAATATAGAGGATATTCCTAACAACCAATAAAGCAACCAAAAGAAAGGAAAAATTCATTCAAGAAATCAAAAACAATTTTTGATTTATTTAAAAGCATACCGTTTTCTAATCCATTTCACTATTTTGTTTTGAATTTTGTATTGCCATGAAGCGCATGTTAGCAATTTTTGTATCTGATTTATTATCACTTGAAGATGTGCCTGAATCGTCTAATATTGCAATATAGGCTCTTTTCTATTTTTTGGATGAAACTGTGTTTGGTGTAGTTTTCAGTTTATCGGGATGCAGTTTTGTTTTAAATGGCCAGAGTCATCGTGGTTATAACATCTAATGTCATTTCCCTTTCCACTTCCACTTCCTGGATATTCATTGTCATTTCTTTTGAAATTGTTCATCTTTCTATATTTTAGAAATTTTCTAAAATTCTTTGCCACGAAAGTAATTTCTTCATCGTCGTCGCCTGAATCCAGATTATCCGTCATTGCATTAAAACTATAGATTTCTTCTCTACCGCTTTATTTATCTCATGCCCTGCATTTGTGGTCCAAAATACATTAAATTGCCAATTAATTCTTTAATTTTTAGAGTGCTACTGTCATCGGCCTCTTCGATCGCAAGAGTTTTTTGATCCCATTCAGGAGTAAGTGAATTAAAGATATTTCTAACTTGATCCTCCTTAGAAATACTTTTATCCAGTGCAATAAGTAAGTGTATTATATCTTGGAATCTATTATACATTAGATATGGATTCATTTTGAATAATTGAAACTGGTTTGTTAACATGGAAATTTTAATCTGTTTAACTTTACTTGTACTTTCATGTGTGACTTGCAAAGTTCTCCAAATTTCAAATGCAGACTTACATATAGATTCTTTATTAAATTAATTCCAATATATTGAATAAAATAATATATTCATAGCATTGGAGTTACTTTGTGCAGCTGCTTTTTGGTTAGCAGTCCACTATGCAAATTAGTCTCATGTTCAATGTACCCAGTTGTGTGATATTCCAAATGTCTAAACCAACTGACTGTAAATAAATTTTTATTCTACATGACCAATATGTGTAATTACTGCCATTAAAAAGTGGAGGTCTACGAGTAGATTGTCCTTCGATAAATAAGTTACTAATAAGTGTATTGATAGTGTTACTAATAGTACTATTACCTGTAATGATCCCGAATTTTAATTAATTTTAAAGTGATAATTAAATTAATTTTTGAATGAAAAAAAAATGTAAATATATCTATGAAGCTTACAAAAGAAGGAAGCTTGCTTAAGAAGACAAATAATAATAAATACAAAATATAAGAATGAAGACATAAGTACCTTGGCATTAAATGCCATCTATTCAAAATTGCTTTCATCCAAAAATAAAAAATAAATAAATAAATAAATAAAGTGAAAAATAAAAATAAGTGAAAGCTTATGAAGGAAGACATCAACTATCTTCATATCATGTACAGCCGAAACAACATGGAGAAAATTATAAATATATGGTGCAATACAATTAATGCAAGCATGCAAAACAAGATTAAATAAAATAGTGACACATAACCCTATTAGGTGTCCATGTGTAGAAACATCTTAAGACACCTAAGTAGACATGTGTCAACACTCTAAAGCTTGTGCAAAAGAAAAGTAATACAAAATCACTTCAGCCTCTAAACTTAGAAAATATCTCTGATTAATATTTGTACAAAACAAATATATGTCTCCTTGATGTACAAACCAAATTATAACACCCTGTAAACTTTCTTTCCTTTATATATCAACTTCTTATTTTCAGTTCGTTTCTTCAAGTTGATAAAACTGAAGTAATATCATTCAAAACTTAAATAAAATTCAAACAAACAAACAACTTGAATCAATTCAACCTGAAGACTTAAAAGCTTCAGCAAGCAAAGAACTCAAGCCTGTTCAACATTATCAAGCTCTGTTCTTGCTTCTGAAATAGGTGAGAATGACTATTTAAATTTCTAGTATTCATGTTATTTTGAAGAGATGATAGTTGTAAGTAAAAGTGGCTCGGTTCTATCAAAAACACAGTTTAGTAATTTGACCATAACTTTCTCAATCCCTAATGAAATTTCGATTTCTTGGATGTTCCGGAAAGCTTATTTCATGTGCTACAACTTTGATGTTTTATGTTTTCTGTAATTTGGAAGTTAGCTATGTCAAAATCGATTTTTTCTACTGTAATCCCGAGAGCAAAACCAATATTAGCTTTGTGCTTAAGGCTGAAACTAAATTGGCCATAACTTCTTCGTTACTCAACCGATTTCGATAAATTTAGATGTTCCAGAAATCTTAGACTTTGTTCTAAATTTTTTATGTTTTGAGTTTTCCAAAATTTCGATGTTATCTTGGCCAAAATTATAATCGTTTATCGCTGTCCCGAGACAAAATGACAGAAGTTGTGAAATTCAAATCTCAGAATTGTTTTATCCATAACTTTCACAATTCTTATCGGAATTCGATAATTTTTAATGTTTCGAAAAGCTTAGAAACTAAGCTACAACTTTTGTGTTATTCATTTTCCCTGATTTCGATGCTTTCTGTGCTAAAATTACAATTGTTGGTCGCTGTCCTGCAAATGCATAAGTTCAGGCTAAGTTTAATGTTTTTAGTAAAATGGTCATAACTTTTGAATCGTTGATCCAAATTTGATGATCTTGGTCACTCTGTAAATCTAAAGGAAAGTTCTATAACTTTCATCTGTATCACTTTCTGAAATTCGTTGATTAAAATGTTGAAAAACCTCTTGCAAACTCGCTGTCCTGTTGTTGTTGTAGAGTACTCAGTGTTTTGTGCAAACCTGAGCTAGTATTTTGTGCATAACTTTTGCGTTTCTTATCCAAATCTTATAATTTTTAAAGTTTTGGAAACTGAAGAAAGAGTGTGACAACTATTATTTGTATCACTTTTTAAAATTCGGCTATCTATATATATGAATTTGAGGTGCAAGCTCGGGTTAAATTTCTGCCCGAAATGAACATGTTTGTTTCTAAGAAAATGACTTTCTATTTAGGACTTTGAAACACTATAAATTGAATATATACACGTAACTAATTAAATAATCAGATATTTGTGATTAAAAAATTAAAAGTTGATTAATTAATAAATGATTAAAGAATAATTAATCAAATGATTTGAAATCAATTAAAGTTAATTAACCATGATCCATGACCCATCTGATTTAAATTAATCAGATAATTTATTGAGTTCACTTATGGATGTTTGAACCCTATTGATTGTTGAGCTGTTTGATATTTCTGAGATACTATTCTTTGTGCTATGAATTGTTTTTTAGTGTGATCTGTGATGAATGTAATTTTCTTTATTTATAATGCATTCATATTTTCTATCTGTGAATCTATGTATATAGATAAGCGTTATTGGGATATACCGCTTATCGATATTGGGTGATTCTGAATCTGTGATGGTGAATGATGTTGCACTATTGTGTTGAACCCATGGACCACACTTATACACACACAAATAAGGATTTCACGAGGAAATCGATTAAGTCACAAATTTTGAAATGATTTTCAAAGTTGAATATTTAAATTCAAATGTTTTGGAAATGGATTGGGTTTAAAGTGAAAAGCTTTTGAAATGGAATTTCAAAGATGAAATTTATTTTGAATAACTTGATTGAATTTTGGAATTTAAATATTCTGATTTAAATTTGAATTCAATATTTGAAATTGAATTCTATAATCTGGAAACTAGGGACTAAAAATGTTATACCAGTTTATATGGGATAAATTATTTTAAAGGTATTGATTTGGAAATTTGAATTTAAATTCAAAGGCTTTAACTCGTGTAAATAAAATTGGATCTTTCTGACATGGAAACTATTCGTTTTCAAATAATAGAAGCTTTCATATAAGAGGTGAACTTCAAAATTGTGTTAAAAGGGATTTCAAATTAAAAATGAAAATGATTTTCCAAGTTATGGAAACGGTTTGAAAGCTATGAGTTAAATCTTTAATTAAAGATTTTAAACGAGTTAATCCAAGTGAAATGGAAATTGTTTTGAAATCCGTAAATGATTTTTGTGAAGGTGGGTGAACTTAGTGAAATAAATCTTTTTGTTTAAAAGATTTGAAATGGTAATTGGTTTAAACCATTTGAAAGAAAGTTTGAAATTATTAAGTTGTGACTTAATTGAAATCTCATATCCATATGTTTTAAAAGTTGCGCTCACTATTCGGTTTAGCCGGGAGAGGACCTTTGTGTCATATAACCCATTCTGAATATGTGATTCGACGTATATGGATAGCATTTGAAGACCGGTGTTGAAGACCGGGTATTTGTGAGAACGATAGGATAACCTATCGATTGTCTCTGCACCGAGTAGCTACGGTATAGAGATTTCCCTTAGTGATGGAAAGTTCGATCGGGATTGTGAATACCTGGATTGCAAGGACTTCTTTGGAAGTGCCTTCGGTTCTGTTCGAACCCGGAACAGACTTGTATGGTTGTATGTCTGACACTACACTTTGAGATATAAAGCAGATTTCTTTCAAATACATTTCTGTTGGTGGCGGAGAATTTATTCTCTTAGCTTAACACCCTTCTCTGAGACGTATGAGCTCAGAGGTTATGTAGTTGAAGGTTATCAGTGATATACTCCCAATTTGGCAGTGTGGCATGCTGAGTGCTGCTGTGTGTTGATGATCATTTGTTGATCATTTGTGATCAGAGCATGGCTTTTGTACAAAGCGTAGCTTTGTGGACGAGACTGCATCAGGACCTCACACCCCGGAAATGGTCGAAACAGGAAAGATGCGGCAAGGTCATGAGGGTCGCGCCCTTTGGGTGTGTCATTCCCTTCTGGTAAAGGGTGGTATCATGGTATGGAGCCCTGATATTTAACCTATGTGGTTGCTCCAATCTCATTTACTGTGTGGTTGTTGCTTAGAGGCGCCTCGGATAAAGGTCCCAAAGGACCGGGGAGTGGCATGCTCGAGTAGTAGTTACCTAGTTACAGAGGTAACCCGGCCTTGTGTTGGCAGAGATCCGGTTAGGTTCTCGGGACGTCCCGCCAGAGACGATCCCATGTGGCAGTAGGAAGTTCCTTAGCCTGACCATTTGTTGGAAATCCATTCATCCAATGCGAAACCCTGTACGGTTTTAGTTGTAGAACCTGCCATTCACTCATGGTGGTCACCACTGTTTGGATGGTAGCTATAGTAGGCATAGTTCGAAATGTCTATGCTGGCTAAGATTAATATTCTACTTTCAAAATGGTTTTCTGCACTGTGCACTTATAATAATAATATCAAAGACATTTTCTGCGTATTAAGCATGTTTGACTATCATAAGAAGAAATCTCCTCCAATTCTGCGTTTGCATTGTGTGTGCGGCGGCAGGTCTTATGGTAGTTTCATTTTCTAAAAGCATTGCGAATTTACTTTAAAATTCTCTTGTTGTTTGTTTTTAAAGATAAACTGTTTTTGTTACTCACACCAGTCCCATGACTGATCCGGAGTTTATTGTTCCTTTCCTAAACTCTGGGTGCTCACTATTTTCCACACGAGCAGCCTAGAGTTGGGTTTTTCAGATAGTTAGGTTCAGTGGATTATCTGGAGCTAGTTCAGTCTTTGGATATGGCTGACCTTGTTTAGCTTGGTGCATCATTATTGGGGGTTCGAGCTATTTCTGGATTGGTTCTTGGAGATGGAGTTGCAGTTTTGGAGTTCTTGCTTGAAGACTATTTTGAGTTATTTGTTCCGCTGCTAGGGTTATCTATTTTTCCTTTCCGCTGCTATTATACTGTATCATATCTCTGATGTATATCGATATCTATTGTATCATCTGTTGTATCAGAAGGTTGTATATTGATATTCATTATTTCTTCCACTGTGTTATTTACTTAATTGTGTTATAAGCTCCGGCGACTCGGATCTGAACGGTCGAATCTACGGCATTCGAATACGATGGGAAGTATGGATTTCGATTTTCGAACGGGCAAAATCCGCTTCGTTACATTACCCGCGTTGGTAGCCATTTAAATTTTTTCAAAAGCAGATTATGAATACTTTGAAAACCAATGCTCTAATACCAAATGTGAGTCAACGTAATAGGGATCTTAAGGCCAAATTAACACTAGAGAGGGGAAGGAGGTGAATAGTGTTTAAATGATTATATGAATATTTTTCAAATTCTTTAAGATTTTACTTGGAATGATTTAATTAACAACCATGGAAACAATCACAGTATCAAAGTACAGATAAAAGTAAATGCAGTAAAAGTAACAAGGAAAGAACACATTAGAATTTTATACTGGTTCAGAGTTACCCTATATCCAATTCCCTACAACTCCTTATATGGATTTCTTTTTAACTAGTAAATGCAAATACAATCTCAATTTTAAGATTACGAGACACAATCTCTAGAATCCCGACCTGTGAGTAGAGTCGCTTGATTTCCAGGCTACAAGCATATCACTAGATTTATGGGCTACTAAGCACACCTAATTGATTTTACAGGCTACAATTACACCTACTTGGATTTTAGGGATACCAAGCACACCACAAAGTATAAAAGTATGGTTTGATAGAGTTTACAGACTCGGATCTTTGATCTTGATTACAATATATCCTATAATTCTTGAATAACACTTTGATCTTGGTTCGAGTGAGAGAAATGGCCGTAAACAGAGAGTATACGAAAGAGAATCAAATTAGTAATGACTGGATTTGATTCTGGTAGAATTTCGATAGAGTTTGGATAAAAATTGATTTAGTCGAGAGAGTGAAAAGAGGAGAGAAGAATGAAAAAGTAATAACAATTCATTTGGAAGTCTGGTATATATATATAAGGAAATAACGGTCATGTCCATTAGCGAAGGGATACGATGAAAAGACTCTTCCTTCAAATTTGAATTTTGAAATTCCCAGCCTACATGTCGACATGCTTGGAGAGGATATGTCGACATATCCCATTGTATTTTGAAAAATCACTTAATAAAAATTATTTTGAAAATACTAAGTTTTGTAAAATATTTTTGAAACTTTGTACTAATATTTAAACATATTTTAATCGTATTTAAACTTTATAAAATAATTTTGAATGATTTAAAAGAGCAAATCATATATGTATAAAATCAATATAGTTATAAATTATTAAAGTATAAACAAAAATTCAATATATATAAACTCAAAAACAATAAAACAATATTTTTATAATTATAAGAGATAAAAATTCATGTTGGGAAATATTTTAAAAGGATTATTTTAAAACATAATATTTGAAAAACGATGTAAAACAAAATTCGAGAAGGCGAGAGAGAGATCAGGAAAGTGCTATCAGGGGTTTAACATAAATTCTATAATTTTATAACTTATATGGAATATCTTGAAATCTTGAACTCTTCAATACTCATGAGTCTTTAATTATCATCATCTTGAATCTACTCTTGATATCAACCTCTTGATATATTAGTATCTTCATACCGTACAGTCTTCTTAATCAATTCCAGTCTAAGAGCAACTCCAATAGATTCAGAAATCTCGAATCTGCACCCAGAAGGGTTCACAACAGAGGACGAGAATTCCCAACAGTGTAGAAAGGTGGGGCTTTGGGGTGAGAATTGGAGATTCGACGAGGCGCTTGTTTAACAGGCGCCTGGATGCCAAGCGCCTCTCAGGCGCCTGTTCAACAGGCACCTGGCATCCAAGCGCCTATTAAACAGGCGTCCGCTTATTTTCCCCCTAAAGGTCGTTTTCCATCGGCAATTTTCTCCCTTCAAATAGAACTCCCTGCTCTTCTTTCATTCACAACCAATTTGCTTCCTCCATTACAGTTTTTTACTACCACTAATATCAACTGAAAATGTACTCTGATTCCGACGTCGGTGCTGCAAGGTCAAGTTTTGAAGACTACGACTTATAAGACGTTACGGTTCTGATTGGGTGAGAAGTAACTAATGCAAGTTGGAGAGATGCAGAAGACTACGATCTTTGCTACATTTACTGTGCACTCTCGGTCGATCCTATTCGAGGGACCAATCAAAGTGGTGAGTCTTTTTGGGGCAAAATTACTAATTGCTACAATCGGAAGAACATCGATCAGAAAAGAACGCTATCTTCAGTCAAAGATCATTATGGAAAAATAAATCGTCAAACGCAAATGTTCGATTCTCAAATGTTCAAGCTAAAGCAAACGAATCCTAATGGATTTGGAAATAAAACGCATTTGGTAAGCTTTAATATAATATCGTTGTTCTACTTTTTATCATAGTTCTCTAATGATACTAATTATTTTTTTAACAGACAATGGCCGCAAATAAGTTTATCAAACAAATCTATAAATCTGATAGTAAACAAGCACCACATTTTTATCAATTCATGCATGTTTATGACATGTTGGTTGAGCACGTTACATGGAAATCATCGCTTCAGAAAACCGTTCAACAAGTTCAATCAAACAGCGGCTGGGGTAAAACGCCTAGAGTTGAAGAAAGCTCTAGTCCTAGGGAATCGTAAGGAAGCTACGGTTTAGGATCAGAAGAAGACCCAACCCCAACCGAAAATCATTTTGTTAGGCTACTGGAAGCAAAAACGGCCAAAAAGAAGCAGACTGCTAGAGCGGATCAAGTAGAAATTAAAAAATTCCTGCTTGAATCTGAAGATAGATTTAACCGGGCAATGGACACTCGAGCAATTCAACACCTAGAAAAGTTATCAAGAATGGCTCAACTTCTTGTTGGAAATCGGCAAAGAGATGAAGATGCAATAATGTTCATGGATACGTCACACATGTCTGTAGAACAACTGCAGCACACAGAGCAAAGAAGGAAAGAAATTATAAAGCGTAGACTTCAAGAGGGTCATTAAATGAATTACCGTTTTTACAACCTTTGTATCATTTAATTAACGTTATTTGTATTGTGTTTTGAATGTAAGCAATTATTAATATAAGTATTTTCATTGAAATTGCATTACTTTGAAAAAAGGTTAACAACATTACGTTAATTAAACATAAGCAGATTACAATAACAATAGTAAGTAACAACAACATAAACAACAGTAGGAAAAGTAAGAATAGAAATATAGTTTCACTGATTTCCAGAAAACCTCCAAAGATGATCTATGAGATCATTTTGCAGTCTTCGATGCAGTTAAACACTACGTTAGAACATTTGGCTTTCTACATGATACTCGAGTTCTAGTGCGCTTCCAATCATATCGTTTCGCTAAACAGGTGGTGGTGTTTGAGCACCCTCGTAGAAGTAATCTTCTTCCGTATCTCTTTCATCCTCTATAATCATATTATGTAAAATAATACAAGTGTATATTATTTTGGTCATTTTAACTGGTGACCAAAGTCTGCATGGATTACTAACTATGGCAAATCTAGACTGAAGAACCCCAAATGGTCTTTCAACGTCCTTCCTCTGGCCATCTTGCATCGCTGCAAACTTTGATTGTTTATTATTTTGTGGGTTAGGAATTGTCTTGACAATGGTACCCCATTTAGGATATATACCATCACCGAGATAATATTCATGATCGTACGTATTACCTTCTAAAGTAAAGGTACAAGGAGTTGATCTACCGTTTGCTAAATCATTGAACAACGTAGATCGTTAGACTACGTTAAGATCATTGTTTGAACCCGGCATTCCAAAAAATGCATGCCATATCCATAAGTCATACGATGCTACGGCTTCAAGAATAATAGAGGACCTACGAGACTTACCTTGATAAGCTCCAGCATACGCCTTTGGACAATTTTTCCACTCCCAATGCATGCAGTCTATACTGCCTAACATTCCAAGCCAGCCTCTACTACCATGCATATTTAATAACATTACTATATCTGCCTCGTTCGGTCTGCGTAAGTATTGATCACCGTAAATGTCCATGATAGCTTGACAGAAATACTCCAAACACTCTAATACCGTGCTTTCCTCCACTTTCAAATTTTCATCAAGCGTATCCGTCGGTCTTGCATATGTAAGCATTCCGAGTGCAACTGTCATTTTTTGAATTCCAGTCAATCCCATTGTACGAGAGGCATTGGGTTTGAAGATAAAATATTTGTCATGTTGCTTGATGCATTGCAGGATTCTAAGAAATAGAGGACGCCGCATGTGGAATCTTCTTCTAAAATCAGAATTTGTGTAAGTAGGATTTGGAACAAAGTAGTTTTCCATCAGTCTGTCGTTGTGCCATGAATGTCTTTTTATACCGACGACCAACAACTGATCCACCGTGTTGCCTACTCGATTAACCAACCTGTAGTGCAGCCATACTTATTAGTTCCTTTTTGCGACGAAAATGGTCTTCCCTCATTTCATCAAATTCGTCATCGCTCTCATTAAAAAATATATAATCTTCTGCCGCCATTTGTTATATTTGAAACTGTATGAAACAAGAATGAGCAATAATACTTCTCAGCATCTAACAAGTCTTTTATAGCTTAAATCACATGTTGGCTTTCATAACAAAACAAACAATCACTTGCGGATAACATTAATTAAATTAAACCACCATCTATAAAGTAGATTCCATTTATGTCACGGCTGTAGTGTCTAGTCACATCTAAACACTATGGACTATTGATGCAGTGTCTCGTCCCATCATACAACTGTAGCCATGTTCTTAACATACATTATTAACTGTCGATGCAGTGTCTTATCTATAGTGTAACGTCTACACTGTCTTGTCCCTCCATACACTATTGACTGTTGATGCAGTGTCTCTTCCCATCATACAACTGTTGCCATGTTCTTAACGCAATAATACAGAAAGAAACAAGTCAATGTTACTGAAACACCCAAACATTAATACAGTCAATGACAATACATATACAAACAATAATACACTCCATAAAATACACTTCATAATAATAGACTCCACAATAATACAACCATAATAATAATACACTCCATAATAATACACTCCATAAAAATACACTCCATAACAGTACACTCCACAATAATACACTCCATAATAATACACTCCATAATAATAGACTCTACAATAATAATACACTCCACTAAGAAACTACCAGTTACGGTCAAATTGTAAGTTGTGCACGATATTTCGGAGACATCTTATTTCTCGTTCCTGCTCGTTGGCATATGTTATGGCCCTTGGACACAGCCGTTCATCAACCCATTCTGCATAATTGCACCCTTCAAGCCAAAAAGGACACAACTGGATTCGACGATCAATATCTTCGCCATCAGCTCTAACCACAACTTCAACCTTATAACCACAATGACAAAATACTGTGTAAGAGTCAGCCTCTTGTTCAAACCGAAGGTTGCAAATTTGGTACTTGTTCAACCTTCTATGGTTGTTGATGAACCAACTGCTCGTGTACTGGTTGAACATCTTCTTGAAGTGTGAGTTGGTCAAGATTTGGGAATTCACGAGCAACGTCCTCGTAATGCTTGTCTTCGTAATTGATATTCCAATCTTCATCGGTGTGTTCACTTTTCGTTGGAACGCACCCGACATCAGAGTCAATAGATGATGACCAAGAAGGCATTGATATGAGGATTAGAAGATTGAAGGAGTGGAGAACTGAATTGTGTGTTTGAGAAGAAAAGCTCATACATATATATTGAAGTATGTGAACGTTAAAAATTAATTATGTTTAAATATTAGCACTGTGTTTTGATTTGACAATGTAGTAGAAAGTTAAAATTACTCATAAACAAGACAATAATAAATATGCATACACAGAAACAATAATACACTCAACAATAATACACTCAAATTATGGATATCCAAATCGTTCTAGCTAATTTTGACGTATGATATAAGCCTTATGTCCAATGAATGTGCTGCGGTATTCGAAAAGGTAACGTCCTTCAAATTAGAATGGGTTGGTTTAAACAAACTTTCAAATATAACCTCATTGATAACCTTATTGTACCACGTACAGGCGTTGCAGAAGTTCCCATAACCAGTCCTCAACTCCACTGCGTACGTCTATTTCTACCCTCAACATTGCTATTGTAAAGTTCAACAACAGCGTCCCAAAACTGAGTTGCCATAATCTCTCCATCATCGCACATTTGATCAGTTTGTATAAAAAAATTACTGACAGTTTCAATTCTGTAGCCGAAAATATTATGTTACATATTGATTGATTTAACCGAACTTTTAAATGTTGTGACATTAGAATATAACACTTTATCTTAAATAAAGAGGTCGTGATCCGCATCAAAAAAATGAAGCATGAGATTAACGTCCATGTGTCAAACATCCATAAAATTTTGACAAACAAACAGAACTGTGTTTGTTACTTCAACATTTTGACTTCATATACGCTTAATAATAAACAAGCGTAAATTAACATCAACACAATGCAATACTCAACATAAAATATAATCGACACAATGCCATAACATATAGACAATCACATATAACAGTAGCATCATCACCAACATAATATACAACCAACTAACATAAGGTGTGAAAAATAATAACACGGTCTAAAACATTTAAATGCAGCACATCAGTCTATGTGATCGGAACCGCTATCAATCTCCTCACCGTCTCCACTATCGTCGTCACTGTTATCGTTGACGTCATCAAAGTCGTGAGGCTGAGGTCTGGCATGGAGCTGCTCCTGAAGCTGTTGAATCTAGGTCTGTAATCCCTGTATCTACGCATCATACTGAGTCTGCTGCTGCTGGACCACAGTATGGTAACTCTGATACATCATCTGTGTATAATCGAGCGTCATATGCTCAAATGTAGCAACCATCCATCTATCATAATCCATGTACTAAGAATACTGATATGTGCACAAAAAAAATTATACATAGGTGGAGAATATAATGACAAGTAATTTAAAGAACAATTAAAATTCGTACAAACCTTATGAGGCTGATACAATCCGACGGATGGTACACCTGTAATACCGTCATCTGCAGGATACTGCAAGGGGTACTCCACTACCTGACCATGTACATCATATGCTCTAAACGAATGAGGAGGGGGGTCGAAAGTAGGAGGCTGCGTGTACTGAGATGATGTAGGCTCAAAGGTGGCAGGCGGTAGTGGAACTCTACCGAAAGAGGTATGCAGACCAATATGATCGGAGTTCAAACCCCAAATATAATCAGGCAACGTGTAAGCACGTGGGGCTACTCGAGCCAATATGAATCAAAGTCTCGAAGAACTGTAAAAGGCTCACTATCCACCCATCCTGCACCCCTCGTCGCAAGAATATAAGCTGGTCCAACCCTAATATCACCATACATATCATCCCATGATAGCGAATCTGATGGAATGCAAACTACACCATACAACTATAGCCAACACCGCTCTCCTAAATACCATATGAATGGACATGTAGGAACCTGAAAGCAAATCCTACGTCGCGACATGGAAAACGGAAAAGTGAGTGGATGGACCGGGCTCTAGGAACTGTAAGTACTGATCCCATGGACGAACGATAATGTTACCACACCGCATCATATCCATCTGTTGTCTAGCCTCCATCAGCTCATTGTGCATCCTTGTGCAACACGGGGCAAATGTATAGGAGGACGCCAACGACGCAATCTAGGAAAGTAAATATAAGGTGTGGCATTCGCCTCTACAATAAGTCGAGGGTGCATATTGACAGTATACTCGTAGTACCAAAATGGAAGAATGTACCCAAATCCATACATCTGTCTAGACTACAGAAGCGCATAAGTATCTAATGCTACGTATAAATAACCGATAATAACAGTACCGTAATCATATATATATGTAGTCCATCCACATCTACTAATCCAGCCAAAAAACAAGCCTAATAATACCCTTATTGTTACTAAAAAATATAGACCCAAAAAGGTATAATATGAAGGCACGGATAACCGGAGTGTGCATATCCTCAACGACCATGTACTCTACTATATACCACTGCAAACAAGGAAGAGTAACAGCTCCTCCTCTAACCTCCTCATCGGCCAAAGTCGATAAATAAGCTGAATATGACTCGAACTCCTCAAATGAACTATCAAATGGAACAGGGAGACGGTCCGGTCGACCAACCTCTATGCCAGTGAGCATATAAAAATCTATAGGAGTCAGTCCTAGCTCAAAATTAGAGAAATGAAATGTGTGAGTGGTAGGCCATCATCTCTTGGTGAGCTCCTCTACCAAGCAACGATCTACATGTGCAAATCTAGATAAAGCTAGAAATTCACCAAAAGGTGACGCATGTAGCCTATTCAAAATCGGATGCGGTAACTGATCAAATTACTCAGACATACACCTATACCAACTACCTTGCATTTCTATATGACGAACCTAAATATATGATTATTTAGTGTTAAAATAAACAAAGAATTATCATACATATATATTTACATGCTTGTTCATCAAGTAATAAAGAAACAAACGTATACCTGTGGCGTCGCTATAGCTGCAGTAAGTCGATGCGAAACAGTAGGGGGTAAGTCGTGCAAGGATCGAAGATCATCTGGAGTCACGGTAGCATCAGTAGGGACATGAGCGGTCCGATATTAGCATCGGTCATATATCGAACGGTGGTCTACCAGTTTTGACCGGACGGGGTGGCATTTTGGACGCAAAGTTGAATTAAAAAAATTAACTGAAAAGAGGATGGAAGAGGGAAAAATGAGGGGGTAGGGGAAAAAGTGCATGATATAGACGCATTTACCATGCGTCTGTTCAACAGACGCCTGATGTCTAATAAACACGGACGCCTGTTCAACAGGCGACCGCCCTCATTTCTGTTGTAGAAATAACAGAAATGAGGGCTCTAACATTTCAGAGTGCGGAAAATCGAATTTCCGCACTCCGAACTGTTGGAGATGCTCTAGTATCCTACACTATATATTATATATAAGTTGATAAACATTAGTATCTATATTATATATAATATCCTATAGTTGTTAGCATAAAAACCAATACCTAAGGTATTAACACGTTATAGGACCGGGCCTATAGAAGGCCTTCCTCGTTGTTTTAATTCAATCAGTTTTTAAATTCAGTTAGTTTTAAATTCCAACGGTTAAATCATTCTGAATAAAACTTAGTCCTTCCCATTCACTGAAAGTGTATAGGACCGTATAATATGGATAAACAGTAATACAGAGTATAGATAGTAAATAACGTGGAATATAAATGCAGTAAGTAAAATGACACCAGAGATTTTATACTGGTTCGGAGCACCGTCCTACGTCCAGTCCCAGACTAACTTCTGGCTTTAATTAACAATACCCTCTCTTAACCCGAAGGAATAGGTAAACAACACCTGAGCAGCAGAACAGGATTTTTGCCTCAGCACCAGAAGAGGACTTTCCCTTGCCTGAGCAACAGAACATGACTTTAACAAAGTACAATGTAGTTGACTTAATGTGTTCTTGATAACACTGATTTTTCTATTAAGATTACAAACTTCCTATAATCAATTCCTCCAGAGTATAAAGAGTATGTGAAGATTTGAAAGGAAGAATATTGCTAAGAATCAAAGTATATGTTATATAATTCAAAGATTCAAAGCAATGGAGAGTATGAATGCACTAGAATAATCACAAGAGAATGTAGAGAATTAGAATCAGAAAATTGGTGATTATGAAGTGAGTGATAACTCCTATATATAGTTTTCAGAGAGATGCAACTCTTAGTGAAGAGTTTCAGCCAAGAGAGACATCTATTCATGCAGTGCATCCCTTCATGGAAGAAGATGTCCATTCAGAAATTTTGCAGTTGAAGCCGGTTCAGTCAACTGGTATATTGAGTCAGTCGACTGGTGTTTGAATATTTAAAATTTTAAAATATTTGCTGTTTCAAAATTATGAACAGAGTTCACTGCTGTGCATATGCATAGTCAGTCGACTGGCAAGAACAGTCAGTCGACTGGCTGTGCATAAACTGCACAGTGAATTCTGTTTTGTAAAGAAAAAGATTTGAAAATCGAAAACTTGAGGATTGATTTTAACATATGTCTAAGACTCAATATCTATAATAGTTACTTTAAACCTAGAGATCCTCTGTTGTCTTCTTTAGTTTCTGAACTGTCTTGTCATGAATCAAAACTAGTAATTCAACATTCTCCCCCTTTTTGATTGATGACAACCTGTATATATATTGGAGAGAAAATATTTCTCCCCCTTAATGTATGATATCTTTTTCCTGCATAAAATATGTTAGTGCACATACTTTTTAATTGGAGAGAAAAATATTTCTTCCCCTGAATGTATGATATCTTTTTCCTGCATAAAATATGTTAATGCACATACTTTTTCTCCCCCTTTGTCATCGTCAAAAAAGAAGATATTGCAAACAAAAATATAAAATAAAGGTGTAGAAAATACATAAAAGATAGACCATTTAGTACAAGTCTCAATAAGTTGCAATAGAGTTTCATATGTTTAAATTGTCAATAGAGTGATAAAAAATTCAAATCCAACTTGCTTACGAAAAGAACCTACTCATCTTCCTCTTGTACAGGCTCCTTTCCGGGTCTAGACGTTCCATGAGCATCGCTTCCTGTGCCACTAGTATCACTACTAGTATGTTCTTCGGAAGTTGACCAAGTAAATCTAGGTTCTGGACGTTTACCGTGAGCTATTAAAGAAGCAGTTGTGGAAGACGAACATGAAATTGCATCCCATAGGATAGAAAAGAATCCTTTTACTTTGTCTTATTTTTTATCAACTTTCTTTAAACGAGATCCTAGTATTTGTTGATTTCTAGAAAGGATCTCGACAGATTCTCGCAAACTAGCTGATTGTGCAAGACGAATATCATCATCTTCTTCGGGATGAGACGTTTGTTCTTGAATAGTTGGTCCGCCTGATTGACGTTGATGTTGCTGACGCCATTCTTCATAGGAGGTAAATGCCGGAGGAGCTGACGGTAGTTTCATGAGGCTTATTGTACGAATATTGATAACTCCAATGGAGGAAGTTTCGGATTCCGATTGAGGTGTTCCCACATTTAAAAGCAATCACATTATATATTCACCAAAATAAATTGTTCTCATGTTACCGTTGTTGAAGGAGAGAAACTCATCCAAAATTCGTCGTAGCCAATTTACTTGTATTCCTCCCCATATCGCATATAAAGCTTTAAAATTTTCTGGGTAGATAAGTTCATATGACCCTGTTCTTGGAAGTATACTCCGCATTAAATCTTTGTGAAGAATTCTAGCTTTTGGTCGAAGGAGAATAGATTTTTGTTTCGTCATATTATCTCCCATAAACATATGGCTAATTCTATCCCTTTGTCGAATATTACATTCGACATCATCTAGGGAATGCCATGATTGGGAGTTTAAAGTATGCGTGCCATTCGATCCAAGGAGAAAAGTACTTGTTGACCACACACTAAACTCCAAACACAATCATCCCTATTCGATGGGCATTGGTGAGGAAGATTTAAATTAGCAAAGAATAACTTTACCATGAGGTGGTTGATCTTGTGAGAATTTGCATTCAAGTCAAGTAGAGATTCCAAACCGGATCGATGCATAAGTTCTTGTAAACCATAAGCCGCGAAATTGCTATAGACCATGAAAGAACCTTCAAAGATCCTTGAGTTTTTTATTTTATGCCATCTTGTTACAGCCACATAATTGTATAGCCATTGAGCAATTTGGGCATCGGTAGGATCGACGGAAGAAGAACTTTGTCTTTGACGTTTTGGAGGAGCCATTTAATTGAATTTTTAGTGAAAAAATTGAGGAAAATTGGGAATTTAGGGTTTTGGGCGAAATAGATTTGGGTAAAAAAACTGATAAGAGTAAAGTGAAATGGGGGAAATAGGTAGGAAAAAAGGGAAGATAAAGGCAGTTGGCGTACAGCCAGTCGACTGGTAATAACGTTCAGTCGACTGGTGCACTGTTATTTGCAAAAAATTTCAACAGCCAGTCGACTGAATGTGGCATGTCAGTCGACTGACTGGTTTCCTGAGAGTTTTGAAACCCTACATTCAGTCGACTGACCTTTATTTTCAGTCGACTGACTGGAAGTAAAAATTGCATGAAGCTAAGAAAACAATTTTTTTATAAGGAATCAAATATATAGATAAAATACAAATAAGCAGGAATAATAATATACAAGAAATGATAATTATTTTAGAGTTTTTGGAGAGCATTCTTGTGGTTCAACCTTGGTATGCTCAACAGAAGGTTGCAAAGGAGACCAATAATTTTGGCGTTCCCATGAGTTTGGAGATGCCGGAGGTTGAGTTGGAGATTGTTCCCAGTTATTCCACCTGGATGAATTTGCTTGACGGGATGTTGAAGGTTGAACAACATCATGTTTAGATGATTTGCCACAAAACTTAAGTGCAATAAATTCAATAAGACTTAGACTATTTGAATTCATCCGCTGTTCGTAAAACATTTCTCTTTGTAAATTGACTTGCTCCTGTTGATAGTGATAGATTTCATCAATTTTTGTATTTGTTTTTGGAGAAAGAAACAACAATCTTCGAGACCTTTTTGGTTTGGTGAAAAACCGGTGTGATATCTTCCTGGTTCATGAATGGGGGTAGGAGTTGGCAATGTTGGAGTAGAGCTATTGGATGAATCATAATTACTTGAAGAGGTTGGAGTAGAAAAAGATAATTTTGAGTTAGAGGAATCATGAGAGTTTTGAGAGGCCATTGAGAAGATTATAGTTTGTAAAGATTTTGTAAAAAATTTGTAATGATGATTAATAACTGAGAAGAGGCAGTTTATATAGTTGAATTTGAGCTTAGAATGAATGGTTATAGACCTTTAAAAGTTAATAACCGGAGATTAAAATAAAAAAATAGCGGGGCAGAATAATTTAAGGATAAGAAAGATATATGGTTAAGAATGTATGAACCATATAACTTAGCAGAAAATGTAATCATAACATAACTGGTAAGCTATGGAGTTACCTGCTAGAAGACCCAGGTTCAAGTCTCGGTGGCTATGTTATTTTTTTTTTTTTTGAATGAAAATATTCAGAATAAATAGAACCAATCTTCTACATGAAACAAGAAACAATCATAGCTCAAATGGTAAGAAGTATTTGAAAACATAGGAGTGGTTATGAGTTCAAGTCTTGCTTTAGTCATAAATTTTTTTATTTTACAAAGATGCGTTATTAGAAGCTACAAATATAGATATATATCAACATTCATCCTCTCTCTAACACATTAGGTTCTCAAGTTCATCAATCCATGCAATTGTAAGTGTTGCATTGCAGAGAGGTTCGTTTTATCTTAAGAAATATTCTATCCGATCTTTTCATGGTGGGGGGAAATTATTACAAGGAAATATTGACCGTAGACTCGGACATTCTGTGATCGCCATTTTCTACAAGCATCACCACGATTATCGGTTAGTTTCTATTACGTTATATGATAACCCAATCAACAATTAATAGATATAGCCTACTTGTAAGTTTTTTCTATTGATTTTTAGTGGTTTTGGATGACAATATATTTCAAGCGTTGTCAAAAAACTTACTTGTAAGTATTTTTCTCGTTCGTTTCCATTAGTTATAAAAACGATGAAAACCGGTGCAGTAAAATATTGATGGTAATTCTCAACTCGTTAGTTGTGGTGTTTCAAATGGTTCAATTTTTTTTCAATTGTATCCTCAGATATACTGATGTTCACATTCAAAGTCAAATTATATAATAAATAAAAGCAGTTTGTGGACAATTACTCATTGATTCCCGTGACAAGTAACAACCCTTCCAATAAAACAATCAAAACCACTGGAATGAAATTACGAAACTCCATACCGAGCCCAAAGGTTACCCTCTATAATTTATTTCCTTATCCAAAATGGTATTGTTGTTAACATTCTGATTTTGAATATGAGGGGGTCAAATTTTATGAGCACTCCATAAAATTAAATTGCTACGAAGAGTACACATCGAACTAATAAAACATATATTTTTACCTCTTTTTTCTCTTAGTTAAAATATCAAAACCCTGAACACTTTCATTTTCCTTTTTTTTAAAAGAAAATAATAGTGAGAAGCTCATCCCGATCTTTACAATCAGATCCAAACTTTGCTAAGAAACTGATGGAAAGATAATTTCTTAACACAATTTATTGTGTGTTTTTTTAATTGCGATAAAAGTTAGGGTTTAAGATATAATGCTAAATGTTTTCTTAAGTAAGAATCAACATTGTCTTTTAAGTCAATCTTATTGTAATTTTATGAGGGCGCTGGTTTAAGTAGTATGCTTTACGGTAACTATTTTTTAAAAATGTCCCCTGTATCCAAAACGGTAGTTTCAATTAGGGATGGATTTGGTTTAGTACCGAAAATTCATATTCAAAACTATTACCATACTAATTTATATGGTAATAGAAAAACCATATCATTATCAACCAAAGTAATTGGAAAGCCGATGCTTCGATTTGCGGTTAATAATGGTTGGTAGAGGTCGGTAATAAATTTTTACCATTTATAAGTATGATATCTATTTGTTTACAATATTTCATGTTAAAAGAGTAAATACTAAGAGTTGTTATTTTTATTATATGTTTATTTACTAATTTTATTTTGTGTAGTCAAGCATAGAAGTAAAGTTGTGCAAAAAGCTAAAATATTGTATTAAATCATATTATTCAAAACAAAAACATGATAAGAATTGTATTCAACATGGTATCATAATAGTATTTTGATAGATTTTCTATTATATCATTACACATTAAATGTGATGCTAGAATATATATATGTGTGTGTGTGTATGAATATGTATATGTACATATACATATTTAGATGCATATATACATAAACATATATGTGTTCACATATATGTATGTGTATACAAACGAGGAAGGTTCATTGACACCTCTATTTTGGAGTATCCCTATTATATCTTGAGCTACATTGTCTCAAATACTATAAAAATTTGTAGATGTTCAATCCACATATATATGACCATCTCTATAAAATTTGGGCTCATTTCGAAAAATGTCGCATAATATACTTGATGTTCAAATTAACTGTTAAAATAAATGTTTGACTGGTGAATAATTGAATTATGATTTTGAAAAGGCTACAAATATCGAAATTACCCCAAATTTTGTAGAGATGATCCTTTATATGTGGATTGAACATCTACAAAAATTTGTTGCATTTGAAATAATGTAGCCCAATATATGAAATGGTTGCTAAAGTGATGCTCCAAAACATGGGTGTTTCCTATAACATACACCTTTATTAATACTTGGCATGAAAGTGCAATCTTTTGGTCCGACCGCGAAGTTCCAAAAATGCTCTTATATATTTTTCTTTATTAATAGTTGTAATACATTCGGTGTCATAATCTTTCAATGTCGACGTGAAATATCAAAAATGTCTATCTGCTAATATTATCAAAATTAGTATCACTTGCATATAGGATCTGACAATTAAGTCTGCTTTACAAATTCAAAGTTTCCTTTCCAAATATTTGCCAAGTCTTAATATCAATTAAAAATAAGATCTGATAAATAAACTACTTTGCACATTCATTTTTTATTATTAATTATTAATATAAATAAAAGTTTAAACTAGCAAAAAATTATATATTGAAACTTAGAAATAAATATTCAAATTAACCACTTATGATTTAACACAGAAATATGGTTAAATATCTGTGGATTTTTTTTTTAAAAACATATTAAACAAATACAATTTATAGCAAAATAATTTAAGTGCCTTTATCACGCGCGAAATGCGTGTTATAACACTCATATATATAAAATAGTATGTGATAGGTATGGTAATTATAGTAGCTAATTACCACTATATTGCATATTTTTACCTAGTTCAACAAATTATACCAATCAAATCGATCTCCGTTTTTGGGTACCATTTTAATTGATGCCGATTGCTAATGATCGGTAAGCGGTGATTTGCTAAAAAATGTACGAGTAACCATCCAAAACAACAGTGTCTTTGACGATTCCATTCTACCAGCAACTCGGACAATCTGAAAGAACGATTAACATATGCCAGCGAACAATCTAGGGTTTTCAGCTGTCCGATTAAACCCCCAGCTTTCATTTCTTTAATTCCTTGCATCAAAATAACGTTTATAATACGGATGATAAAATGTCCGACGATGATTTGGAAATTATATCGATCGGTGCTTTATATAGCGGCGGCCAGTGGGACAAGAAGTACTGGAGCTGTTCTAGGGTTTGTATTCTCTATCTTTGACTCCATAATCTAATCATATCTATATTCATTGCGAACTGATTAAATTTTATCATTTAATTATACTGCTGTCGGATGTAGAATTGTTTTCCATCCGTTGATTTAGTCCGCAGTTATCCATATTTAGTTTATCTTTTGAATCGTTAAAAGTAGAAGGCTGCATACTGGAATAGTTAGAGGCTGCTTTAATGAACAAATCTTAGAAGACACTTTTGTTATGAGCAATCAAGCATTATATACTTCGCTGTGCTTGTTCTTAGTATTGAAGAGTATGTACCAAAATATTTACTGATGTTATTTGTCCGTAAAGGCATTAGCTGAAATGAGTATTCTTCAATGTGTTTGTGCTAATTGCTTGTCTGAAATTACTATCCTAAACCAGTCAATTTTATCTCAATGCAACAGTATAGTCCTTTTCTTAGCGAGCTAATTTATGCTTATTAAAGTCATGTTTAGCCTTATATTAACTGAAGCCTACCTACAACTCACAAATCACTATGATGGAAAGTAGGAAAGAACCAAGTATTTATATTCAAGCCTAATGCTAATTAAGTTATCCTTGAGAATAAAGTAAGGGTAGGATCACTAATTAGCTATGTTGCATTTTAGCGCACTTCTAATAAATATGAACGACACAAGACACAATTGACGTTTACAGTATTTTGGGTAATCATCTCTTGTCCAATGTATTACTATATGAATTCAGCTTGTTTTAAAGTGCACGTGGCCCGACCACTTGTAATAATCCTTCTAGGTGGCCTGCCTTGGTCTTGTCTAGGTGATTGGCAAGGCTTATTGCCTATGTGCTAGGTGTTATATTCAGAGGACATGTTTATGGATGAATATATGCCATATAACATGAAGTTTTCAGCTGAATATAGAATATTACCTTCGTCTCTAACTTCAAAATTGAAATTTGAATTTCAACTATCGAACATATGTATATTTTGCATTTAACTATAGAAATTTTGTATGAAATATCTGAAATTTTTATAAATAGCACGCGCTGTTTCAAATCTCATTTATCTCAACCGATATCTCGTTCGAAATCTCATTTTCAAAGTTGAGCGAGACGAAATTTAGCGAAATGGTATATCAAATTTTGTTTATATTTTATTTGACACTTATGTCATTAAGATATTAAGATCCCAAGCGGAATATATGGTAAATCTCAATATAAGATCTTATATGAATATGTTTTATTAGTTACATATTTTTTTTAACTTCTTACGTGGGTCCAAAAGAAATTGCATTCAAATGACTCTTCACCTTCTAATTTTATTTTTATTTTTTGAACGAGTGAGAAAAACTAGATGACTTTTTGTTTATTCTTTATTTTTAATATTCAAATGAATAGAATTCATTCAATCAGTACCAAATCATGTTACCCCTTATCTGAAAAGAAAAAATAATAATATTATTTTATATGAATTATGTATCTTAAAAAGTTTATATTTAGATAACGATTACAATAAAATTATTGAAATGTCAAATTTAGATGCTTAAGCTACTTCGAGGTAGTCATGAGAGGGGCTTCGTAATCCGAGATGTATACCAGAGATACACTCATCTCGTCCGATATGAGATATTTTATGTAGAATTCCGAAGACGAGAGATGGCCGAAATTCAAGATTTAAAACTTTGAAGGTACATGAGTTTATCAAAACGTCTAGCTCTAGTTAATCTTTGCCTAAAATGATTAATCTCTAGTTCAAACCCATTGCTTTGCGATTTTACAACCTTGGTCCTGATGACCAATATATCTTTACAAGCTGATTTAATTTCATCATTTATATAATACAATCAATACTTTTCTCTCATATGAAACGATCACAAGTGCCTTGGCATCCATGACAGTTGTTTGTAGGGACTGCATCTGTTTGGTGATGTTTGCTTGTCTATATAAGTTACATGGATATATAAATAAGAATTGAGCTGGATCTTCTGGATTCATCGATTGTTTATTCTGTCTAAACATCTTCGAAATTTGAACTGCTTTCCAGTAGCAATGCTAATAAATTCACAATCCCAATCCAAACAAGAATTTGTCTACTTGAAGATAATTCCTTTATAAAACATGTCTACCTCTTGTCATTTTCAAAGTCAAATTCTGTATGCTGTTGCAGATCCTGCTGTGCTGAGCATCTGGGATAGATGCTCATTTCAAAACAGCACCTTCTGCATGTTTCTAAATTATGCTAGTAAACTTACATTTTTCTTCTTTTTTACAGGGAAAAGATCGCTACCCTTACCCAGTAGGTTACCTTGCTATTAGAACTCATGCCGGGAATAAATATAGGATGGAAATTCATGAAGGTCCTAAAGGACCAGTATTTTTGGTGTGGTTTGGCTTTGTATTCTTGTTATTCTGTTTTAAATTCCTTAGATAAATAATGCACCTAGTTCTGTTGAAGATTTTAGACTTTATCTGCCTAGGGAATATCAACACTGGCATTCTTTGTATTGGAACAGGTTACTTCTCCTGATGGGAACTCCTTTACTGGGCAAACACCTGACATTGCTTGGGGGGACTTTCAAAAGAAGAATTTTTCGAGAGTCAAGAACTGGCCTGGAAAGCGGTTATCATCAACTGATGCTGTTGAGGCAAGTAGTTAGAGAATGAGATCTTTCTAGAGCATGCAAATTTCCTTAGTCTGGTTTATTGAACTATATGTAAATGATTGTGTTTACACATGCAGGCACACATGCACACACATGCAAATGAGCGCGCGCACACACAGATATTAACATATACATACGTACATACATATATACACGTATGTATATATATGTTAAAGCGTGTGTGTGTTTACAACTCATCATCAAATAAAACGAATCCAAAAACATAGCAGTAAAGAAACATAACCACTGCCACCTTCACCCATATCTGCCTTTTCTTCGTCCACAGTTCACCGAACATCTTCATCCTTTTCCTCTTGTCCTCACACTCCCCACTCATTCCAGGTGACCCCACAAACCCCAACCCTGCATTTTTCTCCATTCACCCGCATCAAAATCTCTCTTCTCCAGTTAAAACCAGTTGCTGATCCTGCAGCCTTCGTCAATGCTCCATCTGGAACCTCAGCTTCCTCATCTCAATCTTCATCATCTCATTGGCTCCTTTTGCTTCCTCCGCTTTTTGCTGCAGCCTTCTTTGTTTTCTTCCTGCTCGCTTCTGGTTCATCTTCCAGTTTCACCATTTGCGCTTTTCAGCTCCTTCTCCGTCTTCAAAGCCTTAAATGCTTCCTCTACTCGTTGCTTTGACGCATTGTTTTCCTCCATCAGCAGGTTGATTTCCTTCTCCAGCTTCCCCGGCTTTGCATTTAGTTCTAATGCATCATCTTTTTTGTTATTCTCTCTACTGCATTGACTTCGGTCATTGTTTTTGAAACAGAAGAAGAAAAATAAAGTTGGGAATGCATTGGAGTTAACTAAAAAACTACGGAAGATAAAGAAGGAAACAAAGCCGTCGGCAGTGGAATATGAAGCATCAAAGAAGTGAGTAGAGGAAAAATCTAAGATGTCGATGACAAAGGAGGAGTTGGAAGCGCAAGTGGTTAAACAAGAAAAGGAACTGTAAGTGAGCAGGAAGAAAAGACAGGTGGTTGGGGAAAGTGGAAGGAGCTGAAGAGGTTATGTAGGTGAGGAAGTTGAGGGTGCTTACACAGCAGTACAGGAAGGCTGCAAAGGTAGCAGGTGCGTATGGACAGGAGGAGAGAAGAGGTTTGGATGTGGGTCAATGTGGAAAAATGCGGGGTTGCTGGGTCACTAGCGTGAGAAGGGGATGAAGATGTTCGGAGAACCGTGGAAGAAAGGGCAAAAATAGGTAGCGATGTTATGGTAATGATAAATTTATCATTATCACACCAATACCAAAAATTGGTAACTAATATCGAGCTACATTGATATGTCAATGTTGTCAGTATGATAACGATAAATTTGCAAATGTTAATGGTAAACATAATTGTAAAAAACATCAAAAACCAGTGGTAATGATAAATTTACTAGTCATATTAATTTTGTTTTTTAACCATTTAAATTAATGCAACCACCGACACTTTTGAAGGTATATCAATTTTAAAGAAGTTTGTTTTATTATTTACAGTGATGCTTCTTTTTTAGATTTATTAGGTTCAGTATCTAAAATTTGCAAAGTTATTATTTCATATTTTTTAAATAATTTGCAATGACTTTAGAAAATTTTCTATGTCAACCATAATAAGGCAAAATGTTAATATTCATATTAATGGAGTCAGAATCTAGAACAAAATATTTACTTTGTCATCATCAAAACTTTAATGTTTTATGTATTGGTAAATTAATCATAACCGGTTAATGGTTTACCAATTTACTGATATACCAATGATCATTTTCTTTACTTACCAATAGTATGATACGGTAACGGTTTTCTCATATAAGTAACGATCACCATTATCATAACAGCCTTAAAAATAGGCAGTGGTGGTTGTGTTTCTCTACAGCTATGATTATGGATAAGTTACATATTAAAAATAGCCTTAAAATGGCGAGTTACATATTAAATATTGAATTTAACTTTCAAATTTAAATGCTATTTGAAAATGTTAAGCTTATGCAAACAAGCTAGATTTTTGTGAGGATGGTCTTTTAAGTATATTGAAAAATATCTTGAAGTTTGATTCCATTTCGCGTTGTCTAACTTGAAAAATTATGGAGGTGCAGCACAAGTGGTGTAGCATAAAGGTTGTAGCCCAGCATTCCTCACATGCGTGCATGCACGGCTTATGGCATTTAGCCCTGATTTGTTAAGTCAATTGTCTTATTCCTGCTAGCTCTTAAAGAAACTAGAACTAGTTATTTACACATGTTGAGAGTAATATTTTATTAAAGCATAATGCATTATACTGAAATTATATGTTTTTCTTTTGGAGCTCACGGTCGCACTCATCTAAAGTATATTTAAATTGGACATGTTCTTCCACGGTTCTACCTGTTTTAACAGTTTGTATGCAATATGTTGAAATGAATTAGAATGTAGTTTGAGGATAAGGTGATTGATAGGCCCAATCTGAACATCTTTCGAAGTATCAGTTCATTACACCAACAACAACAACTAAACCATTATTCTCAAACAAGTGAGGGTCGGTTAGAAATGAAATCCAAAACTAAATGATAAAGTCAATGTAAAAGTCATAACAATAATAAAGTAAAGTCAGATAAGTAAATTAATAATAATAACTAAGTAAAATAAAAATTAAGATAAAAATATATGTATGTATATAAAAAAGAAAAAAAACTAATAGTGATAACGATACTAATAGTAATATTGGTCAAAGACCAAACGTTACGTCTTATACTCCTGTTTTCTATTCTTATAATCTAAAACTTATAAAACTCATAGCTTATGGTTCTGTTACGTGGATCGTTAACTTCTACACGCTTCTGTCCGTCACCAGCTCTTCAGATATACTCCAATCCTTCAAGTCTCTTTTTACTACTTCCTCCAATATCAACCTTGATCGACCTCTTTACCTCTCTTTGAGCATTCGACATGACCTATAATTTCAACGCGCACAGGTGCCTTCGACGGTCTCCGTTGAAGATGTCCAAACCATCTTAAGCGATGTTGAATTAGCTTCTCCTCAATTGGTGACTCCATGTTTATCACGAATATCATTTCTCGGTCTCTTTTCGTGTGACTGCGGCTCCATCGCAACATACACATCTCTGCTACGCTTATTATCTGGACGTATTGGCTTTTAGTAGGCCAACATTCTGCACCATACAACATCGCAGGTCTGATTACCATTCTGTAGATCTTTCTTTTAAGTTTCCGTGGGACTTTTCCATCACAGAGAATGACAGACGTTCGTCGCCATTTCACTCATCCCGCTCGAACCAAAATATCGGTTCACTGAATTTATAAAATTCAGTAGCACAATTTGTGGTAAAACTATATCCATCTCATTAAAGCTTCTACCCTCAAAACAAAATTTGAAGGAATGATGAAAACTTATGGCCTGTTTGATTTCATTTTGTGTTTTATCTTTTGCATTTTTAATATTTATAACAAAATATGTGGATAACAAAAGAGATATTTCAAATTTTAGAACATTAAGACGACGATGGTGGGACGGCGGAATGGATGGAGGGACGGCGGAGTGGGGTGGGATTGTTTTCCATTCTTCTTTTATTTCTAAAACACGAAAAAGGAAACAAATATGTGCTCAATTTTATATGTATCGTTCATATTCTAAAATTTTGATTTTGAAAAATGCATGTTGTGTGTAGGATTTTTGGATGAAAACACAAAACTAAAAATAGCAAATCAAATGGGGCCTTAATATTTTAGGTGTTTCCTTACATTTTTACTTTGTTTGATTTTCAGCTTTTTGGGTTCAAAAATCCATTCGTTCAGCGTTTGCTCCGTGAACTTGTGGCAAATGTAAATGGGGTTGTAGAGAGGGATTTAGTTACTAAAACCAATTGCCACAGTGTGTCAAATGTCAGCCAAGGAAAACCTGAGAAGTCTCACAGACTTCCTGATCTACATCCATTCTTAACAAGTAAACAAATCACCCGTAAGAGGAGTACAATGAACAACTATTCTGCTGAACCAAGAAATAAAAGAAGACATAGTCAAGTTTCATTACTTGATGGGGAGTGCAATAGCTCCAAAGAATCCAAACAGGAAGATGGGACTTTAGATGTTTATAATGACAATAACTCGGAGGAAGATCACACTGCAGTTATGGATATTTCAAACAATGAGACCATTGATCAAATTTACAACAGTGCCGACAAAATTTTGGGGAGTGCTACAAGGAAAGAGCGCGGCAAAACTGTAAAATCAGCATCTCAAATGAAAATGAAAGCTACAAAAGTGAGTAAATTTCACGTAAATGCATGGTTGCTTAGACATGACTTGCATATCAATATTATACGCTTTCTATATTACTGTCTCATCTTGCGGTTTTCACACACGAAACCTTGTATCAGATGAGATTTCGGATGGAACAAATATATTTTGGTGCAGGGACAGATGCGTGGTTATTGATCACTAGGCTACAGCCGGGGTCACATAAATGAAACACTATTATATACCTTATACTAACAGAAGTTATCAAATAAACTCATGCCAGTTAGTTTAAAAATAAACTTCAAATAAGCCAATTATGTTATATGTCCATTTTCGCTTAACTCTCATTACAGTAATTTTTTTTTGGAACTCATTATTTACCTAGAAGTCCAACACATCCTTTTATAACCCTTATCATACATCATATGCTTTCATGAGGCCAACAAAACCCAGTAATGGCCTTTGGACCTTTTTTTTCGTTGTATCATAATGTCAGAAGTTGAAGAATCTGCATAGGACATTCTAACATGAATCAAATGGTTATTGAACTACTCATATAGTTATAACTTAAAACAATTTTGAATAGGGACCGGCCAAAGGGCCCCCCCCCCCCCCCCCCACAAAACAAAAAAAAGGTATCTCCACACAGACACACGGATTTTCCTTCTAATTAGAAAGTCGGAACACAATATCCCTATCATTTTCAATTTTCTATTCAATTATTTCATTTCTATTCAGGTTTTTTTTTTTTTTTTTTTTTTTTTTGGTTATAAAACTATATAGTGTTGACTTTAGAAAACAAAAATTCTGTTAATCTCAACATTATGTTGAAACAAAACAAAAACATTAGAGCAACCCGGGATGACCTGAAATCCTGCTCTGGTCTTGTTTTGGTGTACGTTTCAGATAAAATTTCGGGATTTGAAGTATAACTTAGGACTATCTTCGATCAACCAATCAGTCTAAAATTGAAAGAGTATTATTTTTCTTTTTCTAAAGACGGATGTTAACTGATTAATTTTGTAATGACCTAATTATTTCTTCTCGTATGAACAATAAAATATTACACACACATGCACATACATACATACAAAGTCCTTTTTTGCTTATCATCCAAATAAAAGGTAAAATAATACATCAGAGGGTTGGTTTCTTTTGAACCTATAAAAAAGGTGAAAATATAACTTTGGCTGTGATCTCGAATTAAGGACCTTGGTCTAGATTTTGGTTAGAATTTTGGACCTCAGACAAGATGGATGTCAAACAAGATATAAACAAGATTTATGTTTTGTCTCGTCCAAGACTCAAGTACAGACATGAGATTTCAGACGAGATGAACGAGTTTCAAAACACCGGATGAGTTTTTGTTTATGCAAATGCTTACACCCAACACTAGGGTAGGGTGGTTTTGCATGAGATATTTCTGTAGGTGTTGGTGAGATACGGAGATCCCTACACCCAACACGTTCACGCCATGTCACACCAATTCTAACTTAGTGTTGTTCCAGGGATGTGTGAAATCTTGCTACCAAAATGTGTATACACATTCCAGAGGTTTACAAGCCGTGGTTGCGTAGCTCTTTATCATTGGGAAACCGTCATCTTCCAATTGAAGACCTCAAAAATAGCCTCAATCTCTATATTACAGAATCAAAGAGCTTTGTTTATTAAAACTTAAATACATAGATAAAATAGTAGGTCACCTA
The DNA here is from genome assembly GCA_030765085.1 of Allium cepa. Classification (NCBI taxonomy): domain Eukaryota; kingdom Viridiplantae; phylum Streptophyta; class Magnoliopsida; order Asparagales; family Amaryllidaceae; genus Allium; species Allium cepa. The sequence continues at coordinate 565,739,807 of CM060928.1, read as the reverse complement.
GCGGTACTTCGAGCTCCTGAAAGGACATTGAACCATCCAAACCTGTTTACTTAGAAGCATAACTTGCAGTGGTGCTACTCGATCCTTCAACTGTTGTTTCAATTATAGCTGCTGAACTTTAATTGTATTGGGGCGTTGAATTCCAAAAAAACCTGGAGCAGATACGCCCTGTGATATGCAAGACATTGACAGGCTCACTCTTAAATTAATTCCTTAATTTTCATCTTGTTCATTCTGTAAGTCATAATTGAATTCATACCCATTTAACATAGAATTGTTCAAGTATAATAATGTTAAATAATAAATGAAAATATACATCTTACTATAAATAAGAATGAAAACAAGGGCGGGGTTGGTATTTGCATGAGATAGTACTATAGGTGTTGATGAGATCAGGAGATCCCTACACCCAACACTGTCATGCCATGTCACACCAATTCTAACCTAGTGTCTCCAAGTATGTGCGAAATCTCACTACCGAAATTTGGTACGCACATCCAGGAGGTTTACAAGCTGTGATTGCTTTGTTCTTTCATCATAAAACAATGAATAAAATGAAAAGAGAAAAAAAACTACTTCTTCAATGAAATTTCGCTCATAAGTTAATGATCAAGGTTCCAGTAAATTACGATTACAGCATCATGGATGTTATTGAATAAATGTGAATTAGGTCAGAGAATAAACAAATGAAATCCAAACTGAAAGTAAGATATATGCATAATGGCATTTGATGGAAACTTGCAGTTTTAGGTGGCATTTGATTTAAAATGAGTTTTATGTTTTGTGTTTTCAACATTAATTACAAAATATGCAAGGAGTGGAGGAACGATGGATATGATGAAAATAAGATGGAGAGGACCACGGAGGGGATGTAGGAACGATGGATTGTTTCTCGTGCTTCTCTTATTTATCAAAACATGGAAAATAAAATAAAGCTGTTTTCTATTTTGTACGTTAACTTTGTTTTCTAAATCGGTCGTTTTCTACAATATACATGCGTCATACCCATTTTTTGTATAGACAAAACCCAAAACTAAAAAAGATAAATCAAACACTACCTTAGTCTTTTGAACAACAAATAAAACGCATAATATAAATTAAAGATTCTAGTGATCAATCTGAACTGGTGGTAAAAGCATTCATCATTTAAGGCATTTGTGAGACAAGGAATGTTGTACCCATTTAGTAGTTTTTTTTCCTCCCTCCATTCTTTATCTTTTCTTTTTCGTTTTTTACTTTTAAAATCTTAAGAGTGACTGAAAGCTGATCATATTTGTCATTGCAACAAACTTCAATTCAGTTAGTGATGTGATCGTGGGTGAGTTTGCATGTCTTAGTTGGATACGTGTCAGACATGAATGTAACCCCACTGGATGAGTCCATCCACAACTTCATAGGTTCTAGCTTAAACTAACATATTTGTCTCCACAGCAAAAGAAGCCTTTAGATGACATGCTGGAAGAAAAAGATAGTTTACCTTTGCCTAATAACATTAGCGAAGAACATACCGAGAATGGAAGGTACCTGGATGCCTGTGTCCCAGACACCTGTGATACACAGAAATGTAAACCTTCTACCTTTAGATATTTTTTATATGCTGGATTCATAGTTCATGCACATGCATTTCAGTAATTGATGTCAGCTACTTTAAAACATTTTAATTTCAGGTAACATCATTGATTCTCAAATGGATGGCCAAAGGACAAATCTTTGCATGAAGAACGAGGTACAGGTTGAATGTACACAATTCAATGTTATGAAAAATGGTGTGGTTAATAATTCACTTCCTGAAGCTGGTTCTTTTTCTGGATCTTCGAGTCTGAATTCAGAGAAGTACGACCTTGATTTAGCAGGGCAGGAATTGGCAAAATCAATGATGACCTTTTTGCTTCCACGAGCAGTTCCACTACTAACCAAAACTTATGTAAGGCGGAGATCAAAGAATCAAAAAAATAAAATGGGTTCTTGTAAGTAGTATATATCTATTTTTAGCACGTCTGATACACTTAGGTTGTTACACTAAATACTCTACGATCTTGCAGTTAAAGGTTTCATTAAAATTCCAGCTCAGGAGAAAATGAATAATCTGGAGGCATTGCCTTGTAAAGATTTTTCATGTAACAATGTAACTGACCCATTTATTGGAAATGGATATTTGAAAGACACTAAGTATGAGGTTCCAGATAGCCTTGATGCTGACCATATCCATGTTACTGATATTGATAAAGGATATCCTCAAACTTTACCTGAAGCTACCATATCATTGTCTGATGGAGCCAAAATTAATATTGAATCTCCACTATTGCCTGATGGTGTTAACGCAATTCCAGATTCAGAAGACACTAAGAATGTAATTCCAGATAGTCTTGAAGACAGCCTTGAAGATAAACAGTCTGAACTTGAAATCAGAACAGTCGATGAAAGAAAAGAAAACATCAAGTCTACTCTATTGCCCGATGAAAGAGGGAACGGTGAGTCTTTCAACATATCTTCATAATTATATATGCCATGTAATCTATGAAAGGTTTACTTAAGATTGCACAGTTAAGGCTTTTATTTCTCATTTAGATTTATGTACCTAGAGTATATGTAATACCGAAGAGAATATTGCAAGTCTGCCTGATCCTTCTAAAGTTTTATTTGCAGAGTATTCTGATCGACTCGTTTGCCTCGGTAGAAAGTTTGTAAATGAAGTTGGAAAGGACATTATGCCTAATAGGACTTGCTCCACTGACATGTGTCCATATGATCATTTAAATTTAGACATTGATGCAACTCTAAACTCTAAAGGTGATAATGTTATGAACAAAGTCTTCTCTTCCACATCCACACATCTCGAAGATGGTTATAAATCAGACATGATTGTGAATCATAAAACTTATCATCTTTGTAAACCTAATATTCTTCAATCAAGCAACAGTATGAATGCAATTCAGCAGATGGATATGATTCCACTTCCATTTCATGATAGTAGAAAAGGCACCATGCCTCTATCAGAATCCGTAGTATGCAGAAATTATACAGAGAACAGTTTGCCAGAGTTGCCTTCACCACAGCAGATACCTAAAACAAATATGAACAATGCAAATAGTAATGCTGCCAAAAGAGTAGCAACAACTAAAAATGAATTCATTGGTAATGAAGAATTATGTGAAACATTTGTACATGCACCACCGGTTCTTGCCCCAAATGCATCCCAAATTCATGACGTGGATAAATGTGTACCTGAAGATACAATATCTTCCCAATTCAATGATTCTTTTATTTTGGACTGTGACAATATTGTTAGGGATTTTATTCTTCCTAAAGAAAGGTGCATGCAATCTCATACCCAGGACCCAAAAAAAGGTTATTTGGACAATTCATCGGCTAAAATAGAAAATTCAAAATGGGATACTATGGGTTCCATGGAGCTGCTTGGTTGTTTTTTGCATCCTAGTCCAGTTTTGTCTGTATCATTATCCTCAAAAGGGGGTTATTTGCAAATATGTGTTCTTTGTGGTCTTGTGGGTAATAATATCAAAAACATTTTCATGTATGAGATTCATGGATGCGAGCACGGAGAAAATTCCCCTTCTTTCATTGGGTATACACCACTTATGTTGTCTCCTAATAGTATGCAATATCCAAATGTAAGCTATTTATAGCCGGTGCTTTCTTTGTCATTTTCTTTGGTATTGAATTTTCGTTCACAGTTTGTTTGAAATTTATCATTAGATATCCGTTGAAAAATCTGGATTGCAATATGTTGTTGGGCGAAAGTCCGTTGTTATTGTTGACAGCATCAAAGCACCACGTTGCAGGTACGTGTCTCCTTATATTTTATTGTGTGTGAATACGTATTCTCAACTTTTAATCGTAATGGTGCACACGGAAGTATAAACCACAAATAAACTTGTAGCTTCCATTGCCAGGGACCAAAACTTTAATTGCTCTTGTACAGATTGTACATTATGCCACAGTGAAGAATATACAGTCGAAATTGTACAAATGAATTTTGGTTACGTATCTTCTGCGGTTCGGCTCCCAACAACAGAGAAGGTTTCTTTTATATTAGCATGTGAGCCAAACTACCTTATTGCCGTAATGCAAAGTGGGAAATTGCATGTTTGGGTAATGAACCTGGAATGGAGGTATAACTTTTGTATTTTGAATGGAGGCCTTAGTTTTTTTATTACTTTTTTTATTTTTATAAATATTTGGTATGTGTTCATTTTGCGTTAACTTTGTTACGGTATATCAAATTCTTGCAGTGCAAGCATAGAGGAATTTTTGCTGCCCCAGTTTAATGAACTCTCCCCTGGAATGCTAGAGCTCAAAACAGTGCCTAACTTCAAATATCTTGTCCTTGGACATAATGGTCTTGGTGGTTTTGCTTTATGGTATTATTCTCCATTATACAAATTTGATCTTTATATTATTATTGCATTTGGGAAATATTTTACCTTCACCTACTGCATCATTAATTTGCTTTTCACCATATGATTTTTAAATTTAGGGTTGACTTTTTTCTTATGACTATTTCCTTTTTATTATGCATATGTTACATTGCACTTCGACTAGTTTTCACTGTTGTAGATTGTTACTCATTAATAATATATACCATCGATTATTTTGTTTTATTGGGTAATTATATTAAAAAGCTCTTGATAAGTATTGGTGGAAAATTGTTATTCATGCAAAAAATGATTGTTTTCCAAAGGCCAAAAAAAAGGATAGGCACATCAGGACTGATGTACACGAATGAAGTCATATGTTGATGTATATGAAGTAATCATGGGATGGATGGATGGCAAAATTCATAGAAGATACACATCAAAAGCAATATCTTTTACTCTGTCGTTTTTGTACACAGTAATTTATGCGTTTGTCTGATTTTCCGTATTGTCTTCGTTAACTCGATTATTTTCTTGTTAAAATTTCAAGATATGTTTTCCTCAGGGACATCTCCAAGCGAGTTCTAGTATCCAAGTTTGTATCACCTTGCATTACGACATTCCAGATACATCCAATTGGTTTATCTGAATGGACAAGTGATGATTCAGTACCAACTTGGTGCCCTAAAGCTAACGAAGACCTCTCACTGACGTCATCGAATGACAACGTAGCTGTTTGGCTTTTAATTTCTGCCTGTGCAGACACAGATGCTCAAGACGTAGTAGAGAGGGCCCAAACAGTTCCTATAGGATGCTGGAGGCTTGCGCTGCTCGTTAAAAGTAGTTTGATCCTCGGTAGCCTTTTGAACCCTAGGTACAACTTATCACCAATTTATCAAATTTGAGCCTCTTTATGTTTTAAGGTTATATATGCATACTCCCTGTAATCTTAAATATAATTAAGGTTTCAAATCGGGAATTTTGATCTCATCTTGGTATTTTCACGTGATATCTCAGGGATAAGTGTTATCAGATGCACATTTTGGATCTTAAAATACATCTCACGTCTATCTCAGTAAATTTGGGTTTATACTGGATTTTTTTAAAAGTTTTTTCCAAATGATTATTATTAAAAAGCGATTGTAACATAATTCGCACAAAACAATAGTTGCTGCACTAGAAAGAAGGATATTACTCTTTTTTGAAGAAGCACAGTAGTTTGACTAATTTGATAGTGCGATTCAAAATTTTCTGCTCATTTTAAATACAGATAAAACGAAAGAAGTATGAAATCATTTGTTGTGACTTCCCTGATACAAAAAAAGAACTAGATAGGTTAAATATTAAGTGGTAGGACGATCCCTCCTGACTTTTTTTAAAGGATTTTTTTTTTAATAATTGTTATTAAAAAATGGATCATAGCATACTTAATTTGCACACAAAATGATAGGGAAAGTTTTTCTTTTTTGGGAGCGTAGTAGATTGATTAGTTTGACAGTAATTTAAGAATTTCTTACTAATACATAGATAAGAGAAAAAATATACCGAGTCATTTGTTCTGACTTACCCGATAAAAAAAAGGGTTAAAGAAATTATTAAGTGGTAGGATAATTCCGTTGTGATCCTATATAAGGCAATACAAGTTATATAAAAGAAAAAACATATAATTTTGGATAGATTTCAATTTTAAATCCTGGTCCAGATTTCAAATAAGATTTCAGTATCTTGTGTGAGATGAGTGTCGTATAAGATATGGTGTTTTATTTCGTCCAAGTGCAAAATCGAGAGTGCAGACGAGATCTTAGATGGGATGGATGAGATTTTAAACTTTGTATATTGCGCATACAACACCCGTATTCAATGCCTGGTTGGTAAATTTGATTCCCGTACTTTTATTTCACCAAAAACTCCGTGAAAGACAACCAATTAAGTTAAATTAAAGGAACAGACTGTGCTGATAAATCACTTGAGAAGTATGTTTGCACAGTGCTGTGTAAATTAAAAGGTGGCTTCAAGCAATTAGACTTAACATAAATCACAGGAGGTAGCCCAATTTGATAGCTATCACTTATAAAAAAAAATCTTTTATACTCAGATAATGTTAAAATGACAGTTTTGTTGCCATATATAGCTGTGGTTGCTTGCATTAGTCATGTTCCCTTGCATTTGTCATTATTTTTTCACTCACCCATCTGATATTTTATTGTTATATAAAAGTAGGCCAAAAAAAAAAAAATTCGTAGTCGGTAGTGAAATGGAAATTTACCGAGCTAGTTACCATGGACATCATAATACTAGTAAATTGACACTAGTACTCTTTGAACCAATCACTCTCTCACACACATGCATACATACATTATTTTCACTGAAAATGTTTGATAAGTATTCTTTGAAATTTTAATACCCACCACGTATTTAGAACGTAAGATGCACCAATATTTTGAAGCCCTTGAATTTACAGAATGTAGAACGATGAACATACATTCTAGAGATTGTAAGGTCTTAGGATTTAACTGAATGCAATTAAAGTGGAAATAGACCTTGGCATTTTTTGCTGTTTATTTAGCTTTAGTGCTTGATGATCGCATAACTATTTTATTTCCACGTGGAACCAAATTTAGAAGTTTTGTTTCTATTTCACGTATGCATATTTTTTCTGCAGAACTTCGGCTGTAGGTATTTCCCAAGATTTTGGCATATACGGAACAACTGATGGGTTACTGTACAAATGTAAATTATCTACTGGAGAAGCACTTAAAGTACTACATCCTTTCAAAAGTAAGTTAACCATCAAATGTAAGATTTTCTGGATAAAATCATCTCAGAAGTAATGTTATTCTGCATATAGCACATGCAGAATCCCTCTGCATACCATTTCATAAATTATTCAGTAGTCATTATGATATTGACAACTACTTTGTTTGATTCCCTTTGTATCCTATCTTATAGCGTATGCGGTTACAAAATCTTTGTTTATATACTGAATTTCTTGATTATTGATAAGTTAATTTTTTACATGGTCAGATGGAAGTGTTGCACAGATTGCCACTGATGCCAATTCAGGTGCTGTTGCAGTTGCTGATAATGGATGCCAGTTGCTAGTATATGCTGGTGAGATATATAAAAATTAACCTCAGACTTGAAAGCTTGTATCTTCTAGGATAATTCGTGATTTCTGTATAGTTAAAGAGGAAAATCAGGAACTTGGTTGTTGTGCGTATAAAATGTAAAGAATATTATGTGCAAACTATGCCCACCCTGGTAGTTTGCATTACAGAGTATAGAACTGAGGAAGTAAGAAGTCATGAAATCCTGTTGAAAAGACATTTACGGTAGGATGTAAGATTACATAACAAAGGAAAATCTATTTCATGCAATATATTCGATGAGGTTAGAGATGGTTAAAGAGCTGTTTAAGGAGTTACCTGCTGACTTTTTCAGACTTACTTGGCTGAATGATATTTCTTTATTATTATTATCATTATCATTATTACTACGTCTGCTATAATTATGCACAAGTAAGATAAAAAAAGAAGTTAAATTATAGTCTTAGTCAACTTATTATTACTGTAATATATATTTAAAAACAAACTTATAGTTCATATTAGAGGACTACAAATGAAGTTAAACGATGTCATTTCACGTTCTTTCATAATTTAGCAAGTTTCATGTATTGCTTCAATCAAGGGTAGTCTAAAGCTGGTTTCTGAATTTACCAACAAGGGTAAATTTAATCTGGATATAGAATTCAGCATTTTTAACTTGTGAAATAGAGTGAGCGAAAAGCTTACTGAATGAAAAGTGGCGACTGAAGAATCCTAATGGTTCAGGAAAGTAAAACTGATCGTGTAGTTTTGAAATCTAAACTGGGAGGATTAAACCGAATGTAAAGCAATTAGTTTTTGTTATAAATAAGATTAGATAATACGTTAAATATCGTAATGAACGTTAAACAAGTAAAATTGGAAGCACGAAATGGCAAAATGTTTATCTGTGGAGACTTCATTTCATAAGCAGGAAGATTGTGTACTAAAATAAGAGGAATGGGGCCATACAAGTGCTAGCTTGTAATTTTGTTTATGACCTAATTTAAACAAGAAAGTACAATATTCACGATAAACAGTATGATCTCACCTGATTAAATATGAACTTTTAAATGTTATTTGATGATGATGGTCGGTCACCTACCATATTCAGATCAATATCATAGACGAGTTCCTAACCCCTTCGTGAATGAATCAACAAGATTATTGTCATGAGCGTTCTAATTTATGTAAAGTACCATATCCACTTTTGACATATTCTTATTTGATTGGAGCAATACAAACATCTTTGTCTTCATATATTTGATTGGAGTTTTTACAATTTTGATGATTTGAATATTTTCTGATGCGGTTAAAAATTGATCTTATTCATGGGCATTCTCAATTTTTTTGGTCGAGCGTCAATACTAGAATCATCAGATGATGTGATGATTAAGTTTATCTTTCTGCCACACATATTAACTACCTGGAGCAGTGAGACAAATCTTTAGAGCGTAATAAATCCACATTAGTTACAGATGAAGATAACGAATACACATTTAGCTACAGTTTTAGCTGGTTCAAAAGTGAACCTAGCTAGTAAAATAACAGTAAAAGCAACATCAGATCTAATACATCGACGTGTTAGATATACTAGTTTGATACATTGTGTTAGATATACTAATGTTACCGTTATATGGTGATATCAACTAGCGATGCTTGAAAAATACAGAATCTATGTTTAATGCATCGGATTATATATTCACGTCCACATGTTGAATTTTAGCTTAGTAGAAATTACGTCAACATATTCAGTCTTAAATCCATGGTTGTTTATTTATTAATTTTTGATAAAATTAACCATGCATCTCTTCCATAAAAATATTGTTAACAAAGTCTCTTTTTTATATTTATAAGATCGTCGTTCATAGTGTTATCACAATTAATGTAACTTTCTTCACATTCACTATCTTGATATGTTCAAACTGTTCTACGAATACCAAATGTTGAATGGAATAATCCTTATTTATATCTCCAAAGACATTTCATTGCAGAGTTATTTGCTACTAGTATAATCGTACAACGGTGGAGAAACCGATCGTTCGATTGTATAACTTTGATAAGAAATATACATTTAAAATTTTATTTATAATTTTGATAAGAAATATACATTTAAAATTTTGTTAATATTACTTAAACATTAAGTGATAATATGTTGGAAAGAATAAATTGAGATTTGAATCCGAAAATATGAATTTCAAATTTAAATATTAATCAAAGCATTCAAAATTGTCGATTTGAAATTGAAATTTTAGAATTTGAAAATCATAATAGATTTGAATTTGGAATCTGTGATGCAAGATCATAATAGAATATGATACAAGATCCACGTTTTCAGGGAAGCTGCGATGATACAAGATCCACGTAAAAATTGATTTTGGTCAGTAACAGTAAGCAAATCTTTCTAACGGTCGGTTTGATTACAATCAATGCACAGTAAGCTTCTGAGAATACAAATAAATAATTCAAAAATCAACAGCGTTTCTCCAAGCAAAATCAATAAAACTGTCAAAACTCAAATGAATTTGTCAAAAGTCAGTTTTCTAAGTGACGAAGATTGCTATTTATAGCAGAATCTCTGCATCAAAATCACCTGATATTTATCTGAACCATCGCTCAACCAAGTTCGAAATGTCAGATGGAAGAACACGTCAAATCAACCAAGATCCCTAAATTTGCTGGATCAGCAATGACCATAACTTTGTCATAACTTGCCTCTTTCCTCCATTTTTGCTTAAATCTTTAAACTTTTGATCTTCAGAGGTATGGTTGTCCCTTTGACTGTACCGATCATCCACTAGTATTCAAAATTTGTCATTTTCTTTAAAATAGCACGTAAATCCATAATACAAGTTCGATTATAGCATTTTCGGCTTTTTAATGGAACGGTGCCCATGATGTTGACCAAAAACATAATTCTTTTCTATGAACTGTAACGACCCGTATTTTTAGATAATTAAAAATATTAAATTAAATAAGATTTTGGTATTTAATATTGTAAAAAATTTAAATTTATGATTTATTTATGGGAAAATAGTTGAAATACGATTTAATAATGTTGTTTGCATGCCATTGACAACTATTTTAATGTAATTTTAATAAACTGAAATAACTGTAAAATTAATGTTTTGATAATTGTAAATAAGAAAATAAATTAAATGTTGTATTAAATGATGGATTGTATGTAATTAATTGAAATCGAATACGAAATCAGTGATGTGTAAGTAGTTATAATATTTGTTTGTAAATAATAAATTTATGAATATGATTAAATTACTTGAAGTAAAAATTGTTTATTGATCATCTTATTATTTAATATGTTGAAATAATTTGGAAAATAATAAAATTTAATGTAATTAAATATTATAGTTAATGTGGATAAAGATGATAACTGTAAAATATGAATGTAATAAAATATAAATTAATGTTAATTATATTCACGGTAATAGTTGATTCAATAATAAGAGTGGAAATTAAAATAAAAGAGTTGATTTAATTTAAAATATAATTAACTGGAATTTTATTACAATTGCAGTAGAGCGCTGAACTAGCGTAATATTTTAAATCTTCGATTTAATATGAAAATTGTGTTTTAAAAGATTATAAATTTTTATGTAATCAAGAAATGATAAAGTCGGTAACTTTTAATTTAGAATTTAAAAGTGATTAAACCAATTTTAATTAATTAACATGCAAAATAGACATTTTGGCCACTATTTCGGATTTCAACGAAACTAATTTCATCGAATTCGTAACAGTGAATTATTATAAGATTTTAACTTTCGTAGCGATCGGACGTGTCGTCTGATCGTGCGGGATCAAAACGCATAGAAATCAATTATAAAAAATTAAATGAATATAATCTGATTTTAAAAGCCAGCTTCTATATACTTTTGAATTAGGGTTTGAATCTTGTTTCATCGAGTTTAAAATTATCGAAAGCCTATATTTCGATATATTGGATGATCCATTTTCATTCCGGAAACGAAATGCGCTTTTCGGGTCGTCATTATCGTTTCGACCCAATTAGATCCGTCCATTCTTTCTTATCTGCTCTGCCTATATATAGGGTGTTATAAACCCTAGCTGTTTCTCATTTCTTATTTCTGTAGGTATTATTACTTCTACCTGTTTCTCCTTCTCAAATGACAGAATATGAAACCCTAAATCCCAATTCAACTTCATCAATTTCAAATTTCTCAAACCATAGTAAATTATATACCGTTGGAATCTCGAAGAGCGCAATTTAGATGTGCAATTCGTTTTTGCAATTGAATCACAGTTTGGCCAGAAATTGGCGATTTATCCTCGGCCGTTCATGTTAGGTTTTCGGATTTGACGGTGGATCTTCGGATCGGAAGGTACGGTCATGTAGAGGAGGCAGAGAGTTGTAGACCCATGGGTTCGTTGTGGTTAGAAGAGCAAAGATTTCGCCAGAAATCGAGGTTTTGGTGGCCGTTTGCATGCGACGGTGGATCCTTGGGGCACGCCCAGAGGGGGTCGCACGTAGGTGGTGAGGCCGGCCAGGGGAGAGCATCTCAGCGCGACTTCTGATCAGGTGGAAAATGTGTGTAGCGGTGTGCGTTCATTGATGAAGAGTGGCGGCATTCGTGGTCGAGAACGAGACGAGGCCGCTAGGATTTTGCGTGTTGAGGTAGTGACATGTCAAATTATTTTATATTTAATTTAAATTTTCTAATGATTCTAACTCGCGTAACTTTTTCATACGAATTCGAATTCATATGCGTTTTTCTCCATTGCGATCGTATCGAAATTTCGGACATTATGGAATTAGTTTGGTCGAATTCTGAGACTTAGATTTTCGGGATTTATTTGGAATATAAATCGATTTGAAACCAAAGATGAGTGTTTTGCCCCACTCACGAATGCTAAACTATCTTATATTAGTTAAATTTAATTTATGATGTGATTACAAATTGATTGATTGATGTTTGGTATATTTAATTTGTCATTCCAGTTAATTTGAATTTATATTGAATTTAATTGCCGTTTAATTTAATATTGAAATTTTAATTTGTTAATTAAATGCCTGATAATGATAACCAATTTACTTGTTGTGATTTATTGGTTGATTTGAATGACGATTGTGATGGATGTTAAATTGTTGATATTTGGATGATTGGATGTTATATTTATTTTATATGTTGTTATCACACTACAAGTTCCCTTAGTTTGCGGTTAGGAAAAAACCACTATGGGTTGAAATGGTACATACCCGAATGGACTTAGATTAGGAAAAGTCGTTATGGGTTGAAATGATAAACTCGAGTGATTTATTAATTTTGGAATTTTACTCGGGATTGCGGATTGAAATGATATATATCCGTAAATTTAAATTATTGCATGTTGAAATGATATAGCATCACTTGACCATAGGGTAGAAAATTATATACGGACACCGGATTGGTTAAATCAAATGATTTTAAATCTTTAATTTTTTAGTCCTGTTAAATGATATTTTGGAAATAAATTTGATTTATATGAACTGAATCGTTTTCAAAATCCAAGCTTAAAAATGTCGAAATTGAAATTGGTTTAAATGAATTGTTTACTGAATTTAATTTGAAATTTTAAAGTTGAATTATTGAACATAAATGAAATTTATCAAAATTGAGTTATTGTAAACGTTTGAATATTTAAACTTTGAAATCTACTGAATTTGAAGTGGTTTAAATTTGTAGTTTAAACATGGATTTGAAATCGATATAGATTGAAATGGTTTTACTAAGAATTTGAATTGAAAGATTAAAATTGAGTTTTGTTGATTTGAAATCTGGATATGGTCCAGATTTGTTGAATGGAAGAAATAGTTTGATTTGGTATTATTTTCAAATTAATTATTTTAATATAATCTGTTTAGAAATTTATTATTTTAAAGTTTATATTATTTAGATTTTCAAACTATTTACTATGTAAACCATTGCAATGATCAAACCATTTTATACTAAACTATTTTAACTGGTTTAAAATCGTTAAACTATTTAAACTATTAAACCGTTTTAAACTAATAAAACTATGTTTAACTATTATAAACTATTTTTATGCATTAACTATTTTAATATATAACCTATTTTAATATATAAACTATTTCTAATATATAAACTATTTTAATCTATAACCTTTTTTAAAATATAGACTATTTTTAATGTATAACTATCTTAATATATAAACTACTTTCAATATTCAAACTGTTAAGTTGGAAGTGTTATGATTTAGATTTAACCAATTTAAATACGAATATTTTGATATGATGATTTAACATATTTTGTGATTATGATTTTGAAAATGAATATGATTTAAAGTGAATAATGATTTCAGAAGTGAATACGATTTCGAAAGTGATATGATTTTGAAGTGAATATGATATTTTGATATCAATTATGTATCGGTTTTGAAAATGTAAAAGAAACAGCCGATGTGAAATAAGCGTTTGGTTGTTAAAGAGACCAGAATCAGATATTGTTATATCTCTATCAATACCGAAAACCACTTTAATAACTGTGCACGTGGTGAAGAATCTAGAATGAAGTCGGAAGGTTTGGAAAACGCTAGTGGAATGAAGAGAATGACGATGGATAGCCTTGACCTTCGAGTCATAATTAAAATGACTAAAACATAAACCGTGTCGGGCCAAGTGGGGTCGCTCCCTCTATCGGGCACATTTCTTCGATACCATATTTATTACTTTGTGATTGATTTGGTAGCCACCCCTCGATTTTGATTATGGGAGTGTGTCTCGAGGTGGACGGTAGTAGCTGCTATGCGTTACCACCGGTCCGTATTCACAAAACGGTAGTATGCTACCCTGGGTATTGCCTCGCGTGTCTTGTCATATTTATCTTGATCGCGCCCACTACGAGTTTGGTTTGTTCGTACATTATGGAGTGCCATCTAACAGCCCTCCAGTTTACGGAGGAAATATGGTATTGTATAGACTATAAAATTTATATAAAAATGTGTTAAGGGAGATATAGGTACGCCTTAACGCTATTTTAATATTTTACTTTACTGTAGACATATTATAATAGCGTATTGTACTATGTATGTAGATAGTTTAATGGATCCTTAGGAGATGGAATCCCCAACAAGTTATTGCACGCACGTTAGACACTGGATAGTAGATGCAAAATCCCGTAAACATCTCCGACGCTGTTACACTCATATTTATTTATTCTTGATTTAACTTACATAAGATATTTTAGTTCTGACTCGAGTGGTTTGTCTTTTCATTATGCTCGGGTCAGTCTGACCTTTTCAGTGTATTGAAGACTATTTTCTGGAGGACGAAGATTCAGTATATTATTACTATTTATTATATTTATCCACTGCATCACTTTTTCGCTGCATTATTTATTTATTCCTGCAGTGTGTATAACTCTGATTTGTATTGTAAAAATATAATCAAATGTTATTTGTAAAACAATTTTATGTACTGTTTATTTGATTATTATATTTTTTCATTCCGCTGCGAGATTCTATGTTTTGCTTTTCCTTCTTTTCCTCTTATTTTCTTATTTACTCCATAACAATCCTCCTTTTTGAATGAGTTGAGTTGACATGTGTGGTTTATTGTCGATTTAAACTGTCCAAAAAGGTGGGTCGTTACATGAATTATTCATATTTTTCTTCTTCAAGTTTATAAATCTATTTCTTCATTATTTCATAGTCCAATTCCATCAAAACGTTGCTTGGGTTATATACTAGAAAACACTTGTCCTCTAATGTATGCTTTTGTGAATATAAAACATGCTTTGAATCGAGACAGACGATAAAATCCAAATCCCCAACGACGCTCCCATTGCTCCAAACATTTTCATGGAACATTGCGCGTCATCGAGAATATTAATCGCGTCTTCTCGGTAGATCTAAATACGGAAGTCTATTATCCGAAGACCTCATTTATCACCGAGGAAATTTTGAAAATTGTTCCAGTCCATGGTTAGGTCGATTTCCAGCTTTTTTCCATTTCCCTTTTTTTAAATAACTATTTAGTGGATCAGTACCAATCCATTATGTGCCGACCCATTATTTTAAAAATCTAAAATCAATTATAAACGACGTCAAAATACGCTTACAACTAATTTCAAATATTAAAAATAATGGATTGCAAGTATATAAAAATAATAAAATTTCTGAATAATGAATAAAAAGGGAAAATCTCACAGTGGAATCAAATATCGATTTATATTTCAGTACATCAATTATTATTGACTGATAAATGATGTAGAATATAACAAATCAGTTATCCACGATATAGCCTATAACCACCATTTAGTTCCCTCTTTTGCTCCTACTTGAAACTTCACACATGTGTGTGTATGATAATAATAATAATAAGGAAAAAATTTCAACTATGTTTAGACTGTTCCTAATCTGATACACTATGCCCGCATGCTCGATAGCTATTGCATAGGAAAAGACTGTTGTACCCCTTTTGGGGGTCAAGTCCACATACTTTTATTTCCCGCTCTTCTCATGCATTCAAATATTTGTTAGTACATTCCAACCATAACATCCATGCAACCATTGCAAATAATGAAACCAATGCAACCATCGTAAATAATGCAACCAATGCAACCGATACAACTAATTCAAATAGTAAAAGCAGAAAATAGTATTCCTACTCATCCATCTATATAAAGCATCATATGAAGCAACCACAATAATAATAGTATACATCCATTAAACATCAGCAATATTCAATGACAACCCCAATCATCAATTTAGAAAATCACAACACACAATTATACTTACATACATCATCATCAATGTAAATTTAAATTATCGAATGTGTACTAGTGCAACCAACATCCGCAACACATCATCCATAATCATAATTAACTACCCATCAATCAGTAGTAAAAAATGATAGAACATTGCATACTCGTTCTAATACGATCACATTATCATCATCGCAAAACAAACATATCATGTATTATATCCATTCAAACATTGTACTTGCAGCAATTATTATCCTAAAATATAAAAGTCGTTTTACTATTATTTATTACAAAAACGCCTTTATTTATCTTCGAACAACAATAACCTTTTAAAACGATAAAATACTTAAGAATACTTTATTATAATTTTGTTAAGTGTGTTGCTATTAACATCCAATTGTTTCTTTCGACCACCATTATAATTTTATCAGATATCGATATTTTTTGTATTTTTGGCCATCAAATTCTATTATTTCACTCACTACTAAACATATATACATTTCTATTTATTTTAGGCAAATCTCACACACTGTCTCAAAAATTCCAAATATTAGAACTTACAAAAAATCCTCACTATTTGCCTAATAGACGAAGGAAGATGAAGATTTAGTGGATAATTCTAATTGTGATGATCATGAAGATTTAGGGATAGTCTTAATTATGATGATCATATAGAGTTAGTTTACTTTTCATGCGTGACTGAGATTTGGTTGAGATGAACAATCAAACTTCATCTTGATGATCATTAGAGAAAGAGGCGCGTTTTAGTTTGATCTAGAGTTTAGAATAGATACTTTGAAATGCTTGGGTGTTTGGTTGAAGAAAAAAATAATGGTCGGTGTTAAGGAGCATAAAAGAAACTACTAAGGTGGTCTTTAGTTATGGTAGCTCGAAGAAAAAAACTGGATGCCAATAGCAACATGCTTTTGTTAATTCAAATCCATTAAACCATTGTATTTTCCATGAAAAATAGTAATTCACATCAAATTATTTTTCGAAGTAGTAAAATTATTATTTTATGTCAGAATAAAAAATAAAGTCACTGTATTAGTTCACAATCCAATTTATTACTACTTATCTTAGAAATAATAATATCTTGTCTTAAATCACCAAAAATACTTTTATTTCTATTCGTCTCAAAATAGTATTATATTAACCAAAAACGGCCTTGGAAAAAATTTCTTTATTATTATTATTCTTATTCAAAGAATACCATCTTATTTTATTACTCAAATAATAATAATAATATTTCATACCATAAACACTATAAAATTAATCATTTTGTCATTTACAAAAAATAATACTATTTTTATTGAGATTCATATTATTATTTATATATCCGTTTATCTATAAATAATAATAAAATTTTCAAACCTTAATTTAAATATAATTTTTGTTATTATCTATGAATTTCCACAAAAATTCATAAATAATATCCGTATTTAATTTCATACTTTACTTTTAGTAAAATTTGTTAAATCATTGTTATTCATAGCAACTATCTAAAACATGTAGACAATGTCATTTAACATTTATTTAACTACTTTATTTCAATTAACAAATTTTCAATCCAAATCAAATACCTATTTTAATTAAATACCCAAATATAAAAATCAACAATATTTAGCAGATTAAGATACAATACATCCAACATATTATAACAATCAAACAATTACTCGTAGAACATAAAAAATATCAATAAATATGATTTTTCGTCAATTATTACAGATTTTATAATTTAAATTTCAGTCAATTAAATCAAATAATTCATACCAACGCATTTTTTTCAACAGTCTCCAAACTCAGCAAACCTACTACGATATCATCTAGAATTCCATCACGAGTCCAACGAAAGAAACCTCATGTGAATCGAAGTTCGCATATAGAAGTTATATAAGATTTAATTTTTTACATACAAAATAATTAGGGAAAAATTGTAAATTCATCGTCTCTTACAATCACCACTGAACCCACCTTGTACCCAAATCAAGCCTTTGACCATCAATTTCCACCACTAGGAGCCACTATAGTCCATGCTGCCGTCGCCTTTGATTTCGCCGCGAGATGCACCATAGCCAGACCACATGACCCCCCTTTGAAGACCAATTTTTGCCACCGCCATCATCAAATTCTCGACTTTGGACATCGATTTCTAGTGATCCAACCATCAATTACAAAATTGAACCACATGGATCTACTTTGCTCTTCACCCTCTACGTGATTGTACCTTTGGGTCATCAAATCGATAAAGGTGGCAAACCCTAAAATGAACGCCTTGGATTTGTTCGCTAATTTCGAGCTAACCAGGGAACCATCTCGAAAAAGGAACATCGCCCGTCAACTCCTTTCATTGAAAGCTTCACAACAATATATAATATGTAGGGATTTCGGCACTTTGAATTTTGAATCAATTAATGATTAGGGAAAATCATCTGCCATTAAAATGCAATTAAGGGGAATTCCGAGATTAAGGAAGAAAACTAAATATAGAGATGTTGGATTGGATGTCGTAGCCTCACTTACATAGTTGTTAGGTTGAGTTATGGGCTGTTTATACAGTTTGATCCGAAATAGTTACGTACACTGTTTATACAGTGTAGCACCGCTGTTTCACAAACCGCAACTCCAAATACATCAAAATTATATACCAAACTAATGGTCTTAGGAAGACCTTTGCAACGATTCTAAACATGATACTTAATTCACCCTTTTATTAAAAGTCTATTTCTAATTAATTTAATTATTTTGTATTGTCAAATATGGAGATCGTTACATTCTCCCTTGTAAAAAGATTGCACCCTCGCAATTCTCCCAATACAACTTTCAAGAAAAATAGTAAACCATTGGTCTAATCATAAAATATGAGAAAATATACCAATCACAAGTTAATTACTTATAAATTAGTATATAACAGCCATATAGCAATAATTATGCTATAGTCAAATTCATCCATAAACTGAACTTAAATTTCCACCCACATACACTATAGTAACACATACAATTTCTTAACCATATGATCTAAACTATGTTATGTAAAATTAAAATTCATTAATAAGGGTGAAACTATACCAATCATAGATTAACTTATCTCATGCATTTCAAAAATTTAACCATAATTGACTTTAATTAAATTTACAACAAAACACAGGTTGATCCACATGTACAATTAAATGAATCAATAGTCATCATAACTCAAAACAAACCACACATTCAAAATAATATGTAATATCGCTATATTAACCTATCAACCAATAATGCATGTGTGTTAACTCCTATGCTGACTACACATCCTTCAGTGTATGCATACCCTCAAACTATTGATGATCTTCCTCGCAGTCTCATCCTTAAGTTATCTGGTGTAAATTCATACCTATGTGGCTATATCATCCAAAATATTATTTGTACCTAGCTATGGCCATATCCTCAAATAGTATTAGTCTAGTCCTGGCTATACCCTTCATATGATTTGGTCATCCACTTGTGCTACAACTGCATCGATCCTTACACCACTTGCATGCTTGGATATATGATAATTTGTATGACCATTTCTCTACCAGGAAGTAATGAAATTTTTTTGGTTTTCAATGTACCCGCTCACCAGTCCATAGCAACATTAGATCCAATCCATCGATCTAGGGTATATGTATCCATTCTTCCGGGGATAGCTATTGCAAGTACCTAATGAGTTTCCTCACAATATCCCTACTTACGAGTACATCCGAAAACACTCCGAGTATCAATGATCTCTTAGCACGTGTATTCGAGCCCTTTTCTTGCTTTATCAATTTCCATTCATCCTTAAGGAGCTATTCCATATTCATTTCTTCCCATGATCGAACCTTTCAACATTCTATTAATGAGATACCCTTCATAGACCCCGCCTTTATGGATAATCATCCTCACGAATCCATCGATCGAGTCGCCATCTTCGGAACACAACGCCATCATCGTTGAGTCATCATCATCAAAATCTTGAAGTCATAATGTCGAAGCATCACACTTTTTTCTTGTCGTTTATCATTGTTCCATTTTATATAGCGATTCCTTCATCTAATGATTGGGATAACTCACCCAACATACCAAAAAGAGACTTGCTAGGAAGGAGAGTTCCAATACACCTTAAAAGCAAACATTTACAAAAACTTTTTTACTTCCAAATCAAGGTTTCCATATCCTTTTAAAATAAAAGGTCTTTTATTCCTTCTAATAATACACTATTAATTTATAAAACATTTTCTCAAAGTATTTCGCATCATTTTAAACCATTTAAAAACAATTTTTAGAAAACATCGTCATATATAGGAAATCAAATCATCATTTGAAATAGAAACCCTTTGTTTTCAAATATTTATGGAAGCTAAAAATAGGATTTTGAAATGAATATTTTTAAAATATCATACAATAGACCTACTGCCAACCCTTGATTCCTCAATTGTATTTATCAAGCCTTTAGTCACTAAAATCCTCTAACCATTGTTACTTATCTTCATGGAACCTCTTCACATTTCTAAGTAAAACAAGGTATATACAATAACAATATGTCAAACAAAAGCAAATGAGTGAAAAACTAAACAACAAACAAACAATAACCATTCAAAACAAACAAATGACAAGCAAATAAACAATCAGCAACAACCAACGCAAGCAAAAGAGATTTATCCAAACAAGCATGACATGAATTAATAAGTGAATATCAAACAAACAAGTAAATTTAAAACCAACCACAGTAAAACAAACAACCAATAACATAATGCAACTAAGAGAAAATATTTCAAACAAAGATTAATTAAATAAACATTCAACAAGTGACAATTAGAACTAATCATTACAAAAACAAACCATCGACAACATGATATAATCATAAGAAATTAATTCAAATGACTCAGCATAAATTCATAACCAACAAAATTTTCTTAATTGTAATTAATTTAACAAACAAAAATGTAATACAAGTAATTCATCTAAAGTAAACGAATACAACCAATAAGGTGACTATCTCAAACTTCTAAATGGACAATACTTCTTCTTATTCCAACTCTCTCCATAGAAGTAAATAACTAAACATCCTTATAAATCATTAGGGAAAATTATACACAACAATCGTAAAGGTAACATCGTCATAACGGGTACCGTGCAAACTCAAAACTCGTCCAACCCTATCGTCTAACGCCTCATGTTATAAAGTCTAGTTTTACAGCTCTCGGTGAAAATTCCCAAGAAAATAGCTTTTTAATAAAATACCTCTGTAACAAAAGCAGCTAAAACTTGTTATTTAATTAAATATTTTACTTTTTCAACCATTTACTTTTTAAATCAATCATCCTCATCTTAGTAAAATATTTTTCTCAAGATACGGCAAAACTGGATATTTTATAATACTTCATTTCTTAATTATATATATTCTCAACAAAATAATTTTCAAACTAGGTCTCTCTCAACAAGAACTCTTTAACAAAAAGTATCTTTCTTTTCTTTAAAATAAGGGTTCTCATTAGATACTCCCCAACAAGATATTCTTAGCAAAAACATTTTAAAACCTTTTATTATAATTAAAATAGTTTTCTTTCTCAAAGCATGTAGGTATTTGACAAACCATTTTCATACTTTTGGAAATATTAGTTAACCAAAAATATTCTATTTTTTTTTCCAAATTATACCTAGACAAATTTACAAAATATTCCAATTCATAATGAGGATACAAAATATTTCTTCAACATATACCTTACTCAAAGGATATTATCAAATAAAAATTGTTTTAGCTAAGAAGTCTTAAACCATTTCTTTCGAAATAAATATTTTCAACGAAAGCATCCCTTTATGAAATATTTTCAATTAGAACACTTCCAACAAAAATTTCTTATTCTATAGATTAAGTCTTCCTTTAATTTTAAAGCATTCTCAAACCATAACATAATTATAAAATTACTTTCTAAAAGATGCTTTAAAAACAAACACATTTTCCATACTAAAATGTTTTTTAAAGATTGAATTTAACTTCCAATATCTAGCCAAACATCTTTTTAACTAAAAAACTTCCAAATAAAATATATTTTTACACTATTTTCTCTTTCTTATAAAATATCTTCGTAAAAATATTTTATTTCGCTAAACTAAATCCTTTATTTTTCAACAAAATTTTTAACAAATCACTTTATGTCAAAAATAACCAGTTTCCTTTTTTAATATAATATTGTTTAAAAATTAGAAATCTGTAATTCATAAATTTTCCAAATAGAATATCATTCACTTAAAAATAAAAGTGGTTCCACCTTATTTAGGTCAGGTTTCAACTAATTTAACATCGAGTGTGTGTTATTCAGGTTATAACCAATACTCTCCCTCTTATAAGTATTTATTCTGCCCTACTCCTTACTTTATTTATTTTCTATATAAAGTTTACCATACATAAACATCATTTGAGTTAGTGGTTAAATAAGCAAGCTCTACATATGATGCACATAATTTTCAATCAAACGCTCTCTCGTTTTATAATTTAAATAACCTAAGATATGAAATAAACTATCCTAATTGATTTAAACATATCCAAGGCTAATGGAATCCCTAAACCTAAGCTCTAACACTAAGTATGATGATCCATTATTTTAAAAACCTAATATCAATTATAAACAATGTCAAAATATGCTAACAACGAATTTTCGATATTAAAAGCAATAAATTATGAGTACATAAAAATAAGAAGATTTCTAAAAAGTGAATAAAAATAAGAAGTAATGAGTATCATCCTTGTAATACAATTACTTTACAACATTATTATATCAATTTATATTTCAGTACATCAATTATTATTAACTTTAAATGATATAATCATGGTACAAAAGAATATACCAATTAGCTTCCACGATAATAGCCTTTATCCACCTTTACATTCCCTCTTTTGCTCCTAATCGAAACTTCGCGCCAGTGTATATATGTGTGTTTGTGTAAAGCATCCAAATACTTACAGCATTATACTTACAATAATTATTTTTCCCAAAGTATAGAAGTCATTTTACTATTGTTTATTACAAAAACGTCTTTATTTATCTCCAAAGAATAATAACCTTTCAAAACGGTAAAATACCAAAGAAATAATTTATTATAATTTTGTTACATTAAATCCCTTAAACCGTCGTATTTTCCATCAAAAACATTAATTCACATCAAATTACTTTTCAAAGCAATAATATTATTGGTTTATGTGTCAAAATTAGAAATAAGGTCACTGTAATAGTTCATAAACCTATTTATTACTATTTATCTCAGAAATAATAATATCTTATCTTAAATCACCAAAGCTCCTTTATTTCTATTCGTTTAGAAATAGTAATTATTTCAACCAAAAATACCCTTGGAAAACATTTCTTTATTATTATTATTCTTATTCAGCAAATATCATCTTATTTTATCGCCGAAACAATGATAATAATATTTCATACCACAAGCACTGTAAAATCAATCATTTCTTTCATTTACATAAAATAATATTATTTTTCATCGAGATTCGTATTTTTCTTATTCAAAATCTCATTTTATTTATAAATAGCAATAAACTTTCCAAACCTAAATTTAAATATAATTTCTGTTATTATTTATGAATTTTCCTAAAAATTCATACATAATATCCTTAGTAAATGTCGTACTTTAGTTTTTGTAAAATTTGTTAAATCATCATTATTTATAGAAACCATCTATAATATGAAGATAACCTTGTTTAACATTTACTTTCTGCTTTATTTCAATTAATTATCATTTAATCCAAATCAAATACCTATTTCAATTAAATACTCAAATATACAACAATCAAGGCACAATACATCTAAAATATTATAACAATCAGTTGTCCATAGATCATAATAAATATCAATAAACATAATTTTTCATCAATAATTACAGATTTTATAATTTAAATTTTGCTTAATTAAATTAAATAATTCACTCCAACATGCTTTTTCCAACCATCTTCAAACTTAGCAAATCTAATGTAATATTACCTGGAATTCCACCATGAGTCTAATGAAAGAAATCGCATATGAATCGAAGTTTATATGTAGAAGCTATAGATGTTAGAAGTAATAACATTTAATTTTTACATATAAAATAATTAAGGAAAAATTGAAAATTCACCGTCTCTTGTAATTACCAACGAACCATGACTACCGTTACCATCATCAGGAGCCACCATAGTCTATGCCCTCATTGCCATTGATCACATCGTGAGATGAACCACCAGCAAAATCCCACAACCTCCCTCGAAGCCTAATTTTTGCTGCCACCTTCATTAATTTCTCTACTTTGGACATCGATTTCTGGCGATCCAACTGTCAATTACAAAATCGAAGCACATGGATTTACTTTGCTTTTCACCCTCTACGCGATCGTACATTCATCCCAAATTTGTTTTCCAGTTTTCGGCCAACCAGAGCACCATCTCAAAAAATGAACATCGCCCATCAATGTTGTTTGTCAAGAGCTTCACAACGATATATATTATGTAGGGGTTTAGGTTCTCTGAATTTTGAATCAATTTGTAATTAGGGAAAATCATCCATCATAAAAATGCAATTAAGGAAAATTTCAGGATTAAGGAAGAAAACTGAAGATGGAGATGATAGCTAGGGTTTCATAGCCTCACTTATATATGTTTTAGACTAGATTATGGGCTGTGTGTCTAGTTTGACCCGAGATAGCAACGTATGCTGTTTAAAAACTTTAACGACTCTATTTCGCAAACCATATTTTCAAATACATCAAAACTATATACCAAACCGATCATCTCAGAAAGACCTTCATAAGAGTTATAAACACGATACCCAATGCACCCTTTTATTAAAAATCCACTCCTAATTGATTTAAATTTTTTGTAGTGTTAAATTTTGGGTCATTATACATTAGATCCAGAACATATAAATATGTTGGACTTAGAATATTTTCTCCCACTTTCCTATTACGACCGTCGATACTCATTCAGTTTTAGCCTCTAAGAGAACTTACCATCATCTTCTTCTTTCAAGATCGACCAAGCCATTGATTTTAGATCCGATCAACTTTGCAATCGACCCATCCAGGACCTCTCGGAGCCGATATGTTCCATATAATCGTCGATCCAATTTGAACAAATAAAGTAGATAGGATTAAAACCACCAACATCGATCTTTGCTTTGCCTCGTCATCACCTTTGATCCACTGCCGCCAAATCCAAATATTGTCCCAACCTCTTGCCAACCCACGATTTTGTCGCCGTCGACATACTCCATTTACTCAAATAGGCTATGGAAAAAGGAAGAGAAGCTCTAAGGGTTGGTTAGTTGCAATGGTGGTTGGAGATGGGCTATTGAATGCCGTTGGCTACAGATTGGGTAGATTGTTCCTCGGAATGATTCGTCGAATCGATCCTAGAAGTACTTACAATTTTCGATGAATCCAATTATCAATATGTCCTTGGACGTAAATACCATCGATGCTCAAATTTGCCCACCAAAGATCCTTCATCCTACAAAGGAGGAATTTTTTATTTCGGATTCCCCAGTCGAGAGATAGAGATCTATACCATGCTAAGTTCCATCCAGTTCCATTAACGTAAATCCTACGTTAATGGATTATATAAACCACACAATTCCATCACGTGTTGGAGTTCATTTTCCAGCACGAGTGGGAATCCTATCCAGAGTGCTCCTAGACATCATGCCAAGGACACCGAGCACACACAATCTATAGGACATAACACCGCCTCTAGTCTATGTATATAGCTTGATGAGTCAACACACGTCCACATTCATTGGACGCTATACACTGACCATATACGTGGAAGAAATATTCATTAACGTTAATATAGGAATTTAAAATTACCTGACCATGTTCATCCTCCAAGCTTTCTGTATACAATGAAACCTTACATAGGCTCTCAATAGATCTCTATGTTGGCGACAGCTACTACCTCATGATTTCCACCAATAGTGGCTGCTTACTCATGATTTCTTCCAATAGTGGCTTCTAAATTTACGTCGACTTCTACTTTTGCTCCTGCTAGAACTCATAGACCCCATCATTGTCACGAGCTCTCACTCAATGTACATTCATTGATGATAGTCAGGGAGAGCACTCGCGATGTTGACCTAACCAGAGTCATGGTCCTTGACAATCTATCAGATTCTTTTGCATCCTAACCGACCTTTGTAGAACTCCAACAAATATGCACTAGACATGACATTCTGTTAGATGAAGTGATGCTTCCTCAACCGCACCATCATATACATAATTCTTCTATTGGTTACATGACCTATAACCGATATATGTGTCATTCTGAGGTCGTACCACCTTTCAACTCCTTCCTTATACACATTCTCCATTCCATAAGGCTCACCCCCTCCCTATTACACTCGAATGTCCATGCTGCAATCCTCGGTCTATACATGATCTTCGCTAGGTACCTTGAGGGGAAGCCCTTTTTTGGCGACATCCGCTACTTATATAATTTCAATCACCGTTCCAACACTCCATCTTTGGCTTTCTTTGAAGCCTTCAAAGTGTTGCAGTTAAAGAGCATAATGGTTTTTGATGGGACTGGGCCGATTTGCAATGGGTTAAATAAGTGGATTTCAATTTTTTCCATTTGCATCATCGTAGCCAAAGTCTAATGATTGTACTAGTTCCAGTCTAGTTATTCAATAAAATCATATTTTATTTAATATTATCTTTTATTTATTAATTAATCACATTAATTAATCTAGCTACATATTTTTATTTAAATGTATCATGTATACATTCAATGGTTTAACAATATAAAAATGAAATATAAACATGTGTGTAACTATTTATATTCATACATATAGACATTGAGATTTATATCTATTATATATATTGTGTTTACATACATATGACAATTTTATATGAATATCAAGAATATAAATGTCTAAGTATATACGTATGTTTGAATATACTATAATATGTGTATCTGGTTTGTATATAGATATTTATTGTACTGTATATATTAGACATATATATAAATATATTTAATATTTTTTTGCCACTTATATATGTATTTAATATAGATACAAATATAAAATCATGAAAAAAAATCAACATAGTAAAAGCAGATAATTCCAAAGAGATGCTTGATTGGAAGTGATGAAGGAAATAAAGTCACATTAAATCTAGATCTAATTAAATCAGAATTAAAAGGAAAAAAAGACGTTATTCTAAATTTCCTCCTTTGCAAACACTAATTAATAATAAATTATGTACCATAAAATTTCATGCTTAATCACAACAAAATATCCAAACTGTAAAATTATAAATCTAAAAAAACACATTCAACATGATTCTTTTTATAAAATAGCATTTCTATAATTATATATATATATATAACTTCAATGACACAATTTATTTTGAAACATTGCATATATGCGTACACATACATACATATACTATAATATAAGATTTATTTCGAAACCATTTATTTGACTAAATGATAAACTTGGATATATTAATTTAAAAACAAACTAACTTAACCAAAGAATATGACTTAATGTTAGTTTACAATCTTGAAATCATGAGATTGAAACATATAATTATATATACGTATTCATATAAACACATGCACAAGTGCACACAAACAAACACACACACACATATTAGAACAATTCAATTAATAACCATTAAATCCATGTTGATACGTGAATTAAATTATGGTAATAAAAGTAAAATTTTGTACAGTAGATCAGATCTACATAAACCAATAATCTTAGTTTAAAAAAACAATTTTAGTATATAAAATAAATCAAACATAAATTGATTTTGAATCAATCAATTAATTATAACGTGATAGAAAATTTAAATTTTGCACCAAATCAAATCTATATTAACTAATCATTTCAAATCCAACAATAGTATCAATACACAAAGCAAATCATACATAAGATATATTTTACATTTAATTGACAATACCCAACTGGTTTAAAATAGATTTAACAAGTAGTAATTGAAGATATATATATATTTTTGATTTAAGTTATGGTTAAACATTTTAAATGGGTATAAATAAAAAGGAAACAAACCTAAAATGTCTTACCCTTTGTAACATCTTGATTTGTGATTTCTCCTTAGATCTCCAATTAGATCCATACCCATATTTGCTAAAGAAGGATGAACAACTTAGCTTTTATTTTATTTGATGTATTCATTTGATTTGGAGTTCATTTTGTTTTGGAAGGGATAGATTAATTTTTTTCAAACTATGGAGAGGAGGAGAGAATAATAAAAAAAAAAAATGAAAGAATGAACTGTAATAAAATCAGTGGATTTCTTTTATTTGAAAGAACGAAACCTCTCTTTCTTTCAATTAAAACTTCCCCTATTAGTTCCTTAATTTTTTCTCATCCTCTATCCTTTCTCTTTTCAAGATATGGCTAGCCATAGCTACTAATAAATTTCCATAAATCTCTACAATTATCTTTTTTTAAACCCATTTAAAGTTACGCAGATATTGAATATCGATGCACCCAAACATTACTTTTATATATGCATTTAAATAATTGTATATAACTCCCAAACATCAAACAAATTAAGTAAGAATAATTATTTCTCAAATATTAATTAACTTAATCAGTTTACAACATTTTATAAATTAACCAAATCATGTAGTTTTTCGGAGAACCCACGATTATGATTGTGTGACTCAGAGGTGTGAATTCAATCAGTAATTAAAATGGAACAATTCAAATATTAACGTTCACAGACCACCTTGGCTAGTGGTGCGATAGTTTGACCAAAATAACCATTTGAGGACTTTTTTTAGTGGAATCATATTTTATACCTTAAGCAATACCATTTAGTAACAACAATTTACACACATTCTCTTCTTCAACACTGTATCAGTTTAGGATTTATGGAATTTCATTTTGGTGAAAATTCCAATATCATCTTTATTCAACTTAATTTTTCCATAACAAAGTCCTTGGTTCAGTAATATTTATTATTTACCATACTACTCTAGCCAGAGATTTTGACTTTAAGTTGACTATAATTGACCGTGATACAATTCTCATATAATTAAAGAGATGAATTCTCTATTGAACAGTGTTTATTTCCAACGCTCCAACTTAGGCCCAACAATAATTGGTCAACGGACTGCCATACTATGGTAGAGTATTCTCATTGAAGTTTTATAGTGTTCCCAAGTCAAGAACTGTGCAACATTGTCACCCTGAGATTTCCTATTTGACATAGTTGTTATTAACCAATAGGAAACTCCTGGATGAGTCATCCGATAGTTATCCAATAACTACAAGTACGTAACCCCTTGTTCCCATTCGAGCCATGAGTAATATATCGCCTAAAATTTTGAAGAGTGTTACGCACACTGGTTTCAATAGATGTATCGATATTCTTTCCTGAATTTTTTGACTAGGAATATTTAAAATGATATAGTATTTTATGTTGTGATAATTTTCTCTTGATTACAACTCCTTATTAGTTATACCACATAACATATCTATAGTACCAAAAGTTGACAATAGCATCCCAACATCGGATGAAAGCACCAATAATATAGATCTATCAAAATAAAGAAAAGAACAATATTTTATAGTGGTTTGGCAAATTCTTCGATTTATGTCCATTTTAATTTATTATTTGATTGTTTTTCTTCAAGTACAATGATTATAACTCATTTCCAATCATAATCTAGTAGATCCTAGATTTATAAGGGTTCAGGGAAAGAAGATAACAAAGTTTCTAAGTGCCTAAGGTCCAAAGAAAAAAAGCCTCTCTCTAGTTGCTATAAGCCTTCTATTTATAAGAAAATCACCCAGCTAAGTCATTAGATCATGAAATATCAGGTCAAATTCTAGATCTGAAAACGTAAGAGGCAAGATGAAGTCCTTTGTAGCATAAAATCATATCGGTACCGACGTGAATCATGTCGATACTGATCTGATTTGCTTCGTGCAAACCCCTTATCTCTCTTATATCTTGTCTTAAGCTTCTAGCACTTTTGCCTCAGAAATAAGGTTATAGCCAAGGAGTTCTAAAACATTTAGTATATTTCCTTTTGCACTGAGCATTTTTGAGTTGTTCAGCTATCCTTTAGAAATGGGCTATAAGACATGTAACGACCCACAAACTTATCACTTTAATGAATTATATTTATTTTTAAAATTATTTAGATAAAAGGTTGAAAATACAAATAATGTTATTTTGAGTGATAATAACTAATAGTAATCTTATTTTAAATAGATATTTACAAAAATAAAAAAATTCCTTTGGAAATATATCGATAAAAATGGTCGGAAACCATTTTATCAATAACCAACTCTATAATAGTAAAACGTTGCTTACAGAGCTGGATGCATATACTTATTTTTATAGTTGATCAAGAATATGAAATAAAATTCATTATTTTATTTTTTATGAAAAATAAAATGTATTAAGTCATCACCAATAGTGGCATCGTATTTTAATAAAGATTTATAAATTTAAATTAAGATTTAGTGATTTAATAATTCTTATAATTATTCAAATAATTTTTTTAAATGATGATAATTCATTTTAAATAGTTATAAAGTGATAATAAACCATTTGAAATAATTTCATAGAGATATATACTAATTTAAAAATATAAGAAAATTCGTATCACTCTATCGATATAATAACGATTTTTGTAAATATTTGTTAATATTTATTTATATGATTTTATAAATAAAATGTGGTAATTTTTATTAATTTGTAATGATGAGAAATTTATTTTAATTTTTTTTACATTTATATGTAATTTAAGATATAAGTGAAAATATGACCGGAAATCAGTTTTTCGATTTTCAACGATTTAACGAATGGAAGTCGTTCAAAGGTTGTTTCAACCTTATTAACATATTTTGCACACATATCTAACATACATATTTACACTTTAACTTACACATAAAAAAATGCATACACATAGATATATATATATATATATATGTATGTATAAGAAATATATAAGATATTTCTCATTTTCTTAAGCCTTAAGCAAACTCAAATTCAATCAAGTACACACACATGGACAAGCACATGGGTTCACCCATGTGAACATCACTTAGGCCGAACCTAGGGGAGAGGGGAGGTGTGTGTGTCAAGGGAAAAATGGTAAGTATAACATTAGATATTTGTTCCAAAACTTCTCTTCCTATACAATTTCTCACAATTATTACCGTATTCTTATCATCTTCTCATCCACTTTTAAGTTTATTTCAAGGCTTCAATGCTTAGCAAAATAATAGAAATATATTTGGCAAAAGAGAATTAAAATCATACAATATATATGGTAGTAAAACCACCTCAACCCCTACCTTCCTAGAACCCACAGGCACCCTTCATTTTCCCCTTGGCCAAGCCTTCTTCCTCTCATCATCAAGGTTGTGATCACCCTAAGGGGGCCAAGCCCATTCAAGTTCAAAGAGTTCAGTTCCGTAGAGTTTTATGCCATCATAGCGAAGCTATAGCAAATTTTAAATTAGCCCTTGGGAAAAATGAAGATGAGAAACCCTTAAACTATAGTTATATATGCTATTAGATGATATATATATATATATATATATTTGGTTATGATTGTTAATGATGGTTGTTTAATATGGTTGTTGAATATATATGCAAGTCATGTTAATACACGTCGATAAGAACAAAGGAAATCACTTTTATTTATTAAATGAAATGGCGTATATGAAATTTTTAACCTCTTAAAAATGGTTTAATTGATTTAAAAAATGTTTTATAAATATTTAAAAGTGTTTTGACAAAGTTTAAACGAATATTGAAAATTGAGTCAAAAATAGACGCGTCGTCTAATGGGAGTTCACGATTTCACGCCATAAAAGTAAAATGGGTAATATAGCTCGGAATTCTTCGAGATACGACCTTTCCAAACTGTTATATCCATAGTTTTCAAACAAGGAAATAAAATCGAGATTTCAGTAAGTTGATTTTGAAATATGAGCAAAACAAGTTTTTGAAAAAATCACGGTTTTGCAGTTCGGAATCCATAAAAGAATTTCTTTGAAAATGATTTTTTAAAATTGTTTAAAAATATTAAATAAATTCTAAAAATCTTTTAAAATGTTTTAAAAGTGATTTGAGTTATAAAAATGAATTTCTAAATGATAGAAAAGGTGTTTTGATCAATATAACTTAAAAAGCCCTTTTCGTAGCACTTTTTTCGCAGCACTTTTCTCTAACTTTGAAATATAGTTTTAAACGTAACCATTCTTTTCCAAACTTTTGTAAAAGTTTATAAATGATTAATAAAGTATTTTAAAGGTGATTAAAGGATTTATGGAATGGTTAGATAAATGTTAAATGATTTTGGGCCGATCAAATAACTTGACTTTCTTATGGGTGACTGAGAGATAGTGCCTAGGCTTGAGTTTGAAAAACTAATTTCCTGCTCTTCCTGGCTATCTAGAGTGGACCGAATGAGGGGATAGTAAATTTTATTAAATCGGATCATAATTTTCCAAATTATATAGGATATAATTTTCCAAATATATATAACTTGGATTTTATGGAGATAATCTTCTTATACTTGGCGTTAAACCCGAAGAGGAAGCTCATACTATTCATGGAATTTAAAAGGTGGTTTCGCCCTTATTCCTTTCATTGTATTTGTTGAATATGGGAACTGATATTGAGTATAATCGGATGATTTTTATAGATTTTGCTTACTTAATATTTACTGGTTTTGGATTAACATCCTAGATAACATGGTTTTAACACAATCAAAATTTTTAGTTTTGAATTAAGAAATCTATGTTAAGATTTAAATGAAATATTTAGAAATATTTTCCTAAGTGAAAAATGAAATAATTTTGAATTATTCTAAGTTTAAAAAGGTTTTAAGTAATCAAAGGATTTGATAAATAAGGTTTAATGATTCCGTATATAATGGAAAGAATGTTTTGAAAAAATATATATCTCCAGAAGATATTTTGATAAAA
Organism: Allium cepa; assembly: GCA_030765085.1. Lineage (NCBI taxonomy): Eukaryota > Viridiplantae > Streptophyta > Magnoliopsida > Asparagales > Amaryllidaceae > Allium > Allium cepa. The sequence goes on along the minus strand of CM060928.1, from coordinate 565,706,643 downwards.
AGAAATTAATCGATCAGAGAATAATTTCCTATTCATCTAACATCTTTTTATCGATGATTTTTTCGAAGGAACCCGGGTCGGATTTGTGTGATTCCTATCCGAAGACCACTTCGAACCAATTTACGTATCCAAAGTGTAGACATGAAAATGATTTGGAAGATGGAATGTAGGGCTGCTTGTCACCGACCCTCGGAGGAAATTTCCTATATCGTATTATGTGGCAGTAGTTCTTAATTTAATATCTTTGATGCAAGGAATTCTCGATACTAATCCTAGGGGTAATTCCCGATAAGATGAGGTAGGAGATTGCCTTCTGTTTATCCTATTTTTGGGCAACTTGTATGGACGATTGTCTGACGTTGCACTTCTAATTACATAATTGATCTCTATTAATGTATCATCTATTTAGTAGTGGAAAAGGCAACTTCTTTTAGCTTAACACCCTTCCCTGAGACATACGAGCTCAAGAGTTATATATATGTAGAAATCAGTTGTGTGACTATGAAATGGCAGTGTGGCATTCAAAGTGGAATGTGCTATGTGAAAGGCCATCGCTACCTCGGCCCTCATTACACGGTAATGGTTTAAACATGGTACACCGCAAGGCTAAGTGGGTCGCACCCATTAGGGCATGATAATCACCTTTCTAGATAACCCTCTATATTTCGAGTATGTGGTGTATGTTATGAGATGTCTTGGATAGGTTAGTAACGACCGGGGTGATGTCATATTCGTTTTCTACCCAGGCCATGTATGAGTGCCAAATAGGGATAGACCGATTTTGCCAGGTGCGGAGGATTCTTTGTGTGTCCTCGGTACATTCTTTTAGAGATGTACTATATGAAAGGTAGTCCCTTACCTTTCACTATATGGAAATCCATTCTCTAATAAGTGGCTACGGACTTGATTGTAAACCTATTATGCCGTCAAATTTAACCAATGTAACAATTTCAGCTAAGATTCATAAGTTTGTTTGAAAAGTATTTTCAAAGAATGTCATTAAAAACAATATAAAATGATCTTACGTAGCAAATGTTATGGTTTATCATAAGATAAAAACTCGTTTCATGTTTATGTGCGGCGTAGTCTTATGGGATACCTTTTCTTTTCAAACCGCGTATTCTAAGTTTCTCACACCAGTTCCATGACTGATTCGGAGTTTATTTCCTTTTTTTCCTTAAACTCTAGGTACCCTAATTTTCCTGGACAGCCTAGTAGTCAGGTTTAGTTAGAAGAAATCTCGATGGTGCTTGAAGCATGGAGTCAGAAGATTCTTCTAAAGATTTTATTATTTCCACTACATCAGTGTGCTATAGTATTCCGCATTTGTAAGGACATATATTTATAATTGTCCATTTTTAACTCTGATATATGTATTTAAATTTCCGCTGTAAGTTTATATGTTGAAATAATATATGTTATTCCCTTCACGTGAGATTCAATTCTGTCGTTATTTTCTTTCTTACCCATGTTAATCCACCTCTCCGACACTTGGATTTGCGGTACATGAATACCAAGGATGTATTAGTGTCAATTTTCGAGGATCAAATCTGATCTGCACTTGTTGGGGGGTATGCTCCATCAATTGTAGTGTATAGCATGATAGGGGGTTCTCGCTTTCTATTTGGTGGTGAGCAAATGACTCTTACCCTCCATGTCCCTAGTGATAAAGGGTTGGTTGTTAGTCGCGAGGCTGACCGTAAAATCAGATTCGAGGTACCATTGTATGCCATGATGGTGCTGGGATGGTTGAAAACCTACCGGTTGTCATTGTCGATGGTTGAAAAGCTTAGAACTTTTCATTTGGTATCAGAGCTTAGTTGAGAAAATTCCTTGGCTTTGGTAAGGGTAAAGTCTCATTAGAGATAGGATTAGTAATACCCTAGGATGAGTAATTCATTAAAGATAGGGCTAGTAACACCCTAGAATGAGTTTGAGTGTATATGAGCACATATTTGTTAACAAATAATTTTGGTTTTGAAATTTTGTTAAGGAAATAATTTTACCTGGAACTATATTTTTTTAGAAACGATTAAAATTTTATAAGAAATAAAAAAAATTGGTAAAATGTTTACAGGAGTTTTTAAAGGATAAACCACTTTGTCATACAAAGAATTTTAAATAGTAAAAGCTATCTTTAGAAATAAACCTCAAGTCATTTTCTAAGTATTGATCGAACCTTGGTTTATGGAAAGTGATACCAACAAATTAGCAAACCTTTCTACCTAAATAAATCATGCCTAAGAAGAAGGATATAAATAGCTCAACATGAAAATAAGTTTGATTAAGAAAATTACCTATTGTCTATATCTAAGGAAATGTTGTTTGCATTATAGAAACCATATTGAGGAAATTACTCCAAAGGAGAGACTTCCAGAGAAAATTGAGGCAAGAAGGACAGCCTTATTATTCTCTCTAGTAACGAAAAGGAACAACCAAAACATCCACCTAAAAACGATGAGTTCCTAATTAAGGAAAAGAACGCCACATACACTCAAAGGGGTGAGGACGGATATCCAATGGCTAGAATGCTCGTGCCACCCACGGCTCTAGAAATAATTATGATTTTTAGTGATGACGAACCTAGCTAGGCCTCAAAAAGAAATTGGATAACGGATCTTGCTAGCTCCACATTAGAACCTAAAGAAGGTGGAACCCATAGAAGAAGAGTTAGAACCATGGAAGAAAACCAATGGAAGACCCAAATGTCATAATATCTAGTGAATGTAGCAATGTGATATGGATTTGGACAGAGTGCATATTATATGGCAAGAAGAATCATCCAGTTCCTACATAAACTGGGACGAAGTGGAAAGCAACGATGACGAAATAGCGGAAGAAGAGGAAGGATTTGAAGAGTTTGAAAATCCTTAGGACATGGGTAGGCAAGGCCTCGAAGAATTGGAAGAGTGTTGGGTAGTCCTAGGAATACCAGTTGGTATGTACCAACCAAGGCTACCCCAGATTAAGGGAGAAATGCAACCGAAAGGGTATGACAACGAGGCCGATGATGATCTAGAAAGTGATGAGGAAGGAGTTGGAGAAGTTTTTATAGATCTTGGGTACTGGAGCCTACCATCGGCTTCAGATTTAGAGGAGTAAAAGTGATGTTGGGTAGGTAGTTAAGGGTAGCACTATATATATATATATATATATATAGTAGTTCAGTTGGGATGTTGTTTTGTACTGCATTAGTTTTGGGAAGGGGGTTTTCTTTTTAACCCAAGTTTAAATTGAAATGATGAATGTAAAAATATGGAAATTTAATATGATATTTTGTTCCAACTTTGCATTATATGAATCTTTTAATGAGAACTCTTTAGGGAAGTGGTAAGAAAAATTTGAATAAAGGATTTTTCTTTTATAAAGAGGAAAAGGTATTATGAAATAATTAGAAGGCTTGAAAGTAGAATCTTTCAATAAATAATCTAGAGAAGGTCGATGATAACACAATATATGTATTAAAGAAACATTTAAGTTCTAACTAATAAAGAAAGTTTATGGTAATTTATTAGTTTAATGAAATATTTTAAAAATGAGTTTTTTTAAAGATGTGTTATTTATCTTTTGAAAAGAAATGCATTTTAAGTAAAAATATTCGGAACTAAAAATGTTAAATGATTATGTATAAAGTATTTTCATAAATGCTTGAATAAAGAATAAAAATTTATGAAATGTTTTTGTGCGAAGTATGTGGATTATTTCATCGCAACAATTTAATCTAAGTTTCGAGTACAGGGCTTTGAGGTGTTTTCATCAGTCCAGAAAAGAATTTATCGCATTACTCTTCACGATGAACACCGATGAGGATTTGTGGCTAGATACTTGAATTTTCTATCATAGTTGAGAGCTATGCAAGGAAAAGCTAATGTTCTGATCAAAAAGCCTGGTCAGAGTCCGCACTAGAGGATCGGAGGATCAATACTATATCGAAAATAAAGTTGTGGATTCGAATAGATGATCGAATCAGATATTGTGCATGGATGATCAATGTACATTATACAGGTATCGGTTTAAAAATAAATATTTTGGGCAAACACCTTTGGGTTTTTGTTTTGAGTAATTTCAGGGACAAAATTCTTTTAAGAGGGAGTTTGTAAAGACTCGTAAATTTATCACTTTATAAATTATATTTATTTTAAAATTATTCAAATAAATCTTTGATAATACAAATAATATTGTTTTGAGTGATAATAAATAATAGTAATCTTATTTTGAATAGATATTTGCAAAAATAAAAAAATATTTCCTGTGGAAATATATCGATAAAATGGCTAGGAATTGTTTTATCAATAACCGACTCTACAATAGTAAAACATCACGTACGGAGCTGGATACATACACTTATTTTTATAATTGAGCAAGAATACGAAATAAAATTAATTATTTTACTTTTTTGAAAAATAAAATGAATTTAAGTCATCACCAATAATGGCATCGTATTTAAATAAAGATTTATAAATTTAAATTAAGACTTAGCGATTTAATAATTCTTATAATTACTCAAATAATTGTTTTGAAATGATGACAATTCATTTTAAATAATTATAAAGTGATAATAAACCATTTGTAATAATTTAATAAAGATATATAGTTAATTTAAAAATATAAAAAAATTCGTATCGCTTTATTGATGTAAAAGCAATTTTTGTAAATGTCTGTTAATATTTATTTATATGGTGTTATCAATAAAATATGATCTTTTTAATTAATTAATAGCGATGAGAAATTTATTTTCAAATTTTCTTTACATTTGTATGTAATTTAAGATATAAGTGAAAATGTAATCCGAAATCGGTTTTTCGATTTTCAACGATTTAACGAACATAAGCCGTTCAAAGGTTATTGCAACCTTATTAACATATTGTGCACACATATATAATATACATATATACACTTTAACTTACACATAAACATGCATACATAGACACACACACACACACACACACACACACATATAAGAAATATGTATGATATTTCTTAATTTCTTAAGCCTTAAGCAAACTCAAAGTTAACCAAGTACACATACACATGGATAAGCACGTGGTTTCACCCATGTGAACATCACTTGGCCGAACCTAGAGGAGAGGAGGGGGGTGTGGGTCAAGGGCAAATGGTAATTATACCATTAGGTATTTGTTCCAAATTTTCTTCTATATATACCCATACACTTTCTCACATTTTTTCACCATATTCTTATCGTCTTCTCCTTCACTTTCAAATTTTTTTCATAGGTTCATTGCTTAGCAAAATGGAAAAATATTTGACAAAAGAGAATTAAAATCATATAATATATATGGCAGCAATACCACCTCAAAACTATCATCAAACTCCTTCCCCACCTTTCTAGAACCCATGGGAACCCTTTGATTTCCCCTTAGCCGAGCCTTCTTCCTCTCATCATCAAGGCTGTGAGCACCTTGGGGGGCCAATCCCATTCAAGGACAAAGAGTTCAGTTCTATAGAGTTTTGAGCCATCGTTGCGAAGCTATAGCCAATTTTAAATTAGCCCGAGGGAAAAATGAAGGTGAGAAACTCCTAAACTATAGTTATATATGCTATTGGATGATATATATATATATATATATATATATATATGTTTGGTTATGATTGTTAATGATGGTTATTTGATATGGTTGTTGAATGTATATACGCAAGTCATGTTAATACACGTCGATAAGCACAAAGGAAATCACTTTTGTTTATTGAATGAAATGGTGTATATGGAATGTTTAAACCTCTTAAAAATGGTTTAATATGATTTAGAATTTTTTATAAATATTTAAAAGTGTTTTGACAAAGTTTAAACAAATATTGAAAATTGAGTCAAAACTAGGTGCGTCGTGTAAAGGTAGTTCGCAATTTCACGTCGTAAAAGTTAAACAGGTGTATAGAATGGAATATAGCTCGGAATTCTTCGAGATAAGAATATTCAGAACTGTTACATCCATAGTTTTCATAAAAAGAAAGAAAATTGAGATTTTGATAAGTAGATTTTGAAATATGAGCAAAACAAGTTTTTTGAAAAAATCACGGTTTTGCAATTCGGAATCCATAAAAGGATTTCTTTGAAAATGATATTTTAAAATTGTTTAAAAACATGAAATAAATTCTAAAAATCTTTTAAAATGCTATAAAAGTGATTTGAGTTATAAAAATGAATTTCCAAATGATAGAAAATTCATTTTGATCAATATAACTTAAAAAGAACTTTTCGTAGCAATTTTCTCTAACTTTAAAATATTGTTTTAAACGCAACCATTCTTTTCCAATTTTTTGTAAATGTTTCTAAATGATTAAAAAAGCATATTAAAGAAGATTTGAAGGATCTATGGAATGGTTAAATAAATGTTAAATGATTTAGGTTCAATCGAATAGCTTGACCGCCTTATGGGTGACAGAGAGATAGTGTCTAGGCTTGAGTTTGGAAACCAGTTCCTTGCTTCCCTGGATATCCGGACTGGTCGGATGGAGGGGATAATAAATTTGATTTACTAGATCAAAATTTTCCAAAGTATAAAGGATATAATTTTCCAAATATATATATAACTTGAATTTTATGGTGATAATCTTCATATACTTGGTGTTAAAGCCCGAAGAGGGAACTCGTATTATTTGTGGAATTTAATATCTGATTTCACGTTATTTAGGCCAAAGTATTTGTTGAATACATGAAGTCATATTGAGTCGAATTAGATGGTTTCTATAGATTCTGCTCACTTAATATTTACTGGTTTTGGTTTAGCATCCTAGATAGCATGGTTTTTAACTCAATCAAAATTTGAGTTTTGAATTAAGAAATATTTGTTAACATTTGAATGAAATGGTTTGGAAATAATTTTCTAAGTGAAAAATGAAATGATTTTGAATTATTCCAAGTTTAAAAAGGTTTTTAGTAATCAAAGGATTTGATAAATAAAGTTTAATGATTCTGTATATACCGGAAAGAATGTTATATATATATACACACATCCAGAAGATATTTTGATAAAACAAATTAATCAATCAAAGAATAATTTTCTATTCACCTAACATCTATCGATTATTGGTTCAAAGGAACCGGGGTCAGATTTGGGTGATTCCTGTTCGAAGACCACTTCAAACCAATTTACGTATTCGAAGTGAAGACATTGAAATGATTTGGAAGATGGAATGTTGGGCTGCTTGTCACTGAACCTTGAGGAAATTTCCCATATCATATTATGTGGTAGTAGTTCTTCATTTGAGATCTTCGATGCAAGGACTTCTCGCTCTTAATCCTAGTGGTAATTCCCGATAGGATGTGGTAGGAGAGCGCCTTCGATTTGTCCTGTTCCTGGACAACGTGTATGGAAAAATGTATGACGTTGTATTTCTAATTACATAAATTGATCTCTATGAACGTGTCATCTGTTTGGTGGCGAAGAAGGCAACTTCTCTTAGCTTACACCCTTCCTTGAGACGTATGAGCTCAGGAGTTATATGTTTTTAGATACCAATCATTTGACCAGGGAATGGAAGTGTGACACTCAAAGTGAAACGTGCTATGTGAAAGGAAATCGCTGCCTCGGGCATGATCACCTGGTAATGGCTTAAATAGGGTACGCCGCAAGGCTATCTAGGTCGCACGCATTAGGGTATGGTCATCACATTTCTAGATAACTCTTTATGTTTCGGGTATGTGGTGTATGTTATGAGTCGTCTCGAATAGGTCGGTAATGACCAAGGTGATGTTATATTCGATTTCTACCAAAGCCATGTATGAGTGCCAAGTAGGGGTAGACTAGTCTTGCCAGATGCGGAGGATTGTTTGTGTATCCTCGGTACATTCCTCTAGAGATGTACCATAGGGAAGGTAGTCCCTTAGCTACCATTATATGGAAATCCATTCTCTAATAAGTGCCTATGGACTTGATTGTAAACCTATGATGCCGTCAAATTTAACCAATGTAACAATTTCGATTAAGATTCATAAGTTTATTTGAAAAGTATTTTCAAAGAATGTCATTACAAATAATATCAAATGATTTTACATAGAAAATGTTTTGGGTTATCACAAGGTAAAAACCCATTCCATGTTTATGTACGGCATGGTCTTATGAGATACATTTTCTTTTCAAACCACGTATTTTGAGTTTTTCACACCAGTCCCATGACTAACCCGGAGTTTATTTTCCTTTTCTCTTAAACTCTAGATGCCCTAATTTTACCGAACAACCTAGTAGTTAGGTTTAGTTAGAAGAAATCTGGATGGATCTTGAAGCATGGAGTTAGAAGATTCTTCTAAAGATTATTATCCATTTCCACCACACCCATGTACTATAGTATTCCACATTTGTAAGGACAAATATTTATAACTGTCCATTTTTAACTCTGATAAATGTATTTAAATTCCAGCAATAATGATTATATATTGAAATAATATATGTTATTCCCTTCATGTAAGATTCTTTTCTGTCTTTATTTTCTTTCTTACCCATGATAATCCACCTCTCGGGCACTTGGATTTGTGGTATGGCAATATCGAGGATGTATTAGTGTCAATTTTCGAGGATCGAGGATGTAGCTCATCTCAAGACAACTATTTACCAATCTTTCCTAGACCAAAGTTTCAGAGACACTTTGGTGTGCTAGAAAACATATCGGTACTAATCTTAAGAGTAATCAAGACTGATTTCCTCTTTTGATGCATCTTGCACTCCTACTTTCTAAATTCTTTTCCTTTGTCATTCCAAGCTTGTCTCCAAATCTCTGGAGCCATTCCATCTGTTTGATCACGTTCTAAGGCTACCGAAAATTTAACCATAATACTTTCCCCTCAAAGTACGCCTTATGAATGTAAGGTGTGCTTTGCTCAATAACCGGTACCATGAGTGATCAATTGGTGATCGAGCTTTCAGACTATCCATCGATCAAAGTTGTGTTGAATCATTTGGTTCCTTCGGAACCACCTGCAAATCAATGGTCGTTTTAGACCATAACATTTAAGGACCCTAGTCCATGCTTAAATGTTAGTTTAAAATCGTAATTATTCCTTGTTCACCTGAAGTTATCATATCACATATATCACTATCTAGTCATTATGTGTTCGCCCAGTAGGGCTATCATATTATATTTAATTATTAAAACCATCCCGTGTTCGCTCAGGGTTAAGTTATCATAAGTTAATATCTATGTTATCTCATGTTTGCTTGAAATTTATTTATCTTAGATTAATCATTTATCACACTGTCACACATTATTAAATAGAGGGGTGCATTGCCACCGATTGGGACGGTACTTATGAATTGTTTAATATCGCCTAACATTCCATCGTAAATGAGTCCAACTGAATCGAGGCAATGACAATCACTAATTAATCAATAATCATTATCCAATTATAAGGCGTTCTAATCCTATATCAAATCTAGATCTCTTTAGCTCACATAATTAATGTTCAATCTATGGTCTGATATCTTTGGATTGTATATTCATGCTGAGTCTAATTCACGTGCTCTCCGATGAGGGGACCCAACGTACAAGTAAGTCTATCAGTGAGCGGTCTTACTATTCTATAAAAGTCCATCCACTTGCTCTTTGGCAAGGGGACTTGTACCTTATGGTTCATTGCCCCACCTTTTCGGTTGGGAAAACTATGTCCAATCAGTTTATATATTAGTTATCATGTTCAAATGATTTTCAAACCAGATATTCATTCATGAAATCCAAATCAAAGCAATAAAAATATCCTAAACATTCCTACCATCGATGATTACTACCAGACATCTAACACAAAGAATGCCTAGAGACCAATCGAGGTCCCATATATCTGTAAGTGGCCTAATAGTAATTATGTCTTATTTGTTTAAAACACAAAGCAAAATAAGGGAATCTAACCCGACTCATATCCATTTCGATTATGGAATAATCATTCTCGACCCAAATCCACCCTCATATCCTGATGCATTTGTCATAGATGGTGGCTGCTCCTTTGCACCATTGCAATTTGGTTCCTTACTGTTGCAGTTGGTATCTTCGAGCCTTCTCTTCTATCAGATCTTGCAGATGCCTACATTTATTTTTTTAAATTCCCATCTAGCTTATAGAACATGCAAAGATTTCCATACCTACTCTTCTGATTCGTGGGTTCTCTCTTAGCTGGCCTCCTAGAGGGCATTTGCCCATATTTTCTAGGTATGTCTACTTTTATGTTTCGATTAGATCATTGTATGAAGAGAACTTCAGTTTCCTCCTTTTCTGCTTTGGTCCTCCGAAGCCTTCGTCAAATTTATGCATTTCTTTGTCTTTACTATATCCTGTTCCAGATGGTCCTCTATCATCCACAACATTAACTTTAACGTTTTTAGCTTCAGCGTTCTCTTGGTGTAGATATCTCTCAGCTTCATGATAAAAATCCATAAGATCCATCGATGGATCCCTTTCCAAAGCAATTTTGAATTCAGTCTTGCTCACGACTCCAGAAACTGCCGCCATCGTAACTATCGATGGATCTGGCTTATGAATTAAAGCATCTGCTATGTTCAATCTAGTCAAATAACTTCTAAGGGTCTTTCCAGCCCTCTGCTACATGCGCGAAAGTTTGATCACATTTTTCGGTAGAAAAATATGAACACTAAAGTGCCTCAAGAATCTTTGTCTACCAATCCAACCCATGTGCTTATGGACCCATTCTCTAACTGTTTGAACTCATTACACCTAACTCTATCAATTATAATGGGAAGCACACTCCATAACCTCTTTAGAATCTCTCAATACTTCCATATGTATGATGTATCTCATATGATGAATAGTTGTATCTGTCCTCCGGTGTACACTTCCAGCGTTTATAGTTTGAATCAGGTGGATTCCTTGCGTACTGAATGTTAGGGGTAGATGGATTTCTGTTTACATCCTCTGAACTTTGACTTTCCTCCAAACTTTGATCTACAGGCCCTCCTCTCACTATTCTCTTGATTATTTCAGCTATTCGGTCATTGAGGTCTCTAATCCGTAGCTCTAGTCTGTCCCTTGTTCCTATAATGAGCTCTTATTTCCAACTCCTATCTCCGTGCATACCCATTTTGATATGCAACTCTGGCTATAGCTTCGTCCGCTCCTGACATCCCAACTCGTCCCAAACCCAAATCAAGAGTGTCCCCTTCAAATTGATCTTCGCAGCGACCGGATTCAGGTTAGTACCGACTTAAACTGGTCATGGGGGCTCTATTCTAGTTGGCTCTACTCCATCTCCAGATGCTTCTGTATTATTTCTAGCCTATGGTTCTAAGTTATTATTGTTCCTTACTATCCCATCATTTTGAAAATTCATCTAGTATTTCTTGTCATCGAGCTATCATTCCATCTTGCATTTCTTTCATCATCCTTTCCATTTCTTTTCTGGTCACATAGACTGATGGATTTGAACTTGAGGACACCTTCTAGCTTCCCTCAGGCTATGGTTGAATCCTTCCAGTAATAGCTCTGCTAGTAGGTTTCTTCATCTCTTCCAAACTTCAGATTCAATCTTGTTCTTGGTGAAAGTACCAAAATCATTGTGTGAAAAGTTGACATAACATCTAATAATCATATGAAAGCACCAGCATATATATATATATATATATATATATATTTATCCAAATACACAGGAAAGAACACAATTTTTATAGTGGTTCAGCGAATTCTCCGACCTATATCCACTTTAGTTTTATTGTTTGATTGTTTTTTTAAGAAATATAATGATTAAAACTCAAATATAACCACAATCTAGTATATCTTAGATTTACAAGGGTTTAGGGAACAAGAAGATCGAAAAGTTTCTAAGTGCCCACATTCCAAAGAATAAAAATCCCTCTCTAGTTTCTATAAGCCTTCTATTTATAGGAAAATCGCCCAATGAAGTTGTTGGATCATAAAATACCAAGTCAAACTCCAGATCCAAAAAGTAGGATGCAAGACATAGTCCTCCGTAGCATAAAATCATATCGGCATCGACATGAAACATGTTGGTGCCGATCTGGTTTGCTTCGTGCAATTCCTTTGTCTCACTTGTTCTTGTCTTCTAGCTTCAATTCATCAAGCTCCAAGCACTTTTGCCTTAGAAATCAGGTAATTTCTGAGAATTTCTAACAGTCCGGTACTTGTATTTTCTGTTGAGCCTTTTGAGTTTTTCAAATATTCCTTCAGAAATAGACTTCAAGAAAACCATTTCCTAATCACTTCTCGACCAAAGCTTTGGAGTCACTCTGGTATACCAAAAAACATATTGGTACCTACCTAAAAATTGGTTGATACCAATCTCCTCTTTTGTTGCATCTTGTACTCTAACTTTCTGAAGTCTTTTCTTCCAAGCTTGTCTCCAAGTCTCTAGAGCCATTGCTTCAAAATCCTAAAGTCCATTCCATCCATTCAGCCCTGTTCTAAGGTTATGGAAAATTTCACCTTAATAATATCATTTAAGAATTTTCTATATTAATATACTTAAATTAGTATGTCACAATATAATAAGCATATAACAGAAAATTAAAATACCTTTATTACGAAAAAAATGGTTATAGAGGTAGATAAATGTAACAAATTACATAATTTTCCCTTGGGAATACCCCGAATTCTCTCAATCTCTCACTTGCACTTGGGGTCAATTATGAAATCTCAATAATATTCCTTCAATCAGTTTATCAAAACGATCAAGCTAATCCTTTAGTGAATAGATATGCTATATTGTAGTAATTACCTACTCTTTCAATTAACTCTCTCCGACATTGATAACTGCTTTTATCATGTGGAACTTTTCGGAGTATGTTTTCCTTATTCTAGCGAGCTTTAGGTTCTTTCATGATCCTTTTCTTGACATTTTTTTCACAAAAAAAGTTGTGGGATTCTCAACATCTAGAATCACTCCTAGCTCAGTTATAAATTTGGGCATTATATAACATACCGCTTTTTCTATGACATTACTCAAGGTAATGGACTAGCCTTTTGGTTGAATCATCCATAACCTTTCATTTGGAACAACTCTAACTTAGAGTTCGTTAAGTAAGATAGAATATGAATTTGAAAATTGACACCATGATGCCTTGGCTCCAGTGATAGAAATATTAGAGGGAGTTTACTTTTCGATAACGCGGATTAGTGGGCATGGAAGGGGCGATCTCCCGTATACACTACTTTGGGTCAACACGGATACGTTTAAATACCTGAATGCATCTAAAATAGTACGTATCCCATCTCGACATAAAGCCATATGCACGAATCTAGAATTGAATAACTCACATATTAGGAACATTTTATAAATAAATGATGGCACGACTATCGATATCATAGAGCAAATGGAAAATATATATCTTAAAGCTTGTCTAGTACATAGAATAATAAAAAGTACATCACTCAAAACCCGATGGACCATATATACTCTAAAAGCTATCGACTACAAATGTCTAAGTGATGATTTTTCTTACGATCAATCTTTAAATATATCCATAGCTACTTAGTCTAATCTTAATCATATCTTTAAATAAATTGAGTAGTGCTATAGATCTTGGCCTTAAGGTGATAGTTTCTATACTCAACTTAGTAGTCTCCTATCCTAATATACATATCCTACGGACTTCTCACTAAACAAAATAGACTGACATCTGATAGGAGGCTAACCTGGAAAATACAAGATCCAAGTATGACCCGAGGCGTTGTTATAAACATAACAAACCTCAAGGCAGGCTAGAAATCTGGTTGTGAGTATAATCGTGTATAATCATAACATACAAGTGTGGTATCGAGTATAAATACGTGACATTTTAATCAAAAAAACCGATGTCACTCATATCATACAATATCCTAATGCTAACACACATATCATGGCTCTATTCATCGTAGCTCACAGCTGCAACCCGGTCAACTAAGATATCACACCCTATTCACGTTTATCAGTTGCAATCGTTATTCGATAGACTTTTCACTGTAAAGTATTCATATATGAGGCCTATAACCGCTAGTGAATCCTTCTCATTATTCACTCTTCTTAGACTATGTCGAACCAATACCATGGCCTTTTTAATCCATATACCTTCCTATTAGACATTGTGTGTGCCCCCATATGGTCTATTAGTTGCATTATCCTCTCCTATTCACTATTGCCACTCAATCTATTGTGCTATAATCTTCATCTTCGTTCCACCACATATCCATTGATGAGATTACTTTTAACTCTTTTCTGTTTCCTATTTGCACTGAGTCTGTCACCATGGGTGTGTCCATGCAATAGGTCATTTAGGTAATAAATGACGAAGGACCAGGTCGTCATGTGTAACACCCATATTTTCAGTAAGACTATTTAGGATATTAAATTAGCTAAATTAAATAAAATAGTGTAATGTGATGATTAGTGGATTGACATTTGTGATTAATAGGGGTAGGCGTGCCATGTTGATGAGTAAATCAAAACGAGATAACATGCAATAAAATAGACAAGGGAAATGAGCAAGGGCAAAGTTGGAATAGGAATATTCCTATTCCTTAAACCCTTAGGAATTCATTCATACATTCATTTGCAAAATCAAATTAATGTAGAGGCCGGCCGCCATTAGCTAGGAAGAGGACGATAAACAAGAAAAGCTAAAGGAAGAAGATTGACCAACTTAATCCATTCAAATCTCGAACTCCTTAATCTCAAAGCTAAGGTGAATAATGACTGCATCTCACTTTTCTTACTATTTTCGGTTTTAAGATGAATCCGAAGTGTTTTGCAAGATTATGCCATGTTTTTGAAGGACTAATGCTTATATATGCTTATTGATGATTTACGCTTGTTCATATAGATTTTATGATATGTTTTGATGTAAAAACCCTATTAAATGACATCTAAATGCGTTGCGATTTTAGATAGATTAGGCTTGATATTATATAGATGAGTTTCAGTTTTTATAATTTTCTGAATTAATGTGGATTTTGTATTAATTTTCTAGTGTAGAAAATGATTATTTAGGTTTCAAATTATTTACGGTTAAATGATTGACATTTTGGGATTGAAATTAATATATGATAGAAAACATATTAAATTTGATTTCTTGGAATTTTTATAGAATTTTCCTAAATGTTTTAATAGATATGTAAAATTATTTAAGGTATAGGACTTAAATATTGTATATAAGAAGAAGGGGTATTTTGTAAATTATTTAATTTTAAAATTTTGGCAGCACTTTTAGAAAATAAAATTAGCTACCAATAAGAATTTGGCAAACATAGCAGGTTAGCTGAAAAGTATTTCTCTTTTAAGCTAAAAACAAATTTTACATGCTTTTGGCATATCTCGCCTCTTTTGGCACAGGGGTTCCGACAAAGTACTACCACCTCCAATGCTATTGAAACCAATGTGCATAGTATCAATAACTTGGTACATAGTGAATTGAACAAAGGCAGAAGTAATTAGGTCGACTGAAGATTCCGATAGGGTCAAAACGTGTCTTTGTTTTTAAAGAAAAACGAGCCTGCTTTGCTTTCGAAGGGTTTTCTTTCGACTTGGTTGGATTTTGACCCGATCAAATTATTTTAAAGGGATGGTTTTGAATGGGTTGCGCCTTTTTTTAAGTAACTTCTTTCAAAGGGGTTGAAACCCTTAGTTGCCGCCTTTCTTACCTTTCAAAGTCAATGGTTTCAGAAGGTATACTTTGTTCTAAAATTTGGCCACTTCTCCAATGCTTTCGGAAGGTTGGTTTCGACACTATCACTTCTTTACTTAGGAATTGCTTTTGAAAGGAATGATTTTGATTTAAATAGTTTAATGACCCTTTTTCTCCATTGAAGGTAGAACCCAAAAGGTTTGAAAGCGACAATTTTCAAAGGTTTTGAAGGAGTTAATTTTGAACGCTTTCGAAAAATTTCCATATGTTTTAATTCAACCCAAAGGCTTCAGAAAGGGTTTTAAATAAAGTTTTCGAAGGGGTGGTTCCCCAATGGTTTTGAAATGATTTGAATGAATGTTTCCAATGTTTTCGAAATGCAGTTTAGAGTGTTTTAAAAGAAAAATGTCATGGTTTTAAAGTTTTCGAAGGGAAGGTTTTTCACGGTTTTTGAAAGGTTTGTTTGAATGGTTTCGAAAGAAATGTTTTGGCCTTTCGGCCTAGGTTATTGAGGGTTTTACTTGGTTTCGAAAGGGGTACTTTCAATGGATTTTAAAGTGGTACTTTCAAAGGTTTAAATGTTTTCATCAACAAAGATTTGGGTAATGTATATACATAACATAACAAGGTGATTTTGAGTAAAGTATAGAGTATATGTATTTTTCTTGTTTAAATTTGGTTTAAAGGTTTTAAATCAGTTTAAGAAGAAAATGTTGTTCAAGGAAAATTTAAGGGAAGATTGCCTAAGTAAAATGACTTAGATATTAGAATACCAGATGGGACTGGTATAAGGACGCGCCTTATATATTAGCTATTAGCCCCAGCCAATTTAGTCTTGAATTATAGTTTGTATAACTTTGTTACAAGTAAGACTAAAATTATGAGTACGCACAGAAGGGAATATATATTCATATATAGATAGGTTATTGGTGAGCCTGCAAAAACATTAGGATCTGGTGACCCTGCGTGATGTTAAGTTAGGGACAGATCGTCAAGAAGAGGAGTATTTAATAAATAGTTAAGGACAGACTGTCCAGAAGAGGAGTGTCTAACAGATGTTAGATATTTTATTTATATTGCCTGATACACCTGAAACGACCCGCCTTTCTCTCCACAGAAAGACACATCATTTTTTAAGAAAGAAAGGGATAGAAAAGAGAAAAGACAGAGAAGAAAGAAAGAACAACATCAGAATCTAAACAGCGGAACGAATAAATTATATTAATCACATAATATATTACATAGTATCATATACATCAGAGATACACAGCTTAAACAACACACACTAGACAGTTTTAAACACTTGTCTAGTTATACAACTCAATATATAACACAGACAAACGACTCAGAGAACACACAGTGGAAAACTATATATCTATACACTGAAGCCTCCTGCTCCAATGCTCCTCCAGAATTCGTCAAACCTAACCTGAATCCCTTGGCTACTCGTAAAATTTTGAGTACCCAAGAGTTTATGAAAAATGAAAATAAACTCCGAGTCAGACATGGGTCTGGTGTGAGTAAACAGTTAAAGTTGCTTAACTTCAAAAACCTTTTGAAAGAAAAGGTATCACGTAAGACTCCCCACTCATAAACATGGGTAAGTTTTTACCTTATGCTAACCAAAACATTTAATAGGAAATCTAGTGATATTATAATAGGGTCTAGGGTTTCCAAATAAAATACAGAAATAGCTGAAATGCTTACATCTCACGTTCCAACATAGTTGGGCACATCTAAAACGTACGACACTTATTGGAGTTTGGATTCCATACAATGGCAGGGCTACTTGGGTACCGCCCGTCACAGTACGGGGCCTAGATCACCGTACCGAGGATTACTCCTAATCCCCTGCAACACAAAGCAGGAACCATTCCTTACTGAACAGTTCCGAATAAGATAACCCCGCGGTTGTAGCTAGCAACTGCCCACACAACCGAATAAAAAAGGACTCTAGACAGGGGTTCATCTCATCCTACTTGGGCATGACCCACTTAGCCTTGCTGAACCTCCCCTGTTTTAGCCATTCCCGGTTGATGAGGCTTGAGGCTACGATTACCTTTATAGAACACATCCATTAGAATGCTCATCGTCCACCTGACGATGTTCTGAAAGCATTCAATCCATACAAGTTCGTTTCGGGTTCGAACGAAACCGAAGGCATTATCTCTTTACACTCATTTTGGAATCACCCTCAGAGTTAACGAAAATAAACCTTGCACTCTGAATCTTCATCTTCACTTGAGATTCACGATCTATCGTCAATTTGGATTGATGTGGTTTTCAGATATCCAAATCTGGAAACCCGATCCCGGTCGCATCGAAATCCAAAACGCCATCTTTTAGGTCCAAGTTGTTTAAGGTTAAACAATTCAATTCTATTATCTATATACATACAGATAGATAATTTACAATATTTCAATAGATAATCTACATTGTCATCACATCAGATAATTTATATTATCAGCATACTTCAACCAAAACATCTCATATCATATATCACACATATCTCATCAGAGATATCAAACAATCAAGGCATTCAATATCATCCATCCATACATAAGCAAGGATCTATAAATCACACCATTTATAATTAATTTAAAATGAATTAAATTAATTACTTTATCTCTTAATTAATTTAAAATAAATTAAATTAATTACCTTTATCATAATAAATCTTGCTTACTTATCCATTAATTAAACCAATTAATTAATCAACATCTTAATTAATCAACCTTGATTAATTATGCTTTAATTACATTAAGTAATTAATCCTTAATTAATTTCACAAATTAATTATCTATAAACCATTAAGTAATTAACCATAATTACTTCATTAATTATAATTAATTACATTAATCCTTAATTAATTACAATTAATTAATTACCTTGTAACCACTTATTATTGGTTAATTAATCTTAATCAATCCTTAATTATTCTCATTAATTTCATTAAGTAATGATCCTTAATTAATTATTTTCATCAATCAACTTTAATTAATCATAAACAGTAATTGCCATCTATAATTACTCACCTTAATTAATTACTGCTTAATTAATTATATTAACCCTTTTGATTAATTATACCAAGTAATTAATCTTTAATTATCTCCTCCAAGTAATTACCCTTTAATTACTTCCCATTAATTAATTACATTCTGTAATTATACATTAATTACTTACCTTAAGTAATTACACTTATCCATCTCATTTAAGTAATTATACTTTATTAATCACCAAATGATTATCTTTAATTAATCAACCCATTTTATTAAGCCAAATTAATCACACTTATTTGATTAATTTCAATTGGGCAATTTATCCCTTAATTACCCCTTTTAAATAAATTAATTAACCTTTAATTATAGATTAATCAATTCCTTAGTTATTAATTAATAACCTTAATTATCAATTAATAAAACTTAATGACAAATTAATTAATCCTTAATTAATCTGTTAATTCTTAATTACAATTAATTAACCTTTAATAATAGTTAATTTATCTTGAAATTAATTAAATTAATTAATCATAACTAGTTTCCTTAATTAATTTAATTAATTTCAAGATAAATAAACTTCTTTATTTTAAGATAAACATTATCTTATAAATACCTTATTTACCATTTATATTTTTAAACCATTATAACTTTATAAGAAACTCTACTTAATTAAATCAATTATTAAGTTTAGAATAATCATTAACTTGATAATCAAAGCATTACTTCCTTTACATAACCATAAACATTCATCAAAAAAATGATTTAAACAAAATTAAATTTAGATTTTAAAACTTGTCGTTAAAATTCTATTTTTACTTAAGTTTTAAAAATAATTTTAACTTTATTTAACCAAATTTTAAATATACAAATTTTAAACTCTTGATAAAATGTTAAAGAAACATTTATTTTTATAAAAACCAAATAGTATTCAAAAACAACAAGATTCATTACAAAAGTTAAAACTTCTTTACTTAAATTGAAACTTGTTTTATGAAACTTTTAAAACTTTTGAAAATTTTCTTTTAATCAATCAGTTTTGGTTGCACTCGAGTATCACTCGAAAGTCACGTCAAGTTCCATTTTTTTCTTCTTCTTAAATTTTCAAAAGTTAGTTTAAATTTAAATTTTAAAACCTAAAGCAACACAACTGTTACAGGTTAAAATTATATAGATAACTCGAGTCCATACTTGGGTCTTCTTCGAGTAAACCAAACTCAACTCACAACCTAAACAATATGACACGACTCCACCTCCCTGTGCACATGTACCAGTGTCGGAGTCGCCTTCCATCACCGACGAACCTTCTATCATATCAAACATCACCGCGGCAACCACCTCCGATCATCAAAACACCTTCGCTTGCCTCAAAAAAAAATCGATCTTCCCAGTTAAAACTGGAACCAACAGTCATGACCAAATCCTCCTCGAAGTCACAACATCGACCATCTGACAATTTTCAACTCTGGCCACTCCATCTTTAAACATCCACGAACCCATTCCCAAAATTTCCCCAAACTCGATGCATCAGTGAAGTAGCAGTGGACCAATTTTCAAGTTCGAACAAAACTAGGTTTAGAATCCAAATCACCTCACCACCATCGCTACGACCATCATTCAGCGCTTCCACCATTTTTGCCACACTTCCTGATCCTACTTCCACCTCCACCAAAGATTCTGATCACCATAAACCTCGAGATCACCAGATATTGACCAGAAACCAAATTCCAGTCATTCACCAAATTCTCATTCAATACCTCATTGAAAATTTTGATTTTTGTTTTAAAAATCATAATTTTTAAAGATGATTCAAGTTAATATCATGAATCAATAAATTTGATTCATAGATTTTAACATGTTAAAGTAATTCCTACTGTCTTATTTTGATTTCAGAGAACTTTCACATCTATTTTGCTTTAATAAGATTTTTAAACTTAAAATAATGTTTAATCAAACATATCATGTTTAAATCTCAAAACCTAACAATGAACTGATAAGAAGATTTTAATTTTTCTTCTATTCCTATTCTCTGTAGTTTAAAACAGAGAAGAACAATCAAAGAAAATACAAGCACAGTCATTTACATTCATATACACAGGTCATACATTTATGTATACACATGCAAGCATCAATTATTTCAGAAATCTAACAAGTAAAAAACAGTTATTACTTAAGATTTATAAATAGATGTTTACTCACCTCTTTAATTAAATGCAAAGAGACCGTTCTTGATGATAACACTGGAAAACTTGCTTTGTTTTTTGATTCCAGAAAACTTTGCCTTGCTTGTGACTTAAAAACTGAAATGCTTTGGAGGCTTTAGTTGAAAACAAAATTTCTTTGAAACTAGAAT
The DNA here is from genome assembly GCA_030765085.1 of Allium cepa. Taxonomy (NCBI): domain Eukaryota; kingdom Viridiplantae; phylum Streptophyta; class Magnoliopsida; order Asparagales; family Amaryllidaceae; genus Allium; species Allium cepa. The sequence goes on along the minus strand of CM060928.1, from coordinate 565,685,725 downwards.
GTTAGAAGGCTCTGATTCACTTCAGGTTTCTTTCTTGCTTGAAAAACTGTGACATGATGATGATTTAGGACTTTGAAAACCTGTTTGTTTCCAGGTTTTGAGAAAATGATTTACAAGTTTGAGCATTGATCTGGAAAGAATGTTTACAGGCTTTTGTATTTTTGTTTGGAAATTAGTTACAGGGCTTTTGGTTTGAGATGGTTGCAGACATAAAAATGTTTTCATGGTGATTTGATTGCAAGCTTGTTTTTGAGGAATAGATGACATACTATGAGCATAAAACAGTTTTACTGGGTTGAGTTTTGAGAAGTGTTACAGATTCTAGAAAAAATTACAGGGTAATTGAAAATCACAAGCTTTGCTTTCTTATTTTTTGAAATGAATTACAGGTTTTAAACTTTGATTTGAGGAATGAACATCAGTTTTGAACTGAGCATTGGTTTCAGATTTGATTTGAGGAAAATTTTAGGTTTTGGTCTGGCCATTGTTTTCTTGGTTTGAATATGCAAAGATAAGAAAAAATGAATGAAGAAGGTGGAAATTTTTATATAGATTAAATTTTGGTTTAATTAAAATTTAAAGAAAATAAAAACAAGTAATGACACTTTTCTCATATCTTACTTGATTTCTTAACACATGTTACTTAAGAAGTTTTAAAGTTTTAACACTTGTCCTAATATATTTTTATATTATTTATAAATGATTTTGAAGACTTTTAAATTAATTTTTCTTAATAAATTAATACATATATTAATTATAAATGCTTTCTTATTAAATTTTTAATTAACAAATACATTTATAAATCTATAAACACTTTCTAAATTTTATATAAATCCAATATTTAGAAGAAAATAAAATAAAAACCAATTATAATTTAAATAAAAATCATATGTAATATTTTTAACTCATTTTTAAATGCTATTTCAAAAAGCCTTTGTATTTATTCCTATCAAATATATACTTTTCCAAATTCCTATCAATAAATTTCTTTAAAGAGAATAATATAAAACAGTCTTATTTTTACATAAAACCTTTATCCATATATTTTAAATCCAAACTATATTATTATTTTAAGATATATACATTCCTTTAAATTCCATTTTTAATTCAAATTCAAAGTTAAGTTTAAAATCCAAATTTTAAGATCAATTCAAATAAATATAGATATCAATTTTAAACAAACACATTATTATTTATAAATAATTTGTTCTATTTAAATTCAATTTAAATACACAGATATATATATATATATATATATATATATATATTTAAACACACTTATTAAATTTGAAAACAATAAATCAATTTAGAATTTATTTATACAATAACACAAACTTAAATAATTATTCTTATTTAAAAATCAATCAATAATCATAATTTAGAACATCACATTTTTAATTATTTGGCTATTTATATTTGAAAATAACAATTTTATCAAATTTAAACAATTTAATTAAGAGATTATCACATTTTAAATTCCTGAAATTCTGGGATATCGCAACGCCCGAGTCAGCCAAAGGTTAGTAGCTAGCCAAACAAAACTATAGTGTTCAGATAGATAGTTCATTTATTACCTGATATGCATGTTTACATGATAATACTTTACACATTTAACCAATTTTGTTTATAGGAAAAGGTTTGCAAAAGAATTGTTTTAAAAGGGTATTAGTTAGTGGAAACCCATTCCACTAAGCAGCGTGGTTCGCTTAATATCAAATAACCGAGATATATTTTATTATTCACACCAGGCTTTATGTTTGACTCGAAGTTTATGTTTTTCACCTTAAACTCTCGGGTGTTCAAAATTAATCTGAGTAGATTGAGGGTTAAGGACTTACAGGTTTTTAGTAGGTTGGCGAATAAAGCTTCTGGAGATGAGCAGATGGCTGACGGATAACGGTCAACCAAGGGGCATCATCTTATGTCGCTCTTGGCGTATTTTGTGATAATTATATTTGATCTTTACCTAGGAAACGATTATGAGCTTATGTAATGGAATCTGAAACATGTTTCATGAAATGTAATCAGAAAAGTTGTTTTTGAAATCTGTGATTTTTTTCATATTCATGTGCTTCTGATATTACAGCCACGATTAACATTACCGTATTTGGTCACTGGAAGTTAATACTATGGATGACTACAACATCTATAGCGCTTAGCTTCGGGCCTCCAAATAGGTGATGTTATAACTTAGTATCAGAGCACAGGTTTATGAAAAATTTTAACCAAAATGATTTTTAAAACATAATCCTAAGGAATTAGAGTAAGATCGGGGTATGGGTTAACGCTATAGTAACATACTTGTATTTTCTTTATATAAGTATATGTTATATCTCTAGTTTCCTATCTCTCTTAGGCTATTCTTCTGTATCTCATGAGGCCTAAATACAGATATGGATGCTAGAAGAGGAAGAGTCAATCTAGGAAGGGACATCACCACCACAAATGGAAATGCCCGACCAAATACAATAAGGAACCAAGGTCAGGCTCTAGCTGAAATAATTGGCGTTGGAGTCCCACAAGTGGATATGGGAGCTGTGCATCAGTTTTTCATGAATATGATGCAAGCTGGAATTTCTACAGGAGTGGTTGGCGGAAATGCTGGAGTAGGAGTTTAGGAAGTTTCGGTGGTCAACCATTATACTGATTTGAGTAGAGATTATGCTAGGCTTGGAGGGAAGCCATTTATTGGAACTGAAGAAGCTATTGAGGTAGAGAACTGGTTGATGCACTACAAAATGATATTTGCTAAATTGAGGCTTAATGATGAGCAGAAGAGGAGGCTTGCTTGGAGACAACTTTAGGGAGAAGCTTTATTTTGGTGGAATAGTGTGACGGCTGGTGTGGATGAGGAAATGATGATATGGGCATAATTTAAGAGGAGGTTCAAGGAGAGGTTTATGTCAGTGATGGCGCAGTCTGCTTTGCTCAGAAAGTTTACTGAGTTGGAGCAAGGGGAGATGTCGGTTTTGGAGTATGTTAGGAGTTTTGAAGAGTTGGTTAGGTATGGGTATGCTATTGTGGACACAATGATGAAGAGGAACAAGAAGTTTATCAAGGGGTTGAAGCCTGATTTGGCAAGGGCAGCATTGCCTCATATTAGAGATCCTTGTGTTATTGTAGTGGAGATGGCGTTAAGACATGAAGAATTGCTTGCTTGCTTGGAGAAAAATAAGGCCAAGGAGGTCCTGGCGTGCAAAGACAAAAGAGGAAGTTCTTTCATAAGAAGAGTGCTCAGAAGGGTGGAGCAACGAAGAAAGAAAAGTATGAGGTTGTTTGCTTTAAGTGCGATAAGAAGGGGAATTTTGGTAATGAGTGTCATATTGGAAAGGTGAAGGAAGTGATTGGGAAGAAGAATATCAGGAGCTTCAACTGCGATCAGATTGGTCACTATAATAACCAGTGCAAAGAGAAAACTAAGGATGGAAAGGGCAAAGTATTTGCATTGGAGCCTGCTACTTTGAAGCCAATGGCGCAGGAGAAGGGGAAGGCAGGGAGGTACGCTTCAGATCCATGGTATGCTTGTTAGCGTTCTGTTTGATACTGGTGCATCACATTCTTTTATATCTCGATGTTTTGTAGATAAGCTTAACCTAGAACCCTCATGTTTAGTTACTTCCTTCAAGGTTGCAAATCCAATAGGAGGATATGCGACACTTGGAATGAAGTGTGACCACTTAGAGTTTGATTTGTTAGGTCATACATTTGTTTTCGTTTTGCATTTGTTTGACTTTGTAGGATTCATAATTATTTTGGGTATGGATTGGTTAAGTAAGTACGATGCACAATATTTTGCCTTAATAGGAAAATATCGCTTAGACACCTTGACTGTAGTAATCAGATAGTTTATATTGTAGAAAACCCCAGCTATGAGGTGAACGCTTTGTTGGGTGTAGTGGAATTAGAAGACGAGTTGAACCAGTTATCGTGGTAAGAGAATTCGCAGATGTTTTCGATCCAGTAGTAGGATTGCCACCAAAACGAGCCGTTGAGTTTGGATAGATTTGGTGCCTGTAGCAGAACCAGTGAGTAGACCGCCAAGTAGGATGACACCTAAAGAGATGAGGGAGTTAAAGGTGCAGTTGGTGGATTTGGAAGGTTAGAGTTTTATCTGACTGAGTAATTCACCTTAGGGAGCAGCCATAGTTTTTGCTAAGAAGCTGGACGGATAATTGAGGTTATGTATTGATTATCTTAAGTTGAATGAGAAGACGATAAAGAATCGATATCCATTGCCTAGTATTGAAAATTTGTTCGATTAGTTGAGTGGAGCTAAGGTATTTTCTCAATTGGATATAGCAACAGGTTTCCATCAGCATGGTGTACCAAAGGATAGTATTTCTTTGACGGTGTTTAGACTAGATATGGATCGTATGAATGGTTCGTTATGCCGTTCGGACTAACTTACACATCGACTTTCTTTATGGATTTGATCCGAGTTTTCCAAGAGCACTTGTATAGGTTCGTGTTGGTTTTCATTGATGACATATAAATATACTCTAAGGATGAGAAAGAACATGAAAATTCATCTTAGAGTTGTGTTCGAGACGTTGAGGTAGAATCAGCTAAAGGAGAAGTTTTCGAAGTGTCATTTCTAGAAGAAGGAAGTGAAGTTTCTTGGTCATGTAGTATTAGAGAAAGGGTTGTCTGTAGATCCGACTTTGATTGAAGCGGTCAATAATTAGAGGAGACCTAAGACAATGACTGAGATAAAGAGTTTTTTTGGGTTGGTTGGATATTGCAGGAGATTCATTAAGGTTTTTTAGCGGATAGCAATGCCGATGACTAAGCTAACGTGAAAGGATGTGAAGTTTGTATGGACTGGTAAGTGTGAGGAAGCATTCCAGAGCTTGAAACACTTACTCACCCATGCACCTATGTTGGTTGTTCCGAAAGGGAATCAAGGTTTGGTAGTATATATAGATGTGTGTGGAACTGGATTAGCAGCTGTGTTAATGCAGAGAAATAAAGTAATTGCCTATACTTCTAGAGAGCTTAGACTGCACGAGGTTAGATATCTAACGCATGATTTAAACTTAGCTGTGGTGATTTTTGCATTGAAGGTGTAGAGACATTACCTTTTAGGAGAGAGGTTTGAGCTATATATGGATCATGAGTCATTGAAGTATTTGTTCTCTCAAATGGAGCTGAACATGAGACAACAAATATGGTTAGACTTTATTGCTTCTTATGATTTTGGAATTGAGTACACACAAGGAAAAGGAAATAAGATGGGGATGCACTTAGCAGAAAGCATCAGAATGCATTGTTGGTAATGATAGCAGAGTGGAAAGATTTGGAAGCGTTGTTGACTTGCAGAGTGCAGTGGAGATTTGAAGTTGGGTCTAGTGGTGGATCTATTGTGTTGTCTTGTTTAGAGGTTCCACCAGTGATGATCTAAAAGATTGCTTCTAAATAAGAGGAGGATCTAGTATTAGTTGAATAGATTAGGAAGTTAAAGGAAGGAACAGAGAGCGATGACTTGAGGGATTTCAGTCTTGACCAGAATTGGTGGTTGAGAAAGAAAGGTTGGTTATGTGTTCCAAGTGTAGGAGACATAAGGAAGGAAGTTTTGGAGGAATGCCATCGTTCGTAGTTCACTATTCATTTACGAAGAACAAAGATGCATCAGGACATGATGAGAAGTTTCTTGTGGAAGGTATGAAGAGGGATGTAGGCTTATGGGCGAAGTAGCGTTTGAACTATCAATAGGTAAAAGCCCAACATTGAAAGCCAAGTGCGTTGCTTCAGCCATTAGATATTTCGGTATGGAAGCGGGATTCTATTTCTATGGATTTCATAGACGACTTGCCAAGATCTAGTAGAGGAAATGAAAGTATATGGGTCGTAGTGGACAGATTAACCAAGAGTACCCATTTCATTCCAGTTAAGTCAACTAGGACTGCACCTATTTTAGCGAAGCTATTTATGAAGAATATGGTTAGGCTGCACAAAATTCCTAGTAGTATAGTAAGTGATATAGATTCTTTGTTCACTAGTGAGTTCTGGATGAGTTTACAAGAGATTTTAGGAACCAAGCTCAAGATGAGTACCGCTTACCATCCATAGACCGATGGGCAAACGGAAAGAGTTAACAAAGTTTTGAAGGATTTGTTACGATCTTATGTGTTAGATTTTTGAGGAACATAGAAATACTATCTACACTTAGTCAAGTTTTCATATAAAATAGTTATCAGGCTAGTATATAGATGGCACCATTTGAAGCTTTGTATGGTACGCCATGAAAATCTCCAATTTGTTGGTTAGAGACTGCGGATAGGCTGGTTCTTCGTCCAGATTTAGTTAAAGAAGCTACTGAGAAGATTGAGTTGATTCGGGCTAGGAAGAGAGAAGCACAATCCAAGCGGAAGAGTTATGCAGATTGAAGACGAAAAGACTTGGATTTCTCTATTGGAGATCATGTTTTTATTAAGGTGTCACTGGTGAAGGGAGTGACTCAATTTGGAAAATCGGGGAAGCTGGCACCGAGATTCGTAGGACCATTTCTTATTATAGAGAGGATCGGGAAACTCACATATAGAGTAAAGTAACCAAATAGTTTGGCAGGAGTCCAAGATGTTTTCCATGTTTCTCATCTAAGTAAGTGTGATAGAGACCCGGAGACTACTATAGCACTGACTGTGTTAGAGGATTTAGTAGTAGAGCCGAACTTGAATATAGTTAGAAAGCTGATTCATATAGTTACGAGAGAAAAGAAGAGGCTAAGGAACAAGAAGTCAGATTAGTGAAAGCCCAGTGGAGCGACGATGAGAGAGACTGTACTTGGAAGACTAAGAGTAGGATTAGAGATGCTTATCCTGTTTGGTTGATGGTATGTTTTACCTTTATATTTGACTTGTTGTGTACCTTATTGTAATTTCGAGGATGAATTTCCTGAAGGAGGGGAGTCTATATTTTTAGTAACGTTGTTTAGGAAATTTAATTAGCTAAATAAAATGAAATAATGTGATGTAATGATTAGGGAATTGAGATTTGTGATTAATTGGGGGTAGTCGTGCCATGTTAATGAGTAAATCAAAACGAGATAACATGAATAAAATAGACAAGGGGAATGGTCAAGGGCAAAGTTGGAATAAGAATATTCATACACCCTAAACCCATAGGAATTCATCCATATGTTCATTGGCAATATCAAATTAAAGTAGAGGCCTACTGCCATTAGCCAGGAAGAGGAAGATATACAAGAAAAGCTAAAGGAAGAAGATTAATCAATTTAATCCATTCAAATCTCAAACATCATAATCTCAAAGCTAAGGTGAATAATGATTACATCTCACTTTTCTAATTGTTTTTTGTTTTAAGATGAATCCGAAGTGTTTTGCAAGATTATGCCATGTTTTTGAAGGATTAAATGTTTATATATACTTGTTGATGATTTATGCTTGTTCATATATATTTTATGATATGTTTTGGTGTAAAAATGAAATTAATATATCTTAGAAAAGATATTAAATTTGATTTATTGGAATTTTTTTAAGAATTTTCCTAAGTGCAGATTTATAGAATTATTGAAGGTATGAGACCTAAATGTTTTATATATTTATAAAAGGAGAAGGGGTATTTTGCAAATTATTTAGTTCTGAAATCTTGGCAGCACTTTTAGAAAAGAAAATTAGCAAGCAATGAAAATTTGACAAACATAACAGGTTAGTTGATAAGTATTACTCTTTTAAGCTAAAAAACAAATTTTACATGCTTTTGGCATGTCACGCCTCTTTCGGCACAGGGGTTCCGACCAAGTACCACCACCACCAGTGTTATCAAAACCAATGCATACAGTATCAATAACTTGGTACATAGTGAATGGACAAAGACAGAAGTTATTGGGCTAAGACCGTAGGTTCTGACGAGTCGAAACGTGTCTTTTTTCTTAAGAAAAACGCGCCTGCTTTCTTTCAACGTGTTTGCTTTTGACTTGGTTGGCTTTCGAGTTGGTCAAATTATTTTAAAGGAATGGTTTTGAATGGGTTGCGACTTTTGTTTTAAGTAACTACTTTCGAAGGGGTCAAAACCCCTAGCTGCCGCCTTTCTTACCTTTCGAAGTTAATGATTTCAGAAGGTATACTTTGATTTAAAACTCGACCACTTTTCAATGCTTTCAGAAGGTTGGTTTCGATACCATCACTTCTTTACTTAGGAATTGCTTTCAAAAGGAATGCTTTTGACTTAAATCGTTTTAATGACCCTTTTTCTCTATTGAAGCCAGAATCCAAAACATCTCGAAAGAGACAGTTTTCAAAGGTTTCGAAGGAGTTAATTTTGAATGGTTTCAAAAGGTTTCCACATGTTTTAATTGAACCCAAAGGCTTTCAAAAGGTTTAATGTTTTAATGCTTTCGAATGGTTTTTAAATATAGGTTTCGAAGGGGTGGTTCCTAATAGTTTTGAAAGGTTTTGAAGGAAGGTTTCCAATGTTTTCGAAAGCAGTTTTAGAGTGTTTTAGAAGAAAGATGTCTAAACTTTTAAAGCTTTCGAAGGGAAAGTTTTTCATGGTTTTCGAAAGGTTTATTTGAATGGGTTTCAAAAGAAATGTTTTGGCCTTTCGGCCTAGGTCAATAAGGGTTTTACCTGGTTTCGAAAAGGGTACTTTCAATGGATTCGAAAGCGGTACTTTCAAAGGTTTGTATGTTTTCATCAACAAAGATTTGGAAAAAGTATATATATAACATGGCAAGGTTAGTTTGAGTACAATTCCAGCTATTGCAACTATATGATTGACCCAGTCATATAGTGACTGTTTTTGGGATCTTGACAATATGAAGCAATAAGTTAGTTATTAGTTTTTAATTTTTTATATATAGTAGTTGTAGTTATTGAATTAATATTAGGGATTAGTCCTTTTTTGATCCTACTAAAAACTATAAAGAAAAAACTAATGAGTCATACACTAATTATACCAATTATTTTCCTTGTTTAAGTTTGGTTTAAAGGTTTCAAATTAGTTTAAGAAGGAAAGTTTTTTCAAGGAAAATTTAAGGGAAGATTACCTTAAGTAAAGTGAGTCAGATATTAGAATACCTAATAGGACTGGTATAAGGTCGCGCCTTATAGCTATTAGCTCCAGCTAATTTAGTCCATAATTCCAGTGTGTAGGGCTTTGTCACAGGTATGACTAAAATTATGAGCACACACAGAATGGAATATATATTTGTATACAGATAGGTTATTGGTGAGCCCGCTAAACCATTAGGATCAGGTGACCTCGGGAGATATTAAGTTAGGGACAGACCGTCCAAAAGAGGAGTATTTTACAAATAGTTAAGGACATACTATCCAGAAGAGGAGTGTCTAACAGATGTTAGATTATTTTATTTATATTTTCTGGTTGGCCCGAGTTAACCAAAGGTCGGTAGTTGGCAAAAAAACTATAGTGTTCGGACAGATAGTTCATTGATTATATGATATGTATGTTTACAAGATAATGCTTTACAATATTAACTAGTTTTGGTTGTAGGGAAAGGTTTGCAAAAGTTATGTTTAAAAGGATGTTAGTGAGGGGAAACCCATTCCGCTAAGCGGCGTGATCTCACTTAATATCAAATAACCAAGGTGTATAATATTATCTACACCAGGCTTTATGTCTGACTCGAAGTTTATGTTTTTCCCCTTAAACTCTCGGGTGCTTAAAATGAATTTGAGTAGATTGAGGGTTAATGATTCAGGTTTTTAGTACGTTGGCGAATAAAGCTTCCGGAGACGAGCAGGCGGCTGACGGATAGCTATTTCATAGTTGTTGTTTTATTTTGTTTGATTCCGCTGTGTGTATTAATTCAGTTATGACTATATAGTAGTCTGGTAAACCATAGGGGCATCATCATATTTCGCTCTTGGCGTATTTTGTAATAATTATGTTTGATCTTTATCTGAAATGATAATGGGATTATGTAATGGAATATGAAACATGTTTTGTGAAATGTAATCGGAAAAGTTGTTTTTGAAATATGTGATTTTGTTTCATATTCATGTGCTTTTGATATTATTGACACAATTAACATTACCGTATTTGGTTACCGGAAGTTAATATCATGGATGACTGCAACATCTATAGCGCTTAGGTTTGGGCCTCCAGATATGAGATGTTACATCATGATTCAAGGTGCGACCTCGACTCTGTCCGCTAGGATGGATTCTAGCATATAGTAGTCTCACCTCGTCTTGTTTACTTCATTTGTTAAATTCATTCAAAGTCATTTGTATTTAACCACCTGATATACCACTTATTTCTGGAATGTGTCTTATCCCATTTTATATCACATATATATGTCGTATTCGTGCATCATAGCATTAACTAGTAATTTATAACATCATTTAAGAAAAGTACTAATTATTTACAACATATTAAAGTTCATCGAATTTGAACATATGGGACATATTAAATAGCTTGCATTCATCGTTGAAATTTAAAGGCATACTTGCATGGTATCATAAGCACTTATATAACTAACCACACATTAACATTATTCAAGTCATAATTTATTTGGAATAATAAATATAATTTAATTTAAATAGTTTCATTTTGAAGTCCAATATATTATAAAATAATTCAAAGTCACTTTGGAATAAATTATTTCAACTCAAAATAATCTAAAATTTTTTTTGAAATTTTTAGACAGGTAAAACTTGTAAACTATTCTTTAATTTAAAATATTTCAATTTAAAACCTTAGTTTTCTTTTCTTCTCCAGCGTATAAAGTAAAGTGTACTCCTTTCTTGCCATGTCACCACTATATTTTCTCCTCTTCTTTCGATTTTAAATCTTTTCGTGCATGAAGTACTGCGCATAAGCGTTCATGTGTACATCTTTCTAGCCACATCATGACTCTCTCACCATTTCTCTTTGTTACATTTTTTCTCTTTCTTTTCTATGCATGAAACATGCACGTTCTTTTTTTTTCACGTCCTTTCTATTTTATTAGTATTAAATATCTTTTCCATGTCTTCATGCATGTTCAAGAACATATCTCCACCTCGTGCCGCCATCTCTTGCCACAAACCACTATGGCACCCCATCCATTCGGGCTAGCTTCCAAGGCTAAGCCAACCCATGATCACCAACTATCACGTAGCGTTCTTGCCAACACCGCGCCACCTTCCATTTCTTCCACCGTGTATCATTTTACTTCTTCTCCATCAGTTGTTCATCCATAGCTCGCCACCGAATCGAGACCATCATTGCACTCAGCCACACAATGCGATCCTATCGGTACTATGCGTTCTAACTATAGCACGCCCGTTCGTCATACAGACGTGGACATGACCGTGTCATTTCTGATCACCATAAACTTCGAGATCTACGTGAAAGCTAGTCGATTTATTCGTCTTACTTTCCTATACATATTACCTTTTGGTTGCATACACAAATTCATCTTAGATTTTGAGTTATAAGTGGTTGAAGTTTTGAAAGGAATTCATATATCTGTGTGTATATATTTATTGTACATATTTCATACAAATATATTTCATGCAACTCACTCACGTATTATACTTAGTGTGTGTGTGTATATTAATCGACATAAGTCTAGTTCATATTTGCATGAGTATAGTTCATACACATCCTAAACTACTTCGGTTATATTAAAATCAACAAACGGACGATAGTGAGATATATGTGCACTGATATTGAACTATATTTTCATAGTAACCAAAAATGGGAAGTATAATCACTATAATTTGATATATCTAAGTTATTGATGATGATCACTTCACGCTATGTATGAGGGGGGATAAAAAATATTGTAAACTAAAAGGAGAAGAGAATCTCACATCCTGTTCTGCTCCTTGCTAAAAAGGTATATGATAACGAAGATAGAGAAGAAAATGAATAACCCAATTTACTTGTTGGATTTTAGAATAAACGAAATACAGTGATGTTTAGGTGTTTATATAGGTACAGAACGAAGGTAACTTTAGGGTTAGGTATTTATAAATGTTAAAATATAATTATGATACCGATAAGAATGAAAGTGCTATCTAATACAATAATTCCAATTATTTTTATTTTCTTTAAAATAAATCTGTACCCCTAACCATCTTATAACTCGAACCGTCATTATGTATCCATTTAAAATTCCACTCAATGCATTTTATCCAACTTTTATTTTATTCTTGAAAAAAATTTCTTTTAACAAAATATCACTTTCCAATTTTCAATAATTATAAAATAATTGTTTTATTTCCAAGATAAATTTCAAATTTCACAAATATTATTTATCTTATCAATATAATTTCCCAAACAACTTTTGGATTTCAAAAACATATTTGAAATTTCTAATTTGAATTTTAAATTATTATTTTCCAAATAAATTCCAAAATAGATTTTATTGAATTAAATTCAGTAAAAATTCTCAAGATTATTTTTTAACCTTATTTATTGTTTATTTTCATTATATATCAAATAAAATATTTTTTATATGTTAAATTCCATTTAGTTTTGAATTATTTTCAATTTAAAACTTCAATAATCATCTATTTAAAATTCCAAAAAAATATTCAACAGAAATTTTATTATAATTGATAAAGTAATGGGATGTTGCAAACATATTATACTCGAGATCCCCTATGGAGTTTGAGTTCAAACACCTTTCACAAGGAGTTTGTTGTTTCTACAAATATTTCTCTAGCATTTCATGAATACTTGAAAATACTTTTAACTACTATTTAGTGATCTTAATTCGAATTTGATATTCGCTTAATATACTACGTACATAAGAAAAATGTGATATAGTTAACTGCATAGTGTATGTGATAATTCATGTTGTCAATGCATAAGGAACCCATCTTATATGCTCGATACTAAATATTTTAAGATGGTACCTATGTGTAATACCCCATAATTTTAACAATAATCAATTAAAAAGAAGTTAATTATGAATAGTAATGAAAAAATTAGAATTTTTATAGACTTTGGAATTTGGCTATGAAACTTGTACCGTTGGGTTCTTGGCGATTTTCCGATCAATTTTCATATATAAAATTTTCCGATTGGAGTTCAAATTTTTTTATTAACATTTGAATATTTTCGATCGTAAATAATTATATACGCAATTAAGGAAATAAAAGGCAATTGGCAAAAATTAATTAACGTTAATATTTGCTTAGGGTCCATGTAAGATAAATGCATAAATAAATTACCTCGAATGGTTTCAAAATGAAGCAGATTAACAGATCAAACTTTGCTAATTAATTAACAAAAACATTAAGGACCGATAGACCCCTTAATTGGGCCGGTCCACTGCTAGCGGTCAACTTGTAAAGGGTGACAGTCGATCGGTTATTGTAACAACCCTAGATTTTTCATATATTTTAATATTTGACTTTATTTTATTTTGAAATTATTTTTAAACTTTTTTTATTTCAAACATTTCACATTTTTAAATATAATTGTTGATTATTATGTGAATTATAATTTCAAACAGGTATAAATCAGATATTTTACTGAAAGATGAATTTCTGTTCAAACTGGTCAAACTTTGACTTTTAAATTTCAAAGTTAAATATTTAAACTCATAAATTTTATATTTTATTATGGAAATACATTTAACAACTTGAATACTTCTTTTTGTTTCGTTGAAAACGGAGTTAAACTGTGAAAGTTATGCGCATTTCAATTTTGAGTATAATTTGTTTTATTTTGCAATTTTGTCTATTTTAGATTATATAAATCATATTTTCTTTGTTATATTTTATTTTAATATGTGTTAATATGTTATTTTATGTATATTTTTGCCTTTTAATATTTTTAAAGTGATAAAATAATTTTTCCAAAATTTATTGCATATATTTCCTATTTTTAAGGCTAGTTTCCATTTTTTCTGCTATTTTCTTCATTTAAATTATATTTAATTAAAATTTATTTATTTATTTTTATGCATTCATTTTATTTTTGTGTCTTTATCTTTATTTATAAATATTTTTCAAGTACACAAAATTTTTCCAAAGTTCATTTCATTTATTTTCAAATTTTCTAGCCTAGTTTACATTTTCTTTGCTATTTTCTTAATTTAATTATATATAATTAATATTTATTTATTTATATTTTTTTTACTAATTATATTTTCGTATTTTAACTGAAATTATATTTATTTTCATATATTTAAACTTATAAAAGAAAATGGATGGAAATTTGAAAGGTTTTTGGACTCTTTATATTTCCAAAGTCTTTTTACATTCCGCCTTTTCATTTTCTCAACCTACTACTTTATTTTATTTGTGCCGTACCATTCCTCCTTCTTTCCAGTCACATTTCATTTCTTTTTCACGAGCAAAAATATTCTCAAACTCAAAAAAAAAAACATACGGCCATTTGTTGTAGAAGTATGGGTAAAAATCTCTTCTCTTTTTCCTTTGTTTTTCATTGTTTTAATGGTTTTGCACTTGTCTCTTCATGCTTTACTTGGCCATACTCCTCCACCACCTCCTCCGACCAACTCCACCACTGCCCGTGGACACTCCACCATCCTTTCCCTCTGACTTGACTAGGTCATGAGCCCCCTTGAAGCTATCATCACCAAATGTGGCAAAATCACCTTGAAACTAGCCTAGGCGAACCATTTATGCACATACCCTTCATTTTTCACCTAAACCACCTCCTTGGCCGCCACCACCAGTCCCTCCACCACCTTTGGTCGACACTCTAGACCCCACCTGACCTTCACCTTGTAGGGGCCAAGCCCAATGGTCCTTTGGTTGAGCCATATGGTTGCACAAAAGCCACTTATTTGCCTTAAACCCTTTGTATTCACACCTTGTAACTTCCACCACTTCACCACACCCTTAGCCGCCCTTTGCACCACCTTCTCCAGCCCATACCTGAACCAAAACCACTGCCACACCATCTCCTAGCCTCCAACAGGTCTAGCCATGCCATTTGTAGCCTTGCCCGAAACTTGAAATTGCACAAAAATCCACTTGTTTGCCTTGTACTTGTATTTTCATACATAGCAACTTCCATACCTTCACTACCCTTGCTAGGCCGACCATATATGACTCATACCAGACAAAATACACCCCATGGCAGTACCTTATCACCCTATAGGCTGAGCATAGTGATGGTGGAAGCTAGTGCAAGTGTTTGATTAATTGTTGTTCCTTAATTCTAGCTTGTTTAATGTCATATTTTGGTTTGAAATTCATGTTATATGTATTGTTTTGTTTCATATATACAAGACAATTAGCTTTGGCTCTTCACTCTCAATTCATTTCCGTATTGTCGTGCCTTCATAGTGTCTGTATTGTTTGCTTTGGTAGCTATCTCCAGCTCTGAACAGGTGAGTTATTCTCACCAGACAATATGTACATATATAAATAGTAAATTGACCCCTTTTGAATCTGTAAATTGCATATCATCTTGTTATAACTGCTATATTATGTTCATATGATGTTCACACCTATATTTACACCTGTTATATCATATGCTACTATTATTTCATGCTTTTCTGTTACTTTCATCAGTTTATCACACTGCAAGTTCCCTGTAGACTAGAATCACTATGGGTTGAAATGATACATACCCGAACGGACTTTAAAATAGGAGAAAATCGTTATGGGCTGAAATGATAGGCCTGAATGATTTTCAATTATTTTCTTTTACTTGGGATTGCGGGTTTGAAATGATCAAACCTGGGTTTTCTTTGTAAATTACGGGTTGAAATGATATATTACCCGTATCACTTTACCTAGGCTAGAAAATGAAACACAGACCCGTTGTTAAAATATGTTTTTCTAAAAATTTTAAATTATTTTGGAAATGTAAATATTATAATATTTTGATTTAAATTTGATTAAAAATGATTTTTGCAAAGCATTATTGATTTTCTGAAAATTTATAAGTGAAATAAATAAATGGTAAAGTTAGGAAATCTGAAATGTAAGTTATTTTGGAAATTATAATTTGGAGATAAATAGAATTTAAATTAAATATTAAAATATGATAAATTTATGATATTTTGAATTAAATGAATTAAAAATGATTTTTATAATATATTAATGATTTTTGAATAAAGTTAAAATGTGAAATGAATGAATATTTAGGTTGAAATTTGGAAATATAACTAAAATTGGAAATTTGTGAATTTGGCTTAAAAGTGAATTTTAAGTTAAGTAAATAAAAATGAAATTAAGTTATATTTGAACATTTTAAACTTAAATGTTAAGTAAAATTTGATTTAATGAATTTAAAAATTAATGTTGGAATTTAATAAGTGAATTATTATTAAATTTTGATTTTTTTGAATGGAGATTTAACTTTATAAAATCATGAATATAAGGGTATTTGAATGACTGTTTTAAAAGTGAAATTATGTGATTTTATAAGCTAAAAATGATTTAAATAAAAATATGATTGTTTGTGAAATTATATTGAATACTTGAAGTTAATTAATTGCATTTTTGAAATGCTATTAATTCTAATGTAAATGATAATACAACATTTGTAAATGTTGTAGGTGATAATAATGAACCAAATGGCTAAGTTTAGTTAAAGGTTATTATAGCATTTTGTAAATGCTATAATTGTTGAATTTAACTAAGTTTTATTTGAAACTAATGTAACCCTATTACAGCATTTTTAAATGCTATCTTTTGTTAAATTGAACTGTTTTGAATGTAACTTTCCGTAGCAATTTCTAAATGCTGCGAAAGTTGAATTTTCAACTGTTTTAATAAATTAAGTGAATAAATGAATTTTAAAAGACTAAAATTTTGGAAATTTAATAATTTAATTATTAAATATAATAACATCATTTTATGATTTAAAATGAAGTAATTTGTTTCGATATATAAACTATTTTGAAATGTGTTTTGTAATGGTATTTAAATTAAATAAAAATGAATGTGGTTTGGAAGATATAATATTTTTAATGATATTGAATTTTGAAATTATATTTGATTTTGAAGTATAAAATACCATTTTGAAATTTTAACCACGGGATGTAATTAATTTATAGTTTAACTGATTCTTAAAGGATGGGCGATCCCAGGCATCCTTTAAGTTATTGTGCATTTCTACTACAGTTCACTTGAGTTGGTTTACATTATATAAGTATATATTGTCCTGACTCGAGTGTTTTGTGTTTTACTTTACGCTCGGGTCAGCCTGAGTATTTACAGCTTAGCTTTGGATTTCTTTTCTGGAGCTAGGAATCGCTGGAGATTCTACTTGTCTAGTTATCTATTTCCTTTCAGTTTCTGTTGTTCTATTTCAGCTCTGGTATTTATAAACTTCTATGTATTTGAGATTTCTATTGTATATGTTTCAGACTAATATTATGTATTATGTTTTGAGAGTTTGTTATGGTAGCTTCATGAACTACTATGGTATTTTTATTTCCGTTGCGAGTTATTCTGATATTTCTGTGTCTGTAATTCTGTGATTGTATTTCATTTGCTCCAAATTTATTTACAACGCGGTATTTTGAGCAATTCAAGTCCGACATGTGCGGATGCGAATGACTGAAAATATCAGGTTGTTACAGTTGGTATCAGAGCTTTGGTTTTAGGCAAACCTTAGCCTGCGGAGCAAAAAAAAAAACTCATTTGAGATAGGGTAGAAATACCGTAAAATGAGTGAAATCAATCTCAGAATCATTTCCTTGTGAGAGAACGTATTTTTGAAGTATAAAATGATTTCCAAATAATTTTAAAGGATTTTTAAAGATTATTTTGGTATAAAATTTTCTTGTTTTGAAAGAAAATTTCTGGACTTTATCCCTTTCGTATCCACCTTGTTAGTAAGTTTTGTTGATTAGGATTTCCTTAAAATTTTCAACTTCTATCTTGGTTGGGATTTCGTCGATTAGGATTCCTTTGAATTTTGGAACATTCCTACTTGTTCTGAAATCTATTCCTACCTTCCCTAATTGCATTCTTTTGATTTTTGGAGCTTTCCATAACTCCACTTTGAATAACCTCTAAAGATCGGCAGTTCCGCCAATCTTTCAATGATTTGTAAGGGAGTGAAATTCCTTTACAATTGGCATTGATTCACTAGAGATTTCTATATCCTCGGATGTCGATGCTATCTATCTCCTGCTCTACCCGGATTCTATCTCTGTCGAACGAAGGTCGATTTGCCTTAGATTCCCGTATTGATTATATTCCTAAAGTCATGGTTGACCGGTTAAGGTCGCCCGTGATTTATATAGGCTTATCTATCCTCTATTTGGTAATTAAATTATCTCATCTTCATTTGAGTTTATCTTCGAACTAGAATTCTATTTGATTAGAGTTCCTCTAATTTTGAATCTTTGTTTGTTTGAAATCCTTCCTTGAATCATCCTTTGGAAATTTGTGTTTGGTTGTATTTTAAAATTGTGCATACATCGAAATTATTAAGGATGGCCATATTTTTATATATAAAAGTGAAATGTTTTCGATAAGGACTATGTACCTTTCAAAAATGAAAACTTGAATTTTCGAAAGAATTTGAAATTTTGAAAATTTTATAAGAATTTGATTTATACAACAATGATTTATAACTGAAGGGTTCTGAATTTGAATTTCGAGCAATCGAATTCCAGTGTTTTGAAATCGGTTTTAAGATTTTGGAAAATATATAATAATAATATGATTTAAAGATTTTTTTTTCAAATAAGAAATGTTTGAAATGTATTCGAATGAATTTCAATGATTTCGAAGGAATTTCAAAGAAGTCTTTCAAAGTTAATTGAAGTCCAGAACTCACTTATGTCGCTGGAAAATAATTTCGATGATAAATGCATGCATCATCGACATTAGTTTTCGAGTTTCTGAGTGAGGGAGAGGCCGCTCTAGTAGCTTTGCTATGCGAGTGATTTCGTGTTTGATTTCAGATTTCGAAGTATGGTTTGATATTCGAAAGATAGATCCATGTATATATATATATATATATTTGAAATGATTTAAGGTAAGCCGGTGTTCAGTCCTCGAGATTCAGATTTGTTTTGGTATAACCCTATCTTTTGAAGTTGGTTTACTGATTTGTTGTTGACTTCCAACTCTTGGATTGAAAATATGATTTCTTCGACTATTTTGAAAGTTCGAGCACTTCCAAATCAACGTTAACTTTTCAAAGCTAAGTAATTTTGAAAAGTATAAAGTATTTGCTAAATTATATAAATTTAGTTTGTATGTTTCAAGTATGAAATAATATGATTTGTATAAGTTGAAACTGTTTTGTTAAGTAAATAAATAAGATTATTTTGAATTATACTAATATGAAATTTAGTTTTGACATGTTTTGGATATAAAAATTAGTCTTCAAATGTTTGAGAAAAATTTGGTTTTAAATGTTTTAACTTAGTAACATCTTTATGAAACTATTTATTTAACAAGTTGGAATAGATACATAAGTTGTACGTATGTTGTTTTATTTGCATAATTAATTTGATCCAAGTTTGAGTACACAAGTTCGAGGTGAATTACACCATTTCGTGTTAGGATTTTTCATTTGAGTCTTAATGGCGAACATTTGATATGGATTTTGGGCTTGATTTTAGAATTCTCTATCATAGTATATGGCTATGCAAGGAGACTGATGGCTTCTAGTCGAGAAACCATATTGAAGTCCGCATTAGGGAAGTCGAATGGACAATACTAGTTCGAAAGCGAACTTGTGTGATCGAGCGAGCGATTGAATGTAATGTTGCGAGATGATGACATATGTACATCTTATATCCTAATATCATTGGTATACTTGACGCTGAAATTGAAAGTTGTTGGGTTGGATATCTTTGTAACTTAATTGGAAATTTTCTTTTATGAAAAACTACTATCAAATTTAAAACCATTTTTCAAAACCATTTTTCTTTTATTCTTCTTAAATTAACTGTTTTATTCTATTTTTCATACAAACTATTTTATACACAAAACTATTCTTAATTAAAACTCTATTAGTCAGCAAAGATGTTCAATCCCATATGGCTTTCCATGCAGCGAAATTTATTTTTGAAATTTTTGATTCTCATATAAGATAAACTTTATGTAAGTACAAGATGGTTTTGAAAACCATTGATTTTGATAAATGAATAATTGAAGCTTATATTAGTATGAAAGGATATTTGGTTTACCTGTAATTTGAGTTTATTTAAAAATAATGGATTTATGAAATAAATATTTCAACACTAAGTAATAATGAAGAAAAATTTGAGATATATGGAATTATAAAATTTAGTTTTGAAATAATGTATATTTAAGCCTTGAAATATATTTAAGATTTAATAGTTTATTTTGTGGATCAAATCTTTATTTGTAATTTTACAATATTTGAAATGGTTTTGTTGGAAAACTAAATTAAATTGAAACTGATGGTTTGAATTTAATTAAAATTGGAAATTTTAGATTTGGGTTTAATTGAATAAATTTTTGAAATGTAAAGAATTGAGGGAATGTTTTATGATTTCAAATGTATCATTTCAAAATGTTATTATTCTCAATGTGTAATGATTTCAAGTATATGGTTTCGAAAGATTTATAACTTTGAAAGTATTATGATTTTTGAAGTGAATATATGTTTGAAATGGAAATGAATTTGTTTGACCTAAATTTTGTTGATTTTGATTATTTTCTAAATCTATGGCTTTAAGAAATTTGAAACTGAATATATGTAATTTGGAAGAAATGATTTGGTGAAATCATATATGATTTTTAAACCGAAATACTATTGAAATGAATTAAAATTGAGAACCTTTTTTTTTAAAATACTTTGATTTGGGAGTTATCGAACTTATATAAAATTGATTTGTATAAGTATGCAGTAGATTTGAAAACTATTGATTTGAAAACTGTTGATTTGAAAAGGTACCCAATTTTGAAAAGTGAAATCTTATATAATCAAAATCTATATAAGTGTGATTTGATATACTATTGTTTTGAAAAGTATTTGATTTGAAATGAAATCTTATATAAAATGAACTTTATATAAGTATGATAATTGGAAGTGATTTTGAAAGGTACCATATGATACATATTTTCGAAGTAAAGATATAGAAAGTGCCTTCTGCTTGATATCCGCTTTGTGGCCACACTGTGGATTCATTCTATCGATATTATTCTCTCTCTTTGATTTGGGTTTTCGGATATGATACTCGAGTGTCCATCGAATTCCATGGCGATCTCCATGGTCTTATGATCGCGACTACATAGCGCAACTGCCTGGCTGAGCTGGCCTGGGGGTACGGATTGTTTCCTGGGGGATCCAGGCGTAACCATTGTGTATCCTGCACTCTATGTAGGTCGCATTAGTACCGCAAATGCTTGGCTAAGCTGGCCTGGGGGTACGAATTGTTTCCTGGGGGATCCAGGCGTAACCATTGTGTATCCTGCACTCTATGTAGGTCGCATTAGTAGCGCAAATGCTTGGCTAAGCTGGCCTGGGGGTACGGATTGTTTCCTGGGGGATCCAGGCGTAACCATTGTGTATCTGCGATCCATGGTTAGACAACCGTTTCGGTTTTGTTGATTTGTTTGGATTGTACTTTCCATATCTGTTTTTAAAAGCGTCTTCAGTATTTTCACTGGGTGTTGAAACGAGTCTACCAAGTACCTGAAGAATTCTAGCTTTGGGCCTGATCAACGCATAGCCAGAGTCTGCAGGAACGAAAGTAAACTTGTTAAGATATCGAGTTATAAAAGTATTTTGATAAAGTATTATATAAAGAATATTTTGATCAGTTATTTTCCCTTCTAAAAATTTAAAATGTTTTAAATATTGTTTACTTCGTATTATCAAATTTGAATCAAATAACTATTTATCATATTAAATGTTTAACATGTTAAATATAAAAAAAAATAAAAAAAAATAAAAAATATATTTCATCCATGTCTTTCAACCTGCTACCCCTCCTAGCTACTTTCTCCCTACCTTCTTTCGAATGTCTTCCAACCTATTTCTCTTTCTTGTTGTTTCTCCGCTTCCTTCCTTTTCGAGGACGAAAAGATTTGAGTGGGGGAGAGTGTAACAACCCTAGATTTTTCATATATTTTAATATTTGACTTTATTTTATTTTGAAATTATTTTTAAACTTTTTTTATTTCAAACATTTCACATTTTTAAATATAAGTGTTGATTATTATGTGAATTATAATTTCAAACAGGTATAAATCGGATATTTTACTGAAAGATGAATTTCTGTTCAAACTGGTCAAACATTGACTTTTAAATTTCAAAGTTAAATATTTAAACTCCTAAATTTTATATTTTATTATGGAAATAGATTTAACAACTTGAATACTTCTTTTTGTTTCGTTGAAAATGGACTTAAACTGTGAAAATTATGCGCATTTAAATTTTAAGTATAATTTGTTTTATTTTGCAATTTTGTCTATTTTAGATTATATAAATCATATTTTATTTGTTATATTTTATTTTAATATGTGTTAATATGTTATTTTATGCATATTTTTGCCTTTTAATATTTTTAAAGTGATAAAATAATTTTTCCAAAATTTATTGCATATATTTTCTATTTTGAAGGCTAGTTTCCATTTTTTTTGCTATTTTCTTCATTTAAATTATATTTAATTAAAATTTATTTATTTATTTATTTTTATGCATGCATTTTATTTTTGTGTCTTTATCTTTATTTATAAATATTTTTCAAGTACACAAAATTTTTCCAAAGTTCATTTCATTTATTTTCAAATTTTCTAGCCTAGTTTACATTTTCTTTGCTATTTTCTTAATTTAATTATATATAATTAATATTTATTTATTTATATTTTTTTTACTTATTATATTTTCGTATTTTAACTGAAATTATATTTATTTTCATATATTTAAACTTATAAAAGAAAATGGATGGAAATTTGAAAGGTTTTTGGACTCTTTATATTTCCAAAGTCTTTTTACATTCCGCCTTTTCATTTTCTCAACCTACTACTTTATTTTATTTGTGCCGTACCATTCCACCTTCTTTCCAGCCACATTTCATTTCTTTTTCACGAGAAAAAACATTCTCAAACTCAAAAAAAAACATACGGCCATTTGTTGTAGAAGTTTGGGTAAAAATCTCTTCTCGTTTTCCTTTGTTTTTCATTGTTTTAATGGTTTTGCACTTGTCTCTTCATGCTTTTCTTGGCCATACTCCTCCACCACCTCCTCCGACCAACTCCACCACTGCCCGTGGACACTCCACCATCCTTTCCCTCTGACTTGACTAGGTCATGAGCCCCCTTGAAGCTATCATCACCAAATGTGGCAAAATCACCTTGAAACTAGCCTAGCCGAACCATTTATGCACATACCCTTCATTTTTCACCTAAACCACCTCCTTGGCCGCCACCACCAGTCCCTCCACCACCTTTGGTCGACACTCCAGACCCCACTTGACCTTCACCTTGTAGGGGCCTAGCCCAATGGTCCTTTGGTTGAGCCATATGGTTGCACAAAAGCCACTTATTTGCCTTAAACCCTTTGTATTCACACCTTGTAACTTCCACCACTTCACCACACCCTTAGCCGCCCTTTGCACCACCTTCTCCAGCCCATACCTGAACCAAAACCACTGCCACACCATCTCCTAGCCTCCAACAGGTCTGGCCATGCCATTTGTAGCCTTGCCCGAAACTTGAAATTGCACAAAAATCCACTTGTTTGCCTTGTACTTGTATTTTCATACATAGCAACTTCCATACCTTCACTACCCTTGCTAGGCCGACCATATATGACTCATACCAGACAAAATACACCCTATGGCAGTACCTTATCACCCTATAGGCTGAGCATAGTGATGGTGGAAGCAAGTGCAAGTGTTTGATTAATTGTTGTTCCTTAATTCTAGCTTGTTTAATGTCATATTTTGGTTTGAAATTCATGTTATATGTATTGTTTTGTTTCATATATACAAGACAATTAGCTTTGGCTCTTCACTCTCAATTCATTTCCGTATTATCGTGCCTTCGTAGTGTCTGTATTGTTTGCTTTGGTAGCTATCTCCAGCTCTGAACAGGTGAGTTATTCTCACCAGACAATATGTACATATATAAATAGTAAATTGACCCCTTTTGAATCTGTAAATTGCATATCATCCTGTTATAACTGCTATATTATGTTCATATGATGTTCACACCTATATTTACACCTGTTATATCATATGTTACTATTATTTCATGCTTTTCTTTACTTTCATCAGTTTGTCACACTACAAGTTCCCTGTAGACTAGAATCACTATGGGTTGAAATGATACATACCCGAACGGACTTTAGAATAGGAGAAAATCGTTATGGGCTGAAATGATAGGCCTGAATGATTTTCAATTATTTTCTTTTACTTGGGATTGCGGGTTTGAAATGATCAAACCCGGGTTTTCTTTGTAAATTACGGGTTGAAATGATATATTACCAGTATCACTTTACCTAGGCTAGAAAATGAAATACAGACCCGTTGTTAAAATATGTTTTTCTAAAAATTTTAAATTATTTTAGAAATGTAAATATTATAATATTTTGATTTAAATTTGATTAAAAATGATTTTTGTAAAGCATTATTGATTTTCTGAAAATTTATAAGTGAAATAAATAAATGGTAAAGTTAGGAAATCTGAAATGTAAGTTATTTTGGAAATTATAATTTGGAGATAAATAGAATTTAAACTAAATATTAAAATATGATAAATTTATGATATTTTGAATTAAATGAATTAAAAATGATTTTTATAATATATTAATGATTTTTGAATAAAGTTAAAATGTGAAATAAATGAATATTTAGGTTGAAATTTGGAAATATAACTAAAATTGGAAATTTGTGAATTTGGCTTAAAAGTGAATTTTAAGTTAAGTAAATAAAAATGAAATTAAGTTATATTTGAACATTTTAAACTTAAATGTTAAGTTAAATTTGATTTAATGAATTTAAAAATTAATGTTGGAATTTCACAAGTGAATTATTATTAAATTTTGATTTTTTTGAATGGAGATTTAACTTTATAAAATCATGAATATAAGGGTATTTGAATGACTGTTTTAAAAGTGAAATTATGTGATTTTATAAGCTAAAAATGATTTAAATAAAAATATGATTGTTTGTGAAATTATATTGAATACTTGAAGTTAATTAATTGCATTTTTGAAATGCTATTAATTCTAATGTAAATGATAATACAGCATTTGTAAATGCTGTAGCTGATAATAATGAACCAAATGGCTAAGTTTAATTAAAGGTTATTATAGCATTTTGTAAATGCTATAATTTTTGAATTTAACTAAGTTTTATTTGAAACTAATGTAACCCTATTACATCATTTTTAAATGCTATCTTTTGTTAAATTGAACTGTTTTGAATGTAACTTTCCGTAGCAATTTCTAAATGCCGCGAATGTTGAATTTTCATCTGTTTTAATAAATTAAGTGAATAAATGAATTTTGAAAGACTAAAATTTTGGAAATTTAATAATTTAATTATTAAATATAATAACTTCATTTTATGATTTAAAATGAAGTAATTTGTTTCGATATATAAACTATTTTGAAATGTGTTTTGTAATGGTATTTAAATTAAATAAAAATAAATGTGGTTTGGAAGATATGATATTTTGAATGATATTGAATTTTGAAATTATATTTGATTTTGAAGTATAAAATACCATTTTGAAATTTTAACCACGGGATGTAATTAATTTATAGTTTAACTGATTCTTAAAGGATGGGCGATCCCAGGCATCCTTTAAGTTATTATGCATTTCTACTACAGTTCACTTGAGTTGGTTTACATTATATAAGTATATATTATCCTGACTCGAGTGTTTTGTGTTTTACTTTAAGCTCGGGTCAGCCTGAGTATTTACAGCTTAGCTTTGGATTTCTTTTCTGGAGGTAGGAATCGCTGGAGATTCTACTTGTCTAATTATCTATTTCCTTTCAGTTTCTATTGTTCTATTTCAGCTCTGGTATTTATAAACTTCTATGTATTTGAGATTTCTATTGTATATGTTTCAGACTAATATTATGTATTATGTTTTGAGAGTTTATTATGGTAGCTTCATGAACTACTATGGTATTTTTATTTCCGCTGCGAGTTATTCTGATATTTCTGTGTCTGTGATTCTGTGATTGTATTTCATTTGCTCCAAATTTATTTACAACACTGTATTTTGAGCAATTCAAGTCCGACATGTGCGGATGCGAATGACTGAAAATATCGGGTTGTTACAGTTATGATGACATTTGTGAGATTTCGACATGGTTGAATGACCCAGATTTAAAATAATTTAATCCAACGGCTAGCATTGATTCGAGCCCCTATAAATACAGACCAAACCTCCAACTTTACTTCTCATATTTTATTGAGCGACGATGGAGCCCTACCATTTTCTCTTCTCTACTAAAATCCTTAATTCTATAAATATCTATTGTTATACGTATGTAAAATTAGAGAATAATAAAGTATAATTGAGAAGAAGAATAAGATCAAATCAAATAATCAAAGCTAGGGTAAATTATTAATTTGGATCTAAAATCTAAATTAAATCCAAATCTCTTCTCTGATCTAGATTTCTTATAAATATATATATGATTGTGGTATATGTAGTTAAATAGGGAGAGAAAGGGAGTCAAACTAGTTAAGATGGATTAGGTTTAGAGATTTGAAAAGCTAAAAAGGCGAGTAGAAAATTATGTATATTTATATAGTATTGTATTTGTATCGTTGCAAATTTATTTCTCTATGTCAAAATGTAAACTTGGAATTGTAGGCTAAAACTGTATAAGAATTTATAAATCCTACCTAAGTATTCTGTGATTGATAACTTAATTTTAATATTTCATGTATGAGAATCTAGAAATTATTGGGTAGTAGTAGTAATCCCTGAAATTGATAGATTATGTAGTAATTCCAGATTTGTGGTGATATTTTGTTATGCAAGTAAAAATGTAAATTAGAGTTATCGCAATAAATGCCAGAGATTTAGATAATATGTTAATTCATTGGAATGTAGTGTGTTGCAGTGTTACGTTCTATAGATTATCAAGTTCATATTCATAAATAAAAGTGTATCGTTTGAAATAACAAGAAATATGCCCAAAAAAAGAGATATATAAAATAGGTATATTTTACCCTTTTTGTACTGTTTGTTTCAATAACTAAAAAATATAGTTCCTTGTAATTCCTAACGTAACACAAATCCATTCTTGGATAAGATATAAAGATTTACACTGTTAACTTTCCTTTTGAGGGAGATGTAGTTCCAATGCATTAAAATGCAAAAATCCGTAAGTATAATGATTTGAAGTTGTGATAATAATAATGTAAATTGTAATATATATATATATATATGTAATAGAGACAAGATGGAACCAAATAGTAAATGATAACAAGGTAGATAAGTAATAAAATGAATAAAAGCAAGAAGTATATATAGTGTACAAGTATGTATAGTCTACAAAACAAGGGAAGGCGGTAAAAGTTAAAGAGAAATAGAAATAAAAATTCAATAATGAGAAAGGAAAGTAAACAAGAAAAGATATTTAGATCTTTTCAAGAAAGTGGTAAATTACATTAAGTTGGTATTAAATGGATCATAAGTAAAGGAATGAAAAGGAAAAGAAACATTATGAACCGTTGAACATTAGTGGTGTAATAATTAAACAAGTATGAATATTTTATAGCCTAGTTGTGTGTTTATGATGGTCGTGAATTATTAAAGTTAGCTAATAACTTAGAGAGATAAGAATGACATAGTCATTAAAATGGGGTGGAATGCGAGGTCAATAATGTTACACAATAGAAGTCTACCCACCGCGAGGGGCTACCATCAGTTATGTATACATTGTACTGATATGGGACATGTCCAACTGTTGGTGTAACGATCCTGACTCGACCTTCGAAAATCGATACCGAATACGACACTTGTATTCCAACGCCACAGATCCAAACGTCGAATCTGGTTCGCTGGAGCTCATAACACAATTAAGTATAACAACATAGCGGAAGAAAAGAATGAATATCATATACAATCCCAAATGAATACAATATCCAATGATACAATATGAATCAATATCGGAGATACAAGGTAAAATGCTACAGCGGAAAAATATCAACAGATGAGATAACTCCAAGTGAACCGCAATTCCAATCCAATGCTCCAAAGCCAAAACTCCAACCACAAGCTCGAACCACCATCAATTTTCACCTCAAACAAGCAAGACTGGTCTGACTCCAAAACTTCAATATCCAAGATCTCGAAGGAATGCCAAAGAGAATGCTGAAGAGTATTGAATTGATATCTATATCTACTATCTGAAAAACCTAACTCTAGACTGCCCGTGTGGAAAATTGTGGGCACCCTTTCCAATGCTGAAGAGTATGGGATTTCAGTTAAGTCACAACTTATAAATTCAAAACCTTTCATTCAAATGGTTAAAACAAATTACCATTTCCAATCTTTTAAACAAAAAGATTCATTTCCAAAATCCTTCAATGGTTTAAACAATTCCCACATTTAAATCTTTTAAACAAAAGATTCGCTTTTAAAACCCCTTTCAATTTACAAACAAAGATCCCTAGTCTTTCACAAAGATCTATTCATGGCCTTTTAAAACAATTCCATTTCAAGTTGGATTAATTCATTTGGTCTTTAAGTTAAAGACTCATTTCATAGCTTTCAAAATAATTCCAAAGATCCATTCATAACTTTCAAAACAATTCCCGTTTCAAACTTATATATATAAAAGATACATCATTTAAAAATCCTCTTCAATTTCAAAATAGGGTTCAACTATCTATCACAAAAATTCAATTTAAGCTTTCAAAACCATTCAATTTCAAATTAGAAATCTTTTCATCATTATTATTTGAAACCACTTGTTTCCGTTTCGGAAAACCCGATTTTATTTGCACAAGTTAAGTCCTTTTAAATATAAACTTGGTTTAAATTCAAATTCTCAAAACCATACCTTTCAAAATGGTTTAAAAACCCATGTAAACACATTTATAGTTTTGTATAACCTTTTTACATCATAAAAACCAAATATAGAATTCAATTTCTGATATTGAATTCGAATTTTAAATCAAATGATTTAAGTTTCAAATCTTTATTAAGTTGTTAAAAATAACTTTCATTTTTAAAACACCCTTTTCAAAAGTTTTTCACTTTAAACCCAATTCATTTTCAAAACCCTTTGAATTTAAAATTCAAATTCAAAACTATTTTTGAAAATCTGTGACTTAATCGATTTCCACGTGCAATCCATATTTGTGTGTGTATAAGTGTGGTCCAGGGATTTACACATAATAGTGCAACAACAATCATCACAGCACAGATTAAAGTGTAGTAATATCGATAAGCGGTATAAGCTATAACGCTTATCTTCATTTACAGATTCATAGATAATGTAAATTTATCAATAACAAGGATTCACTATATAATTCGATGTGGGTTTTCGGATAACCAACTACAATCCGACTCCCTGTCGCATCGAATTTCAAATGCCGTTTTACGGCCAAGGGTATTTACACCGAAACATATCACCGATATCACAGATCAATACACCGCATATTTCACATCACAGAATATTACAGTCTAGAGATAACAATCAATGCAAGGCATTTCATACAATACAAACATTCATGAGCAATTCAAGCATTCAATAATCATTTACAAGTAAGATTAATTATTTAATCCTAAATTAATTAAATTAATTAATTATTACTTTAATCACTTCATTGATTAATTAATTATCTTATAATTAATCATATTTGTTAATCAATTAAACCTTTAATTATTCATTAACTACATTAATTAACGACCCTCTAATTTCTTCATTTATTAATTATTCTTTTAGTTACATTCAATAATTAATTATAAACATAATTATATTTATTAATCAAACCTGATTAATCACAATCAGTAATTAACTTCTCTTAATTACTTCCACTAATTAAACCAACACCTTTGATTAATTACATTAATTAATCCTTTAATTACACTGAGTAATTATCACTTAGTTACTTTCCCTAAGTAATTATCCTTTAATTTCTATCCATCAAGAAATTTCCCTTAATTAATTACATTCAACAATTATTCATTAATTACTTCACTAAGTAATTACACCTCATTAATTACATTAATTAATTATACTTAATTCCATCATTAAGTAATTCTTTTTAATTAATTAAACTTAATTAATTAACTAAAATTAACCACAAGAACTTAATTAATTACACAGAGTAATTAATGCCTTTAATTACTTCATTAAGTAATTATCTTTAAAAATTCTTCTTAATCATTAAGTAATTAACTTCTTAATTACTTGATAAATTAATTACTAATCATTGATTAAAAATTAAGTCTTATTTAAATTTATGATTCTTAATTACCAATTTGTTTATCCCAAATTAATTAGCTAAAACCTTAATTAACTAATTTTAAACTCTTAATTATTAATTTATCCAAATCAATAATTATCCATTTTAATTAATCTAATAATTACAAATCATTAATCTTTATTTATTTTAAGATAAAACATCTTTCTTATTAATGAATTAAGTTATCATTAACAAGTCACTTAAACAATTTACCTTTATATTTTACTTTTATATATTTTTTAAAAAAAATTCATTTTAAAATTTAAGATTTAAAATGAAAACAAATTAACTTTAAACAAAATTTAAAACATTTTTTAAAACATTTTTTTATTTCATTTCAAATTTGGATTCAAAAATAAATTTGAATCCATACTTCAAACAAGATTTAACTTCGTTTAAATCTAGTATACAAATTTAAATTTCATTTAAATTTGTTTTAAAATTCAAATTACTGTCAGGTTTTACAAACAAAACTGAAACAACAACTGACTCGAGCACAATACCAGTTTACCTGAGCTAAACCCCAACATACTCGAGTTTCACTTCGAGTTTTCCCAATTTCTTACCCGAGTGCCGCAAAATTTTAATTTGGAAACTTGTTCACTAAAATTTGTATGTACATATATAACCAAATCATTGCTTTAGTTTTAAAATCTGGAATCATTGCTTTAGTTTTAAAATCTGGTTGAATTTTAAAACCTGTAACAGGTTTTGGTTTAAAATAAAAAAAAACTGTTATCACTAAAATTTACCCGAGCCAATTCATAAATTTCTCGAGCCAAACATCCATATCCCTGCGAGCAAACTCGAGTAAGCTTCTTCTTCCCCAACTCAAAACCCACTGACACGATTTGAATGCTCGTGCACGTGTACATCCAGTCAACGACGATCTGATCGTCACCACCTCCTCCAACAAGTCGCCGACAACGCCCACTAGCTGCCCACGTACTCAAATCAACTCAAACGGCCACAAATTAAAATCGAGTAGTTCAACACACATGCAACCAAACCCAGTAAAAAAATGCCTCGCCGACGTCACTTCTGACCATCAGAAATCATGCCCACCATTCTAAACCCTCACCATGCTTCAACACTTCAATTCCACCACCTGCAACTATGTCCGATTCACCGTAGTCGTCGTACGAACATGGCAAATTTCGTCAATCAAAAATGGGTGTAAAACCCTATTTTATCCTCGCACCTCCATCTCGATGATCGGAAAAAATTTCGAACATTTTTGCAGAGATTCCCCATGTTCGTTCATACTTCAGTAAAATTTCGAGGCCAATTGCTGCGCCAATCACCAGAGAATACCCGAAATCCGTATAACGTTCAACTCTCAATTTCTCGTTATTTATAAGTGTAACGACCCGGAATTTTGGGCAATATAAATTATTAATCTGCATAAATAATTTAATTGGTTTGATAATTTTCTTTATAATTTTAATTTAAACCGATAAATTTAATCTTTTTATGGATAATAAATATTTAATTTGATAATTGTGATCAGTATCTTTCTGACAATTTAAATATTGATGAGATTTATCTTTTCCAAAGCTAATGAAATTTTATTCTGTTTATAATATATACGTTTGATATATATTGTGAATAGAAGATCTTCTGTTTTAAATTAAAGATGAATTTTCAAATTGTAATATATATGTTTGCATATGTTATAATTTGAGTTATTTTGAAATTTAATTAAATCAATTGATAATTTATAATGTATGAATATTGTAGATTGAAGCTTTGTTTTAGAATCAATGTTTTCAAAAATTAATTTAAAAATTTATTCATTTGTTTTAAATATAAGTTTTTTTTTTAAATATGATGGTTTAAAAAAGAATTTAAACAAGCTTTGCTTTGTTTCTTTTAGATTGCTTATTATAAAATGGTTATAAACACATGTATAAATGTTTTAGTTTTTTTTATACATGTATAAAGATATATTTATATTATAATTTGTTTTAGAATAATTTCTTTTAATAAATTATGTATATATGTAAATATCTATTAATTAAGTAATTTATATTTACATTTAAAACTAAATAAAAATTTAATTAAAAACACTTATGTACATGTGTAAACATTTTAAACACTCTTAATAACACATGTAAACATATTTTTATCACACTTGTTAATCATGCAAATTAATTTAATGACAAATGTAAGATTTATGAACAAGTGGCAACTTATAATTATTATTTTTGATAAATAATTTTCAGAAAAAAATATAGTTTCTTTCAAAAACACTTTTTCTTTGTTTACATTTCTTTTCTTAATTCTAATGGAAATCAGAAATTTATTTTCTCAAATCTGAAGCAAATTTAAAATCTTTCTTCAAACCTGAAAACTTGAATTCAAATCTGCAAAATCAAGTTGAAAGTAAAACCCGCAACATCAACTTATACCTGCAAACTTCAAACTGCAAATCAACATTTGTTTCAACCTGCAAGTTCAAGATCAATAGTTTCAACTTCTAAAATCAATTGAAGCATGCATGCATCCATTTTCATCAGCAAAACACTTTAGATGTTCAAAGCCTGGAGAATGAATCAATACTGCCCTGTTCCCTGCATATTGATAAAGGTGAGTAAATTATATTTTAAAAACAGTTTTGATTTAATTTTTAATTGAATGTTGCATGCAAATTATTTGATTTAGGTGATGTATATTTGTTTACCTGCATGTAAGTTATAAAATAAAAGAAAAAAAAAACAAAAAAATATGGTGAATGCCTGTATATGTATACTGTTGTTATACAGATTGTTTTTTTCCTTTCTTTTAAAAATCAATAACTTGACTTTGAATACGAATTTGACTGTAATTTGTAAATGAAAATTGTTTGTAATCAAGTGATTTATCATCTAAAAATGGTTATAGGGTTTTGAATGAATTAGATATTCATATTTTTGCAAATTTACGGTGAAACTTAAATTTTGTCAATAATTAACTGCTTTAAATTCAAATTTGGATTGCATGTATGGAATGGTGATGAAAAATTGTAATATCCCGGAATTTCCAGGAGTTTAAAATGCTGATAATCTCTTAATTTAAATTATTTGAAATTGATAAATTGTTATTTTCAAAGATAATTAACCAAGTAATATTTTAATTATGGTTATAAATTGGTATTTTGTTTTCAAAATTTATAAGTGTGTTTAAATTGCATTTATATCTGTGCATTTATATCTGTGCATTTATATCTGTGTTTTAAATCTGTGTATTTTAAATTGATTTTAAAATAGGATATATTATTTGTAATAAATAATGTGCTTATTTAAAAATTGATATTCATTTATTTAAAGTGATTTTGGATTTGGTTTTAAAATTTGACTTTAATTTGAATATAAATTTGAATTCAAGAATATACATACAAATTTAATAGAATAATATGGTTTGGTTTTAAATTACATAGGTAGTGTTTTTAATTAAAATAAGATTTGTTCTATAGAATTTTGATTTGTGTTTATTTAATAAGAATAAATGCAAGGATTTTGAAATAGCATTTAAAAATTGAGTTTGCAATGTTTTACAATTTTATTTAAAATCATATTTGGTTTCATTTCTTTTTTTAAAAAAAAAAAGAAGATTGTATTTTATAAATACATTTGTAAATATATAAGTGTATTTGTTTAATTGACATTTAATTAGGAAAGTATTTATAAAATTAAGAAAGCATGATTTATAACTTGGAAAATAATTTTTAAAAAAATCTTTTAAATTTTCTTTTAAATAAAAACAAACTATAAGTGACAAATGTATTGTTTTAAAACACTATGATAACAAGTGTAAAACATTTGTGTAAGTAAAAGACAAGTGTCCTTTTTCTTTTTAAATTATAAAATCCGAAAATTTGCTTGTATAAATATCTTATCTCTTCACTTTCTTTTTCTTTAAACATTTTATTCATTCCTAAGAGAAACTTGATTATCCATGCTAAACTTTCACTCTTCAAAAATTAGAAAAATCCTCAAAACTTAAATCTGAAACCATTGATCAAGTTTAAATTCATTCCAAAATCTGAAACCTCTTCAAGTTCAAATGAGAATCTGAAAGTTCCTTAAAAAAAAAATCAATACCTCTCAAGTTCAAATGAATTCTGAAATCCCTCAAACTCAAAAACAAAATCTAAGCCAGAAAATACATGAATCAAAACCTTTATGCTCAAAGCCTGTTATCATTTCCTCCAAAACAAATGCAATTCAACTCTGTAAACTGCTTATGCTTAAACCCTGTAACCTCCTCAAACAAGAAGCCCGAAACCAGAAATTATTCAAACAAAATCCTCCTCAAAACAAATTTGCAATTTTGTTACCCGTACAAATTGTCCCATGCCTGCATCTGCTCTTCAATTCAAAGCAAATGTTCAAGTCATTAAACCCTGAAACATTAACTCTCTGTTTACCAAAAGCCTGAAGTATCACAGTTAAACCCAAATCTGCATCATGTTTTCAAGTATTTTTGCAAAGCTATCAACCCAGATCTGCAATTACACTGGTCTGCATCATTTTTTTTGTGCATGCAAAATGTGGAAGCAAATTCAGTGAAATGGTTCCCGTTCTTTTCTTCAAAACCCATGCACTGCATTTCTTGTATAAGGTGAGTAAACATTTTTACTAAAACTTAATTAGTTAATTAGCTGTTGCTATAAGTTTTTGATGATGTTTGTTATACATATGAGTTTATATTTGTGTAGATAAATCTGCAAGTTTTGTTGTAAGGCTTAAAAATGTGCATGTTGATTTTTTATTTTATTTTCTCTCTGTATTTTTCTGTAGGATCTGAGACAAGGATCAAATTCTATGCAAAAATTAGTTAAGTCATAGTTTTAAACTAAAACAATTTAGTTCCAGTATAGACTAAAAAAAAAAAATAGATTTAGTCTTCGGATTTTGATATGTACCTGGTCATTTAACTATGCAGAATAAATTTATTATCAATGTTTAAACCAAGTATTTAATTTGGTTCAAACAATCATATAGACTAAAATATCATTGGAAACTATGAATTTCAAAAGGAAATTCACAATTTTTTTTAAACTATATTAATTGGGTATTTAGGAATTTACTGGAAATTGAATTTTTGCCCAATTCTATAGATTTGTGTATCTGGGTGGCTTGAATTTATTGATGGAGTTAAGGATTGGATCAGTAAGTGTGACGCCCCACCTCTATACCCACGCTAGCCAAGGACACTACAAAGTAATGCCGTCAACTAACACGGAGAATAAGGCTGGTTGGGAGCGACCATCTATAGCCTTGCTCTAATTATCCATTAAATACGTCGACAATAATCAGATCGACATATCCAATGCATACTTAAAACAAAACCATAGGTGGTTGGATCTATCAGAACAGAATATAATAACTCAATTGTAATATACATCACAGAACAGTAAATCATCTTATACACATATACTGATACATTGCAGAGTATACAAAATAATACATGTCAAGTGGTATAGCAGACCACAATATACATACGAGTTCCAGATGAATACATATCAGAGTTACTACAAAATGGGACTACACAAAAAAGCTATGACAAAAAGAAGGTAGTGGAGTAGTCCATGCGGAAGCAAAATAGGCTAAGTCCAAAAGCACCTAACCTGAAACAACTCGGTCTGACCCGAGTATAAAATACACGGATCAGTTTAGCTAAACAAATTAGTTAGATAAACTGAACAACAATAAACCTGCAAGGTTACAAGGTATAGCAAATATCTCTAGAAGAGATAACACAATCATCTAACAAAAGATGAATCATATAGAACAAGCCTCATATCATCGGCAACATATAGAAACAAAGGATGCAAATATCCCAAAGCAAGCCAAAAAGGCAATAACAAATACCAATAAGGTATACAAGTTCCACAAGGTAAATGCTACGCATCATGCGGCTCACAATGACCAACACCGAAGGGCGATACCAAGGGAATATATATATGAATGAAACATCATAAAATTGCTCGAGCTCAGTACTGTACAAACAAGGATCCATGAGCCTGAAGACTCCAAACCCAATATCACCCATGCGGCTCATAACGACCAACATAGAAAGCGATACTATAGGGCACCCCAATATCACCCATGCGGCTCATAACGACCAACATAGAAAGCGATACTATAGGGCAACAAACCCGAAGGCACATACCCGAAGGCAACAAACCGTAGTGGTGAAGGTCAGAGACCCAGTACTGGACACCACTAACTGGAGGAATGTGTCACAACTCTCGGAAAGGAATCCGAAAAGTGTTAATGTATGTCCCATAACCACTCGTTCGCACTAAACGGTTTACTATCCGTCAGCCACTTTCACACTCAAAGCAGTACAAATTTACCTCATATCATCGGTAAACTAAACCCGAAGGTCAAAACGATCAATTGAATAGGTCGGGGATTAATCGAAAGGATAAACGCATAGATTCATGGTCCGTGTTTTGCCCAACCATTTAATCACCCTTCCACTTTGCTCGAAGTGCGAAAGTGTGTGTTTTTAAATAGAATTTATAAATTGGAGAAACAAGCTTTTAAATGATTAGAAAGATTATTTTATAAAAACCCGTGGATGAAGTCAAAAATAAGTTATCAAAGTCAAAGAGGCAATAAAAACCACTAAGAAGCAACTTGAATCGATAAAATTTGGAAAACAAATCAAAATATGCAAAATTAGGCAAACAGGCAAAACATGAGCAGGTCGGTCGACCGGTTGCAGGGCTCGGTCGGCTGGCCAGATGCAGGAAATAAAAAAACACGACATGAGCAGGTCGGTCGACCGGCTACAGGGCTCGGTCGGTCGAACTGCATATTCCTGCAGTTTCTGCCCCTTTTTCCAATGAATTGCAATTTCTTCCAAAACGCGATCGTTCGAGCAATGGACCTAAGGAGCCTTAGACAATAGATACCCCAGCTCCATTAGCTCTCTGATTCGCAACCAAAAACATATTCAAACATCAAAGTTAGGATCTTTAAAGAATTGAACCCAAACACTAAAAATTTGGATATTCACCAATTCAATCCAAACCAAAAGCAAGAGCATATGAACAAGTGCTAGGAATTCATACCCAACATCAATGAAATCAAGAGAAGTAGATGTGAGTTCAAAACTCACCATTAATCTTACAAACAAAGAAGGTGAAGGAGCTAAAACACAAGGAGAAGACCAACTAATCACTACTTCAACCCAACAAGCTTCAATCTAAGAACAAACAAGTATTTTCCTAAGTTAGGTTTAGGAAAACTTTCTGAAATTGAAGGAGAAAGAGTTGGAGAAGAAGAAGAGAGACTTACCTATGGCTTCTCTATGATTTTGGAGCAAGAAGTCAAGTTACAAAGGAGAAACTAGGGCTTGCAATTTCTATTTCTCTTTCCCTTCCACCATTTTCAGTTTTACTTGAGAAATGAAAATGAAAGAAGATGAAATGAAGAGAAGGGGTTGAGTTAGAGGGTTAAGTGGAGATTGGGGCTGAACCCAAACCCAAAACCCAATAGAAAAAGGTCAAAATTTCACTTACTCCAAACATATCAAAGATTATACTCAAAAAGATCGCAAACGCCATTTTGGAACCAATGGAGGTAGTTTCGAGCTCCAATCCGGCCGTTTGCAAAAAGTAATATTTTGGACCTAAATTCGACTAACGACTCTATATTTAAATAAAACATTTAAATATAAAATCGTTAAATATGCGGGTTGTTACAGATCTCCCCTCCTTACAAAATTGCGTCCCCGCAATTCCTAGAGACGGTATTTGTAACAACTACATACATACAACATCAAAAGAAAAAGGAAATAAGCTTGAGATGAAAAGACATACTCACCGTTCTCAAGCTAAGAAAGAAAACCCGGATAAGATCGCTCAATAAATTCTCTGGTTTCCCAAGTAAAGTCATTGGGATTAGCGGACCATTGAACTTTAACAAGCGGCACGCCCTTGTTCCGAAGGTGTCGCACCTCCGTGTCGAGCACGCGAATAGGTTGCTGCACAATAGATAAGTCCGGTGAGATCTCAAGCTCTAGCAAATCAGGAGAAGTAATAACAGAATCCGACTCCCGAAGACACTTTCGAAGTTGCGAGACGTGAAACACGTCATGAATGCCAGATAAATGAGCTGGAAGCGAAACTCTATAAGCCACAGGGCCAATACGTTCAGTAATAGAAAATGGTCCTATAAAGCGAGGAGCCAACTTCCCAGTCGCACTGAAACGCATAACCCCCTTCAAAGGAGAAACACGAATATAAACAAGATCGCCGATCGAGAACTCGAGAGGCTTCCTACGGTTGTCCGCGTAGGATTTCCGGCGACTCTGTGCCTCTTTCATTCTCAACCGAATAAGATCAATCTTCTCAGAAGAATCACGAACAAAATCTGGACCAAGAATAAGCTTCTCCCCATATTCCAACCAACAAGAAGCTGATCGATATGGTCTTCCGTATAAGGCTTCGAAAAGAGCCATACCGATACTAGACTGAAAACTATTGTTGTAGGAGAACTCTACTAGAGGTAGATGATCCTCCCAACTACCACCAAAATCAAAAATACAAATACGGAGAAGATCTTATAAGATACGATTCACCCGTTCAGTCTGTCCATCAGACTGCGGATGATAAGCTGTAGAAAAATTAAGCTTTGTTCCCAAAGCTTGCTGAAGACTCTTTCAAAAATGACTCGTGAATAAAGGATCACGATCACTCACAATAGAACTAGGAACACCATGAAGTCTCACGATTTCCTTGACATACAACTTAGCCAAAAGCGAAGCAGTCCTATTAGACTTAAAAGGGACAAAATGAGCAGACTTGGTGAGGTGATCAACAATAACCCAAATGCTAGAATGGCTAGATCTCGAACGAGGTAGGCCGTTAATGAAATCCATAGATATCTGATCCCATTTCCACAATGGAATCTCAAGAGGCTGAAGAAGACCCGAAGGACGCTGATGCTCGGCTTTAAAACGCTGACAAGTTATGCAATTTCTCACATAACTCGCCACATCGCGCTTCATACCTTCCCAATAATAAAGACGACGCATATCGGCATACATCTTGCTACTACCGGGATGAATAGTATACTTAGAACGGTGACAGTCATCAAGAATGTTATGCCTAAGTGCAAAATCAGAAGGCACAAAAAGACGGTTCTTCTTACGAAGACACCCATGAGAATCAATGCTGAAATCTTGCAACGCCTCATCACA
Source organism: Allium cepa (assembly GCA_030765085.1). NCBI lineage: Eukaryota > Viridiplantae > Streptophyta > Magnoliopsida > Asparagales > Amaryllidaceae > Allium > Allium cepa. Next base: position 565,646,232 of record CM060928.1, on the reverse strand, counting down.
AGATCCAGACTCACAAAGCTGAATAAGATGCAACAAATCAGGATCACGCCGCTGAGCATCGGCAATACGATCCAACAAAATAGGTCGAGCTCCCAAACTAAATAATAGAATAGGAGAAACAGAAGATGAACCTCGATCACGAATTTCACAAAAAGATAGAGTCTCAAGAATATTCCATTCGGCAAACATCATAGAAATAACAGCCGAATGTTTGCGACTAAGCGCATCTGCAACACGATTACCCTTACCAGGGGTATACCGGATATCAAAGTCATAAGAAGCAAGAAACTCGAGCCGACGCTGTTTTCTCATATTGAGTTCCTTCCGAGTGAACAAATACTTCAAAGATTTATGATCAGTATAGAGAATGAAGCGCTCGCCCAATAAATAATGTCGCCAAATCTTCAAGGCAAAGACAATGTCGGCAAGCTCAAGATCATGAGTGGCATAGCGAACTTCATTCGGACGCAGTTGCCTAGAAGCATAAGCAACTACCCGATCCTTCTGCATAAGAACAGCACCGAGACCATTACCACAAGCATCGGTGTAGACAACAAGATCATGATTCCCTTCGGGAACCACAAGGATAGGAGCATTAGTGAGAAGTTCCTTCAATGTCAAAAAGGAAGCTTCACACTTGTCGGACCAAATAAAACGAATGCCTTTCCGAGTAAGGCAAGTGAGAGGAAGCACAACACGGGAAAAGTTCTTAATGAACCGACGGTAATAACCCGCCAATCCAAGGAAACTACGAATCTCATGAACATTTTCAGGCCTCTTCCAATTCTGGATGGCTTCGATCTTTGAGGGATCGACAGAATTGCCATCGGAAGATACAACATGGCCTAAGAACTTAACCTTATTCTCCCAAAAGTGGCACTTGGAGAATTTGGCTCTAAGCTGATGACGACGGAGGGTACTCAAGACAATTCTCAAGTGATTAGCATGCTCAGCTTCAGACTTGGAATAAATAAGGATATCATCAATGAACACAAGAACGAACTTATCGAGGTATTCCCGAAATACCCGATTCATGAGATCAACAAAGAAATCAGGAGCGTTCGTTAATCCGAACGGCATAACCAGCCACTCAAAAGAACCATATCGAGTGCGGAAAGCTGTAAGAAGTATGCTATCCTCCACGACTCGTAACTGATGAAAACCTGTGGCAAGGTCAAGAGCACCACTCAATAGATCGAACATATCATCGATCCTAGGTAGTGGATACCTATTCCTGATGGTTAACTCGTTAAGCTTGCGATAATCAATACAAAGCCTAAGAGTTCCATCAGACTTCTTCACGAAAACGACCGCGGATCCCCACGGAGAAAAACTGGACTGAATCAACTGCTTGGACTCAAGCTCCAAAAGCTGCTTCTTGAGTTCCTCATTTTCCTTTGTAGACATCCTCGTGGGAGGACGACTAACTGGCTGCATGCCTGGAATGAGATCAATGCGGAACTCAATTGCCCATTTGGGTGGCAAACCCGATACAGGCTCAAAAACATCAGAAAAGTCACAAGCAACAGGAATACGAGATATATCATCATCATCTCGCGAGTCAAGAAAATACAAAGCCATTTCGGAATTATCCACATCCCCAAGAACAAGAGATAACTGAATAGGCGAATCCGGATGTCGAAGATATATAATCCTCTCCGAACAAATAATCCTGGCATCATATCTCACTAGCCAGTCCATTCCCAAAATCATATCAAATCCCAGACAAGAAACAACGTGCAGATTCGCACGGAAAGAAAAGCCACATAAAACAACCTCAACATTATCACAAAGCAAACTAAGGGTCGTGGATCCCTCAATAGGATTCGCAATCCTTAAAGAAGTAACCATACAAGAAACATCCAAAGATAAATCATCAACGAGCTTTTTCGATACGAAAGAATGTGAAGCACCCGTATCGAAAAGAACTCGAATACTATGATCACGAAATAAAATAGAACCATCCAAAATAGATGAAGATATACCTTTAGATTGAGAAGGACCTTCAGAAGCTTTAGCAGCATAGAGCCTGCTAGACTTGGCACTAGCCGGAACAGTAGGGAAAGCTGAAACATGATGACCTTCCTTCTTGCAGTAACGGCAGAAGAGAGGCTTAGGACAAGCTCGAATAATATGATCCGGAGAACCACAATTAAAACACTTTCGAACAAAAGGTGTTCCAGAAGACTGAGGATGAGAGCTAGGACCACCGGTCTTCTTCTTCTTAGAAGGATAAGGCCTGGACTTTTGAATTGGAAACGGCCTCTTGTTGGGGTTCTTGGAAACCTCAACATCAACATCACTATCACACTCCTTCTCGACGGTCTCGAGGTGAAGTGCCGAATCAACCAACTCCTCAAAAGAAAGTTTAAGCTGGAGCAACAAGGACTTCTTAAGATACTTCTTAAGACCAGAGACAAACTTCAAATTCTTCTTATAAGAAGTGCTGATAAATTCAAGACCATACTGAGATAAAGCCTCGAATGATGCAACATACTCAGAAACAGAAGATTTCCCTTGCTTCAACTCAAGGAAGCGACGGGTCAATAAAACTTTTCAGATTCAGGAACGAACTTGAGTTCTAATCGCTCCCGAAACTGAGTCGAAGAAAGAGTAGACTCATCAATCTCGGCTACAAAAACTCATACCAATCAAGAGCACGCTCTTGTAATAAGCTAGAAGTTACAAGAACTCTATCATGGTCAGAAAGATCCATGCGAGAGAAGATACGCTCGCACGTGCGAAGCCAAGCTTGGACTTCAAGAACGGACTCGGAGCCCTTAAACGGCTTTCCTCCAAGATGAGAAAAATCACTACACTGGCGTGCAAAGGCAGACTTGCGAGGTGGAGACACTCAAGGAGGAACGGGAGGCTGAGTGCTCCTAAACAATTCCATAAACTGATCAGCAGACATATAAACGCCATCCGGATGTGAGCCACTGGATTGCCCAGCACCCGAACGTCGTCCCCTGCCTCTTCCAGCCATACGCTGAAGGTAAGATAAGAACAAGATTATTCACAAGGTGGATATTGCAATATGGAATACTACAGAATAAAATGCATTCCTAGACGTATTCCCAAACTCTATCTAACCTTGATGGAATAAAGAGACACGATGATTCAAAGATTTGTATCACTTGTACACTTTGATGTACCATAATATGTGCATCTATTCTGTGTTTATCATATTTTGTTCTGACTCAACTCCGATACCACGCTGTGACGCCCCACCTCTATACCCACGCTAGCCAAGGACACTACAAAGTAATGCCGTCAACTAACGCGGAGAATAAGGCTGGTTGGGAGCGACCATCTATAGCCTTGCTCTAATTATCCATTAAATACGTCGACAATAATCAGATCGACATATCTAATGCATACTTAAAACAAAACCATAGGTGGTTGGATCTATCAGAACAGAATATAATAAATCAATTGTAATATACATCACAAAACAGTAAATCATCATATACCCAACATCAATGAAATCAAAAGAAGTAGATGTGAGTTCAAAACTCACCTTTAACCTCACAAACAAAGAAGATGAAGGAGCTAAAACACAAGGAGAAGACCAACTAATCACTACTTCAACCCAACAAGCTTCAATCTAAGAACAAACAAGTATTTTCCTAAGTTAGGTTTAGGAAAACTTTCTGAAATTGAAGGAGAAAGAGTTGGAGAAGAAGAAGAGAGACTTACCTATGGCTTCTCTATGATTTTGGAGCAAGAAATCAAGTTACAAAGGAGAAACTAGGGCTTGCAATTTCTATTTCTCTTTCCCTTCCACCATTTTCAGTTTTACTTGAGAAATGAAAATGAAAGAAGATGAAAAGAAGAGAAGGGGTTGAGTTGGAGGGTTAAGTGGAGATTGGGGCTGAACCCAAACCCAAAACCCAATAGAAAAAGGTCAAAATTTCACTTACTCCAAACATATCAAAGATTATACTCGAAAAGATCGCAAACGCCATTTTGGAACCAATGGAGGTAGTTTCGAGCTCCAATTCGGCCGTTTGCAAAAAGTAACATTTCGGACCTAAATCCGACTAACGACTCTATATTTAAATAAAACATTTAAATATAAAATCTTTAGATATGCGGGTTGTTACAGTAAGTGTAGTAAAATTAGTTGAAGAATTTTTAAATCATTGTGATGTTTGATTTTGTTTGAGATTGGTTGTAAACCTAGTTTGGGTTCTCACTGGAAAATTGATCACTGCAACCTCATAACTGCATCGAGCTTGATAATTTCTGCTGAAGGAAGCATGGTATATCAGCGAGCTATGGCCGGAGTTCTGGCAGCTATAGTTGATCGGAGGCGAATTGAATTAGGATTTTCTGGTGATGGTGTTAGGGGTTCAGTCCAACCAAAATGCTCTATTTTGAATTGGGACAAATTTTGGAGTTTGGTTGGTCATAGAGACTTGAAGGGTGGTGGTATGGCTTGTTGGTGGGTTCGACGTTGGCCAGAGAAGGTCCGACACTGGTGCAGGTTGCACGGTGACGGGGAGGTGTCTGCAGTTCATTTTGTTGGGTTGCTTTGTTTCCTCGAAGTAGGACTCGGGAAGGAGCTCGTGTATTTTGGTTGTGGCTCGGGTTGTAGCTCGTGTGGGTTATGGGATTATGTGCATAGTAAACTGTTTGTTTTAACAATTTTACATTTTAAATTAAAACAGTTTTTTAATTTTTATTTTAAACAGTTTTTAAAGATTAAAATCCATGTGCCTTGTTTTGTTAGTTTCCAGTAAATAAGGGATGAACCCAAACTAAAGTGTTAACAAAAATTTCAAATTTAAATAAATAAGTTTAAAACTTTAAAATAGTTTAAATTAAAGTAAAATGCTTGCCTTGAATTGAATTGTTTTTATAAATAAACTTGTATAATGTTTTAAATATCTTAAGTTAAAATCTTAATATTATATCAAACTTATTTTGAAATATAAAAGAGAATTTAAGTAAATGTTTTATTTAAATTAATTAGTGGAAATGATTATTAATTAACAATTAAAGTTTAAGATAATTTCTTGAAATTAGATTGTTAATTTATAGTTAAGGAAAGTAATTAATGAATTTTTATAATTAAATTTAATTAATGAATTAGGTTAAATAAAGATTTCAAGATTTATTTAAGATAATATTTTATCTTAAATAATAATTAAGTCTTTATAATTTGTAATTAGTTAGTTAACTAAAGAATTTTAAGTTAATTAATTTATTTCAATTATTATTTAAAGGGGTTTAATTAAGTACTTAACTAAATATAATTATTTATTTAGTTAACTATTAATTAAGATGATAATTTAAGTAATGTCTAAATTGTAATTATTTATTAATTAAGTAATTAAGAGTTAATTAAAATAGTAATTAATTAGTAAAGGTTTATTAAGTTTTAATTGGGTTTACTTAATTAATAATTAAAGGATTATTAATTTATAATGGAAGTTAATTAAAATTAATTAACTAATTTTATTTAAAGTTAATTAATTTTAATTAAGGATTAATTAATCATATTTATGGACTAACTAATTTGTAATTAAGATTCTTAATTAATAATTAAGTTTATTAATTAATGATTAAGAATTGATTAATCAGTTAATTAAGTTTAATTAATTGATTATAAAAGTAATTAGTGATTAATTACTTTTTATTAAAGAATTGATTAATAATTAAGGTTTATTAATTAATAATTGAAGGTTAATTAATCTATTAATTTAAGATTAATTGGTTAACGAGTAATTAAGGAATGAATTACTCAATTGTGTTTTATGAGATAAGTGAAATCAAGTAAGTTAATTAATTTGTTAATTGATTAAATATAGTCACTTGATAAATGATTAAGTATGTTACTTAATAAGTTTTGATAAGGCTAATTACTTAAGATAAGTAATTGATGAATTACAGAGGTAATGAGTTAAGGTAAAATTACTGATTGGAAAGTAATTTTAAATTGGGTAATTACTTGTCAAAATAATTAAAGGTTTTATTTAATTAATTAAAAGCAATTAATCTAAGCATGATTAATTAATTTAGGTTCATTAATTGATATGATTAATGAAAATAATTAAGGATTAATTACTTGATTAAGAGTTAATTAATCATGGTTGATTATTTAGGATGGTGATTTAGTAATTGGTTTAGCTAATGGTTATTTAAGCAAGATTTATTTTGATGAAGGTAATTAATTTAATTAATTTTAAATTAATTAAGAAGTAATTAATTTAATTCACTTTAAATTAATTAGAGATGGAGATAGTTAATTTAATTCATTTTAAATTAATTATATTGTGGTACGAGTAAGTCATTGCTTATGTATGATTGGATGACTTGATTGTCTTGAATGCTGTGTGATCTCAGAAATGAGATAAGTATGTTTGTGTGATATGAATGCTTGGTTGCATTGTGATGATTACATAGATTATCAATTGGGATGTTGATATATGGATTATCTATTATGATATTGATAATGTGGATTACCTGTTATTTAATAATGCTGATTATCAATTATTGATATGTGAGTTATCTATCTGTATGTATATAGATACTGTATTGAATTGTTTTAAACCTTTGAAACAACTTGGACTTAAAAGACACGCTTTTGATTTCGATGAGACCGGGATCAGATTTCCATATTTGGATATCCGAAAACCACATCGATTCCAATTAAACGTTAGGTCCTTAATCCAAGTGGAGCAAGTGAAGACTCGAGGTGTAAGGGCTATACGTCAATATAACTCTGTGGGTGATTCCGTAATGAGTTGACGGAATAGATCTTATAGATTCGAGATGGAAATTCAGAGTGCAAGGGTTACTGTCGTTAACTCTGAGGGTGATTCCAAAATGAGTGTAACGAGATAATGCCTTCGGTTTCGTTCGAACCCGGAACGAACTTGTATGGATTGAATGCTTTCAGAACATCGTCAGGTGGACGATGAGCATTCTAAGTGATGTTGTCCACTAAAGGTAATCGTAACCTCAAGCCTCATCAACCGGGAATGGCTAAAACAGGGGAGGTGCAGCAAGGCTTCGTGGGTAGCCCCCACTTGAGAGTAAGATTTACCCCTGTCTAGATGTCCCTTTTTATATTCGGTTGTGTGGGCGATTGATAGCTAGAATCGTCGGGGTTGTCTTATTCGAAACTGTTCGGTAAGGAATGGGTCCGGCTTTGTGTTGCAGGGGATCGGGAGTGGTCCTCGGTACGGTGATCTAGGCCACGTACTGTGATAGACGGTACCCCAGTAGCCCTGCCATTGTATGGAATCCAAAATCCAATAAGTGCCAACGGTTTTGATTGTGTTACCCACTTTTGTGGCTAGTAGCTGGAATTTAATGAATGTAACAATTTCGGCTATTTCATATTTATTTGAAAACCCTAGACACTATTATAATATCATCGGATTTCCTATCAAATGTTTTGGTTAGCGTAAGGTAAAAACTGTTTTGGTTAGCGTAAGGTAAAAACTTTTCTATGTTTATGTGTGGGAAGTCTTACGTGATACCTTTTCTTTTCAAAGGATTTTAAAGTTAAGCAACTTTAACCGTTTACTCACTCCAGACCCATGTCTGACCCGGAGTTTATTCTGTTTTCTTAAACTCTTGGGTACTCAAATTTTTATGAGTAGTCAATGGATTCAGGTTAGGATTTTAGATTGGCTTGACGAATTCTGGAGGAGCAATGGAGCAGGAGGCTTCTGCGTATAGCTATAGAGTATTCCGCTGTGTGTTCTCTGAGTGTGGTCCTTGTGTTGATTTGAGTTGTATAATTAGACAGGTGTTTATAACTGTCTAGTATGAGTTGATTATGCTGTGTATCTCTGATGTATATGATACTATGTAAAGTATTATGTGATTAATATAATTTATTCGTTCCGCTGTTTAGATTCTGATGTTGTTTCTTTCTTTATCTCTATCTTTTCTCTTTTCTATCTCTTTCTTTCTTAAAGATGATGCGATTTTCTGTGGTAAGAAAGTCGGGTCGTCTCAGTTTGGTATTAGAGCATTAGGTTGAGTGAATACCTAGGCTCTGTAGTGGTGTCTTTCTTGAGAGAGCGTATTTGTAACTTTTTTAATATATATATATATATATATATATATATATATATATATATATATTTCTACCTATCTGTTGGGTTACCTGTTCGGGTATTCCAATATAAGTTATAAAGGTAGATGGAGTAGTGGTGTGTGAAACACAACTACCAATGGTTGGAGTTTGAATGTTTGAGGTTGGTAGTGTATTTGTCGAGACTGTAGACCTAATACCGTCTCGAGTAATCTTTGCAAGTTTGGTGTAAGGATTTTATTGATCTCTGAAGGAAACCTGTTAAGGTTCGGAGTTCATCTTTGAAGTGTAAGTTTGATTGCGCTCGTGTGAGAGGATTTTTGAGAATTTAGATATGTCGGTTGGGCAGAAGTAAGTGGTGTTATTTGATAACTCAGGAAGTAGTAGCTGCATGATGAGATGTAGTGATTATGGATGTTCCCGAAGGTGTTTTCTTTGGAACAAGTTAAGGAAGTGAGTGTTCTTCGGTATTGTGGCTGTGGTCAGCTTGAATTTCTGTTTGCTTTGAAGTCCGAGTTTCTCGGAGAGCTTTGTTTTGGAATTCTTTGGCATCTGTGTTAGCGGTGCAGCTCGAGAATGTTCTGTGTTTCAGCAGGAAGATCTTTTTGGCTTAGCATTTCCTAGAGGTGGAATTCAGGAGCAGCAATGAGGATCTGTTTCTTTGATGGATTAGTTGGTTATGGATAAACTGTTCTGATTAGTGGAGAGAGAACAATATCTTGGATATTGTATTGGGTTGATCGCAAAAGTGACTTGCGATAGTTTGATGATTATCTTAGATAGTCTTTTTCTTGGATTTGTGGCATTTCTAGAGGATGTGGGAGTTATGGGATTGCTGAAGAACTTTCTGGATATATCTTCAGGGTAGTTATAGATTTGCTGCATTAGAGTTTGAGTTCTGAATCAACTTGATATCAGGAGTGATACCGGTGATTCAGCTGGGCAGAAGATTGTATCCTAGGTTGGTGGCTTGGTGAAGCAGCTCTGTATTTCTTGGAACTTCTATTGAATCTTATTTCCAAGATGTGATGTTTAGTCTGTGCCTGTGTTCTTCTACGACATTTTCATCTGCTGCAGATCAGAGTTGTGCAGCAGAAGCAAGGTGGCTGTTGTTCTTGAGTAGAAGCAGCTGGGAATTTCAATATTTTGGATTAGAGAATTTCTTATGAATTTACTTTTCAGGATCTGAGGTAAGTTGGCGAGTGATTCTGTTCGATCTTTTCTAGATGGGAGAAGTTGTTTTCTTCTGTTGATAATAGAGTTTGGTTTTGATTTTTGGATTGATCTTGTGAGGATCAGTTAGTGAGTTGAGTTGATCCAGTTTGTTTGTAGAAACATCAGCGAAGGTTGAGCTGATCAGGAAAGATCTGTAGGCAGCCCGGATCATCCGGTAAGTTTTGAGGTTAAGTAACGGAAGAATTTGGAATTCGAAGTTGTAGACTTCGATGTTGTTAAAGTTTTCTCTGGTAAAGGGAGCAATAAGTTTTGGTAAGCTCCAAGGTATTGGATTCTTCTGAGCTTTTGTAGAGATCAGTGCTTTGGTTTGAAGAGTTGAATTGCCAGTTTGGAAGACTGGAATTCAAATTATTTCACGTGTCTCTGAGAAAGTAAATGTTTTGGTTTATCACTGGTTTTGAGACCAGTAGTTCTGTGAGGTTTTAGTTGTTGATCAGACTTGTCTGTGGTCTGGTATCTTGGGTAGATTATAGATCTAGCTGAGTGGAGACTCAGTAGCTTAGCAGTTTAGCTAGTTTGGGTTTAGTAGAGCGAGTACCCCTGTGTCTGTACTGCGGAAACTCGAGATAATTTTAGGAGGATCTGGATCTGTGTCCGGATAGCTAGTGTTATTTGATTAAATTGGTTGTTTGGATGAAATTGTTTGTTAGATTGATAGTGTATGCCTGTTATGAATGTTTGAATTGGTTGAAATAAGAAATAAAACTTTGGATTATCTTTGTTTTAAATTTCGAGGATGAAATTCTGTTAAGGGGGGGGGGAGGATTGTAATATCCCGGAATTTCCAGGAGTTTAAAATGCTGATAATCTCTTAATTTAAATTATTTGAAACTGATAAATTGTTATTTTTAAAGATAATTAACCAAGTAATATTTTAATTATGGTTATAAATTGGTATTTTGTTTTCAAAATTTATAAGTGTGTTTAAATTGCATTTATATCTGTGTTTTAAATATGTGCATTTTAAATTGATTTTAAAATAGGATATATTATTTGTAATAAATAATGTGCTTATTTAAAAATTGATATTCATTTATTTAAAGTGATTTTGGATTTGGTTTTAAAATTTGACTTTAATTTGAATATAAATTTGAATTCAAGAATATACATACAAATTTAATAGAATAATATGGTTTGGTTTTAAATTACATAGGTAGTGTTTTTAATTAAAATAAGATTTGTTCTATAGAAATTTGATTTGTGTTTATTTAATAAGAATAAATGCAAGGATTTTGAAATAGCATTTAAAATTTGAGTTTGCAATGTTTTACAATTTTATTTAAAATCATATTTGGTTTCATTTCTTTTAAAAAAAAAAGAAGATTGTATTTTATAAATTAAGCATACATTTGTAAATATATAAGTGTATTTGTTTAATTGATATTTAATTAGGAAAGTATTTATAAAATTAAGAAAGCATGATTTATAACTTGGAAAATAATTTAAAAAAAATCTTTTAAATTTTCTTTTAAATAAAAGCAAACTATAAGTGACAAATGTATTGTTTTAAAACACTATGATAATAAGTGTAAAACATTTGTGTAAGTAAAAAACAAGTGTCCTTTTTCTTTTTAAATTTTCTTTTTAATTTATAAAATCTGAAAATTTGCTTATATAAACATCTTATCTCTTCACTTTCTTTTTCTTTAAACATTTTATTCATTCCTAAGAGAAACTTGATTATCCATGCCAAACTTTCACTCTTCAAAAATCAGAAAAATCCTCAAAACTTAAATCTAAAACCATTGATCAAGTTTAAATTCATTCCAAAATCTGAAACCTCTTCAAGTTCAAATGAGAATCTGAAAGTCCCTTAAAAAAAAATCAACACCTCTCAAGTTCAAATGAATTCTGAAATCCCTCAAACTCAAAAACAAAATCTAAGCCAGAAAATACATGAATCAAAACCTTTATGCTCAAAGCCTGTTATCATTTCCTCCAAAACAAATGCAATTCAACTCTGTAAACTACTTATGCTTAAACCCTGTAACCTCCTCAAACAAGAAGCCTGAAACCAAAAATTATTCAAACAAAATCCTCCTCAAAACAAATTTGCAATTTTGTTACCTGTACAAATTGTCCCATGCCTGCATCTGCTCTTCAATTCAAAGAAAATGTTCAAGTTATTAAACCCTGAAACATTAACTCTCTGTTTACCAAAAGCCTGAAGTATCGCAGTTAAACCCAAATCTGCATCATGTTTTCAAGTATTTTTGCAAAGCTATCAACCCAGATCTGCAATTACACTGGTCTGCATCATTTTTCTTGTGCATGCAAAATCTGGAAGCAAATTCAGTGAAATGGTTCCTGTTCTTTTCTTAAAAACCCCTGCACTGCATTTCTTGTATAAGGTGAGTAAACACTTTTACTAAAACTTAATTAGTTAATTAGCTGTTGCTATAAGTTTTTGATGATGTTTGTTATACATATGAGTTTATATTTATGTAGATAAATCTGCAAGTTTTGTTGTAAGGCTTAAAAATGTGCATGTTGATTTTTTATTTTATTTTCTCTCTGTATTTTTCTGTAGGATCTGAGACAAGGATCAAATTCTATGCAAAAATTAGTTAAGTCATAGTTTTAAACTAGAACAATTTAGTTCCAGTATAGACTAAAAAAAATAGATTTAGTCTATGGATTTTGAAATGTACCTGGTAATTTAACTATGCAGAATAAATTTATTATCAATGTTTGAACCAAGTATTTAATTTGGTTCAAACAATCATATAAACTAAAATATCATTGGAAACTATGAATTTCAAATGGAAATTCACAATTTTTTTTAAAACTATATTAATTGGGTATTTGGGAATTTACTGGAAATTGAATTTTTGCCCAATTTTGTAGATTTGTGTATCTGGGTGGCTTGAATTTATTGATGGAGTTAAGGATTGGATCAGTAAGTGTAGTAAAATTAGTTGAAGAATTTTTAAATCATTGTGATGTTTGATTTTTTTTGAGATTGGTTGTAAACCTAGTTTGGGTTCTCACTGGAAAATTGATCACTGCAACCTCATAACTGCGTCGAGCTTGATATAATTTCTGGTGAAGGAAGCATGGTAGATCGGCGAGCTATGGCCGGAGTTCTGGCAGCTATAGTTGATCGGAGGCGAATTGAATTGGGATTTTCTGGTGATGGTTTTAGCGGTTCAGTCCAACCAAAATGCTCGATTTTGAATTGGGATAAATTTTGGAGTTTGGTTGGTCGTGGAGACTTGAAGGGTGGTGGTATGGCTTGTTGGTGGGTTCGACGTTGGCCAGAGAAGGTCCGGCACTCGTGCAGGTTGCACGGTGATGGGGAGGTGTCTACAGTTCATTTTGTTGGGTTGCTTTGTTTCCTCGAAGTAGGACTCGGGAAGGAGCACGTGTATTTTGGTTGTGGCTCGGGTTGTAGCTCGTGTGGGTTATGGGATTATGTGCAGAGTAAACTGTTTGTTTTAACAGTTTTACATTTTAAATTAAAACAGTTTTTTAAGTTTTATTTTAAACAGTTTTTAAAGATTAAAATCCATGTGCCTTGTTTTGTTAGTTTCCAGTAAATAAGGGGTGAACCCAAACTAAAGTGTTAACAAAAATTTCAAATTTAAATAAATAAGTTTAAAACTTTAAAATAGTTTAAATTAAAGTAAAATGCTTGCCTTGAATTGAATTGTTTTTATAAATAAACTTGTATAATGTTTTAAATATCTTAAGTTAAAATCTTAATATTATTTCAAACTTATTTTGAAACATAAAAGAGAATTTAAGTAAATGTTTTATTTAAATTAATTAGTGGAAATGATTATTAATTAACAATTAAAGTTTAAGATAATTTATGAACTTGAAATTAGATTGTTAATTTACAGTTAAGGAAAGTAATTAATGAATCTTTATAATTAAATTTAATTAATGAATTAAGTTAAATAAAGATTTCAAGATTTATTTAAGATAATATTTTATCTTAAATAATTATTAAGTCTTTATAATTTGTAATTAGTTAGTTAACTAAAGAATTTTAAGTTAATTAATTTATTTCAATTATTATTTAAAGGGATTTAATTAAGTAATTAACTAAATATAATTATTTATTTAGTTAACTATTAATTAAGACGATAATTTAATTAATGTCTAAATTGTAATTATTTATTAATTAAGTAATTAAGAGTTAATTAAAATAGTAATTAATTAATAAAGGTTTTATTAAGTTTTAATTGGGTTTACTTAATTAATAATTAAAGGATTATTAATTTATAATGGAAGTTAATTAAAAATTAATTAACTATTTTTATTTAAAGTTAATTAATTTTAATTAAGGATTAATTAATTATATTTATGGATTAATTAATTTGTAATTAAGATTGTTAATTAATTATTAAGTTTATTAATTAATGATTAAGAATTGATTAATCAGTTAATTAAGTTTAATTAATTAATTATAAAAGTAATTAGTGATTAATTACTTTTTATTAAAGAATTGATTAATAATTAAGGTTTATTAATTAATAATTGAAGGTTAATTAATCTATTAATTTAAGATTAATTGGTTAACGAGTAATTAAGGAATGAATTACTCAATTGTGTTTTATGAGATAAGTGAAATCAAGTAAGTTAATTAATTTGTTAATTGATTAAATATAGTCACTTGATAAATGATTAAGTATGTTACTTAATAAGTTTTGATAAGGCTAATTACTTAAGATAAGTAATTGATGAATTACAGAGGTAATGAGTTAAGGTAAAATTACTGATTGGAAAGTAATTTTAAATTGGGTAATTACTTGTCAAAATAATTAAAGGTTTTATTTAATTAATTAAAAGCAATTAATCTAAGCATGATTAATTAATTTAGGTTCATTAATTGATATGATTAATGAAAATAATTAAGGATTAATTACTTGATTAAGAGTTAATTAATCATGGTTGATTATTTAGGATGGTGATTTAGTAATTGGTTTAACTAATGGTTATTTAAGCAAGATTTATTTTGATGAAGGTAATTAATTTAATTAATTTTAAATTAATTAAGAAGTAATTAATTTAATTCACTTTAAATTAATTAGAGATGGAGATAGTTAATTTAATTCATTTTAAATTAATTATATTGTGGTACGAGTAAGTCATTGCTTATGTATGATTGGATGACATTGATTGTCTTGAATGCTGTGTGATCTCAGAAATGAGATAAGTATGTTTGTGTGATATGAATGCTTGGTTGCATTGTGATGATTACATAGATTATCAATTGGGATGTTGATATATGGATTATCTATTATGATATTGATAATGTGGATTACCTGTTATTTGATAATGCTGATTATCAATTATTGATATGTGAGTTATCTATCTGTATGTATATAGATATTGCATTGAATTGTTTTAAACCTTTAAAACAACTTTGACTTAAAAGACATGCTTTGGATTTCGATGAGACCGGGATTAGATTTCCATACTTGGATATCCGAAAACCACATCGATTCCAATTAAACGTTAGGTCGTTAATCCAAGTGGAGCAAGTGAAGACTCGAGGTGTAAGGGCTATATGTCAATATAACTCTGTGGGTGATTCCGTAATGAGTTGACGGAATAGATCTTATAGATTCGTGATGGAAATTCAGAGTGCAAGGGTTACTGTCGTTAACTCTGAGGGTGATTCCAAAATGAGTGTAACGAGATAATGCTTTCGGTTTCGTTCGAACCCGGAACGAACTTGTATGGATTAAATGCTTTCAGAACATCGTCAGGTGGACGATGAGCATTCTAAGTGATGATGTCCACTAAAGGTAATCGCAACCTCAAGCCTCATCAACCGGGAATGGCTAAAATAGGGGAGGTGCAGCAAGGCTTCGTGGGTAGCCCCCACTTGAGAGTAAGATTTACCCCTGTCTATAGGTCCCTTTTTATATTCGGTTGTGTGGGCGATTGATAGCTAGAATCGTCGGGGTTGTCTTATTCGGAACTGTTCGGTAAGGAATGGGTCCGGCTTTGTGTTGCAGGGGATCGAGTGTGTTCCTCGGTACGGTGATCTAGGCCACGTACTGTGACGGGCGGTACCCCAGTAGCCCTGCCATTGTATGGAATCCAAAATCCAATAAGTGCCAACGGTTTTGATTATATTACCCACTTTTGTGGCTAGTAGCTGGAATTTAATGAATGTAACAATTTCGGCTATTTCATATTTATTTGAAAACCCTAGACACTATTATAATATCATCGGATTTCCTATCAAATGTTTTAGTTAGCGTAAGGTAAAAACTTTTCCATGTTTATGTGTGGGAAGTCTTACGTGATGCCTTTTCTTTTCAAAGGATTTTAAAGTTAAGCAACTTTAACCGTTTACTCACACCAGACCCATGTCTGACCCGGAGTTTATTCTGTTTTCTTAAATTCTTGGGTACTCAAATTTTTACGAGTAGTCAATGGATTCAGGTTAGGATTTTAGATTGGCTTGACGAATTCTGGAGGAGCAATGGAGCAGGAGGCTTCTGCGTATAGCTATAGAGTATTCCGCTGTGTGTTCTCTGAGTGTGGTCTTTGTGTTGATTTGAATTGTATAATTAGACAGGTGTTTATAACTGTCTAGTATGAGTTGATTATGCTGTGTATCTCTGATGTATATGATACTATGTAAAGTATTTTGTGATTAATATAATTTATTCGTTCCGCTGTTTAGATTCTGATGTTGTTTCTTTCTTCTTCTCTATCTTTTCTCTTTTCTTTCCCTTTCTTTATTAAAGATGATGCGATTTTCTGTGGTAAGAAAGTCGGGTCGTCTCAAAAATCATGATTTTAGATGTTACTATCATAATTTTTAATTGTGTAATTGTGATGAATTTGGGGTTTGTATGAAATTGGGGATTTTGTGAATTGTTGATTATCTATACATTAATTTGGTTCGAGATTTGGATCATAGCTTGAGTATAGATTGTTGGTTATAGGAAAAATGCAAAAGAATTTTTATATTTGTTGAATCGATGGGAATTGGCACGATTAGGGTTATAGAGTTGTTTGGTTTCGACCAAACTGTAGGAGCTTTTGCATCTTGAATTTTTGATCGAGCTCGTTCGTTTTTGTGGTGGATTTTGTGCTTGGATGTGGGGTTCGATGGTGAGTCTGGCGGAGTTCAATGGCGGCGAGAATGGTCGTTGATGGGTTTATTTCTGCTGAGTTTCTGCAGAATGTTCAAGCTCGATACTCGAATTCGATCCGAGGTTGCTTTCTTCGATCTGGGTTAAGTTTTGCAGTCGCACATGATTTTGTGGCTGTGGTGGGTCGTCGCGATGAACGATGATGGCCGGCGGTGGAGGTGCATGTGCACCGTGTTAGGGGTGCATAGTTTTGGGTTGCTGGAGTTTCGTGTTGGGGAAGATGAATGGAAACTCGGAGGGAAGTCCGCGTGTGACTCGGGGGCGACTCGAAGATTTTTGGAGTTTGGGTTGCTTCAGTGTTGACTCGGGTGGAATCGTTGTTTGCTTCGGGTTTTTGGGTTGCTGTTCTGGTAGTAGATATTTCACTAAGTTGCAATATAAACTTGAGATGAGTAAATCAAGAATCAAGCATTACAGAATAAACAAGTTTATAAAGTTAAACTTGTCGTTAAAAGTGAGGGTAAACCAAACGTTTAAAAGTGAAATTTTAATTTATATTCAAATTTAAGAATGTTTTAAGATGTTTGATTTTAAAAATAATTATCTTAATTAAGTTTAAAATTTTAATTTAAAAGAGAAATTTGAATTTAATTTTTAAATCAAATATTTAAGTTAAAGTTTTGAAGCAATGTTTTAATAACAGAATTTTCAAGTTTAAAATTTGATAATTTAAAGTGTTTTAAATTGGAAATGATTTATAAATGCTTTATCTCTAAGTAAGATTATCATTATGATTTTGTAAACCATGTTTAATAATTTGTTTTTGAATTAATAAGATTTAAGGGATTCAAATAATTTATTTATGGAAATAAACAAGGTTAAATTATTTGAATAATTAACTTAAGAATGTTTATTTGTTAATAAGTTAAGTTTGATTAAGATTTATGGTTTTCTAAATTTATTAAAGATTTTCTTTAATAATATAAGTTAATTAATTAATTAATTTTAAATAATTAGTTAACTTGTTTATTTAATTTTAATAATCACTTAATTATGGATAAATTAAGTGTATTACTTAATAAAGTAATTAATGGTTAATTATTGAATGTAATTAAGGAAGTTAATTACTTATGGAAGTAATTAATGGAAAATTACTCATGGGAATAATTAAATGAAAGCGATTTATGGATAATCACTTAATGTTATCAATTCAGAAATTGATTAATATAATTGTTTAAAGTTAATTAATTATGGAGTAATTAATTAATTAAAGAGTTTAGAATTATTTAATAATGTGATTAATTAATTGTTAAGTAATTAAGTAAGGAAGTAACCAAGATTGATTAATAGAAGTAATTAGAGATAATTACTTATGTAAGATGTAAGTAATTAAGAGTTAATTACTTAATTATTTAGTTAATTAATTAATATGATTAATTAATGAATGAATTTAACTTAAGATTAATTACTAAGAATAATTAATTAAATTATAATTAATTAATAAAGTAATTAAGTAAGGATTTATTTATTAATTTAATTGTTTAATAATTACTTAATGAATAATTAAAGATTAATTAATTAGATTTAATTAGTCAAGGATTAATATAATTAATTTAGAAGATTATTAGTTAAGAAGTTAATTAATTAAGATAGGTAATTACAAATTGTTAATTACTAATAATGATTAATGAGTTGATTTATCATAAGTTAATTATTTAATTAATTTAAAGTAATTATTAATTAATAAGGATCATTAATTAATGTAATTAATGATATTAATCAAGGTTGATTAATATAAGTGATTTAATTTAAGTGTGATTAATTAATTGCAATTAATTAAGGTTTAAGTAATTAATTTTAATTGATTAATTAATAGAAGTAAATGGATGATCATTAATTACTGTAATTAATGATAGTAATTAAAGGTTAATTACTAAATATGGTTAAGGATAATTACTTGAATATAATTAAAAGATAATTAATCAAGGAAGATTAATTAAGGAAGATCATTAGAGATGATTAATCTATTTATTTGAAATAAATAAATAATGAAGGATTTAAGTAATCCTAATTAATTAAGAGTTAATCAATTCCGCTTTGTATGATTTGTTAATATTGGTTGATTGAATGATATTGGATGATCAATATTTGGTGATTGATATTGGATGATTGATATTGGGTGATTGGTTGATACTCGATGATTTGGATATATCTGATATGTGATATGCTGCTTTGTGAGATGAATGTTGATATGAATTATCTATTGTGATAATATGATTCATCTATCTATTTATATATCATCCTGAATATGAGTTTAAAATTGTTAAACCCTTAAGTACAACATGGACATTAAAATGGCGTTTGGTTTCGATGAGACCGGGGTCGGGTTTCCATATTCGGATAATCTGAAAACCACATCGATTCTAATTAAACGTTAGGTCGTGATTCCAAGTGGAGCTCTGTGAAGACTCGAGGTGTAAGGGCTATACGTCAATATAACTCTGTGGGTGATCCCGTAATGAGTCTGACGGAATAGTGGTTATAGATTCGAGATGGTGATTTAGAGTTCAAGGGCTATGGTCGTTGAGTCCGAGGGTGATTCCAATACGAGTGCAACAAGATAGTGCCTTTGGTTTCGTTCGAACCCGGAACGAACTTGTATGGATTGAATGCTTTCAGAACATCGTCAGGTGGACGATGAGTATTCTAAGATAGATGTGTTCTATAAAGTTAATCGTAGCCTCAAGCCTCATCAACCGAGAATGGCTAAAACAGGGGAGGTGCAGCAAGGCTTCGTGGGTAGCCCCCACTTGAGAGTGAGATTTACCCCTGTCTAGAGGTACCTTTCTATTTCGGCTTAGTGTGTGGTTGGTCGCGCCAACTACGGGGTGGTCTTGTTCGGGATTGTCCAGTAAATGATGGTTCCGGCCTTGTGTTGCAGGGGAGTGGGCGTACTCCTCGGTACGGTGATCTAGGCCACGTACTCTGACGGGCGGTACCCCAGTAGCCCTGCCATTGATGGAATCCAAAATCCAATAAGTGCCTGTACGGTTTTGATTGTGCCCAACTATGTTGGAACGTGAGATGTAACCATTCCAGCTATTTCTGTATTTTATTTTGAAAACCCTAGACACTATTATAATATCACTGGATTTCCTATCGAATGTTTCGGTTAGCGTAAGGTAAAAACTTTTCCATATTTATGTGTGGGAAATCTTATGTGATACCTTTTATTTTCAAAGGTTTTTCTAAAGTTAAGCAATTTTAAACCATTTACTCACACCAGATCCCTGTCTGACTCGAGTGTTTATTTTCTGTTTTATTAAACTCTTGGGTACTCATATTATGTATGAGTAGTCAAGTGATTCAGGTTTGCTTGACGAATTTTGGAGGAGATATGGAGCAGGAGGCTTCGACGTGTAGATATATATTGATTCCTCTGTGTTTGTTGTATCTGTTTCTGTGTATTTGAGTTTTATAGTTAGACAGATGATTATAACTTTCTAATATCTGTTGTATAAGTTGTGTACTCTGATGTAATGTGATACTATGTATTATTATATGTGATATATTATATTTTATTCGTTCCGCTGTGAGTTCTCTGATGTTGTGGTTTTCTTTCTCTCTCTTTTCTTCTTCTATCCCTTTCTTTCTTCAAGATGATGCGATTTCCTGGGGTTAGGAAGTTGGGTCGTCTCAATAAGACTAAAAATCTTTATTTTCATTTCAAAATTCCTAGTTTTCGATAGCGCAACAAAATATATAACTGAAACAAACTATTTCTATGATCGAAATCTTGATAAATTTTCAAAGGAACTGTTCTTCTTCCTTTATTTAAACTAGCTACAGGTTAAATTAGAAAAAACTTTTAAAATGTTTATTTTGGTATAACTAATGCAGTTGGTATACCTATTATAGTCTAAAGAGCCTCAAGGAAGAAGATTTGATTTTTTTTTTCAAGTTTGAAAACCTGAACAACAAAGGACAGAGCCTAATACAGGAATGCATATCTTTATCCCTCAACATACACATACATGCAAGAATAACCAAAGCATCAACCAAACATATTTGGGAGCAAATTTCACAGATCATTCAAAAAAAATATGTCAGGTTGGGTTTGCTGACCTGTTTCCTGAAAGAACAGAGGCCAGACACTATTTTACTGATGTTTTAAACTTGCATGCTTTTCAGGTTGTTTGATCTTTGTTTTTGGTTCAACTTGCTTCTGTTTTGACATTTAGTTTGCTGGTTTGAAAACTTGATCATATTTGAACACTGAGATCTGGTTTTTAGGATAATCTGCCCCCTGCTTTGATCTTAGATTTTTAGTTGAGATGCTTTAGATTTCAAACTGAAACTGTTTTGATTTTGTTGAAGTTGTTTTGATCTGCGCTTTTCTTAATTACAGGTTGAAGAATTTCCTTTCTTTTCTGTTTGATTTCATTTTCCTGATTTGCTTTTGTATTCTTTAGTTGAAAACATGAGATAGATCTGGTTTTGATTTGAAACTGTGATGAAAAAAAATTCTTTGATCTTTGCTTCAGGTTCTTTTTTTCTGAAGATGTTAAAGCCTGATTTTAATCTTTACATGTTTCTTTTCTTTTAATAAATTTTCTTCTTTTTCTACAAATTCTAAACCAAAAGAAAATTACATTTAATTGCCACTTGTAAATAAAACTAACATTTGTCTAATCCTTATATTTGTATTCTAACACTTGTTAAAATATTTTTTTTTTATGTTTAATCCTTTTCCATAATTTTATTTACAAATTTATATTTAAGTCCCCAATGTAAATTATTTTGTTAATGTTTGTTTTAAACCTTCTTTTATGTTTTTACTTACAAATCATGTTTTCTTATTTATTTTCAAAGGATAATTTCAATTATTCATGAATAAAAAAATTTAATTCTTAATTAACCCTTTTAAAAATTTAAAATCATATTCAAAACTCATTTTTAAATTATAACGCATAGTTTAAATAAGATTAGAAACAATTTCTTTAAAATCTCATTTTATAAATTTACCAACCAATTTTACATATACATTATATTCTAATTTTAGTTTTATAATTACTTTATTCAAATCTTATTAATTTTTCAAAAGATATGTATACATTTGATTTTAACCTTTTAACTACTTTCTGTGAATTTATTTATATCGATTTCAAAACATAATTTTCAAATCTTTATGTTATAGATATAGAATAATTTCTTAAATTATGAATCAAATTCTATTTATATTTCAAACTATTGTACTTTTAAATAAGTAGTTATTCATATATATAAATAAATATTTATACATATTTATTTGGGTTAATTTTTAGAAATTTACCATATTGAATTCAAATATATTTTCAAAATACATATTACATATGTATGTTATATATTTGGAAACAAATTTCTATTAATTTTTAAAATATATAGTTTTTCTTTCAAACCCAATTTTATTAAAAATATTTATTTTCAAATCCAATATTATCTCGAACTACTACTATTATTAATAAATATTATTTAAATTTCAACCCATAATTCAAATTAACTCACCATTAATTCACAATTAAATTAAAAAATTAAATTAATTACCAATTTAAATTTAGCATAAAAATCAGGATCGTTACAGATTCCCCCCTTAGAAAATTTCGTCCTCGAAATTTGAAAGGAAGACAATCAAGAACGGGTGAAAGACAGAGAAATATTTTTTCGATAAAATTGAATATCTATTCTGCATTTGGCTTACCAAATCAGAATATCAATAATGAATACAAGAACGAATCAAGATACTCGGGTCGCCAGAACTACGAAACGTACAAAGGTATTGGTTAGTTCAAAGGATAACTAACCCCTCGTAGAATATACCTGGACCCAACATAATAAAATGATATATGGATACAATCCCAAAAATTTTAGTTTAAACAACCAAAATATATCTATCAACCATAACAACCAAAGCAAAAAATTCATCCAAACAAACTGTAACGACCCATCTGGAGTTTGTGTCCCGTCCAAATATATCAAAGCTTCTTCCTGGAACTACCAGGAATCATTAAAGAATTGAAAAGACGAATCAAAGGAGATTGACAGAGAAAGTTGTTTCCGCTATTGCAGGGTACTGACCATTTGTAGTCATACTTCACTGTCCCCTATCTCGTCTTCTTCTTGCACTCATACTCACTATCAGTGGATAATAAGAGAATTTACTGAGGCATTCAGACGGATATCTTAGGGATATACTCATTCTAGGGTTTACTTCACCCTATCTCTAATGAGTTACTTAATGTGTTATGCTCCTGAGCTAAAGTTTCAACCTTCAGCTCTGATACCACTGTGACGACCCTGACTCGACCTTCGAAAATCGGCACCGAATACAACACTTGTATTCCAATGCCGCAGATCCAAACGTCGAATCTGGTTCGCCGGAGCTCATAACACAATTAAGTATAACAACACAGTGGAAGAAAAGGATGAATATCATATACAATTCCAAATGAATACAATATCCAATGATACAACAATGATACAATATGAATCAATATCAGAGATACAAGATAAAAATGCTACAGCGGAAAAATATCAACATATGAGATAACTCCAAGTGAACCGCAATTCCAATCCAATGCTCCAAAGCCAAAACTCCAACCACAAGCTCGAACCACCATCAATTTTCACCTCAAACAAGCAAGACTGGTCTGACTCCAAAACTTCAATATCCAAGATCTCCAAGGAATGCCAAAGAGAATGCTGAAGAGTATTGAATTGATATCTATATCTACTATCTGAAAAACCTAACTCTAGACTCCCCGTGTGGAAAATTGTGGGCACCCAGAGTTTAGGAAGGGAACAATAAACTCCGGGTCAGTCATGGGACTGGTATGAGCAAACAAAAACATTTTATCCTTTAAAACAACAAAAGATTCTAAAAACATTGAAAATCCGCAATGTTTTTTTGGAAAATGAAACTGCCATAAGGCCTCCCGCCACACACACAATGCAAATGCACACTTGGAGTAGATTTCTCCTTATGACAGTCAAAAATGCTTGATATGCGAAAACCATTTGATATTATTATTATAAGTACATAGTGGAAAACATTTAGAAAGTATAATATTAATCTTAGCCAGCATACACATTTCGTACTATGCCTACTATGGCTACCATCCAAACAGTGGGGCGTCACCATAAGTGAATGGTAGGTTCTACAACTAAAACCGTACAAGGTGCGTATTGGATGATTGGATTTCCAATAAATGGTCAGGCCAAGGAACTTCCCATTGCCACATGGGTACGCCTCTGGAGCGACGTCCCGAGAACCATCCTTCGTTCTCTGCCAACACAAGGCCGGCTACCCCCTTCCTGGGGAATAAAACCTAAGATATGTCACCCCTAGTCCTTTGGGACCTTTATACGAGAGCTCTCCAACAACAACATCACACGGTAATAAATATACTACAGTGTCCACATGAGTAAGTATCTAGGCTCCATACCATGATACCACCCTTTTCCAGAAGGGATGGTCATACCCTAGGGGCGCTACCCCTGAAATCTTGCTGCATCTTTCCTTTTTCGACCATTTCCGGGGTGTGAGGTCCTGATGCAGTCTCGTCCACAAAGCTATGCTTTTCACAAAAGCCTTGCTTTGATCAACAAATGATCAGCAGCACTTCGTATGCCACATTCCCAAATTGGGAATGTATCACTAGTAACCATCAACTACATAACCTCTGAGCTCGTACGTCTTAGAGAAGGGTGTTAAGCTAAGAGAATAAATCTCCGCCACCAAACAGAAATGTATTTGGTAGAAACCGGTTTTACATCTCAAGTGTAATGTCGGACACACATCCATACAAGTCTGTTCTGGGTTCGAACAGAACCGAAGGCACTTCCGAAGAAGTCCTTACAATCCGGATAATTCCTAATCACGTCCGGACTTCCCATCACAATGGGTGCTTAAATCTCTATACCTGGGCTAGTCGATGCAGAGACATTCGACAGGCCATCCTTTCGCTTTCGAAAGTATCCGGTCTTCACTACCGGTCTTCAAATGTTATCCATATCATCGTGTCACTATTCGGAATGGGTTATATGACACAAAGGTCCTCCCCCGGCTAAACCGAATAGTGAGCGCAATATTTAAAAACATATGGATGTGAGATTTCAGTTAAGCCACAACTTATAAATCCAGAACCTTTCATTCAAATGGTTAAAACAAATTACCATTTCCAATCTTTTAAACAAAAAGATTCATTTCCAAAAACCTTCAATGGTTTAAACAATTCCCACATTTAAATCTTTTAAACAAAAGATTTGCTTTTAAAACCCCTTTCAATTTACAAACAAAGATCCCCAATCTTTCACAAAGATTTATTCATGGCCTTTCAAAACAATTCCATTTCAAGTTGGATTAATTCATTTGGTCTTTAAGTTAAAGACTTATTTCATAGCTTTCAAAATAATTCCCAAAGATCCATTCATAACTTTCAAAACAATTCCCGTTTCAAACTTATATATATAAAAGATACATCATTTAAAAAACCTCTTCAATTTAAAAATAAGGTTCAACTATCTTTCAAAAAAATTCAATTTAAGCGTTCAAAACCATTCAGTTTCAAATTTGAAATCTTTTCATCATAATTATTTGAAACCACTTGTTTCCGTTTTGGGAAACCCGATTTTATTTGCACAAGTTAAGTCCTTTTAAATATAAACTTGGTTTAAATTCAAATTCTCAAAACCATACCTTTCAAAATGGTTTAAAAACCCATATAAGCACATTTATAGTTTTGTGTAAGCTTTTTACATCATAAAAACCAAATATAGAATTCAATTTCTGATATTGAATTCGAATTTTAAATCAAATGATTTAAATTTCAAATCTTTATTAAGTTATTCAAAATAACTTTCATTTTTTTAAAACACCCTTTTCAAAAGTTTTTCACTTTAAACCCAATTCATTTTCAAAACCCTTTGAATTTAAAATTCAAAACTATTTTTGAAAATCTGTGACTTAACCGATTTCCATGTGCAATCCATATTTGTGTGTGTATAAGTGTAGTCCTGGGATTTACACACAATAGTGCAACAACAATCATCACAGCACAGATTAAAGTGTAGTAATATCGATAAGCGGTAAAAGCTATAATGCATATCTTCATTCACAGATTCATAGATAACATAAATTTATCAATAACAAGGATTCACTAATATAATTCGATGTGGGTTTTCGGATAACCAACTAGAATCCGACTCCCTGTCACATCGAATTTCAAATGCCGTTTTACGGCCAAGGGTATTTACATCGAAAACATATCACGGATACCACAGATCAATACACAACATATTTCACATCACAAAATATTACAGTCTAGAGATAACAATCAATGCAAGGCATTTCATACAATACAAACATTCATGAGCAATCCAAGCATTCAATAATCATTTAAAAGTAAGATTAATTGTTCAATCCTAAATTAATTAAATTAATTAATTATTACCTTAATCACTTCATTGATTAACTAATTATCTTATAATTAATCATATTTATTAATCAATTAAACCGTTAATTATTCATTAACTGCATTAATTAATGACCCTCTAATTTCTTCATTTATTAATTATTCTTTTAGTTACATTTAATAATTAATTATAAACATAATTATATTTATTAATCAAATCTGATTAATCACAATCAGTAATTAACTTCTCTTTCCATTAATTAAACCAACACCTTTGATTAATTACATTAATTAATCCTTTAATTAACTGAGTAATTATCACTTAATTACTTTCCCTAAGTAATTATCCTTTAATTTCTATCCATCAAGCAATTCCCTTAATTAATTACATTCAGCAATTATTCATTAATTACTTCACTAAGTAATCACACCTCATTAATTACATTAAGTAATTATACTTAATTCCATCATTAAGTAATTCTTTTGAATTAATTAAACTTAATCAATTAACTAAAATTAACCACAATAACTTAATTAATTACACTGAGTAATTAATTCCTTTACTTACTTCATTAAGTAATTATCTTTAAAAATTCTTCTTAATCATTAAGTAATTAACTTCTTAATTACTTGATAAATTAATTACTAATTATTGATTAAAAAATTAAATCCTATTTAAATTTATTATTCTTAATTACCAATTTATTTATCCTAAATTAATTAGCTAAAACCTTAATTAACTAATTTTAAACTCTGAATTATTAATTTATCCAAATCATTAATTATCCATTTTAATTAATTTAATAATTACAAATCATTTATCTTTATTTATTTTAAAGATAAAAACATCTTTCTTATTAATGAATTAAGTTAACATTAACAAGTCACTTAAACAATTTACCTTTATATTTTACTTTTATGTTTTTTTTAAAAAAAAATTCATTTTAAATTTTAAGATTTAAAATAAAAACAAATTAAGTTTAAAAAAAGTTTAAAACAATTTTCAAAACATTTTTTTATTTCATTTCATTTTAAATTCAAACTCAAAAATAAATTTGAATCCATACTTCAAACAGGATTTAACTTCGTTTAAATCTAGTATACAAATTTAAATTTCATTTAAATTTGTTTTAAAATTCAAATTACTGTCAGGTTTTACAAACAAAACTGAAACAACAACTGACTCGAGCACAATACCAGTTTACCCGAGCTAAACCCCAACATACTCGAGTTTCACTTCGAGTTTTCCCAATTTCTTAACCGAGTGCCGCAAAATTTTAATTTGGAAACTTGTTCACTAAAATTTGTATGCATATATATAACCAAATCATTGCTTTAGTCTTAAAATCTGGAATCATTGCTTTAGTTTTAAAATCTGGTTGAATTCTAAAACCTGTAACAGGTTTTGGTTTAAAATAAAAAAAACTGTTATCACTAAAATTTACCCGAGCCAATTCATAAATTTCTCGAGCCAAACATCCATATCCCTGCGAGAAAACTCGAGTAAGCTTCTTCTTCCCCAACTCAAAGCCCACTGACACGATTTGAATGCTCGTGCACGTGTACATCCGGTCAACGACGATCTGATCGTCACCACCACCTCTAACAAGTCGCCGACAATGCCCACTGCCTCCCATGTACTCAGATCAACTCAAACGGCCACAAATTAAAATCGAGTAGTTCAACACACAGGCAACCAAACCCAGTAAAAAAGGCCTCGCCGACGTCACTTTTGACCATCAGAAATCACGCCCACCATTCTAAACCCTCACCATGCTTCAACACTTCAACTCCACCACCTGCAACTATGTTCGATTCACCGTAGTCGTCGTACGAACATGGCAAACTTCGTCAATCAAAAATGGGTGTAAAACCCTATTTTATCCTTGCACCTCCATCTCGATGATCGGAAAAATTTTCGAACATTTTTGCAGAGATTCCCCATCTTCGTTCACGCTTCAGTAAAAATTTTGAGGCCAATTGCTGCGCCAATCATTAGAAAATACCCGATATCCATATAACGTTCAAATCTCGATTTCTCGTTATTTATAAGCCTAAAAATCTTGATTTTCATTTCAAAATTCCTAGTTTTCGATAGCACAACAAAATTTATACCTGAAACAAACTATTTCTATGATCGAAATCTTGATAAATTTTCAAAGGAACTGTTCTTCTTCCTTTATTTAAACCAGCTACAGGTTAAATTAAAAAAAAACTTTTGAAATGGTTATTTTGGTATAACTAATGAATTTGGTATACCTGTTATAGTCTAAAGAGCCTCAAGGAAGAAGATTTGAATTTTTTTCAAGTTTGAAAACCTGAACAACAAAGGACAGAGCCTAATACAGGAATGCATATCTTTATCCCTCAACATACATATACACGCAAGCATAACCAAAGCATCAATCAAACATATTTGGGAGCAAATTTCATAGATCATTCAAAAAAATATGTCAGGTTGGGTTTGCTCACCTGTTTCCTGAAAGAACAGAGGCCAGACACTATTTTACTGATGTTTTAAACTTGCATGCTTTTCAGGTTGTTTGATCTTTGTTTTTGGTTCAACTTGCTTCTGTTTTGACATTTAGTTTGCTGGTTTGAAAACTTGATCATATTTGAACACTGAAATCTGGTTTTGAGGATGATCTGCCCTCTGCTTTGATCTCAGATTTTTAGTTGAGATGCTTTAGATTTCAAACTGAAACTGTTTTGATTTTGTTGAAGTTGTTTTGATCTGCACTTTTCTTAATTACAGGTTGAAGAATTTCCTTTCTTTTCTGTTTGATTTCATTTTCCTGATTTGCTTTTGTATTCTTTAGTTGAAAACATGAGAAGATCTAGTTTTGATTTGAAACTGTGATGAAAAAATTTCTTTGATCTTTGCTTCAGGTTCTTTTTTTTTTGAAGATGTTAAAGCCTGATTTTAATCTTTACATGTTTCTTTTCTTTTAATAATTTTTCTTCTTTTTCTACAAATTCTAAACCCAAAAAAAATACATTTAATTGCCACTTGTAAATAAAACTAACACTTGTCTAATCCTTATATTTGTATTCCAACACTTGTTAAAATGTAATTTTTTTTATGTTTAATCCTTTTCCATAATTTTATTTACAAATTTATATTTAAGTCCCCAATGTAAATTATTTTGTTAATGTTTGTTTTGAACCTTCTTTTA
Source organism: Allium cepa (assembly GCA_030765085.1). NCBI lineage: Eukaryota > Viridiplantae > Streptophyta > Magnoliopsida > Asparagales > Amaryllidaceae > Allium > Allium cepa. The sequence continues at coordinate 565,617,251 of CM060928.1, read as the reverse complement.
TGTTTTTACTTACAAATCATGTTTTCTTATTTATTTTCAAAGGATAATTTCAATTACTCATGAATAAAAAAATTAATTCTTAATTAACCCTTTTAAAAATTTAAAACTATATTCAAAACTCATTTTTGAATTATAATGTATGATTTAAATAAGATTAGAAACAATTTCCTTAAAATCACATTTTATAACTTTACCAACCAATTTTACATATACATTATACTCTAAATTTAGTTTTATAATTACTTTATTCAAATCTTATTAATTTTTCAAAAGATATGTATACATTTGATTTTAACCTTTTAACTACTTTCTATGAGTTTATTTATATCGATTTCAAAACATAATTTTCAAATCTTCATGTTATAGATACAGAATAATTTCTTAAATTCTGAATCAAATTCTATTTATATTTCAAACTATTGTACTTTTAAATAAGTATTTATTCATATATATAAATAAATATTTATACATATTTATTTGGGTTAATTTTTAGAAATTTACCATATTGAATTCAAATATATTTTCAAAATACATATTACATATGTATGTTATATATTTGGAAACAAATTTCTATTAATTTTTAAAAGATAGAGTTTTTCTTTCAAACCCAATTTTATTAAAAATATTTATTTTCAAATCCAATATCATCTCGAACTACTATTGTTATTAATAAATATTATTTGAATTTCAACCCATAATTCAAATTAACTCACCATTAATTCACAGTTAAATTAAAAAATTAAATTAATTACCAATTTAAATTTAGCATAAAAATCAGGATCGTTACAGTTGGACCTGTGGAATTATATACGCTCAAGTATAGGTAATGGAATAGCCTAATAGGGTCTTCTCCAACTTTTTAGCAGGGCTTTTGTCTTGATTGCATTAGGCAATCTAAATTGGATGGTGAGTAAGGCTCGGTGCTATGCCAGTGTGTTTGGCACGATATTAAGGAGTAGGAGTTATACACTTGTTGAGAACATTTTCAGTCCTGAGCGGCCAATACAAAGACGAATGTTACACCTCTTACTGGTGTAGGTTACATTTAAGTCATGCACCGCCATAGTTGTTTTGCTAGCTTGTAGGAGGCAAGGCTAGATAACCTTTAAGGGAAGTCTTTCAAATGATTGTGGTAGTCAGAGGAGCCGAGTCCCCAATAGTTCAAGGAGATGAGTCTATAATATGAAGTAGTTAGGTAAATCCCCAGAACAAGATAAACTATGGTTAAACAATTGCAATGCCATTATTAGATACTACGAGAGTTATTGGTATGCACGATGATAAGGATATGATACTGCTTCGATGGTAGATCCTGACGAGGTGCTGGGTTATGGATACTAGCGGGGAGAGTACCTTGGTCCAAAGGAGGAATGTGGTAATTATATATATATATATATATATGTGTGTGTGTGTGTGTGTGTGTGTGTGTGTAGGTCGTTGTGGTCTACTTCGGGTGGATGGGGTACATCGTACACGTACGAAGAGTCGAGGCGATTAAGTAAAATAAAAGGACATAACTTGTGAAGGAAGACAATTGGCATAAACTAGTGTTATATATAGTGTACAATTTACCATTCACCATAGTGTTGTTCCGACCCCTTTCTCATTATAACCCGCAAGATAGCTTTAGTGAGACATGTACTGGTGCTAGGTGGGAACAGTGGAAGGACTTGTTTCCTTACGCATTCTCTGCGTTGATAAGGTCACTAGATATTGGAAGGTCAATCTTGGTCAGCAACTATACGATTTATTGCGCTTTACTATTCCATTGTGAGTTATATCAATAGTTCTCTGATATGCATTTATTTATTTGTTTGCAAGATGCCAAACCGGTGATCTATACTTTAGTGGACTGTGGTTTTTAATTTAGAGAAAATTCAAGCCCACTAGAGTATGGGTTGTCACATTTGGTATCGGATCTTAGTTTAGTCGATCTTAAGAATTAGGAAACAACGAGTGTACATATTTCATATTTTCTCTATAAATATAAATATATTATATGCTAAATCCTATTGATTTCGACTATAAAATAGCTGTAACCATACTTTGAAAAGATGGGTAAGTTGACTATGAGTCAGAACAGTGGTTGAAGCTGAAGATATACATCTATCTCGATTGCCCCACAGGAAATATATCATATGTGAAAGGCATTGACTTAAGATGAGCATGAGTGCAGCATAGGAAAGGCCCTTGAAGTTGGATAGTACGTGAATCCCTAGTCGGGCCTCCAATAGCCTAATGTTTTTAGATCCTTGTAGAATTGTCGATTAAGTTATTTTTGAATTTAATAAAATGTTTCTAAGTTTCTACTTTTGAATATAAAAGTTTGGGATTAAGTGTTTTAAAATTTGGATATTTTAATTTTTGAACATAAAAGTGGGGGAAACCAAACCAAAATTTTACCATGGAATAGCTATGGATGATTGCCTAGGTAAGACAGGGTAAAATATAAAGCTATGAAGAAAATAGCGATGAATGCTCATATATAGTAATAATGAATCCCTGTATAGTGTAAGGTTGGTGAGTACATAGGAATGTTCAATTAGACATGTGTGCAAGCCATAAGAAGAATCACAAAGGAACGATGAATGGTATCTTAGTACATTTGTGTGTGTTTTAGAGTATGCTCGCAAGAAAGATCAATGGCAAAGAGTAAATACCAAAATTTTAAGGATACTGTCAAGGGATTTGAATTAAGAAGAGATAGTTATAGAGGGTAATAAGATGACAAACACACATAGAAGACATTGTTAGATTCAAGGTTAAGGAAGGCAAGATAAATGGTGGAAAAGTTATTCCTTCAAGCCAATTTGCCAATGAGTTTTTCTAAATGCGCATTGTTTATATTTCTTACCCACTACAGCGTAGGGATGCACAGGTTATCCCATAATTGGTTGTGATAATGGAAGTAATTGATGGGTCTTAATTATTAGAAGCCAAAAAAGTTAAGATACGTGGATTATAGTGGAATGACATGTTTAAAGGTCCATTTAATTTTAGTAAGATGATAGGGATATCATAAATTTTAGTTGATGTTGAAGAACAGCTTCCAGCATTTGTTTCTTTTAGGTCTGGATTGTATGCAGCAGTTGTTTCTGTTGTATAAAACGCATACAATATCATGAGAAATGTTTCTTTCGAAAATTGGATTTCTAGACGGCCATTATATTAATTGGAAAACTAGGTAAGGAAATCTCATATAGACACCTAAGTAATGCAACGAAAATTAATAAAAGGTTGGAAGTTTATAAAATAAATTAGGAAATTTATTTAAGTAGCTACTAAAAGAAAATTTATAAGTTTAAGTCAAAATGTCATAGAATTTTTAGGAAGTTTCGGCGAGCGGAGGACAAAGAAAGGTTATTACGTAGCCACGGGTCACTATCCCTAAACCTTAAAAGCCATAATTTATAAAAGAACTTGTGTGCTGGTAGTTATTTTAAAATAATTGAGAAAGTTTTTGAAATTGAAATTTACCTTGTAATAGAATAAAATCCATTACGGACATTAAAATATTGGCTGAACCCCGACCGCGTAGGATGTGGCATAAATTATTTTAAAAATATATAATTTTGAAAGTTTTGTTTGAAATTCATGATAGAATGCTTTTATGAAAAACTTTTAAAAAGTGAATCTTTAAAGATTTTCCAACTATTTCAAAGTTTTAATTTAAAATGGTTTTGAACAGAAAAGAGGTAAATTCTGATTTTGAAATGCCATCTTCTTAGCATAGGGAAAAGTTGACGGGTCGGTAAGTATAAATTTTACTGTGCAGAATAAGTGGCAGTAAAATAAAAGGTGGTGGGTGATAAGGAAAAAACTTGATGTAGCTTTACGATTTCTTTTCCCATATTTTAACGATAGGTAAACCAAACTTATTTGAACATAACTGCGTTTAAAAAAAAATTAAAAGTAAATTTCCTTATGTGGACTATACTTGGAAAAGTTGAAAAAGAATTGGGGCTAAAAGAGAAGGTTCCAAGGTACAGCGAAATGGGTATACAGAAGAAGGATGGAGATATTGATTTCTACGTCTAAACCCTTTTCCGACATAAGAGTATAGGGTTAGAAAATTGTAATTTCAAAACATTGGATGCTAGTAATGGTATGCTAGGATTTTGGATAGCAGGTATTGGATGTAGAATTGATTGAACTATTTTTCTATTCATATGAGTACGGGTAAATTTGGATGTAAATACAAAGATTTTGTTTTACAGAATGTGCATACATATAGAACTGCCACTATATATAGATAGTTTGCATCATATTTTCAAAATTGTTTAAGAGATGCATTTATATAAGAGGTGCCAGTTTAGAATTATTCTTCATACATGTCACATATGTTATGATACACTGTGCACTTGTGCGCTATTAGTTACAAAAATGATTGCACACCAATTGGTTGGTTGGTTTAGAGTGGTTGTGTATTTATGTTACATGATTCAGTCTAAGAGAAATTTTAGGGATGAAATTCCTTTAAAGAGGGAAATTGTAATGCCCCATAAAATTAACGATAATTAATAAAAAAGAAATCAATTAATAATTGGTAACATCAGATTTTTTTTTAAATCGCTAGAATTTGGCTACGAAACTTGCACCATGGGGTTTGTGACGATTTTCTGATCATTTTTCATATATAAAATTTTCGATCGGAGTTTAAACGAAAAAGTTATTAACGTTTGAATATTTCGGATCGTAAATAATTATATATGTAATTATGAAAATAAAAAGCAGTTAATAGAAATCAATTAATATTAATGTTCGCTTATGGTCTAGGTAAGATGAATGCAAAAATAAATTATCTCGAATGGTTTAAAAAGGAATCAGATTAACAAATCAAACGTAGCTACTTAATTAAACGTTAACGACCGGTCGACCACTGACTTTGCCTTGTCAACCATTAGCAGTCAACCGGTAAGGGGTGGCGGTCAGCCGGCTGTGATGTCAATTGTGAGATTTTTGACATAGGCAGACAACTCGGATTTAAAATAATTTAATCCAACGACTCGCATTGATTCCAACCCCTATATATATTGACCTAAACCTTCACTTTTCTTCTCATATTTTCTGGAGCGACGATGGAGCTCTGCCATTTTCTCTTCCCCACCAATATTCTTAATTCTAAAAATAGCTATAGTTATATGTATATGTATACAAGTGAGGAATAATAAAGGATAATTGAGAAGAAGATTACGGTCGAATCAAATCATCAAAGCTAAGGTAAACTATAAATCTGGATCTAAAATCTAAATTAAATCCAAATCTCTTCTCTAATCTATATTTCTGATAGATAAATTAAAGCTATGGGAGTCAAACTGAATAATAGGGGTTAGATCTAGAGATTTGGAAAGCTAAAAATGTGAGTGGAAAATTCTATATTTTTATATAATATTGGATGTATATTGTTGTAAATCTATTCATGATTGTCTAAATGTAAACTAGGAATTGTAGGCTAAAATTGTATACGTGTAATGAATTTATAAATCATGCCTGTATATTCTATAATTGATAACTTAATTTTGATATTGCATGTACGAGAATCTGGAAAGTATTGCGTAACAGTAGTAATTGAAATTTATAAATTATGTGGTAGTTCCTAAAGTGTAGATTTAAATGTCTTATGCAAGTAAAATGTAAATTAGAGGCATCACAGTAAATTATGGAGATTTAGGTAGTATTTTAATTCATTGGTATGCAATATGTTGCAATGTAAATTTCTACATATTATCAAGTTCAGATTCATAAATAAAAGCGTATCGTTTGAAATAACAAGGAATACGTCTAAAAGAAAGAGATGTATAAAATAGAGATATTTTACCGTATTTTTTATTATCTGTTTTAATAACTACAAAATATAATTCCTTGTAATCCCACAAATAACATAAATCCATTTTTGGATAAGATATAGGAGTTATATGTTAACCTTTCCTTTAAAGGGAGATGTTATTTCAATGCGCTAAATACAAAACTCCCTAAGTATGAACTAAAGAATTGAAGTTATGATAATAATAATAGTTAAATTATAAAATTAATACACACACACACACACACACGTATGTATGTATATATGTGATAGAGACAAGATGGAAATAAAATAGTAAATGACATAAAGGTACGCAAGTAAAAAATTGAATAAAGGCAATAAGTAAATATATAATATACGGGTATAGAAAGTCCACTAAATAAGGGAGTGTGGTAAAAGTTAAAGAGAAATAGAAAAAAAATCAATAATGAGAAAGGAAATTAAACAATAAAAGATATTTAGATCTTTTAATGAAAGTAGTAAATGACATTAAATTGATATTAGAAGGATAAGAAGTACACGCATGAAAAAGTAAAGAAATATTGTGAACCATTGAACATTAAAGCATAATAAATAAACGAGTGTAACGACCCAAAATTTTTAACGATTTGAATCAGGATACTTAATTTATTTAAATATTAAGATTCAGTTCAAACTTAATATATAATAATAAAATTAATTTTTGGTATAACGACCCTTATTGATGTATATTTAATTCAATTTATTTGATTTTTCCATATAATTTTTAATTTGAAAATTACTTAAATTATCATTTGACGATTTTATGACAAACTATGGTTTTTTTTGTAGTTTTACAGAATGAAATAACCAGTGTATACTATTATTGTTTTGGGATCATATCGTTATTATGAGCGCAATCGTATTTTTGATTTTTTATTCATGATTCGTATGCGAACAAAATTATGTGCGACGACGCAGTGGAAATTATAGAATAAACCACAGGCCAACAAAAAGATTTGTCCAATATGTTTTCACTTTCCTCTTTCCCATCTTTCTTTTTCATTAGCTATAAACAAAGAAAATGGGAAAAAAAAAATAAGATTTTCACCTTCAAAAATCCAAAATAAATCAAATACTCAACCAAAAGTAATATAAAAATGGGTTCTATAAGTTTGTGGTAGTGAGATCTACAAGCGATATAAGTTTGGGTGCATTCGGCAATGATTTGGAAGGTTCGATAGTTAGGCGTGAGAATGGTGTAGCTAGCGTTTTGATTTTTGGTCGATTGAGCGAGAAATAGATGATGAGCCTGGCTCATATGTGATTCTCATGTGGTATTGCACCTATGGGCCAAGGGTTTGTGGTGTGTGAGGCTTTAATGGAGAACACGACTAGGGATTATCGCTTGTGGGCTGCCAGGTCGCGTCGGTGTTGAGTGGGCTGAGTTTCAAGCGGAAGCGATGGATGGGTGGAGATTTTAGAGAGGGCGTTAATGGCATGATCAGGTTGAAGTTTCATTGTGAGATGTGGGAGGATAATCCATGCGTGCATGGTGATGATGCATGACTGTGTACAATTGGGTGCTAATTGGGGAGGAAGATGTTTGGATGGGTAATTAAAGTTAATTTTGTAATTAAGGTGTAATTATTTAATATTTTAATTTCAAGAACATATAAATTCAATAATTCTCTTATGCGAGGTTCAATCGAAGCATGGTCTATTACGTTGCGTTGTAATGGTATAACTACACGATGGATCAGGTTTCTTCGAATTTGGAGCAAGTGAAATTTTAGGTTAAAATCGAATGTCGTTCGATTTATTTCAAACTAGAATGCCTAAGCGTCCATTGGAATTTCAGTGAGCTAAACTCACCTTTTTGGATAACTGGTATGATATATAGTAGATAAAATTATGTTACCCGTTGGATCAATTATTGTTTGGTTTGGGCAAATATTCGCTTTAAAAAACGAATAGCATTTAAATTGTAAAACAAGAAAATTTGTAGAGAAATCCAGATTTCCCACAATAATGATTTCAATTTTCAATTATATACCTGTTGACTTTAATTTCAGTCATATACCCATCATATAGATTGTTAAATGTTGAAAGTTGACAGTTTGGCTATATTGGATGTGACATTGACATATATTAAAAGTTGAACATTTTTAGTGATAAACGTAGCAATAGCGTTGGTTAAGTGTTATGGAAGCTATTCGCTTTGTTATAGTATTTTGGAATATTATCAATTGTTGTTTTAGCTTGGAGATGGTTTTTGATTTAGAGAATGATTCTTAAATATGATATTTGGTAATTACCATGATATTTTATTTAAACTAGTTTTTTAGAGCTTCTTTATTTCCTTTAAACCTTTTTATTTGTCTTTTCTGTGTACATGGAAATGTTTAAAAATTATTTGGTAATATTTTTTTTATAGAAAAAGTTATAATAATAATGAATGTTTACTTTAAAAAGGAAATAAGATGGGTTTATCTTTTAGTCTAAAGTGATTTTGTTTAAAAGGGTGATAGAAATATTTGGAACAAATATGTTGTGACGACCCGAACTCGATATCCGATAAACGACATCAAATTCGTATCGCCGGAGCTTATAATAACATCAGATGAATATAAAACAGCGGAACAAAATGAATATTATACATATCAGAGATACATCAGAATATCCAATAATACATCAGAGTATTTTAATACATACACCACAACTCCAAATAATATCATAATAATACATCGATGATCATAAATCCAAAAAGAAGTCTTCAATGAAATGATAACAATCTCCCAAAAACACTAAACACCTGAGATCCAAAAAGCTTCTAGAATATCTCCAAAAGCAAAAACTCCAAAATACCACTAACTCCCAAAATATGGAAACCTTCTACTAGGCTGCCCGTGTAGAAATTATGGGAACCCAGAGTTTAGAAAAGGAACAATAAACTCCGGGTCAGTCATGGGACTGGTATGAGTAAACAAAAATATTTGCTTTTAAAAAACTAGATTTATAAAGAAAATTCGTTATGCTTTTGGAAAATGAAACTATCATAAGACCTCCCGCCATTACATACAATGCAATCGCAGAATTGGAGGAGATTTCTTCTTATGATAGTCAAATATGCTTCATACGAGAAAATTTCTTTGATATTATTACTAGTGTATAGTATAGAAAGCATTTCGAAAATAGGATATTAATCTTAGCCAGCATAGACATTCCGAACTATGCCTACTATAGCTACCATGGTTTGTGGCAGATTACCGCCACACTGCATGGTAGGTTATACAACTAAAACCGTACATGGCTCGTATTGTTTCTATGAATTTCCAACAAATGGTCAGGCTAAGGAACTTCCTACTGCCACATGGGTACGCCTCTGGCGGGACGTCCCGAGAACCTACCAGGCTCTCTGCCAACACAAGGCCGGGTTACCTCTGTAACTAGGTAACTACTACTCGACTATGCCACTCCCCGGTCCTTTGGGACCTTTATCCGAGGGCCCTCTATCACAAAGCAACAACCACATGGTAAATGAGATTGGAGCTACCATACAGGTAAATATCTGGGCTCTATACCATGACATCACCCTTTTTCAGAAGGAAATGACATACCCTAAAGGGCGCGACCCTCATAACCTTGCCGCATCTTTCCTGTTTCGACCATTTCCGGGTTGGTAGGTCCGATGAGATCTCGTCCACAAAGCTATGCTTTACATGAGAGCTTTGCTTTGATCACAAATGATCAACTAATGATCATCAACACACAGCAGCACTTAGCATGCCACACTACCAATTTGGGAATATATCGCTGATAACCTTCAATTTACATAACCTCTGAACTCGTACGTCTCAGAGAAGGGTTTTAAGCTAAGAGAATAAATTCTCCGCCACCACAGATACGTATTTGAAAGAAATCTGCTTTATATCTCATAGTGTAGTGTCAGACACACAAACATACCAGTCTGTTCCGGGTTCGAACAGAACCAAAGACAATTCGTCCAATAAAAGAAGAAGCCCTTGCAAATCTGGGTATGCACAATCCCGATCGGACTTCCCATCACTAAGGAAGTCTCTATACCGAAGTAACTCAGTGCAGAGAAAATCGATAGGTTATCCTATCGTTTTCAAAGACACCCGGTCTTCACCACCGGTCTTCAAATGCTATCCATTTCGACGTATCACTATTCGGAATGAGTTATATGATACAAAGGTCCTTTCCCAGCTAAACCAAATAGTGAGTGCTCCATTTTTTTAAAACACGTGGATATATCAATCACAAAGATTCATATTCAGGGTTCGATGTGGGTTTCGGATAACAAACTGGAATCCGACCCCCTGTCGCATCGAAGTTTAAATGCCGTTTTACGGGCAAAAAGGGTTTTCACATCAATACAGAAACAAATCAAAGTCATAGTGCATCACACAGTATCACAATCACAACAGAAATCAATATAGTGCATAGCAATAGTTAATTATTTACAAATCAAAGTGAATGTGATTTAATAAATTAAACAAATAATTATCTTTATTAATTATTTTAAATCAATTGATTTAATATTCTTAATGATAAATTAATTAATCTTAATTAACTTGATAAATTAATTATTCCTTAATTTATTATTTTAATTGACTGCCCATTTATAAACTGATTAACATAAATTATCAAATTAATTAGAATTTTAAAACGTTATTAAATATTTGTTAAATTAATTAAACTTGAAAGTAAGTTCTTAACTCAAAGTAGTTAATTGTTAATACTAGTTCACCATTTTAAATAAATTTGGGTTTTAAATTAACACTTAAACATTTGATTTACACCTAAGCGTTTTGTTAAGTTAGTTTTAAAACAATCCTTTTTATTTAAAAGAAATATATATATATATATATATATATAACTTTGAAATAATCTTAAACTTCGTAAATTTTTCTTTAAATAATTGATTCACTATTATTTACCTCATATCCCATTAACAACTCTCCTTTATTTCTAAAACATGGATTTGAAAAAAAAAATCATTTAAGTCGAGTTTCAAAATTTTAGTTAAAACTGGATTGGATCGTTTTATGTCCAACCCGTGGCCTACTTCGAGTTATCCCCGAGGGAAATGCCCCCCTGCTTCGGGTTTTAGCTAAAACTTACCCGAGTGATAATTTTCACAAAATTTGCTTAAGTCCCCAAATCAATCACGCTACAACCCTGGAACAACTCGAGTTCTTCTTCGAGTTTCTACCCTATTTCCCCGAGTGAGATTTCGAGTCACACTGCTCCTCTCCCAGATTTCACCACTGACACACAACCATTGCACGTACACGTGCACGGCCAACTTCGCCAACGTGGGACAGTGCCGCGACCATCCACGAGTCGCCTACCATCCCCCAAATCGATTCGAACACCCATAAACTTGAATTGACCTCGAGAATGAAATCGAGTCATCTCGATCAATTGAACCCAACAGCACACCACCAGGAAAACGATCCCGCGCCACCTCCTCTGGCCATCGGAGGTCATGAAAACCTAACCCAAGCTTCCTCACCGTGCAACGCAACGACTAGTACCGGAGGCACGAAGTCCGGTCACCTATGGACGGTGCAGCATCGCCATTTCGAACATGAACCCAAATGGGTTCCTAAACCCTAAATCGCTCTCGAATACGAAATCTAGATTTTTAAAAATCCAACTTGCATTTTTCTGGTGATGTCGAGCCCTCCACCTAGCTGCGACGACGATCACGAGGCTTACGATCGTCTTGGTTGCCGGGATTTGACAAAAGTTCGATTTTTCTGATCGTCTAGAAGTCTCAACAAAAACTTAATGAAAAATCACCACCTTGGTTTTAAAAATCCTATTTTTGTATGTTGATCCGAGTTATGAAATTGAATTAGCCTTTCATGACATTCGAATTTAACAAAATATGGTATGTTCACTGTAAATATTATTTGTTTTCCAACTGTGTATACTTCTTCTTCTGAAATCTATTTTTAAATCATAGTCCATCCTTAAATATACAAGTTTCATTTTGAGATCAAAGTCTAACAATGATTACATGATGAAAGATTTGGGTTTTGAATATGTTTGGTGCTCTGAAACCAGAGACAGAGGTGATTTCAACATGACAGACATCCCACTTTCTAATATTTATACACAGAGGAAACTATATATATAAATATATATGCATGATAAAGTGACTTCGAACCTCAAATTAATAGCAATAAACAATTATACTTAAGTTTCTTTTTTTGAGTTGTTACTCACATAAATTTTCCAGGGATGACAAAGACTTGAATCTGCAAGGTGAAAATCTTCTTTTCTGACTTTGCTATTTTATTTACTTTGTTTTGAACGAGCTGGAGGTATGGATGTGTTTATATAAAAGGTAGAACTAAGTTGCACTGCATATATAAAGTAGATAGTTTGTATAAGGGTAGATATCGTCTAGTACAGCTTACTTCTCTTGGGTCAGATTTTTCTTTTATTTTTGTTTTCTTGCTTTGACTAAGAAAATTTTGTTTTCGGCTGATATGATTTGGCTTTGGTGGCAGAAAGGATTTATATTTGTGCTGAGAAGGAAGTCATTAAATGCTCATGCTTCCTTTTAAGTTTGCATGTAATCATATTTTTTTTAAGTACCATTTTGTTTTGTTTTGTAGATATTTATCTTCCTGCATAAGCTTCATTGATTTTTTATATGTACTATTTGTTTTGGTTGACAGATTTTTTTTTCATTTGCAATCAAATTTTGTTTTTGTTTTACATACAACTTTTTCCTTGTCTCATGATTTACAATTTATATGCAAGTTTATATATTACATATGTCATGTTATAATCATAAGATTTTAACTATATAATTTTTTTATCATAAGCATACTCTTGAATTTTTTCTATTTGAAGTTTAACTATCAATTTTTATTTGTCACATATATTTTATTGTTTAAACAATTTCTTGTTTGTTATATATATATATATATATTTTATTTATTATCATTATTATTGTTTATTTAACTTAACTATCAAACATTTATTTAATTCCATATATCTTTCCTTTATTTCATATTAATAATATTTAATTTTTCTTGAAATTTCACAATTTGAATTTAAAAGTTCAAATAAATCACTAATTTAAACACACAAATTTCCGGGATGTTACAATATCCCCTCCTTAAGAAAATTTCGTCATCGAAATTGAAAGAGAGAGAAAAGTAAACAAAGAATATACGAATTCAGAAAAATAAGGAAATGGCTTACCAATTCAAGCCGAGATGTCTACTCTACAATTGGGATATGATTTCTTCATGTTATCTTCAGTTTCCCAAGTACAGTCCTTTGGATCGCCACTCCCTTGAATTTTGACCAATTTCACAACTTTGTTTCGCAATCGCTTTTCATCACGATCAGTAATCTTTATTGGTTCCCTTCTTACAGCCAAGTTGGGAGTGATTTGAGATCCTGCCGAGCAGCTTCTTCAATAATATCATCTGGATCGTGCACATACTTCCGAAGATTAGAAATGTGGAACACATTATGCACACCAGACAACCAGCTGGGTAGCTGCACTCGATATGCTAGAGGACCGATCCTTTCCAGAATAGGAAAAGGTCCAATATAACGCGGTGCTAACTTTCCAGTTTTCCCAAATCTCAATACATCCCGCATCGGAGACACTTTCAGAAATACAGAATCTCCAACTTGAAATTCCAAATCTCTTCTTCGGCGGTCATAATAGCTCTTCTGACGACTTTGAGCTGCTTTCAATTTCTTTCGAATAAAATCTACCTTCTCCGTGGCTTCTTTAATCATGTCTGGTCCAAGGACGAGTCTATCACCTGCCTCGATCCAGCATGCCGGTGACCGACACGGTCGACCATATAAAGCTTCGAAAGGAGCCATTTCGATACTAGCCTGATAGCTGTTGTTATAAGAGAATTCGACCAGATGCAAATAGTCCTCCCAAGAACCACCAAAGTCAAGAATGCAAGCGCGCAATAGGTCTTCTAAAATTTGGTTAATTCTCTCAGTCTGCCCATCAGATTGTGGGTGCTAAGCAGTGCTGAGATTCAATTTTATTCCCAAAGCGGCTTGGAATGCCTCCCAGAATCTACTAGTGAAGATCGGGTCACGATCACTCACTATACTGCTGGGGATACCATGGAGACAAACAATTTCCTTTATATATATCCCTGCTAAGCTTGCTGCACTCCGAGTGGATTTCACTGGAATAAAGTGAGCGGTTTTGGTTAGAAGGTCCACTATAACCCAAATTACTTCATTTCCCTTCCTGGTTCGTGGCAATCCGTCGATGAAATCCATTGATACCTGATCCCATTTCCATTTTGGTACTTCCAAAGGCTGAAGTAAACCAGCCACTTTCTTTTGATCGCTTTTGATTTGCTGACAAGTAGCACAGCGACTCACATAAATCGATATGTCTCTCTTCATTGTCTTCCACCAGAAGGTTCTTTTAATATCTCAATACATTTTATTGACTCCGGGATGGATGCAAAATTTGGACTTGTGGCTTTCGTCCAAAACTTCACATTTCAGATCAGGGAAGTCTGGAACACAAATCCTGCCCTTTAATCTTATAACTCCTCCATTATCCATCTCAAAACTAGTGTCTTCTCCTTGGCAAATTCTTTTATAAATTCCCCGTAGAAACTCCTCTTCATATTGCTTGCTCGCGATCTTTTCAAGGAGAGTAGGAGCGATAATGTAACGACCCAGAATTTTTAGAAATTAAAATTTGAATATTTAATTAATTTTAAATATTAATAAGTGAATTTATAAGTCAAATAAAATTTTATTAGAATTATTGGATTTAATTGAATAATTAAATCGATAATTTAATACGTTAAATTATGAAAATAATTGAAAATTGAGTTAAATATGATTGAAAATGATTTGTAAAATTTTATTTTATCATGTTAGAGTTAGAATGATATTTTAGAACTTTTAAAATCGAATTAAAAGTTAATTTGTGAAAATTGAATATTGTAATATTAAAATCGACTAGTGAAAATAGCCAATTTTTGAACAGTCTCAGAATTGAACGAAACCAGTTCCATTGGATCCGTAATAGTTAGTTATTACCGGATTTCAAATTTCGTGTCAATCGGAGTTATCGTTTGATCGTGGCAGCTCGAAACGCATCGATTTATTTTTAATTTAAATTTGGCGAGTCAAAATAGCCATTTTTCAAAAAGTCTCGGATTTCGACGAAACCAGTTTCATCGGATCCGTAATGTGATATTATTGTAAGGTTTCAAATTTCAAGTCAATTGGATTTACCGTTTGTCCTGTACAAATTAAAACGCCTAGAAAATCGCTTAAATCGGTTTAATTTAAATTGAGCGTTTTTAGCCATAACTCGCACATACTTCCGAATTAGCTTCCGAAACCTGTTCCATTGTGTCCAGAACGTGGGGTAAACCCTAGAAACGCTGGTTACGGCGCGTAAATCGGAGTTCGGAATTTCCGGGATGAATAGTGTTCGTCGGTTCCTTATAAATAGCCCACTATCTCAAAAATTTATAAAAAAATATACAAAACCCTAGTTTTAATGTTGCAGCCGCCACCCCCCCTGAACGGCCAGAAAACACCCACATTCATTCATTAATCTCTCTCAATCCGTAATGAATTAGCCAAAGTGTTCAACACGAAAGTCGTAGAGCTCGACGAGAGCTTTAATTTCATACGGAGATGATCGGAAACGGAGTCGTGTGGAGGAAGCTACAGGCCCACGTCCCTAGGATGTTGCGCACGCATTCCAAGGCAGCACATGAGGCCGAGTTGGCCAGGGTTCAGGCCGAGTGGAGTGGTGGGTGAGGCCTTCGATTTGGCACTCTCTGATCGAGATATAGGTTGGTGATGGAGATGCAAGAATTAACCCTAGTTTTGGGTGATGGGTTCATGGATACGGCTTTGGACCTGTAGAGTGTGCGTGAGGGGGAAGAAGCAAAGGGACGGTGGAGATGCAATGGTGTTGGATCCAATGGCTTTGATTAAAGTTAGGTTTATTTATGTTATAAAATGTTATTAAAATCGTGTACAATCTTATAAAAATCATAACTTTTTCATACGAGGTCGAAAACGCGCGAAACCAGTTGCGTTGGAATCGTATGGACGAGCACTACGCGATGGAGATGGTTTGGAGTCGTTTGGAGTTAGTGAGAATTTTGGGTAAAATTAAACGCGCGTTTAATTTTATTCGAAATAAATCGCTAAAACGGAAATAAAATCAAGGTGAGAACTTCTCACTCAATCGAATTAGTTTCGATTTTATTTTAAATAGTTAGATTTAAAATATTTGAATGCATGTATGAATGATGATTGATATCTATTGATTGTTAAAATAGACATTATACGCCGTTAGTAAGCGGATGTTATTTATTAAAAACATATACCGCGAATATTTCATAAACAGTGAAATTGGTATTATATATAATATCAATATATATATATTGGCATATGTATATATTGCAGTTGTTGATTTCCCGCATTTTTTGTTTAGCGGATGAGACCCTATTGCGCCGTTATTAAGCGGATAATATTTAATAAGAACATATACCGCGATAATTTCGTACTGGAACGGAATTGGTATTGTGCTAATGTTTGTGAATGCAGGAAACAGGTTGGAGGGATCCAACTGGATTCCTCAACAGTTTTTATTTGATTTCAGATATTTTGATATTTGATGGATTTTCATATTGATATATGATATCGTTGTAGTCGTGATTGACTATTTGGTGTGTAGCATCATTGGACCAAATTTGGAATTTTAAAATGATTTTAAAGTGATTTTTGAAAATATACTATATTTTTGGAATTGATTCATTTAAAAAAAATAAACGTTATAATTTTTAATGTTATAAAAATTATGATTTTTGAGAAATATAGTTAAAAAAACTGATTTTTGAGAATATGATGCTAATGATTTTATAAAATAGTTAAATCGGAATTTTTGAATTTATTATGAAAAGTTGAAATATAGGATTTATAAAATTTAATTATTTTATGAATCAAAAGGAAGAAGTTTTTAAAGGAATTTAAAGACGTTTAAAAAGAATAATATAAATTGATTTATATTAAGAGATTTATAAATGGATATTTATAAATTGAAATATGGACATTATAAAACGAGTTTTTATAAGTGTTTGAATGAAGTGAAAATGAATTTCATAATTGAATGGAATTTATAGAATTTTATACGGTGAAGTTATAAATGGAATTTTATAAGCAGTAGGTTTATAAAATTTATTAAGTTATTAAAATAATGATTTTGGATAAATGAATGAATCTTATAAGTTATAAGATTTATAATTTGGGGAGTTAAAAAGAACGATTTTGTAAAATAATCGTTTTATAAGTATTTAACTTATAATATGAATGTTTAGTTCATAATTTGGTTATAAACTGGAATAGGTTAATAAAAGAATTTATAAAAAGGAAGTTTTTATAATAAATAGAAATGGAATTTATAAACGTTGTTTTATAAATCCGCAAACAACTTATTTTGATAAGTAAATTGTTAAAACCTATTAATGGAGTATATTCACATTTTTGAATAGTGAATAATCCTTTGAATTAAAATGAATAAAAGGATGAGATTGTTAATGAAGTATATTCACGTTTTTGAATAGTGAATAACACGTTAAAGAAATTGTTTTGGATTTGGATATTTTAAATAGAATTAAAACGATCTAACGATGTTTTAAATGTGTTGAGATTCGAAACCATAGATTTCAACATTTATTGTTGAAATAGACGTTTTCGAGAAATAGAAGGAGATGATGGACTATAACACTGTTGTTATAGTAAATGATTTCCGAAAGGAAATGTTTTGTATAGTATTGGGATTTATATATCTATTTTAATTTCGAATCCCTATACTAGTGATTTTGGGTTGTCGTAACGATGTTTTACGTAACATTCGTTTTGGCCCAAATAAATATGTTTAAGAGAATGATTTCCTTAAAGAATGAAATATATACTTAATTTCGATTTAATTATATTGAATATTTTCTAAGTGTTGAAAATAAATAAAATTTGTGAATTACTTATGAATAAATAAGTATGGAAATGTTTTCCAATATAAAGTGAATATTTTGAGAATTTATCTTTTTGAAGATAAATTGAAAAGAAATATTGAAATGAATAATTGAAACCGAATATTCATTGATATGTTGGAATTATAAATTCACCAAGGAATTTATAAAGGAAGTGGAATTGGTTTAAAAATAAATATTGATTTATTTTTGAAGTATTGAAATTATATATCTAGTGAAGATATTTTGGAAAATAAATTATTTGGAAAATTATTTGGAATCTGGTGATGTGTGCATATCAATTGATAGTTCAATAACCGACTATCAATATTTCCCTTTGAATGGGTAATTGATGTGATTTGTTTGAATGTGAATGCTACACTTATTTTTAAATAAGCGCTCACTATTCGGGTTAACCGGGAAAGGACCATGGGGTCGTATAACCCATTCCGAATATGTGATACGTCGTTATAATTGCATTGAAGATCGGTGTTGAAGACCCGGTATTTGCGAGAGCGATAGGATGACCTGTCGATTTACTCTGCACCGAGTTGCTCCGGTATAGAGTTCTCCATATGTGATGGTGAATCCGATCAGGATTGTGAATATCCGGATTGCAAGGACTTCTTTGTAAGTGCCTTCGGTTTTGTTCGAGCCCGGAACAAACTTGTATGGATTGTGTGTCTGACATTACAAGTTGAGATATAAAGCCGATTTCTTTCAAATATATTTCTGTTGGTGGCGGAGAATTTATTCTTTTTGCTTAACACCCTTCTCTGAGACGTACGAGCTCAGAGGTTATATAGTTGAAGTTATCAGCGATATATTCCCAATTTGGTAATGTGATATGCTGAGTGATGCTGAAATGATCATTGTGTTGATTATTGTGATAGGATCATTTATTTGATCGTCTATCTTAGTGATCATTGTGTTGATCATTTGTTGACCCAAAGCATGGCTTTTGTATAAAGTATGTTTTTGTGGACGTGACTTCGTCGAACCTCACACCCCGGAAATGGTCAAAACAGGAAAGATGCGGCAAGGTTATGAGGGGTAGCACCCTTTAGGGTATGTACATTTCCTTCTGGATAGAGGTGGTATCATGGTATGGAGCCCAGATATTTAACCTATGTGGTTACTACGAATTTATTACTTTGTGGTTGTTGGCTTTCGGGATCCCGTGAGAAAGGTCGTTTACGATCGGGGAATGGTGTGCTCGTGTCAGTAGTTACCCAGTTAGGGGTAACCCGGCCTTGTGTTGGCAGAGTTCCGGTTTGGTTCTTGGGGATGTCTTTCCAGAGGCATTCTCATGTGGCAATGGGAAGTTCCTTGGCCTGACCATTTGTTGGAAATCCAATTCCCAATACGAAACTTGTACGGTATTAGTTGTAGAACCTATCATTTACTTATGGTGGTCACCACTGTTTGGATGGTAGCTATAGTAGGCATAGTTCGAAATGTCTATGTTGGCTAAGATTTATATTCTACTTTCGAAATGAATTTTTCCTACACTATGCACTAGTAATAATATCAAATGTTATTTTAAATGCGTATCAAGCATCTTTGACTATCATAAGGAGAAATCTCCTCCGATTCTGCGTTTGCATGTGTGTGTGTGTGGGAGGCCTTATGGTAGTCTCATTTTTAAAAGCATTGCGAATTGATTTAAAAATATTCCTCTATTTTGATTTTAAAGATAAATAAACTGTTTTGAGTTCTCACACCAGTCACATGACTGACTTGGAGTTTATTGTTTTCCTTCCTAAACTCTGGGTGCCCACCAATTTCCACATGGGCAGTCAAGAGTAAGGTTTATCAGGATATTCTGGATATTCTGGAATTGCTGGAGGCAAGCTGGATGGCATGGCGTATTACTACTATATAGTATTTCTTTTTCCGCTGCACTATTTGTTGTTGTTGTACACTCTGATGATATGATGTAATGAAATGTGATGTAATGTAATAACTGATATAGTTCTTTGTTTAAAGATTATTCATTCATTTATTATATGTTGTTCCGCTGCGAATTGTGAGATTCTGATGTGATTCTGTTGTTTTCTGTTCCGTCCTATTTTCTTCTCTGTTTCTCTTTTTCCTCTATTCTCTTTTTCTTTCAATTTTAAAATATTCTATCTTCTTTTCCCTTTTCTATTCTATTTTCTAATTTTCTATTTTCTCTCCTCCCTAATTTCTATCTTTTTCTCTTCTCTTTTCCTAAACTCTTTTTCTTAAAACCCCTCAGTGTTCGGTTTTCCGTCGTTCGATTCCTCGGCAGTCGATAAAGTGAGTGTCGATGTTGAATTTTCGGAAGACGAAGAATCGGGTCCTGACAGATAATAAGATATGCAAGAACAGCATGTCTCCTACTTAAAGCATCGGCAACTACATTGGCTTTTCCAGGCGTATATTGAATATCCAAGTCATAAGATGCCATAAATTCCAACCAACGTTGTTGTCGCAGATTCATATCCTTCTGGGTGAAGAGATACTTCAAGGATTTATGGTCGGTGAATAATTCAAATTTTCACCTAGAGAAAGAGAGTTCATTAAGTATATTGTTTAAGTTAAGTTAATTTCGTAAATTATTAAGAAAGCTGAGAAGATTCTTACC
Source organism: Allium cepa (assembly GCA_030765085.1). NCBI lineage: Eukaryota > Viridiplantae > Streptophyta > Magnoliopsida > Asparagales > Amaryllidaceae > Allium > Allium cepa. Next base: position 565,596,832 of record CM060928.1, on the reverse strand, counting down.
CAGAAGATAATGTCGCCATATCTTCAAAGCGAAGATAACAGATAAGAGCTCCAAATCATGGGTGGGGTAATTTCTTTCATGAGGACGTAATTGTCTACTTGCGTAGGCAATCACCTTCCCATTCTGCATTAATACTGCACCCAAACCATCACCGCAAGCATCGGTATAAACAGATAAACCCTGGTTCCCGTTGATAATAGCGAGAATAGGAGCAGTAGTCAATCTCTTTTTCAACTCCTGAAAAGCTTCATCACATTTCGCAGTCCAATTGAATTTTACATCTTTCATTGTTAGCTTAGTCAATGGACTAGCTATCTTAGAAAAATCTTGAACAAACTTCCGATAATAACCTACTAAACCCAAAAAGCTTCGAACTTCCTTTGGTGTAGTGGGTTTTCTCCAATCAAGAATGGCAGAAATTTTGCTAGGATCAACTGAAATCCCTTCTTCATTAACAATATGGCCGAGAAATTTGACTTCTCTGACCTAGAAGTGGCATTTGGAAAATTTTGCATATAAAATATTTCTCCTCAATATTTCTAAAACAATTCTAAGGTATTCGGCATGCTCTTCTTCTGTCTTGGAATAGATCAAGATATCATCAATAAATACGAGCACAAATTTATTCAAAACTTCTCGAAACACCCGAGTCATAAGATCTACGAAGTATGCTGGAGCATTGGTTAGCCCAAAAGGCATGACTAACAACTCGTAGAACATATTGGGACCCCTGAAAGCAGTCAAATGTACACAATCTTCGGCGATTCGTAATTGATGGAATCCCTGGGCTAGATCCATCTTCAAAAAGAAACGAGCGCCACGTAATTGATCAAATAGATCATCAATTCTAGGTAGTGGGAATTTATTCTTGAGAGTCTGCTTATTGAGATCGTAGTAATCTACACACAACCTCAAAGATCCATTCGATTTAGCAACAAACACAACGGCTGAACCCCATTCAGAAACACTGGGTCGAATCAATCCTTTTGCTTGTAGATCCCTAGTCTGCTCGACTAATTCAACCTTTTCCCTGGGTGCCATCCTGCGACTTGCGTGAACTACAGGACGAGCATTAGGTACAAGGTCGATTCTGAATTCTACTTCTCGACGTGGAGGTAGAGATTTCACTTCTCCGAACACATCCAGAAAATCTCTAACAATGGGTATGGACTCTAAACTGGGTTCGGGATAACCCAAGTTATACATCAACCCTTCTCTTTTAGGACTAGGGTCCTCAGAAGAAATCTCGATGAAATCTCCAAATTCGGTTTTAATCGAAATCAATCGATTGTTGCAATCCAATTTTGCTTCATATTTAGTTAGCCAATCCATTCCGAGTAAAACTTCAAACTCGTTAAAATCAAGAACAAAGAGACCAGTAGGGAATTGATAACAAGAGTATGAGATAGGAACATCTCTACATCGAAGACAAAGGTTCACGACACCTCCAACTGGATTCTTTACGCATATAGGCTCATCAACAAAAATCGAGTTCAAGATTTAATTCATTTATAGCTTGCTGAGAGATAAAACTATGTGTAGCGCCCGTGTCAAATAGAACACTAACAATACTATCATAAATGGTAAGATTACCTTCTAGAACTCCTTTTGCTTTTTCTGCTTTGGAAGATGCAGGTTGGTCTTTGACAACATACACTTTTGTTGTTTGAGCTTGCTTCATAGTTGGACAGTCTTTAACTTCATGCCCCACTTTCTGACAGCAATAGCACTTCCTAGGCTTTGCTTGAGCGGATTGGTCTCTCTTTGGCTTCTTGCAGCTGTTTGCGTAGTGGCCCTTTCCCAAGCAATTATAACAAGTGACATTCTCAGTTGTACTACCCTGAATGCTCTTCTTTTTCTCCTTGCTTTGCCATGGTTTCTTGCCTCCAAATTTCCGTTTTCTCCAATTTGGATTGCCCGAATTTCCTTTTTCTGCCGAGGCTTCTTGCATATCAAGTGTGGCATATCTGTACCCCATATCAACTAAATCTGAAAAAGACTTCTTAATGTGGGTCGTCATTCTTTCGTGGAATTTCTTATTCATCCCGCGAATGAATCTTTCATTCATCTTTAATGGCGTATTCACCAATTCGGGACCAAAACGAGACAATTCATTAAATTTATTCAGATATTCCTCGAATGATAAACTTCCCTGCTTCAGGTCCATAAATTCCTGGTACATTCGGAAAATTCCAGCTGATGGCAAATATCGCTTCTCAAACACTTCTTTGAATTTCTCCCAAGAAATCTCGTCTTCTGGCTTATCTACTGTGATTGTCTCCCACTAAGCTAAGGCTTCATCTTGAAGCTGCCAGGAAGCTATGAGTCACATCTGATCGTCTTACAATTTCATCCCTCTGAAGATTTTCTCACATGATCTTATCCATGCTTGAGCCTCAATAATTGACTCCTTGCCGGTGAACGGCTTACCACCAAGCTTTGCGAATTTCTTATATAAATCAGCCAGGTCCGGTTGATGCTGGATAGGTACTGCTGTTACTGCCGTTGGGGGAACTTGATTTGGTACTGTGGCATGTCCTTGCCCCTAGCTCTTCCCCTTCGTCCGCTCATTCTTACTATCTGCAATTAGTAAGAAAATTGATTTAGATATACGGACGAAATATCTTAAGGAATATCAGCAGTAAAAAGAAATAGACTAATAAAATTTTGAGCTCCAGTCTTGGTTATACTCATTCTAGGGTATATTTCATCCTATCTCTAATGAGCCTTCTGATGTGTTATACTCCGTAGCTAAGGTTCTTACTCAACCTTCAGCTCTGATACCACTTGTGATGACCCGAACAGAGATACATCAGAATATCCAATAATACATCAGAGTATTTTAATACATACACCACAACTCCAAATAATATCATAATAATACATCGATGATCATAAATCCAAAAAGAAGTCTTCAATGAAATGATAACAATCTCCCAAAAACACTAAACACCTGAGATCCAAAAAGCATCTAGAAAATCTCCAAAAGAAAAAACTCCAAAATACTGCTAACTCCCAAAACATGGAAACCTGCTACTAGGTTGCCCGTGTAGAAATTATGGGCACCTAGAGTTTAGAAAAGGAACAATAAACTCCGGGTCAGTCATGGGACTGGTATGAGTAAACAAAAATAGTTGCTTTTAAATAAACTAGATTTATAAAGAAAATTCGTTATGCTTTTGGAAAATGAAACTACCATAAGACCTCCCGCCACACATACAATGCAATCGCAGAATTGGAGGAGATTTCTTCTTATGATAGTCAAATATGCTTCATACGAGAAAATTTCTTTGATATTATTACTAGTGTATATTGTAGAAAGCATTTCGAAAATAGGATATTAATCTTAGCCAGCATAGACATTCCGAACTATGCCTACTATAGCTACCATGGTTTGTGGCAGGTTACCGCCACGCTGCGTGGCAGGTTATACAACTAAAACCGTACAGGGCTCGTATTGTTTCTTTGAATTTCCAACAAATGGCCAGGCTAAGGAACTTCCTACTGCCACATGGGTATGCCTCTGGCGGGACTTCCCGAGAACCTACCCGGCTCTCTGCCAACACAAGGCCGGGTTACCTCTATAACTAGGTAACTACTACTCGACTATGCCACTCCCCGGTCCTTTGGGACCTTTATCCGAGGGCCCTCTATCACAAAGCAACAACCACATGGTAAATGAGATTGGAGCTACCATACAGGTAAATATCTGGGCTCTATACCATGACATCACCCTTTTTCAGAAGGAAATGACATACCCTAAAGGGCGCGACCCTCATAACCTTGCCGTATCTTTCCTGTTTCGACCATTTCCGGGTTGGTAGGTCCGATGAGATCTCGTCCACAAAGCTATGCTTTACATGAGAGCTTTGCTTTGATCACAAATGATCAACTAATGATCATCAACACACAGCAGCACTTAGCATGCCACACTACCAATTTGGGAATATATCGCTGATAACCTTCAATTTACATAACCTCTGAACTCGTACGTCTCAGAGAAGGGTTTTAAGCTAAGAGAATAAATTCTCCGCCACCACAGATACGTATTTGAAAGAAATCTGCTTTATATCTCATAGTGTAGTGTCAGACACACAAACATACCAGTCTGTTCCGGGTTCGAACAGAACCGAAGGCACTTCGTCCAATAAAGGAAGAAGCCCTTGCAAATCCGGGTATGCACAATCCCGATCGGACTTCCCATCACTAAGGAAGTCTCTATATCAGAGCAACTCAGTGCAGAGACAATCGATAGGTTATCCTATCGTTTTTGAAGACACTCGGTCTTCACCACCGGTCTTCAAATGTTATCCATTTCAACGTATCACTATTCGGAATGGGTTATATGACACAAAGGTCCTTTCCCGGCTAAACCGAATAGTGAGCGCTCCAATTTTTTTAAAACACATGGATATATAAATCACAAAGATTCATATTCAGGGTTCGATGTGGGTTTCGGATAACGAACTGAAATCCGACTCCCTGTCGCATCGAAGTTTAAATGCCGTTTTACGGGCAAAAAGGGTTTTCACAACAATACAGAAAAAAATCACAGTCATAGTGCATCGCACAGTATCACAATCACAACAGAAATCAATATAGTGCATAGCAATAGTTAATTATTTAAAAATCAAAGTGAATGTGATTTAATAAATTAACCAAAAAATTATCTTTATTGATTATTTTAAACCAATTGATTTAATATTCTTAATGATAAATTAATTAATCTTAATTAACTTGATAAATTAATTATTCCTGAATTTATTATTTTAATTGACTGCCCATTTATAAATCGATTAACTTAAATTATCAACTTAATTAGAATTTTAAAACGTTATTAAATATTTGTTAAATTAATTAAACTTGAAAGTAAGTTCTTAACTCAAAATAGTTAATTGTTAATACTAGTTCACCATTTTAAATAAATTTGGGTTTTAAATTAACTCTTGAACATTTGATTTACACTTAAGCGTTTTGTTAAGTTAGTTTTAAAACAATCCTTTTTATTTAAAAGAAATATATATATATATATATATATATAAATTTGAAATAATCTTAAACTTCGTAAAATTTTCTTTAAATAATTGATTCACTATTATTTACCTCATATCCCATTAACAATTCTCCTTTACTTCAAAAACATGGATTTGAAAAAAAAAATCATTTAACTCGAGTTTCAAAATTTTAGTTAAAACTGGATTGGCTCGTTTTATGTCCAACCCGTGGCCTACTTCGAGTTATCCCTAAGGGAAATGCCCCCCCTCCCCCGCTTCGGTTTTTAGCTAAAACTTACCTGAGTGATAATTTTCACAAAATTTGCTTAAGTCCCCAAATCAATCACGCTACAACCCTGGAACAACTCGAGTTCTTCTTCGAGTTTCTACCCTATTTCCCCGAGTGAGACTTCGAGTCACACTGCTCCTCTTCCAGATTTCACCACTGACACACAACCATTGCACGTACACGTACATGGCCAACTTCGCCAACGTAGGACAGTGCTGCGACCATCCTCGAGTCGCCTACCATCCCCCAAATCGATTCGAACACCCATAAATTTGAATTGACCTCGAGAATGAAATCGAGTCATCTCGATCAATTTAACCCAACAGCACACCACCAGGAAAACGATCTCGCGCCACCTCCTCTGGCCATCAGAGGTCATGAAATCCTAACCCAAGCTTCCTCACCGTGCAACGCAACGACTGGTACCTGGAGGCACGAAGTCCGGTCACCTGTGGACGGTGCAGCATCGCCATTTCGAACATGAACCCAAATGGGTTCCTAAACCCTAAATCGCTCTCGAATACGAAATCTAGATTTTTAAAAATCCAACTTGCATTTTTCTGGTGATGTCGAGCCCTCCACCTAGCTGCGATGACGATCACGAGGCTTACGATCGTCTTGGTTGCCGGGATTTCACAAAAGTTCGATTTTTCTGATCATCTTAGAAATCTCAAAAAAAACTTAATGACAAAATCACCACCTTGGTTTTAAAAATCCTATTTTTTTTATGTAGATCCGAGTTATGAAATTGAATTAGCCTTTCATGACATTCGAATTCAACAAAATATGGTATGTTCACTATAAAAATTATCTGTTTTCCAACTGTATATACTTCTTCTTCTGAAATCTATTTTTAAATCATAGTCCATCCTTAAATATACAAGTTTCATTTTGAGATCAAAGTCTAACAATGATTACATGAAGAAAGATTTGGGTTTTGAATATGTTTGGTGCTCTGAAACCAGAGATAGAGGTGATTTCAACATGACAGACATTCCACTTTCTAATATTTATACACAGAGGAAACTATATATATATATCTGCATGATAAAGTGATTTCGAACCTCAGATTAATAGCAATAAACAATTATACTTAAGTTTCTTTTTTTTTAGTTGTTACTCACATAAATTTTCCAGGGATGACAAAGACTTGAATCTGCAAGGTGAAAATCTTCTTTTCTGACTTTGCTATTTTATTTACTTTGTTTTGAACGAGGTGGAGGTAGTATGGATGTGTTTATATAAAAGGTTGAACTAAGTTGCACTGCATATATAAAGTAGATAGTTTGTATAAGGGTAGATATCATCTAGTACAACTTACTTCCCTTGGGTCAGATTTTTCTTTTATTTTTGTTTTCTTTCTTTGACTAAGCAAATTTTGTTTTCGGCTGATATGATTTTGCTTTCATGGCAGAAAGGATTTATATTTATGCTGAGAAGAAAGTCATTAAATGCTCATGCTTCCTTTTAAGTTTACATGTAATCATATTTTTTTTAAGTACCATTTGGTTTTGTTTTATAGATATTTATCTTCCTGCATAAGCTTCATTGATTTTTTATATGTACTATTGGTTTTGGTTTACAGATTTTTTTCTCTTTTGCAATCAAATTTTATTTTTGTTTTACATACAACTTTTTCCTTGTCTCCTGATTTACAATTTATATGCAAGTTTATATATTACATATGTCATGTTATAATCATAAGATTTTAACTATATAATTTTTTTATCATAAGCATACTCTTGAATTTTTTTTCTATTTGAAGTTTAACCATCAATTTTTATTTGTCACATATATTTTATTGTTTAAACAATTTCCTTTTTGTTATATATATATATATATATTATTTATTATCATTATTATTGTTTATTTAACTTAACTATCAAACATTTATTTAATTCCATATATCTTTCCTTTATTTCATATTAATAATATTTAATTTTTCTTGAAATTTCACAATTTGAATTTAAAAGTTCAAATAAATCACTAATTTAAACACACAAATTTCCGGGATGTTACATATGTGTAGATCATTTTATATGAAATGTCGTAATAAAAGAACGGATTTATAAATGGTATTTTATAAATTAAAGAGAGATTTATAAGTGGTATTGTATAAATAAAAGGATAGGTTTATACATGATATTTTATAAAAGGGAAATATATTCATTTAATAAATCGGAGAAATAAATCACATTCGTGAATTTGTTGTAATATATGGGATGATTGTGTGATGAGAAGTATATGAGATTTATAATTATACTTAGAGTTTTGTTTTATATTTGGAGTTTGGTAAATTTGGAGTTTTTATAAAAGGAGTTGCAAATAAGTTTGGGAAATTATAAAATAAAAGAAGTCATATAAAAGAGTTTTATAAAGGATGTTTATAAAGGAGTTTATTAAATAAATCTAGAGATTTTAAAAAAGGAGGTTTATAATTATGTTTAGATATTTATAAACGGGTTTTATAAACAATGTTTTATAAAAGGAGTTTGTAAATATAAGGAGTTTTCTAAGGGCATTTTATAAATAGAATTTTTATAAAAGGGAATGGGACTCGATTTCCATAAATGATCTATTTAAATTACGGTAGTATGAAAAATATTCTTTTCATATTTAACACCGAATTCTGAGGTATGGAAATTAGTCTCTATCTTAAGAATTAAGAATGTGTATCGAGGTAAGGATAGTTTTCTAACTTGTTTGGTTTCATTGTTAATCGAGGAATAGTACTGTTTGAAATCGGAAAGTGGTGGTAAATATATATGGTTTAGTTTCCTTATGACATGTTTTTACTTACACCAAAAGGAAAGTGTTTTGGGTTAATTGTTATCAGTCTTTTAACGAAATTTAGTTAAACCCGATTATAGAAGGAAATATTTCTTAAGATTTGTGGACATACTTATACCGTTGAGATAAGTATATGAGTTTACTTTTTTAAGTAATTGAAAATTCAGTGTTTTGTGAATACACTTATACTATTGATATAAGTATATAGGAATTTTTTTTTCTAAGTTTCGAAAGTTAAATATTTATGAGTATACTTAGATAATTAAGATAAGTAAACCAATATTTTTTTACGTATTGGAAGAGTAGAGAAGGATTTGTGCATATATCCATGTAGAAGTATTTAATACAAGAATTTTGCAAAGTGGTTTTGAATTAATGAAGGGATTAATTAAAGAGGCTTAGTGGGCACTTATGTGATTAACTAATGTTATTCTCCTTATGGAATTAAATCTCTAGTTGAATTGTTTATCATTTGACAATTAAATAACTAACTGTCAAATCTTGGCCATTTTTTAAAACTATCATTGTTGGTTCTGAGAGACTGGGATTGGATATACTATCCGAAAAACAACTTCGAACCGGCATAACCATTCGAATTGAAGATATCTTGAAGATGATCAAAGTTGGAGTTTTTTGAAGTGCAAGGGCAACTTTCTGCTAATCCTGAGGGCGATTCCAAAAAGGATGAGACCTCCACCTTGCACCATCGACACCCAAAAGACCTGGATGGTGCTATGAAATGGTGCTCGACCGATGTAAGCGGTCATCTAAAGGTAAAATAAATAATATAACACAGAACTTATCATAGATCTCAAATGCATCAAACAAAATATAATAGCAATATAATCGATATAAAACAAGCGAGACAGTAAATGACGGAATATATCACAACATCAGAGTAATAGATCCATACAGTACAGTGGTAGAAATAGAGTCATACATCCCAAATAACTGTCCCACAAAATAAGAGTAATAATAAGCTCCATAGTATGAAATAACTTCAAGAATTAGAGTAAAAATAATAATACGAGAAATAACTTTCTACTCGCCACCTCAACAGCTACTAGTGCTCACCAAACCTGTCTCTAATCTACTCATTTAAGAATACCCAGAGTAATAAGAAGCAATGCATAAAATCCTAATTCAGACAACAGTCTGGTGTGAGCGATAGAATTCTCAAATACTATAAAAAATAGAATAGGACAATCATTGCATGAAATCATACTGATCCGTCCCTGCATCCATAGAGTTAGCACATAAACAATATAAGTTACTCTATGATCATCATCATGGATGTAATCTGGGTGCCAAGATACCAAGGGTGTCTAGATATCTATACTGGAAGTATCTACGTCATATGATATCCCTAAGGTGATAAAAATAAACAAACCAAATATCCATCATCCATCCTCACATTCACTTACTTGTGCAATTAGTATACGACAACTCACAAAATCGAGAACTAGGCATATCAATGCACTATTCCATCCCAATCATCACGGGACAAGATGCATCCCTACATCAATCCATCCCGGAGACTAGACATGTCACCATGTCTGTCTATCTCAACACTTGAGACTAGATGCGTCGCTGTGTCAATCCATCTCAACCCCACAAGTATCAACGATCCCCTCCCTTTGCACACACCATCCATAGCAGAGCTTGTCTCGGAATTGTCCACCCCACTCCCGTCTGAAGTCGTCGTGGTTAGGGAGTACTCTAGATAGTCATCGTATGTTATGGAGTGTCATCGTGCATCCCGTGACCTACTTCCAATAGTTCCCTAAATATGACTCATCACAGCCTTCTCTGCCTCTCGGAGTAAAGTTAGCCATTGCTGAAGTCGTTTTTCAAAAAGGAGGATCGCCATCGAACCAAACCATCAAATGAGAAACTGTGCCACCATCGACGAACCAAACTCCATCAAAGGATTCCTTCCAAACCCCTTGAGCTACCTTATAGATTGCACCCCCTATAGGGTGAATCCTTAGGGGATGGGTTCGACCCCTATATGGGACCGAGCCGTTACCTGGTGACCCCTATCCCTTAACTCCTTCTCCCCGTATTTCGCACCGCGCACTAACTCCATCTGGTCCCATACTTCACATGCTAACTCCAACACATCTCATCACATTCCACCATCGATCACATCCTCTACAATCTCTAAGTGTCGTAGCCGACCCCTCTAAATGAGCTGATCCCTATAATGGTCTATCTTTAATCAATCGTAACTTGAGCATACGAACTCCAAATGACTTGAAATTTGACATGCTGCTTCCGAGGGATTCCTTTGGTGTCTCCCTCATGGATAACCACTTTCTAACCTTCTATGGCTATTTTTAGCATTCGATCGGCGCTTGCATCCATTCAAGCATGTTTACAGCAAGCATATAGTATGTAAAACACACAACAACAACCAAATGGTCAAAACATAGTAAATCAAAGCATAAATCTAAAGGAATATCAATATATTCATAGAGTACAACAATGGATCCCTAAAATCACAATTCCACAAACTTAACTCAAATTAGTTCAAATTCACATACGTGTCATAATATGATTTGAAATGATTTATAAAGATTTTGAGGGGATTTTAGAAGGTGTTAATAGCCTAATACATGCTAACTAGTAAAAGAGATCACTAATCACTCACCTTAACCTTAGCTAAGATCTAGATCTTCTTATGAACAATAGATGCATGGGTTCTAATATGTTTGTAGTAGCAAATCTTCAATCTTTAGGATGGAATTCATTAACCACTTACTAATAATGAGATTTGGGTAACTAAAGTAAGGTTTTGGTGGGTTTTTGGATGAAAAGATGATTAATGGAGGTAATGAGCTATTATGGGAGTTGTGCAAACGAGGAAGGTAAGTCCCATCAGCTCCTATAGCCCCACTAACCCGAAATGGGTCATGGGTCCATCAACTAATAACCCTAATTATCCATTTAAGCGGTCTAAAATGGATAAAAACTTCAAACAACCATATCTCTCAAACCGTAAGCCCATTTTCTTAATATGACCACTCTATTGAAAGGAAAATCATAATCTAAATCCAATGGAAGTGGTTTTAGGACCAATTCCACTCCGGTCAAAAGTTATGGGCCAAATAAGATTTTCCAAGGGCAAAACACTCAAAGAAAAATTAAAAAAAAATTCTAAGGAGAAGAAATGGCCTGAATAGTCATTTTCCAAAATTATAGAATCATACAACCTTATATGAAAATAATATCAATATTCTATGATTCTCCAATTCGTAGAATACAAGTCATTACAAAGGATGTAGTAAAAGTAGTGTATTCAATTTGTTTATATACTGAACAACTTGTATGGATGAATGTTGGCATTGCATTGTTGCCTGAAGGGCAGTGTTAGCATTCCAAGTAGGATTTGCAAAAAAGGTAAAATTTAGCCTCTAGCATCACAACCGGGAATGACTAAAAACAGGTAATATACATCAGGGCTATGTGGTTCACTACCATTAGGGTATGTTATAACCCTTATATATATATATATATATATATATATATATATATATGGATTTGGTTGTGAATGAGAGATCTTGGGAAAAGGTTGCAAAGCAACCGAGGTGGTGACATATTCGGTATTATTCATTAAGCGGTAGTTCAGTTCTGATTCGCAGGGATTGAAAGGTTTTTGAACTTGGTACATTTTCTAAAGGTATACTATGGCAGGCGGTACTCCGATGCCTTGTTAAAATATGGAGTCCATTATCCAGAAAGTGCCTTTCGGACTTAGTTATCCCTAATATGCTGGAACTAATTAATGTAATAATTTTGGCCATGGTTTAATATTTATTTAAACCCTAGACATTATTATAATATCACAGGATTTCCTAAGAAATTTGATAATCAGGTTTTTAACTCGGTAGAATTCAATGGGAGTTAGAATGTGACGACCCACAAATTCGTAACATTTGAGTTGGTAATAAACTACACATGTTTGACCTAAAAAGCATAGACTGACGGAATGTCGAGAGAAAGAAAAGAAGAGAGAAGAAGAGAAGAGAAGAAAGAGAGAAGAGAGAACCAAACAGAACGATACAGAATCTCACATCGCAGCGGAAAACATATAATATCGTATCAATGATCTTTACAAAACAGAAACTGTATATACATACATCAATCAGATTTCAATAATCAATCACTAGTTATCAGCTTGAACAGTTATAATAACCTGTCCTCACAATTGCCGATAATATACAACAATGGAGCAGCGGATAATCAAAACAGATACGTGTATATGAAAATGAAGATCTCCAGCTCTCTCGCTAAAGCTCCAAAAGCACCAAATCTGAACCTGTAAATATACTCGGTCTGACCCGAGCATTGAAAGTGTAGAATGTCCGGATCAGTCCGGCAAACCAGCGTGAGAAACACACTCAACTGAATTTATTAGATTACCAAACTTTTCCTTTTTCAAAGTAAAGTATCTCGTAAGACACACCCTTAAGCTCATATGTCTCATATGTCTCAAGGAGGGTGTTAAGCTAAGAGAAGTTGTCTTCTCTGCCACCACTGATGAATGTTCGTAAAAACAAATGAACGTAATCTTAGAGATGCAATGTCAGACAAACATCCATACAAGTTGTCCAAAAACAGGACAAACCGTAGTACTTTCCTACCACATCCTGTCGAGAAATCCCTAAGATCAGTAGCGAATAGTCCTTGCATTGGATATTTCATAACGAAGAGGCTACTGATACTGGATGTATATTGGGATTCTAACCCCAAACAATCAATAAGCAGTCCTCCATTATGAAAATCCAGAATATCAATATCATCATAACCAATATGTGCAACGTCGTAAAAATGTTGGTCCAAAGTGGTTTTCGGATAAAATGATCCCGGTCTCTTCGCACCAACAACGCAAAAGCGTTTCTCAACCTCACATAGAAACTAAGTCTCATAGACTTATCACGTCTCCAACTTTCAACTTGCTATCCTTCGGCAAGAAGGAAGCTCGATAGATTGGAGCAATACTCCGCACTACACGAATCAATATCCTCAACACTAATTATAATCAAGCCCACACAGAAGGCTACGTATAAGTCTATGACTAAATAGTTCCCATATCAAGTCAAGGAACTAAAATGGTCATATTTGATAGTCGGTTATTTAACTATCAAGGCAACAAAAAAATATTTAGCTCGATAAGCAATCACCAGACCCTTTTAATTAACCTTTTATTAATTAAATCACTTGCCAAATATTCACTTCAAATTATCTTTAAAAAGATATATTCTCAAAACCATTTCAACTTTTCAATATTGGCAAACATTTCCTTCTACTTATTTAATAATAAGTAATTCACAAATCAATCTATTTTCAACACTTAGAAAATATTACATATACTTAAATAAGATTAAGTATATACTTTATTCTTTAAGGAAAACATTCTCTTAAACATACTTATTGGGGTCAAAACGATGGTTGCGTAAAACCTCGTTACGACAACCTAAAATCATTAGTATAGGGATTCAAAAATTAGATAGATGTGTAAATCCCATATACTATACAAAATATCTCCTTTCAAAAATCATTTACTATAACAACAGTGTTATACTCTAAGCTTTCCCACATCTCGAAAACATCTATTTCAACAACGAATGTTGAAATCTATGGTTTCGATACTTAACACGTTTTAAAAAAAATCTTCAAATCATTTAAATCCATTTATAATATTACTTTCCAAAACATTTATTTATTTAAAATATTATTCACTGTCCAAAATCGTGAATATAGTTCATTTACCAAATCAATACTTCTACACATTTATTAAAGGATTATCCACTGTCCAAAATTATGGGTATAATTCCAAACAAATACATTGATTTTAAACATTTAATCTAAAGGATTATCCACTGTCCAAAATCGTGGATATAATACCTTTAATAAACTTCAGTATCTAACTTATCAAATTCAATTGATTTCGGATTTATAGAACAATGTTTATAATTTCACATTTATATTTTATAAAAACTTCCATTTATAAAATTCCTCTACTAACGAATTCCATTTATAACTCAATTATATTTCAAAAATCCAATTTATAAGTTAATTGCTTATAAATATCATATTTACAGATTCATTCATTTTATAAATTCACAAATTCACAAATCTTATTTACTTATAAGATTCAATTATAACCTCATTTTAACACTTATAAGACTTCTTTACAATTTCATCACTTTTGATTTATAAAAATTCAATTTTATAAATCTTATATACAAAATCATTTATAATAAGTCCAAAATCGCAATTTAAACTGTTTTACAAAATAGTTAACGTCATATTTCAAAAAAAATCATATTCTGATTATATTTCCCAAGGATCGTTATTTTTATGTGGATAGTAATTTTTATAACATAAAAATTATAACATTCATTTATTTAAAATAAATTCATTTCCTTAACAGTTCAAAATTCAATAAAACATCTATTTTTAAAATCACTTGAAAATCCTTTTTAAATTGAAATCATCACTTTAACATTTTAAAATTTTCAAAATAGGCCCAATGCTGCAACAACACTAAATACATTAATCACGCATCTAAAACATCATATATCACATGATAATATATATATATATATATATATCAATATTTATAAATAAAACCAATACGGGTGAGGAATCCAGTTGGATCCCTCTAACCTGTCACTTGCAACAAATATACATATTAGAAAATATGTACAATGTCCGCTTCGAGGCAGACACGCATACAAAAGGTCATCCGTTCATACACGGAAATGTATAGGGCTCATCTGCTCCAATAGGCAGGAATATATCCAAATACCAATCAATATATATAATATATCATATCTCATCCAAACAATCATCAATCATCATAAAATAAGTTTTTTATCACTTATATAAAATATCAGTTGGGCAGAAAGAGTGAGTTGTACTCACTTTGGTTCCAATAGCAGTTGTTGTGTTTTATTCCAAATAAATTAAACGAGCGCTTAATTTTACCCAGAATTTATACTAGCTCCAATCAACTCCAAACCAGCTCTAAAACGTAGTGCTCATCAATACGACCCAAGGCAACTTGTTTCATCAAAATAGACTTCGTATGACAATGACATTTAGAAGTTTATACGAATTTTAAATAATATAACTTACAAATTTATTTTTATTTTAAAACCCTACATCTCATCATAGCCGTTCATTTTCAACCCCAGATCGTGGCCGACCATTGCATCTTCTTCGTCCATTCGAAACAGCTGATCGCCACAACCCATCAACACGCCGAACTTCATCGAATTAACGCACCCTCCCTGTTCACTTCGACGTCGATCAGAGCCTGCCACCATGACCACCTACGCTAGACACACCACTGCCCCTGAGCACAGCAAGCTCGACCTCTTATTTCTCTCACAAACACATTTGGCTGTGTGACGTTCAACTTTGATTTGTCGTCGATTTGCTTAGCTTTAGACGATCATCACCGTTGATATCCTAGATCTCCTTACCCTCTACAATTTTCATTTAGGAATCGAAGCTTGAAAGTGAAGGGATCATGAGATAAATGAGGAGGAAGAAGATGTATTTATGGCCGTGGAAATATAATGGCGGCTAGGGTATGGTTGTGGCCTAGGTTTTGTGAAAATTAGAAAATAGTTTGGCCATTTATAGAAAATTTACGCGCACTATTCATCAGGAAAATTTTCGAATTCCAATCGAAGCATGCCGCCTGGTGTTTATAATCTTTACTCCTATTCCGAATATAATGGAATATATGTCAGAAGCCAATTCGATCGTATTTGAAAGATATGTTTTCGAATCGACTTATTTAAATTTAAAATTTGCTTAAACAAATTTCTACGCATTTTAGCTTGCCACGTCTAAACGGTAAATTCGATTGACAAGAAATTTAAAATCCTACAGTAATATAATATTACGGATCCAGTAAAATTGGTTTCGTCGAAATCTGAGACTGTGTGAAAAATGACCATTTTTACACGTTAATTAAATATTAAAATATTCAATTTCTACAAATTCATTTTTAATTCAATTTGAAAAGTTCTCTAACATCATTTTAATTCAAAAGAATTTAATTCAACTTTATAAATCATTTTTATTCATAATTAAATTCAAATTATAAATATTTACACAATTTCAAATATTAAATTAATAATTTAACTATCCAATTAAATTACTATATTCGAAATATAATTTATTCAGCTTATAAAATTTACTTGTGAATATTTAAAATCAATTAAATATACGAATTTCAAATGACTAAAATTCTGGGTCGTTACATAAAACATCTAGGCCAAGTCAAAAAACTCAAGAATCAACTAAAAGGGCCAGAAGAATAGGCCAAGAAGGACTCAAGAGGAAGCAAACAAAAATTAACTACGCAGACGGATAGCTAAAAATCCATCACCTATGGATCGCTTGCAATCATAAGGACTCCTCATGGATTGTTCAAACCTCTTACATCATGAACTAATGTCTTTTCTAGAGATGTTTGCCAAGTTTCATGATGTTCCAACCAACCTAGTTCGAGAAGTGAGTATTCAACCGATTCAAGTTTGTAGAAAAATCTAACCTATGTGCGAACCATCATCAAAACAAGGCAACTGGCTAGAGGGCACTTACATAATATAGGGAGTGCAACCCAAAGGAAGAAGTCCAAAAATCTCTTAACTACATGGATCACTAGCGATCCATCAGATTTCGCTATGAAATTCTCGAAGCGCCTTCGTATCATAAAGTGTAGGCTTCGGGCAAAGCGGCCTAGGCCAGTAGCTTTCCAAACCCTATAAATACGATCCTACTTGTAAATAAAATGGATCTTCTAGACTGGCTGCTGGAACTCTGTAGAGATTATTCTTCACTCTTCTCCTCCCACACAATAGTCATTTAGGGGTTCACTGTGATTCTCCAGTGAACACATGTACTTGCAACTTGATCTAACCTAGAAGATTCAATCATATTGTAATCCAATTCGACTTGTAATAGTAGTTAGTTAATAGAAAGTTATGAAGTGGACGCAGGCTCATTAATAGTTGAACCACTACAAAAATTTTCATGTCTTTTTACTATTTCTGCTTCTTTTATATTTGTTATCTATATTACTGCTCTATAGGAATAGGGCTGGTGCTTTCACACTCAATCTAGGGTGTTAATCCGTTTTTTGGGTTAACATTTTGGTGCTTTCACTGAGAATTGAGTTTAGGGTTAGATCACCTATCTACTTTGGATTGGATAGATTCAAAAGTTAGATCCTCGATCTCTGCTTAGTAGATTTGCTGCTGAGAATCAATAACACTAGGAAGAAAGAGAATTACCTTCGGAAGATCCGTAGGAGCTACCATTGCTGGAGAAGAAACAAACCCTTAGCAAATTGAAGTCAACAACCCCAACATCCCGCTGTTAGGAGTTAACTCTGGAGATCGGGTTCCAGGATCCTACACACAACAAGATGTTGTGATTAAGGGAGAATCAAACAAGATGGTTGATGAAATTAACCAGAAAATGGCAAACAGTCAAATGGCTCTTATGGAAAATGTAGATGCTCTCTTAGCGCTCCAATCACTAATTGCTCCCAGAACGGTGCTTGAAGCCATGGCTGCTATGGAGCGAGAGCATTCTTCTTTTTATGGATTGAACGAAAGAAATAAAAGACAAAGGCAAAAGGAAGTAGTGAGCGGAGCTCCAAAAATCATGACGGAAGAAAATGTTAACACTCCACCCACTGCAAAATCACCTGCCGTAGAACTAAACATGGAAGTGAAAACTCCACGGGAGGACATATTGGTAGCCGATACCAACTTTGAGGAGGACGGGTGACTTAAGGAAGGTGAATTAAACTCAAAAAATCAAACTTCACCCACAAGACCAACTGCCTTCCAACGGAGCTCTGTAGGAGTGGCTCACCCAAAGAGTGGAGAGCCTAGGCTTTAGCTAACAAACCAATACCATTTGCAAAGTCAAACACTTGGCGCAGCTACTAACAGCCAACCTACAGATGAATGGATAAGTGAGGCATACATTGCAGACATGGTCCGATGCTTGATGGAAGAAAACAAGGGTAGAAAGGATGATGATTGGGGTTCTGCTTCGAGCCAACACCCATCACCGATATAATCTTAAGGGCAGAATACCCAAGAAAACCTACCATGCCACTAGCCATACCCTCCTATAATGGAATTGCTGGCCCTTAACAACAGTTGTACAAGTACATTTGGAATATGGATGGTGAAAGGGAAAAAGATGTGGTTCGTTGCAGATGTTTCCCCATCTATCTGGTAGAAGTCGCCTCCATGTGGTTTACTAGAATCCCTCCACGATCTACCTCAACCTTTTACGAGCTAGCTAGGAAGTTCTTGGGGAAATTTAGACCACACGGCTTAGTTGAAGTATGCGATGTCTCTGTCTAGTTACTTCCAAGGATTCAACGAATCACAAAAATTGTTCGTAAATCGCTTTAACACGGTCATCACCAAAGTGTGCAATCCAAATGAGCACACGATTTTTATGGCTTTATTTAGCTCAATCCATTTAGAGATAGATTTTAGGAGATGGAATAAAATGAAGCAACCAACCACAATGAAAGAATTCAATCGATAGGCTAGCCAGTACTAGAGATTGGAAGGGGAAAAAATGTTAGAAGGTACAAATACCAATATGCCACCAAATGAATCGATTCATAGTAATGTCGCGATAAATCAATATGGCAAGAATTCTGATGTAACTGGTGGGGAAGATTGGAACTACAAAAGGAAAAACAAGCATCAGAACACCGGCTATTGAATATGCTATTATATGATTTTTTTTTTGATGATAATAAACATATATATATATTCATTTAAATGTATATGTTATTGTACTAATTACCTATAATTAAATAAATATTTTCTGAATAAAATAAATAACATAAAGCGTAAATTCAAACAAATATTTTATTCGAACAAATATTTTATTACAATTTTGAATAGTACAAATTTGAGCTCTCACAATATATATATATATATATATATATATATATATATATATATGCACAATTCGCAATTACAATACAATTTTGATTACATCACAATTTTTCACTATACAATTGTCGTTTACATTTGCACCTCACTACATATCACTCATTCACTCGTATTTTTATCTTCAACTCTATTCCAGCTTGAATACAACATCTGAGTTATCTGCAAAATACACACTGATGTAGCAAAATTGAAAATGAAATATTTCTGCAGTGTAAAATAAAATGTATGTTTTTGAAAATATTATTTGCCTCAGTTATTTGGGTTGTTCGTCATCATTTAAATTTTGAATTCATCATACATGAACAGCTTGTGACATGCACAGCGTATCACTGTACACGCAACAAGGCTGTGCACACCAATATACACTTGATAAAACTACAGGGACAGACGAGCACAAGGTCAAACCCAAGCGAGGATGGATTCAACACAGGTGCAAATACACACATGAACAAATCGAGTATAAATAGGATACAACACATGTATTACACAATTACACGTATATACATGCATGTAAATACATGTATATACATGTGTATGTATGCGACCTGAAGCAAGAAGGTCAAAGGCACAAACACATCAGCTTCAATTGGAAATAGTTCAAGAATGAACCGACAACAAAGCATGCATCAGTTCAGTGACAATAAGGGATGCATCAGTGAAACAAGATAAAGTATAAGCATGGATGTGATAAATAGCGATGACACAAATGCACTGGCTCGAACAATACAAAAACTCAACTGAAAGACAAACTACAACAATGAACCAGTTCAAAAGGCAGAAAGTGGTGCACAGCAACTAAAACATGAAGTATGAATGCAAAGCTACCACTAGACCTGACTTAAGTGTTCATACATTACAAATATACAGTGGAGCTTGAAAGCATTTTCAAGATTAAATAAAAGACACAGTGCAACGGAGACGAATAACACACAAATGGAAGCAGTTCAATATGCAAGTAAAGCTATCAGACTACATGAAGTCAAACAATGACCAAACTGCACAAGATGAAGCAAATTCATGAATACAGTTCAAACTTCAAATGAATCAAAAGCAAAATTCAGACCAGTCTCCAAAATGAATAGTCACAGTGCAGACTCATGAAGTCTCAACCAAATGGTCGAGTACAAGTTCAAACAGTAAAACGCTTCGACCAGACTTATATATGAATGACCAAATATGTATACAATGAAACCAAATTACAAATGGAATAATGGACAGAACATGAAGTAATGTACACAGCATCAATGAAACCCATGCAAACATGTGTAGGCATATGACAACTAATTCCAAAATCAAGATGAAGTCTGAAAACAATGTAAGCTTAAATCGAAGTATGAATACAAAGCAACTTGAACTAGACTGCAAATGTACATGAGAAAACTTGAACATGATATGAAATGAATTTCACATAACATCTACAAAAGTGATAAATGAAGAAGATTTGATTGAACTAGACCACAAAATAAACATACTTGAAGCAACTCACCACAAAAATGCAAACTACAACAGAGACTACAACCCAGTACAGCTTAAAGTTAAAAGAGTGTCATCAACTTACATACAGTTCAAGCCTCAACATTTACAAGTGCATATGTAGTGACAATATGGATGCAGCAATTATTTTCTCACAAACACACATGTATACACATATACTTATGTATGTATACACAAACCAGTTGTGGCAATCAAGTCACGGTTCAAACCAGAAAACTATAGTAAAAAATATTAATGCCGAAGTCAAAGGGAATAAAGAACGGAACCAAAGTCAAGTTTAAAGGCCAGAAAATACAAGTCATGGTGACCAAGGTAATCACAAGAACAATGAAAAAGGCATAGCAGTGAAGACCGTATGAAGTGAACAAGTCAAGATTGATCACGAGCATTGGATCAAAATCATATGGCCAAACAAGAATTAAGAAGAAATCAAATCAGAAGTATACGAATCAAGATTAAGGGATTCGAACCATATTTCAACCCAATCATCATCGATAATTAAAACCATTTGATTTCAAGCAAAACAAAGAGAAATAAATCATTAAACTCGAACCAAAGTCGAGTATTATCAAATATCGAAAAAGAGAAAAAATTGCATACCATTTTAACAATCGAAACTCGACTTAATTGAAGCAGCGGTATGCAAAATCGAAGAGATGATCAATCGACAAAGAAAGCAATGTAAGATTGTATATTCGAACAATCAATTGAAGGGGAGCCTCAATTTCCAGAACCCTAATTACTCGAAAAGGAACGAAGATAGATCGAAGAAACAAGGCAGCCATTTTCACATACAGGCCGAAGAAATAAACAGTGGAAAGGGAAATAGATCATATTCTTTTCTTTGGCCGACTATAAAATTTGTTGGGTTATATTGTTTTAAATTAGGTTTTTTATTTTTTTATTGTTTACTGTTTGTAATTTACTTTTAAATGTTGTAAATTCTAGTTATGTGAATAGGGAACGAACTACAGTGGTGTAGTTCAAGAATTCGCAACTCAGTGGCTGAGTTGTGGCAGGGTTTTGAGCGTAGAGTTAGGTTAGTCGATAGAAGGTGTCACGAGTTTACGTGTGTAAGCGTCTGACTACTTAATTTCTAGTAGAAACCTTGGGGCAGCACGTAGGCAGGGTTTTGCCAAAGCTGGGTAAATCTGTGTTGTTCTATTTCTTCTTTTTATATTCTGCTGTTATCCGTGTTGCTGTTATTCGACTACTATCGGTGCTGTGAATATTTTATATACTTCCGCATTGAATTTTTATAATTATTAGTATTACCCTATTCACCCCCTTATATGGTGAAATCTATCCTACATCGGCAAGGGCAACGGAGGTGAAAGAAACTTTGAGGTCTTAAACGTGGAGAATACACTCTCTTGAATGACATCTTGGAGAATATTTACTTGGTAACTAAGGAACAGAAGAGTATCCGAGGCCGCCTTGGAAAGAAGAGTCTAAGAAACATAGGAAGTTGGGGAAGTTCTATCGTTTCCACGAACCCATAGCCATAACACAAATGAATTTCGCCATTTGAAGAATGTGATCGAAGAACTGATTAAAGAAAACAAGCTCCAACAGTATATGAAGAAGCCACGAAATTCCGATCAGCCAACCGGACCTCATGCTCTCAACACCAAGGAAAATAGTTTGGTTCTAGCAGAGAGGGATCCAAGTGAGCTGAATAGAGACTTATCATCAATACCATTTCGAGACGTCCTCATCTGGCACAAAAAAGTAGGGGCGAGATGGAAAGATATGCTAGTTCACTCAAATGTGCTTCAAAGGAAACTTTCTTTGCAATCGAAGACAAGACCCATGCTTAACAACAGAGGATTCTCCTTAACGACATCATTTCTCAAAACTGGGATAGTGAAGGAACAAAAGATCCAACTTTAGATCCAATGGTGGTAACGATAGGAATTGAACCCGCTGTTGTACGACGGGTGTTAATCGATACCGGAGGATCAGTAAACATTCTGTTTCGACATACGTTCGACCAAATGAACCTTAACAGGAAGAATGTATCTGCATGCCGAACCAAAATCCAAGGATTCACTGGCCATCCACTACAACCGATTGGCACAATTGATCTGCCTATTGAACTCAGAATAGGAGATCGAAGTGTTGTTCTTACCCAAACCTTTGACAAGTTATCAGCCTATATGCATTCTTGGGACGGCCAGCCCTTATTGATTTTCGAATTATCCTAGCACAATGGTGTTTGACTATGAAATTATCGACGGAAAATGAAGCTGAAATGGTAAAGGGAGACCAGAGTGTAATAAGGGAATGCTACATCACTGAATAGCCAAAACAAGAAAGAAAGAAAAGGAGAAGAATGTGGAGAAAACTCTCCATATCTGCAAACCATCAGCATAGCAACTGTAGAACTACCCCTGGCTTGGAGACCATGGCCGATTCGATAAGAATATGGATTGTAGAAAGAAGAGTTCATGTGAGGAATGGATAGCACAGGCAGAGATTCGGTGCTTGTCCTTGTAGACATGAATGATTCGACTTGAGTACTAAAAATAGGATCACATCTCAGAACCGGGATGCGACAAGAATTAGTCAAGTTTCTTCGCACTAATCTGGACACGTTCGCTTAGACGCACTCCGATATGTGTGGGATATCACCAAAGATAGCATGTCACGCACTTAATATCGATCCCAAGTACACTCCAGTAAGGAAGAAAAGGTGCACCTTGGGACTAGAATGGTCTGCTGCACTAAGAAAGGAAGTGGATAAGCTGTTGGAAAACGGCTTCATCCACGATGCAGCCTACCCCATATAGGTAAAAAAATATGGTTTGGTAAAGAAGTCAAATGGGAAGTGGCGAATTTGCATTGATTACTCGGACTTGAACAAAGCCTTCCCAAAGTATAGCTTTCCATTGCCCAATATCGATCAGCTTATTGACGCTATGACGGGCCATGAATACCATCGTTGATGGATGCCTACTTGAGATACAATCAAATCATGATGCATGAACTCGATCAAGATAATAATAGTTTCAATATCGACCTTGGATTATACTATTTTCAAATCATGCCTTTGGACTAAAGAACGTAGTGGCATCCTACCAACGACTGGATAACACAATGTTCAATGATCAGATCAGGAAATCGATGGAAGTATACATAGATGACATACTTGTCAAATTACACGTATTAAAGAATCACTTAGACAACCTTGTAGAGATGTTCCAAATATTACAGAAATATGGAATGAAGTTCAACTCGTTGAAATGCTCTTTTGGTGTCACTTCTGGCAAATTCCTTAGTTTCATCGTGAATGCAAGGGGCATTGAAGCTAATCCGTAATAGATTACTGCCCTAAGGAACATCAAATCTCCCATGACCAAAAGGGAATTGAAAAGTATAAATTGAAAGATCGCAGCGCTGATCCTATTCATCTTCGAGTGACTGACAAATGCATACCATTGTTCGATACGTTGAAGAAGGGAAAGAAGAATTTTGAATGGAACGAAGATTGCTAGATGGTCTTTGAAGAGTTACTCCATTATACGGAAACTCCGCCGGTCTTATCTAAGTTGATAAACGGGGAAGTTCGTTTACCTTGCTATATTGACCCATGCTCTGAGTCCAGCATTGGTATGCAAAAAGGCTAGGGTCCAGTGACCCCTCTACTACATCAGTAAGCGTTTCATTGTAGCTGAAAAGAATCATTCGAAGTTGGAAAAACTCGCCTATTGTCTATGGATCATGTCAAGGAAACTACGACCATACTTCTAGGCTCATCCCATCAAGGTGTTACCGGATCAACCATTAAAATAGGTGCTATATCGCCCAAAGACATCAGGTCGACTTTTGAAATGGAATATCAGTTAAGCCAATATGAAATCACTTATCACCCTCAAAGAGTTATCAACAGACAAGGTCTGGAAAGTTTCATCGCCAAATTTACCGAGCGGGGCGATGAAGAAGAAAACACTTCGGACATGGTGCCACAGTGGAAGTTGTTTGTCGAGGGTGTGTCAAATGAATTCTATTCAGGTGTAGGGGCAATAGTCCAAACCTTTGAAGGACGATCTATTTGCTACGCTCTAAGATTGGAATTTCTTGCCACCAATAATGAAACAGAATACAAGGCTTTAATGGCAGGATTAAAAATCATTAAAAAATTAGGAATAAAAGCTATGCATATATATGGGGACTCTCAGCTAGCATCTTTCAAGTGAAAAGGGAGTACCAGGGAAGGGGCAACCTCCCTTCTACCTGTCAAAAGCATGAGAATTGCTATAGGACATCGAGCGCTACACTTTAAGTCAAATTTTAAGGAAATGGAATATTCATGTGGATCACCTAGCCAACTAGCCAATTTCGGAGATGCTCAGTCAATGGTACTGGCCCCATTCGAAACGCTTACATCACCCAGCATAGATGATAGGGATATCGATTAGATTGTGGAATAGAGGAAGAGCAATCATGGATGACATCGATCAATGATTATATGATCAAAGGTACACTCCTCAAGGATCAGAACTAGCGAAAGAGGCTACTCTGGAAGGCACCATAGTTCGTCTTATAGGATGGAATTCTATATAGAAGGGGATTATGTACTCCCCTACTAAGATATGTAACCTAAAACGGGGCAAAAATGATCCTCAGGGAAGTCCATGAAGGCGATTTTGGAAACCACATTACAGGGAAGACTCTAGCAAGGAAGATCCTCCAATACGGTTACTTATGGCACCAATCAACGTGGACGCAGCGGACTTGCCAGGCGATGTGTGCAATGCCAAAAGTTAACAGATTGCTAAAGAAGGTGCCAAATATGCTATGCTATTGATTACTTCACAAAATGGATCGAAGCTAAACTGCTAGCTACTATTACCACTAAGAAAATAATTAACTTTGTCGCTAAAAATATTATTTATAGGTTTGGAGTGCCATAGAAAATCATCATAGATAACGGAACTCAATTCGAAAGCGCTGAAATCAAGGACTTTTGCAAGCGTTTCATCATTGAAAAAAGTTTCTCCCTAGTGGTACACCCTCAAGCAAATAGGCAAGTGGAGGCGGTAAATAAAATCATCAATCCACCATCAAGAAACGGCTAACGAAAGCTGAAGGAAACTAGGTTGATGAGCTCCAACTTGCATTATGGGCTTCTCGAACGACGCACAAGTCAGTAACCAGATACTCGCCATTCGCCCTAGCATACGGATCCGAAGCAATGATTCCGGTTGAACTGGAAGTCTCCTCTCGTAGGAAATGACACTTCAATCAAAAAGATAACGAACAACACCTACTCGAATCACTAGATTTGATTGACGAGAAACGGGAGGAACCTGAGCTAAGGACCACGGCTCACCAGAAAAGGGTAACACGACACTTCAACTCCAAGGTCCGCAACCGTACCTTTGAAGTGGGAGATCTCGTCCTAAAACAGATCTATCCGGATCCAGGAACATTCGAACCAAACTAGGAAGGGCCTTACTCAATTGGGCAAAAGCTCATAGCTGACAATTTCAAGTTGACCACAGTCGATGGAATTCTAATTCCCCATGCTTGGAACAGGGACTTGCTTCGACATTACTTTATTTGGGTTTTATCTATGTATTTCCTATTTTTGGAAATCAGCCGCCCGACTATACCGAGGGCATTGTGAATATGCAAAATTTGCTCTACCTTTTGTTTTATCAACAAAATCTCTTTAGCTTCTTGAACCAATAAAACCATGTTCATATAAGTTACTCGTTGGGTCGACGAAAGTAAATTGACTCAAAAATCATTCATTAGCTTCTTGGGAAAGTGAAATCACACCCGAGTATTCTCCGCCAACTCACCATGTCGATGAAAGTAAATTGACTCAAAATCAAAAGCCATTCATTTTGTAAGCCGCACACCCTCAAAAAGCAGCGCATTCCGTAAGAAATGCACTCCCAAAAGCCGCACACCCATAAAAGGCCGCGCATTTCGTAAGCCCTGCAAGCTTAAAAGCCATGCATTTTATAAGCCACACATTCTCAAAAAACCATTCATTTCGTAAGCCGTGCACTCTTAAAAGGCCGTGCATTCCTCGCAAGCACTGGTTGATGTTGGTCCAACATCACTAGCAAACCACTAAGATCTTGTAAGTAACGGTATTGTCTCGATGACACCGAAAACTTGTCTATCTCAGAACTAACAAGGATCCACTCCCACTATCAAAAGTAATTGACACGATTCCAGCAATGTCGCACAACTAGAGATCGATAAAGAATTCTGATCGTTGGCTGACAAAATCTCTTGAGTCGAGACATTCAAGTCACAAGTTCCCAAAGATAGGAACCACAACGTAGATTCAGCTACATACATCCAAGAAATCGCTCGGATTGACCGATCATTTATCAAGTATTCGAAGAAAACAACCCTGTAAAGTAAGTGGCATACCTACCAACATTTAGTTGAAAGGAAAAATACTCCATAGTCCCATTTCGTCGAACGAAGAATTTTGGAAGTCACTACGGATATAATTATAAAACTTGAAAAAGGCATACATAATGCGTGAAAACATGGAAATAAAGGCATCGTAGACCACAAAATACGGCATGGCAATGTGAAGTATAGAAATTGAAGAATAGGCAATCGTGTCATGTACACACACAAGTGGTATGAAAACAAGCTATATAGAAGAGATAATAGTAGAAACATTAATCTTTTCATTTCTTATAATATTTTTTGTCCAAATTCAAAATGTGAGGGCCGTACTCACATAATATCGGCCAACAAAAAAAAATTACAAATGCTACAACAACAAAAGTGACAAGTGCAGACTCTGCACTTATACAAAATACATGTCGAATAAATAGAATATTACAAAGTCCGGCTCCACTATCACTCAAGCCCATCGGTACTTCTTGCCACCACTTCCTTTCCCTCCATTGGTCGGAAGTTTCTTCTTCCCCTCAACATCCCCACTAAGAGTGGTATCGCTACTGAAGATACCGATTATAGGCACTGTGCCTACGTCTCCTCATTGTTCTTCAGCCCCTTCGAAAGACTCCCCCTTAGTCTTGCGCTTGTGGGACTTGCGAGAGCTCCTCAAAGACTTTCTCTCCTCAACCTTTTCCTTCTTAACTGCCACTGGCTGGCTAGCTATCTACTCTCGAATCTCAGATGCTGCTAAATCGCCCTCTAGAGATACGGAGGGGTCGTCTAGGCCATGCAACGCAGTGATGTTCTCAGATTTCAGCCTTGGTTGTGAGCCAGACACGGGCGTGGTGATCAAAGAAACTAAAAAAATAAGTGTTGAAGTAGTAGGCCTCGGGACTGGAAAAATTGGTAGTTCAATGACGTGGAAGACGGACCTATAAGATTAAAACGGAAATCATCCATTTCATTTGTTCTTGCAACATGAGCTAGAAATCCTCAAACTTGAAAGAAATAAGAAAGTTACATGCATTAGAAGTGTGACCGTGAATCTCAACCTCATAATCCCCACCATTTCCTTCTTTTAGTTGTATAATCTTGGCGAAATTTCAAGACCGCACAAGGCTTTGAAGATAGCTATTAAAGGGGCATACAACAAAGCAGCACTGGCCAAAGCTGGAATGATCCCTATCTGATATGAAGCTACTTGGACAATTCACCTAGCCTAAAACTTAAAGGTACTGATAGTGCTTTAGCAGCTGTAGTTGTAGTAGCATCAACGGCTTCTCACTCCCTTTCAACCCGAATAATCTCTCGACCCTCTACCAAAGCCTTCTTTGGTTCTCCATTAAGATAGTCATCTTCCAACTCTTATTCAGTATGCACATCCCCATCTTCTTAGAAATGGGATAAGACTTCTTCCCAAACCATAGCAAGAGTGTGTGGGAATTTAGGGGCCGAATAACAGAGGCTACCCTGATGCAACAGGGAGTTGACGTAGAAGTTCAGGATAGTGTCATCCATCTTCGACATCTTCCTTTTGAGAGCATCTTGCAGCTCTCAGTATTCTTCCGTCACAGTGGCCTTCTCGACTTCGACTTTGTTCTTCTTATCATTGAGTTGCACAACATTTTCTCGAAGCAAAGCAATCACTTGAGCCTAGTTAGAGATAGTCTTATCTCTGGATTCCACCATTCCCACACAATCAGCAATTGTCTTCTTATGAGTTTCGACGGTTTCATCATGAGTAGTAATAGTTCTCTTTTGAGCATCGATGATCTCATCTCGAGTTTTAAGCTCCTTTTTTAGTTTAACTTCATCAGCATAGCCTTTCCTGATTTCACCTCTAAACATGATCTCAATTTTTGCATGAGCCTCTTTCAATTCCTTCAGCAAACTAGCATTTCCCTTACTATCTCGAATGGCAACATCTCTCTCTTTTGTTAACTAATCAATTCTGGCATCATGTTCCTTCAAAATCCTTTCATAATCATCCTTTTCTGACTCGAAAGAAACCATCTCTTGATAGTTGTTACGGTTTACGTCCGATAGCTGCTTAAATAATTTCTCTCATCCTTTCGCTTGATCCAAGTCACTTTGAATTTCTTGGAGATGGGTTATATAAGAACCCTTACGCATTGGATGTAGGTCATGAACGAATTTAACTCCCTTAGAGGAACTATCCGGGGAGCGTAGCATCAAGCTTAGGTGGAGAGAGGAGAGAATATAAGAAAACTTCCTTCAAGGGCATGAAAAACCAGAAGCAGGCACAACATGATTTGACGGAGTCTAGATTAATGGAGCAACTTGAATAGTAGAAGTCGAAACCTCAATTCCAATATAAATTGGAGATGGGGTAGATGTATGATGCTTGGAAGGATGAGGATAATGATCTACTTTCGACATTTTGGATGGCTCTTCCCGATCATTGGGTGTCTTCCTCTTCTCATAGCCACCCCTATAAACTCTGCCTCAGTCCCTGTCAACCCGAAGACAAGCTTTGGCTTCCTGATCTTTTCTCCTCCTTCATTCTTCCTTAGTTTCTTGAGGCCGGTGGCAGCTTGAAGTTCATTTCGACCCACGTTATGCATCTATTAATTGTTCAAGATGTTCATAAAGTGCACGGCCTCCCATAGTACCTAATATATAAAAAAATGAAAAAACTTTAGCATTAGAAAATGAGCCCAAATAATGCACATTTGAGTGTACGTGACCCTAGTGGAGTGTGTAACATATCGTAAGTGGCCTAAAAGAACTTTACAAACCAGGTTGGGAAGCGACTACAGCGGGAGTCATGCTAGCTCTAGAAACAACATGATCGGAGTGAGAAGACATTCCCTCAAACTCAAAATCATCTCTCATGAGTTCTACAATGTCCACATAAACATTTCTCAAGTCCCTAAAGTTGGTATAGTTTTCCTTAGGCGGAGAACAATAAAGTTGTTCGGCTGCTAGGGAGCATCTTTAGCAATAATCTATTAGGGAGACGAATCTGGTAGAATGGGACTCGTTCTCGAAGTTTCACACATGATTCAAAATTTCCATCACTTGAACTTGCATCAAATTCCTTATTGTTAGAGAAGGAATCATTGCCACTCTAGCTCTCAATTTCACCTTCCTCTTTTTCTACGATCACTACAGTGTTTCCTTCTCGCTATTGGAACCCCTTTCTCTCTCCTCCAAGACAAAGGGCATCCTGATTGGGCTATTAGTTCCAGTCATAATGCTTTTTCCTTTACAAATTTCCTCAGTTTATCCACCTGGTGGACCTACTCCTCCTAGTAGACCTTTCTCTTCAAATCGTGCAATGAAGAAGTTGAGCATCTTTGAATATTGGAACGGGTAGAGGATGGAACTTCAACGGTGACGACAGATCTCCTAGGCTGCAACAATCCATATCGATGTAAATTCTCATCTGTTAGAAAAAATTTGACTGATCTCTCTCTAGCGTCTATGGCCTTCAAAGTATGGAATATGGGTTCAAGTGATGGATCTTATCTAGCTTTGGAATAACTACAAGAATCATTCAGCCCACTAAAACTCTGCACCATCGTAATAAATCTCAACGAGTGAAGAGGAAACTTATCCATGGTCGTCCAAAGAAGATTAAATCTTTCAGGACATCTTATGAAGAAATATTGGGTCTTGAACTGGGACAAGTTACTTTGGAGTTGTAGCACGATTTTGTGATTTCTTTGGGCCTCAATAATGACAAGGGATGGACATTCATCTCACCTCTTGAATGAGAGGAAATATTTCAACTCATCGAAGCCTGGGGAACGGTTGAATGTCTATATAAACAAAATGTGAAGATAGGTTAAAATTGCGCATTAGTTGGGATGGATATGAAATGGAGCTATTCCAAAACTCAGAAGAATTTCTCTCAAAAAATGATTGAACGAGGGCACTGCACCATTCAAGCACATGCACCGATGGCAGGCAGTCTACCTCAAAGGTGGCATGTGTGCAAACTCATTTTTCAATGGAAGGTGCACATTATCATCCAAAATACCATGTTGTAAACAAATATTGTGCAAAAATTCAGTAGAAATGACAATAGAAATTCAGTAGAAATGACAGTAGAAATTCAGTAAACAAGTAAAACTCTAAAGTTCGGAGGAGTTCGATCAATGACTGGACCGATCGGCACAAATTGACCATATTGAGCCTATGGTGCCGCTGTTGAAACCGTTTTCGAAGGCATAACTGATGTCGATTTTGCTTTTGAGAGTGCCGGGCTTCCTGCACTGGATTTACATTGGGATGACGGAGCTTCATTCTTTATAATAGAACTTGTATCTAATGTGGTTGGGTAACTCTATTTTTAACCAGAAGTCCCCAGATGTTAAAACGCCTGAATTTCGAAAAGATGTTGACTTGTGCCAACCCGTCTGATCTTAAATGTTGACCGGGGTAAGCGTAGTGTGTTATATTTATGGGACGGGCTCAGTGTCCTAAACACTGTGAACACTCTATCTTGTGTAGATAGTTCAGTCGCAGTGGAGAAAGGAAAAAGATTTCCATATCATTTATTGAAGTTATTCCTCCTACACTTATCCGTTATAGGTCAAAGATCGATAATAAATCCATTGTCCGAAGCGATAAGAAAAGCTCGTTCTATTCTCAGATACATCAAGCGTGCAATAGTAAATTAATCTAGGATGATCAAGTCCATAGTTGAACGCCTCAATGGAGCCATTGAGGCCATGCGCTAATCAGTTTTGATTTATTAAACAAAGATAGAATATGTCAATGCAAGGCACGAATCAACTATCTACCTCCAATAAATCATAATCAACCCGTTTCATTCACTACTCTCATCGATCACCCAAACCTATTAGCAATCGCCAACAACACGGTAACCATGTCATCACCAACCTCGTATCAAAAGCAAACACGTTCGAATTTGAGTTCATGGAGATCCAAGCAATGCAAGGTCGGCAGCTATCCAAGCGAGCAGGAATTCTGGCACTAGGGCTTGGCTTGAGGTAACGGCGAAGGTAGTTTGGGTCAGCGGTAAAAGGCTCCGACGATGGAGATGAACGGTGGTGGCAACAAAGGAAAATTTAGGGTTTGGTCATGGTTGGTTCGGGCCACAAGATGAATGTCTTGGGTTGCAAGAAGAACATATGATGATGAGAAGGGTCAGATTAAGCAAAACTAAATAGGATATTAGCTAAAGAAAATTTGCTAAGTCCATCGATCGCCAGCGATCCATAGTCGCTAGTGATCCATCGAATTACAACCGATCTTCTCCAAACTTGCCAAGCATGATCTGTATGTTGTTTGCAAGCATCGTGAAAATTGGGGGATCGAAATTGGTTTAGTTTTATAAGCGATGATGATTCACGTCGAAAAATCAACAGATGGCCAAATAGCCATAGCCAAATTCGCTTGTCAACCTCAACACGATCAATTAAATTTCACAACGGAAACTCAAAAGCAGTTGCTTCCGGAGCACACATTGTTTCCAGTGGAGGCGTGCTCTGAGGGGCAAATATTAACCTAGTTTTAACCTAGTAGAATTTAATAGGAATTAGAACATCTAGGCCAAGTCAAAAAAATTCAAGAATCAACCAAAAGGACCATAAGAATAGGCCAAGAAGGACTCAAGAGAAAGCATACAAAAATTAACTAAACGGATGGATCGTTAGCGATCCATCACCTATGGATTGCTGGCGATCCATAAGGACTCCCCATGGATCATTCAACCCTCTTGCATCATGAACCAATATGTTTTCTAGGGATGTTTTCCAAGTTTCATGATGTTCCAAACAACGTAGTTCGAGAAGTGAGCATTCATCTGATTCAAGTTGCAGAACAATCTAACCCGTGTGTGAACCATCATCGAAATAAGGCAACTAGCTATTACATAGAGAGAATCTACATAAGACAAGGAGAGCAACCCAAAGGAAGAAGTCCAAAAATCTCCTATGTACATGGATCGCGAGCGATCCATGCCCTATGGATCACTAGCGATCCATCAGATTAAGTTGGATCGCTATGAAATTCTTGGAGCACCTTTGTATCATCAACTGTAGGCTTCTAGCAAAGTGGCCCAATCCAATATCTCTCCAACACTTATAAATACAATCCTACTTGAAAATAAAGTGGATCTTCTGGATTGGATTCTAGAACTCTATAGAGATTATTATTCAATCTTCTCCTTCCACTCAATAGTCATCTAGGGATTCACTGTGATTCTCCAGTGAACTTTTACTCTTTTGACTTAATTTAACATAGAAGATACAATCATATTGTAATCCGATTCATTCTATATAACAGAACTTGTATCCAATGTGATCAGGTAACTCTATTTTTAACCAGAAATCCCCAAATGTTGAAACACCTGAATTTTGAAAAGTCGTTGACTTATGCCAACTCGTTAGATCTTAAGTGTTGACCGGGGCAAGTGTAGTGTGTTATCTAAGTGGGATGGGCTCGGTGTCCTAAACACTACGAACGCTCTATCCTATGTAGTAGTTTAGTCACAGGGAGAAAGGAAAAAGCTTTTAATATCATTCATTAAAGTTATTCCCCAACACTTACCCTTTATAGGTCAATGATCGATAATGAGTCTGTTGTCCACAGCGACACAGAAAGCTCGTTTTATTCTTAGGTACATCAAGGTGTGATAGTAAAATTAATCTAGGATGATCAAGTCCACAGTAAAATGGCTTGATGGAGCCATTGAGGACATGTGCTAACCGATTCTCATTTATTGAAAGAAGATGGTAGAATATGTCAAGTGCAAGGCACGAATCAACTATCTACCTCTAATAAATCGCAATTGACCCGCTCCGCTCACCATTCTCATCAATCGCCCAAACCTATTGGCAATCACCATTAACACGGTAACCATGTCATCACCACCCACAGACCAAAGCAAACGCATTCAACTTTGAATTCGTGGTGATCCAAGCAATGCAAAGTCGGTTGTGATCCAA
The DNA here is from genome assembly GCA_030765085.1 of Allium cepa. Taxonomy (NCBI): domain Eukaryota; kingdom Viridiplantae; phylum Streptophyta; class Magnoliopsida; order Asparagales; family Amaryllidaceae; genus Allium; species Allium cepa. Next base: position 565,562,922 of record CM060928.1, on the reverse strand, counting down.
TCAAGTGGCAATTCCGGCACAAGGGCTTGGCTTAAGTTGATTGCAAAGGTAGTTGAGATTGGTGGCAGATGGCTCTAGTGATGGAGATCAACGGTGGCGGCAACAAAAGAAAATTTAGGTTTGGTCATGGTTGGTTCGGGTCACAAGAAAAATGGCTTGGGTTGTAAGAAGAACGTATGATGATGAGAAGGGTCGGCTCAAGTAAAACTAAATAGGAGATTGGTTGAAGAAAATTTGCTAAGTCTATGGATTGCCAACGATCCATAGTCGCCAGCGATCCATCGAGTCGCAACTGATCTTCTCCAAACTTGCCAAGCATCACCTATATGTTTTTTACAAGCATCTTGAAAATTTTAGGATCAAAATTGATTTATTTTTACGAGGGACGATGATTCATATCAAAAAATCAACAGATGGCCGAATGGCCAAAGCTAAATTTGCATGATAACCTCAACATGATCAATTAAATTTCACAAAATGGAAACTCAAAAGCAGTTACTTCCAGAGCACACCTTGTTTCCAGTGAAGGCGTACTCTGAGGGGCAAATGTTAACATAGTTTTTAACCCAGTGGAATTCAGTAGGAGTTAGAGCATCTAAGCCAAGTCAAAAAAACTCAAGTATCAACCAAAATGACCAAAAGAATAGGCCAAGAAGGACTCAAGAGGAAGCATATAAAAATTAACTGAAGGGATGGATCGCTAGCGATCCATCACCTATGGATTACTAGCGATCCATAAGGACTCCTCATGGATCATTCAAACCTCTTGCATCACAAACCAATATCTTTTCTAGGGATGTTTGCCAAGTTTCATAATGTTCCAAACAACGTATTTCAAGAAGTGAGCATTCATCTAATTCAAGTTGCATAACAATCTAACCCGCGTGTGAATCACCATAAAAACAAGGCAACTAGCTATTAAATTACATGCTGAGCATCTACATAAGACAAGGAGCATAACCCAAAGGAAGAAGTCCAAAAATCTCCCAATTATATGGATCGCTAGAGCTCCATCAGATTAAGTTGGATCGCTATGAAATTCTCGAAGCACCTTCGTACCATTAAATGTAGGCTTCTGGCAAAGCGGCCTAACCCAATAGCTCTCCAACCCCTAAAAATACAATCCCACTTGCAAATAAAGTGGATTTTCTAGACTCACTTCTGGAACCTTACAGAGATTATTATTCACTCTTCTCCTCCCACTCAATATTCATCTAGGGGTTCACTGTGATTCTCCAGTGAACTCTTATACTTTTGACTTGATCAAACTTAGAAGATACAATCGTATTGTAATCCGATTCAACTTGTAACAACAGTCAGTTAATAGAAAGTTATAAAGTGGATGTAGGATTCATTAACAACCTAACCACTATAAAAATCTTGTTGTCTTTTTTCTATTCCTTCTCTTTTTATATTTATTTTCTATATTATTGCTCTGTAAGAACAGGGCTGGTGCTTTCACACTCAATTCAGGGCGTTGATCCATTTTTTGGGTTAAAAATATGGTTTGATTATTGCACGGTGAAAACCCATCCGTGTTTATGTGCGGCATGGTCTTACAAAAGACCTTTATTTTGAAATGTTTTATAACATTAAAATCCATTTATGGTGTGTTTCCATGCTAGTTTAACAAACTGATCCTGACATTATTTTTCTTATAATGCTTATATTAGATTGAGCATATTTCTAGATTTAGCTTTGAATGCTTTGGAGCTCCAGGATACGAGCTGGATGCCACCAAGACGTATTCATGTATATAATTATTTTCTACGACATTTGTTATTTTTGTATTTATCAACATTTGTAAGGACCTTTTTTATAACTGTCCAGGCTGATTATATGTTAGTGTACTTTGATTTGATGTATGTGTATTACAGTTTTCTTTTGTAAAGATCTGTTGTATATTATATATTATTTATCACGTTGTGAGATTCTGTTCTGTCTTTTTTCTTCATTTTCCCTCAACAATATGTCTTTTCGACACTTTGATGCTCGGCACGCGAATACCAAGGATGTATTAGTGTCGATTTTTTAGAGTCGAAAGGGTGGGTCGTTATAAGTTGTATCAGGGATTAGATTGAGTGTATACCTAGTCTTTGTAGGGTAGAGTCGTTAGAGATAAGGTTAGAACACCCTAGAATGAGTTTGAGTGTGTGTGCATGTATGTGTGTGTGTGTGTATATATATATATATGCAAGACATATTTTTTAGTGTTATAAAAATGTTTTATATTGTGTTGCTTTATAAGTTGAATAGTTTGTGAATTATGGTCGATACAGAAGGAACAACTATATCGATAGGAGTTTCTAGACTCTTTAACATGGCAAACCAACATAGTATTGTTTTGAAAAATGGGTAAATGAAATAATTTTACCTAGGTTTCATATTTTATATATAAAAGTATAATTTTTAGAAATTGATATAGTTATTTATGGTGTGTGTTTTCATTAGAAAATGATAGAATTATATTATTATCATTATTGTTTGAATAGTTATGCTCGGTAAATATATGAGGATCTATTTTTTTGATTTAAATTTAATATGAACACCCTGTGAATTCGTGCCACAATTTGACTATGAGGTATTCGATTAGAAGATTGGGTTGAAATATAATTTTAATTAAGGTTTTCTATTATAATCTTAACAAAGATAAACATTTGATAAATGTTTTTATATAAGAGGTGAAATTTTAAAAGTATAGTTTATAAATTAGGTTTATAAATAAAAAGGATTTAAGCTGAGAATTTGAGAAACTAAATCATGTATTTTGGAAATTGCTTTACAAAGTTTTGAAAAATAATAATAATAGTATTATTTGAAAGCATTTACGAATAAAATATTTTTAAAGGATTTTAAAACTGATAGAAAGCACTGAATTCGCTATTATCGCTGGAAAATAATTCTTGGTGATGGTTGCAGCATCATCGGTGTTTATTTTCGAGTTTCTAATGAGGGATTGCTACCGTTGTAGTTTTCCTTCAGAATTGTTTTGGTAAAATAGATTTTGGTTTAAATTTCAGAAGTACGATTTGATATACAAAAAGGAGATGTTTATATTATTATTCCAAATGTTTTGAAATAAAACCCGAGTGTTTAGTTCTGAAGTTATCGGTTAAATTATTATATGGATTCATGTATCCATGCATTAGGAAAAGTGTGGTTTGTACATCTCATTATGATATATCGATTTATAATTTTCATTTATTGAAATGATATGGAATTTTTGGTGATTTTGGACATTCAGAAACTTTCAAGCTAATTGAGGAACTAAAGCTAAGTGTTTTTGTGAAATTATAAGAAAATAAATTTTCGTAACTTATAAATTTAAGAAGATGGTAAGAATTTAAACATGTTTTAAATTGTTGAACATTCATGCTAAGAAAAACCTATCTAAAATGTTTATATATACTCCTAAGATATAGAAGATTGTTATACAAATATGAACTTAAGTTTTAAAAAGTACGGATAAACATAAGTTGTGTTTTATAAGATGTTTAAAAACTTAAGAAAAGTTTTATGAAATGTTTCATAAGTAATTTTAGCATTAAAGGAAATATACTAAAGGCGGAAATAAATGTAAATTAAAAATAATTGGTGTAGTTAAAAAACCAATGGAATAAATATGTAAGCTGTACGTAGGTCACTTTATTCGCATAACTGTTTTAATCCATATTCGAGTGCAATTTCTAGGTGATTTACACCGGTCCAAGGTTGGATTTTTCACTTGATTCTTGATGGTAAACACTAGATACAGATTTTTGAGACGATTCTAAATTTTTCTATCATAGTTTATGACCACATAAGGAGAATGGAGGTTTCTAATCAAGGAACATGATGAGTCCACACTAGGGAAGTCAAGTGAGCGATACTTGTTCAGAAATGAAATTTGTGTACTCGAGTGACTGATTAGATTTGGTATTGCGTATGTATGGTATATGTACATCATACAGGCTTTAATGCAATAATATGCTTTTGATAATAGAAATGCAAGTTATATGGATTAATGGCAATTGTAAGTAAGATACAGGTCCCATGGAAGCAAAGGCTAGCTTGCTACTTTTGGTTTCAATGAGTAGAGTTTGATGGCTCGATATATACGTACACGTTTCTATCGTTGTTGATGATTTTATGCCCTATATATGGGAGACCACTTTTGAGCTTTTGTTTTTTTTTGCTGGTTTGAGCCAATTATGGTGAGTTGTAGTTTTTTTGATCGAGCTATGAAAAGGAGGTGCTGCCGAATGTTCAGTAACTTATAAGATTTTAAAAGATTTAATAATTCATTTGAATAAAAGAGTTTTATAGGATTAAGGACTCGAAGATATTTCTCTTCCTCTGGGAATTTCAAGGATGAGATTCTTTTAAGGGGAAAGAATGCAATGATTCAATTTTTTTATTGTTTTGAACGAAAATATTTAATTTATTTAAATATTCAGATTCGATTTTAATTTAATAAATAATAAGGCAATTAATTTTTATTGTAATGACTCGATTTTTATTAACATATTTTTAATTTATTTTATTTTATTTTTTCATTAGTTTCAATTTAGAATTTATTTAAATTACCATTTGAAATTTTATGGAAAATGATGGTATTTCTGTAATTTTATAGAATGAAATAACCAGCGTATACTATTATTATTTTGGATTGTATTTTTGTTTTGAGCGCGATCGCATTTTTGTTTTGTTGTTTGCGATTTGTACGCGAATGAAATTCTGTGCAGTGATGCATCAGAAATTACAAAATAAACCAAAAATTAACAGAAAGATTTTTCCAACATGTTTTCACTTTCCCTCTTTCTGATCTTTCATTTTCATTTGAAGTTTACAAAGAAAAAAGAAAAATAAAGTTTTTCATCTTCAATAATTCAAAACAAATCAAATACTCAACTACAAAATATAAAGATGGGTTCTCTGAGTTTGTGGTAGTGAGATCTACAAGCCATATAAGTTTGGGTGTGTTCGTTAGCGATTTGGAAGATTAGACTGTTAGGCGTGAGCATAGGGTAGCTAAAGTTTTGATTTTTGGCCGATTGAGGGAGAGATAGGCGATGGGGCTGGTCCCTATGTGATTCTTGTGCGGTATTGCATCTACGGGCTATGATATGACATGTTGTGCTTTGATGGAAAATGCGACATAGGGGTTGTCACTTGCTAGCTACCAGGTCATTTTGGTGACAAGTGGAATGAGTTTCAAGCGAAGGTGATAGATAGGTGGAGATTTTGAAGAGGGAATTGATGGCACGATTGGATTGAAGTTCGTCATGAGATGGGGAGGACGAGTCGTATGTCAATGGTGATAATGCATGAACATGTACAGGCGGGTGAAAATTGAGGAAGAAGATGGTTGGATGGGTAACTAAAGTTAATTTTGTAACTAAGGTGTAATTAATGAATATATTAGTTTTAATAAATTATAAATTCAATAACTCTCATACGAGGTCCAATTAAGACGAAGTCTTTTGCATTTTGCTCGTAATGTTGATAGTTACAGGGTGGAACTGGTTTCATAAATTTGTAGCAAATAAAATTTTGGGCTAAATCGAACGTCGTTCAATTTTAGCTCAAACTGGAAAGCCTAAATAACCATGGAATTTCAATGAGTTAAACTCACCTTTTTGGATAATTAGTATGATATATAGTAGACAAAATTATTTTTACCTATTGGATAAATTATTGTTTGGTTTAGGTAAATATCTGCTTTGAGAAGCGAATGACATTTAAATTGAAAAACAGGAAAATTTCTAGAGAAATTCGGATTTCTCATCATAACGATTTTAATTTCCAGTTATATACCTATTGATTTTAACTTCAGTTATATACTTATTATACAGATTGTTAAAAGCTGAAATTTGACAGTTTGGCCATATTGGAGGTGACATTGACATATGTTAAAATTGAACCCTTTTAGTGGTAAAGGTAGTAATAGCCTTAGTTAAGTGCTATAGTAACTATCGGCCTCATTATAATATTTTGAAATACTATCAATTTTCGTTTTGCCGTGGAGATGGTTTTTGTCTTAGAGAATGATTTTTAAATATGATTTTTTAGTAATATCCATGATATTTTATTTAAAATGGTTTTTTTGGAACTTCCCTATTTCACATCAAATTTTTTATTTGTCTATTCTAAGTATAGGGAAATGGTTTAAAAATTATTTGTAATATTTTTTTATAAAAGAGGTTATTATAATAACGAATGTTTATTTTCAAAAGGAAATAAAAGTGGCTTATCTTTTATTTTAATGGGAGATAGAAATATTTCGGAATAAATACGTGTGAAAGATTTTATATGAAATGTTGTAATAAAAGAACAGATTTATAAGTGATATTTTATAAATTAAACAGAGATTTATAAGCAGTATTTTATAAACTAAAATGATAGGTTAATAAATGGTATTTTATAAAAGGGAAATATTATTATTTCATAAATTGGAGAAATAAAACACAGTTGTGAATTTATTGTAATATATGCGATGATCGTGTGATGGGAAGTAATTGAGATTTCTAATTATACTTGGAGTTTTTTTATATTTGGAGTTTGGTAAATTTAGAGTTCGTATAAAAAGAGTTGCAATTAAGTTTGAGATATTATAAAATATGTTTCATAAAATAGAAGACGTTTATAAAAGAGTTTTAGAAATAATAAAAAGGATGTTTATAAAGGAGTTTATTAAATAAATCTGGAGATTTATAAAAAGGAAGTTTATAATTATGTTTAGATATTTATAAAGAAGTTTTATAAACAATGTCTTATAAAAGGAGTTTGTAAATATAGGGAGTTTTCTAAGGGCATTTTATAAAATGAATTTTTGTAATAAGGAATGAGATCCAATTTCCATGAATGATCTATTTAAATTACGGTGGTTTGGAAAATATTATTTTCATACTTAACACTAAATTCCAAGGTATGTAAACTAGTCTCTATCTTGAGGATTAAGAATGTGTATTGAGGCAAGGATAGTTTTCTAACTTGTCCGATTTTATTGTTAGTTGAGGGATAGTACTGTTTGAAATCGGGAAGCGGTGGTAAGTATATATGGTTTAATTTCCAAATGACCTATTTTTACTTTCACCAAAAGGGAAGTGTTTATTGTTTATTGTTATTAGTGTTTTAAATGATATTTGTTATACCTAGATTAAGGTTGGTTTTGTAAAGGAAATCTTTCTTAAGATTTGTGGACATACTCATACCATTGAGAAAAATATATGATTATAAATTTTAAGTAACAAAAAATATGATGTTTTGTGAATATACTTATACAGTTGAGATAAGCATATGGGAAGTTTTTTCTAAGTTTTGAAAGTGAAATGCTTGTAAATGTACTTATATAGTTGAGATAAGCATATCAATATATATTTTTTGAAAAGAGTAGAGAAGGGTTTGTGAATATATCTTTGTAAAAGTATTTTAATATAAGAATTTACAAAGAGGTTTTAAGTGAATGAAGGGATTAATTAAAAAGGCTTAGTGTTTTCTTATGTGCTTAACCAGTGTTATTCTCCTTACGGAATTAAATCTCTAGTTGAATTGTTTGTTATTTAATAGTTAAATAATCGACAGTCAAATCTTGGCTAGTTTTTAAAACTATTATTGTCGGTTCGGAGAGACTGAGATCAAACATGTTATTCAGAAACCACTACGAACCGGCATGAGCATTCGAGTTGAAGATATCTTGAAGATGATTGAAGATAGAGTTCTTCAAAGTGCGAGGGCTATTTACTACTAATCCCGAGGGTGATTCCAAAAAGGTTATAGTAGAAGTAATGCCTTCGGTTTGTTCTTTTCGTGAACAACTTGTATGGATGAATGATGGCATTGCATTGTTGCCTAGAGGGCAGTGTTAACATTCCAGGTGGGATTTGCTAAAAAGGTAAAATGTAGCCTATTAGCCTTAACAATCGAGAATGACTAGAACAAGGGATATACTTTAGGGTTATGTGGTTCGCTACCATTAGGGTAGAGCATAAGAACTCTCAGGAAAAGGTTACAAAGCAACTAAGGTGGCGACATATTCGGTATTATCCAGTAATGGGTAGACCAGTCCTAATTCATAGGGGCTGAAATGTTTTCGACCTTGGTACATTTTCTAGAGGTGTATTGTGGTAGACGATACCCTACTGCCTTATCATTATATGAAATTTATTCTCTAATAAATTCCATTCAGACTTAGTTGTATGCATATTATGTTGGAATTTAATTAATGTAACAATTTCGGTTATGATTCAACATCTATTTTAAACCCTGTACGTTATTATAATATCATAGAATTTCCTATGAAATAGTTTAGTTATCGTATTGTAAAGACCCATCCATGTTTACGAGCGACATGATCTTATGAGATACCTTTATTTTGAAAGGTTTTATGTCATTAAAATCCACTTGAGGTGTGTTTCCCATGTTGATTAACTAAACTGACCCCCGTTATTTTTCTTATAATGCTTGAGTCAGACCGAGCATATTTCCAGACTTAACTTTGGATGCTTCGAAGCTTCAAGAGATGAGCTGCCGCTAAGACATGTTCATGTATATAATTATTTTCCATTGCATTGGTTGCTCTTGTATTTATCAGCATTTGTGAGGACAGGTTGTTATAACTGTCCAAGTGAATGATAGATTAGTGTACTCTGATTTGATATGTGTATGTTACAATTTTCTTTTGTAACGATCTGTTGTTTATTATATATTACTCACACGATGCGAGATTCTATTCTATCTTTTTTCCTCTAACAATCCGTCTTTTCGGCACTTGGATGCTCGGCACGTGAATACTGTGGATGTATTAGTGTGGACTTTTAAGGGTTGAAAGGGGGTCATTACAACAAGTATGAATGTGCGTGTTTATATATATGTGTGGGGGGGGGGCTTAAGTATGCATTTATGACGGGTGTGAATTATTAAAGTTAGCTAATAACTTAGATGGATAAGGATGACATAGTGATTAAAATGATTTAGAATGCGAGGTCGATAACAGAAGTCTGTTCATCATAGGGGGCTACCAGCGGTTTTTTATACATTATACTCATGTGGGACATATCCAACTGTAGAACCCATGGAAATATACGCTCGCATATAGGTGGAGGAATACCTAGTAGGGTATGCTTTAACATTTTAGTAAGGGTATTGCCCTGGTTGCATTAGGCAATCTAAATGGGACAGTAGCAAGGCTCGACACTATGTCAACGTGTATGGTACCATATTAGATAGTAGGAGTTGTACATAGATCGGGAACGTCATCGGTCCTAAGTGATTAGCAGAAAGACAAGGATTACACCTAATAGGCTACACCTCCTACTACTCTAGCTCAAGTTTAGGTCATGCACCGCCACAATTGTTTTCTAGTTTGTTTGTTAGGTGGAAAGGCTACATAACCCTTAAGAGAAGTCTTTCAAATGATTGGGGAAGTCCGAGAAGCTGAATCCTCAATATCCCAAGGAGTTGAGTCCTCAATAGTCCAAGGAGCTGAGTCCATAATATAAAGCTGTTAGGTAAATCCTCGAAATGAGATAGAATATGGCTAAACTATTGTGACGCTGTTATTAGGCACTATGGGAGTTCTTTGGTATGCACGATGATGAGGACATTATACAATATTGATGATGGATCCTGATGAGATGTTAGGTTACAGATACTAGCGAGGATAGTATCTTAGTCCAAAGAGGGATTGTGGTACTTATATATATTATATATATATACATGTAGGCAGCCACGTCTACTTTGGGTAGGTGGGGCATATCATACATGTATATAAAGTCGATAAGACTAAGTAAAGTAAAATGACATAACATTTGACGGAAGGAAATCAATACAAACTAGTGTTATGTATAAAGTGTGTAATTTACCGGTCATCAGAATGTTGTTCTGACCCCATCCTCATTACAACATATAGAATAGCTTTGGATGGACATGTACGAGTGTTAGGTGGGAACAGTGGAAGGAGAGGCTTCTTTATGCATGTTCGGCACTTACAAGGACACTAGATATTGGAAGTGTCAATCTTGGTCGGCAGCTATATGATTTATTATACTTATTCTGCTATGATTTATGTTGATAGTGCTTTGATATGCTATTTGCAGGATACCAAACCAATGACATGTACTTTGGTGGACTTTGGTTTTCAATTTAGCAAAAATTTAGGTTCATTGGAGTGCGGGTTGTCACACAATGTATATCATATGGGAGTGTCCCAACATCCTTTTATACTGATTGTAGAAGATGTAATTTTCAAATCTAATGTCGAGAATTAAACGACCAAACTAAAATGATTTTAAAACATGTATATCATTAATAATCATAAATTTATCCTTTACTTATAGTTTAAGAATTATTTTAGTATCTATAATGTTCTTTTCTATAGACACATGTTTCCTTTGCATTTTGACAGAAAACCAAACTATTTGATTTCTCTATTAGAATACTTTTTCATGCTTATCATACACCAGCATTGTATCTGCTTTGGGATCATATCCAAAACATACAAATCATGCTATTACTCCACAGACTTTGAGATGTTTTGATTGTTATGTGCTAAAAATATCTTCTAAATCATTATTTATAATTTCCTCTTCAACATAAAAGTGCCAAAGCTCAAATAAAATTATCTGATAATTGTGTGTAGAATTCAACCGATTTTGTGCATGTTGACCTGCAATTCGTCACTAATTTCAATATTTAAAATAGATGAAGTCATTTTCTATCAACATTGCTTTATATAATTCCAATTGTATTGATCTTCTTAAAGATACACTTGCATCTGATGGACCATATCCCTTTTGGCATAACTACCAAAATCAATTTTAGATTGTACTTGGAATCCACTTGGAATTAAAGCATCGTACCATATTATAATGACCGCATGCCCCTCCAATGCTCATATAGTGAAATAGTGTTGGAGCATTCGGCTGATGGAGGACAATGGTCTAAGGAAAGAAAAGACGTAGAGAATAGAAATAGAAGAGAAGAGAGAAAACATCATATATTCATAGAACTCGACGTACATCGCACAACGCATTGAATAAAATATAGGAGTCATCACAGGTATGAAACAGACAAGACAATAATAACTGAATGAACCACAAAATCAGAGCACATAGATCCATACAGTTATACAAAACCATAATAGAGTTTATACAACTAATAAATAAACTCAAATGATAAATTATCTCTAATAATAGTAAGTCAAACACTGTCACACAGCGAGATATGCAACAATAAGCCCAAAATATAAATACGAGAAAGTGTCACCTCTTACTAGTCCATCTACATAATTCCATGTTCTATTTACATCTACTGCCTCTTTTACTCATTTAAGAGTGCTCGCGATAATAAGGAGCAAAACATAATACCTCAAGTCATATAATAGTTTGGTGTGAGAGACAAAACAATGTCAAAATATTACGAAAGTAGATATAATATATGAAACAAAGGGTATGGACCTGTCCTTGCATCCAAAGAGTTAGCACAAAACACATGGTACATGCAACTCTATATTGCAATCATCATGAGCGTATTATACGTCAAAGTACTAATGAGCATATAGATATTTACATCGGTGATATCTACATCACGTGACATCCCTAGATTAGTAAGCAATCAAAGAAAACATGATATCCATCATCCATCTTATATTCACTCACTTAATGCTTTAGATACGTGAAAACTCAAACGACCGTCATGGTCAAGGACTACTCAACTATAAAGATCTGCCTTCTCGACCCTCGAATGTCAATACAAATACACATATGGTATTCACGTGCCAAGCACCCAAGTGTCCGAAAGATAGTAAGTTAGGGTAAAACAAAAAAAGGAAACAGATCAAGAAAGAAGAAAAAAAATCAAAATCTCATATGCGGAACAATGATATAAACCTCAAAAGGTCTTTACCAGATTAAAAAACTTTGATATAAATACATCAATCAGAGTAAAATAACCTACCATCGTCCTGAACAGCTATAACTGCATGTTCTCATAAATGTTGATAGATACAAAACAGGTAATGCAACAAAATAAAGAATGGCAGGAAATCATCCAGCTTCTCTCCAAGAGCTCCAATAAACCACAGCTAAATATGAAAACATACTCGAACAGACCTGAACATTAAGAAAATAACATCTGGATCGGTCTGGTAAACTTGCGTGAGAAACTCAAATCATCTAGATTTGTTATATCTTAAAATCCTTTGAAATAAGAGTAACTCGTAAGGCTAGACCATAAATAAACACGGATAAGTTTTTACGTTACAATAAACAAACCATTTCAATTATAAAATCCATGATAATATAATAATGTCTAAGGAGAAAAATATAAATAATCACACAGTTGCGACGCATATGAGTGTATACCATAATAATAATAGGTATACAATCACAACATCTAAAGCAAGTTCTTAATTGTGTAGGATTCCACAGAGGTGCCCTCGGTATCTCGAGAATAGTCCTCCTGCACAAGGATCAAGATATCCTTCCAAGCATCATATATCTCCAGATAAAATATACTATAGGAAAAAAATAGGTTCTCCATGCCCAAGAATGTAGCACCAAGTCACATCACTCCTGCATGCATATCTGTATGTATCTCTAGAATGGAGTGCCTTCACCCTTTATGTTTGCTAAACCCCATAGGCTATGTCTCCTATCTCTGGTTTCTATCATTACCGATGGTGAAGTCACGTTCAGCATCCCAGCATATGAGTTACAACTCGAATAGATCTTCCACACAAGATCCCACTCGAACAGATCTCAAAACCACAAATGGATTCTCATATATCAACAAATTCAGAATCATAAATGGATTCCTCAACAGATCTCAAAATTGCACATGGATTCTCATACCTCAATAGATTTTAGAATCACACATGGATTCCCACATCCTGAATAGATCACGAACAACTACATGTGTTTCAGCATCTTAAACAAATTGCGAATCTCCATATAGATTCCAGCATCTCAAACCAATCATGAACCAATCACGAACTTCTTCCTAAGCATAGAACATGTATATGGTTTTGGAGTGGTTATCGTCTCAAGTCATCTTATATAAGTACACTCCCTCACTAACCGGACACTCCAAAAACAATTGATCAATTTCCCTTTAAGCTCAACTCTAATCTTGTAGGAAATAAACAGATAATACATAAGATCGAAAACCAACTCTTAACCATTTAAGTAGACATATTTTCTTATCATTTGTCCTTGAAGAGCAAAACAAGTTTATAGGTACAGTATAGTATCATCAAAGATAACTATACCATATGATTCTCGTGTTTCTTTCAGATATTTCCAAAATTATATTTTGGTCAATTTCAATATCAATGAAAACAATTGCATATGGGAAACTAAATCTCGTTTATTATCCATAAAAAGGTAACACACAAAGCATGTTCGAATCACAACGATGAACTCATATAAACGACCTCTAATCCCCTTTTTAATCAACCTTCCTTTATTAATTAAAAACCTTTTTTTATTAGTAAAACTCTTTTTTACTCAATAAACTTCTATATAAATGAAACTCCATTAGATTAATTAAACATCACTATTTAATTAAAAACTTCCATACTCATTTCTACATGTTCAATACTCTCAAAAGTATTCATATACTTATCTCAACCATATAAGTACATACACAAATCAATTTCAAAGGACTTAAGACAAATATTACTCAAACTGTGTCACTACAAACCCAAAACCATTTCACTTACGATAGTCTTTAAAACATTCTTTTCAAAGTCTATTTACATTCATAAGTATAATCAAAACGAGTTAAAGATGAATGTTATTAACACATTGTTAGAACAACCCAAACCCCATTTCATACTTCTTATTCTCTTCAAAATTACATTATTAAAGATCTAAGTATTGTTTCCAAACTCATTTAACAATATTCTACCACTGTACAATATTTTACCACTTTACAATATTTTCCAAGGGTTTAAAAAAATGTTACTAAAATTTTTTTTACAACAAACCCAAATCGCTTCACTATTCCGTTATCTTTAAAACTACATTTAAAAGATCCAATCACTTTTCAAAAGCATAGTTGAATGGGTCAAAACAAACGTTGCACAAACATCATTACTATAAACCCAAAATCACTTTTTATACTTGACATTTACTTTAAAACATCCATTTAAAGCTCTAAGTACTTCCCCACTTATTAAACAAGGTTATAACCCTTTTTAATCAATTTATAAAACAATCCATTATAACTAAGCGTGATAATCCAAAAACTCCTTTGTATTCTTTTACAAATACTAAACTTTCTTTTAAATCTAAATATGCTAAAATACCTTTAAAAAGATAAACACGCGCATACACACACATCATACATATACATATACTAATTTATTTATAAAGCTACGATATTTAATAAAATACTATAAACCATTTGTAAGCTATTATAATAAAAAAGCCTTTTATTTCTTAAATGAACTCTTTAACAATTTTTAAAACCATATATGTACTTAAAATATACTTTTAAAATGCTTACACTATATTTTAAAACATTTATTTTAAAAACCATAGAAACCTGATTAATAATTTAAAACCATTACTTTAAAAATCCATAAGTGATTGTCAACAATACTTTTAAAACTTGATATTTCCCAATAATAAGTACACTTACTTTACATATTAAAAACACGAAGAAGCACTAGGATGTCTACCAAAGTTGACTTTAAAATCGTTGATCATAGCGATTTCAAAGTGCATCCATAGAGAATTTTTGGCTTCTAACATTCTCAACTTCCAATTCTAATTTTCGCAAATGTCCAACTCGATTCATTTATGTTAAAAACACCAAAGCATGTGCAGGCAAAGATATGTACATATATGTTTCAACAATATATTACAATCTATCCAATTTAACAAATGTCAAATAATAGGGGTTTAAAAGAACGTTTATAATGACTATATCATTTTAAACAATCACAACATAATTTCCAACTTAATCAAATAACAATATCAAACATGTAAATAAGTGGTCAGGGCCACGATACATGTTTTACAGATCAAAAGGAAGATTATACTCCATACTAATGTTGTCACTTGTTTTACAAAATAATACTAGGTCCAAGAGTAATAACTTGCTTTGTTCGTTATAATATTTATATTTTAATACAACAACAATTATACACACAATAATTATACGATCAACTGGTGAGTAAACTCACCCAAGTTCTAGCCAATGCTTACATGTTTCCATTTGATTTTGACTAAAATTCGCATAAGCTCCAAACTTGATGAATCCAACTCCAATGCAGATATACCATCAATGCGACTCCAATACAAAAGACGACCTCCAAATCCGATCTCATATGGACAAGATATGAATAAATGAACACTTGAGATTAATTAAATTATTGCTAGCTTGATTAATTAGGTAATAAAAAAATAACCTTTACTTATCAAACCCAGATCGCACGTTAACCCTCGTCACCTCAAGTTTATTCGTATGCCGCTGCCACCATGTCGTTTGGGCCGTGGTCGCACACCTTCAGAAGATAGCCCCGACCTCTAGCACTCCAACGCCACTGACCTTGCCTCCCAAATGCCGTCGCTGATGAAACCAAACCTAAAAAATCTGCTCTGTTCAACCCTAGATTCCTACCACCTCGCGCCACCATATGATGATCCATCACCAACGATGGACTCCCTAGGCCATGGCGCAACTTATTCATGTTGGACCATCCACCTAATTCGGCCTCTAATGGCCTGAGCAATCTCAGCCATTATATTTGAGGGCTAAGTTTGGGGATAGGGTATTAGTTTTGGATAATAAAAGAAAATGAGGTCCTTTTATAGAAATTTTCTCCTAACCATTCACCTCCTAAAATCACGAACTCCAATCAAGGCGTGCTTACCGGAGTTCCTATACCGCTATTCCAAACTTACTAGAACTAGTTTCAGTACCTAATTCTATCGTATACTAAAGTTAGCTATTAGGTTAAATCAAATTTTAATTCCAAAAATTAATCCTTACGCGTTTCGAGCTCGCATTTCCACGTAGAATGTCCGATCGTCATGAAACTCATCCGTTTACAGCAATTCATTATTTTGGATTAATGACACTGATTTAGTCAAAATCAAAGAAAATAACTCGAAATGACAATTTCACACGTTAATAAAAATGAATTGTTATTCAAACAAATTTAATTACTTTTAATTCTAAACTAAAATCTTTCCCGTAATCATTATAATTTAAAAAAATTAAATGAGCTTTCAAAATCATTTTTATTCATATTAAATCCAAGATTAAAATATTTAAATAATTCCAATATAAAAATCCGAGTCGTTACATTCTTCCACCCTTAAAAGAATTTCGCCCTAGAAATTCTAACACAAGCAACAATCAACCATCAATACCTAACGATATCGCAATCACTACAAACCGAAGAGCAATCATATAATAGTATTAATAGTACTACAAACACTAGCAGAAAAGCTCATAATTTGCCCAGGTTTAGAAACCTTCTCATCACACAAGGATGACAAACAATCTACTAAGTGTACCTTACGCTTTACAGCCTTAGATGTTACTCAATCAATCACTCATGCTGCCTCAAGCAATTCAAAGAGCCATTTCCCAAACTCTCCACAAGCCAACACGCAATACATACAAATATTTTAAAGCCTGTATGATATACAAATATCATCTGTATGCAATATAAATCTGATCACTAGCTCGATCACATAGATTTCACTTCCAAACTAGTATATCTCACTTGACCTCCCTAGGGTGGACTCCGATCAGGTTCCTTGATTAGAAACCTCAGTTCTTCTCACGTAGCCATATATCATGATGGAAAACTTAAGGATCATATCAAAAACCCATGTCAAGTGTTCGCCGTCAAGAATCAAGTGTAGAATCCAAACTCGGACCGAAGTGAATCATCTCGAAATCATGTACTCGAATGCTAGATTAAGAACTATCAAGCAAATAGAATGTTCTACATACAATTTACATATTCTATTCCAATTGGTTTCTTAACTACACCAATTTCTTCTTATTTTAATTCATATTCATTTATCACTTATAGTATTCCCAGTTAATACTAAAATCACTTATAAACCATTTCATAAAACTTTACTTTAAGTTATTAAACATGGTATAACTTAAGTTCATACTCGTATAATACTCCACTACAACTTGGAGCGTATATACAAAAAACATCAAATTAACTTTACTTAACATGGATATTAAATCAATTTAAAACTTGTTTAAATTCTACTAAGTTCAAGTGTTATATAAACTCATCTTTATATTTTCATAATTTTTTTAGATTTAATTACTTATAATTTTCCGAAGTTTCGACTGTCCAAAATCATCGAAAATTCTATTTCATTTTAACGAATTAAAACTATCACCCAAGTACATTAATTATGATGCACAGACTGTTCAATCCTAATGCATAAGCTATATGTGTCCATAATATAACATAATCGAAATCTTAAGAACTAAACAAATGATTTATTTCAAATCATTTTTAAAAATATATATATTTCTAACTTTTATATACCAATGCACAATTTTGATATTTAAGTCAAAATCCGTTTAACCAAAACAACTTTGTACCATGGCTACTATAGTATCATTCCCCACTTTGAAACTCGAAAATAAACGCCAACGGTGCTGCAATCATCATCAGAATTATTTTTCAGTGACCGGAGTAAGTTCAGTACATCCAAACCATGCCTTTTGGACTTAACCGAAATCATTTCCAAAAGATATCAGATACTTCGTAAATATCATTAAGTACCATGATATCAATTTCATAAACCAATTTTTCAAACATTTACTTTCAAGTAATAGTAGTAGTATTTTTCAAAATCATAGAAAATCAATTTCTAAAACACCGGAGTTTAAGTTCTCAAACTCTCGGTTTTAAATACTTTTCATTTATAAACTATTCTTATAAGCCATATTTATATAATTCGCTTTCTTATATAAAATTATTTCATAAGTATTTATTCCAAAATGTCTTATCTTTCATTAAGACTGTAATAAAAAAATTGTTAAAATTAAATTTTAACCCAACATTATCACAAAATGCCTTATCGTCAAACTATGAAATTTAATTCACAAGGCATTCATTTCTATGTTACCACTAGTTACCATCTACCCAACCCATGCAGTGAAAGGTAAAATTGCTCAAAAACTGATCGAGCACAACTAATCAAACTATAAACGATAATAATGGAATATTACCATTTCCTAACAAATAAACACATCATAAATAACTATATCA
This sequence comes from Allium cepa, assembly GCA_030765085.1. NCBI lineage: Eukaryota > Viridiplantae > Streptophyta > Magnoliopsida > Asparagales > Amaryllidaceae > Allium > Allium cepa. Next base: position 565,544,678 of record CM060928.1, on the reverse strand, counting down.
ATTTACGAAAATTATCCTTTCATATATAAAATATAACCCTAGGTAAAATTATTTCATTTACCAAATTCAAAATTAATAATGTATTGGTTTGCCAAGTCCAAGTGTTCAGAGATTCCTACCAATAACGTACAAACTCATATTGACCAACATCCATAAACTACTCTATAGGCCAATCAGCATAATACAAACATTTTTATAACAATAATATATACGCACTCTCGTATATATACTCAACTCATAATAAGGCATTCCATTACCATATCACTCATTGAGTTATACCCACCAAAGCCAAGGTTCGCGTTTAACCTTTAGCTCTGATACCAGATGTAACGATCTGCCTTTTCGACCCTAGAATGTCGAGAATATTACAACCACGATATTCCTGTGCCAAGCCTTAAGTGTTGGAAAGATAGAAAATTAGGGTAAAAGAAAATGAAACTGAACAAGGGAGAAGAATAGAATATCAGAATCTCACATGTAGAAGATAATCTAATACCTTAAAAGGTCTTTACCAAAAAGAAAACTTTAATACAAATACGTGAATCAAAGTAAACTAAACCTATCATCAGCTTGGACAGTTATAACTACCTGTCCCCACAAATGCTTATATATAAAAAATAAGTAAATGCAGCAGAAATAAAGTACGGATGAACATCATCCAGCTCCTCTCCAAGAGCTCAAATGAACCACAATTAAATCTGAGAACACACTCAAGCTGACTCGACCATTATGAAAATAACACCAGGACCAATCTAGTAAAATAGCGTGAGAAACTCAAATCATATAGATTTATTAATCTAAAAAACCCTTCAAAAGTATCTCATATTACCACGCCGCAAACAAACATGAATGGGTTTTTACCTTACGATAACCAAACCATTTCTACTATAAAATCCATTGATTGTATAATAATTTCTAAGGTGTGAAATGTAAATAATCACGTAGCTACAATGCATGTAGTGTACATCACAACTATAATAGGTATACAATCACCTGTTAAAGCGTGTTCGTTGATTATGTAGGATTCCACATAGGTGCCCTTAGTATCTTAAGAACAGTCCTCCTGCACAAGGATCAAAGATATCCTTCTGAGCATCATATACCTCTAGATAAAATAAACTATCGGAAAAACATGGCTAGTCCATGCCCAAGCACGTGGCACCTAGTCACATCACTCCGGCAAGCACATCCGTAAGTATCACTAGAATGGAGTGCCTGCACCATTTAAGTTATCCAAACCCCATAAGTCATGTCTCCTATCTTTGGTTTATGTCCTTATCAATGGTGAAGTTACGTTCAGCATCCCAGCATATAAGTCATGACTCGAATAGATCTTCCACATAAGCTCTAACTCGGACAGATCTCAGAACCACGCATGGATTCCCATATATCAACAAATCTCAGAATCACACACGGATTCCTCAATAGATCTCAAAATCACACATGGATTTCCATATCTTAACAAATCTTGGAATCACACATGGATTTCTTCATCCTGAATAAATCACAAACAATGACATGTTTTTGAGCATCTCAAATAGATCTCGAATCTTCACATAAATTCCAGCATCTCGAACCAATCACGAACCTCTTTTAAAGAATAGAACGCATATTTGGTTCTAGAGTTGTTATGGTTTCAAGTCATCTCATATAAGTACACTTCTCGGCTTATCGGGAGCTCCAAAACCAAATCTCAACTCCAGTTCTATAGGAAATAAGTAGACAATACATAAGATCAGAGATCGTCTCCTAACCGTTTAAACGAACGAATTTCCTTATCATTTGTCCTAGAAGAGAAAAACGAGTTTATACATACAATATAGTATCACCGAAGATAATTGTACCGTATAATTATCTTGTTTCTTCTAGATATTTCCAAAGTTATATTATGGTTAATTTCAATATTAATGAGAACAATCGCATACGGGAAACTAAGTCCTGTATACTATCCATAAACAAGTAACGCACCAACCACGATCGAATCACATAAGTACGGCCAAGTTATATAAATGACTTCTAATCCCCTTTTTAATCAATCTTCCTTTGTTAATTAAAAACCTCTTTTATTAGTAAAACTCCTTCTTACTCAATAAACTTCTTTATAAATGAAACTCAACTTGATTAATTAAACATCGCTATTTAATTAAAACTTTCATATTCATTTCTACATGTTCAATACACTCAAAAGAATTAATATACTTGTCTCAACCGTATATGCACATTAACAAATCAATTTCAAAGGGCTTAAGATAAATGTTACTCAAACATTGTCACTACAAACCCAAAACCATTTCACTTATGAATATCTTCAAAAGATTCTTTTCAAAGACCTATTTACATTCATAAGTATAATCAAAACAGATTAAAGACGAATGTTATTAACACATTTTCACAACAACCCAAAACTCATAATATACTTGTTATTCTCTTTAAAATCCATTATTAAAGATCAAAGTATTTTTCAGAACCATTTAACAATATTTTACCACTTTAAATATTATTCAAGCATTTAAAAAAAATGTTATTAAAATATTGTTTACAATAAACCCAAAACACATCATTATTCTATTATCTTTAAAACTCTATTTATAAGATCCCATCACTTTTCAAAAGTAAATGGGTTAAAACAAATGTTGCACAAACATCATGTAACGACTCAGGATTTTTATCATATTGAATTAGGAATATTTATTTTTAATATTCGTTAATACGGTCTTTTAATCAAATTGAAACCCCTGTTAAATGACAATTTGTAATAATAAATGGTTTTAAATCTAGATAATATTTTAAATTTTCCATATTTTAATTATTTAGTAGGAAATTGATTTAAAATTGGAATTTCTTATATATATATAACAACAAATCTATATGTGAATTAAAAAAAATGCATAGCAAATAAAAATAAATGAGAAAATTGCGTGTATGTGTGTATATATAAGTTCAAAATGGTATATATAATATTGGTAAAGTAAATAAAAATAGTATATGGAATTGGTAAGTAAAACAGAAGCGAACAAATGTATAAGAAAAACAATATATGATAGAAATGAGAAGATCATTTGAACCATTTAAAAGAGAAATCTTTTGAAAAGAAATATTTTATACCAAAAATGTTATTTTCACATATTTAAAGAGAATAACAAACTTTTTATTTCTTGAAGTTATACATTTAAAAAAATTAAAATTTTACGAACATGAAGACTAAAAATATTTTTATTTCAATACTACATTATTTTCAAAAATATAGTGAAGCATGCTTTTAGAATCAAATGGAATGAAGAGTTAGCTTCAAAACGTACAGGTCAAAAATTTAAAAGAAGAGTCAACATAAAAAATTCACAAGTCAAGTGAAGGAAAGAAAAAATTAAAAATATATCCTGGTCAAAAAAGAAAGCAGACTGAAATTTAAACTTCATCTCAAACTTCCTATGAAGCCAAAAAAACTTCAACTTAAGCCACCAACATTTCATTTCAGTCTATCACATACCTTGTACAGCAGCCTACAAATCTTTTGTTCCCTAAAATTATGTACCAAACTCATCATTACCCTTTGTATCAACATGTATATATAGAGGAATGTGTGTGTAGCTTCAGGTTTTAAAAACCAATAAACCAGAACACTGTAAAGAAAAAACAACCCGTTCTTTCAGAATCCAAAGTAAAGCAAGTAATCAAAGATTTCAGATTATCATCTAGATTCAAATAGGAAGTTTCAAAGGATCTCAACAATGATCAAGGTGAGAGTTTACATAGAAATGCCTGGAAGTGTTTAAATGCTACTCTACTATGTTTGGCAAATATTCATACATGCTCAGCTTCAAAAATCATTATCTCCCAAATTAATTCGAATTTGCTAATGTTATAAACTAGTAAAACGTTTGTTTTTTTACTATATATTACATTATAAATTATTTGAAACACGTTTGTTTCATATATTGTGATGAATTTTAAAAATACAATAAACAAACAAGTTTTCGACAAAATTTATTGTATTCAAATTGTCGAATCAAGTATGTCGTTGTGTTTCTCATATCAAACTAGGATTTTTAGTGTAGAAATTTTGATTTTCAATAGCATAGATTTTGTAAAAATTGAAGATGTTAAAAATGTAAAAAAAATCTAGCGATCTAGGCCTTGAGGGGAGGTGCGGTTGGTTCGAGGAGGAGTAAGGTGATGTGGGGAAGAGGTTCACCGTGGCCAAATCTTGAATTTGGTTTTGGTTGGCATTGGCAAGGGTTTCATAGGGTTTAAGGAAGGTTTTAGATGGCGTTCGTATTTTTGTCGGCTGGGGTAAGGAGGGGTCATTGAGTGGTGCCCTTCTTGTATGGGGGTAGCAGGTGACGTGGCAGTTGTATTGGTGGAGGTGGCAGGCAATGTCGTGGTCAGTGGCGATGGGAAGAGGGGAATTAGGCATCTCCTTCTTTTGTTTGTGCCTGGGTTGGGTTTGATTTCGAGGGCGAGGCGTACAGAAAGGGTGATGAGTGCAGCGAACAGTCGAGGGGGTGATGGGTGGCCGGTCTCGATTTGATGGTTATGTGAGTGGATCTTGCATGCACGTGTACACGTATCACGTGCGTATAAGGGGTTCCAGGTGGTGGAATGGTCGAACATGGACGATGGTTTCCATATCCTTGGTAGGTCTCGAGTCGTGTGAGAGGAGGTTGGGTATGCGATCGGTGGAGGCAACAAGTCGATCGAAGATTTAGGGAATTTGTTTTTTTGGGATTTCTGGGTTTTCAACTGGGAATTGAGGAAAATTTGGAGGTGTAAGGAAAACGGGTTTGGGTAGGTTGGTTTGGCCTTCGACCCAAGGGAAAAAGAATGAAGGAATTTTTTTTATATTAAAATGTTAAATTATATATATTTAGTAAAATTTTGAAATACTATAAATTTTCCACACGAAACCCAATTAACGCAAAACATTTTGTAAAGGGTGCATATCGTTGAGTACTCATCATCATGAGATTTTTTTAAAGTTTGAATAAGTAAAAATTATGGTATTTTAAAATGGACAGAAATTTAACTACCCGATTTAAACAAATGGCGTCATTTAAATCCAAATGATCTGTCTATGAAGTTATTTGCTCAGATAAAAATAGCGATGAGTTAATTTTAGTTAATTGCGATGATTAGACATGTATTTAGCGGAATAAAGCACCGTTCCACCAACTGTATTTAATTGGACCCTTGTTGGAAGAATAAACCATCGTTCTACCATTATGACTAACATAAAGCGTTTAATAAAATTCCAATACTTATAAAATTCATAACTCGTTCATTTTAGGTCCAAATCCAACGCGTTCAGTCGCTTTGGGTTCGTATTAGCGATATCTTTACTATGGAATCAAACTGGTTATGTTTAGAGTTTGTAGAATTCTTAGTTAAATTCGAACGCATTCGAATTTAATCGGAATTAGGACGCAAAAGCGATAACGAAAATAAAAGGTGATTGTTTTATAACACTCATGATGTACTCGAATATTTTTATGTTAGTTAAATCTAAAATTTTGAACTGATTTAAATTTGTTGATTGATGTTTGATAATTTTAACTAACATTTAAATGGACATCTGAATTAACTGACAGAAATTTAAATTGGCTGTTAAATTTAATGGGAAGTAAACTGTTAGTGAACTTTCCGATGATTGATAATTAGTTAGTTGTTGTGAATTTTTGATTGTTTGGATGATTGATTGTAAGGCTATCGATTGATGTTTTAGATGATTTAGATGTTTATTAATTTTTATTATCTTGAATAAATTGTAAAGTAAACTGTAAATTGTAAACTATAAATTGAATTATCTTGAATAAATTAAGAAATATGTTGAAATGATATATACATATGACATTTATTTTGGATTGAAATGATATATATCCATCCCTGAAATTAAGTTGAAATAACGAATTTACTTAGCCATAGGATAGAAAATTATATACGGACACCGAATTGGTTAAATTAAATTATTTTAAAATTAGATTTGAAATTATTTAAATGTTTTTTATTTTAAGAAATAAGATTGAATTTAAATGGAAATGGAAATTGAAAGTGATTTGAATTGGAAAATTTGGAATTAGATCAGTTTGATTTTGAAACTGTTTTTAAATAAATTATTTTATTATAAACCGTTTGAAAATCTATCTTTTTAAATATAAAAATTATTTTGATCGTTTAAGCTATCTTCCTATATAAACCATTTTTAATACTCAAACTATTTTCTACTAAACTATTTTAACTATTTAACTATTTTAAAATTATTCAAACTATTTTCTAATAATTTAAACTAGTCAAAGGGTGAAATGTTAATAATTAAATCTTGGATTTAAGTGTGAATTGGATTAAAATGAAGTTATAACCTAAATTGAAATTCGAAATGATTTTGGAAGCGAAATCGAAATATTGAGGCGAAAATGATTTTTGAAGTGAAATGGTATATTTTGAGTAAATATGATGATTTCGAAATGGATTTGGTTTTGAAGCAAATATGATATTTTGATATCAAGTACGAATTGTTTTCGAAATGTAAACATACCGACTGGTGTGTAAAACGATGTTTGGTTATTAAAGAGACCGGGGACGGATATGGGCATGTTCTCTGTCGACACCAGAACCACTTTAACAACTGTGTACGTGGAGTGATGATCCAGAATGACATGGTTGGATTTGACATGCATTTTTTGGATTTGAAGAAAGAAAACGATGATGGATTGGGTTGACACTTGTGTCAATTTGAAATGACTCAAACAGGAGCCGTATCGATCAATGAGGCTAGCTACCTCTAGCGGACGCACTTCTTCGTATTTCATTCTTTACATTGTGATTGATTTGGTGCACATCCTTGGATTTTGAGAGTGTTGGACGCGGTGGGCAGTCATGGCTATGATGCGTTACCACAAGCCGGGAAGGATAAACTGGTAATATCCTACCTTGGGCATTGCCTCACGTGCCTTCTCATACTTTTATTCCTATACGAGACCCATATGATTTTGGTTTAGTGTTGTCGTATCACGGCGCATCCCTATCCACCGACGATTTACTGATGTTTTATATGCAAACTGTATGGCAATGCTTAAAAACACGTTAAGTGGGATTAATGTAAAGCCTTAAAGCTAAGAAAAATATTTATTTTATTGATTAGACATTATATATGTAGCGTATTCTGAAAGTGTGCTATGGATCGTGTAATATGGAAATATGATAATACAAAGTACAGTGATGATAGCAATATAGTAAATAGTGAGGAATACAAAAGAAGTATAATAAAAATAACACCAGATATATTTATATTGGTTCGGAGCTCCGTCCTACATCCAGTCCCAGACTCCTTCTGGAATTTCACTAAAACAACAACCCTCACTTAACCCGGAGGAACATGCCTATACAACTCCTGACAGTCGAATAGGGACCTGAGCAACAGAACAGGATTTCGCATCAGCAGCCAAAGAGGACTTCACACGCCTGAGCAGCAAAAAAGGACTTTAACAAATACAAAAGATTGTTTGTGTGTTCTAATAACACGGATTTGTCACTTGTAGTACACCCTTCCTATAATATTCTCCTCGTGTATAGTTGCAAGTAGATTCAAGAGTATTAGATTAGAAAGATAAGAAAATTTGGTTATTTGGAATCAAGTTAGAGTATGTATTTATAGAAGTTAGAAAGCAGCGGCCGTTGATGAAGAGTTTCGATTGAAGTGTTGCATCCTAATATTTTCATAGAGGTTCGTAACTCTTCACAAATAGTCGTGTCTTTTAAAAAAGTAGTTGTTATAGAAATTCAGTCAACTGAACCTCTATGTCAGTCGACTGAATATTCAAACGAATTTTTAAGTATATATTTGTATGTCTGTGCATCTGTGCATGTTGCACAGAAATTTCTAGGTTAGTCGACTGAACCACCGAGTCAGTCGACTGACCTAGCAATATCTGTGCAATTTGCACAGTTTACGCAGGTATAATAATATATATAACTTTAAACACTTTTATAATATAATATTTATAACTTTAAATACTTTTATAATATATATATATATATTATATGCTTAAATATGTATAAATTAATTGGAAATAAGAGGATTAAATATATAAGCTAATATATATGTAAAAGTGGAGAGAATTTAACAAAATTGACCTAAGACTCAAAAACAAAATAATATAATGCACGCACTGATTCTGAAGTCTTGTCTTCTTGCAGTATATATTCTCGTTTTGTCATAGCAGTCATCAAATTTGTATGTCGTGGTGATAGCTTTGTCTCGTGAATCAAAACCAAGTCTCAACATTCTCCCCCTTTTTGATTGATGACAACCTGTAAATATATATAGATTTCGACTGTATGTATAATATAAATACGTACTCCCCTTGACTCTTTGACGCTTTATATCCTACATTCTTAACGTTATTAATAATATTTCTCCCCCTTTGTCAACGACAAAAAGGAATAAGTAATATAAATAATATAGAACAAAATAACTACTACTTATAGTGTAAGGTATCAGAAAGAATTAACATTTAAAGCATGTGATACCAAGGTTCTTATAATTTCCTAATTTTTAGGAAAGCATACCCATTTGCGTGTGGTTGAACCTTTAAAAATATAATTTTCATTATTAACTACCATATCAAAATAATCATCAATGTATTTTTCTCTATTTTTCCAATTAACAGGAACCCAAATACTTAGATAATTTTTAGTCATGTTTCCCATCAATGATTTTGTACTTCTAAAGAAATTATAAACATTATTGGCCATAGCAGTATTTGAATTTCTATAAAAATTGGATTTAGAATTTACTCGTAATCTAGTACTAGCACTAACATATTTACTATACATGAAAGCATATCTAGTTTTATTATATCCTAAACCACTTTTATCATGTAAAGGTCTAGAACTGGATAAAATCATGTTTAAATCGTTTTTACCTTTATTAAATTTTGTGACTTCAGTGTTAAGTTTATCAAATTTAGCTTTAAAGTCACAATTATTATTTTCAAAAGAAGTATAATTGTTTTTCAAAATATCAATTTATTGTTTAATTCAGAATTCTCTTTTTTTAACTTGCAGTTCTCATTTTCGAGAAGAAAAATTCGAGATTCTGAATTATCTAAAGATGATTGTAATAAATCATTTTGTCTTTTCAAATCCGTAATTTCTTTTGAAAAATTTTCTTTTTCTTCTTCAAACATAGTATTTTTTCGTCTAGAAAATCTTTGAGAGCCTTAAAATTATTTTTTGAAACACCCTGTTGATTTTCTAAATCTAATTTCTCATTTTTCAATTTCAACAAATTTCGTCTTTTCTAACATAATAAAATTAAGCTTTGAAATCTTATTGCTTATGCTAACTAATTCACTATTATCTTTTACTAAAATTTGTAAATTAGTAAGTACCTTTTAGTAGCCCTCACGGGTGGCTTTGACAGGGATTTTGCCTATTGTATTTCGACTGGATCGTTTTTTGACCATTATTCTATGATGTTGTGACGATCGATAGAATTTCAGGCTCTGATACCAATTATGGATCGTGTAATATGGAAATATGACAATACAAAGTATGGAGATGATAGCAATACAATAAATAGTGCGGTAAAAGCAGTATAATAAAAATAACACCATAGATTTCTATACTGGTTCGGAGCTCCGTCCTACGTCCAGTCCCAGACTCCTTTTGGAATTTCGCTAAAACAACAGCCCTCACTTAACCCGGAGGAACAGGTCTATATAACCCCTGAGTAGCCAAATAGGGACCTGAGCAGAAGAACAGGATTTTGCCTTAGCGGCCGAAGAGGACTTCACACGCCTGAGCAGCAGAACAGGACTTCAACAAATACAAAAGATCATTTTGACTTTGTGTGTTCTAATAACACAGATCTATCACTTGCAGTACACCCTTCCTATAATCTTCTCCTCGAGTATAAATATATATATTTGAAGTTTATGAAGAATAGAAAAGTATAATATTGCTTTAATGCGGAATATTTGAAAGTATAGTTGCATGTAGATTCAAGAGTGTTAGATTAGAAAGATAGGAAAATACGGTTATTTGGAATCAAGTTAGATATGTATTTATAGAAGTTAGAAAGCAGCGACTATTGATGAAGAGTTTCAATTGAAATGTTGCGTCCATGTTCGTAACTCTTCACAAATAGTCGTGTCTTTTCAAAAAGTAACTGTTATACAAATTCAGTCAACTGAACCTCTAGGTTAGTAGACTGAATATTCAAACGAATTTTTAAATATATATATTTATATATCTGTGCATTTGTGCATGTTGCATAGAAATTTCTAGGTTAGCGACTGAACCTGTGGGTCAGTCGACTGACTTGGCAATATCTATGCAATTTGCATAGTTTACACAGGTATAATAATATATATATAATTTTAAACACTTTTATAATATAATGTATATAACTTTAAACACTTTTATAATATGATATATATATTATATATGCTTATATATGTATAAATTGTTTGGAAATAAGAGGATTAAATATATTAGCTAATATATACGTAAACGAGGAGAGATTTTAACAAAATTGACCTAAGACTCAAAAACAAAATAATATAATTGATGCACCGATTTTGAAGTCTTGTCTCCTTATAGTATATATTCTCGTTTTGTCGTAACAGTCGCCAAATCTGTATGTCATGGTGATAGCTTTGTGTTACGAATCAAAACCAAGTCTTAATATATTCAACTACATATAAATATTTTGACGGATCCTTAAGAGATGGAAAATCCCATAACATCTCTTAAGTTATTGCACGCACGTTATACACTGGATAGGAGATGTGAAACCACGTAAACATCTCTGACGCCATGGCACTCATGTTATATGTGATAGCAGTTTGATTCACATAAGAATATTTTAGTCCTGATTCAAGTGTTTTGTCTTTTCATTACTCTTAGATCAGTCCTGAGTTTTTCAGCTTATTGAAGATTATTCTTTGGAGGAGGAAGATGAAGATTTGGTATATTATTACTAGTATTATTCCATCATTGTTTGTTCCAATGCATTATTTTATTTATTCTATTGTATATATAACTCTGATAAATGTTTATAAATTATAATCAAAAGTATAGTAAAACAGCTTCATGAACTGTTTATTTGATTATCATATTTTGTCATTCCGATGCAAGATTCTGTGTCAGTTTTCTTCTTCTTTTCTTATTTTTATTAATTAACCCAATTGATTATCTATGTTCTCGATTGTTTAAATTGGACATGTGTGGATTATTGCCGACTTAAACCTTTCGAAATGTGGGTCGTCACACATCGTCACAATGAACCCAAAATCACTTTTTGTACTTGCCATTTACTTTGAAACATTCATTTAAAGCTTTAAGTACTTCTTCATTTATTAAATGAGGTTATAACCCTTTTTAATCAATTTATAAAACAATCCATTATAACGTAAGTGTTATAATCAAAACACTCCTTTATATTCTTTTACAAATACAAAACTTCCTTTTTAAAACTTCTATGTATACTAAACCACCTCTGAAAAGATATACACGCACACACAAAATTTTACTTATAAAGCTACAATATTTAATTAAATATTATAAACCATTTGTAAGCTATTATAATAAAAAAGCCTTTTATTTCTTAAATAAAATCTTAACAATTTCTAAATATATATATATATATATATATATATATATATACACACACACGAAAAATATACTTTTAAAACACTTATATTATATTTAAAAACATCTATTTTTAAAACCATGAAAACCTATTTTATAATTTAAAACTATTCTTTAAAAATCCAAAAATGACTATCAATAATATTTTTAAACCTTTATATTTCCGGATAATAAGTACACTTACAGTACTTACTAAAAATATGAAGAAGCCCTTGGATGTCTTCAAAGTTAACTTTAAAATCATTAATCACAACGGTTTCAAAGTGCATCCATAGCGGCTTTTTTGCTTTTAACATTCTCAACTTCCAATTCTAATTTCCACAAATGTCCAAACCAATTCCTTTATGTTAAACACACCAAAACATGTGTAGCTAAATATATATACATATATATTTCCACAATATTTCACAATTTATCCAATTCAATGTATGTCAAATATCAGGAATTTCAAAGCAAGTTTATAACGAATGTATTGTTTCAAACATTCAGAACATGATTTCCAAATTAATCAAATAACAATAACAAACTAGTAAACAAGTAGTCTAGGCCACGATACATGTTTTACAGAATCAAAAGGGTGATTACAATCCATACTAATGTTGTCATCTATTTTACAAAATAAGTTGGAGTCCAAAAGTAATAACTTACATTGTTCGTTATACAATTTATATTTTAATACAACGAAAATTACATACACAATAATTATACAATCAACAGATGAGTAAACTGATCCAAGTTCCAACCAACGCTTACACGTTTCTGAATAGTCCAAAATCATACGCCATTCGATTTTGACTAATATTCGCACAAGTTACAAACTATACAAATCCAACTTCAATGCATAGGTATCATCGCTACGAGTCCAATGCAAATAACCATATCCAAATCCGACCTCGTATGAATAAGATACGAAAAAATGAATACTTGAGATTAATTAAATTATAGTTTACTTAATTGATTAGATAATAAACTAATCACCTTCTCTTATCAAACCATATCGCACGTTAATCCTCGTCACCTCCGTTCGCTCTTACATTGCCACTGCCACAGCTCCCAAGCCACCGCCTCACGCCTCCATAGATAGTCACGACCTCTGGCACCTCATCGCCACCAACCTTGCCTCCATAATGCCACCGTTGATGAGAACGAACCCAAAAATGTCACTCTGTTCAACCCTTGATCTCTACCGCCTTGTGCCACCATATGACAATCCATCACGCCGATTGACTCCCTCTGCCATGGCATAACTTTTTCATGTTTGGACCCTTCACCTAATTCAGCCACTAGTTGCAAGAGTAATCTCGGCCATTCAATTTGGGAGCTAGGTTTAGGGTTTTAATTTGGAAAACAAAAGAAAATGAGGTCCTTTTATAAAATAGTTCTCCTACAGTATTCACCCCCCAAAATAACGAACTCCAATTAAGGCATCCTCACTGACGTTCCTTGCAAAATACCCTTATTCCAAACTCATAAGAACTAGTTTTGGGATCTAATTCCATCGCATATAGAAGTTAGCTTTTATTTTAAATTATTTTAATTTTTGAAATTAATTGCTTCACATTTTGAGCTCGCACAAGTACATAGTACATCCTATCGTCACGAAAATCGTCGACGTATAACAATTCATCATTCCAGATCTAATGACACTGGTTTCATCGAAATCCGACACAGTGCCCCTGAATGATAATTTCACACGTTAATAAAAATAAATTATTATTAAAACAAATATAATCACTTTTAATTTTAAATTAAGAGATTTCCTATAATCATTATTATTTAAATAAGTTTTCAAAATCATTTTTATTCATATTAAATCCAACATTCGATTATTTAAATAATTCCAATATTTAATTATAAACCGTTGAAAAATCAAGATCGTTAAATCAACATCCCGGTTTCTCTTTACTCTAATCCATGCCCCTCAATAAACCAAGAAATAGAGTAACCATCACGTCAATCCTAGGGAAAACACATCTCCCATCTAGAATAAAGAGCCATCATGCTCCATGAACCATCACATCCTTAGTGTATATCCCACTCTACGAGTACCTATCAAACCCTCGAGTCTTAATTATTCCTTTGCACATGTCATTTATAGCAGAGACCGTCCTAGAATTAATCTTCAGGTCATCACACGCTCCCATCTAAAGTCGTCAAATTCGGGACAATTCTCGACCATCATCTCTAATTGTAGAATATCATCATTTATCCCTTCAACATCTCTAATAGTTCCTCAAATCTGGCTCGAAGCCCTATGCTCCATGCCTCGAAGTGTAGTTATTCATCACCGAAGCCATCACTTTCCATCATGAGCAATCACGTTGAAGCATCACATTCTTGCTTGACCATCAAAACCAGTCATCGAAGAGCCATAACATCAAAATCAAATGTCTAACAAATGAACGAACCATCACATCATGCTCATCGAAGCCTCTCCATCATCCATGTAAAAATTGGTCAAATCGGCTATTATCAATTGATACCAACCACTCCAAAGTAGTCAATTACAACTACTTTGGTCATGTACTTAGCCAAAAATGGCTAGGTACAAACCAAATGAAAATGTCCAGCATCCATCCTAATGTTCGAAGCACATACCCAAGTCCATTGTCTTCCTCTTCAGATCGATCAGTACGCACAAATCTCTATGCACAAAATTCTATTCTACGGGATATTTCCTTGCGCTATATCGTCTATCGATCGACGTTTTCATCCAAAACAAGCAAACAAGTATACATGCAACCAATAGGCATACACACATCTATCATATCATATATATAACATATATAACACGTCTTATTAACCAATATGGGAATTCATATTAAAAGAGCCTAACTCTATGGATTTCCTTAGAATAATACATCGACAATAACATATATAATATCCAATTTAAACCATTTTAAAATTCTTTTATAAAATCAAATGTGGATTCAATAATATTGGGAAGCATGATTTAAAGTTGAAAATCATTTTAAAACGTCATTTTTATACTATACCAATAATCATAGTATGGTGAAAAAAAATATCACTCACTTCAACAAAAGATTTCCAGTCCAATGCCGATTCATAGAGGGCTCCAATACGAGTGCAACAGAAGAAACCACATTCGAATCAGATACAGTATGCAAAAGATATGGATAATATAAGATTTTAATTTATATTAATTAATTAATCAGCTAACTAAGAATAATAATTAATTAATATAATATTTTTCAATAATCTTTCTTTACCTGTCATCTTCCTAACTACCTTTCATAATTCCATTTCTTCTTTGCTCTATAGCCACCTTGACCCCTTTCATAATTCTCTCCCTCTACTCACACACTTGTTGTAGCCCTTCGTGCAACTCCTTCCACTTCCATACACATGCACACTCCAAGCACACAACACACCACCGACTGCCTGCATCACCTCCTTACCACCGGTCGCTTCAGGTAACTCTACCCCGTCAACTACCCTCTAGCCAACACAGACATTTTGCTGCTACCATTATTTTATTTTTTTTATTTATTTGTTGCTCACAACTTGTAGCACCAACCAGACCACCTCGGACCACCACACATGTCGCTAGACTAACACTCGAGACCGCCGGCACCACTCAACACATCCAAATACACCACCAAATTCCTACCCTTGGCCACCCCTCCGACTAATCTGCCATATACAATTTGCCCTTATATATGTTTTTTTATGCAAACTGGGTTCGTTTATACCATCTCCAGACTATCCAACTCCGACCACCACCTGAAGTCCACCTGCATCTGACCATCACCCAAGAGGAACACATTGCCTTGTTTCAACCATTCCCGACCCATAAGAAAGCACCTAAACCCATTATATATTTTTTCCACTTTTTAAGCTCGCTGCTACCCCATCTGACCTCTACAGCTCAGATGATCTACCTCTTCAAACCCCTCTTGCCGAGACAAACCCATAGCAAAAAAATTAATTTAATTCTCTTTTAAAAATCATCCTATTGCCAAATCCGTAATTTCCAGCCACTATAGTTAGACACTACACCTATCAGGCCATTTTGTAACACTTTTTTTCTAAAATAAATTTCTTTTCTGAACTAATTACAATGGTTATTATTGTGATAACATCAGGTACTGTACTAAATAGGTAAATTAAAATGGATAGGATTGTAATTTACCTTTTATTTCACTTCATCTCACTCCTTGCGCTTCTATGTTACATCGTTTCCTTATTTTTCTTCTTTCAATCTAGGGTTACCTCCTCCTCTACATCGTTCTAGCACCGCCTCGGCCTTGTTCAGGTATTTTTCCTTCTTTTGTTATAATAAATAACTAGTTTTTCGATCGCATTTCAAACTTTAATTCTAGTATTTTTATTAGGTATTTTTTGTTTCATTTAGGTATTCTCTCATAGTGCTCTCAAATTGAGCCCATCTGTTTATTACCCACTGTCAGATTGCTCTCGATTGGGTTCTCTGCTATATCACTAATAGTTGCAGCAAAATCTTCACTAATTATTCTAAAAAATAGGTATTATTTTCATTTTTTTTGTTTTTAAAGTTGAAATCGAATACCTGAAAGTGAGTGTTGGTGGTGCTGTGCAAGTTGAAAGAAAAACTCTAAATGACCTGAAATACAGTTTGAAATAGTAAATTAAATGACGTTTTTTTATTGTAAGAAATTATGGTTATTCTAGCTTTATATTTTAAGGCTATGATATTTGCTTCATTTGCAAATAAATGCATTAATTTACATTGATTTTCAATAGGTTATTAAATTTGAAATAAATTTAAGTAATCTCTTACCACTATATTGGTGGATTTGGAAATTGAACCAAAATAAATTAAACTTGAAACGGAAACAAAAAATTCTAACTTTGATTGTTTTAATTCTATATTTCCAGGCTTGGATGGAAATGTATGTAAGTTCCTTTTAGACAACATACTAGTTATAAAAATTTTGGGTACGATTGATAGAATCACATAAAAGAATTATACGGTGAACTATTGATTTAACATAATCAGAGAAGGTATTCCAATTTTAAATTTAGTCTATACTGACATCTGGTACAAATGGATTATTTTTCTGTTTTTTGCATTGACAAAGAAGATATTTCAATTTTAAATTATTCTATACAAACACATTTATGTTTGTTGCTAAATTTTGATTCATTTCATTCGATTAATCAATAAAGCTTTTCTTCTATCTTTTACATCCAAATAACAATTCATCATGTAATCCTGCAAATGTTAACCAAAATTACATTGATAAATAATCTAAGATAAAAGGACAACCGACTATATAAAGTATAACGTAAATAACATATTACAACTTCGCATGATAAGAAGAAATGAAAAAAGTATGCTCACATATCCAACACTACATGAAAAATATTTCAACAAAATCAATATGGCTAATTATGAAATTGAAAGTGTGTGATGAAAGTCACAAAATATTATATTTAAGAAAAAAACATAGTAATCGCTATTCTTTGGATTATTTGTGATATTTGTTATGGAAAACATCCAAAACCTTAAATAAAACATCTAATATACAAACTCACCTTTTCCATCTATTTTTGCCTGGACTAAATCTTGTTTTTATCGGTTTGCATAAATATAACACAATTTTATTATGTTATGAAAAATATGAAAGAAATGAACATTCATACGTTATTTTATAGCACGTTGAATTCAAAATGTAACCCCATTATATGAATATACACTTATATGAATATGTACTAAATTAATGAAGGATAACTAATAAATCGATTTTCAAAAAAAATCAAAGTGAATTCAATACATGGACTTAGATTACAAAAAAGATTATCTCAAAAGTATGAATTAATGTACGATACTTGTGCAAAAGTCAATAAATAAATGGAGCACCGGATATATGACCAATAGTCCATATTTAAGAATGAATCATTGTTAATATATTATGTTTCAATTGTTCAATTATTGATATTATGCAGTAGACATCGGTGCATGACAAATTAGTGGGCATAGATTGATCTTTACTTCTTGAACATAGAATATGTTTATTGGTTTGTCTTCTTCCACAAATATAGGATAGAAAATATGGATACAATATATTATTTTTTGAGCACCCTAAATTTATCATTGTGAATTTGCACTGTCCATGCTGGAGTTGCGTGCATCAGAAATTCATTAATGATTACAAAAAGTGAAAATTTTGGACAAAAAATGTAGTTACTTGATGAGCATATATATTATTCAATAACAAAGTCCTCATATTTAATTAGTCATTACCTATGACCTAATCTGATTTGATATGAGCTTAACTTTAACCAATTTTAGATTTTACCATCTTCTCCCATTTGCTCTTGAGCCTTTTTTTGAAAAGATAATTTAGCCCATGGCCAATACATAAAATATGCACTAACCCAATTTTAGCACTGGTTAAACAACTATGGATAATACAATACCCTCTCAAACCCTAGCTGCATCATCACTCTTTCACTTTTGAGAAGAGTAAAAATGGAAACTTTAGTTCCTCTAAAATTTCTTTTGATCTGGTCCGTCCTTTTCCAATCCGACCATCGCCTTCTTCCTCCTCTCTTTCCTTATCTTCAAGGAGGCTGCCACAACACCTCCTTTCTCTTGTGAGAAGCATTAGCATTTGATATCTGAAGTAACCACTAGCAAAATGAGGGTTTTTGGAAGTGAGCCTCTCCAACTTCCAAAATTTGATGCTATCCTCTGGATCTATGATTTCGACTTCAAAATCATGACGATTGAAAAGGTTGCTATCAGCTTGGGAAACTTGCTCGAAAAGCTTACTGCTTTCACCCTGAACCAACTAGATAAGTAATATACTTAAGATAACATTCGGATAAATGTAATCTTTATTTGACAGCAACATAGACTCCTCGAGAACACTGCTGGTAGAGCGGTAGCTCCTTTGGGCTGTAGTAGATAAACAACAAGCATTATTCTTCATAATATAATAAATATTATCATTATTAGTAATAGAAATATGTTTACTTCCCTTGTAGAATCCTATTTTGCCTACAGTTATGGAATGGCCGCTTTGAGGGAGATAGCCTAAGGAGCTGTTGTCTTGACCCAAAAATCACTTCTCCTTACTGTAAGCATTAAAGTGACATTGGTGGTCGCAATTGAGTCTCCTTTGGGGAATATCAATAGTGAATTTCTCCCTTTGTAAGAAATCTTCAACTCTATATTTGTAGTTATCAAGCTTATTAAAACCATAGTTTGCAACTTCAGAGCATTCATGATACTTGTTTTTTATGAGAATCATGAATTCTGAATATATATTTCTCTATAATTGAATGTTGCTTTCCTATTTATTATGATACAATCTTTGATTCCTTTCTCTCCAAATATGATATATAATAGTGGTTAACGTTATGGAAGCTCTGTTAAATTCCTTTGATTTGGGTGTGAAGTTACTCTGAATATATTGAGTGCTTTCTTTGATGCTTTGAATGGGTTCCTACTGATTAAAACTTAAAAAAATTAGCAATATACCAATCCTGTTTTGAAAAAGAGCATTCAAAAAATAGATGGTCTGCATTTTCAACATCATTTTTGTAGAGTAAACATTTTCTTTCTACAGTTTTAGTCCATTGAGCACATCTATCTTTTGTAGGAAGCCTATTGAGAATGGGAAAATAAGAACAATGAGACATTTTTATGCAATTTGATTTGTTCCAAACAACTTTGTGCGAATTGACTTCAGTTTCTTCACCCTTTATGAATTTCCACATTTTTTTGAAAGAAATTTTTTCTTTTGAACTCAGTTTCCAAATCCATTTCTCTCTTTGAAGGTTTTGATCTATTGTGATTTCATCGATTGCTGGTTTGAAAATATAGACTTCTTGTTGATTGCTTGCTTTCCAATAATGATTTTGAATAATAATTTGAACTTTATCATTAGCACCGCCTAAAAAGTACATGTTGTTCCAACCAAGCAAATCAATAAGAGCTTTTCCAAATATCCATGGCTTGATTATCATCCTTGAACGTCCTTTCCAGCAGTTTTTTGCCATTCTCCCTACAACTAAGAATATTTTTCCAAGTGATGGAATGATGGCTTTCAATATTCATAGTCCAGAAATTTTTGATTTTAAGATATTTTCTCTCATCCATCTAGCCCAGATAGACTTACTATGTATAAATTTTCCAAAATAACTTGAATTTTGCTACTTCTCTTAAGTCTTTGATATTTCTTAGGCCTAAACCACCTGCTTTTCTAGGCATTTAAACTTTTTCCCAAGCAATTTTTTGTTGTTTACCTTTCCAAGTTTGCACACATTTTTTCAATTTTGTGAATTTCTTTTGCTGGAATATTATGAGCTTGTATCCAATACATTTTAATTGTTGTGATGATAGTGCGAGTTCCAATCTACCATCTAGAGACAAAATTTTGCTAGACCATCCTTGAAGTCTACCTTGAATAACGTCATACAACCTTGTGCAATCTCTATCATTTAACTGATTCATACTTAAAGTCAAACCCAAATACTTTATAGACTAACTACCTTCTTTAAACTTAAGAATGTCTAAAATTTCGTCCTTGCAAGAGCATCTTTCATCGAAATATATTTTGTGTTTGCATTCGTTGACCTTTAAACCAGCAAATACATCCAAATTTTTAAAAACCTTTACAATAGAACATGCACTTTTAACATCTGCATTGGTAAACAAAAGTAAGTCATCAGCATGTAACAGATGAGTATGGAGGGCTTGACTCTATTTATAGCTTCAATATTCCCTTCACTTTGCTTAGTTTTAATTAAAGTAGAGAAATATACCATAACAATAGTAAATAGATAAGGAGAAAGTGGGTCTCCTTGTCTAATCCCCCTATTGCTATGAATGAATTCTTTTGGAGAGCCATTAATGATCACTGAGTATGTTACATTGTCAATACATTCTTTTATAAGTGCACAAAATTTTTCATAAAGCCATATTTGTTTCATCATGTGTATTATAAAGAGCCTGTTTATTTTATCAAATGCTTTGTGTAAATAAATTTTAATACACATAAGATTTTTAGTCATATTGCTAAAGTTTCGTATTTTCTTATGGGCGAGAAGAATGTTTTTAGCAATAAGCCTAGTAAGAATAAAAGCATACTTATTTTCAAAAATAAAAAATTTCAAAAACACTTTAATTCTGTTGCATAAAATAGTAAATATGATTTTATAAGTGAAGTTATAAAAAGATATGGATCTATGATCTTCCAGCACAATAGATTATTAAATTGTGGAGCTAGGGTTATAAAAGTATGATTGAGAGATTTTAAAAGTCTCTCAGTATTAAAGAATTCAGAAATAACCTCAAAAATATTACTACTAATATCAGCCTATTGAGTTTTATAAAACTTTTCTCATATCCATCAGGACCTGGACTTTCGTCATTGTTAGCATTAAAAATAATATTTTTTATATCTAAAAAGCTGACAGGGGCCAGAAGAATTTCTTGATAACTATCCTTTAATAAAAATATAGTGTTAGTACTTAGAAAGTTATCCACATACTCATTTGTGTTAAGTAAATTTGAAAAATAATTAATGGCTTCCCTCTCTATCTCATTTATATCTTTGAAAACATTCCCTTTTACATCAACAAGTTTACCAATGTCATTTCTATTTTTCCTGCTAGACATTCTAGCATAAAAAAATTTACTAGTTTCATCCCCATTAGTCAGCCAGTGAACTTTGTCCTTTTGCCTTAAATTAACTGATTGCACTTGAAGGGAGGAAATAAGCCTATTTTGTGCCTGGAAGAAATTGTTAACAATATTGTTATTTGAGCAATCATTGTCAAGAGCATTTTGAAACTTCTCACAATCTTCTCTTGCTTGCTTAGGCTCATTTTTGCTTCTATTACTATTTCGGCTTTTAAGATAACCTTTAACAATTTGCAAAAATTTGAAAATTTTAAATTGGGCGGTGCCTTGTATTTTAAATGGTAAGCTTTTATTGATAATATCCTTGTAATTTTTTCAAAAACCCATCCGTTCATTAATCTGGAAGGGACATTCTTCTTATACAAAAGGTTTTCACTGAGTAAAATTTGAACAAGGGTATGATCACTTGTAGCTTGAGGCAAAATGAAACACTTGAAATCAGGAAACAAACTTGCAAAATTTTGATTATTCTATCAAGCTTGCAGTGTATATTTCTATATTTACCTGACTTCCATGTGAATCTATTATGTATTAAGTTAGCTTCAACTTACCCGGTCCATAGAAAGAAATTGTTAATTATTTCTAATTTTCTGAAAGGGACTAGAATGCCCCCCTTTTATCAAATGCATGCATGTTTGTGTTAACATCATCTAATATAATCCAAGGGAGAGAAATTTGTTTATTTAATTGCTCAAGATGATTCCATAAATAAAATCTCTTGGTTTTAAATTTTGATGCATAAAAAAAGTGATTTACAAATGCAGACCCCCCTATAACTCTATGCCTCTCCTTATATAGGCAAAAAAATGATGTTTCCTAAGCTTGCATTCACCCTCCCCCCACCCCACCCACCATGCCATGGATGCTTCACCTTCCATCACTTCTCCTTAAAGACACTTCAACTTTATGCTAATTACCATTATACCCCTCTTATGATAATATCTCTTATCATTTAGAAGCTTTTAGAACATTCCATGGTTTATGAAGAGGATGGTGTTAATTATTTGCAAATGTGTTCATTTTATCATTAGACAAGTAAACAAGTGTTCGAATAACTAATATCGTTCGAAGAGCTGTTTGCTGAAAAATCGATTTTCGGTCACATTATCGAATTTCCATCGAAGAATATATTTTTGTAAATAAATTTAAAAACAAGTTTGTATAATTATTCATTAATTAAATGATGTCTAACAAGGTTATAAAATCATGTTTATATCACTTAATTATGTTTCAAAACATTACGATATTCGAAGTCGAAGTGTTTGAATTTCAGGTTCACTACATTGCCTTTGCTCTGTAAAAATTGCAATTGAAGCTGGAAAAAAACTGTAGCTAAAGATGACAATCAATGAGGTCATATGGTCTAGTTGATCGAAAAACTAATGTGCATTAAAATTGCTAAATTTATCACAAAATGCTTAACATATAGGTTTGTACCATTTAGGAAAAGTAGATAGTGGTTTCAAAAATGAAAACATGTTGATGTTTTGAAGTTTACATGCAATTGACCTTTTGAATGGTATTTTGTAGTACGAGCACTTCAGATGTATAGATAATATTTATTGTGCTTGAACATATAAAGTAAAAAAACAACAGTTCTATAATATTCTTATTTCTACTGCATTTTTGTATTGTGTATGTCAGCATTGTGAGGACATGTAGTTATAACTATCCAAGCTGATGATAGTACATAGGTTTTAGTAACTTTGGTATTTCTGTATTCAGAGTAACCCTTTGTATTGTTCATTTGATATTATATATTATTGTCTTGTTGTGAGATTTTGATTTTGGGTTCTCTTTTTTTTGCTATATTTCATTTTCTTTTATTTTACCCTAACTTTCTGTCTTTCCGACACTTGGGTGCGCAGCATATGAATACCGTGGATGTATTTAGTTTCGAAGTTTGAGGTTCGAAAAGTCGGGTCGTTAAATTTGGTATCAAAGCCGGAGGTTAAGCGAACACCTTGCCTTGGTTGAGTATGACCCATTAGAGATAGGGTAAGCGACACCGTAGAGTGAGTCAACTGTATTATGCATATGTGAGTGTATTTATATTTTGAAAACTGGATTTTAAAATTATTCTTTAATTAGATCTCTTTCTTCAGAATCCTTTCTTTGAAATAACTCTATCTTTTCTGGTCCTAAAGGAAGTTTTACTTTGATTAGATCATAAGAATTATGAGTACTAGAAACATCAATGCCTAAGAACGTAGAGGTGGTCGAGGTAGTAACGTCATAAATGGTGGAAATCGTGCACTAAGGAATGCTTCTTTGGTCGGGGAACCAAGAGTGGATATTGTGGAAGAGGTCATGCAGGTCTGGCCTTAGGTGAATTTTGATCCGCTTTGCCATGATTATGAGAGGTTGGAAGGTAAGAGGTTTGGTGGTATGGAGACAATCATAAATTTTTAGACTTGGATCAAATTGTGTGATCGGATATTTGGAGATAAGGAGCTAGAGATGCAATAAAGCGTAGGATGGTGTCACGACATCTGGCGGATGCAGCCATGGATTGGTGGAGTTCTACCACTATAGATGTCTAAGAGAATGACTTACCTTGGGCCCAATTTAAAAATGAGTTTGAGATGAAGTTTGTTTCAAGAGCTGAAAGACTTTGTTATTTAGGAGCTTCTTGTATCTAAAGCTGGAGGCCATGACCGTGGAAGAATATGAGATTAGGTTCATTAAAATGTCTCGGTTTGGTTTAGGATTGGTTGATACGCCGCTGAAGAAGAATGAGATATTCATTATGGGTTTGCACCTTTAGTTCTAGCAGGATATAACAAATCACATCATGGGATCTTTCATTGGTTTGGTGAACATGGTTTTGAGGTTTGAGAGCTTAACTCCCAAGCCATCTATTTCTACACCAATTGGGGAAAGCAGGTGGAAGTTTCAGCTACCGAGAGATATTTCTAGTATGGTTTGCTGTAAGTGTAAGCAGAAGGGACACTTTGCTTGGAGTTGAAAGAAGGGCGGATGGCTAAAGCGTAGATAGTGAAAGCATCAACTGAGAAGTTTTTGAAGCTTGAGGCATAGTTTGCAACAAAAGGTTCTTACGTATGCTGTCAACCTGGCCATTTTGTTAGATATTGTCCTATGTTCAAGAGTGGGGAGTAGCCTAAGGTTTTTGCTATATATGTAGCTGAGAAGGGGAAGTAGATTCTTAAGGGTATACTATCTGTTATGGTTTACCTATTCATGTTTGGTTTGATATTAGTACTTCTCATAGTTTATTATTCTATAACCTTGATTACTTAATCACGCTCGACATGCTAGGAAGATTGGGTATTTCTTGTTATTGATTTGTGCTCAACCAGTTTATGAGCAGCTTTACCCTTCTACATCATGAGGTGGTAGGTACATTAAAATGAACACCTTGTGAATTAAGTTTCACAGTTTGACTAAAAGGCATTCGGTGATAATGTTGGGTTAGGATTAAAAATTTAGTAAAGGATGTTTACTATAATCAAAAAGGAAAGATAGAATAATTTGAAAATAAATATTTGTGAAAAGAATTTTATATGTGTAAGTGATTTTATATAAAGTATGGTTTATAAATTGTGGTTTACAAATGAAAAGGATTTAAACAAAGAATATGAGAACTTAAATTCCAATGTCTTTGAAAATGTTTTCAAGATTTTGGAGGAAATAATATTAGTATTATTTGAAAGTAAATATTTGGGAGACTGATTTAAGAAATTGAGATCATGACACTTAGTAAGTATTTGATACCGCTTTGGGATGATTTTGGTTAAATACACAAGGTATGGTTTGGATGTATTGAACTCACTTCTATCATTTGAGAATAATTTCGGTGCTGCCTGTAGCATCATCGGCATTCATTTTGGGTTTCCAAATATGGGATGCGATAAATTGTTTTTGGTAGAATGGGTTTTGATTTAATCCTAAAGTATGATTTGACATACAAAAGTTATATATATATATATATATATATTATTTCAAAATGATTTGAATTAAGAAAACTGGTGTACAATTCTAAAATTCTCTTATTGTTATTTCATGACCACATATAGCTTAGGTATTAAGACAATTTGGTTTGTGCATTATGTATGATATGTTGGTTGATAATTTTCATTTATTAAAATTAAATGGGATTTTCATTGATTTTGGATAATCTGGAACTTATGAATTATTATAGAACTTGTAGTTAAGTGTTTTTGAAGATATAAAGTTGAGTTTATATAACACTTGAATTGAAAATATAGCAAGTTAAAAAAAATTAAATTTGTTAATCATATTTGTTATAAATTTGATGTTTTGGTATATACTCTTGGGATGAAGTGGAGTATTATACGATTATGAACTTAAGTTATAAAATGTGTATAAACTTGAAGTTAGGGTGCTATGAAATGATGCATAAATGATTTAGTATTGAATGATATACTATTATTATGGATGAATGTGATTAAGAAGGAATTATTATAGTTAAGAAATCAATAGGATAAATACGTAAGTTGTACATAGACCGTTTTATTCGCATGACTATTCTTGATCTAGTATTCAAGTACATGTTTTCGAGGTGGTTTACACCGGTCTGAACAAGAATTTTTCACTCGGTTCTTAACGGTGAATACTTGATACGGGTTCTTGATATGATCCTGATGTCTTCTATCATAGTATATGGTTATGTAAGGAAACAAAGGTTTATAATTAAGGAACCAAATCAGAGTCTGCAGTAGAGAGGTCAAGTGATTATACTAGGTTGGAAGTGGAATCTAGGTGATGGAGCAAGTGATCAGAATAGATATTGTGTGATGGATAGTTCATGTGAATCGTACGAATATTAATGCATTTGTATACTATGTTTGTTGGGTTATGAAGAGTTTGGGAAATGACCGTTCGATTTATTATGCCTATTAATTGTCTTTGGAAGATGGGAGAGTTTTGAACCTAAGCAAACCACGAGCATTAGTTGCTAGTGTTAAGGATTCTATTTAATAATTTGTGTGCTTATTCCTTTGTTAAGGTTAGAAGTTCCATGGGGGCAAGTATGCTCAGAATGGTATAGAGAAGATGGAGGACAGTTTGAAGGAGTTCTATCTAAAGTGCTTATAGATCAGGGGTTCCTTCTTATCTTAGTATCATATATCTTTTGTAGTACTCATCGCTTGAGATGGTGTCAATTAATACGTAATTTGGTTTGCAGTTTAGTTTGTATATAGTTTCAGCAGTGCTCTATGTATGTTTCTTTCTTTTTCTATCTCCTTTGATTATCATTTTTATTTGAACTTCGAGGATGAAATGTTATAAGTGGGGGAGAATCTAGGGACCCTGAAATTTAAATACTTCATCTTCAAATATCGTAACATTTCGAAACATAATTAAGTGTTACAAATATGATTTTATAACCTGTTAGATATCATTTTATTAATGAATAATGATAAGAAATTTTTTCTGAAATTTTTTTACAAAAATATGTTCTTTGATGGAAAATCGATAATGTGACCGAAAATCAGTTTATCGACAAACAGCTTTTCGATCGATATAAGTTGTTCGAACTCTTATGCACTTGTTTAATGATTAAATGAACAAATTAGCAATTAATTAACACATTTTAATCTTCATAAAGCTTGGAATTTTCTAGAAGCTTCTAAAGGAAAAGAGGTATTATCATGAGAGGGGTATAATGGTAATTAGCATAAAGAAGAAGTGACTTAAAGGAGAAGTGATAGGAGATGAAGGTTCCATGGCACAGTAGGAGGAGGGGCGAATGCAAGCTTAGGAAACACCATTCTTAAGCCTATATAAGTAAAGGCATACCTTAGAGTTATAATCATACATTCATAAAGCTTAAAGTAAGAAATCAATGGCTTTTTCTTCCTCTATTATGTTCTAAATAAAATTATTGCAAATCAAATCCAAATCAACTCAGATTTGAAGTGAAACCTTTAGAAGGATATTATAACACCTTCCATCAAGTTAGTAGTTGAAGGAACAAAGCCACACTAACCTTACATGGATAGGACATGACCTATAAGTGAGGGGATGAGGGCAAAAGCAAGGAAGAGAGGAAAAGAAATGAGGTTGCTAGCTTGGATTTGCACTTAGGTTATTGGATCTTAGTTGCTTGTGAGGTTAAAGAGAGTTAAAACCTCACTTTGAATGGAAAATATAACATATGTGTGTTTATGTTGAATGGTGTTTAAGTTTTTTGAATTGTTGTGAACTTATGTTAAAACATTGGTTGGATTCTTACTTTAAAAGTAAGTGACATATGTGATCCTTGTATATAGACTTTAACAAACTTGGAATGCACTTGAATTGACTTTAATGACTTGTGACAAGACCTTGAACAAAGAAAATAGGTTGTAGATGGATTTTGGTTTAGATCGGACCCGGCTTTGAAAGTGCACTTATATCGATAGTCGCTATAGATGCAGTTGTGAATTGCCTTGTTTTCGGCAATTCTTATGGAACTTTGTAGAGATATCCTTAGGGTTTCTCAGCATATCTATAATTTTTTATATGTATGTTTGTTGCTGATAAAAGCTTTGATAGCAAAATGCTAAGTAACATCTCGAAAACGACCAAAAAGGCACTTGTGCAAAACTGCCCCGTTTAGCCTTGATTTTGGACTTTAAAAGGTTTGAAAGATAACTAAATTTAAGTATTTAATTCCATTCATTTTATAAGTGTTTACTAACTTATATTAGAGTATTTAAAAAGTGGTTTGAGATCTTTATGGATTTTTAAGAATTAGCTATGAATTTTTAAAGCAGAGATATATTGTTAAAATATATAGAAAACATGTTGTTTTCAATTTTTTAAGGAACATTGTAAACTTGCTATTTTCAAGTAATATTTTGGATAAAGGTTTAAAATATGCTATAGGTATTTTCAAGATTTTTAAAATTATATACAAACGTTTTTGAAAAGGAGTTAGAATTGTTAATGTCTGAATGGTCAATTGTTTAATTACTTATCAGAAAAGTAATTAACTATGCTTAACACTAAAAGCAGATGAAGTAAGGCTTATCTATTTGTGAGAGTTTAGATCGATGTCGAGTAGGGATGGAGGAGTAGAGCTCTAACCTATTGGGTCTCTCTTTTTCGGGGAATAGTAAGTCGAAAAGTGTCAGAAACGTGTTAATCGTGTTGATTTATTCTTGTTTATGGAAGTTAACACTAAAAACCAAAAAGATAAACCTATCTATTTGTGAGATTCAAGAATGAAGTGTCTAGGCAAGGCCTTGATGCAAACAATGCTCTAACTTACCTAGCTTCACTCTTGGACGAGGAATAGTTATGTTACAATGTGGGAAATGAGTTATGCCTACAAATCATGATTTATTTAAACAATTTTTTTGACTTGATAATCGATTAGTTATCGAACTTGCTCTAATATTGACTTAAGAATTTATCAAAGGGCTTCGCGATTTCATACCAATAAGAACCACTGGGGAGGAGTATTAGTACGAAATGTCTCTAGCTTTTGCTTACTTCTGAGGGAACCGGAATTTGCTAGCTGGAAATTCATCGAATTAGTTTTGAAGAGACTGGGATCAATAAGAGTTTTACTTATCGAATACCACTTCAAAACCAATATACGAGTTCTATATTTTGGAAGAGATTGTGAAGTGGAATGTTATAGAGTATAACTGTCTATCCTACGGTTAAGTCCAAGGGAGAGGGAAGCATTAACATTTCAAACGATGCTATCATGTGGGACTATCTATCTTAAGGAGTACTCCAAGAGAGAAAACAACATTAGCATTCATTGAAAGACTAATGTGGGAAACCTATGTGGAGGTTCGAGATCTATTCAAGACGCTCGAATCCATATAGTGATTCTTGATCTGTTCGAGATGATGGATTGCATTTGAGGATTCAAGTTCTATTTCGTAATGAAGATTCGAGTGAGAGATGTCGAACGTAGCCTTGGCATGGAAATGACTAAAACCAAAGATAGGATGCATAGCCGATAGGAACGTAACATTTTAGCAATCCTAAGAGTGCAGGTGTGCAACGGCCTGCAAATCTATCAGTTGAATAAATTATATTTACTTTAAAAGTATTTAAATATGGGTTTAATAGAAGAAATAATCATGTTTTAAGTGATAAATAATAATAGTTATTTTGGTTGGGAAAAATATTGTGAACAAATTACCTAGGTAAAATATTGATAAATATTAAATGCCGTCCTAGGTAAAATATCGATAAAATAACTGAAAATCATTTTATCGATAAAATCGCTTTTAAACAATAAGGATCGTGCACAGATCTGGATTCATACACTAGTAGAAAATGTGACTGAATGACGTTTTTCGGAATTTCAACTTTCCGACACCAAAAATTCATCGGGAACGCTGTTTGCCTTTATGCATCATATGACACATATATAATAGATAATTAACCATATAATAACATTCTTAATTATGTATTATCTTATACTAATTATGTTTAGCAAATGATGTGACAAGACATGGTTTTAAAATAATAACTTATTTATATATACTAAATCATATCATTATCTCTTGTCATTTCCTTAAGTACCATCATCATTACCTTTCATGGATTCGGGAATGTGACTAAAGAGGGTGGAGATGTGACCTATGAGGGGGAGGAAGGTCATGAAGTGACATGTCAAAATAACGACATGTTATGACATTTTAAACAAAGGTAAAATGGTAATTTCCCCACTTTCTTTCACCTATAAGTACACACCTCACACACACATTTTCATACATTCCAACTCCATTCTTTTCTAAACCTTCTTCTCTGAAAATTCCATGGCTTCCATGGTTTAACAAATTTAGAAAAAGTTAGCTTTTGTGTTATAACTTGCTTTCATACTTTCTATATTTCTTAAACTTCCATTTCAACGTCCTCTCTTCCAAAAACCAAGGCCATCACTACTCCAAAAAGTCCTAGCCAACCCAAATCACCTCTACTAGAACCCATTCTAATGCCTTAGCCCCTTCAAAGTTTCAAATTTTTAAGCTAGAGTTGAGCATACAGGCGTTGCTGAGTTATAGTCGAAGTTCGGGAGAAGTTAGTTGGCATAAATGTGAGTATAACTACTTTGTTTTTGAAATTTTTTTGGCTTTATTGTAATGTGTTATCGTGGTGATAATATGATGAGAAAATTGAATGATTATTATGTTGGTTGGTGGTAATTGTATGGATATTTGTGTTTGGTGTTGAATTTGAGATTTGAATGTGACGTTGTCGAGATAGTAAGCATATAACCTTATGTTTATATATGTGTTCCATTATGATGTTAAAAGTATGGTAGTATGGATTTATGGTTGTAATCTAAGTACCAAAGTATGTTGAATTGAAACAAAGTTAACAGCTTTGTATATTGCAACGGATGTGAGATTCGATTCGAAATCAAAAACTTTGTTTTCTTGTTTTAAAGTTTGGAAATTGTTTCAAAGTTTATGTCTTTGTTTTTAAGTCTCAAAAACTTTAAAGGTTATGTTTTATAAAAATTAAATAGGAAAGAATAAGCAAGTGTTTCCACTTAAGTATGTTTAAGCGAACTACGTCCATAGCGATAGTCGCTATGGACGTAGTTCGATAAAATTTTGATTTTCGTTTTAAAATGTTTTCTTTTGAAATGTTTGAAAAAAAAATTCCAAACTTAATTAGTAACATAAAGATTAAGTTTAGATTATTTAATAATTTATTTATTTAATAAATAGTTAAAGGTAATTAGCAGTTAATTAGTAATTAAGTAAGTGATTAGAGGTTAAGTAACACTCAAAGAAGGATAATGACCAGGTAGTGATTAATAAATTTTTAATCAGTGATTTATGAAGTGAAGAAATAATTTAATGATTAATTATTTTTTAACTAAGTTAATTAGTTAAATGATTATTACTTAATTAAGGGATTATTTAATTAATTAGGGTTTAACTAATAATGAATTGTTTAAACCTTAACTTAGATACATTAGGATGTTAATTAGGACTTAACCAAGTTCATTAAGTTAGTTAAAGTTATGAATTAATCTTGATTTAATTAATATATAATTAGGGTTTAAACTAATTAAAAATATTTTAATATTTTCAAATCTATTTTTAAACTTAATCGGTTATGTTTTAAATCGGTTTTCTTTTTAAGGTAAATTGATTTTAAATTAAAGGATCTCTCGTTTGGACCATTAAGTAGCCAAACGAATTAAAGTAGTGATTATAAAACATTGACATGTTTTATGGGAAGTAATTTGGCTTGTGTTTAGCACAAATATTGAATATCGGTAATGTGATAAACACAAGGAAGTTAATTTCAATAAGTGGGTCATGGTAACTTAATCATATAGAATATACTTCTATGCGTACATTTTTCACCGATAATGGATGTATCTATGTTTGTAACTTGGACATCTACCTATGATTGATTGTATGTTATGTGTGAATCCCTTACATATCTGATGTTTGGCGGTATTTATGATATAAATTAGAAAAGTTAAATCCAAATTTAATGATCCATTGTAGTCAATGAGCCTCTATTTGGTTTTGCAAAGTAAAATATTTCATTTTCTTTTGAAATGTTCTTCAAAATTATTCTATTTTGAACAAGATATTTGAAGAATGATTTGATAATTAGTTTGAGAAGTTTTATAAATGATTTTGGGTATTCAGAAGGAATTTTAGAAATGGTTTTGAATGTTTATACAAAGATATTATAAATGGATTTGAATGTCTATAACGGAAAGTTTATGCAAGGTTTGAAAGTTCATAAAGAAATTGTATAACCGGCTTTGAATAATTATAAAGAGTTCACAAATAAGTATATGGATGTTGATAAATTTTTGGAAAAAGAGATTTAATAAATGAAAAATGGTTTTGAGGCTTAATGATTACTTTGGGTAATTAAATATCAAGATTTTTGTTGTTATTTGATTGTTAAATGACCGGCCATCAAATTTAGCATGATTTGACTTAGGAAGTATGAGTGTAAATTCAAGTTCTATGGTAAGACTCAAATACTTACTTCCAAAAGAACTGGGGATGAGTCAAGCCAAAATTATTGGTTGTTGGTATGAAGAGACCGGGATCGAATTTATATATTCGAAAACCACTCTGAACCAACATGCACATTCGAGTGGAAGACATCTTAATGATGATTGAAGACGGTGCTCTTTGAAGTGCAAGGGCTACTGCTACTAATCTTGAGGATGGTTCCAAAATGGATGTAGTAGAGTTGGTGCCTTTGGTTTTTCTCAGTCCCAGAACGAACTTGTATGGATGAATGCTGGAATTGCGTTGACCAGCGACATCTTGGGAAAAGATCTACTGCAAAATCTTTGAATTGGTCACTACAAAATCATCCAAGTCTACATCAATCTCAATGAGATCATCATTTGTCATCTCGATCCGAGCTCCCTTCACCTCGGACTCAATATAGTTGTTGCCATCATCAAAATTTTGTGCCATCTGTGCATCAAAAAGATGGACTTAGTGCAGGCAATATTTTCGCTCATAAGTCTCGAAGCGGAGAATCACAAAAAATCCTACTGCAAAGAATAGTTCTTCCAGCCCGAAAGTGATGAAACCTTCTATTCATTCGGGTCCAGCCAAATAGCCTCTTGAGGGTTGAGACCATAATTGTGCGAGAAAAAACCGATAGTGCAGAAAGGCATCTTGGGCTAAGAAGTGGTCAAAGGGAGGAAATAGGGTTTAGATTTGGACTAATGGTGGGGTGAGACCTAAAGTGCAAAACCAGCATGAGGGCGTGGCGAGGCTGGTGCCCTAAGAAAAAACGGCTTCTCCTAGGGAAGGAACAAATGAAAGAGGCTGATATTTGTATGAGGAGGAGAATGGAGATTGAGTTCAGCTTGTTGAGAAAGGTGGAATGAAAGAAGGCAACTGGTGAAATTTGGAAGAGACTTTTATAGTCCCGTTCCAGGTTCAAGTTGTGCCAAAACTCATTAACTGATAAACCTCTCTAGGTTTACCAAAAGGTGGTCAACCGATAGACAAGCTTTAGGCGTTAATTAAACCTAGACCCAATTAGGGTTGGATTAAATAATAATCGTTTCACGCTATCTCTTTCATTTCGACAAGATCCGAAAGTTTCCTGACCTCGTCATGGTGATGTTAAAGCCTACCGCCTAGTCCCAAACCATGATCTAACAATTCACAGTAGTCCCGACAAAACTGCTGCGATCAACATCGATTCCAAAATTCCGAAAATATTTCAGCTGCGATTTCCTGCCTACTTCGCATATAAATATTTACTCCAATAGCCGGTGCGTACAACAATACTTCAAACTACATACCCGAATAAAATTTAAATGTTATTCTCATTTTTTTGGTACCTTAAGGAGACAAAATATAAAAACCTTGATTTTATAAACTAAAAATCATTGAGCTAAATATAGACTTCTTTATACTTGTTTCTAAATAATAGAAACCATTTCATACCCAAATTTCCCTTAAAAGGCAAAGTTATATACATAAATATTTTAGGGTTTCTAAAAACCTTTTTAAAATATAAATTTCTCAAATTGAAAAACTATTTTCTTACCAAAAATAAATATCAAGCCTTTACTGATATATGCGTATAAATATTTAAGGATATAAAAATTAATCACTTGTAAACCAAAAATTTCTTAACACGACTAACCTAATGATATATGTGTTTCTTTGAAAATTAAAATTTCAAAAGTTTTTCGAAACAAAATTTCCAAAATAAATATTTGGAAATAGAATTCGTTTGAAAACCCTTATTCCAAAATATAAGGCATTTCCAAAATATGCTTCATAAAAATTCTCTCATCTGTTTTAGACTACGGAATTGGCATAATTATTCAAGTAAAAATCCAGTTTGCCATCAAGAGGTGATCAATGAATGAAACCTAGCAAAACTTGCTCCTAGACAATTGCGACATACAAACTCTAATTTCCTATCTATTTGGAATAATTGTGTATCTCTGACTAGAAGTCAAAATCCAAAATCACAAGGTAGCTAGAATCTCAACCATCAAGTCATACTCATGCTCTTTATTAACAATGCTTTATGCATCACCAGCACTCCATGGGGTATTTTGAAGTCGGCGTGAAAATCTAAGCTCTAAGATATTTTCAACCCATAATTGCTTTGCCCATTCCTTCAGAGTGGAACTACAACTACTTCTATAGTCAGTACTTTTAGAATCTAGCGTAAAAATATAATATTACTAGCTAGGAAAGTACGAATATGTTCTCTCAATGTATCCTAATCCCTTTGATTTACTAACCTAGGGTTTGATACGAAATGTAACAAACCGCACCTTAATGGGCCCAAATTACGATAAAAATCAAAACACAAGTCCATCAAAGCACAGATCATTGGATTGGGTACCTGCACATAAGCATGAGCATTATTGGAGACTGATAGAAATCAAAACTCACAGTGGAAACAATAATAGGATAAGAATACCGACTATGACAATTACCTTGGAACTAATAGTATTCCTTGGATAGCAGATTGTCACATCAGCATCGAGCATAAGAGAAAAGAAGAATCTCCAACAACAAAGCACATCCAGCTCAAGTGACATGTTCTTCTAAATTCTATCATGTGGGTTGTAACGAGGAGAAGGTCAGAACAATGTTCTGGTGACTGAAAATATAAACTGTCCATGTGACGACCCGACTTTCTACTCCCAGAAAATCGCATCATCAATTAAGAAAGAAAGGGATAGAAGAAGGAAAGAAAGAAGAGAAAGAAGAAACAACACTAGAATCTCAACAGCGGAACGAATAAATTATATTAATAACATAAGTATTTAGATAACATACAATACCAATCAGAGATACACAGCATACACATCACATATACTAGACAGTTATAAACACCTGTCTAGTATTTACAACACAATACAACACAACACAGAGAAAACACAGCGGAACTATATATCTACAACGCAGAAGCCTCCTGCTCCATTGCTCCTCTCAAAGCTAACCTAAATCCCTTGGCTACTCGTAAAAATTTGAGTACCCAAGAGTTTAAGAAAACAAAGATAAACTCCGGGTCAGACATGGGTCTGGTGTGAGTAACAGGTTAAGGTTGCTTAACTTTAAAAAACTTTGAAAAGAAAGGTATCACGTAAGACTTCCGACACATAAATATGGAAAAGTCTTTACCTTACGCTAACCAAAACATTTGATAGGAAATCCAGTGATATTATAATAGTGTCTGGGATTTTCAAGTAAAATACAGAAATAGCTGGAATGCTTACATCTCATGTTCCAACATAGTTGGGCACAACTAATACGTACGGCACTTATTGGATTTTGGATTCCATACAATGGCAGGGCTACTGGGGTACCGCCCGTCACAGTACGTGGCCTAGATCACCATACCGAGGAGTACTCCCACTCCCCTGCAACACAAGGCCGGAACCATTCCTTACTGAATAGTTCCAAACAAGACAACCCCGGCAGTTGTTGCAATCAACCGCTCATACAACCGAATATAAAGGGACTTCTAGACAGGGATCAATCTCGCTTTCCAGTGGGAGCTACCCACGAAGCCTTGCTGCACCTCCCCTGTTTTGGCCATTCCTGGTTGATGAGGCTTGAGGCTACGATTACCTTTAGAGAACACATCTCTTAGAATGCTCATCGTCCACCTGACGATGTTCTGAAAGCATTCAATCCATACAAGTTCGTTCCGGGTTCGAACGAAACCGAAGGCATTATCTCGTTACACTCATTACGGAATCACCCACAGAGTTAACGATGATAACCCTTGCACTCTGAATCTTCATCTCGAATCTATAAGTATTATTCCGTCAAACTCATTACGGAATCACCCACAGAGTTATACTGACTCATAGTCCTTACACCTCGAGTCTTCACTCTTCACATAAGATTCACGACCTATCGTTAATTTGGATCGATGTGGTTTTCGGATATCCAAATATGGAAACCCGATCCCGGTCTCATCGAAATCCAAAGTGTGTCTTTTAGGTCCAAGTTATTTAAAGTTCAAAACAATTCAATTCAATATTATCTATATACACACAGATAGATAATTCACAACATCATAATAGATAATCAATATTATCATCACATCAATCTATATTATCAACTCAATGCAACCATAGCATCCAAATCACACAACATCATTTATCTCATATCAGAGATCTCAATCATTCAGGGTAACAAAAATCAATCATCATTCATAAGCAATGACTTATTAAATCCATTTTATAATTAATTTAAAATGAATTAAATTAATTACATCTTCCTTAATTAATTTAAAACAAATTAAATTAATTACTCATCCATATAAATCTTGCTTAAAAATGAATTAATTACAAATCAATCAATTAATTAACTACCCTCAAATAAGTAACCCTAATTAATCATCTAGATTAATTATCTTTTAATTATATTCAAGTAATTAACCTCCAATTAATTTCACGAATTAATTATTCCAGACCAAATTCTGCAATTAACCTGTAATTACTTCATTAATTAATCCTTAATTAATTACATTAATTAATATCTTCATTGATTAATTTTTCTTATTAATCAATCCTTAATTATATCATTAGTTATTAAAATTAATGATCTTAAATTATTTTATAACTACTCTATTAAATTAATTATCAATTATCACTATTGATTAATCATTCTTGATTAATCACATTAATTAATTACATTAAATTAATTACATCTCTTAATCATTCTCAAATAACTTAATTATCAAAACCTAAATTAATTACACTAAGTAATTAATTATTAATTACTTACTTAAGTAATTATACAAATTACATATTAATTACACAAAGTAATTAATTTCCAAAACTCCTTTAATTAAATTACATCCAGTAATTTATTTTCTTAATTACGTCACTAAGTAATTTTCCATTTTTAATTACATTTGTAATTACCTTCAGATCAATCAGTGATTAATTTAAATTAATTAAACTTAATCAATTAACTTAATCAATCAACAACTTAATTAATTACAACTTAGTAATTAATTTCCTTAATTACTTTCATTAAGTAATTATACTTAAATAATTCTCAAATGATTATTTTTAAACTAGTTAATACAATTAATCATTAAAATTAATTACATTAATTAATTATAAAATAATATTAAGTTCATGACCTTCATTAACTATTAACAAATCTTTAATTACTTTTCCAAAGTAATTAATTGAGTTAATCAATATTAATTCTTTATTTACTTAAAGAAACTCATTAATTTATTGCTAATTATTTAATTAATCAAGTGATAATTAAAAACTTAATTAATTATTAATTACTTGATTAATATAATTCAATTCATTAACTAAATTAATCAAATCTTATATTTAAATTAATTTCTAAATCATACTTTAATCAAATTTAATAAACTTGCTTAAAACTTTTAATTAATTAAATAAATCCTTAATTATTTATTTAATTAACCTAGTTATTAATTAATTACAAAACTTAATTACCTAGATTAATTAATAAATCCTTAAGTTCAAATCAACTTAATGATAATCATTAATTTCATTAATGATTCAATTATCATTATCAAAGAAATTTAAAAACAAATTGCTTTTAAATTTTTCTAAATTCCATTTTAAATTAAAATTAAAATGAAATTGAATTTAAATAAGATTCAATTATTAAACACTTTTTATTTCATATTAAAGAAGTACCTAAGGGATTTTATAAATAGTTTAACCCATAATCAATTTAAATAAAATTTAAATTATACTTTAAATATTCAAGTGATTTTAAAACATTCAAATTAAAATTTTATTTCAATCCAGAATTCAAATTATGTTTTCAGATTCAGGTTCAAAAATTTAAATTTAAAATCCTGTTTTAAATTTCATTTCAGATTTATAAAAACATATGTTATACATACTAAAATATTCAAACTAAATTATAACATTTGAATTTATCAACCTATTTTCTTTTTGAAACTTTCAGATTCAAATTCAAATTTGAATCCAGGATTCTAAATTCAGATTTAACTTAGAATTTAAATCTTGTTTTAAAAACTTATTTTCAGATATATAATCACTTTGTAAAAACTGTTCAGGTTTTAATATTTAATTAAATACTTTATTTTATTAGTGCAAATTTATTCAAAATCTGGAATTCAAATCTATTTGAATTCATAGTTTAATCTTACTTAAAGTTTAAATTTAGACCTGCCTTACTCATTTTTAAATTTAGTTTTAAAATTCAAAAACCTGAAACAGTTCTGGTTGCAGAGAACAACACTGCAACCAAACTCCCGAGTCAAATGCTATTTTACTTCGAGTCATCCTTACTCCTACTTCGGGCAAAAATTGAAATTACCCGAGCACCACCTTCTCACCATATTCCAAAAACTAAATCTCATCTCTATGGCCAATGTGCACATACACATAACCATGGCCATCTTTCGATCGTCAGTGATGATCATTCCATCCACCATCCACTCTTGAATCCACTTGAACACCTAAGCATCAGAGAACTCCCATTTCCTAAATTCAAACAGAGCAGTATTCTTATTATTTTTTAAAAAACCCGAAACACACTATACCCAGAACTCCTCAAACCTGTCAACAACAAATTCTCCTCCCTCTGACCATCATTCTAGCCGAAACTCCGGCTACTATCTCCACTTGGACCCAACTCCCAACCTTCCAAAACACTTAACACTCGATCAAATATTGAGTGAGAACGATTCTATTATCTACAAGTTCAAATATTAGGGCTACTGAGCCAAATCCCTTACTGCTGTTAACCCGAAAATCAATTCACAAATTTGATGATTTATATGATGTTCCTGATCCTTCATATTTATTCACAAGAAACTTCAGACCCCAAATGTTTCAAATCCTTAAAATTTTCCAAAATCATCTTTTTAGCCCATCCCAACATTACTTCCCCAATTCACAACTAAATATTATGTTTTCTGATCTAAAAATCATGTTTTCATATGGACTTTCGAATCATAATCTTAAATTAAGGAATTAAGGAGTTTATATTTGTTAAACACAATCATGTTTCAGGACATTTTGATTTACAGAGAAATTTTTGTTTTCAATTTACCATATTTTAAATTCTTATGCTTCAGTTTATCTTTAACAAACACATTTGTTTGTAATCCATTTCTCAATAATGGTTAGGTTATTAAACTACTAAAAGTTTGAATTTAAATGCCTAAGTCGGATACATCAGCAATTACTGATACAAACCAAAGCATACATACTTATATAATTATAAAGTAATTTCCAGAAATTCATATACAAACAAATTGCTGCAAATCTTATCATGCATATCAATTCATTCCAAAGATAAAAACATGCAACCAGATTTTGTTAAAGAAAATTTAGAAGTTACTCACCAGAAACTTGAAGAACAGAGCCCGATTTTGTTATCATTCATAAATGCAGGCTTGCAAATTTTAAAACTCTGACCCATTTTATATGCATGCAGGCCATGATAAAAATGCTGGAATTCATTATGCTTTGCGGGTGAAATTCCAGAGATGAAAATGCAAAGAATCTTCAGGTTAAAAGAAAAATGCATGCAGGCTTCCAGCATGTTGATGATTTCCAGATTTGTAATTTTTGTTTGGGGAGTGAATTACAGATTTTATGTTTGAGGGGTTTCAGATTTTGTTTGGTAATTTCAGTTTTACTTGAAGAATGAATTACAGATTTTCTTGTTTCAGATTTTGCTTAAGCTTTTCTTAGCTTAGAATAAAAGATTGGAAAAAGAGAGTAAAGGGAAAAACATGGTTTATAAGGCTGAAATTTATCTTAATTCAAAATAAAGAAAAAGATAAAGTAAGACAATGACACATGTCATAAGAGTTACTAACTTCTTAACACATGTAGTTTAATTACTTAAAAAGTTAACACTTGTCTTGTTTAATTAAGTTATATTTTTATATGTTTGAAAAGAGTTTTTCTTAATTTATTTTATGTTTATGAATATATATGAATTTCTCATTTTAAAAGTAAATGTAAATAAAACAATTTATAAACTAAAACTTATACAAATATTTTAAAGAATCAATTAATTTGAGTTTCAAAAACAATTTCAATTCAATTTAAATCCTTTGAATCCCAAATAAAAATCAATTTATTTAATTTAAAATGATAATACTATTTTCTCATTTTAATTTATTTTTATTTATGAAAAATAGTATATTTATTAATAGGCTTAAAATAACTAATTAACAAATTTTATATGATTTATAAAGAAATTATAAATCACTTTTATATTTAAATGAATTTAAATCATATGCTATTTTATATTTAGACTTATATAAAATATTTCTAAATCATATTTATACCAAGTAATGTTTAAAAAGAAATAAAATCAACTTTTATTTAAATTTAAAACAAAAATTAAACTAAGACAAATTTTAAACAATTTAATACTTATTTTAAATATTACAACCCATATAATTACTAGTTTAAATAAATATTTGAAAGCCTAATATTAATTTAAAACATAATTTCCTAATTACTCAATATTTTATTAGAATTTAAAAACAAAACTTCATTTATTTATTTTCATGTAAGTTAAATTCTAAACAAAGATAAACTATAATATATATATACAAATATATATACACATTATAATTTAAACATTTATTTTAGCTTTTTAAAAAGACAATCACAAATTAAATATTTATTAAATCTGATTATTAAACCAAAACATATTTTACCAATCAAGATTGTCAACATCAATTTAATTTTATATAAAATTATTAAATTGATGTTGTCAAAAAATTCCGGGATATCACATTCCTTTCCCCTTAAAAGAATTTCGTCCCCGAAATTTAAAACAAAGGTAATTTAATAACCTATTCAAGATTTTAAATTTTAAAACCAAGCATATATCAAACATATGCTAACAACCATAGCAATCAATTCATCCAATCAAACAAAATTAACTATCCGGACAAAATTCTGGATAGAGTTTCCTCGAGTTTCCCAAGTAAATACCGGGTTACTCGCTCTATAAAACCCAAACAATCAACACTAATGAGCTGCAGAACTCCTACTATCTATATCTATAACTGAATAAGACATTGGACTATAGACAAGTCTGTCTCAACCACCAAATCTCCCAAAACAGCTGATTCCAAAACCAGAAATAGATCATACACGTACTCCCTCATATATACGTGAAACACAACGAATTCCAGTTGTCCAAACTGGCAATTCAATCCAGATAATCAAACACTTATCCAAAACAGAACACAGAAGAAATCCAAAACATCTCGGAGCTAGCTTACCCAACCTTACCAAAATTTATAGCTCCTAAAAACTGAGAAACTTATCCAAAATCAGACTTCAGATCCATAAAACTATTTGGACAATCCTGAGCTGCCTACCTCCTACCTGATCAGCTCAATCCTTGCTGATGTCTCAAGAAATAACTGGACCAACCCAATCCACTAGAATGATCTTCCACGATCAATCAAGATCAAGAACAACTCCACTTACAACAATCATCAGAAGAAAACAAATTTCTCTTATCCGGAAAAGAAAGGCAGATGCACTTCCAAACTGCTTCCGCTGCACAACTCTGATCTGGAGCAGAAAAGAATGCTGATAAAGGACACAAGCACAACTGGACAACAAAACCAAGAAGATCTCAGATAACCAAGAGAAAACTCAAAAGTTCCTCAAATCCTGAGTTGCTTCAACAAACTCCATCTCAAGAAACCAACCTTCAACTAGTAGAACCACCAGTACCACTGAATCTCTAGATGAAGACAACACCTGACTTCTCTGAAAATATCCAGAAAAATCTCCAACAATCCAAGAGAACACTCAACTATCGCAAGTCGCTTTTGCGATCAACTAAATCTAATTCCAAAGAAAACTGTTCTCTCTTAACCAATCAGAACAGCTTATGCTGGTCTTGCCAACCTATCGAAGAATTGGATTCTACTCTACTGCTTCTGAACTCCATTTCCAGAAAATTGTTAAGTCAGAAAATTCTGCCAACACACAACACACTCCTAACTGCACTGCTGACAACAATGCCAAAGAATTCTTAACCAAAAGCTCTTCGAGAAACTCGGACTTCGAACCACACAAAAACACCCTGCTGAACTCAACCACAACACCGAGGCAGACTCACTTCCTTAAACTTGTTCCAAAGAAATCATCTTCGGAAACATCCATAGTCACTGCATCTCATCACGCAGCTACTACTTCCCTGAGATAACAAGATATCATTACTCGCTTCTGCTCAGTCAACAGATCCAAACTCTACTCATCCAACTTCAAAGACGAACTCCGAACCTCAACAGGTTATCTTCAGAGATCAATGAAGTCCTTGCACCACTTCAAAACTCACTCGAGACGGTATTAGGTCTACAGTCTCGACAGATACACTTTCAACCTCAAATATACACTCCAACCAATCGGTAATTGTGTTATACACACCACTACCCCATTCTACCTTTATAACTTATATTGGAAAACCTGAACAGGTAACCAAACAAATAGGTAGATATAAATAAATATATATAAATATATTTAAAATTACAAATACGCTCTCTCAAGATAGACACCACTCCAGAGCCTAGGTATTCACTCAACCTAACGCTCTGATATCAACTGTGACGACCCGACTTTCTACTCCCAGAAAATCGCATCATCAATTAAGAAAGAAAGGGATAGAAGAAGGAAAGAAAGAAGAGAAAGAAGAAACAACACTAGAATCTCAACAGCGGAACGAATAAATTATATTAATAACATAAGTATTTACATAACATACAATACCAATCAGAGATACACAGCATACACATCGTATATACTAGACAGTTATAAACACCTGTCTAGTATTTACAACACAATACAACACAACACAGAGAAAACACAGCGGAACTATATATCTACAACGCAGAAGCCTCCTGCTCCATTGCTCCTCCATTATACGTCAAAGCTAACCTGAATCCCTTGGCTACTCGTAAAAATTTGAGTACCCAAGAATTTAAGAAAACAAATATAAACTCCAGGTCAGACATGGGTCTGGTGTGAGTAACAGGTTAAGGTTGCTTAACTTTAAAAAACTTTGAAAAAAAGGTATCACGTAAGACTTCCCACACATAAACATGGAAAAGTTTTTACCTTATGCTAACCATAACATTTGATAGGAAATCCAGTGATATTATAATAGTGTCTAGGGTTTTCAAGTAAAATACAGAAATGGCTGGAATGCTTACATCTCACGTTCCAACATAGTTGGGCACAACTAATACGTACGGCACTTATTGGATTTTGGATTCCATACAATGGCAGGGCTACTGGGGTACCGCCCGTCACAGTACG
Source organism: Allium cepa (assembly GCA_030765085.1). Taxonomy (NCBI): domain Eukaryota; kingdom Viridiplantae; phylum Streptophyta; class Magnoliopsida; order Asparagales; family Amaryllidaceae; genus Allium; species Allium cepa. Next base: position 565,501,107 of record CM060928.1, on the reverse strand, counting down.
TGGCCTAGATCACCGTGCCGAGGAGTACTCCCACTCCCCTGCAACACAAGACCAGAACCATTCCTTACTGAATAGTTCCAAACAAGACAACCCCGGCAGTTGTTGCAATCAACCGCCCACACAACCGAATATAAAGGGACTTCTAGACAGGGATCAATCTCGCTCTCCAGAGGGAGCTACCCATGAAGCCTTGCTGCACCTCCCCTGTTTTAGCCATTCCCGGTTGATGAGGCTTGAGGCTACGATTACCTTTAGAGAACATATCTCTTAGAATGCTCATCGTTCACCTGACGATGTTCTGAAAGCATTCAATCCATACAAGTTCGTTCCGGGTTCGAACGAAACCGAAGGCATTATCTCGTTACACTCATTACGGAATCACCCACAGAGTTAACGACGATAACCCTTGCACTCTGAATCTTCATCTTGAATCTATAAGTACTATTCCGTCAAACTCATTACGGAATCACCCACAGAGTTATACTGACTCATAGTCCTTACACCTCGAGTCTTCACTCTTCACATAGGATTCACGGCCTATCGTTAATTTAGATCGATGTGGTTTTCGGATATCCAAATATGGAAACCCGATCCCGGTCTCATCGAAATCCAAAGCGTGTCTTTTAGGTCCAAGTTATTTAAGGTTTAAAACAATTCAGTTCAATATTATCTACAAACACACAGATAGATAATTCACAACATCATAATAGATAATCAATATTATCATCACATCATATAATCTATATTATCAACTCAATGCAACCATAGCATCCAAATCACACAACAACATTTATCTCATATCTGAGATTTCAATCATTCAGGGTAATAAATATCAATCATCATTCATAAGCAATGACTTATTAAATCCATTCTATAATTAATTTAAAATGAATTAAATTAATTACATCTTCCTTAATTAATTTAAAATAAATTAAATTAATTACTCATCCATATAAATCATGCTTACAAATGAATTAATTACAAATCAATTAATTAATTAACTACCCTCAAATTAGTTACCCTAATTAATCATCTAGATTAATTATCTTTTAATTATATTCAAGTAATTAACCTCCAATTAATTTCACAAATTAATTATTTCAAACCAAATTCTGTAATTAACTTGTAATTACTTCATTAATTAATCCTTAATTAATTACATTAATTAATATCTTCATTGATTAATTTTTCTTATTAATCAATCCTTAATTATATCATTAATTATTAAAATTAATGATCTCAAATTATTTTATAACTACTCTATTAAATTAATTATCAATTATCACTATTGATTATTCATTCTTGATTAATCACATTAAATTATTTACATCTCTTAATCATTCTCAAATAACTTAATTATCAAAACCTAAATTAATTACACTAAGTAATTAATTATTAATTACTTACTTAAGTAATTATACAAATTACATATTAATTACACAAAGTAATTAATTTCCAAAACTCCTTTAATTAAATTACATCCAGTAATTTATTTTCTTAATTACTTCACTAAGTAATTTTTCATTTTTAATTACATTTGTAATTACCTTCAAATCAATCAGTGATTAATTTAAATTAATTAAACTTAATTAATTAACTTAATTAATCAACAACTTAATTAATTACAACTTAGTAATTAATTTCCTTAATTACTTTCATTAATTAATTGTACTTAAATAATTATCAAATGATTATTTTTAAACTAATTAATACAATTAATCATTAAAATTAATTACATTAGTTAATTATAAAATAATATTAAGTTCATGACCTTCATTAACTATTAACAAATCTTTAATTACTTTTCCAAAGTAATTAATTGAGTTAATCAATATTAGTTCTTTATTTACTTAAAGAAACTCATTAATTTATTGCTAATTATTTAATTAATCAAGTGATAATTAAAAACTTAATTAATTATTAATTACTTGATTAATATAATTCAATTCATTAACTAAATTAATCAAATCTTATATTTAAATTAATTTCTAAATAACACTTTAATCAAATTTAATTAACTTGCTTAAAACTTTTAATTAATTAAATAAATCCTTAATTATTTATTTAATTAACCTAATTATTAATTAATTAAATTAATTAATTACAAAACTTAATTACCTAGATTAATTAATAAATCCTTAAGTTCAAATCAACTTAATGATAATCATTAATTTCATTAATGATTCAATTATCATTATCAAAGAAATTTAAAAACAAATTGCTTTTAAATTTTTCTAAATTCCATTTTAAATTAAAGTTAAAATGAAACTAAATTTAAACAAGATTCAATTATTAAACACTTTTTATTTCATATTAAAGAAGTGCTTAAGAGATTTTATAAATAGTTTAACCCATAATCAATTTAAATAAAATTTAAATTATACTTTAAATATTCAAGTGATTTTAAAACATTCAAATTAAAATCTTGTTTCAATCCAGAATTCAAATTATGTTTTCAGATTCAGGTTCAAAAATTTAAATTTTAAATCCTGTTTTAAATTTCATTTCAGATTTATAAAAACATATGTTATACATACTAAAATATTCAAACTAAATTATAACATTTGAATTTATCAACCTATTTTCTTTTTGAAACTTTCAGATTCAAATTCAAATTTGAATCCAGGATTCTAAATTCAGATTTAACTTAGAATTTAAATCTTGTTTTAAAAACTTATTTTCAGATATATAATCACTTTATAAAAACTGTGCAGGTTTTATTATTTAATTAAATACTTTATTTTATTACTGCAAATTTATTCAAAATCTGGAATTCAAATCTATAGTTTAATCTCACTTAAAGTTTAAATTTAGACCTGCCTTACTCATTTTTAAATTTAGTTTTAAAATTCAAAAACCTGAAACAGTTCTGGTTGCAGAGAACAACACTGCAACCAAACTCCCGAGTCAAATGCTATTTTACTTCGAGTCATCCTTACTCCTACTTCGGGAAAAAATTGAAATTACCCGAGCACCACCTTCTCACCATATTCCAGAAACTAAATGTCATCTCTATGGCCACTGTGCACATGCACATAACCATGGCCATCTTCCGATCATCAGTGATGATCATTCCATCCACCATCCACCCTTGAATCCACTTGAACACCTAAGCATCAGAGAACTCCCATTTCCCAAATTCAAACAGAGCAGTTTTCTTATTTATTTTTTAAAAAAAAACCTAAAACACACTATACCCAGAACTCCTCAAACCTGTCAACAACAAATTCTCCTCCCTCCGACCATCATTCTAGCTGAAACTCCGGCTACTATCTCCACTTGGACCCAACTCCCAACCTTCCAAAACACTTAACACTCGATCAAATATTGAGTGAGAACGATTCTATTATCTACAAGTTCAAATATTAGGGCTACTGAGCCAAATCCCTTACTGCTGTTAACCCGAAAATCAATTCACAAATTTGATGATTTATATGATGTTCCTGATCCTTCATATTTATTCACAAGAAACTTCAGACCTCAAATGTTTCAAATCCTTAAAATTTTCCAAAATCATCTTTTTAGCCCATCCCAACATTACTTCCCCAATTCACAACTAAATATTATGTTTTCTGATCTAAAAATCATGTTTTCATATGGACTTTCGAATCATAATCTTAAATTAAGGAATTAAGGAGTTTATATTTGTTAAACACAATCATGTTTCAGGACATTTTGATTTACAGAGAAGTTTTTTTTTTCAATTTACCATATTTTAAATTCTTATGCTTCAGTTTATCTTTAACAAACACATTTGTTTGTAATCCATTTCTCAATAATGGTTAGGTTATGAAACTACTAAAAGTTTGAATTTAAATGCCTAAGTCAGATACATCAGCAATTACTGATACAAACCAAAGCATACATACTTATATAATTATAAAGTAATTTCCAGAAATTCATATACAAACAAATTGCTGCAAAACTTATCATGCATATCAATTCATTCCAAAGATAAAAACATGCAACCAGATTTTGTTAAAGAAAATTTAGAAGTTACTCACCAGAAACTTGAAGAACAGATCCCTCTTTTGTTATCATTTATAAATGCAGGCTTGCAAATTTTAAAACCCTGACCCATTTTATATGCATGTAGGCCATGATAAAAATGCTGGAATTCATTATGCTTTGCGGGTGAAATTCCAGAGATGAAAATGCAAAGAATCTTCAGGTTAAAAGAAAAATGCATGCAGGCTTCCAACATGTTGATGATTTCCAGATTTGTAATTTTTGTTTGGGGAGTGAATTACAGATTTTATGTTTGAGGGGTTTCAGATTTTGTTGGTAATTTCAGTTTTACTTGAAGAATGAATTACAGATTTTCTTGTTTCAGATTTTGCTTAAGCTTTTCTTAGCTTAGAATAAAAGATTGGAAAAAGAGAGTAAAGGGAAAAACATGGTTTATAAGGCTGAAATTTATCCTAATTCAAAATAAAGAAAAAGATAAAATAAGACAATGACACTTGTCATAAGAGTTACTAACTTCTTAACACATGTAGTTTAATTACTTAAAAAGTTAACACTTGTCTTGTTTAATTAAGTTATATTTTTATATGTTTGAAAAGAGTTTTTCTTAATTTATTTTATGTTTATGAATATATATGAATTTCTCATTTTAAAAGTAAATGTAAATAAAACAATTTATAAACTAAAACTTATACAAATATTTTAAAGAATCAATTAATTTGAGTTTCAAAAACAATTTCAATTCAATTTAAATCCTTTGAATCCCAAATAAAAATCAATTTATTTAATTTAAAATGATAATACTATTTTCTCATTTTAATTTCTTCTTATTTATGAAAAATAGTATATTTATTAATAGGCTTAAAATAACTAATTAACAAATTTTATATGATTTATAAAGAAATTATAAATCACTTTTATATTTAAATGAATTTAAATCATATGCTATTTTATATTTAGACTTATATAAAATATTTCTAAATCATATTTATATCAAGTAATGTTTAAAAAGAAATAAAATCAACTTTTATTTAAATTTAAAACAAAAATTAAACTAAGACAAATTTTAAACAATTTAATACTTATTTTAAATATTACATCCCATATAATTACTAGGTTAAATAAATATTTGAAAGCTTAATATTAATTTAAAACATAATTTCCTAATTACTCGATATTTTATTAGAATTTAAAAACAAAACTTCATTTATTTATTTTCATGTAAGTTAAATTCCAAACAAAGATAAACTATAATATATATATATATACAAATATATATATACATTATAATTAAAACATTTATTTTAGCTTTTTAAAAAGACAATCAAAAATTAAATATTTATTAAATCTGATTATTAAACCAAAACATATTTTACTAATCAATATTGTCAATATCAATTTAATTTTATATAAAGATTATTAAATTGATATTGTCAAAAATTCCGGGATATCACAGTCCATAACATAAACTTATAGCGATTGATTTCCATTTAATAGTTATGTCCATTAAAGTTAGCAATTCTAATCTAACCTTGCATTGCACACACGATTACTTACTTATCCCTTCCCAAAATACGAAATACTAATGAAGCCTTATTAACCATCCAGTACTTCCAAACCCACTTGCCACTTGATACTTCAAAATATGAAGCGGGTTTCTATCATACTTTTAAAAAGATAAATAGGAAGACTTTGTCATTTAAGACCTTAGTCAAGGTAGATCTTGTCATTTAATACCTATCCCCAAGGTGGTTTCCAAACAATGTTGTCAATGGTTGGTGGGTCCTAACTACAAGACCTCTAACCACTATTTAAGGGTTCTAACATTTAATGTCCAACTATTATCGCATCAATAGCTAATAAAATCATAGCCATGTCATTAACAATACCCAAGCCACTTAATACCTTTCATTGGAAAATAGGAAAACTTTGGTCATGTAAGACCTAAAATAAGGTAGACCCCGTTACTTAAGACTTATCCCCAAGGCATGCTCCTTAATGGTACTATTATTATTACGGCCTTAACGATTTAAGAGACTGTACCCAAGCCACTTAATACTTCCACGTGGAAAATAGGCAGACTCTGGTCATTTAAAACCTTAATTAAGGTAGACCCTATCATTTAAGACCTATTTCCAGAAGCATGCTCCTTAACAGTACTATCTAGTTGTCGTTACTTGGAAATGTCATTAGGCTACTTTATACTACTTTTGTATGAAAGACGTGGACGTTACAGTCATTTAAGACCTCAAACCTGAAGTGAACCCTTCCCAAGAAATCCACTATCACTCTTTAATTATAAATATGACATCCCATTAGGTTACTTCTATCGGTAGGGAGGCGGACCCTTCAGCCAATTAAGACCCCAACATTGAAGTAAAACCTTTTAGATATCCTTATTTATTTACTTGTAATTTCACTAGGTTGCTTAATACATCCATTTAGGAGAGAGGCGGACCCTTCAGCCACTTAAGACCTCAAACCAGAAACAAACCCTTAGAGAGATATCCCTCACCGCTCCTAATTTCAAATTTGGACCATTTAATACTTTCAATTAAGAAAGCAAGCCCAATCTCTCACATTGTCATGTGTCCTAGGATTAGTGATATCTCACATCAGTGGTAATTACACCCAACTGCTGATTACCTCAAAGTGAAGGGAATTCTTCCGTCAAGTGACTCTACTGATCTTGCATCACTAACCCACTAAGTCCAATTAACCATCCTAAGTCTTTTTTTATATTATCTTAGGTAGATATTCGACTTAGCTTACTAATCCCTTTTTTATTTAAGGCAATAAGACTTACCTTAAATATTTATCTACCCACAAATCGCGGTTTAAGTCTCATAAACATTAATTTGTCTATAAAATCCTAACAGACTTTTCTTATGATGTTTATGTATGATTACTAATTTCAAATTAGTAACCTTTTATATCTATTCCATTTTTTATCAATCTCAATAATCCATTTACCATATCAAATTATTGCAACTCTCATATTTATTATCATTTATTGGAGTTACAACCTTTTAAATTCTTTTCCCATTAGTTGATTATCTTAAACGCGAATATTATATGCAAGCATCGTTATTAGATTTTTATTTAATTATTATAAGCGTGGTAATTACATATAAATATTTACATTTATCAAATATGTTCTAGTTATATATCTTTACTTGAATATTCTTTTCCAAGTTAAATTGTTGGAATCATATCTAAAAAGATTATCTGCTATAATTTCCATAAAATAGTTCAAAATAAAAGATTTATCTTTAAAATATAAAAGATTACATCGTTTGAAAAAACCAAGAATAATCATTTCTTTTTATTACTGAAATAGACAGTGTAAACTATAATGAATTCATACTTTATGTAACGACCCACTATTTTGGACCATTCAAAACGACAACAATCCACACATGTCAGACTTGAATAACTCAAAATAACATATTATAATAAAATTTGGAGCAAATAAAATCAAACACAGAATCACAGACACAGAATATTGGAATAACTCGCAGCGGAAATAAAATACCATAGTAGTTCATGAAATTACTATATACATACTCTCAAAACATATACAAAATATCATAGTTTAAAAATGGATACAATAGAAGTCTGGATACATAAATCAATAATACAGAAGAAATACCGAATAGGAAATAACTGGATCAGAAATAGACAAATAGATAGTCAGATAAGCTCCAACAAATATCTAGCTCCAGAAGGTGAATCCAAAGCTGTGACTCTCAAGCTGACCCGAGCGTAACGTAAAACAGAAAACGCTCGAGTCAGGACATACATACTCATACAATGTAAACCAACTCAAGTGAACTTTAATAGCAATGCATAATAACTTAAAGGACGCTTGGGATCGCCCATCCTTTAAGGATCCATTAAAGCATAAATTAAACAGAAATAAATGCTATCATAGAAATGTCCATATTAAAGTAAACTATGGAGCTAACAGTGTAAATGTGACTAGGGTAGCGCAGAGCTGCAGTAATCGCTCACTTCTAGTCACACTATCAAATTAAAGGTGTGCATCAAACAATCACTAGGAAATCAAACGACATACAGAGAAATATACTCGTGGTTATAAATTTCAAACGGTTTATAATTTCGAATTAAAATCATTCATTTAAACCATTAAAAGTGAAATCAATAAACTTACAAATCAAATATTCAATTCCCAAAAATTTAGCCTTTTCTGAGCTCATTTATTCACTTAAAATCATAAACATTGAAAATTTCATCCTTTCACAACATTTAGAAAATGCTGTAGTAAATTATACTTGAAACAATTCATTTCATCCAAAGACAGCAGTAAAATAAAACTGTTGTAATATTTAAGTTCATTTGAAACGGTTCAGTTAGAAAAGAGAGCATTTAAATAGAACTGTTGTAGTATTCAATTACATTTGAAAACAGTTCATTTCAGCCTACTGCAGCACTTATCAAGTGCTGTTATAGCCCTTTTATTAGTTTAAAGTTTTTGGTCTCATTCAGCAACCACAGCACTTACCAAGTGCTGTAATATGCCTTAGTTAAAATTTTGCTATAGTTCATTTGTATCGACCACGGCACTTACCAAGTACTATAATATCATTTACTTCGGATTTTAAGTTAACTACAGCAATGATAGCATTTATGAAGTGCTACTAAATCCATTTCTAGATTTACAGTAGAATTTCAGCCACAAATAAACTTCAATTAAAACCATTTTTAACCTATAAAATTTCATATTTTCCACTTTAAAAATGGTCATTTAAATACCCTTAAACTTATGATTTTATAAAGTAAATTGCACAAATAAATATCAATAATTTCACTTATTGAATTCAAGTGTACAAATTTCCCATTCTTACCTTTTAACAATTATTTATCACTTAAATTTCAAATTGCCATTTCATGCATTGAACTAAATTACCATTTTATTAATTTACTTAAACTTCCATTTAAAACCAAATCTCACAATTCCAAGTCAAGTTAAATTCCAAGTTTCCATTTAACTATCCATTTATTTAATATTTTAAACTAATTACATAAATTCAAAATACACTGTAAGTTGCTTATATTAATTACCAAGTTAAGCATATAATTCCATTTTTTTACTTAAATTCCCATTATTAAGTTAAATCAAACTTTCACGCTACAACTCAAACCATCTATTAACTTATACCATTTAACCTTTTAGAAAATCACCGTTTAACCATTTTAAGTCCAATATAAGTCAAATTTCATATATTTTTTCTTTTCTTTCTTTTATAATACATGAAATTTATGAGAAACCATATTTTGAAATCAACCATGGGTCCGGATAATATTTCACACCTAAATCAAGTGATACGGAAACTATCATTTATATCCGTAATCAGTAAAATTTTCGGGTTTTGATTATTTCAAACCCGCAATCCCAAGACAAATATAAATAAATAAAATTCACCCAGGCCTGTCATTTTGGCCCGTAATGATTTTTTCCTATTCTAAAGTCCGTTCGGGTATGTATCATTTCAACCCATAGTGATTCTATTCTACAGAGAACTTGCAGTGTGAGAAGCAGAAATAAATACACAGTATAAAAGTATAAAACATAATAGATGATGAGACAAGTTTATAACAGGGTTTAACATCATATAATTAACATCACACGCGGGTATAACATGATATAACAATTGTACACATTCACTTGTTGTCACTTCACTAATTATATAAGTATAAATGTCATGAGTGAAAACTCACCTCTTTACGCTGGAGTTAGCAAACAACACACAAATGAAAAATCCAGAAAGCACGATAGCACGACCTACGATTTGAGTGGAGAGAGAGCCAAGATGTTAATCATGTATATAACCATAATATAAAATAATATATATAAATATATACAAAAAGAAAATAGAATTTATAAAAGACGTCACCCAGCCTCCAATTCAATTTTTGCTTGACCTTAACTCCATGTATACTTGGGCATACATGCTTAGGCTCGGCTTTGACATGTTTTCAGGTGGGAAATGGATCAAGTTTGGAACTGAAAATACAAGGCTAGGTCAAGAATGCAAAGGGCTTTGGAGTTATAAACATTGGAAGGTCAAAAGGCAAGGTTAAAGAGGAGGTTTGGTTCACCTATTTGGCTCGACCAAAGGTCTATGGGATCGGCCAGAGGCAAGTACAGGTCAGGTCAGGGGTTATTGATGGTGTTCAGAGGTGGTGATTGCTGGTGGTGGTGGCTAAGGAGGTAGCCGTGGCAACGAATGAAGGTGGTGGAGGTTATAGGACTTGGGCTAGGCAATTCTAGGGGTTTTTGCAACTTTTTTGGAGTTTTTGTCCAAAGGAGGGTCATGGCCAGTATAGGTCATAGTAGGAGGATGAGTTGTGGTTGTGGATGGTGGGAAGGAAGTGGTGGTGGTCGGTAGAGGAGATGGTGACGTTATAGGTCGAGCAACATATGTGAAAAGATCAAGCAAAACAAGCAAAAATCAATGGAAAGGTGAAGAAGAAAAGGTTGAAAACGAGGAAGACATTTCTTGCTTTTTTTCAGATCTGAAATGCCTTACAAAATGAAGATGGGAAGAGATTTTTCACGTGATATAGGCGGCTAGGAATCAAGGAAATAAACGACAACAAATATGGAGGAGTTATGGTATGAAATCAATGGATGGAAAGAAAAAGAGGTAATAAATCCAAACGTAATGTATGCCTTTAATTAAAAATAGGTAACGTATCTTAATTTATGTGTTTCCTATATATTAAAGAAAGGTGTATATAAGAAGCTATCATAAACTAATAAATACAATAACCTTAAATTAAATGCATTTTAAAAATATGCCGTTTAAAGCAATATATAAGTAATTAAAATAGAAAAAAATAAGGTAGAGATAAATACTATGAAAAATAAATAAACAGTTTTAGGAAAAATAGGAAATAAATAATGAAAATACTCTATTTAATGGAACTAGAATTAAAAATTGAAAACAATATTCAATCAACATTTGAAAATTATAACTATACTTTAAAAATGATTTTTTTTAAAATAAAATATATTCATAACATATCATGTTACACAAATTAAAACGTGATTTTACAAAGAAAAATATTATTTATATAAATTTAAAATAACAAATTTGTTAAATAAAACAATTTACACGCAATATTATAAAAAACATAACTTTCACAATATTAATCTGATTGCAACGAAACGAAAAGCAGTATTCTTGAAATTAAATCTATTTTCATAATAAAAGATAAGATTCAAAAATTAAAATATTTAAATTTTAAATTTAAAAGTCAAAGTTTGACCATTTTGACCAAAATCCACTCTTTGGAAATATTCCATTTATTCAGGTTTGGAATTATAGTTCACACAAAAATCAAAATTTATATTTAGAATAACAAAATTAATCCATTTTAATAAATAAAATAAAGTTTTTAGATTAGGAAATTCAGTTAAAATAATTAAAATATAAAATTAAAATAATCACAAAATACATGGTTGTTACACTCTCCCCCACTCAAAACTTTTCGTCCCCGAAAAGGAATGAGGTACAGGAAAACACAGAAAAATAAAAATGGAATAAGATTAAGACAAGATGACAAGGAGATTGAAATTATACCTGATAACTGTTGTTATAGGTTAGTTTAACAAGGTGGAGAATAGGAATAGCTAGAAGGGAAAATAGGTTGAAAGACAAGGATGAACCATTATTTTAAAGCTATATAAATTTCAATTATTTAGAAAGGTAAACTAAATGATCAAAATATCCTTTATATAATACTTTATCAAAATACTTTTATAACTAGATGTCTTAACAAGTTTATCGTTGTTCCCGTAGACTCAGGGTGTGCGTTGATCAGGCGAAAAACTAGAATTCTCCAGGTACTTAGTAGACTTGTTTCAACACCTAGTGAAAATACTGGAAAAACCTTTTAAAAACAGATATGGAAAGTACAATCCAAACAAAACAACCAAAACCTTTGTCTAACCATGGATCGTAGATACACAATGGTTACGCCTGGATCCCCCAGGAAACAATCCATATCCGTAAGCTTTCTCAGCCCTGCGAATTACGTCATGATTACTAGTAGACCGCAGATACACAATGGTTACGCCTAGATTCCCTAGGAAACAATCCATATCCGTAAGCTTTCTCAGCCCTATGGATTTCGCTATTAATACGACCTACATAGATCACATGATACACAATGATTATGCCTGGATCCCCTAGGAAGCAATCCGTACCCCTAGGCCATCTCAGCCAGGCGAATTGCGCTATGCAGTCGCGCTCAAAAGAAAAACCATGGGTTACGCCACGGTAGGACACTTGAGTATCACATCCGAAAAACCAAAATCAGAGAGAATAATATCGATAGAATGAATCCACAACGTGACCATGGAGCGGATATCAAGCAGAAGGCACTTTCCATATCTTTACTTCAAAAATATGTATCATATAGTACCTTTTTCAAATCACTTTCAAATATCAACTTATATAAAGTCCATTATATATAAGATTTTATTTTCAAGTCGAATACTTTCCAAACCAATAGTATATTAAATCACACTTATATAGACTTCGATTATATAAGATTTCTCTTTCCAAATTGAGTACCTTTCAAATCAATAGTTTTCAAAATCAACTTCATACTTATACAAATCCATTTTATATAATTTCGACAACTCCCAAATCAAGTACTTAATAATACAAGGTTCTCAATTTCGAATCATTTCCATATCAATTCAGTTTCAAAATCATATATGATTTCACCAAATCATTTCTTCCAAATTAAATATCTTTAGTTTTAAAGTTTCCAAAATAATAAGTTCAGAAAAATAATCCAAATTTCCAAATCAACATAATTTATGCCAAATAAATCTGTTTCTAAAGTCATCATATAAATACTGGGTTTTAAATTCCAATCTATTTTCAAAACCAAATATTTACTCAAAATCGATTATACCCAAACTGGTTACTAGGTTTAAAAACATACCTTTTAAAACCTTTAAACTACTTATTTCTACATGAAAAATCCAATTTACCATTGGAAAGATTATTATTCTATACATACATATATATATATATATATATATATATATACTTACTTTATTCAAAACATTTCCAATCTATATTTCATACTAGTATAATTCAAAATAGTCTTATTCATTTACTTAACAAAGCAGATTCAAACTGATTAAAACATACAAAGTTAAACTCATATACTTTATCAAATACTTTATACTTTTCAAAATTACTTAGCTTGGAAAATTTAACCTTGATTTGGAAGTGTTTGAACATTCAAATAGTCGAAGAAATCATATTCCAAATCCAAGAGTTGGAAATCAACAACAAATCAGTAAATCAATTCCAAAAGATAGGGTTATATCAATCAAATTCGAAACTCAAGAACTGAACACCGGCTCAATTCAAAACTGTGTTACATATATATGCATATATCTTTTCGATAATCAAATTATACTTCAGTGTTTGAAATCAAACTGGTTTCATAAAATCATTCGCATAGCAAAGCTATTAGAGTGGCCTCTCCCTCACTCAGAAACTCGAAAATCAATGTCGATAATGCATGCATTCGTCATCGAAATTATTTTCCAACGACATAAGTGAGTTCTGGACTTTTATTTTCTTGAAAACTTCTTTTGAAATTTTTTTGAATCATTTGAAACTCGTTAAAATCATTTGAAACATTTCTTATTCGGAAAAATACTTTCAAATCATATTATTATATATTTTCAAAACCTAAAACCACTTTAAAGTGCTGGAGTTCAATCACTTAAATTTCAATTTCAAAACCATTCCATTAAAATCATTTTATAAACCAAATAATTTTCAAAATTTTCAAATCCTTTCAAAGCTTCAAATTTTCATTTAAAAAAGGTATATAATTCTTATCGAAAACATTTCACTTTTATATAAAAAAAATGGTCATCCTTATCAAAATAATAATTTAGATGTATACAAAATTTTAAAATACTATCAACAAAAAATTTCAAGGGATGATTCATGTTGGATTTCAAAGTAGAATAGAGACTCAAGTTTAGAGGAACACTAATCAAAAGAATCCTAACCAAGAGATTTACTAACAAGGTGGATGCAAAAAGGATGAAGTTTAGAAAATTTTGCTTTGGAAATAAATTTTATACCAAAATAATCTTTAAAAATCCTTTAAAATCATTTGAACATCATTTTATACTTCTAAAGTACATTCTCTCACAAGGAAATGATTTTGAGATTGATTTCACTCATTCTAGGGTATTTCTACCCTATCTCTAATGAGTTTTTGCCCCTCGGGCTATGTTTTGCCTAAAACCAAAGCTCTGATACCAAATGTAACGACCCACTATTTTGGACCATTCAAAACAACAACAATCGACACATGTCGGTCTTGAATAATTCTAAATAACAGATTACAATAAAATTTGGAGCAAATAAAACCAAACACAGAATCACAGACACAGAATATCAGATAACTCGCAGTGGAAATAAAATACCACAGTAGTTCATGAAGCTACTATATACATACTCTCAAAACATATACAAAATATCGTAGTTTAAAAATGGATACAATAGAAGTCTAGATACATAAATCACTAATACAGAAGCAATACCGAATAGGAAATAACTGGATTAGAAATAGATGAATAGATAGTCAGATAAGCACCAACAAATCTCTAGCTCCAGAAGGTGAATCCAAAGCTGTGACTCTCAAGTTGACCCGAGCGTAACGTAAAACAGAAAACACTCGAGTCGGGACATACATACTTATACAATGTAAACCAACTCAAGTGAACTGTAATAGCAATGCATAATAACTTAAAGGATGCTTTGGATTGCCCATCCTTTAAGGATACATTAAAGCATAAATTAAACAGAAATAAATGCTATCATAGAAATGTCCATATTAAAGTAAACCATGCAGCTAACAGTGTAAATGTGACTAGGGTAGCGCAGAGCTGCAGTAATCGCTCACTTCTAGTCACACTATTAAATTGAAGGTGTGCATCAAACAATCACTAGGAAACCAAACGACTTACAGAGAAATATACCCGAGGTTATAAATTTCAAATGGTTTATAATTTCGAATTAAAATCATTCATTTAAACCATTAAAAGTGAAATCATTATACTTACAAATCAATATTCAATTCCCAAAAATTTAGCCTTTTTCTGAGCTCATTTATTCACTTAAAACCATAAACATTGAAAATTTCAGCCTTTCACAACATTTAGAAAATGCTATAGTAAATTATACTTGAAACAATTCATTTCAGCCAAAGACGACATTAAAATAAAACCGCTGTAATATTTAAGTTCATTTGAAACAGTTCAGTTAGAAAAGACAGCATTTAAATAGAACTGCTGTAGTATTCAATTACATTTGAAAACGGTTCATTTCATCCTACTTCAACACTTATCAAGTGTTGTTATGCCCTTTTATTAGTTTAAATTTTTTGGTTTCATTCAGCAACTACAGCACTTACCAAGTGCTGTAATGTGCCTTAGTCAAAATTTAGCTATAGTTCATTTGTATCGACCACGACACTTACCAAGTGCTGTAATATCATTTACTTTAGATTTTAAGTTAACTACAGCAATGATAGCATTTATGAAGTGCTGCTAAAGCCATTTCCAGATTTACAGTAGAATTTCAGCCACAAATAAACTTCAATTTAAAACATTTTTATCTTATAAAATTTCATATTTTCCTCTTTAAAAATGGTCATTTAAATACCCTTGAACTTATGATTTTATAAAGTAAATTTCACAAATAAATATCAATAATTTCACTTATTAAATTCAAGTGTACAAATTTCCCATTCTTTACCTTTTAGCAATTATTTATCACTTAAATTTCAAATTACTATTTCATACATTGAACTAAATTTCCATTTTATTTAATTTACTTAAACTTCCATTTAAAACCAAATCCCATAATTCCAAGTCAAGTTAAATTCCAAATTTCCATTTAACTGTCCATTTATTTAACATTTTAAACTAATTACATAAATTCAAAATACACTATAAGTTGCTTAACTTTATTTTACAAATTACTTGATTTTTCTTTTACTTTATTTTTATCCAATTCATACATCACTCATATTAATTACCAATTTAAGCTTATAATTCCATTTTTTTTACTTAAATTCCCATTATTAAGTTAAATCAAACTTTCACACTACAACTCAAATCATCTATTAACTTATACCATTTAACCTTTTAGAAAATCACCGTTTAACCATTTTAAGTCCAATATAAGTCAAATTTCATATATTTTTTCTTTTCTTTCTTTTATAATACATGAAATTTATAAGAAACCATATTTTGAAATCAACCATGGGTCCGGATAATATTTCACACCTAAATCAAGTGATACGGAAACTATCATTTATATCCGTAATCAGTAAAATTTTCGGGTTTTGATTATTTCAAACCCGCAATCCCAAGACAAATACAAATAAATAAAAATCACCCAGGCCTATCATTTCGGCCCGTAATGATTTATCCTATTCTAAAGTCGTTGGGGTATGTATCATTTCAATCCATAGTGATTCTATTCTATAGGGAACTTGCAGTGTGAGAAGCAGAAATAAATACACAGTATAACAGAATAAAACTTTACAGATGATGAGACAAGTTTATAACAGAGTTTAACATCATATAATTAACATCACAGGTAGGTATAACATGATATAAAAATTCTACACATTCACTTGTTGTCACTTTACTAATTATATAAGTATAAATGTCATGAGTGAAAACTCACCTCTTTACGCTGGAGTTAGCAAACAACACACACAAATAAAAAATCCAGAAAGCACGATAGCATGACTTTTGATTTGAGTGGAGAGCGACAAGATTTTAATCTTGTATATAACCATAAAATAAAACAACATATATAAATATATTTACAATACCAAAATCTATTGAAACAAAAAGAAAATAGAATTTATAAAAGACGTCACCCAGCCTCCAATTCAATTTTTGCTTGACCTTAACTCCATGTATACTCGGGCATACATGCTTAGGGTCAGCTTTGACATGTTTTCAGGTGGGAAATGGATCAGGTTTCGAACTGAAAATACAAGGCTAGGTCAAGAATGCAAAGGGCTTTGGAGTTATAAACATTGGAAGGTCAAAAGGCAAGGTTAAAGAGGAGATTTGGTTCACCTATTTGGCTCGACCAAAGGTCTATGGGATCGGCCAGAGGCAAGTACAGGTCAGGTCAGGGGTTATTGATGGTGTTCAGAGGTGATGATTACTGGTGGTGGTGGCTAAGGAGGTGGCCATGGCAACGAATGAAGGTGGTGGAGGTTATAGGAGTTGGGCTAGGCAATTCTAGGGGATTTTGCAACTTTTTTGGAGTTTTTGTCCAAAGGAGGGTCACAGCCAGTATAGGTCAGAGCGGGAGGATGAGTTGTGGCCATGGATGGTGGGAAGGAAGTGGTGGTGGTTGGTGGAGGAGATGGTGAGGTTATAGGCCGAGCAACGTATGTGAAAAGATCAAGCAAAACAAGCAAAAATCAATGGAAAAGTGAAGAAGAAAATGTAGAAAAAAAGGAAGACATTGCTTACTTTTTTCTCAGATCTGAAATGCCTTGAAAAATGAAGATGGGAAGAGATTTTTCGCGTGATATAGGCGGCTAGGAATCAAGGAAATAAACGGCAATAAATATAGAGGAGTTATGGTATGAAATTAATGGATGGAAAGATAAAGAGGTAATAAATCCAAACGTAACGTATGCCTTTAATTAAAAATAGGTAACGTATATTAATTTACGTGTTTTCTATATATTAAAGAAAGGTGTATACAAGAAGCTATCATAAACTAATAAATACAATAACGTTAAATTAAAATATGCCTTCTAAAACAATAACGTGTGTGTGTGTGTGTGTGTGTGTGTGTGTATTTGAAATTTCTTTCCAAGAAATAAATAGGGATGTAAATACTTATCCATTTAATTACTAAATGAATGTATAAATAATTAAAATAGAAAAAAATAAGGTATAGATAGATATTATGAAAAATAAATAAGGAAAAGTAGGAAATAAATAAAGAAAACACTCTATTTAATGGAAATAGAACTAAAAATCGAAAACAATATTCAATCAACATTTGAAAATTATAACTATACTTTAAAAATGTTTTTTTAAATAAAATATATGCATAACATATCATGCTACACAAATTAGAACGTGATTTACAAACCAAAATATTATTTATAAAAATTTAAAATAAACAAATTTGTTAATAAAACACTTTACACACAATATTGTAAAAAACATAACTTTCACAATATTAATCTGATTTCAACGAAACGAAAAGCGGTATTCTTGAAATTAAATCTATTTTCATAATAAAATATAAAATTCAAATATTCAAATATTTAAATTTTAAATTTAGAAGTCAAAGTTTGACCATTTTGACCAAAATCCACTTTTTGGAAACATTCCATTTATTCAGGTTTGGAATTATAATTCACACAAAAATCAAAATTTATATTTAAAATAACAAAATTTATCCATTTTAATAAATAAAATAAAGTTTTTAGATCAGGAATTGCAGTTAAAATAATTAAAATATAAAATTAAAATAATCACAAAATACAGGGTTGTTACACTTTACACATCTCTTCCCCTTTCTATTTGCATATATTCCTTGTTAGATCAAACATTGCTTTTTTCTAAAAGGGAAATAAATCATACTAATTTACAAATATTAAAATGGATCTAAATTCCAACAATTATGAATATACAAAATTTACATTCCAACAAGATTGGAGTAATAATCCAAATTTATAACATTATTATACGTCCTATTTCAAATCTGGAATAAATTTTATTCATATCAATATTCTTAGTTCTTAATTTTGGGACTAATTTCAAGATCAGGCTGTAAACAATTATAAATCAATTCATAAACAAGAATATGTAGGCGATATTTATTATGTTCATATCATATTAAATTCGCTGCATATAACTAATATACAATTATCCAGTTAGGCATACAAAATCAAATAAACACCAATGTGATAATTTTCATATTATAACAATATTAAAGTTTCCCACTCACCTTTTAAAAGCGATCCAAATCCCCAGATCGAAAGTAGACTTGATTCATCTCCAAATCCTTTAAGTCAAAGAGATATGCATAAAAGGGTATATAAAAATATTAGAATTATAGATCTGAGAAGAGATTTGAGACTGGAAGAGAAAATAGATACAAATATATAAAAATATATTAATTACCTCGAATACGCAAATGGTTGATTCTCTTCTCTTCTTCTTTTTATTAGATTTCTACTCTTCTCCAATTTGTATGAATATAAATACAAATACCTTATCTTTATAATTTAGAAAGAAAGTGGAGAAGGAATGACAGAGCTTCACTACTGCCTCATTAAAAATATGAGGATATGCTTGAATTTATAGGCACTAGAATCAACCAGAATCGTTCAATTTAAAATATTAAATTCGAGCCATTGCGGCCTGGGATTATTGTATCCACTAGATCGCCATCGGTCGACCGTCTTTGGGTCAACGGTCGACCATTGGGGATCAATCGTGTAACAACCCGCATATTTAACGATTTTATATTTAAATGTTTGATTTAAATATAGCATCGTTATTCGGATTTTGGGGTCCGAAATGTTACTTTCTGCAAATGGCCGAATTGGAACTTGAAACCACCTCCATTGGTTCCAAAATGGCGTTTGCGATCTTTTTGAGTATAATCTTTGATATGTTTGGAGTTTGTGAAATTTTGGCTACTTTTCCTATTGGGTTTGGGATTGGGTTCGGCCCACTTAACCCCTAGCTCAACCCTTCTCTTCATTTCATCTTCATCTTCATTTCTTTCTTAAGCTAAAACTGAAATGGGGGAAAGGGAAGAGAATTAGAAATTAGCAAGCCCTAGTTTCTCTTTTGTATCTTGATTTCTTGCTCCAAATTCATAGAGAATCCATTGGTAAGTTCATCTCCATCTTCTCCATCTCTTCTCCTCTTCAATTTCTGTAATTTTCCTAACCCTAACCTAGGAAATACTTTCTTTGATTCTAGATTGAAGCTTGTAGTGTTGAAGTGGAGTGTAGTTGGTTGATTCCTTGCAATTGTGCTTCTTCATCTTCTTTGTTTTGTGTGAAAAGGTGAGTTTTGAACTCACATCTACTTCTCTTGATTTCATTGATGTTATGTATGAATTCCTAACACCTTGTTCATATGCACTTGCATTTGGTTTGGGTTGAATTGAGGAATAATCCAATTTTTAGTGTTTGGGTTAAAATCTTTGAAATCCTAACTTTGATGTTTTAATCATGTTTTGGTGATGCATCGAGGAACATATAAGGCCGGGTTGTCGATTGGCATAAGCCCTTAGAGCCAATGTTCGTCCGATTGCGTTTTTGGAGAGTTTGCTCTTCGTTTGAATAAGGCTGGAAAACAGCCCAGGCAAGATTCAGTCGACTGAAAACTCTGTTCAGTCGACTGAACCTGAAACCCGAGAGTTTCCAGGCATGATTCAGTCGACTGAAAAACTCTGCACAGTCGACTGAACCTGGAAACAGAAAGTTCCTGAACCTAGAAAATTTCCAGGTACAGGGTCAGTCGACTGAAAAACTCTGTTCAGTCGACTGAACCTGCTGTTTCAGCCCACTTTGCCTTTTGGGATTGAATTTTCAATTTGAATTGATTCATGATGATCCTATGTATGATTATCAATTGTTTTGACTTTGATGGTTCCTTTTAATTTTAATCCACGGGTTTTTATGAAATAATCTCTCGAATCGCATTTAAAAGTTCGTTTCTCTAATTTATAAATTCTATTTAAAACACACACACTTTCGCACTTCGAACGAAGTGGGAGGGTGATTAAATGGTTGGGCAAAACACGGACCATGAATCTGTGCGTTTATCCTTCTGATTAATCCTTGACCTATTCGATTGATTGTTTTGACCTTCGGGTTTGGTTTATCGATGATATGAGGTAAACTTTGTACTGCTTTGAGTGTGAAAGGGACTGACGGATAGTAAACCGTTTAGTGCGAACGAGTGGTTATGGGACATACGTTAACACTTTTCGGATTCCTTTTCGAGAGTTGTGACACATTCCGCCAGTTAGTGGTGTCCAGTACTGGGTCTTCGACCTTCACCACTACGGTTTGTTGCCTCTGGGATAGTGTCTTCGGACTGTCTCCCTAGGTTTGTTGCCTTCGGGTATGTTGCCTTCGGGTGTGTGCCTTCGGGTTTGTTGCCCTGTATAGTTTCGCTCTGATGTTGGCCTTATGTGCCGCATGGGTGATACTTGGGTTTGGAGTCTTCGGGCTCATGGATCCTTGTTTGTACAGTACTGAGCTCGAGCAAAATTTCATGATGTTTCATTGATAATTCCCTTGGTATCGCCCTTCGGTGTTGGTCTTTGTGAGCCGCATGGAGTATAGCGATTACCTTGTGGAACTTGTATACCTTATGGGTATTTGTTATTTGCCTTCTGGCTTGTTTTGGGATATTTGTATCCTTTGTTTCTATATGTTGCCGATGATATGAGGCTTGCTCTATATGATTCATTTCTTGTTGATGATTGTGTTATCTCCTCTAGAGATATTTGTTATACTGTATGACCTTGCAGGCTTATTAGTGTTCAGTTTATCTAACTGATTTGTTATCTAGACTGACCCGTGTATTTTATACTCGGGTCAGACCGAGATGTTTCAGGTTAGGTGCTTTTGGAGACTTAGCCTATTTTGCTTCCGCATGGACTATTCGCTAGCTTCATTTTGTTATAGCGTCTTTTGTAGTCCTTATCTGCTGTAACTTTGATTTATACTCTTTCGTCTCGTCTGTATATTGGGGTCTCCTGTACCACCTGACATGTATTATTTTGTATACTCTGTTGTGTATCGGTGTATGTGTATATAATGATTGACCGTTCTGTGATGTATATTACATTTGAGTTATTATATTTTCTTCTGATAGATCCTATAGCCATTGTAGTTTTGCTTTAAATATTTATTGAATAGGTCGAATTCTAATGTGTTTCTACTTTCCGACTTATTTAGTGAATAGTTAAGGTAAGATTGCATATGGTCGCTTCCATTATACTCTATTGTCCGCGTTAGCCGACAGTATTATCTATGTAATACTCTTTGTTAACGAGGCTCTCGGAGTGGGGCGTCACAGCGTGGTATCAGAGCTGAGTTCAGAACAAAATATGATAAACACAGAATAGATGCACATATTATGGTACATCAAAGTGTACAAGTGATACCGATCCTTGAATCATCGTGTCTCTTTATTCCATCAAGGTTTGATAGATATTGGAAATACGTCTAGGAATGCATTTTATTCCGTAGTATCCCATATTGTAATATCTACCTTGTGAATAATCTTGTTCTTATTTTACTTTCAGCTTATGTCTAGAAGAGGCAGGGGTCGACGTTCGGATGCTGGGCAATCTAGTGGCTCGCATCCGGATGGCGTATATATGTCTGCCGATCAATTTTTGGAATTGTTTAGGAGCACTCAGCCTCTCGTTCCTCCTCGAGTGTCTCCACCTCGCAAGTCTGCTTTTGCACGTCAGTGCAGTGATTTTGCTCATCTTGGAGGAAAGCCGTTTAAGGGCTCCGAGTCTGTTCTTGAAGTCCAAGCTTGGCTTCGCACGTGCGAGCGTATTTTCTCTCGCATGGATCTTTCTGACCATGATAGAGTTCTTGTAACTTCTAGCTTATTACAAGAGCGTGCTCTTGACTGGTATGAGCTTCTTGTAGCTGAAATTGATGAGGCTACTCTTTCTTGGACTCAGTTTCGGGGACGATTTGAACTCAAGTTCATTCCTGAATCTGAAAAAGTTTTATTGACCCGTCGCTTCCTTGAGTTGAAGCAAGGGAAATCTTCTGTTTCTGAGTATGTCGCATCGTTCGAGGCTTTATCTCAGTATGGTCTTGAATTCATCAGCACTTCTTATAAGAAGAATTTGAAGTTTGTTTCTGGCCTTAAGAAATATCTTAAGAAGTCCTTGTTGCTCCAGCTTAAACTTTCTTTTGAGGAATTGGTTGATTCGGCGCTTCATCTCGAGACCGTCGAGAAGGAGTGTGATAGTGATGTTGATGTTGAGGTTTCCAGAAACCCTAACAAGAAGCAGTTTCCAATTCAGAAGAAGCCTTTTCCTTATAAGAAGAAGAAGACCGGTGGTCCTAGCTCTCAGCCTCAATCTTCCGGAACACCTTTCGTTCGAAAGTGTTTTAATTGTGGTTCTCCGGATCATATTATTCGAGCTTGTCCAAAGCCTCTCTTCTGCCGTAATTGCAAGAAGGAAGGTCATCATGTTTCTGCTTGTCCTACTGCTCCTGCTAATGCAAAATCTGGCAAGCTCAATGTGGCTAATGCTTCTGGAGGTCCTTCTCAATCCAAAGGTATGACTCCATCTATTTTGGAGGGTTCAATTCTATTTCATGATCATAGTATACGAGTTCTTTTCGATACGGGTGCTTCACATTCTTTCGTATCGAAGAAGCTTGTAGATGATTTATCTTTGGATGTTTGTTGTATGGTTACTTCTTTAAGGATTGCGAATCCTATTGGGGGATCCGCGACCCTTAGTTTGCTTTGTGATGATATTGAGATTGTTTTATGTGGCTTTTCCTTCCGTGCGAATCTGCACGTTGTTTCTCATTTGGGTTTTGATATGATTTTTGGTATGGACTGGCTAGTGAGGTACGATGCCAGGATTATTTGTTCCGAGAGAATTTTATATCTTTGTCATCCTGATTCACCTTCTCAGTTATCTCTTGTTCTTCGGGATGTGGATAATTCCGAGATGGCTTTGTATTCTCTTGATTCGCGAGATGGTGATGATGTATCTCGTATTCCTATTGCTTGTGACTTTTCTGATGTTTTTGAACCTGTTTTGGGTTTGCCACCCAAACGGGCAACTGAGTTCCGCATTGATCTCATTTCAGGCGCGCAGCCAGTTAGTCGTCCTCCCACGAGGATGTCTACAAAGGAAAATGAGGAACTCAAGAAGCAGCTTTTAGAGCTCGAGTCCAAGCAGTTGATTCAGTCCAGTTTTTCTCCGTGGGGATCCGCGGTCGTTTTTGTGAAGAAGTCTGATGGAACTCTTAGGCTTTGCATTGACTATCGCAAGCTTAACGAGTTGACCATTAGAAATAGGTATCCATTGCCTAGGATCGATGATATGTTCGATCTATTGAGTGGTGCCAAGGTCTTTTCTCAGCTTGACCTTGCCACAGGTTTTCATCAGTTATGAGTCGCGGAGGATAGCATACCTCTTACCGCTTTCCGCACTCGTTATGGTTCCTTTGAGTGGCTCGTTATGCCGTTCGGTTTGACGAACGCTCCTGCTTTCTTTGTTGACCTCATGAATCGGGTATTGCGGGAATATCTCGATAAGTTTGTTCTCGTCTTCATTGATGATATCCTTATTTATTCTAAGTCTGAAGCTGAGCATGCTAATCACTTGAGAATTGTCTTGAGTACTCTTCGTCGTCATCTGCTTAAAGCCAAATTCTCCAAGTGCTGCTTTTGGGAGAATAAGGTTAAGTTCTTAGGCCATGTTGTATCTTCCGATGGCATTTCTGTCGATCCCTCAAAGATCGAAGCCATCCAGAATTGGAAGAGACCTGAGAATGTGCATGAGATTCGTAGTTTCCTTGGATTGGCGGGTTATTACCGACGATTTATTAAAAACTTTTCCCGTGTTGTGCTTCCTCTCACTTGCCTTACTCGGAAAGGCATTCGTTTTATTTGGTCCGACAAGTGTGAAGCTTCCTTTCAGACATTGAAAGAACTTCTCACTAATGCTCCTATTCTTGTGGTTCCCGAAGGGAATCATGATCTTGTTGTCTACACCGATGCGTGTGGTAGTGGTCTCGGTGCTGTGCTTATGCAGAGAGATCGGGTAGTTGCTTATGCTTCTAGGCAACTGCGTCCGAATGAAGTTCGCTATGCCACTCATGATCTTGAGTTAGCCGCCATTGTCTTTGCCTTGAAGATTTGGCGACATTATTTATTGGGCGAGCGCTTCATTCTCTATACCGATCATAAATCTTTGAAGTATTTGTTTACTCAGAAGGAACTCAATATGAGACAACAGCGTTGGCTCGAGTTTCTTGCTTCCTATGACTTTGATATCCAGTTTACCCCTGGTAAGGGTAATCGTGTTGCAGATGCGCTTAGTCGCAAACATTCGGCTGTTATTTCTATGATGCTTGCCGAATGGAATATTCTTGAGACTCTATCTTTTTGTGAAATTCGTGATCGAGGTTCATCTTCTGGTTCTCCTATTCTATTATTTAGTTTGGGAGCTCGACCTATTTTATTGGATCGTATTGCCGATGCTCAGCGGCGTGATCCTGATTTGTTTCATTTTATTCAGCTTTGTGAGTCTGAATCTTGTGATGAGGCGTTGCAAGATTTTAGCATTGATTCTCATGGGTGTCTTCGTAAGAAGAACCGTCTTTTTGTGCCTTCTGATTTTGCACTTAGGCATGACATTCTTGATGATTGCCATCGTTCTAAGTATACCATTCATCCCGGTAGTAGTAAGATGTATGCCGATATGCGTCGTCTTTATTATTGGGAAGGCATGAAGCGCGATGTGGCGAGTTATGTGAGCAACTGC
The DNA here is from genome assembly GCA_030765085.1 of Allium cepa. Lineage (NCBI taxonomy): Eukaryota > Viridiplantae > Streptophyta > Magnoliopsida > Asparagales > Amaryllidaceae > Allium > Allium cepa. Next base: position 565,475,500 of record CM060928.1, on the reverse strand, counting down.
ATGACATGTCAACGCGCGAAGGCCGAACATCAGCGTCCTTCTGGACTTCTTCAACCTCTTGAGATTCCATTGTGGAAATGGGATCAAGTTTCTATGGATTTTATTGACGGCCTACCTCGTTCGAGATCAGGTCATTCTAGTATTTGGGTTATTGTTGATCGCCTCACCAAGTCTGCTCATTTTGTCCCTATTAAGTCTAATAGGACAGCTTCGCATTTGGCTAAGTTGTATGTCAAGGAAATCGTGAGACTTCACGGTGTTCCTAGTTCTATTGTGAGTGATCGTGATCCTTTATTCACGAGTCATTTTTGGACGAGTCTTCAACAAGCTTTGGGAACAAAGCTTAATTTTTCTACAGCTTATCATCCGCAGTCTGACGGACAGACTGAACGGGTGAATCGTATTTTGGAAGATCTTCTCCGTATTTGTATCTTTGATTTCGGTGGTAGTTGGGAGGATCACCTACCTCTTGTAGAGTTCTCCTACAACAATAGTTTCCAGTCTAGTATCGGTATGGCTCGTTTCGAAGCCTTATACGGAAGGCCATGTCGATCACCTTCATGTTGGTTGGAATCCGGGGAGAAGCTTATTCTTGGCCCGGACTTTGTTCGTCATTCTTCTGAGAAGATTGATCTTATTCGATTGAGGATGAAAGAGGCACAGAGTCGCCAGAAATCCTATGCGGATAACCGTAGGAAGCCTCTCGAGTTCTCGATCGGCGATTTTGTTTTTATTCGTGTTTCTCCTTTGAAAGGGGTTATGCATTTCAGTGCGACTGGAAAATTGGCTCCTCGTTATATAGGACCGTTTTCTATTACTGAACGTATTGGCCCTGTGGCTTATAGAGTTTCACTTCCAGCTCATTTATCTGGCATTCATGACGTGTTTCACGTCTCGCAACTTCGGAAGTGTCTTCGAGAATCGGATTCTGTAATTGATTCTCCTGATTTGCAAGAGCTTGAGATCTCACCGGACTTATCTTTTGTACAGCAACCTATTCGCGTGCTTGACACGGAGGTGCGACACCTTCGGAACAAGGACGTGCCGCTCGTTAAAGTTCAATGGTCCGCTAATCCCAATGACTGTACTTGGGAAACCAGAGAGTATATTGAGCGATCTTATCCGGGTTTTCTATCCTTGCTTCGTAATGGTAAGTCTATTTCTGTGTCTAAAGTTTATTCTCTCTTTTGTATGTAGTTGTTACAAATATCGTCTCTAGGAATTGCGGGGACGCAATTTTGTAAGGAGGGGAGATCTGTAACAACCCGCATATTTAACGATTTTATATTTAAATGTTTGATTTAAATATAGATCGTTATTCGGATTTTGGGGTCCGAAATGTTACTTTCTGCAAATGGCCGAATTGGAACTCGAAACCACCTCCATTGGTTCCAAAATGGCGTTTGCGATCTTTTTGAGTATAATCTTTGATATGTTTGGAGTTTGTGAAATTTTGGCTACTTTTCCTATTGGGTTTGGGATTGGGTTCAGCCCACTTAACCCCTAGCTCAACCCTTCTCTTCATTTCATCTTCATTTCATTTCTTTCTTAAGCTAAAACTGAAATGGGGGAAAGGGAAGAGAATTAGAAATTAGCAAGCCCTAGTTTCTCTTTTGTATCTTGATTTCTTGCTCCAAATTCATAGAGAATCCATTGGTAAGTTCATCTCCATCTTCTCCATCTCTTCTCCTCTTCAATTTCTGTAATTTTCCTAACCCTAACCTAGGAAATACTTTCTTTGATTCTAGATTGAAGCTTGTAGTGTTGAAGTGGAGTGTAGTTGGTTGATTCCTTGCAATTGTGCTTCTTCATCTTCTTTGTTTTGTGTGAAAAGGTGAGTTTTGAACTCACATTTACTTCTCTTGATTTCATCAATGTTATGTATGAATTCCTAACACCTTGTTCATATGCACTTGCATTTGGTTTGGGTTGAATTGAGGAATAATCCAATTTTTAGTGTTTGGGTTAAAATCTTTGAAATCCTAACTTTGATGTTTTAATCCTGTTTTGGTGATGCATCGAGGAACATATAAGGCCGGGTTGTCGATTGGCATAAGCCCTTAGAGCCAATGTTCGTCCGATTGCGTTTTGGGAGAGTTTGCTCTTCATTTGAATAAGGCTGGAAAACAGCCCAGGCAAGATTCAGTCGACTGAAAACTCTGTTCAGTCGACTGAACCTGAAACCCGAGAGTTTCCAGGCATGATTCAGTCGACTGAAAAACTCTGCACAGTCGACTGAACCTGGAAACAGAAAGTTCCTGAACCTAGAAAATTTCCAGGTACAGGGTCAGTCGACTGAAAAACTCTGTTCAGTCGACTGAACCTGCTGTTTCAGCTCACTTTGCCTTTTGGGATTGAATTTTCAATTTGAATTGATTCATGATGATCCTATGTATGATTATCAATTGTTTTGACTTTGATGGTTCCTTTTAATTTTAATCCACGGGTTTTTATGAAATAATCTCTCGAATCGCATTTAAAAGTTCGTTTCTCTAATTTATAAATTCTATTTAAAACACACACACTTTCGCACTTCGAACGAAGTGGGAGGGTGATTAAATGGTTGGGCAAAACACGGACCATGAATCTGTGCGTTTATCCTTTCGATTAATCCTTGACCTATTCGATTGATTGTTTTGACCTTCGGGTTTGGTTTATCGATGATATGAGGTAAACTTTGTACTGCTTTGAGTGTGAAAGGGACTGACGGATAGTAAACCGTTTAGTGCGAACGAGTGGTTATGGGACATACGTTAACACTTTTCGGATTCCTTTTCGAGAGTTGTGACACATTCCGCCAGTTAGTGGTGTCCAGTACTGGGTCTTCGACCTTCACCACTACGGTTTGTTGCCTCTGGGATAGTGTCTTCGGACTGTCTCCCTAGGTCTGTTGCCTTCGGGTATGTTGCCTTCGGGTGTGTGCCTTCGGGTTTGTTTCCCTATATAGTTTCGCTCTGATGTTGGCCTTATGTGCCGCATGGGTGATACTTGGGTTTGGAGTCTTCGGGCTCATGGATCCTTGTTTGTACAGTACTGAGCTCGAGCAAAATTTCATGATGTTTCATTGATAATTCCCTTGGTATCGCCCTTCGGTGTTGGTCTTTGTGAGCCGCATGGAGTATAGCGATTACCTTGTGGAACTTGTATACCTTATGGGTATTTGTTATTTGCCTTCTGGCTTGTTTTGGGATATTTGTATCCTTTGTTTCTATATGTTGCCGATGATATGAGGCTTGCTCTATATGATTCATTTCTTGTTGATGATTGTGTTATCTCCTCTAGAGATATTTGTTATACTGTATGACCTTGCAGGCTTATTAGTGTTCAGTTTATCTAACTGATTTGTTATCTAGACTGACCCGTGTATTTTATACTCGGGTCAGACCGAGATGTTTCAGGTTAGGTGCTTTTGGAGACTTAGCCTATTTTGCTTTCGCATGGACTATTCGCTAGCTTCATTTTGTTATAGCGTCTTTTGTAGTCGTTATCTGCTGTAACTTTGATTTATACTCTTTCGTCTCGTCTGTATATTGGGGTCTCCTGTACCACCTGACATGTATTATTTTGTATACTCTGTTGTGTATCGGTGTATGTGTATATAATGATTGACCGTTCTGTGATGTATATTACATTTGAGTTATTATATTTTCTTCTGATAGATCCTATAGCCATTGTAGTTTTGCTTTAAATATTTATTGAATAGGTCGAATTCTAATGTGTTTCTACTTTCCGACTTATTTAGTGAATAGTTAAGGTAAGATTGCATATGGTCGCTTCCATTATACTCTATTGTCCGCGTTAGCCGACAGTATTATCTATGTAATACTCTTTGTTAACGAGGCTCTCGGAGTGGGGCGTCACAAATCGTCCCCAGTAACGGGTCGGCCCGTGGTCCCAAGCAATTAATATAAAAACATTAATTATTTTCTTACTTAATTATTTTCGTTCCGAATTCATTTTTCGTCCACAACTTCTTCGTTTGGACTCCGATCGCAAAACTCCAAAAATGAAAGTTGCTAAGAAATTCACCATGAATGCAATGGTGCAAGATTCATGATCAAATTCCATCATTTGCACAAATTCCACTTTTGAAGTCTAATTAATTAAATAACCAACTAATTAAATAACTAATGCACAAGTATGGGGTGTTACAATAACAATGCTCATAAACTATTCTGGCAATCAATCAACAGATGATGACAATGCTCATAAAATGATTGAACATGGAAAATCGATTTTCAAAGGATAACAAAGCTCATAAACTGGCAGAGCTCGGCTAAACTAATCAATGAGGGACAACGAGTGAACATTATTAATCCCCACATTAAGTAAATGCATTTTTATAATTCATATTTATATAAGTTACACTATATACGATTTTTCTTTTTTTTAGTTAATGTACTTTCAAGGCATATGCTTATAAAAAATACAAATACAGTAACCCAGAATTTCTAGATATTTGAAATTGAAATATTTAAATTGATTTTAAATATTTGAAAGTTAGTTTAACTTGAATTTCATATATCACTGTTTATTTGGGTAATTATATTATTGAATTTAATAAGTGGAAATCGGGTAAAATTTTGAATCTTGATTTTTAAGCTGGTTAAAAATATTTCAAAGGCTTGGAATATTTATATTTATAATAATGGAGAAATAGAAGTTTTAAATTTGAGTTTGAAAGTGTTTTGCTCGATTTTAAAAGTATATCGTTTAAATTGATATTTAAAAATAGCCATCCGTGGCACAGTCTCGGAATTCGACGAAACCAATTCCATTGGATCTGTAATAGTGTATTATCTTTACCTATTTAATTTAAAATATTAGTAGGATAATATTTTAAAATAATAATATAATAAACATGCAGTAAGGTTTTTGTATATATATAAATAGGTTGTGACTAAAAATGTATGTATATGCATATATATATATATATATATTAAGTAGGAAAATATATATTGTTGTGAACTATAAAAAATCCATTCCTGTTTTAATATGTATATACCTATTTTAAATTAACAGAAATAAATAGGAAATGATATAAGATATTTGGAAAAAAAATAGGAACTTTGAATGTTGAAAGAATTCACATAAATTAGATTTTTATGAAATCTATATAGATTACTTTTATAAGTGTGTGTGTGTATATATATATGTATTTTCAATTTAATAAAATAAATATACATATTTTAAAAAAATTGCTAAGTTTATTTTTAATAATGGATTTGGTGATAAATATATTCAGTTAACTTATTTAATCTATTTTAGTTACTAAAAGAAATTTATTGAAGGAAAATTCGTTTAAATTAAATTATTGGTTAGTTAAAATTATTTAAAATGGTAGTTGATTTCGATTAATTCAAATGGTAATAAACCATACCATTGTTTATACAAGGTCTAAAATCATGGAGAATCAAGGCGATGTGGAATGGATTGCAAAACAAAAATCAAAGATGAGTTAATTCACTCATTTGGAATACCATTTAAATTTTATATAATTAAATTTAAATTATTGGTTGAATGATTGAATTGACTAGATGTGACATTATATATAGTAGTGTGTGTGTGTGTGTGTATTGGAGTGATTAATTCTCGTATTATATAGCGGACGAGACCTTATGCTCCCCGCATAATAGCGGATGACCATTTATACCGCGATATCCCGCCTTGAAGTGGGATTGGTATTTTATATTATGCTAACATCTGTGGGTGTAGGGAAACAGGTTGGAGGGATCCAACTGGATTCCTCAAAACTTTGACTTTATTTTATATTCAGTGATGTGATTTATGTGATAATCTGTGATGATTATATTGGGAATTGAAATTTATTGAATGCTATGGCTTGGTTGAATATATTGGTCTTTGAGAGAATGAAAAATATATAAAGTTTGGATTTTTAGAGGAAATAAAAAGGGAAATTTTTAAGTAAAATAATATAGTGAATTTGGATAAATTAAAGATTGAATTTGGAAAAAAAATATAAAAGTTTGATTTTTAAATTCTATTAAATAAATTTCGAGTATGGAAATAAAGATAAAGATTTTAAATAAATAAAATTAAATGGGTTTTGGAGACTTAAGTGATATTGTTTAAAAAATTAAAGGATTTTATTTTCAAAATTTAGGATTTAAAATGTTTGAAAGAAATAAAAAGGGAAGAATTTTTGAATGAAGTATGACATGGACGTTTCAGTTTAAAACAAGATTTTAAATCATCAATATAGAAGTGAATATGAAATTAATGGGTTTTGAAATAAATTTGGGTAAATAAAGGAATTTATATTAAAATGTAAGTTAGTTTTGGAAATCGATTTGAAAACCGATTAAGTGTTGAGAATGAGATTATGGAATTTATAAACAGGTTTTATAAATAAACTGAAATATTTATGTGAGGATAATTTCGAAGTATAATTCAGGATGAGAATTTATAAGGAAAAGGCGATTTGTTTAAAAATAAATAGTAGTTTATTTTAAAAAAGCGTGGAAAGGAAAGCTTATTTCCCTGAAAAGCCAAGTATAGTTTCAAAGAAATATTTCCAGGTATAAGTTAGAAGTTTTAAAGTGATTTTAAAATAATGTTTTAGAAAGAAATTATTATTTGGTGGTTTTAAAAATTTTAAAAGCAAATATTTATTAAGTTAATTATATAAGTAAGTATTTTAAGGGTTTAACTAGTATTATGATTTAAAAGATAATTATTTAATATTTGTACCTTATAGAATAATTTTTATTTTAGTTTTGGCTTAAGTTTTACATGAGAAGTCATTATAAAATTTCATAACTAGTATTTTAAATAAAGTATTTTAAGTAGTTTTTGTTTTAGGTATTTCAAAGTATATATTTTTTGGATAAAGTGACTTAAACTATTTTAAAATCTAAAGTATTTAGACTTGGTATTTTCATAGGAAAAAAACAACATTTGGAATTTATTCCGCGAGAGAAAAGTGATATGAAAACTGTTTTCAAAGGGTTAAAGTGTAAAAAAATATCTTACGAAGATATTTTGAAATAAATAATTTGGAAAATTATTAAGGGTTGATGGTTGTTTGTGGATGTTATATGATAGTTAAATAACCGACTATCAATATTGGCCAATGCGTTGATCGTTGCGAAGAGACCGGGATCGAGATTAATTTCTCGAAAACCACTTCGATCCGGTTTGAACGTTTTCGTGAGGAAGACAAGAGCTCGGAGTCGAAGATGGAGCAGTGAAGTTCAAGGGCTAATCGCTACTAATCCTGAAGGTGATTCCAAAATGGATGTAGTAGGAGTAGTTCCTTTGGTTCCGTTCGGACCCGGAACAGACTTGTATGGACGAATGCTATCAGAACATCATCAGGAGGACGATAAGCATTCTAAGTGTATATGTGCTAAAAAGTTAATGCATAGCCTCGAGCCTAATCAACCGAGAAAGGATAAAACATGGGAGGTGCAGCAAGGCTAAGTGGCTAGCAACCAATTAGGAAAAGTCATCCCTGTCTAGATGTCCTTTGTTATTCTGTTGTGCGGGGGATTGCTGATCCCAACCGTAGGGTGATCTTATTTGGACTATCCAGTAAGGGGTAGCTCTGGTGATTATAAAAATATTTTTTATATTTTGTTGATTTATCGGTTGAGTGTTTATGAATTCTGGTCGATATGTCGAACGTCATGTCACCGATATGAGTTTCTAAACTCTTACATAAGAAAAACCGACACGGTAATGTTTTAAAACAGGGTAAATGAAATAATTTTACCAAAATTATTTTTGTATATAAAAGAAATAATTTTTGTAAATTATTAAAGTTTATGGTTGTTTGATTATTAAGAAATGATAATATTTAAGTTATTATCATTGCTCATAACTAAAGGTTAAGAAATTAACCCATATGATAGAACGGAATTTGAAATGTGAATTATAAATATGATTTACAATTGAAATGTGATAAAATTCCAGAGTAATGTTTGAATATTGATTAGAAGGTATTGAAAATTGAAATTTTGGAAAAGTTTAAATTCCTTTGAGTTTGAAATGATTTTCAAAGATTTTGGAGGAATAATAAGGATATTATTCAGAAAATTTTGTAGCGGATATGAAATCTGGTGAGATTTGGAATTTAAAAATATTTGGAAAATGCTTTTGAAGGGATAAAAGCATTGAACTCTTTTCGGTCACTGAAAAATAATTCCGATGATTACCGCGACATCATCGGTGTTCGTTTGTGAGTTCCCAAGAGAGGAATTGCTGCCAAATTGTCTTAAATTGGAGTTGTTTGCGAAAATGGGTTTGGTTTTGAAGTTCAAAGGAAACTTTGATATGCAAATGAATTATGTATATAATTGATTTCAAAAATGATTTTGGAATGTTGCACAATTGTTTAAAAGACTCTAGAACCTTATTTAAAATGTTTACAGACAAATAAATGGGTTGATAACTAGTAAAATTTGAAATTTTCTAAATAAAAAAAATTTAACTTGAATAAAAGTTAAAAATTTGAAGTAAGAAAACGAAATAAGTTAGAATGTAAGCCAATTAAATAAAAGTAAATTTGAGGAAATGAATCTAAGTTGATTAAATGAAATGGCCATTAAAATAAAAATTTATTAAGATTGGAAATAAATTTGTCAATAAAAAAATTAATTTAAATTTGTAAGCAGATAGATCTGGAATTGAAATTGAAGATTAGAATCAATTTAAATTTGTTAAGTAAATTGAAATTGTAGAATTTGTTCAAGGGAAGTAAAAAAGGTAAAAGTTTGGAAATAAATTTTTTATTGAGATTTAAAATAAATTAGTAAGTGGAACTAATTAAATGATTTATTAAATATGGATTGCGTTAAGATGAATAGAATTCAATATTTAAAATTTGGAGATAAATTGAGTTTAAATTAAAATTCGAAATTTAAAATTTTGAATAAAAATAGATAAACTTCAATGGTGAAGTGAAAATGAATACTGAAGTGTATAAAATAATTATACTGAACCCACGAGGAAATGGTGAAATTCTTAAGTAAAATTTGGAATTGAGAAATATATTCTAAATTAGTATTTGAATGAAGGTTAAGTGAAGCTGTGAAAAGGGTAAGTGTGGATAAGTGAATAGAAAACAAAATAAATGTGAATGAAAGAGAAGTGATATAGCTAAGAATCAATTGAGGTAAATACTTAGGATGTACATATATTATTTTATTCGCATAGCGATTTGATCCAGATTCGAGCACAGAATTTCGAGATAGTTACATCGATCCGAGTTGGGATTTTTCACTCGATTTTCGAAGGCGAACCCTGGATATAGATTTTTGATTGATTCTGGAAATTCTCTATCATAGTATATGGCTATGCAAGTAGAATGATGGTTTCTGATCAAAAAACCAGATCTGAATCCGCATTAGGAAGTCGGGTGGACGATACTAGTTCGGAAGTGAAATTGTGTGATCTAGTGAGCGATCGAATTGGGTATTGCGTACGGATGATATATGAGCATCGTATGGACTTGAATGAAATAGATATTAAATTTTTTGTAAGGAAGTGAATAAAATGAATTTAGATTTTATGATTGAATATGATTGCTAAGTAGGATGTACAGGTGTTTTAAAAGCAAAGGAAAATTGATGTTTTGAATTCAGAAGATAAATTGAATTTCTCGATAAGAAAAAGGTATGTATTTAAATTTATGTATGAATTTTATGATTTTCTGAACTAGCCACTTGGCTTTTGTTTTCTTTTTGAATTTGGGGACCTGCAGAGGCATTTTGTAGTTGTACCGATCTAGCCGCGCAAAGGAGACATAGGCGAAATTAAATTTAGAGAGCTAGAAAATTTTTGAGAAAATTTTGATCATTAAAATTTTGATTTTAAATTTAAATTTGAATTTTTGAGTAAATAATCTTGTTTAGACATTATTGTTGAGTTTGAGAAGTTAGTTATTTTTAATAATGGATTTGATGATAAATATATTCAATTAACTTATTTAATCTATCTTAGTTACTAAAAGAAAATTATTAAAGGAAAATTCATTTAAATTAAATTATTAGTTAGTTAAAATTATTTAAAATGGTAGTTGATTTCGATTAATTCAAATGTTAATAAACCATACCATTGTTTATACAAGGTCTAAAATCGTGGAGAATCAAGCCGGTGTGGAATGGATTGCAAAACAAAAATCAAAGGTGAGTTAATCTCACTCATTTGGATTACCATTTAAATTTTATATAATTAAATTTAAATTATTGGTTGAATGATTGAATTGACTTGATGTGATATTATATATAGTATTATGTATATATATATATATTGGAGTGATTGATTCCCGCATTATATAGCGGATGAGACCTTATGCGCCCCGCATAATAGCGGATGACCCTTCATACCGCGATATCCCGCCTCGAAGTGGGATTGGTATTTTCTATTGTGCTAACATCTGTGGATGCAGGGAAACAGGTTGGATGGATCCAATTAGATTCCTCAAAACGTTGAATTTATTTTATATTCAGCGATGTGCTTTATGTGATAATCTGTGATGATTATATTGATTATATTGGGAATTCAAATTTATTGAATGCTATGGCTTGGTTGAATATATTGGTCTTTGAGGGAATGAAAAATATATAAATTTTGGATTTTTAAAGGAAATTAAAAGGGAAAATTTTTAAGTAAAATAATATAGTTAATTTGGGTAAATTAAAAATTGAATATGGAAAAAAATATAAAAGTTTGATTTTTAAATTCTATTAAATAAATTCTGAGTATGGAAATAAAGATAGAGATTTTAAATAAATAAAACTAAAAGGGTTTTGGAGACTTAAGTGATATTGTTTAAAAATTTAAAGGATTTTATTTTCAAAATTTAAGATTTAAAATGTTTGGAAGAAATAAAAAGGGAAGAATTTTTGAATGAAGTATGAAACGGATGTTTCGGGATATAAGTGAATATGAAATTAATGGGTTTTGAAACAAATTTGGGTAAATAAAGGAATTTATTTTAAAATGAAGTTAGTTTAGGAAATCGATTTGAAAGCCGACTAAGTTTTGAAACTAGGATTAAAGAAGAATGAGATTATGCAATTTATAAACAGAGTTTATAAATAAAGTGAAATATTTATCAGAGGATAATTTGGAAGTATAAATTCAAGATGATAATTTATAAGCAAAGGGTGATTTTAAAAAAAAAAAATAGTGGTTTATTTTTAGAAAGTGTGGAAAGGAAAGTGTATTTCCCTGAAAAGCCAAAGTATATTTTCAAAGAAAGATTTCCAAGTTATAGGTTTTAAAGTGATTTTAAAATAATGTTTTAGAAAGAAATTATTATTTAGTGGTTTTAAAAATTTTAAAAGCAAATATTTATTAAGTTAATTAAATAAGTAAGTATTTTAAGGGTTTAATTAGTATTATGATTTAATAGACAATTATTTAATGTTTGTACCTTATAGAATAATTTTTATTTTAGTTTTGGCTTAAGTTCTACATGTGAAGTCATTATAAATTTGCTAACTAGTATTTTAAATAAAGTATTTTAAGTAGTTTTTGTTTTAAGCATTTTAAAGTATATATTTTTTGGATAAAGTGATTTAAATTATTTTAAAATCTAAAGTATTTAGACTTGGTGATTTTCAGTGGAAATAAGCAATATTTGGAGTTTATTCCACGAGACAAAAGTGATTTGAAAACTGTTTTCAAAGGGTTGAAGTGTAGAAAAATATCTTGCGAAGATATTTTGGAATAAATAATTTGGGAAATTATTAAGGCCTGATGGTTGTTTGTGGATGTTATATGATAGTTATCAATATTGGCCAATGCACTAATCGTTTCGAAGAGACCGGAGTCGGGATTAGTTTTTCGAAAACTACTTCGATTCGGTTTGAATGTTTTTGTGAGGAAGACAAGAGCTTGGAGTCAAAGATGGAGCAGTGAAGTGCAAGAGCTAATCGCTACTAATCCTGTAACGACCCGCCTTTTTGGACAGTTTAAACCGACGATCAAATACCCATGTCGATTCCAAACCATTAAAAGGGCAGATAGTTATTGGGGTAATTAAGAAAAGAAAAGGAAGGGAAATAAAGGAAATGAAACAACACAGAATCTCACAGCGGAAGGCTAAAGTATAATAATAAAATAACAGTTCATGAAGCTGTTAATTAAATGAATACATTTGAAATGAATACATTTGATTATTATTATACAACATTTATCAGAGTTACATACACAACAAATATCATACAACAATGCAGCGGAATGGAATGAATATAATAGTAGTAGATAATATACCAAATCTTTGTCTCCGTCCTCCAAGGAAATGATCTTCAACCTAAACTGAAAACTCAGGACTGACCCGAGCGTAATGAAAAGACAAAACACTCGAGTCAGGACTAAAATATCCTTATGAAAGTTAAATCAATCGTAAATAAATATGAGTGTAACGGCGTCAGAGATGTTTACGGGGTTTGACATCTCATATCCAGTGTCAACGTGCGTGCAATAACTCAAGAGATGTTACGGGATTTTCCATCTCTCAAGGATCCGTGAAACTATCTACTATGTAGTAATATACGCTAAGTAGATAATGTCTATCAGTAATATAAAGTATCAAAATAGCGTTAAGGCGTTACCATAATCCCCCTTAACACATTTTATATTCCCAAAAGCATATACAAGACCGTAGTTTCCCCAAAACCGGAAGTCACCAGAGGGCAATCCATATACTCAAGGTACAAATCAAAACGTAGTGGTCGCGAATAGGATAATCAGTATGACAAGGTACATGAGGCGATACCAACTAGGATACTAGTAGTTGCGTGATCCGGACTGATGTTGGGCATAGCCAGCAGCTACCCCAACACCGCGAAACAACACTCCCAAATCAAGGGGTGCACCCAAATCGCATCACAAATGTAATAGATATGGTATCGAAGAAGTGTGTCCGCTAGAGGTGGCGAACCTCAATGGCCCGGCGCGGCTCCTGTTTTAGTCATGTCAGGGGTCATCCAATAATCGTTCTCTTTCTTCAGTCAACGCGTTCACCAAACCATCCACTTCATTCTGGATCATCACTCCGCGTATAATAGTTATTAAAGTGGTTTTCGGTATCGACAGAGAGTATGTCCATATCCGATCCCGGTCTCTTTAATAACTACGTATTATTACACCTTTGGCTCTTTATATTTCAAATCGATTCATAATTGATATCAAAATATCATATTCGCTTCAAAAATCAAATCCATTCAAATATCATCGTATCTTTCAAAATATCAGATTTCATATTTAAATTCAAGATTTAAATATAAACATTTCACCTTATTGACCAGCTTAGGATTTTAGAAAAATAGTTTTAAGTAGTTTAAAAGTAGTTTTAAACAATTAAAATAGTTAAAAACACTTAAAATCTTTAAAATGGATTTAAAATAGATAAATTAGTTTAAAATAATTTAAATTGGGTTAAGTAGATTTAAAATAGATTAAAATAGTTTAAGTATTCAAAATGGTTTATATAACCGAGTAATTTGGAAAAACAAAATAAACAGCTTCAAAACCAATTCATTTCAATTACATCTTCCCAACTCAAATCAATTTCAATTTCCATTCTACCGATTTCAATTTCGATTTCAATTCAATTCAACGTCAACTTTGACTTCAAATTTATTCAATTTTATATCCACTTTCAATTAATTCAATTTCAATTTATATCGATTTAGAGCTTGGTTTTTCAAAATATCCATTTAGAACACTTACAAGATTATCCATCCATATACGAGTTTAAATCCAAATTTCAAACATGATTCGATTCCAAGCTTGATTTCAAAATATCGCTTATATCTCACTTTTACTTAATTATCCTTCAATACTCAAATTTAAATCTAAATTTCAAATATGATTCAATTTCAAGCTCAATTCCAAAATATCATTTTTATGTTGCTTTTACGTAGTAATACTCAAAGTTCGAAATAATGTTAAATCTTTAAATCAAATAGATTTTCGAAATTCAATCATATCCCAAATTTTATTCTCAAAGTCTCAACTTAAATTTTTTAACAATTTCCCTTTTACCAAAATTTATTTCAACATTCCAAACTCAATTTCCCGATAAATTCGATTTCTATAAATTTATTTCTATTTATAACTTTTAAATCGAACATTTAAATAAATTTCAAATCGACGATTTCAAAAATTAATAATTTAGCCAATTCGGTGTCCGTATATAATTTTCTATCCTATGGCCAAGTAATCTTTATTTCAATTAAATGTCAGGGATGAGTATATATTACTTAAATTAAATCACAGTATCATATGTATGCCTAACAGGTTCTATATAAGCAAATAAACATCCAAACATTCAATTATCAACCAATAGCATCCATCAGATACATCATCCAATAAACAATACAATTCATGGCAGTTTCATAGTTATCAATGTCAGGTAATTTAATCGCAATCCAATTTTGATTTCAATTTAACTGTCAATTTAATTTTTCAACGGTTAATTCAAATGACAAGCTATATGACAATTAAATTTTTATCAAACAACGACAAATAAAATTCATATCACTTCATAATGTCAATTTAACTAGCATAAAAATATTTAGTACGGTGTGAGCGTTATAAAACACTCACCTTGATTTTACGATTTTAAATCAAATCGAACGACGCTCGATTCAACCCAAAATTTTCTCTAGCTCCACACGACTCCAATCCAATTCCATAGCGTAGTACTTGTCAATACGATTCCGACGCAAGAAGTTTCGTCCGAATCCGACCTCGTATGAAAGAGAAACATCATTTTAAACATTTACAAATCAATTTACATTATAATTTTAATTTCAAAACCCTAAATCTAATCTCGGCCGCACACTACCTCAATCTCAGATCTGGGCCGCTCCTACTATCTTCTCCCCCTCATCGCGTTTACAGGTTCGCATGTGAACCCAAAGCCGCCGCTCCATATCCAAAATACACGGCCACTACGCTCGTCGATAGCACGATCAGATGAAGCCACATCAAAGCCCTACTCGCCAAGCACCTCCGCCTCCATTCTCATGCAACTCGGTGGTCCCCACGCACGTGAAAACGTGCACGAACGCCGGCCACTCTAGCTCGATTTTCCGATGATCCCTGCGTCTATAAACGATCACGACCGTTGGTTAGCTAGATCTCCCTGCCCTCTTCGAGTTTGCAGCTGATGACATTTGCTAAATGTTCACGGATTGGAAGTAATCGAGGGAAAGATGAAACTAAATTATGGCCGTGGGTTTCTACGGAGGCGGCTGAGCAAAGAAACCCTAGGGTATATTAAATTTTGCAAAAGAATGAATATATTGAGTGCTTATATAGAAATTTCAACGAACCGTATTCACCCGGAATTTCCGAACACCGATTTACGCGCGGTGACCGGCGTTTCTAGGGTTTACCCCGCATTTCGGACACAATGGAATAGGTTTCAGAAGCTAATTCGATCGTCTGCGCGAGTTATGGCAATAAACGTTCGATTTTTAAATTAAATCGATTAAACGATTTTCTAGGCGTTTTGGCTTGCCCCGGACAAACGGTAAATCCGTTTGACACGAAATTTGAAACCTTACAATAATATCACATTACGGATCCAATGAAACTAGTTTCATCGAAATCCGAGACCGTTTGAAAAATGACTATTTTAACTCGCCAAATTAATATTAAAACAATTTCAACGCGTTTCGAGCTGCCACGGTCAAACGACAACTCCGATTGCTACGAAAATTGAAATCCGATAATAACTAACTATTACGGATCCAATGGAACTAGTTTTGTCCAATTCTGAGACTGTTCAAAAATTGGCTATTTTCCAGTCGATAATTAAATATTAAAATATTCAATTTTCACAAACAAATTTTTAAATTCAGTTTTAAAAGTTCTACAACATCATTCTAACTTTCATATGATAAAATAAAATTTTACAAATCATTTTTAATCATAGTAAACCCATTATTCAATTTATCCAATAAATTCCAATTTTTATCTTATTAACTCTATTAAAATCCAAATATAACTTGCCTTCACTTTGGAAACCAATTTGAATCATATTAAATCAAATTTCAATTATTCACTCTATTTTTATATATTAAATTTCAATATCAAATTAATCATATCAAATTCGGAATTTAATTTATTCAAACATTCGTAATATTAAATTTAACAAATTTGATTATTCTTAAATCACTATCTTTTGAAATATTCAAAATGAACTTATAAAATTTAACTTTTGAAACGAATTAAAATTATAGAACAACTATTTCCATTATACGGTTATTTAATTCCCATTATTAAATTATTGAATAATTTCCAAATATTTAATTTAAAATATTTTACCGGTTCAATAGTCAATATTTGATTTTAAATAGATTTTACTTATCAATCAATTACTCTATTATACCCAATGAATTTCAACATTTATTATCCTATTCAACTATTGATTTCAAAGGCATTCACTAAGTAGCATTTATTTTTCATTACTTGGATAATTGTTGTCGAAATTCATTCCATTTATTATTATTCCAAACGACTTATAATTTTTTTTCTAACACTAAAATCACGAAAACTTATTAAATTAGCTATTTTAATTATCGAAAATTTACGGGTCGTTACACTCTCCCCCACTCAAAACTTTTCGTCCCCGAAAAGGAAAAAGAAGAGAAAGGAACTAAGTGAAGAATTCAACATTTGATATATTTTATTCAAAATTATCCACTTATAAACAATGAAATTCCATTTATAAAGTCATAACTACGCTTTCACTAAGTTACTCCGAACGGCTTCATAACATTAAAAGTTAGTACTCAAAACAAGTTATAAATTTTTTTTTAAAACTTGAAAAATTTTCTAACACCCGGATTTTACGGAAAATTTCGGCAGAGTCTCCTTTGCGCGGCTCGATCGGAAAAAATATAATAGCATATATATCACAAATATACATCTCATCTCAATGATGAGGCATCCCATATGTGGGGAAACAACATATAAATATCACCAATATCATATAAAACCGTAAGCGTACCTTTTATTTAACATTTATTAGCATTTTACTTACATTATGCGTTTAGCGTAGAAGCGAGCTCCACAACGAAGCGCAACCCCTTTGCCACCTACTAAAATGCTCAACAACTAAGTTAGAACCATGCATATAAAGATAGATATACTTAGCCTACACAACATATACATAACATATTTAGCTTCAAAACTGAGATTTCAATTTCAGGACAGCAAACAAATCTTAGTTTTAGGTCATCTAAACGATAAAATTTGACCACATAGTCTAAACAAAATTTGTTTTATTCATTTCAGGCTTTCCGGAATGTCCAAAATCATCGAATTCGGACCATCCGTTCAAAAGTTATGGCCGTTTTACTAAGAGTATACGCCTCAGCCTGAGCAATGCATTGCGCAGGTCTGTGACGTTCACTCGTGGTTTCGACCTTCTATACGACATCAAAACACAAAACACTTCAAACAAAAGTTTTAGCTTAAGTTATTAGCTTTCCAGAAAGTGCAAGATCATCAAAATCCGATAAACCGGTCAAAAGATATGGCGAAAATACTAAGGGTGTGTACTACAGATTTTTACTTATTTTACACAGGCCAGCGAGTAACATTCAAGTTTTTAACCTAGTAGACGAAGGAATTTCTCAAGACACTCTAAATAAAAGTTGTGCTATAGTTTCTAAGCTTTTCGAAAAGTCCAAGATTGTCAAATTCCGTTCAGCCATTTAAAAGTTACGGTTGTTTTCGTTTCAGCATATATTGGACAATTTTGGATTTTTCCAAAAATTTGCTTCTATTATTTCAAAGTACAAACCATCAAACTTCAAATTTTCTAAAAAAACAATCATAAACACAAAGTCATTTATTTTCTTATTCATCCATGCAATAGGTTTGCATTCAATTTGTTTCCGATTTATTCAAGTTTGTTTCATTCACATTTTAAATTCAAGTCAATTTGCTTCAATTTAAATTGAATTCAATTATATTTAATTTCACTTTGCTTCAAATTTGAATTTAATTATTTTACAATTTTATTCCGTTTATTCAATTCCATTAACACTAATGAATTCTACTTAATCAATTATCATCCATCTAACAGCCAATGCATATCAAACATTAACATCCATCCAAAATCTACACTAAATCAATTATACAATTTCAAGTCAACTTTAATTTCATACACTTCCAAGTTTATTGACATTTAACTATATTCAAATTTAATTAGTTTCCATTTACCAATTTATATTTCATTAATTTTAAATTTTATTCATTCACTTATATATATCATTCATTTTACAGCTTAAATTTCTTTTATATTTACAACTATCAATAGATCTTCACATTTTATTATTCACTCTCACATTGGTATATTATTTCTCTACTTATCCTTATTAGCATTTTAAACCTTTTAAGTATTTGGTAAGTTATAGTTATGCAAATAGAATGTAGTTAAACAACATACAACTTCTTTTCATTTAAAGTTGAATTTTCAATTTATCAATTCTTAAGTCATTACTTAAATTTCACTATAATTTAATTTCACATTTACATTCACATATAGTATTTTCATTTTATATTAACATAATTGTGAATCACCTTTAAATGTTAATTTAAATTCCAATTATTTACTAACAATTTCATTTATATTTGCAAACCATTAATTAAATGCATATTTTATTATTCAAACCTATACTTGTATATTATCCACTTAACAATTCATATAACATTTTTGAACTTCTTAAATATTTTGGTAAGTTATATCTATGCTATAGAATGAAATTTAATACTATGCGAGTTTTACAGTTTCAATTTTATTTTAAGTTCATAATTTCCTAATTCTAAGGATTTCTACTTCAATTGATATTTTCACTTAGCTCTTAGGTTCATTTCTCATTTCACAATTCAGAAGTTCCTTAATGGTTCAAGTCTAAATTCATTTCAATCCTTTAAAAAAAAAAATCATTAATTATTAAAGGACTTAAGAATTCCAATCCCGGTTTCATTTCAAATCAAGTTTTGAAATAATATATACCTATATAATTTATATAACAAATCATACTATAGAGAGTACAAAATAAAATAAAATTTGAATCAAAACAAAGTTTAGACAAGCTATTAAGTGGTCTCCCCCACTCGGACTCTCGAAAATAAACGCCGATGATGCGTGCACTCATCACCGAAATCATTTTCCATCGTCAAGAGAAGGGAATATAACACTTATCATAAAAAAAAATCCTTCGAAAACAATTTCAACTCAATTATACTATCATATAATACTCATATTATGTTTTTCATATTCTTGTAAGTCAATTTCAAGCACCGGAATTTAAATTCCCAAATCCATGTTAAAATTCATTTATATTCATTATCAATTGTGTTTACAAGATTTCATTTTCCTAAATCCATTGTTATTTAATCAATTGTTGTAAATATTGACTGATCAAACAATAACGATAATAATCTAATATTATCATCTCCTAACAATCAATTCAATCAAAATGAATAAATATTCGAATAATTCTTTTATATAAAATATGTTCCAAAACGATATTGTGTTGGTTTGTCCTATTCGAGTGTTTAGAAATTCCTATCGACGCCTTGGCGTCCCAAGTATCAACCAGAATTCATAAATACTCAACGGAACAAATTAACACAATATAAAACCATTTTATATCAAATAACAAGTACGCTCTCTCATATACACTCAACTCATTCATATAGTTTACCTCTATTTCAATGAGTTATTCCCCACTAGAGCCAAGGTTTATCGCTAAACCAAAGCTCTGATACCAACTGTAACGACCCGCCTTTTTGGACAGTTTAAACCGACGATCAAATACCCATGTCGATTCCAAACCATTAAAAGGGCAGATAGTTATTGGGGTAATTAAGAAAAGAAAAGGAAGGGAAATAAAGGAAATGAAACAACACAGAATCTCACAGCGGAAGGCTAAAGTATAATAATAAAATAACAGTTCATGAAGCTGTTAATTAAATGAATACATTTGAAATGAATACATTTGATTATTATTATACAACATTTATCAGAGTTACATACACAACAAATATCATACAACAATGCAGCGGAATGGAATGAATATAATAGTAGTAGATAATATACCAAATCTTTGTCTCCGTCCTCCAAGGAAATGATCTTCAACCTAAACTGAAAACTCAGGACTGACCCGAGCGTAATGAAAAGACAAAACACTCGAGTCAGGACTAAAATATCCTTATGAAAGTTAAATCAATCGTAAATAAATATGAGTGTAACGGCGTCAGAGATGTTTACGGGGTTTGACATCTCATATCCAGTGTCAACGTGCGTGCAATAACTCAAGAGATGTTACGGGATTTTCCATCTCTCAAGGATCCGTGAAACTATCTACTATGTAGTAATATACGCTAAGTAGATAATGTCTATCAGTAATATAAAGTATCAAAATAGCGTTAAGGCGTTACCATAATCCCCCTTAACACATTTTATATTCCCAAAAGCATATACAAGACCGTAGTTTCCCCAAAACCGGAAGTCACCAGAGGGCAATCCATATACTCAAGGTACAAATCAAAACGTAGTGGTCGCGAATAGGATAATCAGTATGACAAGGTACATGAGGCGATACCAACTAGGATACTAGTAGTTGCGTGATCCGGACTGATGTTGGGCATAGCCAGCAGCTACCCCAACACCGCGAAACAACACTCCCAAATCAAGGGGTGCACCCAAATCGCATCACAAATGTAATAGATATGGTATCGAAGAAGTGTGTCCGCTAGAGGTGGCGAACCTCAATGGCCCGGCGCGGCTCCTGTTTTAGTCATGTCAGGGGTCATCCAATAATCGTTCTCTTTCTTCAGTCAACGCGTTCACCAAACCATCCACTTCATTCTGGATCATCACTCCGCGTATAATAGTTATTAAAGTGGTTTTCGGTATCGACAGAGAGTATGTCCATATCCGATCCCGGTCTCTTTAATAACTACGTATTATTACACCTTTGGCTCTTTATATTTCAAATCGATTCATAATTGATATCAAAATATCATATTCGCTTCAAAAATCAAATCCATTCAAATATCATCGTATCTTTCAAAATATCAGATTTCATATTTAAATTCAAGATTTAAATATAAACATTTCACCTTATTGACCAGCTTAGGATTTTAGAAAAATAGTTTTAAGTAGTTTAAAAGTAGTTTTAAACAATTAAAATAGTTAAAAACACTTAAAATCTTTAAAATGGATTTAAAATAGATAAATTAGTTTAAAATAATTTAAATTGGGTTAAGTAGATTTAAAATAGATTAAAATAGTTTAAGTATTCAAAATGGTTTATATAACCGAGTAATTTGGAAAAACAAAATAAACAGCTTCAAAACCAATTCATTTCAATTACATCTTCCCAACTCAAATCAATTTCAATTTCCATTCTACCGATTTCAATTTCGATTTCAATTCAATTCAACGTCAACTTTGACTTCAAATTTATTCAATTTTATATCCACTTTCAATTAATTCAATTTCAATTTATATCGATTTAGAGCTTGGTTTTTCAAAATATCCATTTAGAACACTTACAAGATTATCCATCCATATACGAGTTTAAATCCAAATTTCAAACATGATTCGATTCCAAGCTTGATTTCAAAATATCGCTTATATCTCACTTTTACTTAATTATCCTTCAATACTCAAATTTAAATCTAAATTTCAAATATGATTCAATTTCAAGCTCAATTCCAAAATATCATTTTTATGTTGCTTTTACGTAGTAATACTCAAAGTTCGAAATAATGTTAAATCTTTAAATCAAATAGATTTTCGAAATTCAATCATATCCCAAATTTTATTCTCAAAGTCTCAACTTAAATTTTTTAACAATTTCCCTTTTACCAAAATTTATTTCAACATTCCAAACTCAATTTCCCGATAAATTCGATTTCTATAAATTTATTTCTATTTATAACTTTTAAATCGAACATTTAAATAAATTTCAAATCGACGATTTCAAAAATTAATAATTTAGCCAATTCGGTGTCCGTATATAATTTTCTATCCTATGGCCAAGTAATCTTTATTTCAATTAAATGTCAGGGATGAGTATATATTACTTAAATTAAATCACAGTATCATATGTATGCCTAACAGGTTCTATATAAGCAAATAAACATCCAAACATTCAATTATCAACCAATAGCATCCATCAGATACATCATCCAATAAACAATACAATTCATGGCAGTTTCATAGTTATCAATGTCAGGTAATTTAATCGCAATCCAATTTTGATTTCAATTTAACTGTCAATTTAATTTTTCAACGGTTAATTCAAATGACAAGCTATATGACAATTAAATTTTTATCAAACAACGACAAATAAAATTCATATCACTTCATAATGTCAATTTAACTAGCATAAAAATATTTAGTACGGTGTGAGCGTTATAAAACACTCACCTTGATTTTACGATTTTAAATCAAATCGAACGACGCTCGATTCAACCCAAAATTTTCTCTAGCTCCACACGACTCCAATCCAATTCCATAGCGTAGTACTTGTCAATACGATTCCGACGCAAGAAGTTTCGTCCGAATCCGACCTCGTATGAAAGAGAAACATCATTTTAAACATTTACAAATCAATTTACATTATAATTTTAATTTCAAAACCCTAAATCTAATCTCGGCCGCACACTACCTCAATCTCAGATCTGGGCCGCTCCTACTATCTTCTCCCCCTCATCGCGTTTACAGGTTCGCATGTGAACCCAAAGCCGCCGCTCCATATCCAAAATACACGGCCACTACGCTCGTCGATAGCACGATCAGATGAAGCCACATCAAAGCCCTACTCGCCAAGCACCTCCGCCTCCATTCTCATGCAACTCGGTGGTCCCCACGCACGTGAAAACGTGCACGAACGCCGGCCACTCTAGCTCGATTTTCCGATGATCCCTGCGTCTATAAACGATCACGACCGTTGGTTAGCTAGATCTCCCTGCCCTCTTCGAGTTTGCAGCTGATGACATTTGCTAAATGTTCACGGATTGGAAGTAATCGAGGGAAAGATGAAACTAAATTATGGCCGTGGGTTTCTACGGAGGCGGCTGAGCAAAGAAACCCTAGGGTATATTAAATTTTGCAAAAGAATGAATATATTGAGTGCTTATATAGAAATTTCAACGAACCGTATTCACCCGGAATTTCCGAACACCGATTTACGCGCGGTGACCGGCGTTTCTAGGGTTTACCCCGCATTTCGGACACAATGGAATAGGTTTCAGAAGCTAATTCGATCGTCTGCGCGAGTTATGGCAATAAACGTTCGATTTTTAAATTAAATCGATTAAACGATTTTCTAGGCGTTTTGGCTTGCCCCGGACAAACGGTAAATCCGTTTGACACGAAATTTGAAACCTTACAATAATATCACATTACGGATCCAATGAAACTAGTTTCATCGAAATCCGAGACCGTTTGAAAAATGACTATTTTAACTCGCCAAATTAATATTAAAACAATTTCAACGCGTTTCGAGCTGCCACGGTCAAACGACAACTCCGATTGCTACGAAAATTGAAATCCGATAATAACTAACTATTACGGATCCAATGGAACTAGTTTTGTCCAATTCTGAGACTGTTCAAAAATTGGCTATTTTCCAGTCGATAATTAAATATTAAAATATTCAATTTTCACAAACAAATTTTTAAATTCAGTTTTAAAAGTTCTACAACATCATTCTAACTTTCATATGATAAAATAAAATTTTACAAATCATTTTTAATCATAGTAAACCCATTATTCAATTTATCCAATAAATTCCAATTTTTATCTTATTAACTCTATTAAAATCCAAATATAACTTGCCTTCACTTTGGAAACCAATTTGAATCATATTAAATCAAATTTCAATTATTCACTCTATTTTTATATATTAAATTTCAATATCAAATTAATCATATCAAATTCGGAATTTAATTTATTCAAACATTCGTAATATTAAATTTAACAAATTTGATTATTCTTAAATCACTATCTTTTGAAATATTCAAAATGAACTTATAAAATTTAACTTTTGAAACGAATTAAAATTATAGAACAACTATTTCCATTATACGGTTATTTAATTCCCATTATTAAATTATTGAATAATTTCCAAATATTTAATTTAAAATATTTTACCGGTTCAATAGTCAATATTTGATTTTAAATAGATTTTACTTATCAATCAATTACTCTATTATACCCAATGAATTTCAACATTTATTATCCTATTCAACTATTGATTTCAAAGGCATTCACTAAGTAGCATTTATTTTTCATTACTTGGATAATTGTTGTCGAAATTCATTCCATTTATTATTATTCCAAACGACTTATAATTTTTTTTCTAACACTAAAATCACGAAAACTTATTAAATTAGCTATTTTAATTATCGAAAATTTACGGGTCGTTACAAATCCTGAGGGTGATTTCAAATTGGATGTAGTAGAAGTAGTGCCTTCGTTTCCGTTCGGACCCGGAACAGACTTGTATAGGCGAATGCTATCAGAACATCGTCAGGAGAACGATGAACATTCTAAGTGTATGTGTGCTAAAAAGGTAGCGCATAGCCTCGAGCCTCATCAATCGGGAATGGCTAAAACAGGAGAGGTGCAGCAAGGCTAAGTGGCTAGCAACCAACTAGAGTAAGGTTATCCCTGTCTAGATGTCCCTTTTCATTCGGCTACGTGGGCGGTTGCTGATCCCAACCGCAGGGTGATCTTATTCGGACTATCCAGCAAGGGGTAGCTCCGGTCTTGTGTAGCAGTGGATCAGGGTGGATCCTTAATACGGTGATCTAGACCATGTACTGTGACGGGCGGTGCACTAGTAGCTCTGCCATTGATGGAAACCCAATCTCCAATAAGTGCCTTCGGACTTGTTTGTATACCTATTATGATGGAATTTAATGAATGTAACAATTTGGCTATTTGAATAAGTATTTGTATATAGACACTACTATAATATCAGAGGATTTGATAAGAAAATGTTTTGGTTATTATAAGGTAAAAACCCGGCATGTTTATTTGTGACGTAGCCTTATGAGATACCTTTGATTTCAAAAGATTTTGGAAACTTTAATAATCCAATTGAGTATGTTTTCTCACGCTAGTTTTCCAGAATGACTCGGGTGTTATTTCGCTACAATGCTTGAGTCAGACCGAGTATTATAGAGTGACTCTGGATGGACTACTGTGGAGCTCAGGAGACAAACTAGATGACGAGGCGTATTTCCGTAGATTTATATTCCCTTGTGCGGTGTAAACTGTATATTCGGCTTTGGGAGGATAAGTTATTATAACTGTCCTGGATTGTGTTGTTGATTTTGTAGTACTCTGATGATGTAACGTATATAAGAGATACAGTTCATTTGTATAAAGATTCAGTCATTTATCTATTATATATTTTTCCGCTGCGATTGTGGGATTCTGATGTTGTTTTCTATTTCTTCTTCTACCTCCTTCTTCTTTAACCCTAATGGTTCGGTTTTTCGGCATTCGATTGTTCGGCATTTGTTACAATGGACTGTATTGATGTCGATCTTCGGGGGTCAAAAAATCGGGTAATTACAAATACGCTCCTCTCAAATATAATACACTCAACTCATTCTAGGGATTTACAATATCTCTAATGAGCTATACTCAACCAAAGCCAAGGTTCTCATTAAACCATTTGCTTTGATACCATGCTGTAATAACCTATCTTTTCACCCTCAAATGTTGACACTAATATATCCAAGGTATTCTCGTTTAAAACTTTCAAGCCCTAGAAAGATAGATTTTAGGGTAAAATAAAAAGAATAAGAAAAAGAATAAGAAAAAAGAGACAAGACATTAAAATCTCACAATGGAACGGTAACATATTGTATCGAAAGGATAATAAAAAATGTCGCTCGAAGATACATAGCATTTCAAAGTTACAGTCCTAAGTGTTATCATCTACGTGGACAATCATAACAGCCTATCCTCATAGTTGCTGATATATATACATATTAGTAATGCAGTGGAAATAATCTATTAAATAATAGTAAAGTAAAAGAATTCGAAGCTCCCTCTCTCTCATTAATTCTAGGAGTTATCTTTATTCTCCTTAACTCTCTCCAAATGGATATTTTATTTTTAAAATACTATAATTCACCACATTACAATCGTTCTACTAAACTTTTTACAATATTTTTCATTCAAATGCCTATTTTGAAAAGAATTTATAATTATTTACAAATATTTCATGGTTCTCTACAAAAAAATTACATTATAGTACATACATTTAAATTAATTACATAATCCAAAGTTTAAACTAATTGATAAACTTAATTAATTGATGTTTATTAATAAATCCTAAAAGATGAAATTTTCAATATGTATACTATAGGTGCATCAATATATTGGTAAAAAAATTCATTTAGATACAAATATATATATATATATATATATATATATATATATATATCACATGGCATAAATTACACATTAATTACAGGAAAAAATTATTTTATAATTTATTTACTAAATGAATTTATCATACATTATACTATAAAATTCTGTTAACTTCAAATACCTAGAATTTTAATTTTTTTACTGTTGCTTAGAAACGCCTCTCGATTATCTTCTAATATTTTACATTCCAAGTCTATATATTTACTAATTGTGTAATCTTGAATTTAAACTATTTAACTAAATATGATTAACTATATTTATTAATTCATCTAACAAATCCTAAAAATACGAATATTTCAATATATACAATATTCATGTACATGTGAAAAATGATGAATTTTTTTTTATTCAGACATATAAAGATATTTAAATCATACAACATAAATGCATATATAAATAATAATAACCCTTTTAATTTATAATTCATTTGTTTTAAAATAATTATCGCACATTACATAACATGATTTTATTTCTAACAACCTTTAAAAGATAAATTTATATTTTATTATTACATTGTGAACGCATAGATTACACCGATAAAACTTAGATTTTATAAACATTCTCGCTTTCTACTGTTATCAACAATACTAAACTCATAACTCAACTAATTGCTACATAACATTATTTTTCAATTACCAAAGTTGCAAGCATGACCCTTCTGCAAAAACATGAAATCGATGGTTAACTACAAGAATAAAATTGTTAAAAATGGAAACTTAATAATAAATAAAAGTTCATAAGCTTGATTAAAAAAAAGTTCACATATAGATAAGCTAACTATAAGATCTATGTTCTTCTCAATTACAAATTTGTATACATCAACAAATTAGTAAAAAATCCATTTAGATTTTATATATATATATATATATATATATATATATATATATATATATCACATAACATAAATTATACATTAATGACAATAACAAATTTATTTTATAATTTATTTACTACATGAATTTATCATACATTGTACTATAAAATTCTATTAACTTCAAATACCTAAATTTTTTAATTTTTATAGTTACTTAGAAACCCTTTTAAATTATCTTCTAATATTTTACATTCAAGTTTCCTTATATTTAACTAATTGTGTAATCCTAAATTTAAACTATTTAAATAAATATGATTAACTAATATTTATTAATTCATCTAACAAATCCTAAAAATACGAAGATTTCAATATATTCAATATTCATGTATACAAGAAAAATGATAAAAATATTTCTTATTTATTCAAATATATAAAGATATTTAAGTCATATAACATAAAATGTATACATAAATAATAATAACTCTTTCAATTTCTTATTCATTTTTCTTAAAAAAATTAATGCACACTACATAACATAATTTCACTTTTGACAACCTTTAATAGATATATTTTTGAGAGAAATGTGTGATCCTCAAAAGTATAGGTGAGCACACTATATATGTATATATCACTGAATGCAAAGGAGCTGCCATCATGTCTGGCAGGTAACTAATCATAATACAAAATCAAAGAAAGAGGATTCGGTGCATCTAGAATGAGCTCCGACAAGGCCACTATCTATTACATTTCAATATCGAGCTCCGGAAAGGCCACCGCCCGATAATGAATTGTTAGAAGTACCTAAAAAATCCATGATGCAACTTCGTGTGGATGAGATCAATATGCAGCTCCAGTAGAGAAAGAACGCCTCACTGCAAGCTTGGAAGATCCTAAATGAACGCCTCACTGTAATGCGGATGATCCAGAATGAAGAATGCCACACTACAACCATGGAAAAACCAGAAAGAACTCCTCATTGCCAACATGGAAGGTCCAGAAAGAACGTCTCACTGCAATCTTGTCAACAGCAACCCTGAAAACATGCAAATAGTAATCTGGCACCATTTTTGACCTATACCTGTATATGTACATGAAACTAAAGAAAATTATAAGGATAATACATACGTATATATATGTGTGTGTGTGTGTGTATAAATTTATATACATATATATGTATTGGTGAAGTACTAAAAGTAAAGTTAAAATTATAAAACGGTAAAAAAAACTAAAATAAGTGAAAAACTAATAAAAGGATCAAAGTTCATTATGCAATATCTTAGCTAACTCAGAAGTTATGAAATAGTGATTTTGAAAACTAAAAGGCATAAAAAGGAACAAAATATGGAACTAAAGCCTATAAATTAAATTTATATTTTATAATATTACGATGCAAACGCACATATTACACCGATAAAAATTAGATTATATAAACATTCTCACTTTCAACGTGTTGTCAAGCGGTACCAAATTCATAACTCAACTAAATACTACATAACATTACTTTGCAATTATCAAAGTTGCAAGCATGAACCTACTACAAGAACATGAAATCTACAGTTAATTACAAGAATAAAATTGTTTAAAAATGAAAATCTAATAATAAATAAAAGTTCACATATCCGATTCAAATAAAAGGTTTACATGTAGATAAGCTAAACATAAGATCTATGTTCTTCTCAATTACAAATTTGTACGAAATTCTTCGCAATTTTCTACAGCTTTTTTACATTTATCTCCTTATATTTAATTAGTTATGCTGAACATTAATTCAAATTATTCGAATAAATTCAATTATTTAATGTTCATTGATCCATTTATATATCCTTTATAAAAGATGAAAATTGAACTAAAATACAACAATCATATTTAACAAATTAGTGAAGTTACATATTCACTCATACATATAAAAAAATCACATAACATAAATTATTTACATATATAGTATTAACAATTTTAATTTTTTTTCAGTTAGGATATTAAATTTTTTGAAAGAAATGTAGTTAGCAAGTATTGAACTCTCATCCTTATATCCGAGCTTTAGAAGTCATTTTAGTTTATGGTTAACATAATACGATAAATTTATCATATATTGCATAATAAAATATATTTTTAGTAATAACTAAAATATAAATAATATTTTTTAACAACACTACCGTATGCATCGCACGAGTTACACATTAGTATACTATTATAGGCGAACGGAAGCACTTACCTTATCTACTTGAACTCCAAATAATATCAGCGAAAACCTACCTTTCTCGAACTATCCGAAAGTGCACTTGAGGAATAAAGAGAAAGATAAAATCTCGAGTCAAACCTAAGCCTAGTGTGAGAAATTCAAGAAATATATAGCTATCATATAACAACATCTTTTAAGACCGTTCGAATTATCGTAACGGTTTTTCCGTCAAAAGAACCAAATCATTTAATACTAAATAAGGTGATATAATAGATAATGTGTAGTGTGTAGAATATAAATAAGAAAATAGCTATGTTGCTTGCATCTTTTTAATACCCCCACCTCTACATCTATACTATCTAAGAGTATTAGAGAGTAATAATTTCGGATAATACAGAGAATAAGGTGATATGGGCTGCATACATGAATATTCCCTTAGGCAAACACTGGTACATTTTTAAACATCGAAATAAATCGCTAATAAATGTACACGGTATCGGAACAAAGCAATAAACAGTGTGCCTCCAAGACAAAACAATACACAATATACAGTAAATAATAGAGATTACAGAGTCAATCACGATGATAATACATATAATATATAATATATAATATATAATATATGTCTATATACATCACACTGACGTACACACGAGACTATGCAATACAGAATAATTATCTACAATACTAAATATTTTATCTTCTATAGGCCCAGAGAATGCAAGCTGGTCTCACTGTCCAAGTTTCTAAAATGTCTCAAACTGACCTGAGTATTATATAAATAACATATAGGTTAGACTATATCTAAATACAGAGGTCAACACATACATATATATAGAATATACAAAGTATAATGTTGATGACATAATAAGAATAGTGTAACTAGGTAGCAACACCTATAAAACCCTGCATAAAGATGTTATCACACATATAAAACACATCAAACCGGAATTCATGTATAAAAACATTGAATGGGTGAATCATCCATATCTTGAAATCACTATCGATTATAAAAATAATTAACAATGGCATATCCTCAAGTGATGTTGGGAAAAGACGAAGCAATGCCTAAAGTATCTTTCAATCTCATATTATAATATACCATCATTAAATCACTAAAATCAATAAGAAAGATTTTAACCAGCTTAGAACAATATCCAAATACAATCAATTATAAGTAAGTCGTCTGCCTGTAAAGAATATGCCGTCTGCCTAAGAAGGATACGAGGTTGACCATTCTCTAGACACGGTCTCGGGTATAATCTCATCTACATATAGTATATGTCTATCTACCACCTACATACATCCACATACATCGGAACTTGAGGGAGACTGACAACACGTCTACTTGCTCCAGGAGCCACACATGGTCCATATTACATGACTTCTATAGCTATCGGTTACCATTACCTCTTCCTTCTCGGTATTGTGACAATGATCCACCATAAGCTGGACAGTGCATAGCCTCTTCGGCTATGACTACCGATATATGCCCCTATGGTAACTGACTGTTGGCTTCTATGACATAAGGGGCAACCAACTGCCAATCCTACGATGCGCATCAAATATCATAATAACAACAATGTCGTGGATCTAAGGCACGACCCCACGATCAGGCCGTCGGGGTGGATACTGACCAATCTAGTTCGCTCCCGAAACATAAAGAGACTGAACAAAGATAGATAGACATATGATACACACACTATGTGGCCAACAAGTAGCCTTCATACGTGATTACCGCAGTGAGTCACACACATCACAAAACCCCGGTAACTGACTACTGCCCTATATGACACAAGCGACAACCAACTACCAATCCCGTGATACGCATCAAACACCATAAACAATAATGATATCGTCGATCTGGAACGCAACCCCACGGTCATGTCGTTAGGATGGATACTGTCCAATTTGATTCACTCCTGAAACATAAATGAAGCTGGACAAAGATAAACAGACATATAATATACACAAACTATATAGCTAACCAATAGCCTCCATGTGTTCTCACCACAGCAAGTCACACACATCACATACACATGTATGAGTGTCATCTATAAGAAAAGAAAATAACATAGCAGCATCACATACCACCACATGTTACCAGTCCATTTATTCAGTGCTCACACATCACACTCACCCTTCTTTATTCTATATAACGAGTCCAAAGAATAACCAGAAAAGTGTTACCGAAAGTCTCATACCAGACGGTATCACTAAACCGTTTATTTAGATTTCTCATCGTATAGAATAAATATCACAAATCAAACGGAAAGATATCATCACCGTATCATCTTAAATATAACTCAAATCAATACGCTACAAGAAAATCTTGATTTTGCAGTAGCAAAATCTGTCGCTAAACAGACGCTAAATTGCATATACTGACGGATTTACAATGGTTGGGCTACGTCAGTAAATTCATAGTCAGTAAGCTTGTGTCAATTTAACGTCAGAAATTAACATGACATCACCGACGTTTTCCAACATCGATATGAAAATAATATTTTGTGTGATATATATTTAATAAATAGTTGTCGGTAAACCCAAGCTATATAACGTTGGATTAGTGGCGTATTGAAAAAGAATCTGTTGCAAATCACACGTTGATATGCGAAGGATAACGATGAATTTTGTAATTTTTATGTAATCACTTACCATTATATATGACGAATTAGCGACGGTTTTGTTTGTAATTTCCGCTGGCATTCTCTTTCCATTCTAGTAACCGCAAATTGTTGTGCTAAATTTTTATTTTTACAAATTTCCTTGTATGGTAGCCACAAAACATCAACAATCATAATAAAATCACCTACAAATGTATGTACATGCACATTTTATATAAATGAATAGCATAAAAAAAATGAAAATGCAATTATAAATCATAAATTCGTTTACACACTAAGTCAAATTCTAAACAACAAAGGTACTGATATCCTATACAAAAACAATACCATCCACGTCCATGACTAATGTCACATACAAAAAACACATAAAATTTCAGTTACAACAAAATGTGCCATGGTCGCTCTCTTTTCTCGAGTACTTGCTCGCTCGTAGTCCTTGAGATTATGTTTAAAACGTAACGCATTACTTGTAAAAAAATAACGCAACCTCTAAAATATTTTCAAATTGAATAAGAAAATTTATAAAAAAATCTTGAATATAAAATTTTCCATAGGATTGGGATGATACAGACAACAATATAGGTGATGAATGCAAGAAGATAAAAAAACGAAAGTTATATATCCAAAAATAATTTACCTTTGTTTGGATTGATGCTATTTACTAGTGCTCAGCCTAACAAGGGAAGAGTTAACATGTCTCAACCAAAATAAATAAATAAAGAAAATGCAGCAAAGATAATGTAGAATGAAAGTATTTGCATTTAAAAAAATATAGCAAGTAAGAAACATTCCTTGCCACTGGCTATTACATAGATCCAGAAGTACCTCCACTGTTCAAGTTTGAGACCCCATCAAGTGGACCAGTTGACTTCAAAGAGCAAAACGAGTAGACATTAAGATAATGGAAGCATGTTGGAAATTTCCAACATTGCCTTCATAATTTTTTTTTAAAGAGAGAAGGGGGAAAGAAGAATTGACATCTTGGGAAATATGGAACTATATTTGTTTAAATATATATTTCTCATAAGAAGGTTGGGTCCTTTGGGCATCCAAATCTTTGCTTTGTTGTGAGGAGGGAAGTCATGCATAACCACCACACGCGCGCACCGCCACCGCCGTCCATCAGACCGAACCGAGCGGGCTCGAGTCTAAAGTGACAAAAATAATTTTTGATTCAAACGGGCCAGATTTAAATTCAATTTTAAACGGAAAGATTTGGCGAGACATATGACAGTTGGTGGTCGTGGGATACTTGAATGAATGGACATGACCGTTAACAACAATTTTGAACTGCTGGGAAGGGACGCAACCTTTTGCACAGATGCATCTCTAGACGAATAGACACATCTCCATCGCTATAAATAGCAACCTCCAGAACCATTGCCACTGTTGCTATTTCAACAAAAACAACAACTCTTATCTTCTTCTTCCAGATTTTGCAATGTCAAAAAGTGTTTGCAGAACATTTTCATCACAACCAGATTTTATGACGCCGGTAGGGTGTTGCAAACGCAGAAACGTTGAAATTCTGTTCTCTTCGTCTTCTCGATTCTATTCTCTACAATTTTGCATCATCAAAAACAATGATAAAGTGTTCTTGGCCATATCAAGATCGTACAAATCTTGAATCTGGTTACACTGTTCCAAGGCTTCATTGAATTCTAAAGTCAATACTTTGATAACCCGTTTGTACTCAATGGGTTGAACTATTGTCTAAAAGATTCTATACTCTAGATCCTTAAAGTCAGAAGTTCGGCATTATCGTCATCTTCCTCATCTCGAACCATAAAATTTTACAACAAATATTAAACAATATTTTCCAACCATGGAAAGTTCGAGTGCCCTACAGTCATGAATCAGCACTTAACTCGATTGGAGCGTTTTGATGGAGATAATTTTACTCGTTGGCAAGAGATGATGAAGTTCTTCCTTATCACTGTAACGACCCGCTATTTTGGACCATTCGCATCCGCACATGTCAGACTTGAATAATTCAAAATACCGAATTGTTAATTTTAATTTGGAAAAACTCAGATATACAGTAAATAAATAATCACAGAATCACAAACACAAAGTAATAATATGCAGCGGAAGCAAAAGATAGTAGTTCATGAAGCTACTATATATATAACAGAGTTAAATAAGTTACAACAGAAGTCTCGAATACAATTGTCAAATACAAGAATCAGTATACATCACTGGAATCACTGAATATCTGAAAGCTGATAGATAGCTGGATCTCCAGGCGAAGCACCAACTCCAAAGGTGAGCCTCGAAAGCTAGTACTCTCAGTCTGACCCGAGCGTAAGGCAAAACACAAAACACTCGAGTCAGGATTAACATTCTTATATAAATAAATCCAACTCAAGTGAAATAACAGTTGAAATGCAAGTAACTCAAAAGATGTTGGAATAACCATCCTCTAAGAGTCCGTTAAACTATCTACTATGTAGTAATATACGCTAAACAGATAATGTCTATCGGTAATATAAAATATCAAAATAGTGTTAAGGCGTTACCATTATCCACCTTAACACATTTTATATAAGGGTTATAGTCTATACAGCACTGTAAATTCCACCGTAAACTAATGGGATATCAAGGAGTACTTCATAGGTATAACACAAAACAAATTCGTAGTGGTCGCGTATATAGAGATACAAGTATGACAAGGCACATGAGGCAATACCCTAGATAGTGAAACTACCGTTTGCCTGATCCGGATTGGTGAAAACGCATCGCCGCAACGATCGCAACACCGCGAAACAACACTCCCAAAATTACGATGGTGCACCAATCAATAACCAGTAATGAGTAGTTTACGAAGAAGTGTATTCGCTCGAGGTGGCTAACCCCATTTGGCCCGGCACGGCTCCTGTTTTAGTCATTTCCAATTTGACACAAGTGTCAAGGCTATCCATTATCGTTCTCTTACTTCAGTCATCACGTACATCATTCCAACCACTTCATTCTGGATCACACTCCGCGTATAGTTATTAAAGTGGTTTTCGATTTAGACAGAGAGTATGTCCATAACCGATTCCGGTTTCTTTAATAACTTTCATAATTATTACACCGATTGGTCGTTTAGGAATTTCAAAACCAAATCAAATTCAATTTCAATTAGAATTTGTAAATCAACATTTCATTTGTCTGCCTAAATCAATTTCCATAATTTAAGTTTCAAACTTCCAAATTACTATTTCAAAATCTTATAATTCAATTTCAATTTTTATTTTAAACAATTCAAATATTGTTTCAAGTTCGTATATAAGTTTCATTTTGAAATTATTTAAATTGATTTAATTTAACATTCAAATCAATTTAGATTCAATAATCGATTTCATTCAATATTCGTTAAATTAATTTATCATTCAAAACAATTCTATTTAATTTTCAATTCATTAAACCAATTACTTAAGTTCAACTTTATTATATCAAAACTTCAACTTGAATTAAATTAGATTCGTCAAATCAAATTCTTTAAATTTCAAGTCTTATATTTATTCCAATAAATCACGTTTTATTTCTTGTTAAAGAAATTCAGTTTCACTTATTTATTTACTTGGTTACAAATTTCGAAACTCAATTAATAAAGAAACTAAATTTCACATATTCAAGAAGTTCAATTTTACTTATTAACTTACTTAAATAATTTTCCAAAACTTAATAAATAAAGAAACCCAATTTCATTTATTAATGAAGTTCAAATTCACTCATTCAAAAGTTCAATTTCTCTTATCAAAGAATTCAAATTTTATTTAATTCTCAACGATTAAATTTTATTTAATTATTACATAATTTCAAACTTAATTAAATAATTTCAAACTTAATTATTAAATAATTCCAAAACTCAATTATTAAATAATTCCAAACTTAATAATTAATTAAATTTTTAAACCACGTTCTTTCATCAGCTACTATGTTAATATTTGTTTCGGATTATTAAATATTAACATTTTCCTTTCATAAAAATTCAAATTCCAACTTTGTTTCAAATATTTAAATAAAATCTTTATTTATTTTTAAATCAAATTATTGACCAATCGGTTTTTATTTAATTTTCTATCCTAAGTCAAGTTTTATTTGGGTATTTATCATTTCAACCCGATTCCATTCCAATTCAAAAATCAAAGCATAGCACAGGGAACTTGCAATGTGATAGCTGAGATGATGACAAAGTAAATAAACAAGCAATAACAACAATCAATAACAATCCAATAATTAATTCAAATAATCCCGAAATAATCATATTAATTCGCATTGTTGTTTGTGCAAATAATATAATTATTTCTAGAACCTACACGATCATCTCATGTAGATTAAAGATTATTACACTAATTATTCTATGCAATTCTACACTACACTGGACATCAATTATTCAATTTCATACTTCATCAATTTATACAACATAAATTCAAATGGTTCAAGGGTAATTAAACATTTTTCTACGAGTCAAATAATTAAACATTTAAGGGGTCAAATTATACAAATTTAGCTAATCAAATTCAACACATATGTCGATCCAAATTTTTAACTATCCTACGTCAAATTCAATTGCATAATATTTATCACTTTATACATTTACAATTTATCATCCAATATAAACAACAAACAATCAATCAATTATCAACCAAACGGGATTATCATCGTATAATTAACAGATAATGGTGTCAGATGTCACAGGTGAACTGATACAGGTAATAGCATATATAACAGTGTAATTAACTAACAACCGCATATTTCAATTGTCGTTTCAATTGAAATCAAATTTAATAAATAAAAGAACATTAATCGTGAGTGATTGCTCACCTTCTGAGGCTAGAGAAAAATAGACAATGGAATTAAGTTACGAAATGCAAGCACGACTTCCAAATCAAAGCTAGATTGGCACAAATCGATGACCAAAGCTGATAAATAAGAATTGGCGAAATAAATCAGAATCATCTAGATATGACTAAAACAAAATATATTAATATTATTTCTCTGAAATTAACATTTAAAAATCAAATATATATATACAATTAAAATCATTGTTTTAAATTAAAACATATATATATATATATATAAATCAAACATATATATAGTTTATGCCTTTAAAATAACTACATACACATATATAGGCTATTGCTAAATTATATACAACTTATACTTTAAAAAAATATTTTAAACATATAACGGAAGACTATAAACAACCTATACAACAAACATATAGATAACTATGAACTTGAACAGACAAAGTAAACATATTCAAAACCCAACAAAAATATATATGCATTCAATAATCAATTTTAAACATCTATATCAGATTACAAATTAGTTCAAATACATAAACAAAGTCTCCATATCTTAAAATTGAAAACCGACAAATGAATATTCATTTACATAAATAAATATGTAATCATATACAACTAATAAAATCGTATGTGCAAACACATGACATACAAACCAAAATTTACTTTACTAATGCATTAAATATGACAGTATATATATAGTAATAAAATAAACACAATATATATATTTTATTCAAATACCTCAAATATTATCATAGAAACTTACGCATCACCCTATATAAAGTAACGTACATAGCCTATCATACATACTTCCCTTATTATATAATATATAGTAAACATGTAATTTCTTTATACAGTACATATTATAAATATATTTATATAACCAATAAATGCATAGATTAATATTGTTAACGTACATACAGTAAACTCAAATACAGCTTAAAGAAATATACCTATATATATTATAATATACTTTCCTTTATAATATTATATATACCTTAAATCAAAATGTTCAAACCCATATATATTCCTCACAGTATTAGATATAAACAAAATACATATAAACTTGATATATATAGCATAAACAAACATACGTATATAACCCGATCATATATAAAATATACTAAACCAATGTATTATATATTTAAAACAACGACAAAATGGTAAGGGAAAACAAAAGATTTCGCAAATATATAACACGTAATATATATTAAATATATATTACCGCAACACTATATATATTAAAACAACACAAATTTCGCATACATGCATTTGTCAACAAATTATGGGCATAAAATCTAACAGTAAAACACTATACCCTACTAATATTAACCATTTTTAATATATACCTCATACTAAGGATGGGCTGAGATTGGTAAGGCACGGCAATGGCATACATATGCATGGAGGAGCAACGTGAGGTGTTGTGCTAATCTGGGCTGTGAGAAGGAGAGTGGAGGTGCTCGCGTTTGCATGAAGGTGGAAGACTTGAGGAAGATAGTAGGCTTCAAAATATATTTAAGAAAAAGAAAAAAAAGGTTGGTGGAGAAAGAAGATCTGGGCGGTGCTAACAGGGAAGAGGGATTGTTGTTTTTATAATGAGCGAAAGTAAGTAGAGGGGGAAGAAGATGATCGGCTTACAAAATAGATTTTTAATAAAATCTCAAAGTAACAGTACACCAAAATATTGAAAAGTTGGAAGCCGAAGTGTTGAATACGAGATATATTAAAAATTGATGACTATTTAAAATCAGCCAGTAGAAAGGTGAAGGGACACAGGGAAACCAAAAGTTATCGTTGGTACCGATATGATTATTCGTTTTCACGGATTTTCACCTTGTTCTTGGCTTCGATACACATGAATGAATATACCGCAGAGATCAGTACGACGAGACGATCAAAACGGTATACAGATATTAGCGTTACGATCATCCGATCAAAAATCGATATCGGTACGAAAGTGCAGCTATTTTGCCGAAAATAAGATTGACGGAGCAATAACAGTCAAAATTTGGAGAAACGAAATATGATGTCTTGCTCAGAAGATGATTTTGAATTTTTCTATGTCAAAATATTTAGGTTTCGAGAATATTTTATTTTCATCGATTTTTAACTGATTAAATTGAAATATAGTTACGCACGAAAATAAACTTCATATTTTCCGACGAAAATTTACCAGTTGCTATGTTTAACTAGACGCATTCCAAATATCAAATTTTTATTCCAAAATTTTATTGTTTAAAATTTCATAAAATTTCAGTTAATAACGTTATTAAAACCGGTTAAATTTACGGGTCGTTACAATCACCATCAAATTGTTCTACATTCTGGAAGATGGCTTAGAGGTAATACCGGAGGAAGCTGCAACAGATGATGCTGCTTTAAAAGCGAAACGTGCAAAGCGCAAAGAAGATGATTTTCTTTGTCGATGACACATTTTAAATGCACTGTCTACTTCTGTCTACAACGCACATAGGACCTTGGAAACTGCGAAGGCTCTTTAAACTGCACTAGAAAGCAAATACCACATATAAAAGGCAAGTAACAGTTCTTATTTCCAAGTTTATGGATTTCAAAATGGTTGCCAATGAGTCCATAATAGGACAAGTAAGTGAAATCTTACTATTGGTGAATCAACTTAAAGATGCTAAAATAAATCTCCCTGGATCTTTTGTTGTTGGAGTCATAATTTCTAGACTTCCTAATTTTTGAAATAATTATAAGAAAAAATTGAAGCATGCAGAATCGGATTATGATTTAGACGGTTTACAGCATCATCTTCATATTGAAGAGGACTCTCGTAAATGAATACTAGATGATAATCGGCAAACTAATCGAGTCTCATTCTAAGGCAAATAAAGTTGAAGTAACTGACATGTTGAAGCCTAAGAATGAGACACCGTTTAAAAGGAAAAATCATCCCAAGAACAACAAAAGGAAAGTTGCTTGTTATTTCTGTAACAACCGACCACTATGCCCGAAACTGCAGTCTGTGGAAGAAACAATAAAAAGTGAATGTGGTCAAAAACTCTCTTTTGGCTGCAGTGCAAGCGGCAAACTCCGTTAGTGGCATAGCTAATGATCGGAGGCTTGATACTGGAGCAACCTTTCATATTTGCAAAGACCGTAGTTTGTTTAAGACTTATTAAGAAAACAATAGAGAATGCAATGAAGTTACTGAAGCAAATAAGGTTTCAAGCAAAGTTATAGAAAAAGGCACTATAGAACTTCCACTCACCTTTGAAAAAGTTCTTACACTAGTGAATGTGTTTTGTGTACCATACATATGTAAGAATTTAGTCTCTGGATACCTTCTTAACAAAGGAGGACATAAGATGTAGTAAGAGTCCGATAAGATAGTGTTGTCTGGGAACGACAACTTCATTGGACATGGATACTCTTGTAACGGCATGATTCTGTTGAATTTAATATAGAAATCTTCTGCTAATATTGTTGATTCTCCTAGTTTATGGCATAGTAGAATACGACATGTTATTTATAATTACCTTAAAAATATGCATAAATTAGGATTAATTTCTGATTGTGATTTTGATTCTATCTTTAAATGTGAAATATGTGTTCAAGCAAATACACCAAAAATCCTTCAAATCTGTAGAAAGGGAATTTGGTTTGCATGATTTGGTATATAGTGATATGGGTGACTTAAAAGGTTATATCACATATGGTGGTAACTAATACTATGTCATATTTATTGATGATTACACTAGATATGCTTATGTGTATCTAATGAAAACTAAAGATGAAACTTTTAATAAATTTAAAATTTACAAAGCTGAAGTGGAAACACAATTTGGAGTTAAAATCAAAATATTACATTCAGACCATGGTTGAATATTTCTCAAATGAATTCACTTTTTTTGTAAACAACATGGTTTAGTTCGCCAATGTACTGCCCCTTGTACACCACAACAAAATGGTACTGCTAAAAGAAAAAAAATAAAACTTTAGTAGAAATGGTTAATGACATGCTTATAAATTCAAATTTACCTAATAACTTATGGGGTGATGCTATGTCATCTGCATATTATATTCTAGATAGAGTACCACTTAAAAAGAATAATGTTTTCCCTTATGAATTATGATTTAATAGGAAACCTAATCTTACAAGACTTAAAGTTTGGAGTTGTTTAGCATATGTTAGAAAACTAGACCCTAAACGACCAAAGCTAGGTGATGGGATTAAATGTGTTTTCATAGGTTATTCCCTTAATAGTATAACTTATAGGTTCCTAATTCTTGACAACTTAAAAGTTATAGAATCTATAGATGTAGAATTCTTTGAAAAATCAAACAGTTTGAGATTCCATTGAGATCATCTAGTCCAGAATCTAATACGACTAATGATATCAATGATGATGACCATGCTTCTGTTCAAAACAGCAAGGATGTATCGGTACCAGATAATAGTACTGAATAAAGGAGAAGTAAAAGAGCAAGAATAGAGAAGGACTGTGGTCCTGACTTCATAACTTATCTTGTAGAAGGCAGTAAGGACGAAGTCCTTTATGTGACTAAATATGTAATGAATGTGGATAAATATCTTAAAACTAAATATGTAATGAATGTGACTAAATACGACTAAGGATAAACAAGGTTCAATGGGTACCAAAAAATTAAGAGAATGATTATGGAACACTAAATCAAAAATTCTCATTATGTTTACTGTTGGATTCTACAAGAACAAAGGATGGATAAAATATTCTTAATTAGTTTAAATGACTAAAAGGTGTATCGCAAAAACACCAAAGAGACTTACGTATATGAGTATGGCTAAGAAAGTAAGACCGCTTTTTAAAGTAGACTCATGAACCCAAGATAAAAAGCGCATGGACATTAACGTGCTTAGCAATGCAGAACACTTTACTTATGAAAATCAACATGTGTGATTGTTCCAATTTTATCATTAGGGATACTTGGTTCAAGGTTCGTTCATATACAATCTCGATAAGGCTTTGAATGGTTCACACTAAGTAAATGTTCAAATTCAAAAGATACCTTTCATTTATGTGTTGGTTTTCACGATGATGCAATTCCTTGACCTTGAACTACGTTAGGCTTCCACTTGGGTACATAGGAAAGGAATTAAGTGATGCAACCATTCCGTTTTTCAAACTTAAAATGGTTTAAAATATTCAATCTTGAAAACAGAGGGAGAAATGTTGGATATTTTCAACATTGCCTCCGTAGTTTTT
The DNA here is from genome assembly GCA_030765085.1 of Allium cepa. Taxonomy (NCBI): domain Eukaryota; kingdom Viridiplantae; phylum Streptophyta; class Magnoliopsida; order Asparagales; family Amaryllidaceae; genus Allium; species Allium cepa. The sequence continues at coordinate 565,433,407 of CM060928.1, read as the reverse complement.
TTCAAAGAGAGAAGAAGGAAGAAGGAAGAATAGTCTCACATCTTGGAAAATATGAAACTATATTGTTTAAATATAGATTCCTCATAAGAAGGGTGGGCCATTTGGGCACCCAGATGTTTGTTTGGTTGTGAGAAAGAAGTCATGCATAACCATCAAACACGCGCTCGCCGCCGTTCGTCCGTCCGACCGAACCTTCAGGTCTAAATTGACAGAATTACTTTTTTGTTGTAACGGGGCAGATTTAAATTCAAATTTAAATGGACAGATTTGGCGGAAGATGCGACGGTTGGTGATGGCGGGATATTTGACTGAACGGATACAAGCGTTGGCAAAAGTTTTGAACCATTGGAAATGGATGCAACGTTTTGAACAGAAGCATCTCTAGACGAATAGACATCTCCCCAACACTATAAATAGAGACGTCCAAAATCGTTGCATTTCAACAAAAACAACTCCTCTAACCTTCTTCTACCAGATTTTGCAATGCAAGAAAGTGTTGCGGAGCACTTTCATCACAATAAGATTTTTGGACGCCTGTAGGGTGTTGCAAACACAGAAAAGTTGCAAATCTGTTTTCTTCTTTTCCATTCTATTCTCTATAAATTTGCATCATGAGAAACAATAATAAAGTGTTCTTGGTCAGATCAAAAATCCTACAAATCTTGAATCTGCTTACGCTGTTCCAAGGCTTTATTGAATTCCGAAGTCAATAGTTTGATAACCCGTTTGTACTCTGTGGGTTGATCTACCTTTTAAAAGAAACAATATTCTAGATCATTGAAGTCAGAAGTACGATAATATCGTCATCTTACTCGTCTCAAACAACAAATTTTACAACAAAACAAATAAGAAAAGTGAGTATTTATAACAAGAATGCAATACATGAAAACTAGTTCAAAGGACAATTTTGTACAATAACGATAGTTTTACCAAAACACCATAGTCCCAAAATAAAAACATATTTATCTGCTTTCACCATCATACAATTTGGTATTGATAACCAATACTATTGTTTCTAAAAAGCACAAAAATACAAGGTTCCAGTGATGTCTTCAATAGCTAATTTTGTTGAAAATGTGAAAAGTGCTTCTCTTACCTATACAATAAAATTTATCTATTGATGCTGATATAATTTGATCCCTTAGTATTAAAATTTGTCATCCATAATATTTGATTTTGCGAAAAAATGTGCCCTTGAAAAAATGAGTCTACCACCTGCTATTGCATTTAGCCTAATTATGACATGTATACGTTCATAATATTGCTTATGATCCTTCTGTAAACATACATAACGTAAGCCATTTGAATTTCATTTGCATCATGTTAAAAAAATGAACTGTTTATGCATACAGTTCATACTCTATGTACAAATGGTTATAATGTAAATTGTAAATGGTATAGACTAATAATACACTTGTTTGAGTACAGGTTGTAATGTACTTTTCTATACTACAGGTTTCAAGTTTCAGTAACATAAACTAGTGGCTAATAATCTTTAAGATTAGATTCGGGACAATTCAAGCTCATAGCATGTTGTACCAAGTTTATTACGCTATCCACTATGAACCAATGTAGCTATTGTACATTGTTTTTAATTTGAACTTGCTAAAACTTCTTGTACTCAGCCTGCCTGCCTACATCATGTATGCCTTTTCTAAGAGTACACTTAACAAACATATAGATGAAAATTAAAATATGGAGTGATAAACTATTGTGATGGCATTCATACCATCAGATGGTGGTAAAATATATGCTTCGCTGCCATGAATAGTGTCAGCCTCGACCTTTAGATGGACTGGACGGCAAACGCGGACTACGTACTTGCTTAGCATTGGACAGAATCGGAAAGGCGACAAGGATCCAGAACGGGTCAGTGTTCTAGACTGGACTGCAAACGTGGCATCGGAAGGGTGAGCGAGCGGCGATAAGTATTTCTTTATTAGATTTGGGGAAAGCTTGTTTTGTAAGAGAGATGAAATATTAGATCTGAATTTGAATCGAAAACCAATGAAGTAGCCGGGATGGTATTTTGGGTGAAATGCGGTGGTTGAAGTTGTGGTCGGCAACGACACTGAAATAGGCAGGGACGATGAGGAAAGAGGAGAAAAAATGAGAGAGAGGTGGAAATATTTTGAATTCAATTTCTATTTCGGGCGCAATGAGGGAGGAGACGGAGGTATGGGGGGGCAATATTTTATTTTTGGCCTCTGTCGGTAGGTGTAGAAATTTAGATATAGTTTGATTTACAATTTCCATACAAAAATGGTCCATGCATATTGTGGAAAATTATCGATTTAAAAATAAATGAACGTACAAATATAAAACAACTTTTTTATTTTTATTTTTCATGTTTTGAAAAATAAGAAACGTACAAAAAACAATCCAATTTTCCTTCATCCGTTCTGTGGTTCCCTCTATCCTCCTTTCATCATATCCGTCCTCCCTCCACTTCTTTCATATTCTATAATTAATAGTGAAAATTCAAAATAAAAAACTCATTTTAAACCAAATACTATCTTAGGATTTAGAAAATAGGTTAAGCGGGAAATGAAAATTTTAAAGGAAACGAGAGAGGGAAACTAGTATGCTAACCACCGTTTTGTTACCAAAATGAGAGCAATAAAAATATTATTACAATTTTTTTATTTTTGACTCTTAAGAAAATCTCAAAAAATTGTTTTCAATTTTTTTTTGAATATTTCTAAATTTACTTTTTAAAAAAATTAAAATTTAATGTTTATTGAAATATTAAATATAACTATTAAATATACCAAAGAATCAATATTATTTCTTAATTCTTAAATATTACTTATTAACATTTTAATTATTGTTTATTAATTATTTAATAGTAATTATTAATTACTAATTACTAGTTATTAATTATTAAATATGACTTCTTCTTTATTAATTAGTAATTATTACTTGCTACTACTTAATTATAATTGAATATTAATTATTAGATGTTAATTATTACATATAGTTTATTAATTATTAATGGTAAATATTAATTACTAACTATTATATATTTAACATTAATCATTAAATGTTAATTATTAATTAACTACTATTAATTATTAGTCTTAATTATTACTTATTAAATATTAATTATTGACTATTTAATAGTATAGAGTAATTTTATTGCACATAGTAATTTTGTTGTACAAAGTGAACGTTGTAAATGAAAAGTTAAAGTAATTTTGTTGTATAAAAAGTAAATATAAAATATTAGTCTTTACTATTAATCATTAATTATTTAATGGTAATTCTCGATCATTAAAAAATCAATACTAATTATTAGTTATTAGTTATTAATTAATAAAAATTAAATATATTGTTAAAGATTATTTTTAGTTATTAATTATTAAATATATATATATATATATACTTATAAAAAATAACTTCAAAATACACGTTTCAAAAGAAACATAAAAACATAACTGCCCTTTGCAAATTTCTTAGAAATCTGCTGCAAAGTAGCTTCGAAAATCATCTGCTGGTAATCTGACACAATTTGCAATGGAAATTAGCATTATAATACATTTTTTTTGGTAAATTGATGCAGTTTTCTATGGTTTAGTGACAGATAATAACAAAGGACGGTGATAACATAAAACAATTAAAAATAGAAAAAAATAAAACTATCCCTTATAAATCACTTGAGAATCCATTGCTAATTTAGCGAAGGAAATTTCCGTCGCTATAATCTACCGATATTTTCAGCTTTTCTTGTAAGAAAATCAACAGTGAATCATTCATAATATCGAAATCAATATAGGAAAAATGAAAATTCAAGAAAATACGAAATAGCCAATTAAATAAATAAATATTATAATCAAATCAATATTTAATAATAAATCATTTATAACAACAAAATTGACGTGGAAGGAAGAAGCAATCATAAAAATATTGTTATATATCATTTTAACAAATGTGTATAATAAACATCTTACACACTTAGTTATGCTCGTCACTCATAAAATAACTTTTAAAATTAATTAAAATATTAAATAGAAAATATGTCTTATTTCTGGAAATTATACAATCTTTAAATAATTGTTTAAAACTAATTATAACATTATATTCGATGGATTAAATTTAAATAATCTTTATAATAAGATCTCTTTAGAATAATATTATTTATAACGCTTTCAATAAAATTTCAAAACCCTTAAATAATATTTGCTTTTTAAACCTTCATTGAAACAAGAAATAAATCTCTATATATAAAATTATAGAGTAAAATTACTCCACACACATATCAACACTACAACAAAAATACCTTTTCACAACTGCTAAAAATAGTTGTAATAGGTCTATTACAACGTGCAGCCGCCAGTCATGATATCCGGAGTTGTAATAGAGTTGAATATTTTTACAACTGTTGCCGACAGTTGCAAGAACAGTTATAAAAAAGCTTTTTACAACTGCTTTTGAAAGTTGTATAGTCTATCGTAACTGTTGCATTGATAGTTGTAATAGGTCTCTTTCGCAACTGCTAATAGCAGTTGCAATAATAACTTTTGCAACTGCTTTTGGCAGTTGTAATAGATTCATTTACAACTGTTATTGACAATTGCAATAAATCTTTTCACAACTGCTACTAATAATTGCAATTCATCTTCCGACGACTGCCACTGCCATTAACCATAAATTTCACAACATTATAATTAAAACCGATATTTCACTAATAATAACTACAATCGTCAACATTACTTGAAACAACGTGAACCATTCACATTTAATAAAAGCTAAAACAATTCAATTGTACGCCATTTATGAATTCATAATTTTATTACAAAATATAACTAAATCCATAACATACGTCAATATAAATATAAATACGTACTAATTAAAAGAGATAAATTCTCCGTGCTAAGCAACAATCTTCCAAACCGCTTGTCCAATAGTACTGAACACCAACACCATCTCCTATAAATACCTCCTTATCTCACAACTCATGCCACCTGCTTCGAACAATCTCCCACCACAGTCCAACCAAACTCTACAACCAACAATCATCATACAAACCATCATCCCTTTGCCTCACTCATTCCACATCACATACATCCTAGAGCACCGACCTTTGGCCTACCAAAAACTGCGGTTGATTTTGTCTCACCATTGTCGTGAATCCCACAAATACAAATGAGCTATTGTTGTACGATATTTGCGACATTGGATGGTATCTTGGCACTAGAAATATGTCTCCTTCCTTGACTCAAAACTTTGTTTTTTTACATTTGTAAGCTTCGCTACCAGACCCAGATGGATCTACTGGACACACAATTTGGACGATGCCTTGACCATGGACGACTGCAGCAATCTCCGTTGCCATTGGATTCCAACATGGCCCTATCATAGAACCCTTCAAAACACATGTTATGATGTAGAAATCAGAACTAATTGATGAGCAATTGAATAACTAAAACTAATGTCACATGTTAATTTATGAGCGAACAAAATCAGAACTAATTGATGAGCAATTGAATATACAATCATATATTCAGTGAATTTATATATGATGCGTGTTACAATTGTTTGGAGCTCTAAGAGCTGGTCAAGCATCAGCTGGGTCTGTAACTTTATAAACAATGAATACATAAGCTCAATACTTACAAGTACTTGTAGAAATTAAAGGTAACGGTTATTCATTTCAATACATGTGTTGATTTGACATGCTTTAGGGATGAACCAAGCTGATTCTCGAGGAGGTCAAGTTCCCTGCGACTTAAAGGTCCTAAATCCTTACCTAGTACATTCCTTTATAACCAAGTATATGTGAAAGTTACAGTTTTCATGTGTGAAAATAACCAAGGTTCCACAGCGACCAAGTGCAAAAGATTTATTGCATCTACCACCATCTCCCCTTTTATTGTGGTAACCTGGATAATCTATGATATCGAAATCAACAAATTCCACTAAGACCAAAAAACTCAAATTAGCAAGTTCTTTGTATTTGTTCGATACCATATCTGCATAGACTTATTATTATACCTAACATATGTATACACATGACTAGTATGCGTATGAAGAAAAATCAATCTGCCTAACAATCAAGATTAATTAACATGTACAGAGGTACCTAGCGAATCAAGAGAAGCAGCAACGATGTTGTGAGCGGAACCAAATGCTCTTGCAATGCAAGTTGTAAAGGAATGTAGTTTCATGTGTGAAAGTTACAGTTTTCTATTTACTACTCAAACCATGACCATGCTGAATTCAATTTCAAAGACCAAGTATATGTGTATCGTTTAATTTAGTATCATATCCATGTAATAACTTAGAACTATAAGTTAAGAATTAATGATAATTAGTGACGACAAAAGTCATTTATATGTCCAAGGTTGTATGATGAATGGCATATTGTCCATCATTTTCTAATTCAAGGTTTACTATTTCCTTGCTTTGGAAGCTATAACCGTTATTCATTCAGTGTGGCTTCAAATTTTTTGCAATTCATATGCAGCCTAAAAAAACGAACATAAACTTATGGTGAACATTTACTTTAAATCAAAATAAAATTAGTTGTTTAGTGAATCAAGTCCTAACACACAAATCAGTTCAGCAAACAATGATCCATTCACGACAAATAATCAATTCGCATAACCAAATAACACAAAATTATGAATCAGTACACACACGAATAAAGCACATACATTAAATTTATGATGTAAGTTATAATTTTATTTGAATACGTTCTTATGCGCTGATGTTTATATGAGTTAAATAGTATTGAATATACAGTATAAGCCTAAACAAAGTGAACATGTTGTATTTTAAAAGTGCTAGCTTCGTTGTCCTTCTAAAGACTAGTCCAATTCATAAATGGTCAAAGTTTTTTTTCATTGCTTCTTGCAGCAGGCAACAACACTTAGCTATATATTATTATTATTAAAATGCTCTTAAATTTTACACAGAGGAATATGGTTAGTCACTGTTTATACAATGAATCCTTCATGCAACTAAACTACGTAGCATTTATCTTCATCATAGTTTTCACTAACAGTAAGCATGGCAGCAAAATCAATCATGTTATGCCTTGTAGGTATATTCCTCAGAAAACTGATTATTGCTACCTTTCACTACAAGAATATATTATAAGTGTACTATTGATGGTTATAATAAAAAATATATCTATGTTTTATAACAAATAACCACCCTAATCCTAAATAATCCACGAGGTTATCTCGAAAATGTAAAGTATTCACCATTCCATTTGTCATTGCCTTAACACTGTTTTCCAAATTTTAGTGTGATTCAAATAAATCTAGTGTGCTTACCAGACACAAATAAAATGAAGTGAATGATTAAGGACATAATGTAATATTGGTTTAATGTTAGAGATTTATATATTCTAGCTATCAGGAATAACCAATGTTATAGTAGTTTGTTCAGCCAAAACTTCCTTTCAAATTGTTGCTTGTGTGGATTATTTTAATCCAAGACTAGGAATCACAAACCTATTCGAAATTCTTTTTCCGTCCAAGGTTGTACCTCCATCTTGGGGTAGTTTTCTTCTTATGTGCCTACTTAAATTTTGGATACTAAGATAAGAAGCATTCGTTGACACAGTTAAAGTAAAAAATAATTAAAAGCTTACTTTTATATGTGTATTACCCGACACCAAGGTAATACGCATAAACGGATCTGCCTACCTTGGGAAAATTCTATATCTTCTTTGAGAACAATCAACTGCCTGTTTAGAATGAATGGGATTAAAGGATGGTAGTATAAAAAGAGACAAGTTTTTATTATTTGGTATATATATTTATTCATAACCATTCTCAGATTAAATAAATTTAACCTTGTATTTGTTTCAGTGAATTTGCAAAAAGGGCAAGGCGACTCACTGTAATAATGGATTCAAGCAGCAGCAGCCTATAAGCTTATCTAGGATAACTAATCTGTGGTGAAAATGTACAGCTGAACAAGTCACTAGTTGTATCGTCCATCCGTTAGTTAATTTTACGGAAGTAGACTTTGTTTTATTTTTAATTTCTTGAAGTGATAAATGTGTCATATTATAGAAAATATGAAAATTGTGTCATTATATGTTCGAGTCCCCATCTCCGCCTACGACCATCCCTGTTCCAAAAACATCTCCTTTCACACAAACTTTTTCTTGCTTTGTCACCCTCTGGTGACATAAAATATTGCCATCTATCCTAATAAGCTCAGCGCTAGAATGGGTAAGCTTATCCTTTCCCCCAACACTATCTCGCATGCCTCATCATTTGAAACATCTTCGGCCAACTCGCCAAAAACAGAAAATCAATTTGTTATGTTAAAAATATTAAGTAACTCAAACCTGTTTTAGACAGTGGACTTCGGCCTTACACTGCTTGACCTTTGATGGGAGTTGCAATCAATGGCCGGTTCCACTGTCATGGCAATTATTCAGGTTAAAAGCCATTTTATTACCTAACATGCAAGTAGCAATCCTTAAATATGAGTCACATATGCTAAATTCATGTTATCATAGCTCAAGGGAAAAACATTTCTATTACTTTAAAAATGACAACCTAAAATTTCAGTAGTGCCAGAGTGAACATTAACAATATAAAAAACGTTAAAGAATGAAATAGAAAATGAGAATTTCATAATCGTACCTTCTACTCATCCCGATGTTTGTTTTTTTGCAGACGAATTAGCGAAACGACGACAAATACCCTTGATAGAAGTCAGGGCAAACATTATCTTCTGTTTCCCATCTACATTGGTGTTCTAAACATGAAGAACGTGTTGGAAATCTTCATTCGCAACTAAACCTGAACAAATAAAACTGTATCGATATCAGAGAAGAATATATATTATAGAATGACTGATTAAAGGGTAATCGTTTGGAGAAACATACCTTCGTGGCAGCTTCAGAGATGAGAAAAGTCGCATTAGAATAGCATTTTTAGAACTTTGATTAGATAACATAACTTCCAGAAGATTGTCCACACTCCTTTTGAAATATGTCGATCTAATATCAAGCCTGTAGAGCCACCTTCTCGCTTCATCACTCGAGTGGTCCCCATTAGATCCATATCTACCTGTTTCGTCACGAATAGTATCTCCGGGCGAAGCATCTCAGTTTCAGCACCTCATATTCGGCATCTCACCTTCATTTCCAAATTTGACACCAACGGCTCAAAACAGTAAGATTTGGGATCTCAGATTCACGAGCAGCTCCAGGCGAAGCATCAAGCGACATCGATCTTTGGAGCATAGCAGTAAAGCTTCTTTCCAATTTCTAAGCATCGGAGAATAGCAACTATAGATCCGAATTTTTGTTTAGATCTAGGATTGTTTTTTTTGGAATGATGGAAGATAGAGATGGTGCTTGGGTGCTGTTTTGATGAGAAAAATTCAACGAAGAAAACTTTGGGCAAATGTTTCGGCGGTAAAATGAAAATTTGGGATAAATTTTTTAGCGGTAAAAGTTGAGCAAACACTCAACATCCGCACCTAAATAATTATGATATTTGAATGGTGGTTTGATGGTTGAGATTAGCTTTTGTATGTTGCTATGGATTGCTATCTGCATAGTAAGTGTGAATTTACAAGGAACATTGCTACGAAATCTCCATTCCAAAAATAATATGCTCAAAATTATGTAATATTATGTTTAAAAAAAAATTACAAAATATATTATTTACCTGACCTAAATAATAATGGTGTTAGAATTTTCTAAAATTTTGAATATTTTATAAAAAATTAAATTTGTAGAAATTTTTATTTTTTTATTTTATTAAAATTTCAAAATTTTTGTTTGATATTTTATGAATATTTTTCAGTTTATTTCAATACTTATTATTTTTGAATTTTATTATAATTTCGAAATTTTATTTCAAAAATTTATGAATATTAAATATTAAATATTAATAAGAATTATCTCATATTTCAAATTAATTATTAATTATTATTATTATTATTTAATAATAGTTATTAATTATTCAATATTAATATTTATTTATTATGTTTTAAGTATTATTTATTTAATTATTGTTATTATTAACTTTTTATTAATTATTACTATTTAATTTTAATTATTAATTATTATTATTTTATTTAATATTTACTTTTAAATATTATTAAATAATAATTATTTACTATAAAGATTTATGTTTAATTATTAGTTACGGTTAGTTAATAGTAAATATTATTTATAAATTGTTGATTAATTATTAATTAATTGATTATTTATTCATTTATTATTGATTATTAATTATTAATTATCAAAGTTTAATTACTAAATATTAAATATTACTTCCTAATTATTAATACTAATTATTACTTCTTAATTATTAATTACTTGATAATATTTATTATTTATTCATTATTATATTAATTATTAATTATTAAATAGTAATTATTAATATTGATTATTTTGTATTTTCAAATTAATTATTATTATTTAATAGTAATTATTAATTATGAATATTTTTTTATTTATTATTTAATTATAATCATTAATTAACTATTACAACGGGCAAAAGAAAAGGGCTGTAATAGACATCTATTACAACTGACAAAAAAGTAGAGTTGTTAAAAATAGGTATCTATTATAACTATTAAACGAAAAGTTGTAATAGGCATCTACTACAACTAGCAAAAAGAACAGTTGTTAAAAATACGCATTTATTACAACTGGCATAAAAAGAAAGGTTGTAATAGGCATCTATCACAACTGGCAATATAAAAGAGTTGTTGAAAATAAGTTTATTACAACTTTCTGGAAAAAAGCGTTGTAAAAAACATTTATTACAACTGACAGTTTTTGACAGTTGTAATAGGGTCTTTTTGTTGTAGTGCAACTAACATCACTACAAATATCACCTGACCCTAGTCAAGTTCCATCAAACTCCGGTCAATCATAAAATCCGCACATCCACAGACAAATAAATATTTAGTTCAATTTACAAATGAACAAAATTCCATTTGTAAATCGACACTTTCAACTAAATTAATCTGCTAATAATCACAGTATTATCAATATCAACTAGATTCATCACAATACCAAACAAACAACTCATTCGTGAAATTCAATCATCAATCAGAATAATATATATGCGCTCAATGGAATATAGTTATAGTTGTGAGTTTAAAGAAAAACTTACCGAAATAATGCTTGAGCTTCCAAATTAGTGAACAACTTCAGCTTAGCCCGATCGTCGACACAACGTGGCCATCAAACCATAGCTTGTAATTCGTATTCACCTTGCATTACTGACATAGGTTAGCCTTTTAGTCGCCGACTACCTCTAGCTTAAAATCCCTAACCGTCCTTCTTTTAGTTCAAAATCTCTAATTGCATCAACTTTCGCCTTATAGTTTGTAAAAAAGAGAGCAGCTCCTGCTAACATGACCATGCCAGCTTCCACTTCCGATCACTTCATCACCCATTATCACTAATTGGAGCAATGACCACGCACCTTCCTCCAAGCTGACACTCTCGCAACCATTGCAATAGGTACGCGCATGACAATCCAAGCCAAACATGACCTCTTACTAGGCACCTACCAAGTCGTGGCCTTTACCTAATCCTCTCTCGGCCCAATTGCAATCGATAAAAATGAACGCAGCTCTGTCTTTTTTTTCAAATAGCGAATTTTTTAGGGCTCGAATAGATATATGGTTCAAGTCAACATTTGGTTGAATAAGAGTGTAGAGTTTTTCATAAAAGTGGATGGGCTTGGATTTGCTATTGGGCTCAATTTAAATTCAATTTAGTTTTTAATTATTTTCTTTCCATTCAAATTTAAATTTTTGATCATTAACATTTATTTTAAATATAATTCACTTCGGTTTAAACCGATTTACACTTTAGTTATGAATCATATTTCAATAGCTACCACATTCAATTTATTTCAATGCCCGTTTATTCATTTTACACTATTTTAATCATATAACAATTATTTACACTTTAAATATATTTTATATTCTGTTGTAACAATTTATTCAACTTCATTAAATTATTTGAAGAAGAGTTCATTACTTTAATTCAACTTATTCAAACGAAAATCTTTTTATTAAGTAGAATTTAATTAACTAAAATTTATCTTCAAAATATTAATTATCAAATATCAGTTTTGAACAATTTTATTTTAGTTAAATTTACGTATAATTACGGCATAGAAATTAGGGTCTTTACAATCTTAATACATAACAATATAAGAAGTAAAGGTACATTCGCATATGGATTTTCGTTGGAGGTTTCCTCAGTACATTGGGACCGACCTCCTAACAAGGCTCGTAATCTACCTTCCAAACCCATGTATACCTCTATATAAAATATACCACAAAGGTAAACATAGCTAGTACATGCCCGAACACGTAATATCAAACACTATCAACTCCCGGCACTAACCAGTCAAAAGCATCTCTATATATTTGGAGTCGATGTACCCATTTGGTTTAGCTAAACCCCATGACGATGCTCCTACTTTTTCTTTACTCATTTTCAATGGTGAAGTCACGTTCAGCATCTCAATACACAAGCCTTCATCACTTAAACAAATCTCAAACCTCTCCATGGATTATAACATCTCGAATAGTTCACAAACCTCTCCATGGGTTCCAACATCAGCTGTCTAATGAATGCTAACGTTGACCTCTATTGGGCTTAACCTTATGATAAACTATTCAACTCTATAACATTTGTATGAAATGTTAACACTGACCTCTCCATTGGACTGAACATTAGGATAGATAGTTCAACTCTATAACATTCCACTCCATAACCGCTTCCAAAAACATAGAACTCACATATTAGTTTTCAAGTGGTTTTCACTAAGTAGTACCTGGGTATACTTATCCGATCTTTAACTCTTCAAAACTAAATCGATGAACTTTTATTTAATTCATTTTTTGTTCTTTTAGAAGTTAATAAACGATATAAAGGAGTCCTCCCTATGGGATCTTGTATATATACGTTGTTAAAGCGAGAGGTGTTTCATACTATTGAGTCCTCCGCAAGGGATCTGAAACTGTATGAAACTGCAAAGCTTTCATACTTCCTAAATTAATTTGGTTAAGTTTGATAGAAATAAAAACAATCGCATAGAGAAATGAAGTCTCGTATGCTTATCATCATTTTTGACCTTCTCAAGTTACGTTATACCTCGATCAAGATTGAAGCCATGTAGGTTATAGCACTAGTTGCATCAAAGCCCTATCTTTACACTTTATTCTTAACTCTTACAAAAAGAACATGTCTACTTTTTCGGCTTTTAGTGCTATAGGATTAAATACTTTCCATAATTAGTAAACACACAAAGCACGATTATGTCACATATGCGACTTCTAATCACTATTTCATTCAATTGATTCTTTTATTAATTGAAACTTATTTGCAAATACTTGTTTATATATTTAAAATACATATACAAAGGATACACATTTCACTATTCATTTCTATTATTTTCAATACTTAGAAATGTATTCATATTCTTATCCCAAACGATGTATTAAATATTCACAAATCTCTAAAAAGATTTCACATTTTCAAAAGTATATTCAAATACGTTAGAAAACAAATATTACTAAAAACAATGTCACTATAAACCCAAAACCATTTTATGCTTATCATTGTCTTTAAAATGCTCTATTAAAAGATCTAAGTATATCTACACTTATGTAAAAAAGGTAAAATACTTTTTTTTTAATAACTTCTCAAACCATACATTATAACTTAATGTTATATCGCAAACCCACTTATCTTTTATAAAACAATTAACCAATACCCTAAGCTTATATGTATGTGTCCATATATATATATATATATATATATAATTTTAAAATACTTATACAAATATTTTAATTATACATATAAAATATAAATTAAATACAACTAAATTAGAACAAAAATCCATAGAAAGTATGTTGTGTGTATGAAACCTTCCACTTTAATAGTTCATAAATAATTATTAAAAATATATTTAAACTTGAAACCACTTTTAAAATACTCCAATATATGTTATTAAACACTTCTAAAAGATCGTAGAAAATTTATTTGTTTAAATATCATTTAAGGTTGTAGAAAAATTATTTGTTTAAATATCATTTAAAACCATTTTAAGCTTCAAATAACAAACAACAACATTTAAAGAATTTCTCTCAAAAGTTTTGAAACATCCAAAAACTGTTTCAGTTAGAAAGTATTAGGTTTTCTATTTATGCCACAAAACCATTTTCAAACCGTTCAAAGTTTGACCTGTTTTAAAGTAGTTAACAATTGATTTAAAGTCCATTTTTTTTGTAGTAAGTACTATACTTATAGTATTTAATAACTATGCAAAGAAACCCTTTAAGGATGTTTTTACCAAATCTTGTACAAATTGCTAAACATAATGCATTTCAAAGTGCATCTATGCAACTATTTCACTTCTAGCTTTTGCAAAATTTATCCTACCATTTCTATAATTTCCAAACCACTTTCTCGCATTCCTCGACACTATTATAATTTTATTAAACAACCAAGATATATTCTTCACAATATCTACACATATAACCTTATAATACAAGTTAAAACACATGGGATTCAAAGTGCACTTATAGCGACCTTCCTCACTTTAAACACATTAAAACACATGCCAACGTCACACACAACCAAACCAAATAGGTAAAAACAAGGTCAAGGCCATGATACATGTTGTAGAGGGTAATAGAAGTGAATATACACTATATGTAGTTGTTGTTTTCTTTCAAAAGCAAAAGGGTCCAAAGTTATTACTTCGCTAGTTAATATCTTAGCTTTATATTTAAGCACAACATATATACACCATTGTAATTTTTCAATGGTGAGCTAGCTCACATAATCCAAGCCTACAAGCATAATTCACAAAGAACACAAACTACTTCCTACCATCACCAAACATCCAAAGCTTCCACCTTTAGCTACACTTTTGCACTTAGCCACCTCCCCTCTCTATAATTGCCCATGACACAAATATGATGAGGTTGTTATACTCCTTTATTTTATCATTTTAGTTTCATTTCCATGTTGTCATGTTGTGTTAGGCTTGTAGCTTGAGTTTGGTGAAGTTTGAAGTTGATTTACTTTAATTAGAGATTGATTAGTGAAGATAGAAGAGGATTAAGGGTAAGTTGCATCTATCTTTAAAAATTTGCAAACGAGTTGATGTAATCCTATGAAAAGCCTTATGTAGAAGTGATCCAGAGGTAATCACTCAACTCTAGCCTCCATGAAAGGTGACCATTCATGCTTCCTTTAATGTGACTTGCTTTACACCTCACACCCATTAGGAAATATCTTTTGCTATTCCCAAACTATCTTATATCATATGACATCACCCATGACATCATCATACCCCACTAATCACATTAGTACAAAATACTTTTAGTTACCAACTAATTACACGTTTGCATTCTAGGTAAGCATAACAAGTTCAAGCAACGTTTATCGAGTAAAAAAACCACTTATCGATAAAATGATTTTCGGTCACATTACTAATATTTTTTAAGGTATTTATTTTTATAAAAAATATCCTAAATAGTTTATCATCATTAGTCATTAATTAAAAGGTGGTTAACAAGGTTATAAAAGTCATTTAATCAAATTAAATCAAGATTCAAATATTTAAATAATTCAGATATTTCAATACGAAGTGTTTGAAATTCTGGATCGTTATAATATCACGTAAAAATATAAAGCTCGGTCAATGGTTAAATCCCTATTAATATCTATAGTTAATTATGAAGTCCAACGATAAAATAAATTGTTCGATCAAATAATATTATAGATTAATCGATTTTCTTTGGTCAAACACCTTGACTTTATATTTACAACCAATTGTGATGACACTTACTACTATTCAAAGGAGATTAATCTCTATTGAATGAAATTTCACTTCAAGTAGTTTAACTTATACCAAACTATGGCCTTATTAGGCCACGTTGCCTTTGATTAACAATAATAAAGTATAGTATAGACACTTAAGATTCACGGTATTCTTAATTCAGTGGACCAATACTCGTCATCATATAAGATCTTCTAGTTGACTTTTAACTTGTAGAAGACTCTCAGTGAGTCTTCTTATAATCATTCTAAACAACTACATATGTAACCCTTTGGAGCCCTCAGTCATGAGTAATTCAACAATCATCATATTAAAAGCATCAATATCTTGTTCTTGATACATCTTGACTACGAACATTTAAGGACAAATATTTATTTTATTCAATTCAATACTCATGGTTCAAAACATATTTGAAATTGGAATCGATTAAATACTTTTTTTAAGGATTTTCTACTTGTATATATTTAACGTTTCTATAACAATATTAAGATCCCGATATAACAATATATACAATATAAATAAAACCAAAAGCTTATTATTAAACAAGATTTTCTACAAGAGTTAAGTTATATGATCAAATCACATAATTTCCCCTAGGGCACACCTTAACTTTATCGGTCTCCTACTTGCACTTGGAGCCAATTAGGTGACTTATAACCATACCCTCGATCATTTTTCCTAGTAAAAACTAAGAAAGGGCCTTAATGGATGGATCTATAATATCATTGTTAATAAGATTTCTTGTCAACACCCCTAAATTATGCTAAGAATGTGAATTATCCTTTAGTCATGTAGAATAGAAGATAAGTAGCGAATCCTTTTAGAATTTCCTCTTTAATAGACTTTAGAAAGTAGGAATTATTCAAACAGACCTTTCGATTATGTCAAAAGGGTAGGGTTCAGTGCTTGGTGACCATTCGGCTTTGTTGAGTTGGATTAACCTTCCCTTTGAAGGCATTTCTTTTGAATTGGTAGAGGTATCTTAAATAGTTTTCCTTTAAAAGGTTTCGACCCTATCGGACGCCTTATGGGTTGTATAGCTTGGACTTATTCCAAGAATCTGATATTGAAGTTCCGACCCCTGTCGAAAGCGTGGTAACCTTGATGATAAGACTTGAATCAAGAAAGTTGTTCTAGGCTCTGACCTTGTCGAAAACTTTGGGATTTACGTTAGTTTAAGCATTGGATTAGGATCCAAGATGGGGGTTTCAATATGGTCGAAAGCTGTAGATATAACGTCCTTGGGTTTTAATCAGTAATTTCAGGCTTCCGTGTTTAAAAGATGGGCTTCGACCTTATTGAAAACTTTAACTCAGAGAGAAGATTACCCTAAATTAGTTACATAAGTTACTAGAACTTATAGGGGTTTTGACTATGTCGATAATAGTCTTTCGATGAAGGTAAAACTTGAAATATAAAGGTGAATCCAACAAAATCTTAAATGGAACAGTAAAGTAGATCAAATTAATCTAAACTTCTCTTTATTTAGCTAAAAATATTTTATTTATTTAATCTCCTAAATTGATTTACAAATTAGGTTACAAGACTTTATTTAAGTTTATACAGGTTGAGAGTGAGAGGAATCAGATCCTCTAAAAACTGACCCCTTGGGTCTTATTGATAGATGCTGCTCAGCACCTATCAACCCTTATGCTTTCGACTGGGTCGGAAGGTAGCTGCTGCGAGACTTGAGCATGTTCCCGCCTTTGTCGAAAGGCCTAGTGGAGCTTCTCTTCTTTAAGTTGTCTTGCAAGTGCTTTTGACCTTGTCAATAGCCTTTGCTCGTTGGTTTCGATGATATTGGTTCCACCTATGCTCTTGTTTCTGATCTGATGCGAAACCTTCCTGGACCACATTGGCTTCGACCGATTCGAAAGGCTTACTATAGCTTTCGAAAGGGTTGTTCAAGATAATGCTTGCTTTCCTGCAGTCTGAATGAAGGCAAAACCATTGGTTTCGAATGGTTTGGCATGTGTTCAAAGAGCTATTCCTCATTGTCTTTGAAAGGAGTAGCTTTTACATAACCAAAAGGTCTTCATCTAGCTGAAAGGCTGTGAATGAAGGTGGAAGGGTGCTTTCGACTCAATCTTCTTCGGAAAATAAGTACCCACTGGATGATGACTGGAGTAACCTTTCGATACCTTCGAAAGGGCTTGTTACTTCCAGTCATTGATGGCAGCATCCCTTCGACTCCTTCGAAAGGTCTATCTGGTGTTTTTCTTTCTTCTTCTCGTATTCTCTCTGCTTGGAAAGGCTTCAATCAAGTCAAAACGTGTTTTTTAGAGTAACATTTTCCCCTCCTTGCGAAGGGATGCAGTTGACTTTTTGTATCAACCTTGTCAAAACCAAGATGCTTCTCGCTTCTTGGCTTCCCACGTGGATCTGGACCATCCATTCAAATCTTATCTAGCGGTTGACAATCTGGGCGACTTTTCTTATAAAGTATGCCTTTCTTCTTCTTTCCCTTCTAATTTTTCTACAATTGAAATTTTCAAGCGTAAGTAAAGTAGTACAAAAATTTTATCAAACTTCTATTTTATTTCCAGAAATTCAAGCAGCCTTCAAATCTCATTCGTAAGTCTGTACTTAACTTCGTTTTGTTAATTTTAATCAAGTTCTTCCCTTTTAGATTTCAAAATTTAAACTCAATTTTCTAGAATATTAGAATCTCAACTTTTATGAAGGCAGATTTCATTTGATTTACTGAGAAGCTCTTTCTAATCTAGTTTCAGGAATTTTTGAGTTTACTTTTCATTTATAATTTTGAAATTGATAATGGACGATATTGAAATCCTTCCCCATAACTGGTTTAGGTTTTCATTCAAAGTTTTTCTATTTTTTATTCATCATTAGTGAACCAGTATTTCCAGTTTGATAGTAATTTTATGCTTTTGAAATTGACAAAGATCAATTTCTGTTAAAATTCATTTTCCAAGCAAGTTTAATTTTTTTTTTCTTTAAGAGATTTTGACATCCTGGGTTTGTAATCAAGTTTGGGGAAGATGGTGGATCTTGTTTTCTTCATCCGGAAGTTTTAAACATACAAATGAAAAAATTGGTGCCACAAAATGATTTTTCTACCCCTTCGAAAGAGATAGAGGAGGCAGCGTGAGTTTTGCTTCCTTAGCCCCTTTGAATGAGGTCAAAAAGCGTTGTTGTGCCGACCAGATCATCTTTATCGAGAGGTTATGCTATAAAGTAGGATCTCCTTCGATAGAAAAGCATTTCGACTTAGTCGATACCCTTTGTTTTGATTGCAACTTAGTTTTCTTAATTAATGTTTGGTATCATTAAATCTCTTCGACCCCTTCGACACCATTCTTATCTATTAGGTCGAAACCCCCCTAGAACTTTTTTTGTCCAGCTTTATCGAAACGTCCTAAGTGCATATGAATTTAACTCAAAACCTTTCGACTTCAATGAGTCTGTTAGGTTTCGACAACATCAGTATTTTTCTCAGGAAACTTAAGTTTTTTGGCTTCGACAACGTTGAAGGTTCTTATTACTTCGCTCGTTGAATGTTTGTAGTGTATATTTTTTGTTTAAGATTTTAAGTTGTTTTCAACTATTTTTCCCTAGCAATATGATTCATGTGAAGCTTTCGACATTGTTGAAAAGTGAGAATTGAATAAATATTTTGTTCATCCTTTGACTTTGTCGATAGTTAAAGGGATACTTTTATTTAGGCCTTCGACAATGTCAGGATGTATTTGATATGTGTTGGTGTCCTTTTCCTTTCGACCTTGTCGAAAGCCTAATGTCTTTGATTTTTAACTAAATTTTTTTCAATAGTTTGAAGTTTCAAATTTGATTCATGTTTAAGTTATTTAAACAGGTTCTTTGTTTGATTCCTAAAAAATGTTGTATCGATATCAAATTTAAAAATCTAAACTGAAACATTTTCACCTACCAGAGTCATGAGTTCCCCAAGGAAGGCTGAAGACGTCTCCAAGCACTCTCTCATTTCAACCCAAGATGAAGTCACTGCCATCCTTAATGATTTCGAAATCACTGGTATTGAAGCCATTCCCTCAAAAGAGACTGACACCATCAACAACCCTATTGAAGGGTTTTTGGCTTATACTGCCATCCATATATGGCATGGTGGATTCTTGGCCTTCCCAGAATTCTTATCACATTCCTTTCTCATCTCGGGATCGCCCCAATCCAGTTGTCATCGAATGTTTATACTTATCTCTTATCTTTAGAAATGATCGCATTGGAATCTAGCCTTCCACCTCTCAACGCTGAAGTATTGAACAACTTGACCCGGCTGGTCAAGCTAAGCAATCTTAATAATCAGATATACAGAGCCAACCACCATAAAAAGTTGATTTCGGATGGTCTAAATAAATTCGAGGACTGAGAAAATCAATTTTTCTTCGTCAAGTGCTCTTCTGACATCAACGGACTTTCACTTCCCCTCGTAAGTCTTGATTTTTGTTGCTTTTCCTTACTTGATGTTTTTGTCACCTAATCTCTGCTTTATCAGTTGTACCCTCCAAAGAGCTTAACGATGACGATAAGAAAACAATCAACTATCTAATTGCAACTTTAAGACAAGTCGGGAGTAGCTTGACGCTGTTAACTCCCACCAATCTACAAAAACACTCTCTTCTACCAGCTGGCTAGAAGATTTTAGGAACTCTTCCATCTATCCAACACACTTATCGCGGCAAACACTTTCTCTCCCTTGGAGACTCATCAACATTTTCTCCTATCACCCATTTGCGCTGATCACTCTGGTATGTTATAGGACAAGTATTTGCTTTCCCTCCTTGGCGTTCTCTGATAATTTGGCTAACTTCTTAATTTGTTTGAACTTGTTTCGGCTTCTACTCAAGTCACAACGCCTGTCAGTAGTGTCGTCCCTCTCCTCCCAACTTTCGGAGTGCCGTCAGTTATAGAATCACTCGCCAAATCTAAGATCGTTTTTAAAAGGAAGTTAATGGAATCTTCTGAAGTTGAGCCTTCGAAGAAGGTTGCTAAAATTATAGATGTGGAGAGAGAGGGGTGCTTATCTTCTGAAGAAACTTTGAAGAGTTTAACTGTAGAGGCTCCCAAAGATAAGATTACGCAAACCCCAGCTGCTATCGATCCTATCACTCGTATTTCTGTTTCAGATTCGGCAGCCGCTCTTGCCCAAACGCTGCTGGCCTAGAATATACTTCCTACTCCAAAGCACGCTCCTTCTTTGCCAGAATCTTCTTCTCCCTTCGCCATCAATTTTGAAGAGATGGTAAAGTCTATTCTCCACTCAGAATCTTTCATTTCTATTCATCCACCTTTTGCTTCAGATTTGCTAGGGCACTATCACTCTTTAATGGAGCAACAACTTTTGGTAAGTTCTTGTTCAATTGACCTTATCACCATCGGTTTTCTCTTAAATATCTAACTAGTGTTACGTTTTTCTTTCAGATTTCTAAGAGTTGGTGAGCTTTGAATAAGCATATTTCAAAGTCCTCTGTCGAATCTTCCAAATTTCAGGAAGAAAATTCTGAGCTTAAAAACTAATTATCTTCTCTATCTGCTACTAAAAATGATTCTTCCATAGAGTTGGAACGAGTAAAAGCCACTCTTTCTCGAGCTGAGACTGATCTAGATTCAGAAAGGCAGGCTCGTCAACTCCTTACTGATGAGAAACTTGTCGTGGAGCTAACTCTAAAAGATTCTGAAGACAAGAAGGTTCGCTTGGTCACAAGGAACATCTCTTTGAAAGAAAAATTCAAGAAGACCAGAGCTTCGTTAAACCTTGTTGTTCATACCATCACCGATGTCAAGCAGCGAGTATCCCAATTTGTCGACATAACTCTAGGGAAAATGATGCTGAAGACTTATGAAGATGCTCTTATGCTTGTATATCCCGACAACTACAAGAAATGCCTAGACTTTGGCTTTCCATCGCTTGATTCTGCCTTTGTCAATATAGTGATGGGCAAAATCACTTGGATGAAACAAGGGATTGAGCTAGCAGATGAAGAGGAAATTAATGCTTCTGAGAATCTTTCTTTTGATGTCCCCTCCTTCGAAATCGAATCAGATTTTAAGGAGAAGGGTGACAAAGATGAAACAGCCGAAGATGAAAGTGAGGATAAAGATGACGGTGATGACCATGATGACGATAATGATGATGATGATAACCCTGACGGTGGCTTAGGTTTTGATGGAGATAGAAGAGGTGCTTCTAGAACTCCCGAGAAAGATGGTAGTGATTGCGCTAAATCTCCTTAAAAAGAGCCATTTCCTTAGAAAGATATTCCACCTGCCTCCCTTGGGGGGTCTTCTCCCCTTGAGGACGAGCCTGCTCATGTTCATGCTGAAGACCCAAAAGGGAAAGAGAGGGCCTTTCATGCCTCTTTCCTAATTTCTTAGGTATGGAATTCTTTGCTTAAATATCTTTTACTTCGAAGATAATAATTAGTGAAAAATCATTTGTTCTAGATAGAGAAGAAGTCTGTCCATCACTAGAGGACTAAACTTGAAAGGAAATAAGCAGAAATTAACAAGTTATATAGGGAATTAGACAAACTGATAAAGGAGCATAATGTTCTTTCCAAAAAGTGTCATAATCTCGACAAGAGTACCTCTGTACCAGCGTCTTTTAAATATCAGAGGGTTTTCTCCTTACTAAAGAGAGTGCGCCTTCGACACGACGATCTCTTAAAGGAGAATCGAGAGTTACTTACTTTATTTTGGATGATGATTGAAGAAAGAGACATTTTAGTTAACTTTTGATATAAAGCTTATTGTAGACTAGGAAAATTCAACGAGCGTTTACTTAGACATTTCCACAAAATATACTTAGACGAATTTGGATCTAACCTGCATCTTGGAGCTTGTTGGAATTTACCACGGGTCAGGTGAATTCTTGAAAATTTCCCCTCTGAAAAGCTTAAGTACAATAAAGATAAATTTATCTTAGAGTTTTTTTCTAAGTCTATTTTGTATGAACTGGATGAGTGATTGTAAATATGTAACGACTTATTGATTTAAGAATATATTAGGTTTAGCCTTTCTTTATTGTACTAATACAGAGTGACCGTTCACTAGGTCGGCTTGTTCCTAGAGATCATTTAGGCCAACATGTTAAACTGGGAAGATTTTATCACGAAAAGGCATCACTTTTAATGACTTCAAAATTAGCAAGATATTGCTTTCTTCGAGATTTAAAAAAATATTATTTGGAACACCCTCGCCTTCGCTTTGACTTCCATGGGGACGAGAAAGAAACATTTCCTTAGGAGATCAAAACATTTCATACAAATTTAATTTGCGGTCGCGATAGTCCTCCAATTGGAAAGTGGGATTATAGCAAATGCCCGCTAGTCATTACCCCAGAAGGAGTCACTATCCCTTTCGACTCAACAGTTATACTTTTTGCTAACTCACTAGATAAGTTAGAAAAGCAGTTTCTAAACTTTAGATGTAATCGAGTTGCTTGTTGTATCTTTTAGCTTCGTTGTTGTTTAAGTTGTAATTCGTTATTATAATAATAAATATATTTTTATCCCGATCTTGACTTTTATTTTATTTCTTTTACTTAAATAGGAGTTAAAGTTATCTACGACTTCTCTTCCTTACAATTTATCATCACGTGTTGATGCTCTTAGAGAGAAGTTGTTGCAAAGAAGTGGAGGGATTGTGCTTGGTAACGAAATATTATTAGAACGCTTTAGCGGTATTATCGAGGCTGTGAAATTGCACAAAGATATGTTATTCAAAAAAACATCGCCAGTGGCCAAAAAGATCACATCGCCCATCTCAAGGCTGAAATTAAAAGTAAAGATGAAACGATTACTGCACTTAAGCGACAGGTGAAACAAATCCCTCAATCGATTTTGATACAAGATGTCAGAGCTCATTCAAAAAATAAGTAACCTAGAGCTGAAATGAAAGAATAGTCAAGCATAGTGTGATTCTTCGGAATTCATTACGGGGGACAAAATTTCAAGTACTGATTTTCCAATCCCTCACGATATTCCTTCGGTTACTAAACCAACAAGATCAACACAACTTGCGGCCCAGAAATTCCTTACTATGCTGATCCTCCTCCGGGCTTAGATGAAAATGTTGTAGGGAATTGGTGCCACAAAGTTAAATTTAAGATAGCCAAATATTTTGATGTACAATAGAAAGTTTAATATTCTCAGACAATTGATGATTAAGCCGCCAAGAATCAAAAGCTCCAACGCGATATTTATTTTCTCCAAAAGCGCATTGTAGAGTTAGAAAGGGATAACAAGACCCTTATGGCGGGAAATAGAGCCTTCAATCGTGCTCTGAAAACTAACATTGATGCGATTAATGATGAAAACAAAAGCTAGAAAGAAACAGAAGAAACTCGAAGAAGTCCTTTGTGTTACGATTTGCCATTTAGTTGATCCTTCAGTCTCTAAGACTCTTGACAAAGCTGCAGAGGACTAGTGATTTATTTGTACGTTTGACATGAATAAACTTGTTTTGTATAAAGATGTGATTATCTTCATAGTTTTGTAAATCATCTCATGACTTATGTAGACTATATTAATTTGGAAAGTATCACCCGATTTGCAGCCTTTTCTATGATGTCATTTCTGAGGCTTTTTTGGTGGCTCATCCATTACCTCCAAACTTGCTGAATCTTTCATTTCTCTTTGCTGTTCTGATTTCCATGAAAATTATGAAGTAAACAATATCCCTAATTATTAGCTTAAAATTGACATACCAGTTTATGTATATTATTTGGTTAAATTAACAAATGATCTTGTTAATTGCATGGAGATAATCTATATCAAACATTTAAATCCATCTTCAATCATGATGAGAAATGCTTGATAATATAACTTCAACCATTTGGCTGGAATATATGAAATTTGCTGATAGAAAATCCTGCCTTATCATAAGGGCATAAATATTGGAATGTAACCTTTAAGATATATTTAGTAAAGAACTGAATTCTTAAATTTCCGTTTGAATTACGGAAGTAGAAATCCTTAGACTCATTCCTTGAAATTAATGGGATTTGGTAAATTAGAAATCCAAATCTCAAATTTATAAACTCTTTACAGTGATCTTCATGACAATATTACATGACCCGGATTTGGGCATTTGTGATAGAAAAATAGAATTCCATTATCGAAATTTCACACCCAATTAGGGTTTAAATAAGTAATTGTCTCGATACCCAGATTCAGGTATTAAATAAATGAAGTTCTGAAATGAATATTTCAAAACCCAAATTCGGGTATTAATTGAAGACATTTAGATACGATAAGGCCTAAAACCCCGATTCGGGTATTAATGGATGAAATCCCAATATGAGAGACTTGAGAACCAGATTTAGGTATTTATAGATGATGTTTAGAAATGAAAGCCTCAAAACCCAGATTCGGGTATTTATAAGCGGAGCCCCGTTCTACTCCTTTGATGCGTGAACCCTTCAGATCTTGTATAGAAGTAATTTGTCTAGTTGCCTCTTGAGCTTGGTGCTCTTAGTCTGTAATTTGAAATGCCACTTTCTCAAGCTTGAACATCTTAGTTCATGATCTGATGAGCCAATTCTCGGGCTTAGACATCTCAGTCCATTATAGAATGTGCCTCTTCTTGGGCTTGGACATCTTAGTCCATTGTTTAATGGGTCTCTTCTTAGGTCTAGATGTCTTAGTCCATTATTGTCCAGTGCTCATGATTAGCTCATCTTAGAGGCTGGAACCAAGGACTTACCCGACCTACCTCTAGGAAGCGCCATGCCCAGGGCCTTTTATAGCCCGGATAGGGTCTTATTCGGTGCTCTATCCTGGCCATCTCATGGCGTGGATAAAGGCTTACTCCATCCTCCCTTCAGGAGGTGCCTTACCTCGGCCCTTTTGCAATGTGGATAACGGCTTGTTCGGTTCTTTACCCTGCCATCTTGTGGCGCAGATAAAGGCTTACTCTGTCCTCGCTCCAGGAGGTGCCTTGACCTGACCGGTGGCACGGCCAAGAGCTTGTCCGGTGCTTTAACCTAACCATCTTATGTTGCGGCTAAAGGCTTACCCGTGCGCTGCCCTGGCCATCTTAGTATGGATAGAGGCTTTTCTACCATCTTAGGTAGTATCCAATATAAGGAGCATTTCACTTCCAACCATGTAGATTTCACTTAGAAAAGTATCTCTTTATTGAATTTCTCTCAAATTCTTTTTACAAATTCATGGATCTTTCCTTGTCGAAAGAAATTTATAATCATCCCCTCCAGGGCTCTACAATGGCTGGTTTCATGGCCGTTCATGGTAATAACAGTAGGGTTCTTCCAAATTTCTTTTATGTTTTGATTTCTTTTTATGTGATGGCCAATAGTTGAGCTCATCCTTTATAAGCAAGTAGACGTTCTCAATTGATGTTGTTAAGTTGCACTCCTTTGGAAGTCTAGACGTGAAGCTTGATTCTTGTAGATAGCCTTTTGACTTTTTGTTTCTTAGCCCTGTGTTTTCATGCTCTTCAATTGCTTTTTTGGCACCTATTGTACATCTTGTGTAGGAAGTATTGTCTTTATAATTGGTTGTTGCCATTTATTTGCAAAGGCATTGTAATCAGCCATTATCTCTTTCTCAAAGATTGTGCCTTTTGAATAGTGTTGGATTTTTCTTCTCATTTGAATAAAGATATTGTCATTTCCATTTATTTTCTTCCCCAGTGCAAAGATGAGGGTGGGGCCAACATGAAAAGGATTTAGACTCCATTTTTCAGGATCATAATATTTCGCTTTTTTCTTCTTTACAACTCTAAGAGCTTCTAGCTTTAATCTTTGCTTTTCATCTTGGGTTGAATCCTCGATAATCATTGGGGGCAAATCTTTCCAAGTGGGGTACCTCGTTCAGATATTTTTATCCTTATGGCCATGATCAAACCAAAGTAGACGACCTTAAGATAGGTTTGAGCTAAGCGGGGTTAGAGAGTAGCTGTGTTGGGGGTTTATCCAAGTTGGAGGTTCAGGCCCATCCCTCTAGCGCTAAAAATGGTTAACAAGATTTCTTATCAACACCTCAAAATTATGCTAAGGGATGTGAATTATCCTTTAGTCAAGTAGAACAGAAGAGAAGGAGTGAATCCTTTTAGAATTTCCTCTCGAATAGACTTTAACAAGTAGGAATTATTCAAATAGACCTTTCGATTGTGTCAAAAGGGCTAGGTTCCGTTCTTGGTGACCTTTCGGCTTTATTGAGTTGGATTAACCTTCCCTTTGAAGGCATTTCTTTCAAATTGGTAGAGGCATCTGAGGAAGTTTTCCTTTAAAAGGTTTTGATCCGATCCGAAGCTCTATGGGTTGTATAGCTTGGACTTATTCCAAGAATCTGATATTGAGGTTCCGATCCTGTTGGAAGCGTGGTAACCTTGATGATAAGACTTGAAGCAAGAAAGTTGGTTGGGGCTCCGACCTTGTCAAAAACTTTGGGAGTTAGGTAAGTTTAAGCTTTGGATTGGGATATTAGATGAAGGTTTCGATCTGGTCGAAAGTTGTAGATATAACCTCATTGGGTTTTAATTGGTAATTTTAGGCTTCAGTGTTTAAAAGATGGGCTTCGACCTTATTGAAAGCTTTAACTCAGAAAGAAGATTGCCCTGAATTGGTTAAATAAGTTAGTAGAACTTATAGGGGTTTCGACTATGTCGATAATAGCCTATCAATAAAAGTAAAACTTGAAATATAAAGGTGAATCCAAAAAATCTTAAATGGAATAGTAAAGTAGATTAAAGTATTAGAAAGTTCCCTTTAGTTATCTAAAAAGACTTTATTTCTTCAATCTTCCAAATTTATTTACAAATTAGGGTTACAAGACTTTACTTAAGAGTATACAGGTTAAGAGCGAGAGGAACAGGATCCTCCAAAAACTGACCCCTTGGGTCTTATTTATAGATGTGTCTCAACACCATTTGACCCCGATGCTTTCGATTAGGTCGAAAGGTGGCTGCTAAGAGACTTGAGCATTTTGCCGCCTTTTTCGAAAGACATTGTGACGCTTTCTTTGAATTGTCTTGCAAGTGCTTCTAACCTTATTGATAGCCTTTGCTCATTGGTTTCGATGATATTAGTTCAACCCATGCTCTTGTTTTTGATCTGATGTGGAACCCTTCCAGGACGACATTGACTTCAACCGATCAAAAGGCTTATTATAGCTTTCGAAAGGGTTGTTCAAGATAATGCTTGTTTTCCTACAGTCTGAATGAAGGTGAAACCATTGGTTTTGAATGGTTTGGCATGTGTTCAAAGAGCTATTCCTCATCGTCTTCGAAAGGAGTAGCTTTGATATAATCAAAAGGTCTTCGTCTGGGTGAAAGGCTATGAGTGAAGGCAGAAGGGTGCTTTAGAT
The DNA here is from genome assembly GCA_030765085.1 of Allium cepa. Lineage (NCBI taxonomy): Eukaryota > Viridiplantae > Streptophyta > Magnoliopsida > Asparagales > Amaryllidaceae > Allium > Allium cepa. Next base: position 565,405,275 of record CM060928.1, on the reverse strand, counting down.
TCCTTCATCTTCTTCGGAAGGTAAGTATCCTCTAGATGATGTCCCGAGTAACATTTCGACACCTTCAAAATGTCTTGTTACTTCCAGTCATTGATGGCAACATCCCTTCGATTCCTTCGAAATGTTTGTCTAGTGTTTTTCTTTCTTCTTTTATTTTGCATTCCACGTGGAAAGGCTTCGATCAAGTCGAAAATTGATTTTTGGACTAATATTGATTATTTATTATCTACTTTTTGATTATATTTCTGTAGACTAATAAACTCCTTTGTAATGATCCATAATTTGGCCAATTTAAAATATACTATTTAAAGTTATTTTAAATAAAAAATATGTAAGGTTATATGATTTAAACAACATTAGATAGGATTTGGAAAGAGATGTATACATAAAAGTAGTAACATTTGCCTATAATGACAAAAGTGCCAAAATGCTGATTTCAAACAAAAAGTTTCAATGGTTAAATAAATTATTTTAATTTATTTATGAGTTTTTATATTTTTAAATAGCGTTATAAAAATTTATTTTTAAATTTTATTTACATAAGTAAATAGTTTAACTAAAACGTCAACATATGACCATAAAACATTTTGTCGAAAAACGACTTTTTGTTGATTAAAAGTTGTCGCAACGTTGTCGCACCTTTATTTTCTTATATAGGAACATATATTCAGATAGTATAAGTATTAATTAATTCACTAATCAAGTTTACTTTAACTAAACATACTTAGAAAATACTAGAATATAATTAAGAAAAAGTAAGCACAAAAAGACAAAATTGTCATTTCAAAGCATAAAGTAAACATCAAATCAAAGAAACATAATTACTACTTTCTTTACTTAATATCTAAGTGAAAATGACATAAACTAATGATTTGAAATGTAATTTTAAGTGTTAAAAAAATAAGGTTACTTAAGAAATAAGTAGTATTATTCTGGTAATTTGGTAAAGGGTATTTTGGTAACTTACCACTTCATTTCTTTTCTAAATATCAATCACTTTCTCATTTTTTTTTCACAATATTTCTACCTTCTTCTTCTTTCTTGAAGCTCTCTTTAATGGCTTCTTCTTCTCTTCCATTTCCTTACTAACGTTTTCAAAATCATATCAAATCAACTCCAAACACCACCAAACTTTGCCAAAGACTTTAGGATACCATTAAAACATGGTTTAGCATCTAAAAAGTGAAAAAATGATGGAGGAAGAGGTAGAATAAGGTATGGTCGAACCTATGCAAGAAAATGGAGCAAGTCGTGAAGCTCAGCGTAAGAAAAAGAGAAGAAAGTGATGTCAATTTCATTCCAACGAGGTAGGAGAAAATTCAAGGTGTTGCGGAAGCTCTACCGAATTTTTTAAAGTTTGGAAAAAGTGGCTGATAACATTAAGCAAAAGAAATGAAGTAGAAGTTGATTAGTTGAAGTTTAAGTGAAGTGTTGTCACATATGAATGTTGGTAGGAAGAATTGATTAAGCTAAAAGGTGAGTACTTATAGTTACTAATTAACCCATAACTTACTTCAAGTATAATGATTGAAAAGTTTAAATATGTTGAATGATTAAATGTTTAATAACTTGATTATATGATTGTTCATGTGGTTGATTACTTGTTTGATAAATGATAAAAGAAATGATTAGAAATTAACCATAGTTAATTCAATGGAAATTAAATCCATATAAATGTATGTATGGAAATTATTTAGGCTGTTAATGATTTCAAAACATCTAAAAAGATTAAAAATGATATTATAGTAATATAATATTATAATATGAAATAAAATGAAAAATGAGTTCGAAATGATGAAAATAATGGTTTAAATAAGTGGAAATAGTTTAAATATGGTCTAAAACAAATTTGAAGTGTTTCAGACAAGTTCCGAAATAATTCATAAAATTAGTCTAAATCGAGCTCGTCGCGTAGTGAAAGTTCGTAAATTTCGACCCGTAACTTTAAATTAACGTAGAAAATGATTTATTAGACGGATTTCTTTGAAATAAAAAGTATTTGATCCACAATGAAAATAGTTTTCCAATGAAGAAAGAAAATCAAATTTTCATCAAGTAGAGTTTGAAATATGTCCAAAACTATTTTCTAAAAACATCGCAGTTTTGCATTTTGGAATCCAAAAAGGGATTTGTTTACAAATGATATTTTTAGATGATTATAAATATAAAATATTTTCGATAAATCTATTAAAATAGTTTAAAAGAGATTTGGAGTGGAAAATATGAATTTTTAAATAGTGAAAAGTTTTTTAAATCAAATAAGCTAATAAAGCACTTTCCGCGGCACTTTTCTGCTGCCATTGCTACGACTTTTTAAAAGAAGATTTAAACTTAACGGTTTTTCCTAGAATCAATTATGAATATTTTTAAAAGAATAATTAAGTGTTTTAAATGAGAGAAGTTTAATAAATTATTTCTAAAATGAAGATTAACAATTGGGTATGCGGAAACGACTAGTACAATTGTTCCGCCTGTGAGATCTGAGAAGATGAAACCAGGTGCTTAACTTAGGTTAAGGATGGAGCAACCAGTGCTCTAAACTTATCTGACCTATGTTTTCTCTTTTTAGGAGAGGGATGGAATAGTCGAAAGGAAAGCTCGGATGCTCTAAAAGATCATATTTTAGTTTTTCCAAGATAAAAGAAGAGAAACAAATTCTTTGAATGTTAATTAACTATTTAACATCTTTTATTCGATGATTGGTATGAAGGTACCGGGAATAGATTTGGGTGATTTCTATCCAAAGCACCGGGATCGGGTTTGGGTGATTCCTATCCAAAAATCACTTCAAACTAATTTTCAAAACCCCATAAGAACATAACATTTTTTTATTGATGATTAGCACGAAGGAACCGGGTTTCGATTTGGGTGATTTCTATCTGAAAAATGGGGATCGGATTTGGGTGATTCCTATCCGAAAAACCGGGATCAGATTTGGGTGATTCTTATCCGAAAACCCCTTCAAACTAATTTTCGAAATAAAACGTTTTGAAGATAGATCATAGATGACAAAGATCTTCATGATGTAGGACTACTTACCATTAGTCCATGGAGATGAAATTTATCATATCTAAAGTGGTAGTGGTGCTCTGTTATGAAAATCTTCGATTTGCAAGAATATGATTTTAAGTTAAGAAAGTAATCTTTGATTAAGATTTAATGAATGATTTGGAAAGCTTTTCCTAAATAAAAGAGAAAATGATTTGGAATTATTCCAGAATTAAGAAAGGTTCAAATAAATCAAATGATTTGATAAATGAGGTTTAATGATTCCATATACTCTTGAAAGAAAAGTGGAATAAATTGAAAAGAATATATCTAAGAAAGATATTTGATTAGATAAAAGATGAAGTAATTGATTGATGATTGATATCCACTTATGAACTTAACATCTTTTAAAGCGATGATTGGCTTCGAAGGAACCGGAGTCGGATTTGGGTGATTCCTATCCGAAATCAGCTTCGAACAAATATATACGTTCGAAAGTTAAGACATGTTGAGGATGATGATTATCGAAGACCGTGGATCTTTATAGCGTGAGGACTGCTTGTTGAACATGCTCTGGGTTGCTCCCATTATAGAGTTATTTATAGCAGTGGTCTCCCCATTCTGGGGATTTTTCGGATTGCAAGGATTATGCGCTACTAATGGTAGTAAGAGTGTGCCTTCAGTATCGTTTAGTCCTAGAACGAACTTGTATGGACGAATGTCCGACATTGCAATTCTGAGACACAATATTTGACTTTTACTAATGTACATCTGCTACGTGGCGGAGAAGACAACTTATCTTAGCGTAACACCTTCCTTTGAGACATACTATCTCAGAGGTTGTATGCTTGTGGGAGTCAAATAGTGATCAAAGGAATGGTAATCTGACATTCAAATTCGAACCTGTTATGATCACAGTGTGGTTTTGTATGAAAAACATGGCTTTGAAGAAATTTTTCATAGCTTCACAATCCTCACACCCCGGTTATGATGGTGTGTGGTCTAACAGACGCAAATTTGGAATAAGTGAGTATGTATGGTGGTATCAAATACGTTTGGCCCTTTAGGGGATACGTCCCTCAAGGCATTTATTGCCCCATATGGATAAAGTGGTTAGCTTGAGAAAAGCACGGAACTACCGGTTATCAGTTGTAGTGTAGCAAGTATAGTTCCAAGTGACTAGTTTGAGAAAGTGATTGAAGCACCGTGGGAACTAGGTTTGTTATGCGTGGATAGGAGAAAAGGCCACTAGTGCCCTATCATGTTGGAAATCCAACCCCAATACGAGATTTACGGTTTTGATTGTATTCCTAAAATAGCTGTAATGACTTGCAAACATTTCAGCTACCCCCTTTCTGGAATCATACATTCCGTTCGGTATATTCCATTGAGCTAGTCTGGATATATTACCTTAGACTTAGTCGAAATATTGATACCTGATTTGAATAAGTTTATTTGAAAAGTGTTTTCAAAAGAATGTCACTAAAAGTAATATCAAGCTTATCTTGGTATGAAGTGTTTTGGTTATCATAAGGTAAAACCCCGCCATCTTTATGTGTCAGCGTGGTCTTATGAGATACCCTTCTTTTCAAAGGTTTTGATAACATCTTCATGATCTATACATTTTAAGTTTCGAGTATCTCATGCTGGTTTATTGAGCCTGAACCGGGTGTTTTCAATACTCGGATTAGATCCGAGTAGTTTCAGGTTGAATTGAAGACGGTTGGAGTTTCCAGAGGAGAGCTAGAGATCATCATCATCGTATGGATGTACTCTATTATTTGCTACATCAATTGCATTTTTTTTGTTTGTTGTTTGTCATTATTTGTAAGGGCAGGTGTTATAACTGTCCAGGCTGAATCTAGAATAGACTCTAATATTTTATTTTAAAATTTTCTGCTGTAAAGACTACTATTGAAATAATATATGACATTCCATTCGTGTGAGATTCTATTATGTCTTTATTTTCTTTCTACCCTTAATGATCCGTCATTTCGTGCAATTTGAGTTAGACATGTGTGGTTTATTGTCGATTCAAAGGTACGAAAAAATGGGCCATTACATTTGGTATCAGAGCTGAAGGTTAAGCAATAACCTTGGCTTTGGTTGGGTAAAGACTCATCAAAGATAGGGATAGTAATACCCTAGGATGAGTAACTCATTAGAGATAGGGTTCGTTACACCCTAGAATGAGTTTGAGCATATTAAATATGACTGCGTATTTGTTAGTGACTAATAAATTGTTTTGTATTGTTTTATCAGTTGAGTGGTTTATAAATTCTGGTAGGCATGGGAAGTACAACTATATCGATAGGTATTTCTAAACTCTTAGCAAGGCATATCGACACACTAATTTAAAAAAATGGCAAATTAAATAATTTTACCTAGGATTATATTTTGAATATGAAGTATATATTTTGAATAATTGTATAGTTAGAAATCGGGATTAGTAAAATTTAAATATGAACGTCTTGTGATTAGAAATTCACAGTTCGACCATAAGATATTTCATAATGATAATAGATAAGTAAAAAATTTCATAAGGTAATTAAGATCTTTAATACTTATTCTAAAATAATAAATTAAGAAACGATAATGTTAAGTTACTATCATAATTTGATAAATTGTTTGATTTAAAAGTTTAAGTACAAATACCTTGTGAATTAAGTTTCACGATTTAACTATGGGGTATTTGATAATAAGATTTGTTTAAAAATGAAAACATAAGATTAAAATGTATATAAATGATTGTGCAAAACGATAAAAATAAAATGAACAAGAATTTAAATTCGAGTAATTTAAAGAGTAGTGGGAATTTAAATGAAGTTAATTAATATAAGATAAAATGAATTTATAAAATAAGTTTTATAAGGTAATATATAAAGGATTTTGAAAATGGTATTATTTCAAATAAAAATATATATTTTATGATAACTAATTCGATTGGCCCGAAAATAAAATAAAAATGGACAGGAGATGTGTTCGGTTTTAAACACTTCTCTCAAGTATTACACTTCTTGTTAAGAGGATATATGATACTATTGGTAGTCTCAGTTCCTTAGCATTATTTTGGAGTTACTCGATCTATATAATTTTCTTAAGTTAAAGAGATAATGTGAATCATTAACTGATAAATTGATTAGTAATCTTTATGCAAGTGTTTAAACTAAAGATAAATTGGAATTGCTAACTGATAGGATAAAGCGGAATTCCCGACGATTTTGGACAGTCGAAAATTTCCAAATCATACCTAACTCAAAGCTAAATTTTTTTGAAAACTTTTGGTAAAAGGATTATGAAATACTTTGAATAAAAAAATAAGATAAGGATAATTTATGAATTTGATTTATAAAGAAAAAAAGAGATTTAAGAGTTAAGAGTATGAGGATTTAAATTCGAATGGTTTTAAAATTTGTTTTTATTTCAAAGCTATAAATTTAATAATAACATTAAATAAGAAAAAAGTTTCATAACTTATGAATTTGAGATAATAGTAAATTACAACAAATTTTAAATTTGTTAGACAAACAGATTCAAGTAAAACTAATTTGAAATTTGGGATTTGTATATACTCTTAGGATGTAAAGGTGTATCATGCAAATATATATTTAAGTCATGAACTGTTAAGTAAAATAATGACTCCTAAAAAAGGTAATTTTAACCTGGAAAATATTTTATTAATGAATTCTAGCATTAATTAAGAATTTCGATTTAAGTCTTTAAAATGTGATTGATTAGCATAAGTTATAAGATGTAATAAACTTAAATGATAGTTTTATGAAATGATTCATAAATAATATTAGTGTTAAAAGAAACATACCGAGTTAAAAGATTGTGGAAAAACATTTTCAAAGATAAATAATCTTTTGAGCGAAAAATGGTTTCCTTAGAGTATTTACCTTTAATAAACATTGAAAATAAATAATTAAAGGGATTATATAAAGAAGCACATTTATAAAATATTTGACTTAAGATAAAAGTTTATGAACGTTTTGAGGGTTAATAAATACATATGTTATGTGTACATCATTTCTTCACACAAATTTTGATCTAATATTTGAGTACGGAACTTGAAGGTGTTTACACTGGTTTGAAAAAGGATTTATCACTCGATTCTTGACAATGAACACTGATGAGGATTTTTGGTTGGGTTCTTGAGTTTTCTATCATAGTTGAGCACTATGCAAGGAAAGCAAAGGTTTCTGAGCAAAGAGCCTAAGTCCGCACTAGAGAACCAGAGGATCGATACTAGTTCGAAAATAAAGTTATGTATTCGAATAAGATATTTCATACGGATGATCTGTGTATATTATAGAATTAAGTTTGAAGATAAATGTTTTGGGCAAACTTTTGTTTTGGGTAATTTCGAGGACGAAATTCTTTTAAGTATGGGAGAATATAACGACCCAAAATTTGACCACTTTAAAATATACTATTTAAAGTGATTTTAATATAAAATATGTAAGATTATATGATTCAAATAATATTAGATAGGATTTGAAAAGAGAAGTATACACAAAAATAGTAACATTTGCCTATAACGACAAAGTGACAAAATGCCGATTTCAAAAAAATAAGTGTCATTGGTTAAATAAATTATTTTAATTTATTGACGAGTGTTTATATTTTTAAATAGCATTATACAGATTTATTTTTAAATTTGGTTTACATAAATAAATAATTTAACTAAAATGTCAAAATGTGACCTTAAACCATTTTATCGAAAAACAACGTTTTGTCGATTAAAAGTTGTCGCAACGTCGTCGCACCTTTATTTTCTTATATAGGAACATATATTCAAATAATATAAGTATTAATTAATTAACTAATCAAGTTTACTTTTACTAAACATACTTAGAAAATTCTAGAATATAACTGAGAAAAAGTAAGCACAAAAAGACAAAAATATCAAAATAACATTTCAAAGCATAAATCAAACATAAAAAAAAAGAAGCATAATTATTACTTTCTTTACATAATATCTAAGTGAAAATGACATAAAGTAATGATTTGAAATGTGATGTTAAGTGCTGAAAAAAAATAAGGTCACATAAGAAGTAAGGTTATTTTGGTAATTTGGTAAAGGGATATTTTGGTAACTTGCAACTTTATTTCTTTTTCTATAAATACCAACTACTTTCTCACTTTTTTAACACTATTTCTACCTTCTTCTTCTTCCTCCTTGATGCTCTTTTTAATGGCTTCTTCTTCTTTTCCATTTCCTTACTAACTTTTTCAAAATCAAATCAACTTCAAACACCAAAAAACCCTACCAAAGACCTTAAATACCATTAAAACAAGGTTTAGCATCTAAGAGGTGAAGAAATGATGGAGGAAGAGGTAGAATAGGGTGTGGCCGAACCAAAGCAAGAAAATGGAGCAAGTCATGAAGCTCTGGAGCAAGAAAAAGAGAAGGAAGTGCCACCGATTTCATTCCAAGGAGCTAGGAGAAAATTCAAGGTGCTGCGGAAGCTCTGCCGAATTTTCGAGAGTTTGAAAGAAGAGGTCGATAGTATTAAGCAAAATAAATGGAGTACAAGTTGATTAGTGGAAGTTAAAGTGAAGTGTTGTTGCATATGAATGTTGGTAGGAAGAATTGGTTAAGTTAAAAGGTGAGTACTCATATTTACTAATTAATCCATTACTTATTTCAAGTATAATGATTGAAAAGTTTAAATATGTTGAATGATTAAATGTTTGATAACTCGGTTGCAAAGTTGGTTGATTATATGATTGTTTATGCCGTTAATAACTTGTGTTATAAATGATAAGAGAAATGATTAGGAATTAAACATAATTAATTCAGTGGAAATTAAATCCATATAAATGTGTGTATGGAAATTATTTAGCCTCTTAATGATTTCAAAATATCTAAAAAGATTGAAAATGATATCATAGTAATATAATATTATAATATGAAATGAAAAATCAATTTGAAATGATGAAAATATTGTTTTAAATAAGTGGAAATAGTTTAAACATGGTTTAAAACAAATTGAAGTGTTTCAGACAAGTTCCGAAACAATTCACAAAATTACTCAAAATCGAGCTCGTCGCGGAGCTGTAGTTCGTAAATTTTGACCCGTAACTTTAAATTAACGTAGAAAATGATTTATGAAACGGATTTCTTTGAAATAAAAAGCCTTTGGTCCACAATGATAATAGGTTTCCAATGAAGAAAGAAAATCAAAATTTCATCAAGTAGAGTTTGAAATACGTCCAAAGCTATTTTCTAAAAACATCGATGTTTCGCTGTTCGGAATCCAAAAAGAGATTTATTTATAAATGATATTTTTAAATGATAAAAATATGAAATAAATTTGATAAAAATCTATTAAAATGGTTTAAAAGAGATTTGGAATGGAAAATATGAATTTTCAAATATTAAAAATTGTTTAAATATAATAAGCTTATAAAGCACTTTCCGCAACACTTTTCCACTGCCATTGCTATGACCTTTTAAAAGAAGATTTAAACTTAACAGTTTTTCCTAGAATTAATTAAATTTTGTTAAAAGCATAATTAAATGTTTTGAATGATGATTTAGAAGTTTAACAAATAATTTCTAAAATGAAGATTAACAACTAGGTATGCGGAAACGACTTGTACATTTGTCCCGCCTGTAAGATATAAGAAGATAAAACAAGGTGTTTAATTAAGGTTAGGGATTGAGCAACCAGTGCCCTGAACTTATCTGGCCTATGTTTTTTCATTTTAGGCGAGGGGTGGAATAGATCAAAAGGAAATCCCGGATGATCTAAAAGATCATATTTAAGTTTTTTCAAGATAAAAGAAAAGAAACGAATTCTTTGAATGTTAATTAACTATTTAACATCTTTTATTCGATGATTGGTACGAAGTAACCGGGATTGGATTTGGGTGAATCCTATACGAAGAACTGGGATCGGATTTGGGTGTATCCGAAAATCACTTCAAACTAATTTTCAAAACCCTATATGAATATAACATCTTTTTATCGATGATTAGCATGAAGGAACCGGGATTGGATTTGGGTGATTACTATCTGAAAAATCGACATCGGATTTGGGTGATTCCTATGCGAAAACCCCTTCAAACTAACTTTTGAAATAAAACGTGTTGAAGACAGATCATTGATGACAAAGATCATCATGATGTAGGATTACTTGCCATTAGTCCCTGAAGGTGAAATTTACCATATCTAAAGTGGCAATAGTGCTCTGTTATGAAAATCTTTGATTTGCAAGAATATGATTTGAAGTTAAGAAAGAAATCTTTAATTAAGATTTAATTAATGATTTGGAAAGCTTTTACTAAGTAAAAGATAAAATGATTTAAAATTATTTCAGGATTTAAGAAAGGTTTAAATAAATTAAATGATTTGATAAATGAGGCTTAATGATTCCATATACTCCTGAAACGAAAATGGAATAAATTGAAAAGAATATATCTAAGTAAGATATTTGATTAGATAAAAGATGAAGTAATTGATTGATGATTGATATCCACTTATGAACTTAACATCTTTTAAAGCGATGATTGGCGTCGAAGGAACCAAAGTTGGATTTCAGTGATTCTTATCCAAAATTAACATCGAACCAATGTCTACGTACGAAAGTGAAGACATGTTGAAGATGATGATTGTTGAAGACTGTGGATCTACATAGCATGAGGACTGCTAGTTGAACATGCTTTGGGTTGCTCCCATTATAGAGTTATTTATTGCAATGGTCTCTCCATTGAAGAGATTTTTCGGATTGCAAGAATTACTTGCTACTAGTGGTAGTAGGAGAGTGCCTTTGTTTCGTTCAGTCCCAAAACGAACTAGGACACAACGTTTGAATTTTACAAAAGGCAAATTCTCTTAGCTTAACACCCTTCTCTGAGACATATGAGCTCAAAGGTTGTATGCTTGTGGGAGTCAAATAGTGATCAAAGGAATGGTAGTGTGACATTTAAAGTGGAACCTGTTATGGTCAAAGCGAGATTTTGTATGAAAAACATGACTTTGAAGAAATTGATCATAGCTTTGCGATACTCACACCCCGGTTATGATGGGATACTATCTGGTCTAACAGATGCAAATTCGAAATAAGTGAGTATGTATGGTGGTTATGTTTGGCCTTTTTGGGGATACGTCCCACAAGGCATTAATTGCCCCATGTGGATAAAGTGGTTAGCTTGAGAAAAGCAAGGAACTACAGGTTATCAGTTGTAGTATAACAAGTATAGTTTCAAGTGACTAGTTTGAGAAAAGCGATTAAGGCACCGTGGGAACTATGTTTGTTATGCATGGATCGAAGAAAAGGCCACTAGTGCCTTATCATGTTGGAAATCCAACCCCAATACGAGATTTACAGTTTTGATTGTATTCCTAAAATAAATGTAGTGACTTGCAAACATTTTAGCTACTCTCTTTCTGATATCATATTCTGTTCGGTATATTCCATTGACCTAGTCCGGATATATTATCTTAGACTTAGTCTAGATATTGATACTTTATTTGAATAAGTTTATTTGAAAAGTGTTTCCAAAAGAATGTCATTATAAATAATATCATGCGTATTTTGGTATGAAGTGTTTTGGTTATCATAAGGTAAAAACCCATCCGTGTTTATGTTTGGCATGGTCTTATGAGATACCATACTTTTCAAAGGTTTTGATAACATCGTCATGATCTATACATTTTAAATTTCGAGTATCTCACGCTGGTTTTTTGGGTATTTTTAATACTCGGCTCAAATCCGAGTAGTTTTAGGTTGAGTTGAAAACGGATGGAGTTTCCAGAGGAGAGCTGGAGATCTTCGCCATCTTATGCATGTACTCTATTATCTGCTACATCTATTGCATTCTTTTTGTTTGTTGTTTATCAGCATCTGTGAGGGCAAGTGTTATAACTGTCCAGGCTGAATCAAGATTAGAATCTGATATTATATTTTAAAATTTTCCACTATAAAGATTATTATTAAAATAATATATGTTATTCCATTCGTGTGAGATTATGCTCTGTCTTTACTTTTTTTTTCCAGCCTTAATGATCCATCTTTTCGTGCAATTTGAGTTAGACATGTGTGGTTTATTGTCGATTTAATAATTAGAGGGAACATATCTGAACCTATTATTAAGCTTTCGATTCTAGTTGGAATCTATAATGCATCATTGTTATCACAATACATTAGGGGATTCTCAATGGTGGGAACCATCCCGAGTTTTCTTATAAATTTTCATATATATACTACTTCATTATGACACCACTCCAGATGATGCACTTAGCCTTTATAGTTGGATCTTCCACAACCTCTCATTTGGTACATTTCCAATTATAGCCCCTTTGTTAAGGGTAAACTTGAATTTAAAATTAACTTACTATTTTAGATGCCACTTATTAAGTTTGAGTCTGAATAATCGTTGTTCAAAAATAATTCTCCAATTGTTCGTAAACACTTGAAAATACTCTTAACTACCATTCACTAATTTTAGCTTGGATATTATGTTTGCTTGCTTCATCAAATGTAGAAGCAAACTATGTACTAATACATAGCATAACATATGTGACTATTCATATTGTCAATGCATAAGGAATCTTTCTCATATATACATATTAAATGTTTTAATATGGTGCCAATGTATATCGATTGAGACAATCCCAACCTTCTCTTATATCAGGTACATATGATGCCTTTTTCATATCCATTATTGAAATTAAATAACCAAATTTTAATAGGTTTAATGTGGATGCTATAACATTCCGTATCTGGAGGCCAAAAGCTAAGCGCTACAGATGCTGCATCATCCATAGTATTAACTTTTAGTGACAAAATACAATATCGATAATGGTATCCATAATATCAGAAGCACTTGAATATGAACAAAATCATAGATTTCCAAAAACATTATTTTGCTGATTACATTTCAAAGCAAATTCATATCCAAGTTACATAATCCCACATCATTTACCAGGTAAAGATTAATTATATTCATTACAAAAATACGCTAAGAGCAACATATGACGATGCCCCCATGGCTGATTAAAGTAATATAGTCATATCTGACTTAGTATACACAGCGGAATTAAAATAAAAGGAAACTGCAAATCCTAATTAGCTATCCATCAGCCACCTGTTCGTCTTTAGAAGTTTTATTTGCCAAAAGACTAAAACCTGAAAAACTCAACCCTCGGCTTACTCAAATCAATTTTGAGCACCCTAGAGTTTAAGGGGAAACAAAAACTTTGAGTCAATAATAAAGCCTGGTGTGAATAATTATGTTACATCTCGATTTACTAATATTAAGTGAAACCAAGCAGCTTAGCGGAATGGGTTTCCCCTCACTAATATCCTCCTTAAAACATATATTATGCAAATCCCTTTCTGCAACCAAACTGGTTAATCAAATTAATTATATTAAAATAGCAATATTCTTTATGCTAATAAATGGACTGTCTATCCAGAAACAAGTAATAAGTAGACTATCCACCCATGATGTAATAGCAAGGTCAGTTATGCTACAAATGGACCATCTGTCCATAAATTGGGTGACTGCCCACAAAATGGACCAATTTTCTGAATCAAAATGGACTAACTATCCGAACCATTTTCTCAGGGTTAAATACCCTTTATATTTTCCTTGAAAACCTTTTCAAAATGATTTAACCTTTAAAATCATACTTATACAAGGAAAATATATTCTTAGCTTTACTCTAAGCCATTTTGCCATGATACACACACACACTCAAAATAATGTTGATGAGATTTAATAAGGATTAACTATCCTTCCAAAGCAAGTTAAAACCCTTTTTAACTTGAAAATACTTAGGCTGCATTACATGTATTTAATACATTCGAAATCTTTGTTTAAAATCGTTGAACAACATTTTCGAAACCATTATAGGTAACCTATTCAAAACCATTGAAAGACCCTTTCGAAACCATTGAAAGACCCTTCGAAACCATTAAATATTGCTTTTCAAAAAATTGGAAAAATCTTTCCTTTGTTTTATTCGAAAGCTTCAAAATATCAGACATCCTACTTAAAACCTTTTAAATATTGCCTTTCGAAAACACAGGAAAACCCTTCCTTTCAACCCTTTCAAAACTCTGGAGAACCACCTCTTTCGAAACCATTCATTAAAACCTTTCGAAATAGTCAAAGCTGAATCCTTTGGAAAGCACTTTGGGTTCAGTTTGAAACACGTGGAAACTTTCGAAACCATTCAAAAAAAAATCCCCTTCGAAACCTTTGAAAAAATCTCGGTCGAAACCATTTGGATTCTGCCTTCAAGTAGAGCAAAAGGATCAGAAACCCATAAATCGAAAGCATCTGTTTCGAAACCATTTAAAACTATCTCTTTCGAAACCAATTAGGTTTTACTTTACTTATAACAAAAGGGTCTTAAAAACATTTAAGTCGAAAGCATCTGTTTCGAAACCATTTCCTAAGTAAAGAAGTGATGGTGTCAAAACCATACATTCGAAAGCATTGAAAAAGTGGCCATATTTTAAAAACAAAGCAACAATTTCGAAACCATCTGGGTCGAAAGGTAAAAAGGCGGCATCAAAAAGGTTTTGACTTAGTCGAAAGAAATTATTTAGAAACAGTGACGCAACCCAATCGAAACCATTCCTTTTAAAACCATTTGACCTATTTGAAAGCTAACCAAGTCGAAAGCATCTTAGTCGAAAGCAAGCAGATGCATATTTAATTTAAAAACAAAGTATTGCCTCAACCCCTTCGAAACCCTTGGTTTTGACTCCACACCTTTTGCTTACATCCAATTATCTATGTACTAGTAAACTGATACCATGTGCATTGGTTTCGACTGTGTCGGAAGCGAAGATGAGAAGGCGGAACCTGGTGCCGACGGTGTCAAAACAGTGTAAAATATGTAGCAAATAATTCTTTCCACCTAACCTGCCTTATGTGTCTAATTGTGAATGGTTGCCTCTTTTTTTACCAATAAAAAGTACTTCAATTTTTCAAAAGTGCCGCCGATGCTCGGAATTTACAAATGCAAATTATTTTGCAAAAAGCCCCTTTTACTTACTTAATTATATAAAATATTTAAGTCTCATACCTTAAATAATTTTATATAACCATTAAAACACTTAGGAAATCTTTTTTAATATGTTTTCCAAAATATAAAAATTTCAGACCTAAATCTTTTATTATTTAAACAAAAATAATTATTAACCCAAATTAACATTTTCTGTACTAGAAAATCCATATAAATTCCATATAATTTCAAAAAAAATCGATAATTGAAAATCATCTCTAAAATATTATTTATGATCGTCATAAAAATTCGCAAGGCATTTGGATGTCATTTTATAGGATTTTCACCTTAAAACATATCATAAAATAAATATGAACATACATAAATCATCAACATATATATATAATCATTCCGTCACTCAAAAACATGGAAAATCAATGCAAAATATTCGGCCTTCATCTAAAAGTTGAAAATACAATCAAAAATAAGATGCAAACATTATTCACCTTAGCTTTATAGATTAAAGAGATTGAAATGTGAATAGATTTGATTTGAATTAGCTTCTTCCTAGCTTTTCTTCCTCTTTTCCTTGTTAATGGCAGCAACCCCTTATTTTAAATTTTTTGATGAAATGAAATGGACGTGTAGGGGTACATGGCCAAAGGGTTTATCGTATAAGAATGGCCTCTTTCCTATTTTACCCCTCCTCTATTTCAATTTAAACTCTTCCTTTAGTTCATCGTTTAAATAGCACGGCTACCCTAAATTAAAATCAAATCTCAATCCCCTAATCAACACATTATTTTATTTTATTTGGATAATTAAATATCCTAAATAATATTATCAAAAATCTAGGGTGTTACAGGTACATCATTAGCAATCGATAGCTTGTTGTTACTTATAGTGGATGAAATGTTTTAGTGCCTTTGATTTTCATTTTTATAGACACATGCTTCCTATGCATTTTTACTAAAATTAAACTATTTGGTTTCTCTATAAAAATACTTGCTCAACCTGTAGATGCTTACTTAAGATCATCATGACTCCATAAGCTTTATTATTACTCCCACCGACTTTGAGGCATTTTGGTTATAGTCTGCGAACCGTCTTCTCTACTCGTAGTTTCTCTTTATTGTGCGAGATTTCATATTGGAAATTCTAATGAGTTTATCCATATGGGCTTGATGAAATTTGTTTCATTTACACAACTAGTTTTCATGTCATAATATTGGATCATATCTAAGTTTGTCACACTAACTCTAATTTCTCTATCAAGAAATTTCTTCGGCAAGAAAGCAACATGTCTTGAGATAACAATTTGTTTCTCAATGCAATGGAGTAGGTATTCAAAACATTTTATGAATTACCTGTAGACTTACATTGAATAGATTTAGTCTTGAGGTCACAAAACTTATGTTCATAACCCAAGTTAAAAAACTGCATATCTTAAACTATTTAAGTTGAGGTTTCTTCCAAATGATCACAATCTTAGCTTCAGATGAAACCAAATTCAAAATGTTTGTATACTTTTAAGAGCATATATCTTCATAAAAAGAAGTAACTCAACTTCACTCGTTATCAATCGTAATTTGTCCAAAGAGGCGGATTACCTTTTATCCATACATCATTATGTAGCTTAGGTAGGAGTAACTTTGAAAGTGAACCCTGTCTCGTTTGGGTACAATTAGAACTCTTATCTAAGATACTCACCAATTCGATAAAATCAAGTTGTTTTTATTCTTTTGCATGTCATATTTCCTACCGTTGTTTTATCTTCTATGTATTTATCTTAGATATCCAACTTGTTTATCAACAACATATGTTCATATCTGAGAAAATTCATCAATGAATTTAATGAGGTAAATGGGTCCACTTTCAGTATCATTAAACCTTGGGCTGCATACATCCATATGCTTCAACCCAAAGAGTTTACTAATTCTTTTATCATGCCCACTGAAAGAGTGCTTTGCCGTTATTCATTTGAGGTACAACTCACAAGCACCATATGATTCATGATCGAATGATTAAAGAATAATTTCTCAAAAATATGGCTTAATGCTTGATTCCAAACATAATTGTTAAATATTTTAGATGCTTATATATTTTCTATATAGCTAACATATCACCATTATTATAAAAACAAATATCCAAATACAAAAACTAGATTTATTTTATAAAGTATTCACAATATTCATACTGAAACAAAGCTACATCACTTTTCGGTCAACACTGAAAACAGTTATTATTTCATGAATAAAATATGGCATACATGAGTGTAATTTTTCAAAAGTCCATGCGTCCATTGGTATTTGTTATGGTATGCTCCCACTATTTCCATTGTTACCATAATAACATTTAAACTACGAAGCTCTATTCAATCACCGACCATGGACTATTTTTTTTATATTGTAACTAATTTACAATAGAGAATTTTGGTTCTAATATCGCCAGCTCAAAGAAAAAGATCTTATAGAGAACAAATATCTATAAGAAAACACATTAGGAAAAGAAATTATGACGACCTCCCTATACCACTGACACCAGTAGAGTATAAATAGTGTTCTATATTCGTGCCCAGCTAATACAGGATAATCATCAGGGTTTAGAATGAAAAAATGCAGCATATTACTTGTTGTATATCTCATAGTGCATGGACAAAATATAATATCACATATACAACAGAAGAGACAGTAATAAAAATGTGAACAAATTATCATCAGAGTATAATATCCATAGAGCTATACACTAACAATAGAGTTTATATAAAGAAAATAAACTCAACAACTATCTCAAATACAAATAGTAACCAGTAATTGCTAAGGCTCCCCAGTGCTGCACAGCAAAATAAGCATAGATCATATGTATATAATACAAGATAGCTCCATCTAGCTCATCCTCCGAACAGTTATTGTGTCAACTAGACCTGTTACCTACTCTACTCATTTAAGAGTACCTGAGATAATAAGAAGTAAAGCTAAAACCTCAAGTTAGACAAGAGTCTGGTGTGATCAGCAAATAAATCTTAAAATATTATACAAGTAAATATGGTAAGAAACAAGGGTACACTAACCATACCTGAACTGTTCCTGCAAATAAAGAGCTAGCACATACCAGTATAATATGCTGCTCTACGATGTCATAAAGGTACAATACAAAATACCGTAGTGGATGTCAAGACATTCCTAACTCTTGTACCTACTTCCAATGATACCCCTGAGTAATAGCCCACTAATTGAAAACAACCAAAGCAACCATAGCATCCATCAAACAAGAATTAATATCACTCATCCATGTGCCTTGAACATATGATAACTCGTATGGTCTCCTTACTACCAGGAACTGATGGAAATCCCGATTCTATATGTACTCTCGTATCTCGCATCCCAAAGCTTCATACGTGTCTCGTAGCCCCAAAGCTAGACGCCAGACCTAAAGCCACTGATCTTAGGTATTCGAATCCTCACTATCGATCCATAGGAGTCCCTACTTATAATACCTCTTCTTTGAGTATACAAGAAAACACTCCGAGTATCAACAATTCCTTAGCATATACATCAATTTGAGCCCCATTTTGCTCCGTTCGGATTCCGAGCCCTTTTTGCTCAATATATTCACGAGGAACACTTCCACGGTCCTCGACCCTACAGCTCCCTCCATTACCGAGCGACCATCTTCGAAAACCGCTTCCAACACGAGCTAACATCCGAAGGTTCTAGCTTTTCATCATGTTGTTACATCTCCATCCAACACTAGTGCGAACGAGCCAACACCTCTAGGACGATCTGCAAGACCTCCCAGTATTCCCCTAGAAGTTCCACTCCCATTGGACTTACCGTGAAAAGTCGATACTAACCTATTCATGTTGGTACCAATCTCTCTACATTACCAACTAATGGTTGAGTTTTCTTCCACTCCTTCCTTGCTTCTGGTACCCCATGCCTAGATGTTTTAACCCCGACCTATTCATCCTAAACAAATTGGCATAGAAATAAGTCTCCTCTTCAAAGCACTCCACTTAACATTCTAGAAACAAGTCAACATAGCATCCAATACATAGTCAATCACCAATCCACCACCTTAAGCAACCTCCACTAGCCTTACTCTTGCTTTTCCCAAAATTTATTACAATTAGGACCAACCGAAAAATGTTGGCGCCGACCTCTTCATGTCAATGCCAACTTGTGCACTTCATGAATTGGAGCTCGTAACTTAAACCCTACACTCTTCCCATACTCCAGAGCATTCCCTCTAAGTTTCATCCAATTCCAACCATTTTTGCCTCTGATACGCTCAATTCTCCTACCTATCTTTCCAAACATCCAAAACACTAATAAACAACATTAAATCACATCATGCAAACATAGAATAACTAGAAATTTCATCCATTCAAACATGCAATCCATAGAAATGAGATAAACAAGTCAATCTCTAACATAGATCTACTTATAGCATGAATATACGAACATAAAAAGGGTGATTTCTAATCTATATATATATATCATATTTATGGATTAACATGTAATTAGAGTTAGAAAATGTTATATGCCCAAAAATCAACTTAAAACATGTTAAGTACTATAATTCTACCATATAAACATGCATAGTATAGCGAGAAGGCATAAACCACTCACCAGTTATAGAATTCAACCAAATTGAATGTAAATCCAATCCGGATGGTAATAAAAAGCACTTAATGATCCAATTAGATTATCTCTAGCGTCTAATTGAAGATTCAATCTCTAATCCAAAATCTAGTTTGATTTAAAGAGAAATTTGGATGAATTAGGATGGATTTAGGGCAAATTAGGGTTTAGATCTGATTTGAAATTAGCGAAAAAAAATTAGTTTGACTTCTACAACCCCTATTTATAGTGATTCTCTAATTAGACTAATAGGCCAACTAATGGGCTTAATTAATCACATTAATTTTGACTAGTAGCTTTTAAAACTTAAAACAGGCATATTCCCTAACCGTAAGTCCCTTTTTTTATTATGATTACTGTACGAAATGGGAAACCATTATCCTTAAGTAATGGAACTAGTTTGAGGTCGTAATTCAATTTATATTGAAAGTTATATCCCAAACAAGATTTTTAGGGTCAAAATAGTCGTATAGAAATTTAAGAAAAAAAATTCTTAGTTATGTAAAATGTCCATAAATGTCATATTCCAAAATTATAGTATCATACAACCCTATACATATAAAATAAAAATAATTTACGATCGATTCATAAAATAGGGTCGTTACATTCTCCCTTTCTTTAGGAATTTTGCCCCCGAAATCTCCAAACAAGCCAAAGTATAAGCAGCCTTGGTTATCCTGCATGCCTATCAATCATAAACAACCATCACACATATCAAACAAGCAACCATGCAGTCAATGTATATGTGATCTATCCTAGCATGTGGAATGCTAACCTATCTAATATAATATACAATGGTGAAAGTAGATACGATAAACGTTGGAACTTACCATTCAAAGAACTTAGGCACCTAGTCCTCTCCTACATCTCCCACGTACAATCGTCATCACTTATGCTCCATTGTACCTTAACTAGTTTCATCATCTTTCTCGTAATTTGTTTCATGTAGTACCCAACAACACAAACAAACTTACGAGATATAGAAAATTCTGTTTCTATCTCAACATCTTCTAGCTCATCCAGTGTAGTCGTCATGCCTGGGTCTTACACAAACTTCCGAAGATAAGAGAAATGAGAACGTTATGCTCGCCACCATCTTCTGAGTTAAGTCAACCATATATGCTAGCTTCCTAATCCTCTCAAATCAGAAAAGGACCTACGAATCTCGGTGCCAACTTCCCCTTTCTACCAAATCGAACAACATTCTTTAGAGGTGAAACCTTCATGAACACCATTTCTCCAATAGAAAACTCTATATCCCTTCGTCTCCTATCCTTATAGCTTTTCTATCGATCCTGAGTATCTTTCATTCGTTGCCAAATGATCTAAATCTTCTCCAATGTCTTTCTTATCATACGTGACCCAAGTATTGATTTCTCGCCCGCTTCCCACAAACACGAAGGAGCGTTACGCGGTCTTCCATTCAACGCTTCATACAGAGCTATTCTAATAATCGACTGATAACTGTTGTTATATACAAACTCCACCGAATGCAAATGATCATCCCATGATCCATAAAATTCTATAATGCATGCTCATAAGAGATCATCCAATATATGATTTACTCTTTCGGTTTGCCCATCCGTTTGCGGGTGGTAAGCCATGCTAAAGTGCAGCTCGGTCCCTAATGCCTCTTGTAAGCTCTTTCAAAACCTACTAGTGAACAACGGGTCTCGATCACTTACAATGTTCTTCGACACATTGTGAAATCATACTATCTGCTTTACATACAACTTCGCCAGCTTGGATGTCGTTTTACTTGACTTGACAGGTATAAACCTTGCACTCTTGTTCAATTGATCTACTGTGACCCAAATGTCATTGTACCCTGCTCGAGTCCTCAGTAATCCATTAATACTTGTTTCCATTTCCACTTAGGAATTTCTAGTGGTTGCAATTATCCACCAGGTTTCTTTTTCTCTACCTTTACTAATTGGCAGTTCGTACATCTAGAGATGAATTCCCCCAACATGCCTCTTCATGCCTTCCCAGTAGTAAGTTTGCTTGATATCTCGGTACATCTTGTTACCACCGATATGAATAGTCAATCTCGAATGATGACAATCTCTTAGCACTTCATCTCGCAATCCATCAACATTAGGAACAAACAACCTTCCATCTTTATGAAGCCAACCTTCTTAGTCGAGCTCGTATTGTTTACATCTTCAGATTCCACTCTTTCCTTTACCTTCATTATGATCTTCGCTAACCTAGCATCTTACTTTTGACTAGTACCGATCCTTTCTATAAGAGTAGGTCTGATCGACAAACTTGCTAACATTTTAGATTCGAACTCACAGCGAGGCCTGAAATCAAATCCAGCAATGTACTCTATCAGCTTCCACTCCAAGAACATTGCCCCCAAATTTGCATATCTTCTACTTAAAGCATCGACGATTGCATTTCCTTTTCCTAATGTATATGAAATACCAAAATCAAAAGAGGCCAAAAACTCTAACCCACGTTGTCGACGAAGGTTGAGATCCTTCTGAGAGAAAAGATACTTCAATGATTTATGGTCCGTAAACAACTCAAACCTCTCTCCCAATAGATAGTGCTCTACATCTTCAAAGCAAATATATATAACTTTTTAAATTTCAAATCAAATGTTCAAATTTGATTACTCTATAAAGTCACTTACCATATTACTTACTTTCATAAAGTAAATTTCTATCATGGAAATATCCAATTTCCATTTTATTTCATCATATATTTCACAAAATATACCTTTCATTTCAAAAAACATTTCACATTTTTGATCCACAAATTTCAATATCAATTTCGTTCAAACCCGTACGATGTACACATATCATCCATACGCTATATCAATCTGACCGCTCAATCGATCACACAATTTCACTTGTGGACTTGTATCATCCACCCGACTTCCTAGTGTGGACTCAGATCTGGTTTCTTGATCAGACACCATCATTCCCCTTACATAGCCATAACTGTGATAGAGAATATCCAGAACCAATCAATAATCCATATCCATGTACACATTCGAAAATCGGGTGAAAAATCCTAATTCGGATCGATATAACTATCGCGAAATTCTGTGTTCGAATCTGGATCAAATCACTATGCGAATAGAATAATATACGTACATCCTACGTATTTACCTTTATTGATTATTAGCCAAATCAAATCTCCTTTCTATTCACATTTCCTTTAATTCCTATTCATATATTCACATTTTCTCCCAATATCCCTTTTGATTAACACTTCAATTCTTATCTCAAATGGATATTTAATCTTAAACAGTTTGCACTCTGACCAGCTTATATTTAGAAAATAGCTTGAAAAGTTGAAATAGATAAGTAGTTGAAAAATAATTATTAGTTTGTAAAATAGCTATAAAATAGTTAAGTAATTATAAAATAGTTGGAAAATAGTCAAATAATTATAGAAATTTTAAATAATTGCAAAATAGTTGTAAAATAGTAATTAGTTTACAAAACAGTTGTACAATAGTCAAATAGTTCCAAGAATAATTGTAAAATAAGTATAAAATAGTTTGGCTTTAAAAAAAATTGTATATAATAAATAGTTTGGGAAAATAGATTTAAAATAGTTTATATTAAATAATTTATTTGAAACTAGTCCAGAGCCAAACTGTTCAATTTCCAATCTCCATTCCATCAATTCAATTTAAATTTCCACTTCTATTTAAATTGACCCAATTCCAATTTAAATAACTTCAATTTCCATTGAAATTGATTTAACTCCAATTCAAATCGAATTAATCCGCAATTTCTTTCTTAAATTAAAATCAAATTCCATTTGAATTTACTCATTCAATTTTAATCGCAATTTCAATCAATTCAAATAAATTTTAAATTGAACCAATTCAATTCATATCAATTCCAATTTGAATTAATTCCAATTCCCATTTGAAATTGAACTCATTCAACTTTAATTTCATTTCAATTAATCCAATTCAAATTTTCCATTTGAATTTTTGAACTTATCCATCTTCAATTACAGTTCCAATTAATTCAAATCAATTTCAGTTTGAACCAATTCAATTCAAATTTCAAATTTAAACCATCCCGAATTATATAAATTCGAGTTAAATTTTCAAATGTTGATTTAATCTTTTAAATCAAATCAACCTATATCTTTAAACCATTTAGTTTTGAATTCAAATTCCATTTTTAACTTATTTCAAAGTTCAAATAATAATTCAAATTCTTTTTAAACAATTAAATCTTTGAAATTCAATTTATCATCAAATTTTAATTTTGAAACCAAACCTTTGAAGTTTTATCTTAAACATTCAAACCTTAAGTCCAAAGTGATTCCATATCCTTAATTTCAAATTAAAGTTTAATTTCCCTTTTATCTCAATAATGGATATATTGCCACAATCCATTTTTTCATCCATTTAAACAAATGCAATTCACAATTTAAAGATTATTAATAGGATAATATTATCTAAATTATTTTTAAAAAAACATCCATCCATTTCCAATTTCCAGATCTCGAACCCATTTTGAGATCACTTAAATTCCCAATTCAAATTAACCATTTAACTTTCCAAGTTAAATCTCAATTTCATTTTGAAATTTTCAAGTCAGGTTGTTCATTCTATACTTATTTAACTTCTCCTGAGTTAATTTTAATTTACTTAATCCAGCTAACCTTACCCAATTTGAATCCCCGCTTCGAATTTCAAAAATTATTCCACTTACAAGTTCAAAACTTATATCCCTTTGGGTTTTCACATCTCATTCCAAATTTAAAACACAACATTTCGAGTTAATTTCAGACCATCTTTGATATTAGGAATATCCACACATATATGCATATTTACTTCTTGGCCCACCAAGCCAAATTTTAAAATTTAAACCACCTTTGGTTTTAATTCAAAACCAATTTCTTTAAATTTTCAAACAACTCTTGTTTGAAATAGGACCCTTTCATTCAAATACATTAAATAATATTATTTATTATTTCTTTATCACTTTGAAACAAATTTTCAGATTTCAGGACCTAGATTTAAAACTTCACAATTTAGATCATCTTCATTTCCAATTTATAAGTCATAAATACCCAATTTTTTTACTTTCCTAAAGCATTCACTTTGCTTACTCATTAATACATATTTTATTATCAAACACAACAATCATTTATGATAATAAACAAGATTATCAAATCTGGAAACCATGCCATTATTATCTTATTCTGAAACTCTTTCCCAAATTCAAGATTTTAATTTTAGTTTGAATCCATTTTAAACTTATCTTTATTTAATTTCAATTTGGTCGTTTTTCTATTACCACTTAATTTAATTCCAATATTTTAACAACCAATTACCTTAATATTTTTAGAAAGAAATATTACTTTATATATCAAAATATATGCTTATATAGAATCATTTAAAATCTTTATATGAGAAAATAACAAGTATGCGCTCATATATATATATATATATATATACATACATACATATACACACACACACACACTCAACTCATTCTAGGGTACCATTGACCCTATCCTTAATGAGTATTCCCCACCACAGTCAAGGTTCTCGCTTAACCTTCAGCTGTGATACCAAATGTAACGATCTGGAATTTTCGATCTCGAAAATTCCAGATAGTTAGAGAAAAGAAGAAAAGGGATAGAAGAAGAAGAACAGAAACACTGAAGCACAATCTCATGTTCGTATTGGATAAAATATAATATTAATAATACCAGTTTACAAAGGAAAACTGTAATTGTCAAATTACACTTTAATACATCAGAATTACAACATTTACAAACACTGGACAGATTCAATCAACCTATCACAAACAAACTACAATATCACAGCGGTATACACTCCATACGTTCCCGCCATCCAGCTCGCCTGCTAAGCTCCAGATCGTCCTTTCCTGAAAAGCTATAATACTCGGTCTGACCTGAGCATTACATCAAAGTAACACCCGGGTCAGGCTGGAAACCAGCGTGAGTAAACTCATCAAATATGAAATTCCAATGCATAGAACTATTTAAAACCCAGGGTAACTCGTAACTTTACTACAAGTTCAAACTTGTTACAGTCTACACCTATTTCACAAACAATCACTGAGCACTCCTACTTAGTTTAAATGGTCCAGTCATTTAAATTTGCCTAATTCCAACCTATCTGATGCACATACCAAATTTTAAAAGAATTGTCGAAGATTATAAATCAGAGTGGTTTCGGGTATTCACTGGTACCCCGACTCCGGTCTCTTCGAATCTCAAATCATCATAAACCCAAGTTATTCAAATGAAATACAATTCAAATTTAAAATATAGGATGCCACTATGCACAACAATTTATCTTGATAGATAACCATATTATCATCGTTCAACCCAATCATATCTTAAAACATTTCACATCAGAAATCTTAAATAATCCAAGACATTTAATATTATTCAATCATTCTTAAGCAAGATTAATTTGTCACTCCATTCTAATTAATTTAAATAAATTAAATTAATTACTTCAATCATCTTTTTAAATCCTGCTTACTTAGTTATTAATAAATTACAAAAAAATTAATTAATCATCCTTAACTTTTTTATTAATTAATTAATTAACCCTAATGAATTAATCCCTTTATATTAAGTAATTTTTCATTTGGGTAATTAATCTCTAATTACCAATCCATAAACTTTCTAATTATTATTTAAACTAATTTAAAATGTTGGAGTACAAAATCGCTTAAGTTCTTATTAAAATTAACATTCGACACACTTAACTAATTATATATTTTCAAATTTAATCGACGTAATCAAATTTGACTTTATAAATTAAGTTTGAACTAGTCTATAATTTTTATCAATACCTTATTTAAAACTTGTAAAAATAAAATTTGCTTTGGAACCGTTGGTTAAAATTTTACTTCGTGCCTCAAAATAAACAAGGCTTATTGGACTGAAGCCCACACCCTAAACAAAATAAAACAATCCCTCACTTGAATCGAACAAGCCGAATGAAATAAGTTGGACCGAAGCCCCAAACGAGTTTGCAGCGAAACGAACCCGAAATTACTTCGATCAATAACCAGACCACGGACTAACCCTGCCCAGACGAAACACTATCGTCTAGTCTCAGCAAACAGCCTTGCCAATGTCTCGTGTGCACGGTGCATGTGCACATACATTGTGATGATCTATCCGGCCACATGATCCACTGAATCATCATCCCATCATCCTCTGATCTACATCACCTCTCAGACGACGTCTCGAATCCATCAAGACAAAAGGTAGACCTCGCACGAACCATCAAAAAAACCCCGGCCCAAAACTTGATGAACTGCAACCACCAACTACCTTCGATCGAGTCAACTTCACCGCCGATCGAACGCCCTACTCTGTTACTCCTCCTCTGCCAGAAATCATTCGACCCGGCTACGTCTCAATCTTCAAAAACAATCGCGATTTCATCAAAACCGAAGCCACCACTAAACCCTAAAATCAACTCGCACGGCCAATCCAAACCCAATTCCAATATTCTGCCATGGTCAATTTTTACCCAATGACCACACGCCTCTTCCAAAACAAGCTGCATCCCCTCTCGTCGACAAATTCGACGGAAATAATTTTTTGAACGTAAATAAGACATTCAACAATGTACCGAGCTATAGTACATTAGAAATTATAATTTTACTTCTAAAATTGTATTTTTACACAAGAAATCAGATTGCATGCTCGAATTCATAATTTAGACATATCAATTTTTCACTAAAATCTGTTTGATCACTGTACATAGGAACTCTGCTGAACTACACAACATGGTTTACATCCAAACTATTTTTAACATAAGCTATACCCAATATTAAACACTTTCCTAGTTTATAGCATCCAAAATCATCAACTAGATAATGAGATAAGGAATTTTGAATACTGGAATGCACGGACATTTCACCATTTAACAGATGTCAGAACAAATTTATTTTCTAGATTAAATCTAAGGTTTCACACAATCATACTTAAGCTTTATCATAAGAAGTCAAGATTTAACTAATTTAATTTTTTCTAGGGTTTGTTTACTCATCTTATATCCTGGAACAGAGGATTGAAATGCTTTTGATCTTGGGCTGTTGATCAGCAACTTTGGTCTAATCATCTTGGGTTTCAATTTGTACTTATTTGAATCTGATCCCTACGTGCTTTGTTGTTTGATTGATCAGAGAAATAATTAAGGACAATTGATTTTGATCTGAAAATTGTATTTAACTGGAACCTGATTCTTGATTTTTTTTTTTTTTGAACTTGATTGTTATGCTGAAGCTTTTTTGATTCAAAATTCATCACCAGTTTTGGATTTTTGTTGATTTTTCTTTGAATTTGTTTTCTAATTTTGGATTACAGCTTTGTTCTCTTTGTTTTGAGAATAAACAGATCAGGGGGAAAAAAATGAAAAGAGAGGGATAGAGCTTAGCTAAATTTATTTTAAAATAAAAAGAAAATAAATTACAATTGTTCAATTGGCTTACAAGTGTCATTAGCATGCCAAAATAAATTTACACTTGTTAATTTGTATGCATAATTTGTAACACTTGTAATTTCATTTTATTAAGAGGTTTTTAATATATATTTATACTATTTTAATATTACATTTTAGTTTAGCTTTATATAAAAAGATAAATATCTTAAGTGTATAAATATTTTAGACTATCTCTTTATTAATCAATATATATTTCAAAGAAAATAATATCTCAATTATACACTTAAAAATAATTATACAAGTTTAATATATCCTTTAAAGATAATGATATAAAACAAATCTTATACTAATAAAAATCATATATAATATTTTTTTTTTAAATCCAATATATTTTAAAATATCTATCTTTAAATCTCAAATTCTAATCCAAATTCAGATTCAAATTCAATTTTAAATCCAATTTGAAATCAACTCAAATATAAGTATATATTAAATCAACACAAATTCAATTTGTGTATAATAATTCTATTTAAAATCTATATATATATATATACACAACACAATTACAAATATAAATATTTATTTGATCATATTTATTTATTCAATCAATAATTCAGTATTTCTATTATTTAACCCAATTATTATATCAATTACGGACGTCTAGAAATTCGGGTTATCACATTCCTCCCCCATTTGAATGTTTTCGTCCTTGAAAAGGAACGAGGCCAGAATTTATTTGATACTTAAAACCAGATAAATTTTCTTTGATCATTTTTAAAACACTTTAAAATCTATATAATATTACTAAAATAGTTTCTATAAAAATACATTTTACAACCCGAAGTTTCAACGGGTCCATCCTCGTTCTTACAGAAATTCGGTCATACGTTGATCAGGCGTAGGACTAAAAATCTATAAGTACTTGGTAAACTCCTTTCAACATCTAGTGAAAATACTTGGAAAATAATTTGTTGAAATATAGAAATCAGTTTTGAAAATAGAGAGAACATCTTTTGGTGAGAATGCTCTGGAAATCATCACCCCCATCCATGGTCCCAGTTAACTCGATGGTTACGTTGTTATCCCGGCAAAATCCATAGATAATTGTAGGCCTCCGCGCCTCTCGATTATGCCATGGTACCTGCTACAGATCGCAGTTACATCCAGAGTTACGCTGCCATCGCAGTAAAAGTCCATGTAACTGTAGGCATCAGCGCCATCGAATTTCGCTGCCAAAAGAATGAAACTTCTCCACTCCCACATAGGTCGCAGTCTACCGATGTAAAGTCAAATGTAGACTGTTGGCTCTCAACGACACACACTACTTTCGCTATGTCACCATAGGTCGAAGTCTGCCGATATAAAATCAAACGTAGACAGTTGGCTCTCAACGGCACACACAACTTTTGCTATGTCACCATAGGTCGCAGTCTACCAATATAAAATCAAACGTAGACTGTTGGCTCTCAGTGGCACACACGACTTTCTCTATGGTCTGCAGTAGATCACAGTTACATTAAGCTATACTGTCATCACAACATAACCCAAATACCTCTGTAGGCATCAACGCCCTCGACTTTTGCTACACTACACATAATCCTCAGGAATTAGTTTTGTCCGGACTCCTCACGGGATCAACTTTAGAGCCACCCCCTCTTTGAGGCTCAAGCCAGTACCAACCTATGGTACTTCTGAGAAGTTCATTCTAAGGGAGCGTCTTTTACCCCAGAGCCATTTTCAAAATACTTTATACTATACATATATGGTATCTTCCAAATCATACACCCAGTATGAATCTCATATAAATCTACTTTCTTAAAATCGATTATCCCAAAATCGATGTTTCTCATACTAGGCTTTCCAAATTCCAATATTGATTTTACCTAAAAATCAAAAAGTTCCAAAAACCTTTCCTCAAAATCATTCTCATAAGATCCTTTACATATATATATATATATATATATATATATATATATATATATATATATATGTGTGTGTGTGTGTATGTGTATGTGTGTAACTTTTAAAAATCTTTGGATCTCTTCAAACTTGTATAAAATCCCTTTTATACTTCAAATACTTTTCAAAAACCCTTTTCTTCCGGCAAAAGATTCAACAAGGGGAGTTTTATCTTATATAACAAAGATATATAACTTTGTTTATTTTAAATCAAATTTTCAAATTTGATTACTCTATAAAGTCACTTACCATATTACTTACTTTTATAAAGTAAATTTCTATCATGGAAATATCCAATTTCCATTTTATTCCATCGTATATTTCACAAAATATACCTTTCATTTCAAAAAATATTTCACATTTCTCATCCATAAATTTCAATATCAATTTCATTCAAACTCGTACGATGTACACATATCATCCGTACGTTATGTCAATTTGATCACTCACTCGATCACACAATTTCACTTCCAAACTAGTATCGTCCACCCGACATCCTAGTGCGGACTCAGATCTAGTTTCTTGATCAAAAATCGTCATTCTCCTTACGTGGCCATAACTATGATAGAGAATATTCAGAACCAATCAACAATACATATCCAAGTTCACCGTCAAAAATCGAGTGAAAAATCCCAATTCGGATTGATATAACCATCTTGAAATTCTATGCTCGAATCTGGATCAAATCACTATGCGAATAGAATAATATACGTACATCATGCGTATTTATCTTTATTGATTATTAGCCAAATCAATTCTCCTTTCTATTCACATTTCCTTTAATTCCTATTCACATTTTCTCCCATTATCCCTTTTGATTAATACTTCAATTCTTATCTCAAATGGATATTTAATCTTAAACAGTTTGCACTCTGACCAGCTTATATTTAGAAAATAGCTTGAAAAGTTAAAAATAAATAAGTAGTTGAAAAATAATTATTAGTTTGTAAAATAGCTGTAAAATAGTTAAGTAATTATAAAATAGTTGGAAAATAGTCAAATAATTATAGAAATTTTAAATAATTGCAAAATAGTTGTAAAATAGTAATTAGTTTATAAAACAGTCGTAAATAGTTAAATAGTTTCAAGAATAATTGTAAAATAAGTATAAAATAGTTTGGCTTTAAAAAAAAGATTGTATAAAATAAATAGTTTGGAAAAATAGATTTAAAATAGTTTATATTAAATAATTTATTTGAAAAAAGTCCAGAGACAAACTGTTCAATTTCCAATCTCCATTCCATCAATTCAATATAAGTTTTCACTTCTACTTAAATTGACCCAATTCCAATTTAATAACTTCATTTTCCACTGAAATTGATTTAACCCCAATTCAAATCGAATTAATCCTCAATTACTTTCCTATATTCAAATCAAATTCCATTTGAATTTACTTATTCAATCTTAATCACAATTTCAATTAATTCAAATAAATTTCAAATTGAAGCAATTTTAATTCATATCAATTCCAATTTGAATTAATTCCAATTCCCATTTGAATTTGAACTCATTCAACTTCAATTTCATTTCAATTAATCCAATTCAAATTTTCAATTTGAATTTTTAAACTTCTCTGTCTTCAATTACAGTTCCAATTAATTCAAATCAGTTTCAATTTGAACTAATTCAATTCAACTTTCAAATTTAAACCATCCCGAATTATATAAATTCGAGTTAAAATTTTAAATGTTGACTTAATCTTTTAAATCAAATCAACCTATATCTTTAAACCATTTAATTTTGAATTCAAATTCCATTTTTAACTTATTTCAAAGTTCAAATAATAATTCAAATTCTTTTAAACAACTAAATCTTTGAAATTCAATTTACCATTAAATTTCAATTTTGAAACCAAACCTTTGAAGTTTTATCTTAAACACTCAAATCTTAAGTCCAAAGTGATTCCATATCCTTAATTTCAAATTAAAATTTAATTTCCCTTTTATCTAAATAATGGATATATGACCACAATCCATTTTTTCATTCATTTAAACAAATCCAATTCACAATTTAAAGATTATTAATAGGATAATATTATCCAAATTATTTAAAAAAACATCCATCCATTTCCAATTTCCAGACCTCAAACCCATTTTGAGATCACTTAAATTCCCAATTCAAATTAACCATGTAACTTTCCAAGTTAAATCTCAATTTCATTTTGAAAATTTCAAGTCAGGTTGTTCATTCTATACTTGTTTAACTTCTCTTGAGTTAATGTTAATTAACTTAATCCAGCCAACCTTACCCAATTTGAATTCCTGCTTCAAATTTCAAAATTATTTTCCACTTACAAGTTCAAAACATATATCCCTTTGGGTTTTCACATCTCATTCCAAATTTAAAACTCAACATTTAGAGTTAACTTCAAACCATCTTTGATATTAGGAATATCCACACACACACACACACACACACACACACACACACACATATATATTTGCTTCTTGGCCCACCAAGCCAAATTTTAAAATTTAAACCACCTTTGGTTTTAATTCAAAACCAATTTCTTTAAATTTTCAAACAACTCTTGTTTGAAATAGGACCCTTTCATTCAAATACATTAAATAATATTATTTATTATTTCTTTATCGCTTTGAAACAAATTTTCAAATTTCAGGACTAGATTTAAAACTTCACAATTTAGATCATCTTCAGTTCCAATTTATAAGTCATACTTACCCAAATGTTCTACTTTCCTAAAACATTCACTTTGCTTACTCATTAATACACATTTTATTATCAAACACAACAATCATTTATGATAATAACCAAGATTATCAAATCTGGAAACCAAGTCATTATTATCGTATGCTGAAACTCTTTCCCAAATTCAAGATTTTAATTTCAGTTTGAATCCATTTTAAACTTATCTTTATTTAATTTCAATTTGGTTGTTTTTCTATTACCACTAAATTTAATTCCAATATTTTAACAACCAGTTACCTTAATATTTTTAGAAAGAAATATTACTTTATATATCAAAATATATTCTTATATAGAATCATTTAAAATCTTTGTATAAGAAAATAACAAGTACGCTCTCATATATATATATATATATACACACACACACACACACACTCAACTCATTCTAGGGTACCATCGACCCTATCCTTAATGAGTATTCCCCACCAGAGCCAAGGTTCTCTCTTAACCTTCAGCTCTGATACCAAATGTAATGACCCAGAATTTTCGATCCCGAAAATTCTACATAGTTAGAGAAAAGAAGAAAAAAGATAGAAGAAAAAGAACAGAAACACCAAAGCACAATCCCACGTTCGCAGCGGATAGAATATAATATCAATAATACCAGTTTACAAAGGAAAACTGTACTTGTCAAATTATACTTTAATACATCAGAGTTACAACATTTACAAACGCTGGACAGATTCAATCAACCTGCCACAGACAAACTACAATATCACAGCGGTATACACTCCATACGTTCCCGCCATCCAGCTCGCCTGCTGAGCTCCAGATCATCCTTTCCTGAAAAGATGTAATACTCGGTCTGACCCGAGCATTACATCAAAGTAACACCCGGGTCAGGCTGGAAACCAGCGTGAGTAAACTCATTAAATATGAAATTCTAATGCATAGAACTATTTAAAACCCAAGGTAACTCGTAACTTTATTACAAGTTCAAACTTGTTACAGTCTACACCTATTTCACAAACAATCACTGAGTGCTCCTACTTAGTTTAAATGGTCCAGTTATTTAAATTTACCCCATTCCAGCCTATCTGCACATACCAAATTTTAAAATAATTGTTGAAGACTATAAATCGAAGTGGTTTCGGGTATTCACTGGTACCCGACACTGGTCCCTTCGAATCTCAACTCATCTTAAACCCAAGTTATTCAAATGAAATACAATTCAAATTTAAAATACAGGATGCCACTATAACCAACAATTTATCTTGATAGATAACCATATTATCATCGTTCAACCCAATCATATCTTAAAACGTTTCATATCAAAAATCTTAAATAATCCAAGACATTTAATATTATTCAATCATTCTTAAGCAAGATTAATTTGTCACTCCATTCTAATTAATTTAAATAAATTAAATTAATTACTTCAATTATCTTTTTAAA
The DNA here is from genome assembly GCA_030765085.1 of Allium cepa. Lineage (NCBI taxonomy): Eukaryota > Viridiplantae > Streptophyta > Magnoliopsida > Asparagales > Amaryllidaceae > Allium > Allium cepa. Next base: position 565,371,185 of record CM060928.1, on the reverse strand, counting down.
TCCTTCTTACTTAATTATTATTTAATTACAAACAAATTAATTAATCATCCTTTACTTTTTTATTAATTAATTAATTAACCCTAATGAATTAATCCCTTTATATTAAGTAATTTTTCATTTGGGTAATTAATCTCTAATTACCAATCCATAAAGTTTCTAATTATTATTTAAACTAATTTAAAATGCTGGAGTACAAAATAACTTAAGTTCTTATTAAAATTAAAATTCAACACACTTAACTAATCATATATTTTAAATCTAATCGACTTAATCGCATTTGACTTTATAAATTAAGTTTTGAACTAGTCTATAATTTTTATCAATACCTTATTTAAAACTTGTAAAAATAAAATTTGTTTTGGAACCATTGATTAAAATTTTGCTTTGCCTTGCATTAAAATAAACAAGGCTTATTGGACCGAAGCCCACACCCTAAATAAAATAAAACAATCCCTCACTTGAATCGAACAAGACGAATGAAATAAGTTGGATCGAAGCCCCAAATGAGTTTGCAGCGAAACGAACCCGAAATTCCCAAAGTATTAAACACGAACAACATCTCATCTTCTTCTACAATCCTTCCCTCTGCTACCATAAAATTGTTCCCAAATCCACATTAAAAAATCATCTTCGATGGATTCCAGAACCGATCTCAGACTCGTTTACAATCGATCGTTACTTCGATCAATACCCAGACCACGGACTAACCCTGCCCAGATGAAACACTATCATCTAGTCTCAGCAAACAGCCTTGCCAATGTCTCGTGTGCACGGTGCACGTGCACATACATTCTGATGATCTATCCAGCCATACGATCCACTGAATCATCGTCCCATCATCCTCTGATCTACATCACCTCTTAGACGATGTCTCGAATCCATCAAGACGAAAAGTAGATCTCGCACGAACCATTAGAAAAACCCCGGCCTAAAACTTGATGAACTGCAACCATCAACTACCTTCGATCGAGTCAACTTCACCGCCGATTGAACGCCCTACTCTGACACTCCTCCTCTGCCAGAAATCATTCGACCCGGTTACTATCAATCTTCAAAAACAATAGTGATTTCATCAAAGCCAACGCCAACACTAAATCCTAAAGTCAACTCACACGGCCAATCCAAACCCAATTCCAATATTCTGCCACGGTCGATCTTTACTCTACGACCACCTGCCTCTTCCAAAACAAGCCGCATCCCCTCTCATCGACAAATTCGACGGAAATAATTTTTTAATGTAAATAAGACATTCAACAATATCCCGAGCTATAGTACATTAGAAATTATAATTTTACTTATAAAATTCGTGTTTCTACATAAGAAATCAGATTGCATGCTCGAATTCATAATTTAAACATATCAGTTTTTCACTAAAATCTGTTTGATCACTGTAAATAGGAACTCTGCTGAACTACACAACAGGGTTTACATCCAAACTATTTTTGACATAAACTGTACCCAAAATTAAACACTTACCTAGTTTATAGCATCGAAAATCATACACTAGATAATGAGATAACGAATTTTGAATACTGGAATGCATAGACATTTCACCATTTAACAAATGTCGGAACAAATTTATTTTCTAGATTAAATCTAAGGTTTCACACAATCATACTTAAGCTTTATCATAAGAAGTCAAGATTTAACTAATTTAATTTTTCTTAGGGTTTATTTACTCACCTTATATCCTGGAACAGAGGATTAAAATGCTTTTGATCTTGGGATGTTGATCAGCAACTTTGATCTAATCATCTTGTTTTTTAGTTTGTACTTATTTGAATCTGATCCCTACATGCTTTGTTGTTTGATTGATCGGAGAAATAATTAAGGATATTTGATCTTGATCTGAAAGTTGTATTTAACTGGAACCTGATTCTTGATTTTTTTTTGAACTTGATTGTTATGCTGAAGCTTGTTTGATTCAAAATTGATCACCAGGTTTGGATTATTGTTGAGTTTTCATTGAATTTGTTTTCTGATTTTAGATTACAAGCTTTGTTCTCTTTGTTTTAAGAATAAACAGATTAGGGAAAAAAATGAAAAGAGAGGGATAGAGCTTAGTTAAATTTATTTTAAAATAAAACGAAAATAAATAACACTTGTTCAATTGGCTTACAAGTGTCATTAGCATGCCAAAATCAATTTACACTTGTTAATTTGTATGCATAATATTTAACACTTGTAATTTTATTTTATTAAGAGGTTTTAAATATATATTTATACTATTTTAATATTACATTTTAATTTAGCTTTATATTAAAGATAAATATCTTAAGTGTATAAATATTTAGACTATCTCTTTATTAATCAATATATGTTTCAAAGAAAATAATATCTCAATTATACACTTAAAAATAATTATACAAGTTTAATATATCCTTTAAAGATAATGATATAAAACTAATCTTATACTAATAAAAATCATATATTATATATTTTTTTTAAAATCCAAAATATTATAAAATTTCTATCTTTTAAATCTCAAATTCTAATCCAAATTCAAATTCAATTTAAAATCCAATTTGAAATCAACTCAAATATAAGTATATATTAAATCAACACAAATTCAATTTCTATATAATAATTCTATTTAAAATCTATACCCACACACACACACACAGCACAATTACAAATATAAATATTTATTTGATCGGATTTATTTGTTTAATCTATAATTTAGTATTTCTATTAATTAACCCAATTATTATATCAATTACGGATGTCTAGAAATCCGGGTTATCACAGACAGCTTCTCGGAATCCATTATAGCTGCATATTTCTTTAGCTAATCCATTCCCAAGATGATCCCAAACCCAATGAAATTCAAAACAAAGCAATCCTAAACAAAAGAGCATCCACGATTCGATAAAACTAAACCGCTACAAACCACGTGTAGGTTAGTCAAGCCTTTAACATGGTTTATCATTATCAAGACCTGGTCTACTGTCTCAGGTCTTAACCCCAATCTTTCTACTAGGTCACTACACATGAATGAATGTAACGCACTAGAATCAAAGAAAACTAGAATATGAACATCACTAATAGAAAATGACGATTCCTTTCCCCTTCTCCTTCACCGAGGGAGCACTTGACGAAGTCGAGGCCACGTCCAAAGCATATGCCTTCACATTTGCGTATCCATCACCAGTTCTAGACAATCTTTCTTTAAATGCTCTGGTTTATTACAGTTGTAGCACTTCTTCTTATCACTCACTTTGCAATCCTTGATTAAATGACCCTACTCTTTGCATCCATAATAAATGGCTTATCATTTACCATTCATCTTATCACCCTTGCTTTGGGGCTACTTCCTCTTTCCATTCCACTTCTTCTTTCCTTCACCGGCTTGCTGCGGCTTTAGCTACTCCTTCTTAGCAGAACAACAATAGTAATCCTTGCTTTATAGTATAGGTTCTCATAGTTAAGCGCCTTCCCTACTAGCTTCTTAAACGTCTCATCAACATGGTCCGCTAGCTTCTCCCCAAGATAGTCATCCAATTATGTGATGAACTTTTCATTCTTCCTCAAGAAAGTATCAATCAATGACATCCCATACGTAAACATAACATCAAATTCTACCATATATTCAGAAATCGTCACCTCTCTCTGCTTGAGATCATCGAATTTCCTAAAAAATATCGACTTCTGAGCAGCTAGAATAAACTTCTCTTCAAACCTCATCTTAAACTGATCCCAAAAAAACCGATCTTATGCAATAGCAATAGTGGCAACATTCTACTAATTCATAACTCGACCCTAAAGCTTCCTCGAAGCCAACATTCTTTTCATAGCATCTTCCACCTCTATCATTGAAGATACGCTCACAAGTATCCAACCAGTCTTGTACTTCTACGGTCGATTCCGTTCCATTGAATGTCTTCCCTTCCAAAATGGAGTAATCCTTGTTTAACTTGGTAAGTTGGCTTTAGGCTTTTGTACTAGAGCTCATCCTACCATCACAACTCCAGGAGTATTTCTCATCATATTAGCTACCATAGCATTGAACATTGCCTGGAAATCAAGCGTAGCAGCTCTTGATCCCACTCTTTCCTCCACTCATGAAGCTGGTCTCATGGTATTTCTCGTATGTTGGCTCATCCTTATCTGTAACAAGAATGATCAATCTCTCATAAAAAAAACTATGTTTATAGTGCTTATGTGCATGCAACTTATACTATACTACTATATAGTTTTGAAATCAAACTTATAACAAGCATGCACTCTTTTGTATGTATACACTCTAGATCCAGTCTAGGGTGACAACTCCTTACTTATCTCAATTGGAATGCAGTATCAACTTAAGTTAATCACATAATCAAAGCTCTAATACCTAATGTAATGATTACCCTATACCACCGGCACCAGTAGAGTATAAATAGTGCACTGCATTCGTGCTCGGTCGACATAGGACAATCATCAATTTTTAGAATAAACAAATGCAGCATATAACTTGTCGTATATCTCATACTGCATTGATAAAATATAATATCACATTTACAATAGAAGAGACATTAATAACAATGTGAACAAATCGTCATCAGAGTATAATATCCATGGAGTTATACATCAATAGTAGAGTTTACACAACAGAAACAAACTCAATAACTATCTTAAATACTAATAGCAAGCAGTCACTGCTAAGGCTTCCGGTGCTGCACAGCGGAATAAGCATAGACTCCATACATGTATATTATACAAGATAGCTCCATCCAGCTCGTCCTCCAAACAGCTACTGCATCACCTAGATCTATTATCTACTCTAGTCATTTAAGAGTTCCCGAGATAATAAGAAGTAAAGCATAAAATTTCAAGTCTGACAAGAGTCTGATGTGAGCGATAAATAAATCTCAAAATATTATACAGGTAAATAAGGTAAGAAACAAGAGTACACGAACCATGTCTGACATGTTCTTGCAACTAAATAGTTAGCACATAACGGTATAATATGCTACTCTACGATGTCATAAAGGTACAATACAAAATACCATAAGGGATGTCCAAATATCCCTAATTCCGGTACCTACTTCCAATGATACACCCAAATTATAGCCCACTAATGGAAAACAACCAAAGCAACCATAACATCCATCAAATAAGACTCACCATCACTCATCTCTATGCTTTGAACACATGATAACTCGTAAAGCCTCTTTATCGCCAGGGACTAATGAAAATCTCGGTTCTCCTTATACTCTCGCATCACACTGCCTAAAGCTCGAAATGTGTATTGTAGCCCCAAAGCTAGACACTATACCCAAAGCCACTGGTCTAGGTTATTTGGATCCTCACTACCGATCCATAGGTGTCCCCACTTACAATATGCCTGTCCCCACTTACAATATGCCTACTTTCAATACACAAGAAAACACTCTGAGTATCAACAATTCCTTATCACATACATCAATTTGAGCCCTATTTTGCTCCATTCGGATTCTGAGCCCTTCTTGCTCAATCTAGTTTCCATTTTTTACGAGGAACCCTTCCACATTCCCCTATGCTACAGCTCCCTCCATTACTGAGCCGCCATCTTCGAAATCTTCTCCCAACATAAGCTAACAACCGAAGATTCTAGCTTTGCATCACGTTGTTACATCGCCATCCAACCCTGATGCGAACGAGCCAACACCTCCAGCATGATCTATAGGACCTCCCAGTATTCCCTTGGTAGTTCCACTTCTATTGGACGCATCATGAAAAGTCAGTTCTGACATCTTCATGTCGGTGTCGATTGCTCTACTTAGCCAACTAATGGTTGAGTTTTCTTCCACTCCTTCCCTGCTTCTAGTACCCCATGCTTAGGTGCTTTGAGCCCGACCTATTCATCCTAAACATCTCAGTATAGAAATAAATCTCCTCTTCAAAGCACTCCACTTCACATTCTAGAAACAAATTAGCATAGCCTCCAACACTTAGCCAATCACCAATCCACCGCCTTGAGCAACCTACACTAGTCTTACTCATGCTTTTCCCAAATTTTTTGACAAATAGGACCAACCCAAACATGTCGGTGCCCAGCTCTTCATTTCAGTGCGAACATGTGTACTTCATGAATTGGAGCTCACGACTTGAACCCTTTGTTCTTCCCATACTCTAGGGCCTCCCTTTTAAGCCAATTCCGATCATCTTTGCCTCCGATATGCTCAATTCTCCTACCTATCTTTGTAAACATCCAAAGCATTAACAAACAACATCAATTCACATCATACAAAAATAGAACAATAAACAATTTTATCCATTCAAACATGCAATCCATTGAAATAAGATAAACAAGTCAATCTCTAACATGGATCTACATATAGCATGAATATATGAACATAAAAAAGGTGATTTCTAATCCGTCTATATTATATACATGTATTGACATGTTATTAGAGTTAGAAACTGTTTTATGGCCAAAAATCAATTTAAAACATATCGAAATCCTATAATTTTATCATATAAACATGCATAGTATACTAAGAAGCCATAAACCATCCACCATTACCAAACCCAACCAATTTGAATGTAGGTCCAATCCGGACAACAATGAAAAGCATTTCCAATCAATTAATTTGATTATCTCTAACTTCTAATCGAAGATCTAACATCTAATCGAAGATCTAATTTCTAATTCACAATATAGTTTGATATAGAGAAAAATTTGGATTAATTAGGATGGATTCAGGACTAATTAGGGTTTAGACTTGATTTGGAATAAGAGAGAAAAGCCTTCAGCTCTCGAACGTCGTCCCTTATTGTTACAATAATAATATCATAAAAGCAATAGATGCATACCTATTTTTGCTTATGTATATTTATATATTTTGGCTTACATCCTTTCTATTCCTTATCTTTTATCTTCGATCATCCATGCGATGATCCTGCATTTTGTATAAATTTACATTATTGTATTATCATCCATCAAATATGTTTATGATTTTTTGTTTTTGTTTTTTTTATACTAGATTGATTAAATAACAAGTTGATGATCGCTTTTTCATTTATAAAAATTAAAGAGCGATAACCCATTGGTAATACATGCTACGAAAGATTCGAACTCGTAACCTTAAAATTCAAATGTGAAGGTGCTATCATTAAAAAGTAGTTTTGGATCTATTTGATTTTTTGTTGACCAGGAATCTAATATACAAGTCATACATAATCATGAATGAATGGATATTTACTTTTGACATGTAATACACATGTCACATTGCATTTAGTGGGTCAACTCTTGTCCAGAAATCTCTATCATATGTTTTTTTCTCTACAAATCACAACCGATATGTAGATTGTGGTACCTTTTGTAAGTATAAGTATCCCCATCTCCAGCACCCAAATAGAGATACTCTTGGAGAGAAGTATGGAGTTCAACCGTTCAATCCATCTTGATATCAATCCAACGATGGGATGCTCTTTAAATATTCATTTATTTTCTCTCTCTTGTTCTCGCGTTAGAAATAAAATCCGAAAGGAACAACATGACAGCTTAATAATACATAAACTGCGAAATCTAAGATTTCCCAGAAACCCAAAAATAAGAGAATTGCTTTTTGTTACGTTTAAAATAGCAAATGAACGAAGAATCCGAATTGATGCAGAAACGAAAGGCCTCAGATTCAGGTGAACTTTTATAAATATATTTGAAAAGGACTTCTTTTTTCTTTTTCGTTTTATTTATTTTAGATAATTTGGTGGATTTGATTTTGAATGAAGGATTGGAAGCGAGATCTGTTTGTCATAGCTTGCTGTTACTGAGTGAATTTGATTATTATTTTTGTTGCAACCTCGTAATTGAATTCCTTTATCCCTAACTAACTGTAAGAAATCAACTTCACTATCGTCTTGGTTATGTTCCAATTAACCAGTCCATATAGTAAACTGAGACCAAGACTGCAATATTTGATTGGTACGAATGAGTTATTTATTGTTAGTTAAGAAGGCTTGTGAAATATTCAATTAGTTGAGTATGTTATTTGAAAAACAAGTAAAATTCGAGACTACCTGTGGATGTAAACGTTTTGCAGCTGTGATCCTTACACGCAACATAAATTTTTAGGTCCAAAATTAAGTCAGCAGTCTCATCCATTTGTATTGTTCCGGTTTGTACAATGCTTCTACTAGAGTTCATGTCAAGCTATGTAGTACAAACCCTTAATTGTTATGTTTTAAACTATTTATTTTTAATTTTAGTTTTAAATGTTTCAATCTCTTCTATATACCATGAAATCTATAAACTAAAAATAAATAAAAATAAAGCCTTTTTACTTGTTCAAAAATATAGACAACGATGCAGCCAGTTGGCTGGTCAGTCAGCCACAATATGCTCTTATAACTCGGTTGATTGAAGCATTCTCCCCAAACAAATAAAAGTACAAAGCTCTCAAATTTTAAAAAGTTATTTCATGTACAAAAAGGTATATTTCTTAGCAATGTGGGGGATTAACCTTCTTATAAATTTTACTTTTGCTGTTTTCCCACCAACATGTACATCAGGCTTTTTTTATACATGGAATATTTGTCATTTTTCTACTTCAGCTAAGAATATTAAATTGCAATATTTATTTTAATAATTATACTACTGAATTCAGTAGTTATAATATCAAATTTAACGATTAATTAACTATAATATTTTATTGTTGAATTATATTTTTGTAATAATGATTTTGATACTCTATCAAATAATTATAATTAACTAACAGTATTTAATATCATAAGTATAAGAAAAATATTATAACATTAAAATCATATTAGCATAAATAATTGACACTAGTCTTGCATCTGATATCACTTCCGTTTCCTTTCTCCATTCCTTGCTGTTAAACACTCTTATTCTTTTATCTTTGCGATTGTGATCTGATAATGTAAACAATATGCATGTGTTTGTTATTTGTTTTACCTTTCAAAATGATGAAATGACAACTCATGCTCCCATGACACCATCCAAATTTCAAATTAAATATAAAACTAGAACAACAAATTCAAAACATCAAAATAATACTTTATGTTAAAATTAAAGAGTTTAACAAAAGGATATTTTTGTCATTTCATTGACACTTATACTTGTGAAATCAGTTTTTAATAAGTAGAGCTACTTGTGCAGACATGGAATGCAAATAAGATCTTTGGCCTTATTTATTCAAATTGGTGGAATCGCCTTATCATGAGAGAAAATTGGGTAGAATTTAAGATGTACAAAGGTTGATTAGGTAGCCTTTAGTTAGCTTTGGTGGGTGCCGCCACAAATTTGGAAATTTAATTTCTATACACTCAGTCTTAATTAATTTTTCCTCTCCTTTTGTTTCACATTTGTAGTTTTTTGTTTTTTTGTTTTTTTGAAAGCACTCCCTTCTTTGAAGATTTGTTTATTGCATTGTTTTCTTCTACTACACTGGTACTAGCAAAAAAATTTGTTCAACATCTGTCCCAAATAAGTGTGTCTTGAACATGCTCAACTATTCTGTACTATTGGACTTCAATATCATTTCTATATCCAAATTTGTTGAAGGTAGCATGTTCGATTCACAAACATAATTAGTTTAAGCAGCTATGTGAGGGGGAAAACTCAGAACTACAGTGGAGTGTTTCATCTTTTAATAGAATCACCATTTGTGTTATCATTAGATCCTGTAGTTCGAACTTCAAAAATCTGTTTTCTATTATGTGCAAATTTGTCTTTTATATTCTTTGCTATAATCCTAAATCTATGCCCTACATACATTACTATCACGATTTCTTTGTTGTTTAATTAGCGTCTTTTCCAAAAGAAAGTGCCATTATTCTGTAATATGATAGCTATATTGCTGACGTAGGACAATTTTTTCCCTTTAGGCATTATATAATTACACCAACTGTATTTGCTACAAATTTCAGACTCTTACCTTTAATTGTCTTATGGCACAGATTACCTACCAGAACAGAAGAGGCAAATAGTTGAAAAGGGTAAGTTTGGGGGAGCTGTTGTTGGTGTTATAAAACCTGGTGCATATAAGATAGTCACACACCCTGATATTACCAACTCTCCTGTAGTTATTCAAGGCTGTATTTCAAGTAACACTTCATCTTCTTCAAAAATTTACGAAGAAGATACTGTGCATATAGCTAATGATGAAGCAATCAAAGAGAATTCCAAAGCAAAAGAAGATAATGGTGCAACAAAATGCAAAAAGGGTACCTTATGCACTAGTGATAATCAAATGGTTCTAGAAGCTTTCAGTGATTGTGCAGAAAGAAACTTGAAAGTAATGGAAGAAACTTTCAAAGAAAAAGAAGATAATGGCATGACAAAGTGCAAAGATGGTACCTTACACACTAGCGACAGTCAGATGGTTCTAGGAGCTTCTGAGGGTTCCGCAGAAGGAAACTTGAAAGCAATGGAAGAAAATTTCAAAGGAAAAGAAGATAACTGTGCAACAAAGTGCAAAGATGGTACCTTAAGCAGTAGTGAAAGCCAAATGGTTTTTGAAGCTTCTCACGATTCTGTGGATGGAAACTTGAAAACACTTTCTTCAAAATGCAGAGAGCATCCTTCACCGATTAGAGGAGTTATCCACGATTCCCCTTTTTTGAATGAAACCTGTGGCAAAAGTTTGATCAAATCGTTAGAGAAAGAAGGATGCTTTTCATTTCAAGCCACGGATGAAACTAAAACAGCTGTGGTGTCTAATAATCAGTCTGAGACACTTGAATCTATGATTCATCCAAATAATGTGATTTCCAATGATGAAATTGGAGATTCTATTGGCTTTGAGAGTATAGTTGAGTCTCAGTTTACAACTACTTCTGAAAAGAATGGTTCAGAGTTGGCAAGCCAAGATAAGTTATCAGATGCTAATATCATCAAGCCTGAAAGGAAGTTGGTTGTTTCAAAAAGAAGAAAGCTTCTCGTACTTGATGTAAATGGACTGCTTGTTGACATTATCTCTGATATTCATAACAAACATAGGGGAAGAATGAGAATTGGAGGCAAAGCAGGTAAGTGCAGAAGTAAATAATATTGTAATTCCAGTATGTTCTATTTTATTGAATGCTGATAAATGACTATCCGTTTTCTTAATCTCAGTATTTAAGAGGCCATTTTGCGATGATTTCATAAAATTCTGTTTTGAAAAGTTTGATATTGGGATCTGGTCTTCACGGAAAAGGTACGTCTTATCATTTATCTTGATTATTTCATCCTGTTTTTTATTTTCTTGTATTACCATAGTAATGGCATTGCTACGTTTTTATAGATATAATGTTGAGCATGTTGTCGAATATTTGATGTCAGAAATTAGCCACGAACTCCTGTTTTGTTGGGTAAGCAATTTTCACAGCAACCTTATTCGTAAGAAGTGTATTCTTTCAGTGTGACATGATTGATAATCATTGTTACTAATGCTGTACTATTTTATAATCCATACTCACGCAGGGTCAAGATCACTGTACGCTCACTGGTTTTAACACTCTTGAGAATGCAGATAAGCCTTTGGTTCTAAAAGAATTGAAAAAATTATGGAATAAAGAAGAAAAGGGCCTTCCCTGGAAGAAGGGTTATTTTTCACCATCAAACACTTTACTTATCGACGATTCTCCGTACAAAGCACTTTGCAATCCTGTAAATATTCCAAACACATTTACCAGTTATCGTGATTTTATTCAATCATGCAATTTGACAAATTTTTTGTTCTATTATTATGCAGCCACATACTGCAATTTTTCCACATCCATACCATTTTGACGATGAAAACGACAATTCTTTAGGTGAGATTTAGATTTGAAATGCAAAATTTATTTACATGTAATTCATTCAAGTGTAAAGATTATTTGTACATACACTAAACGTTATTATTGTAACTTTTTTATTCAACCAGGTCCAGGTGGAGATCTTCGAGAATATTTAGAAGGATTATATGAAGCGGATGATGTCCAATCCTATGTCCGACAACATCCGTTTGGACAACAAGCCATTACAAGTGAAGATGAATCTTGGAGTTTTTACACTCAAGTAGTTGAAAAGATTCTAAGTTCTGGAGAAACTCGATTAGCTTCTAAATAGGTAGAATAAATTAAGATTGTCATCCTGATTTTTTTTTTTTAAAATTAGATTGTAACATCATTATCTTGTTTGTTTCTCGCAAGATCTGTAACATTTATTGTTTTGAGAAGGTAGCAGTATGTCATATATTGGTTGTATTATCAAAGGTAATTTTAGGCTGTGTAACACTAGTAACAAGACTTTGCGATTGATACTGTATAATATATCGGTTTATGCTTTCATAGCATTCAGACTTTGTAGCAAATTAATGGAGATTAGACTTATATTAACATTAAAAGGAAGAAAACGTTAATTACAGAGATGTTATTTATACTAGCTATAATGATAATCACATTATCCAAAGATACTCTCTAACCAAACTATAATCGCTAGCGCATATCTGTGGTACGCATATGAGTTTCATGATATATTGATAGTCCATTTTTTGGAGTTTCAAGTTATATTAGGTTGAAAGTACATGTTTATGGATTGTAATTCTTTTGATCGGTTTTTTCTTGAATACTATCAACAAATATTTTTTTTTGATAAATTTGTTTAACTAATCTCAACGCATATAGAGAGAAAATTAATATTTTAAAGGACAATGATTCCACACAACGAACGATAACATCAACAATCAGTTGCTTCTAATTTGGTAAATATTACACTACTAAACATGAGTGCTTATTAATTTTCAAATGTAAACGATAAAAGTCAACACAATTTTATCCTACGTTTAACATATAAATTTAAATATATAGTTAATTTGATTTGATAATAGTATTCTAAACCTGGAATAGAGAAATTGTATTCGAAATGAAATAATGTTAAAATTTGGTTCAAAAAAAAATCACATTTCAACATTTGCATTATTATATTTTTGACATTATGCATAATAATTAAATTAGTTAAAATATTATTGTAGATTTGAAATACTATATTTATGATAGAGATAACATAATATGACATGATACTTATACGTAATATTTACATTGTGCAATCAAATATTTGGTAACTAGATAATTTTTCATTTTACTTCAAACATTCATACAAATATAACGACTAAAATAATATATGACAATAAGAACAATTCAACGTAAATTGAAATCACTATTAAACAAAATACTTAAGTATACATTAAAAAAATACTTTACATGACATTTTATTGAAATAAAATCCGGATCAAATGGTGTAAAGAAGCATAGTCAGTAAAGTAAAGTAATGAAAATAAATTATCGTTTGTATTTATAAAATATGCACCTAGATATGCATGGAAGCGCGAAAAAAAACAACTTGATGTAGGAATTAAGTAACGATTTATAAAATGTAGAAAGTGCCTTAACTTAATTTCATTTTACTATGAACCGAAATATATGGAATCTATGGTCTACCTAAAGATAAATTATGTTATTTTCTATAGATAGAAAAGTTAAAACTTCAATATCAGTTATTCTCATTACTAAATCTCCATTATTTTCATATAAAATCTTCCAAATAATTAGCTGAATGGAAATATTTGTAAAGCTCTCCTACAACGAACTAACATTGCATAATACTAAACTCTACATTCAAACATAATTTTCATTTCAATTCGACTCTTGTTTAATAATTTATCACCTTGTCTTTTTTAAGGCAACTAACCTTCACTTGTTTTTATTCGTCACATAATATCATGGTCCAAAGATTTAAATTAAGATATTTAGCATGACTTTTGTTAGTACACTAACTCAACATCGATACTAATGCTTGTAATGTTTATCTTTTTACAAAGAAACGTCGGCCCAATACGATTTTAATCCAATTCATATGTTGTGCATATAAGATAGTGATTATCAACATGCTTTGTTATGTATCAAATATATGATAATTTATTTTAAGCATACAAAAAATATATATATTATAACATTGCCAAAAGTACGAAAGGAATGAAATATTTTGTTCGTTTATGGGAAAATATTAATTATAAATATATATATTCTCATTTATCTATTCTTTTTCCAAAAATGTGAAAGGAATGAAATATATTTGTAAAACAGATGGTGCACTGAGTTGAGAGTAAATCAAAAGAAGAACCCTTTCGAAGGATTTCGAAACTACTTGTACCGACAAAACGGTGATTCGATGTTGCAATCTTACGTATAGACCCTTTCGAAGGGATCAAAATGGGTTCTAGTTAGGAGAATTCATTCGAAAGGACCCCTATGAAGGTGTTGATACAACGGCTATGGAAGGACTCCTTAGAAAGCCAAGATATTTTCGAAAGCATTCAAATGCCTTTCGAAGAAGTCATCTCAAAGGAGTTGATTTGACAGTTATGATGCGAACCCTTTCGAAGTTCTAGTGCCTTTCGAAAGCATTCGAAACTCGATGTATATATATTTAAATAAAAAGTAGATTTAATTATGCCATAGAGTCTCATTTTGGACAAAATATCATAAGTCCATTGGACTCGGTGATATTGAATTTTCATCATCACGTTAAGTTGATGTTGCAAGGGCTTTAATTGTAATAACAATATGCATTGGAGTCAAGATATCCAAAATGGTTCAATGACATAACATATGCTTTAAGAAGATAAGTGCGTATCATGTGCAATTGATCATTAAGTAAGTTAATGGCTGAATTGATTGATCTCATATTCGAATTCATTATTCATAGGCTATCAAGCATCCATCCTCCAATATCTCAAAATAATATTATACATGTAAGCATAAACGATCAAGTCTATGTGTTCTCCCTTTTATTTTTCATAAAGGGATTACGAGTAATAAAATTTGTCTCCAATTTGATTTAGAGTTACCAGAGTTTGATTTGACAAAGAAATGGTGGAAATGAAAAAAAAACCTCTCGAGTTTGGACCACTAGGGTTGTATTTATAGACGCGGGTTGCACCCTTTCACGTTCATCCTTCTGCTCTCATGGTTCCGATGTTGCTGGTAGGTACTTGGGTCTGTAGACAGGCTTGAATAAGCCCTTTCGTCTCTGTCAAAGGGATGCTATTAATGGATATTGATCTGACATTCATCAATACCGCTTATGCGTACTTCTGAAGTCTTTTGTCACTGTCGAAAGGTGTGTTGTTGGGTAGCGAATGGATTTCGGTACTTCACTATGCTGTTTGAGTATAAGCGGAAGCATTTCTAACCCTTCATCATCTTTGAAACCTTGCATCAGAGTTGGAGTGTGTTATTTTGACGTGAGTGGAAGGGTATTTGGACTGGTTCGAAAGGCTATAATAGTGGCGGAAGGTTGTTTTCAACGGTAATCTCTTCGATTATTGGGGGAGCCTAACTATTGATGCTTGTGGAAGCCCCACTGATGCATGCAAAATCCTTATAATGCTTGCGGAAGGGAAGTATTAGTTGATTCTTCTTCTATGGAAGGTAGACAGTGAAGGAACCAATTGTTTCGAAATGTACGATCTATGCGGAAGGGGTAGTGTTTGGTGGAAGCCCTTACTTTCATCTCCCGTAGAAGTGTCCAATGCTTGCTCACCAATCTATTTTCCTTTGGAAGCAATTTCAATTCCTTCCCCCCCTTTTGAATCATAGCAGAAGCCAATTTCAATACTTGTGAAGCCCCTATGATGAGTTAGTTTTTGATGCTTTCGTAAGCCTTCTTTCAATACTTGTGGAACCCTTCTTTTGATGCCTTCGGAAACCTTCTTTCATACCTTCATATCGAGTGAATTTTACGGTTAACATTTAGCCCCCTTGTATGAAAGAAGCTTTTGTTTTTTTTGGACAAAATTCATGTTCAATCCTATTTCCTTGCAAAGTAAAAAGTTAATTACATTTCTTTTCGTTAATTTACATCATTAAATCCTTTTTGTCAATAAGAATCTAGGATTTTAATTTTGATATTAGTAACAGAATTTTTAGAAAATTTCTTTTAGAAGTCCAAAAACTCTCTCCAGGAAACAATGATAGAAGACTCAAAGCCCAGATTTGGATATAAATGAGGGAGGTCCAGAAATTATTTTCTGGAAGTAATAGAAGTTCATAAATCCATAATAGAAGAATTCTTGAAATCCAGATTCGGGTATTAATAAGAGTGATTCAGAATTCATCATTCGAAAATAATAGAGGATGAGAAATCTAACTTTGGTAATAATGAAGACCTAAAACCCAGATTCTGGTATTGATAAGTGAAGTCCAGAAATTAATAGTAGAAGACCCGAGACCCTAATTTGGGTATTAGTAAGGGAGATCCAAAAGTTATCAATTGGAAATTAGCAGAAGACCAGAAGTCCATAATAGAAGACTTAAAATCAATAATAGAAGACTTAAAATCAATAATAGAAGACCAAAAATCTAGATTCAGGTATTAATGAGTGAAGTCCAAAAACCAATAGTAGAAGACCCAAAAACCATATTGGGGTATTGATAGGTGAAGTCCAAAAATCATTTTATGGATATAGCTGAAGACCAAAAATTCATAATAGAAGGCCCAAAACCCAAATCGGGTATTGATAAGTGTAAGTCCAGAAATCATCTTTTGAATATAGTGGAACATCAATATTCATAACAAAAGATGCAAAACTCACAAGTATTGATAAGTAAATTCCAACAATCATCTTCTGGAAATTAGCCCAAGGCCATAAATTCATATCTAATAATGAAAGTATTCCTGAAATTATCGTCCAAAAATAATAGGAGACTAGGAATTTGTTCCTGGTAATACGAAGAAACTTTAGAAAAAATTATTTGAATAATGAAAGTTCAAAAATTCTCATCTGAGCATTTTTTTATGCACCACTCTTTGGACTTTGATTGTTCGAATCTTTTTCTTTTTGTTACCTTTCTGGTTCTAGGTATCTTATTCTTTCGATGTGTGTCATCCTTTAGGCTTCGTATATTATTAATGCTTGTTTGTCACTCCTCGGGCTTGGACGTCTTAGTTTGTTATTGTACGGCGCGCTTGGTTAGCTTATCCACAAGCAGGACCCAAGGACTTACTCGACGTCCCTCGGAGATGCTCCAGCCAGGCCTTGTAGGCGGGACTGAAGGCTTGTCTGGTGCCTTGATCAGGCCATGGCATGGTGGGATCAAGGGCTTACCCCATCCTCCCTCTAGGAGGTGCTCCAGCCAGACCTTATAGGCAGGACTAAAGGTTGGTCGGTGCCTTGAACTGGCCATATGATGGCACATTCAAGGGCTTACTCCATCCTCCCTCCAAGGGGTGCCATGACTTGGCCATAGCGTGGCGCGATCAAAGGCTTGTAGATACTTTAACTTAGCCATAACGTGGCATGGATAAAGGATTACTCTAATCTCCCTCCAAGAGGCGCTTTGACCTAGCCATCTTGGCACGAACAAAGGCTTATGATCTTTTAAGGTAGTTTCCAAGTTTAAGGAGAATTCTACTATGGACCATGTAGATTTACTTAAAAAGGCACTTTATTCATCCAATGTTGGAAAATACGGTCGCAAATGTTCTGTGTTCCATGTTCTAGGAACCATATTTCCATCTGATCGACATAATTTGTAAGCTTTCAGAGAAATTACTTTGTGCACAATTAGAGGACCCTCCCAGTTTGGTCCTAGCGATCCGTTTACAAGATTTTTAGTGTTTGCCATCACCCTAGGAGCATTAGATCTCCTTCTTGAAATGAACTTGTCTTCACTTTTGAGTTGTAGTATTTTGAAATTTTTCTTTGATATTCGATAGTTCGAATAGCTGCTTCATCTCTAGTTCATGTATCAAATCCAATGACTCATTCTTCAACTCTTTATTTGGATCAAACGCGTATGCAATTCTTTGACGTGAAGGTATTTCAGTTTCGAATGGTAACATTGCTTCACACCCATGTGTTTGAGAGTAAGGAGTATGACCATAGCAGTTTTGGTGGACGTTCGATATGCCCAGAGTACAAGTGGTAATAATTCCACCCGATTTCCTTTGGCCTTATTCAGACGTTTTTTCAAAATGGTCTTAATAGTCTTGTTGGTTTCTTCGATGGCTCCATTTGCCCTTGGATGTGCTACGGAAGAAAAACTTTTGATGATTCTGTTCTTATGGAAAAATCGAGAAAA
Source organism: Allium cepa (assembly GCA_030765085.1). Lineage (NCBI taxonomy): Eukaryota > Viridiplantae > Streptophyta > Magnoliopsida > Asparagales > Amaryllidaceae > Allium > Allium cepa. Next base: position 565,353,155 of record CM060928.1, on the reverse strand, counting down.
CTCTTCACTTTAAAATTGTGTTCCATTGTCCGGTATAATCTTGTAAGAGAACCCGAATCTAGTGATAATGTTCTTAATAACAAATCTAAGTACTTTTCCAAAAGCGATTTTAGGAAGTGGTTATGCTTCTACCCATTTGGTAAAGTAATCAATGGTAACTACAACATACATTGCCCCTCCTTTAGAAATTGGCAATGGTCTAATCAAATCGATTCCTCATACATCAAAGGGTCATGGACTGCAGATTGGGGTTAATTGGCTAGGTGGTAAATGGAGATCTTTGAGTATTTTTGGCACCTTTCGCACTTCTTCGTGTGCTCTATAGCTTGGCTAGTCATTTGAAGCCAATAGAAACCTTGTCTCATTACTTTCTTAACCAACTTTATCCCATTGAAATTGTCTCCAAAAAACACTGCATGCACTTCTTTTAGTAATTTCAACCCATCTTCAGGATTTACACATCTTAATTAAGGAAGAGCATATCCTTTCTTATAAAGAATTCCATCCATTATAGTGGAGGTTGGAGCTTGACGTCTGAATCTCCTAGCTTTCATTTTGTCAGATGATAGTATTATATTGGTAAGATATTCTACAATAGGTGTCATCCAAGTGTTCTTATAGCAGTTATTTGTTCTTGAATTAATGGGATCTAATTTCTTCACCAATTTCTTTTTCTTCTCTTTCTTATGTCATGGCTTGGGATCTAGTTAACCAATAGTTCTTTCCCTAGTTTGAGCATTTTCTCTTCAATGCGGGCACTTGCTTGATACCCTACTGGGTTTCTGGAGCTCCTCTTGAACTAGCCAATTTTACTAATGAATTTGCATGAGAATTATCCCCACTCGGGACTTAGTGTATAGAAAAATCTTCAAATAGGGTAAGCATTTTTAGCTCCTTCTTAACATGTACAGATAGTCTAGCGTTTTTAGTCCGATGTATCTTCTTTATCTGATTTACCATTAGTTGAGAGTCATTAAAGATTTGAATTTGTGGGATTTTGAGTTGTAGGTCTAGAGTTAGTCCTGACACCATTGACTCGTATTCAGCTACGTTGTTTGTTGCAGGAAATCCTAGCTTTGTTGCATAGTGTAGGCGGTGTCCATTTGGTGTGATTATGATATGCCCTGCTCCGACTCCTTGCTCATTTGATGCCCCATCCATAAATAGTAGCCATTTGGGCTTTTGATCTTTTTCTTTCTCTGAATGCTCTTTAACAAAGCATATGCATTCATTGATAAAACCTGCTAACGCTTTCTCTTTAATTGCTGCTGGTGGTTGAAATTCGATGTCGTATTGGCTAAGTTCAATTCCCCATTTTACTAGCCTGCCCGAAGTCTTAGGTTTACTGAAAACTTGCTTGAGCAGAAAGTTAGTCAATATTATGATCGGATGTGCTTGGAAGTATGCTTCGAGTTTCCATGTTGCAAGTATCAAAAAATAAGCCAACTTTCCTATGACCGGGCATCGAACTTCGATATCCTTCAATCATGTTTACATGATAAACGAGAAGCTGAGTTTATTTTCTTCTCTAATCAAAACCGAACTAACCTCATGTTATGAGACTTCCATATATAAGTGTAAGCTTTCTCCATTCTCAGGGCTGGATAATATTGGTTGTTTAAATGACCTTTTAATTCTTGAAAGGCTTTCTTACAGTCTTCGCCGCACTCAAAATTCTTTTTTCCTTAATTACATTGAAGAATAGGATGCATTTATCAGTTGCCTTGGAGATGAATCTTCTCAAAGCTACAATTCTATGATTCAAACTCATTACATCTTTGCTTGTTTTGGGCTCGGCCATGTCTTTGGTAGCTTGGATTTGGTCAGGACCGACTTCAATCCCTTATGCACTAACAATGTTACCTAAAAACTTTTCGGAATGAACCTGAAAGAACATTTTGGAGGATTCAGTTTCATTTGTTACCTTTGTAATACTTCAAACATTTCTTTAAGTTTTTTAAGGCGACTCCCAACATCATGGTACTTTACTAGCATATCATCCACGTAAACATTTATATTTCAACCAAACTATTCCTTGAACATTCTATTGACTAACCTTTGATAAGTAGCATCTGCGTTCTTTAGTTCGAAAGGCATTTCTTTATAATAGAAAGTCCCCCAATCAGTGATGAAGCTTGTATGCTCTTCATATGTCTTGAACATGAAGATCTGATTATATCCTGAATGAGCATCCCTGAGAGATAATAGCTTGTGTCCGCTAGTCGCATCAATTAACTGGTCTATTCTGGTTGTAGATACCAGTCTTTCAGGTATGCTTTTTTCAGATCAGTGTAATCAACGTAGGTTCCCCTCTTGCCATTCGACTTTTTAACAACACAAGGTTTGCCAGCCATTTCGGATAAAAAAACTTCCCAAATGAATCAGTTTTCAAGTAGATTTTAACTACTTCTTTCAAGGCGTCAGATCGAACTTTATCAAACTGCCTATTCTTTTATTGGATATGAATCACATTTGGATTAATATTTAGTGCATGGAACATAATTGATGGGTCGACCATATTTGAATAGGTCCATGCAAATACATCTTTGCTAGCTTTAAGGAATTGAATCAAGTTTACTTTTAAACTGTTCTCTAACTCTTTTTCCACTTCAACTATTTTGGTTGAATCAGTTGGATCTATACATACTTCCTTAAGATCCTATGTAGGCTTTTCCTCTCCATTTTTCCTCGGCAATCCAATTCTTTGATGATCTCACCTTCTTCTACAGAGTTAGCATCAGTCCTCTTCCTCTTCACTCCGAGTGAGATGTACCTTTCAAACACACATTTATTTGTTTTATTAGATCTTATTTTTGCTTCAAATGTTGGACATAAAAATCCATCGTCCAAAGGCTGAAACATAGTAGACGAAACATAGCAAGAAGAGTACGCCCTTTTATATTGATCGAGAGTTGCAAAATACATTTCGCGGGAGCTAAATTTATCACCCTGAATGGTACCCCAACCCCTTTTAGTCAAGAACTTTACCATCAGGTATTTCGGTGAGACAAAAGTACCCACCTCATCCAGTGCAGGATGGCCAAAGAATGCATTATAATACAAAGGCTGATCGAAGGTCACAAAGATAGTCTCGAAAGTTCTATAGCATGGTGTCAAGCCCATTTGTACCAATAGCTTTACTTGCCCTACCGGTGTTGACCCCTTATTATTAAAACCAAAGATAAGTTCAAGACGAGGTTCCAGTTTTTCCTCAGGAATGCCCATCTGATTGAAAGCATGCTTAAATATGACGTTAACTGCGCTTTCGGTATCCAACAGAATCTTGGATACTATGGAAAGCCCGATTTGAGCTGTAATCATGAGAGGGTCATTATAGGGGTGATGGATTCCTTTCTTTATCCCTTTTGGAGTGATGACAAGATTTGGCATTAGTTATTAAGTCGTAGGTTTTTGAGCGGGAATCTTCCTGTATAGAGAACACTCTTTCCCTAGCTTCCTTGATATATTTGTTCTTAGCTTCCTTACTATTTCTCGCTGGATGCAGTACCCCATGAATCGCATCAATCTCGTTCAAAGGTGGGCTTAAATTCAATAGATCTTCATCCTCTAAAAAATCACAGGATTACTAGGAAATTTTTAAGGTCCATTGTTAGTTTGTAGTGCTTTATGTTCATATAGGACAAACTCTCTCAGATATCCTTCACGGATCAGCTTCGGAATAATTCCGGCTAGCACTCATCACTCGTCTTCTTATGGCCATTCATCTTATAATAAGCACAATAATCATCCCCTTTTCTTAGCTCGGGGAAGTTCCTAGCCTTGAATGAAGTTGAGAAATTAACCTTTTCATTAGTTGTGGCATAGGTATAAGACAAAGATTTAGTCAAAGCAATTGAAGTGGTGTTGGAGTCTTCCTACCTTAACCTTCTGTGTCCTCAATCGAATCCAAAATTTCCAGTTTCCTTCTTAGGTTAGTTTTCCTTTTAGCATATTCATCCGTCCGAATGATTTCATCGGCTTGAAAGTGAAAATCTTGTGAATTTTTACATCCGTGGACGAAGAGCTCTTTCCAAAATGGTTCGTTTCTATCACTCCTGAGTGCATTACAATTAGCTTACCTCTATCATTCATGTCTTTGGTCATTAATGCCTCTTTTTGGACAATCACCCAATGATTCTCCTTGCGTTTGCTTGAAGTTTGCCAAGATGGTGTAGTTAATTGTTAGATCTTTGCATATGCAAAACTGAGCAGAGAATTCGTAGGAGAATTGTTTCTATGAGTAGGTAATTTTCTCTTGATATTGGCAGCACCATTTTACAGCAGCCCCTTGAAGTGTTACAGGAAATAATCTGCATCGGTCTGCCCCTGAAGCATTATAAAGGTCCATTTAGCTGTCAAAAGCCATTACGTGGTCATCAGTATCAGTAGTGCTTTGGTATTTCATAGAAGGAACCTTAACATGAGATGGAATTGTGGTTGACATGATTTCATTAATGAATGGAGCCACTCGATCGTCATCATTCACTTTCTTATCTAAAATTCTTTCCCCTTTAGCATTCAGCATGTCTTTAACAGCTTTTTTTGCCACGTCCTTCATTTATGCTTAAGTATTATGGTAGCTTTTTCGATTTGGATTATAGTCCATTGTGGTTGAGCTTCCAGATTGTTCTAAAGTTTTGTCTTGCATTCTGCCCTGGTTATCAGCTTAGTTGCACAATGTTCCTTTTTCTTTGATGATGTCAAGTCAATCTTGCTCTTGCCCTCGAATGTGTAAGCCTTCAGATTCCTCCTTGGAGAGATCACTTCATCCCCTATTGTTAGCTTAACATTTTTAGATGATTTCTTAGTAAGGCCTGCTTTCAGGAGTTCTTGCATTTCTAGTAGCCGTTGCTCCAAACATTTTATCTTAGTTGCATTGTCATCGGGTTTCACTGGAGTTGATATTTGTCCTAGCACAGCGCCTTCTAAGTTGAAGGTTGGCACAATATTTTCCATTAGAACTGTTGTGTGCACCGCTTCTTCATCCAATCAGATGAGTCCTTCTGATTTCTTCCTGTAACAAATCAAGCTTTCCATAATTAGTCTATAAGGAAAGAATAGGGTCACAGGTTCGAGCTCTCCTTCGAGCGCCAAAAATATTAACGATATAATCATCAACACCAAAAGGTGCATTGAATTAATAGTAAATCAAAAGAAGAACACTTTCAAAGGATTTCAAAACTACTTGTATTGACAAAACGATCCAATATTGCAATCTAATGTACAGACCCTTTTGAAGGGATCAAATTGGGTTCTAGTTAAGAGAATTTATTCGAAAGGACCCCTCTGAAGGTGTTGATACAACAACTATGGAAGGAACTCCTTCGAAAGCTAATATATTTTTGAAAGCATTCAAATGCATTTCATAGAAGTCCCCTCAAAGGAGTTGGTTCGACAGTTATAATAAGAACCCCTTCGAAGGTCCAATGCCTTAGAAACTCGATGTATATATATATTTAAGTAAAGAGTAGATTCAATTATGCCATAAAGTCTCATTTTGGACAAAATATCATAAGTCTATTGTAACGACTCGGATTTTTCAACGTTGAATCTGAAATATTTAAATGGTTTTAAATATTGAAATTCAATTATAAATTGGTTTTGATATGAAGAACTTGGATTTATCCATTCAGAATGTAGATACAGCAATTTGTTGAATAAAATAATTATTCAATTCAATAATTGAAGATTGAGTAAAATATTTAATCCTGAGTTTCGAGCTTGTTAAAAATATTATAAAGGCTTGTAAAATTTATATTGATAGTACTGAAGATAGTAAGAGTGTTAAAATTGAACTTGAAAGTGTTTTATTAAGTTTTGAAAATATACCGTTTAAATTGATATTTAAAAATAGCCTTTCGAGGCACAGTCTCGGATTTCGACGAAATCAGTTTCATTGGATCCGTAATATTGTATTATTATCGGGTTTCAAATTTTGTAGCTTTCGGAGTTATCGTGTGATCGTATGCGATATAAACGCTTGGAAAATAATTAATTGAATAAATTTTAATAGTCAATCCAAAAAGCTATCTTCTCCATACGATCGAATTAGGACTCGAAACCTTTTCCATTGTGTTCGGAATAGGGCAATAACATTTGGAACGCCATGCAGCATGCTACAATAGGAATTTAGAAACTCAAGATAGGTGATGCAGATATTTTGAAAAAACAATAATAAACAAAAAAATCAAATCAACATTTCAAGCCGACCTAGTTTATACGTCACCCTAGATATGTTTATATAGCTATCTTCACCCTTTAAATCAGGTTGTCACGTATCTTCCTCTCGAATTTAAAATCTGGAAATCAGAAGAAAAAAATCAATTCAAAAACAATTTAAAATCATGGATCTCCCCATTTTAGTTTCTGAAAATTAAAAATTAACTCATTAGATTTGTAAATAAAAAGGGGAATTAGTTGCGATCCAATTTAATCGCGTAGGGAAGGAAACGAAATCCCATTCAAAAAATTCATTGCTTCGTGAACAACCAAATCTCATCCGCTGATTCAGAGAGCTATGTACGACGCCTTGATCGAGTGTCACCATCGATCATCCAGCCATCTCAATCCATTCGTCTCCATGGAGACCAATACGAGTAGAGAATATTCGCTTTCATTGCCATGAGATCTGATTGCCGTCATCTCAATTGTTCATTTCATCGACTATTGATCATCTAGTCCTGCACGAGTGCAAAGCCGTGCGCGGTATGTGCTCGAGTTCAGGGACTTCGATGAAGAGCCAGTGTCAGTAGGCTAGGTATGGGTCTAGCATCGGGCTATTTCAGCATAGAGGCTCTTCTGTTTTTGGGTGGTGGCATGATATGGGTGGGTCGCGACTCGTACGATTCGCGTGGGGATTCAAGGTTGAGTCTGCGTTCGAAGCCTGCTTCAAGACGTGTGTGTTGAGGATCTGAAAATTTAAGCAGACATGATGGAGAGGATATACTGTAATTGATTTTAAATTTATATGATTAGTTAATTTAATTAAGGATTAATAATGAAGGTGATTAAGTTATTTAATTAACTTATTTAATTATTTTAATTACAAATCCAAATATAAAAAAATCATTGATTAGTGCTATATATATATATATGCATAAGATTTTGGAATATAAGAGAATTTATAAAAGGTTAGATTTTTGAAATATATAATTTATTTTTATAAATGTATATGTACTTTCAAAGGGAAAAGCTCTAGTTTAAAATTAAATCATTAATTAAATTAATAAATGGAAATTGGCTGCTCGCTTATTTCAAATATTAATAAACCGTATAATATTATTCAAGGTCTAAAATCATGAGGAGGCAAGCCGGTTTGGGTCGGATTGAAAAGCAAATATAAAGGTGAGTTAATCTCACTCATTTGGGTTTTATTTAAATTTAAATGATTAAATTTAAATAATTGGTTGAATGATTGAATTGGTTTGATGTGCTATATTATATATAGTAGTATATAGTACATATTGGAGTGATTGATTTTCCGCATTATATAGCGGATGAAACCCTATGCACCGCATAATAGCGGATGATTATATAAACCCATATACCGCGATATTCCACCTCGAAGTGGAATTGGTATTTTATGTTGTGCTAACATCTGTGGATGCAGGGAAATAGGTCGGAGGGATTCAATTGGATTCCTCAAAATTATTTAGATTGTTTAATATTCTGTGTTATGAATATTTGATATTCTGTTATGAGTATTATTAAAAATTGAAATATTGAATGTTGTGGTTTGCTTGAATATTTCGGTACACTGAGTCATCAAAATATATATAGAATTGGATTTTTGAAAGAAATATAAGAGTAAATTTTTAAGTGGAATAATTATATAGAATTTGAATAAAAATAAGAATGAATTGGAAAGGAATAAAAGTGATTTTTATATCCTAATAAATTCCGAGTATGGAAAAAAGGGGACTTTGAATAAACAGAGAAATAATGAATTTTAAACTTAAGTGATATTATTTAAAGGAATAAAGAATTTATTTTAAAAATTCAAGTTTTAAATTTATTGAAATAGATAAAGAAGGAATTTGAAAAAGGGTATGAAATTGGTATTTTCCGTTAAAAAGGACTTTAGATCATAATTAAGAAATAAAATATGAAGTTAATGGATTTTGAAATAAATGAGTAAGCAAAGGAATTTATTTCAAAATGGAGTAAATTGGAAACCAATTTGGAAATTGATTTAAGTGTTTGAAATTGGAAATTTAAAAGAGAATGTGACTATGAAATTTATAAACTGGGTTTATAAAAGTAAGGTGGTATATCGGTGGATATTTGGAAGAATAAATTCATAGTGGGAATTTATCAAAGGAATGGGTAAATTTGTTTAAAAATAAATAGTGATTTATTTTTAAAAGATGTGGAAGGGAAGCGTATTTTCCTGAATAGCCAAGTACGTTTCAAACAAATTTGAAGTATAAGTAAAGAGTTTTAAGTTGTTTAAAAAGTATGTTTAGAAAACTTATTATTTCTAAATGTTTAAATTCTAAAGTAAGTATTTTTAAAATCTATTATGATAGTAATTATTTAAAGGTGGCTTGGTATTTTTTTTTAAGGAGAAAATCTATTTTTATATTTTATAAAGTAACCTCATTTTAAATATTCCAAAAGTATATATTTTTAATAAAGTATTTAATTTGTTTTCAATTTGAATGTTAACGTATATTTTATAATAAAGTGTTTTTAAATTATTTTAAAAATCTTAAGCTTTGTACTTGGTGCTTTCAGTGGGAATAAATATTTGGGAATTTATTCCATGAGAAGAGTGTGGTTTGAAAACTGTTTTCAAAAAGGGTTGAAAATGGAAATATATCTTACGAAGATATTTTGAGGATAATAAATAATTTGGGAGATTATTTATTGCTTGATGGATGTTTTTGAATGTTAGTTGATAGTTAAATAACCTACTATCAATATTGGACAATGCGCTGATCGTTTTGAAGAGATCGAGATCGGAATTTATTTCCTGAAAACCACTTCGATCCGGTTTATACATTTTCGTGAGGAAGACGAATTCGGAGTCGAAGATGGAGCAGTGAAGTGCAAGGGCTAGTCGCTACTAATCTTGAGTATGATTCCAAAATGGATGCAGTAAGAATAGTGCCTTCGGTTTCGTTCGAACTCGCGACGGACATGTATGGATGAGTGCTTTCAGAACATCGTCAAGTGGCCGATGAGCATTGTAAGAGATGTGTTCTAAAAAGGTAACGCTTAGCCTCGAGTCTCATCAACCGGGAATGACTGAAAATCTGGGGATATGCAGCAAGGCTAAGTGGGTAGCACCCACTAGGGTAAGGTCATTCCTGTCGGGATGTCCCTTTTTTTAGGCTTAGTGGGCGGTTGTTGATCCCAACCGTGGGGTGATCTTACTCGGGATTATCTAGTAAGGGGTAGTTCCAGTCTTCTGTTGCAGGGGATTGAGAGTAATCCTCGGTACGGTGGTCTAGGCCACGTACTGTGACAGGTGGTACCCCAGTGCCTAGTCATTAGTTGGAAATCCATTCTCCCTACATGCCTTTACCGTTTTGTTTGTATACCTATTAGATGGAATTTAATAAATGTAACAATTTCAGCTATTTGAATAAGTATTTGTATATAGACCTTATTATAATATCAGTGAATTTTATAAGAAATGTTTTAGCTATCGTAAGGTAAAAACCCGACATTTTTATTTGTGGCGTGGTCTTACGAGATGCTTTTGATTTCAAAGGATTTTGAAACTTTAATAATCAAATTGAGTGTGATTTTCTCACGTTGGTATTCCAGACTGACTCGGGTGTTATTTAACTATAATGCTCAGGTCAGACCGAGTACTATAGATTACAGGAAATGATGTTGTGGAGCTGGATGGCGATACGTACTTCGTATTTGTATGAAATATTCCGCTGTGTATTCAGTTTTGGGGAGGACAAGATATTATAACCGTCCCGAGTTGTGTTGTTGTTTGTATTAAATTCTGATGCTGTACTCTGATGATGTAATGTATAAACAGATGTGTTTGTTTTTGTGTAAAGTTCATTTATTATCTATTATATTTTATTCCGCTACGATGGTTAGATTCTGATGTTGTTTTCTATTTTCTTCTTCTACCTCTTCTTTTTTAACCCAAATGGTTCGTATTTCCGTTCATCTTGAGTTGATTCATGAAGAATAGTGTCGACTCATGGGGTATGGGTTTGCGGGTCGTTACAGTTGGTATCAGAGCATAAGTTGGTGATAACCTTGGCTCTGGTGGGGATTACCCATTGAAAATAGAGTCCATAGTACTCTAGAATGAGTTTGAGAATATTAATAGATATGAGCACGTATTTGTTAGTGAATATAAATTGTTTTAATATTGTGTTGACTTATTGGTTGAGTGGAATATGAATTCTGATCGAGTAAGTTGGCCGCTGTTCGAGAAGAGTTTATAAACACCTGACACGATAAATTGACACGGTATTGTTTTAAAGGTGGGTGAATGAAATAATTTTACTCAAAATATATTTTGATATAAAAGAAATATTTTCTTAAATTGTTAAATAACTTGGATGTTTGGATGATAATATTTTAAACAAATAAGATTATAAAAACTGGAATGACTTGGGTAATCAAATGGGAATTTGTATGAGCATAAATTATACAAATGAATTATAGCTAAAATTTGATTTAAGTCAATATTTGAAAATTTAAAACCCCAGAGATTTTGGAAGTGTATTTCGAAGTGTTTTGAAGACAAATAATAGCATTATTGTTTTAGAAGTATTTATGAAAGGAAATTGTTTCAAATAAATTTTGGGAAGGGATATAGCATTGAACTCACTTCAGTTGCTGAAAAATAATTTCGGTAATGACTGCAGCTTCATCGATCTTCATTTTCGAGTTTCTCAATGACAGATTGCTGACAAATTGATTTGTTCAGAAGAACTAGTTTTGTTTTTGAAATTTCAAAGTAAATTTATTGGGGATAAAAACCAGGATTGGTTTAAAAATTTAAGAAATGTGATTTTGGGATAATGGTGGTTTTAAAATGTTTTGAACCAAAAGCCTGGTGTTTGAAATCCTGAATCCTTATTTGAATTGAAAATCCTGATGAGGTAAGTTATAAACTTGTAAAGTTGAGATGATTTTTAAATAAGGAAGGAAAATATGAGCTTTGAATGTTGGAATTAAAACTTAAAGTGAAAAGGTTAAATAAATTTAATTTGGAAAAAAAATTAAATTGTGGAAAATCTAATGGATGATTGGAAGAAATAATTAGTAAATCTTGAATGTGATCGGAATGGAAAAATAAAAAATTAATTTTGGATTGAGAAATAAAATTAATTAGAATTAAATTAACTTAAGCAAAGTTAATAATAATGAATTGGATTTGAAGCAAGTTGAAAAGAATTGAAATGAAATAAAAGTGAATTGTGTGGGCTGGTATTAAATGGAATTAATTCTTTGCTTAATAACATTCAAGAGAATGGTATGATGCTAGATTTAACTAAAGTTAAGTTAAATAAAATAGAATTGAAATAAATTCAGTCGAGTTATAGATAATATTGAACGGAATAAAATTCTTACTTAAATAAATAAGCGTAAACTAAGTAAGTGTTGAATTAGGATAAATAAGCTTTGGAAGCTCATAAAAGAATTGCAAAGCATTGGAATAAAAATATAATCCCTAGTTAAAAGTAAAGTGAAAATGCGATTGACTGTAAATGGATGGAGAAGCATAAATATTAATAAGTGAGTAGCTTATAAAAATGTAAAAAGGGAATAAATAAGCCGAAATAAAAGTGTTGGAATTTTGAAAAATGAAAGAAATTCCAAACTGGAATTATAAAAAAATTGAACTCAGGAAAATTTAATGAAGTGATTTTTGCAATAAAATCGAATATTGATTTAAAAGTTGGAAGCTAATTAGCTAAATAAATTATTTGATAGAGTATGTTAATAAAATTTAACTCGGTTAAATAAAATGGATTGTAAGTTAATAATGAAGTTTGGAAATAAACTCGAATTATAAATAAAATTCGACTTAGATTGATAATGAATTAAATAAGTGGAGATGTTGTAAAAATAAAATGGAATTGGATTATAATAGAAATGATTTGAGTTGCAAATAAAATCCAATTCGAGTATAAATGATTTAAATATGTGCTTGGATATTATTTTTATAAATTGAGAATGTGAATTAAAATTAAAATGGATGGGCTAACTGAACTAAATGGAATTTGATTAGATGAGAATCAAATAGAAATGAACTTAAGTTTGAAGTTGGAATAAATTGAAGTGTAAACCATTAAAATTGAATGGAATGGCACATGAATTGGTTGAAAGCAATTGAATTAGTTTTGAAATCATATAAATTACTCATGGAAAGTGTTGGGTGTATGTTGCTTATGAAATGCACGTATTTAGCTATTGAAAGTAAGTGAAATATTAATAAATTTCGTATATTTAGTACTTACATGTTTGAATTGAGTAAGTACAGGTACCAGGAAGCCTTTCGGCTGGATTTGATCGCGCAAAATGCTAAAATAATAAGTTGCTTGCTTAAAAATGCTAAATAAAGGTACGCCTACGCAATAAAAATAGGAAATATGAACTGTTTTTGTTTTTCCGAGCGTGTGGGTCGATGTATATATATTTATATCTCTTTTCAAATTGCAAAAGCTCCTCCGTACAAAGGAGACTGCCAAAAAATTTCGAAAATTTTGGGAGTCAGAAATTTTTTGAAAAAATATATTCATTAGCAACAAAACGATTTCGTATTGGAATTGAAATATGTGATTTTGAAAACGGAGATTGTAACTAATTGTTTAGTTGGAACTAAAGGATTGGAAAGTAAATATGGGATTTTCACTAAATGGGTTTTAGCAAGTTAATGGGTTGAGGCATTCGTTTGCCTTAGTAATTTCGAGGACGAAATTCTTTTAAGGGGGAGGAATGTAACGACCCGGATTTTTCAGCGTTGATCTGAAATATTTAAATGGTTTTAAATATTGAAATTGAATTATAAATTGGTTTTAATATGAAAAGCTTGGATTTATCCATTCAGAATGTAGATACAGCAATTTGTTGAATAAAATAATTATTCAATTCAATAATTGAAGATTGAGTAAAATATTTAATCTTGAGTTTTGAGCTTGTTAAAAATATTTTAAAGGCTTGTAAAATTAGTACTAAAGATAGTAAGAGTGTTAAAATTGAATTTGGAAGTGTTTTGTTAAGTTTTGAAAATATATCGTTTAAATTGATATTTTAAAGATAGCCTTCCGAGGCACATTTTCGGATTTCGACGAAACCAGTTTCATTGGATCCTTAATATTGTATTATTATCGGGTTTCAAATTTCGTAGCTTTTGAGTTATCGTGTGATCGTACACGATATAAACGCTTGGAAAATAATTAATTGAATAAATTTTAATAGTTAATCCAAAAAACTATCTTCTCCATACGATCGAATTAGGACTCGAAACCTTTTCCGTTGCATTCGGAATGGGGCTATAACATTTGGAACGCCAAGCAGCATGCCACAATAGGAATTTAGAAACTCAAGATATGTGATGCAGATATTTTGAAAATAATAATAATAAACAAACTAATCAAATCAACATTTCAAGCCGACCTAGTTTGTACGTCACTCTAGATATGTTTGTATAGCTGTCTTCACCCTTTAAATCAGGTGGTCACCTATCTTTCTCTCGAATTTAAAATCGAGAAATCAGAAGAAGAAAAATCAATTCAAAAACAATTTAAAATCCTGGCTCTCCCCCTTTTAGTATCTGAAAATCAAAAATCGACTCACTCGATTTGTAATAAAAAAGGAATCAGTTAGCAATCAAATTTAATCGCGTAGGGGAGGAAACGAAATCCCGTTCAAAAAATTCATTGCTTCGTGAGCAACCAAATCTCGACCGGCGATTCAGAGAGCAATGTACGACGCCCTGATCGAGTATCACCATCGATCATCCAGCCATCTCAATCCATTCGTCTCCGTGGAGACATATACGAGTGGAGAATATTCACTTTCATTGCCATGAGATCTGATTGCCGACATCTCAATCGTTCATTTCATCGACTGTTGGTCATCTAGTCCTGCACAAGTGCGAAGCCGTGCGCGGTGTGTGCTTTAGTTCAGGGTCTTCGATGAAGAGCCAGTGTCAGCAGGCTAGGTATGGGTCTAGCATCGGGCTATTTCAGTATAGAGGCTCTTCTGTTTTTGGGTTGTAGCATGATATGGGTAGGTCGCGACTTGTACGACTCGCGTGGGGATGCGAGGTTGAGTCTGCGTTCGAAGCCTGCTTCAAGACGTGTGTGTTGAGGATCTGAAAATTTAAGCAGACATGATGGAGAGGTATATTGTAACGACCCGTAAATTTCGATGATTTAATTTATTTAATAGAATTTTGTAATAAAAATTTAGTAGAAATAATAAAAGGTGATAAATATATACTGAACGCTAATTTAACAATGGTAATTTAAGCCTTTGTTTGTAATATGAATAAATTTTTCAATAAAAATTGGTGTAAGTATTGTACCTGAATATAATGGGAAGATAGAGATTATAGGTAAGGCATTTAATTAGTTAAGTGTAAATTTATGGGTATAATAACAATTCGTATACATTACCTAATTAATCTGTCAATTAATTTGTTAAAAAAATCAAAACCTTTTAATTTGGTAAATAATTTGATGCGTATTGATAAGCGTTACTTTAACGATTAATTTTAACGTGATGGGAAGAAAATAAGTAAAGTTATGCAGTAATAAATAAATAAAAATATCGCAATAAATAGGAAACTGACATAACATTTATTTATATGAACGTTACTTATTGATTTGAGAGTAACGGAAGTGTGAACGTAGAATAAAATAAGCGTAGATTTATGTTAGGTAATTATTGAGAATATGGGGAATAAGTCGAAATAATATTAATTAAAAATTTATGCGTAAAACATGTTATGTAAGATATATTGATTCCATTTAATAAATTGAGGATTAATATTATCGAAGAGGATTAAATATGGTCTCAATGTAAATTTAGATAAGTTTTGAAATAAAGACTAATTCCATTCAGAAGATGACAATGGGTGCAATATTTTAATTTGTAAGCAATAGTAATAGGTTACATGTTTAATTGGTTGATAGAATTTGAATTGAAATAAATGTTAATACACTAAATAAAGGTTACATTAATATGATAAGTAATACAATGTCTAGAAGTTTAATATAGAGTGTGTTAAGACGTAGAAATGGAAATTAGGAAGCAGTTGGAATTAAATGAAATTTTAGGTGTATTTATGAGAAATTTACGTACAATTAAAGAGGCGAATGAAATAAATACCAACCAATTTTAGTGAATAACGGAATCTAAACCTAAATAAATAAATTCCTTGAAATTTAAGTTTTAATTTTTGATAAATTGGATTTGTACTTTAATATTGAAAATTTTGGGATTATTCAAAAATAAATTAATGTAGGAAGTTGTTAAAGGATTCTGAATTTACCAAGTGGTCCAAACTGACAAAATTTGCAAATAATTAAAGTTGGATTGTAAATCTGATTCAATTAACCTATTATTAATTTATTTGTTTGGAATATAAAAAGTAATGATAGGGTTAATTGAAAATAAGGGTAGTTTAATTTGTATGTTATTTGAGATTAAGGCAAGATGGGTGGATATTAGGAGTTATATACTTAGATCATTCAATTTATTTAGATAACATTGTAATAAATGTAATTAAATATACATTTACGTGAAATATAATACCATGCTTAATAGATTGCTAAGTTGTATATATTAAAGGGAATTTTATTAATTGTTTTAAAAAACCTTAATTAATATGGTTGACAAATTTAATATAAGAAAAACCAATGAAATTCTTGGAAATAATGTAGGTTAATATGAGTTAGTAGTTAGGGTGGTGACTAAAATTGGTAGTACATTGCAATTAATGTTAATAGTGTTGACATAAGCTAATAAATTTAAATGTTAATGCAATACCAATTTATGTATTTAAGGTGATTGTGAAATTGGAATTTGATAAATGCAGTAACTAACTCAGGGCAAATAGATTTTATGGAATCAATAAAAGATAGGTAAATTTAATGATTGTTTGGTGGTAATTTAAGCATGAATGGGAATAAATCGGGCAATAGTGAGAATTATTAATTATTACCCATCAATTTATTTAGAATCTAAATCAAATGCAACATTCGTTGTTATTTGTAGCTTATAGGTGGAAATAACGTAAACTTTATTCAGAATATGATAATTAGTTAGATTAAAAGAATGGAAGGCAGGATATATGGATTCATTTCGATTTAGAACATGATAATTTGAATTTATTGAATTTATTGGAAACTGAATAGAACATATTATGTGATTGAAATTAAAGTTGGAATTCAGAGATGTTTTAGTAATTCCCATCTATGGGATACCAATAGATAGGATAAGTAAATGAACGGTCAACTAAAGGATTTCTGCAAAGTTAATTTATAATTTGTAGATGAAATAAAATTGAAGTTTTACGCTGAAGTTAATAATGTACTTAGCATTTAAGAAACATCTTAAATTGTCTAAATTTGAATAAACAATGAAGTAATAAATAATAATTATTAATAAAATCCAAAATTTGGTGACCCGTTTTCAAATTAATGATAATTAGTATTGGTATAGGCTATTTATTTAAGTAACAATGCGATGCAAAAAAAAAATGGATTGGAAGTAACTGCGAAATATAAATAAAATATTTTAGTAGGGAATTCAAATGTATATACATAGAAATGTGGATTTTTATAGTATGAAAACTTAGTCAATTTACAATAGTTAAATCTTTTGAGAATGAATAAAAATCTAAGATAATTATTACGGTAATTTAGAAATTTAGTTGAAAATGGAAACTTATCTATGAATTTGGAATTTAATGAAATTGTGAATTTATATTGAAACTTATAAATGAAGCATCTAAATTTACATTTGTAAATACGTTTAAAATTCAATGTAAATGTCTGAGGAAGAAATTAATTTATTTACTAATCCGTAACGTATCCAATTAATATAAAATATTCTGGTGGGCCAACAACCGTTTTGCGCGTTTATGATTCGTGCCCACCTATCCTATTTCACTTTGTCTATTTATAGGCTGTGTAAACCCTAGCCTCCATCTATCTTCATTTCTCTCTGTGTGTTCTTTTCTTCAACTTCTTCTCTTCCAATGGATGCAAAATTTCTAGATCCAATTACAGTCCAAAATAATAATAATATATATATATATTTAAAACTCCTCTAAAAATTCCGGAAAAATTATATGTCATAATTCTCGAAGAGCGTAATCTGTTGGTACTGTCCGTTTTTTTTGTATTGGTGCTGTAGCGTGCTCGAATTTGAGAAGAAGGACGTGGCCTATGACGTGGCATGGTGATGGGGTATATTTGTTTATTTTGTTTTATTTAATTTTTGTTTCAATCGAAATTTTCGAATAACTTTCTCATACTTAGTCCGATTCACGCGAGATTTTTTTTGTTAGGATTGTAATTAAATTCCAGATCTGTTGATGTTGGTTTGAACCAATTCGGAGACCGTCAAATTTTTGAGTTTAAATTGAATTTAAATTCGATTTAAATTCAAAAGGTGAGTGTTTTAACCCACTCACAATTTCTAAAACTTCTTATGTGTGTTAAATTAATTTTAGATATGAGTAGAAATTTGTTTATGACTGTTTGGTATGTTTTATTCATTATCTCTGTTAAATTGCATTTATTTAATGTAACTGTTAATTTATTTTACTTATTGCATATAAATTTGACAGTTAGAATTTATTTATTTGCATATTAACTGCCAGTCATAGTTATGCTAAATTTTTATTTCATATCAACTGACAGTTAAATTTGAATTTATTTTTGCATATAAACTGCTAGTAACAGTTATTAAATTTATTATTGAATATAAACTGTTAGTTAATACCCGTTATTTATTACCTGTATAATTTATATGCTCTATATCGATGATTGTTTAAATTGGATGATGATTGCAAATAATGGTTGATGATGATATTTGGATGAATGGATGCTATATTGTATATTGTATAAACTTCAAGTTATCATGCATTTCATTCATTCGGGATTGCGGTTTGAAATGATATACAACCGCATTTTTATTTTAAATTGCGGATTGAAATGATAAACATCCATATCATTTGACCATAGGATAGAAAATTTTATACAGGCACCGCGGTATATATATAAAATTACTTTTTTTTGAAATGTTTTTCAATGTTTTTTGCAAAGCTATATATATGGTTTATGGGTTTTTGATTTGGTTATTAATAAAGGTTATTTATATATAGCAATTTTCGGTTTTAAGCTTTGTATAAATTGTTTTGAAGTATAAAATAAAGTTTGATTTTTAAGATCAAATACGATTAAGCATTTATTTAAAATTTAAGTTCTGGAGTTTTATTGACTTAAATGAGAATAAGGCCGGAAGATGAATATTGAGTAAAATTTGGAATTAAATAAAAAGGTTACTAATTTTTAAAGGGTATGATTTTTATAACTTGATTTTTGTGTAGAGTGATTTAAATGAATATATCAAGTTTAATAAATTGAAAGATTATCCAGTTATGGGAAGTTAAAGGTTTTACTTAAATTATATTGAATTCATTAAGTAAACATTTCAAGTCTAAATAAGAAGTAATTGAATTTGATACATATGGATTTGTCAAATGAGTTATTTTTTTTGAAATGGTGAAATATTTAAAGCTTTGAAATAATAAGAATTAAAAATGGTATTTGGAAGTTTAAATCGATATTTGAAATTGATTTGTGAAATGTAAAGAAGCTATTTGTTTTATAAAAGAAATATAATATTTAACCATTTGAGAGATAGAAATTTGTTTCAAAGTTATGATTTTCAAGGTAGTATAATTTGGAAATATTATATTCCAGAGTTTTTATTTCTAAATATTTTACTTTGAAAACCCTATGAGTTTGGAAAGAATATATATGTTGGAAAATAAAATGACATTATGTTGGTTTGGGCCTAAATGATATCGTATTGGTTTGGGGTTTTAAAAATATAAACGATATCGTATTTATATGGGTTTAAAATGGATATTTTATTCTGGTTTTAAAGTATAATTATTTTAAATGACCGCGGTGATATAATAACGTTTGGTTGTTGAAGAGACCGGGATCGGAAGTTGTCATACTCTCTGCCAACTCCGAAAACCACTTTAACAACCGTGTACGCGGTGGAGATTCCAGAATGAAGTAGGTTGGTGGAGGCGTTTCCTGCAAGGTAAATACGTGGACCCGACTCCCGTGAGTTGGCATAAGGTGGCTAAAACAGGAGCGATTCTCGGGCCAATGAGGTCATTCCTCTGATTGGACACTCCTCTTCGATATTATACTTTGACTTTGGATTGATTCAGTGGCCACTTTTACTTTGATTTTTGGGGGAGTTTGTTCGAGGTGGGCGGTAGCTGCGGCTACGCGTTTCCATCAGCCCGGATAGCAATTGGTATATGTACCCTGGCATTGCCTAGTTGTGCCGTGTCACCTACTCTAGCTCGCCTTATACGATTTTGGTTTTGTACCATACCTATGGAGTGCCCTCTGACGACGCCCAGTACGGGGGAGATTATGGTACTGTATAGACTTTGGGAATATATAACTGTGTTAAGGTGGAAAATGTAAAGCCTTAACGCTATTTAAAAGTAAGTTTATTTTACAAATAGGCACTATTATAATAGCGCAATATACTATATAGTAAATAATTTAACGGATCCTTAGGAGATGTAAATCTCGAGCATCTCTTGAGTTACTGCACTCATATTTATTTCTGTTAATTTAACTTACATAAGATCTTTTAGTTCTGACTCGAGTGTTTTGTCTTTTCAATTCGCTCGGGTCAGTCCGAGCGTTTCAGGATTTGAAGATTTAGCTCTGGAGGACGAAGACGAAGGTGTATATTATTATTATTTATACTAGTACACTACACACTGTTCCGCTGTATTGTTATTGGTATGTGTAACTCTGATATGTATTATATAAATGTTTTGTAAACAGATTTATAAACTATATATTTTATTATTATATTTTATCCTTCCGCTGCGAGATTTTGTTTTCTTTTATTTCTTTCTCGTTTTTCTTACTTACCCCATAACAATCCACCCTTCCGTATGGTTTGAATCGGCATGCGTGTCTGTTTAAATCGTGCGAAAAGGCGGGACGTTACATCTGGTATTAGAGCGAGGTTTAGCGATAAACCTTAGCTTTGTGGGGTTTGACTCTTTACTAATAGGGTAGTAATACCCTATGGGAGTCGCTGAGTGTATATATATGAGAGAGCGTATTTGTTAGTGTTATAAAAAGGTTTTAATATTGTGTTAGTCTGTTCCGTTTTGTATTTATAAATTCTGGTTGGTGCATGGGACGATGTGACATAAATAGGGATTTCTAAACACTTAATAGGACAGACCGACATAATATTTGTTTTATATAGGTGAATGAAATAATTTTGCCTATTATATTTTCTATATATAAAATAAATTTTTTCAATTGATATTTATATTTGGCTGCAATAGATTGATTGTTAGGCAATAAGGTGTAAATAATAATAGAAATAAGATTGAAAAATAAGATAAATGAAATTTGGAAATTTAGAACTTAAGTCCGGGGTTTTTCTTTTGAATGATTTTGAAATATATTAATAATTTTGTTTATAAGTATTTTCTGATATAAATATTTAACATAATTCGGAAGAATCGTTTTAAAGAAGATTTTTGAGAAAATAAGTTTTGTACTTTCCTCTTTGTCGCTGGAATATAATTTCGGTGATGGCGGTCGCATCATCGATTTTCATTTTCGAGTTTCGAAGGGGAAAGGCCACTGTAGTGGTTCTACTGCAGATTCATTTTCGAAAAAGATATAAATTTTTAATTGTTTTAAATAAAATTAGAGGTATATAAGTTATAAGAATATATTTATCTAATATTTCAAAATAATTTGAAATTTAACCCGGTATTTAATTCTTAAATTTCCATTAATTAATTGTTTAAATTATTGTAGTGAAATAAAAGGTAAGTGATTAATAAATTGAAACCTCTAATTTAGGTAAGAGATTTAATGCAAAGTTATAAAGGGAAATTTGAAATTTGTAACATATGAGATAAAGAGTAATATTGTTGAACATTAAATTTAATTAAAAGATGAGATAAAACTTGTATAAGTTCATTTGCATTTTCTTTAACATATATAACTTACCAAATATAAAAAGTTGAAATGTTTAATAAGAAATGTAGTAGAAATTTGTACAAGTAATAATAGGTAATGAAGCATTCAATGAATTTGCTGTATTCAATAACTTAAGATATAATTGAAATTTTACCAAGTAAATATAAATAAAGGTAAGCATGATAGATAGATGATTATAAAACTTAAGGAATTAAAGTAAATAAATAAGGACATGCTATTATAAATGAATGAATAATTATAACAAAATATAAGGAACCAGCATGACCCGAGTTAATGGAATTGAATAATTGTAAGTAATAAGTAAAAATGAATGAGCAAACCTTTGATAAGTAAATGTGAATGAGAAAAAAATCACTATATAAACAAAAAGGGAAATCAAACAACTAATGCATGAAATTTATAATAAGTTAGTTTGGTTGCTGGTTTGAATTGTTATTGTTTGATTTATGGTTGGTTGGGTAAGGAAATTTGAAGTTGTTGGATGAATAAATAATCTATTTTGTTCCATCTAAGACTGTTGAGTAAATGATGCACTTGATAGTTATTTTTCATTCCGTACAATTTCAAGTTTGAACCCAAACAACTATTTGATTGTGTGATTGTATGGTTGTTTTGTAATTGTATGTATGCTGTACGAGGAAATTGATGGTTGTTGTATTAATTTGGATGATTAGTGATTGCAACTACTTAGATATTTAAATTTTGGACTTAGAAATATTTTGAAATGTTCTCCAAACTCTAATAAATTTAAGTATAAAAAGATAATGTTGTAAATTTGTATATTTTAAGAAAAGTAACAGATATTGTAAATTTAATTGTTTATAAGGTAATGTTTTGAATAAGATATGTAGATTCTAAATCCTTCTTTTCCCTTCTTTTTCCTTTTCGGAGACAAAAAGTTTTGAGTGGGGGAGAGTGTAACGACCCGTAAATTTCGACGATTTAATTTATTTAATAGAATTTTGTAATAAAAATTTAGTAGAAATAATAAAAAGTGATAAATATATATTGAACGCTAATTTAACAATGGTAATTTAAGCCTTTGTTTGTAATATGAATAAATTTTTCAATAAAAATTGGTGTAAGTATTGTACCTGAATATAATGGGAAGATAGAGAATATAGGTAAGGCATTTAATTAGTTAAGTGTAAATTTATGGGTATAATAACAATTCGTATACATTACCTAATTAATCTGTCAATTAATTTGTTAAAAAAATCAAAACCTTTTAATTTGGTAAATAATTTGATGCGTATTGATAAGTGTTACTTTAACGATTAATTTTAAAGTGATGGGAAGAAAATAAGTAAAGTTATGCAGTAATAAATAAATAAAAATATCGCAATAAATAGGAAACTGACATAACATTTATTTATATGAACGTTACTTATTAATTTGAGAGTAACGGAAGTGTGAACGTAGAATAAAATAAGCGTCGATTTATGTTAGGTAATTATTGAGAATATGGGGAATAAGTCGAAATAATATTAATTAAAAATTTATGCGTAAAACATGTTATGTAAGATATATTGATTCCATTTAATAAATTGAGGATTAATATTATCGAAGAGGATTAAATATGGTCTCAATGTAAATTTAGATAAGTTTTGAAATAAAGACTAATTCCATTCAGAAGATGACAATGGGTGCAATATTTTGATTTGTAAGCAAAAGTAATAGGTTACATGTTTAATTGGTTGATAGAATTTGAATTGAAATAAATGTTAATACACTAAATAAAAGTTACATTAATATGATAAGTAATACAATGTCTAGAAGTTTAATATAGAGTGTGTTAAGACGTAGAAATGGAAATTAGGAAGCAGTTGGAATTAAATGAAATTTTAGGTGTATTTATGAGAAATTTACGTACAATTAAAGAGGCGAATGAAATAAATACCAACCAATTTTAGTGAATAACGGGATCTAAACCTAAATAAATAAATTTCTTGAAATTTAAGTTTTAATTTTTGATAAATTGGATTTGTACTTTAATATTGAAAATTTTGGGATTATTCAAAAATAAATTAATGTAAGAAGTTGTTAAAGGATTCTGAATTTACCAAGTGGTCCAAACTGACAAAATTTGCAAATAATTAAAGTTGGATTGTAAATCTGATTCAATTAACCTATTATTAATTTATTTGTTTGGAATATAAAAAGTAATGATAGGGTTAATTGAAATTAAGGGTAGTTTAATTTGTATGTTATTTGGGATTAAGGCAAGATGGGTGGATATTAGGAGTTATATACTTTGATCATTCAATTTATTTGGATAACATTGTAATAAATGTAATTAAATGTACATTTACGTGAAATATAATACCATGCTTAATAGATTGCTAAGTTGTATATATTAAAGGGAATTTTATTAATTGTTTTAAAAAACCTTAATTAATATGGTTGATAAATTTAATATAAGAAAAACCAATGAAATTCTTGGGAATAATGTAGGTTAATATGAGTTAGTAGTTAGGGTAGTGACTAAAATTGGTAATACATTGCAATTAATGTTAATAGTGTTGACATAAGCTAATAAATTTAAATGTTAATGCAATACCAATTTATGTATTTGAGGTGATTGCGAAATTGGAATTTGATAAATGCAGTAACTAACTCAGGGCAAATAGATTTTATGGAATCAATAAAAGATAGGTAAATTTAATGATTGTTTGGTGGTAATTTAAGCATGAATGGGAATAAATCGGGCAATAGTGAGAATTATTAATTATTACCCATCAATTTATTTAGAATCTAAATCAAATGCAACATTCGTTGTTATTTGTAGCTTATAGGTGGAAATAACGTAAACTTTATTCAGAATATGATAATTAGTTAGATTAAAAGAATGGAAGGCAGGATATATGGATTCATTTCGATTTAGAACATGATAATTTGAATTTATTGAATTTATTGGAAACTGAATAGAACATTTTATGTGATTGAAATTAAAGTTGGAATTCGGAGATGTTTTAGGAATTCCCATCTATGGGATACCAATAGATAGGATAATTAAATGAAAGGTCAACTAAAGGATTTCTGCAAAGTTAATTTATAATTTGTAGATAAAATAAAATTGAAGTTTTACGCTGAAGTTAATAATGTACTCAGCATTTAAGATTCATCTTAAATTGTCTAAATTTGAATAAACAATGAAGTAATAAATAATAATTATTAATAAAATCCAAAATTTGGTAACCCGTTTTCAAATTAATGATAATTAGTGTTGGTATAGGCTATTTATTTAAGTAACAGTGCGATGCAAAAAAAAAAAATGGATTGGAAGTAATTGCGAAATATAAATAAAATATTTTAGTAGGGAATTCAAATGTATATACACAGAAATGTGGATTTTTATAGTATGAATACTTAGTCAATTTACAATAGTTAAATCTATTGAGAATGAATAAAAATCTAAGATAATTATTACGGTAATTTAGAAATTTAGTTGAAAATGGAAACTTATCTATGAATTTGGAATTTAATGAAATTGTGAATTTATATTGAAACTTATAAATGAAGCATCTAAATTTACATTTGTAAATACGTTTAAAATTCAATGTAAATGCCTGAGGAAGAAATTTATTTATTTACTAATCCGTAACGTATCCAATTAATATAAAATATTCTGGTGGGCCAACAACCGTTTTGCGCGTTTATGATTCGTGCCCACCTATCCTATTTCACTTTGTCTATTTATAGGCTGTGTAAACCCTAGCCTCCATCTATCTTCATTTCTCTCTGTGTGTTCTTTTCTTCAACTTCTTCTCTTCCAATGGCTGCAAAATTTCTAGATCCAATTACAGTCCAAAATAAAAATTAAAAAATAAAATATTTCAAACTCCTCTAAAAATTCAAGAAAAATTATATGTCATAATTCTCGAAGAGCGTAATCTGTTGGTACTATCCGTTTTTTTATTGGTGCTGTAGCGTGCTCGAATTTGAGAAGAAGGACGTGGCCTGTGACGTGGCATGGTGATGGGGTATATTTGTTTATTTTGTTTTATTTAATTTTTGTTTTAATCGAAATTTTCGAATAACTTTCTCATACGTAGTCCAATTCACGCGAGATTTTTTTTGTTAGGATTGAAATTAAATTCCAGATCTGTTGACGCTAGTTTGGACCAATTCGGAATCCGTCAAATTTTTGAGTTTAAATTGAATTTAAATTCGATTTAAATTCAAAAGGTGAGTGTTTTAACCCGCTCACAAGTTCTAAAACTTCTTATGTGTATTAAATTAATTTTAGATATGAGTAGGAATTTGTTTATGACTGTTTGGTATGTTTTATTCATTATCTCTATTAAATTGCATTTATGTTGGTTTGGGCCTAAATGATATCGTATTGGTTTGGGGTTTTAAAAATATAAACGATATCGTATTTATATGGGTTTAAAATGGATATTTTATTCTGGTTTTAAAGTATAATTATTTTAAATGACCGCGGTGATATAATAACGTTTGGTTGTTGAAGAGACCGGGATCGGAAGTTGTCATACTCTCCGCCAACTCCGAAAACCATTTTAACAACCGTGTACGCGGTGGAGATTCCAGAATGAAGTAGGTTGATGGAGGCGTTTCCTGCAAGGTAAATACGTGGACCCGACTCCCGTGAGTTGGCATAAGGTGGCTAAAACATGAGCGATTCTCGGGCCAATGAGGTCATTCGTCTGATTGGACACTCCTCTTCGATATTATACTTTGACTTTGGATTGATTCAGTGGCCACTTTTACTTTGATTTTTGGGGGAGTTTGTTCGAGGTGGGCGGTAGCTGCGGCTACGCGTTTCCATCAGCCCGGATAGCAATTGGTATATCTACCCTGGCATTGCCAAGTTGTGCCGTGTCACCTACCCTAGCGTGCCTTATACGATTTTGATTTTGTACCATACCTATGGAGTGCCCTCTGACGACGCCCAGTACGGGGGAAATTACGGTACTATATAGACTATGGGAATATATAACTGTGTTAAGGTGGAAAATGTAAAGCCTTAACGCTATTTAAAAGTAAGTTTATTTTACAAATAGACACTATTATAATAGCGCAATATACTATATAGTAAATAGTTTAACGGATCCTTAGGAGATGTAAATCCCGAGCATCTCTTGAGTTACTGCACTCATATTTATTTCTATTAATTTAACTTACGTAAGATCTTTTAGTTCTGACTCGAGTGTTTTGTCTTTTCAATTCGCTCGGGTCAGTCCGAGCGTTTCAGGATTTGAAGATTTAGCTCTGGAGGACGAAAACGAAGGTGTATATTATTATTATTTATACTAGTACACTACACACTGTTCCGCTGCATTGTTATTGGTATGTGTAACTCTGATATGTATTATATAAATGTTTTGTAAACAGATTTATAAACTATATATTTTATTATTATATTTTATCCTTCCGTTGCGAGATTCTGTTTTCTTTTATTTCTTTCTCGTTTTTCTTATTTACCCCATAACAATCCACCCTTCCGTATGGTTTGAATCGGCATGTGTGTCTGTTTAAATCGTACGAAAAGGCGGGACGTTACATATATACTGTAATTGATTTTAAATTTATATGATTAGTTAATTTAATTAAGGATTAATAATGAAGGTGATTAAGTTATTTAATTAACTCATTTAATTATTTTAGTTATAAATCCAAATATATAAAAAAACATTAATTAGTGCTATATATATGCATAAGATTTTGGAATATAAGAGAATTTATAAAAGGTTAGATTTTTGAAACATATAATTTGTTTTTATATATGTATATGTAGTTTCAAAGGGAAAAGTTCTAGTTTAAAATTAAATCATTAATTAAATTAATAAATGGAAATTGGTTGTTTGCTTATTTCTAATATTAATAAACCGTATAATGTTATTCAAGGTCTAAATCGTGAGGAGACAAGCCGGTTTGGGTCGGATTGCAAAGCAAAAATAAAGGTGAGTTAATCTCACTCATCTAGGTTTTATTTAAATTTAAATGATTAAATTTAAATAATTGGTTGAATGATTGAATTGATTTGATGTGCTATATTATATATGGTAGTATATAGTATATATTGGAGTGATTGATTTTCCGCATTATATAGCGAATGAGACCCTATGCGCCGCATAATAGCGGATGATATTATATAAACCCATATACCGCGATATTCCACCTCAAAGTGGAATTGGTATTTTATGTTGTGCTAACATCCGTGGATGCAGGGATCAGGTTGGAGGGATCCAACTGGATTCCTCAAAATTATTTATATTGTTTAATATTCTATGTTATGAATATTTGATACTTTGTGATGAATATTATTGATAATTGGAATATTGAATGCTGTGGTTTGCTTGAATATTTCGGTACACTGGGTCATTAAAATATATATAGAATTGTATTTTTGAAAGAAATATAAGAGTAAATTTTTAAGTGAAATAATTATAGAGAATTTGAATAAAAATAAGAATGAATTGGAAAGGAATAAAAGTGATTTTAAAATCCTAATAAGTTCCGAGTATGGAAAAAAGGGGCTTTGAATAAACAGAGAAATAATGAATTTTGAACTTAAGTGATATTATTTAAAGGAATAAAAAAATTATTTTAAAAATTCAAGTTTTAAATTTATTGAAATAGATAAAGAAGGAATTTGGAAAAAAGGTATGAATTTGGTATTTTCGGTTAAAAAGGACTTTAAATCATAATTAAGAAATAAAATATGAAGTTAATGGATTTTTAAATAAATGAGTAAGCAAAGGAATTTATTTCAAAATGGAGTAAATTGGAAATCAATTTAGAAATTGATTTTAAGTGTTTGAAATTGGAAATTTAAAGGAGAATGTGACTATGAAATTTATAAACCGGGTTTATAAAAGTAAAGTGATATATCAGTGGATATTTGGAAGAATAAATTCACGGTGGGAATTTATTAAAGGAATGAGTAAATTTGTTTAAAAATAAATAGTGATTTAATTTTAAAAGATGTGGAAGGGAAGCGTATTTCCCTGAATAGCCAAGTACATTTCAAACAAATTTTAAGTATAAGTAAAGAGTTTTAAGTTGTTTAAAAAGTATGTTTAGAAAACTTATTATTTCTAAATGTTTAAATTCTAAAGTAAGTATTTTTCAAATCTATCAGTGTAGTAATTATTTAAAGGTGACTTGGTATTTTGTTTTAAAGGAGAAAATCTAGTTTTATATTTTATAAAGTAACCTCATTTTAAATATTCCTAAAGTATATATTTTTAATAAAGTATTGAAGTAGTTTTCAATTTAAATGTTAAAGTATATTTTATAATAAAGTGTTTTTAAATTATTTTAAAAATCTTAAGCTTTGTACTTGGTGCTTTCAGTGGGAATAAATATTTAGGAATTTATTCCATGAGAAGAGTGTGGTTTGAAAACTGTTTTCAAAAAGGGTTGAAAATGGAAATATATCTTGCGAAGATATTTTGAGGATAATAAATAATTTAGGAGATTGTTTATTGTTTGATGGATGTTTGTGAATGTTAATTGATAGTTAAATAACCGACTATCAATATTGGACAATGCGTTGATCGTTTCGAAGAGACCGAGATCGGGATTTATTTTCTTAAAACCACTTCGATCCGGTTTGTACGTTTTCGTGAGGAAGATGAGTTCGGAGTCAAAGATGGAGTAGTGAAGTGCAAAGACTATTTGCTACTAATCCTAAGGATGATTCCAAAATGGATGTAATAGGAATAGTGCATTCGGTTCCGTTCGAAACTCGGACGGACTTGTATGGATGAGTGCTTTCAGAACATCGTCAGGTGGACGATGGCATTCTAAGAGATGTGTTCTAAAAAGGTAATGCTTAGCCTCGAGTCTCATCATCAATTGGGAATGACTGAAAATCAGGGGATATGCAGCAAGGCTAAGTGGGTATCACCCATTAGGGTAAGGTCATCCCTGTCTAGATGTTCCTTTTTATTTCGGCTTAGTGGGCGGTTGCTGATCCCAACCACGGGGTGATCTTACTTGGGATTATCCAGTAAGGGGTAGTTTCGGTCTTGTGTTGCAGGGGATTGGGAGTAATCCTCGGTACGGTGATCTAGGCCACGTATTGTGACAGGTGGTAGCCTAGTGCCTTGTCATTATTTGGAAATCCATTCTCCCTACGTGCCTTTATGGTTTTGTTTGTATACCTATTAGCTGGAATTTAATAAATGTAACAATTTCGGCTATTTGAATAAGTATTTGTATATAGACCCTGTTATAATATCAGAGGATTTTATAAGAAATGTTTTAGCTATCGTAAGGTAAAAAC
Organism: Allium cepa; assembly: GCA_030765085.1. Taxonomy (NCBI): domain Eukaryota; kingdom Viridiplantae; phylum Streptophyta; class Magnoliopsida; order Asparagales; family Amaryllidaceae; genus Allium; species Allium cepa. The sequence goes on along the minus strand of CM060928.1, from coordinate 565,323,659 downwards.
CCGACATGTTTATTTGTGGCGTGGTCTTATGAGATGCTTTTGATTTCAAAGGATTTAAAACTTTAATAATCAAATTGAGTGTGATTTTCTCACGCTGGTATTCCAGACTGACTCGGGTGTTATTTAACTATAATGCTCGGGTCAGACCGAGTGCTATAGATTACAGGAAATGATGTTGTGGAGCTGAATGGCGATACGTACTTCCGTATTTGTATGAAATATTCCGCCGTGTATTCAATTTTTTAGGGAGGACAAGATATTATAACCGTCCCGAGTTGTGTTGTTGTTTGTATTAAACTCGGATGTTGTACTCTGATGATGTAATGTATAAACAGATGTATTTGTTTTTGTGTAAAGATCATTTATTATCTATTATATTTTATTTTGCTGCGATGGTTAGATTCTGATGTTGTTTTCTATTTTCTTCTTCTACCTCTTCTTTTTTAACCCAAATGGTTCGTATTTCCGTTCATCTTGAGTTGATTGATGAAGAATAGTGTCGACTCAAGGGATACGAGTTTGCGGGTCGTTACATCTATTGGGCTCAGTGATATTGGATTTTCATCATCATGTTAAGTTGGTGCTGCAAGGGCTTTGATTGTAATAACAATATGCATTGGAGTCATGATATCCAAATTGGTTCTATAACATAACATATGCTTTAAGAAGATAAGTGTGTATCATGTGCAATTGGTCAATATGCGAATTAACGGCTGAAATGATTGATCTCATATTTGAATTCATTATTCATAGGCTATCAAGCATCCATCCTTTAATAGCTCAAAATAATATTATTCATGTAAGCATAAACGATCAAGTCCATGTGTTCTCTCTTTTATTTTTCATAATGGGATTACAAGCAATGGAATTTATCTCCAATTTGATTTAGGGTTACCGGAATTTGATTTGACTAAGTAATGTGGGAGTGAAAAAATATCCCGAATTTGGACCCCTAGGGTCGTGTATTTATAGAGGCGGGTTGGACTCTTTCCTGTCCATCCTTCCGCTTTCATCCTTCCGCTCTCATGGTTTCGAAGTTGCTGGTAGGTAGTTCGGTCTTCTGGTACGCTTGAATAAGCCTTTTCGTCTCTATCGAAAGCATGCTATTGAAGGATATTGATCTAACATTCATTAATACTGCTTACACATACTTCTGAATTCTTTTGTTACCATCAAAAGATGTGCTTTTGGGTAACAGATGGATTTCGGTACTTCACTTTGCTGTTTGAGCACAAGCGGTAGCATTTCTGACCCTTTCATCACTTTTGAAATCTTGCATCGGTGGAGTGTGTTATTTTGACGTGAGCAGAAGGGTAGTTGGGCCGGTTCGAAAGGCTGTAATAGTGGAGGAAGGTTGTTTTCGAAGATAATCTCTTAGACTCTTGCGGGAGCCTAACTTTTGATGCTTACGGAAGCCCTACTGATGCATGCGAAACTCCTTATAATGCTTGCGGAAGGGAAGTGTTGGTAGATTCTTCTTTTAAGGAAGGTAGACAATGGCGGAACTAATTGTATGAAAGGTTCGATTTATAGAAAGTGGTAGTGTTTGGTGGAAGCCCTTACTTTCATCTCCCGTGGAAGTGTCGAACTCTTGCGGCGAGAATCTAATTTCTTTTGGAAGAACTTTCAATTCCTTCTCCTCCTTTTGAACCATAGCAGAACCCCTTTTAAATACTTTCGAATCCCCTACGATGAGTTTATTTTTGATACTTTCGTAAGCCTTCTTTCAACACTTATGGAACCCTTCTTTCGATGCCTTCGGAAGCTTCTTTCATACCTTCATCCTTGAGTGAATTTTATGGTTAACGCTACTTTGTGCATGCAAATTTTATTAGATTAGCGGGTTGTTTGATAGAAATTTTAAGAGAAAAATTATTTTATTAAAATAAGAGACGGCATATATTATCTCTTCTAATTAGGTCAGGTAATAGATTTCAAAATCATAAAACTTTAAAGAAGCGATTTTCGAATGACCGCAATAAGAATCTTTCTAGGAATTGATTTAATAAGAAGAGTTAGCGGCACTTCAATCAAAGGACTCAAATCACTTGTTATATTGGGAGTGATGAAAATGGGTGCATGAGTCAATCTTTTGATACTAAAAATCCAAAAAAAATCCATTGTCTCGTATATGAAAACTTGACTTCTCATTTTGGTATTATGAACCCAACCATAGAAGAAAGAATCTTCCAAAACACCATTCTGACATAAGGAGGCTGGAAAAACATCCGGTACCAAGAAATCCATTTGAAACCAATCTTAAAAGAAAATTAGAATTCCATCAGATCTAACAAATCCTGAAAACCTTCTGTATGAAAAATTTAAAATTCATTTGATAATTGAAATTCCCATTACACTTTGAGAAGAAAATCCAAAATCCCCCAGATGTCTACTCATAGTAGATTAGTTTTTGTTTCATTATGTAAAGAAACTTAAATTCAATGGTGAATTATATGTACAAATAAATTGGATCAGAAATTTCAATAAGTAGAGTTGATCCGCAGTGGGCAATTGCCATAATACTTCACGGTTGAACTTACTGAACTACAAATTTCCTTTCATTTTGACATGTAATAGTGTTTAATCTTGGAGATTGTGGATTTCATTATCATACCTACAATGAAAACTTATATATAGCGTACTTGCAAAATGTAAGTCTCTACAATTGAAAAGCAACAACAATAGTAATCAAAAGTAAAAGTGCAATGATAATAATATAATGCGGTCATTTCTACCAAATATTTTGTTTTGAACTTCAAGAAATATTGTTAAAAGATGCAGGGAAACAAATTCATAACTAGAATACACATTCATTTTTCTATCTAAATAATGTTATCTAATTTTGTGTTTGTCTCAGGTAAGGGGCATGGGGCTATGTATATTAAAATCAAGCATTACATTTCTATATGAATATATCTTTGTCACCTTGCATCAAGTACATATCCAAATAATGTATTAGCAAATGATTGTGCTTCTCATAACCCGATATAAGATAAAGGTAAGATCATTTAAATGTTACTTCATTCATAGTTGGCTTTGGCATGGCATTTACTAAAATACGATTATATTTGTATAGGTAAGGACTGATAGGTTAAAAAAATCATGTATATATGAAGTGGTTTTCTCATAACATTGTGTGATATGGTGCAAGTTCAATTGTCAAACTGACTAAACATTACATCTAAGTATAAATCACATTAGAATTTTCATGATAAAAGTGCAGGCAAATTGATAAAATATTTCCATCTACAGATTTGACACATTAGCATGCTCATCAAACCATTTTGTTTACTAAGCTAATGTGTAAGAGTTGCATTCGTATTTCCAGTATGTATGTTTCTTTACGTCTATCTGTATATATAAATAAAAAGTTAAAACTTCTGCATTCGCTGCACTCAATTTTCACACATAGCATAGATGTCATATTTGAATTTAACATAACTAATTTGTAATAACGAAAAATAGCTTAAAGACAATATTTCAACTAGTAAAAATAGCGTAGCATCCAACCAAAACTGAAGCATTCCCAAAAATTTGTTTGAAAAAGGTGTAAAGGGAAATGAACTAATAACTAAAAAATTAATTGTCCACTAAAATGTCCCACATCGCTAGAAGGAGCCTTCCAGCTTAGACCACTGCTGTTTTTAAAATGCTGGCGTTCGACAACTCAGTGTCTACCACCCTATTCTAATAATTATTTCTAATTTTATGCTTGTTCAACCTGACAGCAATTGGCACGTATAAGCATGCGCTCATGTACTACAAAATACAAGTTTTGTATATAACTTATAAGTATGCTCAGGGATTCTATGTTGTATTCTATATATTTTTATTTTATGCCACTGTTCCTCATAGTCCATATGCATACTTTCGAAGCTTTTTGTACATATACATGAAACCTCACACTTTCAAAACCATATTATTTAACATGTATATTTGAAACTTTTATATTTGAAATTTAAATGTCTTGAAACTTATGTATGAAATCATATATGTATATATATTTAAATCTTGATGATGTATATTCGAAACCTACACACACATTTATATAAAACTGTATACGTTCGAAAACTTAATATATTCGAAACTGTACGTATAACAAATGCCTAAAACCCTTGTATTTTTGAAACATGATGATGATATATATATATATATATATATATATATATATATATATATATATATAAAGCTTCACACATTCGAAGCTAATATTTTCAAAGCCTGACATGTATATTCAAAATTTTCATGCTTACAAAACCTATTACTACTGTACATATTTGAAACCTAACACATTTGAAGCTTATATACTCGAACTTATATATTCAAAGTCACCATACATTTGAAACTCATATATGAAATATATACATATATTCGAAATCATATTTCATACAAATCATACACGTATTCAAAACTTGTATATATACTCAAAGCTTTATACTTTTCGAAATCTTGTATATACATATAAAACTATATGCTTTCGAAAACCTGAAGCTTTTGTATATATTTGAAACCAAACATATTAGAAGCTTATATTTTCAAAAGCCTGATATGTATTCAAAACTTATATAAAACTATGTGTATTTGAAATCTATATATTAGAAATCTTATATATATATATATATATATATATATATATATATATATATATTTGAAACCTTTGTGTGTGAAACCATATAACGACCGACTTCCCCTGATGCCACATGATATGGCCAAATTTACCTTACACTTATGACATCATTTGATCTATGCGCCATGACTTGATCCATACGATATCCCTTGAGCCATACGACCTTACTTGATGTTGACATGGGCAAAATCACCTGACATTTATGACATCACCTCAAGCCCGCAACCTACCATGGTTCCGTATGTTGGAATAATTCAAAATAATGGGGCGACGTATTTTAATGTTTGAATATGTGGACTATCTTGTAATTAAGTCTAATTACGTGATCCATTTTTGGAATAAACATATTAAGACTTAAGAAGTATATTCGTCATGTAAAATTATAACATATAGATACCGGATTGACAATTTTAGTTTATTGAAGGGCCAAACTGGAAAATATCGCACACTATATATATGGGATTATGGTTCTCAAATTACATAAGTCCATCGTATTCTCTCTACCCTCTTCTAAAGAGAATTTACAGTTCTAAGCTTGTGTCAATTTGGAAGATCTAACCCAAATTGATATTCACATCAATTAAGAATCGATAGATTTAGGAACGCCTTCTGCAATTAATTTCATATACTTGTTTCTCAATTGAATCAATATAGGTTATATGCATTTAGATCTAACATAGATTAATCGCCTTCAAGTGGTATCATCTGATTTGTGAGATTTGCACTTTTCTTATTGATTCATCTGATGCCTTTGTTTCAGGATTTAATTCCGCTTGTTCGGATCTGATGTCTTTAATACCATTTATGCAAGAAATATAAATCTGGTTCTATGGTAAATTTTTTTACCTTACTTAACTTTTGATTAAGTAATTTGGATATTTATATAAGGTATTTGGGTTATTTCAGAAATTTTGGTTAATTGAAAATAAATTATGTTCTTAAATGTGTTTATGTTTATTTTTTATTGAAATAAATTTTAACATGACACTAGTTTACATTTTGGACCACATAACGGTCAATTGCATTTATTTTTATCATAATTGCATTAAATGTGGTTATTATAGTAATTAATTAATTTATTTATTATCATAAATGCAGTAAATGCATTAGTTGCAATAAATTTAATGATGCAACATGTTTGTATTTGGAATGAGAAAAGACATATTGGTTATTATTTGATGCTTTTATATTTTACAGACACATATATTTTATATGTATGGCTCGCTCATTAAAAATAAGCTTCACTTTTTGTAATTTATATCACATGCATGGACCATGCTATGTTAAAATTTATTTTATCTTCCATCTTGAATATTGACATTTAAATAAAGTATGCAATATTTTATCATTAATTGTTGAATACTATTTGTTATGTATTGTTACAGTTTTAGTTGACGCCAATTTTTTTTATTACGGCTATGAAACCATATTTTCAATATGTATAAAATTGAAAATTTAAATTTATGGAATATGCATAAATGAATGAGTTAAAATAAACCAATTCAAATGTTATTTGGTGTCTCTTTATAAACTAACTGTAAGTATCCTACATTACAAGTGCATTAATTAAAATAACATGTCACCAAAGTGACCTCTCTTATTTTAGTTATTCATGAAAAATGTTAGATGTTTGTGTGTATTTATTCATGCGAATATTAGTCAGCCCAAAGGAAGACTAATATTTGGCCGAATCATTTATACATGTGTGATGATAAATATGTGACAATCATATAGTTTTGCAAGTGAATATTTAATCGGCCCAAAGGAGGATTGATATTTGACTTGAACTTATTGTCAATGATTGATCATTACAACAAAAGTACCACTTACAATTAATATTACTATCTAAAGCGTAATATTGATGTTGTGCTAAGTATCTTGAGAAGTGACTTACGAATTATATGAATTTACTACGGTTTTGTTTTACAATGTGAGCATATTTGATTGATTCTTATGTTAAAATTACAGCTAATTTAACTACGGTATTTGCCAATCTTAACAATATTCGTATTCTGACTGGAACAAATTTTAGGGATTGGAAAGAGAACATGTTGCTTGTTCTTGGCTGCACGGATCTTGACCTTGCACTTAGGATGGATGCACCCACCCCTCTTACGGATAAAAGTTCTTCTGATGTCATAAATAAATTTGAGAGGCGGGATCGTTCAAATCGCATGAGTCTAATGATCGTAAAGTACGGCATTCCAGAGGCATTTAGGGGTTCGGTATCTGAAAAGATAACCAAAGCTGAAGATTTTCTTGCTGAGATTGAAAAACGTTTTGCTAAAAACGTTTAGGTGGAAACAAGTACACTTTTGCAGCGCTTGATTTCCATGAAGTATCAAAGCAAAGGGAACATAAGGGAGTACATTATGGAAATGTCTAATGTTGAGTCAAAACTTAAGGCACTTAAGCTTGAGTTTTCAGATGATTTTCTCATGCATTTTGTACTAATCTCTCTTCCTTCACAATACAACCAATTTAAGATCACTTATAACTGTCAAAAGGAGAAATGGACTCTTAATGAGCTCATTTCGTATTATGTACAAGGAGAAGAGAGATTGAAGCATGATAAGGCTAAAAGTGCCCATTTTGCATGCACCCTTAAAGGAAAAGACAGAAAGAGAAAGAAGGATAAGGAAACTGCTAAGGGTCCAACAGAAAAGAAACAACATAAGGAGGCTGATGGTTGTTACATTTGTAATAAGGCTGAACATTTAAAGAAATATTGTACCAAATATCACACATCGCGTGTTAAGAAAGGTACATCCTTTGCTTTGGTCTGTCTGAAGTAAATTTAGCTGCAATACCTAGAAATACTTGGTGGTTAGATTCCGGTGCTTCTACTCACGTAAGTGTTTCTACGCAGGGTTGCCTGAGCTACCGAAATCCAACTGATGCTGAAATATATATCTATGTGGGTGATGGAAAATCGGTTAAAGTGGAGGCTATTGAGCATTTTAATTTGTTATTGAGAACTCGGTTTTATTTAGATTTATTTGATACTTTTGTTATACCGTCATTTAGACAGAATTTGATTTTTATTTCTACGTTAGACATATCTGGTTATTCTTGTTCATTTGGGAATGATATTTTTAGTTTATCAATAAATTCAAATTTTGTTGGAACTGGTTCTCTCAATGTTTATGATAACTTATATATGCTTGATGTTAATACCTCTTATCGTGAAGCCATGAATGTGGAATCGCGTGGTACTAAAAGAAAAGATAATAGGAAAATTCAGCCACATTATGGCACAAGCGCTTAGGTCATATATCTAAAACTTGAATTCAAAGGGTTGTGTCAGATGGCATTTTGGAATCTGTTGATTTTTCAAACTTCGATGTCTATGTAGAGTGCATCAAGGGAAAACCGACTAACCATAAGAAAATAGGTGCAGATAGATCAATCGACGTCTTAGAATTGATATGTATGGATATTTGTGGACCATTCCCTATGGCATCATGGAATGGTCAACAATATTTTATCACTTTCATAGACGACTACTCAAGACATGGCTACCTATATCTTATACATGATAAATCAGAATCCTTAGACATGTTCAAGAAATTTAAGGTAGAAGTTGAGAACCAACTCAACAAAAGAATTAAAGCTGTCAGATCTGACCGTGGAGGTGAATATTATGGTAAATCCGATGGATTGGGTGAACAATGTCTAGGACCATTTTTTCAATTTATAGAGAAATATGGAATAGTCCCACAGTACACCATGCTTGGTTCACCTACCATGAATGACGTTGATGAGAGATGAAACAGAACTCTTAAAGACACGGTGAGGAGTATGATTAGTCATTCTACCTTACCAAAATCACTCTAGGGGAGGCATTAAAGACAGTAGTTTATATCCTTAATAGGATACCCACTAAACAAGCTGCCAAGACACCTTTGAGCTTTGGACAGGCAAACAGCACACTCTAAAGCATTTTCATATTTTGGGATGTCCATCTGAGGCAAGGCCTTGTAGGCCAAATGAAAGAAAATTGGACTCTAAAACAATGAGTATCTACTTTATTGGTTATTCTGAGCGATCTATATGATCCCACACTAAAGAAATTTTTTGAGATGGGAACTTCAACATTTTTTGAGGATATTGAGTTAGGGGGAAAAATAAAGTAAGGAACACTATTTTTGAGGAGGAACCATCATCTATGATTCCTACTACAGTTACTTCTTCTGACAATGTACAAATTATTATTCCTATCATTAATGAAGAAGTTAATCCGGAACCATAACAAAACAATATTGAAGAAAACCCTCTTCAAGATGAGGACAATGTTCCATAAGAACAAACTCAATAACCACAAAATGAATTGCCACTATGGAGATCCACTAGAGAGAGGAAAGATGCCATTCCAAATGATTATGTGGTATTTCTTCAAGAAATAGACGACAATAAAGGATTGGTGGAAAATGATCCTATCAACTTTCACCAAGCCATGCAAGATGCTAATTCTCAAAAGTTGATCGAAGCTATGAATGAAGAGTATAAATCCATGAGAGACAATAAAATTTTGGACCTTGTCTCATTACCCAAAGGTAAGAAACCTATTGGTTGTAAATGGATATTTAAAACCAAGAGGGATGCAAAGGGTAACGTGGAAAGATATAAGGCTCATCTTATAGCAAAAAGTTTTACTCAGAAGGAAGGCATCGATTTTAAAGAGACTTTCTCTCCAGTTTCATCGAAAGACTCTTTTGGAATAATTTTGATGCTTGTTGCACATTTTGATCTTGAAATACATCGAATGGATGTTAAAATTGCATTTCTCAATGGGGATATTGAGGAAACAATTTATATGCTGCAACCAGAAAACTTTGTGTTCGAAGATTCAAAGAATATAGTTGTAAACTGAAGAAATCCATTTATAGGATCAAACAAGCTTCTCTTCAATGGTACCATAAGTTTCATAAAATAGTTACCTCATTTGGTTTTGAGGCACATAGCTGTGTGTATCACAAGTTCAGTGGGAGAAAATTCGTATTTTTGATTTTATATGTTGGTAATATATTGCTTGCCCTTAATGATTTACATATTTTGCACGAAACCAGGATTTCTTTCAGATAATTTTGATGTGAAAGATCTTAGGGATGCTTCTTTTGTACTAGGAATCCAAATATATCTCGATCGCTCATGGGGTATTCTTGGATTGTCACAAAAGAACTATATATAAACGGTTCTTAAAAGGTTTGGCATGCAAGATTGTAAAATGGGTGATACCCCCGTCGCTAAAGAAGATAAATTTTGTCTCAAACAATGCCCTAATAACATCCTTGAAGGTAAAGCAATGCAGAAGATCCCTTATGCATCTGCAATAGGGAGTCTAATGTATGCTCAAGTGTGTACGCGTCCAGATATTGCATACATCATAGGAGTGTTGGGCAAGTATCGTAGTAACCCTGGAATGGATCATTGGAAAGCAGCAAAAAGGGTTATGAGGTATCTTCAGAGAACAAAGGACTATATGCTTACATATAGAAGATCAGATTAGTCAAAGATCGTTGGGTATTTTGATTCTGATTTTGCTAGATGCCCGCATAGCAGAAAATCCACTTAAGGATACATATTTGTATTAAGTAGAGGGACTATATCATGGTAAAGCGTTAAACAAACGCTCATAGCTTTTTCCACCATGGAAGAAAAGTTTGTGGCTTGTTGTGAGGCATCTAACCATGAAAAATGGCTATGGAATTTTAACACTGGGTCGCGCATTATTGATAATATTGAAAGATCGTTGAAGTTATATTGTGACAATAGATCTGTAGTATTATATTCTAATAACAATAGAAGCTCAAGCAAGTCAAATTACATTGACATCAAGTTTCTAGTTGTAAAGGATAGAGTGCAGAATGGGTTAGTATCCACAGAGCATATTAGGACAAATTCCATGCTAGCGGATCCACTTACAAAAGGAGTACATCCCAAGGTCTTTCATGAGCATGTTGCTAAAATGGGTGTATCTTTTATATAGGGATATTTTGGTTTAGGGTGAGTTTGTACTTAGTCACTTATTTCGCGACACTGCTCTATATTTTGATTATGGATATGCTTTGGTTTTTCTGATCAGAAATAAAGTTTTTTTTTGCACTTTAATTGTTTATATATATTATTTGGAATTTTGATCTCATTAAAGTAAAGTAGGAATAGTTGGCAATAGGCATATCACATTTAATGTAATTTCCATGCTACACATACATGATTGATCTATGTCATTTGATTGTATTAGTATTTGTGAACATTGATGAGTTTAGTTACAAAAACAGTAATGAAAGCCACTTTGGTTCAATGTTAGCACAATCAATGGACGAAATTATTTTGAATATACCATATTATCAAGATAGCTATTTAAGAGCTCATAAAGTTGAATACATTCTATAAAGTTACATATATGGCCCAAAGGGAGATTGTTGGAATTCGACATAATGGGGTCATATATTTTAATGTTTGAATGTGCCAGCTATCTTATAATTAAGTCTAGTTACGTGATTTATTTCTAGAATAAACATATTAAGACTCAAGGGGTATATTCATCATGTAAAATTATAACTTGTGGATATCGAAATGACAATTTTAGTTTGTTGAAGGGCCGAACTGAAAAATATCACACACTATATGTATGAGGTTATGGTCCGCAAATTGCATAAGTCTTATCATATTCTCTCTACCATCTTCTAAAGAGAATTTATAGATCTAAGCTTGTGTCAATTTGGAAGATCTAATCCAAATTAATCTTCACATCAACTAAGAATCGATGGATTTAGGTATGCCTTCTACTGTTAGTTTCATATAATTGTTTCTCAATTGAATCGATATGAGTTATATGTATTCAGATCTAATATAGATTAATCACCTACACCGTAATCTTATAAATTTTAATTGTTGAGAATACTATTGAAATGAAAAGGGAAAGCGAGACGTGGAATGAATTGTCGAAGGTGATTGAAGATAATTGGAGATCCCGTGACTAAGTTATTTCATGAATGAGTTGATGTCGCATGTGTGTGAAATGATGATGAAAAAGTAACAAAGAATAGAGAAGGTTGAAGTTAAAAGAGAGAAGAGATGTGAAATATCTTATTCGTGAGTGAAGGATGGCAGAAGCAGGCAGGATGAGATCATGTGATGAGTCATACCGAAAATATGGGGTGGCCTAAATAAAGAGTGACGTAAGTGGAATGGATGTTGAATCGAATGATATTATATGGTGGATAAGCAGGATGGTGGAATATAGACAACAATAGATGATATGATTTTGTACATTAGTAAGGAAAAAGTATTAAATAAAGTAAAAGTAAAGCGCCTGTTAGAGATTTTATAAAGCAAGTATTAAATAATATGATGAACTAGATGTCGAAATAAGTTTGCACGATGAAGTGGAAAGAATGCTTGGATTCTGGTAAAAACCCAAATTTGATTCCTACCATGCGCTTTCCTACCCTATACAAATTTACCGGGGTATGGGGGCTTGGATCAACAGACGACTTTACTATACTCTCCTCAAGAGTTTACCGGCCCGCCAGGTTCTCCTGGGTTTTCAAAAAAAAACTAGATGTCGAAAGATGAAGGAATTGTTGAATAAATAAACTATTAGATTTCGAATATTAAAGAGCTGGAGACCGATAAGCAAGTTGATGATTAGGAGACGTTGAATGAGCTGACTATCGCTGATTGCTTGTTTTTACCAACAAAAATTTACAATGGTAGTAAATTTTAAATTTAACACTAAAAAATAGTCAAATTTGAAAATTTATCCTAAACATATAAATTTCAAACTTTAGGTTATTTTGGTTATTTTTCAAGTAGACTGAGGTTCAGACCCTCCTTCTAGCATCAAAATGTTAAACCAAAAATCGGTTCAACGCCTAAGATGTGATATGAGGAGGAATATTCAAAGAAATTCCAATAATACCCCTTAATTTTATAATTATTCATGAATTATTTAAAGTCCAAACCACATGTACAATAATAATTCAAAATATGCAATAGTTCTTGCTTTACTGTCAATGGGCAAAATAGGCAATATGTACAAGTCATATTCTTTGTTCGATTGTAAGGCATATTACAAACCAAGTCAAATATGCAAATATCTAATTATCCAAGTCCTTATATGCAAATATCATATGTAGTATTCCTCTTCGTTGGCCATTTACCATTATAATAATTCACAAGCTCTTAAGATAGCTTAGAAAAATTCTAGTCCAAAAATGATTTATGTCAAGAGAGGGAAAGAAGTCAGGGGTTACTTTCCATGAAGGGGTGCACCTTTATTTATAGTGGCTGGGAGGATGTGAAGCTTGTTTTCATTGGTTGATGTAAGTTGGCATGGATTGATGATTTAGCATGATGGAAGCATTTGATGGTGTCACTTGTCATGATCTCTTTAAGGATGATTACTTAACATGGATTACTACCTTGGCGGTAGCCTCAACATGGAGCATGTGATGGAATGTGAATGCTTTTGAAGCTTTATGAAGGAAAATACACTAAATCCTCTTGACTTTGCTCTTTCTATATTAATGATTTTTAATCTCCTTTCTTTCCATGGCTTGGTGATTTACGATATCCTTTAAGTATTCAAAGTCCTTGACATACGAATTATGATCTAGACTGATAATCTTCGACGTCTCTTTTGTGTTTGAAAATCCAATAACCTCTTATTTTTATGATATTCTCTTAGTATGGCATTCATTTGATATCCTTTATATCTTTAACATTCGACATTGATATTTCCATTGTATTGACAATATGCGCCATCTTTGACCATATTGCTAATTTACGATATCAATGCCATACTATAGCTATTCGATATCCCTATCACTCTGATGGCATGCAGCATCTGTTATCAATGAAATGTGGCATCGATAAGGCATGGCATTGATAAAGTGCGGTATTAATGAGATGCGGTATTGATAAGGTGTGGAATTGACAAGATGGAAAGTGATAAGATGCGAAACTAATAATAAATGGTGCCTCTTGTTATGTTGGTGACTTATGATATCCTAGTCACATCGCAACCATTCGATATCCTTATTTGTTCATGAGTTCGACATCGTTCTATGAAGCATCTTTTGTAAACTCGACATCATTTTTTTATATATTTGAAATAATATCATATTCCCTTGCTTTCGTGCTTGCCTCCTTTATAAAATATATGGATAATAAGAAGGAATGGAACAAATCTCCGTAAGAAGGTATACATTAATCACCAAAAGAAGATAGCCGCATTTTGATAAAGACTGAGAAGGAAAGAAGGAAAGTTCAAAAGAAAATACAATTAAAATCAATTTCTAAATCCTACGCCATGAAAAAGAATATGATAAAAGATTTTTGAAATGTTTTCGAATGAATTTTTCCAAAGGATTCATTTGGACATTGTTATTTCGATGGGCCTTTTCCGCTCCTTAACGGGCCTGAATTTCAACAAAATTGAATCCCAGTTCATTAGAGTATAGATTATTGGTTTTGCTAACCTGTAATAAACATTAGTATATCGGAGATCGATCGAACTAAACTCACAGTGGAATAGAAAATATGATAGGATATAAATACTAACTAAGGCTACTACATGGAATCAATGATATTCCTTGGACATCCAATTACCTTGTTGGTACCGAGCATGAATAAGAAGAATTTTATAAAATTTCCATTTTGACACATATCTTATTTAAATTCTTGTAACTCTAAATTTATTGCACATTTGTTGCCTGTTCATTTTTGGAGTTACAATCCTTCCAAAAAGGTTTCCATTATAACTTTCCATAAATTAACCATAAATAAGATATTTTTTTAGTTTGGAATAACAAGGAATTATTTATTTCCCCTTTTATTGAAATAGAAGTATAAACCATAGAAAGAAAATCTATACTTTACACATCCCTTTCTTCTTTTGATGTATATTCCTTATCAAATTAGACATTTCACTTTTACTATGAAACTAAGATGTTAGACAAATTGATGGAGATTAAACGGATAATACTTCGAACAAATTAAAATATGAAACTCACATTCTAATATAATCAGAACAAATCTAAATTATACTAATATTTCGACAAACCAATTGAAAAATCTGAAATAAGTCCTACATTTTATCCATATTCAACTTTTAATAACTCGGGGAACGATATCCAGATCTGGGTGCAATGAGGAGGAAGTTAGAACAACAATGTTTGGTGAATAGAAATCTTGAGCCTTTCTATATTAGTACTTGGGAAAATAAGAATATGTCTTTTGCTTTTGAACTATATTCAAAACCATTTAATACTTCATACAAGAAAAAGAGGCGGATCCTCGAACAATCATTTAATACATTCAATCCCCGAAGCAGGTTCTTCGTATTATAATCAATACCCCATAATCATTATTATTAATGTTTATCAATGCAAGAGAGAGTATCCAAACCACTTAATACCTTTTAATAGAGAATGGACATACTCTGACCATGTAAGATCTCGATTAAGGTAGGCCCTCCTCATTTGGTACCTATTCCAATGGCGGACTCCTCATATGTACCTATCGAGCTAACATTACATGGAATTCTCTTCGGAAACTTAATACTTCCATAGAAGCATACCTTTTCGAGATTCCTCAATCGTGCCTACAACCAATCCATACCATTTAATACTTCATTCAAGGGAAAGAGACGGGCCATCAAACAACCACTTAATACCTTCAATCCCCAAAGCAGGTTCCTTGTATTATGACCTGTACCCTACGGAGAAGTCTCACATTAGACCGATTATTCATAGAAACTGGTAGCAGATTAGTTGGGCAGATTTAGCCTATAGAATTAAGACTAACCTCACTTCATCCGTAGTTTCATATTATAGACGATGCCTCACGTTAGCCCCAAAGTCACACTACTGGTAGACAAATTAGCTAGGAAAACTCTATGTGATTTTGACCGACCTCACTTCTTATAACTTAGTTATATTTCATAACACTCTCTAATTATATTATCAAACATGTCACAGTATTCATTATTTAGGTCTTATAAGAAAATTTTCTTATTTCGCCTATACAATTAATTACTTTCCTAAGGAGGATTTAAATGATAATTATTAACTTAATTAACTACACCATCATATGTTATAGTTGTATGTTATTTGTGTTAGTTTATATATATACGCACGCATTTGTTTATTTCTATGCATGCGGAGATTACGTCCTAAACTAATGTTTAAATGTCATACCTTCCAAAATTATACAAATCTAATTTCCATAATAACATATATACCATGAATCCAAAATTTCAAAAATCAAATCAATAGACTTGTATATAGTTACCTGATCCAACTTATTTCGTATTAAAACAATGGAGTAAATAAATTGTAGAAACTTATAATTTAATTAACTTTACTCTCAACTTCTTTTACATGAAATTAGACAAGGAAATTTCGATTCAATTTGTAGAAATAGGCGGTGCAAACTACGAATAAGAATTCGTACCTTTCATGCCATTTCTTAATCAAATCCCTTAATCAGATCCAAATAAAAACTATAAGAAGTGGAATAGAAGGTAAAACAAATAAACTGTAAAATCTACACAAAATCTATTATTTTATTACAAAATAATTAGGATTTCAAAATAAGAATTAACAATTTTGTAACGACCCGTTATTTTGGACTATTTGCATCCTCACATGTTAGACTTGAATAATTCAAAATACCGAATTGTTAATTTAAATTAGGCAAAACTGAACATATACAGTAAATAAATAATCACAGATCACAGACACAGAGTAATAAATGCAGCGAAAACAAAAGATAGTAGTTCATGAAGCTACTATAATATAACAGAGTTAAATAAGGTACAACAGAAGTCTCGAATACAATAGTCAAATACAAGAATCAGAATATATCACTAGAATCAACTGAATATCTGAAAGTTGGATAGATAGCCGGATCTCCAAGTGAAGCTTCCACTCCAAAGGTGAGTCTCGGATACTGGTATACTCGGTCTGACCCGAGCGTAAAGAAAAATACAAAACACTCGAGTCAGGATTAACATTCTTATAACAATAAATTCAATTCAAGTGAAATAACAACTGAAATACAAGTAACTCAAAGTATGTTGGAATAACCATCCTCCAATGATCCGTTAAACTGTCTACTATGTAGTATTATATGCTAAGTAGATAATGCCTATCAGTAATATCTAATATCAAAGTAGTGTTAAGGCGTTACCATTATCCCCCTTAACACATTTTTATATAAGCGTCATAGTCTATACAGCACTGTAAACTCCACCGTAAACTCATGGGCTATCAAGGAGCACTCCATAGGTATAACACAAAACAAATTCGTAGTGGTCGCGTTATAGGGATACAAGTATGACAAGGCACATGAGGCAACACCCAAGGTAGTGAAACTACCGTTTGCCTGATCCGGACTGGTGAGAACGCATCGCCGCAACGATCGCAACACCGCGAAACAACACTCCCAAAATTACGAGGGTGCACACCAATCAATAACAAGTAATGAGTAGTTTACGAAGAAGTGTGTTCGCTCGAGGTGGCTAACCCCATTTGGCCCGGCACGACTCCTGTTTTAGTCATTTCCAATTTGACACAAGTGTCAAGGCTATCCATTATCGTTCTCTTTCTTCAGTCATCACGTACATCATTCCAACCAATTCATTCTGGATCACACTCCGCGTATAGTTATTAAAGTGGTATACGATTTAGACAGTGAGTATGTCCCTAACCGATTCCGGTTTCTTCAATAACTTCCGTAATTATTACACCGATTGGTCGTTTAATATATTTCAAAACCAAATCAATTTCAGTTTCAATTAGAATTTGTAAACCAACATTCCATTTGTCTTTCTATATCAATTTCCACAATTTACGTTTCAAAACTTCCAAATTACTATTTCCAAAATCTTATAATTCAATTTAAATTTTTTTGTTTAAAACAATTCAAATATTGATTCAAGTACGTATATACGTTTCATTCCGTAAACATTTAAATTAATTTAACTTAACATTTGAATCAATTTAATTCATTTATTGATTTCATTCAATATTTGTTAAGTTAATTCATCATTTAAAACAATTTTTATTTTATTTCCAATTCATTAAATCAGTTACTTAAGTTCAACCCCATTATATCAAAACTTCAAATTGAATTAAATTAGATTCGTCAAATCAATTTCTTTAAATTTCAAGTCTTACATAATTTCAATAAATCACATTTTATTTCTTGTTAAAGAAATTCAATTTCACTTATTAATTTACTTAGTTACAAATTTCAAAACTCAATTAATAAAGAAACTTAATTTCACTTATTAAAGAAGTTCAATTTCAATTATCAAAGAATTCAATTTTATTTAATTATTAAATAATTCAATCTCATTAAATTATTAAAAAATTTCAAAACTTAATTATTAAATAATTTCAAAACCTAATTATTAAATAATTTCAAAACTTAATTCAATCATTTCTTAAATTAAACAACGTTCTTTAATCAATTACTTTGTTAATATTTTGTTTCAGATTATTAAATATTAACATTTAAATTTCACTAGAATTCAGATTCCAACTTCATTTAAAACACTTATTATTATATTCAAATAAAACCTTTATTTTTATTTTTAAATCAAATTATTGACCAATCGGGTTTTATTTAATTCTCTATCCTATGTCAAGTTCATTTGGGCATTTATCATTTCAACCCGATTCCATTTCAATTCAAAAATCAAAGCGTAGCAAAGGTAACTTGCAGTGTGATAACTGGGATGGTGTCAAAGTAAATAAACAAGTAATAGCAACATCAATAACAATCCAATAGTTTATTTAAATAATCCCGAAATAATCGTATTAATTTACATTTGTTGTTTATGCAAATTAATATAATTATTTTTAGAATCTACACTATCATTTCATGTAGATTAAAGATTATTACACTAATATTTATACGGTTCTTCACTTGATATCTATTATTCGATTTCATACTACATCAATTTAAACAACATACGTTTAAATGGTTCAAGGTGTAATTAACCAAATTCTACGTGTCAAGTAATTAAACATTTAAAGGGGTCATATTATACAAATTTTATCTAATCAAATTCAACGCATATATCAATTTCAAATTGTTAACTCCTATGTCAATTTCAACTGTAAATCATTTATCACTTCATAGATTAACAATTTAACATCCAATGTCAACAACAAATAATCAATCAATTATCAACCAAACTGGGTTATCATCGTATAAATAACAGATAATGGTGCCAGATGTCACAGGTGAACTGATACAGGTAATAACATATATAACAGTGTAAATAACTAACAGTAGCATATTTCAATTGTTGTTCAATTAAAATCAAATTTAATAAATAAAAAAACATTAATCGTGAGTGATTGCTCACCTTTTGAGGCTAGAGAAATAGACGATGAAATCGAGTTATGAAATCCAGGCACGAAACTCAAACGGGCAAGATAGAACTCGAATCGACGAACGAAGCTAATAATAAAGAATTGACGAAACCAATCAGGACTAGATCGATGAAGGTAAATGGTATTAATAACCTTATATGCATAACCATATATAACTATTTATATAAAATCATATTTTAAAATTCAAACATACATTAAATTAATTATGTATATGTAATTCAAAATTATTGTTTTAAACCAAACTTAAATAATAAAGTCAAACATACATATAAAATAAATTTTGAATCAATGCATCAAATTTTAACAGTTTAATATATATTTATATAACTAAAGCTCACATAAAACAAATGCTCTAACACTATATTTAGATATAATTGTATGACAAACTTGTAACAAACTATACAGATTTTGAAAATTGTACACTTATATATATAGCTAACAGCAAACCCCCCTCTAAATTCACTTTATAAATCAAATATAACTTATGGAAACAGAGTATACATATATATAATACTATTAATCTTTTATTTAAATAGATAATATATATATAATACTAACATAAGTTTTAAAATTTTCATTTATATACAATACTAATCCTAACGTAATGTATTATATACAAAGCTTTTGAAATCTTCTTTCAACAATACTTTAAAAAATACTGTAAAACAAGTGATGGACTACACTCATGGATATGTTTGCAAGCCCAAGCACAGAACATATTATACTAGAAACAAAAATATAATAGACCAAATACATGAACTACTCTATATATTCCAACATTCTATATCATATCTCTATAAATTTATACCTATCGATAAGATAAATTTTTATTACAACGTTATACGTACCTATACTAGTAAATATATATATATATATATATATATACATACTGGTATAAAGTTTTACACAAACAAATAATACATAGAATATTGATATAAACTTCTCTATAGATGTATACAAGCTAAATACACGTAGGCTATAGGGATGTATGCAGACAACTAGTATATTAAAACTAATATATATATATATTATTGGTTTTAAACTGATAGGTAAAAACAAACCTATATATCAACGAGCAGAGGAGATGCAAAACGCCGGAGGGTAGCCAGCGGAGGTTCGTGTGGAGGAGGAGGAAAGCTCAGGGTTGTAGTGGAGTGATTGGTGATGAAGCGGAGCACAAGATGATGGTGAAGGAGGGCCGGTCTCTGCTATTCGGGTGGGAGGCGTTCGACTACAGGGGCGGTGTGATGTATGCGGGCCAGGGTAGCTTGGAGATGCAGTTCGGTGGTCATGGAATGGTGGGTGGTGGTTCGATGCGAAAGTGAGGGGAGGAGGAAGGAAAGGTGGTGTTGACCGGTGAGGTCGGCCCCGAGTTTGGTGAATGATTGCGTGCTGCAGGGGATGGAAGGGCTACGGTTGCATGCAGCTGAGGGGTCGCATAGTGATTGTCTTCGGCCGTGGATCTGGGGAGGAACGCGGTAAGGACACCGTGGACGGAGGAGTAGCCGCGACCATGGTTAGACTTGGTCGAGATCCGGAGCTTGGGGTGACAAAGGGGTTGTCTGGCTTCGGCTTCTAAGGCGGGCGAGACAAGAGCTGGAAGGTAGGCATGCGCAAGGGGGTGGCGGAGTGAAGAAGAGGCGGACTTGGTTCGTGCGCATGCGCATGACCTGGTCGCATATATATTTTTATGTAGCATGAAGTTTTGAAGAGGAAGAGGGAGGCTTGAAATAAATGGTTGCAGGTGAAAAGTAGAATCGGTAGAAGAGAAAGCAGAGAGAAGGATTGGCTTTATTTTCCAACCAACGTTTCAAAAGCAAACGTTTTAAAGAAAATGAACGGAAGAAAATGTGGAATAGAAATGGTCACGTGTAGAATTCTGTGAATTATTAATTGTTATTGACCAATGTTTGAACGGTGGAATAATGAATGGTCAAAAGAAACAAAAGTCATACCGATACGATTAAACGTTACGTGGGTTCCGCCGCGTATCGGATTTTAAAATACAGAATTGAATATGCCGCAGAGATCAGCACGACGAAACGATCAAAACGGTATATGGATATCAGTGGTACGATTGAATTATAAAAATTTGAATTTTCTACAAGCAAAAAACGCAGCAAAAACGCAGAAAAATAAGATCGACGGAGCTAAAGAAGTCTGAATTTGGAAAAACGAAAAATGTCTTCTTGGTCAGAAGATGATTTAGAATTTTTCTATGTGAAAATATTCAGGTTTCGAAAACATTTTATTTTCATCAATTCCTACTGATTAAATTGAAATAAAACTACACATGAAAATAAACTTTCATATTTTTGGATGAAAATTTACCAGTTGCTATCTTTAACTAGACGCATTTCAAATACTAAAATTTTATTTCAAATTTTTATTATTTAAAATTTCACAAAAATTCAATAAATCACATTATTAAAACAGTTAAAATTTACTGGTCGTTACACTCTCCCCCACTCAAAACTTTTCGTTCCCGAAAAGGAAGGAGGTAGGAGAATAGAAACAACCAGAAAGAAAATAGACTTGAATTACAAAACAAAACAATTAATTTAAACCATATAAATTTCAGTTTAAATTAATTTAATATTTAACAGTTTGGTTAAGTCCATTTATATTAAATCAATAAAGTCATTCAGTTTAAATTTGTTAGTTCAAACTGTCGATTCTAATCATATAAATTTAAATCGATCAATTATTCAATAATTGATTTTTGATTTAAGACAATTCATTGAGTTGATCTAATTTATAATTTATTAATTCCTTCGAAGCAAAATTTATTTAATTTATCTCATTTATTCATTATCTTATTATCCTATTATCCTCTATTAATAATTTTCTAAAATCATAAATTTGAATAGTCATTTTTATAATCATATTTTATTCAACAAATTTAATTTTTTTATTTCAAATTATTATTAAATTTATTCCACTTAATATATCTTATCACATATATTAAGTATATTTACACTTATTATAGCTACTCAAATTTATTTAAAATTTCTTTTAACATCATTTTATATAATATCCAATTACGTAGTTAACCTCTGAATAATTTTGGTAGCCAATATTGGAATGCAATTGAGTATTATACAAGTAAAAATTCCTAATTCAACAGTTTCAAGTTTAAATATTTATTCAAAAGTTTGAGTTTATTTTTAATAATTTAAATCATCCTTTAAGATAAAATTTAAGAATCTAATATTCGATTAACTTCAAACCCTTTGAAGATAAATAAATAAATATATAAACAATATAAATCAGACAAATTTAAAAATCCTATCAATATATATTATAAATAAAGTCATATTTTAGAAATCCAAATCAATTTAATTTCCAAGAAAAACTGTAGCGAAGCTACGGAATGGTCTCTCCACTTCGAAACTCGAAAATGAATGTCGATGATGCGGCCGTCATCACCGAATTATTTTCAAGCGACAAAGAGAAGAGCACTGATTTAAATATCTAAAATTTCTTTGAAAAGATTTCTATTCGAAAATACTTTAAGTAATGTACCTTTTAAAACTTTAAAGCCACGTTTGAAATCACCGGAAATTAAATTCTCAAATTCTAATTTAAATCCATTTGAATTCCAGATCAAATTATAAACAAGTTTTATAAATTCATTTATTATTATTCCAGACAACAAATTAACAATTTAATTTCAGATTTTTTTTAATATAGCCATACAAAACTATTTTATTCACCAAATTCGAAAATATTATTGTGTCAGTTTGTTCTATTCAAGTGTATTGGAAATCCTTTCGATAGCGTTGATCAGACGAATCTATTGAAAACCCAAATCAGCATCAACAATTCAAACAACACCATATATATATATTAAAACATTTTAAACATTAATTTTCAAATAGACTTCCTTGTTCGACGATAGAGGAATGGATTTTCAAAGCAAGTATAGAGATTCAAATTTGATGGACTCAAATCAGGGAGAATTTTGATTCGGAGATAACTACGAAACCAAGATAAGATGATTAAATAAAAAGAATAGGGAGATGGATAAGCTTAAATAAATTACGGGCAACCTTTACCGGGTCGACCATGACTTCAAGAATAAGATCGATGCAGAATTTCGAGGCAAATCTACATTCGATCTCAAGAAATAGAATTCGAGATATCAAGAGATATTAGCATATAAACCAAGGATATATATAAATCTCCGGTGAATCGATGCTATTTTAAATGAGTTTCATCCCTTTACAATTCATATGAATGTTGGCGAGACCGCCAACCCATTATAAAGATTCATCGAAGTGGAGTTATGGGATACTCCAGAATTAAAAGAAGACGAATAATGAGGGACACGAATGGATTTTTGGAACCGCGGGGAATGTTCCAAAAATTCAAAGGAATCGAGTCAAAAAGGAAGAGATTCAAACTCGAATGAAAATGATTCTGTAAATGCATTTACCCTATATGCTAAGTTTGCCTAGAGTTACCAAAGCTCTGATACCAACTGTAACGACCCGCTATTTTGGACTATTCACATCCGCACATGTCGGACTTGAATAATTCAAAATACCAAATTGTTAATTTAAATTTGGCAAAACTGAACATATACAGTAAATAAATAACCACAGACCACAGACACAGAGTAATAAATGCAGCGGAAACAAAAGATAGTAGTTCATGAAGATACTATATATATAACAGAGTTAAATAAGGTACAATAGAAGTCTCGAATACAATAGTCAAATACAAGAATCAGAATATATCACTAAAATCAACTGAATATCTGAAAGCTGGATAGATAGCCGGATCTCCATGTGAAGCTTCCACTCCAAAGGTGAGTCTCGGATACTAGTACACTCGGTCTGACCCGAGCGTAAAGCAAAACACAAAACACTCAGGATTAACATTCTTATATCAATAAATCCAACTCAAGTGAAATAACAACTGAAATGAAAGTAAGTCAAAGGATGTTGGGATAACCATCCTCTAAGGATCCGTTAAACTATCTACTATGTAGTATTATACGCTAAGTAGATAATGCCTATCAGTAATATAAAATATCAAAGTAGTGTTAAGGCGTTACCATTATCCCCCTTAACACATCTTTATATAAGCGTCATAGTCTATACAGCACTGTAAACTCCACCGTAAACTCGTGGGTTGTCAGGGAGTACTCCATAGGTATAACACAAAACAAATTCATAGTGGTCGCGTATATAGAGATACAAGTATGACAAGGCACATGAGGCAATACCCAAGGTTGTGAAACTACCATTTGCCTGATCCGGACTGGTGAGAACGCATCGCCGCAACGATAGCAACACCGCGAAACAACTCCCAAAATTATGAGGGTGCACACCAATCAATAACAAGTAATGAGTAGTTTACGAAGAAGTGTGTTCGCTCGAGGTGGCTAACCCCATTTGTCCCGGCACGGCTTCTGTTTTAGTCATTTCCAATAGGACACAAGTGTCAAGGCTATCCATTATCGTTCTCTTTCTTCAGTCATCACGTACATCATTCCAACCACTTCATTCTGGATCACACTCCGCGTATAGTTATTAAAGTGGTATTCGGTTTAGACAGTGAGTATGTCCCTAACCGATTCTGGTTTCTTCAATAACTTTCTTAATTATTACACCGATTGGTCGTTTAATATATTTCAAAACCAAATCAATTTCAATTTCAATTAGAATTTGTAAACCAACATTCCATTTGTCTTTCTATATCAATTTCCACAATTTACGTTTCAAAACTTCCAAATTACTATTTCCAAAATCTTATAATTCAATTTAAATTTTTTTATTTAAAACAATTCAAATATTAATTCAAGTACGTATATACGTTTCATTACGTAAACATTTAAATTAATTTAACTTAGCATTTGAATTAATTTAAATTCATTTATTGATTTCATTCAATATTCGTTAAGTTAATTTATCATTCAAAACAATTTTTATTTTATTTCCAATTCATTAAATCAGTTACTTAAGTTCAACCCCATTATATCAAAACTTCAAATTGAATTAAATTAGATTCATCAAATCAATTTCTTTAAATTTACAAGTCTTACATAATTTCAATAAATCACATTTTATTTCTTGTTAAAGAAATTCAATTTCACTTATTAATTTACTTAGTTACAAATTTCAAAACTCAATTAATAAAGAAACTTAATTTCACTTATTAAAGAAGTTCAATTTCAATTATCAAAGAATTCAATTTTATTTAATTATTAAATAATTCAATCTCATTAAATTATTAAATAATTTCAAAACTTAATTATTAAATAATTTCAAAACCTAATTATTGAATAATTTCAAAACTTAATTCAATCATTTCTTAAATTAAAAAACGTTCTTTAATCAATTACTTTGTTAATATTTTGTTTCAGATTATTAAATATTAACATTTAAATTTCACTAGAATTCAAATTCCAACTTCATTTAAAATACTTATTATTATATTCAAATAAAATCTTTATTTTTATTTTTAAATCAAATTATTGACCAATCGGGTTTTTATTTAATTCTCTATCCTAGGTCAAGTTCATTTGGGCGTTTATCATTTCAACCCGATTCCATTTCAATTCAAAAATCAAAGCGTAGCAAAGGAACTTGCAGTGTGATAACTGGGATGGTGTCAAAGTAAATAAACAAGCAATAGCAAACATCAATAATAATCCAATAGTTTATTTAAATGATTCCGAAATAATCGTATTAGTTTACATTTTTTGTTTATGCAAATTAATATAATTATTTCTAGAATCTACACTATCATTTCATGTAGATTAAAGATTATTACACTAATATTTATACGGTTCGTCACTTGATATCTATTATTCAATTTCATACTACATCAATTTAAACAACATACGTTAAAATGGTTCAAGGTGAAATTAACCAAATTCTATGTGTCAAGTA
This sequence comes from Allium cepa, assembly GCA_030765085.1. Lineage (NCBI taxonomy): Eukaryota > Viridiplantae > Streptophyta > Magnoliopsida > Asparagales > Amaryllidaceae > Allium > Allium cepa. The sequence continues at coordinate 565,297,713 of CM060928.1, read as the reverse complement.
ATTAAACATTTAAAAGGGTCATATTATACAAATTTTATCTAATCAAATTCAACACATATATCAATTTCAAATTGTTAACTTCTACGTCAATTTCAACTGTAAATCATTTATCACTTCATACATTAACAATTTAACGTCTAATGTCAACAACAAACAATCAATCAATTATCAACCAAACTGGGTTATCATCGTATAAATAACAGATAATGGTGTCAGATGTCACAGGTGAACTGATACATGTAATAACATATATAACAGTGTAAATAACTAACAGTAGCATATTTCAATTATTGTTCAATTAAAATCAAATTTAATAAATAAATGAACATTAATCGTGAGTGATTGCTCACCTTTCGAGGCTAGAGAAATAGACGATGAAATTGAGTTATGAAATCCAGGCATGAAACTCAAACGGGCAAGAACTCAAATTGACGAACGAAGCTGATAATAAAGAATTGACGAAAGCAATCAGGACTAGATCGATGAAGGTAAATGGTATTAATAACCTTATATGCATAACCATAAATAGCTATTTATATAAAATCATATTTTAAAATTCGAACATACATTAAATTAATTATGTATATGTAATTCAAAATTATTGTTCTGAACCAAATTAAATAATAAAGTCAAACATACATATAAAATATATTTTGAATCAGTGCATCAAACTTTAACAGCTTAATATATATTTATATAACTAAAGCTTATATAAAACAAATGCTCTAACACTATATTTAGATATAATTGTATGACAAACTTGTAACAAACTATACAGATTTTGTAAATTGTACACTTATATATATATATATATATATATATATATATATATATAGCTAACAGCAAACCCCCCTCTAAATTCACTTTATAAATCAAATATAACTTATGGAAACAGAGTATACATATATATAATACTATTAAGCTTTTAATTAAACAGATAATATATATATATATATATATATATATATATATATATATATATATAAAATACTAACATAAGTTTTAACATATTCATTTATATACAATACTAATCCTAACGTAATGTATTATATACAAAGCTTTTGAAATTTTCTTTCAACAATACTTTAAAAAATACTGTAAAATAAGTGATGGACTACACTCATAATATGTTTTCAAGCCCAAGCACAGAACATATTATACTAGAAACAAAAATATAACAGACCAAATACATGAACTACTCTATATATTCCAACATTATATATCATATCTCTATAAATTTGTACCTATCGATAAGATAAATTTTTATTACAACGTTATACGTACCTATACTAGTAAATATATATATATATATATATATATATATATATTGGTATAAAGTTTTACAAAAACAAATAATACATAGAATATTGATATAAACTTCTCTATAGATATATACACAGCATACGCATATAGCCTATACTAATATATAGTAGACTAATATAAACCTATACAAACAGATGCATGCCACACAACAACTAAATACACGTAGGCTATAGGGATGTATGCAGACAACTAGTATATTAAAACTAATATATATATATATATATATTATTGGTTTTAAACTGACAGGTAAAAACAAACCTATATATCAACGAGCAGAGGAGATGCAAAACGCCGGAGGGTAGCCAGCGGAGGTTCGTGTGGAGGAGGAGGAAAGCTCAGGGTTGTAGTTGAGTGATTGGTGATGAAGCGATGCACAAGGTGATGGTGAAGGAGGGGCGGTCTCTGCTGTTCGGGTGGGAGGCGTTCGACTACAGGGGCGGTGTGATGTATGCAGGCCAGGGTAGCTTGGAGATGCAGTTCGGTGGTCATGGAATGGTGGGTGGTGGTTCGACGCAAGAGAGAGGGGAGGAGGAAGGAAAGGTGGCGTTGACCGGTGAGGTCGGCCCCGAGTTTGGTGAATGATTGCGTGCTGCAGGGGATGGAAGCGTTGCGGTTGCATGCAGCTGAGGGGTCGCATAGTGATTGTCTTCGGCCATGGATCTGGGGAGGAACGCGGTAAGGACTCGGTGGAGGGAGGAGCAGCCGCGACCATGGTTAGACTTGGTCGAGATCCGGAGCTTGGGGTGGCAATGCGGTTTTCTGGCTTCGGATTCCAAGGCGGGCGAGACAGGAGCTGGAAGGTAGGCGTGTGTAAGGGGGTGGCAGAGTGAAGAAGAGGCGGACTTGGTTCGTGCGCATGCGCATGAGCTTGTCGCATATTTTTTTTATGTAGCATGAAATTATGAAGAGGAAGAGGGAGGCTTGAAATAAATGGTTGCAGGTGAAAAGTAGAATCGGTAGAAGAGAAAGCAGAGAGAAGGATTGGCTTTATTTTCCAACCAACGTTTTAAAGAAAATGAACAGAAGAAAATGTGGAATAGAAATGGTCACGCGTAGAATTCTGTGAATTATTAATTGTTATTGACCATGTTTGAACGGTGGAATAATGAATGGTCAAAAGAAACAAAAGTCATACCGATAAGATTAACCGTTACGTGGGTTCCGCCGCGTATCGGATTTTAAAATATAGAATTGAATATGCCGCAGAGATCAGCACGACGAAACAATCAAAACGGTATACGGATTGCAGTGGTACGATTTAATTATAAAAATTCGAATTTTCTACAAGCGGAAAATGCAGCAAAAACGCAGAAAAATAAGATCGACGGAGCTAAAGAAGTCCGAATTTGGAAAAACGAAAAATGACGTCTTGCTCAGAAGATGATTTAGAATTTTTCTATATAAAAATATTCAGGTTTCGAAAATATTTTATTTTCATCAATTCCTACTGATTAAATTGAAATAAAATTACACACGAAAATAAACTTACATATTTTTGGATGAAAATTTACCAGTTGCTATGTTTAATAGACGCATTTCAAATATTAAATTTTTATTTCAAAATTTTATTATTTAAAATTTCACAAAAATCAATAGATCACATTATTAAAACAGTTAAAATTTACGGGTCGTTGCAAATTTGCTTTGGAGAATTTTGGGGATTTTTAATAGGATGTTTCGCAATCCAAAACTCTCCAAGGCATATATCAAATCCAAACTACGCTATTCAATTCCTAAAATGGAAAAACTAAGATTTTCACTTATAGAGTTCCTTAACTTTGCCTTCTTTTTGGTTTGACATACCTACAATGAACTCTTTCAGATCTTTATACACACACATGTACACAACAGGGGAATTGTATATACATTAGATTCATAAAATTTGAGGTTTGGAGGAGAATAGGTTGGGAAAATAAAAAATTAACAAAATAGATATACAAGATTTCTTACCTAAAACCCTAATGGAAACTTTAGAATCTTCGAAGAGACGAACTAGTAAAGCTTTGCTAGTGTTCCTAAAATATTTTCTGAACAAAAGTGAGGGGGATAGGCTTCTATGCATAGTGGTTGTTTTTCATCAGAACCGTCAGATCTAAGTCGGTTTATAATTATAAAATTTGGGAAGTTCATTGGTACAAAATCATAGCCACCACCCTATGTTTACCAATCGACTGCCCTACCATCGGTTGACTGCTAGCGATCGACCAGTCATGGATCGGGAGTCAACCGGTTCTGTTTTGGGAACATTGAGTTTCTTTTTTCGTTGTCTAATTTATTTACTTCCTTAATTGCAATTTAACGTTAACGTTAATTTTAACATTTACTTAAGCCCCGGGTATTATTACTGTTAACTTTTGAATTTCAAATTTAGTAATTGATTATTTTGTTTCAATCTGAATTCTATTAAAATTAATTTTAATCTGAAACTTCAAATGTCTATAACTTCCGTTTGAGCTCTGTTTTCAACATATTATATATGAAAATTGATCGGAAAATAGCTACGAATGCAACATCATAACTTTCATGGTAAAGTTCCAACATTACAAAAAATTATTTTTGCCCCTATCTTATTTAAATTAATTTATCTAATTTATTTATTTATGATTGATTTTTAAATTAATTTATCTAATTTATTTATTTATGATTTATTTTACGAGGTATTACATTCTCCCCCCTTAAAAAGGATTTCGTCCTCGAAATCTTTCCAAAGGGAAAATAGCATAATGCAAAATAAACTTCATGTTATATAACCAAGTTATCTACACAACTATCTACTCAACTGAAAGTGCAGTTTGATTATGTACTGTAGATATATTATAAACTCAAATATGGCGTGAGTGTTTGATTGTGACATATAAGTATGTATTTAAACACCCTAAATATGCATAAAAATTTATATATGAGTGCAAAGTGATAGTGAAAACTGTAGCAACCATCTTATATCGTCCAACCTAGTAACCATGATGCTATCTAAAACCTAGTTTTAGAGAGAAAAGTTTACCGGTGAAAGGCTTTGGATGAGAGATCATCATCTTCTCTTAGGTTCCCCATGTGCTTCCCACCAGGTTGTCTCTCCATTGTACTCGGACTAGTCTAATTTCTTTGTTGCGTAGCTTCCTAGTTATATGTTGTACAATGCGTGTGGTGGCATGGGATGCTATTGGCTTCGTCTCAATATCCCTCAACCGATCAGGTTCTACCACAACGATTGTTTCATTCAGGCTTGTCCTATAATGTGAAATGTGAAAAATGTCGTGGATCCCTACAATCTTTCTGGTAGCTCCATGATGCAAGCCCTTAACCAGTCTTCCAAGATTCTATTCACCCTTTTAGTTTAACCATTGGTTGTGGGTGGTAAGTAGTGGTAAGGTTCAAAAAAGTTCCCAAAGCTGCCTGAAAACTCCTCCAAAACTCACTAGTGAAAAAGGGGTCCCCATCACTAATAATGCTTACAGGAATTCCATGTAGTCGAACCAACTCCTTAATATAAATCTATGCTAGAGATGCTTCGGTCCTATTGTTCCTAACATGAATAAAATGGGCATTCTTCATGAGTCTTTCTACTACGACCCTAATAGCTTCATTGCCCCTCTGACTCCTAGGCAATCCTTCTATGAAGTCCATCGAAATATGCTTTATTTTCAAGTTCGAATCTCCAAATGGTAAAAAAAATCCTCCAGGTTTTCCTTGCTCAGCCGTGACGATCCACCTTTTCGACCCTCAAAAACTTACACTAATACATCAACAGTATTTACGTGCCGAATATCCTAGTGCCGGAAAGACAGGTTGATCAAGGGTAAAAAATAAAAATAAAGACAGAACATATTCTTACACAAATGGGATAACATGTACTATTTCAATATTTAATCTTTATGGTGGAAATTTTAAATACATGCATCAGAGTCTACCCTAATCTCAGCCTAGACAGTTATAAATCTTTGTCCCTATTAATGATGGATACAAACAATAAATAAGTGCGGCAAAAAATGGAAACGAATAACCATCTACAGAGGAAACTCCAGCTCTTACTCTAAGCTCCTCCAAAATGTTCCAAGCTAGACCTAAACTACCGAAAAAATATGGCATCTAGAGTTTAAGGGAAAAGAAAATAAACTTCGGGCCAGTAATGGAACTGCTATGTGGAAACTCAAAACACAGATATTTATGAAAAGATAGGGTATATCATAATACCCTGCCGTACATAAACACGGATGAGTTTTTACTTTATGATAACCAAAACATAGCTACGTAAAATCCAATTATATTATAATAGTGTATAGATTACAAATACATATTTATCATAACTGAAATAGTTACGTTACTTAAATTACAGCATAATAGGTATACAACTAAGTCCAAATGCACTTATTAGAGAATGGATTTCATATAATCACAGGTAAGGACTACCTTCCGTATAGTACAACTCTAGAGGAATGTACCGAGGATCCACAGACGAACCTCTACATCTGGCAAGATCTGCCTACTCCTTTTCGGTGACCAACACAATGATCCTGAATAGTACTGAATATGACATCACCCCGGTCGTTCCCGACCTATCTGTGGCCACAACATACAACAAACCCGATATATAGAGGGTAATCAAGAAAGGTGATGACCATACCCTATTTCAGCCATTTTTGGGTGTGAGGACCGAGGTAACGTACTACCTTTTACAAAATAAATCCCACTTTGAATGTCATATTGCCATTTCTATTAACACACTATGGATTTGCATAAAAGTACAACCTCGAGTTCATACGCCTCAGGAAAGGATGCTAAGTATAAGAGGGGTTACCTCCTACAACATCAAACAGATGCACGTTTCTAAAAATCAATGTCCGTGGTCTTAGAAATGCAATGTCAGACACTCGTCCATACAAGTGATCTAGGAACAGGATAAATCAAAGGCACCTCCTACAATGTCATGTTTGAGAATTACCCTAGGATTAGTAGCGAGTTGCATCTAAGATTTCAAAATGAAGATTCCTAGGCAATCCTTCTATGAAGTCCATCGAAATATGCTTTATTTTCAAGTTCGAATCTCCAAATGGTAAAAAAAATCCTCCAGGTTTTCCTTGCTCAGCCGTGACGATCCACCTTTTCGACCCTCAAAAACTTACACTAATACATCAACAGTATTGACGTGCCGAATATCCTAGTGCCGGAAAGACAGGTTGATCAAGGGTAAAAAATAAAAATAAAGACAGAACATATTCTTACACAAATGGGATAACATGTACTATTTCAATATTTAATCTTTATGGTGGAAATTTTAAATACATGCATCAGAGTCTACCCTAATCTCAGCCTAGACAGTTATAAATCTTTGTCCCTATTAATGATGGATACAAACAATAAATAAGTGCGGCAAAAAATGGAAACGAATAACCATCTACAGAGGAAACTCCAGCTCTTACTCTAAGCTCCTCCAAAATGTTCCAAGCTAGACCTAAACTACCGAAAAAATATGGCATCTAGAGTTTAAGGGAAAAGAAAATAAACTTCGGGCCAGTAATGGAACTGCTATGTGGAAACTCAAAACACAGATATTTATGAAAAGATAGGGTATATCATAATACCCTGCCGTACATAAACACGGATGAGTTTTTACTTTATGATAACCAAAACATAGCTACGTAAAATCCAATTATATTATAATAGTGTATAGATTACAAATACATATTTATCATAACTGAAATAGTTACGTTACTTAAATTACAGCATAATAGGTATACAACTAAGTCCAAATGCACTTATTAGAGAATGGATTTCATATAATCACAGGTAAGGACTACCTTCCGTATAGTACAACTCTAGAGGAATGTACCGAGGATCCACAGACGAACCTCTACATCTGGCAAGATCTGCCTACTCCTTTTCGGTGACCAACACAATGATCCTGAATAGTACTGAATATGACATCACCCCGGTCGTTCCCGACCTATCTGTGGCCACAACATACAACAAACCCGATATATAGAGGGTAATCAAGAAAGGTGATGACCATACCCTATTTCAGCCATTTTTGGGTGTGAGGACCGAGGTAACGTACTACCTTTTACAAAATAAATCCCACTTTGAATGTCATATTGCCATTTCTATTAACACACTATGGATTTGCATAAAAGTACAACCTCGAGTTCATACGCCTCAGGAAAGGATGCTAAGTATAAGAGGGGTTACCTCCTACAACATCAAACAGATGCACGTTTCTAAAAATCAATGTCCGTGGTCTTAGAAATGCAATGTCAGACACTCGTCCATACAAGTGATCTAGGAACAGGATAAATCAAAGGCACCTCCTACAATGTCATGTTTGAGAATTACCCTAGGATTAGTAGCGAGTTGCATCTAAGATTTCAAAATGAAGATTCCTAGGCAATCCTTCTATGAAGTCCATCGAAATATGCTTTATTTTCAAGTTCGAATCTCCAAATGGTAAAAAAAATCCTCCAGGTTTTCCTTGCTCAGCCGTGACGATCCACCTTTTCGACCCTCAAAAACTTACACTAATACATCAACAGTATTGACGTGCCGAATATCCTAGTGCCGGAAAGACAGGTTGATCAAGGGTAAAAAATAAAAATAAAGACAGAACATATTCTTACACAAATGGGATAACATGTACTATTTCAATATTTAATCTTTATGGTGGAAATTTTAAATACATGCATCAGAGTCTACCCTAATCTCAGCCTAGACAGTTATAAATCTTTGTCCCTATTAATGATGGATACAAACAATAAATAAGTGCGGCAAAAAATGGAAACGAATAACCATCTACAGAGGAAACTCCAGCTCTTACTCTAAGCTCCTCCAAAATGTTCCAAGCTAGACCTAAACTACCGAAAAAATATGGCATCTAGAGTTTAAGGGAAAAGAAAATAAACTTCGGGCCAGTAATGGAACTGCTATGTGGAAACTCAAAACACAGATATTTATGAAAAGATAGGGTATATCATAATACCCTGCCGTACATAAACACGGATGAGTTTTTACTTTATGATAACCAAAACATAGCTACGTAAAATCCAATTATATTATAATAGTGTATAGATTACAAATACATATTTATCATAACTGAAATAGTTACGTTACTTAAATTACAGCATAATAGGTATACAACTAAGTCCAAATGCACTTATTAGAGAATGGATTTCATATAATCACAGGTAAGGACTACCTTCCGTATAGTACAACTCTAGAGGAATGTACCGAGGATCCACAGACGAACCTCTACATCTGGCAAGATCTGCCTACTCCTTTTCGGTGACCAACACAATGATCCTGAATAGTACTGAATATGACATCACCCCGGTCGTTCCCGACCTATCTGTGGCCACAACATACAACAAACCCGATATATAGAGGGTAATCAAGAAAGGTGATGACCATACCCTATTTCAGCCATTTTTGGGTGTGAGGACCGAGGTAACGTACTACCTTTTACAAAATAAATCCCACTTTGAATGTCATATTGCCATTTCTATTAACACACTATGGATTTGCATAAAAGTACAACCTCGAGTTCATACGCCTCAGGAAAGGATGCTAAGTATAAGAGGGGTTACCTCCTACAACATCAAACAGATGCACGTTTCTAAAAATCAATGTCCGTGGTCTTAGAAATGCAATGTCAGACACTCGTCCATACAAGTGATCTAGGAACAGGATAAATCAAAGGCACCTCCTACAATGTCATGTTTGAGAATTACCCTAGGATTAGTAGCGAGTTGCATCTAAGATTTCAAAATGAAGATACCACTGCCACCATATATATGATATGGGAATTACCCTAGAGGTTAGTGGCAAGCAGCCCTACGTAACGAAGATCTCCATCCTCAAAATCATCATCTTCAACATGTCTTCACTTTCGAACGCATATATTGGTTCGATGTGGTTTTCAGATAGGAATCACCCAAACCTGATGCTAGTTTCTCCAAACCAATTATCAATAAAAGACGTCAAACATGTGGGTTATTATTATTAAATTAATTAATTTCTTTTATCCAAATAAAATATCTTCTTAAAGATATACGTCTTTAAAACATTTTCTTTTTTAGCGTATATAGGATTATTAAACCTCTTTTATCAAATCCTTTAGTTAATTGAAACCCATTTTTATCTTTGGAAATATAAAATCATTTCTCTTTAATTACTTAGAAAAAATATTTCCACATTCGATTATTAGTATAATTCTAATCTTAATGAAGATTTCATATTTCCAAAACATATGTTTAATAGGTTTGCTATTTAAGACATCGTTTACTGTAAACCTAACCCAGTTAGTATTGAACGAAATGGATATAAAAATTTAGAGTAATTATACTCAATACTAATTTCCATATTCAACCTATACTATTCTTCGAATAACGGTGAAATTACCTTTTAAATTCATACAAATAGTACTAGTTCCCTCCTCGGAATTTAACACGGAGTTTAACTAAAATGTTTCCTATTCTTTCAAAATATTTATTATTTTAAAATTTTGTTTATCCTTTGGAAAACCACACAACAATTTTTCTCTTATCTTAGAAAGATATGGTCTGAGTAAACCAAATTAGCTGTCCCCTCCGTCGGTCCAGTTCAGATAGCTAGGGAGAGCAGGAAACTAATTTTTCAAACTGAAGCCTAAAGACTCTCCCAGTCACCCATAAGGCGGTCAAGTTATTTGGTCAACTTTAAACCCTTCAAAATACTTGATCTATTATTTGAATTTTTTTATAAAGGTTTTAGAAAGAAAACCCAAGTCTAAATCTTATTTCAGAAATTTCCAAATTGCTTTGTTAAATTACCCGTGAATGGTGCTTTTAAGGGCTTCATATCACAAATCCCATTTTAAACTTTTTATATGTCCATTTTATCCACTTAGAACTCTTTTAAAATATTTTTAGAATTTATCTCATATTCTTAAAGATTTAAAAATATCTATTTTTAAAAGTTAAAATCCATATTTTACGAACTCCAAAACACGATGATTTTAAAAACTTGATATGGACATATCTTAAAATTTACAAACTAAAATCTTAATTTTCTCCTTCATCTGGAAACTATAGTTATAAGAGTCTGAAAAATTCTTATTTCGAATAATTCCGAGCGATATTCCACTCTATACATTGGTTTAACTTTTATAGGGCAAAATCGCGAACTTTCGTCACGCAACGCGTCTATTTTGACTCTAATTTCATATCTTTTCAAAACTTTGCTGAAATGAGTTTTAGTGTTTATTAAACATTTATAAACCAATTTTTTTAACGTTTAAAGAGGTTTAACTATGCCGTAACACTTTTATAATTCATAAAAGAAAGTGATTTCTTTGTGTAAATTCGACGTGTATTTACCATGAATTATCTCCATAGCTAAGCAAACATATTATCGCATTCCAAACATGATAATCAAACATAGAAAAAACTTATAGGAAACATATCATTTTATCACATGATATATAAAATAAAATAGTAGAGTTTCTCATTTCCTTTTGTCTCTAGATGCACTAAAATTGACTATAGCTCTGCTATCATCGCACTGAAACTTATGAATCCTACCCTAGGACCCTTGTGTGTGCTCGGCTTTGTACATGAGAGGGTGGAGAGGTGGTGGTGATTCTTGATAAGTTTGGCAACGCTCACTTTAATTCTAAACTAAGCCAATATCTTTCTATATTTGAAAGTATATTTTCAGCAGAGCTTCGCTACGACTATGGAATAGTTTACGAGGATATGGAAGCCATTAAGAAAAAGGAAGAAGAAGCTTAGGAAATGGAATGAAAGTGAGAATAAAATAAGAAGGTATGCATTGTATTTATAGGAAAATTTGTAAACAAATGTCTTATGGTACAAAGACCATTTTGCCCTCACCCACACCCCTTCCATGTGCATGACCGCTGCCTTCTCCTTTTCTCATCATAGCCTAGGTGTGTAAGGAGGTGATGTTTGATGTGTAGTTTGCTTACATGTAAATATATGTTGTAAACATCATGATATTTTTTGTTGTATATATATATATACACATATATACATATATGTATGTATGTATTTGATATGTGTATGTTTATGCATGTATGTGCATGTTATATATGTGCACAAGACATATAAACAACGTTGCGATCTCTTTGAATAACTTCTGTTCGTTAAATCGTTGAAAATCTGAAAGCTGATTTCTGGTCGCATTTTAGCTTATTAATATATATATATATATATATATATATATATATATATATATAAACATGACTTTCTATTATTATGTAAAAATTAAAAGGGCCTCATTTAATTTTAAAACAATTATTAAATCATTTAAACTTAATTTAAATTCGAAAATCAATTATTTAAAAATGATGACATCATTGATGATGTCATAAAGACATTTTATTTTCAAAAATAAAATAAATAATTTTATTATGTTTTCTTGCTTAAATGGAGAAATAAGCTTATGTATCCAGTTTCGTATCCTCTAATATTGAGAAAATCTCAATTTTACTGAAAATTGATTTTTGTCGCTTTTCTGATGGAAATCCTAAATATACATATTTGTAAATATAATGTCTAAACAAGTTTACCATCATTAATTATTGTTCAAACATTATAATTTTTATTATAAAATCTTATACTTGAATAATTTAGAAATAAATATTATTTTCTGAAGTGGTAGATTTGTGGGTCGTTACATCAGCCTTTATTCTTTGACATGTCAACACCTAGCAACAAACTCATCTACCATCTTCTTCATCCCTAGTCAAAAGAAATTTCTCTGCATATCCCTATACATCTTATCTCTTCAAGGTGAATGGTCATCTTTGAGTAGTGACACTCTTTAAGCACTTCCTCTAACACATTGTCAATCATTAGGACACAAAGGCGCCCATCCCTTCTTAAACATCCCTTCTCATCAACTACATATCTATTAACGTGGGGAAAAGTAATCCTCTTCTCAACTTATCCAGAATCTCCACTATCTTCTCATCCTTCTTCTGCTCAAGCTTAATGTTGTCCATCAAAGCCATCCTAACCTTCATTACTGCCAAAAAGCCTTGGATAGGATCTGTTGGAGATTGGAAGAGAGGAACTCCAACTGCCTTTATTCATATATATAACACCTAAGGTAGCATGACTCCGTTTGAGGGCGACGGCGATAATGTTCCCTTTTCTGGGGGTATATTATATACCAAAGTCGAATGATGTTGTATACTCCATCCACCTTTGCTGCCTAAGGTTTAAATCTTTTTGAGAAAATAGGTATTTGAGTGATTTATGGTTAGTGAAAACCTCAAACCTTTCTCCCAAAAGATAATGCCTCCACATCTTCAAGGAAAAGACAATAGCTGCCAACCCCAAGTCATGGACTGGAAATCTCTTCTCATGGTCCTTCAGTGGCCTACTAGCATAAGCTACTACCCTTCCTTCTTGCATGAAAACAGCTTCCAATCCTATGCCCCATGCATCCATGAAAACTGTAAAATGAATTATCCCATCAGCAAGGATAAAATGGATGCACTTGTAAATAGTTTCTTAAGTTTCTCGAATGCTTCAGTGCATCTATCATTCCAAGAAAAGACTAGATTCTTCTTAGTCAAGCAGGTTAAAAGGGCTGCTCCAAAATTCTTTATGAACTTCCTATAATAGCCTGCTAACCCGAGAAAACTCCTAGCTTCCGTTTCACTTATTAAAACTTTCTATTATTGAATAACTTCCACTTTTGTGGGGTCCAACGCTAATCCATGCCTAGAAATGATGTGTCCAAGTAACCTTTCTTCCTTCTTCCAAAAGTGACATTTTGCAAATTTGAATCTAAATTGGTGCCTCCTCAAAGTCCCTAATATCTCCTTTAAGTGATCATCATGCTCTCCTTCACTCTTGGAGAATACGAAGATATTACCAACAAACACTATGGTGAACTTATTAAGTTGTTCTCCAAATACTCCACTTATCTAATCTACAAAGTGTGCGAAGGCATTCGTCAATCCAAAAGGAATTACTTCCTACTCATATAGTCCATCTAGTATTCGAAATTGGTCTTCGACTTGCTATCCTCTGCGATCCTCAACTAATGAAATCTAGTTGCCAAGTCCAATTGGGAGAATAATTTGGCTCTCACAAGTTGATTGAACAAGTCGTCTATCCTAGGTAAGGGATACATATTTTTCCTTGTCAACTTATTAAGTTCCTTATAGTTGATGCATAGCTTCAATAGCCATTTGCCTTACTGGAAAAAAATAGTGCTTCCCATTTCAAAGTACTTCATTGGATGAATCCTTTCTGTAGCAGCTCCGAGATTTGCTTGTCCAACTCACGTCTTTCTTTAAGAGCCATGTGTCTTAATGGCAGAGCGACTGGTCTAGCATCCTTTTCCAAATCAATTCTAAACTCGATCTCCCTTTAGGGTGGGAGACCCGAGACTTCCTTAAAGACATTGGGAAATTCTCGAACTATGGGTATGGATGAAAGTTCATTATAAGATAGGCTCAGCGAGTATAAATAACCTGACTCGACTCATTCATGGGGTGTAAGTCTCATCCTCTATGACTCTTTAATCATACAACCCTCTTGTCGCAATCCAAAATTGCTTCATAGTATGATATCCAATCCATTTCTAAGATGAGTCCGCACCCCTCAAAATTTATAATGTATGCATTACATATAGAATCAACGTCACATATGTCCACGACTACGTCTTTGCAAATTATAGAGAGATGTGCCAACCCCCAATAGGATTAGAGACTACTATTGGGCTGGTGACAAATTGGGTTTGAAGATTTAAGAAGTTTGCTACATTCCTAGCTATAAAAGAATGCGATGCTCCAGAATCAAAATGGGTATGAACTGTAGCCCCAAAAATGAGTGTTTTACCTTTCAATGTCGACTTCTCTTGGTCTCTAGAGGATGGGTACTCAAAATAGGGACAGCCACAATAGCGTAGGCCTGTCCATTCGATCCTTCCTTCACTAGCTTTGGACATTGATTCTTAAGGTGCCCTTCTTTATGATAGTAATAACACTCTCTTAAAAGCTTCCTTCATTAGACTGACCCTTTTTTTGGTATCCTTGCACACCTTACCCCTTTTTTTTGAACTTTCCTTTGACTTCTTATTCTCCCAAAAGTTTCCCTTCTTGGTTTGATTTTGAATAAGTCATCCCTTCTCCCTCTCTACCTCTTTTACTTCCTCACTAGCCGTCTACAGCAAAGCCATCTCAACTAACGTCTTGTATATGGTGCCAACATGCATTTGGGTTAACAACAATTCTCGAAGCGGAGAGTTTAGACCCTTCACAAACTTCACGGCCTTTAGGCAAATTGATTAATCTCATCTTATACTTAGCCAACTCTATAAACTTACCAATGTACTTCTTCAAAGTGGAGTCTCCCTAACTAAGCTATATAAATTTCTCCAGTTGTAAACACACTAAATCTTAACTCAAATCTATTCTTGAATTCATCCCAAGTGAAAATCCTACCAACATTCTCCTCAGCCACAATATTCGCCAATCTAGGGCTTCTTCCTTGAGGTGCTAAGCTGTCATTCTCCTCTTCAGTTGATCCACCCAACTGAACTCTCGAAATACCTTCTCGTAGTCATTATCATGTTCATAAATGCATAATCATTATACATTGTCATCTTCTAATGGGTACATCAGAAAATAACGTAAATAGATAAATAGACTACTGCCACAAGCTCCTCTTATCGTTATCTCCATCTTGATCGTTGTATCCTTCCCCAACCTATGAGTTTTGAATGAACGAATAAGTAGCTTTGTATTGTTCTTTTTACCGACCAACAAGCAGCTTCGTAATGGATCTAATTTTCGTTGGGCCTTTTCTGGTGAAAAGGTTGTTACTTTATATAAAATATTGGATGATTCTAGAAAATATATGAATGAGAGTTTTGCCCATCATATATGATCAAAAAATAACAAATGAATTGAAGGAACTTCCTACCATCTAAAGCTGATAAGAACTTAGAAAAGTCAAAACATACTTTTTCACATCACTATCACAGTTTTTATTTTCAAAACTACCCATGGCTAACTAGTTTGCATCGATATGAGATATATTAAAAAATCAAGATGATATCAGATAATATCGACAACATATCAGACATGTTTATAACAAGTTATAAATGATAATGTACTATCTTATAATGGTATCATAAATGCTTAGTTTTTTAATATTTGGATCTATGTTGTCAAATTACTATAAATGACCGATTACATATTATTTTTAGATTACAATCTATCAATGAGATATTCTATTAAATATAAACCGTAAAATAGACTCATAAAAACTGAAAAATTTATGTGCATTTTTATATACTTCATTTTGATAATATATTCTTGTTTCTTTAATCATCTAATTATCTCTATTATTTTTCAAATTTCAAATTCATAGTTCCTTCTGTTTTGTTTTCACTTATATTATCGAACAAGTAATGTTGATTTGATACTAATTACTCTTTCTAGACCCTTCTTTATCGATGCAAATATATAAGTTTATCGGTCTTTGTTTTTAGTACTTAGTGTATGATAATAACAGAAAAAATGAAATTTTCATAAGCTAAACAATAATAAATAATAAACAAAGAAAATGATCAAAATAAGTAGTTGTTACATGATCTTGTTTTTAGTTATAAGTGTTTGTGAATAAAATAAAATATATGAAATAATTGGATAAGTAGAGTTTTCTTTATTGAAATGCTAATGTAGAGGACTGAAAAAATATAGATAAAACTAAAATAAAAAAATATCGAATTTGGATTTAAAATGTGGTTTACACATTCTCATTTGCCATATATTAAAAGCAAACTTTATAAATGTTAAGTTATTTATTTATCATTTTATTTTCACTAACACTTATAATAATAAACGATATTCATTATAAAAAACCCCGTGTATTCTACACTAAATATCAGAGCGATATATCAGCAAATATCGAGCGATATATCGGTAGTGGTATATTAAGTGATATTTTGAAAAAACTACCACCTAAGAAGTGATATGAGATAAATCGACGATATATTAGTAATATTCTACGATATACTTTAACCTACAGAACATCTGAGTTTGGAAGCCAAAGTAATGTTGGTTCTTTTTATGTATATTATCAAGAGAAAGAGCATCATAAAAAAAGTTTCCATGTTGTTAACGCTAAAAATGTACGCTAACACCCCAGTGTGAGTTGTGATATAGCTAAAGCACTACCTGTTGGTACGGAAATTAAAAGCAAGCACAAAATAGCAGAAAATAGTAAAGAGACAACAATTTTTATAGTGGTTCGGCTCAAAGTCAAGCCTACGTCCACTTAATCTCTTCTGTTATTGATTTGATTACAAGTTTTACAATAATTCTTCAATTACAACACCATTAAGGCAAGTAGTTAGAACTTTGATGCAGAAAAGCTCTTTGAATTCATGTTGAATAAACTTGATTCTTTCCCAAGGTTCTTTGAAGTGTCTTTGGCATTTGAAGTGTTGTAGAAGTCATGAAAAAAGCAAAGTCTTGGCAATCGAGAAATCATCCCCCCCTAATGTGGAATAGGCGGGGTATTTATAGTGGAGTTTCAGAGTTAGGTCGTGTGGTGTAGGCTGTGGGCGGCTTAGGAGTTGAGTTAGGTCGCGGGCGACCTAATGGGTACGGGTTACGGCTTATAGTGGGTGTATTTGGCCATTTGCGTTGGCTGGTAGGTCGCAGCAACCTATGGGGAATGGAAGGCGATCTATATACTGGGGCATCAGGCGGAGCGACTTAAGATAGACTTGGGAGAAGCAGCGACCTAATATAGGTTGGAGCGACCTATATACAAACGGCATAAGGAGACGCGGCTTATTTAGGTGCAGCCGTGGGCTCATAACCCGCTAGGTCGCTAGGTCGCTACCTCATTGAGTCGCTCTAGTATTCAACCCACTATCGTGTTTGAGTCACTATGCCGTTGATATGTTTAGGTCGCTTAACTCGTTGAAAGCCACTTGGAGGTTAAGTCGTTAACTCGTTGCAATGTTAGCTCGCCAGATGCTATAGGTCGTAAGTCGCTTGGAGCTGTGAACAGTTAAGTCGCTTGAGATTTTGGGGTAGTTAACCCGTTGGTATGTTAAGTCATTAAGTCGCCAGCTTTTCTTAAGCAGTTGGGTCGCCATTCAGAAAAGCGATTAACACTTTCCCCTCGAAGTATATGCCTAGGTTATAGGTCGTGTGCTTCGATTTAACCTTGCTAAGTCGTGGGCGACTCAAGGATCTCGTTAACTCGCGCGCCTATTCATCTTCCCCTTTTTCTTCTATATAAGCCGCTAAGCCGTTTCACCCTCTTCACTTTACTGTTTATACCATTGTTGCATTCAAGCTCAAGAGCTAAAGCGAAATTCCCTTTCTCATATCTTTGATTATCATTTTCAATAGCAAATCTAGGTAAATCCAATCATCTGACCATCGTGTTCACCATTGATTCTCCCATAACCAATTTCACGCAATTTTTGTTACCATGTTGAAAGATTATACCCCAACTCACCTTTCGAATCATCATCGAATGTTAGTAATTGCGTTATTCTCGAAAAATGAATCGACTTAGGGTTCCATGAAGTTATTGGGTGAATGTGGAGTTTTTGGAGTTGATCATGGGTTTTGGAAGTTTGGAGGAGACGAGGAGGTTTTGGGTTAACAGATTTCGGGTTATGTTGTGGCGTTTCTGGTGAAGTATAGGGGATGAACACGTGGCAATGTGTGAGTGGAGAGCAGGACTTAGGTTTTTAGTGGAAGAGAGCTCGGTATCTCTGCGATGCCCTTAGGACGACCTAAGGCATGAGGCGAATTAATCATGTAGAGCGACTTACAGAGTTGAACGACCTAAGAGTCTTGATGACTTAGGGAGCCTGAGCGACATATGAGCCTGGAAACTTAAGGAGCCCGAGTGACTTATGAACTTTGGCGACTTAAGGGAGTCTGAACGGCTTAGAGAGCTTGCGACTTAAGCTAAGTCGTTGGAACATGGCACATGAATAACTTTTTGAGCGACATAGTCATCCTGCGACTTAACTTAGGTCGTTAAAGCTCACTGGAATAACTTAAGAACTCAAGCGACTTAGGATATATAGTATACTGCTTCAGACGAGATAACTCCCTTAACGACCCATCTTTGGGTCGCACCATAATTTGGGCGAGTTAACTTTTTATGGAATAACCTCTAGGTCGCTCTTATACTTGGACGAGCTAAGACTTAAGCACATTTGCCTCGTCGTGACTTAAAGCCTTATAGCATTAGCCTGTGACCTTCTACCTTGCACATGCCTTATCATTCCATGGCTTTGACTTGAACTGCTTGCTTGAACTTTCAACTGCCTCTAAACAGATTGCACCAACATTTGGTTGTTAATAACCTGTTATTATAATGCAGAAAACTAGGATGAATATACTCATCATCGACTGCCCACATCGAGTGATGGATTAGGTCAAAGAGATAATATTTTACTTAAGTAAAATAATATGAATCTAATTAAAAATGAAATGCTGTGAATCAACTGACTTAAATGAAGCATCAATGCTACAGTTATAACTGTTTATTGCTGAATATTATCTACATTGATACTACACTTAATTTTGATCCAATAACAAGCCTTGAATCTTCCTGAATTGACGTGCGCTAACCAGTATTATTTCAAGTTTTGCTTTATTTACTTGTTATTTCAGTAGCTTTGCACAACACTTCACACGCATTTAGGAAACGTGCACCTTCATATTTGAATATCCAGTTCCTTGTGTAGAATGGCTTCTAAACAAGTGCGAGAAGAGATAGTAGAGCGGGCCGATGAGGTTTTCCCAATGGCTGACCCTTTGGAGAATCCTCCGGAAAGAGTTTTAACTACATTGAACCAACGGGCTTTCAGCCAGCTATGTATTCAATTCGGCATTGCTGAAGCGGATGCTCTGCTTCCTGGGGTAAATGACACTGCCGATAGGCCGCCTCCTGGCTTCATTGCAGTCAATCGTCAAATGTGTCTGAATGGAGCTATTCCCCCCTTCAACGATTTTCTTAGAACACTCCTCCTTTGACTAACTATTTCTCCATTCCAGTTGCACACTAATGGCTATGCCATTTTGGTGGGGTTGTGCGTACTATATAGGAGGACGCTTAACCGCCTCCTAAGCTTCGATGAGATCTTCTATTTATGTTCATTCGGGAGGAACAAAAATCACCCTTCCATTACTCTTGTAAGGAGTGTAAGAAACCGCAAGCTGATTACGGATCTGCCCGAGAGCGCTCACGGGTTTTTAAACCAGTTCTTCTTTGTCGTTGCCCCCCGGGATTCTACGGTATCTGGAGAGTAGGAAGTAAGACTACCTATCTCCGTTCACTTTATTTCTGAGCCTTTCAAAATTCGAGCCGTCAAGTGCTAACTTCGTTCTTTACTTTTGCAGCACTTCCTCTTCCCTCTAAAGACTCTAGTCACAAATCGACTTTCGAGAGATTGAGTGTCGTAGCTATCGATGAGAGAAGTATTAAGTTTCTACTGAAGGACAAATTTTTGCACCAATTCAGACTCTCGCACTCTTCTCGATCCATTCAGTCCCGTGATGCCCCCAATTCTCAAGCAGAAGCGTCAGATGCCCCAGCCTCCGTAAAGGAATTCGTACTGAAGGAACCTATTGTAGAGGCTTCATCAGTGAAATGCTCCAATTCCATTGACGGTGTGGGATTATCTAACAAATCTAAACATCCCACAGTTATTGAAGAAGAGGAATTTCCTCAACATTCTGGGAAGGCCACTAGAGAATCTGATGAGGGAGCTGAGAAAGAAAGTTCCATTACGAAGAGTGTAAAGCGTGCTGAAGAGGGCACTGCTGATATGACCCATTCTGTTGGGCACGATGGTGATGATATCTTTGGAGGACTGAACGATCTTATGGTGACTTCCTACGAGCTCTTTAAAGATGACACCACCACTTCTAAGCTTGTTTCTCCAGCAATCGAAGCGACATCCGTTTTGCGATCAATTCAACCAACCCAAAAGTTAACTTCTGCTGCAAAAGCCGACATCACTCCTAAGTCGAAGAGTGGTTTGTAGCTTGATGCACGTAGTTCGCACGCCACACACACACTTAGGATTTTTGGCAATTATGCGCACTTAGCTTCTTTATTTCGAAGATTTCTAAATTTTGTCTCTTCTTCACTTTCAGGTTCTCCCATGGGACGCAGCAGCTCATATTACGATGACTTTCAACGCTATGCGAGGCGTGATTCTTATGACCCCAGGCGCTATCTTCCCACCCATAGGGAGACTGATGAGGAAAGAGCAGCTAGGAAATCTCGTGAAAGGCAGGCTTATGAGGGGCGTTATGGAAGAAGAGACGACCGACATGACTCTTACCAGAGGGATGATGACTCCCATAAGAGAAAGTCTCATGACGATAAGGGGAAGAGTCATGTAGCTGAAGATTCAAGCAAGCAAGCCAAGCTTAGCGAAAAGTTTACATTTGAAATTTCTAAAGTGCCCACTGCTTCTATCTCTCTAGACATTCCTTCTAGCTCTCCTGCCCTTAAAAGCGCTGAAATTCAAGCAATCATTAATAGTCCTCCTTATCAAGTTGAGAAGCCTCCGTCTGCACTCCAAAGCCGATTTTCGCATTGGTGTTTGAAAGGAGTACGTTTTGATTTGGACTTGGTTCCAATTGATAAACAGGCCATGTTGAGACATCTCCACACTGTGAAGCTTGATATTGAAAGAATGTCCGGCTAGCAAAAACTAGTTGAGGAGCTTCAAAGAGTAAATCGTTTAAATCTCGAGGCTATGTTGACCATGGAAAGCGATAAGTCTGAGTGGCAAAAAGTTCTTGATCAGCATGATACGGAGATGAAGAGCATCACCGCCTATAACGAGAAACTTGAGGCTGAAATCAAGAAGCTTAAAGATGATCTTGCCACCTCTTCCACTTCTTATACTCAAAAGGAAGAGGTTCTTCAAAAGAAAGTAAGAGACGCCCATGCTACTCAACGAGATGCTGAGGATAAACTTGAGACGGAGCAGAAAATCATGGAAATCTACCGCAATGATGCTGCTCAGCTGTGGGAAAAGACTAACTCCCCAGATTTGGAGATTACAATGTTAAAGGCCCAGCTTCCTAAGGATGAAAAGGAGCGTGACGAGGCCATCGCTGGAAAAGCAGCAGCTGAACAATACATGAGGCGACTATGGTCAACGTCAGCTCCACTCTATTCGAGTTTTATGTTCTCAGCGTCTTGGGGCGTGTCAGTCTTTCATTTTTGGGCCTAAAGTATGAGGTTACCCTGGCTAAAGTGTGGAAGGAAGCAGTTGAAATGCTTAGAGACGCTGGCTACGCTGAAGAGGATCTTGAGGCTTATTATTTGGATGATGAGGGTCTTGCCGCCCTTGCCAGAGGGAAAGAACAACTTGCCAAGGAACAAGCCGAAGCGACGGAAGGAGAGCATCTAGAGAAGGCAACTTTGGCCGACCCAACTCGTCCTTCGGCTTCGGTTGACATCGACATTATTGGCTCCAGTTCCCACTCTCCGCCTCCTGCCAAAGCCGAAATCGAAACTACAACTGCTCATGCCGAAGACGAGGCCCAAGAAGACACCGAAGCCCAAGATCTTGAAATTGACGTGATAAAGCCATTCTCTCCAGGACACTGATCCAGCTCAAGTGGACTACTTGTTTGCTTCACATGAGCTCGATGAACTTCTTGCTTATTACTTAAGCCTCAACGTGCCACTATCTCCACTCTTTGCGAGAAATACTGATGTTTAACTCTTCTTCTTCTGTGGTGAAAACAACAAGTGTTGTACAGGCTTCGCCTCCTCCAGCTGTTGCCCCTCCACCTATTCAAGTTATTCCTTCTTCTGCTTCTCAACTGGGGTCACAAGAAGAACAAATAGGATCTCTTCAAGGCTTAGATGACCCGGCCGCTTCACAAGAGCAGAAAGCTGAAGAACTTGAGAAGGGTGAGAGGACCCCGGAGAAATTTACTGTCGATGATACAAAGCTGATTGATCTTATCACTTCGGGCAGTGATTCTTCTTCAAAGAAGAGGAGAAAGCGTGGAATTTCGAAGAAAAAGAAGGGCACTTTTGCTAGCGATGAGAAAGAGGAAGAGGACCCAATTGCACCTCTTTCTCCTTTTTCCCCGACTCGTTCAGGCCGACTCAAGAAGTTAACCATTAGGCCAGGCGAGGGCTCCAAAGGCGGCGAAAAGAAGAAGTAATGAGTTTGGTTTTATCCTTCTTGTTCTGCTTTTTTGCTTTTTGCTTGTATCTAAAGACTTGTATCGACCGGAGGTTGTGCGGGTACCGGCCCCCGCTTTTTGAAACCTGCACATGTATACAAATCTTTTATAGTATGGAATAGAATGACTCTTTTTACTTGTACAATCTTTTGTCTATATTTGTAAATGCATTTATTCCTTATTTTCACACAAGTTTCTTTATTTTCTTTGTATGATATTGCAGTGAGCTTGTGGTATGTTGCTTGAGCGTTGCTTTTATTAATGTAGCTATGTTATATTGCCCCCATATCACGACTTATTGCAATCTTCTCCATTTTGAGAAGACTTGTACTCTTACTTTGGAGAATAATTCTTCCATTTTGAGGAAATATTATTCTGCTCCAGTGGAGTGCTCCTTGTATTGGAGAAGTTTTTTTTTTTTAGAAAATGTGTTTACACTTCAACTTTCGGAGATGGTCACTTTTATTTTTGAGAAGTGGATTCCCCTACGCGGTAAAGCGGGCCTCCGAAGAAGGATTTGATTTATTTGCCAGAAAGTTATATCTCATCGCTAAGTAAGCCCACGGAACTGGCGTCAGCTGCTTTATCGGATATTTGTTTGCACAAACGATCGCGAGCAGTTAACTGCGGCCTAGAACCTTCTTTTTGAGAAGATGCCCCTTCGGTGGTTCCACTAACGACTTTTTCAAGAGATAACATTTCATTTTTGGACGTGCCTCCTTAGAGGGCTTTATTTGGCACTTCAACTTTTTTGGGGAAGAATGTTCTCATTATGGGGAAATTGATCTTCCCTTGAGAGTAGAAGTGTGCCTTCGAAGAGGGCTTTTTTGTTTGCCTGAAAGTTACTTCTCGTAGTTAAATGGATCCACGGGGCTGACGCAAGCTACCTAATTGGATGTTCGTTTATACGGACGATCACAATTTGTTAGCAAGGGCCTGGTGCCTTCATTTTGGGAAGGTGCCACTTCGGTGGTTCCACCAACTTTTTTGTTTGAGGAAAACATTTCATTTTTCGGCGTGCCTCGTTGGAGGGCTTTCTTTGGCACTTCAAATTTTTTAGGGAAGAATGTTCTCATTATGAAGAAATTGATCTTCCCTTGAGCGTAGAAGTGTGCTTCCGAAGAGGGCTTTTTTTGGCACTTCAACTTTTTTGGGGAAGAATGTTCTCATTATGGAGAAATTGATCTTCCCTTGAGAGTAGAAGTGTGCCTCCAAAGAGGGCTTTTTTTGGCACTTCAACTTTTTTGGGGAAGAATGTTCTCATTATGGAGAAATTGATCTTCCCTTGAGAGTAGAAGTGTGCCTCCGAAGAGGGCTTTTTTTGGCACTTCAACTTTTTTGGGGAAGAATGTTCTCATTATGGAGAAATTAATGTTCCCTTGAGAGTAGAAGTGTGCCTCCGAAGAGGACTTTTTTGGCACTTCAACTTTTTTAGGGAAGAATGTTCTCATTATGGAGAAATTGATCTTCCCTTGAGAGTAGAAGTGTGCCTCCGAAGAGGTCTTTTTTGTTACGTTTGCCAGGAAGGTTGCATCTCATAGTTAAGTGGATCCACGGAGCAGACGCAAGCTACCTAACTGGATGTTTGCTTGCACAAACGATCACAATTAACTAGCTAGGGCCTAGAACCTTCACTTTGGGAAGGTGCCCCTTCGGTGGTCCCACCAACCTTTTTGTTGAGAGACAATATTCCATTTTGGCTGTTGTTTGTCTACTTGCCCATGTCTTTTCACCATCTGCCCCTCAGCGATTCCTCGTTATCATTTCCAAGTACATGTTCCTTTCTTTTGCAAGTTGTTTGTTTTATTTCCAGAGAAGTGTATTTCATTGTTAAGTGAATCCACGGGGCAGACACAAGCTACTTAACCGGATGTCCGTTTGCACAAACGATCGTAATCACCTAGAACCTCCACGTTAGGAAGGTGCTCCTTCGGTGGAATCACCAACCGTTGTGAGAAGCACTTCTTATGTAGGAATTGAATCTGGAATTTTTGTGGCTTGACATTTGTTCGTTGAGTGATTTGTAGGAATCGCTTGGCCTTGTGATATGTTGAATAGGTAAGTTTTGCTTTGATAGCCTGCAATATTAAATCGACATTTTAGTAATATATTTAAGATATTTGCACATCGAAATGAGACAGGCATTTTATAGTAGTAGAGAACACAAGATTTATAGTGGTTCGGCCAAGAACTGGGCCTACATCCACTTTATAGTTCTCATTATTGATTCACACTGATTTTACAATGACTTACAATACAAGAATGATACATCCACAATCATTTTACAAATTTAAGCACAACTTCTAAGTAAAATATGGACGCAAGTGATTGCTGTTCCAGGCTCTTGAAATTGGATCTCCTTCGACAGTTGTGAGCTTGAAAGTGCCATCAAGAAGTTTTTTGCCTATGACGTATGGCCCTTTCCAGTTTGGTCCAAACACTCCTGTTGCTGTCATGATCCTTTTCAAGACTAGATCCCCAATTTCAAACCTGCGTTGGCGAACTTTAGAATTAAAGTGCCTGGCTATCCTTTGCTGATGGGTTGCAACTCTGAGCTTAGCCTCTTTCCTTCTTTCATCAAGCAAGTCAAGTGCTTCGAGTTGCAGCTTTTCATTTTCAGCTTGGTTGAAATGAATTCTCCTATGTGAGGGACCTCTATTTCCACTCGAATCATTGCTTCTGATCCATATGCTAATGAGAATGGAGTGTGCCCAATCGCAGTCTTGTGGGTAGTTCTGCATTCCCAAAGTGCTAGTGGCAGCTTATCGACCCAACCACCTTTTGCTTTTTCCAGCTGTTTTTTGATGGTTGATTTGATAATTTTTTTCACTGCTTCCACTTGCCCGTTTGCCTACGGATGAGCCACTGCTGAGAAGCTTTTTTGGATCTTGAATCGCCTGCAAAAGTCCTGAAATTCTTCGCTTTCGAATTGGGTACCATTGTCTGTGATTATCTTCTGAGGCACACCATACCTGCAAATGATGTTTTTCGTCACAAAGTTTATCATCTTTTTAAAGGTAATAGTAGCCAATGGTTCAGACTCAGCCCATTTAGTGAAATAATCAACAGCAACAATAGCATATTTGATTCCGCACTTGGCAATCGGCAAAGGCCCAATGAGATCTATCCCCCAAATGGCGAATGGCCATGGACTGACCATCTGTATTAGCTCGGTGGAAGGTTCTCTTGGGATTTTTGCAAATCTCTGGCATCTGTCACACTTTCGGGAGTAGCTAGCAGCGTCTCGATTAATATCTGGCCAAAACTACCCATAGCGGAGAATTTTCTTTGCTAGAGTTTGGCCACCTGAATGATCCTCACACTCTCCTCCGTGCACCTCAGCTAAAATTGTCTTAGCCTCTTCCTTGGTTACACATCGGAGTAATGGCATCGAGAATCCTCGTCTGTACAACCGACCGTCTTGAATTACATATCTCGGGGTTTTTCTTAACAGCTTCTGGCGCTCTTTTGAGTTTTCTAGCAGGGAGCCGTTGAGTAGATATTCCTTGATCGGGGTCATCCACGAGTCCTGCTCTTGAGATACAACCATAATCCAGTCAATATCCATCTCATCAGTACTTGGAGTTGACAAGACTTCCACAGGAACCAATCCCAATAATTGAGCTTCGCCAGAACTTGAATATTTTGCGAGAGAATCTGCCTTCATGTTCTCTTCCCGGGGTATATGGCTTATTGTATAATGATCAAAATCATCGAGAAGCTCCCAGGCCTTTGACAAGTAAGCAGGCAGATTTCCTCCTTTAGTTTGAAACTCTTTCTTGACTTGGCATACATTAAGCTGGGAATCACTGAAGATCTGCAATACTTTGATTCTCAGTTCTTTAGCAATCTTCAAGTCGGCAATAAGAGCTTCATATTCTGCTTCATTATTTGTCGAAGGAAATTCTAATCTCAATGCATAGCACAATGACCGCCCTTCGGGGGTTTCAAGCACAACCCCAGCTCCGGAACAATAGTCATTTCTTGCACCATCAACATATAATTTCCATCGGATCGGGATGTCATCAGTCACCTCTTCCTCACTGTCACCTTTATCTATGTATTCTGCAATGAAATCAACTAAAGCTTGTCCATTGATTGCTCTTCGGGGATGGTAGGTGATATCGTATTGGCCGAGTTCAATATTCCACTTTAGAAGACGACCCGAAGTTTCAGGGCGAAATAGGACTTGCTTTAGAGGTTGATCAGTGAGGACTTCAATAGGATGAGCTTAGAAATATGGCCTCAACTTTCTGGGCGCAATCAACAGACAATAGGCGAGCTTTTCCAGCTTTGAATAATTCACCTCTGCTCCAGTGAATCTTTTGCTGATGTAATAAACCGGACGCTGAACTTTTGCGTCTTCCTGTACCAATGCTGCACTGAGAGCATGAGATGAAACCGCTAAATATATGAAAAGATCTTCACCATTGCTGGGCTTAGAAAGTACTGGAGGCGTTTCCACGTGATGAATCAGTTCATCAAAAGCTTTCTGACATTCAGGAGTCCATTTAAAGTTTTTCTTTCCTTTCTTTAGAGCGTCAAAGAAGGGAATGCATTTATCAGTGGCCCTGGAAATAAACCGACTCAAAGCAGCGACTTTCCCTCTTTGTCGTAGGGGCTTTGACTTATCTTAAAGCAGTAATCTGAGCAGGATTAGCTTCGATGCCCCTAGCACTCACAATGAAACCCAAGAATTTTCCGGACTCTACCCCGAATGAACATTTCAGAGGATTTAGCTTCATCCCATACTTTCGGAGGACCGCGAACATTTCTGCCAAATGATCCATGTGGTCTACTGTCTTCTTCAATTTTACCAACATATCATCAACATATACTTCCATAGTCATGCCAATTTGGGGTTTGAACATGGCATTAACAAGTTTTTGATAAGTTGCCCCTGCGTTCTTTAGTCTGAAGGGCATGACTTTATAGCAGTAAAGACCAACATCAGTGATGAAGCTCGTGTCCTCCTGATCTGGCTCATGCATCATGATTTGATTATATCCTGAGTAAGCATCCATAAAAGACAATAATTCATGCCTGGCTATTCCATCCACCAACTGATCAATCCTGGGTAATGAGAAACAGTCCTTGGGGCATGCTTTGTTCAAGTCTGAAAAATCGATGCATACTCTCCACTTTCCATTTGCTTTTTTTAACCAACACCGGATTAGAAACCCAATTTGGATAAGTGGATTCTCTGATGAAACCATTTTCCATGAGCCGATCTACTTCTTCTTTTAATGCTGTCGACCTTTCAGGACCCTGGGTTCTTCTTTTCTGCTTTACGGGTGTGAATTTTGGATCAATATTCAAAGCATGCACTGCGATTTCTGGAGATATTTCACACATGTCGGCATGACTCCAAGCGAATACATCCAGGTTTTCTTTCAAGAATGATATCAACATATTCTGAACCGTCACACCGAGTTGTGAACCCACATTCAGCACCTTGTTTGGATCATTCAGGTCAATAGGTATTGGCACCGTCACTTCCACCGACACCACTCTACTCTCCCCTGCACTGGTTTTTCTGGAATCAATCTCTTTTCGTGCACCACTATGCTCACCAGTGCAGGTTCCACCCCGTAATTACTACAAGGTGGGCTCTTTGATGCGGAGCGGAGCTGCCGCACCCTTACCCATTTCTCTCTTCTTTGCCTCCTGTAACTCTAGGAGATAGCATTCTCGCCCGACATTTTGGTCCCCCTTCACAACACCGACGCCATTATCAGTGGGGAACTTCATAGTCAGGCACCACGGGGCGAGAATGACCTTGAATGTGGCAAGAGTCGGTCGACCCAAGAAGGCATTGTAAGCGGAGAATTCATCAACAATCACAAAAGTTTGTTTTCGGATCACCTTCTTTTCCCCTTCTCCAAGCTCTACAAATAAGTCAATAGTCCCTATAGGCTGTTTTGGTTCTCCAGCGAACCATACAATTTTCTGTGAGGAAGCTTGGACATCAGCCATGGGAATTTTCATCTGATCAAATGTCTTTCTGAAGAGGACATTGCAAGAGACGCCGCAGTCAACAAGCACCCTTCTTACAATGGCTGGTCCAATGCCTGCAGATATCACCAAGGGATCCATGGTGGGAGCCTCAACACCAACAGAGTCTCTAGCCCAGAATATGATGTCATCGTTAAAAGTTCTTTGCTGTTTTAAAGGTGCATCATCTTCCAAGACAAAAACATTTTCTTCCACCGGGGCATATCTCAAAGCGTGAGCATATCTCTCCATCTCACCCCATCTTCTGCCCGCTGGGTGAGGACCCCCTGTGATAACATTAATGACAGGCCTCTCAGATTCCTGCGCTGCATTCCTCTCACCTAAGCCGGATTGATGAGTAGGAACTTGTTGCCCCTGAGTAGATGAGGTTGGGTAACTTCTGTTTCTCTTCACATACTGTTGTAGTTTATTCTGTCTCAACAGCTCTTCAATCAAATTCTTTAAATGGCGACATTCATTAGTGTCATGGCCAGGTTGATTGTGGAACCGACAGAATCTCCCATTATGCACAACATTTTTCCCAGGCTTCATCTCAGGTGGTTTGGGGTATTCAACAGCATCCTTGGTTGCGAAAAAGATATTTTCTGGAGTATCAGTTAAGGGAGTAAAATCTAAAGGTTTAAAATGACGAGTTTTCTTCACTTCTTTCTGCTTTTTTCCACCGTCGTACTCCCTCTTCTGGCCACCAGATTCCTTTTTGTTAGAAGCAACATTGTTATTCTCAACTTCAGTCACGACTACTTTTGCTGGCACATGAAGGCTTTCTAAGCACATAAATTCATCGGCCTTCTTGTAGAACTTCTCAAGTGAATTTGGCTCTTTCATCTTTAGCCATTTTCCGAATTCACTTGATTTGTCAATAGCTCGCATTAAGTAAGTCAGAATCATCCGAGGCTCTACATTATCAACTTCGGCCAAGGCTATATTAAAGCGGTTTAAGAAAGATTTGATAGACTCTTCGGGGCTTTGTTCGAGGCTGGATAGTGACATTATGTCCTTGGCCTTCGAAGCATGTAACCTGAACTGATCTTTGAATTTCCGAGTTAGGTCGGAGAACTGATCCACGGATCGAACTGGCAGCTTCGTGAACCAAAGTATGGCCACTCCCTTCGAGTACATAGGAAAGTATCTGCACTTGATCTCGTCTGTTTCTCTGGCACCTGTCATATGCCAGTCATACTTGTATAAGAACTGATTAGGATCGCTTGTCCCCCAATAAGCTGGATAGTGGAGGGAACAAACTTCTTCGGAAATTCAGCCTTCAGAATTCTTTCAGTAAAAGGAGTCTTGCTTGGAGCAAACCCCCAGTCACTTTCATCTTCCTCCCTTCGCATGCTCTCCTTCATAATTTGTCGAATCATTCCCGAGAGGTACTCCTCATCGTTTAGAGTCCCCGCGGGACAGACGTCAGCTACTTTTTCGGAAGTTTGTCTGGACAAACGTTCACGAAGAGTTGGCTGTTGCCTTGAACCTTCAGCTTGGGGAGGTGCCCCTTTAGCGGTGCCAGCTGCCCTCTAAAGAATACTTTTCCCTTGGGAATCATGAACATCCTCAGCAAAGGTTTCTTCATTATTTTCTGGTTGCTGGTTAACTCCAAGCAAAGCATTCAACCTGTTCAACATCAAAGTGTTCTGGGCTTCCATTTGTTCATACAACCCAGACACTATAGCATCCAATTCCGCCCTTGTGATTCCAATACTAGGAGCCGCTTGATTTGACGCGGGAGAAGTGGCGGTGTTGTCATAAGCATCTCCAGATCTAGTAGATCTACTTTTTCTTCCAGGAGCTATAATTTTGGATAGACATCTGGTTCTTAGGGAGAGTCTTTCAACAAATCTTTGTGAAGCAATGACGAGAGCACCCCTGAGTTCAATTCTCAGTGAAAGCACCAAAAATATTAACGCTAAAAATGTACGCTAACACCCCAGTGTGAGTTGTGATATAGCAAAAGCACCACCCGTTGGTACGAGAATTAAAAGCAAGCAGAAAATAGTAAAGAGACAACAATTTTTATAGTGGTTCGGCTCAAAGTCAAGCCTACTTCCACTTAATCTCTTCTATTATTGATTTGATTACAAGTTTTACAATAATTCTTCAATTACAACACCATTAAGGCAAGTAGTTAGAACTTTGATGCAGAAAAGCTTTTTGAATTCATGTTGAATGAACTTGATCTTTTTCCAAGGTTCTTTGAAGTGTCTTTGGCATTTGAAGTGTTGTAGAAGTCGTGAAAACAGTAAAGTCTTGGCGTTCGAGAAATCATCCCCCCCAATATGGAGTAGGCGGGGTATTTATAGGGGAGTTTCGGAGTTAGGTCGTGTGGTGTAGGCTGTGGGCAGCTTAGGAGTTGAGTTAGGTCGCGGGCTATCTAATGGGTACGGATTACGGCTTATAGTGGGTGTATTTGGCCATTTGCGTTGGCTGGTAGGTCGCAGCGACCTATGGAGAATGGAAGGCGATCTATACGCTGGGGCATCAGGCGGAGCGACTTAAGATAGACTTGGGAGAAGCAGCGACCTAATATAGGTTGGAGTGACCTATATACAAACGGCATAAGGAGACACAGCTTATTTAGGTGCAGCTGTGGGCTCATAACCCGCTAGGTCGCTACCTCATTGAGTCGCTGCAGTATTCAACCCACTGTCGTGTTTGAGTCGCTATGTCATTGATCTGTTTAGGTCGCTTAACTCGTTGAAAGCCGCTGGGTGGTTGAGTCGTTAACTCATTGCAATGTTAGCTTGCCAGATGCTATAGGTCGTAAGTCGCTTGGAGCTGTGAACAGTTAAGTCGCTTGGGGTTTTGGGGTAGTTAACCCGTTGGTATGTTAGGTCGTTAAGTCGCCAGCTTTTCTTAAGCAGTTGGGTCGCCATTCAGAAAAGAGATTAACACATGTAAAAGAAAGATTTCAGAGTA
Source organism: Allium cepa (assembly GCA_030765085.1). Classification (NCBI taxonomy): domain Eukaryota; kingdom Viridiplantae; phylum Streptophyta; class Magnoliopsida; order Asparagales; family Amaryllidaceae; genus Allium; species Allium cepa. Next base: position 565,266,248 of record CM060928.1, on the reverse strand, counting down.
TGTGCTCATCTCAAACTAGAGAAAAATAGGATTGGGGAGCATGTTTATCGCAGATTTGGTCACAAGCATCTTTTAGCATAAAGTCGTCATCTAACCATTGGTTGCCCTATTGCTCCTTTCCTTTGCTCATTAGAGGTTTTGTCTACAAATTATTACCAAGTTGAGCTATCACTTTGTTCTTTCTTTAGTTACTAGTACACAAATCTGGTGCATTCAGTTTGTGAAATCTACTAATGCATGACTCTTGGTAGTTAGTCGGGGATGATATTTTATGTCATATAAGTTCAATTCCTTATTCGATTAGTTGATTGGACATTTTTGATTTACTAAGAACTTGTCTAAGAGAGTGATATGTTAAACTTTAATCATATAAGCATGAAAAGTATTCTCTTAGTTTCATGTGCTCCAAGAAGTAAAGTAGAAGTAGAAGTTGGACTCCTTTCTCTTCTCTAACACAGAGCTAACAAAATGTTAGGATACAAACATAGAGAAGAGTAGTCCTCCCCATCAACGGGTTGGACAAATTTGGTGGTCTCTCCAAATGATTTTTAAACTCTTGAAAAGCCTTTTTGTATTCATTAATCCACTCAAAGTTCCTACGATCTTTTGAAATATCAAAGAAAAGAATACACTTATCGGTTACATTTGAGATGAGCCTGTTAAAAACCATAATAATTTCATTCAAACTCGTAACATATTCATTGGTTTTTGGTTCTTTCATATTTCTTATTGCATCATCTAAGTCGGGATTTGCTTTTATCTTGCATGTACTTATCATTTATCCTAGAAAATGAACCCAAATAAACTCATTTGTGGGTTTAATTTCATATACTGACACAAAATATCAAACCATTTTTTTAGCCATCAATGTGTTCATTGTCGATTTAACCATCATGTCGTCAATATGTACTTCAATGTTTCGAATGATCCGATCCTTGAATAGTTTATCAATTAGTCATTGATATGTTACCGCAGCAGTACTTAACCCGAAAAGCATGATTTTATAGCAATAAGTATCTGAGTCAGTTAGAAAGCTTGTATGTTCATCCTCTAGCTTGAACTTGGACATTTGATCATAAATCTAGCAAATCCATAAAAAAATAAAAACTCATGCTCACTAGCTGCATCTACCAACTGACCTACTGTTGAAAGTAAAATCAGCAAGGTCAATGCAAGTTTACTATCTATCCGATTCCTGACTAAAAGCGGGCTTCAAAGCCAAGTCAGATAATGTACCTCTTCCATAAAGCCACTATTTATGATCTTTCTTCACTTCCTCTTAAAAACAAATAATTGATTATTGTCCTATTGTCTTTTTCTCTAACTAAAGTAAGTTTTTTTTTTATTAATGTTAAGTGTGCGATCATAACAAATGGATATATTCCAACCATATTAAAGTGAGACCAAGCAAATACCTTTAAACTTGACTATAATAAGGTTATTAACCGAGCTTCAATTGATTTTTTTTATATTCTAAAGCTTCAACTGATATTGCCTTCCCTTCTCCATCTCTTGGATATAACATGGTTAAAATTGGAGTTAATATGTATATTGTTCCTTATTATTTTTGGAACTTGAGAACTAATTGTGGCTTCAGGCAAGCGGAAGGGTGGGAGTTAGCTTATTGCAAATAAATATATGTGCCAGGGATTCTACCGTGCACATCCTATAACTCAGGCATAGGCTCAGTTATTAACTTTGCTTCTTTGAAGAAATCCCCACTCAACAAACGTGGTCAGTACACGAAAATATGCATTCGTGCTTACTGCAGTGTAAGCATGGCCCGGTCCGTAACCATCGGCTCCGTCTCCATCTCCAGCACGTGGCGTACGCATATGGATTGACATACACTTTGTTGTAACCAAAAAAATCCCCAATGTTATGTGTCTACCAACCCATATTTATACACTACTTCTCCATGTTATTTAGCGATGTGGGACTTTTTCCAATCCAAACCGTCGTTCCTCCATTAAACATGCGAGACAACCCTAACATGGAGGACCACATTTCTATGTTAAATGCAGCAGATCGCCATCTGTTTAGGACAGTAAATCAAGAAAACGCTGTATTAAATCATTTTTACTTATCCCAATCCGTGGTTATTTTCCCTCTTCTATTTTCATTATGGCAGCCACTTTCCTTCTTATAGTCTTATTTCATTAAAAATAGTTTCAACCGAGTTGTCTTGCCTCTTCATCTAGGAAAACAAGTAAACCCTGCCTGGTCGGACAATTGGAACGTGTCATACAACCATCTGCAGAGATTGTCGTCCCCTGCGCCTGGGATGGGCCGTAGAAGATAAGCTGATATGGTGGATACGGCTTCTGGTTCATGGAGGAGGGATGATGCCGGGTTGTCGTAGCTGGTCAGATGTGCTGGAAGTGGGTCCACCACTTGGCATAGTGATGTGATCTTTGATTCTGCCTTTGTTTTGAATCAGAAATTTGTTTTTTTAATACTTCCTTTTGATTTGAGGGATGTGATTTGAAGCTGTAGCATTGATTATTTTTGGTGTTTTTTATGCATCAGAAAATGGATGGAGTGTGTGATCGGGATTGAAGAGTGGAAGTAATTATGGAGGTAATTAAGGGAAAACGTTATTTCTCTATGTTTTTATGATCAATAAAAGTGTCACAGGTCATGTTTTTTATGTTGTTACATGAAAAGTCCGTGCAGAAATAAATAGGTAATTTGATCCCTATTTTTGAAAAAATAAAAACGCAAGATGCCTTGCACTTATCTGACAGAAAATACAAGCCAACTTGCACTTTTATGTTTTTGAAATATTTTTTGAAATTTTGAAAAGCGCAAATTATTTTGCACTTTCTATCACGAAAGCGCAAGCTAGTTTACGCTTTCTGATTTTGAATTTTTTTATTTCGAATTTTTTTATTTTGAAATTTTTTAAAACTTTAAAATTTTTGTAAAGCGCAAGGTGACTTACGCTTTCTATGAGGAAAGCGCAAGCTGGTTTGTGCTTTCTGATTTTGAAATTTTTCTAAAACTTTTAAAAGACGCAAGCTAATTTGCACTTTTTGATTAAAAAAAACAGCGACCTAATTTACACGTTAAACAAACATATTGGACACTCGAGGTAGCCAAACCAACTTGAGTTTACCGATTTTCACATTGAAATCATAGAAAGAATAAAATATAGTTAGATTCTTGAATGCATAACCATGAAAAAGGAAAGAAAAGTAATAATAAATAATCTAATACTTGCAACTTTGGTTGTTATAAACGGGAACATTCTAGCTCGATTCAAGAATATACAGTTTAAGTTGTCCTCCGTAACCAAAATGGGAAATGAATGAATATTATACTGACACGCACAACATAATTTAAAAAGGAACACTGATCACTGCTAGAAACGGCTCAGATAGCGACGGAACCTAGCGACGGCTAAAAAATGCGGCCGTCGCTAACTGTCTCTATATGAAATATACATCTCCTTCTCGCGAGCAGAACTTTCATTCTTCCCACCAAAATTAAACCCTCCTTCCCCCAATGCGCCGCCCCCCGTCACCGCAGCCGCCGCCCCGCCTTCCGCCGCCTCCAAATCACCCGAATTCGCCTAGGTATGCTTCTAATCTCTATTTTGAATGTAAATTTGATGTTTTTTAGGTTTAGTTTAAACCCTAATTAAATTAGGATTTGTTGTTAAATTAGGTATTAGTAGTGTTGTTAAATTAGCTATTAGTAGTGTTGTATATTGATTTGGCAAATTAATTAGTTTATTATCATGAAGTTAAATTAGGTATTAGATTAATTAGTTTATCATGAAGTTGAATAAATGGTTGATATAGATAATTGGTGTTGGCGATTAACATGGTTAGTTGTGTTAGGTGAAAAATTAGTGTATATTAATGATTAACTTGGTTATTGATAAATTTACATGAAAGTATTTCATAGTTTATGAAATTGATAAATTACAAATTTAAGTTGTTAGGTGAATTTAAATTGAATTTTTTTCATTTAATAATTAGATTTTTATTGTTTTCTAATTATCTATTTGATAATTAAATTTTGTTGTTTTATAATTATCTTAATTGATAATTCTTCTATTTATCTTGTTGATTTAGCGACGGTAGCGATAGCTAGCGACGGCCAACGACGGCCAAAATGCAAAAGGTTGTATATATTGTACAAAAATAAAGTTTATACAAAAAATTAAAAAATGAATACGAGAACATTAAAAATTATGCAAATATCTGATTTTAAAAAAATAAATAGGAAATGACTTTAAAAACAACTGATATTGTACTAAAATCGATTTTGTAACAACAACAAATATTTCGCTAAAATATATGTCGTAAAAAAAATAAAGAAATAAATATTGAACTAAAATTGTTAATTGAATGTTGAACTAAAATTTAAATACACAAATTTATGAAATAAAATCTAAATAGTTGAAACAATGTCAAAATTTGCAAAGAACAACAATATTTTATAAAATTTAAAGAAATTTGTTTATCCCTTAGATTGGCATTGGCCCCGTCTGGCAAGTGCTATATATGATCGTTATATGGATGTTTGTTTTGTAACGGAACAGACATTTATATTCATCTGATACATATTTGTCGGATTCATCCCTGTATTGGACAAGTTATAAATACAATAAAGTAATTACATATTATAAATCATTTCATTTTAAACGGTTACAAAATTTCGACAGCACTTCCTTTACGTTCCTTGTGGGCACGCATTTGTGTACGATACAGGGAATAGAAGGGAAGTGCTGTCGAAATTTTGTTGAACCGTTTATTCTGAAATAATTTATAAAATGTAATTACATTATTGTGTTTGTAATAGGAAGTAGGATGACTGATCACCGAAGTGAAAACCAAAATACCAAAAAATAAAAAAATAAAGTGAAGTTTTTATTTTGAATTTTCTGCAACGATGAACTGTTTACAATGGAGAATAGTTGAAAATTAATGATTTAAATTGTCTAACATACAGTTTCAAATCATGAAAAATGTTCAATTATTTTCTTGACCGTACTTGGATGTATGAAGTCAGAACTGGAAAGAAGGGATCAATAAATCAACATTTCTACAACGGTGTACATGAATTTATTAGATTTGCTAAATCTAATAACCGAAACAACATAGAAATTCGTTGCCCGTGTAGTAAGTGCTAACATTTGAAGCATTGGAAACCAGATATAGTTGAAGTACATTTGTATCAATATGGTTTCGTGTTTGATTATTATTTCTGGGATCGTCATGGAGAACTTGTTGAACCTACACCTAATACTGAAGTGTTAGAGGACGCTAATATGATGACGAAACCGATAGAAAATATGGTGGATGATGCAGCACGATCAATGTTTCCTACAACTGAAGCTGTCGATGAAGACGAAAATGTCGAAGAAGAACCGACTACGGGAGCCAAAAAAATATACGATTTGTTGGATTCTGCTAAGAGGCCGTTGTAGGACGGATATAAAAGCGGAACCGAACTTTCAGTAACCGCCGAATACATAACTATGAAATCAAAATTCAACCTTACGGAAGCTGCATTTACAGCAGTTGTACAAGCTGCAAAACAACACATGCCACCCAATAATCTGATGTGCGATAGTCATTGTAAAGCAAAAAAATTGATGTCTGCTTTCGGTCTACCGTACGAGAAGATAGATGCATGTGTGAAGGGTTGCATGTTGTATTGGAAAGAGGACGTTGACCTCAGAAAATGCAAAATATGTAACGAAGAAAGATACAAACCAAGAAAGAAGAAAGGGAAAGAAGTCCCGTACAAGAGAATGCATTATTTACCCATCACTCTCAGACTTCAAAGATTATATGCAGCTTCCGCTACGGCCCGTCATATGCGATGGAATAGTGTGAGAACAACGGAAGAAGGAACTTTGATACATCCTTTCGACGGAGAAGCATGGAAACATTTCGACAAGACTTATCCCGCATTTGCTGCGGAAAGCCGTAATGTCAGACTTGGTTTATGTACGGATGAATTTTCACCATTTTCACAGTTTGGTAGTAAATATTCATCCTGGCCAATTATCGTCACTCCGTATAATTTACCTCCATGAATGTGTATGAAGACACCATATATGTTTCTCACCACTGTCGTTCCCGACCCTCATGATCCAACCCAAGGAATTGATGTTTATTTACAAACATTGATCGAAGAGTTGAAGAAACTGTGGAATGAAGGAGTCGAAACTTACGATGTATCAACAATTTTTTTTCGGTTATTCGCTTCTTTGTTATGGACTATTAATGATTTTCCCGCATGCGGGATGCTTTTTGGTTGGAGTATGGCCGGTCGTCTAGCATGCCCTTATTGTATGGAAGAAACACAAGCATTTTCGTTACGATATAGGAAGAAAGTTTCGTGGTTTGATTGTCATCGGTGTTTTCTTCATCCCGATCATACTTTTAGAAGAGATAAGAAAAATTTCATAGCTAACAGAGAAGAGAATTTGAAACCACCCAAGGTTTGGTCAGGCGAGGAAATATAGGAAATTGTAAGGGACTATCCAAAGATACATGAAACTGGAGTCCAGACTGAAATCTCAGGAAAGTCAGACATTCATAATTGGTGCAAACAAAGTATATTTTGGGAGTTACCATATTGGAAAGATCTCTTATTCCGACATAATATTGACGTGATGCACAACGAAAAGAACGTGTTTGATAATCTGTTTAATACAATTTTGAATGTAAAGGGCAAAACCAAGGACGATTTGAATTCAAGGCTTGATATAGCAAACTACTGTAAGCGCCCGGAACTTCATATGAAGCCTAATGACAATAAAAAACCGAAAGCATGCTATGAGCTAGACAATAAGCAAGTAAAACTCGTGCTAAAGTGGGTGGAAGAATTAAGATTTCCCGATGGGATTTCTTCCAATCTTCATAGATGTGTTGACTTCAAAAATAGTAAACTGAGTGGGATGAAAAATCACGATTGTCATATCATGATGGAATATTTACTACCCGTGGTTTTCAAAGAATTGTTGCCCTAAAAGTATGGAATGTTATAACAGAGTTATGTTTTTTTATAAACAGCTTTGTTCGACAACATTAAAGGTGGATTATATACGTAAAATTGAAGTAGAAATACCCATATTGCTATGCAAACTGGAGAAAATACTTCCTCCTGGTTTCTTTAACATAATGGAGCATTTACCTATTCATCTTCCATCCGAAGCACTTCTTCGAGGTCCTATGCAATATGGATGGATGTATCCGTTTGAGAGGTAAATTAACAAGTGCAATGTTCATGTCAATTTCAAATTCAAATTTGTATATCTAAATATGTAATAAATATATTAATAGGTACTTGAATCATCTGAAGAAGAAGATTCAATAAAAAAAGCCCGAGTTGAGGGTTCGATATGCAAATCGTATCTTGAAGAAGAAGCCTCATTTTTTTTCTCTCACTACTTCAAGGACGATGTGAACTTATCGTTTGTAACTGTTCCTCGAAATGAGGAAGTCGTTGAACAAAATTCTTTTCAAACAATGTTATCTATTTTTAGACAACATGGTAGACCTGGTGGAAAATGTGTGGAAATATGGTTGGACGATAGAGACCACCATGTAGCACACACGTATGTTCTTTTAAATTGTGTCGAAGTCGCACCATTTGTCAGGTAATAATTAATTCACTTGTAATTTACTTGTACTACATAATAATTATTACACATATTACATATATGCAGTATCTACGAATCACAGTATCCATCTGGCGATCTTAGTAAAGAATTTGCCAAATGGTTTTTGAACTATGTTTATGAGCCAAGAAACTGTGTCATTGATGAAGGCTTAAGACATCTTGCGATTGGACCGAAAAGAAATGTGAAGACTTATCCAATATTCTTCGTCAATGAGTTTAAGTTCAACACGAAAGATTAAGGGGTTGAAAATTTAACATATAACAGCGGGGTATTTGTCAAAGGCAGTGATGATCCAGATGAGCATTTAAAAGATTTTTACGGCGTCTTAACAAAGATTCTAGAGTTGACATATTATGTTGAACCTTTAGAAAATGTTTTTTTATTTAAGTGCAATTGGTTCAGTAACGTTCCTGGTTCCGGAATCAACGTGCATAAAGAGTATAAACTTATTGAAATAAGGCATACATCACACTATTATAAGTACGATCCTTTTGTATTAGCCAAGCAAGCGTTACAAGTTTATTTTGCTCCGTATCCATCTTTGAAAAGAAATAAAGCGGACCGGTCTGCTGTTTTCAAAACAAAACCAAGGTTTACGTTTGATGGAAATAATATTCCAAATGAAGCATCATATCAAGCCGATCTTGAACCAAATACAGAAATAATAATAACTGATGATATTGATGTAGGGCCTTTGAATGATGAATCGAACGTCTTATTTGAAGCATTCGAAAGTACCGAAGAAAATGAGATAGAATACGAGACCGAGTCTTAATCAGAAAACGATGAAGACTGGTCGTTATTGATATAATTGTTATGTGCTAGTGATTGAAACATGCAATGTAATAGTAAATTTTTATAATTGTTCTGTGATGATCATTTAGTTAATTTTTATCCATGTTTTGTACTAGTAAATTTTTATAATTGTTCGGTGAAAGTGATTGAAACATGCTATGTAGTAGTGAATTTCTATAATTGTTCTGTGATGATATTGTTTTTCTATAGTAGATATGTCTGGTAGGAGATGAAGTATGACAGACACGCCACAACCATCCCCGGTGCAGGTGGTAGTGGCACTGCACCGGACTTACGTCCGATGGCAGAAGTTGTTCCGAAAAGTGCCGGATAAGTATCAATTTTATTTAAAGTATAATTTTAAAATCCACTAAACATGTATATCATAACTTTTGCAGGGGCTTTGAGGTGGAGCCGTCAGATTATATTATACAGGTTTCGAGGAAGGCTTTTCAGAGCCGCATGGATGGTTCTTGGCCTCGCTGGGACGACATCCCCCTTCATGTCAAGAACACAATACATGCCGATTTACTTGTAAGTAGTAGTTTGAATTTCAGTTGTAAATTAATATAATCTATATAAGTTAAAATAATTTTAATTTACAGGCTGCAGTCCTGTTGACCCTGACGACATGGACGTTTTCTTAAATTACTGGAACAAAAGAATGAGGAAAAATTACAGGTATACATTGTCCAAGGCTAAGAATTCAGGCAAAAAGCCGAACTGGATGGGTGACGGTGTATGGGCTGATTTTCTTCGGCTTTGGGACACTACGGCAGCAAAAGTAAGTAATATATGTTTGCTTTGTTATTTAAATCTAATATAAATCTCGCAAGATATATACGTGATAATTTATCTTAATTTGTAGGAATTATCTGCGCGGAACCGGGCTGACAGGAATAAAAATCCTGCATTGCACCGTGGTGGCTTCAAATCCTTCCAGGAGCATAAGAGAGAGCTGGTAATTAAATTTATAAACCGTGTTTACATTTTATTAAAATATTTTATAATCAGATTAGCAATAATATTTATATATTTTCAGGCCGCGAGATACAACTGTGAGCCCACTATGGCTGAGTTGTTCAAGGTGACGCATGCCGTGGAGAGGACTGATGAAGAAGGTAATGTTTCGTACGAGTGGACGGATGACAAATACCAATCCGTAATGGTAAACTAATGTATTGTTAATAACAATATTTTGTCTTATTTTATTTTCAAAAACTTGAAATTCGGTTTTTATCGTGTAAAACAATTGTTTGTAATCGCAAGAGAGGTACGAAGCTAAGCAGGCTCGGGTAGCACAGTCCACTGGTCGGGAAGAGCTTACGCTAGAGGAGGCGAACAATATCTGGGATGCTATTATTGACCTGCCTTCTCGTACTAATGTGCGGTATAGCTATGGAAATCTGGAGGTAAATTTTGACATGTACTAATATATAAATTTACACATGCATATGAATAGTTAAATAATTTTAGTAATACTATATATATATATACACTAATATATAAATAATTATGAACTATTTTACAGGCGATGAGATTGCAGAGTGTATACAGGAGGTCCCAGCAAAAAGAGGAGATTGCTCAGTTGAAGCAAACAGTGGATGAAATAAATGATTGGAGGAAGAGTTTATTCGAGCAACAGCTGGATGAGCGGATTGCAGGTTATTTGCAACAGCATTGGAGGATGCCTAGAGAGGATGACAGCGATGGTGATGGTGAGGAGTAGGTATGCTTGTTTGCTCATGTTTGTTTCAGTTTGGTATATAAACATTTTGGTTGGTTTGGTGTATATATATTTCGGGATATTATGTACATATTTTGATGACTTGTAGTTGTGTTAACAGTTTGTTTGGGTTAACGGTTTGTAGTTGTGGTTGGAGAATTATGCACACATTTTGGTTGGGAAACTATGTACATATTTTGATGACTTGTATTGGTTGACATGATATGTATTGTTGTTGGGATTGTATATGATTTTGTTTGGTTTTGTTGGATTTTATATTGTTTGAATGTACAGTGATGTTATATGATGGATATATGATGGTTATACTTGATGAATATATTGTATAGTGGCTGTGATGATGGTATTTGATGGTTATTATTTGAAGTTTATATGCGCTGTGCAAGTGCACAGAATTTTGTTCAGTATAGCGACGGCTGGCGATGGTCATTTTGTTCAGATTAGCGACGGCTAGCGACGGCTGGCGACGGCCATTTTGTTCAGATTAGCGTTAGCGACGGCCATTTTGTTCAGATTAGCGACGGCTAGCGACGCCAATTAGACGTTGGAAAATTTTCACGTAGCACATTTGCAGTCGCGAGCCGTCGCTATTTATGTGACGGAGCCGTCGCGATTCTGTTGGACGATGAGGTAAGTAGCGACGGCTTTTAGCATCGGCTGATTACGGCTAACGACGGCTAAAAACCGTCGCTATCAGGTGCCGTTCTGGTAGTGGATTCACGGAGTGGTACAACTTTAAGGGTTTAATATTGTGTATGGTTACTTATAATAAATACCATATCTAGCTAATATCACAAATTGCTTAGTTTCTTTCAGGGATCACATCAGAGGTAATGACATACTATATTTACTTTAGTTAAAAAAGAATGTAATAATTCAAGAAAAGTAAGCGAGAAAGACACTTGGATCGCATTACGTTTGATACAATAGGCAAAAACATCTAATGCAAAGTTCTAGACATATGTATTGGCAATAACATCTAATGAATTTTCCACATGATAAACTGAACAAAATAGTCTATAGCCATGCACATAAAAGATTGTAGTATATGTGATCATAGATGTTCGAAAATGCATTGCCTATAATAAGACATTGGACAAGAAAGTCTGCAATATCAAATCTCCATTAGCTATTGACAATTTTGAACCCAGAAGTTATACTGGAGCAAGGATTAAGCTAATAATATAATATATACAACAGAAAGCTCTCAACAAATAAATGAACGTAACTTCAGTATATAGAAAACCTGTATATGTACATGAAAAACTAATGTATATAAAGTAATAAAATAATGTAACTAAGTGTCATAAGCAGATGCCGTACATACAAAAATAGTTGTTTTACTTGGTAGCACCGAGCTTATACAATAATACTTCATATATACAAAAGTTGCCAGATCGGTAATGCTGTTAATGTTCTAAAAATTTATGAAGTCGTCTAAAGTAGTGGCGATTATTTTCCGTAATGCCACCATTTTTTCTTCTTCTTTGTTTCAATTTCTGGAAACATCAAAGTCAAAAAAAAACAAATTGGGGGGGGGGGGGGGGGGGGGGGGAGGAAGAAATTTAAGATGACACACGATGTTTAATGTAAGAAAAGTATAACATACTTACCTCTTTCTGGGTCTATAGATTTGTAATGAACCTCAGCCCAAAAGCTTAAGAAAATAACTACAATAGAGAAAAAAGATAAAAGAAAATAAATATATAATTTGCATTTTTATATTCAGCAGGGCGTTCAAAGTTATAAAAATACAAAATATATGAAATTTCAAAACAGTTAAAAGATGGGGAGTTATGTGGTTTTTAAAATGAGTTTATATGCATATTGCATAAACATCAAATGAAATAAACATGTTTAGACACTAGAATAATAACATGATGCATTAATTAAAATCTCAAATTACACGCAGAAGGGAAAAAAGGTATTTGGTACAAGATACCTCTAATAAACTCCTGAACAACAGGCAAAATCTCAATGTAGCATGTGTCCTTGAATGATGTGAGTACAAATATTTAACACCGTACTGATGACAAGCAAAATGCAAACAAGAAAATTAATTAAATAAAGTATATGCATACATAAAATTGAAGGGAAAATAAATAAAACTATAAAAAAATATATGCATATAGTAGAAATTGATCACAATTTTATATCCAGCAAGATGTCGTAAATGAATGTGCCACCTGAAAAATATTTGATAAATTTGCAGTATGTTAGATCATCTAATACAATCCCTGTCTAAATATTTGGAATATATGCTTTCTAGACTAAGTTAAGAATGGTTGGGTTAGAAATATTCTGAAGTATCTTAAAAAAAAAAAAAAAAAAAAAAAATCCCGTATCTGCAGCAGCTTGTAAGGTAACATGATCACCCCATTCTCCGTTTCTATTAGTTCAATGCAAGAACAATGAATAAATTAATTTCTTATGACTATAAGACAAATAATCAACTGGTCACCAAAATACTAAGAAATCTTACTTTGATATTTTGTTTAGATATTCATTGTAAGCCATGGGAACATATCCTTCATACATCTCAGGGTGAGATTTTAGCTGTGGACATGTTATAGTTTGACCAATTCAATTTACACGTAGGAGAAAATCGAATAAGATATTGAACTGAAAATCAAGAAGGGTAAATGAACCTGATTTAAAACTTGCTTTCTCACAAACTTATGATGTTCAGGGTAAATGAACCTGATTTTAAGCTATTGACAATTCTAAAATTATATGCACAAACACTTAGATTCAATGGCATTTATTTATAAGTTATTTAGTGAAGGAAACAAAAAATAATAATGACAGAATAGAAACCTTTTAGATGTTACTTGAAGACGCAAGTTAATTCTTGAATGCAGCTAAATTTAGTTTCAGGTGTACTGATGGTTTCGGCATCAGTCTGTGAGCTTTTCTTAGTGATTATCACAAGCACAACTGCAGTTTTGGAATATAATAGTTGCCAGTGCCCTTTATTGTCCAACTCATATTTTAAAGTATCATTGTTTTGAAATTCTGAACTAAGGGAATCTGAAGCTACATTCAAAACATTTTTATGTAACATAGATGAATTGGAGTAAATACAATCAGACAAGTCGAACTTGTTAAAAAAAGACTTTTGAATAAAATGATGAAGTGAAAAAGCTTTTCTTTATTGCATAAAAGAAATGATATTAATATTGATCAGTTACATAATACATGATATATTTATACAGAGTAATAGAATTGTAATTGGGCTTTTGTTGAGTCGGTCCGTATCTGATTTCTCCTTTGTAAACAAAATAAGGATCTGAACCACTGGATGCAGAGTAGATGGCTAAGATGCAATAATTTATATTACCCTTCGTATGTATTTGCTGTATACATTACTACTGTGATTTATCTCATTCTCTTATACTCCCCCTCAAACCTAATGTCGGCTAGGGTTTACTCAAGAGAAATGAGATCTGTTTCCTTTGTGAGATGTACAAATTATCTTTGAGAAATCGATGATAATCTTAGATACTATAATCTTCCTCTTCTCTTATACATAATCAGATGGATTAAAGATTGTAACTTGAGCAAAGAGAAGGCTTTCCTGAGAAGATTTCAAGGTGGATTTTCTTTAAACTGCTTGTCTTCATTGAGATCTTGAACTGATTCTGGTATGTATACTGGAACTTGAGATCTTTGGTTGATGTCAGCGACATCAACATTTAGCTCCCTTCTAAATTTTGTGAAACTCTGTCGTGAGAGGGGTTTTGTGAGGACATCGGCCTTTTGGTAAGTTGAAGGTATGTAGTTTACTCTAATTTTATCTTTCATTACTTGTTCCCTTACAAAGTAAAGGTCGAGTTCCATGTGTTTGGTTCGAGAGTGTAAAATAGGGTTGACAGTAAGCGATATGGCACTAATGTTGTCACACCAAATTGTTGCCTTGCTGTTGATATTAACTTGCAGTTCACTGAGTAGTGATTGTATCCACATAATTTCTAATGCCATGCTAACAATGCTTCTGTACTCAGTTTCAGTACTTGATCTAGATACCGTTGATTGTTTTTTGGCACACCATGACACTGGGTTTTTTCCTAGAAAAATGCAGTAACCAGTAGTAGATTTTCTGTCATCATAGTCAGTGGCCCAATCTGAGTCTGCATATGCATTGATGTTTAGTGATTTGCTTGGTTGCATGATTAGACCTTGATCCAGAGTACCCCTGAGATATCTCAAAATACGTTTCACTGCCTTCCAGTGTTCATCTAATGGTTTCTACATGAACTGACTGACTTTGTTTACACTAAATGAGATGTCTGGTCTTGTTATAGTGGCATACTGTAGTGCACCAACTATACTTCTATACTGCTTGTCATTAGATATGGATTCACCTCTGTGTTTTGATAGATATGAGTTGCTTGTCATGAGTGTAGGCAGTGGATTTGCTTCATTCATGTTGGCTTTTACCAGGATCTCTGTGATGTATTTCTTTTGATTTAACTGAATTTCATTGTTTGGTAGTCTTTTGACTTCAATTCCAAGAAAATAGCTCAAGTCACCCAGATCTTTAATAGTAAATTCTCTGTGTAGAAATTGTACAGTTTTCTCAATTTCTGATTTGTTGTTACCTGTAATAATAAAATCATCAACATAAATCAGTACATATATGATACTGTTATTTGAAAATTTAAAGAACAGAGAGTTGTTTGATTTTGTTGAGTTGTATCCAAGTTTGGCAAGAGTTGATTTTTAGCTTTTCGAACCACACTCTTGGTGCCTGCTTTAGTCCATAGATAGCCTTATTTAATCTGCATACAAGATTTTCATTGCCTTTTTCAATGAACCCATATGGCTGTTCCATGTACACCTCTTCCTGCAAGACACCATTAAGAAAAGCATTATTAACATCTAATTGTCTGATTGTCCAGTTCTTGTGCAAAGCAATAGTTAAGATAATCCTAATGGTAGAGGGTTTTACAACCGGAGAAAAAGTCTCATTGAAATCAAATCCATTCTGTTGTGAATACCCTTTTGCCACTAGTCTTGCTTTGTACTTAAGAACTGAACCATCTGGATTTCTTTTAATCTTATATGTCCACTTGCAGCCAATTATGTTTTTATGTGTTGGTAGGAGTACAAGATCCCAAGTTTTGTTCTTCATTAATGCATTGTACTCCTTCTTCATGGCTGTTCTCCAATTATTGTCCTGTACAGCTTGTTGATAATTACTTGGCTCAGTACAATCTGACACAACATTGTAGATTTTTGGTTTAAATATGCCACTTTTGGCCCATCATGTGATGTCCAGTGTTTGCAGGTTGAGCAGATTGTTCATTGATGTCTTCAGTCACACCCTATTGAGTATTGAGTGATACAGTATCACTTAATATTTGACATGTGTCAGGCTGTTGACTAGTGTTGGGTAGAGGAGGATCACTTGATCTTTCAGAGATGTTGTCTTGCTCTTGCTCTGTTTCACTTGCTGACTTAAAGAGATTAGTGCTTGAATTGTCTCTTTTATCATTATCAGCAGTGCAGTCAGTAGCTAATTCTTCAGAGAAGAGGGTTATTGGAGGTAATGAGTATCTAGCATTATAGACTTTGTCAGATGTCTTAATTTCTTTATTACTAAAGGGGAATTCCTGTTCATTGAAAATTACATGTCTTGATATATATACTCTTCCTTTGTTATCAAGACACTTGAACCCCTTTTTATTTGGTGCATATCCTAAAAACGTACAGGGTTGAGACCTAAATTCTATCTTGTGTTTATTGTAAGGTCTTAAGTAAGGAAAACATAGACATCCAAAAACTTTTAAGTTTTGATAGTCTGGCTTGACTTTAGTTAGTACTTCTAAAGGATTTTTATAATTTAGTACCTTTGTGGACAGTCTATTAATCAAATGAACTGCTATGTAGAAGGCATCTGGCCAAAATTTTAATGGTAATGATGCCTGAGCTAGCATAGTAAAGCCAGTTTCTACAATATGCCTATGTTTTCTTTCTATAAGACCATTCTGTTCAGAGGTATAGGGACATGTAGTCCTATGTGTGATTCCCTTTCTTTGAAAATAATCTTTCAGTGGTAGAAATTCTTTTCCACCATCTGTTTGAATAGTTTTTACCTGACATCCTGTTTGTCTTTCTGCATTTGCTACAAACTGCATTACTGCATTGTTAGTTTCAGACTTTGCTTTTAAGAAATATATCCAAACATATCTAGAATATGCATCAATGAATGAGATATAATATCTATAACCATAATCACTGCATATTGGGTTGGACCCCATAGATCAGTGGCAATCAGTTCCAACGGTTTATGATAAATTGTCTCAGATTCTGGAAATGCAAGCTTATAACTTTTGCCCATTTGACAGAATGTACAATCATAAGAAACTGGAATTTCATCAACAGATATGTCACTGCAATTGTTTACAACATGTTTTAAAATTTTTATACTGGGATGTCCCAGTTTACAGTGCCAAGTGCTAAAATTCTTTTTACTATCAACTGTTTTTAATTTAGAAGAGTGACACCAATTTTCCTTATGATCATCATATCTTGAATTTGCAACATCAAATTTGTACATTCCTTTATGTTCTTTACCCTGCAAGAGAGTTTCCCTTGTTAGTATGTCTTTTACAAAACAATGATTTGGATAAAACTCAAAGTAGACATTATTATCTTTGGCAAACTGTGATACACTCATTAAATTCTTTTTAATGAGTGGGACTCTCAGTAAATTATTGAGATACAGTTGTCTTGCACCTCTTAGGCTTGCATTACCAGTATGTGAGATGTGAATAGATTTACCATTTCCTAAATATAATAATTTTGTACCTTTGTATTCCCTGTTGCCCAGATTTAGTTTGCTCAGATCATTAGTTACATGATTAGTGGCCCCTGAGTCAGGATACCAGCTGTTGTCATGTATGTCTTCAATTTTGGCTCTGTCATCATTCCTTTGATCAGTTTTGACATCTGGTTGAACATCGATCATGTTTGCACTAGGATTTGAGGCTCTTGAACCATTACTGCTTTGTTGAGTTGGAGTAAAATTTGCATCGAATCTAAAATAACATTTGCTTGCTGTGTGACCATACTTTTCGCATATTTGGCATCTTGGTCTATTGTTGTAGTTTTGTCTTCCTTCTCTGCCTCTGTATCTATTGTATTGGTTGCCTCTTTGATTATTATTATGTTGATTCCTTGGAGCATTGTTGCTTTCTTGATTCTTGTTTCTGGTGTTGGCAATGTAGTTGATTGAGCAATCTGAATTGATTGATTTCTTTTGTTCCAATCTGCCTTCATGGGAGAGGAGTATTGAGTGAACATATTATAGTGATGGTAATACCTCATTGGAAGATATTACTGCAACCACTGACTCATAATCTTCATCAAGACCATTCAATATGGATAGAACTTGTTATGTCTGATACTTTATGCCCAGTTGAAGCAAGTTGATCACATATTGTCTTTGCTTTAGATAGATATTCTCTCATGCTTAGGTTATCCTTCTTTAAATGGTGCAGTTGTCTTTTGTACTGCATGATTCTTGCAGCTGATTGAGAACCGAACACTTGCTCAATAGTATGCCATATTTCGTGTGTTGTTTTGCATCCAACAATTTGTGGTAATAGATTTGCACTGATAGATGATATTAACCATGAACTGATCAAACTGTCTTGCTTTTGGTGTATTGTGTAATCTTTATTACTCACAAGTTTTCCATCTTGATCTGCAGTGAATTTGGATGGAATACTTATGGTTCCAAAGACATAGTCTTCAATGCCATAGCCCCTGATGGCAGTTTCCATTTGAAATTTCCACAGTAAATAATTTGATTCCTCCAACTGGACAGTAAATGCTTGACTCTGTGGCTTGATGATGGAATTCATGAGATCTTGGGTAATGTTGGACTGAGTCTGAGCGGTTCTTGGAGTGGTTCTTGGCACTGAAGTTGATGATGCAGCGGCATCTTCATCAGCCATGATGATAAAGACGATTCAAGAATCAAGAACTGATGAAAATGATGAGAAGATTTCTCTGATTCACTTTTGTTTGATGCAGATTAGGTAATATTGTTACTGGAAATTCTTCGATGATCAATTGATGCAGCCAGTTGGGTTGTGGGTGATGATTCTCTGACACAACCTAGCTTGGCACGGAACAGTTATCAAATGATAAGAACTGTGATAAATTCTTGAATCTCAGATGACGATCAAAGATCTGATGAGATTCAGATGTGCAGCCGATTCTCAGGTGATGAGATCGTCTCTGATGAGATTGTGGCAAAGCACACTGCTGTTAAGCAGATTTTGGCTCTGATACCAAAAAAGACTTTTGAATAAAATGATGAAGTGAAAAAGCTTTTCTTTATTGCAGAAAAGAAATGATATTAATACTGATCAGTTACATAATACATGATGTATTTATACAGAGTAATAGAATTGTAATTGGGCTTTTGTTGAGTCGGCCCGTATCTGATTTCTCCTTTGTAAACAAAGTAAGGATCTGGACCACTGGATGTAGAGTAGATGGCTAAGATGCAATAATTTATATTACCTTCGTATGTATTTGCTGTATACATTACTACTGCGATTTATCTCATTCTCTTATAATATGCATTCAAGCAAACTATTTAGAAAAGACGATGATATGCATATACAATGCCTGAGCAAATGCATGCAGGCCATAGACATAAAAGCATGCATTCACTGTTATCCAGTGAAGAAATAAGTCACATGCCATTGGGCATCTGATAGAAAATAATACATATATAGCTGTAATTATTTTACATCATTGATTGCGTTTCACACATGTGAATGATAGCATATATCAGTGCAGATGGACTATCTGTAATAAAATATGCGTATGAAGGTTTCAGCAACCATAAAATGTAACTTGGAAAAATCGATCAGTATCATCAAAGAAATCGCTGATTTTGTGAAGCAGTGGATTTGCTGGTGCACCAATGCAGACTGGCAATAATATTAGTGGAGCCATTTGAAAATCTTATGTATGTGAGGTCCACACAGCCTATCATGTATGGTTATGAAATATGATATTTTCATATTGAATTAAAGTGACGAACAAATAAATAAAAACAACACCAAAATATGATAGTTTACAATTAATCAAAATAGTGTAAACATCACACTTCTAGAGGACTGGTAGACTAGATTTCTCATTACGCAGGTCAACTATTGAAAGCGTTTTGGTACTAGATTTATCATATGTATTTGATAGCTCATTTTCCCATATTCAGTCATCAAAGTTGCTATTAGTACTGAAAAAAAAAATGCAAGGTATGTTGAGTTGAATTCATAATTCATTTATTGAGTATATGATAACGCTATAAATTCTAACGAAAACAGACTTAAATATTAAAAAAAAAACAAAAAAAAATCAAAAAAACCAAAAAAAAACTAGGAAAAAAAAGAAGTTCAACTCATACTAATATTATAGGTCTAAATTATTTAGATATTTATAATACCTATCTGTTAATTTTATAACATCCTTGACGAACTTAACAAAATGCAAATTTGTATACTTTTAGAGTATAATCTACCTTAGAGCACATTTCCATCTCATCACAACTTTAACCTTTTGTTAATTTCCTATTTCTTTGGTATCTTTCTTGTACTTGGTCCCACTTTGGTGTCTTAAGATCTTGAGTTATCTTGGAAGGTAGAACCACTAAGATGACCAGTCAATCGTAGGTAATACTGTTAAAGTTGAGGTAATATTGTTAAAGTTGGACAGTTTAAATCTATTCCAAATTTATAAGGAAGAAAATATTAATTGATTCGTTTAATCAATCAAATATGGAAAACAAATTGGAAAGAGAATCAATTAGTATCAGAAGAGATATTAATTGATCGAACGATCAATCAAATAAGGATATATGTGGAAACAAATGCAAATAATTTGCGTTAAAGTATAAATCAAGCAAATCCGGAAATATTTCATCTTTATCTCCAAAGCAGTCTTCATCCTTGCATCTATAAACATGAAACATTTGCTCATCTTTTCATTACAACCAGTATGAGTGTTCTTCATCTAAATATCCTCAATAAGATCCTTATTTTTGTAATTTTTAATGCGAGTGGAACTTATTGAATGATTCATGCTATTTTCATGTTGTACTCTCTCTCGAAGTGTAAAATAATAAAGGGTTGTTGGGTCTCCGTGGACGTATGACGCTTATATCCGAACCACGTTAAATCTTGTGTGTCTCATTTTCTTTTTCTTTCCATTGTTTGTTATTGTGCGATTTCATAGTTAATTTTAAGTTGCATTGGTATTGCATTGGTATTTCAAATAACAATACTAGATCCTGATTAAACCACTTCCGCTCATCAATTTTTCTCCACGGTTTGGTACCAGAGCTAGTGTTATTGTTTTGTTTGGTTATTGTGACTACTTCTGGAAAGTCTATTGGTAGATTTGATGTCAATTATGTTGTTACATGTTTTGATGGAAATGGACATTCTGAAACCTGAAAGATGAAGATGGAGACAGTGTTAAAGAAGAAGAAGACTTTTAAGGTTATTTCTGCGTCTCACAAATTGAAGAACGTTGAAGTGGATGTTGTGGAAGATATGGAAGATGAAGATCTTACAACAATCTAACCCAGTCCTTCAGATGAAGTTCTTAGAAAATTATCTCAAAAGAAGACGGTGAAGGAATTATGAAATGCATTATTTGATGCATATCAAGACAAGTCTTTCACAATTCAGATAATTCTTCAACAACAACTCTATTCATTTAAGATGAAGTATAGAGCCGATCTTATGGAACATGTAGATGCTTTGACCATTTTGATTATGAACCTGAAGGCAGCGGATGTTGATATTACCGATGAAGCTCAAACAGTGATACTTTTGTGTTTCTTGCCTAATAAGTATACTATTTTTGTTAATTCTATGATATATGGTCGTAGTAAGTGTAAGATTGCGAAATTGGGATTTTAAGGCTAAGTTAATACTAGAGGGGGGTGGATAGTGTTTTCTAATTTATATGAATCATTTTGAAATCTTTTGAAATTATACTTAGAATAATAAGATTAACAATCACAGAAACAATTACAGAATCAAAACACAGATAAACAGTAAACGCAATAAAAGGAAGGAACATACCAGGATTTTATACTGGTTCGGAGTTACCCTACATCCAGTCCAGTACAATTTCTTGTACGGATTTCTTTTCAACTAGTAAATGAAAATACAATCTCGATTTCAAGGCTACGAGACACACCCTCCAAAATCCCGACATCTAGGTAGAACCGCTTGATTTTCGAGCTAAATGCACAACCACTAGATTTACGGGCTACTAAGCATGCCCAATTGATTTCACGGGCTAAAATCAAACCCACAAGTATATCGGTTTAATTTAATAGAGATTTACAAACTCAGAACTTCAATCTTGATTACAAATGATCCTATAATCCTTGAGTAGCACTTAGATCTTGATTGGGGTGAGAGATGATAGAAAGCAGAGAGCAAATGATAGAGAATCAAACTAACGGTGATTGGGTTTGATTCTGGTTGAAATTCGGCAGAGTATAGCTATATTTTTGTTTATAAAATGAAAGATGAAAAAAGAGAAGAACAATGAAAAGCGATTGAAAAATTCGTTGGAAAGATAGGTATTTGTAGAGGAATAATGGTCATGTCCGTTCGTGAAGAGATACGGTGAATAGACGCTTCTTTTGAAACTTGATTTTTGAAACTCACGGCTAGTATGTCGGCATATAGGGTTAGAGTATGTCGACCTACTCTTTTTAATTTTAAAAAACATTTTAAAATATTATTTTGAAAATGTATTGCTTTGTGAAATAATTTTATACTTTGTAAATATGTTTAAATATAATATATATACATTACAATCATACTAGAACTTACTTAAAACTATATGATAAGAAGTTTGAAAAATAAACTAATATAAATCAAAATATAATAAAAACAATAACCTAGTAAAATATTAAAAACTAAAATAATTAGTATAAGAATTTTAAAGACTATTAAAAGCTATTTTGAAAATAATATTTAAAAATCAAAACATTTTAAAACTTAAAATATAGAGAGAGTTCAAGTGATATTAGAATTTTAACAAATATTCTAGACTCTATGACTTATCTGATATATCTTGGAATCTTGAACTCTTGAATACTCCTAAGTCTTCATTATTGAGTCTGTATATCAACATCTTTAACTCTTTAATCTTTACTTGATACTGTACTGTCTTCTTATATCTACACCTATCTAATATCCTGCATTATATACTATATACCTTGATAAAATATTAGTATTTATATTTTATATGATTTTATAAAGTTGTTGTCATCAAAATCAAATCCTTAGGTGCTAATAGTAAGATTAGCCTGTTGTAATTAGGTCAATTCGTAGTGGAAGAAATGAGTTAATTTCAAAAGTTTGACGATTTTGGATCATTAACGGGCATATAGAGACTAAATGCATTTAGATCTTATCTAAATTTTCTCTTAAATAAAACAAATATTTTGTTTGGTAAAAAAATTCAAAAGGGTTTGAATATTATATAAATTTATATGAATGAGTGTATCAAATACACCCATGTGTGTAGTAGTTATTTTTACAATAAATATGAGAAAATGACCTTTAGTTTCCTTCTCTATAGTTATATAATTAATTAAGAAAGTAAACAACATTAATTGGAGAGAGAAAAGCATCATATTTCTCTACTCTGATCAGATTGATAATATGTTGAATAAACATGTTAACATTTCAATTGAATGTTTCATTAGAAAAGCATTAATTCAATTTAATTTGATTAATACCACAACGGACACATTTCTGATCTATATATGTCTTTGTTGTCCTATACATGAACAATTTTATCTATTTATTAATATATAAATACATACATACATACATACATACATATATATATACTATAAATACACACACACACATACATATAAAGTTAATGTTTAGCATTCAAATAAAATAGATTTCATTTCAATTACAAGCGGTAAGTCAAAGAATATTAAGATTAATGAAAATGGTTTGAAACAGTTGTGAAAAGATTCCTTCCTTTTCAAGTAGAGATATAATTTTTAATTAGATGGAATTGCAAATCATGGAATACATTATTGATGTATTGTTTGATTTCATTTCATTTACAAGCAGTAAATCAAATAATATTAAGACTAATGAAAATGGTTTGAAAACGTTGTGAAAAGATTCCTTTCTTTTTAAGTAGAGATATAATTTTTAATTAGATGAAATTGCAAATCATGGAATATATCAATAATTTGATGTTTTCCTTTTTTAAAAGGAAGAGTTTATATTAGAATGATTTGAAACATGACAATTATAACATCATATTAGTTGGATGACAAAGATTAATTAATGTGATTATTACCAAGTTCTAATTACATAACAACCCATGTCTAAATATTCAAGTGTAAACCTTTTGATATGAAAAATTGAATTATGAAAAGAAAAAAATTCAAAGTTCAATTATGTTCACGAGTGTTAGGGCACGCGTTTCGCACATGATAATGACACGCGCATTATGCGTGAATTATTTTTCTGTAAACTGAATATGTTAGATTAGTGGTATTAAGATTTGATAATATTTATAGAGGAAAATTTTGAATTTGTAAAGAAAACCTAGTTATTAGACTTATATTTAAGTGATACTAAGGTTTAATAATATTTGTAGAGGTTTATTTATAAGATCCTATGTTTAAGGAATATTAAGATAGATTCGGTAATATATTGTAGATGAAAAGTTTGAGTTTGTAAAAGAAGTTAGATCTAAATTTTAGGCGATATTAAGACAGAGGGGCATTTTTAGTAGTTTATTCAAGAAAGGGAATGAAGATATTCAAATCAAGATTCAAACTCACAAGTATGAACAGAAGGGAATGATAGAGATCAAAGGGATGGGAACAAATTATAAGATATGTAAATATAGAATCTTACACACATAATTACCTTAGGATGAAGCATGTAGAAACACCTTGAATGATAGAACAATACTTAGATTGATCACTCTGTAGATCCAATAGACCTTGCCCTTCGTCACACCTTGATTTGTCGCTTCTTCTTAGATTTCAAAATAATCACCATCCCACTTTGCAGGAGAAGAATGAACCACAATTTTAATTTAGTTTAATATTGGTATGAACTTGTTTTGATGGTTTTTTTGGATGAAGTTTCAGCCATGAACGAATGACAGAGAAGAGAAAGAAAAGAGAACAAAAATGAAAGTCACATTCCATTCTTTGTACTTTCAAAAATGAGGAGGTTTTGTTTTTAACAGAATTAAATGAACCTTTTCCTATTCTTCTCTTAAAACTTCCTCCTTTATTTTCTCTTTTTAAGTTTCAATTAATTTCGTTAATTGATTTCCTCCTCTTACCATTATATGGTTGATCCAAGCATATTCCAATATGCAACTTTTCAAAATAAAAGAAAACAACTTTTATGTAATTATTTTATTGTTTAAAACATGTTTAAAATTATACCGATACCGCATATCAATATATATAAATATAACTTTCATATATGCATTAAAATAATTACCAACAACATTAAAATATCAAATAAATTAACAATAATTAATATTTCATAAATATTAATTAATTTGACAGTTTGCAACATTTTACAAACTAATTAAATTATGTAGTTTTCGAAGGAATCACAAATATGGTTGTGTGACTTAGAAGTGTGAATTCAGTCAGCGATTAATATTGATAAATTCAAATATTAATCTTCACACGTCAATTAGCAGGTCGTATGACAGTTTGGCTATATTCATTGCTTACAAGACTTTTCGATAAAATCGAATTTTACTTATTATAAGCAGTACCTGATAGTGACAATTATTTACACCAATTCTCTTCGTAAAAAATATACCATATTAGAACTTATGCAATTTTGTAATGGTCAAAATTCCAATGTCGTCCATACTCAACTTTATAGTCCAAATATAACGTCCTTTTTTCAATAATAACAATTATTATTAACCCAAATGCTCTAGTCAGAGACTTTGACTTTGAGTTGACTATGATACTAACCTCATACAACCGAGGAGACGAATCCTCTCTTGAATAGTGCTTCACTTCCAATACTTCCACTCGGCCCAACTATAGTCACCCGATGGAATGCCATACCATGATTTGACTATAATTAAAGCGGAGTTTCATATTGAAGATTTACAAGATTCTCAAGTCGAGAGAACTTTGTAAATTAGTCACATCGTTATTTTTTGTTTGACCTTAGTTATATTAACCAACAAAAACTATTGAGTAAGTCGTTCCATAGTTATCCAATAATTATCAGTATGTAACCCCTTGATGCCTTCAACAGTCATAAGTAATACACTGCCCAACATTTGAAGAGCGTTATATACTCCAGTCTTAACAGATATATCGATATCTAGTTTCGATGCTTCTTGACTAGGAACATTTAAAATAGTATATATGTTTCAATGAGATAAATTACTCACCGTTACAACACTTTGTAACTACTATCACAAATCATACCATTTGTGGATTTTCTATTAAATTACTTTAATTAAATTGATAAGTTAATATAACCACATTATATCGTTATATAATAGAAAGAAAATACCTTTTTGAACAAGATCGGTCGACGTGTTAGATATATGTAACAAATTACATAATTGTCCCTAGGGCATACCCCTAACTCTATCATGGCCTATCTGATGTAAATGATGGTCTTGATAATGAAGTGTTGAGAGGAAGGTTGGCAAGCACTAGTTTAGATAGTGATTCAGGGGGCTTATCTGTTTAGAGAGTAGAAGCCAAAGCAAGTCAAAGAATGGTGGATGTAGATATAATTCAAGGTATTAGTCTAGGAGGCCTAAGAGATTGACTTGCCATTATTGTAAGAAACTATGTCACTTTATAGCATAATGTTCCAAGTTTGAATAAAGTTGAAAAGACCCAAAGCAAGCTTTAGCATCTACTGTAGAGAAATCAGATACAGAGAGTGATACCGATGTGTTTACAACTTCTAACTCTTTTGGGAATAACAACTTATGGCTTATTAATTCTGGCGCATTCTATCATATGACACCTTATAGGAACTGTTTCTTTACATACCGTGAGATTGATGGAGGATAAGTTCTAATGGGCAATGATGCTTCTTGCCGTGTAGTTGGTGTTAGTAGTGTGAAGGTCAGAATGTTTGACGGTGTTATTTGTAGTATTATTGATGTTAGACATGTACCTGAGTTGAGTAGGAATTTGATTTCTATTGGGGATTTGAGTAGGCTTCGGTTGATGATTGTAGTTGAAGGATAAAATATGAAGATATCGAAGGGTTCCATAATTGTTATAAAAGGTGTGAGGGCAGAAAATATTTATTTTTTGAAGGCCATTACTATAGTTGGAGAATCAGTTTCTTCTAATTCTGCTGATTCAGATTCTTCCAGATTATTGCACTTGTAGATGGGACATCAACGAATGCAGTTTGGATGAGTTGATAAAGAGAGGTTCGATTATCGGTGTTAGCATTCATTGCTTGTCTTTTGCGAAGAGCGTGTTTTTGGTAAGCAGACAAAGATTTCTTTTGGCACTGGTGAGCATAAGTAAAAGCTGTCTTGGAGTATGTTCATACGGATGTTTAGGGTCCCTCTCCTTGCCCATCCTTAGATGGAGCCAGGTAGTTCATTTCATTTGTAATGATTTCTCTTATAAAGTATAGGTATGCTTCCTACAGTCTAAGAGTGAAACCTTTGCCAAGCTTCGAAAGTGGGAATCTATGGTTGAAAACATTTAGAGAAGAAGTTGAAAATTCTCCATTCGAATAATGCTAGTGAATTTGTATCACAAGAATTCATTGTTTTTTATGAGTTTGAAGGCATTAAGAGGCGTTACACCACACCTGGTGACCCTCGGCTTAATTGAGTTGCTGAAAGAATGAATCAGACATTATTGAAGAGAACTCATTGCCTTAGATTGACTTCTAAGTTGGAGAAGGGATTTTGGGTAGAAGCTTTGTTAATGGCAACTTTCCTTATCAACCACACACCTTCCACTGCCATAGATTGAAAATCCCTGAAGAAGTATGGAAAGGAGCGCCTGTTAGCTATTCATTTCTCAGAGTGTTTGGATGTCCAGCTTATGTAATGAGAGTAGAGGAAAGTTGGAACCTAGATCTCGCAAGTGTATCTTTCTAGGTTACAGAAGAGGAGTGAAGGTATATAAGTTGTGGTGTCCTATTAGCAAGAATGTCATTATCAGCAGCTATGGTTATGTTGAAGGTGGAGCCTTCTTTCGATGACAATATGATGACAGATGCAGAATACCAAATACAAGGGAGTCATCTTTAGATTCTTTCTATTGAGGTTTAGATGGTGTTTCCAATTGCATCATGGTTGGTGAGGATAGTATAGATGTTGGTACTGAGCATAAGCCTCAGGGTGGAGTTCATTTAGAGACTAGGCATGTTAGAGAGAGGAAGAAGCATAAATGGCTTAAGGATTTTGTTAGATTAAGCATCGTAGGCATTGACTTCGATGATATGGCAACATATGCATTAAATGTTGTCCATGATGATCCCAGAGATTGTAGTGACGCTATTTCATCAGTTGACTGTTCCAGTTGGTTAGTTGCTACGGAAGAGGAGATTGAATCGTTTTAGAAAAAAATAGACTTGGGATTTGGTGTCTCTTCCCACCGACAAGAGAGCTATTGGATGTAAGTGGATCAATAGAGTGAAGGACGATGTCAACAATGATCTCAACTACAAAGCAAGGCTAATAGCAAAGGGATGTGTTCAAAAGGAAGGGGTAGAGTATCATGATATCTTTGCTTCGGTTGTTAGAGATACATCCATTCGTATTATGTTGCCATTAGTTGCTCATTATGACATGGAACTTGAGCAACTAGTAACTGCATTCTTGCATGGTGATTAGATTGTTAGCATCTTGGGTTTTGGTTTTGATGATAACAACTATAAACATTATATAAAATATAGATACTAATGTTTTATAAAGTTATATATAATATATAGTGCAGGATTTTATACATGTGTAAATTAAGAAGACTGTACAATATCAAGAGTAGATTCAAGATGTTGATATAAAGTTTCAAGAGTTTAAGAATGAAGACTCGTGAGTATTAAAGAGTTCAAGATTTCAAGATATTCCAGATGGTTATAGAGTCATAGAATTAATGTTAAAACCTTGATAGTACTTTCCTAATCTCTCTCATCTTCTCTAACTTTGTTTTAAAATTGTTTTTCAAATATTCTATTTTTAAAATAATCTTTTCAAAATATTTTCCAAAATGGTTTTCAAATCTCTTATACTTATAAGATATTATTTTAGTGTTTTTAAGTTAGTATATATTGAATTTTGTTTGTACTTTAATAAACTATATTGATTATATATATATATTATTTACATTATATTGAATATTCTTATTAAATCTTTCAGAATTATTTTATAAAGTTTTATTAAGTTATATTTTGATTAAAATTTGTATAAACTATATTCAAATGATTCTACTGAGTATCAAATTTTTTACCAAGCAATGGATTATCAAAACAATTTTTATTAAGTAATTTTTCAAAATACAAGGGATATGTCGACATATCCTCTGCTAGTACCTCGACATACAAGCCATAAATTTCAAAATTCAAATTTTAAATATAAGTATCTTTTCGTCATTTCTCTTCGCGAATGGACATGACCATTGTTTACCTATATGTACCAGACTTCCAAACGAATTTTTATTGACTACTTTCTTATTTTTCTCTCCTCTTTTCACTCTCTTGATTTCTAAAGAAATTTCTACCAAACTCTGCCGAAATTCAACAAGAATTAAATTCAATCATTACTAGTTTGATTCTCTTTTATATACACTGATTTCTCTCATCTCTCTCAGGATCAAGCGCTATTCAAAAGCAATTTTTATCAAACTCTGCTGAAATTCAACCATAATTAAATTCAATTTACTAATTTGATTTTCTTTCATATAATCACTGATTTCTCTCATCTCTCCCGAGATCAAGTGCTATTCAAGAGTTATAGGATCAGTTATAATCAAGATCGAAGATCTGAGTCTATAAATTCTATCAAATCATACTCTTATACTCTGTGGTATGCTTGGCATCCCTAAAATCCAAATAGGTGTGATTGTAGCCTGATTAAATCAATTCGGTATGCTTCATAGCCCGTAAATCTAGTTGGTGCGCTTGTGGCCCGGAAATCAAGTGGCTCTACTCAGAAGACGGGATTCTAGAGGGTGTATCTTGTGGCCTTGAAATCGAGATTATATTTGCATTTACTAGTTGAAAAGAAATCCATACAAGGAATTATGTGGGACTAGATATAGGGTAACTCCGAACCAGTATAAAATCTTGATGTCCTCTTTCCCTTCTACTTTTAGCGCACTTACTTTTATTGTGATTGTTTCTGTGATTGTTAATTCCATCATTCCAAGTAAAATCATAAAGAATTTAAATAATATTCATATAATCTATTAAACACTATTCACCCCCTCTGGTATTAATTTTTCTTTACATCCTTATTCCATTGACTCACATTTAATATCAGAGCATTGGTTTTCAAAATATTCATAATTTGATTTTTTTTTCCAAAGTTTCAGTGGCAATTTTGATAATATTTTTAAACTATTACCGAAAAGATAATTTGCAAAATCATCATAATGTTATTTCATAAATTTGCATTTATTCATTATAAAAAATCACATGACCTTTTGAAAAGGTATGATTGCAAGAATAATTGTGTTACATGACTTTTGATGAACAGGCACCCAATGATCAAACTCTACAGGTCAGAAAGAACAAATGAATATTGGATAGTGCATGCTCAAGATACTTGACTGTAAATCTAGAGATTTTGAAAGATATAGTTTAAAAGATGGTGGATCAATAAATTTTGGAGACAACTCTAAAGGATATGCGTTAGGCATCGGCAATGTCAGTAATTCTAAAACTCCTACTATTTCTAATGTTTTGTCAGCTAGGAATTTAAAGCATAATCTGTTGAATATTAATCAATTGTATGATAAGGATTTCAAAATAAAATTCATAAAAGATAAATGTCGCATTGAAGATAATCAGTCAAACATTATCTTTGAACGTATTAGGAAATGAAACATGTATATATCAAGTATGAAAATATCAGATGATAATCTTTGTCTTTTGGCTGAATCAAGTGATCTTTAGATTTAGCATAAAAGATTTGGTCATTTGAGTTTCAAATTAATATAAAAAAAGATCTAGTTAGAGGTCTTCCCATAATGAATTTTAAGGTCAATAATTTAAGAAAAGTTTGAAAAAGTTCTTCTAAATCAAAAGATATGATTTCTACTTCTCAACCCCTTGAACTTCTTCACTTAGATCTTTTCAGTCTCTCACAGATACAGTCTATAAATCATAGTATATATGTATTTGTAATCGTCAATGATTATTCTAGATATACCTGGGCGATTTTCTTAAAAATTAGAAGTGATGCTTATGAAATGTTTAAAATCTTCGTTAAACGAATTCAAAATCAAATGTCTAGTAAAATTTAAAACTATTCGGAGTGATCACGGTGGAGAATTCGAAAATAAAAATTTTGAGAATTTATGTTTAAGAAAGGTATAACTCATAACTTTTCATTCCAAGAACACCACAACAAAATGGAGTAGTAGAATGTAAAAATAGGAAAATTCAAGAGTGCGGAAGAACTATGCTAAACGATAGTAATTTACCCAAAAAAGTTTGGGCTGGAGCAGTTGGTACTACTTGTTATATATCTATGCTACTAATAAAGAAAATTCATTGAATAACTTTACTCGGTGTCTTTCTGAAATACCAAATATACCCTTGCTCTCAACGTGCTTCCGCATCTCCCGTTATATTAAATTTTAATAAGACCACTAACTAAGAAAACAGTATATGAATCATTCTATAATAAAAAGCCAAAAGTATCATTGTGACGCCCCAGCTCTATACCCATGCTAGCCAAGGACACTACGGTGTAATGCCGTCAACTAGCACGGAGAATAAGGCTATTGAGGAGCGACCATCCGTGTAATTGCTTTATGCGAGCACCGATATGTCAGATAGAATAACATGCAATTCATTTCGAGAGGAAATCCGACATACCGATACAAACCTAAAGCTACTACACAGTGACTATAATATCTTCGGAAACAAATATAAAAATAAGCATAACATAAATCAGTCACAGATAATTCATATCACAAAGGCGGAAACCGATATGAATATTACACATAAAAGTGTATATCAGAGTAGTGGTCAAACAAGATCCACAATAACACAAAAGAATAGATACAAGTGCTAGACAAAAGAATATGTATACATCAAGGAGTCTATATCTCAAATGTATACAAAAAAAAACTACTAGACTATAGTAGTTAAGCAAAAGTCATAAGATGGTTCCAGATCAGTCTAGCTATAATTATCAGATAAAATGAGATATAAGAAGAGATGCAATAAAAACGTATGATAACCACAAATGTCATACCTCGACAAGTATACATTAGAAAATCAACAAAGGATAATCATACAAATATATCACGAATCTCATAGCATAAAAGGAATGTCATATTCTTTATTTAATTCACCGAGCCACAAAAAAATGACATACATATCAATGTCAATTGTAAAAGTTCGTGAAACACAAATTCCAGAAATCAATAATTAGAAATCTAAAAATCACAAGAAAAGGATGGCCAATCCCATAAAAATGAGTCGGAGTTCCTCCTGACAGGGTATGGTCCCCCATTGCGGACTTTAAGCCGAAGCTCCTCCTGGTGAGCCGAAGCTCCTCCTGACAGGGTATAGTCCCCTATTACGGACCGAAGCTCCTCCTGGTGAGCCGAAGCTCCCCATGACAGGATATAGTCCCCCATTGCGGATTTTGAGCTGAAGCTCCTCCTGGTGAGCCGAAGCTCAATAAAAATGAGGTACAGTCCTCCACGTGGACAAAGAGACATCGCACAATGCTAGTCTAAACCATAAAATGATCATCATTGATCGATAAGTGTAAATTACACTAAGTTAGTAAATATATGAATTTAGCCTCATGTCCCATAACCACTAGCTTAACTTAGATATTTACGAACAGATTGTAGATTTCCACTCGAAAATTGTCACAAGAGATTCAATCGAACAAGTCCAAGAATTAACCGACGAAGTAAACGCAAGCGTTTCATACCACTTGTTTTACTAAGTCGTTTAATTAGATTTCTCATATGAGTGAGGTAAAGGTTTGTATATACTAGTAGATTGGAAAACGGTTTAAGAAACAAGCTTTTTAATAAAATAGTGTTGAAATCATTTTGATGAAAGAGTTTTGATATTTACTACTAGTATAGCAAACCTTTATATTTTTAAAGTGACAAACCATAAAAATGATTGTAGAAACAATCAATCATTAAAATCCACATACGAAGTCGTGAATCAAATCTAAAGAAACCGATAAAGAATCCATCGAAATGGATATTCAAAAATCCCTAAAAAAAGGAGTCATCAAAGTCGTAATAAATGATAACAACAAATAGGATCATCATGAATCAATTCAAATTGGAAACTCAATCCCAAAAGGCAAAGTGGGCTGAAACAGCAAATTCAGTTGACTAAACAGAGATTTTAGTTGACTAAACAGCAAATTCAAATGACTAAACAGAGATTTTCAGTTGACTGAACTCTACCTGGAAACTTTCTATTTCCAGGTTCAGTCGACTAAACAGAGAATTCAGTCGACTGAATCATGCCTGAAAACATCCTGTTTCCAGGTTCAGTCGACTAAACAGAGAATTCAGTCGACTAAACCATGCCTGGGCTGTTTTTCAGCCTATCCAAATGAAGAGAAAACTCTTCCAAAATGTAACCGGACGAACATTGGCTCTAAGGGTTTATGCCAATCGACAACCCGACCCTATATGCTCCTCGATGCATCACCAAAAGCATGATCAAAACATCAAAGTTAGGGTTTTAAAGATTTGGACCCAAAACACTAAAAATTGGAATATTCACCAATTCAACCCAAACCAAAAGCATATGCACATGAATAAGTGTTAGGAATTCATACCTAACAACCAAAGATAATTATAGTCATAGATGTGAGATAAAAATATCACCTTTGAACCCAAAAATAATGAATGAGAAGCTTGAAGACAAGGGAAGATCAACCACACTTCAATCCCAACTCAAGGAGCTTGAATCTAAGCTTAAAAGAGAAATATTTCCTAAGTTAGGTTTAGGAAATTTCGGAAATAGAAGAAGGAAAGAGTTGGAGAAGATGAAGAGAAGGCTTACCAATAGCTTCTCTTTGATTT
The DNA here is from genome assembly GCA_030765085.1 of Allium cepa. Classification (NCBI taxonomy): domain Eukaryota; kingdom Viridiplantae; phylum Streptophyta; class Magnoliopsida; order Asparagales; family Amaryllidaceae; genus Allium; species Allium cepa. The sequence goes on along the minus strand of CM060928.1, from coordinate 565,232,747 downwards.
TGGACCAAGAATTCAACTTTTCAAGAAGAAACTAGGGCTTGGAATTTCTAATTCCTCTTCCTTTCCCCCATTTTCAGTTTTAGCTTGAGTTTGAGGAGTGGGGATGAGTGAATGGAGAGGAGAGGGCTGAGTTAGGGCATTAAGTTAACTAGTGGGCTTAACCCAAACCCAAAATCCAATAGAAAAAGTAGCAAAATTCGACTTACTCCAAACATATCGTAGTTTATACTCAAAAAGATCGCAAACGTCATTTTGAACTCAATGGGGGTGGTCTCGAGTCCTAATTCGACTGTTTGCAAAAAGTAGCTTTTCGGATTAAAATCCGACTAACGATGAAATATTTAAATAAAATATTTAAATATACAATCGATAAATATGCGGGTTGTTACAATCATATTTTAGAGTTTTTGGTAGTAAATGTTTTATTTTAAATACTAAAGATAATGTGGATAAATCTGATGCTAAATCAGATAAAGGTATGTTTATTGGATATTCAAATAGAAGTAAAGCTTATAGAGTTTTGAATATTGGAACTAATACTATCGAAGAGACATTACATGTCTTATTTGATGTTAATTTAAAAGTTTATAATCCAAATGTTGATGAAGAAGAAAACACTGATAACCCAAACAAAATTAGTAATAATGAGATTACGAAAATGAAAATAATAATAATCCAAAGAATTCATATCGAAATAAAAGAACAAAATACTTGGAAGATCATCCTGTAGAAAATATACTTGGAAATATTGAATCTATTGTTAAAACTAGAAATCCACTAAATAAAATGAGTAGCATTGCTTTTATTTCAACCATTGATCCTCAAAATCCAAACAAACATCAATTGATTATTCATGGATTCTTGCTATGTAAGAGGAACTGAATTAATTTATGAGAAATAATGTATGTGAATTAGTCCCATAACCTGAGTATAAATCCATAATTGGAACTAAATGGGTATATATAAATAAAATGAATGGACAAGGAGAGGCTGTAAGAAATAAAGCTCGATTAGTTGCACAAGATTATTGTCAAGAAGAAAGAATAGATGTTGATGAAACCTTTGCACATGTATCAAGATTAGAAGCTATACGAATTTTATTTGCTTTCGTTAATCATAATAATTTTATATCAAATGGATTTTAGAAGTTTATTTTTAACCGATTTCAAAAAAAGATGTATATATAAAAAATCCCCCACTTTGGCATAACAGACATAAATCCTATCCATTGTAATCAAATTTTGAAATAGGTAAAGTAGATAGTACACTTTTTATTAAAAGAGATAAAATTATACTTAGATAATACAAATACATGTAACTGATATGATTTTTGGATCTACCAAGATAGATTAAATAAAGATCTTTTAGAAATAATGACTAATGAATTTGAGACAAGTCATATGAGAGAACTAAACTATTTTCTAAGATTACAAATAGAATAACTAAGTAATGGAATTTTTATTTGTCAAGAAAAATATGCTAAAGATTTAGTTAAGAAATTTGGTACGTCAAATACCAGTTGTAAACCAACTCCCATGACAACTAACGAAAAATTAAAAAAAGAAGAAAATTCAAAAGATGTAGATCAAAAATCATATAGAGGAATGACTGGATCACTACTTTACATAACTACTGGTTGACGTGATATAATGCATAGTGTTTATCTTTATGAAAAATATCAATCTCAACCTCAAAAAACTCATATAAAATTTGTAAAATGAATTTTGAGATATTTAATAGCACATTAGACCATGGGCTCTTTTACCTAAAAGAAGACTTCTTTGAATTAATTTCATACAGTGATGCTGAATATGCTGACTGCAAATCAGACCAAAAAAGTACAAGTGGAATTTATCACTTTTGGGACACACTCTGGTTTCCTAGTTTAGTAGGAAGCAAAACTCTGTATCTTTGTCTGAGATAGATGCAGAATATATTTCAGCAACATTAGCCTATTCACAGGTTATCTATATGCAACAAACATTAAAAGATTTTGGTTTAAATTTTATTAAATTACCAATATACTGTGATAATACAAGTGCGATCAATCTATCTAAAAATCCAACTCATCGTGCTAGAACTAATAAGGCACCATTATCTAAGAGATAATGTAAACAAAGAAATAATATCACTTGAATTTATAAACATTGAAAATCAAATAGCTGATATATAAACAATGCCATCGAATCAAACCTCCTTTACTAAGTTAAGAAAAGAGTTAGGAATTTGTTTTCTATTGAAAATATAAAAATAATGAAGTAAAAATTACAAAATATAAAAAAACAAAATAATCAAAATAATACTACGTATATCGACATACCCTACCCTCATATATCGACATATAACGGTAAATCTGTTTTTTCATTTTGCGTACAAAATTCAAATTGTTGGTTATATAATAACCAAATTTTGACTTTCTTCTTCCTTTTTATGCATTCTCTCTGTTTTAAACATCTGAAACAAAAAACCTTGGTTTCCTCTAATCTCAAACATTCTTCGAGAAGAAAATCCATCATTTTCCTTCCCTTCTCCTATCCAAGACCCCTTCCTAAGCACTACTATGGCCAAGAACAATAAAAAAAGGGTGAAATCAAGAATATTCTGCAAATGCTCATTGAAATTCAAGTGTGCAACTTCATATGACTAAGGAACAAGAGAAGAAAAGTAGAATTCTTCGCAATTTGCAAAAATGTTTATTGGATAATCCTATGAATCCAATCGTTATTGAAGATGAGTCTGCAAATTTGGCTATTCACAACCCCATTCAAGGGAACGATGACGAGGACGAAGAGGAAGAAATTGAAGAAGAGGACGAACACGTAGAAGAAGATGACGAAGTTCGATGCGTCGGTGTAACAACCCAAAATTTTAGTCATTCGATTTTAAGTGTTTAATTTATTTTAAATATTTAAAATAGTTGAAATTTATAATTTAATAACCTATAATTCGAATTTAGGGAATAATTAAATATTTGAATTGTGAACTAATTGTTAATTAAATAGATTTAATAATTTTATTTAACTTCTTTTAATCAATAAATAATATTGGTGAATTCAATTTGTAAATTTGTTTTCAAATATGAATAGATTGGATAAATATCGATAATTAAATATAAAGATGATATATAAATATGTGAAATAGTAATTCTAGGACACAGTCTCGGATTTCGACGCAGTTTCATTGAATCCATAATAGTGAATTATATTACACCATCGTAGTTCGTGGCGATCAGGCGAAGCGTTTGGTCATGGGAGATCGAAACGCATTGCAATTAATATGGAAATTTAATATGATAACTGGATCTAAAAACCTATCTTCTACATACGATCGAAATAAGCTCGAAACAAGTTCCATTGTGTTCGAAATAGGTACATAACAAATAGAATGCCAGGCGACACGCCGTTTGGAGTTCGAAATTTTCAGGTATGTTTTGTTGAATATTTAAAATTAAATAATATGTATATACATACTTATGCTCCATTGCAGCCATACCTAGCCCACGCCTTCATTGTTTTAGCCATAACCCCTACTTGTAAATAGACCATACCCCCTTTCTCTTATATAACATAGTCTGTAAATAAGAAATAGAGCTTTCTCAACATTTAAAATCTAAATTTAAATTTATGTTCATCTAAAAATTAGAAAACTAGTTTTAAAATATTGTTTGGGCCTAAGATTCCATTTGAGATAGGTATTGGCTCGCGTCATTGTTTATGGATGATTGACTTTGAAGCAATAAACTAGGTTGAGAAATTCCTTAGGCTATAGTCGACGTTTGCCGAATTAGAGGATAAATTCATGTTTAGGGCATCAAATTGCATCATCACGCCAAATTTTGTCATATTCGGTGGATGTTAAGGTTACACGACCTGATGGGGTCAGCGATGGTGCGCAAGCAGATCGTGATTTGGAGGGGTGGCCATTGCACGTGGATTTTAGTTCGAGCTAGTCGAGTTCAAGGAGAAGTGCTTTGGCGAAGTCGGTTTGGAGGATTGAGGAGTCGTGCTCCATGTCAGTGAAATTTGTGCACACAGTTTTGGGTTTCACGTACATTATGCATGTTTATATCGTTGAAGAAGAAGAAAGGTTGGTGGAGGGGCAAATTTGTAATTTATATAAAGTTATTTAATTTTAAATTTAAACTTTTCGATAACTTGTAAAATTCATATCTCACTCATATAAGGTCGGATTCGAATGCCGTATTTTTTGCGTTGAACTCGGGTTGTCGAGATCTTCGTGATGGAGTTGGTTTGGTTGGATTTGGAGCAAGCGAAAATGTAGGCTAACATCGGGACGTTTCGGCGAAAACGAAAATCAATGTGAGTTTAACTCACATTTAATTTTACTATATCATATCAATAATGTTATAAATGTTTATTGATTGTTTGGATGTTAGTTAAATTGTTTGATTGCATGTTTGGTTGAATTTCTGTTTGGAAAATGGATTACATATTAAATTGATAGTTATAAAACCATATACATTATATATATATATATATATATATATATATATATATATATATATATTATCCATTACCATTGTTTTGCAGTGAAAATCTATAGAGGGACTCAAAGGGGGTTTCTCACCAATAATTATTTATTTACATCCTTATGCTATTATATTGTTGTTTAATTGAAATAAATCCTGATATTCCAGGTTTTAATGTCGTTATAGCGATTTCCGCTATACTGCCATTTATTAAATTTCATTTCCAAAACCTCGTCATATGAACTGAAGCTTGTGTTTCTGCTAAGAAAAATATTGAAAAATTATTAATCATTTTAATTAATGATAATTTAAATTAATTAATCATTTTGATTAGTGATTTTGAGATCAATTAACCAATTTAATAAATGATGATTAAAAATTGGTTTTTCTTTAGAATCAATTAATCATTTTTGCCAATGATGTTTTATACTTAAATAATCGTTTTGGCTAATGATTATTTGAGTTTAATTAATTAATTCTTTTAATTAATGATAATGGAGTTTAATTAATTTATTGAACTTAATTAATTATCTTAATTAATGATAATTGAAATTAATAATCATTTTAGTTAATGATATTAAAAGTAATAATCATTTTAAGTAATGATATTTAAATTTAGTTAATCATTTTAATTAATGATTGTTTTAAATTTAATTAATTGTTTTAACTAATGATATTTGGAATTTAGTTAAATCATTTTAATTGATGATGTTTTATAATTAAATAAATCATTTTAACAAATGATGTTTTCAATTAATCGTTTTAACCAATGAAGTTTGAATTTAATTAATCCAATAAATTTATGATATTTTTTTGAACTTAATTAATTGTTTAATTAATGGATTTAGAATTACCTATCGTTTTAATAAATGGTGTTTGAGATGACTTATTCGTTTTAACTAATGATTATTTGTATTTAATTAATCTTTGTAATTAATGATATTTAAAGCTAATTAACCGATTTAATAAAAGTGATTTAAGTAAGTTATCTAATATAATAAAATTGCTTTAATAAAGATTTTAAAGTTAATTACCAAGGTTATAAAAGTGTTTGGAAAAATTATCTATTTTATTAAAGGTAATGAATTTGTTTATTTAAAAGAGATTTTAAATGTGATTAATTATCCCGCTTTTAGGATAATTAATATTGTTTTAAAGTTATAAAAAGGAATTAAAACTCGATTATTGGGATGTTAAGCTGGATAATCTTTTGGTTGTTCGGTCTGATGTTGGATTAGCCCTTCATGGTCACGCATTTGGAAAAATTATTCTCTCAATGTTTTAACAATTAGGAATTAATTCTAAAGTGTTTTACCAATATGGAAATAAAGCATAAGTTTAGTTTTTAAAGTAAAGATTCGATTTTAGTTCTAGAAATATAGTTCCGTAATCGATATCGCTTATACGAAAAGGGTCTAGTCTTACGTTTAACGCTAAATATTGAGGCTTGGACTCATTTCTATCTCAAAGGTTAAAAGTGTCATCAAGGTAATGCCTATAGGTAACACTATGTAAACTTGCTTGGCTTTATTTTCAAACAAGAGATAGGACTTGTCTGGAATCAACGAGTAGTGGTAAATATATGAAATTTAATTTCCATATACGATCATTTTAATTATCCCCGATAGTTGATTTACTAATTTTCGGATTCAGCTTTCTTCATGGTGTATAGTCACCTTAAAAAAGATTTGTTGCTCAATCAGGCTTTGTTATCCTTTGTTGGAAATGGCTAAACCCAAAGTGCGGGAGGAAGCCAAGCTATGTGGGGTTACTCCCATCAAAAGGGTATTTTCACATCCATCTAGTTTGGATTCGGTTGTGCGCTTAGATGTGGAAATATTCGGATTCTCAATAAGGTCTAGTGGGGTCCGGTATGGTATTATTCAAGAAGTGTCACACAACATGTGGCCAGGCTCAGGAGTATATTACTAGGGGTATACTTCAAGGGTGGTGCACCTTCCTTGTCATTTGTCGAAAAATTTCCTTTCCTTTTTGATTCATATCCCGGAATCTGTTTATCTTTAAATTGCCACGAGTAGAGACAACTCCTCATCACGACATTTAAATATTGACATAGTCCATTCTATCAAGTTGGACTGTTACCTTATTTTTTCCATTCTATCAAGTTGGATGGTTACCTTATTTAGTCCATTCCATCAATTTGGACTTTTTTCCTTATTCTATCCATTATATCCAGTTTGGATTTTACTCGGTTTATTTTCGTTCTTTCAAGTCTGGTTTGCTGATATTTATTTATGCTCTTGCTTGTATGGATATTCTTCTTGTAAGGTGAAAACCCGTTCCACGTTAGCGGCGTGGTCTCATAGAATTTTATATGTTTCCCCATTATTTGAGTTATCTCACGCTGGTATTTCTAGACTGATTCGGGTGTTATTTATTTATAATGCTCAGGTCAGACCGAGTATTTTCCCAGGTTGTCTTTTTGGAGGGGAGGGAAGCTGAAGATTCACCTATCGTAGTATTTTATTTTCTGTTGTAATATACAGTATGCCTGCCAGCATTTGTAAGGTCGGGATTTTATAACTGTTCAGCTGATAAATCTTGTTTTAACTCTGATATACTCTGTATGTTTGGAGAGATAGTTTCTACTATCCTTGTTATATTATATGTTGTCGACTCCGTTGTGAGATTATGTTTCTCTGTTCCCTTTTCTTTTCTTTTTATTTACCCTAACAACCCTTTTGTCGATTGGATGTGCGACACTGGAATACAGTGGTAGTGTTTGGTGTTGACTTTCGATGGTCAAAAAGGCGGGTCATTACATTTGTTATCAGAGTGCAAGGTTAAGCGAGAACCTTGACTTTGGTAGGGTTAGGCTCACTAGAGATAGGGTAATCAACACCCTAGAATGAGTTTGAGAGTATTTTATATATGAGAGCGTATTTTGTTAATGTCATAAAAACATATTATGTTAATTGGTCTATTGAGTTTTTATGAATTCTGGTCGAGACGTAAGACTCCACGGTATCGATAGGGGTTTATAAACACTCGACCAAGGCCAACGGACATGGTATTGATATTTTTGAAATATTTTGCAAATTTAATATTCTGCGTATGATTATATTTTATATATATATAAAGGAATAATTTTGAAAAACCTTACATAGTTATAAAATGTATTGGTTTAAATGTGATAATATTTATTTATTATCACTATTGTTTGTTAGCTTATGCTTAATTTAAATAAGAAGCATTAATTGTTGCTTGTTTGTTGTTAAATTGCGCTCGGTTTAATTAGGAGCATTTATAGATTTGATTTAAAATGAACTCTTTGTGAATTAATTTTCATGATTTAACAATAAGGTGTTCGAAGAATATGATTAAGTTAAAAAATCACCATTTAATAATAGTGAGCTGTAGATTGAACTTTAATAAAAAGTTGTAAATATAGTCTAAATGGTAAGATAAAACATTTGGATAATGAACATTTGAGAAAATTTGATTATAATATGAAAGGATTTGTATATAAAGGAAATTTTATATAAATTTAGTTTATAAAATGTGTTTGAAAAGGATTTGAATTTTAAATCCCTTTATTTTTGAAAATAATTTCAAAAAGGTTTTCGAGAAATGAAATAGCGGTACTTTCGAAAATAATTGAAAGTAAAAATATTTTAGGAAGTAAAATTTAAAAAGAGAATGCATTTTCTTTGGAATAATTAGGAGGAAACACTTTGATTAGTTTTGTGGTAACCTGAATAATCTTCTAAGTGACGATCGGATGTTCGCTTAAGAGAATGTTGTGGAGTACTTAGTAAATTATTCTCTTTATCATTGTGCGATCGAAATGAGTTCAAATCTGAATAAACCCAAAATGGTTTTTAATAAATAAATTGTTTGAAGTTATTATATATAAAAATATATGCAATATGCTTTCAAAGTTGAGGTTTGAAATTAAAATCAGGTATATAATTTTTAAATTCCCTTAACAGGAATTGTTTTCCAAAACAAAAGTATTAGTATTAAGAGATTGTTTTGATAAATAGGATTTTTTCCCTTAGAAAAGTTATGGGATAATTTAACACAGGTAAATTGGGTTAATTAAATAAAAGAGTTTTGAAAAAAATTGTGTTTATTAGAATCATATGGATGTTTAAAACATTTAAGTAGTGTAAAAATTATTTGTTGATTGGGTCAACTCAAAAATATTATTTGGTTTAACACTCTAGTTAAAAAGGCTAATAGGTTGACTCGATTTTAAGAAACCATAATTTGAATTGGTCTCTATTAAGATCTTTGAAAAAGTTAAAACAAAATTTGTATGTACTCTTAGGATATAGAAGAGTATTATACAAGTAAGTAAAGTGGAAATAAGTTATCGTTTGATGTTTTATATGGAAAAGACTTTATAAAATATATTTAAACTTGGGTGAGAATTTATGAAATAATTCATAAATAATATTAGAACTGAATAAAATACTAAGTGAAAATATAAGTGAATTAGAATTTTTTTAATATAATTAAGAAACTGATAAAATATAGAATATAACTTCCCATTTTGTCCGAGTGAGTTTGGATAATATTCTAAGCAATAACCAAATGCTAATGAGCAAACGCACGTGTAGATAATTATCTATATTTTGGACAATCAAGAAAGTTTTGAACCTAAGTTAAGATTTGTTTGTTAAGCATTTGACATTTTAAAACAATGTTAACTTATAAGTTTTCCCTTATGGAATTTGTTTGACTGTTGGTGTTAGTTTATTCCTTTAACGGAGTTCGATTGATTTGATTAAATTGAAATGATTGGTTGTGTGATTTCATATACCATTATCTTTAAGTTTAAGTTTATAGATAAAGTATTTTGAATTGTGGTTATTAGGACCTAAATCCCGGTGATTTTGAAAAAGGTGATTTTTGAAGATTTTGGGAAAGGAATGATACTTATTCACTGTAGTTAGTGCTTTTGGAGGAACCAGAATACCATTGGACGCTCCATGTTGTTTTGATTCTAGGGTTTCACCATACTTTATTAGGAGGAATCGCCATCCTTGTCATTTTTATTTTGATCTTTGATTTTTCTCTCTGAGAAATTTGAAAATAAATTATGAATTGAAAATCTGGATATTTAGATGTAAATTTGTCATTTGAAATAAGTGGATGCATACCATTTGTTACATAATATTCTTTGTATTTTGTCGCAGATGATTAAGATATGGATTGTTGATTGCATGTAAATTTATATCAGACTAGTTTTTGCATGTAGAGTTACATCACATTACTTTTGTCAGCCTAATTTCTTTTAGATTATATAAGTACAGGTATATAAGAGAGCCATTTAATTCTTGTGCGACTGCATTTGCATAGGATAATAAATTACCTATCAAAATACAAATCAAAGGCAAAAAGGTACGTAATAAATTCAGAAAATTTAAATCGGTTGATGATTTCATACCCCGTATATGGGAGGCCACTTGGCTTTTGTTTTCTTTAATTGGTTTGGAGCCCATAGAGGCGATTTGGAGTTGTGCCGATCGAGCCGCGCAAAAGGAACGTTGGAGAAATTTTTTGAAAATTTAAGAGTCAGAAATTTTTTGGAAAAATTTCGATAACTAAAAATTTGATTTTCTGAGTTATATCTTAGAATAAATGAATAAAAGAGAATTAGTTGGTATAGATGAATGAATTTAAAAGACTTGGAAACTTGGGAATCTATTCCAGCTAATTGTTTGAAAATAACTTTAATAACTCCTTTTAATTAATAGTTTAAACTTAAGGGTTTGAAAAGATGTTCTTCCTTAGGAATTTTGGGGATGAAATTCATTTAAGGGGGTAGAAACAACCCAAAATTTCAGTCATTTGATTTCAAATATTTAATTTTTTTAATTTTTTAAAATAATTGAATTTTAAAATTTAATAACTTATAATTCAAGTATAGAGAATAATTAAATATTTGAATTGTGAACCAAATGTTATTAAAGGGATTTGATAATTTTATTTAACTCCTTTTAATTAATATCGATAATTAGATATAAAGACGATATTTAGATCTATGAAATAGTCATTCCGGGGCACAGTCTCGGATTTCGACGAAATTAATTTCATTAGATCCGTAATAGTGATTTATATTACGCTGTCAAATTTCGTGGCGATAAGACGAAGCTTTTGGCTGCGGGAGATCGAAACGTGTTGAAATTAAAATGTAAATTTAATATAGCAACTGGGTCTAAAAACATATCTTCTGCATACGATCGAATTAGGTCTCGAAACAAGTTGCATTGCGTTCGAGAATAGAGGCACAACATATAGAATGTCAGGTGGCACGCCTCGTTTGGGGTTCGAAATTTTTAAGTATGTTTTGTTGAATATTTAAAATTAAAATAACATATATGTACATATTTATGCACCATTGCAGCCATACCTAGCCCATGCCTTCACTGTTTTAGCCATCACACCTAGTTGTAAATAGACCATACCCCTTTTCTCTTATATAACATAGCATGTAAACGAGAAATAGAGCTTTCTCAACATTTAAAAATCAAAATTTTAATTTATATCCATCTAGATACTAGAAAACTAATTTTAAAAATCTTGTTTTGGCCTAAGGTTCCATTTGAGATAGGTATTGGAGCTCGCATCGCTATTTATGGATGATTAATTTAGAAGCAGTAAACTAGGTTTAGAAATTTCTTAAGCTTAGTCATCGTTTGTCGAATTGGAGGATAAATTCATGTTTAGGGCGTCGAATTGCATCATCTGCCAAATTTCATCATATTTGGTGGAACTTTAGGTTGCACGACCTGATGGGGTCGGCGATGGTGTGCGAGCAGGTCGTGATTTGGAAGGGTGGGCGTCGGACGTAAATTTTGGTTCGAGCTAGTCGAGTTTGAAGAGAGAAGTGCTTTGGCAGAGTCGATTCGGAGGATCGAGGAGTCGTGCTCCGTGTCAGTGAAATTCATGCATGCGGTTTTGGGTTTCATGTCCACTGTGCATGTTTATAGCGTTGAAGAAGAATAAAGGTTGGTAGAGGGGCAAAGTTGTAATTTATATAAAGTTATTTAATTCTAAATCTAAGTTTTCTGATAACTTATAAAATTCATATCTCACTCATACGAGGTCAGATTCGAACACAATTTTTTGCGTTGGACTCAGTGTCGTCGAGATCTTCACGATGGAGTTTGTTTGGTTGGATTTGGAGCAAGTGAAAATTTAGGTTAAAATTGGACGATGGTTCGGTTTTAGTCCAAAATCATGATGTTTTGGTGAAAAAGAAAATCAATGTGAGCTTAACTCACATTTAATTTTACTATATCATATCAATGATGTTATAAACGTTTATTGATTATTTGGATGTTAGTTAAATTGTTTAATTGCTTGTTTGGTTGAATTTCCATTTGAAAAATGAATGACATATTAAATTGATCGTTATAAACCCACATGATTATATATATATATTATCCATAACCATTGTTTTGTAGAGAAAATCTATAGAGAGACCCAAAGGGGGTTTCTCAGCAATAATTATTTATTTACACCTTTATGCTATTATATTGATGTTTAATGAAATAAATCCTAATATTCCATTTATTAATTTTAATGTCATTATAACGATTTTCGTTATACCATCAATTATTAAATTCAATTCCAAAACCTCATTATGTGAACTTGAGCTTGTGTTTCCGCTAAAAAGAATATTAAAAATTTATTAATCATTTTGATTAATGATAATTTCAATTAATTAATCATTTTAACTAATGATTTTAATCATTTTTGCTAATGAAGTTTTATACTTAATTAATCATTTTAATTAATGATTATTTAAGTTTAATTAATTCTTTTAATTAATGATAATGGAGTTTAATTAATTTATTGAACTTAATTAATTATTTCAATTAATGGTAACTAAAATTAATAACCATTTGAGTTAATCATATTTAAAAGTAATAAATCATTTTAAATATTGATATTTAAATTTAGTTAATCATTTTAATTAATGATTGTTTTAGATTTAATTAATTGTTTTAAGTAATGATATTTGGAATTTAGTTAAATCATTTTAATTGACGATGTTTTATAATTAAATAAATCATTTTAATGAATGATGTTTTTAATTAATCATTTTTACTAATGAAGTTTAAATTTAATTAATCTAGTTAATTTATGATATTATTGTATAACTTAATTAATTGTTTAATTTATGGAATTTAGAATTGCTTATCATTTTAATAGATGATGTTTGAGATGACTTGTTCATTTTAACTAATGATTATTTGTATTTAATTATCTTTGTAATTAATGATAATTGCAGTTAATTAATCGATTTAATAAAAGTGATTTGAATAAACTATCTAATATAATAAAATTGCTTTATTAAATTGATTTAATAAAGATTTTAAAGTTAATTTACCAAAGTTATAAAAGTGTTTGGAAAAAATTATCTATTTTATTAAAGATAATGAATTTGCTTATTTAAAAGAGATTTTAAATGTGATTAATTATCTTTCGGGATAATTAATATTGTTTTAAAGTTATAAAAAGGAATTGGAACTCGATTATTGGGATGTTAAGTTGGATAATCGTCTGGATATTCCGTTTGATATTAGTTTAGGCCTTTGGGGTCGTGCAATTGGAAAAATATTCTCTTAACGTTTGAACAATCAAGAACTAATTCTAAAGTGTTTTATCAATATGGAAATCTAGCACAATTTCAGTACTTAAAAGTAAAGATTTGATTTCTGTTATGGAAAAATAGTTCCGTAATCCATATCCCTTATATGGAAAGGATCTAGTCATACATTTAACGCTTAACGTTGAAGCCAGGACTCATTTCTATCGTAAAGGTTAAAAGTGTTGTCAAGGTTATGCCTAAAGGTAACACCACCTTTACTTGCCCGACTTCATTTTCAACTGAGAGATAGGACTTGTATGGAATCAATGAGTAGTGGTAAATATATGAAATTTAATTTCCATATATGATCATTTTAATTATCCCCGATAGTTGATTTATTAATTATAGGATTCATCTTGCTTCATCGTGTATCTTCACCTTAAAAATGATTTGTTGCTCCATCAAGCTTTGTTATCCTTTGTCATAAATGACTGAACCCAAAGCGCGAGAGGAAGCCAAGCTATGTGGGGTTGCTCCCATCAATAGGGTTTTTTCACATCTCATCTAGTTTGGATTCTGTTGTGCATTTAGATGTGGAAATATTTAGATTCTCAATAAGGTCTGGCGGGGTCTAGCTTGGTATTGTCTGAGAACTATCACCCAACATGTGGCGGAAAATAGGATTATTTTACTGGAGGCATAATTCAAGAGGGGTGCACCTTCCTCATCATTGTTGGAAATTTTTATTTCCTTTTTGATTCATATCCCTGAATCTGTTTATCTTTAAATTGCCACGAGTTGAGCCAACTCCCCATCACGGCACTTAAATATTGATTCAGTCCACTCTATCAAGTTGGATTGTTACTTTATTCTTCCCATTCTATCAAGTTGGATGGTTACCTTATTTAGTCCATTCGATCAAGTTGGACTGTTTTCCTTGTTTTATCCATTCTGTCCAGTTTGGATTTTACTCGGTTTGTTTTCATTCTTTCAAGTCTGGTTTTAATATCAATTATGCCCATTTCTATTTGCATTTCTTTCTCGATATTTATTTCTACTCTTGCCTGTATGGATGTTATTCTTATGAGGTGAAAACCCGTTTGGCTAAAGTTTGGTTACAGTCTCTATTAAGTTTCAAAATATACCAAACAACCTTGCCAAAAAATGTATGTAAATTAGGTCCCCAAAATTAAGTTACTGAATAATTGTACACATTTATGCAATTATTCAGTGAATAATTGCAGACATTTATGCAATTATATCCAAAAATTACAGACATTTCCGCCATTATTGACTAAAAAATTGTTGAAATTTCTATAATTATTCACCAAAAAATTATGGACATTTCAATAAATTTTTTAAAATACTGCGGAAATTTCTGCAATTATTCACCAAAAAAATTGCTGAAAGTTCCACAATTATTCACTAAATAATTACATACATTTATGCAATTTTGGGATTAATTGCATAAATATCTACAATTATTTAGTAACTTAATTCTATGGACCTAATTTTACATTTTTTTTGGGTGGAAGTTTTCGTGTATTAAGTTTGATTTTAAGGTCCTGAGCCTAATATTCACTCGGTAATTTATAACTATTTTGATTTTATATATACTATTTACGTTATATTGAATAATCTTATTAAATCTTTCAAAATTATTTTATAAAGTTTTATTAAGTTATATTTCAATTAAAATTTGTATAAACTATATTTAAATGATTCTACAAAGTATTAAATTATTTTACAAAGCAACAGATTCTTAAAACAATTTTTATTGAGTAATTTTTCAAAATACAAAGAGATATGTCCTTTCTTCGTTTCTCTTCGCAAACGGACATGACCGTTGTTTTCCTATAATACCAAACTACCAAACGAATCTTTATTAACTACTTTCTTATTTTTCTCTCCTCTTTTGGCACTCTGTTGATTTCTAAAGCAATTTCTATCAAAACTTTTTCGAAATTCAACCTGAATCAAAGTCATTCACTACTAGTTTGATTCTCTTTCATATACTCTCTAATTTCTCTCATCTCTTTTAAGATCAAGTGCTATTCAAGAGCTATAGGATCAATTGTAATCAAGATCGGAGATCTGATTCTATAAACTCAATCATATCATACTCTTATACTCTGTGATGTGCTTGGTATACCTGAAATCTAAGTAGATGTGATTGTAGCTTGATTAAATCAATTGGGTGTGATTGTAGCTTGATTAAATCAATTGGGTGTGCTTAGTTGCCCGTAAATCTAGTGGGTGTGCTTGTGGCCAGGAAATTAAGTGGCTCTACTCAGAGGCTGGGATTCTAGAGTGTGTTTCTTGTAGTCTTGAAACTAAGATTGTATTTGCATTTACTAGTTGAAAAGAAATTCGTACAAGGAATTTTGCAAGACTGGATGTACGGTAGATTTGAACCAATTTAAAACCATGATGTGTTCTTTCCCTTTTACTTTTACTGCATTTATTTTTATCTGTACTTTGATTATATGATTGTTTCTATGATAGTTAATTCTATCATTGCAAGTAAAAGCTTAAAGAATTCGACTAATATTCATATAATCCATTAAACTTATTCACCACCACCCCCCCGTTCTAGTGTTAACTTAGCCTCAAGATCCATATTGTAACGTCAACGGATTTTCGTTGCCGAAAATTCGACATCGACACTCACTTTATCGACTGCCGAAAAATCGAAGGCCGAAAAACCGAGATGTTATGGGTTTTAAAAAAAAATTTAAGAAAAGAAAAAGAAAGAAGAGAGGAAAAGAAGAAAGAAAAAGAAAAATAGAGAATTTGAAAAATAGAAGATAGAAGAATTTTAAAATAGAACGGACAAAAGAAAACAACAGAACAACAACAGAATCTCACAATTCGCAGCGGAACAACATATAATAATAAATGAATAATCTTTAAACAAAGAACTATATCAGTTATTACATTACATCTCATTTTATTACATCATATCATCACATCAGAGTGTACAACAACATACAACAACAAACAATGCAGCGGAAAAAAAATACTATATAAACTAGTAATACGCCATGCCATCCAGCTTGCCTCCAGCAACTCCAGAATATCCAGAATATCCTGATAAACCTAACTCTTAACTGCCCGTGTGGAAATTGGTGGGCACCCAGAGTTTAGGAAGGAAAACAATAAACTCCGAGTCAGTCATGTGACTGGTGTGAGAACTAAAAACAGTTTATTTATCTTTAAAATCAAAATAGAGGAATATTTTTAATCAATTCGCGATGCTTTTAAAAATGAGACTACCATAAGGCCTCCCGCACACACACACAATGCAAACGCAGAATCGGAGGAGATTTCTCCTTATGATAGTCAAAGATGCTTGATACGCATTTAAAATAATATTTGATATTATTATTAGTGCATAGTGTATAACAAATTCATTTCGAAAGTAGAATATAAATCTTAGCCAACATACGACCATTATCGTATGCCTACTATAGCTACTATCCAAACAGTGGTGACCACCATAAGTGAATAGCAGGTTCTACAACTAATACCGTACAAGTTTCGTATTGGGAATTGGATTTCCAACAAATGGTCAGGCCAAGGAACTTCCCATTGCCACTGAGAATGCCTCTGGATGGACATCCCCGAGAACCAAACCGGATCTCAACCAACACAAGGCCGGGTTACTCCTAACTGAGCAACAACTGACCGAATATGCCATCCCCCGGTCCTTTGGGACCTTTTTCCGAGAGCGCTCTCTAATCAATTCACACAATCATAACAAAGTGTTTTCAACATGAGTAAGTATCTGGGCTCCATACCATGATACCACCCTTTTCCAGAAGGAAATGGACATATCCTAAAGGGTGCTACCCCTCATAACCTTGCTGCTTCTTTCCTGTTTTGACCATTTCCGGGATGTGAGGCTCGACGAATTCACGTCCACAAAAACATACTTTATACAAAAGCCATGCTTTGGGTCAACAAATGATCAACACAATGATCACTAAGATAGACGATCAAATAAATGATCCTATCACAATAATCAAAACAATGATCATTTCAGCATCACTCAGCATGTCACATTACCAAATTGGGAATATATCGCTGATAACTTCAACTATATAACCTTTGAGCTCGTACGTCTCAAAGAAGGGTGTTAAGCAAAGAATAAATTCTCCGCCACCAACAGAAATATATTTGAAAGAAATCGGCTTTATATCTCAAATTGTAATGTCAGACATACAATCCATACAAGTCTGTTCCGGGATCGAACAGAACCGAAGGCACTTACAAAGAAGTCCTTGCAATCCGGATATTCACAATCCTGATCGGATTTCCCATCACTTAGGGAGTCCCTATACCGTTGCAACTCAGTGCAGAGACAATCGATAGGTCATCCTATCGCTTTCGCAAATACCGGGTCTTCAACACCGATCTTCAATGCAATTTACAACGACGTATCACATATTCGGAATGGGTTATACGACCCCATGGTCCTTTCCCGGTTAACCCGAATAGTGAGCGCTTATTCAAAAATAAGTGTGCATTCAAACTCAATCAATTCACATCAAATACCCATTCAAAGGGAAATATTGATAGTCGGCTATTGAACTATCAATGGATATGCATACATCACCAGATTCCAAATAATTTTCCAAATTATTTATTTTCCAAAATATCTTTACAAGATATATAATTTCAACACTTCAAAAATAAATCAATATTTATTTTTAACAAGTTCCACTTTCACATATAAATTCCATAATGAATTTATATTTCAAAATATCATGCATATACAATTTCAACTATCCATTTCAATTTATCTTCAAAAGATAAATTCTAAATATTCACTTCATATTGGAAAACATTTCCATACTTATTTATTCATAAGTAATTCACAAATCCTTTTATTTTCAACCCTTAGAAAATATTCAATATACTTAAATCGAATTAAGTATATATTTCATTATATTAAGAAAATCCTTTCTTAAACATATCTACTTGGGCCAAAACGAATGTTACGTAAAACATCGTTACGACAACCCAAAATCACTAGTATAGGGATTCGAAATTAAAATAGATATATAAATCCCAATACTATTCAAAACATTTCCTTTCGGAAATCATTTACTATAACAACAGTGTTATAGTCCACTATTTCCTTTTATTTCTCGAAACATCTATTTCAACAATAAATGTTGAAATCTATGGTTTCAATCTCAATACCTTTTAAAACATCGTTGAATCGTTTTAATTCTATTTAAAACATCAAATCTAAAACAATTTCTTTAACGTATTATTCACTATTCAAAAACGTGAATATACTACCTTAACAAATTTCATCATTTCTATTCATTTTATTTCAAAGGATTATTCACTATTAAAAAAATGTGAATATAACTCCATTAATAGGTTATAACAATTAACTTATCAAAATAAGTCATTTGCGGATTTATAAAACAACGTTTATAAATTCCGTTTCTATCTATTTATAAAAACTTCCTTTTTTATACATTCCTTTATTAACATATTTGATTTCATATCCCAATTATAAACTAAAAGTTCATATTATAAGTCAATTGCTTATAAAACGATTATTTTACAAAATCGTTCTTTTTAAAGACTTTTCAATTTATAAACCTTATAACTTATAAGATTTATTTATTTAATAAATCTATTCTTCAAATAATTTCACCAAATTTATAAATCTTATTATTTATAAATTTCGTTTATAACTTCACAGTTTATAATTCTATAAATTTCATTCTATTATGAAATTCATTTTCACTACATTCAAACACTCATAAAAACTCGTTTTATAATGTCTATATTTCAATTTATAAATATCCATTTATAAATCTCTTAATATAAATCAGTTTATATTATTATTCTAAAACGTCTTAAATTTCCTTTATAATCTCATCATTTCGATTTATAAAAAAATCAAATTTTATAAATCCTATATTTAAACTTTTATCATATATTCAAAAATCCAATCTAAATTATTTTATAAAATCATTAGTTCATATTTCTCAAAAATCGACTTTTAATCGTATTTCTAAAAATCAGCTTTTTAACTATATTTCACAAAAACCATAATTTTTATAACTTTAAAAATTATAACGTTTATTTATTTATAATGGATCAATTCCAAAAATATAGTATATTTTCAAATTCACTTTTAAAATCATTTTAAAATCCCAAAATCTGGGTCCAATGATGCTACACACCAAATAGTCAATCACGACAACAACGATATCATATATCAATATGATAATCCATCAAATATCAAAATATCGGAAATAAAATAAATACTGTTGAGGAATCCAGTTGGATCCCTCCAACCTGTTTTCCTGCATCCAAAAACATTAGCACAATACCAATTTCGCTCCAGTACGAAATTATCGCGGTACATGTTCTTAATAAATATTATCCGCTTAATAACGGCGTAATAGGGTCTCATCCGCTAAACAAAAAATGCGGGAAATCAACAACTGCAATATATACATATGCCAATATATATATATTGATATTATATATAATACCAATTTCACTGTTTATGAAATATTCGCGGTATATGTTTTTAATAAATAACATCCGCTTACTAACGGCGCATAATGTCTATTTTAACAATCAATAATTTACAGTCATCATTCAAACATGCATTCAAATATTTTAAATCTAACTATTTAAAATAAAATCGAAATCTATTCGATTGAGTGAGAAGTTCTCACCTTGGTTTTAATTTCCGTTTTAGCTTTTATTTCGAATAAAATTAAACGCGCGTTTAATTTTACCCGAAATTCTCACTAACTCCAAACGACTCCAAACCAACTCCATCGCGTAGTGCTCGTCCATACGATTCCAACGCAACTGAGTTTGCATTTTTTCGACCTCGTATGAAAAAGTTATGCATTTTATAAGATCGTACACGATTTATATAACTAAATTCACAACTAACTTAATAATTTAAACCCAAACAAATCACAGCCTTTGATCTCACCCCCCCTCACATCTGGGCCGCACGTCTCCACCCCCATCTTCTTCGTTCTCATCTCCAGGTCTTGGCCGAAAGCATGAAACCCAACAATGAAAACTAGGTTTAAATATTGCAACTTCAATACTCAATGAAAATTCGATCGGCTACATGCATTTTGAAGCTCTCAACTCCCTCTAGGTTCGGCCCCCTCCATGCCAAGCTCGGCCTGCTTATGCACGTGGAAATGCGTGCGAAATCTGATGCAAACGGCCCATCCTTGCTCCCTCTACGCAACTCCAAACTCGATCATATCCGTATGGATTTCAAGCTCTCTTCATGCTCTACCTTTTTCGTGTTGAACACTTCTTCTAATTCCTTGTAGATTGGGAGAGATTGAGAGATGAAGGAGATGGATTTCTGGCCATTGAATATTAGGGCCGGCTACATGAATGAATTAGGGTTTGGAATGATATTTTATCAAATTTTGTGAAGGGGTAGGGCTATTTATAAGGAACGAGCGACACTATTCATCCGGAAATTCCGAACTCCGATTTGGACGCCGTAACCAGCGTACCTAGGGTTTATCCCGCGTTCCGGACACAATGGAACAGGTTTCGGAAGCTAATTCGGAAGTATGTGCGAGTTATGGCTGTAAACGTTCAATTTAAATTAAACCGATTTAAATCGATTTCTAGGCGTTTTAATTCGTACCGGACAAACGGTAAATCCGATTGACTTGAAATTTGAAACCTTACAATAATATCACATTACGGATCCGATGAAACTGGTTTCGTCGAAATCCGAGACTTTTTGAAAAATGGCTATTTTGACTCACCAAATTTAAATTAAAAATAAATCGATGCGTTTCGAGCTGCCACGATCAAACGATAGCTCCGATTGACACGAAATTTGAAATCCGGTAATAATTAACTATTACGGATCCAATGAAACTGGTTTCGTTCAATTCCGAGACTGTTCAAAAATTGACTATTTTACAGTCGATTATTTAATATTAAAATATTCAATTTTCACAGATTTACTTTTAATTCGATTCTAAAAGTTCTAAAATATTTCTATAACTCCAGTATGATTAAATAAAATTTTCCAAATTATTTTCAATCATATTTAACTCAATTTTAAATTATTTCCATAATTTAACGTATTAAATTATCGATTAAATTATCCAATTAAATCCAAAAATTCAAATAAAAATTTATTTGACTTATAAATTCACTTATTAATATTTAAAATTAATTAAATATTCAAATTTAAATTATTAAAAATTCTGGGTCGTTACAATCTTTCCCCCTTAAAAGAATTTCGTCCTCGAAATTACCAGTAAGAAAGGTTACAAAATCTATTAATTTTCCCAAAATTCATAGTTAAACTTCTTATAATTCTTTACCAAGTTTTCAAATCATACTTAGTTATCTTTTCAAAAACAACTACTATTGTTTAACTTTCAATTTCAAAATCAAAGTTAAAGTTTTCAAAATTTTCCAAGTTTTCTCAAATTTTTCTAACGCCTTAAATTTTCGGAAAAATTCGCCATAGTCTCCTTTGCGCGGCTCGATCCGAAAAAAAAATGACAGTATATATATCACAAATATACATCTCATCAAGTAATGAGGCATCCCGAAGGGAAAAAAGTGTAAAAGTACGATATTTAATCCGAGATATGTACCTTATACTTTATTAGCAAGCATATACGGCTAATATAGCGCAAAAGCGAACTCCAAATGCGAAGCAAACGCGATCCGCACCTACTAAACTCAACAAACAACATGAGAATCATGTATATATGCAAATAATCTCAATATACAACATATAGTAACATATCAACTATATATATCACATAGCAAATGCAACAATAGCAATATGTATTCAACCATCAACCAACTACATCATAATCAATAATATTCATTCATATTCTCATTAATATTCAATGAAAGGGTTTTCAATTCAAATCACATTTGATTCATTAACATTGGATTTTCTTACTAACATTCATTCTCAATTTTAATTAGTTTACATTCACTAATTAAATCCAATTCACATTCAATTCTATTCAAATTTATTTACTTTCCATTTGAATTCAATTACATAGCTTTCAATTTCATTAACACTTAATGAATTATATACAATCAACTACAATCATATAACAACCAATGTATATTAATTTCAACCAAATTCCTTTGCTTATATTCATTCTCATTCAATTTATTCAACTTCTAATAACATTAGATTTCAATGAATTAATACTTACATTCATTATTTCATATCTACTTAATTCACATTCAATTGATTCACAATTCAATTCATTTATTCAATTCAATTACCAAAGTTGAATTTCATTCACATAACTTAAGTTCACATTTATCTTTATTACTAATATCAACTTCATTTAACTTTGAATTCATTTTTATTTACAACTCATATTCATAAATATATTCATATAGTTTCACTTCTCATATATATAAGTTTATTTCACAATTGTAATTCACTTTAATTATAACTCAATTCTTATAATTCTTTTGCTTATACAATTATTCTTTTATTTAGATTATCCAAACAACCTAACAATCAACTTATATACACTTTAATAATTCTGAAAAATTATTCCTTTATATATAAAATATAATCAAGGTAAAATTATTTCATTTACCCAATTAAAACAATACTGTGCCGAATTGTTCTATTCAAGTGTTTAGAAACCCCTTCGGCATAGTCTTGCGGACCACGCTGATGAAAGTTCATATACCACTCAATAAACCAATCATCACAATATAAAACAATTTTATATTCACTAACAAATACGCACTCATAGCTATTATTACACTCAAATTCATTCTAGAGTACTGCTGACTCTATCTCTAATGAATTATACCCTACAGAACCATGGTTGTCGCTTAACCATCAGAGCTCTGATACCAAATGTAACGTCAACGGATTTTCGTTGCCGAAAATTCGACATCGACACTCACTTTATCGACTGCCGAAAAATCGAAGGCCGAAAAACCGAGATGTTATGGGTTTTAAAAAAAAATTTAAGAAAAGAAAAAGAAAGAAGAGAGGAAAAGAAGAAAGAAAAAGAAAAATAGAGAATTTGAAAAATAGAAGATAGAAGAATTTTAAAATAGAACGGACAAAAGAAAACAACAGAACAACAACAGAATCTCACAATTCGCAGCGGAACAACATATAATAATAAATGAATAATCTTTAAACAAAGAACTATATCAGTTATTACATTACATCTCATTTTATTACATCATATCATCACATCAGAGTGTACAACAACATACAACAACAAACAATGCAGCGGAAAAAAAATACTATATAAACTAGTAATACGCCATGCCATCCAGCTTGCCTCCAGCAACTCCAGAATATCCAGAATATCCTGATAAACCTAACTCTTAACTGCCCGTGTGGAAATTGGTGGGCACCCAGAGTTTAGGAAGGAAAACAATAAACTCCGAGTCAGTCATGTGACTGGTGTGAGAACTAAAAACAGTTTATTTATCTTTAAAATCAAAATAGAGGAATATTTTTAATCAATTCGCGATGCTTTTAAAAATGAGACTACCATAAGGCCTCCCGCACACACACACAATGCAAACGCAGAATCGGAGGAGATTTCTCCTTATGATAGTCAAAGATGCTTGATACGCATTTAAAATAATATTTGATATTATTATTAGTGCATAGTGTATAACAAATTCATTTCGAAAGTAGAATATAAATCTTAGCCAACATACGACCATTATCGTATGCCTACTATAGCTACTATCCAAACAGTGGTGACCACCATAAGTGAATAGCAGGTTCTACAACTAATACCGTACAAGTTTCGTATTGGGAATTGGATTTCCAACAAATGGTCAGGCCAAGGAACTTCCCATTGCCACTGAGAATGCCTCTGGATGGACATCCCCGAGAACCAAACCGGATCTCAACCAACACAAGGCCGGGTTACTCCTAACTGAGCAACAACTGACCGAATATGCCATCCCCCGGTCCTTTGGGACCTTTTTCCGAGAGCGCTCTCTAATCAATTCACACAATCATAACAAAGTGTTTTCAACATGAGTAAGTATCTGGGCTCCATACCATGATACCACCCTTTTCCAGAAGGAAATGGACATATCCTAAAGGGTGCTACCCCTCATAACCTTGCTGCTTCTTTCCTGTTTTGACCATTTCCGGGATGTGAGGCTCGACGAATTCACGTCCACAAAAACATACTTTATACAAAAGCCATGCTTTGGGTCAACAAATGATCAACACAATGATCACTAAGATAGACGATCAAATAAATGATCCTATCACAATAATCAACACAATGATCATTTCAGCATCACTCAGCATGTCACATTACCAAATTGGGAATATATCGCTGATAACTTCAACTATATAACCTTTGAGCTCGTACGTCTCAAAGAAGGGTGTTAAGCAAAGAATAAATTCTCCGCCACCAACAGAAATATATTTGAAAGAAATCGGCTTTATATCTCAAATTGTAATGTCAGACATACAATCCATACAAGTCTGTTCCGGGATCGAACAGAACCGAAGGCACTTACAAAGAAGTCCTTGCAATCCGGATATTCACAATCCTGATCGGATTTCCCATCACTTAGGGAGTCCCTATACCGTTGCAACTCAGTGCAGAGACAATCGATAGGTCATCCTATCGCTTTCGCAAATACCGGGTCTTCAACACCGATCTTCAATGCAATTTACAACGACGTATCACATATTCGGAATGGGTTATACGACCCCATGGTCCTTTCCCGGTTAACCCGAATAGTGAGCGCTTATTCAAAAATAAGTGTGCATTCAAACTCAATCAATTCACATCAAATACCCATTCAAAGGGAAATATTGATAGTCGGCTATTGAACTATCAATGGATATGCATACATCACCAGATTCCAAATAATTTTCCAAATTATTTATTTTCCAAAATATCTTTACAAGATATATAATTTCAACACTTCAAAAATAAATCAATATTTATTTTTAACAAGTTCCACTTTCACATATAAATTCCATAATGAATTTATATTTCAAAATATCATGCATATACAATTTCAACTATCCATTTCAATTTATCTTCAAAAGATAAATTCTAAATATTCACTTCATATTGGAAAACATTTCCATACTTATTTATTCATAAGTAATTCACAAATCCTTTTATTTTCAACCCTTAGAAAATATTCAATATACTTAAATCGAATTAAGTATATATTTCATTATATTAAGAAAATCCTTTCTTAAACATATCTACTTGGGCCAAAACGAATGTTACGTAAAACATCGTTACGACAACCCAAAATCACTAGTATAGGGATTCGAAATTAAAATAGATATATAAATCCCAATACTATTCAAAACATTTCCTTTCGGAAATCATTTACTATAACAACAGTGTTATAGTCCACTATTTCCTTTTATTTCTCGAAACATCTATTTCAACAATAAATGTTGAAATCTATGGTTTCAATCTCAATACCTTTTAAAACATCGTTGAATCGTTTTAATTCTATTTAAAACATCAAATCTAAAACAATTTCTTTAACGTATTATTCACTATTCAAAAACGTGAATATACTACCTTAACAAATTTCATCATTTCTATTCATTTTATTTCAAAGGATTATTCACTATTAAAAAAATGTGAATATAACTCCATTAATAGGTTATAACAATTAACTTATCAAAATAAGTCATTTGCGGATTTATAAAACAACGTTTATAAATTCCGTTTCTATCTATTTATAAAAACTTCCTTTTTTATACATTCCTTTATTAACATATTTGATTTCATATCCCAATTATAAACTAAAAGTTCATATTATAAGTCAATTGCTTATAAAACGATTATTTTACAAAATCGTTCTTTTTAAAGACTTTTCAATTTATAAACCTTATAACTTATAAGATTTATTTATTTAATAAATCTATTCTTCAAATAATTTCACCAAATTTATAAATCTTATTATTTATAAATTTCGTTTATAACTTCACAGTTTATAATTCTATAAATTTCATTCTATTATGAAATTCATTTTCACTACATTCAAACACTCATAAAAACTCGTTTTATAATGTCTATATTTCAATTTATAAATATCCATTTATAAATCTCTTAATATAAATCAGTTTATATTATTATTCTAAAACGTCTTAAATTTCCTTTATAATCTCATCATTTCGATTTATAAAAAAATCAAATTTTATAAATCCTATATTTAAACTTTTATCATATATTCAAAAATCCAATCTAAATTATTTTATAAAATCATTAGTTCATATTTCTCAAAAATCGACTTTTAATCGTATTTCTAAAAATCAGCTTTTTAACTATATTTCACAAAAACCATAATTTTTATAACTTTAAAAATTATAACGTTTATTTATTTATAATGGATCAATTCCAAAAATATAGTATATTTTCAAAATCACTTTTAAAATCATTTTAAAATCCCAAAATCTGGGTCCAATGATGCTACACACCAAATAGTCAATCACGACAACAACGATATCATATATCAATATGATAATCCATCAAATATCAAAATATCGGAAATAAAATAAATACTGTTGAGGAATCCAGTTGGATCCCTCCAACCTGTTTTCCTGCATCCAAAAACATTAGCACAATACCAATTTCGCTCCAGTACGAAATTATCGCGGTACATGTTCTTAATAAATATTATCCGCTTAATAACGGCGTAATAGGGTCTCATCCGCTAAACAAAAAATGCGGGAAATCAACAACTGCAATATATACATATGCCAATATATATATATTGATATTATATATAATACCAATTTCACTGTTTATGAAATATTCGCGGTATATGTTTTTAATAAATAACATCCGCTTACTAACGGCGCATAATGTCTATTTTAACAATCAATAATTTACAGTCATCATTCAAACATGCATTCAAATATTTTAAATCTAACTATTTAAAATAAAATCGAAATCTATTCGATTGAGTGAGAAGTTCTCACCTTGGTTTTAATTTCCGTTTTAGCTTTTATTTCGAATAAAATTAAACGCGCGTTTAATTTTACCCGAAATTCTCACTAACTCCAAACGACTCCAAACCAACTCCATCGCGTAGTGCTCGTCCATACGATTCCAACGCAACTGAGTTTGCATTTTTTCGACCTCGTATGAAAAAGTTATGCATTTTATAAGATCGTACACGATTTATATAACTAAATTCACAACTAACTTAATAATTTAAACCCAAACAAATCACAGCCTTTGATCTCACCCCCCCTCACATCTGGGCCGCACGTCTCCACCCCCATCTTCTTCGTTCTCATCTCCAGGTCTTGGCCGAAAGCATGAAACCCAACAATGAAAACTAGGTTTAAATATTGCAACTTCAATACTCAATGAAAATTCGATCGGCTACATGCATTTTGAAGCTCTCAACTCCCTCTAGGTTCGGCCCCCTCCATGCCAAGCTCGGCCTGCTTATGCACGTGGAAATGCGTGCGAAATCTGATGCAAACGGCCCATCCTTGCTCCCTCTACGCAACTCCAAACTCGATCATATCCGTATGGATTTCAAGCTCTCTTCATGCTCTACCTTTTTCGTGTTGAACACTTCTTCTAATTCCTTGTAGATTGGGAGAGATTGAGAGATGAAGGAGATGGATTTCTGGCCATTGAATATTAGGGCCGGCTACATGAATGAATTAGGGTTTGGAATGATATTTTATCAAATTTTGTGAAGGGGTAGGGCTATTTATAAGGAACGAACGACACTATTCATACGGAAATTCCGAACTCCGATTTAGACGCCGTAACCAGCGTACCTAGGGTTTATCCCGCGTTCCGGACACAATGGAACAGGTTTCGGAAGCTAATTCGGAAGTATGTGCGAGTTATGGCTGTAAACGTTCAATTTAAATTAAACCGATTTAAATCGATTTCTAGGCGTTTTAATTCGTACCGGACAAACGGTAAATCCGATTGACTTGAAATTTGAAACCTTACAATAATATCACATTACGGATCCGATGAAACTGGTTTCGTCGAAATCCGAGACTTTTTGAAAAATGGCTATTTTGACTCACCAAATTTAAATTAAAAATAAATCGATGCGTTTCGAGCTGCCACGATCAAACGATAGCTCCGATTGACACGAAATTTGAAATCCGGTAATAATTAACTATTACGGATCCAATGAAACTGGTTTCGTTCAATTCCGAGACTGTTCAAAAATTGACTATTTTACAGTCGATTATTTAATATTAAAATATTCAATTTTCACAGATTTACTTTTAATTCGATTCTAAAAGTTCTAAAATATTTCTATAACTCCAGTATGATTAAATAAAATTTTCCAAATTATTTTCAATCATATTTAACTCAATTTTAAATTATTTCCATAATTTAACGTATTAAATTATCGATTAAATTATCCAATTAAATCCAAAAATTCAAATAAAAATTTATTTGACTTATAAATTCACTTATTAATATTTAAAATTAATTAAATATTCAAATTTAAATTATTAAAAATTCTGGGTCGTTACACATATTCTATTGATTCATATAAATAAGAAGATCTATATAAGGAAGCCAGAGGGGTTCATGGTAGTAGTAGGCCAGATTATGTTTGTAAACTTAACAAATCTCTATATTGATTGAAGTAGTCTCCTCGATTATGGTACAAGAGATTCGATTAGTTTATGCTTTCATAAGGATATTCTAGAAGCTGCAAAGACTATGTTTATTTTAGGAGATGTTATGGAGATATGACATATATTTTGTTGTATTTCAATTATGTCTCGAAGTATATTCAGAATTACGAAGTTGAAAGTGCAGCTCAGCATGGAGTTTGATATGAAGGATATGGGGAAACATAAAGAATTTGAGGAATGGAGATATTCAAAGATAGAAAACGAGGAGAGTTGAGACTCACTCCAGCATAGTACATCGAGAAGGTCCTCGGTTGATTTGGTATGAAGAAAGCTAAAATGGTTGGCACTCCATTAGGCTCTCATTTTAAGTTGTCGAAAGATTTATCTCCAACATCGGATGAAGACATAAGGTATATGGCTGATGTACTTATTCTAGTATTTTTGGTAGTCTTATGTATGCTATGGTGTGCACGAAACCAGATTTGGCCCATGCAGTGGGTGTTGTGAGTCGATATATGTCTAACCTAGACAAAGAGCATTGGCAAACAGTGAAGTGGATATTCAGATATCTTCATGGCACTTCTTCAGTTGGCTGGTTATATGGTGGAATAGATGGCGACATCTTTCTTAGAGGTTACTGTGATTCAGATTATGTCGGTGATAGAGACGCACAGAAATCGTTGTTGGGCTAGTTTTCACAATAGGAATAGGCTTGATTTCGTGGAGATTAAAGTTGCAGTCTATAGTAGCTTCGTCAATTACCAAGGCCGAGTTTATATCGATTGTGAAGAGACTTAGAAGGGATTGTATTTACTTCAGCTATTGGATGATCTTTCTATGGTGCAGCAGATAATAGAGCTATATTCAAATATTCAGAGTGCGGTTCATCTTGTAGAGAATCAAGCTTATAGTTCTCAAACAAAGAACACTGATGTCAGAGGATCCTTTCTCATATTTGAGGAAGAACGAAGCAAGAATAAGTTGGTGAAGGTGGGTACTATGGATAATCCTTTAGATATGATGACAAAATTACTTCCTAATAACAAGTTTGAGCACTGCCCAAATTTGATTAGTATGATTTCAGCTGCTTGAGCTCCATGGCGCGCTGACCCAACAATCGATTTTGTTGATTGATGAATATATTTAAATTGATGTGGAGTGTTAGGTTTTTACAATTTAAATCTATTCCAAATTTATAAAGGAGAAGATATTAATTGATTCCCATAATCAATCAAACATGGAGAACAAACTGGAAAGATAATGAATTAGTATCAGAAGAGAATATGATGAATTAATCAAACAAGGATATATGTGGAAACAAACACGAATATGTTAAATTTGTGTTGAAAACAAATCAAGAAAATCTAAAAATATTTCATCCTTATCTCTAAGGCAGTCTTCATCCTTACACCTATAGATGTGAAGATATTTACCCCTTTTTCATCATAATTAACGAGAGTGTTCTCTGCCTAAGTATCCTCAATAAGATCCATGTTTCCGTAATCTTTAGGGTGAGTGAAATTTATTGAGTGATTCATACTCTTCTCATGTTATACTCTCTCTTGAAGCGAAGAAATAATAAAGGATTGTTAGGTCTCCGTGGACATAGGATACTTATATCCGAAACACATTAAATCTTCTGTATCTCTTTTTCTTTTTCTTTCCATTGTTTGTTCTTGTGTGATTTCATAGTTGATTTTAAGTTGTATTGGTATTCAAATAGGCAATACTAGATTCTGGTAAACTGCTTTCGCTCATCAATTTTCCTCAACAAATACTGTGGTAAAACAATTATTGCTAAGAAGCTTCAATTAAATATTGTTCCATTTATCACTTCTATTTTATTCTTCTAATAAATTATGTAAGAGAAGAAAATGCATTAATAATATCATAAATAACCGTCCGGATCAATTATAAAAAAAAATTTTGAGTCCAGCCAAAATAATCACATCAAGAGAAAAATCCACTAAGTTGGCATTAAATACAATGACATACTACTTGAAAAAGCATTTCCATTCAAAAATATTTTATTTTGAACTTAATATAGCATGCAAATTTTTTCAGAATTTCCATAAAGCCTGGTTTTGCATTTTACCTGTTCAAAAAAGAATGAGATATATATGAAACAATATAATCTGAATTCATAGGGCAGATATGAAGGCATATTCGAATATAAATAGTCCTTTCCATATACATACACTAAAGTACAAAGATAACTACAAATTAACTATACGTTATTGAGCCTTTTGACCAGGCGATATTCGAACAGATCAGATGAATCGAACTTGGAGTTATTAAGGCAGGAAGTTTATGGAGATAGGCCAAGAGTCTTGGAACCAAGCACGAACAAAGTCATAAGGCCACTACAAGAGCAACTCAAGGCAAGACAAACATAGAATCGCCAAAGTTATGGGTCGGTACCGACCCTACCCTGTGGGTCGGTACCAATCCCTATTTTCTTCTCCAATGGAGTTCATCTTCTGCCTACTAGTCCTACTTGATGTTAATAGCCTATTTCCAGTGTCGTTTTGTTGAACCAATGCAATTCTCCATCAATCTCCATAAGCACTTGAAGCTGCAACTCTATTCTTTCACAACTCCATCATTTAAACCCAGAAGCAAGCCAATATTGGTGCAAACAACTACTAAATCACGAAGCTAACAACGAGAGGAGCCAAGATGAAGAGTTAAAGTCAACCATACTTGTAACGACCTGACTTTTCGACCCTTAGATGTCGACACTAATACATCCATGGTATTTATGTGCCGAACACCCAAGTGCTAGAAAGATGAATTGTTAGGGTAAAATAATAGAAAATGTATAGAATAAGAAAAGAAGAACACAATATCATAATCATATAATGGAATGACAACACATAATACCAAAGGAAAAATATAAAGGATCACTCTAAGTACAGAGTTATTAGAGTTACTTAAGCTTAAGTACTATCATCAACCTAGATAGTTATAACAACATGTCCTCACAATGTTGATATATACAGAAATGTAGCAGAAATTAGAATACTACGGTGGATAACCCTTCAGCTCTTCTCAATAAGCTCCAAAGCATCCAAATCTGGAAACATACACGGGGATGACCAGAGCATTATAAATAAGTAATACCCAGATCAGTCTAGTAAACCAGCGCGAGAAACTCAAATCATATGTGATAAGTAACAATAACCATTGAGTCCGTATGAATTTCCATAACAGTTTTCCGCTCAAAGAAACCAACCATTTACTAAGTTTAATATATAGTGATATGATAGATAGTATCTAGAGTGTAGCATATAAATCGTATCAAATAGTTGTTGTGTGAATGCCACAACAATAATTGGTATACAATCAATACTTCTAAGGCACGTTCGCATAACAGATTTTCCCATAGAGATCTCCTCGGATCAAGCCGAATCCAAACTCCATGAAAAGGATCGAAAACTACATTCCGAGCAACATATATCTCTAAATGGGATATACTCTAAGTTAAACATAACTAGACCACCCTCGGTATATGATTCGATCCATACCAACTCCCTGTACCAATATATCAATAAGAATATCTAGACATGGAGTTAATATACCCTTGAGCTTGCTAAATCCTCCTGGCTATGTCCCTTATCAATTTTCTGTTATTTTTCCCGATGTCGAGGCTACGTTCGACATGTCTTACTCGAGTCTTCATCACTCGAACAGAACATGAATCCCTAAATGGATTCCTTCCTCTGGAACAGATCATGAATCACAACATGGACTTTTGCATCTCAAATCTCCACATAGGTTCCCCGCATAAGTCCTCTGAGGAATGCTAATGATGTCCTCTCTCTTGGAGTACTCCTCAAGATAGATAGTCCCACACGATGGCATTGTTTGAAATGTTAACGCTGACCTTCCCTTTGGACTTAGCCTTAAAATTGGCAGTTCAACTCTATATCATTCCACTTCTCAACTGCTTCTAAAACATAGATCATGTATAGGGTTTGAAGTGGTTTCGGGTTTGAGTCATCTAATATAAGTACACTCTCCCTCTTACCGGACTCTCCAAAACCAACTGATGAATTTTCGGTTAATTCAATTTGGTTCTCTCAGAAGTAGCAAAAGCTAGAGACATTTCGTACCAATACTCCTCCCCGGGGTTTCTTATTGGTATGAAATCGAGAAGTCTTTCGATAACTTGTTAAGTCAATATTTGGTCAAGTTCGATAATCAACTAATCAACTATTCAGTCAAAATAATTGTTTATACAAATCATGATTCGTACGTTTTAATTCATTTCTAACATTCCAACTTAACTATTCATCTCCCAAGAGCGAAGCCAGGTAAGTTTGGGAACTGATTGCTCCAAGCCTTGCCCAGACACTTTAGTCTTGAATCTCACAAATAGATAAGTCTAACTTATTGGCTTTTAGTGTTAAGTATGGTATTCATGATTTCCATAAACAATAAGAAATCAACTTGATTAACACATTTTCAGCATTTTCCACTTACCAATTCCTCGGTTAAGAGGGAAGCCCGGTAGGTTAGAGCTTTCTTTCTTCGTCCCTACTCGACATCAATTTTAACTCTCATAAATATATAAGGTTACTTCGTCGGCTTATTAGTGTTAAGCATAATCAATTACCATTTGAATAGAGGCATTTCACTAAAAGGACAGACTTTGCAGTCCAATTAGTTTCTAGGACACATATCCACAGAAATTAATTTCAAGGCCAAAGTCAGCAGAATAATTACTTTAAAGGACAAAGTCAGCAGTCCAATTGCTTTCAAGGACATAATTTCATAGGTTTTTAGGCTTTAAAAAATAATTATTTTGCATTTTGTCCTTAAAAGTAATTATTTCAGTTATGTATCCTACAAACTAATTGCACTTGCTAAAGAGACCCTTGTGGCTAATTTCCACTTTTAAATAAGTAGCTAAATAATCAACTATTTGGAAATTTAGCAATTCTAACACCTTTTCAAAAGTATTTAAATTACTTGAAAATACTTATAATAGGTTTTCAAACATTTATCAAAAATATTACTTAAAAATAACAAGTTTGTAAAATCAACAAAATTGAAAAAAGAACATGTTTTATTCTAAAATTGCTCTCTTTAAAAATTCATAACCAATTCTTAAAATTCATAAATATCCCAAATTACCTTTAAAATACTCTAAAAATAGTTAGGCAATACTTTTACAAAGAATGAAACAAATCGCTCGAAGTTAAAGTCCTTTTTTAAACAATTGAAGTCCAAAAATCAAGGTTAAACGGGCAGTTTTACACCAGTGATGTTTTGGCCGTTTTTGAGATGTTACTTTACTTTTTACTATTCATGCTTTTAATAGAAATAGACATACATATACAAAAATGCAAATATGGTGATAAATCCTTATGGATCTCTCTACAAAGTTCCATAACAATTGTAAAAAACAAGACTATTTCGAACTGTTTCTAGTGACTATAGCCATAAGTGCACTTCTAAATCCATGTCATATCTCAACCCATGTTCAACTACAACCTATGTGCTTTGTTCAAGGTCTATTCACATGCCATATAAGTCCATTCAAATCCATACATGGACCCTATGTGCCACTTGTTCTCAAAACAAGGATCAAAATCAATGTTTTCACATTGTTACTTAATAATTCAAACAACATTAACACAATCAAATACAACATATATATGTTATATTTTCCATTCAAGGTGGGGTCTTAACTCACCTTTTATCCAAAACTAACCAAGATCCAAGAATCCAAGCCTAACCTCATTTGCAATCACCACCTTCCTTTCTCCTCCTTGTTGCTTTTGCCTTGCTTTCTTCCTCCTCCTCCAATAATTTGCCACGGCCTAGAGGGGTTCCCTCGCCCTCTATCACTCTTCAACTTCTTAGATGGTAAACCATGTTTTAATATTGTTTTAAGGTCTTTGGCAAAGTTTAGTTGATTTTGGAGTTGATTTGAATATGATTTAAGAAAGTTAGAGAAGTAGAGAATTAGATGAAGAAGCCATTAAAATAAGCTCAAAGCTTAGGAATTTATTTGTAATTTATGAATGAACCCCTCCCCTCTATTTATAGGCTTAGGAATGGTGCACTTTAAGCTTGCCTTCACCACCCCCAACCATGCTATGGAAGGCTCATCTTCCATCACTTCTCCTTTATGTCTCTTCTTCTTTATGTCACTTCTCCTTTATGGCTAATTACTCTTATACCCTTCTCACAATATCATCTCTTATCCTAATAGAACTTTCTAGAATATTCAATGCTTTATGAAAAGGAGAGTTTTCTAATTAATTACTAATGTGTTCGTTTTCTCATTAGTTAACTGCACGATAGTTGGAACAACATATATCGATCGAAAAGTCGTTTATCGATTTTTTCGGTTATATTATCGCTTTTTCTTCGAAGAATTTTTTTAAAAACTTCTCAAAAACAATTTTCTTATCATTATTTATTAACTAAATTATGTTAAACAAGGTTATAAAATCATATTTATAGCACTTAGTTATATTTCAAAATGTATCGATATTCGAAGACGGAGTGTTCGAATTTCTGGGTTGCTACAATATTGGCTATCCTATGGGTCGATACCGACCCCTAACTTGGAGTTGTATCGACCCATACAAACTGATGAATTGGCATCCAATTTGCTGAGAGAATTGTTCTAAATCATAGATAACGGCTTGAAGATCTTTTGTGCAAGATATTAGGCTCCTTACCTCTATAAATAGGAGAGTATGGCTCATTTTTTGGATCTTTTGACTCTTGTTCTTCCCTACTCTACATTCTTATAATTCTGAAAATCCAGATGTCAGTGTTGTACCGACCCCTAAGAACTTCGGCCTTCAAGTCAGATATAAGCAATAAAATATTGAAGTGGACGTAGGCCTTGCTTTGTTGAACCACTCTAAACGATTTTGTCTTATTTATTTCTCATTTTCATTTATATTTCTTTATATTTTATTCTCTACATAAACTGCTGGATGTTTATGACATTTTTGGTTTAAAAAATTTGGTGCTCTCACTGAGAACTTGTATTCTCATGCCACTTGGATACATCATCTACCATTGGATTTCTTAATTCCCAGAGATAGATCCAATTTTCCTACCTTATTTTCTACTACTTAGATTTTCAATAAACTAAGAGAAGCTGTCTACCATGACCCCATCAAGAAGAGACCATTCTACTAATTTCAGAGCTCCTACTGAAGTTGAGAATTAGAATCCTCAGCAAGGAAATGGAGTTGTCCAACCAACTTAACTTCAGATCTAGAGTCCACTTGAAGTCATGATCAGAATGGAGATATATAGGATGATGAAGTAGATGGAAGATAGATTCCAAGCAGCCGGAATTGGATGAATCAAACGATGCAGAAAAACTTGAGGATGTTGATCGGCTTTACTCTTCTTCGTCATTCACTACCGTGCTTTGGAATATCTATGGTAATGAACTTCGAAAATGTACCCGAACGTCGACGTCGACTTCGATAATGGGACTAAGCATCATCATGAGCATTCAAACTTTGTCATTGGACTTGAATTCTGACATGAAAGCTAAGATTTCGACTTCAAACATGAATCCCGACATGAAAGCTAAGACTTTGATTTTAAACATAAATGTCGACGTGAAAACTAGGACTTTGACAATGAACTTAAATATCGAAGTAAAAATTAGGACTTCGATAATAAATTTACTTCACTTTGACTTCTATAATGAACTTACTTTGACAATGAACAATGAGAATTTATACTTCGTTAATGAACCAAAACGTGTGGACTTGAATGTTGACCTGAGAACTCAAACTTTGACGATGAATTTGAATGTCGACATGAAGATTTGAGGCCCTCGACAATGACTTTGCAATGAATTTAAATGTTGACATGACAAATTGAACTTCGAAAATGAACTCAAACTTCAATAATGACTTCGGTAGTGAACCTCTAACTTCGACATTGAGTTTGGATCCTTTGAAATTCTTCATACCTATAAACTCGTCGCCATCACGAGCTCTCAATCCCTTATAAACTTGGATCTATCGATCTTGAAAATCTTATGAATTAGAGATGGATTGTGAATTAGTTCATTTTTGAAGGACTGGGGGGTGAGCAGGAAGATGGAAGAAATAGGAATTGGCTATTTGTATAAAGAAGTAAGGAGGAGTCATGTGATAATCACATGTTGAGAGTTTTATACATTATTATTTTTCATAATGCTAGCTGGATCTTGAGTTGGCAAGTGAAGTATAGATTGTTTGTAAAAAGGTGTAAGGTGACAGAATGATGTAATCTTGAAATGTGATAATGAATCATGTGATGTCGTGATTTATTTGATGTTGTATAACGTCGTCGGTAATAAAGGAATTGTTGATATGAGGTGGAGACAAAAAGTGGTGGAGTAAAAGAAGAATGAAAGGCGAAGACAGCAATTTTATTTGTCACCTATAAACATCAAACAATAAATGTGATGAGTTCGTAAATTTAAAAATAAGGATCGGATATGAAAATTTTCTCGATTAAAATCTAGGGTATTTTGATCATTTTTCGAACACATGGAGGTTCAGGCCCTCCTTCTAAATTCAAATGTTAACGAATAAATTCATCAACACCCAAAAGGTTGTACAAAGTGGCGTATTCGAAGAAGTTCCAATATACCCCTTGGTTTGGTGGTGAATCACAAGTTCGTTTAAATTATAGTCTGTAAGTTTAAAAAATAGAATAGGCGAGTCCAGTAGTCAAATATGCAAGTCCATAAGTCACATATGCAAGTCCATAAGTCACATATGCAAGTCAATTAGTCACATTTGCAAATCCATAAGTCAATGGGTAAAATAGGCAAGTCATGTCCTTTTATTCAATCATGAATATGGTAAAAGAAGTGTAAATATGCAATTGTTCAAGTCCTTAAATGCAAAATCATATATTCTCCTTCTTTGTTGGGCATATGTCATTAAAATAGTTCCTAAGCTCTAAAGTGAGCTTAGAAAAGTTCTAACCTAAAAGTTAAGAGAAGAAAAGAAGTTAATGGCCTCTTTCCATAAGGGAATAAATTTATATTTGTAGCGGTTGGAAGAATGTAGACTTTCTTCAATTAGCGATGTGGGACTTTATGGTGTCATGGTGCATGTAGTAAAATGTGAAGGCTTTTGAAGCTTTATGAAGGAAGATGCACTAAATCCTCTTGAATTTGCTTTTGTAAAAAATTTCATTCTCCTTTCTTTGCGAGGCCTTGAACATGCTTTGGAATTGATTCTATGTAATATCGATAATCAAGAAACATGGCTTTGATTAATAGCTTACGTCATGCTTTTAGATAATATCCTTTATGAACTTATTGGCATGTGTAGTAGCTTGGCATCGGAATCTATGAATTAGGCGTGCTTCATCATTGGCTTCGGTAATGGAGTAAATAATGACTTCGGCGATCTTGGTTATGTTATGAGCTAGGTTTGTTTAATGACAATTGAAGAATGTTGACACCTCTTTAGCAGGGATGGTCTTGAACAGCTCCACTTCGGCTTGCTTGGCTTCGACAAGGCGACTCCAAGCATCAATGAAGAGCGACGTCATCACTGTATAGTGTTATATAACATAGTGTTGAAGTTGATGATTCTAGGCGTTGATTGATGCCTCTTGTTATCCCGCTCTTTGGCAAAGCCGCGATACCAAAAGATCGATCGAAAACGGAGAACAGTTCGTCTCAGAGATTGGTCATACTTCGTTTCACTATGGATATCACTGAATTTTATCCGAGCCCAGATTGAGCTACAATTGATAGGACATGACAAGAAAGATCATAAAAGTCATCATCTCAAATTTCGAGTCAATCCGAGTTCATACGCTCAAGTTATGATCGATTCAACTTGAAGGGAAAAACACTAGTTTCGAATCCATCATGGTAGGTGTCTTCGAATCCATCACCGAACACCGTTCGAACCGATCACCTTCGAATCGATGGACCTCGAACCCATCGGAGTGCCTCGGTTCGAATCCATCAACTTCGAATCCATCGAGTTCGTATCGATGGGCCTTATATCCATGGAGAGGTTGCAAAGCTCGTATCCATCAGGGAAACGCAAGTTCGTATCCATCAAGCATCGGTCATTCGACTCCATCAATAAATCCTTGTTCGAACCCATCATTGGAGCCTTGTTCGAACCCATCCATAAAGCCTTGTTCGAACCCCTCAATGAACCTTCGTTCGAATCCACTGGGTCAACTAGCCACGATGACGTGTCATCCATCGGTTCGAATGCGCCGAGATACATGGAGTCGAAGCGGTCAACTCGGAGTGAAGACCGGATCGGTTCGAAGTTTGCGCTCCACGTCACCAAGAAGGCGCATGCCACCATCGATTCGAAACCATCAATTCGAATGGATGGTTTCGAACCAAACAGCCATGCAATGAATCCCATTTCGTATCTATCATATCTCTCAATCCACTGATCCAAATGCCACGAAATTTTCACAGAAGCTTGCATTCATGTCGAAGAATGCCCACACCAAATTTCACCCCGATTGGATGAATTCTTGGTCGGTTCGAATGGAGTTCCGAACCGATGCCGAAGTGGGCCCAAATTTCCTGAGGCTAGACGTGTGGGCCCCCTCACATGCCAGAAGTGGTCTCCCGAGTTTTTAGCGAAATATCAGCAACTTACGCCTATAAATAGAGCCCCAGAGCCAACAGAAAAAGGATCTGTCAGCTCTCAAGCGCCCAGACTCTGCCGGATTGAGATCTTCATCATCCTACATCGTATACTAACTGTTGATTTCGAATTTTCAGGTGTAACATGCTGTTGCTTGCTGTAATCGCTTGTAAATGTTGAAAGAGAATCAATAAAATTGCTAAAACTTCACAGTGGACGTAGACAACATGCCGAACCACTATAAATCGCTTGCCTTTGTCTTTATTTTACTGTTATTTGGAGTTTTTGTTAGATAATCCTCATTTTCAATTCATATTCTTCATTTATTATCTCTTCAAAAGATCTCCAAAGAGTGTTGTGCCCAATTTTAGTACAAACACTTTGGTGCTTTCACTGAGAAAACCCAGTTCTTCTCCTGCTCCTTGGATCTGTCGCCGATACCGGATTGTATAAATATAAGGGAGAGTTCCAGATTTTAGTTTCAGATTCCTTCCATTCTATTCAGATTTGCCAAAGTCTAGGGAAGGAGTTCACTATCTAAAATGGTTAGCACAAGAACCGCATCTGCCGCTGGTCAAGAAGGTCGGGATAGACAAAATCCCACGCAACTACCTCCACCTAACCAAGATGATACCGGGCATTCCGACCCATCAAGTCCGGTCATCAGACAAGAGTTCCAGCGTTGCTCCAAGAACTAACTCAAAGTCGGCAACAACTAGCCGAGCAGTTGCGTGTTAATACTGAGTTAGCCAACCAACTAGATCGCCAAGGGCGTAGAAGATCCAGGAGGGATCATGCGTCTCGTTCCTCCACGGAGAGTTCTGCTTCATCCTACTACAGTGACCGATCCACCCGTCCTAGGCTAGAGGGAAATTATGCACAGGCCGTTGACCACCAGCCAGCATTGACCGTGGGACGGATAAGAGTCGGCCCATCCGCTAGTTTTCATACAGGACCCTCATCCCGAGGGGGCGCTATTCCGCAACACACCGCAGATAACCATGTCGCCACCGCTGCGGTTGACATAGGAGTTGATACCCGAAATCACTCCAACCAGAATTACCACCAGCAGGAACGAGCACCGGAACCATATGTCCCGGAAGACATCATGCCAAGGAGGCGAGACACGGATCGTCGACAGCGTCCGATCCCATCTCGCATTGTGGAACCCGACTACACTTTGGCTCACCACCCTCAGAATGTAGCAACGCCAGACCTCTCAGCCATGGTACGCCAAATGATTCGTGAGAGTTAGGGCTTAACAAATGACGATTGGGGAATCTCCCGAAGTCATACTCCGTTCACCGATGACATATTATATGCTAAACCTCCTCGGCGATTCAGGATGCCGACCCTGCCCATGTATGAAGGGAATTCCGACCCAAATCAACATATTTTGAAATTCGAGTGGTCGATGACTGCTGCGAGAGCTGATGACGTAGTAAAATGCCGTAGTTTTCCCATTTCCTTAGAGGGAATTGCGACGATGTGGTTTACACGACTACCACCGCGATCTATTTCTTCTTTGGATCAGTTAGCTACCAAATTTGTTGAGCAATTTTGTATGCATATTGCCAGACCTAAAGATGTTAATACCTTATCAAGTGTTACTCAAGCTCCCGGAGAGACATTTAGACGATATTTGGAGAGGTTTAATGCTGCATGCGCAGAGATCACCAACCCCAATGATAATTCTATCCTAATGGCTTTGACTAAAGGAATCGACCCTGATTTCGAGTTTGGAAATTGGTTGGCTGGAAAGCCTCTCGCATCGTTGGACCGTTTCTATTCCAAAGCCGCTCAATTCTTGCGACGA
The DNA here is from genome assembly GCA_030765085.1 of Allium cepa. NCBI lineage: Eukaryota > Viridiplantae > Streptophyta > Magnoliopsida > Asparagales > Amaryllidaceae > Allium > Allium cepa. Next base: position 565,191,611 of record CM060928.1, on the reverse strand, counting down.
GAGGATGCGAAACAGTCTAGGAACCAGGACGATGCAAGGCCCAGCAGTGAAGGGATTCAGAGTAATGTTGCGGTTAAACAGTCCGGCGAAAGTTCAAGAAAAGTCGAGTTGAATATTCAAAATAAACAAACTCAGCGACCGAGAAACGGTGATAACCGGAGCAAGAAGCAAGATCAGAGTCGTGGTCCGAGGCGTAGGGCCGCGATGTTTGACAGTTATACACCACTTAACACGTCGCTGGAAAAAGTATACCTACAGACTTGTAATACTATGCAATACAAGAAGCCTGCTCCGAAGCCTTCGTCGGAGAGGCAGATTCAAACAGGAAAATTCTGTAGGTTTCATGAAAGTTATGGGCATAACACCAATGAGTGTACGCATCTGCAAGACCTCATTGAAAAGTTGATCAGAGAGAGAAAGTTGGATCAGTTTGTTCGGGCGCCGCAGTCTGCTGGGGCGGCCCCATCCAATCAAAATCGTACGTAGAATCAGGAAAGGCAGGGTGAACCCGCTTGTACGGGCGGGAGGTTGGTTATCAATACAATAAGTGGTGGTCCCCATCCGGCAGACAGAAGCTAGGGGGGAAATGGAGTCGTATGCCAGTTCGATCAGGCATGTGGACTTCGAGTGTTGTAGCAATTTTGAAGACGGGGCTCCGGCTAAATAACCGAAGACGATGACAGACGACATCGTGTTTAGAAGCCGAGATGCCGATAGAATCGAAGCCCCCACAATCGACCCACTGGTTATATCCGCTCAAGTTGGTCCTGCTTGGATGAGGAGGATCTTGGTAGATAGTGGGAGTTTTGTGAACATACTGTTTAAAAGAGCATATGATTTAATGAAGATGGAAGCTAAGGACTTAAAACCTTGTCAATCACGAGTCCACGGCTTCAACGGAAGTGCGACGATACCAACCGGAATGGTTGAATTGCCGGTGGAGTTGGGAGTGGGAGAATGCTGAAGGGTTCGGATGTTGCAATTTATTGTCTTGGATATTCCCTCCCCGTATAATGCTTTCTTGGGCCGACCGGCCCTTGCTGAATTTAGGGCTGCTATTGCCCCATGGTGTTTGACCCTTAAGTTCCCTAATGATCGCGGGATAGGGGTTGTACAAGGAGATCAAGCTGCGGGGAGAGCTTACTATGTTGCTGAGCTGCGGGAGGCGCAGCGAAAGGAAAAAGGAAAGGGCGTAGAGGAATCTCTCTGCGTCCGTTTCACCGACAATTGACAATTAATGCCTGGGCCTCGGCCCGGGCATCGCGACCAATTCCAGAAGGATCTAGACCCCAAAGACAATGAGAATAAAGATGAATCTAGAGAAAGTCAGGCTTCCCCAGCTGAATTAACAATTGACGTTCCGATCAGTGATAACGATGATTCAAAGATGTTGAAAATTGGGTCTCAGTTGAGCCTGCGAGCACAACGGGAATTGGTCGAGTTTCTCCAAGCAAATCTGGACGTATTTGCTTAGACGCATTCTGATATGTGTGGGATCTCGCCAGACATCGCGAGCCACACCCTAAATATTGACCCGCGGTTTGTCCCAGTCAAGCAAAAAAGGCGTGGTATGGATCTAGAGAGATCTGCCGCCCTGAAAGAAGAGGTCGATAAATTGAAATCAAATGGGTTCATTAGAGACGCTTTATACGCGGAGTGGGTATCCAACCCTGTACTTGTCCGGAAACCAAATGGAAAATGGAGGACGTGTATTGATTATTCTGACTTAAATAAAGCTTGTCCGAAAGACAGCTTTTCGCTCCCCCGAATTGATCAACTCGTGGATTCGACAGTTGGACACGAATTGCTATCATTCATGGATGCTTACTCTGGCTATAACCAAATACCCATGCATGTGCCCAACCAAGAGCATACGAGCTTCGTAACCGATCTGGGACTATACTGCTACAATGTCATGCCCTTTAGATTGAAAAATGCCGGGGCAACTTACCAACGATTGGTTAATCGGATGTTCGCTGACCAGATCGGAAAAACAATGGAGGTTTATGTGGACAACATGTTGGTGAAGTCACGATACTCTACTAATCACGTTAAAGACTTGAATTCGATGTTCAATACCCTTTGACGATACGGGATGAAGCTCAACCCGCTTAAGTGTCATTTTGGAGTCGCATCCGGAAAATTCCTTGGGTTCATCGTCAACGCCAGAGGAAAAGAAGCCAACCTCGAAAAGATCTGGGCCATCAGAAATTTACAAACCCCGAGAACCAAAGCAAGTCCAGAGTCTCAACGGAAAGGTGGCGGCACTGAGTAGGTTCATTTCAAAGTCCACTGATAAATGCATCCCATTCTTCGATTTGATCCGAAAAGGGAAGCGGAACTTCGAATGGAACTCGGAGTGCGAAGACGCAATCAAGTCATTGGTCCAACATCTTTCCACACCGCCAAATCTTTCAAAGCCGATCAACCACGAACAGTTGTATCTTTACTTGGCGGTATCAGAAAACGCGATCAGTGCCGCCCTTGTTCGGGAAGAAGACCGAGTGCAGAAACCGGCCTACTATGTTAGCAAACGACTCACCGGAGCTGAGAGAAACTACCTGAAGCTGGAGAAATTAGCCTACTGCCTAGTCATTGCCTCGAGGAAGCTCCGTCCATACTTTCAGGCTCATCCCATTACTATATACACCGATCAGCCGTTGCGACAGGTCCTCACACGGCCTGAGACGTCTGGTAGATTACTCAAATGGAACATCGAACTGAGTCAATTCGATATTACTTACACTCCAAGGAGAGCTATTCACGGGCAAGTCCTAGCAGATTTTATAGCCGAGTTCACTGTCCCTGAAGACTTACCTGAGACCAGCAAATCTCCTGAATATATCTGGAAGCTACACACTGACGGCGCATCCAACGATCGGTGCTCGGGCGCTGGGGTAATACTTGAAACCCCTGAGGGTCGATCCATATGTTATGCCTTAAGGTTTGAGTTCCGTGCAACCAATAATGAAGCCGAATACGAAGCTCTACTTGCTGGTCTAAAGCTGGCCCGCGATCTGAAAATTACCGCGGTGGAAATTTACTGTGACTCCCAACTGGTCGTATGTCAGGTCCGGGGAGAATATCAGGCTAAGGATCGAAGATTAGCTGCTTACCTAACTCGAGTCCAGGAAGTTCTCAATCAGTTTGATTATTATGCCATTTTCTACATTCCCCGGGAGCATAATCAGAAGGCCGACTCATTGGCAAAGTTAGCAAGTACGGGCGAAGCTCAACAGTTGGGGCTCGTTCCCGTTGAAACTCTATCTTCTCCGAGCATTGATCAGATGGAAACTGGTTGCACATTTGAGGCTACTACCAGGAAGGAATCGTGGATGAACCCCTACCGGGATTACATTAAGCATGGCATACTACCCGAGCGTCGAAGTGAGAGAAGACAGATTCTTCGAAAAGCTTCGTGATTCGTCGTTCAGAATGGAGTTATGTATCGAAGGGGATATTCCATTCCTCTTCTCCGGTGTATCGCACACGACGAAATCAAACGAGTGTTACACGATGTGCACGAAGAAGAATGTGGCGATCACACTGGGGGACAAGCACTTGCCAAGAAAATACTCCGATATGGATAGTATTGGCCAACCGTAAATCGTGATGCCATGGACTATGCCAAAAAATGTGATAAATGCCAAAAACACGCTCGGATTCCTAGAGCCCCGCCTACTGAGATAACCCAAATGGTCAGTCCATGGCCATTTGCAATATGGGGGATTGATATAATTGGTACGTTGCCTTTGGCCAAAGGTGGCGCGAAGTATGCCATCGTCGCAGTCGATTACTTCACAAAATGGGCGGAAGCCGAACCTCTTGCAACAATTACGACGAAGAAAGTTATCAACTTTGTAGTACGCAATATCATCTGTCGGTTCGGTCTCCCGCATACTATTATCACCGACAACGGAGCCTAATTTGACAGCGCTGAATTCAAGAATTTCTGTCTACGATTCCATATCCATAAGAAATTCTCCGCTGTTGCACACCCGCAAGCGAATGGCCAAGTCGAAGCCGTTAATAAGGTCATCAAATCTATTTTGAAGAAACGATTGGAAAAGGCCGGGGGCAAGTGGGTTGATGAACTTCCTATGGCCTTGTGGGCTTATCGGACGACTCACAAAACTGCAACCGGCCACACTCCATTTTCTCTATCTTATGGCGCTGAAGCCGTTATTCTGGTCGAAATGGAAGTTCATTCTCATCGTGTGACATATTATGATCCGAAAACGAATGCTATACTACTTGCCGGATCCCTGGATCCGCTCGATGAGAGGCGCGAAGAGGCTGATTTAAGGGCAGCCGCATATCGGAGTCGAGTCGCCCGAATGTACAATGCCAAGTTCCGACCGCGGACCTTCGAACTTGGCGACCTTGTACTCAAAAGAATTTATCCGGTTCCTTCTCACAGGGAGCCAAATTGGAAAGGGCCGTATGTGATTTCACAAAAGCTCAGAGATGGCACATTCAAGTTATCGACCGTTGACGGTCTGACTCTACCGAGAGCCTGGAATAGCGAGAGTCTCTGTCGCTACTATACATGACAGGCTTTATTTGTTTTAGCCCGTTATTTCCTTTGCATTTTATTTTCGCATTTTGAAACTTGAACTTGTAATAAGGCAGCTGACTTTGCCATATTTTTTCATTTCAGCAATAAAATGCTATCTCTTCAAGCCAGAGCTGCGATTTATCGAATACGCCGCAAAACATCACCATGCACGAACAACTAAGTTCCATCATACGGTGGGATTTAATTCAAGTAGGGAGTGACTGTGATACGACCGGTCACTCGCTATGTGAAGCCCAAGCTCGGGGGCATGTCACCACGTTAATATTTAAAAGGATTGATACACGACAATCCTCACACTAACTCCAGATTCCCAGAGTGCGGACTGGAGTATAAACATTGAGATAACTCTAAGTCCCCAGAGCGCGGACTAGAGTGTAAACACTAACTCCAACTTCCCAGAGCGTGAATTGGAGTATAAACATTCAATAACTCGTTCCCGGAGTGCGAACGGACTCCAACTTCCCAGAGCGTGAATTGGAGTATAAACATTCGATAACTCGTTCCTGGAGTGCGAACGGACTCCAACTTCCCAGAGCGTGAATTGGAGTATAAACATTCAATAACTCGTTCCCGGAGTGCGAACGGACTCCAACTTCCCAGAGCGTGAATTGGAGTATAAACATTCAATAACTCGTTCCCGGAGTGCGAACGAATTCCAACTTCCTAAAGCGTGAATTGGAGTATAAACATTCGATAACTCGTTCCCGAAGTGCAAACGGACTCCAACTTCCCAGAGCGTGAATTGAAGTATAAACGTCGAATCCATTGTTCCCAGAGTGTGAACAGACTTCTAAAAAGCCCACATAGATGTGACTGACCATCCAGCGGCTAACTCCAACTTCGCAGAACGTGAATGGAGTATATACATAAATTACAGGTTCTCGAAGCGCGAACCCAAACATACATGCTATCTCCAAATTCCTGGAGTGTGATTTTGGGCACAAATACCAAGTCAAAGTTCCCACAGTGCGAACCGAAATATCAATACTAACTCCAAGTTCCCAGAGCATGAAGTGGAGCATAAACATCAATTCCAGGTCCCCGGAGCACGATCCATGTTACAAACATCGATAACTCTCGAATTCCCGGAGTGCGAACCGGATTATCGATCTCAAATTATCTTAAGTCCTTAGAATATGGACATGTTCTTAAGGTTTGCAATAAACACGATCAACCACCAAAATAAAAATGTTATTCCCCGAGACTAGGGGGAAAAAAAGCTAAGTGTTAATCGCTAACCAAAGTGATACAGTGTCTGAAGTTCAATTATTCATCGATCACAACTTGCGACCAAGATTCTCAGACTTGGCAAATAAAAACGAACTCTGCTTGACGATAAAAACACTACAAACACTTAAGCACAAAAGAAATGAGAATTGAAACAAAGAAACTAAATTTTATTTCGACTAACTGGAGACAAGAACTTACATGCAAAAAAGTTCTTCCAAAGAAAAGAGAATTCCTACTTGCAGGGGCCGAACCTACATCTATACACGACCTATCTACCAAAAAATCTGCTTAAACGACCCATCTACTTCTTTTTTTTGGATCTCCTTATCAGCGGTTCGTCTTCGGACTCGCTGGAAACGGAGATCCTTCGTTTGGAGCGCTTCCTCTCCGGTGGCTGCTCTTCGACGGGGGGCATAATGTCAATGTCCTCCTTAGAGCTCGAATCTATGTGAAGGCTTTCCACCGGAGGAGTAGGAGGAACTGGATCTGCGACTGAAGGTGTGATAATGCCGCCTGATGATATTACCCTTAAAGATGCTAGGCTATGCGCTGCTGTGCTGCCACCAATGTTACCCCTTTGCCCCGCAGCCTCTATTTCGGCGTTGATCTCGGCCAATATTTCCTCGTCTCGGACTGATTGGGCCTGACTGGGGGCAGCTGTGGTCTGCGTCACAAAACCAGAGGTCGGCGGAAGATCACTGATGATAAATGGCAAGTCTGTAAAAGGATCACCTTGTTGGCCAAGCAGCTCACTCACCATTTGTTTGTCAAGAGATAAAGATCTCCCCTGCGCCACCTCAGTACACACTGCCGTCGTCACGACAGTTGTTTCAGTGGTGATGGCTTTTTGCCCTTGAATAGATTCTTGAGCCAAAGATGCCAGAGTAGTTTCGGTTACTGAACAAATAGGAGGAGGGGATATAAGTAATCACTTCAAAACAAATGCTTTACTAGAAACACACTTGAGTTATGTTCAAAGTACCTTCCTCAGTTTGACTCGGTGACGGTTGGACGGCCTCAGAGACGTGCTCCCGAATGGGAGATAACCGCGGATGTTCTGGGTCGTAAGCAGGAATAGATTGTGAACCGACCATAGATACAGGCACTACCGAAGGTGGAGCGGTGATTTCAGTAACAGTAGAGTGATGCTCAACACCTGATCCCTCTCCAACCTCCAGAGATCGGCCACCAACCATCTCCTTCTCATGAGCAATAATAGCGTCATGGAGGATCTTCTTCTCATCATCTGTCAGCAACCGGTTTTCGAGTTCGAATCGGTCAACCGATTCATCCGGATGCGCTTCCTCTTCTTCGTCAACCAATCGACCCCAAGCGCTGCGGAGGTGTATCGGGTAGTCTTGGAGCCAGGCCAAATTTCTGTGTCTCAACACATTGGCATTGTAAGTAATGAGCAAATCTTCAATATTGGCCTCCAGCCTGGCCTCCGCTTGTCGAACTTTCTCCTCAACCTCCATCTCCACCGCCTGGACCTTGGCTACTGCCGCATCCCGTTCAGTCCGGAAAATCACGGCTTGTTCACACACCTCCTTGGCTGCGTTGTTCGCATCATCCCTATCCTTGGCGATTTCGGCAAATTTGGACTTAAGCTCGTTTAAGTCCTTCAGGGCTGCATCCCTCTCGGCAGTGACCAGGGTGTTTCGATGGCCCATATCCTCTACCGTGGCATAATGCTCACGTTTCATCCTATCCATCATTGCTTGGGATTCGTCGGCTTTCTTGATAGCCTCCATTTCACATTTCCGAGAGGATTCGGCTTCATTGTTTAGAACCTCAATGATACGGCTCTTTTGAACTAACTCAGCCTGCAACCTCTCGTTGGTGGCCCCGCGCTCAAAGGCCAATGCCGACGCTTTGTCAGCTGCTTTCGACCATGCTTTATACCGAGCATAAAAATCATGTACGTAGTCATGTACCAGCTGCTCAGCTTCCTCCGAGATCTTCTTTAAATGTGGAGGAAAGATATAGTTGTCGAAGTAGATGTTTGGAAAATCTTTCTTTAACTGAGCAAGCCTGATTGCTCCTTCTCCTGAAATTTCCACGGGGGCTGTTCTGTAACGGCGGTAGTTATTGTTTCTCTCCTAGAACGGCGAGATTCATGCCTAGAAGATTGAGAGGCCGACATGTAATGTGAAGATTCAGAAGGACGAGAGACATGAGCAGGAGGTATTATGGGATCTCTAGGAGGAGGAGGAGTACGCGATCGAGATCGACGCTTATAACCTCTGTCTGTATCAATCTTTCTTGACCAGAGTACCCAGAGCGTCCCTGGTCGTAGTCGTAGTCGCTGTCCCCTTCTCGTCTGCGCGAATCATAATATGAAGACTTGCGGGCCTGTCAGAGACTCCCTAACATCGAACCTCGCCTAGACATAGTATCTGTAGAGCAAAATAAAATAGAATTAATCACTCTTCGGTACAGGTGGTTTATAGTCAAAGGTTATGCAGTGTTGTGAAATATGAATGAATGTGCAACTCCCCGACCAACCGGATGTGTCTGCCACACCAGTGGGAAAAGACTCACTCAAAACTAGAGTTTCTGAAAGCTCTTCCAATCCGGCATCGTGCTGCAGGGACACATCGTCCGGAATTGGAATATCGGCGAGCCCTTCATAAAGATTTTCGGTTCTCGGAGGAGACATCTCCGAAATTCTAACTCCGGGAGAGGATCGGGCCGTGACAACCGATTTCCATCTCCCCTTCTTAGTTGACGTAACGGCGACTGCCTTGCCTTTTATCTGCTCCGCGACATCCTGAACTACATCCGTAGGCTCGGTCAGCGGCTCATCATCGGTATGGGTTCTTTCAGAATCAGCCTCCTCAGCTATAATGACTTTGGGCTTCTTGTGCTGGACTCATTTTTTCGAGACAGTCCTTAGTGCCCCGTCAAACTGTATGCTCTGCCCTCGTTCGATCAACCCGTAAGTCCAGAGAGTCCTATCCGTCAAGAGCAGCTCAATATCTCTATCTTCACCCGGGACTCCCCGGAGTATTCTTACTACCTCCCTAAATCGTTCACCTTCAGGTCGCTGAATTGTTGCTGTAAAAAGAAAAAAATATAAGTTTCACTTTGACCGCAATTGCCTTAGTAATTACTTGATAACTCAGCTACACTCACGCCTGAATAACCATCGCCGGGCAAACCTCGGAGGACACCTGACATAGAACCATTCCGTCCTGTAATAACTCAACCTAGTCCAGGACCCAGTGACCACTTGGCAGTTCCTCACCGCTTCCAGAAATGTGAAGGAAGGGTAATCACCTCGAGTTTTGAAATTAAATAGATATCTGATCTCGGTCGGGATCGGTGGTCTATGAAGGTACTCCATGAAGACGATGAATAAACTATTCACGGAAGCATATCCGTTCGGATGTAGTTGAGATGGAGCGATACTCAAAAAAGACAACCCTTCCCTTATGTACGCGTTGAACGGAGGAAGCGTCCCAGCCGCGCACGTGTGGCGATTAAATGCTGTATATCCCTCCGGCGGGTTGTGTGGTCTATCATTCGGCCCCGGCAATAACACGTCATCCAGTGACAGGCCGTGCCTCAAGCATATTCTCCCCAACATATCTTCAGAAATATTGGATTGAACGGAATCCAACGGGTTGGCAATGAAAGACGCATTGGGAAGTTCGTCCGGAGCTGGACTGATGATCTCAGGTTCAATATCTGGAACCTCTAGTCTCGGGGTGACTGTACTTTGAATCCCCTGCTGCTGTGAACTTGAAGGTTCCATAACTAGCTAACTCATAAGAAACCATCGTTAGACGACAAAGGACCCGTGCATTTCCCCAGTGTAAAGTGTATGAATGTACGTTTGTAACGACCCTGAATTTTGAACAATTTAAATTGAAAATATTTAATTAATTTTAAATATTTGAAGGATGGTTTAAATTGAATTCCTAATATAACTATGACTTTGGCGATTAAATTTTGGAATTTAATCTATTGAAAGTTGAGTAAAAATTTGAATCATCAATTTTACGTTAATTTAAAAATATTTTTTAAAAGGGTTAGAAAATTCGTATTAATAATACTGAAGATAATAAAAGCTTCAGAATTTAATTTGAAAGTGATTTGTTCAGTTTTGGAATTTTATCATTTAAATTGAATTTAAAAATAGCCTTCCGAGTCACAGTCTCGAAATTCGACGAAACTAGTTCCATTGGGTCCGTAATATTGAATTATTATCGAATTTCAAATTTTCGTGGCATTCGGAGTTGATATGTGAACATACGACATATAAACATGTCAAATGAAATTTATATCGAACCAAATTGAATATAGAAAAAAATTTAAAAAAAATAAAAATAAAATAAAATACATTCAAGTATGATTTAAAAGTATAAGGAACATAAGTTAAAATCTATCACCAGTAACTAAAGTAATTTTTTATCTATGTATATAATATCTTTAGCTGTAAACAAATATGGGAATAAGCAAGTACATAATATTATCTCTAAGCACACAAAGTATATCTTCCCAGCCGAAACAAGTCTGCATAGCTACCACAACATCATTTCAGCCACCCTAGCAAAATCCTATCTGCAAAATCGCGTACCTACTAGCCACCCTACCGGTACCTTCCTTATGTTGTTTATTCGTTCACAACCCTAAACCTAAATCAAACGAAAGGAAAAAATAAAAATGGTGGCCTCATCGCATCTCGTTCGCTCCACTTTCTACAAATTAGGGTTTTTGAAGCCGATTTTAAATTGATCGATCGTCTCTTCACTTTGTTCGCTCTCGGCTGCAACTTGGAATTTGGGATTCGAAGCAAGGTGAGTAAATTGTTACTCACATCTAATTCAAATTTTTGTGATTTTTGATTTGTTCAAATTCGTGGTTTTCGTTGCTCAATTCAACTGCTTCTATTTGATGGCGTTCAACTTCGATTTGTTCAACGTTGATGATCTTTGACTTGGTTTGTTCACTGGCTATTACGACACTGGTTTTCCTTTTGACTTCGGTCACTTGATTTTTGGTGTTGATCTTGTTCGACTATACTTGCTATTTTGGCCATTATGTCTTTACTGCTAAGCTTACGTGATAGTGTTTGATGAAGTTTTTTTTTTAAACTAAAACTGTTACAGTTAGATCTTTACAGTTAAATCTTGGTTAATTGTTGGTCTCGGCCATTTCACTTGATTTCTGTGGTGCTTCTGTACTGTGCCTTGAACTCTGTTGATACGAATTTGTTTGACTTTTGTTTGTCTTCTTTTTGGCTTCGGCCTTGCTTCCCTGATGAACTGCAGATTGTTTTTGGTACATGTTGATTAAAACTGTGACCTTTCTGTACTTTAGTTTTCAGGTTATGAGAATTTCAAAAAAAAAAAATTATTTTTTTCTTCCTTGCTTTAGTCTGGGTTAATATATTTGTTTACCCATAGATTTAGTTTTAAAATTTTATTCAAGATAAAACAATTTTTAAATTTTTGTTTGGGAACCAAATTGTTACAGGCTTTCAACCTATCCGTTTTTTTTAAAATCAAAGAAACTGATTGAAATTGTTTAAACCCAAGTTGATCTGAGTTTTCTAAAGCAAGTCTAAAATATAACTCTAAGTTACTATTTTACTGAAGTCACTATTTACTGATTTAAGCAAGCCCAAATACAATCGACATGAGGTCTGATCAGTTGGTTGTGTAGTTGTCATTGATTTTGTGTCCATCCTATTTGGTTTCATTGTCCACTGATCATTTAGTATATATGGCATTCACTGTGCCTGGGTTGAAACCCGAGCCTGTTGTGCACCTCATATTTGCACTGCACTTGAGTTTGATTGCTTGAAATCTTGTAGTCTTCATGTATGCCTGTTCTCATTTTCATGTTACTGGTACCATGTATCACTTTGGTTGGTCTGCATCCATTTCTCTTCATTGCTGGTGTGTATACATACATTTATGTAGTATGTTATTGCAATGTTGTGCACTTCATATTGTTTAACCTTTTGGACATACATGTTGAGGCTGCTGTTTATTTGCTGTCAATTTGTATCTGTTCTCAAACCTTTGTTGCCTCTGTGTTGCCTTGAGCTATATTTTGCTGTCTTGCTTGCTGAGGCAGTTCGGTCCACTGTTTCATTTTGTGGTACACTACTGATCTTCATCTGCATTTCTCTGGTCTCTGCATTTTTCCAGTTACATCACTGATCCTTGTGTCTTACCATACATGTGTATACCCACACATGTTTTTTGTGTGTGCATATATTACTTGTAGTTGTAGCATGATAATCTTGTCTACACTAATTAACTTTTGTCTAGGTTCACTACCGTCTTTGTAGTGGGTCTGACCTGTCTGTGGTTACCACTATCTTCACTTGAGTTGCATTTAGCTCGGTGGTTGTTTTACTGGTGCATTGATCCTGTTGAGTCTACACATGTTTGTGCATTTGTAGTTTATATGTTTGTGTACTCAGTTGGGCTCTATTACGTGAGTTCATTAGTTTTTTTCTAGGCACCTGATTTCTAACTGTGGTTGGAGTTTTGATGGCACTACCTGTATGCATACATGTATATATGCATGTTATGCACTGTCTTCATATAGTTGTATTTGTTGCAGTTTTGACTTGCAGTTTTGAGTTGCAGATCCATGTTGCATTTTCATTCGTGCGTCACTGCCATGTGCAGTTCCATGTTGCATCTTCATTTGAACTGCATTTTTCTGTTGCATCATGATGTACCACTGCCATATGCATTTGGTCATTCGAGGCTTCGAGCCTTCGTGCTCTGCTGGTTCAGGTTGCATAATCCCCTCTGATGATGTCTTCATGTTTGTACCACTGCTCTGTGCACTGGTCATTCGAGATTGAGTTTATTGCGGTTGCGTTGAGTCACGATAGCACTGACTTGACCTCTGCAGCTTCGATTTCTATTTCTTCACTGTTGTGGCGAGGCAGTGCACGCGTGCGTGTACTGCAGCCACACAATATTGATTTTAATTGATATTTCTTTTGCTTTTTGATTCATTGATTTCTTTGCGTATTTCATATGCCGTATTGGCGAGGCAGTGCATGCGTGCGTGTACTGCAGCCAATCAGTTTTTGATTTTTTTAGTAACTTTTCAATTATTTGAATTGATTTGATTTAAACTGATGATTTTGTTGTAAACTGCCGTTTAGGCAAATTTTGATGTTTTCTAAATTATCTTCATAAATAATTCCTTTATCTATCTTCGTTGATAATTTGAATCTACTGATTATTGTTTAACACTGTTAAGTGTTATATTTACCGTTATCCGATTTCTTGTTAAAGGGTCGGATAGGTGAATTTATCTTTGACTGTTGTCTAATTGCTATTTAATTATTATTGCTTCTGTGCACTAATAACTGAGTTTGAATTAGACTGACCCGTGTATTATTTTCTTTTGAATGTAATACTCGGGTCAGACCGAGTATTTTACAACTTGAAGATCTTCGGACATCGAAGTTAGAGAGAGAGGGGGGGTACCGTTTCACTTTAGTTTTCAGGATTTGGTATTTTAAAAAAAAAATACTCCGCTGTATTAAATGAAATTCATTGTATAAACTCTGATGTATAAAAAGAAAAATTCATTCATGTGAAATGTTATTATTATTCTGTGATTCTGTGGCTGATTCTGTTTAAATTCTATAAACTAAATAACAATCCGTCATTTTGAACGTTTCTAGTTGGTTTAATTACCGACTGGAGGCGGTCAGGACGGGGGATCGTTACAACGTTGTACAGTGCCATGCATTACTTGGATAAGTGTCACAGAGTTAAAGGAAATATGCAAACGACAAAGCTAATTTCCCAGTTATAATGACCGCCATCGCTGACCGTCATCACTAAATCGTTTGTATGATGGAATTTGATTTGGATAGAAGTTGTTATGGTTCCATCGACGAGCTTCGAAAGGTGGTCAAGTATGCAGTGTGATTATCAAGTCCAAATATGCAAGGATGAAGCTCGCCGGAATTATGCTTAGAAAATATCAAACTTTGGTATCCATCATAGAGGGTTCGAACCGAACAAGGGGAACTCATTCGAACCCATCATAACGTCACTTCGAACCGATGCAGAAAGGCGTGCTTCTAATCGATGATCAGGTGTCAAGTTCGAATCGATCAATGAAGGATGACTTCGAATCGATCCTTGGTTAACTGGTTCGAATTGATAAGGAAACTCTCAACTTAACATCCACCACGTTCGAATCGATACCCTCCGTAGCGATGCGAAGTTGAGAACTTCGAACCGATAGCTGAGGGATTCGAAACCATCGATTCAAATGGACCCATCAAAGATGGTCAATCGGTGCGAACTGCGTCACCCCCATAAAGTCATTCTAGGGATCGATGCGAAATCCAAGGGAAAATGACGCCGCCATCATCGATTCGAACTCGAGTCCATGAATCGATTCGAAGTCCTCCGAAACCAGATCTGGTTTTGCCAATCACCGGAGTGAGCAATCGATGAAGAAGAGATGGGTTCGGAGTAACTTTGCCATTTGGATTCGAGGCTAATTACCTAATTTGAGTGATGGATTCGAGGAATTAGAGGCTTGAATCTTGAATGGTTCGAATACGTGACACAGTGCCTTCTTCTTTGAGGCTTCGAAATGATGCAGAGCACAAAAAACACAGGGCAAAAGTATAAAAGTAAAAAAAGTGAGACCCCCTGCTATTTATATGAGGCCTAGGAAGTGACCGGGCCGTTTCGTATCCCAGTTAACTCAACCGGTCACAACCAGTCCATTATCGTATCGATTCGAGGTCAACCTTCGAATCCATCGGCCTAGGACCCTATCGGTTCGAAGTTACCCACGCACTTCATCGGTACGAAACACACAGCAGGGCGACGAGTTGCACCGATGCGAAACAAACAATGGGTACATCGGTTCGAAGCCCCTGCTCACATCAACAGATTCGCGACTCCATCCACAGCCCATCGATACGAATGACGATTTCGTATCCATCATTTCCTATCGATACGAGCTACTATTTCATCACCGTCCTTTCACATCGGTTCGAATGTCAGTTTCGTACCCATCATAACACGAGTGTACTCCACCCATACGAATGTAGATTTCGAACCCATCAATGCTCCAACACATCGGTTCGAAGTATTACATTCACACAACCCAAAGTCATTTCCTTCGACCTTCTATATGGTTCAGGAGAGGATCGATATGAAGGGACTTTTCAAAACAACCATCATGCATTGTCTCAACTTAAATTTCCAAATCGGTTCAGGAGAGAATCGATAAGAAATTCAATAGCAAATCAAACTGACAATGACTCGTGGATGCATGATGTTAACAAGGGTCAAATGCACATATGTGCATATATGTCGAACTAACATTCGACTTTAAACGTTTACGGGATCGAATATTCATCTTGTTACAAATGCAACAGCCAACGGCTAAGCGCCATCATACAATAGTCAACCATATCAACGTAAGGTTACAACAATACAGGGTATGTGTCTCAACAAAAAAGAGAACAATGGTTGTTCAGAGAGAAATTGCAGCTATTCAAAGCACGTCATATTCCCACAAGACGTACTTTGGGGGGCAGAATGTTATCCCGCTCTTTGGCAAAGCCGCGATACCAAAAGATCGATCGAAAATGGAGAACAGTTCTGTCTCAGAGATTGGTCATACTTCGTTTCGCTATGGATATCACTGAATTTTATCCGAGCCCAGATTGAGCTACAATTGATAGGACATGACAAGAAAGATCATAGAAGTTGTCATCTCAAATTTCGAGTCAATCCGAGTTCATACGCTCAAGTTATGATCGATTCAACTTGAAGAGAAAAACACTGGTTTCGAATCCATCATGGTAGGTGTCTTCGAATCCATCACCGAACACCGTTCGAACCGATCACCTTCGAATCGATGGACCTTGAACCCATCGGAGTGCCTCGGTTCGACTCCATCAACTTCGAATCCATCGAGTTCGTATCGATGGGCCTCATATCCATGGAGAGGTTGCAAAGCTCGTATCCATCAGGGAAACGCAAGTTCGTATCCATCAAGCATCGGTCATTCGACTCCATCAATAAATCCTTGTTCGAACCCATCATTGGAGCCTTGTCGAACCCATCCATAAAGCCTTGTTCGAACCCCTCAATGAACCTTCGTTCGAATCCACTGGGTCAACTAGCCACGATGACGTGTCATCCATCGGTTCGAATGCGCCGAGATACATGGAGTCGAAGCGGTCAACTCGGAGTGAAGACCGGAACGGTTCGAAGTTTGCGCTCCACGTCACCACGAAGGCGCGTGCCACCATCGATTCGAAACCATTGATTCGAATGGATGGTTTCGAACCAAACAGCCATGCAATGAATCCCATTTCGTATCCATCATATCTCTCAATCCACTGATCCAAATGCCATGAAATTTTCACAGAAGCTTGCATTCATGTCGAAGAATGTCCACACCAAATTTCACCCCGATTGGATGAATTCTTGGTCGGTTCGAATGGAGTTCGAACCGATGTCGAAGTGGGCCCAAATTTCCTGAGGCTAGACGTGTGGGCCCCCTCACGTGCCAGAAGTGGTCTCCCGAGTTTTCAACGAAATATCAGCAACTTACGCCTATAAATAGAGCCTTAGAGCCAACAGAAAAAGGATCTGTCAACTCTCAAGCGCCCAGACTCTGCCGGATTGAGATCTTCATCATCCTACATCGTATACTGGCTGTCGATTTCGAATTTTCAGTTGTAACCTGCTGTTGCTTACTGTAATCGCTTGTAAACGTTGAAAGAGAATCAATAAAATTGCTAAAACTTCACAGTGGACGTAGGCAACGTGCCGAACCACTATAAATCGCTTGCCTTTGTCTTTATTTTACTGTTATTTGGAGTTTTTGTTAGATAATCCTCATTTTCAATTCATATTCTTCATTTATTATCTCTTCAAAAGACTCCCGAAGAGTGTTGTGCCCAATTTTGGTACAAACACCTCTTACTAGCTGATGAAGTGGCAACAGTTATCATCCCTCCTTCGTGGATGTCGACGATGTTCATTGTCAACATTGCAAAGATAGATGGTGATGGAACCTAGAAGCAGAGCATTGATAACAACCCATTCCACGAGGCTCGACACTGTCCTAGGTCCGTCACGAATCAAAGTCAACATTGATGATATGCGACGTGGAAGAATGTTGACATAGTTGAGAAGAGACATTGCTTTTTTTAACATGATTTCATGGTCTTCGACGTTGGTTCATCTCCATTCTTTTGGTGTTTCTTACTTTTAATATCATTTGTTGGTGTAGTGTTAATATGCTATATGTCTTCGATATTGATGGGGACTTTGATGTCGACATTCATCTTTAAGCTACCTTAGTATCCGAAAACTTGAAGATTGACATAAATCTTCATTTATGGCATTCTTAGCTTGTATCATTTGGAAATTATATAGATAACCAGTAGTGATCCATAAGGTTGCTTCATGGATCTTCCTCGTTGCATTGAGTAGGTGTGACTTGCTTGTGCCTTCATGTTTACCAACTTGATTGCTTTGTTAGAAGCTTGGTTTTGGATGATTTCCTTGGTTCAATGGTGGAATGGTAGTGAGTAACTTTATGTAACTTGGCGATCAGTGACATCTGCAAGCAGGCGATCCAACAATGTTTGGAGAAGGTAGTGAACATCATAGCTTGATATTATATGAAGGGACATGTGGTTTTGGAGAAGGTTCAGGGATTGATGTCGATCCATAACTTCTCTTGAAGTGAGCTTCTGGATTGTTATATACGAGTGTATGGGTTATTTTCATTCTCGTAGAAGTGGATTGCTATGTTTTGGGTTTGTAACCTTGGTTGCATCTGGCATCTGAATTTTCTGGTTATCACTCTGGGCTCTCTACCTCGATAACCTTTAGTGACTATTCCGATTTGTCCGAATATGTCATGGTCACAATGCTGGATGACAATTTGGTATTTAATCTTAGAAAATCATTATTGCAAGAACTATTTAATTATCCATCTTGAATGAACCTGAATATGGTCAGATCTATTAAAGATGAAGTTAGATAAAACCAAACATAGTATCCATGAAAACAACATTGAATAAAATGGTAAAGGAGCACAGTATCATTAAAGAATTTTACCAAACACAATATGGTAAAAGTTCGCATATTTTTTGTAATTAATAGTGTAACTTTTCACAAAACTATGGCTTTTGTGAAGAACCAAATATAGAAAGTACAAATCGAGAAATTAAGATAATGTTTGGTTTGTTATTTTTAGTTTTGAGTTTTCGTCCCTACAAAAAATGCACATGACGCATTTATATTGTAAAAAACAACTGATTTAGAAAACGGAGCTAACATACAAAATAGAAAACAACTTTTTTTATTTTCTGTGTTTTGGAAAATAACACAAGCACGTGAAACAATTCATTCTTTTGTCGTCCCTCTATCCTCTTCATCCTTCCATCTGTCTTTCTTTCATCCTCTCCGTCGTCCCTCCATTCTTATCATATTTGAGATACATATTGAAAATCGAAAACACAAAATTCGTTTTTAAACCAAACACTACCTAAAATTTTAGTAAGGATTTGAAATCACAAATTGACTAACGAATTGAAACATGGCAACTTACATCTTAAATTAAATTCAAATTCGTAAGCATCATTATTTAGACTGTAGGGGAAAGTTTCAGATCTAGAGCTGTTAGTATTAAGTATTTATGGTACAAAAATGTAAAAGCAAAATAATCCAATTTTGTCATTCAAAATTATTATCTGGGTTACATACAACATAGAGCTAATGTTAAAATGTATATGAAAGAGTCAAAGTGTCATTAGAGTGGATGATAAATCCTTGAGTAAAAGGCAGATGATTATTAAATAATTACTACCCTTAAAATGCATTAAAATGTTTGTTATATACTTATAAAGAAGCCATCAAAGTATTTTACCTTATTCATGTGTGCGCCTTTTCTTATGCATAAAAATTTTCTTTTCGCTTGCAAAAAATAAATGATTAATACATCCATAAGAAAAGATTAATACATCCTGCATAATATGGATACAAACTAATATTATTCAACTTATAATTACGATGACAAAAATAGTTAGTGTTTTGGAAACAAATGATGATAGAGTGAATAGAATTCAATGGATATTGCCTAAATGAAAACCATTATTGTAAGAACTAATTAATTATCTGTTTGGGATGAATCTGAATATGGTCAGATCCATTAAAGAAAAAGTTAGATGATACCAAATATGGTATCCATGAAAATAACATCGAAAAAATGGAAAAGGATTATAGTACATTAAAGAGATTTACCAAATACAATATGGTAAAAGTTAGCATATTTTTTTGTACTTTATAGAGTAATTTTTCACAAACTATGGCTTTTATGAAAAACCAAACATAGAAAGTACATATTGAGAAATTAAATTTTTGGTAAGAATGTAAAATCACAAATTTGACTAACAAATTGGAACATGACAGCTTACATCTTTGATTAAATACAAATTGGTAAGTGTCTTTTGTAGACTGTAGGGGAAAAGTTTCAGATATAGAACTGTCAGTATTATGCATTTGTGGTATATGTAAAAATGTAAAAGCAATGTAGTCTAATTTGTCATTGAAATTATTATTTTAATTACAAACAACATGGAGCTAACGCTAAAATGTATATGAATGAGCCAAAGTGTCATTAGAGAGGACAATATCTCCTAAAGTAAAAGGTAGATAATCTTTAAATAATTACTACCCTTAATAATGTATTAAAGTGTTTGTTATATTCTTGAAAAGGAGCAATTAAAGTATTTTATCTTCTTCATGTGAGCGTCTTTTCTTATGCATAAAAAATTTCTTCTGACTTGAAAAAATTAAATGATTAATACATCAAAAAGAAAAGATTAATATAATTGCATGATATGGATACAAAATAATATTATTCAACCTACAATTAAGAAGGCATAAATAGTCATAGTTTTGGAAACAAATGATAACAAAGTGAATGGAATTCAATGGATATTTTGCCTTAATGAAAGCATTAATATTAAAACCGTAGCAAAATGCGAAATTGATGTTGTATAACAATTATGGAGGGTGATGATAAAAATAGATATAGTTCAGTAGACATACCGGAGCAGTGGCTGATTATACGTTATCATTGAAGAAAGATAAATCAAACTGATATGAAAACAAATAAGCATGATATAATAAATCATAAAATCTAAAAGGAGATTTGAAATACAAATACTTCGAGAATATATTTGCATCTCAAATAATTACAGCTGAAAACATTAGTTTTAAAAACAAAGAACGGTCCATTTTGCTAAAGAAACGGGAGTTAAACAGAGTTAACTTTAGCGCGTGTCCACGGGTGCGATGCAATAGAAAAGGGGTGTCTAGGTCCGTTAGTTGACCCAAATCCGAACCCTACCTTAGACACACTTTACGAAAATATAATATTGACGAGTTATAGATCACATAAGTTGAAGTGGACAGACACAACTTAATTTTTCTCAGGAGTTTATCGATTCTTCGGGTTCTCCTGAGCATATTCAGTTGTTTGTTCGATGTGGTGAACAAATTCTAGTCGTCCGATATCTTTGTTATGAATACATCTGAGCCCTTCTCAAGGAATTTTATTATATAGATAGATAATTAGGAAGTTGTTAGTAAATATTGACCTTAAAATAAATATTCAGATCAATGATTTTCTTCCTATTGACTGGAGTTGGTTAGTAGCTAAACGTGCAAAAATAGCACAGCAAAGATGGAAGCAAGAATTGTAGTAGAACCCTGCATTTCGTTACCAACAATTAAACAAACATGCAACATGTTAAACAAATACGTAGTGTAATATCATTTTGTAGTTTGAAACATATAATTGTAGTGCTAACAATGGAATGTCAAAAATTCTTTACTGTTTGATCTTTCATGATTAATGATGAACAATTCAAGTAATAGCCCAAGGATCACCAATACCGAATATTTCACAAGCAAAGCTTAATATGATTTTTTTTGTTTTTTTGTTTTTTTGTTTAAGATGACGTACCTTGATTAACAGCAAAAGATGTAATGGCTGTCATCTTCTTCTTCTGACTTCTAATAATTACTCATCTTCTCAGAATTCGGTTTCTCTCTTTAACCCTATTTCTTTATATATTTCTTGACGGAGAAGAATACATCTATATACCAGGAGAGAGAGGACCCAATCCTTTATATAACATTTAACTCTAAATCTGGTACGTCCATCATATACCAATTCAACGCTTAAGATTAATCACAGACCTAATGTTATAATTACATAACGGTCTATTTATGACTTAATTAATCGGGTCACATTAAGATTGTAAAATGCATAACGTTAAAGGTAAATGAAACGTTTTATTTATGACCTAATTAATAGGGTCATATTAAGATTAGAAACTGCATAACGTTAAAAGTAAATGAAACGATTGCAGTTTCTAATAGCAGTTTTAAATGAAACGATTGCAGTTTCTAATAGCAGTTTTCTAACATTCTCCCACTTGACCCAATTATTCATAATATCAAGTGTTAAACATCATACTATGATAAATTGCTGAGAGTTATGGCGGTTGTGCATTATTAATTCAATGCATTCCCTTCCATATACTACAATACTAGCAATCCATCATTTTATACTCATAATTTATATAAAACAGCATAATGGTCCACATAATGTCTTATATCATAATGATTAAACATAATATCTTTATAAGATTCTTTCTTGTTTAAACTTACATAAAATACGTACTACCACATTAAAACAAGAGACACATAATTGTATATCAGAAACACACAAAGGAGCCCAGAATGTCACACATCAATTATTATTAATACAACCAAGACCCATTCTTTGAACATGTTCCTTAAATTGTCTTGACTGTAACCCTTTCGTCAAAGGGTCTGCAATCATAAGTTCTGTCCTGATATGCATGATTGACACTCTTTGTTTCTGAACCTCATCTTTCACAACAAGATACTTCATTTCCATATGTTTGGTACCTTTACAGTACTTGTCGTTTTTTGAGAAAAATACTGTTGCAGAGTTATCACAATAAATTTTCAGCGGCTTGCTAATGGTGTCGACAACCGCAAGTCCTGAAATAAAATTCCGCAACCATAATGCATGAATTGTGGCTTCATAACATGCCACAAATTCTGCCTCCATAGTAGATGAAGCAACGATAGTTTGTTTTGCACTTTTCCATGATATAGCTCCTTGAGCAAACATAAACAGGTAATCAAAAGTCGATTTTCTAGTATCAATGCATTCAGCTAAATCTGAATCGCTATATCCAATCACCTCCAATTCATTGGATCTACTATACATGAGCATGTAATCTTTCATGCCTTGTAAGTACCTTAGCACTTTCTTTGCAGCTTGCCAATGTTCCCTTCCTGGATTACTTTGATACCTCCCTAACATACCGATCGCAAAACTGATATCTGGTCTAGTACAGGTTTGAGCATACATTAGGCTACCAACTACATATGCATATGGAATTGATTCCATTTCCTTTCGTTCAACATCATTCTTAGGACATTGCATGAGATTGAATTTGTCACCTTTCTGTACAGGAACTTTCCCAGGTGAACACTTATTCATTCCAAATCTCTCTAGAATCCTTTCGATATATCCTTTCCGAGACAATCCCAATATTCCTTGTGATCGATCATGAAATATTTCTATTCCAATCATATAAGATGCCTCTCCCATATCTTTCATTTCAAAGTTCGTTGAGAGAAATTCCTTAGTCTCATGCACTATGCTTAAATTATTTTCAGCAAGCAAGATGTCATCAACATAAAGGACTAGATAAATAAACTTGCATCCACTGATCTTTTGGTACAAACAGTGATCAATCGTATTTTCCTCAAAACCAAAAGATATAATAATGGTATCGAACTTTATTTACCATTGCCGGGATGCTTGTTTAAGCCCATATATTGACTTCTTAAGCTTACACACCAATTGTTTTTTACCTTTTACAGAAAAATCCTCAGGTTGATCCATATAAACATCCTCATCAAGATCTCCATTCAGAAATGCTGTTTTCACATCCATTTGATGCAATTCCAAATCATAATGTGCTACTAATGCCATTATTATTCTTAGAGAGTCCTTTTTCGAAACAGGAGAAAATGTCTCCTTGTAATCAACACCACCTTTCTGTGTGTAACCCTTAGTAACAAGTGTAGCTTTATACCGTTCGACATTACCACTAGAGTCGTGTTTGGTTTTAAAAAACCCATTTGCATCCGACTCTTTTACAGCCATGTGGTAACTCAACGAGATCCCAAACTTCATTCTGTTGCATTGATTTTAGTTCTTCTTTCGTGGCATTAATCCATTCCTTTGACTCTTTACATTCTACAGCATGTGAAAACGAAACTGGGTTCTTATTGATTCCTATATCATAATCTGATTCTTGCACATAAACCATATAATCATTAGAAATAGCTGACCTACGATCTCTTTGTGATCTTCTTAATGCTACTTGTTGTGGTTCATGCATATCAGCATTATGTAAGTCATTTCCTTCAGGAAGTACTTCTTTATTTATATGTTGTTCATCATCATGTTGTTCTCCAACAGTTGGAACAACATTTGGAGTAATAGTGGATGGAGGAACTATTCTAGGAAATGTAACATTTATCCTTGTTTCCTTTATTTCCACTATTTCTCTTCTAGTACCCCCACTGACTTCACCAATCTCAATGAATCTTGCATTGCCAGTTTCTATAATTCTTGGACGATGATTAGGACAGTAAAACACATATCCTTTAGATTTTTCAGGGTAACCTAAAAAAGCCCATTAATTGATCGAGAATTTGATTTCTTTTCACGTGGATTATAAATTCTCGCTTCCGCTGGACAACCCCAAACACGTAGGTGTCTTAAGCTAGGTTTCCTGTTAGTCCATAATTCAAAAGGAGTCTTTTGAACAGCTTTAGTAGGAACCCTATTCAACAAATTATTAGCGGTTTTGAGAGCATACGACCACAAATTCTT
Organism: Allium cepa; assembly: GCA_030765085.1. Lineage (NCBI taxonomy): Eukaryota > Viridiplantae > Streptophyta > Magnoliopsida > Asparagales > Amaryllidaceae > Allium > Allium cepa. The sequence goes on along the minus strand of CM060928.1, from coordinate 565,167,802 downwards.
AGGTAGTGTAGAATCTGACATCATACTCCTAATTATATCTATTAACGTCCTATTGCGCCTTTCTGCTACACCATTTTGTTGGGTGTACCTGGCATTATGTATTTCGCACATATGCCATGACTTTCGAGAATTTTGCAAATGGACCTAGACACTGGCCTGACTCATTATATTTGCAATAATATTCACCACCTCTATCAGACCTTATGATTTTCATCTTTTTATCTAATTGCCTCTCAACTTCCTTTACAAACGTTTCAAGGACATTCACAGATTGAGATTTTTCATGAAGCAAATAGACATAACCATAGCAGGAAAAATCGTTAATAAAAGTGATGAAATACTTTTCTTCATTAAATGTTAGAGTGTCCATAGGTCCGCAAATATCAGTGTGTATTATTTCAAGAAGCTGGCTGCTTCTAGTGGCTCCTTTCTTATTATTTTTGGTTTGTTTACCTTTAATACAATCCACACATAATTCTAGATCACTAAAGTTTAAATTTGACAAAATTTCACTACTTCTCAATCTCATCATTCTTTCTTTGGATATGTGACCTAGTCTTTTATGCCATAAGTGTAACGATCCATAAATTTTCGATGTTAAATTTTTGTCATTTTAATAATATTTTATGAGTTAATATTGAAAGAAATAAAATATTGCAATTTTATAATGGAATGATAACTAAATTTAGAATGAAACAATGTTAATACAAGTCAATTGTCAACAATCTAAATGAAACTCCAATTCATTTCATTTAAGCATGATACATTTGGTTATAAAACTAAATATAAGTAACAAATGTAAACATTTAGTTATTGTACAAAATAGATAGTTAATGGTAATTAAATAAGATCAGTATTGTGTAAGGAATGATAATATGGGTGGTATTAATGGTTATACTGATTTATAGCGGGATGTAAAAGGTAATAAATTTATGTATAATTTGGGTAATAAATAAGTTTATTTATGGAGTTAGATTGGTTATATTATCTTAGGCTATAAACCAAATAGAAGAGAACAAGCGTAAATCTTAAGGGTATAATAACAATTATTATATATTACCTAATTTATTGGTCAATCAATTTATTTGAAATAAAGTCCTCTTGAATGTTAAGTAATTTTAATACTGTTATGGAGGAAACGTTATTTAATGATTTTTAATTTTAGTAACGGAAGAGTGAATGAGAATTTACAGAGAACATAAATTATTTATAAGTAAAAAGGAGTATATATTGAACAAATTTATGATAATTGGATAATGCAGCGTTATTGGAAATTAATTAGTGTTATATATGGGATTTATACCAGGGTGGGCAAGTAGTAAACTTATAAATGAAAGAAAGTGAGTAGGTGACCCTTTATTTAGGTTATTTATTCATTTAGTATGTTAAATAAAAATTTGGGAATCAGATCTCAATTAAGGGAAATTAAGTTGTACGTTAATTTGAAATAAAATCTATTAAATATTACATTTATAGGGAATGTAGTACGAATGGTTAGGGATTGTCAAATTTGGTAAAAAGGGGTTGGACTTAGGAAACTTTGTTAATTGAGTTTAAAACCTTAATTAATACGCGTAATTGACAAGATTCACATTTAAAAAAAATAATTGTTGATACAAATCTAAGATGTATATAGAAGCATTAATGTAGTGAAAGACAAACAAATATTAACTATATTATTTGTGTAATTAATGGATAGGAATACCAAAGGCTAATTGTAGCAAGGAATATAAGTGGTAGAATAATAAAAATTTATGATTTTATTTTTGTTATCATATGTTAAGAGATATGATTATGATCTTAATTTGAACTTCTACTAATAAAATGTATTACAGTAAGATAAAAAAATGATACAAATCTATTGATGTTTGTTTAAATTGATGATGATTGAAATAAAATTGGTTGATGATTGATATTGGGTGAATGGATGGTGTGTTCTATATTATATAAACTGCAAGGTATTATGCATTCTCATTTCATTCGAGGTTGCGGTTTGAAATGACATACAACCGCATTTTTTTATTTTTAAATTTGCGGATTGAAATGATAAATATCCATATCACCTGACCATAGGATAGAAAATTATATACAGGCACCGCGGTATATATATAAAATTATTTTTGAAATGATTTCTATGGTTTGGATAGGATGCGGTTTAATGAATATTAATTTTGATCTTATATAAAATCTTATTTTATATATACATATATAGTTAAATTATTGAATTTAAGCTATGTATGAATTTATTAAATGGAAATAAATAAGTTGAAAAATGGAGTTTGATAATTTATATTTATGATTACGTACAGGTTTAAGATATTGTGTGTGTATATATATATATAGAGTTTTAAATAGTTCAAATCAATTAAGATTGGAAATTAAATTGGAAATTTATTTGGAATTGGGCTTATTTAAAAATTAAACTCCACAAGTTGGTGTAAACTTATTAATCTTGAAAATTTTAAAGATATGACATTTATAACTGGATTTTTATTCAAGATAAATTAAATGAACAATTCTAGTATAAATAAATGGAAGGAAATATTTAGTGTTAATAAATTGGGTTTTATTTTAAATGGTTATGGATCTATTATGTAAACGTTTCAAAACTAAATAATAGGACAATGAATTGTTGAATAGAAACTCCCAACCTTAGTTTTGAAATTTATTAAATACCCAAAGTTTGAAAATATTGAAATCGAAGTGTTTTTATTCAAACTGAAAGTGAATCTAAAGGTTATGGGTTTAGACTGAATTTAAAGTAAATAAAATTGTAAAGGCGTGGAAATTATTTACCTTATAAAGAAATTTTAAATTCAACTGTTTTATTTTATATACTATTGAATATCCAAATCATTTAAGTTTTGAAAGTTATGGTTTTAAAGTTATGAATTTCGAAGTACAATGTTTTGAAAGTTATAATTCAAATGTTTGGGTTTCCGATATTATAAATTTTAAAGCAGTATGATTTTGGAAAAGATATATGTGAAATAAAGATGATATTATACTGATTTGGGTTTATAAATGATATCAAATTTGTTTGGTTTTTAAAACGAAAAATGGTATCGTATTATATGGTTTTGAAATGGGTATATATTCTGGTTTTGAAAGTAAAACTATTTTGATAAGACCGCGGTGTTATAATAACGTTTGGTTGTTGAAGAGACCGGGATCGGAAGTTGTCATACTCTCTGCCAACTCCGAAAACCACTTTAACAACCGTGTACGTGGTGGAGATTGCAGAATGAAGTAGGATGGTGGCGGCGTTTCCTTTGAGGTAAATACGTGAACCCGACTCCCATGAGTTGGCATAAGGTGGCTAAAACAGGAGTGATTCTCGGGGCAAGGTGGTTAGCTCCCTTTATCGGACACATCCCTTCGATACTATACTCTGACTTTGGATTGATTCGGTGGCCTCCTTTATTTTTTTGATTTTGGGGGTGTTTTTTCGAGGTGGGCGGTAGCTGCGGCTATGCATTACAACCAGTCCAGATAGCAATTGGTATATCTACCCTGGCATTGCCTAGTTGTGCCGTGTCACCTATCCTAGCGCGCCTTATACGATTTTAGTTTTGTACCATACCTTTGGAGTGCCCTCTGACGACGCCCAGTACAGGGGAGATTACGGTACTGTGTAGACTATGGGAATATATAACTATGTTAAGGTGGAAAATGTAAAGCCTTAAAGCTATTTAAAAGTAAGTTTATTTTACAATTAGACACTAGTATAATAGCGAAATATACTACATAGTATATAGTTTAACGGATCCTTAGGAGATGTAAATCCCGAGCATCTCTTAAGTTACTGCACTCATATTTATCTCTGTTGATTTAACTTACGTAAGATCTTTTAGTTCTGACTCGAGTGTTTTGTCTTTTCAATTCGCTCGGAGTCAGTCCGAGCGTTTCAAGATTTGAAGATTTTATTCTGGAGGACGAAGACGAAGATTTGAAGTATTACTATCTATTATATTATTCCACTACACCATTTGATTCCGCTGCATTGATATTTATTGGTATGTGAACTCTGATATTTATTGTTCAAAGAAAAATCAAATGTTTGGTAAACAGTTTTATGAATCGTATATTTATTATTATATTTTATCGTTCTGCTGCAAGATTCTATTTTGTTTTTTTCTTCTTTCTTCATCTTCTCTGTGTTTATCTTATTTATCCCATAACAATCCACCCTTCCGTATGGTTTGAATTGGCACGTGTGTCGATTTAAAGCGTGCGAAAAGACGGGACGTTACATCTGGTATCAGAGCTTTGGTTTAGCGATAAACCTTAGCTTTGTGGGGTTTGACTCTTTACTAATAGGGTAGTAATACCCTATGGGAGTCGCTGAGTGTATTATACGAGAGAGCGTATTTGTTAGTGTTATAAAAAGGTTTTAATATTGTGTTAATCTATTCCGTTTTGTATTTATAAATTCTGATTGGTGCATGAGACGCTATGACATCAATAGGGATTTCTAAACACTTAATAGGACAGACCGACATAATATTTGTTTTTAATATAGGTGAATGAAATAATTTTGCCTATTATATTTTCTATATAAAATAAAAAATTTCAAATGATATATGTATTTGGCTGCAATAGATTGGTTGTTAGGTAATAAAGTGTATAAATAATAATAGAAATAAGATTGAAAAATAAAATAAATGAAATTTGGGAAATTTAGAACTTAAGATCCAGGGTTTTGAAATTTCTTTCGAATAAATTTTGGAATATAATAATATTATTTAGAAGTACTTTATGATATAAATATTTATTATAATTCGGAAGAATTGTTTTAAAGAAGATTTTGGAGAAAATAAGTTTTGTACATTCCTCTCCGTCGCTGGAAAATAATTTCGGTGATGGCGGCCGCATCATCGATTTTCATTTTCGAGTTTCGAAGGGGGAAGGCCACTGTAGTAGTTCTACTGCAGATTCATTTTTGAAAAATATATAAATTTTGAATTGTTTTAAATATAATTAGAGATATATAAGTTGTAATAATATATTTATTTATTGTTTTAAAATAAATTGAAAATTTAACCCGGTATTAAATTCTTAAATTTCCATTAATTAATTATTTCAATTATTGTAGTGAAATGAAAGGTAAGTAATTAATAATTGAAACCTATAATTTAGGTAAGATATTTAAGGCTAAGTTATAATGGAAATAAAAAGGAAGTTGAAATTGTAACTTATAAGGAAAAGGTAAAAATTTATTGAACAATGAATTAATTAAAAGAAATGAGAAAACTTGTATAACTTTCAATTACATTCTTTAAAAGCATATATATAACTTACCAAATATTAAAAGTTTAAATGTTAATAAGAAAATGTAATAGATATTGTACGAGTAATAAATTTGAGGTAATCACTACACCACAAAAGGCTTTTAACAGCGTTTGATAAACGCTGTAATATGATACAACAGCGTTATTAGAAACGCTGTATAACGACATGCTGTCGTATATACATAACTTACAACAGCGTTTCTATAAACGCTGTTGAAACATCTCCGTGACAGCGTTTATTACGAGCTGTCAATAATATTTTTTACAGCGTTTCAGACGTGCTGTCGAAGATGTTCAAATTCTACTTTAACTGTTTAAAAAACGCTGTTATTGAATCATCAACAATTTCGACAGCGTGATAAAAACGCTGTGATTGAATCATCAACTATTTCGACAGCATGTAAAAAACGCTGTTATTGACAATTTCAAGATAATTACAGCACGAAATAAACGCTGTTGTTTCTTCATTGACAGCATTAATCAAACGCTGTCTTCTATTTATATAACAGCTTTAATATTCCACTCTATTTTTGAATATTCCAAAACTATATTTTAAGCATATTTAAGCAACTAGTATATATAACAGGTTCTAATAACTATTAATTGGTTACATAAACTAGTTAAGACAATATTAATAAACAAAAGACATCCATAAACCAAGTTTCAATAATATCCATAAACAAAAATAACAAAGTAAACTATTGACATACAAACACCTCTGCCTATACAAAGTAAACTAGCATCCATACACTATTGAAGCAACACATACCATTTCCCAATCATCCAAACACCTCTGCCTATACGCGAAAAGCTTCCATGCTATCTGCTTTCTCCCACAAAATCATCACAGCCTTCATACCACCAGAGAACTTCAACACCACCACTGCTCCAGAGGACCATGAAGATGAAGAAAAGTATTGTCACAAATTACTGCACATCTGACCCAGAGTTGGAGTTTGCCATCTCCACAAAAATCAATCTTCCATTCAAAATCTGGCACATTAGATCCCATCAACAGTTGGAACAATATCATCATAATTTACTTTATATTTTTACACACAATTTCAACACCAACACAATTTGCATAAGATTTACATGTAACAAAACAACACAACTAGCTCATGGAAAAAGCTGTTTAATATACAAAATTTTACAATGGGAAAACCTCAATCCATATCTTTCTTTCCAGCATAAAGAAATGTACTAACAACATGTAGAAAATATTGAAATATGTTGTTCTCTCTATATGACCAAGGAAAGAGAGAAGCTAGGACTTAAAAATGATCAAAAGCTGTGACTTCCATTAGATCTTATGTTCGATTGCTGAAAGCTATCAGCTTTTGCTAGCACAAATAGTAGGAGTTACGTATCATCATCATCATATTTATACCTTAGGTTTTTGAATTTTTCCTTCAGTATTAATGATCTCATCTCATTATTGATGCATCATATTGTATTATCTGTATGTTTTTATACATGCTTACTTTGTTATTTTTGTTGTGATCTGTCGAAGGTACTGTAATCCTGTTAATCCTGTTATATATTATTATTAGCAGTATAAAATATTAAGTTATATATTATAATTATATAAACTAATCCTGTTAATTTTTATAAAACTTAGTTAATTTTGTTAAAATTTCATAATACTTAGTTAATTTTCATAAACTTATCTAATATTTATAAATATTAGTTAACTTAGTATTATTATTATAAATCTTAGTTAATAGTAATAATAATTATTATTATTATTTGGTTATGTTTTAAATTTTTATGTACTTAGTTAATTTTTATAAATTAAACTTGCTAAATTTTATAAAACTTGGTTAACTTAGTTAAAAAAAATTTATAATAATCATACTTAGTTAACTTAGTTAAATTTATGGAAGAAAGGCAAGTAACCATTGAAGATGGAAGCGCAGAAACAATGATAAAACATCTTTTACCTCCTCCCATTCAGCAACCAGCAAGCTCGAAGGAACTGTTGTGACATTTCGACTTTGTTCCAGATTCATCTGCTTATATGCAAATAAAATTAAGAAGATGATTTCATGAAAACAGATAAAAAGGGATTGTTGAAGAAATTAATTATTTACTAAAAGGAGAACATACTCACATGTATTTGCTCTACAGACTACCAACTGTCCAAAAAGTTTAAGTTGAACCCTGTGCAGTGAAAAAAAAGGCAAAAAGCAAAAAAAGCAATCAAATGAAACGCTGACAGGACCATTGCTAAAGTGTTTAAGTTTAAAAGAAAGATAAGTTGTACATACCATGCTGACAGGACTTCCTTGATAAGTTTCATAAGTGCCTTCTCCTGCTGCAATTTCCGAAGAATCTTTTAAAGCATGATAATATATTGTTTCAAAAATATCTCTGTTTAGCTGTTGAGCCTGAACAAACAGTTGAACAGATAACAACGGATGAGGCACAAGGGGAAAAATTATCCATACAAGTTAAAGACAACCAAATACCTCTTCTGAATCAAAAGGCATGCCTAGCAACATAAATGCATCTGCCAGGCCTTGTACACCTAAACTAATTGGTCTATGCCTCATATTTGACCTCCTCGCCGTCTCATCTAGGTAATAATTAACATCAGTTATCTTGTTGAGGTTTGCAGTAACAATTGATGTTATCTTTCAAAATTATGAGCATATTAAGTAACGCTTGACACATGATTACAAAATTAACTGAGTATGCATATTAAAATAATATTCTAACCTCGGCTAGCTTGTAAAAATCAAAATATCTGTTCTTAGATCCAATGCTTCCAACTAATTTAGATGGATGAGATTCCAATGGAACATTCTGAAAATTCATAATTTTGTTTATAGTTTGCATGTAAGAAGCTAGTACACAAAGAAGTGTATTATTTGATGTAGGTAGTAGTACCTTCTCTCTAACAAATCTTGGTAGAGCTATTGAAGCCAAATAGGACACAACATTTTCATCAGGGCTAATTGAAGATAGACATTATCAATAAAGTAAGGCCCGAAGGTACTGTAATCAAAGTGTGGGGACGAAATTGATTTTCATTAGAACGGGAAAAAAGTGACAATAAAATTATATGCATGCTTCAGTTCAGAACCTTCATGATTCAGCACTTGCTTCGAAAATTGCCATGCTTCAGTTCACCACTTTCATGCTTAAGGACCTAATTATGATTTTTGGTCATGTTTATAGTTCAGTTCAGTTCAGGCGGTCCTCTAAACATTTTAAGGCCTTTGATAGCATAAATGATATGAGTTACTTCCATCAGTGAAGTACATAACCATCAATTCATTTTAATGCCATGTTATTTTGAGAATCATAATGAATTCTCTCTGATACATCCTACAACTTTTCCAAAAAATGCCCAGGAGTCATTTCTGTATTAATCAAGACGTTAAAAGATCAATATGATTCCTATATCATTCTTCCTCAAACTTAAAACACATAGCCATATAAGTTTGCATGCATGTTATACAACAAATATTTTAGTTCAATTCCTGACGGTAATATACATGTATAATACAAGTTTACATGCGTCTTACACAGTAAATGTTATACATATATATTACCCGGTCTCTATGCATCATACTGTGTCATGTCTCTAATTAATATGCAAAGTTTTAGCTGTTGGTCTACTATTATGGTTGTAAAAGTAACGATGATAAACTATTGTTGAACAAGATCCAAAGTGAAATTAGTATATATGGATTACAAGTGAAAGTATGTAATATAAATATTGTTAGGATAATCAAGATGATTAAGGAGATTGGAAGTGTAAAAGATTTACCGCATTTTCTGTTACATCTCCATACAAACAACATACACAACAACAATACCCACACTTCCTCAGCAAACCAGAAATCACCACCTAGTCATGCCAATCCTGAACCATTCAGCCCAGTCGTGCCAATCCCGAACCATCTCAACAACCTGCATATTATCCAAACAAACAATGACACAGTAAATACTGCCACAACCTGAACTTTGATTTATTAAAAAAATCTGAAGTTAGAAGGGAAAGAAATCAATGCTTGCTTATAGAAGCTAATGCATTGAATTAAGTTTATTAACAACTACAGAGCAGTATATTTTTTTTTCTTTTTATTTGATCTGGATTTAATTTGAATCTGCATTTTACTTCTACCTGATCTTTGAATCACTTGAAACTTGATTTGTTTTTGGAATTGCTTGATCTTGACCCTCGTTCCAGATTGAAGATTTTGACTCAGCTTTTATTCTGAATCTTGGTTTACAGGTTTTGAATTTGAAAACTTTCAGACTGGGAATGTTTTTGATCAGGCAACCACATATCAATGGTTTTCAATGGTTTTGAATTTGAAAACTTCCCACTTCAACCACATATCAAGCACTTATCCACTACAAACAGTTACAACAGTCATTCAAAACCATCCCACAGCAACAAAACAAACATTTAACCATTTTTGTTTCAGTCACAAATGCAGAAGACAATAAGCAAATAATACCAAACTGAAAAAGATTATGCCAGTGCAAGGAAAAGACCACTACTGCTATAGAAAATGAAAACTAATGTTAATACCATAGAGTACTTTCTGTTTTATAACAAAAAATTCGAATATAAGACCATCTTTTACCATATGTAAGTCTGAGTAAAAATTTAAGTACTTTTTCATATTTATGGAATAAAGTAAAGAGAGAGAAAGAGGGGAAAAAACATCAAACTCAACCAAAGGGTAGGAGGATGATAACCTGTTATAGATATCCCAAAAAGTAGTTCATCTCATCATGAATCCATCTGTTATGGAATTGATACATCCAAGTAAAACCTGGGCATTAAAACAACACGAAATTGAGCCATTAAAGCAACATCTACACACACACAACATGAAAACTAAGCCATTCGTATGATTCATGTGGCACTCTATGAATGCATTGCATCTCATATAATAAGCTTCGAAGGACTACTTGAATGAAAAAGAAAATATAAGGACTCCAATTTAGTTTTAGGATCTAGTACATTTTCATGTACACTTTAACTAATAACTCAAATGAATACATGATAAAAAACATAAAATATTGTATTAAAATTGATAATTACAGGTAGGCATCATTTTGAAACACTGATAAACATTTACCGTAGAATAAAACATACTGATAAATCCATATAGCAGCATATAAAATATTGTAAAGAGAATGATAAATACAAGTTACTAGTTCGTATATTTATGCCATTTGTAATAAGTATGATACTATTAAGTGGCAAACATATTTAACATTGCAATAAACTAAAAATATGACAAATGCATATAGCATTGTGAAGAATTAAATGAAGAACCGATTTATCCATCTTTAAAAAACTAAAAAATAAGGATGTCCCAAATTGGACAATGATATATCTCTGGATTGTTTATCTGGAGATAGTGGGAGTGAATCATGTTTCTATTAATTAAGAATTTTCTTGTTCAGAAAATTGATAAATTTATTGTTAAAAACCATGTAGTTTTACATTTATGATGATGTGTCAAACTAATTTTTAGATCTAGAAGATTGGTGAAGTAAAATAACTAGTTTTCCTATGGTCATTAAGTGAGTAGCTTCGTCGTAGGATTTGCCGATGGTGCTCTAAGTGGATCAGAAAACTCAAGTTTGAGAAAAAGAAAAGAAATTTTAGGGTTCTTTGATTTTGGAGCAAGAGGATAGCTGTGAAGGGAAAATAAATGGCAAGACTAGGATTTAATCTAACTTCCTAAGTTGAGATTGGCAATGATAAAACAATGTTTAATTATTATTCTCTTCTTATTTATTTCAAACAACACTCCATTTAGAAACACTGATAATAATTGATGTCACTAAATTGTTTTCTTATAGTGTCACCTAAACATACCATTGATAAAGATATGCATGAATTCGTGTGATTCCTCTTAGACATTTTCTTAATGAAAGCTTTTGCAAACTTAACTATTCACTTCTGAAATGTTGCTTTTGTATGATATGGCAAAAAAGGAAGAAATGGTATCAGTTGATATGCACATAAAACTAGGTGAAGCATAGGAATATTGCCCAAGGAGTACTTTACGGAAAACTAGTGATAAATATGAAAAATGAATTTGACATGGTAAATATTCAAAAGCTTCCCTCTCCCTATGTCAAGAAACATTCTCGGTCTGTATGTTCTTGGCATGTGTAAGTAATGAAGGTAGGCTTTGAGAACGAATTCTTTGTTCTAAGAAGTGTGAAAGGTATTTTCTAATCGGATTCTTATACAAACATTTATTTTATCAAAATTTTGCTTATATATCTCTTTTATCTCGCATTCATATATTATATACCCAATTGTAAAGGTACAAAGTGCACATGAGATTCATCCTCAAATTGCATGTGCCCAATGTTCTAAAACAATCATAACCATATACCCTTTTGATTTAAAAAATTAGTTAGAATATGTATAATATAACGAATGAATGAGATTGTTTAGGGACCAAGGCATGGTGCATATGACATAAAATCTATGCAGTATAAATTGGAACAGATTTAGTCACACACGCATGCCTATTTTAATTTCATAAAATTGAATTATTTCTCAATATGCTTTCTTTGATATATCTTGTTTTTGAGTGGTGGATGTGGACAATCATATTGGATGTTGTGAAAAGTGAAAACCATAGATTTTATGAAATTAAACCTGCAAATAGTTCAACACTGAACTAAAAGTACACAAAATTTTGAAAAATTGTTTAAAATGAAAATTTTCACCTTTTCCCAAATTATACCAAGAGTAAATAGCAACAATGAAATCTGAAAAAAAATTAGTACATACCAAAATTACAAACACTATCAACAAAACAAATTTTGAAAAAGCAATATAAAGGAAAAAAAATCAAGATAAAGTAAAAGATGGTAACACATACCTATAGTCGTACTCGATCACTTTTTGAAAATTAGTTTTAACTATTGCACTTGGGGTAAAATTCTAGAGTAAAAGCAGGGTAATTTATTTGAACTTGTCAAGTGGTATTGCAAGAAACTACCATGAAATCTGACCGTTACAAGAAGTAATAGGAAAAAAATCAAGTTATACTGATATGCAAACACATTAATCAAATTGCTCTAGAAAATATATGTCAAATGCAATAATGAATACATACAAAGGACAATCTCCTTATTACAAGAACCAATTGTGGCTTTTTTATATCAAGTTGTTTGTGGAAGTTTCTTTTAAATTTCATAATTCACTTCTTCAGGTGCCAACACATTTTAATAATATATATAATCCTACAAGTAACCCATACCTGAACAATTTGGTCTTCCTTTAATGCTGATAAGCTAAGCAATATAGGAAATCTTCCAATAAACTCTGGAATGATACCATATGATAAAGATCTCCACTCTCAACCTATAGTTAAATTCCAAGTACAATAAAGTTTGTAAGATTCAAGAATCCATAATTATTAGAGAAGGGAAATCTGGGTATCAACAAACTACTAAGACGTACATTACATATTATCAAAGAATTTACCGATTTACAAACCAAAGAATAAATATGGAACATACCGATTCCAACAAGGATGAAGTCACTGCAATACTGGTTAATCCACTATCCCTCAAACTTGCATGTTCGGGAGCCCTAAAACCTATATAACAATCTTTCCATCTGTAGTGTAATAAAAAAGCAGAAACTTCTCAGTTTATGGGAGTAGGAAATTGATAAATACTAAGGCTGTTAGATAAATTCAGCTTTCTGATATCGTTTTCTCCAACCTAATTAACAAATTAACTTTCAATATTCTACATAAATTACCTCAAATCAAATTTTCGAAGAGAACCGTCAAAGAATTCTTCAGTGAATGGTAGTCTTAACTATTGACTGAACTCAAAATCAAATCATTTTGTTCTGTTTGCCAAAGACAAATTAAGGGCATTAGGGTCAACTGAATTGGATATTGCAGGCAAAATCAGAGGATGAACAAAATTTCATGGGAGATTTCATGCGTTTTTGGTATTTTGATTAGGTTTAAAATAATTCATCGAAGGATCTGGGATTATACGAGAAGTTAAAAAGAAAAGAAAGAAAGGAAGGCGGCTAAAGTAACCGCGAAATGAAAAAATGTCAACATTGAACGGCTTAGTTTGAACAGCGTTTAACATTCTAGTTTTTATTTGTCAAAGTACTTTTGTCAGCGATCAGGGAGGAAACGCTGACTTCTAATGCTGTCAAAACTACATTTTTTTGTAGTGGTTGTAATATTATGGGGAAAGCGTGCATTCTTATGATATTTCAACCTACTACCATTTTTGACTATCGTTGTTGCTTCTTACTTATGAGAGTAAAAACATAAATACCAATATTTTATGTAAGTCATGTCCTACTAGTGACCGAAAAAATTATGGAGCTTCTCAGTAAGATGCATTTTGTAACTCTGTGGAAAATAGAAAAAATTTCAAACTACATGGCAATGTAGATTATCTTTTACAACTTGAACCCTTTTCGGTTATTTTTCTCTCGTTGTTTCAAACACTCGTGTATTTGGTGAACTGGAGTGTTGATAATTAAGTATTCTAGGGCTTTCCGATTATATAATTCTTTAATTTAAGCAATTTTCTAAATTCAAGTCTACATGGTATCTTGAAAGGTTTTACATGTAGAATTAGAATTAAGGTAACATAAATATTAGTTAACATGATTGAGCTACTTGCGCAGCCTTTAAGCAACATTAGGTTAGCTTTAACAATTCTAAAACAAGAAGTATTGTTGATTCTAGAAAACTATAATAAGATTACCCAATGCTTAAGTATGTATCAAGACTGAACATGAAGGTCAATCTAATGGTTATATGGTTATAGGATTAACAGCAGAACATGAAGCATCTTGTAGAAGTTTAAAATCTATATCCAGAAATCCAATTCATGCAACTTTCAGAAAGTTATATCAAGAACTTTATAGCACATAACTTCATGAATATATTTATAATTGAAGATAATATTACAGAGTTATCATGACTAGCAGAAAATCAAAAGTAAACATCTTATAGAAAATCCAACAATTCATGGATTATGTTGTTCAAACATATATCATATATGTTCAATTTCAATTAACAACATTAATCAAAACTACCAGTAGTGTTCATAACACCAGGAGAATTATACGAATAAAATAGTCCTTCCAATTGTTAACGGTTAACAAAATTCTATTGGCAATTAAACAAATTCCCAACTCCAGTAAAATGTTTTCTTACATGATGTTATACATTAAAATCGAATACAGTAAGACTTTTAATCTCAACTAACGTTTTGCAATTAGCTTTGATACCATTGAAGGGTTTCAACAATAAATTTGCAGCAGAAATTAAATCAAAAACCATTCATCTGAAATCCTGAAACTAGGATCCAAGCGAAAAAACAGTAAATTGAGAAAGACATACCAATTGATTTGTGCAGAAATCCAAGCTGGAGATGAAGATCTAAAATTGCAGCGAATTGACAACATAACCCTAACTGGACAGCGTCTCTATGGTATCCACACAAACGCTGCTTATTCCACGAATGCTTATTATCAAGCTTCTGGTCGCCATCACCATGATTTTAAGCGAAGTCCGAGTCGGATTTGCATGTGGAAGTCGGAGCTCGAAGAAGCGGTCGGTGAGGAAGTGAAAGCGGTTCGAGTCGGATGGGATGAGGACGATGATGCGGTAGTTGATAATTTACGTAGGATTTAGGATTTGGGATTGCTGGTGAAATTTGAGGAGGATTTGGATTTCATAGATTTATTACTTTGCGTGAAGATAAGAAGAAAGGATGGGGGAAAAGTAGCAGCGTAATGAAATAATCCTCAAAATCAAGCGGGCTATTTCACACAGCGTTTGTGGTAATCATTTTTCATTTTCAACGCACTATTGTCAGCACTTATGTCAAAAACGCTGTCGATTATTGCTGACAAAAGCCCATTTTGTTGTAGTGAATGAAAGTAATTAATGAAATTCCTTAATAAATAGTAATTTGATGTTGTAATATATAATCTTAAGTGTAATTGAAAAGACTACTAATTGAAGTAGAAAGGTATGTATTATAAATGGAAGAAAATAAATAACATTAAGTAGTATATATGGAAGATAGTAAACTTAAGTAAAGGATTGAAGCTATTTATTAATAAAATAAGAAGAAAAGATGAATGCAGTAAATATATAAGTGTACACTTATATTAATGTATTAATGTGATAAGAAATTGATTTGCACATGAATACTATAAACAAATGAAGTTATGCAATATGAAATGAAAAGAGAAAAATGAATATAAGTGCAAACAAGTGTAATAAACACTAAATTAATGAATGGAGATAAAAGTTGTAAGAAATAAATGTAAAGTAATAAATGAAATTTATAAGAATGAGCTTGATTTATTATTTGGAATTGTTGCTTGTTTGGTTTATGGTTGCTTGGGGTAAGCTACTTTAAATTTGGATTTGGATGAATGAATAATCTATTTAGTTTTATCTAAGGCTGCTGAGTAAATGATGCGCTAGTAGTTTATTCTCCATTCCGTGCAATTTAAAAGTTTTAAAGCCGAACAACTATTTGTTTGTTTGATTGAATGGTTGTTTTGTATTGTGTAAGCTGTTTGTTGAAATTGATGGTTGTTGTATTGATTTGTTGTTAGTAATTGAAACCACCTAAATATTTCATTTTTTATAAATTGTTAACCCTTTGGATTATATAAGTAAAATGCAGGTTATGGAAGCAATTGCTACTGCTTTTGGTTCTATAAAATAAGCGTTATTGCCCGACAAATAGGTACGTTTTCGGATTACGGGTTTTAGCGTTATTATTTTGTCTTTTTTCCCGTATTGGGATATATATTATTTTGAAAATATATGATATATATTGTTATAATTAATATTTTATTTTTCTTCCGAGCCTCTCCGTACAAAGGAGACTGCCGAAAATTTCCGAAAATTTCGGACTTAGAATTTTTTTTCCAAACTTTAATAATTTAAATATAAAAGATTAAATAGTTATAAATTAGGATATCTTAGTTAAAGTAATTAATTTCGTAAATTTAATTGTTTATAAAGTTAATGTTTTGATAAGATGTATTGTTTTTATTTCTTCTTTTTTCCTTTTTTTTCCTTTTCGGGGACGAAAAGTTTTGAGTGGGGGAGAGTGTAACGACCCATAAATTTTCGATGTTAAATTTTTGTTATTCTAATAATATTTTATGAGTTTATATTGAAAGAAATAAAATATTGGAATTTTATAATGGAATGATAACTAAATTTAGACTGAAACAATGTTAATACAAGTCAATTGTCAACAATCTAAATGAAACTCCAATTCATTTTATTTAAGCATGATACGTTTGGTTATAAAACTAAATATAAGTAACAAATGTAAACATTTAGTTATTGTACAAAATAGGTAGTTAATGGTAATTAAATAAGATCAGTATTGTGTAAGGAATGATAATATGGGTGGCATTAATGATTACACTGACTTATAGTGGGATGTAAAAGGTAATAAATTTATGTATAATTTGGGTAATAAAATAAGTTTATTTATGGAGTTAGATTTGTTATATTATCTTAGGCTATAAACCAAATAGAAGAGAACAAGCATAAATCTTAAGGGTATAATAACAATTATTACATATTACCTAATTTATTGGTCAATCAATTTATTTGAAATAAAGTCCTCTTGAATGTTAAGTAATTTTAATACTGTTATGGAGGAAACGTTACTTAATGATTTTTAATTTTAGTAACAGAAGAGTGAATGAGAATTTACAGAGAACATAAATTATTTATAAGTAAAAAGGAGTATATATTGAACAAATTTATGATAATTGGATAATGCAGTGTTATTGGAAATTAATTAGTGTTATATATGGGATTTATACCTGGGTGGGCAAGTACTAAACTTATAAATGAAAGAAAGTGAGTAGGTGACCCTTTATTTAGGTTATTTATTCATTTAGTATGTTAAATAAAAATTTGGGAATCAGATCTCAATTAAGAGAAATTAAGTTGTACGTTAATTTGAAATAAGATCTATTAAATATTACATTTATAGGGAATGTAGTACGAATGGTTAGGGATTGTCAAATTTGGTAAAAAGGGATTGGACTTAGGAAACTTTGTTAATTGAGTTTAAAACCTAAATTAATATGCGTAATTGACAAGATTCACATTTTAAAAAAAATAACCGTTGATACAAATCTAAGATGTATATAGAAGTATTAATGTAGTGAAAGACAAACAAATATTAACTATGTTATTTGTGTAATTAATGGATAGGAATACCAAAATCTAATTGTAGTAATGAATATAAGTGGTAGAATAATAAAAATTTATGATTTTATTTTTGTTAACATATGTTAAGAGATATGTTCATGATCTTAATTTGAACTTCTACTAATAACATATATTACAGTAAGATAAAAAAAAATTGATAACATACGTCAGGTGTATTTAATGACATTGTTTGAATGTAATTAGTAAAGGTCATTATAATAATAAATATTAATAAAGAATAATAATGAATAAGTTTAGTAAAAGAGTAAATATTCATTTAGTAAAATGTTTGGCAACTGAAATATTGATCGTAGAAATGAGAAACTATTATTTAGTAAGAAATATATATAATTACTGTTTGTAGCGAATAGTGTATTAATATGTTTAAATTACTACTAGATAGGAAATAATTGTTATACTTCTCATTACATTCATTTAGTCCATTTTGAAACTTAATCAACTGAAATTAATGTAATTGAGAATTTCCAATTAATAGGAGAGAGAATACAAATTGTAAATTAATAGGTTTAAATAAAAGAAGCATATGTTTTGTGAAAATAGAGGGAATGTTTGATTTAATAAAAAGAAAATTTTACATCAAATAAAATGAATGTTTCATCTGTGAATGTACGTTTAATTTCATTAAAATAAGAACAGAAATATTAATTTTAAAGAAAGAAATATATATTTATTTGAACTGTGTTTTAGCTTACAGACTGATTACAAGAATAGGAAAATAATCCATTTATTACGCTTGTGTATAAACAATAAATTTATAAACGTGTTTAAATAAACAACTGTTCTATTTATTTATCCATTTTAGTTGTCTGTTTGAAAATTTAACTTTGTAGGTAACTGCAATTAATGTAATTCAAACGTTTTAATTAAAAGAAAGGAAACGTTGATTGTAATTAATAGATTTAATAAAAGAAACGCACATTTTGTGTTAAACAAAAAGGGTGTTTTAATGGAAATAAAAGATCATTTTGAGAAAACAAAATTGAACGTTCTCATTTTTAAGGTAAGTATTAATATTTTATTTTGCGTAGATAAAAACCTAAATGCGTACAAAATTCTACTTTTGTTTGCAAACTTTTCCATTCCTACGTACGTATCTATTATTAATGCCTGAAGCTTTAATAATAAAACATGGCATTTATTTTTGTCCCTCCACATTCATTTCTTAATTATAAATAACCTACATTTTATTACTTCTTCTACATTTTGTTTCTCCTGACACCTCATATTCAAAAGCTCTTATTCTTGCAACTCCAAAAGCATTCTTTTATAAAAATGATTTTTTTTCATTTTTCGTACTGGAGAAGAACGAGGTCCTGTAGCGTGCTAAAGCTTTTGCTGACGTGGCTTATATTTTTGTTAGGTATGTTTATTTGTTTGTTTAAATAAATTTTGTTTTCAAGCGATTTAACGCGTGTAACTTTCTCATACGAACTCCGTTTCACACGCGATTTTTTTGTTAGGATCGTAATAAAATTTCGAATCTTTTGACGCTGGTTTGGATGAATTTGAAGACTGTCCAATTTTTGGGTTTAAATTGAATTTTAATTCAATTTAAATTCAAAAGGGGAGTGTTTTAACCCACTCACAACTTCTAAGTTTTCTTATGTTTGTTAAATTGATTTAAGATACGAGTAGAAATTTATTTATTTAATTTAACTGTTAATTAATTTTATTATTGCATATAAATTAACAGGTAAAATTTATTTATTTTGCATATAAACTGCTAGTTAAACAGTTATTTATTTATTTATTTATTTATTTATTTTGAATATAAACTGTTTGTTGATACCTATTATATTTTATATGCTCTATTGATGTTTGTTTAAGTTGATGATGATTGAAATAAAATTGGTTGATGATTGATATTGGGTGAATGGATGGTGTGTTCTATATTATATAAACTGCATGGTATTATGCATTCTCATTTCATTCGGGATTACGGTTTGAGATGATATACAACCGCATTTTTTTATTTTTAAATTTGCGAATTGAAATGATAAATATCTGTATCACTTGACCATAGAATAGAAAATTATATACAGGCACCGTGGTATATAAATAAAATTATTTTTGAAATGATTTCTATGGTTTGGTAGGATGCGGTTTAATAAATATTAATTTTGATTTTACATAAAATCTTATTTTATATATACATATATAGTTAAATTATTGAATGTAAGCTATGTATGAATTTATTAAATGGAAATAAATAAGTTGAAAAATGGAGTTTGATAATTTATATTTATGATTAAGTACACGTTTAAGATATTGTATATATATATAGAGTTTTAAATAGTTCAAATCAATTAAGATTGGAAATTAAATTGGAAATTTATTTGGAATTGGGCTTATTTAAAAATTAAACTCCACAAGTTGGTGTAAACTTATTAATCTTGGAAATTTTAAAAGTATGATATTTATAAGTGGATTTTTATTCAAGATAAATTAAATGAATAATTCTAGTATAAATAAATGGAAGGAAATATTTAGTGTTAATAAATTGGGTTTTATTTTAAATGGTTATGGATCTATTATGTAAACGTTTCAAAACTAAATAATAGGACAATGAATTGTTGAATAGAAATTTCCAACCTTAGTTTTGAAATTTATTAAATACTCAAAGTTTGAAAATATTGAAATCGAAGTGTTTTTATTCAAACTGAAAGCGAATCTAAAGGTTATGGGTTTAGACTGAATTTAAAGTAAATAAAATTGTAAAGGCGTGGAAATTATTTAGTTTATAAAGAAATTTTAAATTCAACCGTTTTATTTTATATACTGTTGAATATCCAAACCATTTAAGTTTTGAAAGCTATGGTTTTAAAGTTATGAATTTCGAAGTATTATGTTTTGAAAGTTATAATTCAAATGTTTGGGTTTCAGATATTATAAATTTTAAAGTAGTATGATTTTGGAAAAGATATATGTGAAATAAAGATGATATTATACCGATTTGGGTTTATAAATGATATCAAATTTATTTGGTTTTTAAAACGAAAAATGGTATCGTATTATATGGTTTTGAAATGGGTATATATTCTGGTTTTGAAAGTAAAACTATTTTGATAAGACCGCGGTGTTATAATAACGTTTGGTTGTTGAAGAGACCGGGATCGGAAGTTGTCATACTCTCTACCAACTCCAAAAACCACTTTAACAACCGTGTACGCGGTGGAGATTCCAGAATGAAGTAGGATGGTGGCGGCGTTTCCATTGAGGTAAATACGTGGACCCGACTCCCGTGAGTTGGCATAAGGTGTCTAAAACAGGAACGATTCTCGGGCCAAGGGAGTTAGCGCCCTTTATCGGACACATCCCTTCGATACTATACTCTGACTTTGGATTGATTCGGTGGCCACCTTTATTTTTTTGATTTTGGGGGTGTTTGTTCGAGGTGGGCGGTAGCTGCGGCTATGCGTTACCACCACTTCGGATAGCAATTGGTATATCTACCCTGGCATTGCCTAGTTGTGCCGTGTCACCTACCCTAGCGCGCCTTATACGATTTTGGTTTTGTACCATACCTATGGAGTGCCCTCTGACGACGCCCAGTACGGGGGAGATTACGGTACTGTATAGACTATGCAAATATATAACCGTGTTAAGGTGGAAAATGTAAAGCCTTAACGCTATTTAAAAGTAAGTTCATTTTACAATTACACACTAGTACAATAGCGAAATATACTACATAGCAGATAGTTTAACGGATCCTTAGGAGATGTAAATCCCGAGCATCTCTTAAGTTACCGCACTCATATTTATCTCTGTTGATTTAATTTACATAAGATCTTTTAGTTCTGACTCGAGTGTTTTGTCTTTTCAATTCACTTGGGTCAGTCCAAGCATTTCAGGATTTGAAGATTTTATTATGGAGGACGAAGACGAAGATTTGTAGTATTACTATCTATTATATTATTCCACTACACCATTTGATTCTGCTGCATCTGATATTTATTGTATAAAGAAAAATCAAATGTTTTGTAAACAGTTTTATGAACTGTATATTTTTCATTATATTTTATCGTTCCACTGCAAGATTCTATTTTGTTTTTTCTTCTTTCTTCATCTTCTCTGTGTTTATCTTACTTACCCATAATAATCCGCCATTCCGTATGGTTTGAATTGGCACGTGTGTCGATTTAAAGCGTGCGAAAAGGCGGGACGTTACATCTGGTATCAGAGCTTTGGTTTAGCGATAAACCTTAGCTTTGTGGGGTTTGACTCTTTACTAATAGGGTAGTAATACCCTATGGGAGTCGCTGAGTGTATATATATGAGAGAGCGTTTTTGCTACACTACAAGGGGAGGGGGGATTTCCGACGGCTGAAAACCGTCGGCGGCCGTCGGAAGCCGTCGGCGGCCGTCGGAAAAAGCCGTCGGAAATGAAGGCGTCGGGGAGCAGTATTTCCGACGGCTACCGACGGGTGATGCCGTATACATTATCGACGGTTTCCGGCGGTTTCCGGCGGTTTCCGACGGCTTCCGACGGCCGTCGGAAACCGTCGGAAACCGTCGGAAATCAGGCCAATAAGCCGTCGGAACCCGTCGGAAACCGCCGGAAAATTTCGACCAATAAGCCGTCGAGAGCCGTCGGAAGCCGTCGGAAACCTGTTGTTTTTTTTTAAAATCTGCTGCAAATAGAGCCTTCCAACCACATTTCTCTTCCAAACACTACAATATCAATACTGCACAATCAAATAAACAATAATCCAACCAAACATGCAAACCAATACTCCAAAATATTCAATAGACACAGAAATAAACTAAATTAGAATAAAAATAAAATACAAAATATACATAACATTCCAACATTAACAATAATACTAACAATAACTGTTCTAATCATGCATATCCTGATACAGCTACAGAACCAAGTGTATTATACATAATTATACATATCAACAATTAATTGTTCCTTCTACCAAATCATTGTAAACTAAAACTAAACATACCTGCACGAACGAATTAGAAAGCAATGAATCAATCTGCCCCAGATCCAGAGCCAGCCGATGAAGGGAAGCGGCCACCAAACTGCTGCATGTACTCAAATAACTGTGCCGTCTGCATGGCCTGTTGGCGGTTCTGCTCCTCCAACTGCTGAACTCTAGTCTGTAATTCTTCTATACTTGCTAGCTCGCTCTGAGGTCTACTCCGCCGTCTCCTACTCTGACTACTGGACTGCAATAATTGAAAAATAAATAAAATCAAAGTTTATTGTTTTGAAAAGGTAAGAATATCATATTTTAAGTATTTTAAGAAAAATTAAATTATTTACCGCTAAATTGCCAAATCCGTATCGTCGACCATGCTCTGGTGGACTCATAACGGACTCAAAAATAATGTCCTCTTCATCGGTCGTCAGCTGCTCTCGACCCGTATCAGAAAGGAGTTTCTGTCGCTGCTCCATAAACATCTCCTGCATTGACAAATTAATAATATCATATCTTATTTCATAATAATTTGACAACTAAAACAATTACTAATACTGAATAAAATGAAATATGCTTACATGGCTTTTACTGGATTTATCGTCCTGCCATGTGTACGAAACAGTCCCGTCTGGATTAACATGCTCAACAGCATGCGTACGGGTGAACACGTCCATATAGCTGACAGGACCATGTGCCTCGGCTTCCTGAAGTTGATTGTTACATACAATTATTATACATTTAAAATCATATAGCATAAACTATTTACATTTATTATTCAGTAATTAAATTTACCAACTCCTGCCGATACTGCTGAAACGACTTCGATCCTCCGCGATGAGTAACGGGATTCTTATTTCTATTTGCAGAGTTTCTATCTGACTCTGCCTGTACATTCAAAATTTGATACATTATTTTTCAATCACGTTAAATTAATAATTGAAAAAAAATTAGTATACTTGCCTTCGCCTCGTCCGTCTCCCAGTAGCTCAACCAAGCTTGCCACACGCTCTCCCCCATCCACCGTGGTCTCTTCCCGGATTTCTTAACCTCAGATATCGTGTCTCTGTAGTTCTTTCGCATCTTCCTCATCCAGTATGCTCGTGCCAGCTGCATATCATCTGTCTGGATGTCTATCTCAGCCTGTGTTAAAAAAAGATTACACTTTAAACGATAAACGGTAGAAAAACGACAAAAACGAATTAAAAATGGAAAACATAAAAATTACACATACTAGGACATCCTGCCATATGCACTCTATGATGTGCGGAGGGATGGTATCCCACTTTGGCCAGCACGCACTCATCCTACTACGATATGCTGCTCTGGAGACGTCCAACACTACCTTAGTGGGTAGTAGCTCGAACCCCCTGTTTTTAAGTACGATACAGATAAGTACATACGTATAGTATAGAAAAAATAAGATGATGAATACGCTTGTACGGAACTTCCTTACCCTTCTTTTTTCTTGGTTTGTATCTCTCCTGGTTACAAACTTTACAATTTCTAAGGTTTGCGTCTTCTTTCCAAAACAACATGCATCCTTTTAAACATGTATCTATTTTCTGATACGGTAAACCAAAAGCCGACATAAGTTTTTTAACTTCGTAGTGATTTTCACACATTAGATTATCGGGCGGCATATGTCTTTTTGCAGCTTGTACAACAGCCGTAAACCCAGCTTCAGTGATGTTGTATTTTGACTTCATCGCAATGTATTCTGCGATTACTGACAGCTGCGTGCCGCTTTTACAACCATCCCAAATAGGTTTTTTAGCTGCATCTAGTAAATCATAAATTTTCTTAGCTTCAATATTTGGTTCTTCAACATTTACATCATCGTCGTCAACTTCAACCATAGGAAACATTGATCGTGCTGCATCTTCGACCATATTTTCTATACGGGTCGTTGAAACTATTTCGTTAACGACACTTTCAGACTCTACAGAAGTATTTGCTACAACTTCTCCATGCCGATCCCAAACATAATATTCGGGTGTGAAACCGTGTTGGCACAAATGAACTTTCACAATATCTGGTAACAAAAACTTCAAATGTCTACACCTACTACACGGACAACGAATTTCTGGATCGTTTCCGTTATTACTTAAGGCGAATTCAACAAACACGTTTATACCGTTATAAAAATCTTCTTTTATTGAGCCCCTCATTCCTTTTCTTTGGTACATCCATCTCCTTCGATCAACAAAATAATCAATCATTTTTCCTATTTGACAAAATGAGAAGTTCAAAATTTAATATTTATTTTGAAGAATACACATTCGAAAAAGATTATTTTCATGTTCGTATAATATTTTGAATTTAAAGAACAACTTCACAAATTTAAAAATATTTTCAAATAGGGCACATTTCATTTTTTAACGTACGTAACGATTAAAAATATATAATTTTTTTTCATTGGTCAGACATCCTACCTCCCATTACAAACACAGTAAGCATTTACATTTCGTATATTACTTCGTCCCAAACGATTCAATAAAATTTCGGCAGCATTTCCCTTTTGTTCCCTGCATTGTACACAAATGCGTGTACGCAGGAAACAAAAAAGAAAAGTTAGGGCGAAATTTTATGAACCGTTTGAGACGAAGTAGTATACAAAATGTAAATTCTTACTGTGTTCATAACTTGTCCAATACAGGGACAAATCCGACAAACATTGTACCAGATGAATATAAATGGTCGTTTTTCGAAAAAAACGACTATTTATACAACGATCATGTACAACACTCGTCAGACGGGGCCAAAAACTCTCTAAGGGACATTTGTCGGTTAACATGCGCGCATTTTACTCAAAAATACAGTTTTACTCACTGTTCACATTTATATATTAATTTCACACATTTATTCGACGTATTACGCATCAACTTAGGGCTGGTTTAACATTTTGTCATTTTTCAATACACACAATTATAATTTAGAGTAATGCATTTTTTTTGTGTCATAAGTAAAAACGTGCACAATATAATACTCCTAGTTCATTCAATCATTTTATCTTATTCCAAATAACGTATACAATCGTCGAATCAAGGCATACACAACAAAATACATATACATGAACATGCACAAATTATACGTGTTTATCACAATTTCACGATAAAAGATGAAATTGGTATACCATGTGATGCTATAAACCGTTATTACGCTAGTGGAAACAATTGCAATCATTAATTCGCCCTAATTTATCAATTTATGCAAATCTATAATTAGGGTAAAAACTGAATTTTTCATAAAAATAAGAGATTATACCTGAGATTAAGAGTACTGAAGCTTGATTAGAGTGCGTTGGAAGATCCGGAAGCTAAAAATTAGGGATTGGAAGCTTAGGGGTTGAATTTGGGGGGTTTTTTGGGTTTTTTTCGTATGAAATGGAGGAGGAAGAAAGGGCTCGGCTGGCTGGTATAATCGCAAATTTGCGACGGCTTCCGACGGCCGCCGACGGCCCGTCGAAAGCCGTCGGAAAATGGCCGTCGGAAGCCGTCGGTCTTGGCTGTCGGTATTCTGCCTTTTTCTTGTAGTGCTAGTGTTATAAAAAGGTTTTAATATTGTGTTAATCTGTTCCGTTTTGTATTTATAAATTCTGATTGGTGCATGGGACCCTATGACATCAATAGGGATTTCTAAACACTTAATAGGACAGACCGACATGATATTTGTTTTTAATATAAGTGAATGAAATAATTTTGCCTATTATATTTTTTATATAAAATAAAAATTTTCAAATGATATCTGTATTTGGCTGCAATAGATTGGTTGTTAGGTAATAAAGTGTATAAATAATAATAGAAATAAGATTGAAAAATAAAATAAATGAAATTTGGGAAATTTAGAACTTAAGATCCGAAGTTTTGAAATTTCTTTCGAATAAATTTTGGAATATAATAATATTGTTTAGAAGTACTTTCTGATATAAATATTTATTATAATTCGGAAGAATTGTTTTAAAGAAGATTTTGGAGAAAATAAGTTTTGTACTTTCCTTTCTGTCGCTGGAAAATAATTTCGGTGATGGCGGCCGCATCATCGACTTTCATTTTCGAGTTTCGAAGGGGAAGACCACTGTAGTAGTTCTACTGCATATTCATTTTTGAAAAATATATAAATTTTGAATTGTTTTAAATATAATTAGAGATATATAAGTTGTAAGAATATATTTATTTATTGTTTTAAAATAAATTGAAAATTTAACCCGGTATTAAATTCTTAAATTTCCATTAATTAATTATTTCAATTATTGTAGTGAAATGAAAGGTAAGTAATTAATAATTGAAACCTCTAATTTAGGTAAGAGATTTAAAGCTAAGTTGTAAAGGAAATAAAAAGGAAGTTGAAATTGTAACTTACAAGGAAAATGTAAAAATTTATTGAACAATGAATTAATTAAAAGAAATGAGAAACTTGTATAACTTTCAATTACATTCTTTAAAAGCATATATATAACTTACCAAATATTAAAAGTTGAAATGTTAATAAGAAAATGTAATAGATAATGTACAAGTAATAAATTTGAGGTAATGGAAGTAATTAATGATATTCCTTAATAAATAGGAATTCGATGTTGTAATATTATAATCTTAAGTGTAATTGAAAAGACTACCAATTGAAATAGAAAGGTAGGTATTATAAATGGAAGAAAATAAATAACATTAAGTAGTATATACGGACGATAATAAACTTAAGTAAAAGATTGAAGCTATTTATTAATAAAATAAGAAGAAAAGATGAATGCAGTAAATATATAAGTATAAACTTATATTAATGTATTAATGTGCTAAGAAATTGATTTGCACATAAATACTATAAACAAATGAAGTTATGCAATATGAAATGAAAAGAGAAAAATGAATATAAGTATAAGTGCAACCAAGTGTAATAAACGCTAAATTAATGAATGGAGATAAAAGTCGTAAGAAATAAATGTAAAGTAATAAATGAAATTTATAAGAATGAGCTTGATTTATTATTTGGAATGGTTGCTTGTTTGGTTTATGGTTGTTTGGGGTAAGATACTTTAAATTTGGATTTGGATAAATGAATAATCTATTTAGTTTTATCTAAGGCTGCTGAGTAAATGATGCGCTAATAGTTTATTCTTCATTCCGTGCAATTTAAAAGTTTTGAACCCGAACAACTATTTTTTTTGTTTGATTGAATGGTTGTTTTGTATTGTGTATGTTGTTTGTTGAAATTGATGGTTATTGTATTGATTTGTTGTTAGTGATTGAAACCACCTAAATATTTCATTTTTTATAAATTGTTAACCCTTTGGATTATATAAGTAAAATGCAGGTTATGGAAGCAATTGCTACTGCTTTTGGTTCCATATAATAAGCGTTATTGCCTGACAAATAGGTACGTTTTCGGATTACGTGTTTTAGCGTTATTATTTTGTTTTTTTCTGGTATTGGGATATATATTATTTTGAAAATATATGATATATATTGTTATAATTAATATTTTATTTTTCTTCCGAGCCTCTCCGTACAAAGGAGACTCTGCCGAAATTTTCCGAAAATTTCGGACTTAGAATTTTTTTCCCAAACTTTAATAATTTAAATATAAAAGATTACATAGTTATAAATTAGGATATCTTATTTAAAGTAATTAATTTTGTAAATTTAATTGTTTATAAAGTTAATGTTTTGATAAGATGTATTGTTTTTATTTCTTATTTTTCCCTTTTTTTTCCTTTTTGGGGACGAAAAGTTTTGAGTGGGGGAGAGTGTAACGACCCATAAATTTTCGATGTTAAATTTTTGTCATTTTAATAATATTTTATGAGTTAATATTGAAAGAAATAAAATATTGCAATTTTATAATGGAATGATAACTAAATTTAGACTGAAACAATGTTAATACAAGTCAATTGTCAACAATCTAAATGAAAATCCAATTCATTTCATTTAAGCATGATACATTTGGTTGTAAAACTAAATATAAGTAACAAATGTAAACATTTAGTTATTGTACAAAATAGATAGTTAATGGTAATTAAATAAGATCAGTATTGTGTAAGGAATGATAATATGGGTGGTATTAATGGTTATACTGATTTATAGCGGGATGTAAAAGGTAATAAATTTATGTATAATTTGGGTAATAAATAAGTTTATTTATGGAGTTAGATTGGTTATATTATCTTAGGCTATAAACCAAATAGAAGAGAACAAGCGTAAATCTTAAGGGTATAATAACAATTATTATATATTACCTAATTTATTGGTCAATCAATTTATTTGAAATAAAGTCCTCTTGAATGTTAAGTAATTTTAATACTGTTATGGAGGAAACGTTACTTAATGATTTTTAATTTTAGTAACGGAAGAGTGAATGAGAATTACAGAGAACATAAATTATTTATAAGTAAAAAGGAGTATATATTGAACAAATTTATGATAATTGGATAATGCAGTGTTATTGGAAATTAATTAGTGTTATATATGGGATTTATACCTGGGTGGGCAAGTAGTAAACTTATAGATGAAAGAAAGTGAGTAGGTGACCTTTATTTAGGTTATTTATTCATTTAGTATGTTAAATAAAAATTTGGGAATCAGATCTCAATTAAGAGAAATTAAGTTGTACGTTAATTTGAAATATAATCTATTAAATATTACATTTATAGGGAATGTAGTACGAATGGTTAGGGATTGTCAAATTTGGTAAAAAAGGATTGGACTTAGGAAACTTTGTTAATTGAGTTTAAAACCTTAATTAATACGCGTAATTGACAAGATTCACATTTTAAAAAAAAATAACTGTTGATACAAATCTAAGATGTATATAGAAGTATTAATGTAGTGAAAGACAAACAAATATTAACTATGTTATTTGTGTAATTAATGGATAGGAATACCAAAGGTTAATTATAGTAAGAAATATAAGTGGTAGAACAATAAAAATTTATGATTTATTTTTGTTAACATATGTTAAGAGATATGTTTATGATCTTAATTTGAACTTCTACTAATAACATTTATTACAGTAAGATAAAAAAATGATAATATACGTCAGGTGTATTTAATGAAATTGTTTGAATGTAATTAATAACGGTGATTATAATAATAAATGTTAATAAAGAATAAGAATGAATAAGTTTAGTAAAAGAGTAAACATTCATTTAGTAAAAATGTTTGGCAACTGAAAGATTGATTGTAGAGATGAGAAACTATTATTTAGTAAGAAATATATATAATTACTGTTTGTAGCGAATAGTGTATTAATATGTTTAAATTACTATTAGATAGGAAATAATTGTTATACTTCTCATTACATTCATTTAGTCCATTTTGAAACTTAATCAACTGAAATTAATGTAATTGAAAATTTTCAATTAATAGGAGAGAGAATACTAATTGTAAATTAATAGGTGTAAATAAAAGCAACATATGTTTTGTGAAAATATAGGAAAAGTTTGATTTAATAAAAAGAAAATTTTATATCAAATAAAATGAATGTTTCATCTGTGAATGTACGTTTAATTTCATTAAAATAAGAACAGAAAGATTGATTTTAGAGAAAGAAATATATGTTTATTTGAACTATGTTTTAGCTTACAGACTGATTACAAGAATAGGAAAATAATCTATTTATTACGCTTGTGTATAAACAATAAATTTATAAACGTGTTTAAATAAATAATTGTTCTATTTCTTTATCCATTTGAGTTGTCTGTTTTAAAATCTAACTTTGTAAGTAACTGCAATTAATGTAAATCAAATGTTTCAATTAAAAAGAAAGAAAACGTTGATTGCAATTAATAGATGTAATAAAAGAAACGCACGTTTTGTGTTAAACAAAACGTTCTCATTTTTAAGGTAAGTATAAATATTTTATTTTGCGTAGACAAAAACCTAAATGCATACAAAATTCTACTTTCGTTTGCAAACTTTTCCATTCCTACGTACATTCCCTTATCTATTATTAATGCCTGAATCTTTAATAATAAAATGTGACATTTATTTTTGTCCCTCCACATTCATTTCCTAATTATAAATAATCTACACCTTATTTCTTCTTCTACATTTTGTTTCTCCTAACACCTCATATTCAAAAACTCTTATTCTTGCAACTCCAAAAGCATTCTTTTATAAAAATGATTTTTTTTTTCATTTTCCGTACTGGAGAAGAACGAGGTCCTGTAGCGTGCTAAAGCTTTTGCTGACGTGGCTTATATTTTTGTTAGGTATGTTTGTTTGTTTGTTTGTTTAAATAAATTTTGTTTTCAAGCGATTTAACGCGTGTAACTTTCTCATACGAACTCCGTTTCACACGCGATTATTTTTGTTAGGATCGTAATAAAATTCCAGATCTTTTGACGCTGGTTTGGACGAATTTGAAGACCGTCCATTTTTGGGTTTAAATTGAATTTTAATTCAATTTAAATTCAAAAGGTGAGTGTTTTAACTCACTCACAACTTCTAAGTTTTCTTATGTTTGTTAAATTGATTTAAGATATGAGTAGAAATTTATTTATGACTGTTTTGCATTTTTTTCATCATCTCAGTTAAATCGCATTTATTTAATTTAACTGTTGATTAATTTTATTATTGCATATAAATTGACAGTTAAAATTTATTTATTTTGCATATAAACTGCTAATTAAACAGTTATTTATTTATTTATTTATTTTGAATATAAACTGTTCGTTGGTACCTGTTATATTTTATATGCTCTATGATGTTTGTTTAAATTGATGATGATTGAAATAAAATTGGTTGATGATTGATATTGGGTGAATGGATGGTGTGTTCTATATTATATAAACTGCAAGGTATTATGCATTCTCATTTCATTCGGGATTGCGGTTTGAAATGATATACAATTGCATTTTTTTTATTTTTATATTTGCGGATTGAAATGATAAATATCCGTATCACTTGACCATAGGATATAAAATTATATACAGGCACCGCTGTATATATATAAAATTATTTTTGAAATGATTTCTATGGTTTGGATATGATGCGGTTTAATGAATATTAATTTTGATCTTATATAAAATCTTATTTTATATATACATATATAGTTAAAGTATTGAATTTGAGTTATGTATGAATTTATTAAATGGAAATAAATAAGTTAAAAAATGGAGTTTGATAATTTATATTTATGATTAAGTACAGGTTTAAGATATTGTGTATATATATATAGTTTTAAATAGTTCAAATCAATTAAAATTGGAAATTAAATTGGAAATTTATTTGGAATTGGGCTTATTTAAAAATTAAACTCCACAAGTTAGTGTAAACTTATTAATCTTGAAAATTTTAAAGGTATGATATTTATAACTGGATTTTTATTCAAGATAAATTAAATGAACAATTCTAGTATAAATAAATGGAAGGAAATATTTAGTGTTAATAAATTGGGTTTTATTTTAAATGGTTATGGATCTATTATGTAAACGTTTCAAAACTAAATAATAGGACAATGAATTGTTGAATAGAAATTCCCAACCTTATTTTTGAAATTTATTAAATACTCAAAGTTTGAAAATATTGAAATCGAAGTGTTTTTATTCAAACTGAAAGTGAATCTAAAGGTTATGGGTTTAGACTGAATTTAAAGTAAATAAAATCGTAAAGGCGTGGAAATTATTTACTTTATAAAGAAATTTTAAATTCAACTGTTTTATTTTATATACTGTTGAATATCCAAACCATTTAAGTTTTGAAAGTTATAGTTTTAAAGTTATGAATTTCGAAGTATTATGTTTTGAAAGTTATAATTCAAATATTTGGGTTTCAGATATTATAAATTTTAAAGCAGTACGATTTTGGAAAAGATATATGTGAAATCAAGATGATATTATACTGATTTGGGTTTATAAATGATATCAAATTTATTTGGTTTTTAAAACAAAAAATGGTATCGTATTATATAGTTTTGAAATGGGTATATATTCTGGTTTTGAAAGTAAAACTATTTTGATAAGACCGCGGTGTTATAATAACGTTTGGTTGTTGAAGAGACCGCGATCGGAAGTTGTCATACTCTCTCCCAACTCCGAAAACCATTTTAACAACCGTGTACGCGGTGGAGATTCTAGAATGAAGTAGGATGGTGGCGGCGTTTCTTTCGAGGTAAATATGTGGACCCGACTCCCGTGAGTTGGCATAAGGTGGCTAAAACAGGAGCGATTCTCGGGCCAAAGGGGTTAGCGCCCTTTATCGGACACATCCCTTCGATACTATACTCTGATTTTGGATTGATTCAGTGGCCACCTTTATTTTTTTGATTTTGGGGTTGTTTGTTCGAGGTGGGCGGTAACTGCGGCTATACGTTACCACTAGTCCGGATAGCAATTGGTATATCTACCCTGGCATTGCCTAGTTGTGCCGTGTCACCTACCCTAGCGCGCCTTATACGATTTTGGTTTTGTACCATACCTATGGAGTTCCCTCTGACGACGCCCAGTACGGGGGAGATTACGGTACTGTATAGACTATGCGAATATATAACTGTGTTAAGGTGGAAAATGTAAAGCCTTAACGCTATTTAAAAGTAAGTTTATTTTACAATTAGAGGCTCGTGTAATAGCGAAATATACTATATAGTATATTGTTTAACGGATCCTTAGGAGATGTAAATCCCGAGCATCTCTTAAGTTACTGCACTCATATTTATCTCTGTTGATTTAACTTACATAAGATCTTTTAGTTCTGACTCGAGTGTTTTGTCTTTTCAATTCGCTCGGAGTCAGTCCGAGCGTTTCAAGATTTGAAGATTTTATTATGGAGGACAAAGACGAAGATTTGTAGTATTACTATCTATTATATTATTCCACTACACCATTTGATTCCGCTGCATTGACATTTATTGGTATGTGAACTCTGATATTTATTGTATAAAGAAAAATCATATGTTTTGTAAACAGTTTTATGAACTGTATATTTATTATTATTATATTTTATCGTTCCGCTGCAAGATTCTATTTTGTTTTTTCTTCTTTCTTCATCTTCTCTGTGTTTATCTTATTTACCCCATAACAATCCGCCCTTCCGTATGGTTTGAATTGGCACATGTTTCAATTTAAAGCGTGCGAAAAGGCGGGACGTTACAATAAGAAAGAAGAATTTTCATTCAACGTGCTAGTTTGCATCCAACATTATTTATTACATTCAGCAAGGAATTCGCATAAGTGTCATTCAGTTTCAATTTATATAAACCATCAATTAGAATACCAGAACCAACATTATCAGTATTCTTATATAAATCAAAACAACCAGATCCAAACGTACATCTAAAACCATAAATATCCAACTTACTTATGGAAATAAGGTTTCTAGATAATGAAGGTACATAAAGGGTACTATATAAGTCTAATTCATATCCACTTTCTAGAATTTGACGATAAGTCCCAATGCCTTCTATTGTAGATTTCATTCCGTTTCCCATAAAGAGAAAACGATCTTCATTTGGATTTATGGTTCGGATCATAAGAAATCCATGCATATTATTGGAGACATGAATTGTAGCACCAGTATCAAGCCACCATGTATTAATAGGAACTTCAACTAAATTTGATTCAAAACATACAAAAGATAGATGGTTACCTTTCTTTTCGAACCAAGCTATCCTTTTCGGACAGTCATTTTGATAATGTCCTTTCCTCTTACAGAAATGATATCGAACATCCTTTAGTTCCTTCTTTTCCTTATCCTGCCCATTCTTAGCAGGTGCCTTTTTCTTCTTGAAATGACTTGATTTTCCATTCTTTTCTTTACCAGCTTTATTACTCACAAAATTTGCTGAGTGATTCACTTGATTTTTCAAACGTCCTTCTTCCTAAACAAGTCTACTGGCCAATTTATTAACATTCCACTTATCATTTATAGTGTTATAGTTAATTTGAAAAGGTCCATATTCAGAAGGAAGCGAGTTCAGGATAAACTGGACAAGAAAAGAATCCCCTACTGTAAGTCCAAGGGAGTTTAACCTTGCCGCAAGATTAGTCATCTCTATAATGTGCTCTTGCATAGTTCGCGACCCATCAAACTTCATGGTCGTGAGTTCTACTATAAGAGTACCAGCGAGTGGCTTATCAGCTGAACGAAAACGCTCTTCCACAAACTGCATATATTCCTTAGCACTTTCTGTTTGCGGAATTGTTGACTTGATGTTGTTAGCAACAGTCATCTTAATAAAGATGAGGCTCAATCTGTTACTGCATTCCCATGCTTTATGGTGTGATTTTTCTGTCTCAGTACTAGCTTTTGTAAGAGCAACATGTTTATCCTTAAGGAGTGCCAAGTCAACATCCTGAACACCTAAATGGAAGTTGACTTGTTCTCTCCATTCAGAAAAATTAACACTAGTGAACAATGTAACAGATGAAGCATGTGTACTCATGAGAACTACTGCAAATTAAATAAAAAATTGAAATAACCATAAGCTCATAGCTAACGCGATTCAGATATGTACATAATAGTATAATATAGCACTCCTTTGGGTAGATACTATCTTATACTTAACGTAATTAAATACCAAAACATAAGTAAGTAATAAATATATTCAATTAAATAAAACTGACATCTTTGGATGATCAATATTTATTTAATCAAGATATCTATTAAACCTCATCATGTCAACTAGTTATAGAGCAAGAATTTCCTTTGGGTAAGTTCTCAGGTTCTACCATTAGTCATGCCAGTTTTTTTGTATTATTATAACTGGCAATTTCTATCAATAATCATTATGTCACTTATGCACTAAATGATTATTCTGATTTTGACCACTTTGGTGATTAACAAAAACATAAATCTCATGTGCATAATTGACTTATAACACATACTTGATTAAACATCATAAGTAAAGCATAGAATAGATCAATTGCAATCATAGGAAATATTCAGTTATTGATTGGTTGCTCCGATACCAAATGTTAGAAATTCTTTACTGTTCGATTTTTCATGATTAATGACGAACAATTCAAGTAATAGCCCAAGGATCACCAATACCGAATACTTCACAAACAAAGCATAATATGATTTTTGTTTGTTTGTTTAAGATGACGTACCTTGATCAACAGCGGAAGATGTAATGACTGTCATCTTCTTCTTCTG
Source organism: Allium cepa (assembly GCA_030765085.1). Taxonomy (NCBI): domain Eukaryota; kingdom Viridiplantae; phylum Streptophyta; class Magnoliopsida; order Asparagales; family Amaryllidaceae; genus Allium; species Allium cepa. Next base: position 565,132,226 of record CM060928.1, on the reverse strand, counting down.
ACTTCTAATAATTACCCTTCTTCTCAGAATTTGGTTCCTCTCTCTAACCCTATTTCTTTATATGTTTCTTGATAGAGAAGAATACATCTATATACCAGGAGAGAGGACCCAATCCTTTATATAACATTTAACTTTAAATCTGGTACGTCCATCATGTACCAATTCAACGCTTAAGATTAATCACAGACCTAACGTTCTAATTATAGAACGGTCTATTTATGATTTAATTAATCGGGTCACATTAAGATTAGAAACCGCATGACGTTAAAGATAAATGAAATATTCTATTTATGACCTAATTAATAGGGTCACATTAAGATTAGAAACTGCATAACGTTAAAAATAAATGAAACGATTGCAGTTTCTAATAGCAGTTTTCTAACCTGGAATATTGAATCAAATATTATAATGGATTGTCGTTGTCTTATTAAAAACAACTCTATGATTTGTTTAAATATTTTAAGTTCAGTTCATCCTAAGTATCATGTACTCAATATTAAGCAAATATTTCAAATTTTGCATGTTATACCTAAATCATTACAACAAAATACTCATTTTGCAACTGACAATACCAGTTGCAATAGACCTATAACAATGGCCAGGCGATAGTCGTAATATTCAAAATTGTAATATATTAGGTGCTTTTTACAATTGTTTTCGACCATCGGAAACAACCGTTGTAGTAGAGATTAGAACGATTTTTAGCCATTGTGATAAGGTCTTTTACGACTGTAAATACCAATTGTAAATCTGCAACATTTCTTTCGAAAGCTTGATGTTTCAACTTTAAAACTGGTTTTAGTAAACTATAGTACAACCTGCAAAAGCCGTTGAAATACAACCTCTACTATAACGGTTAAAAACAGTTGAGCGGTCTTTTGCGAATTTTTCCACCGTTGCAAAAGAATGCAAAATAAATAAATAAAATATAGTTAGGATGTAGCTCATTTTTCTAATGCACCTGCAATTTAATAACTAAAACAAACATTATTATAAAACAATCAAAATCGCATATTCCAAAAGACCGAATAGATTTGCATTCACAAAGTTCTGGCATAGTACAAGATACACCCAAATAATTCTATTAATGCATACCCAGGCGGTTCCAGAATATAGTACAACATCCGATTTTAAAGTACAGTACAACATGTAGTTCCAAAATAGAATGCAATACATAACATGTAAAGTCAAAATGCACAAACTTACTAGTCCTTGTACCAAACTATAGTTGTTCCAGCCGCCTCTTTAGTTGTTTACATCTTTGAATTTTAGCCTCCATTATAAAGCTTCAAGGTCCATAGCCGTATTGACCTAGACCTTTTAAGCATCTAGTCCAAGCTTTTCAAAGTGCATCAAAGCATTAGGATCGATGCTTGCTGTCGTCTCTTTTGCGGCTACCTTCTTCTGCAAACTCAATAGTTTGCAGTTTCTTCTTACCAAAGCTTTAGGATTAGCTGTTTTCTAATTTGACTGATCTTGAATTTGCATATTATAATTATCATGGTGTGACTACAAACAAACAAAAAACAATTATTCCTATCAGGAGTTTTCTAGTTCTTGTACTAGTTTTAAAATGTGCTTACATGCCTAGTTCGATTTGCTTAATTTTTAAAACAACGCAGTTTTAAAACCGAGCTACTATTCATTTATGTAAGGAATATGAGACTCTTATCTCCATAAGATTGCAAACAAGCATGTATTTAATTGTTCATGTATTCAAGTAAGGGCTAAGCAAGGACTAATACCTCCATATTACAGGTAGTTTTTCTAACACTATTAACATTACACAACAATACAACAGTAATATCAAACAAATAATTCAAATACAGTCGAATATGTGCATTCTATCAAATGTAAATTTGGACTTATTCTTCCTCTCACAGTTGAAAAAAACTAGCATTTTCAATTCAGTAAGGCACTTTTAATGTTTAAACCACTAACAAAAAAGGAATCAATTTTCCATGCTTCAAAACAAAAGCCGCGTAATAAGCAGGCCAGTCCATGAAACCTTATACCCATTTTTCCAAAGTTATATATATAATTTGCATATACCCATTTATTCTACACTTGAATATGTTGTTATGGTATCATAATTTAAGCAAACGATCACGGTCACAAAAAAGGGAAAAATAATGAAAAATCTCTATACCTTATGCTGCTTATGCCTATATAAGTACCCAATTAGCTAATTATATTAGATTCACATACCTTGGTTTTGTTTGCTGAACGTAGCAACTGAATTGTAATCAGATGTAACGCAACTGACTCGACTGCAACAATATTCACGTGACTAGGTTCAAGAATCGCCTGTGGCCAAGTATAGATACTTCTTACTGAACAGAGCCATATTGAGTAGATATTAACGCCACAATCAGGACATGCTCTTTTACCCTTTAGGATGCAACATGTTAAATTCCCATAAGCTAGAAAATCATTTATTATCCACATCAGAATAGCATTTAATCTGAATTCGCCACAAGTGTATGCACCATAGATCTTCACCCCTTTATCGCACAATTTTTTTCAAATCTTCTATAAGTGGTGGTAGATATACATAGATATCATTTTCCGTTGTCGTGGCCTAGGAATTATTAAAGATAAATTCATATTATCTTTTTGCATACAAAGCCTGAGAGGGAAGTTATAAGCAACAAGAAATATTAATCAATATTGCACGTACAGTTCTAATTACCAATGGGATTAAAGCCATCACTTGCAAGGCCAAGCCTTAAATTTATTGTACCGGACGCAAAGAAAGAATACATTATATAAATTGTAGCTCATTGAGAAGAATATATTGGATGAAGTAATTTACCATCTTCACTCTTATGACTGCTATGTCATCTTAATTGCTTTCATGTTTTAATGAACGTAAATGTAACAACCCTGGTTTGAGATGTACCTGAAATTAAATTAAATAAATCTAAATTTGATTTTTAATTAAAAAACTGGTATTTTAGTTCTCAAATTTAATTAAATTGGAGATCTACTATTTTTATAGGAAATGAATGAACTATTTTTAATGCTTAAATGAAAGAATTTAGAAATTAAGTTAAAAACAAAATATTTAGTTGGGTTAAATATTTAATTTTAAATAAAAGATTATTTTGGAGTGTGATAGATTTTTAATTGAAAATTTTTGTTGAGGTTTAAATATATTTACATGAACCAATTTAGTGTTTGAGTTATGGCTTAATTTTGAAGACAAAGCCTTGTTGAATGCAAGCCTTCAATGGTTTGTAATTAAGAGCAAATAAATTATTAAGTTTATTTTTAGGTTGATTTAGTTGTAAGGCCCAAAGCCCAAACTAAATAGAATGAGGATTGGAAAGTATGCTGTGCAAATTATACTATACTTTGAGAATTCTTATCTCATTTTCTCAAGTTCCAGTGAGCCAAACAAAACCTGGTTCTTCCCATCTCTAAACCTAACCATGCTCCAATCAAGCAATTTTAATCTCAGAAAATTCCTCTTAAATCTGAAATAAATAGAGTAAGCTTCTCTACAACATTCTTCTTCCATTAGACCCAAAAAGCTTGAGTTTTGGCCATGGTTGGAGGTCATGGTTAGTTGATTTGCTAAAGGAAAAAGTGAAATCAAGGTAGAAAACGCAGGTAGTATAAAAATCATAAATAATTGTACAAAAATCATAAAAATATGAAATTTGGATATGTTGTTCGTAACTCATATGTCTACCTTTGGCAAAAATTTCGTAAGAAAATGTTGAGTTTTGCTATGTTAAATCACCGCTACACTGAGGATGAAAATGTAGAAAATTTTAGTGATTCGATCCTTGTAATTTTGGGGTTTTTGATTTAAGGTGAGATTTCAACCTTACACGAATATATTTAGTAATTGATGTTTGAAATGATTGGTTTTTAGATTGACATGTGAATTATTGGATTGTTTTTTAAACAACAAACTTGATAATCAAAGTCTATATACTGTTAGTTATAAAACCGATCACTATTAGTTCTTTTTGATCAAAAATTGACTTTGTTTGCTTATGGTATGATATCGATGGTGTTTGAATGTTTGGTAAGACCTGATGTTGCATTTATTATTTGATTCAACTCACCTGAACCAAAGAAAATCTGACCATCATAATTAGACCGACGATCCCTTGGGCAATTGATGCCAAGGAATGTGCGACAACTGATCGACCGGTGATAATCAAAACTGGGTAGTTTGCCCGGTTCTTGCTTGCAAAATTATTGTTAATTAATTCTTTTTTAATAAGTTTTCGAGTTTGTTTTGGACTGTGTTATCTTATGATTTCCTGCAACAATTGATTATTAAAGTATTAAACCCTTTCTGATGTACGAGTGTATGCACGTCCAGGTGGGCCTGCAAATCACACTATGCGTGCATTTATAGTTATGCCCTTAAAAGTAAATTTGATAGTATCATTGTCTGTATAAAGTGAACCTAACGCAGCATTTGATAAGACCAAAACAACCGAGGAACAGCCATGAACCAATTTTTTTATAATACTAAAGTTTCGTTATTTGTTTTTTTTTGTTTTAGTTTATTTTATACTACTGGAAATGAAAATGATACTTTATACATCTGCATACTATTTTAGCTAATCTTGAAACATTATATGCATCATCACTTCACAACATGGCTTCATCTCTTGTATCTCTTCTTCTATCTAGTCTAGTAATAGGAAGAATTAAATGCATTAGACTTTCACCGTGGCTTTTGTTATACATATGAACTTCTATCCGTGGTTATGGCATTTAACTCTTGTTTATAAAATATTAAAAAAAACGATAAAACAAAAGAAGAAGCAAAACTAAACTTCTATCCGTGGTTCTGGCATTTGGCTATATTTCATCAAACATTCTTCAAAAGTTTTTTTTGAAACGTTTTCATTTTAGGGCATCAGTGTAAACTATTGCCTTTGGAATTTTATGCAGTTGAAACAGTTTTTGGAGGTCTTAAGAAATTAATATACTACATTTTAAAGAATTATTGGATAGTTGGTCCAAAGTGCATAGCCAAGTCATTCTAAGTCTGCAGTCTTCAAGCAAAAAAATTAAACAAATGCAATCAAATGTGGAAAAGCTACTTTAAATATCTTCCATGTCGGATTACTTCAAAGATAACTTGAACGATATATCAGATAAATAAGAGTTGAATAACTTGAATGATATGGTTTATGAATAAGAGTTAACATATAACATTGAATTTCCTTACTGCAACAATGCTTGTCAACTCTTTGGCATAAGCACTACTAACTTAATATCGCTAGTATTTATTATTATTATACTAAAAAAATATTCTACTATGCAATTTAAAGCATTACATTTTCCTGTACCATGCTCTTCATTAAAACATAAAAAATTATCAGCCGTTGAACTTAGGAAAACCATGCAAATAGCTGAGTAGTCGTCTACTGCTATGCCTCTCCTCTTCCTTTTCCAAGCATGAACGACACTTTTAACCAACAGTTTTCCAGACTTTGATTTATGCTTTGAAGATGAAACTATATCCATTGCTTCTTGGTTAGATATCACATCCCAAACCTGGTAACAAAAGCATGTAAACGTACACATAGTTTTGCAAATTCTTTGATTTTGGGGACAATTAATTTGACATCCAGTCTAACAACCAGTATGTAATTAAGAAAAATATTCATGACTTAATCAAATTACCAGAGTCGAAATATAAAAAAAGGATATTTATTTTTATTTTTTTAGTGGGTGTCTGCAGATTGTTGTGGTATAATCACTCTTGCCACTTACAATTCGGTATGGTACATTTGAAGGAGATTTAATTCAGTTAAGAAACCTTACTCCATCAGTGGCGAGCATAATGAACATTTTCTGTCCGCAGGTGCGGCGCAGTGGAAAGGAGGCTTGGGTTCTGGTAAAAAGACTCAAGTTCGATTCCTACCATGCGCTTCCCTATCCTACATAAATTTACCCGGGGGTATGGGGGCTTGGATCAGCGGACGGCTTTACTATACCCTCCTCAGGAGTTTACCGGCCCGCCGGGTTCTCCTGGGTTTTTTTTTTAAAAAAAAAACATTTTCTTATGATAAAAGCACTTGTGGCTTTTTGAGGTTGTAGTAGGTGTTGTCTATTTTTTGCTGCAACAACATATCACAGACTGGTGCATTAGTTGTTGGTTGCATGAGTATGAGCAAGACCTAGGTACTATGTTCGAGTCTTCTTTCTTTGAACTTTGAAATGTGACTGGATCCCAATTTTTGGACCATCTGTTCCATTCTTAGTACCAATTCATGTGTAGCTAACGTGGATATGAGTGTGTACTGGACATTGGAAGTAAGATCAATAAAGTATATTGAAAACGTAAAACTAATTATTTCATGTAGTTTCATTCAAACAATCGGATAGTACATCCAAAGGACAAATATTGGCCAGTGACAATTTCATTATTTATGTGACTTTAAAGGTGGTGATTATACCTGCGCTTGCGAAGTAAGAAGCTTAGCCGATTGGCACGTGTACCATATTTTTTTCTTCTTTTATAGTCTGTGTCATTACAATTTGCACATATGTACAGTTTAATTTGTAGGTAGTACCACCAACCTACAACAACAAGTCCTCATAATGAGAGAATTGATTTAATTTTTTCCACAATTACAAATGGAGATATGCCAGTTGGATGAGTGAGTAAAGAAATAAAGCTGAATCCTCAACTTCACAACTTGTTTTAATATAATAACCTATATTGAGAAATGAAAGCAAATACTGTATACTACATCATCATTTCTAAACGAATGTTGTTTTGTTTGATGAAAAATATTGCCAAATTTAGATAAACAGAAAACTTGAGTAAGTTTGAATACATTATTGTGTAAGTTCAGATAATATTTGAACAGGAATAATCACAGTCAGCCACAACTAACAAAAGCCAGCATTCAGTAATCAAATGCACATTCAATGGTGTAATCAGAACCATAGTTATCACCAATAAAAATGAAATAAATATATGATACAATTGTAGATTAGTAAAATTATTCCATCTTTTTTTTAAAGTTCCTTATGAGTTTTTTCATGCTTCAATCTAAACCACTATCCAAGCTAAGATTAAGAATATACCAAAACTTGTATAATAATTCAAGCTTGGTCCACATACTAATTTTTTTAAAACAAACATAAAAAGAAAAAAGATAAATGTAAAGCATTCAGCTACCTGCTTCATTTGGCTAATTACATGAAATCTTTCTTAAATGCACCATAATCTACAATGAGGAATCAAGTTCCTTTTTTATCAAAGCAAAAAAATGCACCATAATCAGTGAAAAATAGCAAATGATGATTTTTATCATTAAATAATGAAGATTTTGTGTTACTACGATTAGTTAAAAAATATATAACTTTAAAGTAACTAATGAGAAATCAATTACTTCCAGTTACATTATTTTTTGAACTAACCGTGGAACATTGAACCTTCGTATTTAGGAAAAAACAAATCATCAATTATTATTTTCATTGAAAGGTCATTAACATTGTCACTCCATGAATTCAAAGCCTTTTTTCTTGCTAAGGGTAAAATATAAAGGAACATGTCACTCCACTAATGTGCATATAGTATATAAGTTAACTAAGAAAATCAATAGCGAGTATAATTTTGATTGGGGAAACCAAATTTTACAGAAAAATCATCATTTATAGAAAAATTAAGTGAAACCATTATTATTAATGTGCTCTAATGATATTGTTCTTCCAAAATGTACATGATGCAACATAAATAAAATGTTAGTGGCACATTCCATCGACAAAGCTATAGATTTTTCAAACATTATAGTGGAAAAAAATGACAATATATCCTTTACTGATAAAAGATTCATCAATGTGCATCACCAAAATAATTTTGAACAATTTAACGAATGTACCTTTTTCGATTACTGAATCCGTATGTCATTGAATTTATTTCAAAAGACTGAACCTGCAGAATAAGATTAACAAAAATCTGCAATAAGGCCGACCAATTGATTAAAACGACTAAAGAGAATCATGGTAGATTTGTATAAACAAAATTTCTACCACTTCTTTTGAATGGGTTGGCAAAATCATGGTCAATAAGCACTTCTTGATTACAATTCCTGCTTATAAAAAAGTCCATTTAATGGCATTATTGGCAAAAGCTTCAATCTGTTTTATTACCAATATGAACTATCGTTTTTATATTCTGTTATCAGTGCTTGAGATGTCGAAATGCAATAAAAATGATCTAGAAAACTGTAAAAAAAACTTAAATTATAGTTATAACTTAGAATTATACATCATTTATAATAAGAAACGATCCCCACAGCCCCCACCACATGCATACACACACACATATATACATACATATGTATATATATACATATATGTATACAGATAATCACAAAAGTATAAGGAGATATCTTCCCTCAATTTTCTGCCACCAATCAATATAAAAGGTGCAAAATGTAACCATGGATAAATATTTTATTAAAATTTTTATTAACAGAGCATTCCAAATCAAAGACAGATATAATAATACAAATTTATTCATAAAAATGTAAGTACTCGATATGTAATAGTGGATATAAGAGTTGAACATGTAATAATGCAGCAGGTGTAATATTTCTTCCCATGGCCATGACTAATATATTACCTTGCATTCGTGACTATGCAATACCATATCATTCTTATCCATATAATCGAGTGAAATAGTCCATACTCATTTTGTTACTAATCAAAGAAAACTTGAAGTTACAAAATCATGGGGTGGCAAATCGTTTTTAATCGAAACTACAAACTAAATAAGCAATTTTCTAACCTGAATACCTTTAGTTCATCGGATCAATCACACGTTAATACTCCAGAAATTTCCAAGTCGGAGAAGGTTAAGCATTCCAAATCGACACAGAATAGAGAAAATGAGTTTAATTTAGTTGAAAATGGTTGTATCGGGAGAAGGAAAATAAGGTGACGATGTTAAGGATAAGGCAGCATGGCAGTTCGTACTTAGTGAGGAGATCATGGCTAGAAGGCGGCGATTGTGGCGATGCTGTAGCTATGAAAATTTCAGTGCGACCATGGGATAGATTTGGTTTTTTATTTTTATTTTGGAAAGATGGGAGATAATGAATTGAAGATACGTTGTAATGTAGGAACATATAGGTAGGGTTATTTTGGACATTTCAAAAAGACTTGGTTGAAATTCTATTCATTGAATTTTCATTATTAGTGATAGATAGATATAGATATAGATGGAAGAACAAACAAAGTGAAATTAATATAAAAAATAAATGAATGTAAGAGAACACAGATATAAATATAATGCAATCAGAAGAAGAATATGGTTAAGTAAATATGATAAATGCAATCAAATTTCTTGGAAAATCATAAAAAGAAATGCGAATATGTAAAACAAATATATAGGCACATGGAGAGAAATTACCAAAACCTTCATTTTAATTTTGGCTAAGTGTTATTAAATTTTATTTTAAATAGAAATTAATGTCAAGTTAGGTTAATCTTAATCTATAGTAGCAATACGCAACATCAAAAGAACAACCGAACAAAAGCAATGTTTGTGATAATTTGCAACGATGGTGGTAATTATAAAAATGCAGTAGTTTAAAGAATAAATAGGGCCTAAAAGTGGTCTGCTGTAAACATTGCAGTAATAAATGATGCAATACGATATCTTGGACTGCCTGTGTCTACCTGCAAATGCAAATAAAGAGTCAGTCAAGCCAAAAATACCATGTATCACCAATATTGATCTTAAATTTAATAAAACCGTTCTTCATGTTTACCTTTTCCTGTAACTTACACATTAAAATAAACTCACAACCACAATAATAAATACTGTAAACAAAAGAAAATAAAAGCACTGATTATTATATAATGTATATGTAATTGAAATAAAACCATGCTTAATTATATAGTGTGCATTTAATTGATTATGGTATCGAAGCACTGACTAAATTGGTGTAATTATTTAATTAAAAGAAAATCACTTATTATTATATTGTGTATATATAGTTGAAATAAAAGCACATACTATGTGATATCTTACACATACACTACATAAATAGAACCAATCGATACTAAAGCATTTAACACAACAGCTGATTGCAGTCGACCAACAAATAAAATAGTAAAACGCACAAAATGTAACAACTGATGAAATATTAGTATAGGTGAACGAAATATTAATATAGGTAATTGGTTCAGTGAAGCAGTTGTAGAATTATAGCTATAATAGCTTATATTATTATGAACGGAATATAAAAATACATATCTTGGGAATTATAAAGAATGCAGGATGGAGAGTGGGCAAGAGGATGATGAAGAAGTTGGGAGCTGATAATGATTTAGGGTTTCATGATAGCTGACGAAGAGTATCGTAAGCTGAAGGGTAATTTCGGTAACGCAAAAAGACACGGTTGAAATTAGTTGTTGGAATTCTCATTATTAGTAGTAATAAAGTAAAGATGTATACCTGGTTATTAGGGGCAAACCCAACATTCTTGTTGTTGGGAACTTAATTTGTTTCCACTGTCTCTTTCGGCATTACGTCATTGGACTGATATATTAGCATATATATATATATATATATATATATATATATATATATACAATGAACAATTTTCCTTGTGATACATACTGAGTTGCCCTTTGTATCAATAGAAACTTTCATGACAAAAATACCCATTTAATTTCTTTGCTTAATTTATGTTTTAATTCTTTATTTCAAATTTTATTTTTCTACCACGCAGTGGCATTGCATGGTCCCCTGAAGGCACCAAGTGGTGGCATCGCGTGGGAGAGTAATTTTGGATTTTTTTTCCTATAGGGGCAACTCAACAATTGAGGGGTTTTTCACTATTTTCAAATTCTGCTAGGCAACTCAATAGTTGGTTTCTATTAATGAAGTTAAAGCAGCAATGGATTAAAATATACCATCTCTATTAAAAAATTTAAAAACACATGTTTAGAGGATCCAAAATAAGAAGCAATTAATGATAAAATTCAATAAGGTTCCCATAAGAGTATCTAAAACAATGAAGATAAATCATTTTACTTTAATCATGAAAAGACATTTTACTGTAATCAGAAAGGAAAGTTGATGACATGTCCACAACTTCTCCATTGCATATACTATAGATTCAAAAGGCATAGAAAATCCTAGAAGTTGTGGAAATATTTAAACGAAATTTCTCTATTCCATATACTATAGATTCACATGTAGGTAGCGTAAAAGAAGAGGTAAATATAGCGGGGATGTATCTTGGAAAGTTGATAATGTATGTAGATGAAGATCAAATTAAGTACCTTTTTTCATATCCAGTCAGTAAAATATCATTGCAGATAACATTTTTAGTGAAAGTACCAGTTCGTCCAACAACATGTCCATTTTCTACCAACACCTTGGTATTAGCGTTTGAAACTCCTCGTGAAAGTGCCACATATAGTTGTCCATGACCAAATACATGCTTACGTAGAAAAATACCAGAATTTTTTTATCGTTTGCCCTTGTGCCTTATTTATAGCGAAGGCAAAACACAAACGAATTGGAAATTGTTTGCATATTAACACAAATGGTAAATTCAAATTTTCAAGTTACTTTAGTGGGATTCTTGGAATGAAAACTCTAGTACCAACATAATGTCCAGTGATGATTTCAGCATCAATGCAATTCTTATTGAGTTGTTTACATATAAGCCTCGTTCCATTGCATAATCCAATTTTCGGATTCAACTTTCTTAACAAGATTATCGGTGCTCCAAGCTTCAATTTTAAACAATGTGGAGGTAACCCGCCAGGAGTGATTGAGTTTAGAAATTCTTGTTGGCATAAATTACGAGCATCGTATTCTACTATATTATATGAATAGTAAATGATTTCCTTTCCAGGAAATGTATTAAGTACATGTTCATTGAGCTTGTCGACATATTCATTTAGTGGTGTAATTAATGCTCTATTAACTATGTACTCTTTATCGAATGCATTTTTTGATAAGTTGGGAAAAATTGTATCTATCAACTTTGACAGTGGACTAACATCATTTTTTGATGATATGACCATATTTGTTGGTAGTTGAATCATTTCTTCATTGATTGAAGGTTTGGTACCATTTTCAATTTGAATTAGAAATTTTGAATATGTGATATCATTTGTTGCTCGCATGTTTTTCTTTAAATGAAAATTTTTAAATTTTTCCCATAAAGGTGATTTAATGATGCATGCATTAATCGCTTCATATCTTGTAGCTTTAGGCACAACTGGCAATACTTGTCGAAAATTTCCTCCCATAATAAGAATTTTACCTCCAAATGGTTCATCTACATCCATTATATTTTTCATAGTTCTATCAAATGCATCAAAAGCATAATGACGTACCATTGTAGCTTCACCCCATATAAGAACAGTTGATTGTTTTAAAAGTTTTGCTAATTTTGACTGCTTGCTTATTGGGCATGTTGATGTCGCTTTTGGTTGTAATGGAAGTTTAAATCTTGAATGTGCAGTTCTTCCACCCGGTAGTATAGCTGCAGCGATACCATATGTAGCTGTTGCAATTGCAATACCACCATCTTTTCTAAACGTCGACAGAATAGCATGGTATAAATATGTTTTTCTCGTCCCTCCAGGACCATGTATAAAAAACAGACATTTTTCTTTTTTTACAATTGCATTCATAATTGTATTTATGCCTTCGATTGTTCTTCATTCAAATTTTCAATACCTAGTAAATCATCCTCGAAAATAAGAATAGCTAACTCTTCTCCTATTAGCTCTGAAATTTTATCACATTCATCACAATCATATTCTCTTGAAATATTTGAAAAATCATAATCAGTTGTGCTTTTGTTGTGTTGAAGAAGCAACATATTTAAATCTTTCAAAAGACGATTTGTTAGAAGCATTTGGTTAGTGGTACTTGAATTTCGGTAATCTTCTCCCATATGATCGAAAAACTCATCCCATAGCCTTCGTACACCTGATGGATTATAGAAAACCATGATAGTAACAAATAATGCTCTCAAAGAAATTGGCATCTTTGTACTTGAGGCTTCGGTCAAAAATTATTTAATGCTATCATCGTTTTCTAAAAGCCCTTTTTGTAACGACCCGGAATTTTCTATCCCAAAGGTTTCAAATAGTTAGGAAAAGAAGAAAAGAGGTAGATGAAGAAGAAACAGAAACACCAAAACACATATTCTCACATTCCTAGCGGATTAAAATATAATATCAAATAATAACAGTTATACAAAAAAAAACTGTACTTGTCAAATTACACTTTAATACATCAGAGTTACATTTAAATCTCATAAAAACTGGACAGTATAATAACTTGTCCCAGATAAACAACAACAATAACTTAGCGGAATACACTCCATACGTTCCTACCATCCAGCTCGCCTCCTGAGCTCCAGGACGTCCTTACCTGAAAATCTGTAATACTCGGTCTGACCTGAGCATTACATCAAAGTGACACCCGTGTCAGGCTAGAAACCACCGTGAGTAAACCCATGCAATTTGAAATACTAAGCTTTAAACATAATTGAAATCTCGGGTAAATCGTACCTTACTATGATTCTTATAGTAAAACATTTATCCCACAAAACAGTCTAAGGTTAAATGTTCATGTTACTCAATTCATTCCACTGCAGCCTGTTTAATTTCACATATCCAATTTATAAAGAATTTAGTTTACTAACCGAAGTGGTTTTGGGTATTACAGATACCCGATCCCGGTCTCTTCGTATTCAATATCATTTCTAATCCAAATTGTTAAGTTTTAAACAATACAATACATATTCAGGATATCATACCACATAACAATTCATCATCCATAAATAACTCACAATATTACTGTTTAACCCATTATATCACAGCACATCTAAATTGTCTATCAGAGACATCAACAAATCTAAGCAACCCAATATTATTCAATCTTCCATAAGCAAGATTATTAGATATATAATTCCTAATTAATTATTGATTCATATCCAATTAAATAAATTACCAACTTCAATCACGTAGATTACCTTAATCCTGCTTACCTAACATTAATTAATTTCAACCCAATTAATGATCCATCTTAATTAATCCTCCCTGATTAATTATCTTATAATTACATTTGGTAATTGTCTTTTAATTAATCATTAAAATTAATTAGCCTTAACCATTCACATTAATTAATCTTTAATTAATGACATTAATTAATGATCCTCTAACCACTTCCAGTAATTAATTATTCTTTTTATTAATTACATTTAACAAGTAATCTTTAAATTAATCACATTCATTAATTAACCTTAATTAATCATAGACAGTAATTAACCATCCTGCAATTACTTACCTTAATTAATTAGCTCCTTAATTATTTATATTAATCCTTTGATTAATTACACTAAGTAATTAACCCTTAATTACTTCCATTAAGTAATTTTCTTTAATTACTTTCCATCAACTAATTACTCTCTACATTAATTACATTCAGTAATTAACTCCCAATTAATTACAATTAGTAATTATCCTTTAATTAACTTAGTTAATTAACATTTAAATCATATTTAATACCCTTCAAAGGTAAATTTATCATTAACCTATTTACTTAAAATCTTTAAGTTGAATTTATGATTCGAAAACATTTCACCTCCTTAAAAAAATTTTACCAATTAAAATATTGAGTTTAATAAAATAAACTTTTAAGACAAACACTATATATATAAAAGCATTATAAACTTAATTAATTTAAAATAATTTATTTTAAAACCCTTAATTAATCCATACTTAATTAGGCATTCATTAAAAAAAGGATTAATTAAGAAATTACTACACCTTCAAAACTTGTTTTAATTTTAAAGATTAAAATTGTTAAAACCATAACCCGAGAAAACTCGAGTTTTCCTTTGTGCCACACCACAAAATTCCCAAGTCAAGCCGATACCTTTCTGGTTGGAATCACGCACGAAAGCTCCTCGAGATCGTCCCGAGAAATCATCATCTACCCTACATCAAAACCCAAACCAGACACACTGAAGCAAGCGTGCACATGCACGACCACTCCGATCGCCACTGATCGTCGTTGAGGTCACTCGTAAGTCACCGAAGCCCTTTACTAAGCATCGCATCACCCAGAACTTTAGCATGATCTCGAAATCGAATTCGAGTACAAAAAACCCACCTGGAACTAGTCGATCATTAGCATCCACCCCGTGCCGACCATCCCTACCACTAGAGTTCACGCCTCCGTCCCTGGAGACTCTCGAATCAATCCTCCTCCTAATCCCCTTGGTCTGATCCACTCGATTCCACCAACGACGACACAATTACCAATCAACTCATCGACGACCAAACTCGTCCCTAAACCCTATTATCACCTCGACGCACCACCACGGCAAAAGATAACCCTTCCGACCAATTTTCCCATACACCTCGACATCCAAACCTGCTACAGCCAAGAACTCGGCCCTCCTCAAATCGTCGATCTCCAGAATTTGTCCCAAATCCAAAATATGATCAACCCAAAATTTCTCAACTCTTATCAACTTAAAAATCTCAATATTATTTTTAAAATTCATCATTTTGGATAACGAATCTGGTTATGTAGTCAAAGCGTGAAGATTTAAAAATCTAATTTGTGACATTGGTGGATTTTCTCTGTAATATTCAAAATTTTGAAATATTTACCAAATAATTTTACTCGAATTTATTTTTAAAAATAATGTTATACACAATCAAACACTTTTTTATAGAGATCAAAGCCTAGAAATCATTTTAGGTGGGTGATTTGAATTTTTAAACCAGGTTTTAAAATCTATAATATTCAACAGAGACTTGTTATGTCTGTTCCAGACATGTTCACAGATACTAACACACAGAGATATATATAGATATATACATACATACATATATATATATATATATATATATATATATATATATATATATATATTCATAAAATCAATTTTACACAATATGCATAGCATAATTCACATCATATTTTAAGGATCATCACATACAAATTCAAGATATCTCAAATTTCAGAGATTACTCACCTGTTATTTATAAACAGAGAACAACCTTCATGTGGAACTAATCTGTTTTTAACTCGAAACTGAGTTGATATTAAAATCTGATTTTATAATGAGTTGCATGAAACCGCTTTGCTTTAATTGTTTACCTGAGTTGGTCTTTGCTCTGATTTTTTATTTCAGTCTTTATTTTTTTTTGGCTTAAGTTTTACTGCTTTGGATATTCCTGTTTCTTTTGATAATGAAAATAGAAGAGAAATGAGAAATGAGTGGGGATGATATCTCTTATTCATATCATATTTATCATTTTTTTTAAATGACACTTGTTAGTTTTAATCATCCTAAGCTTACAAATGTCATATGTGTTATTATCATACAAATGTCATAAACTTTATTTAAATGTTAAAAGTGTTTATACCCATTTCCATATTAATTATTCAAGCTTTTATATTGATATGTTATGTTTATATAGATTTTTAATTTGCTATGAAATACCTACAAAGAAAGAATATTTTAAACCTTTTATTAAATTCTGTTTAAACTTAGGCTATTAAAATGTTAACTTACTAAATATTTATTTTTAGTGTTTTATTTTATATATTTCCATTAACACATTTCCTCTTCACTTATAATTATATCTTTAAAGGTAAATTTAAGATATTACTTTATGTTTCAAACCCGAGTTCTTTTTATAATCAACTTATATATACATAAAAATCAAATACATATTTTGTTTGTTTCTGAAAAGATGAATCTTGCCAATTTAAATAACTATACCAGGAGATTATCAGATAAATATTTATCCAGATATAACTATTTACTATCAGATTTATTTGGTTCATTTATTAATCAGCGGTTTAATAAATTTAATCCTGTTAAATTTTCCAATTAACAGATGTCTAAAAATATAGTTTATCACACTTTTTTCAGCAGCTTCTTCAAATGTTCGACTTCTAACTTCGTCAACTGTAAGTAAATCATTAAAAGAAGTTGGTCCTCTAATACGATTCAAAAGTATTCTTGAAAAAAAACTATCTCCTTCTGTAGGTAGGACTATGTATATTCTACCAATCACCCTTACATTAGATACTCTTCTTTGCCTTTTTTTTCATTTTTAATCCAATAATAGTGCTCTAGAAATTCACAATATAAAAGTTGCCTTACTTGTTCATCTATTGAATTTGTATAGAAAAACTCTGTCAGCATTGTGTGTAGGTTGCTTTCATCGGCCAAAAATTCATTGATGGTTTGATCATTGGAAAACATAACATCATGAATTCGATTGATACCTCGAAGTGAATTTGTGCCATGGAGGAAGAGATGCAATCATAGTTGAAGAATCAAACTTGGGATTTGTTCCACTTCCTAAAGGAAACTGTGCTATTAGGTGCAAATGGATATACAAGGTGATGGATGATAGAAGATACAAAACTAGGCTAGTGACTAAAGGGTTTGCACAAAGGAAGGGGAAGGAGTATGATGAGATCTTCGCACCGGTTGTGCGCCATACTTCAATCCGGATAGTACTTGCTATAGTTTCTATTCGTGACTTGAATCTGGAGCAACTTGATGTGAAAATTGCCTTCTTGCATGGTGACTTGCATATAGACATCTATATAAAGCAACTAGAAGGTTTTGTCATAGAAGGTAAGTCAAATTTGTTTGCAAATTAAAGAAATCACTCTATGGTTTAAAGCAATCATCTAGACAATGGTATAAGAGATTTGATCATTTTATGCTTGAAAATGGTTTTGATAGAAGCATCAAGGATGCTTATGTATATTTCAAGAAGTTGGAAAATGATTGTTGGGTGTATTTATTCTTGTATGTTGACGACAGGCTCATTGCTTCAAAAGATAACAATGAAATCAACAGGTTAAAATTGAGTTTGTAACCAGAGTTCGAATTGAAGGATCTTGGAGAAGCAAAGGGAATATTGGGCATGGAAGTAAAAAGGGATCAAAAACATTTTGAGTTGAAATTGACTCAAAAGGAGTACAGCGAGAAAGCACTTTGCCGATTTAGCATGGAGAATGCAAAAACATCAAATACACCTTTACCTTTGCATGTGAATCTTTCGAGTAAGGAATCACCTATCTTATAGAACGACAAGACTTATGTGGTAAAGGTGCCATATGCTAGTGTGGTTGGAAGCTTAATGTATGCTATGGTGTGTACAAGGCCCATTATTACAAATGATGTCGGGATGGTTAGTCGGGTATATGGCTAATGCACGAAAATCACATTGGGAAGCCGTGAAGCTTATGTTGAGATACCTTAGAGGTACATCATCTCATGGTCTCATTCTTGGTAGCGGCAATGGGTTGAATTGCAAGTTGGTTGGTTATTGTGATTTGGACTACGCCGATGATAGGGATTGGAAAAAAATCAACTTCCAGATATGTCTTTACACTTAGGGGTATGGCCATAAGTTGAAGATCAAGATTGCAAACTGTAGTTGCTTTATCCACTACAGAGGTGGAGTTGATAGCCGTAGCGGAGCAGCAAAAGAGGCACTTTATTTGAGGTGATTGTCGCGTGACTTGGGATTTGAACATAGTAATATCAATGTTTAATACAGTAGCCAGAGTGCTATTCACTTGGTGGATAATTTGGCAATTAGCCCACAGACTAAGCATATCGAAGTGAGAGTCATTTTTAGTAGCCATGGATGAAGATAAGCAAGTATATCTAAGAAAAGTGCACACAAAGGATAATGCGGTGGATATGTTCACTAAGGCATTGCCGATTAGGAAGTTTGAGCATTGCTCGAACTTGATTCACTTGTTGAAGTGCTAGGTGCCACGAGTGTTAGTCCTTGAGATGATGGTTTTGATGACAACCACCTTAGGACTTGTTATAAAATATAAATACTTACCTTATGGTTTAGATATATATGTATATGCAGAATATAAACATGCAGGTACTAAGAATGAAGAATGTACAGTATAGAGATTCAAGACTTAAAATATCAAGATTGAAGACTCATGAATATTAAGATATCAAGAGTTCAAGAATTCAATAGTACAAGATAAGTATTGAGTGTAGAATTATGTTAAAACTTCTTGAAAGAACTTACATCTTTATTCGAAATTTATTCATGGAATGGAATCCACTTTGAGCCTATTAAAGGGATGAAACCCTAGTGGGATGGAACCCATGAAAATATCCAGTGGAACGTATAGTGGTCCTATTTTGGTATCTACTAATTTTATAAAAATGCTATTCAAAAATATATATCTCTTTTTTTTTAATTTTTTTTTTCAAAACTTTCTTTTCAAAAAGACATCTCTCTTGGTTTTAAACATTTTAGCCTCAAAACAATTTTTATCATTTTAGTATTTTGATTTCAAAATTTTCCTTGTTTTTAAACCATCTCTTGTTTTAATTTTTTAGCTTTAAAATATTTATATATTAAGATTTTAAATCACTTTATAGATTAATATTATATATATTAAAAATTACTTTCTAAACTCTTATATATTTTTAAACTATATTCAAATATATTTACAAAGTTATAAATTGTTTTGAAAATTTATAGAAACCAATTTTAATTAGAAAAACAAAATACCAATTTTTCCTTGAGCATGTCGACATCTCTCAACCTCCATGTCGACATAATGTCTATTATTTTCCAATTTCAATTTTCAAAAGAAGTGTCTATTTGTCATATCATTTCACAAATAGATATGACTGTTGCTCTACTATAAGTACCAGTAAGTTCTAAACGATTTTTTTTACCAGATTTCATTTATTTTCTCTCCTCTTCATCTTCGACATTTATTCTAAAGAATTCTAAACTATACTCTATCGAAATACCAAGTGAATCAAACTTGATTATTTCTTGTTTGATTCTCTGCCACTCTCTTCATAAGGTCTCAGTGCTATTCAGAGTAATAGAATCTTTTGTAAATCAAATTGTTAAGTAAAAGGTGCAGTTGGGCCTTTAAATCAATTGTGTGTGATTGTAGCCCGGAAATCAATTAGGTGATCTTGTAGCCTAGTTAAATCAAGCGAGTTTTCCCTGGATTCGAATACAGGAGGGTGTACCTCATAGCCTTGAAACCGAGGGTGTAATCTGGGAGATTATTTTGATAAGAAATTCGTACATACGGGAATGGATGTAGGGTAACTCTGAACCAACATAAAATCCAGGTGTATTCTTTCCTTTACTACTTTTATTTAGTATTTGCATCCGTGTCTGATTCTGTGATTATATCTATGTTTGTGAATTGCATTTTTTGGTGATTAAATTACATAAATTTCAAAAAGATTTAGAAAATCCATAAAACACTATTCACCACCTCTAGTATTATTCCAGCTTTAAGATCCGTAATCTGCATTTCTCACTTTTGGTATCAGAGCATTGGTTTTTAAAGTTTTCATAATCTGAATTTTGAAAAGTTTTAAAAATGGCTACAAACACTGGTTCTGTTATCACTATCACTAGTTCATTTGTAGAGGGTTAGTCTACTGCCAGACCACCACTTTTTAATGGCAGTAATCATGCATATTGGACATGTAGAATGAAAATATATTTATAGTCATTAGGATTAGACATTTGGAATATCACACAAACTGAATATTCTGAACCCATAACTAGTTCTGCACAGAGGACGGCTGAGCAAAAGATATTGTACAAAATAATTCCAAAGCCATGAATATTTTATTTTGTTCACTTGATAGGAATGAATTCAATAGAGTATCTATTTGTAAGTCTGCATATGATATTTGGAAATCTTTGCAAGTTACTCATGAAGGAACAAACCAAGTCAAACAGACCAAAATATCCATACTCACAAATCAGTTTCAATTATTCAAAGTGAATTCTAATGAGTCCATTTCAGATATATATAGTAGATTTCAGGAGATTGTGTATTCTCATATATCATTTGGAAAAAGTTTTTCCAATGAAGATCAAGTCAGAAAAATTCGAAATTCTCTTACTCCAGAATGGGTCGAAAAACTCTTGCAATCGAAGAAGCAAATGATATCAGTACTTTAAAGATTGAAGGCTTTGATTGGAAATCTAATGTCGTTCTAAGTACATATGCAAGGGAGAAGAGATAAAAAGGCATTCGAAAAGAAGTCAATTGCATTCAATGCATTAACAGATGGATCAGATTCGGGAAGTGACGATGATGAAGAAATAACTTTTATGACAAAGAATTTTGGAAGTTTCTGAAATACAGAAAGATGAACAACTTCAAAAAGAATGATCACAAGAGTTATGAAAATCGTAATGAAGTACCAAACCACATCGAATGTTTCAACTGTGACGAACTAGGCCATCTTAAAAGAGACTGTCCGCATCACGATAAGCAAAAGTTTTCTACAAGCAGTGATTATGCAAAGAAAAGGAAAAGAGCGTATACCGCTACGCTAGACGATTCAGACTCAGACTCATCCTCAAGCAATGATGATCAGAAGATGGAAAATTCAAATATGTGCTTTATGGCTATTCATGATTCTGATGATCTCGGAGATACGAATCTAGAAAAATGTACACGTTTACAATATATTGGTTGAAATTGTTTGCTTAAAATTGTTTGATTGTTTGATTATTTTTAAAATTATGTGTTGTTTGAATTTTAATTTTTTGTTATTATGTTTATTTTAATTTTAATATCATGATATTTTTTATTAAAAGAGTAGTATTATATTTAATATTACGCTAGAAAATATATAGACATTAAAATAATATATGTATATAGATATTAAAGTATATATGAAAATATAAGTCACATGAATTCTCTGACCCATGTCGACATGGCCCTACACATGATGTCGACATCCCTGTCAAAAATTTGAAATTCAAATTTGAATTCAAATCTTTGAATTTCCATCTACCTTTTCACTAAATCCAATGTTCTAGAAAGGTACCTCTTGACCAGAGAACATGTCCATTGATTATCTATTTATTTCCATTATCTTATCATACCTTTCACTTTCATTTTAAAATTCAAACTCTCTTTCACTCTTTCAAACTTTCTACTCTCTTCAAAAATGGCTTTTTTAAACACACCATCCACAATGAGGCTGTCTAAAACCATTAGAGGGTATCTCTATAATGATCTGGAAGCAATCAAGGCTTATATAAGCTATGCTAATTTCGGAAAAGTTCATGCGGGAAACTTTACTAACTTTAGCGATTTCTCTACATATGAAATCAATCTCTTCATGAAGAGAATCATATCCTTAGTCTTTTTGACAGTTCTCAAAATGATTTTGTTTGTTACCTAAAACTTGTTAAAATGTTTTATGCGAATTTGAATCGCAGTTTTTACGAAGGAAATGAAGATGAAATTTAGAGTAGTGTTAAAGGCACTAAAATTGTTTAAAATTGTGAAATTGTTGGCAACATTCTCAATTGCAAGAATTCGAAAATAGAACTTTCTACTTTTAATATTGATGAACATGATCGTGAGACCTTTCATCACATTTTCGAAGGAGATGACAACTTTGAAGTTAAAAATCGTAACTTTCGTCCGAAAGCACGTATGGTCAATCTTCTTTTGCAACATACTATCACTCCTAGATTGGGAAATTTCAATAACCCGAGTTTAAAAGTTTGTAAAGCAACTTTTGCTATCTTTGGTCATTATGACATTAATTGGGCGTAAGTGCTTATGGATGAACTTCATCCTAAGAATTTTTGGAAATGGGTGAGAATACCTTGTATCATGAAATGTATCTCACTCGAATTTTTAATTATTTTGGCGTTGATTATAAATTTTAAGAAAGGTGTTTAATCATGCCAACATTTCTCTCATGAAAATTCCTTTCATATTTCAACAATATAAATCTCTTGCCAAAAAGGATGAAAGAATGGCACTTGAAGATATGGAGAAAGAAGATGAAGAAGAAGAAGAAGAAGGGGAGGAAATGGAAATTGAAGAAGATTGAAGAAGCCTTCTTGGAAAGTATTGAATATCCTACCACTACTAATAATCCTTCCAACAAAACTCTCCTCAAAAATCAAAAGATTATAGTGGGAAATCAATGGATTTTCAAAAGATCTGTTAGTAAGAAATTGGATAAAATGTCAACTAACATGAACTGAATTCTTTGCTAAAGTTGGTCGGAAACTTGGCTTATCATCATCCTCCTCATCCTCTAGCATATTCTAAGAATTAGGTTGTGATGTATTAGTTTATTTTGTGTGAGCCTGTGTTGTTCTTTTTATCATATTATGTAGTATCTTATGTATCATCTCATCTATTTATAAAAATCATCTACCTTATGTTTCTTTACCATATCGTGTCTTTAGAATAAATGTTAGTATAGTATATAATTTTATATATATACATACTTATTCACAAAATAAATAAGACATATAAATTAAGAGACCCATGTCGACATGTCTCTACCCCTCTATGCCAATATACAACTACCAGATTTGGTTATTTTTAAAATTTTGAATTAAAATAACAAACTTGTGTTTATTCTTTTTAAACGAATTTCTGCCTATTTAAACACATGTTTCTTTTATAAATTTGTAATCCTTTCATTTCTACTTATCTCTATTTGCATCTCTTCACTACTTATCAAAAATGGCTTCCTCTTCTCAAACTCTAAGTGATAATCTTGAAGAAACTCTCAATTCATTCAGGAATATATTTATTTTATTCTCCGCAATCAAAGGCCCTTAGAACTAAGTCGAATGCAGATGATAAAGGAATAAGAGAAGTATTTCGACGCCCTCCGTTGGATGATTTCTACCCTCAACAAAGATGATCTCGATACAAATCCTCTACGAACTTTGATTCAAGATAACGAAGGTTTGGAAGTTATTAAACAGGATCCTATCTTGGAGAAGAAGGATGGGTTAAAGTTCCTAGAAATATTTGATCTCCTCATGGTTTTAATTGCTTGTTTTTGAATTGTGTGATTTGATTTGATTTGCTTTAATTTGATTAGAATTGATTTGGTTTGAATGGATTGTATAACATTATACGAAACATATTATATATTTATTGGGTTTAAACTTTCATATTTGTCATCTAGTATAAGACTAAGGGGGAGTTATATTAGTTTAGGATAATTTTTTTGTTGATGACAAAGGGGAAGAAATGTAAAATAGAGTAGTTAGGCTTAGATTAAGGGGGAGTTATTAGTTTTAGGGGAGTTATTGTGAAAGAGAAGTATATTTTATAAACATAGGTTGTCATCATCAAAAAAAGGGAGATTAGCGGTTCTTGAGATAATGTTTTTGATGACAACAACCTTACGACTTGTTATAAAATATAAATACTAAGTTATGGTTTAGATATATATATATATATATATATGTATATGCGGAATATAAACATTCAGGTACCAAGAATGAAGACTGTACAGTATAGAGATTCAAGACTGAAAATATCAAGATTGAAGACTCATGAGTATCAAGATATCAAGAGTGAAAGATATTAATGGTACAAGATAAGTACCGAGTCTAGAATTATATTAAAACTTCTTGAAAGCACTTACATCTTTATTCAAAATTTATTCGTGGAATGGAATCCACTTCGAGTCTGTTAAAGGGATGGAACCCACGACAATATCTAGTGGAACATATAGTGGTCCTATTTTGATATCCACTAATTTTATAAAAATGCTTTTCAAAAATATATATCTCTTGTTTTTAAAAAATGTTTTCAAAACTTTCTTTTCAAAAAGATGTCTCTCTTGGTTTTAAACATTTTAGCCTTAAAACCGTTTTTATCATTTTTAATATTTTGATTTTAAATTTTTCTTTGTTTTTAAACCATCTCTTGTTTTAAATATTTAGCTTTAAAATATTAATATACTTAGATTTTAAATCACTTTATAGATTAAGATTATATATATTAACAATTACTTTCTAAACTCTTTTATATGTTTAAATTATATTCAAATATTCACAAAGTTTAAAAATTGTTTTAACAAATTATAGAAACCAATTTTAATAAGAAAATTGAAACATCAATTTTGCCTTGAGCACGTCGACATCCCTTAACCCCCCATGCTTATTCATCTATTGAATTTATATAGAAAAACTCTGTCAACATTGTGTATAAGTTGCTTTCATCGGCCAAAACTTCATTGATTGTTTGATCATTAGTGTGACGACCCGGAATTTCTAACAATTTAAATTGGAATATTTAATTGATTTTAAACATTTAAAAGTTAATTTCCACTTGAATTCAAGATATCAATATTTACTTGATAATTAAATTATTGAATTATATAGTTTAAATATTGAATCATATAATTTGAAATTGGGTAAAACGCTGAATCTGGAGTTTTAAGCCTGTTAATAATAATTTGAAGGCTTATAAAATTTATATTGATAGCACTGAAGATAATAGAATGGTTGAAATTTAATGTAAAGGAAATTTGTTCAATTTTAATAATATATCGTTTAAATTAAATTTAAAAATAGCCTTCCGAGGCACTGTCTCGGAATTCGACAAAACCAGCTCCATTGGATCCGTAATAGTTAGTTATTATCGGATTTCAATTTTCATAGCAATCGGAGTTGTCGTTTGACCGTGGCAGCTAAAAACGCTTCGAACTATTTTAATCGATTTAATTTAAATTTGATCGTTTATTTCCGTAACTCGCGCATATGATCGAATTAGCTTCCGAAACACGTCCCATTATGTTCGGAACGTGGGTAAAACCTTGTAATCGCCTAGCAGCATTCCTTAACAGGAATTTGAAATTCTAGTAGCAATTAACGGGGCATTTTGGAAATTTTATATTATAATAAAATTTAAAATACAAACAGTCAGAGATATTTTTATCCAACGCGTACTCATGAAGCTTCCCAACCGATATTTTATCTCCATCTCCTCTAATTCATTCGTTCAAGATTTATAGCCGAGTTTATCTCCAGTACTAAGCGAAATCGACTCAAATAAAAAAAAGATTTGGGCGACAGTTATCTCAGCAAATTGAGCTCGAGCCATTCGTGGAATTCGCTGATGGAGGCGCGCGTTCGCGCGAAGCCTGGGACATCGAGGTCGCGACGAATTTTGGTGATAGCGACCCACGTGGAGTCTCGTGGAGGCAGTCAAGTGGAAACTAGGGTTTCTGAAGCGGCGGCTCGTTCATTCGTGGTGCCTGGAGCTTCTCACGGCTGGGCTGTAAGAAAGAGGTCGCGGTCGAGTTCGGAAAGGAGGGTGAGGAGCCAGAGCGTTCGAACGATGGGGGTTGGGTGTTTCTCGGTAGTGATGGGAGGAGACAGTTTGGTATCTCGCAATCGATTGTCAGTAAATCTTCGACCTGCATAATCTGAGTGCTGTTAATAACTGAGTTGCTATTATTTGGTTACCGTTATCTATCTTGTTGATTGAAAGGAAACAAATTTTAAGTTTAAAAATGAATATGAAGGAAAACATTTCCAATTGTGTTTGAAAATGATCAGTAAATCAGTCGTAAAAATGTTTGTCTTAAGTTAATTAGAAATTTAATGATTGGAAATTCACAAAATTGTTAAGGTAAATAAAGAGTTAAATAAATAAGTTAATTAATTAATGGTATGGATTAATTAAGTTATTAAGGTTTCTAAATTAATGATTTGGATTAAGGTCAAATTAAATGGAAAATTAAAAAAATTGTTAATTACATAAGTTGGGATTGTTAATCGATGATTAGGAATTAGTTAATCGAAAAATGAAAGATAAATGTAGTTAAATTTTAGAAATTAATTACCTAATTAGAAATTAGATAATTTGTAATTAAGAATTAATGAACTAATTAATTTGTAATTAAGTGATTAATCAAAGTTAAGTACTCAGAGAAGTAATTAAAGGATCGGCTAAAGAATATAGCTAATAAAAGATTATTAGTTAAGGATTATTAAATGATTTAATAATATGATTAATTTATGGTAATAAATTTTATTGATGTACTTAAGGAAATCAATTGTTAAATTTGGTAGGTATGATTACTAAATGTAATTTATTAAGTAAGATTACTTGGGAAGGTAATTGGTGATACTTGAAATTACTAGATGTAATAAATTAATGGATGATTAATAAATGGAAGTAATTTAGATTTAAATTACTTGGTGAAATTGATAAGAAGGGTAAGTACTTAGTTGAAGTAATTGAAGGTAAATTTGTCAGGAGTTTAATTAGAGAAAATTAACTACCCTTTGAAACAATTACACTAGTGATAAATTCAAGATGGATATTTAGGGAATGATAAGTTGATGGAGTGTAACTAATTATTATTAAGTAAGCAAGATTAAAATGATTAATATCGAGGGCTTAATTAATAAAATTAATTTAGATATTTAATGATGTAATCAAAGACCGATTAATTAAAATTGATTAATCCATAATAATTAACTTGTGAGAAATAAATTAATATAAGTAATTAAGGATTAATGTAATTAAAATAGATAATTAATTCATGAATTAATTTAGATTACATATTGATTTGGTTAAGAAGAATTATAACGTGGTAATTAATTAAAGATAATTACTTGAATGCAATTGAAAGATAATTAAATCCAATGTGATTAATTAAGATGAATAATGAAGGGTTGATTTATTAATTGATTTGAAATCAATTAATATTGAATGAAGGAGTCTGGGGGATGGTGTTAGTAATTCAATCAGGATTAATTTAATTAATTTTGGAAGTGATTAAGCTTTGCTTATGAATGATTGAATGGTATTGAATGCGTTGAATGAGTGGATATCACTGATATGAAATGTTGTGTATTTCATTTGGATAACTTGGGTTAGGATAGCATGAGTTTCAAAGAGACCGGAGTCGGGTATTAGGAAATACCCGAAACCACTTTGAATTTTTAATAAATTGATTTATGAAAATCAATAAGGCCGGAATGAAATGATTTAAGTAAATTGGATTATTTTACTTGAGTTTGATATTTAGTAATTGATGTGTGGAATAAGTGTTGTCTATAGCAAATTGCGAATTTGTTAAATTGATATATGTTACCCCAGGTTATTATAAGTTGTTTGCTTTGGTATTCCATGTTAGTTAGGTTTACTCACGCTGGTTTCCAGCCTGACCCGGGTGTTACTTTGATGTAATGCTCGGGTCAGACCGAGTATTACAGATTTTCAGGTAGGTTCGTTTCGGAGCGCAGGAGGGGAGCTGGATGGCAATAGCGTATAGAGTATTTCCGCTGTATTTATATTATTATTAATTTGAGACTTGATAATTGTATATTCAGTGACTGAATGTATGTGAAACTCTGATGTATATTAAATGTAGTCGATAGAAATAGTATTCTTTTGTAAACAATTATTATTTATTATTATATTTTATCCGCTGCGATTGTGAGATGTTTTGTGTTTCTGTTCTTCTTCTTCTATCTCTTTCTTCTTTTTCATAACTATCTGGAATTTTCGAGTTAGAAAATTTCGGGTCGTTACATTTGGTATCAGAGCTGAAAGGTTAAGCGAGAACCTTGGCTCTAGTGGGGATTACTCATTTAATAGAGTCTGTAGTGCTCTAGATTGAGTTGAGTGTATATATATATATATATATGTATATATATGAGAGCGTACTTGTTATTTTTCTTATATAAAGGTTTTAAATGATTTTATATAAAAATATATTTTGATATATAAAGCAATATTTCCTTCTAATAAATATTAAAGCGATTGATTGTTAAATTGAAATGAAAATTTAGAAGTAATATAATACAACCAAATTGAAGTCTTGAATTGGAATTAAATTTAGTAGAAATAGAAATACGACCAAATTAAAATGGATTGAAAATGAAATTCTAAATCTGGACCCAGAATTCGGAAACTTTGTTTCAAAGTAATGAAAAATAATAAATAAGTATTATTTGGATAACTGGGACTTGTTGGAAACAATGGGTTATTTGAAATTTGATTTGAATTTAAAACCAAGGGTGGTTTAAAATTGTAAAACATGGCTGGGAGGGCCAAGAAATAAATGTGTATATATGTATGAATATACATGATATCAAAGATAATTTGAAATAAACTCTAAGAGGTTGATTGGATTAAGTAAATTGGAATTTAACTTTGGAAAGGTTAAATAAATGTAGAAAAAGCAACTTGAATTGGAAATTTCAAGATGAAATCGGAATTTATCTTGGAAAGTTAAATGGTTGATTTGAATTGGGAATTTGTGTGATCTCAAAACAGGTTTGAGATTTAAAAATTGAAAATGGATGGACATTTTAAAATAAACTGGATAATATCATCCTATTGTTAATAAAAATCTTTAAATTGAGAATGGAATTGTATAAATAAAATAAATTTGAATAATTAAGTTTGTAAAATATACTTGTTTAAGAACTGGCTTCAAACTGGAAGGTAAAATTTAATAATAAATTAAAATTTTAAAATAAAATTGTATTGAATTCTTATTTGAATCTTGAAATACTTAAGTGAAGATAATTTAAAATGGAATTTTGAGAATTGAACCCAGAAATTAAATTGATTAAAAACTTTGAATAAAAGTTAATTTGGTTTAAAGAGTTAAACCAACCTTTGAGGATTTAACTTGAATATATATAATTCGTGATGGGTTAAAGTTGAAATTTAAATTCCATTAGTACAAATTGAATTGGATTATATTGATAATTTGATTTGAAATGGGATCAATTGAATAATTTGAAATTATAGTTAAAGTTGAACAGGATTAAAATCAAATGGAATTTGATTTAAATTGGGAATCAAGATTGATTCAACTTGGAGTGGGTTTAAATAAATTTCAATAGAAATTGAAGTTATTTAAGTTAGAATTGAGTCAATTAAATGGAAATTAGTTAGGGAAGTGAACAGTTTGACTCTTGACTATTTTTAATATAAATTTTGTTAATATAAACTTATTTTTCTAGGCTATTTAATATATAACACTTTTCTTTCTTGAAGCCAAATTATTTTATACTTGTTTTGCAATTATTTTTTGGAGCTATTTAATCATTTTTTCAACTGTTTCTAAACTAATTACTATTTTTCAACTATTTCACAAACTAATTTCTATGTTACAACTATCTTGCAATTATTTAAAATTCCTAAAACTATTCTACTATTTTCCAACTATTTTACAATTAGTTAACTATATCATAGCTATTTTGTAAACTAATAATTATTTTTCAACTACTTACCTATTATTCAATTTTCAAGCTATTTTCTAAATTGGTCGGAGTTCAAACTGTTATTAATTAAATGCCCAATTGAGATAAGAATTGAAGTGATAATCCAAATGGGGATTAAGGAAAATGGGAATACGTGAATGGGAACTAAAGGAATGTGAATAGAAAGGAAATTGTTTTGGCTGATAATCAATGAAAATAAATACGTAGGATGTACGTATATTATTCTATTCGCATAGTGATTTGATCCAGATTCGAGCACAGAATTTCGAGATAGTTATCGATCCGAGTTGGGATTTTCACTCGATTTTCGACGGCGAACCGGGATATGGATTGTTGATTGGTTATGAATGTTCTCTATCATAGTTATAGCTATGCAAGGAGAATGGCGGTTTCTAATCAAGAAACCAGATCTGAGTCCACACTAGGAAGTCGGGTGGACGATACTAGTTCGGAAGTGAAATTGTGTGATCGAGCGAGCGATCAGGTTGATATAGCGTACAGATGGAATGTGTACATCGTTCGGATTTGAATGAAGTTGATATTGGAAAGAGAAATTAAATTGGAATTTTTGATTTTGAATAAACAAGTTATATATCTTTGTTGTATAAGATAAATCTTTCCTTGTTAAATCTATTGCCGGAAGAAAAGGATTTTTGAAGATGTTTGAAGTATAAAAGGAGTTTTATACAAGTTTGAAAAGATCCAAAGTTTTTAAATTTTATATATCTGAATATATATATAAAGGATCTTATGAGGAATTGGAAAAGGTTTTGAGAACCTTTGGATTTGGAAAGGCTTTTGATTTTTGCGTAAAATCAATATTGAATTTGGAAAGCCTAGTTTGAGAATTATCGATTTGGGATAATCGATTTTGTGTAACGGAGCTTTGTATGATATCATACTAGGTGTATGATTTGAAGATACTATATGTGTATAGTATAAAATGTTTTGATGATGGCTCTGGGGAAAAAGGCGCTCCCTTGAAATGAACTTCTCAGGAGTGCCACCGGGTGGTGCTGCCTTGAGCCCCAGGGGGGTTCTAAAGTTGATCATGTGAGGAGTCCGGACAAAACTAGTTCCTGAGGATTATTGGGTAGCGGAAGTCGATGGCGCTGATGCCTACAGAGGCTTTTGGGTTATGCTGTGACGACAGTGTAACTCGATGTCGCTGCGATCTACTGTGGGGACCATAGCGAAATCGTGTGGAGGATGAGTGCCAACAGTCTACACTTGATTTTGCCGAGAAGGCAACGCAACATCGGTAGACTGCGATCTATGGTCAAGTGGAGTGGAGAAGTTTCATTTTTGGCAGCGAAATTCGATGGCGCTGATGCCTACAGTTATATGGGTTTTTGCTGTGATAGCTATGTAACCCCAGTTGTTGCTGCGATCTGTCGTGGGTTCCATGGTGTAATCGAGGGGCGCAGAGGCCTACAGTTATCTATGGATTTTGTCGGGATGGCAACGTAACCATCGGGTTAATTGCGACCATGGATGAGGGTGATGATTTCCAGAGCATTCTCACCAAAGTTATTTCCTCTATTTCCAAAAACTGTATTCAATATTTTTAATAAAATTATTTTCCATGTATTTTCACTGGTGTTGGAAACGGGTTTACCAAGTACTTACAGATTTTCCGTCCTACGCCTGATCAACGTATGACTGAATTTCTATGAGAACAAGAATGGACTGGTTGAAACATCGAGTTATAAGAAGTATTTTTATAAAGAGCTATTTTATTAAGTACGATGTGAATTTAAGAGCATTTCTAAAACTTTTAAATAAAGATGTTAGAATTTTTGGGAAATAAAAGGAAATCCAAACTGGAATTTTAAATGAAGCGATTTTGTAATTAAAATCGAGTATTGGTTTAGAAGTTGGAAATAAGCTAATTGGTTAAATAATTGTTTGATTGATTATGTTAATAAAATTTAACTTTGGTAAATAAATGGATTGTAAATTAATAATGGAGTTTGGAAATGAATTAGAATTGTAGATAGAATTCGACTTGGATTTGATAATGAATTAAAAAAAGGAAATGTTGTAAAATAAAAATAAAATTGAGTTGGATTGGAAAATGTGATAGTTTGAATTACAAATAAAATTCAAAGGTGATTCGAATAATATTTAATGAAATTTGCAAGTAAATTGGATATAAGAGAAGTGATTATAATAAAAATGGTTTGAGTTGCAAAACAAAACCTAAGTGAATAGAAATAAATTAAGAATGGCCTTGTATTAATAAAATAAATTCGATAACGAATTAAGTAAGTAAATTAAAATTTTAAAATGAGTTAATTGAGTTAAATAATAAATGGATGAAGTCTGATTGAATAAAAACTAAATCAAAGTTGTGATTGGAATTGGATTATCAGACTGAACTTAAGTTCGGTGGCACATTAATTTGAAGTATTAATGTGTTAAATATGTGCTTGGATATTATTTTGGAAATTGAGAAGGTGAATTTAAAATTAAAATTTAAAATTGATGGGCTAACTGAATTTGATGAAAGTTGATTAAATGAGAATCAAACAGAAGTAAACTTAAGTTTGATGTTAGAATAAATTAAAGTAAATTCACTTAAGTTTAAATTTATGGAAGCTTGGCTTCGAATAAGAGTGAAAGCCCATTAAATAAAAGCTTGGATTGAATTAATTTGGGAATGGCTAGTAGTATACAAGAATGAATGTGTCGAGCTAATGAATGGTGGGTGAATAAATTAGAAATGAAATGGAATTAAATATAAAAGGTGTTAAAAATTAATTTAAAGTAGTTATAAACTAAAATAGATACTCTATTAAACGGATATCGTTGAAATTGCATTAAAATGGTTGTCGCTTGAGGTAAACAAAAGTAATTGAATTTCTGTGAATTGATAGGGACTAAATAAATTGGTTTTAGAATTAATCGAAGTGAATATGAGCTTGTTTGGATTAAAAATCAATTGAATATAAGAAACTGAGTTGCAAGCCGTTAAAATTGAATGAAATGGCATATGAATTGGTTGGAAGCAATTGAATTAGCTTTAAAGTTATATAAATCGCTTACGGAAAGCGATTTGGTGCTTGTTTCTTATGATATACATGTGTTTAGCTATTGAATATAAGTAGAATGCTAATAGATTGTATTTATATGGCACTTATATGTTTGAATTGAGTAAGTATAGGTATCTGAAGGCCGTTTGGCTGGATTTGGATTGCACTAATTGCTAAAATAAATAAGCTGCTTGCTTAAAATGCTAAATAAGGTACGCCTATGCAATAAAAATAGAAAATATGAACTGTTTTTACTTTTTCCGACCGGTGTATATATATTTATATCTTTTGTCAAATTGCAAAAGCTCCTCTGTACAAAGGAGACTCTGCCAAAATTTTCCCAAAATTTTGGGAGTTAGAAAATTTTTGAGAAAATTTTTGTTAAGCAATTAAACGATTTTAAATATGAAAATGAAATAAATTAGTAGATGAAACTAATAAGACTCGGTTATATATGGAAAATAAAATTTAATATTCAAAATTGAAATAAGTTGAATTCATATTAAAATGGGGAAAAACAAATTTGAATAGAAGTAAATATGAAACCTATAAGAGAATGTATAAAATGATTTGTAAAGTTTCGATTGAATATTGTTGCCAAACAAGATATGCAGGTATTAAAGGGAAAAGGAATCGGATTTGATTCCAAAAGATAAATTTGTATTTCTCGACAAAAAGGTATGTATTTTAATTTCTGTATGAATTGGATTGGGTTTTTGATCTAGCCACTTGGCTTTCTGTTTTCATTTTGGAATTTGGGAGCCCGTAGAGGCCTTCTGTAGTTCTACCAGCTAGCCGCGCATAGGAGACGCTGGCAAAAAATTTCGGAAATTTAGAGAGTTAGAGAAATTTTGAGAATTCAAAAGTTGGTTAAATTTAAATTTAAATGATTGAACAAAAGGGTAGTATTTGAAACTATAAAGGATTTTGGGAGGTTAGTTAGGATGATAGTGGGTCACTAATAAAAGATACTTGGTAGGATGTTGAATTGTGGGTTTTGGGAAAAAGTAAATGGGTATTGGTCCATTCTTCCTAACTAGCAATTTCGGGGACGAAATTCTTTTAAGGGGGGAGGAATGTGACGACCCGAAATTTCTAACAATTTAAATTGGAATGTTTAATTGATTTTAAACATTTAAAAGTTAATTTCCACTTGAATTCAAGATATCAATATTTACCTGATAATTAAATTATTGAATTATATAGTTTAAATATTGAATCATATAATTTGAAACTGGGTAAAACGCTGAATCTGGAGTTTTAAGCCTGTTAATAATAATTTGAAGGCTTATAAAATTTATATTGATAGCATTGAAGATAATAGAATGGTTGAAATTTAATGTAAAAGAAATTTGTTCAATTTTAATAATATATCATTTAAATTAAATTTAAAAATAGCCTTCCGAGGCACTGTCTCGGAATTCGATGAAACCAGTTCCATTGGATCCGTAATAGTTAGTTATTATCGGATTTCAATTTTCATAGCAATCGGAGTTGTCGTTTGACCGTGGCAGCTCAAAACGCTTCGAACTATTTTAATCGATTTAATTTAAATTTGATCGTTTTTTTCCGTAACTCGCGCATATGATCGAATTAGCTTTGGAAACACGTCCCATTGTGTTCGGAATGCGGGTAAAACCTTGTAATCGCCTAGCAGCATTCGTTAACAGGAATTTGAAATTCTAGTAGCAATTAATGGGGCGTTTTGGAAATTTTATAATATAACAAAATTTGAAGTACAAACAGTCAGAGATATTTTTATCCAACGCGTACTCGTGAAGCTTCCCAACCGATATTTTATCTCCATCTCCTCTAACTCATTCGTTCAAGATTTATAGCCGAGTTTATCTCCAGTACTAAGAGAAATCGACTCAAATAAAAAAAAAGATTTGGGCGACAGTTATCTCAGCAAATCGAGCTCGAGCCATTCGTGGAATTCGCTGATGGAGGCGCGCGTTCGCGCGAAGGCAGGGACATCGAGATCACGGCGAATTTTGGTGATGGCGACCCACGTGGAGTCTCGTGGAGGAGGTCAAGTGGAAACTAGGGTTTCTGAAGCGGCGGCTCGTTCATTCGTGGTGCTTGGAGCTTCTCGCGACTGGGCTGTAAATAAGAGGTCGCGGTCGAGTTCAGAAAGGAGGGTGAGGAGCCTGAGCGTTCGAACGATGGGGGTTGGGTGATGCTCGGCAGTGATGGGAGGAGACAGTTTGGTATCTCGCAATCGATTGTGAGTAAATCTTCGACCTGTATAATCTGAGTGCTGTTAATAACTGAGTTGCTATTATTTGGTTACTGTTATCTATCTTATTGATTGAAAGGAAACAAATTTTAAGTTTAAAAATGAATATGAAGGAAAACATTTCCAATTGTGTTTGAGAATGATCAGTAAATCAGTCGTAAAAATGTTTGTCTTAAGTTAATTAGAAATTTAATGATTGGAAATTCACAAAATTGTTTAGGTAAATAAAGAGTTAAATAAATAAGTTTATTAATTAATGGTATGGATTAATTAAGTTATTAAGGTTTCTAAATTAATGATTTGGATTATGGTCATTAATTTAAGGTCAAATTAAATGGAAAATTAAAAAAATTGTTTATTACATAAGTTAGGATTGCTAATCAATGATTAAGAATTAGTTAATCGAAAAATGAAAGATAAATGTAGTTAAATTTTAGAAATTAATTACCTAATTAGAAATTAGATAATTTGTAATTAAGAACTAATGAACTAATTAATTTGTAATTAAGTGATTAATCAAAGTTAAGTACTCAGAGAAGTAATTAAAGGATCGGCTAAAGAATATAGCTAATAAAAGATTATTAGTTAAGGATTATTAAATGATTTAATAATGTGATTAATTTAAGGTAATAAATTTTATTGATGTACTTAAGGAAATCAATTGTGAAATTTGGTAGGTATGATTACTAAATGTAATTTATTAAGTAAGATTACTTGGGAAGGTAATTGGTGATACTTGAAATTACTAGATGTAATAAATTAATGGATGATTAATAAATGGAAGTAATTTAGATTTAAATTACTTGGTGAAATTGATAAGAAGGGTAAGTACTTAGTTGAAGTAATTGAAGGTAAATTTATCAGGAGATTATTTAGAGAAAATTAACTATCCTTTAAAACAATTACACTAGTGATAAATTCAAGATGGATATTTAGGGAATGATAAGTTGATGGAGTGTAACTAATTATTGTTAAGTAAGCAAGATTAAAATGATTAATATCTAGGGCTTAATTAATAAAATTAATTTAGATATTTAATGATGTAATCAAAGACCGATTAATTAAAATTGATTAATCCATAATAATTAACTTGTGAGAAATAAATTAATATAAGTAATTAAGGATTAATGTAATTAAAATAGATAATTAATTCATGAAGTAATTTAGATTACTTATTGATTTGGTTAAGAAGAATTATATCGTGATAATTAATTAAAGATAATTACTTAAATGCAATTGAAAGATAATTAAATCCAATGTGATTAATTAAGATGAATAATGAAGGATTGATTTATTAATTGATTTGAAATCAATTAATATTGAATGAAGGAATCTCAGGGATGATGTTAGTAATTCAATCAGGATTAATTTAATTAATTTTGGAAGTGATTAAGCTTTTCTTATGAATGATTGAATGGTATTGAATGCCTTGAATAAGTGGACATCACTGATATGAAATGTTGTGTATTTCATTTGGATAACTTGGGTTAGGATAGCATGAGTTTCGAAGAGACCGGAGTCGGGTATTAGGAAATATCCGAAACCACTTCAAATTTTTAATAAATTGATTTGTGAAAATCAATAAGGCTGGAATGAAATGATTTAAGTAAATTGGATTATTTTACCTAAGTTTGATACTTAGCAATTGATGTGTGGAATAAGTGTTGTCTATAGCAAATTGCGAATTTGTTAAATTGATATATGTTACCCCGGGTTATTATAAGCTGTTTGCTTTGGTATTCCATGTTAGTTGGGTTTACTCACGTTGGTTTCCAGCATGACCCGGGTGTTAATTTGATGTAATGCTCGTGTCAGACCGAGTATTACAGATTTTCAGGTACGTTCATTCTAGAGCTCAGGAGGGGAGCTGGATGGCAATAGCGTATAGAGTATTTAAGCTGTATTTATATTATTATTAATTTGAGACTTGATAATTGTATATTCAGTGTCTGAATGTATGTGAAACTTTGATGTATATTAAATGTAGTCGATAGAAATAGTATTCTTTTGTAAACAGTTATTATTATTATTATATTTTATCCGCTGCGATTGTGAGATGTTTGGTGTTTCTGTTCTTCTTCTTCTATCTCTTTCTTGTTTTTCATAACTATCTGGAATTTTCGGGTTAGAAAATTTCGGGTCGTTACAATTAGAAAACATAACACTTTGTTTATTTGGAAGAATTATTTGAAGACTTCAACTGATGGATATATCTTACTAAGAGAGAACCTAAAAATCTTCCACCATGCTTCTGAAGCAGAAATCCACCTTGCATCTATAAATTGTAGTATCTCATCATAGTTAGGTCCAGGTCGAACTTGCATTGAAACGTGGTCTGGACCTTTGTAGACATAATTGTAAAGATATTTAACTCTTTTTATACTATTACGTATCACTACATTGATGTGACAGTTATTTACGTAGTAACCAAGGACTATAAGGTACAATCTATCTATTATCTACCATCAACTTTTCATTTCTATCAATAGGAATAGATTTTCCAGTATCGCGTCTTCTGTAAATTGGGATGAATCTATGTCTTGAATAGTTACATTTGAAAAATGTTTTGGATGATCTCTTTTTCAAATACTATTTTTCATGCAAGGAAAGTTTCGTTTTTGAGTGCCACATGGTCCATGAATCATCAACTTCATTACTGCCACATGTAACTCTGATTCTTCATTAGAATCTGGTGATTCTGCTCTAACAATTTCATCATGTTCATCTGGGTTAGTCAAATTGTCTTCATCTTTGAAGATAATTAGCATATGGACATGTGGTAAACCTATTTTTTAAAATTCAATCACATGGACATGAGTAGCTACTTTCCCAAGTGCTCCTTCAGTAAAAAATATCTTTTTTAATTCCTTATATTTTGCACGAAATGTCCTTGTCGTCATATCTGGTCTGTATTGGGGGTCTTGACAAGGTAGCAATTCGCTAACAGTTTCAGCCCAAAGTGGATTGCATGTCATTATAATGAATAAATCGGGTTTGCCCTACTTGTTTGCTAAAGCCAACACATCTTGATATCATTGAGACATATCACGTGGACAACCAATATAAGAAGAAGGTAGTATTTTTCGTGTTCCAACATTACCTAAATAAGAGAATTTGTTAAAAACTTCATAAATATGAAATTTAATTACATAAAGGTCTGAAAATGCACTTAATATAAGAAAGGGTTTTCAAATTCACAAATTATGCACTTGCATCATTTTCCCCGGCATTTAAAGCATCTTGTAATCCTTGGTACATATCAGCTCTGATGGTTTTTTGATTACTCCTATAAAATCTTAGCCTGCTGGTATCTATCTTAACATAGTTATCAACCACGCATTGTTGAAACAATCGTTCGCCTAAAAAAAAGCGATTTATCATTTTCTCGAATCCATAAAAGAACATTACATGTCGATGAATATTAAGAAAATGTGATATATCTACCACGATTGTGTGGGACTGGATGTGGGGTAACTTCGAACTAGTATAAAATCCTGGCGTGTTCTTTCCTTTACTACTTTTATTTAATATTTGAATATGTGTCTGATTCTGTGATTATATCTGTGCCTGTGAATTGCATTTGTTAGTGATTAAATTACATAAGTTTCAAAAAGATTAAGAAAATCCATAAAACACTACTCACCCTCCTCTAGTGTTATTCCATCCTTAAGATCCGTAGTCCGCATTTCTCACAACGAGGTGGAACGGCTGAGGGAGGAGCTTGGTTATGAATGATAAAGAGTTTCAGTGAGAGATTGTGGTTCTATCTTTTGGGTGAGTACTAGTTTACACTCCTTAATGCTTTTGCCTTTTGGTGAGATGGTTTTGATTTGGATGCTTTCAACTCTTTGTTAGAAGATGATGGCTTTGTCTGGGCTTGTTGATGGAGTGCAATAGGCGGTGGCTTTGCCGGAGCTTATTGGGAACGCATTCAAGCTTATTGGTTGGAGGTAGAAGTTGTGATAGTTTAGCACTATTGGTTGTTGGTGATGGAGATGGATTTAGTGTCGAGGTGAAGTGTTGAATTATGGCTACACTATATGGATAATTGAAGTGGTTGGAAGTCGCTTGGTGATGAAGAAGAAGGTTCGCAAATCGAAGCTCAGAGGAGGAAGATACGACGAAGAAGGTTGAGTGCTATAGGAGCAGCAGGTGATAGACATCTATGGGAAAGTGACAAACATCTGAGCTCGTGGTTTTGGTAGCCTGAGATTTATGATAGATGTCTTTCATCTTGTGACAAACGTCTAAGAGTAGGGAAAGTGATTCCCAAGTCTTCTGATAGACGTCTATCATTTCGGGACAGAAGTTTGGGCCGACAAGTGCTGCATATTTTGCCTGGGTCGATTGGAATGATTTGTGAAGGCTTCAAGGGGCATTATGGGTATTATCTAAGGAAAGATGGTTCACTATATGAGCTATCTAAATATTCAAAGAGTGTTTATAACTCCAGGAGTTTTTGATCAAGGTTTATCCCCATTAAATAGAGTTTGTCAAAAATCTAGTTTTTCCTTTAATTGGCTTATCCACAAATTTATTCTATTTGAATATTGATCATTGTAGTCAGTCTCTTATACTCCTCTCATTGGCATTAATAAAGGATCTCTCTCAAAGTGGATGTACACTAATAAGACATTAGTGGAACCACTATAAATCGGTGTGTGATTTATTTTATCTGTATTGCTTTGTTTTTCTATTGCTTGTTTGGTGATTGTGATTGATTTTGGATTGGATTAAGATTTGAATTGAGATATTGATTGGTTGTTTATGCACTTCTTACCACGATCTCATTTTTTGTTGTGCTTTAGGATTTTGATTTGAGTGGTCTCAAGTTAGAATTCCCATAACATATACAAAATTATAGGTTTAATCAATAGATAAATATGTATAATGTTGGTTAAATACTTAAAATATTAGCCTGCCAAAAATTCACGTGGGCGTTGGAATAAAAATATTTCCTCTACTTTTTTTTACCATTGCATTTATCCATGTTCTCCCTAACTCGCTATTCATTCCTTCCCCTTTCTCATAATTAGGGCATGAACTTTGAATTCCAAACTCGATTTACTGCATTTGTTGGTGAATTTCGGTATGGAGGTGAAACACTCCACGAATTACAATTTTTAGGTGAAAAGCTAATGTTCGAATTACAAAGACGAAATCGGGTACTTCTTTTTCTGTGTGCACTTATCCCCTTTAATTTTCTTCCATTTCTAAGCTATCTGAAACAACGATACTGGATGAATTGCTAAGGTTTGAATTGCTAATAATTTACTTCCTACTTCTCATGAGATATGATTATAATTCATATATCCTAAGTTGACACGATTATGATTTTTTCAGTTTTTCTATGATTAATTTTGCTATGAACGGCTTTGTGATCGATTTTGCCATAATTGATGTTTTCAAGTTTACATATATCGAGTGGTTTTTTAATTTTTTATTATTTACCATGATCGATTTTGCTCATTTTTTGTACTTAGAACTCTAATCAAATTTATTTAACCTCTTCTATTTGATTAAACTTTAAAATTAAATTTTAAAAGTTAAACTAAAGTTAGTTTAAAAACTCTAATGGATGAATTTAAATTTTAAAAAGTTAAATTAAAGTTAGGTTTGAAACTTCAAAATCAGTTTAAAATTTTAAAAGTTAAATTATAAAAAAGATTAAAATTGGAAATATGGAATTAACTCTTTACTGGAGCAGATTTTAAAAGCTTAAAAGTTGTAGTAAGTATAAAATTTTAAAAATTGAATTATAAAAAGCTCTTTTGATTATTAGTACATATGACATATATATAAATCTTTACATTTTCTAAAGTTTAACAAAATGACAAGTTCCTTTTTTTAAGCATGATAGTACATAATCTAAAATCACAACAAAGGCTCGTATTTTTACTGGTATATAGTTAAAATGGCCAATTCAAGGGTACTTCCATCACTTATGATAGTTTAGTGTAAAATAATCTTACTTATTAGTTGAGCATAATTTCTTTCTTTTGGTTTCAAACATTAGAGGGTTATCAAGATGGACAAAGCATGGATCCCCTTACCAAGGTTTCGTTAATTTTGATTATTAGTTTCTTAGTTATAATTACTTAGATTTGATTATTGATATTTTTATATTTCGTAGTTTCGTATATATGGACAAGCCAAAGGGGAGAGAAATCCATAAAAAAATATTTTTCCTTGCTCAAAATGTAGGAGTCTTATCCGACAGTCATCAAGGAAGGTTGTGCCACACTAGATTTGTTGTGGAATTGACCCAACATATGATATATGGATTTTTCATGGGGAGCATGCCATTTACAAAATGAAGGTGACCAAGTGACAGATACTTGTAGAACATACTTAGATACAAAAATATGTAACGATGAGATGGAAGATTATGCTAATTAAAGATATGGGGAAGAGATTAAGGAAATGATGGAGAATTCTAAAATTCCTTTGTACCTTGGTTATGCAAGTGAGATAAAGTTTTAGTTATAATGCTTCTTTAGAAGCACAAAGCTTGAAATGGTACAACTAATGCAACATTTATGGAACTTCTTAAACTCCTCGAGGATGTGTTGCCTAAGGAAAACAAGCTATCTGATTTGACATATGCACTAAAGAAGCTATTTAAATCATTTGGTTTAGACTAACGACAGATACATGCATGTGTAAATGGTTGTTGTTTATTTAGAAAAGAGCTTGCACATAATGATTTTTGTCCTAAATGTAGCAAGTCTCGTTGAAAAAGAACAAGACAAAGAAAAAGCAAGCCAAAATACCTATGAAGGTCTTAAGATACTTTCTAATAATACCAAGACTAAAAAGAATGTTTACTATAGCGATCCCACCGCTATACCCATATTATTAAAGAACATTACAAGTAATGCCATCTAATAACATGGAGAATAAGGTTGGTTAAGGGAGATCGAATGTGAATATATCTTTATACTAACAGTGACAAGTATTTATTACCTTT
This sequence comes from Allium cepa, assembly GCA_030765085.1. Taxonomy (NCBI): domain Eukaryota; kingdom Viridiplantae; phylum Streptophyta; class Magnoliopsida; order Asparagales; family Amaryllidaceae; genus Allium; species Allium cepa. The sequence continues at coordinate 565,089,895 of CM060928.1, read as the reverse complement.
TGAGGATCTGAACCGAAAATTTTGACGTATACGGTATTAATACAAAGTAATAAACACATTAATTAAAATTATTCAAAAGAATATATACTATAAATAAATTAAAATCAGAGTCACAGATCACAGCGGAATAATATACATTATATATATAATAAAATGCGAGTCTACAAAATATCAATGCTAGACCCACCATAATATATATACACCACATCCAACATACTGTATCAGTTACATAGTGACTACCAGATAACATATATGACATATCCTTTAAAATATCAATATATACAAGAATGAAGTAAACTGAAACAATCAAACAAGTTTACTCCAGTGCTAACACAAAATCCAAAGGTCGACGAGTCCATGCATCCATAGAATCTCAGCCTGACCCGAGTAATATAAAAAATAAACATTTCAGACTATATCTAATAGAAAGATGAGATGATATTGATATCATGAATATACAACTTAACAGTAAATAAGCCACAATAGAAATATGCTAAAACCAATGATCATAATAAGGCATATAAAATAAAATCACATTTTATAATTCCATTTATGACTTAACCTTAAAAGAAGTCATCTCAAAATATGCCTAAATCCAACTAATCATAATAATAATGCATATTAAACCAAATCACTATTTCATATGTCCATATCAAGTCTCAAATGAACTATCATCTAAAATATGGTGACAACAATTAAAAATTCTCCATGGCCCAAAAGATACTAAATATCTATCCCAAAATCTCTGAAGAAATAATCGTCACTAATGAAATAATAATGGTAGTCAACTATCAGTTTGAAAATTGTGACACAGAGACTAACAAACCAAAATAAACCAATAATAATATAATAAACCAAAAAGACTCCGCCACGTAGTGTAACAGTCTAATCCGACAAAACAGAATACTATATGAATTTACCTAATCCCACAAAATAGGCAAACATTGTCTATTATACACAAAATAAATTGATAAGTCTGCATATAACACCTGTCCAAGGGTCAAAAGGGCATCTGTATCATACCATGACAAATCTAATCCTCCAAAATAAGACTGTTTACCCGAAACTAAGGCTGTATCGATTTGTAGATCGATGAAAAAGATAAGTCACTGTCTCTTGGAGATCTATCGGCCTAAACTCATAACACCCTAAGATAATACGACTTTAAATGTTAATTACTCTCATTCAAGTAATCATAAGAATTTAACTAACTGTCCCACACTAGATAATAAATTCAAGTATTTACTAGAAGTAGTAATTCCCATTCGAACACTTTTAACAAATTATAATAGTAGACGAAAAAATTGTACGAAATGTCTTGTACCAATCCGACAATTCAATCGTTTATTAAAATTCTTTGTTTCACAGAAAATCATGAAATTCGACGGAAATTCTGTGACGACCCAAACTCGATGCTCGACAAATGACATCGAATCCGTATCGTTGGAGATTGCAACAACATTAGATGAAAAAAAAACACAGCAAAAACAAAAGATGATTGTATTGACATACAATATAGATACAATGTGATACACATCATGATACAACATATCCAACACCATAAGAGAATATACAACACAACATCACAGCGGAAATATCTTTACATAAACAAAGTCTTCAAGAGAATCCAATACTGCTACTCCAAACCAAACTCCAAAGCCAAAGCTCTAACCACCATCAAGCTGGGCTTGTAGCAAATGCGATCCCAAACGCGATTGCCAAACCAAAACTTCAAAGATCCAAAAGCTGAAGAAGATTTCCAATTGCTACCAAACTAAAGACTTCGAAAGCTATCGAATCTATACCTATTATTGGATTATTTGAAAAAACCCAACTCTAGAATGCACGTATGGAAAATTGTGGGCACCCAGAGTTTAGAAAGGGAATAATAAACCCATGGTCAGTCGTGGGACTGGTATGAGCAAAGAAAAACAGTTTTATCTTTAAAACAAACAATCAAAAGATTTAAAATTTGAAATCCGCAATGTTTTTTGGAAAATGAAACTACCATAAAGCCTCACGCCGAACACACCATGCAATTGCACACTTGGGGGAGATTTCTCCTTATGATAGTCAAACATGCTTACTACGCAAAATCCTTTTAATATTATTATTAGTGCATTGTGGAAAACATTTCAAAAGTATCATATTAATCTTAACCAGCATAGGTACCATTATATTATGCCAGCTATAGCTACCACCTGAGGTGGCGGGTTATACAATTGCAATCGTAAAAGGCTCGTATTGTTTGATTGGATTTCCAACAAATGGTCAGGCGAAGGAACTTCCCATTGCCACATGGGTACGCCTCTGGAGGGACGCCCCGAGAACTTACCTAGCTCTCTGCCAACACAAGGCAGGTTACCCCCTTCCCGGGAGTAAAACCTAAGATATGCCACCCCCGGTCGTTTGCGACCTTTATCCGAGGATCCTCAACCACAAAACAACATCACACAGTAATAAATTTACAATGTCCACATGAGTTAAGTATCTGGGCTCCATACCATGATACCACCCTTTTCCAGAAGGAATGGACATACCCTAGGGGGGCGACCCTTGCAACCTTGCCGCATCTTTCCCGTTTCGACAATTTCCAGGGAGTGAGGTTATGATGCAGTCTCGTCCACAAAGCTATGCTTTTTCACAAAGCCATGCTTCGATCAACAAATGATCAGCATCACTTCGTATGCCACATTACCAAATTGGGAATGTATCGCTAGTAATCATCAACTGCATAACCTTTGAGCTCGTACATCTCAGAGAAGGATGTTAAGTTAAGAGAATAAATCTCTGCCACCAAACAGAAATGTATTTGATAGAAACCGGCTTTACATCTCAAAGTGTAACGTCAGACACACATCCATACAAGTCTGTTCCGGGTTCGAACAGAACCGAAGGCACTTCCAAAGAAGCCCTTGCAATCGGGTATTCACAATCCCGTTCGGACTCCCCTCACATATGGAGATCTCGATATCGTAGCTACTCAGTGCAAAGTCATTCGATGGGTTATCCTTTCGTTCTCGAAAACACCTGGTCTTCACCACCGGTCTTCAAACGTAATCCTTAACGTCGTATCATTATTCGTAATGGGTTATATGACACAAGGTCCTCTCTCGGCTAAACCGAATAATGAGCACAATATTTAAAAACATACGGATATTAGGATTTCAGTTAAGTCACGGCTTAAAACCCAAAATCTTCAAATGGTTTAAAAAAATTAATATTTTCAAATCTTTAAACAAAATATTTACTTCACAAAGTTCACCTAGTTTTCACAAAGATCCATTCATAGATTTCAAAACAATTTCCATTTCAAATCGGATTAACTCATTCAATCTAAAGATCTAATTCATAGTTTTCAAACCATTTCCAAAGATTCATTCATAACATGGAAAACCATTACATTTCAAATTTGCAATCCCTTTAACACAAATTGGAAATTCATTCCTTATATGAAAGCTTTTATTATTTGAAAACAAATAGTTTTCGTTTCAGAAAAAACTGATTTCATTTATACAAGTTAAAGCCCTTCAAATTCTCAAAACAATATCTCTAAAATGGTTAAAAACCATATAAACACATTTATAACTTGTATAAAAATTTTAAACCAAAATTTCCAAACATAGAATTCAATTTCAATTTTTGAATTCAAATTTAAATCAAATTACATAAATTTCAAAACTTTATCAAGTTATTCAGAATCACTTGTATCTCTAAAACACCTTTCTAAAGCTTTTCACATTTAACCCAAATCCATTTCCAAAACCATTTGGATTCAAAAATTTAATTTTAAAACTATTTCAAAAATCTGTGACTTAACCGATTTCCTTGTGCAATCCATATTTGTGTGTGTATGGTGTAGTCCAGGGGTTTAACATAATAGTGCAGCACATCAATCATCACAGATTCAAGCACAATAGTATAGATAAGTGGTATAATCCTATAACGCTTATCTATATAAACAGATTCACATATAAATAATATACATTTTCATAGATAAAATAAAGTACATTCATCACAGATTGAATTATAACAATACACATCACAAAGCATCACACAGTACAGGTATCAAACAATTCACATCATTTAATAGAATACAGTCATCCATAAGTAAGATTAATTGTTTATCTGATTAATTGAAACTAGATTAATTACTAATCCTGGTTAATTAATCAATTATGAATTAATTAACTTTAATATTATTAATCAAACTTAATTAATAATTGAATAAATTTTTAATCATTAAATAATCAACCCTTAATTTTTAATTATCCTTTAATTAATTATCCTTAATTAATTACCATTTAATTAATTACCTTGATTAATTAACCCTTAATTATAAATTGATTATCTTAAATTAATAATTAATTAACCTTTAATTAACTATTAATTAATTATTTAAGTAATTATAAATCATCTTTCTTGATTTATCATTAAATCATTATCAAAGCCTTTAATTAATTAGCCTAATGATAAATCAACATTAACATAAGAGATTAAGTTTAATTAAGAGTTACAAATCAATATTTTCTCTTAATTTACTTTTAATTACATTATTTATTTAAAATGATAAATTAAATAATGCCACAAAATAAGTAATTTAAACTTAAAAACCTTTTAAAACATCTTACTAAAAACTTTTCTTAATCCAATACCTAAATTAAAACCATTATCTAAAACATGAATTTAAATTGTTTTAAAAAAAATTAAAATTTTTGTTTTAAAGTCAAGAAGACAGTTTTTTGTACCACCCCAAGACTCACTCAAGACCTTCCCTGAGTCAACAACCCCTCCACTTTGGGTTTCTTCCCAAATTCACCCGTATCCCCTTTCAAACATCAATAATTTGTTTAAGTATTTGAAATTCCCGGTACAACGCAAATACACTCGAGTCCATACTCGAGCCAATCCACCATCTCCTCGAAATTTTCGTCGTGCAACATCCTTCTTCTCCCAGTATAAAACCCTGGCACCACCAACATCAACATGCACATGCACCACTAATTGCCGAAGCTCCGGCCAGCCTCGCCAACGTCAGCAGGTCACCCATCACCTCTTGAGTTGCCATGAACACTTAAATCACCGAGAACGACCACGAATCGAAAACGAGTAGTTCGACCCAAATACTGGAACCAACCCGATCATCCATAAATCAACTCGCATCGCCAACCATGATCATCAGCGACAACGTTACTTTTACCAGAGCTAATACACTAGCTCACAAGCATTTTCCCCCGGTGCGATGCATAACGGAGCAACATCGACGATGAAATCGTCTTGCAAACCCAATCGAATAGACCACCTCCTAAAACCCTACTAGAGCTTCGCCATGCCACCACGACAACTTTCAATTTTTTTGGTTATTTTTCTGATGTTCCCAGCTTACAATCCTCCTCTGGTCACAACCACGAGAATCCAAACCTTCGCAATCACCATAAAATGCTAAAACCCCCAATATCAATCAACTCGTAAATTCCCATCAATTTAAAACTTAAAAATCCCAATATTATTATCAAAATTCATAAAATTCAAGCACAAATCCAGTCATATGACTGAAGCCTAAAATCATAATACGTGAATTTTTGATATAAATTTTTTATTACTGTAATACTCAAATTTTCTTGATATTTATTCCATAAATATATTTTAAGGTATTTTTAAAATTTGTATCACATTATTATGATAAATTTTCATTTAAAAATTATCACCTAAACTGTTTATATTTTGAGATATGATTTTTTGTGGAAAATTTCTGCCTGTAAAACAACAGGGATGGATAATGCATATGCATACTTAAATTCACACATGTAAGTATATATACTTACTGATATATTTATATACATACCACACTTCTAAGTCAATATCATCACAGACATAAGAAAATTATTAAGAAAACCTGGGTTTAAAAGCAAAGTTTGCTCACCTGTTTAAAGCAGAGAACTTGAAAGAACAGATGACAGGAATAACTTTTGAATTTTTGTTGCTTGCTGAGTTGCTTAATCCTGTTTTGATGCTTTGATCTTTTTTGTTTGATTTTGAAGGCTTTGAAGACTGTTGTGCTTAATTTTTCTTTTCATCTTTCAGGTTTAATCTTCTGTTCTCAGGTCTGTATTGTTGATTCCAGGTTGAAGGCTGAAACTTGATTTTTTTTGTAACTACTTTCAGTTTGAATTGTATGCTTGAATTTGCTTGATTACGGGCTTAGTTACTTGAATTTTGAAGTTTATTTTTGTTTTGCTTTGAAGCCTGGCTTAATTACTGTCCAGGTTTTGATTTCTCTTTTTTTTATTTGAGTTTGAGGAGAGTTTACAGGTTTAACTACTTGATGCTTTGCGTTGATAATTTACAGGCTTTTGAAAATTTGAGACGGTTTCTTTCTTCTTTTATTTACTGATTTCAGATTTGAAGATATGAGAAAAAAATGAATGTAGTTTAATTTTCATTTTTTCAATATAAAATTTAATTCAATTCATCTTAAACAAAATTAATGCCACTTGTCTGTTTAATTACGCTTGTACAATTACTCACTTTCATGTTTTACACTTGTTAAAAATTATAAAAATTATGTTCACCCCTTTGTTTAAATTAATTTATAGTTTATGTTTTAATCCCTTTATATTATTATTTAACGAATCATTTTTTATGTTACATATATACTCAAACTATTATTTATACTTTCAAGGAATTAGTTTTTAAAATTCTAATTATACTTTAAATAAATAATCACACATATGTAAATTATAAAATTTAGCTTTTAAACAACTTTTAAAATTTTACTATATTTACTATAAATAATATTTTAGAGATAACTTTATATCATATTTCTTATTTAAATAAATACATTTTCTTTATTGATCATTTATATAATCCTTTAAAACAAAGAAATTTCAAAATTTAACTACACATAAATAAATATATTAGAGTTTCATTTTAATTAGCCTTGGAGAAATTTATCATATCAAATTCAAAACTTAATTTTCAAATTATAATGCATATTTAAATAATTAGAAACAAATTCTTATAAAATTTCAAATCCAATTTATTTCCAATATATTTATTTTTGAATCCAATTTTTATTTATAAAATACTTTACCCTTAAATTTCAGACCAAAATTCTATTTATAATCTAAATTTTTTATTTATTCCAAAAAACTTTCTAATTAATTCACAAATAATTTCACAATTAAACCCAAAATCAGATTAATTTGTCAAATTAAACTTGACTAAAATTCAGGAATGTTACAGATTCACCCCCTTAAAAAAAAATTCGTCCCCGAAATTTGCCAAGGAGACAACCAAGGATAGATAAAAGATAAAGAGATATCTTTTCAGATCAAATTGGATATCTATTCTGCATTTGGCTTAACAAATCAGAATACCAACAATAGATATGAGAAGTAACTCATTCAATATTTCACGAAGTACTCGGGTTATCAAGATCTACGAAATATACAAATATTGGTTAGTTTGGAGGGATAACTAACCATTTGTAGAATATATCGAAACCCAATGAAACAGACAAAATAAGTTCGACTACGATCTCAGATTCAAAATTCAACTCATTTACGATTTGCTGAGAAATAAAATTATGTGTAGTTCCTGTGTTGAACAAAACTCGAAAAATTATATCATAAACGCGAAGGTTACCTTCTAAAATTCATTTCCCTTTATCAGCCTTTGAGGTTGAAGAATCATCTTTGATTGTATACACCTTCACTACTAGAGCTTGCTTCTGTGTTAGGCAATCCTTGATCTTATGTCCCGGCTTGCGGCAATAATAGCATTCCCTAGATTCCTATTCTGGCCTCATAAATAGATCTCTCATTCCTTGCTTCCAGGGGTTCTTACATTGGTTCGAGTAATGGCCTTTCTCCAAGAAATTGAGACAAGTAACATCTTTCACTTTGTTATCCCGAGTATTCTTCTTTCCTTTTCCTTTCCACGGTTTCTTTCCGCCGAACTTCCTTTTCCTCCAATTCAGATTGCTTGTATTACCTTTTTCCTTTAGAACTTCATGTTTATCTAGAGTATCGTATCTATAACCCATATCAATTAATTCAGAAAAAGATTCTTTTACGTGAGTAGTCATCCTCTCCTGAAATTCCTTGTTCATTCCTCGAATAAACTTTTCATTCTTTTTCAAAGGTGTACTTACCAACTCCGGACCAAATCGAGATAATTCATTGAATTTGTTCTAGTATTCCTCAAACAATAAACTTCCCTGCTTCAAATCCATGAACTCCTGGTACATTCTGGAGATACCAGCAGACGACATATATCGCTGTTCGAACACTTCCTTGAAATGACTCCAAGTGAATTCATCCGCCGGCTCATCCACAGTAACTGTTTCCCACCATATTAAGCCTCTTCCTTGAGTTGCCAGGAAGCAATCAATCGCATCCGATCATCTTCCAATTTAGTCCTTCGAAAATCCTTTCACACGATCGAATCCAGGCTTGTGCTTCGATAATGGTTTCCTTTCCTATGAATGACTTTCCGCCAAGTTTAGAAAAGCTTCGATATAGATCAGCCAGATTCGGTTGAGATTGAGTGAGAATATCTGTTGTTGCAAGTACTTGACCAGTTGAAGTGGTACCTCCCCGTCCCCTACCTTGTACTCTTCTTCCACTCATTCTTACTATCTGTAAATAGCAAGAAAACTGATTTAGGCATTCGGACAAGATATCTTAGGGAATAACAACAGTTAAAGAAAATAGACTGAGCAATTTGGGTTTCCGGTTTCACAGGTTGTACTCATTCTAGGGTATACTTCACCCTATGTCTAATGAGCCATCTAATGTGTTACACTCCGTAGCTAAAGTTCTTACTCCACCTTTAGCTCTGATACCAATTTTGATGACCCAAACTCGATGCCCTACAAACGACATTGAATCCGTATCGCCGGAGCTTGCAACAACATTAGATAAAAAACAACACAGCGGAAACAAAAGATGATCGTATTGATATACAATATAGATACAATGTGATACACATCATGATACAACATATCCAATACCATCAGAGAATATACAACACAACATCACAGCGGAAATATCTTTATATGAACAAAATCTTCAAGAGAATCCAATACTGCAACTCTAAACCAAACTCCAAAGCCAAAGCTCTAACCACCATCAAGCTGGACTTGTAGCAAATGCGATCCCAAATGCGATTGCCAAGTCAAAATTTCAAAGATCCAAAAGCTGAAGAAGATTTCCAGTTGCTACCAAACTAAAGACTTCGAAAGCTATCGAATCTATACATATTATTGGATTATCTGAAAAACCCAACTCTAGACCGCCCGTGTGGAAAATTATGGACGCCCAGAGTTTACGAAGGGAAAAATAAACTTTAGGTCAGTCATGGGACTGGTATGAGCAAAAAAAAAATAGTTTTATCTTTAAAAAAATAATCAAAAGTTTAAAATTTGAAATCTACAATGCTTTTTGGAAAAAGAAACTACCATAAGGCTTCCCGTCGCACACACCATGCAATCGCACACTTGGGAGAGATGTCTCCTTGTCATAGTCAAACATGCTTACTACGCAAAATCCTTTTGATATTATTATTAGTGCATAGAGGAAAATATTTCAAAAGTATAATATTAAACTTAACTAGCATAGGTACCATTATATTATGCCAAGTATAGCTACCACCTGAGGTGGCAGGTTATACAATTGCAATCGTAAAAGGCTCGTATTGTTTGATTGGATTTCCAACAAATGGTCAAGCCAAGGAACTTGCCATTGCCACATGGGTACGCCTCTAGAGGGACGCCCCAAGAACTTACCCAGCTCTCTACCAACACAAGGTCGGTTTACTTCCTTCCCGGGAGTAAAACCTAAGACATGCCACCCCGGTCATTTGCGACCTTTATCCGAGGATCCTCAACCACAAAGCAACATCACACAGTAATAAATTTATAGTGTCCATATGAGTTAAGTATCTGGGCTCCATACCATGATACCACCCTTTTCCAGAAGGAATGGACATACCCTAGGGGTGCGACCCCTGCAACTTTGCCGCATCTTTCCTGTTTCGACCATTTCCGGAGGGTGAGGTCCTGATGCAGTCTCGTCCAAAAGCTATGCTTTTTCACAAAGCCATGCTTCGATCAACAAATAATCAGCAGCACTTCGTATGCCACGTTACAAAATTGGGAATGTATCGCTATTGACCATCAACTACATAACCTCTGAGCTCGTACGTCTCAAAGAAGGGTGTTAAGCTAAGAGAACAAATCTCCGCCACCAAACAGAAATGTATTTGATAGAAACTAGCTTTACATCTCAAAGTGTAACGTCAGACACACATCCATACAAGTATGTTCCGGGTTCGAACAGAACCGAAGGCACTTCCAAAGAAGCCCTTGCAATCCAAGTATTCACAATCCCGATCGGACTCCCCATCATATATGGAGATCTCTATACCGTAGCTACGCAGTGCAAAGTCATTCGACGGGTTATCCTTTCATTCTCGAAAACACCCGGTCTTCACCACTGGTCTTCAAATGCAATCATTTTTCGAAATGGATTATATGACACAAGGTCCTCTTCCGGCTAAACCGAATAATGAGTGCAATATTTAAAAACATATGGATATTGGGTTTTCAGGTAAGTCACAGCTTAAAACCCAAAATCTTTCTTCAAATGGTTCAAACAAATTACCATTTTCAAATCTTTAAACAAAAGGATTTACTTCACAAAGTTCACCTAGTTTTCACAAAGATCCATTCACAAATTTCAAAACAATTTCCATTTCAAATCGGATTAACTCATTCAATCTAAAGATCTAATTCATAGTTTTCAAACAATTTTCAAAGATTCATTCATAACTTGGAAAACCATTACATTTCAAATTTGAAATCCCTTTAACACAGATTGGAAATTCATTCCTTATATGAAAGCATTTATTATTTGAAAACAAATAGTTTTCGCTTCAGAAAAATCCGATTTCATTTATACAAGTTGAAGCCCTTCAAATTCTCAAAACAATATCTCTAAAATGGTTAAAAACCATATAAACACATTTATAACTTGTATAACGTCTTTAAACAAAAATTTCCAAACATAGAATACAGTTTCAAATTTTGAATTCAAATTTAAATCAAATTATTTAAAAACTTTATCAAGTTATTCAGAATAACTTGAATCTTTAAAACACCTTTTCTAAAGCTTTTCACATTTAACCCAAATCCATTTCCAAAACCATTTGGATTCAAAAATTTAGTTTTAAAACTATTTCAAAAATCTGTGACTTAACCAATTTCCTTTTGCAATCCATATTTGTGTGTGTATGGTGTAGTCCAGGGGTTTAACATAATAGTGCAACGTCATCAATCATCACAGATTCAAGCACAACAGTATCGATAAGTGGTATAATCCTATAACGCTTATCTATATACACAGATTCACATATAAATAATATACATTTTCACAGATAAAATAAATTACATTCATCATAGCTAGAATTAAAACAATATACATCACAAAGCATCACATAGTAGAGGTATCAAACAATTCACAGCATTCAATAGAATAGAGTCATCCATAAGTAAGATTAACTGTTTATTTGAGCAATTGAAACCAGATTAATTATTAATCCTGATTAATTAATCAATTATAAGTTAATTAAATTTAAAAATATTAATCAACCTTAATTAATAATTGAATAAATTTTTAATCATTAAATAATCAACCCTTGATTATCTAATTATCCTTTAATTAATTATCCTTGATTAATTAATAAATTAATTAACCCTTAATTAATTACCATTTAATTAATTACCTTCATTAATTAATCCTTAATTATAAATTAATTATCTTAAATTAATAATTAATTTACGTTTAATTAACTATTAATTAATTATTTAAGTAATTATAAATCATCTATCTTGATTTATCATTTAATCATTACCAAAGTCTTTAATTAATTAGCCTCATGATAAATCAACATTAACATAAGAGATTAAGTTTAATAAGAGTTAAAAATCAATATTTCCTCTTAATTTATTTTTAGTTACATTATTTATTTAAAATGATAAATTAAATAATGCCACAAATTAAGTAATTTAAACTTAAAAGCCTTTTAAACATCTTACCAAAAACTTTTCTTAATCCAATACCTAAGTTAAAACCATTATCTAAAACATGAATTTAAAATGTTTGGAAAAACATTAAATTTTTGTTTTAAAGTCGGGAAGACTGTTTTTTATACCACCCTGAGACTCACTCGAGACCTTCCCTGAGTCAACAACCCCTCCACTTTGGGTTTCTTCCCAAACTCACCCGTATCCCCTTTCAAACTTCAAAATTTTGTTTAAGTATTTGAAATACCCGGTACAACGCAAATACACTCGAGTCCATACTCGAGCCAATCCACCATCTCCCTGAAATTTTCTTCGAGCAACATCCTTCTTCTCCCAGTACCAAATCCTGACACCACCAACATCAACATGCACGTGCACCACTAATCGCCGAAGCTCTGGCCAGCCTCGCCAACGTCAGCAGATCACCCATCACCTCCTGAGTCTCCACGAACACCTAAATCACCGAGAACGACCACGAATCGAAAACGAGTCGTTCAACCCAAATACTGGAACCAACCCGATCATCCAGAAATCAACTCGCATCGCCAACCACAACCATCAGTGACCATGTTACTTTACCAGAGCTACTCCACTGGCTCACAAGCATTTTCCCCGTGGTGCGATGCATAACGGGGAAACGTCGACGATGAAATCGTCTTACAAACCCAATCGAACAGACCTCCTCCTAAAACCCTACTAGAGCTTCCCCACGCCACCATGGAAACTTTTAATTTTTTTGGTTATTATTTTGATGTTGCCCAGCCTACAATCCCCCTTCGGTCACAGCCACGAGAATCCAAACCTCCGCGATCACCAAAAAATGCTAAATCCCCCAATATTAATCAACTCGTAAATTCCCATCAATTTCAAACTTAAAAATCCTAATATTATTATCAAAATTCATAAAATTCAAGTATGAATCCAGTCATATGACTGAAACCTTAAATCATAATACTTGAATTTCTGATATAAAATTTTTATCACTGTAATACTCGAATATTCTTAATATTTATTCCATAAATACATTTGAAGATATTTTTAAAATTTGTATCACATTATTATGATAAATTTTCATTTAAAAATTATCACCTAAATTTGTTTATATTTTGAGATAACATTTGTCTACGGAAAATTTCTGCCTGTAAAACAACAGGGAGGGATAATGCATATGCATACTTAAATTCACACATGTAAATATATATACTTATTGACATATTTACATTCATACCACACTTCTAAGTCAATATCATCACAAACATAAGAAAATTATTAAGTAAATCCAGGTTTAAAAGCAAAGTTTGCTCACCTGGTTAAAGCAGAGAACTCGAAAGAACATATGACAGGAATTTCTTTTGAATTTTTGTTGCTTGCTGAGTTGCTTAATCCTGTTTTGATGCTCAGGTCTTTGTTGCTTGATTTTGAAAGCTTTGAAGACTGTTGTGCTTAGTTTTTATTTTCATCTTTCAGGTTTAATCCTCTGTTCTCAGGTCCGTATTGTTGATTCCAGGTTGAAGGCTGAAACTTGATTTTTTTCGTAACTGCTTTCAGTTTGAATCGCATGCTTGAATTTGCTTGGTTACAGGCTTAATTGCTTGAATCCTGAAGTTTAATTTTGTTTTGCTTTGAAGCCTGGCTTAATTGCTGTCCAGGTTTTGATTTCTCTTATTTTTTTATTTGAGTTTGAGGAGGTTTACAGGTTTAACTACTTGATGCTTTGCCGTGATAATTTACAAGCTTTTGAAAATTTGAGATGATTTCTTTCTTCTTTTATTTACTGATTTGATTTGAAGATATGAGAAAAAAATGAATGTAGTTTAATTTTCATTTTTTCAATATAAAATTTAATTTAATTCATCTTAAACAAAACTAATGCCACTTGTCCATTTAATTACACTTGTATAATTAATCATTTTCATGTTTTACACTTGTTAAAAATTATAAAAATTATGTTTACCCCTTTGTTTAAATTAATTTATAGTTAATGTTTTAACCCCTTTATATTATTATTTAGTGAATCGTATTTTTTTTATGTTACATACATACTCAAAGTATTATTTATACTTTCAAGGAATTAATTTTTAAAAATCTAATTATACTTTAAATAAATAATCACACATATGTAAATTATAAAATTAGCTTTTAAACAATTTTTAAAATTTTGCTATAGTTTAAAGGCTAAAAATAATATTTTAAAGATAACTTTATATCCTACTTCTTATTTAAATAAGTACATTTTCTTTATTAATCATTTGTATAATCCTTTAAAGCAAAAAAATTTAAAATTTAACTACACATAAATAAATATATTAGAGTTTCATTTTGATTAGCCTTGGAGAAATTTATCATATCAAATTCAAAACTTCATTTTCAAATTATAATGCATATTTAATAATTAGAAACAAATTCTTATAAAATTTCAAATCCAATTTATTTCTAATATATTCATTTTCGAATCCAATTTTTATTTATAAAATACTTTACCCTTAGATTTCAAACAAAAATTCTATTTATAATCTAAATTTTTTATTCATTCTAAATTTTTTTCTAATTACTTCACAAATAATTTCACAATTAAACCCAAAAATCAAATTAATTTGTCAAATTAAACTTGGCTAAAATTCGAAAATGTTACAAATTCAGTTCGAGCCTGTTCTCTTTATTTAAAAAAAAGAGTTAAAAGATTTCTAATTAAAAATGAAATTTCTTTACGAAAATTAGAAATCAACCTATTATTTTCCAAAATCTATAATCTTCTTTGTTCTTAATTTCTTAATATATATATATATATATATATATATATATATCATAAAATCTTAAAAGCTTTAAAAATTATTTATCTATATTTTTAAAATAAAATATTTATGTATATGTATATTGATTTAATAATACTTGTAACAACCCGCATATTTATCGATTTTATATTTAAATATTTTATCGTTCGTCGGATTATAGTCCGAAAAGCTACTTTTTGCATACGTTCAAATTAGGACTCGAGACCACTTCCATTGAGTTCGAAACGCCGTTTGCAACTTTTTTAAGTATAAGCATTGATATGTTTGAAGTTGGTGGAATTTCACCACTTTTTCACTTGAGACCAATAGTTGGGCTTTTAACCTATTAAACCCAAACTCCACCCTCCCCTCTTCATAACTTTCTAATTGTTTTAAACCTTCAAGCTTCTTCAAAAATGGTAGTGGGAATGGGAAATTAAAACTCCAAGCTCAAATTCAACTTCAAATCCATCATTCAACTCCAAATTCAACAAGAAGACATTGGATTCAAGCTTCTTGCATTGGGATTGAAGAGGGATTGATTCTTGCTTGCTTTGTTCTTCATTTTCATTGGTTTTTGGTGCAAAGGTGAGATTTTTATCTCACAATTCTAGCCTATAACTATATTGGACTGTTGGGAATGATTCCCTATCATTTTTGCATGCATATTAGCATTTGGTTTGGATTGGATTGGCGAAAAGCTCCAATTTTTAGCGTTTTGGTGAATTTTCTGCACTTAGGTCGTTCTGGCCATTTTTCTGTGTTCGGAGTTAGGTCGCTCGCGACCTAACCGTTAGGTCGCTCGCGTGTTATCGCACTAGGTCGCACTGCCTTGAATTAACGTCTTCGGAGTTAGGTCGTATGAACCTTAGGTCGTAGGTCGTATGGACCTTAGGTCGTAGGTCGCTCGGCCTATTTAACTCGACCTTTTTTATGCTAACCCCATAGCTCGACCTAGCTTAGGTCGTTAGGTCGCGAAACCTGTTAGGTCGCGTGACCCAATACAATTAGGTCGTTTGACCATATATTCTTTTAGGCCTTTACCTCGTTAGGTCATAGGTCGCTCGACCTTATTACCTTGTTAGGTCGCGAGTCCCTTAAGTCGCTCGCCTCTTCTAACCCGCGAGTTCCTTAAGTCGTTCGTCTTCCTTAGGTCGATCACCTGGTTGAGTCGCACCTTACCTTAGCTCGGCCATGTTAGGTCGCGAGTTTCCCTTAGGTCGCGTACCCCCTTAAGTCGCTCGACCACTAGGTCGTGAACACCTCTAGGTCGCTCGACCCCTTAAACTCGTAGGTTGCTCGGCCCCTTAATTCCTTGGGTCGTTC
Organism: Allium cepa; assembly: GCA_030765085.1. NCBI lineage: Eukaryota > Viridiplantae > Streptophyta > Magnoliopsida > Asparagales > Amaryllidaceae > Allium > Allium cepa. The sequence goes on along the minus strand of CM060928.1, from coordinate 565,073,710 downwards.
GAATGTTAGGTCGCTCGACCTTGTTTAAGACCTTAGGTCGTTGCCCCTTTAGATCGCTCGGTCCTATCCTCCCTTTAGGTTGAACCCCGTAGCAGGGGAGTTGCCCCCGCACCCCCACCTTGGGGGGGTTGCCACCCCCCTGGACCCCCCCTCCGTAGGGGATCTTTCTGAAAAACATTCAATAGAACTTGCTTTGTTGAGATGCTGAGTTGACCATTCTTCGAGACAAACTATATTGGGCTTCTCGGTCGATTTTATGGATTTTTAAATATCTATTTCGATGGATTCTTTATCGGTTTCTTCGGATTTTATTCACGTCTTCGTATATGAATTTTTATGATTGATTGTTTCTACAATCACTTCTATGATTTGTCACTTTAAAATATGAAGGTTTCAATGCTAGTAGCAAATATCAAAACTCTTTCAACAAAATGATTTCAACTCTATTTTCAATAACAAAGCTCTTTTCTTAAACCATTTTCCAATCTACTAGTATATACAAACCTTTACCTCACACGTATGAGAAACTGAATTAAACGGCTTAGTAAAACAAGTGGTATGAAATGCTTGCGTTTGCTTCGTCGGTTAACTCTTGGACTTGTTCGATTGAACCTTTTTGTGACAATTTTCTAGTGAAGATCTACAGTTTGTTCCTAAATATTTGAGTTAAGCAAGTGGTTATGGGACATGAAGCTAAACTTTTATATTTACTAGCTTAGTGTAATTGACACTTCTCGTTGATCGTGATGATCATTTTGTGATTTAGGCTAGCAATTGTGCGATGTCTCTTTGTTTGCTTCCTGGTTAGGCTAGACACCATTTGTGTGATTCCATTCACACATACCTTTTTGCTTTTTGGTTAGCCTAGACACCATTTGTGTGATTCCACTCACACATACCTTCTTGTTGCGAGGTCAGGCTGACACCATTTGTGTGATTCCATTCACACATACCTTTTTTCTTTTTGGTTAGCCTAGACCTCATCTGGGTGATTCCGACTCATCCATATGGGGTAACTCCCCATGGTCTTCGAACCGTCATGTGATAGGCCTCTTTCCCTTTTTCTATGATTTCTGGATTTCCTGTGTTGATTTCTGTAATTTATGTCATTGACTTGTTATGAGCACAAGTTTAGGGTATGATGCCCTCTTTGGATCTTTGAGAAGATTCTTGTGATATTGATTTATCTCTTATTGATTGATCTTCTGTTGATCATCATTTTCATACTTATAGTAGTATGTCAGTATGGATATTTTATGTTATGCCATATCTTTTATTTTATACCATGTCATCTGATATTTATAGCTAGACTGATCTGTTTATTATTTTCTTAAATAATACTCGAGTCAGACCGAGATGTTACAGGTGCTTCTGCTTGATTTCTCCCCGGGGTTTGCTACTCTGACTTTTGGCTAACTATTTAGATTAGCAGTTTTTGTTGTATACACTTGAGATATAGACTCATAGTTGTATTCTTTTGTATAGCACGTGTTGCTATTCTTTTGTATTATTGTGGATCTTTTTGACCACTACTCTGATGTACACTTTCATGTGTTAGTTATATATCCATATCTTCTTCCGCCTTTGTGATATGGATGTCTGTGACTGATTGTGTTATGCTTATTTCTATGTTTGTCTCCGAAGATTATTTATAGCCACCGTGTGATAGATTTGAGTTTGTATCGGTATGTCGGACTTCCTCCTTAAATGAAATGCATGCTATACTATCTGACATAACGATGCTCGCACAAAGAAGTTACATGGATGGTCGCTCCTCAACAGCCTTATTCTCCGTGCTAGTTGACAGCACTACATCGTAGTGTTCCTTGACTAGCGTGGGTATAGAGGTGGGGCCTCACAATACTAAAAGAAATTTCCAAGTTTAAATTAATCTCTTATAAACCCTTTTCAAGATTTAAAACTTTTAAACACACATTTTCTTTAAATTACACATTAGAAATGGTTTAATATTATAATAATCAATTACTTCTGGAAATCAGAAGATAACCCAGTCCAAAACAAACTCAAAAACTTAGCAAAAGAAAGGATTAAATCAACAAGATTTTTACAAGAAAGAACTGGGCAAACTACCCAGTTTTGATTATCATCGGTCAATTAGTTGTTGCACATTCCTGGGCATCAATTGCCCAATTAATCGTTGGTTTAACTCCAATAGTCCGATTTTCTTTGATTCAGCTGAGTTGAACATAATAATAGATGCAATATCATGTCTAACCAAACATTCAAACACCATCAATATCATACCATAAGCATACAAAGGTGATTTTTGATCAAACAAGAACTAATAGCGATCAGTTTTAGAACTAACAGTATTCAGACTTTGATTATCTAGTTTCTTATTTAACAAACAATGCAGTAATTCACATATCAATTTAACAAACAATCATTACAGACATCAATTATGATATATAGTTGGGTGATATAGAAATCTCACCATGAATCTAAAGCCCCAAAATTACAAGGATCGAATCACTAAAATTTTGTGCATTTTAATCCTCAGTATAGCAGTGATTTAACATAACCAAACTCATCATTTTCCTACAATTTTTTTATAGAAGGTAGATATATGAGTTACGAACAACATATACAAATGTTAGATTTTTATGATTTTTTACAATTAGTTATAATTTTATACTTATCTATGTTTTTTGCCCTGATTTCACTTTTCCCTTTAGCAAATCAACTAACCATGACCTCCAATCAAGGCCAAAACTCAAGCTTTTTAGGTCTAATGAAAGGAGAATGCTATATAGAAGCTTGCTATATTTATTTCAGATTTAATAGGAATTTTATGAGATTAAAATTTATTAAATTAGGGTTTGGATGGATTTAGGGATGGGAAGAACTAGGTTTTGTTTGGTTTACTAGAACTTGAGAAAATGAGATAAGGATTCTCAACTTATGATATAATTTACATAGCATATTTTCTCAATCCTCACTTTATTGTTTTGGGCTTTGGGCCTTTTAACTAAATCAACCTAAAAATAAATTTAATTATTTATTTGCTCTTAATTACAAACCAATAAAGGGTTGCATTCACAAGACTTTGTCTTTAAAATTAAACCATAGCTCAAACACTAAATTGCTTCATGTAAATGTATTTAAACCTCAACAAAGATTTTCCAATTAAAAATCTATCAAACTCCAAAATAATGTTTTATTTAAAATAAAAGATTTAACCCAACTAAATGTTTTTAAACTTAAATTCTAAATTCTTTAATTTATGTATTTAAAATATTTCGTTCATTTCCTATAACATAGAAGATCTCCAATTTAATTAAATTTGAGAATTAAAAAGAATTAAAATACCAATTCTTTATTAAAAATCAAATGTAGATTTATTTTAGTTTAATTTTAGGTACATCTCAAATCTGGGTTGTTACAAACTCCCCCTTTAAAAAATTTATGTCCCCGCAATTCTCCTTTAGAGAGCACTCTATAATAGACATATATGTTACCAATAGCAATATATTCATTATAACAATCACATAACAAAACTATCTATAATCAAACTCCAACTCTACATTACCATTTTGGTTTAGCACATATGGGGATTTGCATTAACTTCTTAGGTAAAAATATAGGAGTTGAACACATGCTAGTCCCTTTAATCGATGGCTTTGAGAAAAATTAATTATTTTCTTTGCTTAATGGTTGTAAATTTTGGGCTATGAATTTTACCGAAAATCGTGCGAAAATCTTTACTACTAAATTATTTAATAAAATACTTTCTTATTTTCACATAAAATAAAATCACATGAAAATTATTCTAAGTATCGAGGTTTTCGAAAAATTTCAACAAACTCTCCTTTGTACGAAGAGCTTTTTGAACAATTACAATGCGATAATATATATATATATATATATATATATATATATATATACACACACACACACATACATACATACATTAACCAAAACATGGTCAGAACAATTTATATATCAAAATTTTCCATAGGCATAAAACGAACAACATATAATTCTTTTCTAGAAAAACATACATTGTTTTTAGCATTCCAAAATAATTTATTAAGTTTTATGTAAGAAAAAGCGAATTAACATGATGTGCAAATATTTAGCCACATCTCAAGAAATTTGCTTAGTTAAAAACATAAAATTAGCTAAGGATAATAAAGAGTGAATTATTTCGCAACATTTTAGCTTTCCAACGAAACTTCCGGGTTACGGAAACTTTGATTAAAATTCAAGTTATGGGAGGATTTTTAAAGTAAACAACTAAGGAAGTGTCAAAAGTATGCAGGTCCTCTTATCAAAACAACAGTTTTTGATGAGAAAAATTAAATTTTTTGCAAAGCTCTTAGAATAAAATTTGTTTCTCATTGTCTTAGCTTTAAAACAAGTACAAGATCATCAAAATTGAATCAACGGTTTGAATGTTATGAGCAAGACAAGTTAGTGTTTAAACTTAGGAAATCACTATAAAGACAGAACCATGACTATATGTTCAAACCCATTTCAAGTCATTTAAACTTCGGATTTTTATAAAACCCAAAGTGGTAGAAAATATTTTCAGCTTTTTTTCATAAAAATGATCATTAAATTTGGACTTACAGTTCAAAATTTATTGCCAAAATAAGTTTCAGGTTTAAATTAGAAAATTAAAAGACAGAATTGTAACCATACTTTCAAATCTATTTTAGGTCAAGTAAACTATCAAATATCAAAGAGTAGCCAAAAGAGAATTATTACTCATTGAATTTATTTTCTAACCCAAAAAGATTTACCCAAAACAAGTTTATTAAGTGTAAGTTATTGCTATTTTACTACAACATAGTCTAAAAATAGAATTTCATGCACTAGGTTATAAAACAAAAACCCCACTTCAATCCGAATATTATACCAAACAATATGCTTTTACAAAACTACTCTAAACAATCTTTGGGATAAGCAAATCATTTTTCGGAAAGCCAAGAGTTGTAAATTAAAATTTTCATACTTTAAAATATTCTTGATTACATTTTTAAGATGTATTTAGGACAACTTGATTACACTTGCATATTAAAATTTTCAAATGAAAAGAAAAACAATGGTAATACTATTGTTCTTATTTTAAAATCTTTATATATACGTTGAGTAAAAATTAATTCAATCCTATAACTAACTTTTCTTTGAAAAGTTTAAACCATACAAATCAACCTTGTAATAAAAAGAGAATTACCAAACTAAATGAATTCTTTGTATTTTAATTGTTTCTCAATGTACGTTTATCATAACTTTTTCCTCTAAATAAATTTCTTTTAATCCAAATCGTTAAAACACAAAACTGCTTTTGCTTCAATTATTTTCTTGCTTTAAAATTTCTAAAAGTTTGTTTCCACAATTACTTTACATTCTTTATAACACAAATGTCTTTTATATTTTAAAGTACCAAAACTCTATGGTGTTCAAGATATTTAATTTCTTTGATATCTTGATTAAGGAATAAGGTGAAATAATTAAAAGATTTTTTCAACGACAAGATAACCTTTTATAATCCAAAAGTTCCAATTCAAATTCATTTCTTACTAAAATTATGCTTCTATTTAACTGAGAAACCATGAAAAACTTATTATTATTCAACCTTTACTATTTTAAATTTTAAATTTTCATCTTTTAAATTCAAGAATTGTAAAATCCAAACCTCTTGAATTAAATATATAAAACCATATTCACAAGAAGCATTTCTTAATCACAAATAATTTATCAAATAATAAATAATTTATGGTTTTATTTCAACTTTCCTCAAATTATAATCTAAAAATATCACTTTTAAATTTTATATAGATCACCATATGCTATACATAACCCATAAAAAGCATCACATACAATTTATTTTAGCATATTACTTTGAAATGAACACACACAAATTTACATACAAATTAATATAATGACATTGTTTTTTGTTCATTTATAGCAAATTGCTTTATCAATAGACTGTAATGTTGACCACGCAATCAACATCGCCTCGCCACTGACCTTTTCTATTGCTAATGCTCGATGGCTACATTTTCCATCTAAAAAAAATCAATACTTATAAGCGTTCTTATTGTTTTCATCATAGTTATTTCAGCTGCCAAAATTACATAATACATAAAGACTATTTTCATACTGGATAAAAAAAATTCTTGAAATATTTACCAAACCATTTTCCAAAATATTTTCTATCTTTTTGAGAAATACTTAATCTCATCACAAATCACTTTATGTTATTATTAAAACTTCATAAAATGACTCTTCTTAATGATTATACAATCCCATAACACTTCTCAAAATATTATCTCTCTTTAAAAGAATTTTCCAAATTTATCACGTATGTGTATATATATAAATTTTCTAAAACATTCATTCCATTTTAAGGCAATATTAAACTCACTTCAAATTATATTTATTATAACTTGAAGTACTGTATCCAACTGTCTCGTCCTAGTGTTTAGCAAATTCCTATTAATATCATTAGCCAAACGACTCGATCGGAATTCTAAAAACACTCGACGAGTAATTTAACACAAGATATATTTCCAAAGATTTTTCAATCAAAGGGATTTTAGCTTAATTTAGATGGTATTTTTTTATTAACTACTTTTAATAAATCTTTATTTTCCATTCAATAATTAATTAATAGCAATTCAATTATACACCTATTCGTCCATGTATATATTAAGCAACCAATAAATTTTAGTTCCATCTTAGTATTTAATTAATCATGCATATGGATTATTATTCCATTTCAATAAAACAAAAAAATTCCCAATATTCTTGTGGTAGCTACATCACCGGAGACACCATAAGATCTTATTATTAATATCGAGTAGGTCTCAAACTCTCAAATGTTAATTCCTACTTTATGTAAATTTTTAGTTTTCATTGATAACTTTAAAACAGCCAAATAATAATCAATCATTCTATCATATTATATATAAGAGTAAACTAATGTACTTAATAGAAGATTGTCAATCAGCTTCCGCTGCTCACTCTGATCACTAATGAGTCAGAACAAAACCATAAATTTTTAAGCCATCTAAGGTCTAATTTATGCTATCCAAAAATCTCCCTCTTTAACAAAAATGAGATTCCAAATTTAATATCATTTTCATAATAATAATTTATATAGAAAAAATATATAATACAAATACATCCCAAAGGACGAGACTCTAGGTCATCTAGGTGTAGAACTAGACTCTGTGCAAATTATTTTCTATAATGTTTTGAATCCAGCTCTGAGACCAAGCTGTAACGACCCCACTGCTATACCCATATTTGTAATAACATTACAAGTAACATCGTCTAATAACATGGTCAATACGTCTAATTAAGGGTAATCGAATGTGAATATATCTTTATACTAACATTGACACGACTTTATTACCTTTTGAGGATCTGAACTGAAAATTTTGACATGTACGGCATTAACACAAAGCAATAAACACGCCGATTAAAATTATTCTGAAACAATATATAATATAAATAAATCAAAATCGGAGTCACAGATATATCAGCATATACATAATAAAATATGAGTCTACAAAATATCAGTGCTAGACCCCCCATAATATATATACATCACATTCAACATACTTTATTGGTTACATAGTGACTACTAGACAATATACATGACATATCCTTCTAAATATCAATATATGCAAGAATGAAGTATACTAAAACAACCAAATGAGTCTACTCCAGTGCTAACACAAGATCTAGAGGTAGGCGAGTCCATGTACCTATAGAGTCTCGGCCTGTCCCGAGTATTATAAAAATAAACGGATCAGACTACATCTAATAGAAAGGTGAGACAATACTGATATCATGAATATACGACTAACAATAACTATGCCATAATAAAAATATACCAGAACCAATGATCATAATAAGGCATATTAAATAAAATCACCATTCATAATTTCATTTATAATTTAGCCATAAAAGAAGTCATCTCAAAATATGCCTAAATCCAAATAATCATAATAATAAGGCATATCAAAATAAACCACCATTTCATAAGTCCATATCAAGTCTCAAATTGATTATCATCTAAAATATGATGACAACAATTAAAAATTCTCCAAAGCCCAAAAGATACTAAATATCTAGCTCAAAATCTATGAAAAAATAATCATCACCAATAAAATAATGGCTGTCAACTATCATTTTAGAAACAGCGACACAGAGTCTAACAAACCAAAAAAACTAATAACAGTCTAATAAACCAAAAAGACTCCACCACATAGTGTAATAGTCTAATCCTACAAAATAGACTACTATGTGATTTACCCAATCCTACAAAATAGGCAAACATTGTCTACTGTACACAAAATAAACTGATAGTTCTGTATATAACACCTGTCCAAGGGTCAAAAGGGCAGCCGTATCAAGCCATAACAAACCTAATCCTCCAAAATAAGTTTGCCAACCCAAATCTAAGAATGTATCGACTAGTAGATCGATGAAAAAAGAAAGTCATCGTCTCTTGGAGATCTATCGGCCTAAAATACGAACACCCTAAGATAATACAACTCTAAATGTTAATTGATGTCACTCAAGTAATCACAAGAATTTAACTAACTGTCCCAACCGGATAGTAAATTCAAGTATTTACTAGAAGCTAGCAATTACCATTTGAACTCTATTTAAAAAATTATAATAATAAACTAAATAATTGTACGAAATGTCCCATACCAAGCCGACAATTCAATCGTTTATTAAAATCCACTCTTTTATAGAAAATCATGAAATTCAATGGAAATTCAATTCGAGCTTGTTCTCTTTATTTAAAAATAAGACTTAATTAAAAAATGAATTTTCTTTACTAAAATTAGAAACCAAACTATGTTTGTTTCAAAAAAGTGTTAAAAGCATTAAAATCATATTTATCTATATTTTTGAAATAAATCTCTATATATATGTATATATGGATTTAATAATACTACAAGAAATTTGCAAGTTTAGAAAAATCACTTATAAACCCTGTTCAAGATTTAAAACTTTTTAAACACACATTTTCATTAAATTATCTCTACTACTAATAAGGATAATTCAACCCACATAACTTCACCCGTGTCTTTTCGAAGTTCCCATAATGCCCTTCCAACATTTTTTTCATCTACTTCTCGCCTCATCCTGCCTTTAGAAAACTTTTAAAAAAAACCTTGCTCTCATTTCCACCTCACTGTAGAAAAAGTAACAGCAGTTCCAAATCCAATTCGATCCACGATTCCAGATCCAAGACGATTCAAGATTCATAACAATTTCAAATCCAACGTCTTCTCCAACTACGGTTTACGATCGGGCGACGGTTGTCCAAGTGAACCGCACAAATTAGCGTAACTTTAGTGTAATTCTTCTCCAACTTTGAGTTAAGATCCATAATCATCAACCGTCAACCATCAATTATCAACTATCGATTGTAGATCGACCAATCAATCGACGATCGACTAAGGTAAGTCCACTGAGCTATGGTTCAAAATTCAACTACAGATTATTGACTAAACATGTGTGGTTTGTTTATGATATGTTTCTCATGCTTAATTTTATTCTATATGTTTGCTAACGAATACCTTCAGATACAAGAAGTTGATATCTATATTTGGATTTATTTTTGACTACTAGATAGTAGTATTGCCAACAGAGGATAGATATTATCTATACGCTCACAATTGAGAAAACTATGGAGAGAGAAAAATTTCAGTTCAATATAAAAATATTTCGGTACCGATGTTTAAAAATGTGGAAATTAAAATATATAGGCTAATAAAAATAGATTTGCAAGCAGCAATTATGCATTTATTATTGTAATATACATTAATAATAGGGATGAATATGCTAAATAAGAAAGGGCATTATTGTAATCTTCACTGCATAAGGAGTCTATAAATATGGAGCTTGATTGTATTGTAAGATCTATCTCAATTCAATACAATTGTTCTCTCTTTAATGGTCTCCATTCTCTTTATTTTGTAACGCGTTATCAGCACGAAGGTGTTCTTCTTCTTTTATTTTTATTTTATTGCTGCTCAACTAGGAATATTTTTTTTGAGTAGCACAAACTTTCTGTATACTTCATTCTCAGTATTCTGCATAGGAATGCGAATCAATTATTGTTCTCAACCTGTTCACCTTCAAACTTTCCAACTTCTCAACAAGTAATTATATATTAATTACTCTGACTGTTCCACTTCTGACCATTCCAATTCTAAGGCTATTCATATTCAAAATCCTATTATATACTGGTGCAAACGAGTCTTTTATAATACATCTACTTACGTTCTATTTCTTATTTCCTTTAAAACAGCAAGCAGGTAAAGGAATTGTTCTTGCATTTCTTTATAAACTCGTCACTTTTCCTCTCTACAAAAAGGTAAATGTCAATATCATGTTTTTTTTGATAAAGCTGTCTAGTTTGGGGTTCGCTTCTATATTTTTCATGTATTTTCTTATGTCACTCTTATTTTAATTCTTTGGCTTCTAAATTCAATATTTCTTTTTTTCCTTTGCGGATCTGTTGCCAAATAAAATTAAAGTTTGCAATTGAATATACGCAAAAGCTAACTTTCCTTTCTTATGCAATAAACACACGAGAGTTGCAAAATCCAAATGTTTGGTTTTGTTGATACATTTTATTGGGGTACAGTTGTTTGATACCATGAATGAAGACTTTCCATTTTTTTTACTTTTTAGCTGGAAACAAACAAATAGTGAATGTTGTTGTGGCGAATATTTTCACCTTATGCAATTTATTTTATGAACAGTTCACAAAATGGCAAACATCGCCAAGGTTGAATTTAAAGCTTTGGATATATCTAGAGACAACTACTTATCATGGATACTGGATGCTGAGATTCATTTGCAATTTCAATGCTTAGAAAATACCATTAAAAATGGCAATACTATTTCCCAGCAGGACAAGGCAAAGGCTCTAATATTTTTAAGACGCCATATCCATGACGATCTAAAAACAGAATATTTGACAGAAAAAGACCCTCTCCACTTATGGAACTCCCTAAAGGAGCGTTATGACCACCAGATGACAGTCATACTTACAAACACTAGGCAAGAGTGGTTGAACCTGAGGTTTCAGGACTTTAAGTCCGTAAGAGAATATAATTCTACAATGTTTAGAATTACTTCTAAACTGAAATTATGTGGAGAAAAGGTGGATGACGCACAATTTCATGCCTCAAATATACTCCTGCAGCAACAATATCAAGAGCGTCATTTTACAAAAAATTCTGAACTCATAGAATGCTTACCAATTGCTGAACAAAATAATGAATTGCTTATAAAAAATCACTCCTCAAGGCCAACTGGTTACGACTGCATTACCTGAAGTTAATGCTAATTTTGCCCACTCTGGAAGAGGTAGGGGTCGAGGTCGAGGAAGAGGACATGGTCGTGGACGTGGATATTACTCTAGCAGAGGAGGTTATGGTGATTTTAAAGGTAACAAAACCACCAACTTTAAAAATCAACAAAAGAAAATTGAGCCTGTAAAAAATAATGATTCAGCTTCAGAAAATAAAAGGCACTATGAGGAAGTTTGTTATAGATGTGGACGATCTAGTCACTGGTCACGTACATGTAGATCATCAAAGAAAATAGTTGAAGAATATCATCGCTCGAAGAATATTGAGGCAAATAATGCCGAAAAGTTACCTGAAAACACTAACCAGAAGTTAGATGATTTCTTCGAAGATGACAATGGAAATTTCATTCATGATGAAAATCTAAGTGCAATGATCAATGATATGACCGAGTTGATCAATTAGAAATATCTTGAAGTTTGTTATGTAGATTTTGTTTTATTTCATTATCTTGCATCAATAAATCAGTTTGAAGTTTGTGTTCATTTACTTGTATTTCCCTTTGCAGCACTAGTTAAAAATAATGTGTAATGTAGATGTTGTTTTTAATCAGTAGCCTATTTTAATCATATTACTTTGTTTATTTACATTATATTTATTTATGCATACAAATTTTTAATGATTGACTAATTATTGCCTTTAATTCTTAAGGTATGGAACACCATTTGGGTGATGATATATGCTTACTAGATAGTGCAACTACTCATACAATTTTGAAAACCAGAAGTTTTTCTCTGAACTATCTAAAAATTTCTCAGCTAAAGTCTCCACTATAGCTGGATCTGCTAATATAATTGACGGGTCCGGAAGAGCCCATATATTATTACCATGGTACGCATATCTTTATTCAGAATGCATTATACTCAAGCAACTCTAAAAGAAATTTGCTGAGTTTCAAAGATATAAGAATGAATGGAAACCATATTGAAACTATAAATGAAAACAATAAAGAATATCTTTGTGTTATTTCTAGAATTGAAAGCCAGAAGCTTATCCTAGAAAGATTTGGTACAATTTCAACTGGTTTATATTTTACAAAAATTGGCATAGTTGAATCTCACTCTATAAACATGAGCCAAAAGCTCACAAATACAAAGACATTGATTCTTAGGCATGATCGCTTGGGTCATCCTGGATCAACTATGATGCGTAAAATTGCCAAAAACTCAAATGGACATGATTTATCAAACCAATTGAATTTACCAAGTGATTACTTATGTGCCCCATGTGCACAAGGAAAATTAATCACTCAACCTTCATATAGTAAAATCACATTTGAATCTCCAACATTTCTACAAAGAATTCAAGGTGATATATGTGGCCCAATCCACCCTGAATGTGGACCATTCAAATATTTTATGGTATTGATTAATGCATCAACTCGTTGGTCACATGTCTATTTACTTTCTACAAGAAATTTGGCATTTGCCAAGCTACTTGCACAAATAATAAAATTGAGAGCACACTTCCCTGATCATCAAATTAAACCAATTCGCCTAGATAATGCTGGAGAATTTACTTCTCAAGTATTTGATGATTATTGTCTATCATTGGGAATTGAAATTGAACATCCAGTAGCTCATGCTCATACTCAAAATGGTCTAGCAGAATCATTAATTAAGCGCTTGCAAGTTATTGCAAGACCATTGCTTATGCAATCAAAACTACCCGTTTCAGCTTGGGGGCATGCAATTTTGCATGCATCGAAATTGGTTAAAATTAGACCAACAGCTTATCATCGGCTTTCACCATCACAGCTCTTAACTGGATCTTAACCAAATATTTCACATTTACGAAAATTTGGTTGTGTTGTGCATATACCTATTAATCGCCCACTTCGTACTAAAATGGGTCCTTAATGACGGTTGGGAATTTATGTGGGATTTGATTCTCCATCGATAATTCGTTACCTTGAACCCCTTACAGGTGATGTCTTCACTGCAAGATTTTCAGACTGTAAATTTGATGAGACAATCTTCCCGCCATTAGGGGGAGGAAAGACCGTTCCAGTAGAATGGCGTGAAATATCATAGAATAATCCATCTATGTATTATTTGAATCCAGGTACCAAACAATGCCAATATGAGGTACAAAGAATTTTGCATATTCAAAATATTGCAAATCAACTGCCAGATGCATTTAGTGACACTGCAAAAATAATTAAATCTCACATTCCAACAGCAAATGCACCAGCAAAAATTGATTTCCTTGAAGGATCAAAAGTAAATATAGCAGCAAATGAATCCAAAGCAAGATAAAAACGTGGAAGGCCAATTGGTTCAAAAGACTTGGCGCCTATAAATAGAAAGTCTAATGAAAAATCATCAATTAAGGAACCTCCTGAAGAGGTTATAAATGATCAAAAGGATCACTCAAATGAAAATCCCAATTCTCCTCGAAGTATGGAAGGAAATATTATCCCAGAAGAGATAAAAGAAGATTCCAACAATAAAATGGTACCTAATAATAACGAAATCTCAATATTTTATACGAACTATGGAGAAATATGGGATCGAAGTAAAATAATAATTGATGATGTATTCTCATTCGCAGTAGCTACTAAAATAATTGAAAGTAATGACCATAATGAGAATTATGAGAATGACGATAATGAACCAAATAGCATAAATGAATGTCGAAAAAGACACGATTGGCCAAAGTGGAAAGATGCTATCTAAGTGGAACTAGATTCACTTCAAAAACATGGTGTATTTGGACCAATAGAGAAAACACCGGAAAATGTTAAACCGGTAGGTTATAAATGGGCATTCGTTAGAAAACGAAATGATAAAAATGAAGTCGTGAGGTACAAGGCACGACTTGCACACAAGGTTTCCTGCAGAGACTAGGTTTTGACTTTAAGGAAACTTACTCCCTTGTTATGCATGTCATAACATTCCGATATTTGATAAGTCTTGTAGTTTCTGAAAAACTCGATATAAGATTAACGGATGTTGTGACAGCTTATCTTTACGGCGAATTAGATACCAATATTTACATGAAAATCCCAGATGGATATAAATTGCCTGAAGCAAAATCAAAGTCCATGTACTCGTTAAAACTAAGACAATCTCTATATGGCTTGAAACAATCTGGAAGGATGTGGTACAACCGTCTTAGTAAATATTTGGTAAAAGAAGGATACGAAAACAATCTCATTTGTCCATGTGTCTTTATAAAAAAATCGGTAAAGGGATTTGCTATCTTAGCAGTTTATGTTGATGACATAAATTTGATTGGGACTCCAGAAGAGATTGATGAAACAATAAATTATTTAAAGAAGGAATTTGAAATAAAAGATCTTGGTAAATCTAAGCACTGTCTCGGTCTACAGATTGAGCATAGTACTAATGGCATATTAATCCTTTAATCAAACTACATTGAGAAAATTCTAAAGTTTTCAAATGGATAAAGCATATCCGCTTAGTACGTCGATGGTTGTTAGATCTTTAGATATTAAAAAGGACCCTTACCTTCCAAAAGAAGAAGATGCGAATGTGCTTGGCCTGGAAGTGCCATATCTTAGTGCCATTGGTGCATTATTATATTTGGCCCAATGCACAAGACCAGATATTGCTTTTTCAGTAAACCTTCTAGCAAGGTACAGTTCAGAACCAACAAAAAGACACTGGAATGGTATAAAACATATCATGAGATATCTTCGTGGAACGAGAAATTTGGGTTTGTTTTACTCTAACTCAGGCAATAATCTAAATCCAGTTGGCTATGCTGATGCAGGTTATCTTTCTGACCCACATAAAGCAAGATCACAAACTGGATATGTGTTTAATAACAGCAATGCAGCAATTTCATGGCGATCTACAAAACTAACATTAGTAGCAATATCATCCAATCACTCTGAAATACTAGCACTACATGAAGCAAGTAAAGAATGTATTTGGCTGAGATCACTAATTGAGCATATTCGAAAAAGCTGCCAACTTCCATCAGTAACAGAAGGGTCAACCATTATTTATGAAGACAATGCAGCTTGTGTAGCTCAAATTCAAGCGGGTTACATTAAGGGTGATAGGACAAAACACATTTCTCCTAAATTTTTCTTCACACATGAGCTACAAAAGGATAATAAGATAGAAGTGAAACAAATCTGATCCCAAGAAAATCCGACGGACTTATTCACAAAGGCGCTTCCAAAATCAACATTTCAGAAGATGGTGTACGAAATTGGTATGCGTCGGCTGCATCAACAAACTAATTGAATAATGCGTTATAATTCAGGGGGAGCGTATGAAATACGCTATAACGTACTCTTTTTTCTTCACTGATATTTTTTCCCACTGGGTTTTTATTAGTAAGGTTTTAATGAGGCATTATCTTGATTCAAAAGTATCAACCCTCATAGTAACATTATAAAATATATGTTACTTAAAGATGAAATCATGTTGTACTCTTTTCCTTGTTTATGATTTTTTCCCACTGGGTTTTTCATAACAAGGTTTTTAATGAGGCAATTACTCTTATCATTTTTACATATGCATATTCAAGTGGGAGTGTTGTAATATACATTAATAATAGGGATGAATATGCTAAATAAGAAAGGGCATTATTGTAATCTGCACTGTATAAGGAGTCTATAAATATGGAGCTTGATTGTATTGTAAGATCTATCTCAATTCAATAAAATTGTTCTCTCTCTAATGGTCTCCATTCTCTTTATTTTGTAACATTTATGCATTTATTTATGCACATAGTATAAATTATTACCTCCATAAATAATTACCAATTGTTCATCGTATTAAATTGCACATAATATAAACCACTATTGCGGTAAAACCTGATGAATGCTTTTTAAATTTGGGTGCAATCATATTAGCATCCATACCAATTTTTCGAATTTAGATATTTTTATGGTAAAGGATTTTAGATTGAGTATCCATTGGCAGATATGTTAGTGTGACAATCACACAAAAACCAATGTGTTAACTATGAAGTGGCATTCTGCATGTGGTATGCACTTTTGTGAAAATATATTGTTTTACTCCATAGTGAAACTTTTTTTAGGGAATGTAATAAGGTGTCAATTTAAATTATTATACAGTGCATGATACATGCAGTCAGGGCCGGTCCTAAGAGTTTTAGTGCCTAAAGCCAAAAGTGAAAACAATGCCTTTATACAGAAACTAATGGTACTACCGTTAGGCATCAAAGTAAGTTTTTTTGTTTATAAATAATGAGAAGAGAAAAAAAATCTTTATCCATAATAATAATTCAAGTTATACAATAAAATTAATATTAATTACTTATGAACATTTTTCTAGCCTTCCGACTTGCAAAATTGCTAATAATACTATCATATTCAAGTTCGTTGATTATATCTTGTTCAATAGACAAAAGAAACAAACCATTTAATCTCTTTTGTAACATAGTGGAACGAAGATAAGACTTTATCAACTTTAGCTTTGAAAAACTTCTTTCAGATGATGCAACTGTAACTGGTATAGTCAGAATTATTCTATATGCAATCCAAGCATTAGAAAATTTTAATTCCCTCGAACAAGAATTTTTGAAATTCAGCAACTTAATTGCTTTTTTTCCCTTTGGGAAGATAACTTTCAATGCTTTTAATTCTGAAAATAACTAATCGATTGGACTAAAAAACTTTAACTATAAATTTCTACAAAAACATAGTTATTTATCGATAAATTATGAATGTGTACAACATAGTAACATAGATGGAGATGGCTAGACAATAGATATTTTTTTGTAAATTAATGAAATGAATTGGTTTGGACTATCTAGTAAACATGGTTCAGAGATTCAATCACTCAAGTAGACGCTGCTGTTCATTGAAATCAATGAAACGAATACTGTGTAAATTAATGAATTAGTTTTAGTAAACGGTAAATTACTTAATTACAACATAATTATGAATTATAAAATTAAAATTATTAAATTGAGTAGCTTTTAACCTTATGCGCCTGTGATTCTGCACTTGCCTTCTTCTATTCTTCAAGCTTTAAGTTCAAAAATCAAGCAATTCCCTAGTTCGGGTCTTCGAATTTATGATCGTAGTGGAGCGGCCAGAGCGCCGAGTGAAGCTGTGGCCATGCTGCTGTGCCCTGGTTTGGGTCTTCGAGTTTGTGATTGGGAATCATGACCGGAGCAGATGGAGGAGCGAATCGCGATGGAGCTTGAAGCTGTGTGAGCCACGGCTATGCTGTAATTCGTGAACCCTAATTCCTAAATCGCGGTTTCATTTTTTTTAGTTAGTTGTATGGTGAAAATATTTTTGTGCCCCCGACTTTGTGATGCCCTAAGCGGTCGCTTACCCCGCTTTGGGGAAGGGCCGGGCCTGCATGCAGCACCCCACAGTCTCTATGAATTGTAATTTTTATTTTTAGTTATGGGATACAATGACATAATTTTTATTCTTTTATATGTTTTGAAAATATATTTAGTGTTTGATGTTAAAATTTAATCCAAAAAGCGTAAATGATGGTTGATTGGTATGACAATGAGATGAAAGTGCTTGAATTTCAAATTGTATGAAATAAGGAGACCGCAGGAGAATATTCTACAAGATTATGGATAAATAAAATATGATTGGAATTCAGATATTTGTTCATTCTTTCCTACTAATTCATTGTACTGCATTAATAGCCTATAATTCATTTTGACGCACCTAGCTTTTGTAAACATAAATCATTAGCACTGCATAACTGTGCATATGTAGTACACATTATCTGAGGAATTGTTTGATCCATGAACTGTATACCGATTAAGGTGAGTGAACCTATGTTAACAACAAATAATAGTTATTAGAATGCACATCGGTTAGATTTTCTTATTCATAAGCTTTATGCAATTCGCATATTTCAGATATTCATTAGCATGTAGAAATGTTTGTAACCTTTTGTTAACATAGTTCATATGCATAAATTTGAAGGTTTAGTGCGATTCTTCTCCAACTTTGAGTTAAAATCCATAATCATGAATCGTCAACCATCAATTATCAACTACCAATTATAGATTAACCAATCGATCGATGATCGACTAAGGTAAGTCCACTGAGTCGTGGTTCAAAATTCAACTATAGATTATTTATTAAACATGTGTGGTTTGTTTATGATATGTTTCTCATGCTTAATTTTATTCTACATGTTTGCTTACAAATACCATCAGATACAAGAAGTTGATATCTATATCTGGACTTATTTTTGAATGCTACATAATAGTATTGCAGATAGAGGATAAATATCAGAATTTTTCTATACACTCACAATTGAGAAAACTACGAAGAAAAAAACTATTTCGATACCGATGTTTAAAAATGTGGGAATTAAAATATATAGGGTAGCAAAAATAGTTTTGTAAGCAACAAATATGCATTTATTCACGTACATAGTAAAAATTATTACCTCCATAACAATAATTACCAATTGTTCATTATATTAAATTATACATAATATAAACCACCATCGTGGTAAAACCCGACGAATGCTTTTCAAATTTGGATGCAATCATATTAGCATCCATAACAAATTTTCAGATTTAGATATTTTTATGGTAAGGGATTTTAGATTGAGTATGCATTGACAGAGATGTTAATGTGACAATCACACAAAAAAACCAATGAGTTAACAATGAAGTGGCCTTCTTCATTTGATATGCGCTTTTGTGAAAACATATTGTTTTACTCCATGGTGAAACTTTTTTATTTACGGAGTATAATAAGGCGTCAACTTAAATTATTACACAGTGCATGATCCATGCAGTACCCCACAGTTTCTATGAATTGTAATCTTTATTTTTTGTTGTTGGATATAATGACATAATTTTTATGCTTTTACACGAGTTAAAGGCAAAAGGAAGACAATTTAGGGTTTCGATTTGATTTTGAGAAGAGGGAAATAAATGTTGAGAAGAGGGAAAGTTTTGAAAAGAGGGAAATATATTATGAGAAGACAGAAATAAAAGAAAGTGAAGAGGAAAAATATGGAGTCAAAATAGAAATGCGATCACCAAAATATTGAAAGGGAAAATATAGAGCCAAAAAAAGTTGATAACTTAAATCCGACGACAGATAAAATGTTTTCTGGATAATAGGCATATACATAGAGATTTCACGGGCTATTTAGATAACATATGAGAGATTTCACGGGCTATTCAGGCAACATATGATGTTTCCAGATGTTGTGTGAAAGAGTAGGATAACAGAAAATCTACCTTATGTTGTGTGATCTCTATTGCCTGCTTCTATTTGTGGCATAGTGTCTTGCTGTAATGATCAAACATTGAAAATAAATTCAAATCAAACAATAATCTTTCTTTGGTCCGATTGATTGTTCACTTGTAAAACCATATAATTGTCACATATTTATCATCACACATGTATAAATGATTTGACCTAATATTAGTCTTTCTTTGGGCCAGTTAATGTCCGTATGAATAAATACACACATGTTCATGAACAATTAAAATAAGAGAAATCATGTTGATGACATTTTCTTTCAGTTAGTTCACTTTGAATGTAGGATATTTACAATTAATTTGCAAAAAAACACCAACATAGTTAAATTTATTTAGTCCTTTAGTCCTTCTATGTATATGCATATACCATCATGTATACATGAAAGAGAAAAAAAATCTCTAATAAAAATCGCAATTCACTCGTAAACGATGCTAACTTTTAGGATCGGAATAGTAGATATAAATTAATATTTATTCCAGCAGATATAAATTAACATTTATTCCAGCAGATATAAATTAACAATTAATCCGATGATCCAATCTTTTGAGTTAATTGGTACCAGAAAAATGATATGACTGCATTAACTAATTTATTTATACATAATAATTTCAAGGCGGTACCTTAGTATAGTATCGTGAATGAAGTAGACTAAAAATATATACTATCAACTGATGTGAATCCACACATTTTTTAATAAGGTGTGATAGAGAAAGTTGCGCAGTAGTGAGTAGTAACTCACTTGCTCTTGGATTGGCTGAAATAGTTTGATACTTGATGTTTTAAATGTTTGTTGGGTCCAATTTGCAAAAATGCAAGTATTCCCTCGGTCGCTTATCACGTGACGGCTAGCAAATTTCTTTTTTGTATATTAATGCACATTTTCATGTGTAATGGTCACTTTATAACTTTACAAAAGTTGTTGAATCAATATACAAAAGTATTAAGTAATAAAAGAAGAACATAAAACAAAGATATCCCATGAAACACTAAATACATTAAAGTTCTTTCAAATCCCATGAGGACAAAACAATAGCATGTCGATAGATAAATAGTGGAGGTCCATACTATAGTTGAGAAGAAATGATCAAGGTACAGTAAATCACATATAATACACTACGTATAAAGTATAAATGCGCACACAAATGTGCATATTTTATTCGAACGAATTTTTGAACGTGGACATTAATTTTTGCTGCTTACTTTTTTCCAGCTATATTTAGATACTGAGAAGATAATAAATATTATTTCAGATAGACTTAGGAATCATTTTGGATTCGGTTGAAGGCCGATAACAGCATATTTATATGCGAATAATTAGTTTACAATAAAAAGTTACCATGAAAAGCCAAAACCAACTAAGTTTAGAATGCAAAGTGCGACGTACATTAGAACATGAGTACCCTATACAAATTACTTAATACTTGTTATGAATCATTATTTTGTCAATCTTATCGACAATATGCAGTGCATTGTATCCTATGAATTGATCTGATTGATTCTAGAGCTAGGTGGTTGATAAGCTGCATGAATGTTTCATAAATGTAATAGAGAGAACTATACACAGTTAAAATGCCAAAGGTCAAAATGGTTACCAATCCAAAAATAGTATAAATGATTTATCAACGGTTGAATGACATTGGTTGTTTGCACTATTAACCGAAAGATACATGTTCATTAATTTTTTAATTAGCTGATGCTCATCACATATATTAAACTTTAAAGATATCGTGAATGAGAGTGCAAGTAGTCGTGCAAGCTATTCCGAGTTGGAGCCTAACATTCAAGAACTAAAAATGTAATTTTAGGCTTACTTTCTATAGATAAATGGAATATCAAACAAACTATCCACAATAAGTAGTTCAATGCTTTGTATATTAAAAATCAAAGACATGCATATGTACTTAACGAAAAACTTGAGTATAACAAGCACTAATTGCTCACACAATGCTGATATTGAGTGGAAGCCTTAAGCTTTATGAAATAAGCTATTCTATATGTACAGTATTGTGTTAATTTTAGAATTTTTACATATACTGACATCTGATAATTTATGTATTAAGTAACTTCTACAGACATTGCACATGATGTTTTATACAGAAGCTAGGTAGTACAATGATAAGCAAAATCAACTATTATAAACCAAGGGAATTGACAAACGTAAACAAATCCCCTCTATATTCACTCTTTGTGATATCTACAATTCATAATTTATATTTTAAAAAGTTGATGATATGACATTGAGACAATTAGTCCCACATCGTCCAAGATACATCTTTTGTTAGTGTATATAGAGACGAATCAGCTTTAAGATAGCCAAACATAGAATGCTACATGCCACTTATAGTAAAAATACCACTACTGCTGTAACGATCCAGTTTTTCGACTTTCGAAATTCGATATTAATACGACCACTGTATCAAATGCCACCGAATCGAATGCCGAAAAACCAAACCGTTAAGGTTAAAGAAGAAGAGCATAGAAGAAGAAACAGAAACAGTAACAGAATCTCACATTTCGCAGCGGAACAATATATAATAGATAAACGAATAATCTTTAAAACAAGAACTACATCAGTTTATACATACATCATCAGAGTTTACAACGACACAATACAACAATGGTAGTTATTTTTACTTGTTTACATAGAAATTTTGACTTGCACCAACCCAAACGCAACGGACACTACATAGTATAAGTAATATGTCTCGCCATCCAGCTTTAACTCCAGATCTCCACAACAACTTCTTGACTTCGCTCCAGAACAACTGATAACCTGACTCTAGGCTGCCCATATGGAAAATTATGGGCACCCAGAATTTAGAAAGGGAACAATAAACTCAAGGTCAGTCATGCGACTGGTGTGAGATCTTAAAAACAGTTATTTTCACAAATAAAATAAAAAGAAATTTGCTATGCTTTTGGAAAATGAAACTACCATAAGGCTCCGGCACACACACAATGCAATCGCACACTTGAGGGAGATTTCTCCTTATGATAGTCGAACATGCTTGATACGCAAAATCATTTTGATGTAGTTATTAGTGCATAGTGGAAAACATTTGCAAGTATAATATTAATCTTAGCCAGTATACGTACCATTATAGTATGCCTGCTATAGCTACCGTGTTAGATGGAAGGTTCTACAACTAAAATCGTACAAGGCGCGTATCGATGATTGGATTTCGAACAAATGGTCAGGCTAAGGAACTTCCTGGGCCACATGGGTACGCCTCTGGATGGACGCCTCGAGAACCTAACCGGATCTCTGCCAACACAAGGCTGGGCTACCTCTGTAACTAGGTAACTACTACACGAGTATGCCATCCCTCGGACGTTAGCGACCTTTATCCGAGGATCCTCAACCATAAAGCAACAACCACAAAGTAATAAATTTGCAGCAATCACATAAGTTAAGTATCTGGGCTTCATACCATGATACCACCCTTTTCCAGAAGGAAATAACATACCCTTAGGGGGCGCTACCTCCAAATAACCTTACCGCATCCTTCCTGTTTTGACCATTTCGGCTTGTGAGGTCCTACGGGGTCTTGTTCCACAAAGCTACATTTTTCACAAAAGCCACGCTACGACCAACAAATAATCAGCAGCACTTCGTTTGCCACATTACCAAATTGGAAATGTATCACTAGTAACCATCAACTACATAACCTCTGTGTTCGTACGTCTCAGAGAAGGGTGTTAAGCTAAGAGAATAAATTCTCCACCACCAACAGAAATGTATCTGATGGAAACCAGCTTTACATCTTAAAGTGTAACGTCAGACACACATCCATGCAAATCCATTCCGAGATCAAACGGAACCGAAGGCACTTCAAAGAAGCCCTTGCAAATCCGGATATTCACTAATCACGTCTGGATTTCCTATCACAAAGGGTGATAAAATCTCTATACCAAAGCAATCTGGTGCAGAGACATTCGATAGGTAATCCTTTCACTTTCGAAAATACCCAGTCTTCAACACCATCTTCAAATGCAATTCCCATTACATCGTATCATTATTCGAAATGGGTTTTATGACACAAAATCCTCTCCCGGCTAATCCGAATAACGAGCGTTTATTTTAAAAATAAGTGTTACATTTAGATTTCAAGTCAATCACAACCAATTTCCACTTATCTTTTAAAAAAAGATACATCACAAAGATTCGATGTGGTTTTTGGATATCCATTTGGAATCCGACCCCTGGTCGCATCGAAATTCAAATGCCAATATTGATAGTCGGTTATTTAACTATCAATCAACATTCACAACAATAACCAGATTTAAATAATTTTCCCTTAATTATTTATTTTCAAAATATCTTTGCAAGACATAATTTTAAGACTTCAACCATTTGAAAACAAATTTCAAATCACTTTTCACCTTTCAATCATTTGAAAACAATTTCAAATCACTTTTCATACTTCAATCCTATGAAAAAAATTCAAATCACTTTCCTCACGCTGAATAAATTTTCAAATATTTATTCAATTCCACTGAAAATTTGCCGAGTTCAAATACTTCAAAAATAATTTAAAGAACTTATCCAAAATATACTTGGAAACATTTAAAATAAAAATATTTTAAAACACTTGCTTAAATATTAGTTATGAAAATATTTTACTATCATCTCATCTAAACTTAAGTCCAAAATAATTTTAAAATAAAATTATTAGATAGAGTATAACTATTTAAATAAATTTTCTAAATCAACGATCCATTAAATCCTTAAATAATCACTTATAAAATTAATTAAGTAAATCTTTACTTTAAAGATTTTTAAAACAACTTAAGAAAATAATTTCTCCACAAATATTCTTTTAAAAAACCAGTTTTAGAACTTTTAATTTATATATTAAAAGCTACTTTAAAAACATACTCTGCTTTCCAGGGAAAAACACTTTCCATTTCAAAACAAACATTTTAAATCTATTAATAAATCTTTCTGGATTTATTTTAAATTTACATTCCAAATCCATAAATTTCTTTCCACACTTTTAAAAATAAATCAATATTTATTTTTAAAACAAATTTCCCTTTTCATTTTAAATTCCTATTGTGAATTTAAATTTCCAAATGTCCACTGATATACGATTTTCAAATCAATTTCCAAATGTTATTTTTCAAACACCAAATCAAATTTCAAATTGATTTTCTAAAATTCCTTTCAATGCCAAATCAAATTCCAAATTGATTTCCAAAAATCATTTCAAACACCAAATTAAATTCCAAATCTGATTTTTAAATTTATTTTCAAACACTAAATCAATTTTCATATCGATTTCCCTTTGAACACCAAATCAATTTTCAAATTGATTTCTAAATTTATCACCCTTTAAAATAAACCCCTTTATTTTTTTCAAATTATTTAAAATCTGAATTTTAAATAAATTCTTCAGCTATTAAGCAATACTACTCAAAACCCATTTAATAAAAATCTTTTCCCATATTTTGGAATTTATTCAATAGGATTTCACTATAGATTTTTTTACTTGAATATCAAAATCCAAATTTATTTATTTCTAGTATCCTACGATACCAAAAATATATTTCAGCTAAACTATAGCCTTCAATGATTTCAATCACAAATATAATCATATAGAGATTATAAACAAATCAACACACAATATTGAAACAATTTCAATTATTTTGAGGAATTCAATTGGATCCCTCCAATCTATTTCCTTGCATCCACAGACGTTAGCACAACAACTAAATACGAATTCCACTTAAAGGTGGAATATCACGATATATAGGATTAATATAATATCATCCGCTATTATCTGGCGCATAGGGTCTCATCCGCTATATAATGCGGGAAATCAATCGCTCCATATATATATATATATATATAATACCAATTCCACTTCGAGGTGGAACACGGTATATGGGATTAATGTAATATCATCTGCTATTATGCAACGCATATGGTCTAATCCAATACAACTGATAATAATTTATCATCCAAGCACATAATCAACAATTTTAAATTTAACTATTTAAAATTAAATCGGAAAATCCGATTGAGTGAGAAGATCTCACCTTTAATTTGCAATCCATTCTAACTCATTTCCATCACAACTTGTTTTCTTTACAGTATTAGACCTTGTATAAACAATTTTATACAGTTAATT
Source organism: Allium cepa (assembly GCA_030765085.1). Taxonomy (NCBI): domain Eukaryota; kingdom Viridiplantae; phylum Streptophyta; class Magnoliopsida; order Asparagales; family Amaryllidaceae; genus Allium; species Allium cepa. The sequence continues at coordinate 565,047,986 of CM060928.1, read as the reverse complement.
AATATTTTGAATTAGTCAAACAATTAATCACTAGTTATTTATTTAATTTTAGATAATAATTTGAATTTACACCAATAATTTATTTTTAAACACATTTTCTTTTAATAAAATATTTTTTGTTTACAGTTTATCCTCCTATCTACAGATTAAAACAGGGCTCATCTTTACTGTATTAACTACAGATTATCTAATTTTAAATTGGAAACTAAAATGATTACCTAACAGCCTTTGACAAGCTCTCATACACTCGAATGCTTGACCACGATGCGACATGCCCAAGCAGTGCTCGAGCTTGAGCTTGATTCCAATCAAACCCCACACGGCCTCTGCCGCCACCATTACTTGGCTTCGTCTTCGTCGCTTGTCGAATCACCCCACCGCGAGCCCAGCGCCACGCCACCATGTGAACGCGAGGCCGCGCACGACCCAATACTGTTAATTCCTCCCTTACCTTTGCTTCCATCGCGACCACGACCCATACCCACCTAGAACCGTGCGCAAGCCCTGGTCTTGATCCACGCCGCCGTTGTTCCCCTATTCAAACGCGACTCTCAGTTGCGAGCGACCCCTACTTTTCGATTCTTTCGCATCAAGCTTGAAATCAAAATCGCGACATGGTCGCGTTTTCCCCTTTTATTGTTCTGGAATAGCTTCGTGAATACAAAGTCGAAGTAAGAGGAGAAGGAAAGCCTTCGAATTTTGTTTCGGCCATTAATTTTTTTCTTTTGGTTTGAACAAAGAAGTTCGACATATTTTTTTCATTTGATCTCCTATTAATATTTTTTCTTTTAAACAAAAGAAAACAACGCGTGTATGATTTTTCAAAAAAAAGAAACAAGTGTTGTTCAAGAGGACACATGTTTAAAGAAACGTGCAATTTGCCTTTGAGAAACATTATTATATTTGAATTTAAATTCAAATTCAAATCGCTTCAATAAACGCAAGTAAAAATTTTGATCTCAAATCAAGGCGTGCCGCCAGGCATTTATAATGTTATACGCCTATTCGTACGCAATGGAAAAGGTTCAGGGTCCAAATTCGATCGTATGGAGAAGATAGCTTTTTGGATCCAGTTATTAAATTAAATTTCGATATAATTTTCAGCGCGTTTGCTTATCGTACGGCCACACAACAACTCCGCATGCTATGGAAATTGAAATCCGATAATAATACAATATTACGGATCCAACAGAATTGGTTTCGTCGAATTCCGAGACTGTGCCTCAGAAGGATATTTTTAAATATCGATTTAAACGATTACAATTTCAAAACTGAACAAATCATTTTCAAATTTAATTCTGAAGCTTCCATTATTCTTAGTATTATCAATATAAATTTCCTAAGCCTTGAAAATATTTTTTAACAAGCATAAAACTCGGGATTTAATATTTTACCCAAGTTTCAATAATTAAATTCAAAATTTTTATTGCCGAATAACCAGATATTATTGAAATTCAAGTTTAAATTAACTTCCAAATATTTAAAATCAATTAAATATTTCAATTTTAAATGTTCAAAATTCTGGATCGTCGCAACTGTCATATATATAAAAAGGGCGTTTTTGAAATTTCAAAAAGACACGGTTGAAATCATATTCATAGAATTTACATTATTAATAGTAGAGATGTTTTGGAAACATATTTAGTGTTTGATGTTCAAATTTAACCAAAAAAGCGTAAAATGATGGTTGATTGGTACTGCATTAATAGCGCATAATTCGTTTTGATGCACCTGGCATTTGTAACATAAATCATTAGCACTACATAACTGTGCATGTGCAGTACACATTATCTAAGGAATTGTTTGATACATGAACTATAAATTACCGATTAAGGTGAGTGAACCTATGTCAACAACAAACAATAGTTATTAGCATGCACATCGATTAGATTTTCTTATTCAGAAGCTTTAAGAAATTCCCACATTTCAGATATTCATAAGCATGTAGAAATGTTTGTAGCCTTTTGTTAACATAGTTCATATGCATAAATTTGAAGGTTTAGTGCGATTCTTCTCCAACTTTGAGTTAAGATCCACAATCATCAACCGTTAACCATTAATTATCAACTACAATCTCCACCATCAATTATCAACTACTGATTGTAGATCGACCAATCAATCGAAATCAACTAAGGTAAGTCCAATGAGCCGTGGTTCAAAATTCAATACAAATTATTGACTAAACATGTGTGGTTTATTTATGATATGTTTCTCATGCTTAATTTTATTCCATATGTTTGCTAACGAATACCTTTAGATACAAAAAGTTGATATCTATATCTGGATTTATTTTTTAATACTAGATAGTAGTATTACGGATAGAGGATAGATATCAGATTTTGTCTATATGCTCACAATTGAGAAAACTACGGAGAAAATAAACTTCAGTACGGTATAAAACTGTTTCAGTCCGATGTTTAAAAATGCGGGAACTAAAATATATAGGGTAATAAAAAAATAGTTTTGTAAGCAGCAATTATGCATTTATTTATGCATATAGTATAATTTATTACCTCCATAACAATAATTACCAATTGTTCATTGCATTAAATTGCACATAATATAAACCACTATCGTGGTAAAACCTAATGAATGCTTTTCGAATATGGAAGCAATCATATTTGCATCCATACCATTTTTTTGGATTTAGATAATTTTATAGTAATGGATTTTAGATTGAGTATCCATTGACAGATATGTTAATGTGAAAATCACACAAAAACCAATGAGTTAACTACGAAGTGGCCTTCTGCATCTGGCATGCACTTTGGTGAAAACATATTGTTTTACTCCATAGTGAAACTTTTTTATTTATGGAATATAATAAGGTGTCAACTTAAATTATTACACAGTGCATGATCCATGCAGCGCCCTACAGTTTCTACGAATTGTTATCTTTATTTTTAACCGTGGGACACAATGACATAATTTTTATTCTTTTGTACGTTTTGGAAATATATTTAGTGTTTGATGTTCAAATTTAATCTAAAAAGCATAAAATGATGGTTGCTTACTATCACATAAGATGAAAGTGCTTGAATTTCAAGTTGTATGAAATAAGGAGACCGCGGGAGAATATTCTACAAGATTATGGATAAATAAAAAATGATTGGAATTTAGATTTTTGTTCTTTCTTTCCTACTAATTCATTGTACAACATTATTAGCCTATAATTCATTTTGGTGCACCTGGCTTTTGTAGACATAAATCATTAGCACTACATAACTGTGCATGTGTAGTACACATTATCCGAGGAATTGTTTGATACATGAGCTATAAATTACTAATTAAGGTGAGTGAACCTATGTCAACAACGAACAATAGTTATTAGAATGCACATCGATTAGATTTTCTTATTCAGAAGCTTTAAGCAATTCACATATTTCAGATATTCATAAGCATGTAGAAATGATGTAACCTTTTGGTAACATAGTTCATATGCATAAATTTGAACGTTTAGTGCGATTCTTCTCCAACTTTGAGTTAGGATCCACAATCATCTATCGTCAACCATCAATTATCAACTACTGATTGTAGATCGACCAATGGATCGACGAACGATTAAGGTAAGTTAACTGAGCCGTGGTTCAAAATTCAACTACAGATTATTGACCAAACATGTGTGGTTTGTTTATGATACATTTCTCATGCTTAATTTTATTCTACATGTTTGCTAACGAATACCTTCAGATACAAGAAGTTGTTATCTATATCTGGATTTATTTTTGAATACCAGATAGTAGTATTGCGGATAAATGATAGATATCAGATTTTGTATACACGCTCATGATTGAGAAAACTATGGAGAAAAAAACATCAGTTTAGTATAAAACTGTTTCAGTACCGATGTTTAAAAATGCGAGAATTAAAATATGTAGGGTAATAAAAAATAGTTTTGCAAGCAGCAGTTATGCATTTATTTATGCATATAGTATAAATTATTATCTCCATAGCAATAATTACCAATTGTTCATTGCATTAGATTGCACATAATATAAACTACTATCGTGATAAAACATGATGAATGCTTTTCAAATTTGGATGTAATCATATTAGCATCCATACCAATTTTTTGGATTTAGATATTTTTGTGTTAACGGATTTTAGATTGAGTATCCATTGACATATATGTTAATGTGACAATTACACAAAAATTAATGAGTTAACTACGAAGTGGCCTTCTGCATTTGGTTTGCACTTTTGTGAAAACATATTGTTTTACTCCATAGTGAAACTTCTTTATTTACGGAATGTAATAAGGTGTCAACTTAAATTATTATACGGTGCATGGTCCATGCAGTACCCCATAGCTTCTATGAATTGTAATCTTTATTTTTAGTTTTAGGATACAGTGACAATTTTTTTATTCTTTTATATGTTTTGGAAATATATTTAGTGTTTGGTGTTCAAATTTAATCTAAAAAGCGTAAAACGATGGTTGATTGGTATGACAATAAGATGAAAGTGCTTGAATTTCAAATTGTATGAAAGAAGGAGACCGTAGGAGAATATTCTACAAGATTATGGATAAATAAAAAATGATTGGAATTTAGATCTTTGTTCCTTCTTTCCTACTAATTCATTGTACTGCATTATGTAACATCCCTAAATTTATCAATTTAAAATTTGTGATTTATTTGAATTTCTGAAATTTAAATTGAATTAATTTTAACATTGATAAGAAAATGAAATATTCAGTTGTTTATCTATACATATGTATATGGAATGGATTGAATTTCAAATTTGAATCTAAATTTTTAATTTGAATTGGAATTTGAACTTGTATTTGAATTTAAATTTAAAGTGAGATATCTTAAGTAAAATTATTTGGATTCAAATACATTAACATATGTGTATAGTTTATAAATTAGTATTAAACCTTTTCTTTTAAAAAGATTGTATAAATGTAAAAAGAGAATGTAATCATTTAAATAAGAAAGAAAATGATATAAAAACTTTTATTTAAAATATTTTCTTATGCATGAACCAACAAGTGTTAGGATCATAGGAGAATGAGTTAACAAGTGTAATCTATTAAAGAATGGAAGTGAACATGTGTCATCTTCCTTAATTTTAATTTTTTACAAAATTTATAAAAGAAATGTAAACTATTTCTCTCACTCTTTTGATCTCATTTTCAAAAGTTTATAGAAACCAAAAGAAAACAAAAGAAAGAAAAAAACTGAGAAGCATCAATTTTCAAATCATAAATCAACAAGTTAAAACCAAATTCACAAACCAGAAAAAAAGATCAACTTCTTCAATTCAGAAAAATTTAGGGCCTGGAATTTTATTTCTGTCCAAAAATCAAGTAAAGCAGTTTCAAAACTTCAAACAAACAATTTAGCAAGCTTCATCATCTAACAACAGGAATCAAGGCATTATAATCAAATCCAAAAAAAGAAGCAATTTCCAGATTTTTTTTTACAAGTTCAACACTTAGGCCTTCTTTGTTTCATAATAACTGAAGGTAATTTTTTAATAAAAAATTTGAGTTATAGTTTGTTAAGCACTCAAGAAAATTAATACATCAAAAGCTACTAAAATTTAAACAACTAGTTACAGGGAAAAATAATCCAGGAACAAGTTAAAACAGAAATTCCAGTTCAAATAATCAACTTCTAGGATTTCATCTCTGTTTCTGTTTTTAGGCAAATAGGTAAGTAAACTCCTTTTTAAATTTGAATTGAATATTGTTGTTGTGAAAATATAGAAGTTTGAATTGAAATTGTGAGTTGCATGTATATAAATACATGAAAATTGGAGTGTGCATGTCTATGCACTTGAAAGCGGGGTTCTGTCCCAGGTTGGTAGGCCCAAGTTTGATTAAAAAAATTGATTTCTCCTTCCTCAATCAATATTAAACCATAAGATCTGAACAAAAGTTGATCGTTTAGGTATAATTCAAGTTCTAAAAATAATTTTAAGCAAATTAAATTGAAGAATGTTCTGAAAATTTGAATTTGCAGGCAAAACTAAAACCTGTTGAAAATTTGATTATCCTATTCTTTGATTTCAATTATATCAATTGAAATGTTTTAGGAAATAATAATTTTTTAAAGTAAAATCATAATTTTTAAATCAGTAATTACCGAGATAAGAAGAAATGAACAAATTTGGGTTTTTGCTAAATTCCGATGATCGGAATCATTTTGGGTCTTTAGATTGAAGTGGTAGCTTGGTGAAGGATTGTAGATCATCTAAAAAATACTCATCGATTTTATAAATTGATGTGGAAGGTTAACGAGATCAAACTAGGGTTTTAGTCCTGTGTTTTTGTCGACCGTTTTTAGAAGCAATGGCGGTATCTAGGGTGCATCGGACTGGACAGGGGTTATGGGAGGCGGTGCATGGTCGTTAGGGGGAGCTGATGGCGAAGGCATGTGGCCTCTGATGATGTTTGGCATCGATACGAAGGGGATTTGTGGGTCGAGCTTCGACCCAGATTTGAGTCAGATGAATCTTTTGCAAGATCGTCAAAATTGTGGGTTTCTGGGTGGTGTAGATGTTAGGTGGGGTTGTCGTCGACTCGATGGTGGCTGGAGATTCGACCAACGGTGGCGATTTCGACCGTGCATGTGCACACCACCAAGCTGTGTGTCTTTCGGATGTGACTCGAATCGGGTCTCTAGTTTGATGTGTAGAACAGCTTTTACTTTAAAAAATTTCAAACTTCCAAACAATTTTTAAAACATGTTTTCAAATTGATGACTTTGACTTAAGTTTGAATCAATTAAGGATTTAAAGTAATTAAGTTTAAATTTATTTAATTTTGATTTATTATTTTATAAAGTCATTTATGTAAAATAAATAATGTAATTTAAAAAGGGTAATTAAGATAGAATGTTGTTTAAACTAATCTTAACCTTTTCAGAAACCAATGTAATAATGATGGTTTATTAAACAAATTCTAAAAGATAACCAAAGTGATTAATAAAGATAAAAAGATTTATCTTTTAATTTATTAAGTAATTAATGATTTGCTAATATAATTAATTTTAAAAGTAATTATTTAATATTAAATATTTATTTAATAAAAAATTAGGGTTAATTAATTAAGATAATTAAATAAGGAATAATTAATTAATAAAAGTAATAAGGTTTAATTAATTAACAATTAAGGGTTAATTAATTAAGATAATTAATTAAGAAATGATTAATTAATGAAGATGATTAAGACTTAATCAGTTGTAATTAATGAAATTAATTATTGATTAAAGATTACTAATGAAAGTAATTATGTGGTTAATAAATTTAAAACCACACTATTTATTCATCTTAATTGAAGATGTTTGGTTGTTATTAAATGATGTGTGTTGGATTGATATTTCTGATATGTGATGTGATGCTATGTAATATGAAATGCTTTGTGCTGAGCTGTGATACTTGTGGTGAATATACCTCTGTGTGAATGTGAAAACCCTTTGGCCTGTAAAACAACAATTGAATTTCGATGCAACAGGGAGTCGGATTCCAGTTGGTTATACGAAACCCACATCGAACCTGTGAATCTGTGTGAATGATACATCCTCGTGTTTTTAAATTGAATGCTCACTATTTGCTTTAGCCGGGAGAGGATCTTTGTGCCATATAACCCATTCCGAATATGTGATACAACGAAATGGATAGCATTTGAAGATGGTGGTGAAGACCGTGCGTCTTTGAGAACGATAGGATAACCTGTCGAATGACTCTACACTGAGTTGCTCCGGGTATAGAGATCTCTATATGTGATAGGGAGTCCGATCGGGATTGTGAAGGACTTCTTCGGAAGTGCCTTCGGTTCTGTTCGAACCCGAAACAGACTTGTATGGTTGTATGTCTGACATTACAATTTGAGATATAACTGTCAGGAGAAATGCCATTTAGCAAACAATTGTGAGAAGCCAAAGAAACAAATAAAGAAAAATCAATTCGTGAAGGCAAGTCGAAGATCCAAGGAATGCTATTGTTGTCACCAGCCAGGTCATGGAGTTAAGAATTGCCCGAAAAAGAAACAAGCACAAATAGCGAAAGTGCGCGGAATAAAAGTAGACCCCTCAACTTAAAAGACGGATGAAGGAAAGGGAGTTTTGGAAGGTAACCTCATCGTTGGTGATAGAGTTGTTAGAGTTTTATTCGACACGGGAGCTTCACATAGCTTTTTCTCCCAATAAATCGTGGATGAATTAAAACTCAAACTTAAGTTTGTCGATGAACCTATTTGTGTGAAGAATCCGGTGGGTGGTCTTTCAAATCTTTGTCTATATTGTAAGAGGGTGCCTATCTCGTATTCTGGCCATCGATTCCTATTAACCTTTATGTTCTCGACTTCAATGAATTTGAAATCCTACTCAGAATGAATTGGTTATCGAAATACGAAGCCAGATTAGATTGCAACAACCGAACGATTCTAGTCAAAACAAAATTTGGAGATTTCATTGAAATTTCTTATGAAGAACCTAGTCCAAAAAGGGATAAGTTGATGTATACGTTGGGATATCTAGAGCCTAGTCTGGAGTCCATTCCTATTGTTCAGCATTTTTCCGTCGTATTTGAAGAAGTGAAATCTTTACCCCCACATAGAGAGATTGAATCAGAATTGACTTAGTTCTGAATGCTCGTCATGTCGTTCGTGCTAGTCAGAGGATGGCACCCCGGGAAAGGATTGAACTAGTCAAGCAAACCGGTGATTCTCTAAAGAAGGGATTGATTCGACCTAGTGTTTCTGAATGGGGTTCAGCTGTAGTGTTTGTGGCTAAATCAAACGGATCTTTGAGATTGTATGTCGACTGCCGTGATCTCAATAAGCAAACTCTCAAGAACAAGTTTCCCTTACCCAGGATCGAAGATCTATTCGATCAGCTGCATGGTGCACGATTCTTTTCTATGATGGATCTAGCCCAGGGATTCCATCAGCTGCGAATTGCCAAAGATTGTGTTCACCTAACTACTTTTAGGGGTCTGGACGTATTCTACGAATGGTTAGCCATGCCTTTTGAACTAACCAACGCTCCCACATACTTCGTAGATTTAATGACCCGTGTATTTCGGGAGGTGTTGACTAAATTTGTTCTTGTATTTATCGATGATATCCTAATCTATTCCAAAACCGAAGAGGAGCATGCTGAGCATCTCAAAATTGTTTTGGAGATTTTGAGAAGGATTCTATTCGCTAAATTTTCTATATGCCACTTTTGGGTCAAGGAAGTCAGATTTCTTGGCTATATTGTTAATGAAGAAGGGATTTCTATTGATCCGAGCAAAATTTCCGCTATTCTTGACTGGAAGCGACCCCAACTCCGAAAGAAGTTTGAAATTTTCTAGGTTTAGCAGGCGAAGATAGCTAGTCCATTGACTAAGCTAACAATGAAGAATGCCAAGTTTGATTGGACTCCGAAATGTGATGAAGCTTTTCAGGAATTAAAAAAGAGATTGACCACTGCTCCTGTTCCCGCTATCATTAACAGGAACCAAGGCTTATCGACCTATACTGATGCTTATGGTGATGGGGTAGGTGCAGTATGAATGCAGAACGGGAAGGTAATTGCCTACGCAAGTAGACAATTACGTCCACATGAGAGAAACTACCCAACACATGATTTGGAGCCTTTAGCTGTTATTTTTGCCTTAAAAATATGGCGACATTATCTTCTGGGTAAGAATCTCCTTTAGATTTTCTAAAGAAAATTTTAAAATTTTAACTTAACTTAATCTATACTTAATAAATTCTTCTTGTTTAGGTGAAAATTTTGAATTATTCACCGACCATAAATCTTTGAAGTATCTTTTCACCCAGAAAGATTTGAATCTACGACAACAATATTGGGTGGAATTTCTAGCATCCTATGAACTAGATATTCATTATACACCCAGAAAAGCCAATGTGGTTGCCGATGCTCTAAGTAGGAGGCATGATGTTCTCACACATCTTGTTATCACTCCTACTCTCCTTGAAAAGATCGCCAGTATGTAGACAGAAGATAAGTTTCTTCGAGAAATATGTGGAAGAATATGTCGAGGTGAGAATTCCAATTTTGGAATCGATGATGATGAAATTGTAAGATTGAAAGGAAGAATTTGTGTCCCTGACATTCCGGAGCTGAAACGTGAAGTTTTGGACAAGTGTCACAAGTCTAAACTTTGCATCCATCCAGGAGTCAATAAAATGTATCGTGATGTCAAAAGAATGTTTTGGTGGAAAACGATGAATAGGGACATATCTATATATGCGAGTCGTTGTGCTACCTGTCAACAAATTAAAAGTGATCAAAAGAAAGTGGCCTGTTTACTTCAGCCTTTGGAAGTACCAAAGCGGAAATAGGATCAAGTATCGATGGATTTCATCGATGGATTGCCACGAACTAAGAAGGAAAATGAAGCAATTTTGGTTATAGTGGACCATCTAACCAAAACTGCTCACTTCATTCCAGTGAAATCCACCAGGACAGCGGCAAGCTTAGCAGAGCTACATATAAAGGAAATTTTCCATCTCCATGATATTCCTAGCAGTATAGTGAGTGATCGTGATCCGATCTTCATTAGTAGATTTTGGGAGGCATTCCAAGCCGCATTGGGAACAAAGCTGAACTTCAGTACTGCTTATCATCCGCAGTCTGATGGGCAAACAGAAAGGATTAATCGAATTCTAGAAAACCTTTTGAGGGCTTGTATTCTCGACTTTGGTGGTTTTTGGGAGGAGCATTTACATCTGGTAGAATTCTCATATAACAGTAGCTACCAGGCCGGTGTTGAAATGGCTCCTTATGAGGCTTTATATTGTCGTCCGTGTCGATCACCTGCATGCTGGATCGAATGTAACAACCCGGGGTTTTGTAACAAATTTATAATCGTCATTAGACGATTTAATTTGGTTGCTAATTGCTATTGGCATTTTAATTGGTTGAATTCTTTTAATATTGGGTTAAAATCCTTGTAAATATTCGTTATGGGTCAAACAAGCTTTTAATTGAAATCTCAAACCACATTTATTTGGGGTGCTGTGATAAGTATCAGAGGCAATAACCTGTTCCCCTTATTCTCTTTTTCGTCGAACCCTAATCAAAAAGGAAAGGAAATAAATGGCTGCTTGTTCCTCTTCGTTCTAAAAGCTAGGGTATTGAAATTGTTGAAGCCGTCGACTTTAGTTATCGAATTCGTCTTCTCTCTGGGTTCGCTTCTTTTGGCTCCGCTCTTTGAAAATGGTGAGTAATTTTATTACTCACATCTAATTTAAAGCCATATGATCTTTTGTTTTTGATTTCCATGGTTTTAATTTTGTGGGAAATTGCTGCTTTGAATTCTCTGGACTTCGGATTGATTTTATTTGGCCTTCGGTCCTTTTATGTGTAATTCACTGATTGATTACTTTGAAACTTAACTAGACTTCGATGGTTTGGACTGTTTCTGATGAACTGTGACCCTGTTTTGATTTGTTCGATTCTTTGTCTTTGAATCGGCCACTACTTTGTTTATGTGATGTTGTGTATGAGATGATTTTGGGCTTCCTAGGTTGAACTTGCTACTGTGATTTCTTTTGTGACTTCGGTTACTTCAAATCTGTGATTTTTATCACTTGGCATCTTCTATCAACATTCTAATTCATGGAATTAGTTTTATAACTGCTGCATATAAGCATTTATGCGTTAAGCTTGTCACAAATCTTGTGCATTCTCATGCCTATTTTACCTGTAGCCTTGTGCTTGTGATGTAGTGTATTGGGTTTTTGAGTCTGAACAGTTTGGTTGTTCACTGGTATTCGAGGGTAGTTGCATTCTTTGGTGTTCGAGTCTGATGTTTTGGAAGCTGGCACTGTCCAGTTTCACTGTTGCATCTCCATTTATTGTACTCGGGTTATTCTAGTGTGCTATGACATGCCTGCTCGAGTTGGCACTGGATTGAGTCATGTTGTAGTGGTATTGCTTTGAGATAGTTTGGGTTTATATGTAGTTAGTCTATTCTCTGTTACTGGAGCGAGCTTTTGTCTCATTGATGCATTCCATTTTCTTGAGTATTGTTCATGTCTCCACTGATATTCGAGTTCATATCCACTGTTGTCATCTAATTCAGTATATATATAAGTTGATTCATACTTAAGTTGTGCACTATTTACATTGCCCACCGATACTATCAGGTGTACATCACTGATTTATGCTTTACTTGAGTTTTCATTTGATACTTGGAGTTTGTATTTGATTACTGGTGTTATTTTCCACCACTCTCTGATGTAAGTGTTCAAAGTTCATATTGGGGCTGCACTTGCTCTTGTTCAACAGCCCTTGTGCATTCGTGTTGTTTGGATCTGGAATACTGTGCACTTCACATGTATCATTTTGTATCCACACTTCAAGTTTAGTCTTGAATTTCAACTGTCTGGTGCACTGGTCTCTGGTCTTTGACTTGTGTACTGTCTTTGCTCCTACCAGTTCATTTCTTTAAATTGGCTTAAACAGTCAAAACTCTGTTTCATTTTGCCTGTTAGTGTAGTTTGATTTGTGCACTGACATGAGTTCGAACCTTTTTCACACTATTGGTTCATGTTGCACCATTTTGTTGCAAGTATTCATGTACATTTAGGAGAGATGAACTTGTCTCTGTCGATTTCCATTTTGAACTGCTGCATTCTTTTGTTCTCGAATCTGATACATTGCATTGATGCTTTGTATTCATTTGCATTTGGTCATTATGCTTCACTGGTGACATTAATTTCAAGTGAGGCTGATCTGCGTCTTTTTCTATTGTGTGTTGTGGTGCCATATCCTTGGTGCTCTCACCTTCAGTTGCTGTCTTCCTGTAGTTGTACCACTGTTGTCATCTTCCCTTGACATCTAGGAACTTGAGACCGTTGTACTTGTACATTGATTTGTACACTGAGTTAAATCCAGCTTAAACGCTCGGGTTTGACCTTGTGCTAGCATTGCGATTTTATTTGAATTGCATTTGAGTTGAACCTGATTTTTCTTGGGTTTGACCTTGTGCCCGTTTGTGTACATCATTACTATAGTAGCAAGGAAGTGCATGTAAGCGTGAACTGCAGCCACACTGTATGGTTTTATGATATTCTATTTTGTTTTGATTTATTGATCTTTTGCATATTTCATATGCTGTAGTGGCGAGGCAGTGCACGCGTGCGTGTACTGCAGCCCTACTCGAATTGTCATTTGAATTGATATTTCAATTGTTTAACTGTTTCGTTTATTCAATTCAATATGTTTTGAATCATATTTTGATTTGGTTTAATTTAATGATTTTGTCAATATCTTATTATCTTTTTGATAATTATATTATGAGTTTCTTATTATTTATTTAATAATTGAATTTTGTTGTTAATTGCCGTTTAGGCAATTCTGTTGTTTCCTAAATTATCTTCTTTGGTAATCTTTTTAATTTATCTTCGTTGATAATTTGGATTTGCTGATTTGTTGTTTAACACTGCTACGTGTTATATTTATCGTTATCCGATTTCTTTATTTAAGGATCGGATAGACGAGATTTATTGTGACTGTCGTCTATTCATTATTTAATTATTATTGCTTCTGTGCACTAATAACTGAGTTTGAATTAGACTGACCCGCGTATTATTTTCTTTTGAATTTAATATTCGGGTCAGACCGAGTATTTATAGGTTGTTGATATCTTACTTTGGGTTGCTGCTAGAGTTATGAACTCTTTTCATATTTTTGGAGTAGATGTCGTCATTGTATAGGATGTTGTATATTCATGTATATTATTCACGATAATGTACTTGTATATGTAACTTCCAGAGTCGACAGTTGTAGTTGTATTATATGTATTGTACCACATGTATATCAACTGACATCAGTTATATATATATGAGACTTTCTGTTATATCTGTGTTCCGCATTTACATTATCTGTGTTATTATTATATATATTGTCCTAAACTATTATGAACCATCGTAGTTCGTTTTATACTAGAATTGGGTATGTCGATGAGAGTAAATAAATATGAGATGAAAAATAATAATATATACCACTCCTATCGAGGTAACCAATACTAGTGTAAGGCCTAACTACGGATGGCCGCTCCTATCCAGCCTTATTCTTCGTGATAACAGACAGTACTTTTTTTTAATACTCTTTGTTATTGCGAGCATAGAGGTGGGGCGTCACAGTTGGTATCAGAGCTTCAGGTTTATGGACATAATATAAAACATAACTTAGATGGAACATGTGTTACAACTATTAGTCGATGTTTTATTGTGTTTTGAGTCAAAACTAAAGTTTTGAAAATATGTTGAAATTTTTAAATATCTTTATTTAAAAATAAAAAGTGGAACTGTGTTTTGATGATTTGATTGGATTGTGTTTTGTTTATCAAAGTGCGCAGCGGAAATAGTGTGACTGCTTCGCTGAGTACGGCTGGTAACCTTTTTGATTTGAAAAACCAAAATATGAGATTGAAGTAAATTTCATTTGTGTTTTACATAGCTGTGTTTAATTTGTTTTCTTTGAAAATTTCGAATCCAATTTGAGAATTCGAAGCAGTTGCAGTTATGTGATTTTGTTGAGATTTCTGTTGTTTTGAATTATCTTCATTGAAGATATATTTGTATGATTTCTTTATTCATTTTGCGGTATACGTGCAAATTTATGTTGCACGTTACTGCATTATTTTTACGTTGAACCGATGTTTGGTTTTAACATATTCTGTTGCCGTTATTTTATAACGGAATTTTTACACCTATGCTAAATCTTGAAGCATGGTGTTTGTTGACATTTTTTTTTTTGAATGAAAATTCTCTGGTGTTATATTTTGATGCAAATTATTTTGATGAGATTTTGACGTTTAAAAATTACTGTCGCATTTACTTCAGTATCCGTCATATTTTAAAGTGGATTTTCAAGCGGTTATCCCGCAATGCTGATTTTGAGATCCGTTTCTACGGTGTTTTGAGAAGTGCAATTTCCTTGTTGAAATTATCACTAATGTTGTTGTTTTATCACGGATTTGCAAATCGTTTCAAAAATAAAATTGTTTTCCAAAATTTTTATAGTTTACGCTTTCAGAAGGATGAGAAAGTGACTTAAACGTTTCAGCAAAACCGAGGACTATGAACCCTTTCTTTTACTGATTCACTTAATTCCGGACTTGTTTGTTTAAGAATGTAAATTATTACTTTTATAAAATAAATGAAATTGGTTTTAGAAGTTTTGCAGTTTGCATTTTCAAAAGAATGAGGAAGCAATTTAAACGTTTCAGCAAAATCGAGGATTATGATCCCTTTCTTTTACTGATTCGCTTAATCCGGACTTGTCCGTTTAAGAATGTGAAATGTTATTTTTGGAATACACAATTTTGCACTTTCAAGGAAACGATGAAGAGATTTAAACGATTTAGTAAAACACGTGGTATGGGACATGTGCGTTTGCTATTTTGGTTAATTTCGGACTCGTTAATTGAAATATTTGATGATTTTCGTGTGCTTTTGAGCCATTATGTTGGACTTTCGGGTCATTTGTTGGACCTTCGGGTCAATACCAGTACCATACCTTCGGGTCATTTGTTGGACCTCCGGGCCATTTGTTGGGCGCCAAAATTATGTTGGGTACTTGGTAGGCTTCGGCCATTTGTTGATGCACGTGCAGTGTAGCTAAAACTCGCCATTTGTTGGGATCGATCCATCTTTCATGTTGATTTTCTAGTTATCTTAATTGATTCTAGATATTTGTTGTTTCCAATTATCTGCAGGTAATTGGATATTTGTTGATTTGAGATTTGATTATCGTTTTTGATAATCGAATATTTGTTGATTTGATTATCGTTTTTGATAATCGAATATTTTTTGATTTGAGATTTGATTATCGTTTTTGATAATCGAATATTTGTTGATTTGATTATCGTTCTTGATAATCGAATATTTGTTGGTTTGAGATTTGATTATCGTTTTTGATAATCGAATATTTTTTGATTTGAGATTTGATTATCGTTTTTGATAATCGAATATTTGTTGATTTGATTATCGTTTTTGATAATCGAATATTTGTTGATTTGAGATTTGATTATCGTTTTTGATAAACGAATATTTGTTGATTTGATTATCGTTTTTGATAATCGAATATTTGTTGATTTGAGATTTGATAATCGTTTTTGACAATCGTATATTTGCTGATTTGAGATTTCATTATCGTTTTTGATAATCGAATATTTGTTGATTTGAGATTTGATTATCGTTTTTGATAATCGAATATTTGTTGATTTGATTATCGTTTTTGATAATCGAATATTTGTTGATTTGGGATTTGATCGAATATTTGTTGATTTGAGATTTGATTATTGTTTTGATAATCGAAAATTTGTTGATTTGAGATTTGATTATCGTTTTTGATAATCGAATATTTGTTGATTTGATTATCGTTTTCGATAATCGAATAATTGTGAATTGAGATTTCTGATTATCGCTTTTGATAACTAGATAATTGCTAATTTTGCTGATTATAAGATTTTCCAGTCTTTAATTGATTCTAGATCATGTTGGTTATATTGAATTGTTGTTTCTATCTATCTCTGTTGATAGTTAGAGTTTGCCGATTATGAAGTTCATATTTTCCAATTATCTTTGTTGATAATTAGATTTTTCTATTTTCTAATTATCGTATCGATGATTAGATATTGCTATTTTGTGATTTCTGTATTCTAATTATCTAATCAATATTGAATATTGCCGATAATTGCTTTTATTCAGTTTTGTTGTTTTTTGATTATCTACTTGATAGTTAGATTTTTTTGAGAATTTGTATATTTCTTTTATTGAAATTAAAAGGTTTCTTTGGCGTTTGTATTCCCAACTTTATTTTTCTAGCCTAACCAGTTTATGTTAGAAAAATAATTGTTCTTGATAACTTTATTTATGAAAATTGCGGGGACGCAATTTTTATAAGGAGGGGAGTCTGTAACAACCCGGGGTTTTGTAACAAATTTATAATCGTCATTAGAGATTTAACTTGGTTGCTAATTGCTATTGGCATTTTAATTGGTTGAATTCTTTTAATATTGGGTTAAAATCCTTGTAAATATTCGTTATGGGTCAAACACACTTTTAATAGAAATCTCTAACCACATTTATTTGGGGTGCTGTGATAAGTATCAGAGGTAATAACCCGTTCCCCTTATTCTCTTTTTCGTCGAACCCTAATCAAAAACGAAAGGAAATAAATGGCTGCTTGTTCCTCTTCGTTCTAAAAGCTAGGGTATTGAAATTGTTGAAGCCGCCGACTTTAGTTATCGAATTCGTCTTCTCTCTGGGTTCGATTCTTTTGGCTCCACTCTTTGAAAAAGGTGAGTAATTTTATTACTCACATCTAATTTAAAGCCACATGATCTTTTGTTCTTTATTTCCATGGTTTTAATTTTGTGGGAAATTGCTGCTTTGAATTCTCTGGACTTCGGATTGATTTTATTTGGCCTTCGGTCCTTTTATGTGTAATTCACTGATTGATTACTTTGAAACTTAACTAGACTTCGATGGTTTGGACTGTTTCTGATGAACTGTGACCCTGTTTTGATTTGTTCGATTCTTTGTCTTTGAATCGGCTACTATTTTGTTATGTGATGTTGAGTATGAGATGATTTTGGGCTTCCTAGGTTGAACTTGCTACTGTGATTTCTTTTGTGACTTTGGTTACTTCAAATCTGTGATTTTTATCACTTGGCATCTTCTGTCAACATTCTAATTCATGGCATTAGTTTTATAACTGCTGCATATAAGCATTTATGTGTTAAGCTTGTCACAAATCTTGTGCATTCTCATGCCTATTTTACATGTAGCCTTGTGCTTGTGATGTAGTGTATTAGGTTTTTGAGTCTGAACAGTTTGGTTGTTCACTGGTATTCGAGGGTAGTTGCATTCTTTGGTGTTCGAGTCTGATGTTGGTTCATGTTGCACCATTTTGTTGCAAGTATTAATGTACATTTAGGAGAGATGAACTTGTCTCTGTCGATTGCCATTTTGAACTGCTGCATTCTTTTGTTCTCGAATCTGATACATTGCGTTGATGCTTTGTATTCATTTGCATTTGGTCACTGTGCTTCACTGGTGACATTAATTTCAAGTAAGGCTGATCTGCGTCTTTTTCTATTGTGTGTTGTGGTGCCATATCCTTGGTGCTCTCACCTTCAGTTGCTGTCTTTCTGTAGTTGTACCACTGTTGTCATCTTCCCTTGACATCTAGGAACTTAAGACTGTTGTACTTGTACATTGATTTGTACACTGAGTTGAATTCAGCTTAAACGCTCGGGTTTGACCTTGTGCTAGCATTGCGATTTTATTTGAATTGCATTTGAGTTGAACCTGATTTTTCTTGGGTTTGACCTTGTGCCCGCTTGTGTACATCATTACTATAGTAGCAAGGCAGTGCACGCAAGCGTGAACTGCAGCCACATGGTATGGTTTTATGATATTCTATTTTGTTTTGATTTATTGATCTTTTGCATATTTCATATGCTGTAGTGGCGAGGCAGTGCACGCGTGCGTGTACTGCAGCCCTGCTCGAATTGTCGTTTGAATTGATATTTCAATTGTTTAACTGTTTCGTTTATTCAATTCAATATGTTTTGAATCATATTTTGATTTGGTTTAATTTAATGATTTTGTCGATATCTAATTATCTTTTTGATAATTAGATTATGAGTTTCTAATTATTTATTTAATAATTGAATTTTGTCGTTAATTGCCGTTTAGGCAATTCTGTTGTTTCCTAAATTATCTTCTTTGGTAATCTTTTTATTTTATCTTCGTTGATAATTTGGATTTGCTGATTTGTTGTTTAACACTGCTACGTGTTATATTTATCGTTATTCGATTTCTTTATTTAAGGATCGGATAAACGAGATTTATTGTGACTGTCATCTATTCATTATTTAATTATTATTGCTTCTGTGCACTAATAACTGAGTTTGAATTAGACTGACCCGTGTATTATTTTCTTTTGAATTTAATACTCGGGTCAGACCGAGTATTTACAGGTTGTTGATATCTTACTTTGGGTTGCTGCTAGAGTTATGAAGTCTTTTCATATTTTTGGTGTAGATGTCGTCATTGTATAGGATGTTGTATATTCATGTATATTATTCACGATAATGTACTTGTATATGTAACTTCCAGAGTCGACAGTTGTAGTTGTATTATATGTATTATACAACATGTATATCAACTGACATCAGTTATATATATATATGAGACTTTCTGTTATATCTGTGTTCCGCATTTACATTATCTGTGTTATTATTATATATATTGTCCTAAACTATTATGAACCATCATAGTTCGTTTTATACTAGAATTGGGTATGTCGATGAGAGTAAATAAATATGAGATGAAAAATAAAAATATATACCACTCCTATCGAGGTAACTAATACTAGGGTAAGGCCTAACTACGGATGGCCGCTCCTATCCAGCCTTATTCTTCGTGATAACAGACAGTATTTTTTTTAATACTCTTTGTTATTGCGAGCATAAAGGTGCGGCGTCACATCGAATCAGGTAATAGACTCGTTCTTGGACCAGATATGATTAAAGAAGCCATAGAAAAAGTAGATTTTATTCGAAAAAAGTTAATAACTGCTCAAAGTCGTCAGAAGAGCTATTATGACCGAAGAAGAAGAGATTTGGAATTTCAAGTTGGGGATTCTGTATTTCTACAAGTGTCTCCGATGCATGGCATGTTAAGGTTTGGGAAAACTAGTAAGCTGGCACTACAGTATATTGGTCTTTTTCCTATTCTGGAGAGGATCGGTCCTCTAGCATATTGAGTGCGGCTACCCAGCTAGTTATCTGGCGTGCATGATGTGTTCCACATTTCTAACCTTCGAAAATATGTGCACAACCCAGATATTATCATTGAAGAAGCTGCTCAACAAGATTTGGAGGTCACTCCCAACTTGGCTGTAAAAAGAGAACCAATAAAGATCATTGATCGTGATCAAAAGCAGCTGAGAAACAAAATTGTGAGACTAGTCAAAGTGCAATGGAGTGACAATCCAAAGGACTTACTTTGAAAACAGAGGATAATATGTAAATGTCCTATCCCAACTGCAGAGTGGATATCTCTGCTTAATCTAGTAAGCCATTACTTTATCTTTTATATCTTCATACCTTCTTTGTTTGTCTTTCTCTCTCTTTCAAATTTCGAGGATGAAAGTTTCTTAAGGGGGAGAACCTGTAACATCCCCAAATTTATCAATTTAAAATTTATGATTTATTTGAATTTCTGAAATTTAAATTGAATTAATTTTAAAATTGATAAACAAATGAAATATTGAGTTGTTTATCTATTCATATGTATGTAGAATGGATTGAATTTCAAATTTGAATTTGAGTTTTTAATTTGAATTTGAATTTGAGTTTTTAATTTGAATTTGAATTTGAATTTGAAGCGAGATATCTGAAGTAAAATTATTTGGATTCAAATACATTAACATATGTGTATAGTTTATAAATTAGTATTAAACCTTTTCTTTTAAAAAGATTGTATAAATGTAAAAAGAGAATGTAATCATTTAAATAAGAAAGAAAATAATATAAAGACTTTTATTTAAAATTTTCTCTTACGCATGAATCAACAAGTGTTAGGATCATAGGAGAATGAGTTAACAAGTGTAATCTATTAAAGAATGGAAGTGAACAAGTGTCATCTTCCTTAATTTTAATTTTTTAGAAAATATATAAAAGAAATGTAAACTATTTCTCTCACTCTTTTGATCTCATTTTCAAAAGTTTGAAAAAACCAAAAGAAAACAAAAGAAAGAAAAAAACTGAGAAGCATCAAATTTTCAAATCAGAAATCAAGCAAGTTAAAACCAAATTCACAAAAAAAAGAACAAGTTCTTCAATTCAGAAAAATTTAGGGCCTGGGATTTCATTTCTGTCTAGAAATCAAGTAAAGCAGTTTCAAAACTTCAAACAAACAATTTAGAAAGCTTCATCATCTAACAACAGGAATCAAGGCATTATAATCAGATCCAGAAGCAATTTCTAGATTTTTTTGCAAGTTCAACACTCAGGCCTTCTCTTTTTCATAAAAACTAAAGGTAATTTTTTTTAAAAAGAAATTGAGTTACAGTTTGTTAAGTAATCAAGAAAATAAATACATCAGAAGCTAAGCAAATTTAAATAACTAGTTGTAGGGAAAAATAATCCAGGATCAAGTTAAAATAGAAATTCCAGTTCAAATAATCAACTTCCAGGAATTCATCTCTGTTTCTGTTTTCAGGCAAATAGGTGAGTAAACTCCTTTTTAAATTTGAACTGAATCTTGTTGTTGTGAAAATATGAAAGTTTGAATTGAAAATGTGAGTTGCATGTATATAAATACATGAAAATTGGAGTGTGCATGTCTGTGCACTTGAAAGTGGGGTTCTGTCCCAGGTTGGCGGGCCTAAGTTTGATTAAAAAAATTGATTTCTTCTTCCTCAATCAATATTTAGCCAGAAGATCTAAACATAAGTTGTTTGTTTAGGTATAATTCAAGTTCTAAAAATAATTTTAAGCAAATCAAATTTTAGAATATTCTGAAAATTTGAATTTACAGGAAAAACTAAAACCTGTTGAAAATTTGATTATCCTATTCTTTGATTTCAGTTATATCAATTGAAATGCTTTAGGAAATAATGATTTTTGAAAGCAAAATCATAATTTTTAAATTGGTAATTACTGAGATAAGCAGAAATGAACAAATTTGGGGTTTTTGCTAAATTCCGATGATCGGAATCATTTTGGGTCTCGAGATTGAGGTGGTAGCTTGGTGAAGGATTGTAGATCATCTGAAAAATACTCGTCGATTTTATAAGTTGATGTGGAAGGTTGACGAGATCAAACTAGGGTTTTAATCATGTGTTTTTGTCGACCATTTCTCGAAGCGATGGCGGTGTCTAGGGTGCATCGGACTGGATAAGGGTTATGGGAGGCGGTGCTTGGTCGTTAGGGAAGCTCATGGCGAAGGTCTGTGGCCTCTGGTGATGTTTGGTGACAACACGAAGGGGATTTGTAGGTCGAGCTTTGACCCAGATTTGAGTCAGATGACACTTTTGCAAGATAGTCAAAATTATGGGTTTCTGGGTGGTATGGATGTTAGGTGGGATTGTCGTCGACTCGATGGTGGCTGGAGCTTCGACCAACGGTGGAGATTTTGACCGTGCATGTGCACACCACCAAGTTGTATGTCAGTGGTTGGTAAAAAGAAGAAGCAGGGTTCGACTCGAAGCAAGCCTGGGGGAAAACGTGTGGTAGCTCGAGTTTTAACTCGAGTGAAATTTTGATTGTGCCGGGTAATGTTGCTTAGAAAAAAATTCAGCTGTGAACTTTTGGGCACTCGGGTTGATTTTCGGCGAAAACAAAAGAAAATGAAAATTTCTTTCGGGTGTGACTCGAAGTGGGTCTCGTGTTTAATGTGTAGAACTGTTTTTACTTTAAAAAAATTCAAAATTGTTAACAATTTTTAAAACATGTTTTCAAATTGATGGCTTTGACTTAAGTTTGAATCAATTAAGGATTTAAAGCAATCAAGTTTTAATTTATTTAATTTTGATACATTATTTTATAATGTCATTTATATAAAGTAAATAATGTAATTTAAAAAGGGTAATTAAGATAGAATGTTGCTTAAACTAATCTTAACATTTTGAAGAAACTAATGTAATGAAGATGGTTTATTAAACAAATTCTAAAAGATAACCAAAGTGATTAATAAAGATAAAAAGATTTATCTTTGAATTTATTAAGTAATTAATGATTTGTTAATATAATTATTTTAAAAGTAATTATTTAATATCAAAGATTTATCTAGTAAAAAATTAGGGTTAATTAATTAAGATAATTAATTAAGGAATAATTAATTAATAAGAGTAATTAAGGTTTAATTAATTAACAATTAAGGGTTAATTAATTAAGAAATGATTAATTAATGAAGATGATTAAGACTTAATCAATTGTAATTAATGAAATTAACTATTGATTAAAGATTATTAATGAAAGTAATTATGTGGTTAATAAATTTAAAACCATACGATTTATTCATCTTAATTGAAGATGTTTGATTGTTAATAAATGTTGTGTGTTGGATTGGTATTTCTGATATGTGATGTGATGCTATGTAATATGAAATGCTTTGTGCTGTGTTGTGATATCTGTGATGAATATACCTCTGTGTGAATGTGAAAACCCTTTGGCCCGTAAAACGACAATTGAATTTCGATGCGACAGGGAGTCGGATTCCAGTTGGTTATCTGAAACCTACATCGAAACTGTGTATCTGTGTGAATGATATATCCACGTGTTTTTAAATTGAACGCTCACTATTCGGTTTAGTCAGGAGAGGACCTTTGTGTCATATAACCCATTTCGTATATGTGATACGATGAAATGGATAGCATTTAAAGACGGTGGTGAAGACCGGGCGTTTTCTAGAATGATAGGATAACCTGTCGAATGACTCTGCACTGAGTTGCTCCGGTATGGAGATCTCAATATGTGATGGGGACTCCGATCGGGATTGTGGATGGCCGGATTGCAAGGACTTCTTTGTAAGTGCCTTCGGTTCTGTTCGAACCCGGAACAGATTTGTACGGTTGTATGTCTGACATTACAATTTGAGATATAAAGCTGATTTCTTTCAAATACATTTCTGTTGGTGGCAGAGAATTTATTCTCTTAGCTTAACACCCTTCTCTGTGACATACGAGCTCAGAGGTTATGTAGTTGAAGGTTATTAGTGATACACTCCCAATTTGGTAGTGTGGCATGCTGAGTGTTGCTGATCTTTTGTTGATCGAAACATGGCTTTGTGAAAAAGCGTAGCTTTGTGGACGAGACTTCGTCGAACCTCACAACCCGGTTATGGTCAAAACATGAATCGTGGCGGCAAGGTTATTTGGGGATAACTCCCCGTTGAGGGTTTGTCCATTTCCTTCTAGATTATAAGTGGTCATGGTATGGAGCCCAGATACTTACTTTGTGATTGCTGCAAACTTATTGCTTTGTGGTTGTTGGTTGAGAAGCGCTTCGGATAAAGGTTGGCAACGACCGGGAGGTGGCATACTCGTGTCAATTGTTACCTAGTTACAGAGATTACCCGGCCTTGTGTAGCAGAGATATGGTTAGGATCTCGGGGACGTCCCTCCAGAGGCGTTCCATTTTATGTGGGAAGTTCCTTTGCCTGACCATTTGTTGGAAATCCAAACAAAACAATACGAGCCCTATACGGTTTTAGTTGTATAACTTGCCATGCAGCGTGGTGGTAACCTGCTACAAAACATGGTAGCTATTGTGGGCATACAATAATGGTTGTATGTTGGCTAAGATTAATATTATACTTTCGAAAATGTTTTCTTCACTATGCACTAATAATAATAATATCAAAAGAGTTTTCTGTTATTAAGCATATTTGACTATTATAAGAAGAAATCTCCTCCAAGTCTTCATTTGCATTGTGTGTGTGGTGGGAGGTCTTATGGTAGTTTCATTTTCAAAAAAACATATCGTTTTTCTTTTATAACTGTTTTATTTCAAACAACTGTTTTGGTTTACTCATACCAGTCCCATGACTGACCCGGAATTTATTTTTCCTTTCCTAAACTCTGGGTGCCCATAATTCCCACACGGACAGCCTAGAAGCAGGTTATCCATGTTTTCGAGCTAGCTTGGATTTTGAAGTCTTTCGGAAGCTGTCGGATTTTTGGAAAGCTGTTGGATTTAGAATTCTCTTAAAGTATTAGAGTTTGGAAGACCTTTTTGAAGTGAAGTATGTTGGAAACTAGTTGGAATTTTTGTTGTCATATTATTGTTGTAACATATTTGTATCACTTTGATATTAGTGATCGATGTTGTATTGGAGATTGTATTATATTGTATCTGCATTGTAATCAATGATATTCATTTTTGTTTCCGTTGTTTATATTTATCTAATGTTGTTATAAGCTCCATCTGAACTGAATTTCAACACTTGAATCTCCGGGGTCGAATACAAGTGAGGTATTTAATGTCGATTTTCAATCGCTGAATTTCGGATCGTGACAATTAGTAGCTTATAATTCATTTTGATGCACCTGGCTTTTGTAAACATAAATCATTGGCACTACATAACTGTGCATATGCAGTACACATTATCTGATGAATTGTTTTATACACGAACTATAAATTACCGATTAAGGTGAGTGAACCTATGTCAACAACAAATAATAGTTATTAGAATGCACATCGATTAGATTTTTCTTATTCAGAGGCTTTCAGTAATTCGCACATTTAAGATATTCATATGCATGTACAAATGTTTGTAACCTTTTGTTAACATAGTTCATATGCATAAATTTGAAGGTTTAGTGTGATTCTTCTCCAACTTCGAGTTAAGATCCATAATCTTCAACCGTCAACCATTAATTATCAACCATTGATTATATATCTACCAATCGATCGATATCGACTAAGGTAAGTCCACTGATCCGTGGTTCAAAATTCAACTACAAATTATCGACTAAACATGTGTGGTTTGTTTATGGTATGTTTCTCTTGCTTAATTTTATTCTACATGTTTGCTAACTAATACCTTCAGATACAAGAAGTTGATATCTATATCTGGATTTATTTTTGGATACCAGATAATAGTATTGGGGATGGAGGATAGATATCAGATTTTGTCTATGTGCTCACAATTGAAAAAACTACGGAGAAAAAAAACTTCAGTTTAGTATAAAACTGTTTCAGTATTGATGTTTAAAGATGCGAGAATTAAAATATACACGGTAATAGAATTAGTTTTTTAAGCAGCAATTATGCATTTATTTACGCACATAGTATAAATTATTACCTCCATAACAGTAATTACCAATTGTTCATTGCATTAAATTGCACATAATATAAACCACTATCGTGGTAAAACCCAATGAATGCTTTTCAAATTTGGATGCAATCATATTAGCATCCATACCAATTTTTTGGGTTTAGATATTTTTATAGTAACGGATTTTAGATTGAATATCCATTGACAGATATGTTAATGTGACAATCATGCAAAAACCAATGAGTTAACTATTAAGTGGCCTTCTGCATTTGGTATGCACTTTTGTGAAAACATATTGTTTTACTCCATAGTGAAATTTTTTTATTTAGGGAATATAATAAGGTGTCAACTTAAATTATTATACAGTGCATGATCCATGCAGTACCCCATAGTTTTTATGAATTGTAATCTTTATTTTTAGTAGTGGGATACAATGACATAATTTTTATTATTTTATATGTTTTGGAAAAATATTTAGTGTTTGATGTTCAAATTTAATCTAAAAAGCGTAAAATGATGGTTGATTGGTATGACAATAAGATGAAAGTGCTTGAATTTCAAATTGTATGAAATAAGGAGACGGCATGAGAATATTCTACAAGATTATGGATAAATTAAAAATGATTGGAATTTAGATTTTTGTTCCTTATTTCCTACTAATTCATTGTACTGCATTAATATCCTATAATTCATTTTGATGCACCTGGCTTTTGTAAACATAAATCATTAGCACTACAGTACTGTGCATGTGCAGTACACATTATCTGAGGAATTGTTTGATACATGAACTATAAATTACCGATTAAGGTGAGTGAACCTATGTCAACAACAAACAATAGTTATTAGAATGCACATCGATTAGATTTTCTTATTCAGATGCTTTAAGCAATTCACACATTTCAGATATTCATAAGCACGTAGAAATGTTTGTAACCTTTTGTTAACATAGTTCATATTCATAAATTTGAGATTACACGTAGTAAATGGTGAATTTAACTCTATACAACTAAACTTGTCCACCTTCAGCTGCTTTCATATATTTTTAGAACTACTTTCCACTGTTAAATGAATTAACCTGGCTGCATACGCATTGATTAAATGCATAGCCAATTTAGATAAGTAAATAGGGGAAATTACATGCTTGATCTGCATAATGTGCGATAAGCTTTAACTATCAGCTTTGACTAACAAAACTGATTTTACAATCAATTTAATAAGTAAGTAGCGGTAATTCCGTGGATAAGTAAAATTCCATTGATAAGGAGATGGATTGGCAATTAATTATGGAAAGTTCATAACTAAACGAATAAATTCTAAACAAAATATAAATTTTCTCGAATAAGGATATCTATATCCTCTAAGATTTATTTTCTCCAATCGCTGGATAAATTTATTGCCAAACTTCACTTGATTTTAGAAAGTTGGTATTTATAAGAAAAAATAATTATGGTCTTCTTTGTTTGACTCAATTATTTAAACATGCCAGCTTCTAATCCTACAAACATTTTTATCTTTATTAAGCAAAAAAAACAAAAAATATTATGAAAATAAAAGAAAGAGATAAAAGGTTAAAAAGGTAAAAGATAGAGAAAGGAACAAAGAATTTTGGGTAAATTTCAAGTTTTACTGACCATGTAGGAGTTTGAAATCGTAGGGGAAAACAGAAATAAATTACTGACAATCAAATAGCAGGTGGACATGCAATCATTATTTACTGGCCAATAACATAAAGTGTTAAAAAGCAAGTGAAGTTGAAAAAGAAAACAGAAAGTGTAATAGAGTTTGTACTAGAGTTAAGTATGCATGATGTGGATTGTTTGTGTTGAGCCCTGAGCTTCATATCAGATGAAAGATTCGGTAGATCTTAATGGATCAATTTTTCAATGAATTTGGAATAACGGATGTGTGGTTTTCTTTGTTTCCCAAGAAATATGTGTGTGTTATTTGTATTAAGGGGTGGTTGTGTGAGAAATGCGGATTACGAATCTTAAGGCTAGAATAACACTAGAGGAGGAGTGAATAGTGTTTTATGGATTTTCTAAATATTTTTGACACTTATGTAATTTAATCACCAACAAATGCAATTCACAAACACAGATATAATCACAAAATCAGACACAGATTCAAATACTAGATAAAAGTAGCAAAGGAAAGAACACACCAGGATTTTATACTGGTTCGAAGTTACCCTACATCCAGTCCCGCACAATTGTACGGATTTCTTTTCAAAATAATCTCCTAGATTCCACCCTCAGTTTCAAGGCTATGAGGTACACCCTCCTGTATTTGAGTTCGGGGTAAACTCTCTTGATTTAACCAGGCTATAAGATAACCTAATTGATTTCCGGGGCTACAATCACACCCAATTGATTTCAAGGCTCAACTGCACCTTTTACTCAATAGTTTGATTTACAAAAGATCCTATAACTATGAATAGCACTGAGATCTTATGAGAAGAGGGGCGAGAATCAAAGAAGAGATAGTCAAGTTTGATTCACTTGGTATTTTGGTAGAATATAGTTTTGAATTCTTTAGAATAAAAGAGGAAGATGATGAGGAGAGAAAAAAATGTGAAATCTGATTAAAAATTCGTTTAAAACTATTGATATTTATAGAAGATCAAATGGTGTATCTATTCGTGAAAGGATACGACGAATAGACACTTCTTTTGAAAATTTGAATTTTGAATTTAATGGGTACCATGTCAACATGGGGAGTTGAAGGATGTCAACATGCTCTAGGCAAAATTGGTGGTTTTGATTTTCTTATTAAAATTGGTTTCTATAATTTGTTAAAAGAATTTATAAACTTTGTAAATATATTTGAATAAGTTTGTACATATAAAAGTAATTTTCAATATATAATCTTAATTTATAAAGTGATTTAAAATCTGAGTATATAAATATTTTAAAGCTAAGTATTTAAAACAAGAGATAGTTTAAAATCAAGGACAATTTTGAAATAAAAATATTAAAAGTGATAAAGATAATTTTGAAGCTAAAATATTTCAGAAAAGAGAGATGTCTTTTTGAAAAGAAGGTTCTGAAAACATTTAAAATAATAGGTATATTTTTGAAAAGCATTTTCATAAAATTAGTGGATATCAAAATAGGACCACTTTATGTTCCACTAGATATTATCACGGGTTCCATCCCACTAGGGTTTCATCCCTTTAACAGGCTCAAAGTGGATTCCATTTCACGAATAATTTAGAATAAAGATGTAAGTGCTTTCAAGAAGTTTTAACATAATTCTAGACTCAATACTTATCTTTTACTTTGAAATCTTGAACTCTTGATATCTTGATACTCATGAATCTTCAATCTTGATATCTTCAATCTTGAATCTCTATACTGTACAGTCTTCATTCTTGGTACTTGCATGGTTAAAACCTGCATACACACACACACATATATCCAAACTATAATTTTAGTATTTATATTTTATAACAAGTCCTGGGGTTATTGTAATCAAAACCATCATCTCAAGGACTAACAATCTCCACCTTTTTTATGATGACAACCTATGTTTATAAAATATACTTCCGTTTCACAATAACTCTCCCGAAAACTAATAACTCCCCTTAATCTAAGCCTAACTGCTCTAACTACTCTATTTTATATTTCTCCCCCTTTGTCTCAACCAAAAAACTAATCCTAAACTAATATAACTCCCCTTAGTCTTATACTGGAGTACCTTTTTCTAGATTTGTATCTCCGAGATCAACGGAATTATGAATAGCCGTAAAGCACATCTTTGAATTTTCCGTCTTCTGATCATCATCGCTTGAGGATGAGTGGATTCTGAGTCATTTAGTGTAGCGGTATATGCTCCTTTCCTTTTCTTTGTATAATCATTGCTTGCAGGTAACAGTTGTTTATCAGGATGCGGACAGTCCCTATTGAAATGGCCTGGTTCGTCATGGTTGAAACATTTGAAGTGATTTGGTACTTTAGTATGATTTCCAGAGTTATTGTGATCATTCTTTTTGAAGTTGTTCATCTTTCTGCATTTCAAAAACTTCCGAAAGTTCCTTTTCATGAAAGCTATTTCTTCATCATCATCACTTTTCGAGTCTGATTCATCTGTTAATGCATTGAATGCAGTTGACTTCTTTTCGAATGCCTTGCTATCTCTTCTCTCTTGCATTTGTACTTCAGACGACATTAGATTTCCAATCAATTCTTCAATCTTTAAAGTACTGATATCATTTGCTTCTTCGATTGTAAGAGTTTTCTGATCCCGTTCCCGAGTAAGAGAATTTAGTATTTTTCTGACTTGATCATCTTTCAAATTTTTTTTCCGATGTATTAGAGAATGCACAATATCCTGAAATCTACTATACATATTAGGAATGGACACATTAGAATTCATTTTGAATAATTGAAACTGATTTGTGAGTATGGACATTTTGGTCTGTTTGACTTTGCTTTTTTCCTTCACGGGTAACTTGCAAAGTTTTCCAGATACCATATGCAGACTTACAAACAGATACTCTATTAAATTCATTCATATCAAGAGAACAAAATAAGATATTCATGGCTTTGAAGTTATTTTGTGCATTAGTCTTTTGCTCAGCAGTCCACTGTGCAAAACTTGTGTCTAATCCTATTGACTGTAAATATATTTTCATTCTGCATGCCCAATATGCATAATTGCTGCCATTAAAAAGTGATGGGTGACTGTAGATTGACCCTCTACAAATGAATTAGTGATAGTGTTAACAGAACCAGTGTTGGTAGACATTTATTTAAAACTTTTCAAAATTCAAATTATGAAAGCTTTGAAAACCTTACTCTGATACCAAATGTGAGAAATACGAATATGGACTTTAAGGCTGGAATAACACTAGAAGGAGGGTGAATAGTGTTTTATGGATTTTCTAAATCTTTTTGAAACTTATGTAATATAATCACCAACAAATGAAATTCACGGACACAAATATAATAACAGAATCAGACATAGATTCAAATACTAAATAAAAGCAGTAAAGGAAAGAACATGCCAGGATTTTATAATGGTTCAGATTAACCCTGCATCCAGTCATGCATAATTGTACGGATTTATTTTCAAAATAATCTCCCAAATTACATTCTCGGTTTCAAGGCTATGAGGTGCACCCTCTTGTATTCGAGCCCAAGGAAAAATCTCTTGATTTAACCAGATAACAAGATCACCTAATTGATTTTCGAGGATACAATCATACCCAATTGATTTCAAGGCTCAATCGCACCTTTTACTCAACAGTTTGATTTACAAAAGATCCTATAACTCTGAGTAGCACTGAGATCTTATGAAGAGAGGGGCAGAGAATCAAACAAGAAACAGTCAAGTTTGATTCACTTGGTATTTTGGTAGAATATAGTTTGGGATTCTTTAGAGAGGAAGATAAAGAGGAGAGAAAACAAGTGAAATCTGATTAAAAATTCATTTAGAACTACTGATTTTATAGGAGATCAACAGCTATATCTATTCATGAAAGGATAAGAGAATAGACACTTCTTTTGAAAATTTGAATTTTGAATTTAACGGGCACCATGTCGACGTGAGAGGTTGAAGGATGTCGACATGCTTTAAGTAAATTTAGTGATTTTATTTTCTTATTAAAATTGTTTTCTATAATTTGTTAAAACAATTTCTAAACTTTGTAAATATATTTGAATATACTTTGAACATATAAAAGTAATTTTTTAATATATAATCTTAATTTATAAAGTGATTTAAAATTTGATTATGTGAAAATTTAAAGCTAAATATTTAAAACAAGAGATAGTTTAAAATCAAGGACAATTTTGAAATCAAAATATTAAAAATGATAAAGATAATTTTGAGGCTAAAATATTTCAAACACGAGAGATGTCTTTTTGAAAAGAAGGTTTTGAAAACATATAAAATAAGAGATATATTTTCGAAAAGCATTTTCATAAAAATAGTGGATATCAAAATAGGACCACTATATGTTCCATAAGATATTTTTGTGGGTTCCATCCCTTTAATAGGCTCGAAGTGGATTCCATTCCACGAATAAATTTCGAATAAATATGCAAGTGCATTCAAGAAATTGTAGACTCAATACTTATCTTTTACTTTGAAATCTTGAACTTTTGATATCTTGATACTCATGAGTCTTCAGTCTTCAATCTCTATGTTGTACAGTCTTCATTCTTGGTGCCTGCATGGTTAAATCCTGCACACACACATATATATCTAAACTATAATGTTAGTATTCATATTTTATAACAAGTCCTAAGATTGTTGTCATCAAAACCATCATCTCAAGGACTGACAATCTCCTCCTTTTTGATGATGACAACCTATGCTTATAAAATACACTTCTTCTTCACATTAACTCCCCCTCAAACTAATAACCCCCCCCCCCTTAATCTAAGCCTAACTGCTTTAACTACTCTATTTTATATTTCTCCCCCTTTGTCATCAACAAAAAAACTAATCCTAAACTAATATAACTCCCTCTTAGTCTTATACTAGAGTACCTTTTTCTAGATTTGTATCTCCGAGATCAACGGAATCATGATTAGACTTAAAGCGCATATTTGAATTTTTTGTCTTCTGATCATCATCGCTTGAGGTGAGTCCGAGTCTGAGTCATCTAGTGTGGTGGTATATGCTCTTTTCCTTTTCTTTGTATAATCATTGCTTATAGGAAAATATTGCTTATCAGGATGCAGAAGTCACTTTTGAGATGCTGATTCGCCATAGTTGAAACATTTGATGTGATTTGGTACTTCAATATGATTTCCAGAGTTCCTATGATCATTCTTTTTGAAGTTTTTCATTTTTCTGTATTTCAGAAACTTTCAAAAGTTTCTTGTCATGAAAGCTAGTTCTTCATCATCATCACTTTCCGAGTTTGATCTATCTGTTAATGCATCGAACGCAATTAACTTCTTTTCGAATGCCTCGCTATCTCTTCTCCCTTGCATTTTTACTTCAAACGACATTAGATTTCCAATCAATTCTTCAATCGTTAAAGAACTGATATCATTTGTTTTTTCAATTGCAAGAGTTTTTTGATCCCATTCTAGAGTAAGAGAATTTAGTATTTTTCTAATTTGATCTTCTTCAGAAAATCTTTTTCCCAAGGATATTAGAGAATGCACAATATCCTGAAATCTACTATACATATCAGAAATGGACTCATTAGAATTCATTTTGAATAATTGAAACTGGTTTGTGAGTATGGATATTTTGGTCTGCTTGAGTTTGCTTGTTCCTTCACGAGTAACTTGCAAAGTTTTCCAGATATCATTTGCAGACTTTCAAACAGATGCTCTATTAAATTCATTCCTATCAAGAGAACAAAATAAAATTCATGGCTTTGGAATTATTTTATGCAATAGTCTTTTGCTTAGCAGTCCACTGTGAAAAACTAGTTGTGTGTTCAGAGTATTCAGTTTGTGTGACATTCAAAGTATCTAATCCTATTGACTGTAAACATACTTTCATTCTTCACACCCAATATGCATAGCACTGCCATTAAAAAGTGGCGGTCTGTCAGTAGACTGACCCTCTACAAATGAATTAGTGATAGTGTTAACAAAACTATTGTTAGTGACCATTTTTTTAAAACTTCTCAAAATTCAAATTATGAAAACTTTGAAAACCTTGCTCTGATATCAAATGTGAGAAATGCGGATTACGGATCTTAAGGCTGGAATAACACTAGAGGGGAGTGAATAGTGTTTTATGGATTTTATAATTTTTTTTAAACTTGTGTAATTTAATCACCCACAAATGCAATTCACAAACATAGATATAATCACAGAGTCAGAAACAGATTCAAATACTAAATAAAAGCAGCAAAGGAAAGAACACAGCAGGATTGTATACTTGTTTGGAGTTACCCTACATCCAATCTTGCAAAATTGTATGGATTTCTTTTCAAAATAATCTTCCAGATTACACACTCAGTTTCAAGGCTATGAGGTACACCCTCCTGTATTCGAGTCCAGGGTAAACTCTCTCGATTTAACCAGGCTACAAGATCACTTAATTGATTTCCGAGGCTATAATCACACCTAATTGATTTCAAGGCTCAACCTCACCTTTTACTCGACAGTTTGATTTACAAAAGATCCTATAACTCTGAATAGCACTGAGATCTTATAAAGAGTGGGCAGAGATTCAAATAATAGTCAGTCAAGTTTGATTCACTTGGTATGCAGAATATAGTTTTGGATTCTTTAGAATAAAGGAGGAAGATGAAAAGGAGAGAAAACAAGTAAAATCTGATTAAAATTTCGTTTAGAACTACTAATATTTATAGAAGATTAACAGCCATATCTATTCGTGAAAGGATACGACGAATAGACACTTCTTTTGAAAATTTGGATTTTGAATTTAATGGGCACCATGTCGACATGCTCTAGGAAAAATTGATGATTTTGATTTTCTTGTTAAAATTGGTTTCTATAATTTGTTAAAAGTATTTATAAACTTTGTAAATATATTTGAATATAGTTTGAACATATAAAAGTAATTTTTAATATATGATCTTAATTTATAAAGTGATTTAGAATCTAAGTATATAAATATTTTAAAGATAAATATTTAAAACAAGAGATAGTTTAAAATCAAGGACAATTTTGAAATCAAAATATTAAAAATGATAAAGATAATTTTGAGGCTAAAATATTTCAAACAAGAGAGATGTCTTTTTGAAAAGAAGGTTTTGAAATCATTTAAAATAAGAGATATATTTTTGAAAAGCATTTTCATAAAGTTAGTGGATATCAAAATAGGACCATTATATGTTCCACTAGATATTGTCGTAGGTTCCATCCTACTAGGGTTCCATCCCTTTAACAGGCTCGAAGTGGATTCCATTCTACGAATAAACTTCGAATAAAGATGTAAGTGCTTTCAAGAAGTTTTAACATAATTCTAGACTCAATACTTATCTTGTACTTTGAAATCTTGAACTCTTGATACGTTGAACTCATGAGTTTTCAATCTTGATTTCTTCAATCTTGAATCTCTATACTGTACAGTCTTCATTCTTGGTACCTGCATGGTTAAATCCTGCATATACATATATATCTAAACTATAATGTTAGTATTTATATTTTATAACAAATCCTAAGGTTGTCTTCATCAAAACCATCATCTCAAGGACTAACAGGTTGTACTTCAATTATTAGTATTTGCAGCTTTATGTTTTGATATTGTGATGTCCCGGAATTTTGGGCCATATTTATATAATAATCTTCATTAATAATCATTTAAATTTCGTAATATTGGTTCGATAATTTTCTTTTATAATTATTTTAATTTGGTAAATGTTATTCTTTTCAAAGAAAATATTAAAATGTATTCTATTTATAATGTATGTATATGTATATACATTATGGATAGAAGTTTTGGTATGAATTTAACAAAAGATATGTTTTCAAATTATAATATATATGTATATATATTGTGATTTGGAAGTTATGTTTAAAATTCAAGTTAATAATTTTCAAAGCTAGTTAAAATTAATTCTATATTTTCAAAACAGATATATATATATATATATATATATATATATATATATATATGTTATTTAAAAGTATTTTAGCTTAAGTTTAAATAAGATTTAATAAAAATGTTTAAAAAACTTTCTTTTAATATTTTATTTAAAATAAAACACTTTTCTTTTGTACTTGAAATAAAGCATAGTTTTTGTATATTTATAGTTTAGAAACATATAAAACATAAGAAAAATTATTTAGTAAAAAGGTTTATTAGGCTTTCTTTTAAGTATGCTTAAACTAAAATGGTTATAAAAAAATATAGGTTTCTTTTTAAGTTACACATGAATAAAATATAGTTTGTAAATATATAAAGATTTAAAATATACATATATAAACATATTAGATAGTTTACAAAACATAAGTAATTAAGAAAATTAATATCAACATAAATATATTAATGATTAAATTTGTAAAATAAGGATTTAAAAATTTGTATACATATAATTCAAGCTTTTGACATTTGTATGGTAACTAAAACATGTATTTAACATGTGTTAACTTGGTAGCATGCAAATTAAACAAAATGGCAATATTGTTTCTCCTTAAAATTTAATTATATATAACATAATGTTTTGGAGAAATTTGGCTATTCTTATTTCAGTTCAAACTTTATCAAATTTTCCTTCTCTTCATCTTTCTTTCTTCCTAAAAAATATTTAAAACTGAAAACCCAATTCAAATGAAAAGCAAAGCAAGGAATATCAGTTTCAAAGCTTCAAACCTGAGTTCAAGCAGTAGATCAATTCAAAAAATTTAGATTCAAATTCAACTTAACCATGCAAGGATTTAGATCAGCATCAGATCATCTCAATACATCAAGTGCATATTAAAAACAAGTTCCTCAAGCAAGAAAAAAGAAGAAAACTGTTCTCTGTTTTTCAAACTGGTGAGTAAACTTCTTTTATAAAAAAATTTAAATTTGGTTTAACTTTGATGTATATAATGGGATATTGTAGTAATGTGGTGTAAATTGTTTGCATGAATGTATGGATGGGAATGCATGTATATGAATATATGAAAGGTTGAGCATGTTTGTGTATATGTATGTATACATGCTCTGTAGTATTCCGGGGTCTAATTTCCTAAATAAAAATCCATTCCTCTTCCTACAATCGATTTTAGGTTATGATTTTCAAATGAAAGATGATTGTAGGAGTGTAACATTATTTTTAAAAATAATTTTAAGTGTAAATATCTAGTGATTAATTCAAAAAATAGGATTTACAGTAAAAATCAATTATATGTCATCATGTTATTTCAAGGTTTGATTATAGAATTTGATTCATAGTGCAAAATGATGAATTTTAATATGGAAATTAGAATTTTTAAGTTTGTATTCATCGAGGTATAACGAGATGATCGAATTTGGTACTTTCTTCTATTATCGTCGATCGACGAGGTATTGGAGCTTGGGCTTGTTGTCAGAGGTAGCTAGGAGGACAGTTATCGAAGGAAAAATGGCCAGTTGATTTTAAGATGACCGTGGAGGTCGGTCGACGGCAGAGTAGGGTTCGATTGTAGTTTTGGGTCGATGGGTTTTTCGAGGCGAATGCATCGCCGTGGGGTAACCGGAGGTGTTCGCGAGGGGGTGGGATAGTTGCATAGGTCTGTGTCGCTGTTGTTATCGGAGAGACATAGATTTCGGTGGACGGCGTTGTCGTGAGCAAGGGAATTTGTCAACCAGGGTAGATTCTAGTTTGGTTGTAATGCTCTATTTTTCTTTTAAGTGGCTATCATCGAAGTTGGGTAATCGAGAGGATCGGTGAGGTCATCGACGACTGGTCAGGGTTTGGAAAGATGGTCGGAGTCGCGTAAGTTTGCCGTACGCGTGTACGGTGCACTTTTGTGTGTATCTGGGTTTCGCGAGGCTTGGGAAAGAAGCTTGTACCCGGGTTTCGCTCGAGGATGTTGTGGGTTTTCTCGAAGTTAGGTGACGAGGTGGGTAGCTCGGGAAGGATCTAAGTTTGCTTGGTGATTTTGAGTTTGGGGCTCGGGTTTGATTTTGTGTTGTAATCTGGTATTAAATTTTTTAAGGAAATCGTGTATAGGGTTTTTAAAAAAGCAAAATAACTTAAATTAAATCAAGTTTTTTTCAAAGTGTATTAACTAAGTTTTAAGCAAGGTTAAATGTTAAATAAAATTTCAAAGCCAAGTGAAATAAATAAGTTTTCAAAGATAAGTTTTTTCCAAGTTTTAAAGTTATTAAAAAAATGATTAAGTTTTTAAGAAATTTATTTAATCAAGGTTTAAAAATGGACAAATTTTCAAAATATTATAAACCAAATTCCAATGATTTTTAAAATAAAGTTAGTATTGTAATTAAGTAATTTATTAAGATAAAGAGTTTGTCTTTAATTAATTTAGGTTCTGATTAATTAAAGATAATAAATTAATGAAATCCATTAAAAGTTAATTACTTAATGTAATTAATAAAGGTTAATAAATTAATGTTAATAATCAAAGTATAATTACATAATGAAAGTAATTAAAGAATTGTTAATGATGTAATTAATTTAAGGGTCATTAACTAGTGATTAAGAGATAATTAATTAATGTATTTAATTTTAAGATAATTGGTAATTAATTAAGGATAATTAATTATTTAATTAATTAAGGGTTAATTAATCTAAGTAATTAAAGGTCAATTAATTAAGAGTGATTAATTAATGGAAGTAATTAAAGAGATTAATTACTCAATGTAATTAATTAAATTTATTAATGTGATTAGTTTAAGAAAATAAATTAATTTAATTAATTAAGGATAATCACTTATGATATTGATTAAGTATAATTGCTTAATGAAATTAATAAAGTGTAATTACTTAGTGTAAGTAATTAATGGATAATTACTGAATGTAATTAATTAAGGGAAATTACTTAATGAAATTAATCAAATGGAAGTAATAAAGGATTAATTACTTAGTGTATTAATTAAAGGATTAATTAATATAATTAATTAAGGAGTTGATTAATTAATGTAAGTAACTAAAGGATAGTTAATTACTATATGTGATTAATTAAGGTTGATTAATGTATGTGATTAATAGAAGATTAATTATTAAATGTAATTAATTAGAAGAATATTAATTAATGAAAGTAATTAGAGGATCATTAATTAATGTAATTAATGGAGGAATTAAAGGTTAATTA
This sequence comes from Allium cepa, assembly GCA_030765085.1. Lineage (NCBI taxonomy): Eukaryota > Viridiplantae > Streptophyta > Magnoliopsida > Asparagales > Amaryllidaceae > Allium > Allium cepa. Next base: position 565,009,532 of record CM060928.1, on the reverse strand, counting down.
ATGTGAATAGTCAAAGGATAATTAATTTGTGTAATTAATTTAAAGGCTAATTACTTAATGTAATTAAAGGATAATTAATCAAGGATGATTAATTAAGATGATAATTAAAGGATGATTAATTAATTAGGCTATAATTAATTAATGTTAAGTTAGCGGATTTAAAGGTGATTGAAGTAATTAATTTAATTTATTTAAATAATTAGAAATGGTGTGACTAATTAACCTTGCTTATGGATGATTGAATGATATTGAATGCCTTAGATTTTTGATATCTCTGATATGTGGTATGTGTTGCTCTATGACATAGGATGTTTTGGTTGAATTGTGATAATATGGATTATTTATCTTTGATAATATGAATTATCTATCTGTGTGAGTACAGATAAAAAAATAATTTGTTTTAACTTGAAACAACTTGTTCTTAGGAGACGGCGTTTTGGATTTCGGTGAGACCGGGATCAGATTCCAAATTGGATATCCGAAAACCACATCGATCCAAATTAAACGATAGGTCGTGAAAATCTCAAGTCATGTTCGAGATGAAGATTCAGAGTGCAAGGGTTATTGTCGTTAACTCTGACGGTGATTCCAAAATGAGTGTAACGAGATAGTGCCTTCGGTTTCGTTCGAACCTGGAACGAACTTGTATGGATTGAATGTTTTCAAAACATTGTCATTAGAGGACGATGAGCATTCCAAGATATGTGTTCTACAAGGTAATCGTAGCTTTAGGCCTCATCAACCGGGAACGGCTAAAACGGGGGAGGTGCAGCAAGGCTAAGTGTGTAGCACCCAAGTAAAATGAGATTTCGCCTGTCTAGAGGTCCCTTTTTATTCGGCTGTGTGGGCATTTGGTCACGACAACTGCTAGGGTTGTCTTATTCGAGACTATTCAGTAAGGCATGGTTCCAATCTTGTGTTGTAGGGGATCGAGGTGGATCCTCGATACAGTGATATAGACCACATACTATGACGGGCGGTACCCTAGTAGCCCTGCCATTGTATGGAATCCAATCTCCAATAAGTGCCGTACGTTTTGATTATTTTCAACTATGTTGGAACGTGAAATGTAAGCATTCCAGCTATTTCTGTATTTAACTCTAGACACTATTATAATATCACTGGATTTCCTATCAAATGTTTTGGTTATCGTAAGGTAAAAACCCGACATGTTTATTTGTGGCGTGTCTTACGAGATACCTTTTGTTTTCAAATGTTTTCTCCAAAGTTAAACAACTTTAACCCGTTTACTCACACCATACCCATGTCTGACCCAGAGTTTATTTTCTGTTTTCTTAAAATCTTGGGTACTCAAATTTTTATGAATAGATAAGGTATTCAGGTTAGCTTTGACAAATTCTATCGGAGATATGGAGCAGAAGGCTTCAGCGTATATAGATATTGTGGTTCCGCTGTGTTAATCTCTGTGTTGCACCTCGAGTTGTATGATAGACAGGTTTTTATAACTGTCAAATGTATGTGATGTTTAAGCTGTGTGACTCTGATAGATCTTGTATATTTTTAAATTACTATGTGATTAATATATTTTATTCGTTCCGCTGTGAGATTCTGGTCTTGTTTAGTTCTTTCTTCTCTATCTATTCTCTTTTCTACCCCTTTCATTCTTAATGATGATGCGTCTTTCAGTGAAATGAAAGGCGGTCGTTACAGATATGGGTTAGCTAATAGTTGATTAATTTCTAAGATTTATGTTAGAAATAAGCTATAATATCCAACAATCAGAACGCGAATTGGTGAGGTAAATTATGCGTACAAGTGAAAGAAGTGAAGTGCCGTCAAAATTAAAGAATTGACTCCCAAAATGCCCTAATTTGTTTTAGACAGAAGTGAGGTGTTGTACATATTTTTACAAAGATGTTGGACATCAGCAAACAAGGCTTGAAATTTGAACTGAACGTAAGTGGTATTATTTGTAGAATAGCTTGAAATTTGAGAGTTTAAGGATAAATTTTCCTACAACGATATTAACTCCTACCATATGCTAAAAAATTGTAAATACTTTGAAGTAAGATTTATAAACGTTATATAAATATTTTCTTACCTGGAATGGTTTGTGTTATTATTATCTCAAATTAAATAAATACCATAGTTTATTTACCAATTAAGTATATTTTTTAATCATTTATGTACATACCTTAGTTCTTACACAATAATGGTTTATAATCTTTAATTCTTCCTAAATTAAAAAAAGTAAATGTTCTATTTTTAGGGTCAAATGATTTCGATCTTGAATCTGTCCATTTCACTGCCAAACTATGGAAGTTAATCAACTTTCCAAATCAAAACCACGTAGAAGTCCTAGAATAAACAAAAAAGCTCAACTTCACGCAATGGAAGCCCACGAAGTTGTTCACTTAGAAAGGACAACAAATACCAATAGAATTCAACACAACCCAATGGAGTTAAACTACAGTTATCAGTTACCACCCCATATACGTCCAAGAATCCTTGAAAGAAACCAATGTCAAGCAGGAACATCTAATCAATAACCATCGTTGATACTACGTAGAATCCCTAGAATCATTGAGAAAGCTCAAAAATGAGCATTATTAGATGCTCAAATCAATGCAGAAAGAAAAAGACAGCGTCGATCTGAATTAAATGCAGAACAAAGGGCTCAACAATTAGAGCATCATAACATTTATGAAAGAATGAAAAGAAATTAAATGACAGAAGCTGAAAAGAAGCAAAAAGAAAGCAAGTTTGCTCTAATTATCATATTAAAAGATCCAAAAGATGTTAAGAAAATATTAATGATTATGAATCACAAATAAGCACAGATAGTTCTTTTTCTTCACCTTGCACTCCAAATATAGAAGGTATTACTAAAAAACCATTTATTATAATTCTTAAATATATATATATGTGTGTGTGTGTGTGTGTGTGTGTGTGTTATGTATTATATATATTAAATATAATAAAAATATTATCTGAATTTCATGTTAATAAATACTTATAAATATTATTTATCAATAATTTGTGTAGATCAACACTTCGATGGGTCAGCGAACAATGAAGATGAACAAAACACCAATACACCATCTTTTGAACAAAGAGACAACATCAATAGAAACACAATACATAGAGTCTACCATGTCAAAGTGCTACAGCAAGACATAATTGTGCAAGAAACTTTATAGATAATTCTGGTTTTCAAAGATTCTATTTGCCACAAACAAGAATATAAAGACACTGTCAAGCAAAACTCTTTCATCGAGAATCAAATAACTTCTGTTGTCTATGTGGAAAAATCATTTTACAATCCATTTCTTTACCCGATAAAATCTTTAATTTGTACAATGACCAATCAAATAAAGGAAAATATTCAAAAAAAACATACGAGCTTATAACCACATGTTTGGATTTACATCGATCGGAGTTCATGTTGATGAGAACTTGGCTACCGGTAAAAGATGGAGTATACATATTTCAAGCTCAAGGAAGTATCTATCATAAAATAGGCAGTTTGGTACCTACATCTGATAATGTCCAAATTTTCTACAATTTTATATTTGCGATATAGAGAACGAAACTGATAATCGATTGGCTGAAAATAATACTTTGAGTTGAGATATCATAGAGAAATTACAAAAAACTTTTAGTACATTTAATAGATTTGCAGTTGTATTTCGACAACTTGGACAAAAAGAAAATATCCAACATTGTAAAAATTGGACATAAAAAACAATCTTCAAATCGAAAATAATATACTCTCCCAACTTCTTTACAAGTTGCTGGAATTTGGGTAGAAGGAGCTGAAAACGAAGAAATACATGAAAGAGATATTGTAGTTGAGACAAACTATGGACAACTCATAACTGTTCCTGAAACACCTGGTTATTATGATCCATTGCTATATCCACTTTTATTACCATATGGAAGTTATGGATGGGATATAAATAGTTAGGATGAAAATGGAAACAAATTTTCATGTCGTGAGTATTATGCTAATATTCTACAGGTATATACAAATTTAATATATAACACGTTTTATATATTTATATATTTTACTTCTTAATATTCATCGATATGTATGTTCTTTTGTGGATTCGATAAAATGATATATCGCTTTTTCTTTGAGGCGGACAATTGTTTCAACAATACATAGTTGATAACTATGTTAAGATAGATACCAGCAGGCTAAGATGTTATAGGAGTAATCAAAAAACTATCATAGCTGAAATGTACCAGGGATTACAAGATGCTTTAAACGTCGTGGAAAATGATGCAAGTGTGTAGTTTGTGAATTTAAAAACCCTCTTGTATATTAAGTACATTTTCATACCTTTACGTAATCAAATATCATATTGAAGTTTTTAACAAATTCTCTTATTTAGGTAATGTTGGAACACGGACAATACTACATTCTTCTTATATTGGTTGTCCACGTGATATGTATCAATGATATCAAGATGCAATGGCTTTAGCAAATAAGTATGGAAAAGCCGATTTATTCATTACAATGACATGCAATCCACTTTGGGATGAGATTGTTAGCGAACTGCTACCTGGTCAAGACCCCCGATACAGACCAAATTATACGACAAGGATATTTTGTGCAAATACGAGGAACTAAAAAAAGATATTTTTACTAAAGGAGCACTGTAACAGCCCGCAAACCCCTCGACGCTGTTCTTCAACATATCAACTCAAAGTGAACGGAAATACGAACCATTAGGGTTAAAGAAGAAGAAGGTAGAAGAAGAAAATAAAACAACATCAGAATCTCACGAATGCAGCGGAATAATATATAATAGATAAATGACTAATCTTTAAAACAAAAGGAATTATTTTTGTTTATACATTACATCATCGGAGTACATCAACATTCTTAACACACAAGTGGACAGTTATCATAACCTGTCCACACAAAAATGAATACACGACGGAATAATAATCAAGTACGGAAGTACGTCTCGCCATCCAGCTCGTCTCCTGATCTCCACAGTATCATCCTGTATTTTATAATACTCGGTATGACCAAAGCATTATAGTAAAATAACACCCGAGTCAGTCTGGAAAACCAGCGTGAGAAAACACACTCAATTGGATTATTAAGGTTTTCAAAATCCTTTAAATTCAAAAGCATCTCGTTAGACCACACCACAAATAAACATGTCGGGTTTTTACCTTAGATAGCCAAAACATTTTTATCAAATCCATCTAATACTATAACAGTGTTTATAGAAAGTAAAATAGAATCTAGCTGAAATGCTTGCATCTCACGTTTTGGCAATAGTTGGGCACAATCAAAATCGTACAGGCGCTTATTGGAGACTGGATTCCATACAACGGCAGGGCTACTGGGGTACCTCCCGTCACAGTACCTGGTCTAGATCAGAGTACCGAGGATCCACCCTAAATCCCCTGCTACACAAAGCCGGATTACCCCTTACTGGATAACCCGAATAAGATAAGCCCGTGGTTAGGATCAGCAACCGCCCACACAGCCAAAATAAAGGGACATCTAGACAGGGATGACCTTAACCTAATTGGTTGCTAGCCACTTACCCTTGTGTTTACCTCCCATGTTATAGCCATTCTCGATTGATGAGGCTCGAGGCTATGCGTTACCTTTTTAGCACACATTCACTTAGAATGCTCATCGTCCTCCTGACGATGTTCTGAAAGCATTAGTCCATACAAGTCCATTCTGGGATCGAACGGAATCGAAGGCACTACTCCTACTACATCCATTTGGGAATCACCCTCAGGATTAGAAGCGATTAGCCCTTGCACTTCACTGCTCCACTTCGACTCCAGGCTCTTGTCTTCCTCACGAAAACGTTCAAACCGGATCGAAGTGGTTTTCGAAAAATAAATCCCGATCCTGGTCTCTTCGAAACGATCAGCACATTGGCCAATATTGATGGTCGTTTATTTAACTATCGAATAACATTCACAAACAACCATCGGACTTTTAAATGATTTTCCAAATTATTTATTTAAAAATATCGTCGCAAGATATTTTTTTACACTTCAACCCATTGAAAACAGTTTCAAAACCACCTTTCTCTCACGGAACAATTTTCCCAAATATTGTTTATTTCCACTGAAAATTACCAAGTCCAAATACTTTAGATTTTAAAATAATTTAAATCACTTTATTCTAAAATATACTTTTAAACATTTAAATTAAAACTACTTGAAACACTTTATTCAAAAATATATACTTTTTAAATATTTAAAATAAAACTATTTTATAAAATATAAAACTATTTTTCAAAAAAATAAAATAAAATAAAAGTTAAGCCAAAATAGGTGTTATGAAATTCTATACAAGTTTTGAAATAAATCTTTAACCAAGCTATCTTTAAAATAAATCTATTTATAAAAATATAAATATTAATCATTATCTTTTTAAAACTTAATACCCATTTACCCTTTTCAAAAAATAATTAGCACTAAAACCAACTTAATAAATCTTTACCTTTAAAAATTTAACAACTTAATAATTATTTCTTAAAAACATTCGTTTAAACAACTTAAACTTTTAACTTATACTTAAAAATTTGCTTTGAAAACGTACTTGGCTTTCCAGGGAAATACACTTCTCTTTCACACCTTTTAAAAATAAATCACTATTTATTTTTAAAACAAATTTACCCATTCCTCTATAAATTTCCACCATGAAATCTATACTTCCAAATATTAACCGATATCTTATTTAACCTTATAAACCCAGTTTATAAAATTCCATAGCATCATCTTTCTTTAAATCACAGTTTCAAGCACTAAATCAATCTTGAAATTGATTTTCAAAATTAACTCCATTTAAAATAGATTTCTTTACTTATCCAATTTTATTTCAAAACTTATTAAATTTAGATGATTCAAAATCTTATTTAAGCTGAAATACAAATTTCATACTTTTCCCAAATTTCTTCTTTATCTTTTTCCAAATTTAAACCTTAAATTTAAAAATAATTTCTTTATTCCTTTAAATAATATCATTATGTCCAAAAATTCATTCATTCCTCTTTATTCAAAATCTACTTCCCATACTCGAAATTTATTTATTAGAATTTAAAAATCACTTTTATCCTTTTCTAAACCATTCTTTAATTTATTTAAATTTTCTATAGTTATTTTACTTAAAAATTCTCTTTTATTTTCTCATCAAAAACCCAATCTATATACTTTTGATAACACGGTATACCTAAATATATTCAATCGAACCAAAGCATCCAATATTTCAATTACCAATATGATCTATCTCAGATTATCAAATCATATCATAGAATAATAATACAAATCTAAATATTTTGAGGAATCCAGCTGGATTCCTCCAACCTGCTTTCCTGCATCCATAGATATTAGCACAATATAAAATACCAATTCCACTTCGAGGTCGAATATCACGACGCATGGGTTATATTCATATCATCCGCTATTATGCGGCGCACAGGGTCTCATCCGCTATATAATGCGGCAAATCAATCACTCCAATATATATATATATATATATATATATATATATATATATATATATATATATATAGACACACACACACACACATACTACTATATATAATATACCACATCCAATCATTTTAATCATTCAATCAAAATTTTAAATTTAACTATCTAAATTTAAATAATAATCCAGATGAGTGAGATTCCTTTCAGATTTCAAATGAATAAACATTATATGATTTTATTAATATTCGAAATAATCGAACCATTATCCCATTTTAAAAATTACTTAACTAATGATCTAATTTAAACGAACAATTTTAATTGTAAACTAAATTTCCTTTTTAATGATCTTTTAGTAACTAAGATAATTAATAAGCTAGTTAAACATTTCTTTTTTTTCCCATGTCCATTATTTAAAATAACTAGCAATTTAAAATAGGTATATGTATGTTTATTTATTTGAAACTATAATTATAGAAACTAAATTCCAAATCTAATTTCTTATATAAATTCTTCAACATTTAAAATTTCTATCATCTTTTCCTGCTTTATCTATATAAATAAGTTTTCTGTTTATATATAAAAATCTGCATCTATACTTTACTGTGTATATAAACACCTATTTGAATAAAATTTGTAAATTGAAAAATAGATAGAATATATTCCTTATTGTAAAGTATTTTCTTATCTGTACATATATAAATTGAAAATAAATCTACATATTCAAAAAATATTGAAAACAACAAATACCTCAACGAGAATGCCCGATCAATCCCCCTCTCCACTTCCACCAGCAACACCTCCATGACAATCGTCTCGCACGACCATACTCGCGGATCGAAACCGTTCTCCCTCCAGTTGAAATCATTGCCGCTAATCAAGATGCGTGGCCTCCCACCGATTGAACTCCGGCCATTCCCAGTCTCACCAGTCGCGACCTCTGTTACTCCTCGAATTTCAGCGTTCAAAGATCGTCATTCGTACTTCACTTGTACTCGAATGCCGCAGATTCGACCATTGAAATCTGATTCGTGCAGGAGCTTCTAACACATTAAGTATAACAACACAGCGGAAGAAAAAGAATAATATCATTGATATACAATATTCGATACAACAATTTGATACAAATGATATCAATATCAGAGATACAACAGCGGAAAGACAATAGCACAGCGGAACAATATCACCAGAAGACAGAAGAGTCTCCAAAAGAATCCAACTCCATATTTCAACTCTATCTCCAAAACTCCAAACCAAAGATAGCTTGAACCAAAAACTCGAACTACCATCATCGATGCACTAAGCAAGGTCAGTCATCTAAAGACTAAAGAAGACTTCTAGAAACTGAAGGCTACCGAATCTACACCTACTATTTGATTATCTGAAAAACCCAACTCTAGATTGTCCGTGTGGAAAATTGTGGGCATCCAGAGTTTAGGAAGGGAACAATAAACTCCGGGTCAGTCATGGGACTGGTATGAGCAAAAAAAATAGTTTTATCTTTAAAACAAACAATAAAAGATTTTAAGTTGAAATCTACAATGTTTTTTTCGAAAAATGAAACTACCATAAGGCCTCCTGCCATACACACAATGAAAGCGCACAATTGGAGGAGATTTCTCCTTGTGATAGTCAAACATGCTTGACACGCAAAAATCTTTTGATATTATTATTAGTGCATAGTGCAGAAAACCTTTTGAAAGTATAATATTAATCTTAGCCAACATAGCGTTTCGAACTATGCCTACTATAGCTACCATCTAAACAGTGGTGACCACTATAAGTAAATGGTGGGTTATATAACTAAAACCGTACAAGGCGCATATTGGATGATTGAATTTGCAACAAATGGCCAGGCTAAGGAACTACCTTATCAAATGGAACGCCTCTAGAGGGATGCCCTCAAGAACCAAAACAGATCCCTACCAATGCAAGGCCGGGTTACCCCTGCCCGGAAGTAACACCTACAAGTAAGCCATCCCCGGTCGTTACCGACCTTTATCCTGGGATTCACCAACAAATAGCAACAACCACACAGTTAAATATCTGGGCTCCATACCATGATATCACTTTTATCTAGAAGGAAATGGACATACCCTATGGGTGCGACCCTTAAAATCCTTGCCGCAACATTCCTGTTTCGACCATTTCCGAGTTGTGAGGCTTGACGAAGTCTCGTCCACAAAGCTACACTTTTCACAAAGCCATGATTTGATCAACAAATGATCAGCAACACTTCGTATGCTACATTACCAAATTGGAAATGTCTCACTAGTAACCCACTACATAACCTCTGAACTTGTACATCTCAGAGAAGGGTGTTAAGCTAAGAGAATAAATTCTCCGACATAAAACAGAAATGTATTTGATAGAAACCAGCTTTACATCTCAAAGTGTAATGTCAAACACATAACCATATAAGTCTGTTCTGGGTTCGCACAGAACTGAAGGCACTTCAAAAGAAGCCCTTGCACTCCGGGAATTCCCTTTTCGGTCGGACTCCCCATCACATATGGAGATGTCTATACCGGCACGACTTATTGCAGAGACATTCAATGGGTAATCCGTCTGTTCTCGAAAATACACGGTCTTCACCACCGGTCTTGAAATGCTATCCATGTCATCGTATCATTATTCGAAATAGGTTATATGACACAAGGTCCTCTCCCAGTTAAACCGAATAACGAGCACAATATTTAAAAACATATGAATATAGGGATCTCGGTTAAGTCATAACTTATTACCCAAAGCCTTTCTTTTAAATGGTTTGAACAAATTAGCATTTTCAAATCTTTAAACAAAAAGATTCACTTCACAAAGTTCACCAAATTTATTCACAATATTTAAACAAATGATCTATCTTTGAGGTCCTCTTTTGTTTGAAAACAAAGTTCACCAAATATTTCACAAAGATTCCTTCATAGCTTTTGAAACAATTCCATTTCAAATCTTTTATACAAAAGATACACCTTTAAGATCCTCTTCAATTTCAAAACAAGGTTCAACCATCTTTCATAAAGATTCATTCATAGCTTTCAAAACTATTTGAATACCAAATTTTCAATACAAATTGGAAATCCTTTCTTTATATGAAAGCTATTATTATTTGAAAACAAATAGTTTTCGTTTCGAAGAAATCCAATTACCTTTGCACAAGTTAAAACCCTTCAAGTATAAATCCTGGGTAAAATTCAAATTTCCAAAATAATATTTTTAAAATGGTTTAAAACCCATATAAACACATCAACCATAATTCAAATCTTGAATTCAAATTCTAATCAAACTATTTCAATTTCATAACTTAATCAAGTTATTCAAAATAACTTTTACCTTCATAACTCCTTTTCAAAACTTTCCATATTTAATTCAATTCCATTTCCAAAACCATTTGGATTCAAAATTCAACTTTAAAATCATTTAAAAATATTTAATTCAAATATCTTTGACTTGACCGATTTCCTCATGCAATCCATATTTGTGTGTAAGGTGTAGTCTAGGTGTTTTACAAAATAGTGCAACATCATCAAACATCACAGATTCAATCGTATCAATATCGATAAGCGTATAATCTATAACGCTTATCTTCATTCACAGATTCATAGATAGAAAATACAAATTCATCACAAATAAATAAATAAATTACATTCATCATAGCTCAATTCATATCATAAGCATCTCACAACAGAGATATCAAACAATTCAAAGCATTCAATGCAATCCAAACATCCATAAGTAAGATTAATTAATTATCTGATTAATTTAAATCAGATTAACGACTTATGAATAAATTAAATTATTAATCCTGTTTAACTAATATTAATTACAAACCTTCTTAAATAATTAACCATTAACCATTCATTAATTAACCTTTAAAAATAAATTACTCAACCTTTAATTATTAATTTATCAACTTTGATTAATAAATAAATCAACCTTTAATCATTAGATAATCGACCTTTAATTATTTAATTATCCTTTAATTAATTACACTTAATTCATTAATTAATAAATTAATTAACCCTTAATTAATTACCATTTAATTAATTGCCCTTAATTAATTATCATAAGTGATTATTCCTAATCACTTATATTAATAAATCACAAATCAATTTTTATTATTGGTTAAACCAACTTTATTCATTAATTAATTATCCCTAATTACTTACAATAATTAATTAACTTCTTAATTAATTAATAAATCCTTTAATTAATTATAATGAGTAATTAACACTTAATTACTTCCATTAAGTAATTATTCTTTAATCACTTTCCATCATGTAATTCCCTTTTAATTAATTACATCCAGTAATCATCCATTAATTACTAACACTGAGTAATTACACTTCATTAATTACATTAAGTAATTATACTTAACCCATCATCAGATAATACTCTTAAATCAAATAAACTTAATTAATTAACTTAAAATCAACCAAATTAACTTAATTAATTATATTGAGTAAATACCTTTAATAATCCTCTTTAATATTAAGTAATTAACCTCTAATTACATTCATTACTTAATTATTCCTTAATTAATTAACCTTGGTTGTTCAATCCCCATTTAAGTAATCATTTACACTTAATTAGTTACACAAATTAATTAATTTAATTACCTAAATTACTTATCTAGTTAATTAAGTAATTATACTTTAGTTATTATTGTAAATAAAACATGATTAAATTAAGATAAATCATTTACTACATTAAACCCTTACCTTCCATTTTAAATTAAATTAAATTTAAAAATTTGAATTTGGTTTACTCAAAATCATCATCCTTTGATTTTATTAAAGTTAAATGCCTTTTACCTTAATCACATTTAAATTTCAACAATTTACCTTTTATTTGAAACATTTAGGGACAAAATTTTGTTTAATGTAATATTTATATAAACCAAAACTATTTTTTTTTAAAAAAATTAAAACTTTGAAACCCAAACTTTAAAAATTTGAATTTGTTAAAACGCCATTTTCTAAACTCAAACATTTCATACATTTTTAAAACTGGTTAAAAACCTTGTTAAAATTTGCTTTGCTTTCAAAATTTGAAATTCATTTTATAGTTTCAAAACCCGGACAGGATAACATTTTGGAAACAATTCGATCCCGAGGAAACATAGCCGAACCCCGAGACAATCAAATGAAAACCCAGGACAACACTTGCGTAACCATTTCCTTGAGTCGTGCACGAGAAAACTTTGAATAAAACCCTGGCCAAACCCTTCTTCCCAAAATCATCAAACTTCCAGATACACGAAAAATCATCATGTACGTGCACACGCCACCAGATCAACGCTGGCCATCGCTACGACCCTCTCCACATTGCCGACACTCCCATCGACCCTCATGACCACTCAACTCACCGATAACTCCAGAGGAACAAAAACAAGCAGATGACCCCACAATGTCCAGAAACTCGATCAGCAAAATCGCCTGCCGATGGCGAAAACCACCACCAAACGACCTGCCACCTCGACCACGGTTGTATCTCGAACCACTGATCCCATTCCCCCCTGTGCGATTCGACCCGATTCGCCATAGTCATCGCGATCACCTCAATTCCAGCGCAGACTAAAATAGGACTACGAACCCTACTTCCTCCTCCTAGACCACCACGGCCCAAGATAAAATCGACCACCATTTTTCCAGTGATCTCTGACACCACGACCACCTCCATGCCAAACCACGATCTCCCACTCGACGCCGATCAATGGCAAATGACAAAAGTCCCAAAATCAAACAACTCTCGAATTCACTTCAAATACTAAATTAAAAATCACAAATTTTACTTTAAAATTCATGATTCACTCACACGAATCAAGTTCTATAATCTAGAGATGAAATCATTAATATTAAATTTCAACTAAATTTTGATTTTACTATAAATTTTAAATTTACAAAATATTTATTAAATATAAACACTTAAATTTATTTTTTAAAAACAAGATTACCTTGTTACAATGAATTTCCGTTCAAAAATCAAAGTCTATTAATGATTCATTTGGAAGATAGGAATTTTTCTAATTGTTCTTAAACCTGAAATTCAACAGAGACCTATATTCTAATATATACAGGCATTTTCCCAATACATAGCAGTATTTCAAACCAAATTCAAGTTAAATATTCATGCACACACATTCACATCATCATCACACAGATATATTAGAACCAAAATTTTTACTTTTAAATGTTTACTCACAGGCATTTCAAAATAAAGAAGGTGAAGTTTGCTCACCTGAGATTTAAGAGCAGAGAAGAACAAAGGCTTGAATACTGGGAAGTTTTTGAATTGTTATGATCTTGTTTTTAATCTAAAATGCTTTAGTTACTGCTTTTGATTTAAACTCTGCAACTTGAATGCTTAAAGACTTGATTGATGCAGGTTGAAGCTTTGAAGCTTGCTTTAATTCCAGGTTTTTGAAAAGAAATGGTTTATAGGTTGAGCTTCTGATTTGGAAAAGATTTACAGGGTTTTGATTTTGGTTTGAGGAATGTTTACAAGTTTTGATTCTTGAGTTTGAGAATTTTTTTCCAGGTTTTTATTCTTGATTACAGGCTTAAGTTTCTCAGGTTTGTAGAATAATTTTTACATGGTTTTGAGTTTTAGAAAGGAGAAGATAAGAAAAGAAATAAAAGAGAGGAGATGAGAGTTTATATAATGTAAATTATAATTTATTAAAAATTAAGGAAAAAATGGAACACACTTGCCTAAATTGTTTACATTTCTCATTACCCATTTTTAATTAACTTACACATTTATTCACAAGCTTTAATAATCCAACACTTGTAATTATTTCATTTTTAATAAATTTTAAAATGATTAAAAAGCTTTTTAAATTAAATTTCCTAATTAATAAGTACATTTGTAAATTAATAAATGCTTTCTTAATCTTATATAAATAAAACGTTTAAAAGAAAATAAAATAAAAACCAATTATATTCTAAATAAAATTATATATAATATATGTAATTCTTTTTCAAATGTTAATGTAAAATTTTTGTATTTATCTTACTATTTAATATAAACATTATCTTAATTTATATAAATAAATTCTTTTAAAGAAAACAAATCTTATTTTAAATAAAAACTTTATCCATATATTTTCATATCCAAAATATTTTCAAGATATAAACCCTTTTAAATTCCAAATTTAAATCCAAATCTTAAATTCAAATTCAAATTTTAAAATCCAATTTATTTTTCAAATATTTTATTTTGAATTCCAAATCAAAATTCTATTTAAAATCAATTTATATACATATATTTAAATAATAAACAAATATCTTATTTTATTCGAAAATTTTAAATAAATTCACTAATTAAATCCAAAAATTTATTTAAATTATCACTTTAAATTTTACTCAAAAACCAGGATCGTTATAACCTCACAACCAAGCAAGCCAAGCCTCCTCAAATCACGACATCATCTCATGATTCCACCCGCGTCTCGTCGTCGCCACTCCGGCTTTGCACGCATCATTGCTTCACACGTCTTCGAGTCATGATGGCTCGCACCTATGTACCTGAGTCGAACTTGATTCGAATTTCGCTGCCTGACATTTTTCTCTCGACTTCGAATCGATTTTGAATCAGTTATCCCCATTTTGTTTTTTATTATATTTTTTTATTTGAACTTCGTTCCATTACAAAGCTCGGCCCTTAATTATTTTTTTCATATGTTTATTGAGATGAACTGATTTTTAATTTTTAAAAGGCACGGCTAAGATTCTAAGGGGAAAAAAGACGCGTGTTGAAAGATAAGACACGTGATGTACCGAGGGAACCACGTGTTCTAATGGTCATAAATGAATTAAATTTAAGAATATATATATTTAATTCAAATTCAATTTCAAATCGTCTCAATTTACACAACTCAGAAACCCGATCTCCTATCGAGGCGTGCCGCTAGGCGTTTATATTGTTAAACCCCTATTTCGAATACGTAGGAAAAGGTTTCGAGTCCAAATTCGATCGTATGGAGAAAATAGCTTTTTGAACCCGATAATTATATTCAATTTTCGTTATAAATTTCAGCGCGTTTATATATCGTATGCTCACATAACTACTCCAATCACCATAAAATTTGAAATCTGATAATAATACAATATTACGGATCCAATGGAACTAGTTTCGTCGAAATCCAAGACTGTGCATCGGAAGGCTAATTTTAAATATCAATTTAAACTATATATTTTTAAAACTGAACAAATCACCATTAAGTTAAAATTTAACACTTCTATTATCTTCAGTATCATCAATTTAAATTTTATAAGCCTTTGAAATATTTTTAACAATCTTAGGATTCCATACTCAACATTTTCCCAATCCAATCATTAAATTCAATATTTAAAATATTTAAATTATCAAATAAATAGCGATATTTGAAATTCAAGTTAGAAACTAACTTTTAAATATTTAAAATCAACTAAATACTTCAATTCAAATATCCAGAAATTCCGGGTCAGTCACATTCCTTCCCCCTTAAAAGAATTTCGTCTCCGAAATTACTAGTTAAGAGGAATGGTCAATAACCCGTTAACTATTTTTCCAAGCAGTTCAACAACTTACCAACTATCTTTTTATAAAAGACCCGTTATCATTATTACTAACTTCCCAAACTCTCCCATAGTTTTCAAACAGTACTATTTACTTGACCATTCAAATTGCAATTCAAAACCAAATTTTAAATTTTCAAAATTTTCTCAAAATTTTTCTAACACTCTAAATTTTCGATTTTTTTTGCCAGCGTCTCCTTTGCGCGGCTAGCTCGGTACACTATAAAATGCCTCTACGGGCTCCAAATTCAAAATGAAAACAAAAGCCAAGTGGCTAGACCAGAAAATCATTCATATAGAAATCTAAGTACTTACCTTTTGTCGAGCAATTCAATTTATCTTCTGAATTTGAAAATTTCAATTTATCCTATGCTTTTAATTACCCGTATCCTACTAAGCAATGATATCCAATTATAGAATCTAAAATCATTCTATCCACTTAATTATAGAATTTCAATACCTATTTCATTCATTCTTTTACAAGACTTAAATTATTAGCTTTACTTAAGTCGTACGATATACATGTAACATCCATATGCAATATCAATTCGATCGCTCACTCGATCACGCAATTCCACATCTGAACTAGTATCGTCCACCCGACTTCCTAGTGCGGACTCAGATCTGGCCCCTTGATCAGAAATCGCAATTCTCCTTGCATAGTTGTGAGTTATGGTAGAGAATATCCAGAATTAAATTAAAAATCCATATCCAGGTTCGCCGTCGAAGATCGAGTGAAAAATCCTAACTCGGATCGATATAACTATCTCGAAATTCTATGCTCGAATTTGGATCAAATCACTATGCGAATAAATAATATACGTACATCCTACGTATTTATCTCAATTAATTATAAGCTATATCAATTTTCTTTATATTCACATTTATCTGATTTCTATTCACTTATCCACACTTACCCTTTTCATCGTTTTACTTAACCTTCATTCAAATATTATCTTAAAATATTTTTCCCAAAACCAAATTTACTTAAGAATTTCACCATTTACCTTCCTTAAGTTTATTATAAATATTCTGTATACCCACATATTTATTTTCAATTCACCTTTGGTTTATATCTACCTATATTTAAATTGGATTTCCAATTTCATACGAATTCAATTTATCTTCATCTTTAAATATTGAATTCTTATCTCAACCCATACTTACTTAATCCGTTCCTTAACAAATCTCACTTACCAAATTATTCATGTCTCAACTACTTCTATTCCCAAACTTTTGCTATTTTTAGTCCACTTACAGATAAATTTTACAACTTCACCTCACTCAATTCAATCTTAACTTTTAATATTTAGTTTTCAATTTCATTTAGTTACACCAAATAAATTTTCAAATATCAATACTTTATTCAAATTTCCATTTTCAAATTTTACTTGAATTAAATTTTCCTTCCTTCCACCCATTTATTCCCAATCAAATTTAATACTTTATTTTATTCAACATGATTCAAATCAAATCTTATTCCAATTCATTTCTTACCCATTTAAATCAATTGTTTATTTACAAATTTTATTTTATTTATTCCAACCTGACTAATTCCCCATTTTACACAATTCAAATATTCAGTTTCAATCCCATTTTGCTGTAATTAAATCAACTTGTTCATTAACAAATCTACTTCCAACTAATAAATTTATTTTAGTAACCATTTTATCTAGTTTACTTAGAATTTTCCTCAATTTCACTTTTATTTAACTAGATACAATTAAATTCGAATTTAAAACTTCTGTAAGTTTTTCTCACTTATTTTCGTTTCATTCACTAATCCCTTTTGATTTTCTTTTCTTAATTGGTTAGCCTTCTGACTTATTCCAACAGATTTAATTTTGATAAGTTATCAGACCATTTATAATTCCATAAACATTTCCAATTTACTCCCTGAGCTTTAAATAATTCTCAACATTTCAAAATTTCCTTTGAAATCAAATATATCCAAAATCCTTCGCATTTCTAAAATCAACCCAGATTCTACAAACAATTCCAATTTAAAACATTCAAGCAGCAATTCCTCCCCTGAAAACTCGAAAATGAAAATCAATGATGCTGCAGTCATCACCGAAGTTATTTTCCAACGACCAAAGAGAGTTCAGTGCTTTTATCCCTTCAAAAACATCTTAAATATTTTTAAATTCCAAATCTTATCAGACTTCATTTCCAATTTAAAAATATTTCCTAAATAAACCTTTGAAAAATCATTTTCAAACCCCAAAGGAATTTAATTTCCAACATTTCGAATTCCAAATTCCTTCTATTCAATTCAAAAATTTCTCTGGAATCTTATTTCATTTTTAATTATAAATCACATTTATAATTCACATTTATATATGAATTTATTTCTTAGCTTTTAGCTATGATTTCAATTTCTTATTCAATTTCTACATATTAATGATAATATTACTATCATTCCTTAACAACCAAGCAACCATATACTATAATAATTTACAAAATATATTAAAATAATTTTGGAAAAAATTATTTAATTTACCCTACTTTTAAAACAATACTGTGTCGGTTTTCCATGTTTAAGAGTTTAGAAATTCCTATCGATATAGTTGTCCAGACTGTACCGATAAGAATTTATAAATACTCAACCTATAAGTCGACACAATATAAAAACGGTTTTCATATTCACTAACAAATACTCGTTCATATCTATTAATATTCTCAAACTCATTCTAGAGTACTACAGACTCTATATTTATGAGTAATTCCCACCAGATCCAAGGTTTTCGCTTAACCTTTGCTCTGATACCAATGTAACAGCCCACAAACCTGTACCGCTTCAGTCGACACTATTCTCCAACATATCAACTCAAAGTGAAGTGAAATACGAACCATTGGGGTTAAAGAAGAAGTAGGTAGAAGAAGAAAAGAAAACAACATCAGAATCTCACAAACGCGGCGGAACAATATATAATAGATAAATTACTAGTCTTTAAAACAAAAAGAATTATATCTGTTTATACATTACATCATCGAAGTACATCAACATTCTCAACACACAGTTGGACAGTTATCATAACCTGTCCACACAAAACTGAATGCACAACGGAATAATAATCAAGTACGGAAGTACGTCTCGCCATCTAGCTCGTCTCCTGTGCTCCATGGCATCATCCTATATTTTATAATACTCGGTCTGACCCGAGCATTACAGTAAAATAACATCCGAGTCGGTCTGGAAAACCAACGTAGGAAAACACATTCAATTGGATTATTAAAGTTGTCAAAATCCTTTGAAATCAAAAGCATTTCGTAAGACCGTGCCATAAATAAACATGTCGGCTTTTAACCTTACAATAGCCAAAACATTTTTATCAAATCCGTCTGGTATTATAATAGTGTCTATAGAAAGTAATATTGAATCTAGCTGAAATGCTTACATCTCACGTTTCAGCAATAGTTGGGCACAATCAAAACTATACGAGAGCTTATTTGAGATTGGATTCCATACAATGGCAGGGCAACTGGCATACCGCCCGTCACCTGGTCTAGATCAGAGTACCGAGGATCCACCCTAAATCCCCTGCTACAAAAGACCAAACTTCCCCTTACTGGATAGCCCAAATAAGATCACCCCGCGGTTGGGATCAGCAACCGCCTACACAACCGAAAATAAAGGGAAATTTAAACAGGGATGACCTTAACCTAATTGGTTGCTAGCCACTTAGCCTTGTGTGCACCTCCCATGTTTTAGCCATTCTCGGTTGATGAGGCTCAAGGCTATGTGTTACCTTTTTAGCACACATTCACTTAGAATGCTCATCGTCCTCCTTACGATGTTCTGAAATCATTCGTCCATACAAGTCCGTTTTGGGTTCGAACGGAACCGAATGCACTACTCCTACTACATCCATTTTAGAATCACCCTCAGGATTAGTAGTGATTAGCCCTTGCACATCACTACTCTATCTTCGACTCCAGGCTCTTGTCTTCCTCATGGAAACGTTCAAACCTGGTCGAAGTGGTTTTCGAGGAATAAATCCCGATCCCGGTCTCTTTGAAACGATTAGCACATTGGCCAATATTGATAGCCGGTTATTTAACTATCAAATAACATTCACAAACAACCATCAGTAAATAATTTCCCAAATTATTTATTTCAAAATATCTTTGCAACATATTTTTCTACACTTCAATCCTTTGAAAACAGTTTCAAAGCCACCTTTCTCTCACGGAATAAATTCTCCAAATATTGTTTATTTCCATTGAAAATCACCAAGTCCAAATACTTTAGATTTTACAATAATTTAAATCACTTTATTCTAAAATATACTTTTAGACATTTAAATTAAAACTGCTTAAATACTTTATTCAAAAATATGTACTTTTTAAATATTTAAAATAAAACTATTTTATAAAATATAAAACTATTTAAAAAATAAATAAATAAAAAGTTAAGCCAAAATAAGTGTTATGAAATTCTATACAAGTTTTGAAATAAATCTTTAACCAAGTTATCTTTAAACTAAATCTATTTTATAAAAATATAAATATTAATCATTATCTTTTCAAAACTTAATACCCATTTACCCTTTTTTTAAAATAATTACCATTAAAACTAGCTTAATAAATCTTTACCTTTAAAATTTTAACAACTTAATAGTTATTTCTTAAAAACATTCCTTTAAACACCTTAAACTTTTAACTTATAATTAAACATTTTCCTTGAAAACGTACATGGCTTCCCAGGGAAATACACTTCTCTTTCACACCTTTTAAAAATAAATCACTATTTATTTTTAAAACAAATTTACCCATTCCTTTATAAATTTCCACCGTGAAATTTATACTTCTAAATATTCACTGCTATCTTATTTTACCTTATAAACCCAGTTTATAAAATTCCGTAGTCTCATCTTTCTTTAAATCACGCTTTCAAGCACTAAATCAATCTTCAAATTGGTTTTCAAAATTAACTCCGTTTAAAATAAATTTCTTTACTTATCCAACTTTATTTCAAAATTTATTAATTTCAGATGATTCAAAATCTTATTTAAACTGAAATACAAATTTCGTACTTTTCCCATATTTCTTCTTTATCTTTTTCCAAATTTAAACCTTAAATTTGAAAATAATTTCTTTATTCCTTTAAATAATATCATTGAGTCCAAAAATTCATTCATTCCTCTTTATTCAAAATGTACTTCCCATACTTGGAATTTATTTATTAGAATTTAAAAATCACTTTTATCCTTTTCCAATTCATTCATTAATTTATTTAAATTTTCTATAGTTATTTTAATTTAAAAAAATTCTCTTTTATTTTCTCATCAAAAATCCAATCTATATACTTTTGATAACATAGTATAGCCAAATATATTCAATCAAACCAAAGCATCCAATATTTCAATTACTAATATGATCTATCTCAGGTTATCAAATCATATCATAGAATAATAAAACAAATCTAAATATTTTGAGGAATCCAGTTGGATCCCTCTAACCTTTTTTCCTGCATCCACAGATGTTAGCATAATATAAAATACCAATTCCACTTCGAGGTGTAATATCGCGTTATATGGGGTTATATTCATATCATCCACTATTATGCGGGGCATAGAGTCTCATCCGCTATATAATGCGGGAAATCAATCACTCCAATATATATACTATTATATATAGTATACCACATCCAATCAATTCAATCATTCAATCAAAAATTTAAATTTAACTATTTAAATTTAACCATTTAAATTTAAATAATAATCCAGATGAGTGAAATTAACTCACATTTACTTTGTTTGCAATCCAATCCAAACTGGCTTGTTTCCTTTTAGATTTCAAACCTTGAATAAACATTATATGATTTTGTTAATATTCGAAATAATCGAACCATTAATTTCATTTTAAACATTACTTAACTAATGATTTAATTTTAACAAATAATTTAAATTGTAAACTAAATTTCCCTTTTAAAGATGTTTTAGCTACTAAGATAGTTAATAAGCTAGTTAAACATTTCTTTTTTTCCCAAATTCATTATTTAAAATAACTAGCAATTTGAAATAGGTAGATGTATGTTTATTTTCTTTATTTTTTTGAAACTATAATTATAGAAACTAAATTCCAAATCTAATTTCTTATATAAATTCTTTAACATTTAAAATTTCTATTTTCTTTTCCAGCTTTACCTATATAAATATATTTTTTGTTTATGTATAAAAATCTGCATAATACTTTACTGTACATATAAATACCATTGTGAACAAAATCTATAAATTGAAAAATGGATATAATACACCCTTAGTGTAAAGTATTTTCTTGTCTGTACATATATAAATTGAAAATAAATATGCATACTAAACAAATATTAAAAACAACAAATACCTCACCGAGAACGCTCGATCAATCCCCCTCTCCACTTCCACCAGCGTCACCTACATGGCAATCATCTCGCGCAACCATACTCGCCTATCGAAACCATTCTCCCACTAGTTGAAACCACTGCCGCTAATCAAGGCACCCGTGGCCTCCCACCGATCGAACTCGGGCCATTTCCAGTCTTACCAGTCGCGACCTCACAACCAAGCAAGCCGAGCCTCCTCAAATCGCGACATCATCTCGCGATTTCACCCACGTCTCGTCGCCGCCACTCCGGCTTTTCATGCATCATCGCTTCACACATCTTCGAGTCGCGATGGCCCGCACCAATAGACCTGAGTCGAACTTGATTCGAATTTCGCTACCTGACATTTTTCTCTCGACTTCGATTTGATTTTGAATCAGTTATATCCCTTTTGTTTTTTTATTATATTTTTTATTTGAACTTCATTCCATTACAAAGCTTGGCCCTTAATTATTTTTTTGTACATTTATTGAGATGAACTGATTTTTAACTTTTAAAAGGATCTGCTAAGATTCTAAGGGAAAAAAAGACGCGTGTTGAAAGATAAGACACATGCTGTACCAAGGGAACCATGTGTTCTAATGGTCATAAATGAATTAAATTTGAGAATATAAATATATAATTCAAATTCAATTTCAAATCGTCTCAATTTATGCAACTCGGAAACTCGATCTCCTATAGAGGTGTGATAATCCGAAATTTGAACAAACTGTTAGTTTGATAATTAACTGGGTAAATTAATAGAAATACTGATTGTTAAGAATGAAACAAATAAATTTGATAAATAAGGATATTTGGATATTATATAAATGAATTAAACTATAATAAATTTTGGATTATAATATCTGAAATGATAAATTTTGTAAAAATAAATCCCATAAAAATATATAAATAAGAACTTTAAGTCTACATATATAAGGATATAGAGTAAGTATATATTATATATATATTGTGGTCTGGAAATTTTATTTTGAGATTAAAAAAATAATAATATAAATATGAAAACATGGTTTAATAAAAAGCTTTAATGCATATATATTAATAAACTTAGAAATAAAACATGAAGAAACCATATGATATATATATATATATATATATATATATATATATATATATATATATATATATTTGTATAAAGCAAAATAATGAATGTAGTATAAAATTATACATACATGTTTACACATATAAAAGATCTTAGCATAAATTTAAACATGTATAATATTTTAAACATAAAATTTTTATTTTTAAAATTTAATTTGTGCATGAATATAAGACAAGTGTAACAAATCTAAATAACATTAAAACAAATGTAATAATATTGACATATAACTTAACAAGTGGCATGTCTCATCTCCTTATTAACTTAAAAATGAAAATTAATAAAAGGAAAAAAAATATTAAGCAAAAACAGAAAATGAATCCAAACAGCATATTCAACTAAAGTCAAGCAAAAAGAAGAAAAAACTAAATCAGGCTCAAAATTCAACTCAGTAAGCAATGCAAAGATTAACATCAAATTTCAAAAGCAGATCAGTTTGAAAGCAAATCACATTAAGCAACTTCAGATTCAACTCAACTAAGTATAGATCTGGAAGCAAAGGAAGATTCAAATCAGAGTATGTTTTCAAAATCAAAACTGGAAAGCAAGACAAAAAGACAGATCAAAGTGCAACATTAGATCAGAATTGAAAACGAATAATAACTCCCAGTTTTCATAAGTTACAGGCTCTCTGTTCATGTTTCAGCAGGTGAGTAAACAAGAGCCTTAGGTTTTTTTTTAATTTTCTATTGCATGCAGTAAAAAAAATTGTGAAGTAAATTTGTGGTAAATGGTTTGCATGGGGAAAATGTGAGTAAACAAACCCTTAGAACTTTGATAAGTGGTATGTTTTAGACGCATAATTTTAGTGGTGAGGTTTACATAAGTTCTTGAATATGAATGCCTGAGGTATACTTATGTTTTTCTGTGTAATGCCTGTACATGCTTAAGTATATTCCTACTCTGTTAAAAATTCAGACACGAAATCCTTGGAAAATTTATTTCTTCCAAATATTCAAATTTAAGCTATGATTTCTTAAACAAAGTAGAATTATAACAGAGTAAGGTAAAACTTAAAAATAGTTTCAGATATTTTAACTTAGGAATTAGTTCCAGGATATGAATAACAGTAGAAATCAATTATAAATCAAAAAATCAGTATTTATAATTCTGAAATTTGATCCTATTAACAGATTAGTGTTGTAAAATGGTGATTTTTGATATAAATTTCATGATTTTTAACATTGAATTTGCTGAGAATTTTGGAATTAGTCGATTTTGCAAATATCGTCGATTTCGGTTGATCGGCATGTTATAATTGGACGAAACTGGGACTGGAGATGACTCGTGTGTCAGGGATGTTGGGAAAATTGACGAATGAAATTCTAGATGAACGTGGTGTAGTGGCGAGGCCATAGTAGGGTTTAAGGTTGTTGATTTTCTTGTTGCGTTCTCGAGCTCTGAACAAGGTGATGGCAGGTGAAGGGCCTTGCGGTGTAGGGGAAGATGGTAGAGGGAAGCTAGATGTTCGACTCGGTTTGTTTTGATGGAGATCAGTGGCGGAAGGAGTCGAGTCGAGGCGGATTTGATATGGTGCATTTCTTTGCAGTTGTGGACGGAGGGTCTATTTGTAAATTTGGACTTGACCGCGAGTCCTGTGTACGCGGGGGTGGTTAGGGTGTTATTTTTGGTATGGGGCGATGATCGGCGTCATTTTTTCAGGGGTTGGCTGCTCGTGTAGGTGCACGCGTGTGTGTGCACAATGGTTTAGGGGTAAAGGTCAATAATGGAAGGAATGGAAGAACCTGGTGAAGAAATAGGAGAAGAAGTAGCGGGCCATAGGAATTGGGGATGAAAGAATATGGGCCGAAGAAAATTGGGCTCACTAAATTAATTATAAGAGAAGAAGGCAAGTTAGAGAAGGGGGAAAAGTATTGGGTTACGTACGATTTTGGGCTCGGGAATTTGTTTGGGCCTGTAGCTTGGTTAGATTTACCCAAGTATTTCAAATAAATTGTGTTTTTATAAAATAAGATAATTATATGATTTTATTTCTATGTGATTTCAAATGAAAATTTTATAATAATTTAATTAAGAAGTTAATTAAGATTTTGGTTTTTGTCGAGTTCGGTCTGGTGTGCTTTATTTTGAGGATATTGATTTGGCTGGAGTTTTCTTTAACCTGTTACTAAATACAAAAGTTTTAGCTGGAGCCTTAAACCAGGTGTTTTCAAATTAAAATGAATCATAAGAGTGTTAACCTAGTTTTTAAATTTATTTGTTATAAATGGAAGTTAAGAGTTAATGTAATGAATAATTTATCTTAATTTTAAATTATGTTTTGTTAGCAATAGTAATTAAAGTATAATAACTTAATTAACTTAAATGTTTAATTTAGGTAATTAAATTAAGATAAATTAATTTGTGTAAATTCATCGAGTGTAATTGACTACTAAATTAATATTTGATTAATCAAGGTTAATCAATAAAGGAATAATTAATTAATAAGTAATTAAGAGGTAATTTACTTAATGTTAAGAAGATTATTAAAATAATTACTCAGTGAAGTAATTAAAGGAAATTAATTACTCAGTGTGATCAATTAAGTTAATATGGTAAATCTTTAATTAATTAGGTTTAATCAATTAAAGATAATCATTTGATGTTGAATTAAGTATAATTACTTAATGTAATTATTTGTTATAATTACTTAGTGAAGTAATGAATGCATAATTACTGGATGTAATTCGATTAAAGGAAATTACTTATTGGAGAGTAATTAAAGATCATTACTTATGGAAAGTAATTGAGAAATAATTACTCAATGTAATTAAAAGATCAATTAATGTAATTAATCAAGGAGTTGATTTAATGGATAAAGTAATTAAGGGAAGTTAATTATTAATTAACCAGGATTAACTAAAGAATTAAATTGTTTTGAAGATTATTAATTTGTGTAATTAATTAAAAGATTATTACTTTATGTAATTGAAGAAAACTAATCAAGGATGATTAATTTAAATGGACGATTTAAGGATGATTGATTAAACTATTTATTTGTAATTAATTAAGGTGAAATAACCAGGATTAAAGGTAGCTAAAGTAATTGATTTAATTTGTTTAAACTAATTAGAAATGATATAACTATTTATTTGCTTATGAATAATTGAATAATATTGCATGCTTAGATTGGTTAATTTCTCGGATATGTGATATGCTATGATGAATTAATGTGCATAAGTGACGCCCTGTAGTTGAAGTTTGAATAGTGTTTCATTTGAATAATTTGGAATAAGATGGTGTTGAATTCGAAGAGAATGGAGTCGGGTATTATTTAATACCCGAGACCACTTCGATTCTTATAATTTGATATGTGAAAACTAATAGGCTGAAGTGGAATGACTTAAGTAAATTGGATCATTTAAATCTAAGTTTTGACACTTAGAAATTGATGTGTGAAATGGTGGATGTCTATAACAACTTGTGACGTGTAAATTGGTATAAGTTACCCTGGGTTTATTTAAATGGTATGCTTTTGTATTCCAAGTTAAATAGGTTTACTCACGCTGGTTTCCAGCCTGACCCGGGTGTTACTTTGATGTAATGCTCGGGTCGGACCGAGTATTACAGATTTTCAAGTAAGGACGTTCTGGAGCTCAGGAGGCGAGCTGGATGGCAGGGACGTATGGAGAGTTGCACTATGATATTGTATATATCTGAGACATGTTAAATTGTATCAATCCAATGCTGTATAAAATTGTTGTAACTCTGATATATATTTAAATGTAAATTGATAGATACAGTTTCTTTGATATAACTATTATTGATATTATATTTTATCCGCTGCGTCTGTGAGTTTGTGTGTTTCTTTTCTGTTCTTCTTCTTTCTCTTTCTTCTTTTTCTCTAACTATCTGGAATTTTCGGGATCGAAATTTTCGGGTCGTTACATTTGGTATCAGAGCTGAAGGTTAAGCGAGAACCTTGGCTCTGGTGAGATTACTCATTAAAGATAGGGTAAGTGGTACCCTATAATGAGTTGAGTGTATAAATATGAGAGAGCGTACTTGTTATTTTCTTATATAAAGGTTTTTAAATGATTTCAAAAGTAAATGAATCTTATATAAGAAATAGATTATCTATTATATTAAGAAAATTGGTTGTAGTATTAATTAAACTAAAAGTAATAGTAAGAATTAGGTGGTAATAGAATTACAACCAAATTGAAATTAAATTAAAGACAAGCTTGAAATGGATTCAAACTGAAATTAAATTTTGAAGTTAGGGAAAATTTCAAAATAAGATGATTGTTTTTCAATAAAAAAAAATATATATAGAATGCTTTAAGGAAGTAACCATTTAAAGAGAGAAACTTGTAAATTTGTAAGGATGTAAATTAAAGTGGGTTTCCAACTGTGAATTTCTGAACTTTAAATCTGAACATTTGAAATTGTTTTCAAAGTGTTAAAGGAAATAATATTATTTAATACATTTGTATGAAATGGTTCTATTTCAAACAAGAGTTGTTTGAAAAGAAATTTGTTTTGAATTAAAAACCAAAGGTGGTTTAAAATTTTAAAATATAATTGGTATGTAAAAGAAATTAATATGTATATATGTGGATATACATAATATCAAAGTTGGTTTGAAATAAACTCTAAATATTGAGTTTTGAATTTGGAATAAGATGTGATACCCAAGTGATAAGTTTTGAACTTATAAGCGAAAAAAAAATGTGAAGTTTAGAATTTTGAAATTTGAAATGGAGAATTCAAGTTTGAGTAAGGTTAAACGGGATTGACTGAATTTAACTCGGAGGAAGTTAAATAAGTTTGAATGAACAATCTGATTTGGTAATTTCAAGATGAAATTGAGATTTAATTTGGGAAGTTAAATGGTTAATCTGAATTGGGAGTTTGTGTGATCTCAAAATGGGTTTGAGATCTGGAAATTGTAAATTGATGAATGTTTTAAGAGGAATTAGATGATATCATCCTATTGTTGTTAAAAATCTTTAAGTTGTGAATTGGATTTGTTTAAATGAATGAGAAATGGAGTATGGTAATCCATTGTTGGGATAAAAAGGTAAATTGATTTAAAGGAATTAAATCAACATTTGAAGTATTAACTCGAATTTATATAATTCGAAATGATTTAAATTTGAAATTTGAAAGTAGTTCAAATTGAATTTGATTTGAATTGATTGAAATTATGATTGAATATGTATGAGTATAAGATTCAAATGGAAATTTGAATTGGATTAATTTGAAACAATTTGGAATTGAAGTGGGTTCAATTTGAAATTAGTCCGAATTGATTTGAATAATTTGGAATTGTAATTAAAGTTGAACAAGTTTTAAATTCAAATGGAATTTGAATTGAATATGGGAGGAAATCAAGAATAATTCAACTTGATTTGGAAATGGAGTTTGAAATTGAGATTAGTTCAAACTGGAGTTGAAATGAATTAAAACTGGAACTAATTCAACTAAAATTTATTTGAATTAGTAGAATTTGAGATCAAGGTTGAATAAAGTTAAATTTGAAAAGAAACTTAGATTAATTCAACTTGAATTGGGGTTGAATCAATTTCAATAGAATTTGAAGTTATTTAAATTGGAGTTAAGTCAATTTAAATGAAAGTGGAATTTAAATTGAATTGATTTGGAATTGAACAGTTTTGACTCTGGACTATTTTTAATATAAATTGTTTTAATATAAACTTATTTTCCAAGCTATTCATTATAGAAACAACCTTTCTTTTAAAAGCCAAACTATCTTATATTTGTTTTACAATTATTTTTGAAACTGTTTAACAATTTTCCAACTGTTTCATAAACTAATCACTATATTTCAACTATTTTACAAAACTAATTACTATCTTACTATTATTTTGCAATTATCTAAAATTTCTATAATTATTTCAAGTTATTTTCTAACTATTTTACACCTATTTTACAAACTAGTAATTATTTTCTAACTACTTATCTATTTTTAAATTTTCAAGCAATTTTCTAAATAAATTGGACAGAGTCCAAATAGTTGTTGGTTAAATACCCAATCGAGATAAGAATAGAGGTGATAATCCAAATGGATTGAAGCAATTGTGAGTAGGTGAAGGATAAAGCAAAGTGAATGTGAATAAAAATGAAATTGATTTGGCTAATAATCAATAAAAATAAATACGTAGGGTGTACGTATGTTATTCTATTCGCATAGTGATTTGATCCAGATTCGAGTATAGAATTTCGAGATAATTATATCGATCCGAGTGGGATTTTTCACTCGATTTTCGACGGCGAACCTGGATATGGATTATTGATTGATTCTGGATATTCTCTATCATAGTTATGACTATGAAAGGGGAATAACGGTTTCTGATCAAGAAACCAGATCTGAGTCCGCACTAGGAAGTCGGGTGGACGATACTAGTTCGGAAGTGAAATTGCGTGATCGAGTGAGCGATCAGATTGGTATGGCGTACGAATGATATGTGTACATCGTACGGATTTGAATGAAATTGATACTGGAAAGAGTAATCAAATTTGAATATTTGATTTTAGATAAATAAGGTTATATATCTTTGTTATATAAGATAAGACTTCCCTTGATGAATCTATTGCCAGAAAGAAAGGATTTTGGAAGTGTTTGAAGTATGAAAGGATTTTATACAAGTTTATAATGATCCAAAGATTTTTATAAAGGATTTTATATATATCTCTATATATAAAGGATCATACGAGGATTTTGGAAAAAGGTTTTGGGAACCTATGGTTTGGAAAGGCTTTTGATTTTTGGGTAAAATCAATATTAAATTTGGAAAGCCTAGTTTGAGAATTATCGATTTTGGAATAATCGATTTTGTGTAAAGGAGCTTTGTATGAAATCATACTAAGTGTATGATTTAAAGATACTATATATATAGTATAAAATGTTTTGATGATGGCTCTGGGGAAAAGGCACTCCCTTGGAATGGACTTCTCAGGAGTACCACCGGGTGGTGCTGCCTTGAGCCCCAAGAGGGGGTTCTAAAGTTGATCCTGTGAGGAGTCCGGACAAACTAGTTCCTGAGGATTATTGGGTAGCGAAAGTCGATGGCGCTGATGCCTACAGGGGCATTTGGGCTATGCTGTGACGACAGTGTAACTCGATGTCGCTGCGATCTACTGTGGGGACCATAGCGAAAATCGTGTGGAGGATGAGTGTCAACGGTCTACACTTGATTTTGCCGGGAAGGCAATGCAACATCGGTAGACTGCGATCTATGGTCAAATGGAGTGGAGAAGTTTCATTCTTTTGGCAGCGAAATTCGAGGGCGTTGATGCCTATAGTTATATGGGTTTTTGCTGTTGATAGTTACGTAAACCCAGATGTAGCTGCGATCTATAGCGGGTTCCATGGCATAATCGAGGGGCGCGGAGGCCTACAGTTATCTGTGGATTTTGTCGGGATGGCAACGTAACCATCGGGTTAACTGCGACCATGGATGGGGTGATGATTTCCAGAGCATTCTCACCAAAGATATATCCTCTATTTTTCAAAAAAAAAACTATTTTCTATGTTTTCATTAAAATTATTTTCCAAGTATTTTCACTGGTGTTGAAAACGGGAAGTCTAAGTACTTATAGATTTTCAGTCGTATGCCTGATCAACGTATGACCGAATTTCTGTGAGAACAAGGATAGACTGGTTGAAACATCGAGTTATAAAAGTATTTTTATAAAAACTTTTTAGCAATATTATATAGATTTTAAAGATGTTTGAAAAATGATCAAAGAATATTTTAACTGGGTTTTTAAATATTTAATAAAATCTGCTTTCGTTTCTTTTCGAGGACGAAAAGATTCAAAGGGGGAAGGAATGTGATAACCCGAAATTTGAACAAACTGTTAGTTTGATAATTAACTGGGTAAATTAATAGAAATACTGATTGTTAAGAATGAAACAAATAAATTTGATAAATAAGGGTATTTGGATATTATATAAATGAAATAAACTATAATAAATTTTGGATTATAATATCTGAAATGATAAATTTTGTAAAAATAAATCCCATAAATATATATAAATTAAAACTTTAAGTCTACATATATAAGGATATAGAGTATATATTATACATATATATATTGTGGTCTGGAAATTTTATTTTGAGATTAAAAAAAAAATATAAATATGAAAACAAGGTTTAATAAAAAGCTTTAATGCATATATAATGATAAAATTAGAAATAAAACATAAAGAAACCATATAATATATATATATATATATATGTGTGTGTGTGTGTGTGTATAAAGCAAAATAACGAATGTAGTATAAAATTATACATACATGTTTACACATATAAAAGATCTTAGCATAAATTTAAACATGTATAATATTTTAAACATAAATTTTTTATTTTTAAAGTTTAATTTGTGCATGAATATAAGACAAGTGTAACAAATCTAAATAACATTAAAACAAATGTAATAATATTGACATATAACTTAACAAGTGGCATGTCTCATCACCTTATTAACTTAAAAATGAAAATTAATAAAAGAAAAAATATTAAGCAAAAGTAGAAAATGAATCCAAACAGCATATTCAACTAAAGTCAAGCAAAAAGAAGAAAAAACTAAATCAGGCTCAAAATTCAACTCAGTAAGCAATGCAAAGATTAACATCAAATTTCAAAAGCAGATCAGTTTGAAAGAAAAGCACATTAAGCAACTTCAGATTCAACTCAACTAAGTATAGATCTGGAAGCAAAGGAAGATTCAAATCAGAGTATGTTTTCAAAATCAAAACTGGAAAGCAAGACAAAAAGACAGATCAAAGTGCAACATTAGATCAGAATTGAAAACGAATAATAACTCCCAGTTTTCATAAGTTACAGGCTCTCTGTTCATGTTTCAGCAGGTGAGTAAACAAGAGCCTTAGGTTTTTTTTAAATTTTCTATTGCATGCAGTAAAAAAAATTGCGAAGTAAATTTGTGGTAAATGGTTTGCATGGGGAAAATGTGAGTAAACAAACCCTTAGAACTTTAATAAGTGGTATGTTTTAGATGCATAATTTTAGTGGTGAGGTTTACATAAGTTCTTGAATATGAATGCCTGAGGTATACTTATGTTTTTCTGTGTAATGCTTGCACATGCTTAAGTATATTCCTACTCTGTTAAAAATTCAGGCACGAAATCCTTGGAAAATTTATTTCTTCCAAATATTCAAATTTAAGCTATGATTTCTTAAACAAAGTAGAATTATAACAGAGTAAGGTAAAAATTAAAAATAGTTTCAGATATTTTAACTTAGGAATTAGTTCCAGGATGAATAACAGTAGAAATCAATTATAAATCAAAAAATCAGTATTTATAATTCTGAAATTTAATCCTATTAATAGATTAGTGTTGTAAAATGGTGATTTTTGATATAAATTTCATCATTTTTAACATTGAATTTGCTGAGAATTTTGGAATTAGTCGATTTTGCTAATATCGTCGATTTCGATTGATCGGCATGTTATAATTTGACGAAACTTGGACTGGAGATGACTCGTATGTCAGGGATGTTGGGAAAATTGACGAATGAAATTCTAGATGAATGTGGTGTAGTGGCGAGGCCATAGTAGGGTTTAAGGTTGTTGATTTTCTTGTTGCGTTCTCGAGCTCTGAAAAAGGTGATGGCAGGTGAAGGGCCTTGCGGTGTAGGGGAAGATGGTAGAGGGAAGCTAGATGGTCGACTCGGTTTGTTTTGATGGTGATCAGTGGCGGAAGGAGTCGAGTCGAGGCGGATTTGATATGGTGCATTTCTTTGCAGTTGTGGGTGGAGGGTCTATTTGTAAATTTGGACTTAATCGCGAGTCCTGTGTACGCGGGGGTGGTTAGGGTGTTATTTTTGGTATGGGGCGATGATCGGCGTCATTTTTTCAGGGGTTGGCTGCTCGTGTAGGTGCACGCGTGTGTGTGCACGATGGTTTAGGAGTGTGACGCCCCACCTCTATACCCACGCTAGCCAAGAACATTACTGAGAATGCTGTCAACTAGCACGGAGAATAAGGCTGTTAAGGAGCGACCATCCGTGTAATTGCTTTGCGCGAGCATCGATATGTCAGATAGTATAACATGCATTTTCTTTATCAAGAGGAAATCCGACACACCGACACAAACTCAAAGCTACTACACAGTGGCTATAAAGGTCTTCGGAAACAAATATAGAAATAAACATAACATAAATCAGTCACAGACAATTCATATCACAAAGGCGGAAATAGATATGAATATTACACATGAAAGTGTACATCAGAGTAGTGGTCAAAAGGATCCACAAAAATACAACGGAATAGATACCAGTGCTAGACAAAAGAATAAGTATACACCATAGAGTCTGTATCTCAAATGTATACAACAAAAACTACTAAACTAGAGTAGTTAGCCAAAAGTCAGAAGATGGTTCCGGATAGGAAGCCATAAGGAAGCACCTGTAAAATCTCAGTCTGACCCGAGTATTATTTAAGAAGAAAATAATAAACGGATCAGTCTAGCTATAAATATCAGATGAAGTGATATATAATAAGAGATATGACATAAACATATAATAATCACAATGCCAAGCTGTGATAAATAAGTAATTGAAAATCAACAAGAGATTAATCAATATCACAATAATCTACTCAAGATAAAAAGGAATGTCATACCCCTAATTTCATTCCCCAAGCCACAAAAATTGACATATATATCAATGCCCATCGTAAAAGTTGGTGAAACATAAATTCCAGAAATCAACACACGAAATCCAGAAATCACAATAAAAAGGAACAACGACGTCGTACAACGGGACATCCGATGAACCAAATCACAATAAAAAGGATGGCCAATCCCAAAAACTGGACATCGACACACCTAAAAAGACATGCCGCATGAACAGTCGAACATAGACGCACCTAGAAAGATACGCCCCATGCTCTAGCATCGACGCACCTAGAAAGATACGCCTCATGCAAAAATAAATAAACATCGATGCACCTAGAAAGATACACCCCATGCTCTAGCATCGACGCACCTTGAAAGATACGCCCCACGCACAAATAAAAAAACATCGATGCACCTAGAAAGATACACCCCATGCTCTAGCATCGACGCACCTCGAAAGATACGCCCCATGCACAAATAAATAAACATCGATGCACCTAGAAAGATACACCCCATGTAATGTCTAACATCAATGCACCTAGAAAGATACACCCCATGTAATGTCTAACATCGATGCACCTAGAAAGATACACCCCATGCTAAGTCGAACATCGACGCACCTAGAAAGATACGCCCCATGCATAGACGAACATCGACGCAACTAGAAAGATACGCCCCATGTCCCGACTTATTGAGCCGATTGCTCCACGAAGTAAATAAACATCGATGCACCTAGAAAGGTACACCCCATGCATAAATAAAACATTGACGCACCTAGAAAGGTACGACCCATGTGAGAAATGAGACGAAGCTCAATAAAATGAGGAACAGTCCTCCACATAAACAAAGAGACATCGCACATTTGCTAGTCTAAACCACAAAGTTGATCGTCATGATCAAAGAGAAGTGTCAATTACAATAAGCTAGTAAATATATAAGCTTAGCTTCATGTCCCATAACCACTAGCTTAACTTAAATATTTACGAACAAATTGTAGATCTCCACTAGAAAATTGTCACAAGAGATTCAATCGAACAAGTCCAAGAATTAACCGACGAAGTAAACGCAAGCGTTTCATACCACTCGTTTTACTAAGTCGTTTAATTAGATTTCTCATACGAGTGAGGTAAAGGTTTGTATATACTAATAGATTAGAAATCGGTTTGAGAAAACGAGCTTTGTAATAAAATAGTGTTGAAATCATTTGAGGAAAGAGTTTTGATATTTACTACTAGTATAGAAAACCTTTATATTTTTAAAGTGACAAATCACAAAGAAGATTGTAGAAACAATCGGGCATAAAAATTCACACTCGAAGACGTGAATAAAATCCAAAGAAATCGATATAAAATCCATCAAAGTGGATATATCTAAAATTCCCAAAGAAAAGGTCATCAAAGTCGATAATAAATGACAACAACAAAAGGGAGACCACACGAATCGATTAAAGTTGGATATTCAAACGGATTAGCGAAATAGGCTAATCTGGCAAAAATCATCAGGTCGGTCGACCGGACCAGGGGGTCGGTCGACCGGACCCTGTTCCACAAAAATCCTCGGGAAGCAGGTCGGTCGGCCGAACCCCTGTAGTCGGTCGACCGGACCCTAAAACAGAAAGTGCTTATGCACTTAGAAGCAGGTCGGTCGACCGGACCAGGGGGTCGGTCGGCCGAACCTGTATACTTGCACTTCCTACCCTATTTCAATGGAGGTGCAAATCCCGACCAATTTGCAATCGCACGAGCAACGGGCTAAGGGTTTATGTCAATCGACTACCCGGCCCTATAAGCTCCTCGATGCGTCATCAAAAACATGTTCAAACATCAAAGTTAGGATTTTTAATGAATTGAACTCAAAACACTAAAAATTGGAATACTCACAAAAGAAATCCAAATCAAAATCAAATGCACATGAATAAGTGTTAGGAATTCATACCTAACATTCGAAGATAAATATAAGCATAGATGTGAGATTAAAAATCTCACCTTTGAATCCGAAAACAATGAATGAGAAGCTTGAAGACGAAGGAAGATCAACCACACTTCACTCTCAACACAAAAGCTTGAATCTAAGCTTAAAAGAGAAACAATTCCTAAATTAGGTTTAGGAATTTTCTGAAATTGGAAGGAGAAATGTTTGGAGAAGAAGAAGAGGAAGCTTACCAATGGGTTCTCATGAACTTTGGAGCAAGGAGATGGATTTGCAAAGGAAGTTAGGGCTTGGAGTTTAAATTTCCACTCTCCACCTCCATTTTCAGTTTTGCTAGAGAGTTAGGAGTTGGAATGAAGTAATGAGGAGGAGAGGGGGATTGGGACTGAGTTAGTAAGTGGTTAGTTGGCTCAGCCCAAACCAAAACCCTAAGTGAAAAGTAGCAAAATTCAACTTTCTCCAAACATATCGAAGCTTATACTCAAAAAGGTCGCAAACGGCATTTTGAACTCAATGGGGGTGGTCTCGAGTCCCAATTCGACTGTTTGCAAAAAGTAGCTTTTCGGACTAAAATCCGACTAACGATAAAATATTTAAATAAAATATTTAAATATAAAATCGATAAATATGCGGGTTGTTACAGACTCCCCTCCTTAAAGAAATTGCGTCCTCGCAATACTTAAGATAAAAATAAGAAGTAACAACCATGGAAGCATATCAACACAAAGAAAATTTGAAATAGGAAGTTCACCATAAAATGCACGAAAGAGTTAGCAAGAAATCTGGTGAAACTTCAATTTCCACAATATTACCGGGCTCAAGAATGAAAACCGAAATCCCTAAGGCATTCCCGTAGATAAAAGACGTGGAAAACGTCAAGAATAGTAGAAAATTGAGCCAGTGCAACGGCGTAGTACAGAAACGGTACGCCCGAGAAACTAGAAACTCGAATAATTTGAAACACCGACGTAGTACAAAAACGGTACGTCCAATGAACCGATAAACCGGAACAACGATGTAGTATAATGATACATCCATTGATCCAGATAAGACGGAACATCGATGTAGTATAATAATAGTACATCCGATGAACCGAACACCATAAAAGAACATCGGACGCAAGTTCATAAAAGAAATGAGATGAAACTCAATAAAACGAAGTACATCAAAACGCCCGAAGAACTTGATAAAAAGATAATTTCATTCGGTCATCAACAAAGAAACAACCCCTTGTTGCTTACGACTAAACGCATTGGCAACACGATTTCCCCTTCGGGAATAAATAGAATATCAAGATCATAGGAAGCTAGGAACTCGAGTTGACATGAAGTTCCTTATGAGAAAATAATTATTCCAAAGATTTATGATCGAGGTAGAGAACAAATTTCTCATCCAAATATGATGATGCCAAATTTTAAAAGTAAAAAACAATAGCCGCGAGCACTAGATCATGAGTGGCATATCTAGTCTCGATAAGCTATAATGATTTAGAAGCACAAGTGATAGCACGTTCTCCTTTGCAAGAGAATGGCATCCAAACCAATACTACTAGTATCGGCACAAAATAGCAAAGTCTTGGTTCCCCTCCAGGAATCACAAGAACAAAAGTATCGAAAAGAAAGAATTTCTTTTAAATAATCTTCTTTCCTGAAAAGTTAAAACTTTCAAAATTACATTTTTATTTTTATGTAATACTCTTTCTAGAAAATTTTACTATTTTCAAGTTAATATACTGTGTCTGATTGTCTCATCAAAGCGTTTAGGAAATTCCTATCGATAACGTTGATCAAGCGCATCGACCAAAATTCTTAAAGCACTCAACAGGCAATACAATCACAAAATCATCTTTTATAGGATAAATAAATCTCTTAAAAAGTTTTAAGAATTTTCTTTGTTCGTTTCAAGAACAAAAATCCAGTTATACTTCTAAATAAATCTTATGAAAAAGATTTGCAAAATTTTAAATTGCTATTTTCATCCAAAAACCAATAAATACAAGAATAGTCTCATCGAAATATCCATAGAATATTCGATTTATAAAGTGGATGAAATAAGCTGGACAAACTGAATGACATAATAATTCATTCATAGGAATCATAACAAGCGCGGAATGCGGTAAGTGGAATGCTAACTTTCGCAACTCGTAGCAATTGAAAATCGGTGGTAAGGTCAAACTGAAAAGACCTTAGCACCACACAAAAGATTACTTAGGTGATAATCCTAAGACAAGCTCAAAGATTCCGGAAAATTTCTCTAACTACATGAATGAGAGAAATAACACTTTCCTTATAAGTGGGCTTAAGGAATAAAATGATGCCATCAAGTTGGAATCAAAATCATAAAGGAAAAATAGAAATCTGCTTAACAGATTGAAAATGTCGAAGATGAACAGTCCACACCGAAAATAGGATATGAGCTTCACAATGATCAAGCCGAGCCTTTCAAAAAAAATCAATTCCGAAGCCTAAGTAAAAATATCGGCTCGGAAAGATAAATCACATAAAATAGTTTCGACATCAATAGAAAGCAAATTGAGTGTTGCGAATCTACCATCCGGATTCACAATCCTCAAAGAAGTCATCAAGCCCAAAATATTCAAAGAAAAAGAATCGACAAGTTCTTTTGATATAAAATAATGAGATGGAACCCATATCAAAAAGAACTCAAATAAGAAGATCACAAAATAAATGTAATCAAGGATTAAATGAGAAATACCTTGACCACGAGAAGTGTTACCAGGAGCTTGCACTACATTGAGCTCTCCCTCCTTCTTACTTTGAAGTACGGGACATGCAGTAATATGGTGACCCAAATTTTTGCAATAGCGACAAAAGAGGGGTCTCGGACACTCCCTTGCATAGTGGTTCGTGGAACCACAATTGTAGCATTGACCACGACTAGAGGTAGGAGTCTTTGCTATCGGAATTTCTTGCCTCCCTTTCTTGTTGGGAATGGGGCCTTTGAATTTGATAGGCCTCTTCAAGTTATTGTCGAAGTTCTGTTGGGCACGCACAACTTCAACATCACCTTCATTATCGGCCTCTTCAAGACGAAGAGCGATATCAATAAGCTGATCAAAAGAAACTTCGAGTTTCAAAAGTAATGGCTTCTTGAGGTTCTTATTCAAGCCATAGACAAATCTCTGGTTTTTCTTCAATGGGGTATTAATATACTCGACCCCGTATTTGGAAATAGATTCGAAAGATGCGACATAGTCTGTTACAGAAGATTCACCTTAAACAAGGTCTATAAAACGCCGGGCCAAAGTTACTTTTTCAGCCTCCGGCACAAATTCCAATTCGAACCTTCCCCGGAATTGCTCCCAAGTGAGATCCGCCTCAACGATTTCAGAAATTAAAAGCTCATACCAATCTAATGCTCTTTCTTGGAGCATGCTAGAAGCCACTTGGACTCGATGAAGGTCAATAAGGTTCATGCGAGAAAAGATTCGATCGCATGATTTGAGCCAAGCTTGAATTTCAATAACACTCTCGGATCCTGTGAATGGCCTTCCACCCAAATCGGTGTAGTCTCTGCACAAGCGTGCAAAACCGTATCTAGGATGAGTAGGCTCTGGATTGGGTCCGGCAGCTTGAGCGTTCTTCATGAGATCTAAAAGCTGCTGAGCAGACATGAATACTCCATCCTGAGGAGTAGCACTGGATTGACCAGCGCTGGAACGGCCTGGTCTAACCATTTCTCTTCTTTAAGAAAGAAAGAAAGAAGAGGAAAAAGTTATTATCAAAATGAATATCAAGCAATCTTGATAGATAAAACAAGGAATCATAAAGAAAATAGGATGAATCGGTACGAAGACTCGAATAAAATCCTAAAGCACGACTCCTAAGAAAGACTTAGGACATGATCCTTGCTAAATTATTCTATATTGTTCCGAAGTTTGGCTCTGATACCAAGCTGTGACGCCCCACCTCTATACCCACGTTAGCCAAGAACATTACTGAGAATGCTGTGAACTAGCACGGAGAATAAGGCTGTTGAGGAGCGACCATCCGTGTAATTGCTTTGCGCGAGCATCGATATGTCAGATAGTATAACATGCATTTTCTTTATCAAGAGGAAATCCGACACACCGACACAAACTCAAAGCTACTACACAGTGGCTATAAAGGTCTTCGGAAACAAATATAGAAATAAACATAACATAAATCAGTCACAGACAATTCATATCACAAAGGCGGAAATAGATATGAATATTACACATGAAAGTGTACATCAGAGTAGTGGTCAAAAGGATCCACAATAATACAACGGAATAGATACCAGTGCTAGACAAAAGAATAAGTATACACCATAGAGTCTGTATCTCAAATGTATACAACAAAAACTACTAAACTAGAGTAGTTAGCCAAAAGTCAGAAGATGGTTCCGGATAGGAAGCCATAAGGAAGCACCTGTAAAATCTCAGTCTGACCCGAGTATTATTTAAGAAGAAAATAATAAACGGATCAGTCTAGCTATAAATATCAGATGAAGTGATATATGATAAGAGATATGACATAAACATATAATAATCACAATGCCAAGCTGTGATAAATAAGTAATTGAAAATCAACAAGAGATTAATCAATATCACAATAATCTACTCAAGATAAAAAGGAATGTCATACTCCTAATTTCATTCACCAAGCCACAAAAATTGACATATATATCAATGCCCATCGTAAAAGTTGGTGAAACATAAATTCCAGAAATCAACACACGAAATCCAGAAATCACAATAAAAAGGAACAACGACGTCGTACAACGGGACATCCGATGAACCAAATCACAATAAAAAGGATGGCCAATCCCAAAAATTGGACATCGACACACCTAAAAAGACATGCCGCATGAACAGTCGAACATCGACGCACTTAGAAAGATACGCCCCATGCTCTAGCATCGACGCACCTAGAAAGATACGCCCCATGCACAAATAAATAAACATCGATGCACCTAGAAAGATACACCCCATGCTCTAGCATCGACGTACCTTGAAAGATACGCCCCATGCACAAATAAATAAACATCGATGCACCTAGAAAGATACACCCCATGCTCTAGCATCGACGCACCTAGAAAGATACGCCCCATGTACAAATAAATAAACATCGATGCACCTAGAAAGATACACCCCATGTAATGTTTAACATCGATGCACCTAGAAAGATACACCCCATGTAATGTCTAACATCGATGCACCTAGAAAGATACACCCCATGCTAAGTCGAACATCGACGCACCTAGAAAGATACACCCCATGCATAGACGAACATCGACGCAACTAGAAAGATACGCCCCATGTCCCGACTTATTGAGCCGATTGCTCCACGAAGTAAATAAACATCGATGCACCTAGAAAGGTACACCCCATGCATAAATAAAACATTGACGCACCTAGAAAGGTACGACCCATATGAGAAATGAGACGAAGCTCAATAAAATGAGGAACAGTCCTCCACATAAACAAAGAGACATCGCACATTTGCTAGTCTAAACCACAAAGATGATCGTCATGATCAAAGAGAAGTGTCAATTACAATAAGCTAGTAAATATATGAGCTTAGCTTCATGTCCCATAACCACTAGCTTAACTTAAATATTTACGAACAAATTGTAGATCTCCACTAGAAAATTGTCACAAGAGATTCAATCGAACAAGTCCAAGAATTAACCGACGAAGTAAACGCAAGCGTTTCGTACCACTCGTTTTACTAAGTCGTTTAATTAGATTTCTCATACGAGTGAGGTAAAGGTTTGTATATACTAATAGATTAGAAACCGGTTTGAGAAAACGAGCTTTGTAATAAAATAGTGTTGAAATCATTTGAGGAAAGAGTTTTGATATTTACTACTAGTATAGAAAACCTTTATATTTTTAAAGTGACAAATCACAAAGAAGATTGTAGAAACAATCGGGCATAAAAATTCACATTCGAAGACGTGAATAAAATCCAAAGAAATCGATATAAAATCCATCAAAGTGGATATATCTAAAATTCCCAAAGAAAAGGTCATCAAAGTCGATAATAAATGACAACAACAAAAGGGAGACCACACGAATCGATTAAAGTTGGATATTCAAACGGATTAGCGAAATAGGCTAATCTGGCAAAAATCATCAGGTCGGTCGACCAGACCAGGGGGTCGATCGACCGGACCCTGTTCCTCATAAATCCTCGGGAAGCAGGTCGGTCGGCCGAACCCCTGTAGTCGGTCGACCGGACCCTAAAACAGAAAGTGCTTATGCACTTAGAAGCAGGTCGGTCGACCGGACCAGGGGGTCGGTCGGCCGAACCTGTATACTTGCACTTCCTACCCTATTTCAATGGAGGTGCAAATCCCAACCAATTTGCAATCGCACGAGCAACGGCGCTAAGGGTTTATGTCAGTCGACTACCCGGCCCTATAAGCTCCTCGATGCGTCACCAAAAACATGTTCAAACATCAAAGTTAGGATTTTTAATGAATTGAACTCAAAACACTAAAAATTGGAATACTCACAAAAGAAATCCAAATCAAAATCAAATGCACATGAATAAGTGTTAGGAATTCATACCTAACATTCGAAGATAAATATAAGCATAGTTTTGAGATTAAAAATCTCACCTTTGAATCCGAAAACAATGAATGAGAAGCTTGAAGACGAAGGAAGATCAACCACACTTCAATCTCAACACAAGAAGCTTGAATCTGAGCTTAAAAGAGAAACAATTCCTAAATTAGGTTTAGGAATTTTCTGAAATTGGAAGGAGAAATGTTTGGAGAAGAAGAAGAGGAAGCTTACCAATGGGTTCTCATGAACTTCGGAGCAAGGAGATGGATTTGCAAAGGAAGCTAGGGCTTGGAGTTTTAATTTCCACTCTCCACCTCCATTTTCAGTTTTGCTAGAGAGTTAGGAGTTGGAATGAAGTAATGAGGAGGAGAGAGGGATTGGGACTGAGTTAGTAAGTGGTTAGTTGGCTCAGCCCAAACCAAAACCCTAAGTGAAAAGTAGCAAAATTCAACTTTCTCCAAACATATCGAAGCTTATACTCAAAAAGGTCGCAAACGGCATTTTGAACTCAATGGGGGTGGTCTCGAGTCCCAATTCGACTGTTTGCAAAAAGTAGCTTTTCGGACTAAAATCCGACTAACGATAAAATATTTAAATAAAATATTTAAATATAAAATCGATAAATATGCGGGTTGTTACAAGGAGTAAAGGTGAATAAGGAAAGGAATGGAAGAACCTGGTGAAGGAATAGGAGAAGAAGTAGCGGGGCATAGGAATTGGGGATGAAAGAATATGGGCCGAAGAAAATTGGGCTCACTAAATTAATTATAAGAGAAGAAGGCAAGTTAGAGAAGGGGGAAAAGTATTGGGTTACGTATGATTTTGGGCTCGGGAATTTGTTTGGGCCTGTAGCTTGGTTAGATTTACCCAAGTATTTCAAATAAATTGTGTTTTTATAAAATAAGATAATTATATGATTTTATTTCTATTTGATTTCAAATGAAAATTTTATAATAATTTAATTAAGCAGTTAATTAAGATTTTGGTTTTTGTCGAGTTCGGTCTGGTGTGCTTTATTTTGAGGATATTGATTTGGCTGGAGTTTTCTTTAACCTGTTACTAAATACAAAAGTTTTAGCTGGAGCCTTAAACCAGGTGTTTTCAAATTAAAATGAATCGTAAGAGTGTTAACCTAGTTTTTAAATTTATTTGTTATAAATGGAAGTTAAGAGCTTATGTAATGAATGATTTATCTTAATTTTAAATTATGTTTTGTTAGCAATAGTAATTAAAGTATAATAACTTAATTAACTTAAATGTTTAATTTAGGTAATTAAATTAAGATAAATTAATTTGTGTAAATTCATCGAGTGTAATTGACTACTAAATTAATATTTGATTAATCAAGGTTAATCAATAAAGGAATAATTAATTAATAAGTAATTAAGAGGTAATTTACTTAATGTTAAGAAGATTATTAAAATAATTACTCAATGAAGTAATTAAAGGAAATTAATTACTCAGTGTGATTAATTAAGTTAATATGGTAAATCTTTAATTAATTAGGTTTAATCAATTAAAGATAATCATTTAATGTTGAATTAAGTATAATTACTTAATGTAATTATTGGTTATAATTACTTAGTTAAGTAATGAATGCATAATTACTGGATGTAATTAGATTAAAGGAAATTACTTATTGGAGAGTAATTAAAGATCATTACTTATGGAAAGTAATTGAGAAATAATTACTCAATGTAATTAAAAGATCAATTAATGTAATTAATCAAGGAGTTGATTTAATGGATAAAGTAATTAAGGGAAGTTAATTATTAATTAACTAGGATTAACTAAAGAATTAAATTGTTTTGAAGATTATAAATTTGTGTAATTTATTGAAGGATTATTACTTTATGTAATTGAAGATAATTAATCAAGGATGATTAATTTAAATGGACGATTTAAGGATGACTGATTAAACTATTTATTTGTAATTAATTAAGGTGAAATAAGCAGGATTAAAGGTAGTTGAAGTAATTGATTTAATTTGTTTAAACAATTAGAAATGATATAACTAATTTATTTGCTTATGAATAATTGAATAATATTGCATGCCTTAGATTGGTTAATTTCTCGGATATGTGATATGATATGATGAATTAATGTGCATAAGTGACACCTTGTAGTTGAAGTTTGAATAGTGTTTCATTTGAATAATTTGGAATAAGATGGTGTTGAATTCGAAGAGAATGGAGTCGGGTATTAGTTAATACCCGAGACCACTTCGATTCTTATAATTTGATATGTGAAAACTAATAGGCTGAAGTGGAATGACTTAAGTAAATTGGATCATTTAAATCTAAGTTTTGACACTTAGAAATTGATGTGTGAAATGGTGGATGTCTATAACAACTTGTGAAGTGTAAATTAGTATAAGTTACCCCGGGTTTATTTAAATGGTATGCTTTTGTA
This sequence comes from Allium cepa, assembly GCA_030765085.1. NCBI lineage: Eukaryota > Viridiplantae > Streptophyta > Magnoliopsida > Asparagales > Amaryllidaceae > Allium > Allium cepa. The sequence continues at coordinate 564,964,562 of CM060928.1, read as the reverse complement.
TTCCAAGTTAAATGGGTTTACTCACGCTGGTTTCCAGCCTAACCCGGGTGTTACTTTGATGTAATGCTCGGGTTAGACCGAGTATTACAGATTTTCAAGTAAGGACGTTCTGGAGCTCAGGAGGCGAGCTGGATGGCAGGGACGTATGGAGAGTTGCACTATGATATTGTATATATCTGAGACATGTTAAATTGTATCAATCCAATGTTGTATAAAATTGTTGTAACTCTGATATATTTAAATGTAAATTGATAGATACAGTTTCTTTGATATAACTATTATTGATATTATATTTTATTCGCTGCGTCTGTGAATTTGTGTGTTTCTTTTCTGTTCTTCTTCTTTCTCTTTCTTCTTTTTCTCTAACTATCTGGAATTTTCGTGATCGAAATTTTCGGGTCATTACAAGAGGCGTGCCGCTAGGTAATTATAATGTTAAACCCCTATTATGAACAAATTAGAAAAGGTTTCGAGTTCAAATTCGATTGTATAGAGAAGATAGCTTTTTGAACCCAGTAATTATATTTAATTTTCGATATAAATTTCAGCGCATTTGTATATCGTATGCTCACACAACTACTCCAATCACCACAAAATTTGAAATGTGATAATAATATGTATTACGGATCAAATGGAATTGGTTTCATCGAAATTCGAGACCGTGCCTCGGATGGCTATTTTTAAATATCAATTTAAACTATATATTTTTAAAACTAAACAAATCACCATTAAATTACATTTTAACACTTCTATTATCTCCAGTATCATCAATATAAATTTTATAAGTCTTTGAAATATTTTTAACAAGCTTAGGATTCTAGATTCAACTTTTTCCCAGCCCAATCATTGAATTCAATATTTAAATTATTTAAATTATCAAATAAATAGCGATATTTTAAATTCAAGTTAGAAAATGACTTTGAAATATTTAAAATCAACTAAATACTTCAGTTTCAAATATCCAGAAATTTCGGAACGTCATAAGCACTTGGAAAAGTAGATGCTCACGTCCATGTGATTGAATTCAAAAAAGAGGTTTACCACATGTTCATATGCCAATTATGTTCAAAGATGAAGACAAATTGACTAATCCAGATTGTAGGATCGAATTCACCCTAGAGGGGGGGTGAATAGAGTGATACTGTTAATTATAAAAATTATTGCAGAAGCTTATAAAATTATTTCAACACAGGTAAATCGAAATTATAGCAGCACAGATAATAGCAGGATAATAAATGCAGAAATAGAACGCACAGAATTTACCCAGCTTAGGCAAAACCCTGCCTACGTGCTGCCCCCAAAGTTTCTACTAGAAATTAAATAGTCACACGCTTACACACGTAAACTCGCGACACCCGCTACTGACTAACCTAACTCTACGCTCAAACTCTGCCACAACTCAGCCACTGAGTTGCGAATTCTCAAACTACGCCACGTAGTTTGTCCCCTAGTCACACGACTAGTAATTACAATGTTTAAAAGAGAAATACAAATTTTAATAACAATTTAAGAACAAAATAACTAACACAAAGCCCTTAAAAAATGAAAGCCCCAAAATATAACAAGGCCGGCCCTAAATTAAATAAGCAAACCCCTTTTTCTTTTCTTATGTATTCGGCCCGATTCCTTGTGAAAAATAGTGTCTTTCTTGTTGCTTGTTCTCATTCGTCCCTAATTAAAAATTAGGGATTTGAGATGCCGCTTTAATTATTGGTCAATGTTGCTTCAAATATTTTCCTCTATCAGCGATTGCTTGCGACAACAAACTCGAGATCTATTGTTGCGTGAATTGGTACGTTTTTTTCCCTTTTTGATTTATGCGGTACTCGAATATTATTCGAGTTGTATGAGTTATTCTTTTCTATTGTACTTGAACTCGAATGGTTTGAAAGACGATGATGATTGGTGTGATGCCCCACCTCTATACCCACTCTAGCCAAGGACACTACGGTGTAATGCCGTCAACTAGCATGGAGAATAAGGCTATTGAAGAGCGACCATCCATGTAATTGCTTTGTGCGAGCACCGATACGTCAGATAGTGCAACATGCATTTGGTTTTAGGAGGAAATCCGACATACCGATATAAACTCAAAGCTACTACACAGTGGCTATATATATTCTTCGGAAACAAATATAGAAATAAACATAACACAAATCAGTCACAGACATCCATATCACAAAGGCGGAAATAGATATGAATATAACACTTAAAAGTGTGTATCAGAGTAGTGGTTAAACAAGATCCACAATATCACAAAAGAATAGCTACAAGTGCTAGACAAAAGAATATGGATACACCAATGAGTCTATATCTCAAATGTATACAACAAAAACTACTAATCTAAGTAGTTGGCCAAAAGCCAGGGTGATAATCCCAGATGTGAAGTCAAGCAGAAGCACCTGTAACATCTCGGTCTGACCCAAGTATTATTTAATAAGAAAATAATAAACGGATCGGTCTAACTATAAATATCAGATGAAATGATATAGAATAAGAGATATGAAAAAACGTATGATAACCATAAAACCATACTGTGATAAGTATGTAATTGAAAATCAACAAGAGATTAACCAATATCACAAGAATCTTCTCAAAGATCAAAAAGAATGTCATACTCTTTATTTTTATTCATTAAAACCATAAGTATTGATCATTATATCAATGCCAATCACAAAAGTTAATGACACACAAATTCACCAATGCACAAATATTGATAAGACTAATCAATGTAAATCACGAAAATTGGTAAAACACAAATTCTAGAAATCATCAATGGAAATCCAGAAATCACAAAAAGGGGGAGGCCTATCACAAAACGGGAGCATGAAAACTCACCAACACGTGTATCACAAAATGGAACGTTATTCCCTGGTTGCTAACCATTAATTTTGAGCCGAAGCTCCACAAAACGCCCCGAAGACCATGGGTCGCTACCCTACCAAATTGAGCCGAAGCTCCACAGAAACGAGGTTTAGTCTCCCTCGTAGACAAAGAGACATCGCATATTTTCTAGTCTAAATCACAAAAATGATCATCAACGATCGTCAAGAAGTGTCAATTACAGTAAGCTAGTAATATATAAGCTTAGCTTCATGTCCCATAACCACTAGCTTAACTTAAATATTTACGAACAAATTGTAGGTCTCCACTCAAAAATTGTCACAAGAGATTCAATCATACAAGTCCAAGAATTAACCGGCGAAGTAAACCCAAGCGTTTCATACCACTTGTTTTACTAAACCGTTTAATTAGATTTCTCGTACGAGTGAGGTAAAGGTTTATATATACTAGTAGATTGGAAAACGGTTTAAGAAACAAGCTTTGTAATAAAATAGGGTTGAAATCGTTTTGATGAAGGAGTTTTGATATTTACTACTAGTATTGAAACCTTTATATTTTTAAAATGAAAAATCACAAAAATGATTGTAGAAACAATAAGTCACAAAAATTCACATTCGAAGACGTGAATAAAATCCAAAGAATTCGATTTCAAATCCATCAAAGTGGAAATACCCTTGCGACTTAACAGCCACGACTTACGACCTAAAGCAGGTCGACTCATAGCAAGGCGAGCGACCTAAGGGGTTAGCGACCTAAGGCAGGCCGACTCATAGCAAGGCGAGCGACCTAAGGGGTCAGCGACCTATATGTAGGTGCGACTTAACAGGCCGAGCGACCTAAGATACTGGGGTAAGCCGAGCGACCTAAGCAACAGAAATGCAAAAACTCTCTCAATTTTCAACTGGTCGAGCATGGACGCTAGGGGATTACGCCCATCGGCTACCCGGTCCTATTGGCTCCTCGATGCATCACAAAAAAACGTGTTCAAACATCAAAGTTAGGATTTTTAAAGATTTGAACCCAAAACACTAAAAATTGGGATTTTTACCAATTCAATCCAAACCAAAAGCAAATTCACATGAACAAGTGTTAGGAATTCATACCCAACAATCAAAGATAGTTGTAGACAAAGATGTGAGATAAAAATCTCACCTTTTCACAAAATCAGTGAAGGAGAAGCTTAAAAGCAAGGAAGAATCAACCACACTTCAATCTCAACACAAGAAGCTTGAATCAATGGTTTCTCTTTGGATTTGGAGTTAGATGTTGGATTTGCAAATGAACTAGGGCTTGGAGTTTTAATTTTCCATTCCTATCTCCATTTTTGATGAAGCTTGAAGGTTAGGAAATGAAAGTGAAGTAATGAAGGGAATAGGGGGTTGAGCTAGAGTTAATAATTTAGGCTAATGGGTTAAACCAAACCCAAAGCCCAAAGTGAAAAAGTGGCAAAATTCCACTAACTCCAAACATATCAAAGTTTAAACTCAAAAAGATCGCAAACGGCGTTTTGGACCCAATGGAAGTGGTCCCGAGTCCTAATTCGACCGTATGCAAAAAGTAACTTTTCGGACTAAAATCCGACTAACGATAAAATATTTACATAAAATATTTAAATATTCAATCATAAAATATGCGGTTTGTTACAGACTCCCCTCCTTAAAGAAATTGCGTCCACACAATATTTAAGAAGAAAATAGAAGGTAACAACCATGAAAGCATATCAACACAAAAGAAATTTGAAGTAAGAAATTCACCTCAAAGAGCACGGGAAAGTAAGTCCGGATGTGTTCGCTCGATGAACTCTCTAGATTCCCAAGAGCAATCCTTAGGATTTGAGGACCATTGAACCTTAACAAGCGGAACACTTTATTTCGAAGGCGTTTGACCTCCGAAGCAATAATACGAATAGGATGTTACTCATAAGTTAAATTAGGTGAAACTTCAATTTCTTCCACAACACCGGGCTCAAGAATAGAATCGGAATCTCGAAGGCATTTCTGTAATCGAGAAACGTGAAACACGTCATAAATAGCAGAAAACTGAGCCGGTAATAAAAGGCGATACGCCACTGAACCAATACGTTCGGTGATAGGAAATGGCCCAATATATCGAGGCGTTAATTTTCCCAATCGACTGAAACGTACAACACCCTTCATAGGTGAAACACGAATAAACACAAGATCTCCCACAGAAAATTCTAATTTCCTTCTCCGATTATCGACTTAGGATTTTTGTCTACTCTGGGCTTCTTTCATCCTATGACGAATAAGGTCAATCTTCTCTGTGGAATCATGAATAAAATCTAGACCTAAAACCAGCTTCTCACCGGCCTCGAGCCAACAAGAAGGAGATCGGCATGGCCTTCCATAGAGTGCCTCAAAAGGTGTCATACCAATACTAGATTGGAAGCTATTATTATAAGAAAACTCAACAGGAGAAATATGATCTTCCGAACTTCCACCAAAATCAAGAACAAATGCACGAAGAAGATCTTCAAGGGTTTGATTCACACACTCGGTTTGTCCATCAGACCGAGGATGATAAGCGGTGCTAAAATTAAGCTTCGTCCCCAAAGCTTTTTGAAGACTCTTCCAAAATCCACTAGTAAACAATGGATCTCTATCACTAACAATAGAAGTAGGAACTCCATGCAATTTAACAATTTCTTTGATAAAAAGTTTGGCCAAAAGAGGTAAGGTTCGATTAGACTGAACGGGAATGAAATGGGCAGATTTATTAAGTCTATCAACTATCATCCATAAGCTATCATGACCCGAACGAGAACGGGGAAGGCCATCTATAAAATCCATGGAAATTTGGTCCCACTTCCAAATTGGAATTTCTAAAGGTTGCAATAACCCACCGGGCCTTTGATGCTCGGCCTTGACAAGTTGGCAAGCCATGCAACACTTAACAAAGTCAATATTAGATTTCATTCCCTCCCAATAATAAAGTCGCTTCATATCCGCGTACATTTTACTACTACCGGAATGAATGGTAAATTTAGAACGATGAGAATCTTCTAAAATATCTTTACGAAGATCACTAATATTTGGCACAATAAGTCTACCAAATTTTCGAATGCCGCCACAAGAATCAATATCAAAGTCTTTCAAACCTTCAATATCAATTTTATCCCTAAAATTTTGGCCAAGAAGAGCCAATTAAGGATCTAGCTTTAGAGCTTCAAGAATGCGCTCTAAAAGAGAAGGATGAGCCTCAGGCTACATAAAACAAGAGATAAACATAAATCGGAAACACGATCTCGAATCTCACAAGTGGATAAAATTTCGAGATCATTCCATTCGGATATCATCATAGAAACAACCGCTTGTTGCTTGCGACTAAGTGCATCGGCAACACGATTTCCCTTTCTGAGAGTATAAAGAATATCAAGATCATAACATGCAAGGAACTCGAGCCAACATTGTTGACGCAAATTAAGTTCCTTTTGGGAAAATAAATACTTCAAATATTTATGATCGGTATAGAGAATAAACTTCTCTCCCAAAAGATAATGACGCCAAATTCGAAGGGTGAAAACAATAGCCGCGAGTTCTAAATCATGAGTAGCATATCTAGACTCGGCGGGTTTCAATTGCCTAGAAGCATAAGCAATAACACGTTCTCTTTGCATAAGAACAACACCCAAACCAACGTGACTAGCATCGGTATAAACAATAAAATCTTGGTTTCCTTCGGGAATCACAAGAATAGGGGCATCGGAAAGGAGTTCTTTTAATTTCTAAAAAGAAGCTTCACATTTGTCCGACCAAATGTATTTAACACCTTTCTTTGTTAAGCTAGTAAGAGGCACGACAACTTTACAAAAGCCTTTTATAAAATGACGTTAATAGCCCACCAATCCGAGAAAACTACGAATCTCCGTCACACTCTCCGTCTCTTCCAATTTTGAATCACTTCAATCTTTGAAGGATCCACGGAAATTCCAGATTCGGAAATAATATGACCGAGAAACTTCACACGAGATTGCCAAAAGTGGCATTTAGAAAATTTTGCTTTTAATTGATTACTCCTAAGAGTTTCCAGCACAATCCGAAGATGCTTTTCATGCTCCGCCTCGGTTTTTGAATACACAAGAATATCATCAATAAAGATGAGAACAAATCGATCGAGGAAGTCTTTGAAAATTCTATTCATAAGGTCAACGAAACAAGCTGGAGCATTCGTTAAACCAAATGCCATAACAAGTCATTCATAAGATCCATAATGAGTACGGAACGATGTCAAAGGAATGATATCCTCTGCAATACGAAGTTGATGAAAACCGGTAGCTAGGTCTAATTGTGAAAAGACTCTAGCGCCACTAAGTTGATCGAATAGATCATCAATCCGAGGTAAAGGATATTTATTCTTGATAGTAAGATAATCAAGCTTGCGGTAGTCAACGCAAAGCCTAAGTGTACCATCGGATTTCTTCACAAAAATAGCCGAAGCTCCCAAAGGCGAGAAACTAGAGCGAATAAATTGCTTCGTCTCCAATTCGGATAATTGTTTGCGCATCTCCTCATTTTCTTTATTGGACATACGATAAGGAGGACGAGTGATAGGTTGAGCTCCAGAGATGAGATTAATTTTGAACTCAATTGCTCGCTTAGGTGGTAATACTAAAACGAGCTCAAATATGTCGGAAAATTCTCGAACAACATGAATAAGAGAAATAATATCTTCCTCATCATCATTATCGTCATCGTGAGGATTTAAAGAATATAAAGATGCAGCCAAGCTGGAATCCGAATTTTTAAGGTCAATAGAAATCTGCTTAATAGATTGAGGATGTCGAAGATGAATAGTCTGCTCGAGACATAGGATTTGGGCTTCATAGCGGTTAAGCCAATCCATTCCCAAAATCGTTCCAAAGCCTAAGTAGCGCATAACATGCAAATCGGCTCGGAAAGAAAATCACACAATATAATCTTGACATCCTTACAAAGCAAACTAACTGTTGTGGATCCACCAACCGGATTCGCAATTCTCGAAGAAGTCACTAAAGAGACAACACTCAAAAAAAAGCATCAACAAGTTCTTTGATATAAAAGAATGGGATGCACCCATATCAAAAAGAACTCGAATAGGGTGATCACGAAATAAAATAATGCCATCAAGGATAGAATGAGAAATACCTTGACCACGAAATGTGTTGCCAAGGGCTTGAGCAACATTAAGCTTTCCCTCCTTCTTGCCTTGAAGTTTGGGACAAGAAGATAAATAATGATCCGGGCTTTTGCAATAGCGACAAGCACGAGGCTTTGAACACTTGTTCGCATAATGGTCCTTAGAACCACAATTGTAGCATTGCCCACTACTAGAGGTAGAAGTCTTTGCCACCAAAGTTGCTTGCTTCCCTTTCTTATTGGGATAAGGACCTCTGAACTTATTAGGCCTTTTCTTGTTGTTGAAGTCTGGTTTGGCACCCATTACTTCAACATCACTCTCCTTATCTGCCTCTTCAAGACGAAGAGCGATATCAATGAGTTGATCAAAAGAAAATTCTAACTTTATAAGTAATGGCTTCTTGAGATTTTTATTCAAGCCATAAACAAATATTTGGTTCTTCTTCAATGGGGTGTTTGTGTATTCGACCCCGTATTTAGAAAGTGACTCGAAGGATGCGACAGAATCTGCCACAGAGGATTTACCTTGAACAAGGTCTATAAAACGACGAGCCAATGTCACCTTCTCAGCTTCTGGCACAAATTTTAATTCAAAGAGTTCCCAGAATTTCTCCCAAGTAAGATCCGCTTCAACTATTTCGGAAATAAGAAGCTCATACCAATCTAATGCTCTTTCTTGGAGCATACTAGAGGCCACCTGAACACGGTGAAGATCAATAAGATTCATGCGAGAAAAGATTAGATCGCATGTTCTTAGCCAAGCCTGGACTTCAATAATGGTTTCAGAACCTTTAAATGGCTTCCCACCCAAGTTGGTATAATCGTTGCACAAGCGTGCAAATCCAGACTTAGGGTGAGTAGACTCCGGATTAGATCCGGCTGCTTGAGCATTCTTTACTAGATCAAGAAGCTGCTGGGCAGACATAAACACTCCATCTTGGGGAGTTGCACTAGAGTGACCGGCGCTGGGACGACCTAGTCTAACCATTTTTCTTCCTTTAGAAAGAAAGAAAGAAGAAGGAAAAGGTTATTCACCAAATGAATATCAAGCAATCTTGATAGATAAAACAAGGAATCATAAAGAAAATAGGATGAATTGGTACGAAGACTCGAGTTAAATCCTAAAGCACGACTCCTAAGATGGACTTTGGACGATGATCCTTGCTAGATTATTCTACATTGTTCCAAAGTTTGGCTCTGATACCAAGATGTGACGCCCTACCTCTATACCCACTCTAGCCAAGGACACTACGGTGTAATGCCATCAACTAGCGTAGAGAATAAGGCTGTTGAGGAGAGACCATCCATGTAATTGCTTTGTGCGAGCACCAATATGTCATATAGTACAACATGCATTTGGTTTCAGGAGGAAATCCGACATACCGATACAAACTCAAAGCTACTACACAGTGGCTATATATATTCTTCGGAAACAAATATAGAAATAAACATAACACAAATCAGTCACAGACATCCCTATCACAAAGGCGGAAATAGATATGAATATAACACTTAAAAGTGTGTATCAGAGTAGTGGTCAAACAAGATCCACAATATCACAAAAGAATAGCTACAAGTGCTAGACAAAAGAATATGGATACACCAATGAGTCTATATCTCAAACGTATACAACAAAAACTACTAATCTAAGTAGTTAGCCAAAAGCCAGGGTGATAATCCCAGATGTGAAGTCAAGCAGAAGCACCTGTAACATCTCGGTCTGACCCGAGTATTATTTAATAAGAAAATAATAAACGGATCAGTCTAACTATAAATATCAGATGAAATGATATAGAATAAGAGATATGACAAAAACGTATGATAACCATAAAACCATACTATGATAAGTATGTAATTGAAAATCAACAAGAGATTAATCAATATCACAAGAATCTTCTCAAAGATCAAAAAGAATGTCATACTCTTTATTTTTATTCACTAAAACCATAAGTATTGATCATTATATCAATGCCATTTACAAAAGTTAATGACACACAAATTCACCAATGCACAAATATTGATAAGACTTATCAATGTAAATCACGAAAATTGGTGAAACACAAATTCTAGAAATCATCAATGGAAATACAGAAATCACAGAAAGGGGGAGGCCTATCACAAAACGGGAGCATGAAAACTCATCAACATGTGTATCACAAAATGGAACGCTATTCCCTGGTTGCTAACCATTAATTTTGAGCCGAAGCTCCATAAAACTCCCCGAAGACCATGGGTCGCTACCCCACCAAATTAAGCCGAAGCTCCACAGAAACGGGGTTTAGTCTCCCTCGTAGACAAAGAGACATCGCACATTTTCTAGTCTAAATCACAAAAATGATCATCAACGATCGTCAAGAAGTGTCAATTACAGTAAGCTAGTAAATATATAAGCTTAGCTTCATGTCCCATAACCACTAGCTTAACTTAAATATTTACGAACAAATTGTAGGTCTCCACTCGAAAATTGTCACATGAGATTCAATCATACAAGTCCAAGAATTAACCGGCGAAGTAAACCCAAGCGTTTCATACCACTTGTTTTACTAAGTCGTTTAATTAGATTTATCGTACGAGTGAGGTAAAGGTTTATATATACTAGTAGATTGGAAAACGGTTTAAGAAACAAGCTTTGTAATAAAATAGGGTTGAAATCGTTTTGATGAAGGAGTTTTGATATTTACTACTAGTATTGAAACCTTTATATTTTTAAAATGACAAATCACAAAAATGATTTTAGAAACAATAAGTCACAAAAATTCACATTCGAAGACGTGAATAAAATCCAAAGAATTCGATTCCAAATCCATCAAAGTGGAAATACCCTTGCGACTTAACAGCCATGACTTACGACTTAACATAATTCAACACAAGAAATCAGCGGCTCAACACATGCGAATCCACGACATACGACCTAAGAGATCAGCGACTTAATAAATATCATGCGACCGAACAGGGCAACTTAACATGGCGCGACCTATAGCATGGCGCAACCTATAGCATGGCGCGACCTAAGTTGGTGCGAGATATAGCAGCAGGTCGAGCGACCTAAATGGTTGCGACTTAAACCATGACGCGATCCATAGCAGCAGGCCGAGTGACCTAAGTGATGCGACCTAAGTGGTGCAAGCAGGCCGAGCGACAACGACCTAAGAGATGCGGCTTAACATGGCGCAGCCTATAGCAGGTGTGACTTAATGGTGCGACTTAAAGCAGGCCGAGCGACCTAAGTGGTTGCGAGCAAGTCGAGCGACCTAAGTGGTCAGCGACCTAAAGCAGGCCGACTCATAGCAAGGCGTGTGACCTAAGGGGTCAGCGACCTAAAGCAGGTAGAGAGACTTAAGGAGGTGAGGCGGAGCGACCTAAGTGGTTGCGAGCAAGCCGAGTGACCTAAGTGATCAGCGACCTAAAGCAGGCCGACTCATAGCAAGGCAAGCGACCTAAGGGGTCAGCGACCTATATGTAGGTGCGACTTAACAAAACTCTCAATTTGCAACCGGTCGAGCACGGACGCTAGGGGATTACGCCCACGGCTACCCGGTCCTATTGGCTCCTCGATGCATCACAAAAAACCGTGTTCAAACATCGAAGTTAGGATTTTTAAAGATTTGAACCCCAAACACTAAAATTTGGGATTTTCACCAATTCAATCCAAACCAAAACCAAATGCACATGAATAAGTGTTAGGAATTCATACCCAACAATCAAAGATAGTTATAGACAAAGATGTGAGATAAAAATCTCACCTTTTCACAAAATCAATGAAGGAGAAGCTTAAAAGCAAAGGAAGAATCAACCACACTTCAATCTCAACACAAGAAGCTTGAATCAATGGCTTCTCTTTGGATTTGGAGTTAGATGTTGGATTTGCAAATGAACTAGGGCTTGGAGTTTTAATTTCCCATTCCTCTCTCCATTTTTGATGAAGCTTGAGTGTTAGGAAATGAAAGTGAAGTAATGAAGGGAAGAGGGGATTGAGCTAGAGTTAATAGTTTAGGCTAATGGGCTAAACCAAACCCAAAGCCCAAAGTGAAAAGGTGGCAATATTCCACTAACTCCAAACATATCAAAGTTTGTACTCAAAAAGATCGCAAACGGCGTTTTGGACCCAATGGAAGTGGTTCCGAGTCCTAGTTCGACCGTATGAAAAAGGTAACTTTTCGGACTAAAATCCGACTAACGATAAAATATTTAAATATTCAATCGTAAAATATGTGGGTTATTACAATTGGGTTTTTATAAGATTCAAATTCCTAATTTTTTGTTCGTTTGATAGTTTGCTTGACTTCGTCTCGGCCATTTGATTATGTTTTGATGCTGTTGATTTATCTGACTTTGTCAATTTCATATAATAGATACTTGATACTCACGTTCCTGATTCATGACTTGGTCTAAAACCGTATATTTTGTTTCCTTGATTGACATGGCTTTGAATTGATTGTGATTTATTCCTTGCTCACCACGGTTTCAATTTTGCTGGCATTTTGTTGACTTCAATCACTTGATATTGATACTTTTCTTCACTCTGTTGACTTCAGCTTGTACCTTGATTTACTTGCGACCTTGACTTTGGTATTTTCTCTGTTGGAATCATCTCTTGATAATTTTGAGATGAAACTATTGATCCATTTGATCTAGCATTTCAACTTGTATTCATTTGCTTTGAGAATTTCTGGTTTGTATGTTCGATCTTGGAATCCACACCCATTTAGTCCAAACATTGTCGTTTGTTGTTCTTGTAGTCTTTGGTATCACTCTATTTCACTGGTACATGTGCATTGCTCACTTCTTTGTTAACATGTGTATTGCGTTCATACTTTATGTTGTCTGGCGTGTAGTTTCTTGAAATTGTCTTGCTGTCTTGTGTTGGTTCATCACTTGTGTCAACTGCTAACATGTACATGTTGGTTTGGATTTTTGCTTCGAGCAAACTTCTGGTTTGATGTGCACTGGTCGACACTTGTAGTTCACTAGTCTTGGCCTTGGTTCCTGTGCATCACTGCATATTGCATTTTTGGTGCTTGGTTTTGTGATATGAAATGTCGGTGCATATATTTCATTTGTTGCAGACTTGTGGCATGCATGTTGCCATTCCTACTATTGCAGTTCCATCTGGTTCATTTGGATTTGGGTTGCATATCCATTTGTTGTACTCGAGTTATTTGATTGCATTGAGTACTGAATTGCATTCACTTGTGTACATATTGCATATTCACTTGGTTGGAGCTTTACTTTGTTTTGCACTTGAAGTCTGAGTATATTGCACACTCTAGCCTTCATGTATACTTGCTGTGCATCGAGGTTGCTCCTGACCATTTTATTGCATTTGGATTTGGTTTTCGAATTACACTGAGTTGAATCCAGCTTGTAGCTCGGATTTGACCTTGTGCTGAATATTGTGAAATTATTTTTATTGCACTTGAGTTGAACCCGGCGTTTTGGGTTTGACCTGTGCTCACCTATCCCTGTAATTTTATCAAGTGTATATATCGGTGTGCACGGCCTTGTCGTATATCCAGTGATACACTGTGTATGTCACAATCTGTTCGTGTATGATGGATTAAAAATTAAATGATGACGAACAACCCAAATAACTGAGGCAAATATTATTTTCAACATCCACATTTTATTTTATACTGCAAAAATATTTCTTTTTCAATTTTACTGCGTCAATATTTATTTTTGCAGATTGCTCAGATGCTGGATTCAATTTGGAGTGAAGTTGAAGATAAAATACGAGTTGAGTGAATGAGTGATATGTAGTGAGGTCGAATGTAAATGTGAATCGTAATGTAATCAAAATTGTACTGTAATTGAAATTGTGTATATATATATATATAGTGAGAGCTTGAAATTTGTACTATTCAAATATTGTAATAAACATTTGTTTGAATAAAATTTCTGTTTGAATTCAAATTCTGTGTTATTTATTTTTATTCAGAAAATATTTATTTAATCTATGAAAAATAAAATATTACATTAACAAATACATTGAAATGAACATATATATGTTTATTATCATCAAACATAAATCATACAATCGCATATTCAACAATCTCCCCCTTTTGACTTTAACAAACATATATTAAGATTTTGAACATATTAAATGTATTTGATTATTGATATACTCTAATTGCTCCTCCTATTTAAATGCTTCCTCTCTATACAAAGCTCCCCCTTCATATATGAATACCATTAAAAATATACAAATGAGCCTAGATGCAAATAGAAACTATTTGACCTTTACTTGATTTTATTTGACAAAACTTAGCTTTTCTCTCCCCTTTTTGTTATCGGCAAAGGAGTAATAGTGTCAGGAAAAATAGAGATAAAGCAATCGATATTAATCCAACATTAAAACTCAATTGAATATAAATATTAAATTTCAATAAAAAAATCAAACAAAAATCGTAAATACTTTTTAGGCGCATATTCCGCTTTTAGAATGATGGGAATGATGTCGTCATATAAAATCATAGAGTTATGTCTATTTGTGGCATATTTATATCAAGAATTTGAATAACTACCAACCATGCATAACCGTTAGGACTTTAAATGAGATTAGTAGTATCCCAAATTTATTTTAAAAAATGAATTCAAACATCTTCTAACCACGCATAATCATGAGGACTTTTAAATGGTATTGGAATCAACTTGTTTATTTAAAAAAAATCAATTTTGATATGCATTCCTTACATGCATAACCGTGAGGACTTTTAAATGAGCATGGAAGCACATAACAAATTCCAAGTAATTCACACATGCATAACCGTGAGGAATATTAAATGTGAGTGAATACTTTGGATTTTATTTTATTATTATTATTATTAATTTAATTTAATTTTTTATTTTATTAAAAATACAAAATGAAAAACGAATGATTCCTGTTTAAAGTACCACATAATGACAAATTATATAGAATTTTGAAGAGTGATGGTCGTTAGAAATATGATAGAAATAGAGATGGTCATTGAATTTTTACCAACAAAAAGTTTTATAACTCTTGTCTAAATTTCTAAAGAAATTTACTAATTATACCGTCTCAAGTCATAATATATGATAAATATCAACATTCATCACTTTTTCAATCACTATTTATCTTTTCGATATTATTAGGGAGTCAGATTAGTCAAAATAGTCATTTAAAATCAAATTCAAAGATACTTATGAAATCATTTTTTCGAAATGACTAATCTGAAAACATGGTCAAAAATGATTTTCTAGAAGGGGTTATATGAGCAAAATTTCTGCTATTTTAAAATTATTTGAAATGAAAAATATGCAGATATTTTCTTTGAAAAAAAATGATGCAGTTACTAAATGTCTCAACAAAAATTAAGTTCAACTAGTATTTTTTCTATCAACTAGATTACCGGTGTAATCTACATCTGAATTTCTTTTTCACTCAAGATTATCATTAATTGAATTTGATAGACCAGACCTTGAAGTGTGCAACCAAAAAATTTCAAAATCAATTTTAACATCTTTTTAGATGACATTCTCTTGAATTTGAATTGAAGTCGTGTAAATAATAAAAAACCGTGAATATAGAGTTAGCCATAAAATACCCAAATGTATTACATCCAATAAAACACTATTATTAATCCAAACTAATATATATGAAGTAATTCAAAGGATCTAGAGATTTTTATAGTGTTTTTGGCATAAGAATATAATAGGCCAACAATCAAAATCATCATTATTTCATCATCACATTATTGGCTGATTTAACTCAGGTTACGGTGCAGATTATGACATTTAATATATCGTTCAAATAAATATACCATTACGTGTTTTACCTTTACGATATTTTTCATCGTTGTCCATTGTGATTCTGTCACCTTTATACTAGGCTAAGGAATTTTGCTTTGTCGCTTTTTGTGTCCTTGGAACAGCCAGAATCCAAGTAACACTATTGTTTTTCCTTAGCCTGCCTCCACACCTATGCGATGAAAGATTTTTGTGACCTATTTTTTTTATAGGTCCATGATTGTTAGTGGCAGAATATTTTGAAAAATAATTTTGTGAAGACCCATTACTATTTATATATGTTCATTTTGGCACCCAGATTTGTTTAACTTTGAGAGATTTTGTATTTGTGCCTTTTGGAACCCAAATTGAAATGGTTTTTACGTGTTTGGGTTTATACCAAAATCTATTTTGATTGTGTCCAAATTTTCTACAAATTGTGCATATTTAATTTACTTGATTAATCTCATTTCTAACATTTTTAGATTGATTATACCCAATTCCTTTCTAAATGTATTAAAAGTTTGTTTTCCTAATAGCATATTCAACGATTTTTCACTTTTTGAAAATTTATCTAAAGTCGTTGACAATTGTTGGACTTGTGTTTTGAGAGATTCATTTTCGTTTAACAATTGTGTGCACTTTTTAATAGAATTTTCTCTTTTAGTATTTTCACTCTCTTTCAAAATCAGAATTTCATTTTCAAGTGATTTTATATTAATTTCTGATTTTTTAATTTCTTCTTCAAATGTTGGACACTTATCACACTTAAGGATCCTACTTTGATGGGTTTTAACTAATTGGTCAAGTTGTTTATTTAATTCTATCGAAGTGTCTTTTTTTGATTCAAGCTTGGCATACTTCTCCCTAAGTCGTTCAAAATAGCCATTTACTTCGTGGAAATATATAAGTAATTATGAGTGAGTGAGTTTTAATACCTCGCTTCGCTCATCATCATCGCTATCAGTTATATTTCCTTGAATGCACATATTTGCTTTCTCACTCTCACTGCTAGTACTTTGATTATCTTCATCACTTGTATTCCACGTGGCTGCAAAACTTCTCGTTTTTGATTTCTTTTCAAAGTAGCATCGATTTTGAGGACAATTGGGCTTGATATGTCCGGGTTGGTTGCACTTATGACAAATGATCTCTCGTTCTTCTGAGTAGTCTAGTGCTTTGGCTATTCTGCTTTTCAATTTTTGATTTCGCGCTGGATTTCCGTATCTATGATTCCACTTTTTGAATTTCTTCATTAGTAGTGCTAGCTCTGCTGCTCCATCATCATCATCGTTATCATCATCACTTTCGGTTATTCCTTTAAGAGCTATTGATTTCTTTTGAGTGTCACCTCCTTCACGCTCATGCTTGAATTTCACTTCTAGCTCATAAGTGGTGAGATTACTGATGAGTTCTTCAACTTTCATCTGTTTTAAATCTTTTGATTCTTGAATGGCAGTCACTTTGGCTTCAAAACTTCATGGAAGGACTTTGAGGATTTTTCGGACTGTCTCCAACTCTATGTATGATTTTCCGAGAGCTTTTGATTTGTATACGATATTGGAAAGTCGTCCATACATCTCTTTGACATTTTCTTCCTTCGCAATTGTGAAGTTCTCGTGTTCTCTACTTAGCATGGCAAGGCGAGATTCTTTGACTTGAGATGTTCCTTCGTGAGTCACTTCTAGTGTGTGCCATATTTCCTGCGCAGTTAGACAATGTGAGACACGATTAAATTCAAATTGATCCAATGAACAGATAATAGAATTCATAGCATTAGCATTAGCATTTTGTAATTTATTTTCTAGCTCTGTCCATTGATCCTTTGGTTTCTCTATTTCCTGATTATCTACAATTATAGTTGGTGCTCTATAATCTATCTCAACTATATTCCAAGTGTCAATGGTTTTCAAAAAAAAATTCATTCTATTTTTCCAGTAGGCGTATTCACCATTGAACATTGGTGGTCTAACTATAGACCAATCCTCAGCAAAAGCATTATTGAAAGAAGCCATTTTAAAAATTCAATTTTTTAACACAAAAATTGATTTTTGAAAAATCAAATTTTTTAAAAACAGACCTGACTTCTTTCCCTAGCTTTAATACCACTTGTAGGATTGAATTCACCCTAAGGGGTGGTGAATAGGGTGATACTTTTAATTATAAAAATTATTGCGGAAGCTTATAAAATTATTTCAATACAGATAAATTGAAATTATAGCAGCACAGATAATAGCAAAATAATAAATGCAGAAATAGAACGACACAAAATTTATCCAGCTTCGGCAAAACCCTGCCTACGTGCTGCCCTCAAGGTTTCTACTAGAAATTAAGTGGTCACACGCTTACACACAAAAACTCACGACACCCGCTACTGACTAACCTAACTCTACGCTCAAAACCCTGCCACAACTCAGCCACTGAGTTGCAAATTCTCAAACTACGCCATGTAGTATGTCCCCTAGTCACACGACTAGTAATTACAACGTTTAAAAGAGAAATACAAATTTTATAAACATTTTAAAAACAAAAGAACTAACACAAAGCCCTTAAAAAATGAAAGCCCCAAAATATAACAAGGCCGGCCCTAAATTAAATAAGTAAACCCCTTTTTCATTTCTTATGTATTCGGCCCGATTCCTTGTGAAAAATGGTGGCTTTCTTGTTGCTTGTTCTCGTTCGTCCCTGATTAAAAATTAGGGCTTTGAGATGCCGCTTCAATTGTTGGTCGATGTTGCTTCAAATATTTTCCTCTATCAGTGATTGCTTGCGGCTGCAAAGTCGAGATCTATTGTTGCGTGAATTGGTACGTTTTTTTTCCTTTTTGATTTATACTGTTCTCGACTTTGATTCGAATTGTATAAGTTATTCTTTTCTATTGTACTTGAACTCGAATGGTTTGAAAGCCGATGATGATTGGGTTTTTATAAGATTCGAATTCCTAATTTTTTTTCGTTTGATAGTTTGCTTGACTTCGTCTCGGCCATTTGATTATGGTTTGATGTTGATGATTTATCTAACTTTGTCAATTTCATATAATAGTTACTTGATACTCACGTTCCTGATTCATAACTTCGTCTATAACCGTATATTTTGTTTCCTTGATTGACACGGATTTGAATTGATTGTGATTGATTCCTTACTCACCACGGTTTCAATTTTTCTGGCATTTTGTTGACTTCAGTCACTTGATATTGATACTGTTCTTCACTCTGTTGACTTTAGCTTGTACCTTGATTTACTTGCGGCCTTGACTTTGGTATTTTCTCTGTTGGCATCGGCTCTTGATAACTTTGAGATGAAACTGTTGATCCATTTCATCTGGCATTTCAACTTGTATTCATTTGCTTTGAGCATTTCTGGTTTGCATGTTTGATCTTGGAATCCACACCCATTTAGTCCAAACATTGTCGTTTGTTGTTCTTATAGTCTTTGGTATCACTCTGTTTCACTAGTACATGTGCAATGCTCACTTCTCTGTTGACATGTGTATTGCCTTCATACTTTATGTTGTCTGGCTTATAGTTTCTTGAAATTGTCTTGCTGTCATGTGTTGGTTCATCACTTGTGTCAACTGCTAACATCTACACGTTGGTTTGGATTTTTCTTCGAGCATACTTCTGGTTTGATGTGCATTGGTCTACACTTGCAGTTCACTAGTCTTGGCCTTGGTTCCTGTGCATCACTGCATACTGCATGTTGCATTTTTAGTGCTTGGTTTTGTGATATGAAATGTTGGTGCGTATATTTCATTTGTTGTAGACTTGTGGCATGCATGTTGTCATTCCTGCTGTTGTAGTTCCATCTGCTTCATTTTGATTTGGTTTGCATCTCCATTTGTTGTACTCGAGTTATTTGATTGCATTGAGTACTGAATTGCATTCACTCGTGTACATATTGCATATTCACTTGGTTGGAGCTTTACTTTGTTTTAAACTTGAAGTCTGAGTATATTTCACACTCTGGCTTTCATGTATACTTGTTGTGCATTGAGGTTGCTCCCAACCATTTTATTACATTTGGATTTGGTTTTCGAATGACACCTGAATTGAATCCAGCTTGTAGCGCGAATTTGAACTTGTGCTGAATATTATGACATTATTTTTATTGCACTTGAGTTAAACCCGGCTTTTTGGGTTTGACCTGTGCTCACATGTCCCTGTAATTTTATCAAGTGTATATATCGGTGTGCACGGCCTTGTGGCATATCAATTGATACACTGTGTATGTCACAAGCTGTTCGTGTATGATGGATTCAAAATCAAACGATGACGAACAAACCAAATAACTGAGGCAAATATTATTTTCAACATCCATATTTTATTTTATACTGCAAAAATATTTCCTTTTCAATTTTACTGCATCAATATTTATTTTTGCAGATTGCTCAGATGCTGGATTCAATTTGGAGTGAAGCTAAAGATAAAATACGAGTTGAGTGAATGAGTG
This sequence comes from Allium cepa, assembly GCA_030765085.1. Taxonomy (NCBI): domain Eukaryota; kingdom Viridiplantae; phylum Streptophyta; class Magnoliopsida; order Asparagales; family Amaryllidaceae; genus Allium; species Allium cepa. The sequence continues at coordinate 564,944,388 of CM060928.1, read as the reverse complement.
ATATGTAGTGAAGTCAAATGTAAATGTGAATCGTGATGTAATCAAAATTGTAATGTAATTGAAATTGTATATATATAGTGAGAACTTGAAATTTGTACTATTCAAAGATTATAATAAACATTTGTTTGAATAAAATTTCTGTTTGAATTCAAATTCTGTGTTATTTATTTTTATTCAGCAAATATTTATTTAATCTATGAAAAATAAAATAGTACATTAACAAATACATTTAAATGAATATATATATATATATATATATATGTGTGTGTGTGTGTGTGTGTGTGTGTGTTTATTATCATCAAACAAATATCATATCATCGCATATTCAACACAGATGAATATGATGAAATTGTTTGAGCAAAATTACTAGATTCTAATGAAGAATCAGAATTACATGTGGCAGTAATGAAGTGGATGATTCATGGACCATGTGGTATTCAAAATCGAAATTTTTAAAAATGTATTTTTCAAAAATCAAAATTATGTTCAAAGATGAATATGCATGAAAAATGGTATTTTTAAAAAAGAGTATCCAAAACAATTTTCAAATGTAACTATTCAAGGCACAGATTCATGCTAAATTTATAGAAGACGCGAAAATCTATTCCTATTGATAGAAATGAAAAGTTGATGGTAGATAATTGATGGGTTGTACCTGACAATCCTTGGTTACTACGTAAATATAACTGTCGCATCAATGTAGAAATATGGAGTAGTATAAAAAGCATTAAATGTCTTTACAAATATTTCTACAAAGGTCCAGACCGCGTTTCAGTACAAGTTCGACCTAGAACCTAAATATGATGAGATACAACAATTTATAGGTGCAAGGTGGACTTCTACTGCAGAAGCATTATGGAATATTTTTAGGTTCTCTCTTAGTGAGATATATCCATCAGTTGAACGTCTTCAAATACATCTTCCAAATAAACAAAGTGTTATGAAGGTCCATTGGCTCATCTTAGACTACATGAAGACTACAGACCAAATTATCACAAAAGTTACGATAGTTCAAATCACCATATCTATCGGCTGGCCTTATAGCAATACGACTAACCCAAGTAGCAATACCATCAACCAATCTCCTTTCGGCTCCATCTTGAACCAAATCCTCTCTAGAATCATGTACATCATCTGTACTACTAGAGGCACCCTATGGACTATGCGATATAACATTAACCGCACATGCATCTTCAACTACTCTACTTGTAACGACCCGGAATTTTGTTCGATTAATTTTGAATGTTTAACTAATTTCAAATGCTGAATTGGAAATAATATTTTATTTCGAATATGGAAGTTTTGATTAAATTAGAGAATGGGTCAAAATTTCAAATATAGCAAATTAACAGATTTGGTGAATAGTAAATTTAATATTAAAATTGGGTAAATGCGTATATAGAATTAAATGCAAATAAATAATATTTCTAAATTTGATTTAAAATATATTTGAATCAGACTTATGATGTTGGAAATTTGGATGGAATTAAAAGTCGATAAATCAAAAATTGGGATTTTATATATTAATTTAATAGTGTAATTTAATGTTTGGAATAGTGAGAATAATCGAATTTATGATTTTATACGAATTGAAATGATTTCTAATATGAATATAAATTCTACTTGAATTACAATTGAGTTGGTGGTAAGTTTTTTAAAATTCAAATTTTACGTAATTTAGTCAATTTTGAAATTCGCTCAATTTAATCAACTCGTTAAAATAGCCATTCGAGACACAGTCTAAGAATTCGACGAAACTAGTTCCTTTAGATCCATATTAGTGAATTATTATCGGATTTCAAATTTCATAGCAATTGGATTTATCGCTTGCCTGTGGTTACTGAAAACGCGCAGAAACTTATTTAAGGAAATTAATTTTCAGTCCGTGGTTTAATGTCATAACTTACGTATACTTTCTAATTAGCCCTTGAAATATGTTCCATTGAGTTTGGAATAGGGGTAAAACCTTATAGACGTCAGTCAGTATGCTTCGTTTGGAGGTTGGAAAAATCGAGTGCGAACGAGGCTTCAAATTGTAAAATATACACATATATATTCACATCCAAGGAAACCCTAGCCGAAGAAAATTAACGCAGCCGCACTCAACAAATTGAATGGCCGAAACCTTACCGATATTTTCCCCTTGATCTCGACAAATCCATCAAGTATTAGAGAAAATTTTCTACTGCAAAGTCGAAGAGCTCTTCAAGCGCTACAAGTTGAACAGTAGCGATCGATTTTTATGCAGCATGGATGGAGAATTTTGCTCGTAAAGGGCACGCGTTCGAAGGGGGATTTCGCGACTTAGGAGGCGCCGATTTCAACCTAGTTATTGGTGTTGGTGGAGCCTAGGGCGGAGCGTTCAATGGAAGGGGTTGATCATTGTCTCGATCATAGATGTGGGTGCGGTCATCTCTACATCTTCGCGTGTTGTGGGTTATAATTCAAGTAGGTGAACGAAGGAGAGGGGTAAGGAAAGGGGTGTCCATGATTTTTCCATTGGAAGTAATGGCTAAAATATGATTTGGTGATTTATAACACCCTAAAGTATAAATTAATTTTATTTTAAATCGTGAAGTTTTCTAAATGTCATAACATTGTTATACGAGGTCGAAATTGGATGAAACAAGAGGCGCTAGAATGGTGGCAATGAACACTACATTCTGGAATCGGTTTGAAATCAATTAGAGCTAGTTAAAATTTTAGGTTAAATCGAACACTGTTCGATTTAATTTAAAATTGGAATGGTTGGCAAATTGAAGCCCAATGTGCGTAAATCTCACTCATTTGGATTACTGGAGTATATTTACAATAATCAAAAATTATTATTGGATGAATAGTTGGATTGATGTAGTATTATCTGCTAAATGTTAGATTAGTATATATATATTAGTATTTGGTGTATTTCCCGTCGATTGGAGCAAATGAGACACTATGTTCCCGCATAATAGCAGACGATCCTATATTACCGTGATATCCCGCCTCGAAGCGGGATTGGTATTTTATGTTGATAACATTTGTGGATGTAGGGAAACATATTGGAGGGATCCAACTGGATTCCTCAAAATTTGTAGATTTTTATTTCATATATGGTGATACATGATGTGATGGAATAATATGTTATGGATTGTTGTGTGATTGATATATTGGATGCTATAATAGCACTGGAACTAAAATTTTGGCCTATTAAATACCATAAATATTATTATTGGATTTTAAAAAGAAATTTAAAGGGAGATTTTTGAAATGAAATATTTACATTGGATGTTGGGATTAATTAAAAGAGAATTGAAAGGATTAATAAATGACTGGATTTTGGATATTTAGGTAGCAAATTTGGAAAAATAATTTCAATTGGAGAACTTTTAATTGGAAATTTTTAAAAAATAAATTTAAAATAAGATTTCTTGAAGTATGGAGTGGAAGATGAAAATCGAGATTTGATAGGTTTTGGAAGATAGGTTAGATTGTTTCTGAAATAGATTTGTAAATGGAGTTTTAATTAGAGATCGATTTATAAAATGGATTTTTGGTGATATGAACAAATTATAGAACTTGAAATGAGTTATGAAGTTTATAAACGATGTTTATAAATAGAAAGAAAATAATCATCATTTGGTAAATTGGGAATATAGATTCACTGTGTGGATGTAAAGTAAAATATGGAAATCAGTTGAAAGAAATAGTAAATTCCAATTGGAATTTGGGAATAGTTATGGAATTGGAAAAGAAAATTGAGAGAGATTTTCAAATGCTTAAAGGGTTATATTGGATTTTAAAATGGTATTTTATTGGGAAGTTAATTTTTTTAAGAAAGAGATTTCTATTTATTAAACTATATGGTTTAAAACTATTTGGAATTGAAAGTATCTGGGAAAGTTGATTTTCCAAATATCTGATATTAGTTGGAAATAAATTAAATAATTGTAATAAGCTTGTGCATTTTTTAGTTTATTTAAAAATGAATTACTAATGAGTTATTAATATTTAATTAAAAGTGCTTTGATATTTTAAATAATTTCTTGAAAGTATTTTAAAAATATATTGTTATTCTTTAAAAATACTAATTATATATATATAGAGTTTGAAGGATTGAAATTAATTATAAACTCTCTTGAGATTGGTAAATGGGGTTATTTAAATGAATATGATTTTGATAAAGGAATCTTATAAGAGATTTTGGAAGAGAAAGGGAATTTTCTAAAATGTTGGAATATGGGACATCAAAAATGAGTATGAATTCATTAATGAAATTATGAATTGTTAATTGGAATTATAAATGAATGTAATTAGTTTTTGGAAATGGAAAATGGGAATTTATTAATAATTCCAAAGTTTTGTGAGACAAGTCATGAAATATTTTCTAAGTTCGATATTAAAATGATTTTGGAGAATCTGCCTATCAATATTCTCCTAAGTATTGAAAAGAGGGTTTTGGAAATTATTTTAAGAGGGGAATGATTTATATAGGAATACTTTCCTATGTTTTATAAATTGAGTTTGAAAATATTTCTAAGTGTTCAAATGGTTTAAAAGTATCCTGTGATGGGTAAGTGTTAGAACTGTTTTCAAATGATGGAATACTGGGAGAAATTTAGATACATATATATACACACACATATCCCTTTTAAAGATATTTTGAAATAAATATTTTGGGAAATTATAGTATGGGCCTAGTGACTGCTTATACGTGTTTCTTAATAGTTAAATAACAGACTATAAAATCTGGTCAAATTCGTTAATCGTTTCGAAGAGACCGGGATTAGATTTAATTATCTGAAAACCACTTCGATCCGATTTGTGCATTACGAATTGTGATATCTCAAAGCTAATGGAGATAATGATTTTTCAAGAGATTGGTTTGTCTAGACCCAGGACAACTTGTATGGATGAATGCTATCATTGCATTATTGCTTGGAAGGTAGTGTTAGCATTTCAAGTATGAATGCTATTCTAAAAGTAAAGTGCAGCCTCAAGCCTCATCAACGGGGAATGACTAAAACATGGGAGATGCAGTAGAGTTAAGCGGGTCGCATCCAAGTAGGGTATGTTATCACCTTTGTAGATACGCTCTGAAAAATTATATTAAATTTGTGGATATGGTTGTGCATGGAAAAGGGAGCGCTCGATAAGGGTGGAAACACCCTGGGTGATAAGATATTCGGTACTATCGAGCAATGGGTAGGGCGGTCCTGTGGTGGTAGGGATCGTTAGGTATGATTTTGGTACATTTTTCTAGAGGTATACTGTGATGGGCGGTACCCCAGTAGCCCAGTCATTGTATGGAATCTAATATCCACTACGAGCCTGTACAGTTTTGATGTTATACCAAATATTGCTGAAACCTGAGATGTAAGAATTTCAGTTATTTTTTAATTTACTTTATATAGACACTATTATAATATCAGATGATTTTGATATAAAATGTTTTGGTTATCGTAAGGTAAAAACTCATCGTGTTTATGTATGACGCGGTCTTACTAGATACCATGGTTTTCAAAGGATTTTGATAACTTTAATATTTCAAGTTGAGTGTGTTTTCTCACGCTGGTTTTCCATACTGACTCGGGTGTTATTTTGTTATAATTCTTGGGTCAGACCAAGTATTACAGATTCAGATTAAGATGCTATGGAGTTCAAAGGAGACGAGCTGGAGGATTTCAGACGTATATCACGCACTTGTTTTATTCCACCGTGTGAGTAGACCATATAATCAGCACTGGCGAGGACAAGTTATAATAACTGTCTATATTGATGTATTGATTGTTGTATGTTAATAAATACAGTTTTATTTTGTATAAAAATCTGTTATTGTATATTATATTTTGTTCTGCTGTGATTGTGAGATTCTATGTTGTTGTTTCTATTTGTTCTTCTATCTTTTTCTTCTTTACCACTAGTTATTCACCCTTTCGTACAATTTGAGTTGGACAACTGTGATGAAATGTCAGCTCAAAGGGTACGGAACGGTAGGTCGCTGCATTATGGTGTCAGAGCTGAAGGTTAAGCGAGAACCTTGGCTTGGTAGGGAATACTCATTAGAGATAGAGTCGGTAGTACTCTAGAATGAGTTTGAGTGTATTAATAGATATGAGCAGGTATTTGTTAGTGAATATAAAATGTTTTATATCATGTTGACTTATCCGTTGAGTGTTTATGAATTCTGGTCGGTATGGAAAGTACAACTGTATCGATGGGGTTTCTAAACTCTTAAATAAGGTAAACCGACATAGTATGGTTTTGCAGTGGGTAAACTAATTTTACCCAAACTATATATTTAATATAAAAGAAATAATTTTCAAAGATTATTATATATAGTATATTTGGATGTTTGGCTAATAATATTATAATCAAAACAAGATTATAAAAATTTAAAATGTTTATATAACCAAATAGAAATAGTATAAATAAGATTATGCATATGAGTTATAACTAAAAGTGGATTCAAACTAGAATTTGGAAACTTAATCACGGAAATTTTGGGAATGTTTTAAGTGGATTCGAATTAAGTATTTGGTAATTTTAAAACCTTGGGAATTTTGGAAATGTTTTCCAAAATGTTGGAAGGAAGAATGGAATGTTATTTTTAAGATATTTCTTAATAGAATTTGTTTTAGATTGAGTTTTGAAAATAAGGAAGCACTAAACTCACTTCAGTCACTGGAAAATAATTCTGGTGATGATGGCCGCATCATCAGTGTTCATTTTCGAATTTCTAAGTGACATATTGCTACCGTAGTAATTGGCTATGATTATTTGTTTTGGACTTTTTTTATAAACAATTTTTGTTTTAGAATTCCAAATGGAAGTTATTTTAGGGCAAAACCAAGTTGTTATAAAATTTCAGAAGTATGATTTGATATACAAGGATGGATATATTACATTTATGATTTGCAAATGATTAAAAATAAAATCGAAAAATTGAATTCTAAGATTTCCATTTAAATGATCTGGGAAGTCAGAAGAAAATCAGTTATTGAACTTATAATTTGGAGTTGATATTAATAAGAAAGGAAAGAATTAAATGGAATATAGAGTTGAATATGGAGTTTGAAATGTAAATGATTATAGAACTATAAGTTATGATTACTGAATGAAATGGATACGCTTAAGCTATTAAGTGATATATAATCCAGAGTTATGATTATAAGATGTGAATGGACTCAAGTAAGTGATATGAGATTTTAAGTAAAGAAGTTCTTGGAATTATGAATGGAGAAATGCAATGGTAACCTAAAATGAAAAATGATTTGATGTTATGGTAAAGAAAGGGAAATTCAAAATTTTGAATTATAAATGGAGAATAAATGGGAGTTGAGTAAATTGAATATAAATATGAATCGTGTGGTTATTATATAACCCTATGTTATAATATATAGAATGTGAGCAAACATAAGTTGAAATTTAGGAAATTGCGAATAGATAAGTTATATAACTTATTAAACAGAGAAAGTGGAAAAGTATGACCAAGTTAAAATGGTTTATTTCTGAATCAACATGGATTGGAATGTTGCTTAATATAACATGGGGAGGATAAGCTTGGTGAATAACTTGAATGGGAACAAATGGAAAATAGATAGATTGATTTGAATTAATTTAAATGGATAAATTGAAGCTAAATAAAATGGGTTTGCGTAAAATGAATGTGCATATGAATAGAATGTAAACAAATTGGTTGTGAGTCAAACTAAATTTGAATAAATGGTATGGAAATCAATTGAAAGAGTATAATTGAATATTTGGACCCTATAAATTGCATATTCATCATAAAATACAAAAAATGACATGTTTGCTTTACGAAACTTGTATTTAGATTGGTTAAATAGGTGTATTGTTATGGAAATTTCATGATTTTGAAACTTATGTGCTTCATTTGAGTAAGTACAGGTATAAGAATCTATTTGGATAGATTTTGGATGCGTGATTACATATAAATTCAGCAAGCTTGCTAATAACGCTAATATAAGGTATGCTTACGCATTAAAAGCAAAAATAAAATAAATATATTGATATATAATTGTGTTTCAACCGTGTGGGTCGACGTATATATATTTATCAAATTTGTGATATCGCAAAAGGCACTTCGTATAGAGGAGACTCTGTCAAAAAAAATTGAAAATTTAGGGCGTTAGAAAAAATTTAAAAATTTTAGAGAATTTTTCGTTAATAGAAAAGTTGATTTTGAATGGTAATAAAAATAAAGGTTTTGATTTAGAATGGAAAATAAATTGTTTTGAATGGAGCTAAAAATTTTATAAAAGTGAAATATTGAGTTTTATCTAAGTGAGTTTTGAAAAGTTAATGGGTTTAGGTCATTCGTCATAACTTAGCAATTTCGGGAAAGAAATTCTTTTAAGGGGGAGGAATGTCACGACCTGAAATTTTGGTCGTTTAATGTTGAACGTTTAACTTATTTCAAATGTTGAACTGGAAATAATAATTTATTTTGAATATGGAAATTTTGTTTTAATTAGAGAAATGGGTCAAAGTTTCAAATATAGCAATTTAATAGATTTGGTGAATAGTAAATTTAATATTAAAATTGGATAAAAATGCGAATTTGGAATTAAATATGAATAAAAATAATTTCTAAAGTTGATTTAAACTCTATTTGAATTAGAGTTTTGATATTGGACTTTTGGATGGAATTAAAGGTCGATAAATCAAAAAATAGGATTTATATTAATTTAATAATGTAACTTAATATTTTAAATAGTGAGAATAATCGAATTTATGATTTTATATGAATTGAAATGATTTCTAATATGAATATAAATTCTATTTGAATTATAATTGAGGTTGTATGTTTTTAAAATTCGAATTTTAAGTGATTTACTCGATTTTGAAATTCGCTCGATTTAATCGACTCGTTAAAATAGCCATCCGGGACGCAGTCTTGGAATTTGACGAAACCTATTTCATTAGATCCATAATAGTGTAGTATTATTCGATTTCAAATTTCGTAGTAATCGGATTTATCATTTGCTTGTGGTAGCTGAAAAAGCATAGAAACTAATTTAAGGAAATTAATTTTAAATCAGTCGTTTAACGCCGTAACTTCCGTATACTTTCAAATTGGTCCTCGAAACATGTTCCATTGAATTTAGAATAGGGGTAAAGTCTTATAAACGCTAGTCGGCATGCTTCGTTTGAAGGTCGAAAAAATCGAATGTGAACGGGGTTTTGAATAGTAAAATATACGCATATATATTCACACCCTAGAAAACCCTAGCCGAAGAAAATTAACGCGGCCGCACTCAACAAAATGAATGGCCGAAACCCTACGGTTCTTTTCCTCTCCATCTCGGCAAATCCATCAACAATTAGAGAAAATTTCCTACTGCAAATTTGAAGAGCTCTTTAAGCTCTACAAGTTGAATGGCAGTGATCGATTTTTATGGAGCACGGAGGGAGAATTTTTCTCGTGAAGGGCACGTGTTCGATGGGGGATCTCGCGACTTAGGAGGTGCCAAGTTCAACCTAGTTTTGGACGATGGTGGAGCCTGGGGCGGCTTCTTAAGTGGTGTAGTTTGTCGTTGTCTCGATCAGAGATGTGGGTGCAGTCATCTCTTCATCTTCACATGCGGTGGTTTATAATTCGAGCAGGTGAACGAAGGAGAGGGATAAGGAAAGGGACGGCCATGATTTTTCCCTTGGAAGCAACGGCCAAGATTTGATTTGGTGATTTTTAAAACCCTAATTTATAAATTAATTTTATTTTAAATCGTGAAATTTTCTAAATATCATAACTTTGTCATACGAGGTAGAAATTGGACGAATAAAGACGCCCTAGAATCGTGGCAACGAACAATACGTTCTTGAATCGATTTGAAATCGGTTGGATCTAGTTAAAGTTTTAGGTTAAATCGAACGCCGTTCGATTTAATTTAAAATTGGAACATTTGGCAAATTCAAACCGAAGGTGAGTAAATATCACCCATTTGGATTACTGGAGTTTAGTTATAATAGTTAAGAATTACTATTGGATGATTGGTTGGATTGATATATTATTATCCGCTGAATGTTAAATTAGTATATATTAGTATTTGGGCATATTTCCCGCCGATTAGAGTGGATGCAACACGATGCGCCCCACATAATAGCAGATGACCCTATATTACCACGATATCCCACCTCGAAGTGGGATTAGTATTTTATGTTGACTAATATATGTAGATGCAGGGAGACAGATTGGAGGGATCCAACTTGATTCCTCAAAATTTGTATATTTTTATTTCATATATGGTGATATATGATGTGATGGAATAATATGTTATGGATTGTTGTGTGATTGATATATTGGATGCTATAATAGACTGGCCCAAAATTTTTGGTATTTTAAATAGCGTAAATATTATTATTGGATTTTAAAAGAAATTTTAAAGGGCGATTATTGAAATGTAATATTTAAATTGAATGTTGGGATTATTTAAAAGGGAATCGAATGAAATTAATAAATGATTGGATTTTGGATATTTATTTACCTAATTTGGAAAAATGATTTCAATCGGAGAATTTTAAATTGGAAATCTTTAAATAATAGATTTAAAATAAGATTTCTTGAAATATGGAATGGAAGACGAAAATCTAGATTTGATTGGTTTTTGAATATAGGTTGGATTATTTCCAAAATATATTTGTAAATGGAGTTTTAATTATAGATCGATTTATAAAATGGATTTATGGTAATATCAACTAGTTATAGAACTGGAAATAAGTCATGAAGTTTATAAACGATGTTTATAAATAAAATGAAAATGATCATCATTTGGTAAATTGGGTGTAACGAATGCGATTTTCGACTTTCGAAAATCAACATTAATACGTCCACTGTATCATCTACCGAGCAATCGAAGGCCGGAAAACCGAATTGTTAGGCTTAAAGAAGAAGAGGTAGAAGAAGAAAGAAAGAAGAAGCAACAGAAACAATATCAGAATCTCACAATCGCAGCGGAACAACATATAATAGATAAATGAATAATCTATAAATCAAAAGAACTGTATCAGTTATTACATTACATCACATTACAATATCAGAGTTTACAACAACAACAGCAGAAAAGAAAATACTATATACTAGTTGATACGCCAAGCCATCCAGCTTGCTCCTGATCTCCACAACATCTCCCGAATTCCCGAATGACCTAATAACCTGACTCTAGGCTGCCCGTGTAGAAAATGATGGGCACCCAGAGTTTAGGAATTGAACAATAAACTCCAGGTCAGTCGTGGGACTGGTATGTGAACTTAAAACAGTTTATCTTTAAAAACAAATAAAGAAATATTTTAAAATAGATCCGCAATGTTTTTAGAAAATGTAACTACCATAAGGTCTCCCACCACACACACAATGCAAACGCAGAATTGAGGGAGATTTCTCCTTATGATAGTCAAAGATGCTTACTACGCGGAATCATTTGATTATTATTATTATTAGTGCATAGTGTAGAAAGCATTTCGAAAGTATAATATTAATCTTAGCCAGCATAGGTACCATCATAGTATGCCTACAATAGCTACCATATTAAATGGCAGGTTCTACAACAAAAACCGTACAGGGCTCGTATTGTTTCTTTGGATTTCCAACAAATGGTTAGGCCAAGGAACTTCCCACTGCCACATGGGTACGCCTCTGGAAGGATGCCCCGTGAACCTAACCGGATCTCTGCCAACACAAGGCCAGGTTACCTCTAGTTAGGTAACTACTGACACGAGTATGTCATCCCTCGGTCGTAACTAACCTTTATCCCGGGATTCACCAACATCCACAAAGAAATAATTTGCAGCAACCACATAGATTAAGTATCTGGGCTCCATACCATAATACCACCTCTATCCAGAAGGAAATGAACATACCCTATGGGGGCGCTATCCCCAAATAACATTGCTGCATTCTTCCTGTTTTGACCATTTCCGGGTTGTGAGGTTCGACGAAGTCTCGTCCACAAAGCTATGCTTTTCATAAAAGCTATGCTTTGATCAACAAATGATCAACAGCACTTCGTATGCCACATTACCAAATTGGGAATGTATCACTAGTAACCATCAACTACATAACCTTTGAGCTCGTACGTCTCAGAGAAGGGTGTTAAGCTAAGATAATAAATTCTCTGCCACCAGCAGAAATGTATTTGATAGAAACCAGCTTTACATCTCAAAATGTAATGTCTGACATACAATCCATACAAGTCCGTTCCAGGATCGAACGGAACCGATGGCACTTCCAAAGAAGCCCTTGCAAATCCGGATATTTACTAATCACGTCCGGAATTCCCATCACAAAGGGTGATAAAATCTCTATATCGGGGATCAGCCGATGCAGAGACATTCGACGGTAATCCTTCCATTTTCGGAAATATCTAGTCTTCAACACCGGTCTTCAAATGCTATCCATTACGACATATCACTATTCGGAATGGGATTTATGACCCAAAGGTCCTCTCCCGGCTAAACCGAATAACGAATGCTTATTTTAAAATAAGTGTAACATTCAAATTCAAGCAAATCACGACAAATACCCATTTGAAGGTAAATATTGATAGTCAGTTATTTAATAATCAATAGATATGCACAACATCACCAGATTCCAAATAATTTCCCAATTTTTTTTATTTTCCATAAATATCTTTACAAGATATATTCTCAAAACATTTCACTTCATATTGGAAAACATTTCCATACTTATTTAATAATAAGTAATTCACAAATCTATTTATTATCAACATTTGAAAAATATTCAATAATACTTAAATCACAATTAAGTATATATTTTATTCTTTAAGGAAAAACATTCTCTTAAACACATTCATTTGAGTCAAAACGAATGTTGCGAAAACATCGTTACGATAACCCAAAATCACTAGTATAGGGATTTGAAATTAAGATAGATATATAAATCCCAATATTATATAAAACATTCCCTTTCGAAAATCATTTACTATAACAACAGTGTTATAGTCCACCGTTCCCTTTTATTTCTCGAAAACGTCTATTTCAACAATGAATGTTGAAATATGTGGTTTTGATACTTAATACATTTTAAAAACCTTTAAATCGTTTTAATTCTATTTAAAATATCACTTCTCGAAAACATTTCTTTAATATATTATTCACTGTCCAAAATCGTGAATATACTTTGTTAACCAAATTCAACACTTTTACATATTTTAATTTAAGGATTACTGTCCAAAATCGTGGATATATCTCCTTTAATAAGCTTTCATATTTACTTATCAAATTCAATTGGTTTTGGATTTATAAAACAACGTTTATAAACTCACATCTATATAAATTTTATAAAAACTTCAACTTATAAACTCCCTTAATTAACAAATTCTATTTATATCTCATTTAAATGCGAAAATCCAATTTATAAGTTAATTACTTATAAATCTTTTATTTTACAAAATCTATTCATTTTTATAACTTCACAATTTATAAATCTATAAATTTCATTCACTTATGAAGTCCATTTATACTTCATTTTAACACTAAAAAACCTCGTTTTATAATTCACATATTTTAATTTATAAATATCAATTTTATAAATCATTTATATAAACCGTTTATAATAATTCAAAAATCGCAATTTTAACCATTTTACAAATTAATCGCCTACTTATTTCAAAAGTCACATTTCGGTTATATTTCACAAAAATCATAATTGTTATAACATAAAAATTATAACGTTTATTTATTTAAAATGAATCAATTCCAAAATTCAATAAAAATGTATACTTTCAAAAAATCACTAGAAAATCCTTTTAAATTTGAAATCGCTACTTTAACATTTTTTTTTTAAAACTCCAAAAATAGGCCAATGCTGCAACAGCACCAATACATTAACTACGGCATCCAAACATCATATATCAATATGATAACAGAATATGTCGCAAATATCTGTAAATAAATTAATACTGTTGAGGAATCCAGTTGGATCCCTCCAACCTGTTTCCCTGCATCCACAGATGTTAGCACAATACCAATCCCGTTTCATGACGGAATATCGCAGTACATGGGTTTATATAAAAATATTATCCGCTATTATGCGGCGCAATAAGGTCTCATCCGCTAGATAATGCGGGAAAATCAACTCCAAGTACATATATAATACAAATTCCATTTACGGTGGAATATCGTGGTATATGTGTTTAATAAATAACATCCGGTTAATATACAGCGTATAGGGTCTATTTCAATACAACAGATAACAATTTATCATTCAATCACACAATCAAGCAATTTTAAATTTAACTATTTAAAATTTAAATCGAAACACAATTCGATTGAGTGAGAAGTTCTCACCTTGCTTCCAATAGCGGTTTCAGCGTTTTATTTCGAATAAAATTAAACACGCGTTTAATTTTACCCAAAATTCACACTAGCTCCAAAAAATCCCAATCCAGCTCCTCGCGTAGTATTCGCGAATACAAACCCAACGCAACTTGTTTCGTCAATTTTCCACCTCGTATGAAGAAGATATGATGTTTCTAAGTTTAAACGAATTAATATATAGTAATTTCCTTTCTATTTTTATTTTATAACCTTAATCACGGCCGTTGATTTCTTTGCCCTAGATCTGGGCCGCTACTATCTTCTTCCCCCCCCCCCTCAGGTTTGAACGCAACCCCTAACCCATAGCTGCCTTCTTTCGCCAATTATTGCTCCGCCTCCGATCAACGTGAAGACGATCGAGCACTATCGTTCAAAAGCTCATCGCGAGCTCTACCTCTGGCGTGCACGAAGTGAAGCTCGGCCCCTTATTTCATTCGAAATTCGTGCACTACAAAAATACGAATGCGAGCAATTTTCCGTTGATCCACCGCCTCGTTTTTTATCATAGTCGTTGATCTTCTAGAGCTCGATTAGCTCTACAAGTTTGTAGTTGGGCGTTTTGCGTAATTGTTGATGGATTTTAAGAAAATGAGGGAAGAATGAAGATGTATTTCGGCCATTGGAAAGCTTAGTGGCAGCCGCTGTAACCCTAGAAAGGTTTTTGATGCAAATGAGAAAATAGGGGGCCTTATATAGAAAAATCTCAAAACACTATTCACCCAAAAAGATTCCGAACTCCAAACGAAGCATGCCGCCTAGCGTTTATAATGTTTTACCTCCATTCCGAACGCAATAGAATATATATCGAGAGCCAATTCGACCATATCTGGAAGATAGGTTTTCAAATCGACTTATTTAAATTTAAAAATTCACTCAAACCGATTTTAGTGTGTTTTAGCTTGCCCAGGACAAGCCGTAAATCTGATTGTTACGAAATTTGAAATCTTACAATAATATAACATTACGGATCCTATATAACTAGTTTCGTTGAAATCCGAGACTGTTTGAAAAATGACTAATTTTACTCATCAATTAAATATTAAAATATTCAATTTCCACAAATTAACTTTTAATTCAATTTTAAAAGTTCTATAACATCATTCTAACTCCAATATGATTTAATACAACTTTACAAATCAATTCTAATCACTTTAAACCCAATTTCCAATTGTTTCTGTAATTTCAAATATTAAATTATCGATTTAATTATCCAATTAAATCTAGATATTTGAAATAAAATTTATTCGACTTACAAATTTTACTTGTTAATATTTAAAATCAATTAAATATACGAATTTCAAATGACAGAAATTCTGGGTCGTTACATTGGGAATATAGATTCACTGTGCGGATTTAAAGTAAAATATGGAAATCGGTTAGAAAGAAATAGTGAATTCCATTTGGAATTTGAGAATAGTTATGGAATTGGAAATGAAAATCGAGAGAGAGATTTATAAATGCTTAAATGGTCATATTGGATTTTAAAATGGATATTTATCATGAAGTTAAGTATGCTTTTAGAATGGGATTTCTATTTATTAAACTATGTGGTTTAAAAACTATTTTGGAATTGAAGAATTTTAGAAAGTTGATTTTTCAAATATCTGACATTAGTTGGAAATAAATCAAATTATTGTAACAAGCTTGTAAATTGTTTAGTTTGTTTAAAAATGAATTCGGAATGAGTTATTAATACTTATTTAAAAGTGGTTTGATATATTAAATAATTTCTTGAGTGTGTTTTAAAAATATATTGTTATTCTTTAAAAGTACTTATTATATATATAGAGTTTGAAGGATTGATATTTAATTATAAACTCTCTCGAGATTGGTAGATGGGGTTATTTAAATGGATATGATTTTGATAAAGGAATCTTATAAGAGATTTTGGAAGAGAAAGGGAATTTTCTGAAATATTGGAATATGGGACATCGAAAATGAGTATAAATTCATTAATAAAATTATGAATTGTTAGTTGGAATTATAAACGAGTGTAATTAGTTTTTGGAAATGGAAAATGGGAATTTATTAATAATTCCATAATTGTGTGAGATAAGTTATGAAATATTTTCTAAGTTCGATATTAAAATGATTTTGGAGAATCTGCCTATCAATATTCTCCTAAGTATTGAAAAGAGGGTTTTTGGAAATTATTTTATGAGAGGAATGATTTATATAGAAATACTTTCCTAAGTTTTGTAAATTGAGTTCGAAAATATTTCTAAGTGTTGAAATGGTTTAAAAATATCCTGTGGTGGATAAATGTTGGAATTATTTTCAAATGATGGAATACTGGGAGAAATTTGGATATATATATATATAGACACACTTTTTAAAGATATTTTGAAATAAATATTTTGAGAAATTATAATATGGGCCTAGTGACTGCTTATATGTGTGATTTCATAGTTAAATAATTGACTATCAAATCTGGCCAAATGGTTAATCGTTTCGAAGAGACCGGGATCGGATTTAATTATCCAAAACCACTTCGATCCGATTTGTGCATTACGAATTGCGATATTTCAAAGCTAATGGAGACAGTGATTTTTGAAGAGGTTGGTTTGCCCAGACCCAGGATGACTTGTATGGATGAATGCTATCATTGCATTATTGCCTAGAAGGCAGTGTTAGCATTCCTAGTATGAATGCTTTTCTAAAGGTAAAGCGTAGCCTGAAGTCTAATCAATCGAGAATGACTAAAACATGGAAGATGCAATAGGGCTAAGTGGGTCGCACCCAAGTAGGGTATATTATCACCTTTCTAGATACCCTTGGAAAAATTATATTAAATTTATGGATATGGTTGTGCATGGAAAAGGGAGCGCTTGATAAGGGTGGGAACACCCAGGATGATAACATATTCGGTACTATACAGTAAGGGGTAGGTCGGCCATGTGTTGGTAGGGATTGTTAGGTATGCTCTCGGTACATTTTTCTTAAGACGTACTGTCATTGGCGGTACCTCATTAGCCCAATCATTGTATGGAATCCAATATCCACTACGATCCTATACGGTTTTGATTGTGTACCAAATATTGGTGAAACGTAAGATGCAAACATTTCTGCTATTTTCTAATTTACTTTCTATAGACACTATTATTATGTCAGATGATTTTGATATAAAATGTTTTGGTTATCGTAAGTTAAAAACCCGTTGTGTTTATGTATGATGTGGTCTTACGAGATACCTTTGTTTTCAAAGGATTTCGATAATTTAATAATTCAAGCTGAGTGTGTTTTCTCACGTTGATTTTCCAAACCAACTTGGGTGTTATTTTATTATAATGCTCGGGTCAGACTAAGTATTACAGATTCAGATTAGGAAGCTATGGAGCTCAGGAGAGGAGCTGGAGGATTTCAAATATATATCACGTACTTGTTTATATTCTGCTGTGTGTAGACTGTATAATCAGCACTGGTGAGAACAGATTATAGTAACTGTCCATATTGATGTATTGATTGTTATGCTCTGATAATCGTATATATTTTAATAGATACAGTTTTCTTTTGTATAAAAATCTGTTATTGTGTATTATATTTTATCCCACCGCGATTGTGAGATTCTGTATTGTTGTTTCTATTTCTTCATCTATCTTTTCTTCTTTACCCCTATTTATTCTTCCTTCCGTATAATTTGGGAGGGAATAGTGTGATGAAATGTCAGCATAAATGATATGGAACAGCAGGCCGCCACACTACTCCTTGGACGAAAGATGGAAACAACTTCCTTCTCCTATGATTCACTATGAATCGAATCCAAAACATCCGATGAACTCTCATTCTCCTTGAAAAAAGTTGGCTCATAAAAAGTAGCATGACGAGAATTCACAACCTTCTTCATTCCCAGATTCCATGTTCTGTAGCCTTTTACACCGTCCATATAGCCAAGCAAGATCCCTTTGAATGCTCTAGGCTTAAGCTTATCATTTCCCAGATCATGCACATAAAATGGACTACCAAAACACGAAGGTAACTCAAATATATGCTCTTTCCCTTCCAAGCTTCCTCCATAATTTTGTTACTAATAGCTGAGCATGGAATTTGATTAACAATATGCACTGCGGTTGACAATGCTTTAGCCAAAAATCTCTTAGACAAACCTGATGTCAATTTCAAGCATCGATCTTTCTCAAGTAGAGTATGGTCAAGTTGAGTACGGTTCACCCTCTCCGCAACACCATTCGACTGCAGATCTCTCGATGTAGTAAAATGCCTCCCAATACCAAGATGCTTGCAAAACTCCAAGAACTCTCCGAAAACATACTCACCGTCGTTGTCGAGTCTAAGAATCTTCAAAGACTTACCACTCTCATTCTCAACAAGAGCCTTCCATGCTTTGAACTTTGCTAATGCCTCCGACTTGGTCTTTATTACGTACACCCATACCTTCTTAGAAAAGTCATTAATAAAAGAAATATAATAGTGAGCTCCCTTCAAAAAAGCTACCGGTACCGGTCCCCAAACATCTGTGTGCACATACTCAAGAATCCTTCTCGAATCATGCTTTCCCTCATCAAATGATACTCTAATTTGCTTCCCTATGACACATTCCTCGCAAAAATTTAGCTTGTTGAAACTTTCTCCATCAATCATCTCCCTCTTCCGAAGAATATCCAAATTCCTCTCCAAGACATGACCTGACCTAAAATGCCACAATGTAGTCGCATCCAAGACACGAGAACTATCAACTCCTATACAAGTTTCACCTTCAATAGTCACTCCTTGAAGTAAATAAACTCCATGAGTCTAGCACCCTTCATCGCTATAAGCACACCCTTTAAAAACCCGCAAGCTATCACTCTCAATAGTGATCTTACATCCTAAAGAATCCAGCTGCCCAAAAGAGATAAGAGACTTTCGAAGTCCCGGAGCATAGCGTACATTAGTGAGTGTACGAACCATTCCATTAAACATCAAAATTTGCATAGAACCAATGCCCATCAACTTACAAATAGCACCACTACCCATAACAATTGAATTTCCTTCTTTGTCAACATAAGAAGAAAAACAATTCTTATTCGGCATCATATGATAAGAAGCCCCGAATCAAGCACCCATTCGCTATCCGAAACATCTGATGCTAACGCTGTCAAAACATTTACGCCTCCCTCGCCAACTCCACTCTCCACTGCTATGGATGAATATGCTACCTCCTCCTCTGCCTTCTCCTTATTCGGACACTCATCCTTTCAATGAATAGGTTTCTTACTAATAAAGCACTTGCTATTTCTTTCCTTTGAGTTTCCTTTCCAACCGAGCTATCTTGATCTAAAATGCCTCCGGTTCCCTTCTTCTCATATTTCTCTTTCTCTATAAATAAACCATGACCACTACTAGTACCTCTACTTCCATCACCTAACTCCTTCATTTGATGCCACAACTCCTCGCAAAGAAGACCTATTTTGACATCATCAAGAATCAAAGTATCCCGCCTATAGATCAAACTATTTAACAAACCCATACAATGGTCCGGTAATGATCACAACAATATCATTACCTTTTGCACTTCCTTAATCTTCAAGTCTACCGCCTTCATCTTCATTAGCAAATCATCAAAGACGTTCAAGTGCATGTTAAGCAAAGTACGCTCCTTCATCTTATAGGTGAATAACATTCACAATAAGATCAAACTATTAGTTAGTGACTTCCCATATACAACTCCTCCAACTTGTCCCATATTCCTTAAGCAATAATCTCACCACTAATTTCGGAGATAACGTTCTCCCTCACAGCAAGTGGAAGTGTAGTAAATGCTCACTCTTTCATTTTCTCTCTCTCAACATTCGAGATGTGCGTCGGCAATAAATGTGTATCAAACACTACCCGATGCACAAGATTCCGTCTAAGAACCTCTTCCTCTTTTATTGCCACTTTTTGAAATCATTATTACCACTCCACTTGTCTATAACTAAATGTGATCATGTACCCACATACGGGCTACGTACATCAGGCACTACACTACTTGAACTAACCATTGAGAGACTACCCAAGGTATTATCTGATTTCGGCATTTCCACAACAACCTACCAATACCAAAGCTCTGATACCAAATGTTACAGGAATTCTAACTCGATACTACTCAAATCAAAACCTTAAATCACAGCAAAAAACGAGATCTTGGTAAGAAGTGCGAAAACAACCAATCAATATCTCGATCCAAATCTTAATCCAATCCAAAACCAATCACGATCAACAAATAAGCGATGTAAAAGTAAAGCAATAACGATAAAATAAATCACACATCAATTTACGATGGTTCCACTAACATCTTGTTAGTCAACATTCACTTTGAGAGAGAGTCTTTATTAATATCAACGAGAAAAGTACAAGAGATTGGTTATAATGATCAATATTCAAATAGAATAGATTTATGGAGAAGAGAGTTGAAGGTCAAACTAAATTTTAATAAACCCTATTTAGTGGTGGATATACCTTGATCAAAAACCCACGTAGTTCTAAACCCTCTTTGAATCTTTAGATAGCTTATATAGCGAACCATGTTTTCTTGGTAAATTCCTAAAATGCCTTTTGAAGCCTTCACAAATGATTCCAATTGGCCCAGGAAAAATATGCAGCACATGTCGGCTCAGACATCTATCCCAAAATTACAGATGTTTGTCAGAAGACTCGGGAAAACATTTTCCCTACCTCAGACGTTTGTCACAAGATAACAGACGTCTTTCACAAATCTTGGGTTACCAAAACCCTGAGCTCAAATGTCTGTCACTTTCTCGTAGGCATCTATCACCTGCTGCTAGCAGCACTCCACTTTCTTCGCCATATCTTCCTTCTTCTAACTTTCAATTTGCAAACTGTCTTCACCATCACCAAGCTACTTCCGACCCCATCAATTATTCATATAGTGCCACCAAAATTCAACTGTATATAGGTAGGACTGATAACCCGCAACGTAAAGCAAAATTAAGTTTGATGGAGCCTCGATTAATTCCTTTTACAACGTCTGACATAATCGAAGATGATTGGTTAAGAGTGACCTTGGAATACCATAGCTAATATTATCTGTTATTCGTTCAGCATAGCCATTATGCTAGTTAATTTTATCTTTTTTCTTTCTTTCTATAGTGGAGATAGTCGCACCGACTCAATGAATGTGGTTTATGTCAATTAAATTGGTTAAATATTCATTTGTAGTTTAAATCTTTTTTACTATTTCTTGAAATTTTGTAAATTATTTAACTCTTTAAAGTCAAATCTACAAAGTTTTAACTTTTTCCATATTTTATTTATTGCTCAAATTTTAGGAAGTTTCTTTTCTCACTTTTATGTTTTTTAATTTTTCCCCTGATTAGTAACAATGAACGTTAAAATATCCAAGTGGAAATCTTTGTGTTCACTTAGATTTTCGTTTCTTGTTAACAACATTTATGTAAATAATTACACAATCGCTTAAAATTTATGAGTCTTTTAAATAAATGTCTTTATAAATAAATATTTATAACAGTCAAAATTAATAAGAGTTTATATATCTTTAAACAACTGACAAAATGAAACATTTGTTAAACTTAAGTGTATGACAACAGTCCGGAAAAAACCGTTGTTAAAAGCCAATATTACAACTGTCTTTTGATGAACATTTTAAATAAATAGTTGTAATATGGTAATTTTCTAGTAGTGAATTGTTTACAACTTAAAGCTTAAAAATTTGGTTTGCTTCCTAATTGATGGAACATTTTTTAATCAAACTAATTTGTTATCTACCTTCCAACTTGTTTAATATACTTGTCTTTCATACTTGATTGATAATTCAGTTTGCATGTCGCTGAATTACAGTTTATATGTTATTTATGTTTCTTTCATAAGCTCGAAGAGAGCACCCAACTATTCTATGGAAAAAATCCCTATCCTCCTCATAAATTTCATAAAAAATACCGGTAAAAAAATGGGCTACAATAGTGAAAAGCTTGCTCTATCTCATCTTACCCCTCTTCAACTTGTTTGCCCCCGCCACTGGCATGCAAAACTCAAACTCATGTTATTTTATACAAGTGTTGACAAATCATCTTATTAGTATTATTTTTTTCGTAGTATAATATATTGTGAACTATAAAGGAAAGGACATATTTATCGCAGAGCCATAAAATTTAAAGGTCCCTACATCAAATGTAGCAACTACACGAATATGTACCGTGCCGAAGGCTTTCCTGGTAGCGAATGCAGAGATTTTTGATCAAACCATTATCTTAGTAGGTTTAGAGGAAGGTTCAAAGTGGGTAAACCCATCGAACGGGTTGGGTCAGGTCATAAATGGTTCGAGTAGTGTAATGACCCACCTTTTTAGACGGTTTAAATCGACAATAAACTACACATTTCTAATTCAAACCATTCAAAAGGGAGGATTGTTAATGGGGTAAATAAGAAAATAAAAGAAAAGGAGGAAAAATAAAACACAGAATCTCGCAGCGGAAGGATGAAATATAATACAAAAAATAAATACATAAATAGTTCATGAAACTATTTTCAAAAAAATCAAAATTTACACTTTTTTAGGCAGAATAAACAATTGCTATAATAATAGTGGATATGGTCCTTGACTCCATCTTCATCTTTAGAAATAAGTGTCTTCGCTAAACTGAAATACTCGGTCCGACCCGAGCGTAAAGTAAAACAAAAACACTCGAGTCAGGGCTAATATTCTTATGTAAGTAGGTATACTCAAGTGAAATGTACAGATAACTCAATAAGTGAAATACTTAGGTTTAAATAAACATCATCTTTCACACTATAAATCGGTTCAATTCAAATACCGACTTTATGTTCATTTCCAATCGATTTATTATTAAATCTCACTTCAGATTTCAATTTTTCTCTTAAAGCTATTAAGTTATAAATTAAACAAGTTTATATCCAATAAAAAATTGATTAAATTTCAATTTCATAATTTTAAGTACAAATATAAACTCAAACTTACAATATACCAATTTTATTTCTAAATCAATTTATTTAAACCCAAAGTTGTTTTATATCGGGTATATATCATTTCAATTCAAAGTGATTTTGTTAAAGAGAACTTGAAGTGTGAGAACAATAATAACATACATAACATAACATGCCACTGATCAACATGCGTGCCAAATTAACAACTTAATATATACACATGTATAACTAACATATCACATGTGTCACATATTGTAAATAACATAAGTGAATATTTCAAATTCTGACATGTCATACACTAACATAACATATAAACATATAACACGACATATATACAAGGAACTTGCAAGGTGAAATAACATGGCATCTCATTTTTCCAAACATAACACATTATTTACACATAGCATAGGTGACATATTATTAACATAGTATGTATAACATATGAGACGACCCGACTTTCCACTCCCGGAAAATCGCATCATCTTTAAGAAAGAAAGGGATAGAAAAGAGAAAAGAAAGAAGAGAAAGAAGAAACAACACAAGAATCTCAACAGCGGAACAAATAAATTATATTAATAACATAAGTATTACATAGTACACATCAAATATCAGAGTACACAGACATATACAACACATACTAGACAGTTATAAACACCTGTCTAGTTATTACAACTCAATAGATTACAGAAACACTCAGAGATACCAACAAAGCAGAAACTATATAACTATACGCAGAAGCCTCCTGCTCCATATGCTCCTCCAAAATTCGTCAAAGCTAACCTGAATCCTAACCTGAATTCCTTGGCTACTCATAAAAATTTGAGTACCCAAGAGTTATAGAAAAAAAACAGAAATAACTCTGGGTCAGACATGGGTCTGGTGTGAGTAACAGGTTAAGGTTGCTTAACTTTGAAAAACCTTTGAAAAGAAAAGGTATCACGTAAGACTTCCCACACATAAACATGGAAAAAAATTTACCTTACGCTAACCAAAACATTTGATAGAAAATCCGATGATATTATAATAGTGTCTAGGGTTTTCAAGTAAATAAGAAATAGCCGAAATTGTTACATTCATTAAATTCCAGCTACTAGCCACAAAAGTGGGTAATACAATCAAAACCGTTGGCACTTATTGGATTTTGGATTCCATCAATGGCTGGGCTACTGGGTACCGCCTGTCACAGTACGTGGCCTAGATCGCCGTACCGAGGATTACTCCCAATCCCCTGCAACACAAAGCCGGACCCGTTCCTTACTGAACAGTTCCAAACAAGACAACCCCGCAGTTGTGATCAGCAACCGCACCACAAACCGAAAATAAAGGGACCTCTAGACAGGGATAAATCTTGCTCTCAAGTGGGTGCTACCTACGAAGCTTTGCTGCACCTCGCCTGTTTTAGCCATTCCCGGTTGATGAGGCTTGAGGCTACGATTACCTTTATAGGACATATCACTTAGAATGCTCATCGTCCACCTGACAATGTTCTGAAAGCATTCAATCCATACAAGTTCGTTCCAGGTTCGAACGAAACCGAAGGCATTATCTCGTTACACTCATATTGGAATCACCCTCAGAGTTAACGACAATTACCCTTGCACTCTGAATCACCATCTCGAATCTATAAGTACTATTCCGTCAAACTCACTACGGAATCACCCACAGAGTTATACTGACGTATAGCCCTTACACGTCGAGTCTTCACTCGCTCCACTTGGATTAACGACCTAACGTTTAATTGGAATCGATGTGGTTTTGGGATTCCAAATATGGAAACCCGATCCCGGCCTCATCGAAATCCAAAGCGTGTCTTTTAAGGTCCAAGTTGTTTTAAAGTTTAAAACAATTACATTCATTATCTAAATATACACAGATAGATAATTCACAACACAATAGATAATCATCCTTATCATTATCAACAGATAATTCATATCATAATCAAATAATCCATATTATCATCCAAAAGCAACCCAATGCATCCATATCACATACACTACTCATCTCATAACTGAGATTACAAACCATACCAGGCAACCAATACCATTCATCAAACATAAGCAATGATATAATGATCTCACCATTTATAATTAATTTAAAATGAATTAAATTAATTACTAAATCTCTAATTAATTTAAAATAAATTAAATTAATTACTTCATCATTAAAATTCTACTTAACTTAACCATCAATTGATTACAAATCAATTTATAAATCATCATCTCAATTCTCATTTCACTTAATCATTATTGATTAACCATCTCTAATTATAATAAATAATTAGCATTTAATATTCATTACACAAGTTAATTACTTAACCCCCTAGCAAATAATTTTACCTTAATTAATCAATTCCAAATTACATCCGTGATTAATTAATTAATTATTTCTGATTATGTTTAATCAATCTCTACATAAATTAATTACATAAGTAATTAATCTCCAATTAATCCACATATATATATATTAATCACCTTTGATTAATAACCATTCAGTAATTAACTACTTTAATTACTCATCCCATCAATTAATTATTCTCAATTAATTATCTTCATTAATCACTTGAATAATTTCAAAGTAATCCAAATTACTTCTATAATAAATATCCTTAATTACATTCAGTAATTATTAATTAATTACTTCTCTAAGTAATTACAATCCATAAATTACATAAAGTAATTATCGATAATCAACAATTGTTTAAATTAGTTAAACTTAATTAATCTAAATTATTCACATTAATTAAATTAATTACACCAAGTAATTAATTCATTAATTACTTTCATTAAGTAATTAAAACTTAAACAATTGATTATTATTAATTAATTAATCTAATTAATTATCAAAAATTAATCACATTAATTAATTGTTAAAATAATCTTAAGTTAATGACCTTCATTAACATTTCTTAATTACTAAATTAAGAATTAACTTGTATTAATCATTATTAATTATCAATTAAGTAATATTAAATTACAATTTAATTAATCTCTAATTATTAATTAATTAAGTGTTAATTAAAATCTTAATTAATCATTAATCACTTGATTAAATAAATCTTAATCATTAATTAAAATTTAATTAACCATCCTTAATTATGGATTAATTAACCTTAATTAATTAATCTCAAATCTTAATTATCCAACTTAAAAATTATTAATTACTTAATTAATAATCCACATTAATAATTAAATAATAATTAATATTCCATTTAAATTAATTTAATAATTTAAATGAAACCAATTTCTTAAGTTCAAAATTAAGAAACATTCTTCTTTATACAAAATATTTTAAACACTGTATTTCAAAACAAAATTCAATTTAAAATTTCTTTTTAAATTTCAAACTGAAACACAAATTAACTTTTCATTCCAGATTAAATTTAAAAAATTTAAAACTTTACTTACACTTTCATCTTCATTTTCAAATTCAAATTATTTAACTTCCTAAAGTAGTCAAAACAAATTTAAATTTAAAAACTTATTTAATTTTAAAAGCTGCCATTAAGGTCAAATCTCAGGTTTCAAAACTGAATTTAAATTTATTTTAAATTCTTATTCCATAATTTAAAACTTACAGTTTTAAATACAAACCAATGTTTCTTTATTCTTTAAAAAGTTTAAAGTTTAAATTTAAATTCCAGTTCTTAAATTCAAACTTAGGTTCCATATCTCTGTTTTCCAGATTTAAACTTGATTTAAAATTTCGGTTGCATTTTTAAAATTTACTTTTCAAATTATAAAACAGTACACAGTTTCTGTTTTAGTTTAAAACCAACTTGAATTTAAAAGCATTTTAAATTTAATTCAAAGATCTAAATTTTAAACTTCCTGAATTTAAATTAAATTCTAGATTCAAACTTCTTTCCGGATTTTATTTGTATTTTTTTTATTCCACTTATAGAAACCTGGAAACAAGTTTTCTTCAAAAACTAAAACCTAAAATACTTACCCTTTTTTAAAAAACTCAAATTATTACAAAAACCCAGAATTCAAACTTTGAATTCATATTTAAATTCAATTTCAATTATACTTAGTTCAGGTTTTGGGTTTATATTTAAATTCTTACCTAAAAAAAAATTTTGAAACCTGGGAAAACAGGCTCTGTTAAAATGCCAAAACTTGAAGCACTAAAACCCGAGCTTCCACAAATTTACTTCGGGACAATTACTCTCCTTCTTCGAGTCACTACCCAATTTCGCTTGAGACCAACCCGAGAAAATAACCCTGCAACCAAAAAAAAAACACCCCATCATCACCAACATGCACAACCCCTGTGCATCCACTCCCCTTCCACGGCCATCACTGGCCATCATCTCAGGCCATCCTCCATCTACCAAAATCACCACATCCACCTTCAACCCTCAAAACCCCATAATTCAATTTGAATTTGAATTCAAGTTTTTAAACCAAAACCTGGAACACTTTTCCCTTTTCAGTGCCTAGCCTGTCAACGCTTCAACCCATCATCTCCGACCACCGTCACCCTCCAAACTCCGGCGACAATTTCATCAACACATCCTCTATCCATACCCAAAAGAGCTTTGAACTCGATCCATTATAAATGCAGTAAAGTTCAAATCTTTACAGCCCAGAAACCTAGGGTTCTAAACCTGGAAACCCCAAATTACAACATCAAACCCAATTCCAACTCAATCCAATAATTTTCTCATAACCTATGATATCTATACTATCTCCATAATCAAATTCACACAAATCTAATACAAGCTCCTACTGAACTTGACAAAAATGAAAAATACAGTAAATTTGAAATTGTACTTTGATTTGATCACTAAAATTTGTAATATTATCTTTAAAAATCATAATTTTAGAAGTTGTTTTGAATTGTATTTCTGAAACATTGATTCTTGATACTTTAAATTTTCCATTTATACAGAATTAAGCTATGTTGTTTATGTTACAGACAATACACAGACTATACTGCTAAAAGGAAACTTTTAAAATTTATTTTATCATGAAACACTCAAATTTCATTCCATGATAAAACATAATGGCAACCAGATCAGGGAAAAAGAAATATTTATCAATTTGAATTGAAACTGTAACAGTCAGAACCTTGAAATCAATTATGCATTTCATTCATATATACACAAGCAGGCAATATAAAAACATATACACAAATTTAACTCATCAGATAAACAAGCATGCAATCCTGCTAATTTATTTAAATTTAGGTGTTACTCACTTTTATAATGATGCAGACCCCAGATTTAGCATGCAGTAGCTTGAATGCAGATGCAAATTCCCCCCAGGTTGCTTTCAGATCATAAAGAATTGAATGCAGACCTCCCCCCTTTCCAGATTCAATTGCATGTTCCATAATGCAGGTTGCAGATGCAAATACAACTTGTATTTGTTCCCAGCCTTTACATGCAGTGGCTTCCATTTTGATGCTCCCAGATATAAAAAAATGCAGGTGCTTGATTTATTTTCCAGATTTTAAAGAAAGATGAATGCAGGCTTGCACGTTTGTTTACAGGGATTGATATGCAATTTGAAAGTGAGGAGTTTGATTTTTAAAATCTGAAATGTTATAGATTTTACTTTCATTTTATTGAAGGAGGAAAATGTTTCTTTGTTAAGAATTGAAAAAAAATGAGAAAGAGGAGAAGAAATGAGAAAATGCAATGTTTTATAGCTAATTTATGATTTATTTTAAATTTAAGAAAAAACAAAATTACTACATGACACTTGTCTAATATGTTAACACATGTTTAACTATGCTTTGATAAACTTACACATGTCTTTGTAAATGTTTTAAATGATTTGTTGTTTAAATTAAGATTAATGAATGTTTAAACTTAGTTAATTAGTTCTTAGACTTAGTTATGCATTTAAATAATTTCTAAAGAATAAAGCAAAACAATATAAAATTAAATCATTTATCAAAGATACCTTTAAATAATTAAAATAGATTTATAAAAGAGGTTATCACTTAAATGAATACATGTTTCATAAATAAATTGTATTTTAAATTTCAAATTAAATTTACAAATCAAAATTATCAATCAACATTTAAAAAGAATCCACCCAACATTTTATAACTTATTTTAATATTCAACCTTTAAGTCAAAAATGAATTTTAAACCAATTAAAACATTTTTCTTATATTTAAAAATCATATAGTATTTTATTAAATATTTTTGAAAAGCTTAAATTAAAAATAAATCACAATTCCTAATTTCAAAATATTAAAATTATGTTATACTAATTTAATAACTTATCTATTTAATATATATAAATACATATACATTATATAAATAGAAAACAATTTATTAGTTTATTAAAAATTACAAATTCACAAATTAAATATTTAAATAAAGAAAATTATTAAATCAAATCAAATTTATTAACAAAAATCATCAATTCAATATAAATTTAAACACAGATTATTAAATTTATATTGTCCAAAATTCCGGGATATTATAATCCTTCCCCCTTAAAAGAATTTCGTCCTCGAAATTTAAAACAAAGGTAATTTAATAATCTATTTACATATTTTATTTTAAAACACAGCATATGTTAACCATATGCTAACAACCATAACAACCAATTCACACAATCAAAACAAATCTAATTATCCAAAAGAATTTTGGATAAAACCTTCACGAGTTTCCCCCGGTATATATATATATCGGGATACTCGCTCTATAGAATACAATCAATCAATACTACTAAGCTATAGAGCTCTTAACAACAATTCTATACTGAATATCAGACTACAAACGAGTCTGACTCAACAACCAATCCATCCTAAACGGCTGGTTCAACAACCAGAAATATCAAACACGTACTCCCTCAGAGATAAGTGAAACATACTGAATCCCAGTTACCCAAACCGGCAATTCAACTCTAGAAAACCAAACACTCATCTAACCCAACACAGAAGAAACCAAAACACTACGGAGCTAGCTTCCCAAACTTATAGCTCCTTGAATCAGAGAAAAAAAATTATCCCAAACAAATCTCCGATTCCAGAATCCAAATTTCTCCATCACTTATCCATAAAAACTCTTCGGACAATCCTGGGCTACCAACATCCATCCTTATCAGCTCAACTCTATGCTGATGCCTCTAGAAACAGACTGGATCAAAACAATCCAATAACCTCCTCAAGATCACTCAGAAACCAAGAACACACACCCTGCTTCTCAACAACAGAAGACAGAACAACCTTTTTCTTATCCGGAAAAGACAAAACAAAAACATCCCCAAACTGCTTCTGCTGCACAACTCTGATCCGACACAGAAGAAAATGCTGAAGAACAGCACAAGCACAGGCTAGACAACCCTGCCCAGAAATATGGTTCCATGTATCCATAAGAAAACTCAGACGTTTCTTCGAAACCTGAGTTGCTTCACCAACTTCTATCTCAAGGAACCATCCATCTACTAACTGAACCACCTGTTCCACTCTTGGAAAGAAAACTCGATCGCTAGATGCAGACAAACTCTGACTTCCTGGAAGAAATCCGGACAATCTCCAATAATCCAAAAAACACACTATCGCAAGTCACTTTTGCGATTAACTCAGCCTAAATCCAAAGAAAACTGCTCTCTCTCTCTCTCTCAACCAACCAGAATAGCTTATGCTGGCTTAGCCAACTTACCAGAGAAAAAGATCTACTCTGCAGCTTCTGAACTCCACTTCAGAAAAACTACTCAGCCAGAAGACTCTTACCAACTCAGAACATTCTGCTAAACTCAGCCACACCACCGAGCAGACTCACTTCATACTCTTGTTCCAAAGAAACATCTTCGGAAATATCCATAGTCACTGCATCTCATCACGCAGCTACTATTTCCTGAGATATCAGAATACCATCACTCACTTACTCGCTTCTGCCCAACCAACAGATCAAAACTCAATTCTGCACTTCAAATATGAACTTCGAACCTTTACAGGTTTCCTTCAGAGATCGATGAAGTCCTTACATCAAACAAAACTTATTCGAGACGGCATTAGGTCTACAGTCTCGACCAATACACTTCCAACCTCATCCATCAAACTCCAACCAATGGTAGTCGTGTTACACACACTTCTACCTCATCTACCTTTATAACTTGTATTGGAAAACCTGAACAGGTAATCCAACAAATAGGTAGAACCAAAAATATATATATGTATATATTAAAAATACAAATACGCTCTCTCAAGATAGACACCACTACAGAGCCTAGGTATTTACTCAACCTAATGCTCTAATACCAAGATGAGACGACCCGACTTTCCACTCCCGGAAAATCGCATCATCTTTAAGAAAGAAAGGGATAGAAAAGAGAAAAGAAAGAAGAAACAACACAAGAATCTCAACAGCGGAACGAATAAATTATATTAATAACATAAGTATTACATAGTACACATCAAATACCAGAGTACACAGACATATAAAACACATACTAGACAGTTATAAACACCAGTCTAGTTATTACAACTCAAAACATTACAGAAACACTCAGAGATACCAACAAAGCAGAAACTATATAACTATACGCAGAAGCCTCCTGCTCCATATGCTCCTCCAAAATTCGTCAAAGCTAACCTGAATCCTAACCTGAATTCCTTGGCTACTCATAAAAATTTGAGTACCCAAGAGTTATAGAAAAAAAACAGAAATAACTCCGGGTCAGACATGGGTCTGGTGTGAGCAACAGGTTAAGGTTGCTTGACTTTGAAAAACCTTTGAAAAGAAAAGGTATCACGTAAGACTTCCCACACATAAACATGGAAAAGTTTTTACCTTACGCTAACCAAAACATTTGATAGGAAATCCGATGATATTATAATAGTGTCTAGGGTTTTCAAGTAAATAAGAAATAGCCGAAATTGTTACATTCATTAAATTCCAGTTACTAGCCACAAAAGTGGGTAATACAATCTAAACCATTGGCACTTATTGGATTTTGGATTCCATCAGTGGCTGGGCTACTAGGGTACCGCCCGTCACAGTACGTGGCCTAGATCACCGTACCGAGGATTACTCTCAATCCCCTGCAACACAAAGCCGGACCCATTCCTTACTGAACAGTTCCAAACAAGACAACCCCGCAGTTGTGATCAGCAACTGCACCACTAAGCCGAAAATAAAGGGACCTCTAGACAGGGATAAATCTTGCTCTCAAGTGGGTGCTACCCACGAAGCTTTGTTGCACCTCCGCTGTTTTAGCCATTCCCGGTTGATGAGGCTTGAGGCTACGATTACCTTTATAGGACATATCACTTAGAATGCTCATCGTCCACCTGACGATGTTCTGAAAGCATTCAATCCATACAAGTTCGTTCCGGGTTCGAACGAAACCGAAGGCATTATTTCGTTACACTCATATTGGAATCACCCTCAGAGTTAACGACAATAACCCTTGCACTCTGAATCACCATCTCGAATCTATAAGTACTATTCCGTCAAACTCATTACGGAATCACCCACAGAGTTATACTGACGTATAGCCCTTACACCTCGAGTCTTCACTCGCTCCACTTGGATTAACGACCTAACGTTTAATTGGAATCGATGTGGTTTTCGGATTCCAAATATGGAAACCCGATCCCGGTCTCATCGAAATCCAAAGCGTGTCTTTTAAGGTCCAAGTTGTTTTAAAGTTTAAGTACAAACCATACCAGGCAACCAATACCATTCATCAAACATAAGCAATGATCTAATGATCTCACCATTTATAATTAATTTAAAATGAATTAAATTAATTACTAAATCTCTAATTAATTTAAAATAAATTAAATTAATTACTTCATCATTAAAATTTTGCTTAACTTAACCATCAATTGATTACAAATCAATTTATAAATCATCATCTCAATTCTCATTTCACTTAATCATTATTGATTAACCATCTCTAATTTTAATAAATAATTAGCATTTAATATTAATTACACAAGTTAATTACTTAACCCCCTAGAAAATAATTTTACCTTAACTAATCAATTCCAAATTACATCCTTGATTAATTAATTAATGATTTCTGATTATGTTTAATCAGTCTCTATATAAATTAATTACATAAGTAATTAATCTCCAATTAATCCACATATATATATTAATCACCTTTGATTAATAACCTTTCAGTAATTAACTACTTTAATTACTCATCCCATCAATTAATTATTCTCAATTAATTATCTTCATTAATCACTTGATTAATTTCAAAGTAATCCAAATTACTTCTATAATAAATATCCTTAATTACATTCAGTAATTATTAATTAATTACTCCTCTAAGTAATTACAATCCATAAATTACATAAAGTGATTATCAATAATCAACAATTGTTTAAATTAATTAAACTTAATTAATCTAAACTATTCACATTAATTAAATTAATTACACCAAGTAATTAATTCATTAATTACTTTCATTAAGTAATTAAAACTTAAACAATTGATTATTATTAATTAATTAATCTAATTAATTATCAAAAATTAATCACATTAATTAATTGTTAAAATAATCTTAAGTTAATGACCTTCATTAACATTTCTTAATTACTAAATTAAGAATTAACTTGTATTAATCATTATTAATTATCAATTAATTAATATTTAATTACAATTTAATTAATCTCTAATTATTAATTAATTAAGTGTTAATTAAAATCTTAATTAATCATTAATCACTTGATTAAATAAATCTTAATCATTAATTAAAATTTAATTAACCATCCTTAATTATGGATTAATTAACCTTAATTAATTAATCTCAAATCTTAATTATCTAACTTAAAAATTATTAATTACTTAATTAATAATCCACATTAATAATTAAATAATAATTAATATTCCATTTAAATTAATTTAATAATTTAAATGAAACCAATTTCTTAAGTTCAAAATTAAGAAACATTCTTCTTTATACAAAATATTTTAAACACTTTATTTCAAAACAAAATTCAATTTAAAATTTCTTTTTAAATTTCAAACTGAAACACAAATTAACTTTTCATTCCAGATTAAATTTAAAAAATTTAAAAATTTACTTACACTTTCATCTTCATTTTCAAATTCAAATTATTTAACTTCCTAAAGTAGTCAAAACAAATTTAAATTTAAAAACTTATTTAATTTTAAAAACTGCCATTAAGGTCAAATCTCAGGTTTCAAAACTGAATTTAAATTTATTTTAAATTCTTATTCCATAATTTAAAACTTACAGTTTTAAATACAAACCAATGTTTCTTTATTCTTTAAAAAGTTTAAAGTTTAAATTTAAATTCCAATTTTTAAATTCAAACTTAGGTTCCATATCTCTGTTTTCCAGATTTAAACTTGATTTAAAATTTCAGTTGCATTTTTAAAATTTACTTTTAAATTATAAAACAGTACACAGTTTCTGTTTTAGTTTAAAACCAACTTGAATTTAAAAGCATTTTAAATTTAATTCAAAGATCTAAATTTTAAACTTCCTGAATTTAAATTAAATTCTAGATTCAAACTTCTTTCCGGATTTTATTTGTATTTTCTTTTTTTCTTTTTTATTCAACTTATAGAAACCTGGAAACAAGTTTTCTTCAAAAACTAAAACCTGAAATACTTATCCTTTTTTTAAAAACTACAAATTATTACAAAAACCCAGAATTCAAACTTTGAATTCATATTTAAATTCAATTTCAACTTATACTTAGTTCAGGTTTTGGGTTTATATTTAAATTCTTACCTTAAAATTATTTTTAAAACCTAGGAAAACAGGCTCTGTTAAAATGCCAAAACCTGAAGCACTAAAACCCGAGCTTCCACAAATTTACTTCGGGACAATTACTCTCCTTCTTCGAGTTACTACCCAATTTCCCTTGAGACCAACCCGAGAAAATAACCCTGCAACCAAAAAAAAACACACCCCATCATCACCATTTTTTGGTCAAAACTGGAATATCGACAAATTGGCAAGGAATTATGAATACCAGGATTGGAGATCGGTTGGAATCAAGGCTACGATCGATATCGTAAAAATTTTGTTGAGCTCCGATCGGGACGAAATTGATTGGAGATGATGATAAGGACTAGGAAAGGCTATGTTTCAAATTTCAAGTTAATCGGAGTTCGTATGGAGGAAATATGATGGATTCAAGGTGGGGAATGCATGTTGTTCGAATCCATCAAAAGGGACAAAGTGGTGCTCGGTTCGAATCGATCAGATTCGAACCCACCAGGATGGATTCGAACCCAACAGGTTCGCATCGATCAAGAGGCGTTGCGCAAGGACAGTTCGAATCGATACACTTCGTATCGAATGGCATGGTTTCGGCTTGGTAAAGTTCGCATCGATGGTTCTTCGAATCGATGGACTTCGACTCGATGGAGAGGCATAAAGGTGTATACTGGTTAGTTCGCATCGATGGTGGTTCGAATCGATGGGAACTTGATGGACTCGACGATAATGAATTCGAAGATGGTGGATGCGAAGCACTGGACATGGATTCGAAGATGATGGATACGAAGCAGTAGACATGGATTCGAAGATGATGGATACGAAGCAAGGGACACGGATTCGAAGGACGTGGCTTCAGAAAGCATGGATTCGAAGAGCATGGATTCGAAGGAGTCGGCCTTATGGATTCGAAGGAGATGGTTTCGGAGAGGATGGTTTCGAAGCATGGGTTCGAACCAGGCAGAACGCACGGAGCTTTGATCTTGAATCGATCATATCTTCCAAACCGTTGATCCAAATGCAATGAAATTTTTACAGGAGCTTACATACATGTTGAAGAATGTTCTCACCAAATTTCAGCTCAATTGGATGATTTCTTGATCGATTCGAACCTTACTTCGAATCGATCCTAAGGTGGGCCCGGACCTCCAGATTTCGGGCATGTGGGACCCCTCACGTGCCTGAAGTGGTCTTCCCGGATTTTAGGAGAAATATCAGCCTCCTACGCTTATAAATAGAGCCCCTGGTCATTCAGAAAAGGGGTCGGAGATTCTAGAGAGAGAAAACACGCTTGGACGCTGCCAGAATCATTCCATATCATCATTGCTGCTATTTATTTCAAGTTTTGGACTTTGGAACTGATGTAATTATCTGTAATCATCAAGGATAGTCAATAAAAGGAAAAAACTTTGGAGTGGACGTAGGCCGGAGATAGCCGAACCACTATAAAACTTGTGTCTCTGTTCATTATTTTTGGATTACTGTTTAATATTTGCCGAGACCTGAGATTTGTGTTTGAATATTATTGATTTGTATTCGTACACTGGTGCTTTCGCGGTATTCGGGGTTTGTGACCAATTTTGGCACAAACACTTTGGTGCTTCCACTGAGAAGGACTAGCACCCGCTACATCGGATTTGAAAGTTGGATTTGAAGATTTTAAAAGAGTTTGGATTCAAGGTTAATGGCTAGGCAAAATAGTAGAAGGAAAAGGGCTGAGAGAAGCCAACAGGAAGGAAGTCAACAAGCATCCTCCGGAGCCGGGGAAGGACAAGCTGCAGTCTACATAACCCGGGATGAAATGGAGGCTATGGCAAATTCTTTGCAAGAAAGATTATTGAAGAGCCAACAGGAAATGATGCAGACTTTCTTTGAGCAAATGAGAGCTGCAGGGATGCTGAACTTAGGAACAGCTACAGCCGCTGTGGATGCAGGACAGGGGACTAGGGTCGTGGAACCCAATGGAGGACGAGATATGGAGCCACAAAGCAATCAACAAGGGCTTGGGGGCAGACCCACAGGATCCAACACAGGAGGACCTCTGGAAGGAGTTCAACAGGCTAGAACCAACGTTGCCACTAACGAGCCACATGAAGAGTATGTGCCGGAGTTCCCTCGGGGGCAACCCCCGACAGACAACGCCGGATTGGTAGAGATGATTAGGAAAACTGTGCGAGGTGGTTTGGCCAAAGGAGACTTGGAAGGAGTGAACAGGAGTCCGTTTGCTCGGGAAATAAGGATGGCTCAGAACCCACCTAAGTTTAAGTTGCCTAGCGTGGAGATATATGATGGAAAGACAGATCCAACAGATCACTTGATGAGGTACACCAGACATATGGAGGTGCTGGGGACATCGGAGGAAGTGATGGCCCGATGCTTCCCTATGTATTTGACGGACTTAGCTGCGATGTGGTTTAGGCAGCTGGAAGAAGGATCTATCAGGACTTGGAGGGAATTAGTGGAAAGGTATTTGGGGCAGTTTCGGGTTCATGTCAAGAGGCCGAAGAACGTGATGACATTGACATCGGTAAAGCAAAGGGTGGATGAATCGCTCAGATCTTTTCTAACTCGATTCAGTGCGGCAGTCGCTTTGGTGGATCGGCCTGATCCATCGATGGTTTTAATGGCAGCAGTGTCAGGAGTCAGGGAGAACTCGGATTTCAAGGTATCTCTGATACGAGATCCCCCACAAGATCTTGATGAATTCTTTCACGAGGCAGAAAGGTTCCTTCGGTAAGAAGATGCAAGTACGGATTTAAAGGTGAAAAAGGTTAGTACAATCGAGGTTGGAGCAGTATCCAGCGGTGGTTCGGATAAAGACAAAGGAAAAAGGAAATTGGATAATGATTCTGGAAACGCTAGGAAGCGGTGGAAGGATCCAAAGTTTTCCACATACACAGGATTGAACGAGACGCTGGAGCGGATATACATGGATACTCGGAATCGCCTTCCATACCGGAGGCCAGCCAGGAGAGAGCCTTCTGAACGAGAGAGGGCATCAGGGAGGCGTTGTCTCTTCCATGACTTAGACGGACATGACACCAACAGCTGTAGGCACTTGAAGGATATAATCGAGGAGCATGTAAGGAATGGACAGTTACAGCAGTATGTCGGAGCTCGGAATGCAACGATGGAGCAGGAGCAACAACCGACAACCTCTCGCCGTGATGATGGGAGACCAAGGGATGGTGGTCGATTGATCATCCACTAATCAGGATAATATGGAATAAGTAGCGAACTATTAGCAAGCAACCAAGTCATTTACACATGTACGGGGACGGAGATAGCCCCTAGGCATGCTCTGAATGATGATGAACTGCAACGCTATGGTTTGTGAAATCTATCTTTTGCTTTTGGATTGGACACTGCTTTTCTTTTTGGATTTTGGTTTTGGAGTTTGGATCGAGCTCCTGGTTTCGCTTTCTTTTGATTTAGATTTTTCTTTGGATGAATGTTTTCGGTTTTAGATGCTGGTTTGGTTTTCTGGCTTTCTGGTTTTGGATTTGGATTTTTGGGATTGGATGTAGGATTGGATTTTGATTGGATTTTCATCTGGATTTTGATAAATGGTCGTCGGGTATGGATTATGCCTGGCAAGGGGTGAGTCACTTTGCCCGAACATGGTAGGTTGACTCATTCAGGTCGTCGAGTATGGACTATGCTCGACAAGGGTCCGGAGTGACCAGGATTCGGCCTAGGACTTAGGCATTGTATTAACAATTATTATTTTCAGGTCGTTGAGTATGGACTATGCTCAACAAGGGTCCGGAGAGACCGGGATTCGGCTTAGGACTTAAGCCACGACATTGTACAACGTCCAAGGACACTGGACCAAGGTTATCAAGTGTGGATTACGCTTGGCAAGAACCCGGAGAGGTTAGGTCAACGTCCAGGGACACTGGACCAAGGACATTAAGTATGGATTGCGCTCGGCAAGAACCCGGAGAGGTTATGGATTTGGATATCGACCCGGAGAGGTCCTGGATTCTGTTATTGGCTATTGGATAAGGATGGTTTGGGACTCGGTTGTCGAGCTCGGATGGACAGGGAATTGGCTTAAGCTTTGGTTATTGGGTTTGGAATTGGATATCGACTCGGAGTAGTCAAGGATGATATACTCTGGCAGTATGGCTATGGACTTTGGATATTGGATTCGGAACTATTCAAAACACGCCTTGTTATCACAAGGCATGTTTTGGGGGGCAAAGTGTTATCCCATTTTTTGGTCAAAACTGGAATATCGACAAATTGGCAAGGAATTATGAATACCAGGATTGGAGATCGGTTGGAATCAAGGCTACGATCGATATCGTAAAATTTGTTGAGCTCCGATCGGGACAAAATTGATTGGAGATGATGATAAGGACTAGGAAAGGCTATGTTTCAAATTTCAAGTTAATCGGAGTTCGTATGGAGGAAATATGATGGATTCAAGGTGGGGAATGCATGTTGTTCGAATCCATCAAAAGGGACAAAGTGGTGCTCGGTTCGAATCGATCAGATTCGAACCCACCAGGATGGATTCGAACCCAACAGGTTCGCATCGATCAAGAGGCGTTGCGCAAGGACAGTTCGAATCGATACACTTCGTATCGAATGGCATGGTTTCGGCTTGGTAAAGTTCGCATCGATGGTTCTTCGAATCGATGGACTTCGACTCGATGGAGAGGCATAAAGGTGTATACTGGTTAGTTCGCATCGATGGTGGTTCGAATCGATGGGAACTTGATGGACTCGACGATAATGAATTCGAAGATGGTGGATGCGAAGCACTGGACATGGATTCGAAGATGATGGATACGAAGCAGTAGACATGGATTCGAAGATGATGGATACGAAGCAAGGGACACGGATTCGAAGGACGTGGCTTCAGAAAGCATGGATTCGAAGAGCATGGATTCGAAGGAGTCGGCCTTATGGATTCGAAGGAGATGGTTTCGGAGAGGATGGTTTCGAAGCATGGGTTCGAACCAGGCAGAACGCATGGAGCTTTGATCTTGAATCGATCATATCTTCCAAACCGTTGATCCAAATGCAATGAAATTTTTACAGGAGCTTACATACATGTTGAAGAATGTGCTCACCAAATGTCAGCTCAATTGGATGATTTCTTGATCGATTCGAACCTTACTTCGAATCGATCCCAAGGTGGGCCCGGACCTCCAGATTTCGGGCATGTGGGCCCCCTCACGTGCCTGAAGTGGTCTTCCCGGATTTTAGGAGAAATATCAGCCTCCTACGCTTATAAATAGAGCCCCTGGTCATTCAGAAAAGGGGTCGGAGATTCTAGAGAGTGAAAACACGCTTGGACGCTGCCAGAATCATTCCATATCATCATTGCTGCTATTTATTTCAAGTTTTGGACTTTGGAACTGCTGTAATTATCTGTAATCATCAAGGATAATCAATAAAAGGATAAAAACTTTGGAGTGGACGTAGGCCGGAGATAGCCGAACCACTATAAAACTTGTGTCTCTGTTCATTATTTTTGGATTACTGTTTAATATTTGCTGAGACCTGAGATTTGTGTTTGAATATTATTGATTTGTATTCATACACTGGTGCTTTCGCGGTATTCGGGGTTTGTGACCAATTTTGGCACAAACACCCTGCAACCAAAAAAAACACACCCCATCATCGCCAACATGCACAACCCCCTGTGCATCCACTCCCCTTCCCCGGCCATCACTGTCCATCATCTCAGGCCATCCTCCATCTACCAAAATCACCACATCCACCTTTAACCCTCAAAACCCCATAATTCAATTTGAATTTGAATTCAAGTTTTAAACCAAAACCTGGAACACTTTTCCCTTTTCAGTGCCTAGCCTGTCAACGCTTCAACCCATCATCTCCGACCACCGTCACCCTCCAAACTCCAGCGACAACTTCATCAACACATCCTCTATCCATACCCAAAAGAGCTTTGAACTCGATCCATTATAAATGCAGTAAAGTTCAAATCTTTACAGCCCAGAAACCTAGGGTTCTAAACCTAGAAACCCCAAATTACAACATCAAACCCAATTCCAACTCAATCCAATAATTTTCTCATAACCTATGATAGCTATACTATCTCCATAATCAAATTCACACAAATCTAGTACAAGCTCCTACTGAACTTGACAAAAATGAAAAATACAGTAAATTTGAAACTGTACTTTGATTTGATCACTAAAATTTGTAATATTATCTTTAAAAATCATAATTTTAGAAGTTGTTTTGAATTGTATTTCTGAAACATTGATTCTTGATACTTTAAATTTTCCATTTATACAGAATTAAGCTATGTTGTTTATGTTACTGACAATTCACAAACTATACTGCTAAAAGGAAACTTTTAAAAATTTATTTTATCATGAAACACTCAAATTTCATTCCATGATAAAACATAATGACAACCAGATCAGGGAAAAAGAAATATTTATCAATTTGAATTGAAACTGTAACAGTCAGAACCTTGAAATCAATTATGCATTTCATTCATATATACACAAGCAGGCAATATAAAAACATATACACAAATTTAACTCATCATATAAACAAGCATGCAATCCTACTAATTTATTTAAATTTAGGTGTTACTCACTTGTATAATGATGCAGACCCCAGATTTAGCATGCAGTAGCTTGAATGCAGATGCAAATTCCCCCCAGGTTGCTTTCAGATCTTAAAGAATTGAATGCAGACCTCCCCTCCTTTCTAGATTCAATTGCATGTTTCAGAATGCAGGTTGCAGATGCAAATACAACTTGTATTTGTTCCCAGCCTTTACATGCAGTGGCTTCCATTTTGATGCTCCCAGATTTAAAAAAATGCAGGTGCTTGATTTATTTTCCAGATTTTAAAGAAAGATGAATGCAGGCTTGCATGTTTGTTTATAGGGATTGATATGCAATTTGAAAGTGAGGAGTTTGATTTTTAAAATCTGAAATGTTACAGATTTTACTTTCATTTTATTGAAGGAGGAAAATGTTTCTTTGTTAAGAATTGAAAAAAAATGAGAAAGAGGAGAGGAAATGAGAAAATGCAACGTTTTATAGCTAATTTACGATTTATTTTAAATTAAAGAAAAAACAAAATTACTACATGACACTTGTCTAATATGTTAACACATGTTTAACTATGCTTTGATAAACTTACACATGTCTTTGTAAATGTTTTAAATGATTTTTTGTTTAAATTAAGATTAATGAATGTTTAAACTTAGTTAATTAGTTCTTAGACTTAGTTATGCATTTAAATAATTTCTAAAGAACAAAGCAAAACAATATAAAATTAAATCATTTATCAAAGATACCCTTAAATAATTAAAATAGATTTATAAAAGATGTTATCACTTAAATGAATACATGTTTCATAAATAAATTGTATTTTAAATTTCAAATTATATTTACAAATCAAAATTATCAATCAACATTTAAAAAGAATTCACCCAACATTTTGTAACTTATTTTAATATTCAACCTTTAAGTCAAAAATGAATTTTAAACCAATTAAAACATTTTTCTTATATTTAAAAATCATATAGTATTTTATTAAATATTTTTGAAAAGCTTAAATTAAAAATAAATCACAATTCCTAATTTCAAAATATTAAAATTATGTTATACTAATTTAATAACTTATCTATTTAATATATATAAATACATATACATTATATAAATAGAAAACAATTTATTAGTTTATTAAAAATTACAAATTCACAAATTAAATATTTAAATAAAGAAAATTATTAAATCAAATCAAATTTATTAACAAAAATCATCAATTCAGTATAAATTTAAACACAGATTATTAAATTTATATTGTCCAAAATTCTGGGATATTACAACATATGATTTTATAACTAACTCATTTTTTATAAAAAAGCATATGCGACGTATTTCAATACGAGGCATAAAAAAATTTCTAATATAACACATTTTTTTACATCTCATATGTGTGACGTATTTAACATACATATGTGGAAATCAATCAAATCAACATAATATACTATTTGTGACATATAAAACAACATGTGCATGTGAATGTTATAACACAAGTTCAAGGGAAAATAAC
Source organism: Allium cepa (assembly GCA_030765085.1). NCBI lineage: Eukaryota > Viridiplantae > Streptophyta > Magnoliopsida > Asparagales > Amaryllidaceae > Allium > Allium cepa. The sequence continues at coordinate 564,901,420 of CM060928.1, read as the reverse complement.
AACATATATCACATATTCATATCTAAAGCAAACATTTCAATCAATGTTATTTACCTAACAATAAAAATGTTAATCGTGAGTGATTGCTCATCTTTTGAGGTTAGAGAGTTTTTGACAACACAAATTGATAGATTCTAGATGAAATCCAAATACGACAAGCTAACCAATCCTATCCATAGCAACAATGCAATAGCAAAGCAAATCACGACAACGCATGTCGAACAAACTGAGTTTTCTTCTTCTTTTTTATAGAGAAGAAGCAAGAGAGGAGTGATGCAGTTTGGCGTTTGAAGAGAGAAGGGATGGAGTTTGAAGTTTGGGAATTTATGGATTTAGGAATTTTGAAGTTTCTGTATTTATAAGGAAGAAGGAGAAAGTGTGAGCAGAAAGCTTCAGATAGAGTAATGAGAAATAATCAGTACATACTTTGGTTTTGTTCTCTAGTGGAAAACCAAAAGAGGCATGTATTTAATAAAAGAAATCAATAAAACCAAAATGTGGAAATAGTGGCAGATGTATTGAATAATAAGAAAATGAAGGGACCACTTAGGTTTTAACTAATTGCATGTTCCACTCAATTAAATATAATAGCACCAAATATACTTTTTATACACCCGTTTTAAACAAAATTAACATATAATAAATAAATTTGAATACAACAACCAATGTAACGTTACACAAAATAAAACATGATCCAAAACTCAAATTCAAGTTTTACGAAATATTAATAAGATAGTATATATATACAAATTTAATAAGAAAATATATAAAATAAAACATTTATTGGCTCGTATTACCAAATTCCTAGGGGAAGGATTGGAAAACACTAAATTAGGCACTCATGCGTATTTTTTTGTTTAAAGCATGCAGAAGGTATAAATATTGGAAGAAAGAGACAAAATAATGAGAATGAGAAGAAATGAATTTGGAGGAGGAGCATAGTTTTTGAAAGGAGGAGGTGACAAAAGAATATAAAAATACAGTATGCTTTTCAAAGAAACGATGTGGTTATGTGTTTAATAAATATAAACATGAACATGCTAGCTTGAATGATGCGTGTGCATTAAATATGAATTGTTAATAGATGAATTAGTGCTGACAGAAGTTATGAAAAAGAATGAATACTAAACGTTGTAACATGCAATAATAAATGCTTAGAAGCAAATACAAGAGGTATTTAAAAATTAGGCCTAATAAAAGTAGGTAGGAGAATGTATATCTAATAATAAGAATGGAAAATGAATATACAGAGGATAAATGAAAGTTTTATGAAATAAAGAGAGATGTTTTTTTTTAATATTTGAAATGTGAAAGTGAACAAGGCCAAAAAAACATGAATGAGATAGTAGTTAGACAAAAGGCAATAGAATATGAAATGTGCATGAATATGAATTTGTGATGAACATCACTTTTCATACTTCAAAATGAATATAATGCCACATTGATCCAACATGGAAATATATTTCAATTCAATTAATTTCGTTAATCTCATAATCAACTCGAATTTACACCTATTTAAAAAAATTATTAACATACAATATAAAAAAATTAAACACACCAACCAAGGTAACGGGGACCGCCACTACATAAAATAAAAGATGAACCATGATTCCAAATTCAAATCAAAGTCGGCGTTTTTCTCAGTGCACAATCATGAACATGAAATAATTAATTTATTCTAAAATTTACGATTAGCATTATACCTCTATACTATCAAAGACTACTATTTAACGACCGTAAAATGTTGCTTCAATATTCAATTTTTCTCTTTTATAAAATTACGCTTACTTTAAAAACAATACCATTCTTTTTTTTTCATTAAAACATCCTTTTTATTTTAACAATAACGTATGTTTCTTTCGTTAAATCCATTAATTACAATTAAAGTATTTCTTTTTTTGGCTTTTTAATATTGAAAGATTCCAAATCGGCATAATCGTAATTAATTTCAAAATTACGCTTTAAAGCGGATCCTAAAACGTACATTTCTTTCATTAAACATCATTAATTTCAGTTAAATTCTCTTTCCCTTTTATTCAAAGATTCCAAGTTAAATTAATGACAATAAATTTCAACATTAGAATTTAAAACTGAACATAATTAATGGATAGATAATTAAAACAATTGAAATCTTTTTACAGTAACTTAAATACATTTATAGAATTGTTGTTTACACATAAGATAATTAAAACAATTGGATTTTTTTTACAGTAACTTAAATACATTTATAGAATTGTTGTTTACATAAGATAATTAAAACAATTGAAATCTTCTTTTTTTTTTACAGTAACTTAAATACATTTGTAGAATTATTGTTTACATATAAGAGTTATAAATTAACTTGCTTAAATAGTATCAATGACATACAAACAACAAAATTTATATTTATATTTTATTATTATTGATAATTTCACCAAACTTTAATAGTTTAAATTAGATTAAATTTAGTAGAGTTCTTAATTAAATACAATTTCAATTAATTCAACTTTATCTTCTAAATTCCTGAATCGTTTAACTAATTAAGTCTTATTAAATTATAATTTATACTTCTTTCCTTTTATGTAAAATCCAATTATACTAAATTTTATTAACAAATTAATTTTAATAGGTTGATATGTAATATGAGCGAAAATCAAGACTAAAATTTAAATAAGTTTGGATACATAATTATACATTTATTGTTTACAAATAGATTAGAAGTTAATTTACAATTAAAACCCAATTCTAGTTAATTATAAATTGATTTCATTCTTTACATAATATTAAATCTATACAATTAAACTTTTATTAAACCATACGTTTGAAATCACATTAAATAGTTGTCACTTTATTAAATCATAATCAGATGTTGTAATTCAAAGTAAATTTTATTTAAAATCATAAATTTTTAATTTCTTACAGTATTAAATTCTAAATTTTGAATTTTCTTCTTTTCGAAAAATACGGGTCATTACAAGTAGACTTTGACCCGATCCATTCAAGGCATAAACAAACCCAACAACTCGTTTAATAAAATGGTTAACCCGACCCAGCCGATTTAATAAAAAAGGTCAACCCGACTCGATCCATCTAAAAAACTGCACCAGAAACAACAAAACCTGCACCAAAAAATGAAAGCTGCATCATTATATTATCTACATAAAAAACAAAAACTGGATTAGAAAATGAACAATTGCACCATCATATTATCAAAAACTACAACAACAAAAAAGAAAAATTACCTCATTATGTGATCATATTTGCATTAAAAAACAAAAAACTTTTCGAGAAAATAGAAAAACTAAATAGATATTGCAAAAACTACAAAATATTTGAAGGTCTTGCATGGTACAATTAAAATTACATCATTAAATCTAAAAAGTCATCATAATCTAATTTTAGATGAGAAATTCGACAGTTGAATGCAAAAATTCCATCATATGACCCAAAAAAAATTGAACCAAATAATGAAAAAAACAAATTTTGAAAGTTCTATAGCGTATGGCATAGTTTTATAGTCCTGAAGCCCTCAAACATAGCCTTGTAATCCTGAAGCAAGTGAGACAAACTATCAGTTTATGAATGTTTTTAAGAATTGAGATGAATACACAATAATATAATGTATGTAAGAGAAAAGAACAACATGCTTCATTACAACATCAATAAAATGCTTTACATCTATGTAAAGTAGAATATTGGTTAAGGTTAAGTTTTGGTAACCAGTTCTATGTAGTACTATAAAATGCATTGGATAAAAACATATATGCATTTTTATATTCAAAATTTACAGTTCAGAACTAAAACATGTTGTTTTACCTAATTTATTGCAAACCATCTTTGCTCCAATTAAGGTGCCTGCAACTTTTGTGCAACTTTTGTCCCAGACTAGTAGATCTGGAATAACAAAGCTAATAGATGCATCATTTGTCCCAAACTCAAACCTATAATTTACCTGAACCAAAGACAAATAGAGTGCAAAATTAGTCAGTCTAACTATGAGTTTTTGCAATGTATAAACAAGTCGAACCTTTAAGAATATATGTTCATAAATATGATTAAGTTCTAGCCTATCTATTATTGATAAAAATAACATGAATAAAAAAACTAGATTGCATTTCTGAAAATACTATGTGTATAATCAAAATACCAAACTTGAATTCGGTTTAAGAAATTATTTTGATAAATTAAGGAAACCTACAAGATCAAACATTTGGAAAGATGTCATTTGAGTGCTGTCACAATAATCAAAGGTATTATTGATTTTGATAGGGGTTATTGATTTTGTAATCATACCAAAAACAGTATATTGTGAAATTCTATCTTTTGTAATGCCATCAATGGTCACCTAAGGATGGTGTAGGAACTTGGGTAGACTGCTATGCATTAATAAGAAATTTGAAAATATCCTTATCTTCTTTTTCCACTTCTGTTGCAATAGCATTCCCATATAACCAGTCACGCATGCAAAGCAATGCTTCCATAATATTATCTTTAGAGAACTATGATAGTTGTCTAAAACCCTTCCGCTAATGCTAAATGCACTTTCGGATGCAACGATAGTGATAAGCACGGCTAAAACATATTTTGCTATGAGAGAGGGAATAGGATATTTAAGTTGTTGAAACTACTAAAATGGTGGAATATCGAATGGTAATTTGCAATCTAACGGTCCATCTTCTATATATAACTCATGTTCCGAATTATGAGAACTTTTTCAGCAAAATTAGAATTTCTAAATGTATCGAATTCTTCTATTACATTAGCAAACTCACACGAATAAGGTCCCATAAATGAATCACTACATTCTAATTCTTTTGATCCACTTGTTTCATTATTGGATTCCTTCTCTATTTTTTTGTGCTCTTCATAAAGGCCTTTTAAGTATGTCTCTACCACCACAAACTATTTGCTATAATCATTGCCATAAAGCCATTGTAACAAAACTTGACAAAATCCATCTTATATCGGAGATCAAGAATATAAGCAACGCAAATCAACGTACTAAATTCACTCCAATATTTATTAAACTTTAAAAACATACTACTTGCAGCGTCAGACATAAAATCATTGGATCTCGTGCACTTTTGCAATGTAAATAAAACCATAACTACTTTCAAAAAAATAAATTAGAAGTTGGATTGTCATTCTAGAAAATAAGCAAGTGACATCATAAAATAATTCTAAAAAAATTGGTATTTTTTTTGCTTTCATCCATCCCCCTTTTGTAGGACAATAAATAAAATTTTTGTTAACAAGCTTAAAGCGACAAAGTGCTTGTTTATCATATATAGCACTTTTCAACATAATGAAGGTTAAGTTCCATCTTGTTGGCACATGTTGATGAAATCCTTTGTTACTATTATCCAATGAAAGATCTGTTATACATTCTACAAAATGTTTCTTTCTTGATTATGAACCTTTAATATACTTGATGCTTTCCCTTATATTACTTATACATGAAGCAATATATTTTAAACCATCCTATATCATTAAATATAAAACATGTATTGTACATCACACATGCAAATATTCTCCATTAGCAATCAAGGCTTTACAATATGTAAGGTGAGACTCTAATAGCTCTACAAATTTATCAGTAGAAGAAGCGCTATCTAATGTATAAGCAAATATCCTTCCTTCAATATCCCAACTAAGCAAAAGACTATATATTTTTCCAAAAAAATTAGCTTCGAATTGGGGTGGTGGCATTAGGAAAAAACTTAACAATTTTTTCTACAGATTCCATTCATTATCTATAAATTGTGCTAGTAGAGTGTTATAACCATCATATTAACCGATGTCCATAAATCGGTTGTCAAACTTAGCCTCCCCATACATGTTTTTAAGAAGCAATTAAGCTTGACTTTTTCCTTTTCATATAACTTTAGAGCATCACTATGAGATGTATTGCTCGAAAAGGATACAACTTTGTCATTAAGATATGAATGAATATCATGAATACCTTCATGATGAACAAACATAAATGGCAAATTATGATTACCATGGCCATAAATTCTCTATATTTATTTTTATTGATTCCATTTCAATGCTTTTTCACTTATCATCGAACATCTCAGTATGTGTTCTCTTAGATTGAAATTACCAAACTTACCATCCCCCCACGCACACCCCAAATGTATGACTTCTTACATTCCTTACAATAACATGTCTGTTTAAAAAGACTTCATTCTTTAGAAAATATTCCTAACTTCAAAATGAAAACTCCTAACTCGCTTTTTTCCTACAGAACTACTTACCGAATCAGGTTCATTCTCCAAATCCTCCATATCAACGTTATCATGTTTAATTGAATCCATAATCTACCACTTAAAAATTACAAGAAAATATTAGCTACAAAATGTTTTGAACTGTAAAATATATGTTGAGTATTTAATCAAAGCGACGAACTGTACAATAGATGTTAAGTATATAATCATAACGAGTCATCTTTTCAAATTTTATTGCAGGTTATATCTATTGACAAGTGGCAAGCATAGCAATACTGGGGAGCAATTAACAAACAAACAAGCAAGGTAAAGGCAGCAAAGACATGTTAGACATAGTTCAATGGAAACTTGGTTCATTTTAGGAACATGTTTTATTTACTGAAGTCGAGATATTCCATATGTTAAGACTGGGTTTGTTGTATTTTAGCTTTTACAAGCCCGATTATGTATTTCATTTTATTCCTTGGAGCCCATTTGGTTGCATTGATTATTTTTTGGTTTCGCTATATTCTATAATATGTCTAATGCAGGCTTAATATTATCATACAAATTAGGATTAATGTCCTCTGTTAAACATATTAAAATGTTGTACTGCAGAAGATTATAATTAGTTTAAAAAAGTGTGACTAGCTAAACTAACTAAAAATTAGTAACAGTTACTAATAAGTTCTTAGAATGCTAAGTCAATCTCCTTAGTAGACAACAGCAGGTCAAAAAAATCAAATAGCTTAACGTCACAACATACTTAAGATAAATTATTCTTAAAAAATTTGAATTTGAAAGATTATGTAGTGAATTTGTATTAACAATTCTCAATTCTGTTAGTTTTTTACTTTTGCACAACTTTGATTCTTGCCCTAGGAAAGTACATATATCCAAAAATGAGAACATTGGCTATTCACAAATGAAACAAAATCAAGTATGATCATCAATAGCTTTTAAAAAAATAACAATAATAATTATAATATAATACTTGAGTTAGAGGTTTTATCGATATCTTTAACCAATTATTATTATTGTGTTTCTGTTATCTTTTGTAAAAAATAGAAATAAAATGAAATAAAAATAAAAAGAGGTCATCAATAACAAATGGAGAACCTTTAGGACCAGCTCCATAATCCTTTTGTAGAGGTTATTACAATCAGCAAACTATTTGATCTACATTTTACACGGCATGAAAGATGAAAAAATACCACCATTTTCCACATTTCATCAAAATATTTTTCTTTTTATATAGAAGCAATAATGCTACTCATAAGAAACAGAAGAATAAGCTACAAGACATAATACTGATTTCTCCTAAGATACAGAAGACTAAGCATATACATATAGCTTCGTTCCAAGTGCTATATAAATAAGAAAAGCATCATCAAGTGCTATATAGTTGCCTGTAAATGGCAATTCCTTTAATAACCTTATGTATTTCACATATGTTATCGTATTGAACATTGTTATCATCTCATAACTATATCGATTGTGTAGCTCATTTTGTTTTTATACTTGGTTTCAGTTAGTACACTTTTGCTTGTAATCATCATCTTGTTACTTTTTTATATAAGTTGGCAACTAACTAATATAAGCTGCAGAGTTCTTTGTGTACATAGTCATCTGATTTTGTTTAATACCTTTCACTATACAGTTTTCAATAATTTGTGTGCTTAATGTATAAATGTATAATGATTCAATGTTTTTGCAAATTTAGGTAATAAGGGAAGGGTATTGTAATGAGCTAAGGGTTTGAAAAGTTAAGCAAGTAAAAGATATTATATTTAATGTTCAAATAGTATTTCTCTTTGTTATTATAGCATGAGACTTAATTAAAAGCCACCAAGCAGCTTAGTTCTTTTTTTATTTTACCATTCCTCTTTTTTCTTTCTTCTAAGTTAATTGATACTAATGAGATTCAATAATTAAATAAGAAAAGCATCATCAAGTACCCATAAAACACTTCCTCTATTTCCGATGCAAATGTAGGTAAAATTAAAATATTGTTGCCTAGAGTTTAATGAAGGAAACTTGAAAACTATTGATGTGATAATAATTCATGAGAAAATCAATAAACTTTGGTCTTTCCAAACCTCACTGAAATTTCTTTCTTGTAAATTTGTAGAATGTTTACAAATTTATGAAACAATAAATCAAGTGTGGTTAAAAAATAACTTCATTATACTTAAGTAATAATCCATTTGTATTTAAAGTAGTATTGGTTTAATATAACACAAACTAATCTAGTTTCAATTTAAAGCAATAATCCAGCAATTCCATATTAAAACAACTAAGCATTCGCTAGGTAAAGATATCAAGCACTATTTTTGAACAAATCTTTATCCAAAAATTTCCATCTAACTATTACGTTTATTTCGATCCACTTGCATCCTCTAATCATACAATAAATACTTGCAACAATTGGAAAATAACCATACCTTTTGCATGAAAAGCCAAAAAATGGAAGGCTTCAAATCTTTGGTTACTCCTTCAGTTAGAAGAATGATCAAACATAAGTAATAAGCTGATGATTGAAGATGGAGAAATCGCCTCAAACAAGGTCATAAGAATGTTGATGAACGAAGACGAGAAGAAAGTGCCTCCGTTTTTCTATCGTGTTTTGTAGATTTGAGGGAAATTAAAAATTAGGGTTATCATGTTTGTAGAGAGAAAATAGGTTAGATGAGTAAGCGAGTTGGTTTGTTTAGAGATGGTATCTTCACGGGCTGTAAACGGGTTGGGTGAAAAAGAAAAAAAATGAACGGTTTAGACCCAACCCTTCTAATTTTCGATGGATAATTTAGGTAATTATACGATGTAACAATTGAATATGTAACTTCACTTTAAGGAGTAGTGAGGTATAAGGTAAGCTATCGTGCAATACGAATAATTTTATCATTGCTAGATGGATAATTTTAGAGGTCTCGTGATGTTTGTGAAGAAATTACCTATAACATAAATTTCACTTGCAGGCTGATATTGAATTCATAACAGCGACAATGCCTGTAAGCAAAATGGAAAAAAAGATTATTTATACAAACATTTCTTATATTTTGACAAAGACCGTAGTGGGTAAGTGTGTTTGCAACTGTTGCCACTTTACTTTGGTGATACATTAGATATCGTATAAAATTAACAAGAGTGGATATGCAACTATACATACCCTCTTTTGTTCTATGTGTATAATACAATATTTAATAATCACACATAAGTTAATACATATATACATACATGCACATGCATTATGATCGATCATGATGGATCCTAACTTTTATGTTATTTTGTTTTTATACTTATTGTGTAGGTGTCGTGTTATTTTATATTTGTATTTGATCGGTAACTTTTAAATTTCTTTGTTATGGGCAATTAAAGACTTCGGTGCAAAATGTACAAGATGATAGTTCATCGGGTGCTTCAAGCTCATTTGATGTATCAAGGACATGAAACTTTTTAGTTACACATTTAGTCGTTAATATTTGATGCAAAATTGCTTTATGGATATCGTGTCTTTGTTTACAGATATTATTTGAACTTCATTAATGGACGTATTTTTATTTATGGATATTATATAAACTTGGTTTATGGTTGCTGTCTTTGTTCATGAATACTGTGCTAAATTTGGTTTATAGAATTGGCTAACAATAGTGTTTATATGATATTTTTTGAGTTTGATTTGAATATGTTATGTTACTTTAAGAGTTAATGCTTATTAATATAACAGCATAATATAATGCTATGAAAAGTTAATAACAACATCTATCAATTGCTGATGAAATGAACGCACGACTGTTTGTGAAAATTTAAAAACATCGAGGCAGTAAACACTATAGAAAGCTATTAATAACCCAATATAAACGTTTTGTTAAATTGGATTTTTCAAAGCGTTTTTTATTTGTTGTTATAAGTTATGTATCTATGATGACATGTCGTTATGTATTTTCGCAATGTCACTATTGTATCATATTATCTAAAATCATCCAGATCTTAGAAACAAAATAGAAATGGTAAAGAGAAAGAGAAATAGGAAGAAATAAATATAAATGAAACAAGGTACTTTTAAATAGGTTGGACATATTTTTTTTCCTGTTTATCTTTATTCATTTTCTTCTTCTATCTTCTGTTTATAATTTTTGGGTTGGTGCATAAAAGATATTGTTAGTAGTGGAGTATCAAAGACAACAAAATTCTGGCATAGTTTGCTGAAGAAATGACGACTTATCCATTACTTCATCTTGAGCATGTAGTAACCTGAATTTTTGATAAAAATAATTAATTAAATTTAAAAGTATATTTTGGTAATTTTACATAAAATACTGAAAATAGAATTTTAAAAATTAAATAATTTGGGAAATATGACTTTGTTAGTGTGTCAAGTAGAATTTTCTACTCCAACTTTATATATAAAAGATTAGAAAGGAACACCGAATGAAGGATACTAGTTACCGTAATGTGCTTTTCGAGCCTAATAAGCTAGAAGCCCTATTGGGCTGTGTTGTGTTTTGGCACTCCAATGCGTCTCTATAAACGTGTGCTTCATTATTCTGTTACGGTGCCATCTTAATGAAGCTTCCGATTGCCAGCATCTCTCGATTGAACATCCCTCCATTGTTTCCCGAAACGGACACATACATGGTCTTGGCAACACTTACTTGTAACAAAAGGAATTCCCAACATTACGTGCCATCAATTCTAAATATATACCACGTTATGCACCATTCATGCGATATGAAACATATCATTAAACCCATGCGCTCTCAAATGTGAGCCACACCTAACAATTCTCCACCTTGGCGAGCATTTTTCTTACCTTAATTTGGAGCATACTGAAGAAATTCTACAGTGGGATCAAGCTGCTTTTTTCCTCACTTCTTACGCAGTTGGTGCAAGGCTGCATTACCAAATCTCCACCTTAAGTTGAGTACTTTCTACTCAAGCCATCTTGAAGCATCAGTTCATAGCGCAGGAGAGTAGGCTGCATATCTAACAGTGGGCTCAAGCTACTTACATATCTATAGGCCTCAATGAGTCCTTGCTTCAGTCACTCTTGCATCGTATAATGGTCCCTCGAACCGTCGGCTTCGATACCATGTTGTGTTTCATCACTCCAAGGTGTCCCCATAAACGCGTGCTTCTTGTTTAGAAATAGCGCCACCTTAATAAAGCTTCTGATGTGTCAACGTCCCGATTGAACATCCCTCCATCGTTTACCGAAACAGGAACATACATGGTCATGGAAAAACTTGCTTTTAAAAAAGGAATTCCCAATGTTATCTGCCACCAGTCCCACATATATACCATGTTATGCGCCATATTTCTTACGATGTGGGACTTAACGTTCAACCCATCCACTCTTAAATGTGAGTCATACCTAACAGATCTCCACCTTAGTGATCATTTCCTCTAACCTTCATTTGGAACATACTGAATAAGTTATGCGGTAGGATCAAGCTGCTTTTTTCCCTCACTTCTTACGCAGTTGGGCAAGGCTGCATTACCAAATCTCCACCTTAAGGCGAGTAGCTTTCACTCAAGCCACCTTGGAGCATCAGCTTACAACGCAGGAGAGCGGACTGCATGTCTAGCAGTGGGGTCAAGCTGCTTACATATCTCTAAGCCTCAAGGAGTCCTTGCTTCGGTCACTCTCACATCGTGTAATGGTCCCTCAAACCATCGGTTTCGATACCATGTTGTGTTGCAGCATTCCAAACACCCATGAACGCACGCTTCACTGATCCATAACAACATCGTCATAATGAAGCTTCTGATTAGCCAATGTCCTTATTGAACATCCCTTCATTGTCTCTCGAAATAGGCACATACATGGTCGTGACAACACTTTCTTGTAACAACAGGAATTTCCAATGTTACGTGCCACCAATCCCATATATATACCACTTCATGCGCCATATTTCTTATGATATGGGACTTAATGTTCAAGCCATGCACTCTCAAATGTGAGCCACACCTAACAGGTAGAGGCATAATTTTGGACTTAGGGTTTTAATCAGGAGGAAAGGTATGCATTTCTCATTCTAATCTCATGCTTCTTCATCGAGTATCCGCCATTACACACTAGACCAAAATTTTCATTTATCTTCTTCAAATCTACACCAAATTCATCAAAATATTATCAAATCAAAGCGGAAGGAAACAGAAATCTAAATTAGTCCATATCAACATAAATTAAAAGAGAATCACTAATTCAAATTGGATCAGAGGAGAAAGGTTTAATATTTCAACTAAAATCAATAAAATTGGCAATTCTCGAGGGGTAGGTATATCTAGGAAATGGTTATATTGCTAGGTATGCACTAAATTACATTTATATATCTATATAGGGTTTCAAAATATGATTTAGGATTGATTTAATAATCAAATTATTAATTATTATTAAATTTTTAAATTGAAGAATAGTATATCACCACTATAACAAAAGAAATGAAATGGATTTATATAAGGATTAATAAAGCAATTATATAATCATTGAAGATGAATACAAGTCAATTTTGTTGGAATATTAATCATAGTGAAGTTTATATGATCAAACTGTTAATTTGTATATAAAGTGGATTAATTATAATTAATGAACTAGAAATCATTAGAGCATTTATATGATGTTAATGAATATGAAGAAGTAACAAAATGAACATAGAATTAATTATAAGCCATGTTCGAAGTCCAAAAAATAGGTGGAATGAAGAAGTGAGCAACATTAGATAAAACAACAAAGTTTGAAGAGTAGAAATGCAAGAAACGGGTGAGGATTCAACGGGTGGAAATTAGGAGTCGACTGGTAAAAGGGCAAAAACTAACCATAAAAGGAGTAAGGTTTGAGTCGACTAGAAATGACGTTCTAGTCAAGATTTCCAGTCGAGCGAAAAAGTGGACCGATGTTTGTTATAGGCATCCAGTCGACTGGAGATGGTTTTCGGTCGAATGGAAACATGGCACCAGGTTGGGCTAAACCTAGACCTGGTGTAGGCAAATAGGATAGTTTCGGGATTTATTTCCTACTTGGTTGATGTTCTAGAGTTCATGTAGTATTACAATGTCTTATAACGTGGCACTCAACACAAGTATGCGATTGTACAACAATTAGATTGCTCTTATTATTACTGATCATGCCAGGAGTTGCATGTTATAGTATGTGAACCATCACGAGGATGAAGATATCCGTATTAAAAGGATTTACATCGGCTTAGTTAATGTATTTGTAGGGGAATCAACTTATTGATTAATTCTTATATGCTTTCAGTTGAACAGTAGGGTTGTATGCCACATTAGTGTCATCAAGTTTGTATACTCGATGTATCGATGGCCAGTTTACTATCGAGATAGTATACCCACTACACGAAAATATGCATTTAACAACAATGAAGTACTACATTTCTATGTTAAATGTAGTGGATCATCATCTGTAACAACCCAGAATTTTGAACAATTTAAAAATGATAATATTTAATTAATTTTAAATATTTGAATGATGATTGACTTGAATTTCAAATTTTCAGTATGAATTGGCGATTAAATTTTAGAATTTAATCTAGTGAAAAGTTGAATAAAATTCGAATTTAACTTTGAAGTTGAAATTGAATATTGAAATTGTAATTGAAATTCGAACTAATGACTTAGAAAAATAGTTTGGATTTACGAATTATTTTTATGTAAATTTATAAATTTAAGTTTGATATTTGAACCGCAAAACGTTTATATATTTATTAAAGAAAATTTATACAAAACAAATTGAATTTAAATTGAAAAGAAAAAAATAAATAAAAATAAAAATATAATAATATATATAATATAAGTATACACTGCCTTACTTATCACCTAAAGTCACGCCGTTGTTTATGCCAAAACCCACGCCCTAAATCGTGCCCCTCTGCAAAATCACGATCTCCTCCCCTTCTTATTTTCGCCATTCCTCTTCTCTTCACTTCAGAAAAAAAAAATCGAACGAAAAATTAATGGCGGCCTCTCTCGTCTCCTCTTCATCCTTCGATTCAAATTAGGGCTTCATCTTCGTTCGTCTTCCTCTTTGCACCCAAGCTTAGGGCTTTTCAAAATCGAAGATGCCGATTGTTGGTAGCTCGATCGAATGGGGGACTCGTCCTTTGCTTCGATCGCGTGCTCCTCAGTGGGTCGAGTTCGTCTCCTTACTTCGGTGAAAGGTGAGTTTTTTCTCACGATTAATCGTTACTCAAGTTTTTAGATTTGTTTGAATTGGGTGCTTAGTTGCATGCTATGATTTGGGGTGTTGTCTGTTATCATTTGCTCGGTCAATCCAATTTAAACTGATATGGACAAGATAAGTCACTGCATGGTTATTTGTTGGGTGTTGTCTGTTATCATTTGCTCGGTTACTTTAATTTAAACTGATAAGAACAGATGCTATTTGTACTTTGTTTTAAATTGATAAGAACAGATGCTATTAATTTTGTTTTGAATTGATAAGGACAGATGCAATCAAACCTTGCTTTTTAAACTGATAAGAACAGATGCTATTTGTAATTTGTTTTTAAATTAAATTGATAAGAACAGATGCTATATCAAAAAAACTTTGCTTGTTTGTTTTACTACATGTGATGGATCTTTGAATCTAGATGAGGAAAATTTTGTTTGCATGTGTATGTTTTGGGTGATATAGGAAACTTAAACCTTGTTTGTACGCAAGAGATTTGGTTGCATGGTTGCATGGTTGGCTTGGCATATAGATCTTGCAAAAACATCAGTCACTGTTAGACAAAAAGAAAACCTGTCAAAAATCCTTTTCTTTTCCCTCTGTCTCTTTTTGTTTCAATGGATTTTGTTGCAGTAAACAAGATGGATTTTGTTTTAAACTTGTATCTTATCCCAGAAAAGAACTAAAGCAAAATTTTATAAAGATTTTCTTTCCTGGAAACTGTGAACTAAAATTTCATGTAGTTTTTGTTTACAAGATTAAAGCATATCACATCCATCCCAATCTTGCTCTTCTTTATTCCTTCTGAGACAAATTGAAAACAAGTTGAAATTTTGTTCCTTTGAACTTGCATTAGGTCTCTGCATCAATTTAAAACAAGTCTGAAATTTTACTGTGAGTATAAGAATGGATGTGATGGATGCATGCTCGTGTATATGTATATATATGCCACCTCTGTTATGAGTAAAGTCTAACTTGTTTTCACTAGAAAAAATTATAATACTGTGAGTAAAGTCTAACTTGTTTTCACTAGAATCTGGTTGCATGACTTGAAGCTCGATGATAAATATGTTTACATGTTGTAATTAAATGTTTTATGTGTAAATTTAGGATATATACAAGCTTTTTAAATATTAGTTTTAAACAGATATGGTCCTGAGAATATAAGTGATATATGTAAATTGATATTCTGAGAATATAAATGATATATGTAAATTGATATGTGTGTTCTCCTGTACACTTATTTTCTCAAACTGTTTGGGTCACTGTGTTGAACCCAGTCTCATTGGTCTTGACTTGATTCATTGCTTTGAGTTCCCTATCATACTTCCATGAAATTTCGACTCCCACACTACTACAGCTTGTTGTTTGTGTACTGATCAAGTATCAATGTGTACTTGCATTGTTGTCTGTCTCTGGTCTGTGCACATTGTTGCATGTATTGAGTATTTCATGCTTGATGTTGTTTCAGTCTTCATATCCATATATGCCTTCCCATCTCTGTTGCACTTGTAGCTGCATTCCATGCTGTTGCACTTGAGACTTTAGACTTGATTTTTTTTTGCTGTTTGCATGCAGTGGCAGTTCCACAAATATATGTCCGTGTACTTGAAACTACTTGATGCTGCACACTTGTGCTTTGCCTTGATCACTTCTGCTGTGTCATTTTTGCAGTTCGTCTTGCATTTGTTGTTGTTTATGTCTTCATGTCTTTGGCATTTCTGAGTCTCTGCCTTTGATTGCCTGCTTTGACATTGCTGTTTGTATTGCTTTGTCTGATGCCTTCTTGACACTTTTGTCTGTGCATTGGCCTTGAGTTGAAGCTAGTTTTGAAACTTGGGTTTGACCTTGTTTTGATCTGATAGCTGTGTGTTTTTGTTTGGTGCACACGTGTTGGCGAGGCAGTGCACATGTGTGTAAATAAACGTGTGTACTGCAGCCACACAGGATTGACATATTTTTAAAAAAAATTGAAGTTGTTAATAAGAAAATCCATAATAGATTTAAATTGATTCATGTGATTCGTCATCTCTGTTACCATTTTATTCAGTTCATTACAAATTTAATTACTTGAATAAAGATTAATCCTGACTCGAGTGTTTTTGTGTTTTGCAATAAACGCTCGGGTCAGACCGAGTATTTTTACAGCTTGAAGATTTTCAGGCCGCGAAGTTAGAGAGAGAGTTGGGGAAATTGCTTCACTTTAGCTTTTCGAAGAATTTTTGTACTTAAAACAAATATTCCGCTGTTTAAAATTTAATGCATTGTACAAACTCTGATATATGTATAAAAATTCATTTATGTAAAATATTTTGATTATTCTGTGATGCTGTGGCTGTTTCTGTTTAAACTCTATAAACTGACTAACAATCCGTCATTTTGAACGTCTCAAGTTGGTTTAATTACCGACTGGAGGCGGTCAGAGCGGCGGGTCGTTACAAAAGTGGTATCAGAGCTTTGGTTTACACAAAGCTCAGTTTATGATGTTTAATATGAATAGTTACTAGGACCACTTTAAAGAAAACGTTTTTCAAACCTAAAGAAGTATGAAATTGTTTTCTTTGAAAAATAAAAGGTATTTTGAAAATTCAA
Source organism: Allium cepa (assembly GCA_030765085.1). NCBI lineage: Eukaryota > Viridiplantae > Streptophyta > Magnoliopsida > Asparagales > Amaryllidaceae > Allium > Allium cepa. Next base: position 564,884,455 of record CM060928.1, on the reverse strand, counting down.
ATTTTTTCGGAAATTCCCCTCTCTAAATTTAGGATTGCGATAGTTTCTCATTCGAAAACTCATTATCAAATTGTTGAGATTTATGAAAAATAAAATATAAGTGAAGTGAATTAATGAATTGGTTTAAATCAAATATTTTGAATATCTACAAAATGATAAATTGTGAAATAAAAAAAAACATTTCTATTTAGTTATAGCCAAGAGGATAATTAAACAATAACTTGGGAATTTGATTCTGAATTCTTTTGAAAATTGATTTCAAATGTTTTGAAGAATGATTTAGTAAATAAATGGATTATAAGTATTTAAACTTATAATATGGACCTTTGATATATAATTGAGTTATATAAATTGAATTGAGTTGAATTAATAAAGAAGATTTATAAATCGAAGTTTATAAATAGAAATGGAATTTGTAAAGATTGTTTATAAATTCGAAACCAAATTGAATTTGGTAAATGAAAAATAGAAGTCATTAAAGGAGATATATTCGTGATTTTGGACAGCGAATTATCCTTTATATTAAATATTGTGATAGTAAATGTTGGTTGGGAATTTTATTCACGATTTTGGACAGTGGATAATCTTTTAAATAAAAAGTGTAGAAACACTGAATTGAATAGATAAGTATATTCACGATTTTGGACAGTGAATATATTATTAACTAAAACAGATATGTTTTAGGGATGTGATATTATGAAATGAGGTTAATGTGGAAATATAAATTTAATGGAACCAAGTTGACGAATGACTTACTAAAGAACTAGTTGATTATTTTTGAAATAGAAAGCAAATGCAAAGTTTAAATAAAATTTAAATTTCAAATTTGAAGTTGTCAACATAATAATCCATTATAGGTTTAATAAATTCAGTGATGAATTTGAATTTAAACGTGCGGAAAATTAAATTAAGTGAAAAACTTTATATTGAAAAGTTTGAAATTGGTTTAAAACTAATATTATGAAAAGTATGAGGAATTCAAACTATGAATTAAGTTGAAGTTGAAATTGAAAAAGTTAATGGTTTTAAAGATGTTTTAAAATTCATTAAGTATCGAATACATAGATTTCAACATTCATTGTTGAAATAGGCTTTTTCGAGAAATAACGAAATGGTAGACTATAACACTGTTGTTATAATAAATGGTTTCCGAAAGGAAATGTTGTTTATAGTATTGGGATTTATATATCTATCTTAAATTTCGAATCCCTATACTAGTAATTTTCAGTTGTCGTAACGATGTTTTACGCAACATTCGTTTTGACTCAAATAAATGTGTTTAAAAGAATGATTTCCTTAAAGAATGGAATATATACTTAATTTTGATTCAAGTATATTGAATATTTTCCGAGAGTTGAAAACAAATGAACTTGTGAATTACTTATTATTTAATAAATATGGAAATGTTTTCCAATATGAAATGAAAGGTTTGAAATTTTATCTTTTAAAGATAAATTGAAAGAAATGAATATTTGAAATTTATTTCAAATGGTTAAGTTGGAAAATTATATATATCTTGTAAAGATATTATTTTTGGGAAATTTGAACGATCAGTTCAATTTGAATATTTTCCAAAAAGATTGAATCTTGAGTTAAATTGAGTTTAACTTTGACACCAAAAACAATATAAGTTGAGCTTTGAATTTTGGATAGTCGATTGGGATTGTATGTCTAACATTGTGAATTGATGACATATCAATTGATCTCTATTAAATATATATCTGTTGGTGGCGGAGAATTTATTCTTTTAGCTTAACACCCTTCTCTGAGACGTACGAGCTTAGAGGTTATATATCGATAGACACCAATTATGTGTTGAGAATTGACGATGTAACGTGAAATCCAAATCGAATGTGAAGTCGATAATGAATTGGATTATGAATGTGGATTAGGTTTGAGATAACCTTAAATTTTCAAATCGATTTAGAGGAAAATTTTGGAATCCTCTATTTGTTATGAATGTGAATTGAGTTTTCGTAACTTATATATATGAATGTAATAATTCAAAAACCATCAGTTTGGAAAGTCATTATTATGAAAAGTCCTGTGTAGGTTTACATAGGTATGATATGTACGAAATGTGAAATGAAGTACTATATGTATATGACATATGTTTTCTAAAAACTGAGGATATGGAAATGTACCTTCCATTTATTATTTGTGAAGGTGATTGGAACTCGGTGGAGTGTCCATTGGAAATCGTAGCTACGTAGAATTTCCATTAGTGGAATGTCCATTGGGACTGACTGGGATCCCCCACGATGGATCATCGTGTTTGGGATTATGTGAATTGATGCTGGCGTAATTCGTGGGGCGTGATGCCTACAGTTACAAGCGATTCCACTGGGATAGTGGCGCAACCGCCGTGTAAACTGCGATCTAGAGGCCGAAGCGTAATTCGAGGGGCGAGATACCTACGGTCACGAGCGATTCTACTGGGATAGTAGCGCAACCGCCGTGTGAACCGCGATCTAAGGCAACAACCATGGTGAAATTCAAGAGAGATGTGAAATCTACAGTTACAAGCGATTCTACTGGGATAGTAGCGTAACCGCCAGGTAAACTGTGATCCATAGGGGAACGTGCTTTCCATATCCATTTTTAAAAGAATTTTTAAAAAGTATTTTCACTGGGAGTTGAAGCAAGTATATTTAGTACTTGGAGATTTTTAGTCTTGCGCCTGGCCAGCGTATGCCTAATGTCTGTAAGAACGAAGATGGACTTGTTAAACTTCGAGTTATCAAGTATTTTCAAACTTTGAATAGAAAATCAATAGTCTGAAATTAGAATTACATAATTCTAACTTAATGAACTAAGGAAGAAATTTTTTAAAATATCTTGAAAGCACACAGCTTTGGAAAAGGTGTAATATGTAAATATTTAGCATAAAGAATTTCAAGTTTAAAAATATGAGTTTTGTAAGTCAAAAATTTGGTAAAAGACTTTTGTGTCTTGATTATAGAAATCGATGAACAAAACTGCTGAGATAAAATAAATGGAATGAATCCTATATTTATTTATAAGATTCGAACTTATTAAATTGAGTAGGGTATAAATATCAGTGAAATTTTAGCAATCGTTTTTCCTAACTTATAATTTCAGGACGAAATTCTTTTAAGGAGGGAAGATTGTAACAACCCAGAATTTTGAACAATTTAAAAATGATAATATTTAATTAATTTTAAATATTTGAATGATGATTGACTTGAATTTCAAATTTTCAGTATGAATTGGCGATTAAATTTTAGAATTTAATCTAGTGAAAAGTTGAATAAAATTCGAATTTAACTTTGAAGTTGAAATTGAATATTGAAATTGTAATTGAAATTCGAACTAATGACTTAGAAAAATAGTTTGGATTTACGAATTATTTTTATGTAAATTTATAAATTTAAGTTTGATATTTGAACCGCAAAACGTTTATATATTTATTAAAGAAAATTTATACAAAACAAATTGAATTTAAATTGAAAAGAAAAAAATAAATAAAAATAAAAATATAATAATATATATAATATAAGTATACACTGCCTTACTTATCACCTAAAGTCACGCCGTTGTTTATGCCAAAACCCACGCCCTAAATCGTGCCCCTCTGCAAAATCACGATCTCCTCCCCTTCTTATTTTCGCCATTCCTCTTCTCTTCACTTCAGAAAAAAAAAATCGAACGAAAAATTAATGGCGGCCTCTCTCGTCTCCTCTTCATCCTTCAATTCAAATTAGGGCTTCATCTTCGTTCGTCTTCCTCTTCGCACCCAAGCTTAGGGCTTTTCAAAATCGAAGATGCCGATTGTTGGTAGCTCGATCGAATGGGGGACTCGTCCTTTGCTTCGATCGCGTGCTCCTCAGTGGGTCGAGTTCGTCTCCTTACTTCGGTGAAAGGTGAGTTTTTTCTCACGATTAATCGTTACTCAAGTTTTTAGATTTGTTTGAATTGGGTGCTTAGTTGCATGCTATGATTTGGGGTGTTGTCTGTTATCATTTGCTTGGTCAATCCAATTTAAACTGATATGGACAAGATAAGTCACTGCATGGTTATTTGTTGGGTGTTGTCTGTTATCATTTGCTCGGTTACTTTAATTTAAACTGATAAGAACATATGCTATTTGTAATTTGTTTTAAATTGATAAGAACAGATGCTATTAATTTTGTTTTGAATTGATAAGGACAGATGCAATCAAACCTTGCTTTTTAAACTGATAAGAACAGATGCTATTTGTAATTTGTTTTTAAATTAAATTGATAAGAACAGATGCTATATCAAAAAAACTTTGCTTGTTTGTTTTACTACATGTGATGGATCTTTGAATCTAGATGAGGAAAATTTTGTTTGCATGTGTATGTTTTGGGTGATATATGAAACTTAAACCTTGTTTGTACGCAAGAGATTTGGTTGCATGGTTGCATGGTTGGCTTGGCATATAGATCTTGCAAAAACATCAGTCACTGTTAGACAAAAAGAAAACCTGTCAAAAATCCTTTTCTTTTCCCTCTGTCTCTTTTTGTTTCAATGGATTTTGTTGCAGTAAACAAGATGGATTTTGTTTTAAACTTGTATCTTATCCCAGAAAAGAACTAAAGCAAAATTTTATAAAGATTTTCTTTCCTGGAAAATGTGAACTAAAATTTCATGTAGTTTTTGTTTACAAGATTAAAGCATATCACATCTATCCCAATCTTGCTCTTCTTTATTCCTTCTGAGACAAATTGAAAACAAGTTGAAATTTTGTTTCTTTGAACTTGCATTAGGTCTCTGCATCAATTTAAAACAAGTCTGAAATTTTACTGTGAGTATAAGAATGGATGTGATGGATGCATGCTCGTGTATATGTATATATATGCCACCTCTGTTATGAGTAAAGTATAACTTGTTTTCACTAGAAAAAATTATAATACTGTGAGTAAAGTCTAACTTGTTTTCACTAGAATCTGGTTGCATGACTTGAAGCTCGATGATAAATATGTTTGCATGTTGTAATTAAATGTTTTATGTGTAAATTTAGGATATATACAAGCTTTTTAAATATTAGTTTTAAACAGATATGGTCCTGAGAATATAAGTGATATATGTAAATTGATATTCTGAGAATATAAATGATATATGTAAATTGATATGTGTGTGCTCCTGTACACTTATTTTCTCAAACTGTTTGGGTCGCTGTGTTGAACCCAGTCTCATTGGTCTTGACTTGATTCATTGCTTTGAGTTCCCTGTCGTACTTCCATGAAATTTCGACTCCCACACTACTACAGCTTGTTGTTTGTGTACTGATCAAGTATCAATGTGTACTTGCATTGTTGTCTGTCTCTGGTCTGTGCACATGGTTGCATGTATTGAGTATTTCATGCTTGATGTTGTTTCAGTCTTCATATCCATATATGCCTTCCCATCTCTGTTGCACTTGTAGCTGCATTCCATGCTGTTGCACTTGAGACTTTAGACTTGATTTTTTTTTTGCTGTTTGCATGCAGTGGCAGTTCCACACATATATGTCCGTGTACTTGAAACTACTTGATGCTGCACACTTGTGCTTTGCCTTGATCACTTCTGCTATGTCATTTTTGCAGTTCGTCTTGCATTTGTTGTTGTTTATGTCTTCATGTCTTTGGCATTTCTGAGTCTCTGCCTTTGATTGCCTGCTTTGACATTGCTGTTTGTATTGCTTTGTCTGATGCCTTCTTGACACTTTTGTCTGTGCATTGGCCTTGAGTTGAACCTAGTTTTGAAACTTGGGTTTGACCTTGTTTTGATCTGATAGCTGTGTGTTTTTGTTTGGTGCACACGTGTTGGCGAGGCAGTGCACATGTGTGTAAATAAACGTGTGTACTGCAGCCACACAGGATTGACATATTTTTAAAAAAATTGAAGTTGTTAATAAGAAAATCCATAATAGATTTAAATTGATTCATGTGATTCGTCATCTCTGTTACCATTTTATTCAGTTCATTACAAATTTAATTACTTGAATAAAGATTAATCCTGACTCGAGTGTTTTTGTGTTTTGCAATAAACGCTCGGGTCAGACCGAGTATTTTTACAGCTTGAAGATTTTCAGGCCGCGAAGTTAGAGAGAGAGTTGGGGAAATTGCTTCACTTTAGCTTTTCGAAGAATTTTTGTACTTAAAACAAATATTCCGCTGTTTAAAATTTAATGCATTGTACAAACTCTGATATATGTATAAAAATTCATTTATGTAAAATATTTTGATTATTCTGTGATGCTGTGGCTGTTTCTGTTTAAACTCTATAAACTGACTAACAATCCGTCATTTTGAACGTCTCAAGTTGGTTTAATTACCGACTGGAGGCGGTCAGAGCGGCGGGTCGTTACATCATCTGTTTGGTAAGATAAATTAATAAAACGTTGTATTAAATCATTTTTATTTAGTCCCCTGTATGGTTGTTTTCCCTTTTCTATTTTCATTATGGCGGCCACTTTCCCTCTTATTACATTAAAATAATTTCAATTGATTTTTCTTGCCTCCTCTTCTAGAAAAAATAAGAAAATCCCGATAGGTTAGACAACTGGAACGTGTCGTACAACCATCTACAGAGGTTTTTTCCCCTACATGTAATAACCCATAATTTTGGAATTAATGAAATTATTTAATTAAATGGCTAAAATAAGTTAGATAAGAAAGGAAGGGTTAATGAATTAATCAAAATGAGTATGAAGGCCCAAACCCAAATTATTATAGGACAATAAGTACTGCTATTTTCCATTCATTCATTTCATTCTACTAAAGATAACATAAAAGCTAGAGAGAAACACTAATGGAAATAGCTTAAGGAGAGCAAACTAATAGGAGATAAGGAAACGCGAGCTAAGAAGGGATTAAGAAGACCAAAGAAAGATATTACAAATATATACATGAGTTACACTAAACCCATCTTTATTGTACCAAAATATGGTTTTGGTAAGATCCTGTAAACTATTATATACGATGGAGTTTCAAATGAATTTTTCATTAATAGGTAAATTGTTTAATGAATGAGTTGGGGAAAATAGATAAACATGGGATGTTTAGATGTGTTTTCCTATTTTAATGATTTCGAAATATCATGGAGAGTTATATGATGTCCTAACCATAATTTATAGATGATTTTTTAGTTTAAGGTATTTCTTATGCTAAAACTAATTTATTACGATTTATAGAAGGGGTATGCTTAAAAAATAAATAGGAAAATACCCTTAAAGCATTATAAAGGATAGAATATACTAGAACAAGTGTTCTCGAATTTTTTGGGATTTTAATAAGGTTTTTCTAAGAGGAAAATAAGCTGATGTCACTATAAGAAAAAATTATTTTGGTTGCATTATTGGTGGTGTTTGATAATTAAATGCAAATAATAATATTTTACTCTATATTATTAATGCAATAGAAGTAGCCACCCTTCCAACCTTAAGTAGGAAGTATTTCATGAAAACTTTTCATTTACTTTCAGGTTTCCCTTCCTCTTCATTACTTAGAAAATTGCCTCCTCGCGTTTTCCTTTTCACTCCAATAAAATCCACCTCACCTTCCAACTATGTCCACCTTACTTTATTGCCATCATCACAGTAGCCCTCCTTCATTCTAGTCCTCTCCACGCCATCGCGGTAGCCCTTCACCAAAAATTTCTCCTCATGGTACCCTAAATAGGTATTTTTATGTATGATTTTTATAAACCGATTTTGTGATTCTATATGGACTTTATATGATTATATATGTATAATCTATTCGAAATTATTCATACACCCTAAGTGGAATAGTTGACCTTAACCTAATTGGAATAAACTCTAGTAGGAATAGTTGATTTCATATGATTATAATAAAGTTTATAAATTTTACTTGAATTCTAGTCATTTCCTATACTCTATTAGTGCGATATAATAGCTTTAATTGTATCCAATTTATGTTTCATGGGCATCTTATGTTTGATAAAAAAAATTCAGCAATTATTATAAGGATTGCATACCTGTAAATTTTATGCATGCTTGTTTTATAAACTTTTACTTGTTTCTTTTTAAAAATAGACGTAAGATATGATGTTGAATGTTCATCTAAGTTTGTTGAAAATATGCGTTGTAAGTATATCCCATCATTTTATTATTTTCCTTTATCTCCTTTATATCCTGATCAAATTATAAGACCATATTGTAAGGCAATTGGCAAAAAATTCACAAACCTCATTCTTTGAAATCTCTTCTTACTAAAGATATCATGTTATTCATTACAAATCTTGTACTATGTTTATAAGTTATTATGTGTCATCTCATCTAAAAGTAGATAAGATGATATATTTTGAAAAGGAATAATTTTCAAAATAGGAATAGCATTGAATGTGTTAGTTGAGTTTATAATTTATGTTTATAAGTTTCAAAATTCATTGAATAATTATAAAAAATGAATGAGATGATTAGCTAGAAGCATAAGGAATAATTTACAAAGTTGAGAACAAGCCACGATGAAGTATTCTTTAGTTGTACCGTGTTATTTGAAGTATCTAAATAATATTTGTGATATCTAGCTTATAATTTATCTTGTATATCTCATACAAATCTTTAGATATGATAAGGTGCATATCTGGATTTGACACATAGATGAAACCCACACTAATTTTACACAAAAATAGATGATTCACTCTTTTTAAAACTACTTATTTATATATTTGATCCACAATTATGATTATAATCAATTGTTCTTGATGTTCGGTTATATTCATTCTTTTTTAGTGAAAAATAAATTAAAATTATATCTCGCCAAATTATGATCAAATGAAATAAATAGTCATAAGGAAATTTTGTTGGATCTAAGCTAGCTATGTTCAAGAAATTAAGTTTATTTAATGTTCACTTAAAATTTTTTGTGTGTGTGTGTGTGTAGAATTGATGATGCTATTTTACGTGGAAGAAATTGATAATGATTTATTATTAAAATTCTTTTGTCATTCATTCATACTCCAAGAAATATATATAACATGTCTCTGCATTTAAAAACTTCATTTTGAAAATAGAAACTAATCATTACAAAAATAGATGCCAAAAACCAATTGAAAATTTTACAAGAAATATGAGCTCTTAATACTTTTTTTCAAATAAAATTGAATTTTCAAATGGTAGTTCAAGACGGTTTATTACTTTACTGCATGTGATACTCATATTTACATATAAGATAGCTTGTAAATAGACTAAAGTGTCCTAAGCACTTCATACCTGTAACGACCCATGTTTTTGACGATAGGATATTTAAGTTATTGATTTAAATATTAAGTAGTTAATTTATTTAAAGGTCCCAAAATATGAATTCTTGCATATGATTAAATAAGGGTTTGAGACCACTTTCATTGAGTCCGGATCTATGTTGCGAATTAAAATAAATATAAGCATCGCTATATTTGAAGATCGGACGATTTGATAGTCAAAACAATCTCGAAATGCATAAAATTATCATCTTGGAGCGCTGTCTCGAATAGCGATGAAATGTATATGATTGGAACCCAAAAATGAGGTGACATACGTGGATGAGTTTCATTGCAATCGAAGGTGTCGTACGATCATACGAGCTCGAAACGTATGACGATTTATTTGAGAATTCAAATAAATAAAATATTATTTCAAATAACACACACCAAAACCCTCCTCTCCTAAATTTTTCACGTTACTGTTCCATTACCTGGGAATAAAACTTTGGACGCCTCTTCTCTTTAACTTCAAAAATCTAGAATGATCTATTTACTCAACGATAAATTACAAAACCAAGTTAATTGGGACCGTATGGAGGAGAGCTTCACATCTATGATGGTTTGGAGATGTAAGTTAGTGGATGGTCACGTTCGACCTTTTTATGCCACGACTAGGGTTTCACTTTTACGGCACTAGGAGGCGAGTGAGGCTAAATGAGGTGTGACATCATTTTCTGCTATCGAGGAGTAGCCCCTACAAATTTTCAGCTATGTTGGCGGCTCCATGATGATCGTGACGTACAGGTCCAAAGAAAGGGAGCACAGGAAGTGTTTTGACTGGTGCGATCGGGATTCAAGGCGAGGGTGGCGCAGTGGAGTTCGTGCATAGAGTGGCGCATTGGAACCGATGGTGCTTGGTTTCATTGAGGAAATGTGGAGAAATCAGGGATGAATGCACGACATAGGTAGGTTCATATGCACGATCTAGAGCTGTTAATTTGGGAAGGAAGAAAGATTTAGGCTTAATTGGGAAATTAATATTTTAATTAGTGAATCAATTATTTAATTTAACAACGATTCGTATTTAACTATATCTTTTGCATATGAGGTCTGTTTTGGATGCGGTTTCTTGCGCTATGGTCATGATGGAGAGTTGTACGACTTGGTGTTCATTTGGTCAACTTTTGTTGACATGAGTGATATTGTCTCCTACCATATCATGATCGTTAACATAGTATTAAAATGACGTTTTGAAATATTTTTAACTTTAAAACGTGGCTTTATTACATTCAAATCTATATCATATTTTATGAAAGAATTTAAAAGTGTTTTAAAATGATTTTAAGTTAAATATGTTAGTTTTCTTATTAATGCACAATTTTGATGAAATTGCTAGACATAGGAAATTATTGATATTACTCTCACCTTGGCTGCTTAAATGTATTGTATGCATGCTATCATAGATGCATATAGGACATTATAGATGTTGTATGCTTTTGGTTGTGTATGTGCTTGTTTGCTTAGCTTGTTTGAAAACGCTATTCGTAGGCGATACTGTATTAGAAAATATCGCATAGGATAGGATTTCATGCACAGAGTTTCATGCATGACGATTGATCTGAAGACGAAAGATGGACTTCAGGATGTGTAGCGGATTTCGGGATAAATGCCGAACGTCTTTATTTGGTTTGTACTCAGCCATTTTTGGCTAAGTACACGACCAATGTGGTCGTCATCGACTATTCGAGAGTGGTCGATATCTACCACTACTGATGATGGCCCATTTGGCCAAGTTTGACATGGACGATGGCGAGGCTTCAAGGAGCATGATATGATGGTTCATTTGACATTTGATTTCAACATGATGACTCTTCAACGATTGTTTTTGGCATGATGAAAGGATACGATGCTTCGACATGATGACTTTTGATTCGACGATGATGATTCCATGATAGGAAGTGATGACTTCGATGATGAATAGTTGTACATCGAGATGCAGAGTAGTCGATGACAAGTCGGATTGATGAAACTACCGAAGAAGGCTTACCGGACAAATAATGATATTCTATGACTAACGATGGATGTCTAGAGTAGTTCGCAACCACGACGACTTCAGATGGGAGTTATAGGGATAGTTCCGAGATGAGCTCTGTTATGGATGACATATTCAAAGGGATCAAGATATTCGTAGGTTTTGAGGTGCACTCAAAAAGCAAGGGTATGTGTTGTGATATCTGTCAGGGATACGATAGCCCTTGGATACTTCACTTGGGGATATGATGGTCCCTGGATCGCACGATTTTTAGATATATTGTACCCTAGACTATTAGAAGGTAGTCAATTTCCTGGCTTACTGATTGGCACGGATTTGAGTACTAAGAAATCAGAATGTTGAGTAGTCCTTAACTAGACGATAGGGTCATACAAGTGCCATATACCCAACACACTAAGTTAGTGAATGTGAGGATGGATGATGGATGTTATGTTTGCTTGATTGTTTGTCACCCTAGGGATGTCACACGATGTAGATATCTAGACACCCTTAGTACTTTGATGTATAGTACACCCATGATGACTATAATATAGAGTAGCATATATCCTATGTTATATACTAACTCTTTGGATGCGGGAATAGGTTAGGTATGACTCTCCATACCCTTGTTCCATATACTATACCGACTTTTATAGTGTCTTGAGATTATTTATCGCTCACACCAGAATGTTGTCTGACTCAAGATTATACGCTTTGCTTCTTATCACCTTGCGTACTCTTAAATAAGTAGACCAGAAAGAAGGTGTAAATGGTACCTGGAGTTTTTTCGATGTAATTCTCTTACTTATATTTTAGGCTTATTATTGCTTATTCCACTTTGTGACACTATAAAGCCTTGACGGTGTTTGACTTACTATTATTACAGACAGTTTGTTATTTAAGTTTATTTTTCATTTGTATAAACTCTATTACTATTTTGTATTACTATATAAGCCCATGTACTCTAATTCTATGGCTTATGTAGTTATTACTGTCTCACCTATTTTATATCTATGATGACTATTAATGTGTTGTGAGATACAAGACAGGTTATGTGATTGCTTGATGTTTTTCATTCTTTCTGTTCTTTTCATTCTCTTTTCTTCTCTACTATTTCTCTTCTTTATTTTTATTGTTTCCCTTGACAATCATCATACATCGGTCAGATGCTCCAACAGCACACTATTTGATTATATGAGCATCAAAAGTGTATGGCGATGTCACATTTGGTATCATAGCTTAGGTTACATGGTTAGCCTGAGTTGATATCGTGATCTAGCAGAGATAGAAGTTGCCATCTTAGACTGGATCTAAAGTATACTTATATATGAGAGAGTGTGTATTTGTTATATATTTTGATTTTAAAGACTATATAATAGTACATATATATAGTATATAAGTTGTATTGCACACACAAGCACTATTGATGTAGTTTTTCTCTCTAAGAGACTGATCATTCTTATCATAGAATAGGAGTGATCTGACATACGAGAAATGCTGTTATTGACTCGATCTTCGAAGTTGAGGAGTGGGTAGGATCGAAGCCACTAACCTTGATTTCGTAATATGTTCGTTGAGATGGTGCAAAACATTATCTGGAATGCCCAAGTCACTCGTAATAATTATCGTGCTCTAGTGCAAATATGAAGAGTTGACTTTACCGAGTTGTACAAAGACAACATGAGGCTAAGAGGTAGGTCGTTCCCTAAAATGAAGTCAACAATGGAGGTGCAAGACAGGATGGATATTTGCGAAAGGACCTTCGTTGATTTGGAGTTAGATGATGCAATGAGGTAGAGGTTGACCAATAGATGACTTCAGGACGCGCAATAAACTGGTGGAGTGCCCTTATAGCTTTGATTCTCGAATTCCACTTGTGACTAATCATAGTTCGCATTAGATAGAAATTTATCTTGACTTCTTAAAAGTTAGTGTTGTTTATAAAGTTTGCCAACTTGAAGTAAGATGATATGTTTGTGTTAGAGTATATGGCCAAATTTGATGTGCTATCGAAGTATGGTCTATCTTTCATTGATACTCCACTCGGAAAGTGTGGAATATTTATCATTAGCTTGAGTAATCATCTTATGAAGCTATTGATTTGTCATATTGCCGAGAGCTTTGACAAGTTAATCGAGGAGGCCTTACGATGTGAGAGCCTGTACCCAGTGTAGAAGGGTTGTCCCAAACTAAACATGTAAGGACAAACCATGGAGGCATATGCATTAAATACCGTTTTGTCTTCATCGAGTGCTCCATCAACGAAAGAGAAGGAATATGGCACCACCACTTGAGATGTTTTTTCCACTTATGGCGATTCCATATGTGTTTTATTTGATGTCAAGGATTCGCATTCATTAATATCCAGTGATTTGATAGATAGATTGGGAATGAGACCCGAGATAGTTGACCAACCTTTTTAAATTGTGATGAACTTTGTTGGGGGTCGAGCCAGCCTATGCATGGTTTTATTAAGACTTTTTCTTATTGTGACATGGATGTTTCTTTGTTTGTTATTATTATGACATGGATGGTTCTTTGAGATGGAAGATAAATTAAGATACTAAAGAGATTATAAAGATATTCCGATTAAAGTGTTGAGATATTTTTCTAATAATTTAGAAATTTAAAATAAATCATAGATCTTAAAAGATGGAAAAAGATTTAAGATGGAATTTAAATAACATAAGCAATAGTAGAAAATGTGTCATCCCGTAGATTGTATGACATGGAAAATGGTGGATAAAATATGGAAATCTTTTTCATCTAATCCATGCAATCTTAGACTTAGTCTTGTAGCAAATGGATTCGATCCATTTTCCATGTTGAGTTTAAAATATAATTGCTGGTTGGTAGTGCTTGTGACATATAATCTCTTATGTGTATGAAGAAGGAAAATATTATGTTAACTTTACTTATTCCGTGTCCAAAATAATCCGAGAATGATATTGATGTATATTTGATACCTTTGGTGGAAGACTTGCAACATTTATGGCTTAATATAGTTGATGCTTATGATGTATTTAACAAAACATTGTTTAAACTAAATTCAATTTTGCTATGGACGATTAACGGTCTTCCAACTTATGGTAATCTTGTTCGATGTCATGAGAAGGGGGATAAGCTCGCCCATTATGTGTTGTCAATACTCATTGTCGTGGGTTGAATCATGGTTGAAAGAACATCGACACGGGTCATGGAAGATTTCTACCTATTTCAAATTCACAGAGGAAACAAAAGTTTGGTTTGATAACACCGTAGAAAAAGTAGCAGTCCTAGAATTCTTGCTGGGAGAAACATTTATGCATTATTGAGGAATTTTCCAAATGATTTTGGAAAAGAAAAGGGAAAGGAGGGTAAAGAAAGGTAGAAAGAGAAAATGTGCTCTTGATATGGAAGATGAACATGATAAGGCTAACAATCCTACAAAAATGGAGCTACCGAGATAGGAAAAAGATCGATTTTCTTTTATTCGCCATATTGGGAGGTTAATGGTCGATTTATACTTTTCATTGTTTTAACAAAAAAATAATGTGTTATAGTATTGATTTTCATAGGAACTTCCATTACATCACAATTTAGATGTGATGCATGTAGAGAAAAACATTGGTGAAAGCATATTGGGCATGATCTTGCATGGTAATAAATCAAAAGATGAAAGCAACTCTAGAAAGGATTTAGAGGATTAGGGAATTCGACATGAGCCTCATGCACAACCTAGTTAGAATATAACATATCCTTCACCGGCTCTATATATGTTTGTCATGACCCGAATTTCAGTGTTCGAAAATCAACATCCATACTTCACCCGTATTTGAATGCTGCAGATTCAACCGTTGAGATCTGATTCGCATCGGAGCTATAACACATTAAGTACAACAACACAACGGAAGAAAACAATAACTTTATTGATATACAATATTTGACACAACACATTGATACAAATGATATCAACATCAGAGATATAAGATAACGGCGGAATAAATAACTCCAACATGATCTCCAAAGAAGAGAGTGAATCCACAAGCTGCGACTCTAATGCCAAAGTTCAAAAGACTCCAAGCTCCATATCGAAAGCTCGAACCACCATCAAGCTAGAGTTAAGCAACTCCAATCTAGAGAAATAAATGTGATCACCAAATCCATAGGGCTAGATGCTATCGAATCTACACCTAATATTTGATTATCTGAAAATACCAACTCTAGGCTGCCCGTATGGAAAATTGTGGCCATCCAGAGTTTAGAAAGGGAACAATAAACTCCAAGTCAGTCATGAGACTGGTGTGAGCAAACAAAAACAGTTTTCTTTAACAAAAGCAAAAAAAGAATTTAAAAAGAAATCCGTAGTGCTTTTTGGAAAATGAAACTACCATAAGGCCTCCTGCCACACACACGATGCAAACGCAGAATTTGAGGAGATTTCTCCTTATGATAGTCAAACATGCTTGATATGCAAAATCCCTTTGATATTATTATTAGTGCATAGTGTGGAAAACATTTTGAAAGTATAATATTAATCTTAGCCAGCATAGACATTCCGTACTGTGCCTACTATAGCTACCATCTAAACAGTGGGTCGCCGCCATAAGTAAATGGCAGGTTATACAACTAAAACCATACAAGGTGCGTATTAATGATTAGATTTCCAACAAATGGTCAGGCAAAGAAACTTCCTGGGCCATATGGGTACGCCTCTAGAGGGACGCCCCAAGAACCTAACCGAATACTACTGACACGAGTATGCCACTCCTCAATCGTTACCGACCTTTATCCGAGAGCTCTCAACACCAAAAACCACAAAGCACAAATTTGCAGTGACCACATAGGTTAAATATCTGGGCTTCATACCACGATACCACCTTTTGTCCAAAAGGAAATGGACATACCCTCAGGGGGCGCTACCCCCAAATAACCTTGCCACATCTTTCATGTTTCGACCATTTTCGGGTTGTGAGGTCCGACGAGGTCTCGTCCACAAAGCTACGCTGTACACAAAATCCATGCTTTGATCAACACACGATCAGCAGTACTTCGTATGCCACATTACCAAATTGGGAATGTATCACTAGTAACCATCAACTACATAACCTCTGAGCTCGTACGTCTCGGAGACGGGTGCTAAGTTAAGAGAATAAATTCTCCTCCACCAAACAGAAATGTATTTGATAGAAACCATCTTTACATCTCAAAGTGTAATGTCAGACATGCATCCATACAAGTCTGTTACGGGTTCGAACAGAACCGAAGACACTTCCAAAGAAGCCCTTGCAATCGGGGTATTCACAATCCCGATTGGACACCCCATCACATATGAAGATCTTTATACCGTAGCTACTCAACGCAAAGTCATTCGACGGGTAATCCTTTCATTCTCGAAAATACCCGGTCTTCACCACCGGTCTTCAAATGCTATCCATTTCGTCGAATCATTATTCGGAATGGATTACATGACACAAAGTCCTCTCTTGGCTAAACCGAATAATGAGCGCAATATTTAAAAACATGTGGATATTGGGATCTCAGTTAAGTCACAACTTATTGCCTAAACTTTTCTTTCAAATGGTTTAAACAAATTATCATTTTTAAATCCTTTTAAACAAAAAGATTCTCCCTTTGAAATCCATTTTCAATTTGAAACCAAGGTTCACCAATCTTTAACAAAGATTCGTACATAGCCTTTCAAAATAATTTCCCTTTCAAATTGGATTAACTCATCCAGTCTTTAAATCAAAGACTCAAATCATAGCTCTCAAAACCATTTCCAAAGATTCAGTCATAATATTTAAACAAAGGATCTATCCTTGAGATCATTTGGAAATAAAGCTTTCGAAACTATTTTTAATCCAAATAACACAGCTTGAAATCCTTTCAACCAAAAACAGGAAATTCTTTCTTTATTTAAAAGCTATTACCATTTGAAAACAATCATTTTGGAAAAATCTGATCAAATATACACAAGTTATAGTCTTTAAAATATAAACTTGAGTTGAATTCAAATTCCCAAAATAATACATTCAATATACTTCAAAATGGTTAAAAATCCATATTATATAACTTGTATAATCTTTCCAAACCGTAATTTCCAAAATAATAAGATATAGTATATATAACTAAATTTAGATTTTGAAACTTTCTTTTCGAAAGCTTTTCATATTCAATTCAATTCCATTTCCAAAACCATTTGGATTCAAAATTCAACTTTTTAAATAAAATAATATTTAAATTCAAAATGTCTGTTGCTGAACCGATTTCCTCGTGAAATCCAGACTTGTGTGTGTATGGTGTAGTCCAGGGGTTTTACACAATAGTGCAACATCATCAATCATCACAATCCAAACACAGAAATATCAATAAGCGGTATAATCCTATAACGCTTAACTTCATTCACAGATAAATAATATAAATTCATCAAAGATAAATAAATTATATTTATTATAGCTCAAATCAAAATAATTTATATCACAAAGCATTAATCATCAGGGATATCAAACAATTCAACATCCAATAGAATCTAAACATCCATAAGTAAGATCAATTAATTATCTGATTAATTTAAATCAGATTAATTACTTATAAATAAACTACTAATCATGGTTAATTAATTATTAATTAATTACAAACCATGTTAATTAATTATCTTTTAGTCATTTGTTAATTAACCTTTAATAGATTAATTAACCTTTAATTATTAATTAATCAACCTTAATTAATAAATCAATCAACCTTTAATTATTTAATTATCCTTTTGTTAATTATCCCTAATTAATTATATTAAATCATATACCTTTAATTAATAAATCAACTCTTCAATTACTTTCATTAATTAATTATCCTTTAAATTAATTAATTATCCTCAAATTAATTACCTTATTTAACTAATCATATTAATTAATTATCCTAAATTAATGAACCTTTAACTAAACAATAAATCGACTTTAAACAATCGTATTAATTAATCAATCACACTTAGCAATTTATTCACCTTGTTTAATGACATTAAGTAATTAGCTATCCTTTAATTTATCCCTAGTCATTAAACAATCCTTAATTACATTAAAGTAATTAACCTTTAAGTAATCATGTAATGTAGTTAACCTATAATTACTTACACTAATTAATGATCCCTTAATTACTCAAGCCTTAAGATAAATCATTTATCTCAATTAATTATTTAATTATCATTTAACTATAAAAAAATATTTTTTTCTTTAAAATTAACTTTCTTAATTAAATCATGTAATTCAAGTTTTAAAATAAAATAAGACATTTAACTTAACAAAATTTAGGTTAAACAACTTAAAACTTCTTTTAATCAAATAATTTAAAACATTATCATACAATAATTTGAACGAAAAATCCTTTAAAAACTGCTTTAGAATTGGCTTCGGGTCCAACTAGATCCCCACTTGAGTCATGACCCAAGTTACCCTACATCGTTTGGACTTCGAGCCAAATTCTCTTTTTCTCGCGCTCGAACCCGAGCCACACCTTTCTTCCCCACATACCATAGCAACATAGAAACCATTGATATATCATGCACGTGCACCAACGTTTTGATCACCTTCGGCCAAGTCTATGAGAAACTAATTGGAACTAACCTTAATCCATAAATCCACCTCGTGTAGCCACCACCGGCCACCATAATCGTCGCCACCTCGTTCATAGCCTCGCCAAAGACTCACGCAGGATCCCCCTCGCACCGGACCACTCCGGTGCTACGACGATGGCGCAATTGCCGAGAAACCCACGTCGATCAAACTAGCTTATAAAACCCTACATTGATAAGCCTACATCGCGTTGATCATCTAAAAAATCCATTACTATTTTCTATTAATCTGCATCCTTCAGGCTATCTTCGACCTAAGGCCCGATCCATGAAACGTCGACGATCACTAGAATTTTATGAAAATAATAATTCCATTCAACTAGCATTTTCTCACAATTTAATAATCTAACAATCTTGAAATTATTATCTAAATTCACCATTTTACAATACGATTCTGTTTATGAAATCCAAATTCAAAATTAAAATGATTGATTTTTATCATTTCCAAAAGCTTGACTGTATATTTCAAGTTTCCAGTTAATTGCTTAATAAAATTTCTTGAAACTATTTTTAAAAATAAGGTTATATTCTTAAGACCATTTTATATTTAGAGATCAAAGCCAAATATATATTCATTTGGGTGATATGAAATTTTGAAACAGGTTTAAGAACCTGTTATATATAACAGAGATGATATATACATATACACAGACCTACATATACACATATAACTTTATATATCCACATGCAACACTTTGTCATTCATATAAACTAATCTCAAGTCATCATCATCATAAGCATACAAGCAACGATGTATAACTAGATTAAGGGTTGGAAAAAAATTGCTCACCTAGATGTTTTGAACAGAAGATAGTCTGATAGTCTGTCTGGTTTGTGTATCTAGAACATTTAAATTGATCTGAATTTTGATTGTAAAGTTTGATCTGGTACTTAATGTATTTGAGTCGAGCTTGCTTTAATCCTTTCTTTGATTTTCCAGGTTTTAATTCCAAAAAATTACCTGTTATTTGAACTAAATTTGATCTGGATCTTGTTTCCAGGCTGAAGCAATGAAGTTTGGTTGGATTTTCATTTTCCAAGTTTATGATTTGAGGTTGAAAGCTTTTAGATTTTGATTTAAACTTGCTTTTGATCTCATTGTTTGCTTTTGTTCTTCTGGTTTTCAGTTTTGGGAATGAATCAAAGAAACTTGAGAAGCGTAGTTATACTCTTAAGTCTATTTTACTTAAAATTCAAAAAAAAAAATACTAGTTTTGCCACTTGTTCATTTTGTTAACACTTGTTTATTTGATATGTTAGAAATTTAACATTTGTTAATGTATATGTTAAATGTTTTACACTTGTATTTTTTTCATGAGAATATGTATTTATATTATTTTCTTTTTAGTTTTATGTATGAATGTATGTATTATCTATGTATGCATGTATTATTTTTTAATGTAAAATGTATACATTTTCTTTATGCATTGTAATATTTACTTATGTATAATGTTTTCAAATTTATACTTATTATGTTTTTAAATGTTATATACTTCTAAATTTATATACATATATATAAATACAAACCATTTCTAGTTCATAAAAATTTTAAGAAGAAAGTATATAAATCTTTTTATTATTTATACTTATAGAAATTTAAAGAAAATTATTTTAACTAATTATACTTAAATAAATAAATACACATATTATATACAAGTTTCTTAAAAATATAAATTTTTAACTTTAAACAACTTTTGAAAATTTATTATATTAAATTTAAATCATAACCTTCAAATCACAATTCATATATATATTAAAATTAGGAAACAAATTTTTTTATTGATTTCAAAATATAAATTTTTAAATCCAATTTATTCTCTAAGATACTTATTATTGAATTTCCAAATCAAAGTTCAATTTATAATCTATATAGAATAAACACACATTCTATTTATAATATTCAAATTCAAGTTTTTAGATTATAATTTATATAAATAAATAAGTACGTATCTTATTTAATTTGAAAAATTAAAATAAATTCACAATTAAATTCAAATTTTATATTTAATTTACCAATTTAAATTTAACTAAAAACTGGGGTCGTTACAGATTCCCCCTTAAGAAAATTTCGTCTCCAAAATTTGCTAGGCAGGGAGACAACAAAGAATAGATGGAGAATGTTTTACCAGATCAAATCGAGTATCTATTTTTCATTTGGCTTACCAAATCAGAATATCATCAATACATATGAGAATGGACTCATTCGATACTACACAAGATACTCGGGTCATCCAGTCTACGAAATATGCAGGGGTATTGGTTAGTCTGAGGGGATAACTAACCACTCGTAGAATATATCTAGACCCAACAGAACAAACAATGGATACTCAATCCAGGTTGGGATATCCCAAAGTATGCATAAACTTGTCCCTCTTCGGACTTTGATCTTCATAAGAAATTACAATAAAAATTTCAAACTTTGGTTTCATTTCATTGGTATAATCCAATTTAATTTTATATTTAATTAACCAATTTATTTCAATTTAAATTTCAAATTCATTAAAGTTAAGAACAAAAGGAAAACAGATGGGAGATTGATGAGAATACGGACTAAGAATTTTTCTTTAATGATTTGTAAGCCATCACCACACCAAAGCTTCTTCTTAGAGCTGCCAGAAAACCTTCATAGAATTGAAATTGGATGAAGATCAAAAAAGATAATTGATGGAGAAAGATTGTTTCCGTTGTTGCAGGGTGTTGACCATTTTTAGTGGTACTTCCCTGTCCCTTACCTCATCCTCTTCTTGCACTCATACTCACTATCAGTGGATAGTAAGAGAATTTTCTGAGGCATACAGATGGATATCTTAGGGATATACTCATTCTAGTGTATTTGTAACTCTATCTCTAATGAGTTACCTAATGTGTTATACTCCTGAGCCAAAGTTCTTACTCAACCTTCAGCTCTGATACCAAGTTGTCACGACCCGAATTTCATCGCTCGAAAATCAACATCCATACTTCACACTAATTCGAATGCCGCAGATTCAACCATTGAAATCCAATTTGCATCGGAGCTTATAACACATTAAATACAACAACACAGCGGAAACAAACAATAACTTTATTGATATACAATATTTGACACAACACATTGATACAAATGATATCAACATCAGAGTTACATGATATCAGCGTAATAAATAACTCCAACATGATCTCCAAGGGAGAGAGTGAATCCACAAGCTGCAACTCTAATGCCAAAGCTCAAAAGACTCCAAGCTCCATATCGAAAGCTCGAACCACCGTCAAGCTGAAGTTAACCAACTCCAATCTAGAGAAATAAATGTGATCGCCAAATCCAAAGGGCTAGATGCTATCGAATCTATGCATAATATTTGATTATCTGAAAATCCCAACTCTAGGCTGTCCATGTGGAAAATTGTAGGCACCCAGAGTTTAGAAAAAGAAAAACAAACTCCAGGTCAGTCATGGGACTGGTGTGAGCAAAAAAAAAAATTCTTTAACAAAAGCAAAACAAAAGAACTTAAAAAGAAATCCGCAATGCTTTTTGAAAAATGAAACTACCATAATGCCTCCCGCCATACACACAATGCAAGCGTAGAATTGGAGGAGATTTCTCCTTATGATAGTCAAACATGCTTGATACACAAAATCCATTTGATATTATTGTTAGTGCATGGTGTGGAAAACATTTCGAAAGTATAATATTAATCTTAGCTAGCATAGACATTTCGTACTATGCCTACTATAGCTACCATCTAAACAGTGGGTCACCACCATAAGTAAATAGCAGGTTATACAACTAAAACCGTACAAGATGCGTATTGGTGATTAGATTTCCAACAAATGGTCAGACAAAGGAACTTCCTGGACCACATGAGTACACCTCTGGAGGGACGTCCCGAGAACCTAACCGAATCTCTGCCAACACAAGGTCAGGTTACCTCTGTAACTAGGTAACTACTGACACGAGTATGCCACTCCCTGGTCATTACCGACCTTTATCCAAGAGCTCTCAACACCAACAACTACAATGCAAAAATTTGATTGACCACATAGATTAAATTTCTGGGCTCCTTACCATCATACCGCCTTTTATCCAGAAGGAAATGGACATACCCTCAGGAGGTGCTACCCCAAAATAACCTTGCCGCATCTTTTCTGTTTCGACCATCTTCGGGTTGTGAGGTCCGACGAGGTCTCGTCCACAAAGCTACGCTTTATACAAAAGTCATGCTTTGATCAACACATGATCAGCAGCACTTCATATGCCACATTACCAAATTGGGAATGTATCACTAGTAACCGTCAACTACATAACCTCTGAGCTCGCACGTCTCAGAGAAGGGTGTTAAGCTAAGAGAATAAATTCTCCGCCACCAAACAGAAATGTATTTGATAGAAACTAGCTTTACATCTCAAAGTGTAATGTTAGACACACATTCATACAAGTCTGTTCCGGGTTTGAACAGAACCGAATGCACTACCAAAGAAGCCCTTGCAATCTGGGTATTCACAATCCCGATCGGACTCCCCATCATATATGGAGATCTCTATACCGTAGCTACTCAATGCAGAGTCATTCGACGGGTAATTCTTTCGTTCTCGAAAATACCCTGTCTTCACCACTGGTCTTCAAATGCTATCCAATTGTCGTATCATTATTCGGAATGGGTTATATGACACAATGTCCCCTCCTAGCTAAACCAAATAATGAGCGTAATATTTAAAAACATATGGATATAGGGATCTCAGTTAAATCACAACTTATTAACCAAAAGTTTTCTTTCAAATGGTTTAAACAAATTACCATTTTCAAATCTTTTTAAACAAGAAGATTCACCCTTTAAAATCCATTCAATTTGTAACCAATGTTCACCAATCTTTAACAAAGATTCATTCATAGCCTTTCAAAAAAGATTCCCTTTCAAATTAGATTAACTCATCCAATCTTTAAATCAAAGACTCAATTCATAGCTTTCAAAACCCTTTCCAAAGATTCATTCATAATATTTAAACAAAGGATCTATCCTTGAGATCCTCTTTTGTTTGAAAACAAAGCTTTCGAAACTATTTATAATTCAAATCACACAGCTTGAAATCCTTTCAACCAAAAACTGGAAATTCTTTCTTTATTTGAAAGCTATTATAATTTGAAAACAAATGATTTTCTTTTCGGAAAAATCTGATCAAATATACACAAGTTATAGTCTTTAAAGTATAAACTTGGGTTGAATTCAAATTCCTAAAATAATACATTCAATATACTTCAAAACGGTTAAAAATCCATATTATATAACTTGTATAATCTTTCCAAACCGTAATTTCCAAAATAATAAGATATAGTATATTCAAACTAAATTTAGATTTCAAACCTTTCTTTTCAAAAGCTTTTCAAAACTTTTCTTTCTTTTCTTTTGCCAAGGCCGACGGGGTTGAATGGACCCCGACCATTTTATTGCAGCACCAAAGAAAACAGAACACAAACTACAAAGAGCGAAGCTCAAGAAAACGAAGGGAAACACGGCACCACAAGAACTGAGAGAAATAAAAACACAAAAAAAGAAAATAAAAACACCAACAGATTAAATCTTGTAGAAAGAGTAAAGTATCCCTGGATCAATACTAAAGGATTGCATCCCCATGATTAGTTTGATCACGTGCATTAACCAATTCTTGAAATCAACAGCAGACTCCGCCGTACCTTCTTTGAACTCTCTGATATTGCGTTCTTTCCTTACTGCACTGACGAAGCTATTTAATACCACATCGTATAATCTCTTGTCTTTATTTTTCCTTTCAACTCGATTATTAGTGAAGACCATAATTCTTTTAAGCTTTGCCTGAATAATTGTCCAAACTTGTAAAGTTCCCCTGAATTGCTTTAATTTTTCTTGGTGGCCTCCTCTACTGTTCCAGGCACCAATGGCTGGCATTATAGATGATACTCGAGAGCATTTAGCATTTCAGATTTCATTCTCCTAGTCACTGCTTGTGTAGAGGACAAGTAGTTAGGAATCGTAGCAAACAGTGGTGTAGTTGCATTTTTCATTGAGCTATTTTCATTGGGGACGTTAGCAGCTTGCCTGGGGGCGGCAGCTGATGTAGCGGGCGATGTTGGAGCAGGAGGGGGGACATGCACAGGAGGGGGAGGTTTATAAGCTTTGGGAGGAATTATATTAGAGTATGGGTTGTTTTGCGAGGTGATCTTAATTCCAGAGGATGATTCTCGATTGGGGATATTTTGCGCATGGGGCGTGCTTGCATCAGCATGCATGGGTTCAGTACTCTGCACAACTTCTTTTCCTGTATTATTTTTTAACACCTTCTTGAATTTCTTTCCTTTCTCCTGAATTGAATTATCTGGGCCTTTATCACTACTTGTAGAACATTTCTCTAGATTGCTTTTGTCAGTTGTCTTTATTTCAGCTGTTTCATAAACATCATCTGCTTCCAGAGTTTGCTGGTCATCACTTTCAATGAACAGAGTATTTATCTCGTCTTCATTACCATACGCACAGTTCTCCATATTACTAGATCTAAGATTAGCCTCATAAATAGCTTTATCTGTCATGTTACCCATACCCGTGTCATCAGTAACTACTATTGCTTCATTATCGTCATTGATCATCACAGGAGCACTATATTTATTGCTGACATACGAATTATATATGACATTCTCATTCACTGCCATTTTATTCTCTTCACTTGCACTATTATTTTCCAAGTTAGTGTCAGCTGGTTGACATAAGTTGCCACACAACTTTAATTCACTTTCAACACACAGACTAGCTTCAACATCATCATTGTTTATCTTTTCCTCCACCGTCTGAACTTTATCACCATGCTCTTCAATCTCTCCCTCTTCAAGATGTATATTTCCTTGATCACTAATTTTTTCCTCTGAGTTGTGCACTTCAACAGCACTATCTTTTTGAATCACACACTCATCCTGCTCCTTCAGGTTACTACCTATGGGATCCTTCCTTGCCTTGAATACATAATACTAATTGTTTCTTCTCACTTTCGACCAAGCATTACCAGTTTTACCTTGAACTTTACGAACTTGTTCATGTTGTTTACCATTCTCTCTGTTCAGAGTTGTTATCTCTTTTCTAACATCAATAGTTGGCACCACATCTGGAACATATTTATCACAATTATTCATGGTATGGCCAAACACTTTGCATTTTACACATATATCCGGCTTCCAAAGATATTCAACGTTGATTTTCTGATACCCTCCTTCTACCAACTTAACCATAAAATCATTTACTAATTCACTATCTGGCCTTACCTCAATTAAACATTTAGCATAACTCAATCTTTCTTGCCTTTCAGTCATTTCATCCATACACAACAATTTTCCCAAGTGGCAGCTCACCCAATTAATTCCCAACGGGGACCAAGCATAAATTGGAAGATTGTACAGGTGCACCCAGACGGGAACTGCAGTCACAGCTCCCCTGACATTCCTAATTGCAGCATCATAAGGTTTTATAATAAACAGCTTATTATTCATGATGATAGGGTCACTTTGAATGATTTTATGTCTATCTTCAACACAAGTGAAGGAGAATAGAAAAATGGTACCATCAGATTTCACTGTAACAGACCCTTTCAGCTTCCAAATCTTCTTGAGTTTATTGATTACAGCAGTGTAAGATAATGGTTGATCCAGGAAGAAGCCCACAATCATGTCATTCCAAATTTTAGCACCTGCATCAATAATCTCACAGGAAGGAACTAAAGCACCATTTTCATAGACTGGAACAAGATCAACGGGGACGTACATCCCAGCGTTCCTAGGATTACGCTTGAACAGGGAAGTCCATTCGCGTTCGCCCTGGGGGGACAAAGGGGTAACGGGGAGGCAATTAGCAGAAGGTAGTTGCGGATGAAGGGGGTCAGGCGATTGGACAGTTGAAGGCTGAGGAGGGTCGGGGGGAGAGAGGATCGACAGGGGGAGGTACAGCGCCTAAGGAAGGACAGGACGTTGGGCTCGATGTTGAAAGGATAGGGGAAGGGGTAGGTACGGGAGCAGACGACATTGAAACTTTGGAAAAGTGATACATTTATTATTCAATTCAATTCCATTTCCAAAACCATTTGGATTCAAAATTCAACTTTTTAAATAAAATAATATTTAAATTCAAAATGTCTGTGACTGAACCGATTTCCTCATGAAATCCATATTTGTATGTGTATGGCGTAGTCCAGGGGTTTTACACAATAGTGCAACATCATCAATCATCATAATCCAAACACGGCAATATCAATAATCGGTATAATCCTATAACGCTTAACTTCATTCACAGATTCGTAGATAAATAATATAAATTCATCACAGATAAATAAATTACATTTATCACAGCTCAAATCAAAATAATTAATATCACAAAGCATCACGCATCAGGGATATCAAACAATTCAACAACCAATAGAATCCAAACATCCATAAGCAAGATCAATTAATTATCTGATTAATTTAAATCAAATTATTTACTTACGTATAAACTATTAATCCTGGTTAATTAATCATTAATTAATTATTTTTTAATCATTTGTTAATTAACCTTTAATAAATTAATTAACCTTTAATTATTAATTAATCAATCTTAATTAATAAATCAATCAACCTTTAATAATTAACCTTTAATTATTTAATTATCCTTTAATTAATTATCCCTAATTAATTGTATTAAATAATTAACCTTTAATTAATAAATCAACCCTTTAATTACTTTTATTAATTAATTATTCTCTAAATTGATTAATTATCCTCAAATTAATTACCTTTTTTAACTAATCACGTTAATCAATTATCCTAAATTAATGAACCTTTAACTAATCAATAAATTGACCTTAAACAATCATAGTAATTAATCAATCACATGTAGCAATTTAATCACCATGGTTTAATGACATTAAGTAATTAGTTGTCCTTTAATTTATCCCTAGTCATTAATCTATCCTTAATTACATTAAAGTAATTAACCTTTAAGTAATCACATAAAGTAATTAACCTGTAATTACTTACACTAATTAATGATCCCTTAATTACTCAAGCCTTAAAATAAATCGTTTATCTCAATTAATTATTTAATTATCATTTACCTATAGAAGAAAAAAAATTCTTTAAAATTAACTTCTTCATTAAATCATGTAATTCAAGTTTTAAAATAAAATATAGCATTTAACATAACAAAATTTAGGTTGAACAAGTTATAACTTCTTTTAATCAAATAATTTAAAACATTATCATATAATAATTTGAACTAAATTCAAGTTAAATTTATAACTTGCTTTTATAAAACCCTTTAAAAACTGCTTTAAAATTGGCTTCGGGTCGAACCCGATTCCCACTCGAGTCATGACCCGAGTTACCCCGCATCGTTTCGACTTCGAGCCAAATTCTCTTTTCCTCACACTTAAACCCGAGCCACACATTTCTTTCCCAAATACCAAGTTTTATGCGAGCTCAAAAAAAATTTCCACCATCTTTTTTGATATAATGGCATGGTTGTTAGTTCATCTCGAAAAAGAAGCACTAATGTGTGGACAGGTTCATTTTCATTGGATGTACCCATTCGAAGATATATGA
Organism: Allium cepa; assembly: GCA_030765085.1. Lineage (NCBI taxonomy): Eukaryota > Viridiplantae > Streptophyta > Magnoliopsida > Asparagales > Amaryllidaceae > Allium > Allium cepa. Next base: position 564,856,081 of record CM060928.1, on the reverse strand, counting down.
AGACACTTAAAGAGTATGTAAGAAACTATGCATGACCAAAAGGGTGCTTGCAGAATTCTATCTTGTAGAAGAATGCATGAGAATTTTTTAATGAATTTTTGAAAAAATCAGGATAAATTAAGGAGAAAGAAGCTTGAAATAACGATTATGAAAGCAGTTTAATACTCAAGGGACATCTGATTTCAATATCCAAGATAGTTATATTGTTAATTAATGAGAAAGAAAGTGCTCAGTTAGCCGTGTTAATAAATATGACCGTAGTGTAACCATTTATAGAGTAAGTTTATGTAACATTATTTTAATTATTTTTATGTGTTTGTAATGTAAAATATAACTTATAGTCACTTGTTCTATACTAGTTTGCATTTGGAAGAATTAGAGTTCAGACCAACTCATGAAAAAAATTACAATCTTACTTTGGAGAACACAAATAAATTTTTTTCCAGTTGGATTAAAAGAAAGGTTGGTCGATTTTAAATATACTCTCATCTGACTAATAATATTACCCTAAAATATTCATGCTTAATGTTAAGATGAATTGCTTTTAGTTCGAAAAAGAATGTCTAGTTATATTAAGGATATATTATCAATGGACAATGTTTTCATATAAAAGATGTAAAGAGAGGAACTCAGAATAGTGGGGTGACTTTTGATGCAACTACTATGCGTAGAAAAATTGTGAAGATATGTCTCAAATGGTTGAAGTGTCACTTATTATGGAATATTGACTGATATAATTTTATTATATTATCGTGTGTTTTATATTACTTCCTTTAAATATCACTAGGCAAATAAAAGAAATGGAGTAAAAGTTGACGAAGATGGGTCCACTCTTGTTAATTTACATCAAAAATCAAGCATCATTTTCAACAGATCCATACATACTTACATCTCAAGCAAGACAAATATTTTATTTAAGAGAAAATGATTTTTCAAATTGGTATTTTGTAATGAAAGGAACATCAAGAAGTTTTCATGATTTAGAGACAAACAATTATTTTGAGGAAGATATCGATGTCTAGGAATATTGCGAAATAACCGAAATGGATGTTGAAGATGTTACCATATTAGAGAGGATTGCGAAGGCATACTTGAGTTGATTATATGTTTTATTTGAATATCGTTTTCTATTTATTTGAGTGTACATCCTTGTTTGAGAAGTTTTTTTAGGAGGGTTACTTTTATGCTCCCTTTCTAATAGTTTATTAAGGGTGGAAACATGGTTATTAATTTTTCTATGGCAATGTAATATGAAGTTACGTTGTTGATACTATTAATTTACCGGTTGTTTACTTATAGATCGTTATATCCAAAAAGGTAATCTATATTTTATTTAAACTATGTGCGCAAATCAACCTCAACCGTTGATTTACCTATATGTGATTTACCAATATTTTCCCTTATATTAAGTTATATGCCCGTCTAAGCATCATCAAAATACTTGATTTATTCATGTCTACACACAACCTTTTAACTGTTCGTCTTTTTAGTTATGTGGTCATATAATTGTGATTGTCTGCATCTCCAGGCTAAAAAAACAGACCAGTTTGCCGAAATAAAGTAATACAATCCAAGATAATGGAAAAACATCCATAAAGGACTGTACACACTATTTATAGAATTAGAATCTATTCTGAATGTCTCTCCCTGTTTGGTGATTTACATTGTCGTTGCTGATAATAAAATGCAATCAGTCAAAAATTATGACAATCTGATTTATTTTTTAGTATAGACCAAATATAGACATCTTTTTGTATCTTTACTATTAATAATGTAAATTCAAACGATAGATTTCAACCGTGCCTTTTGAGAACTCCCAAAATACTCTTTAACACTTGAGTCTGTGTGTCTTCCTACATCCCAAATTACGTTGATCTACATTCTGGAAGTTTCATTTCTTTGTAAAATTAATTGTATCTCTATGAGAAAAGAAAGATCTCATCCATCTTTAATAATTGACATGATCAACAAAGATCCGATATGGATTTATTAAACATGAAGTCATCTCGGTGAATTGTGAGGTCGTCAAGGCTGTAGGTCATGTAACCGAAGAAATTTTGAGGTTTTTACATCCAAACTTTGTGCGCATTTCGAAGATTATGATTTTTGATTCAGTTTTCGAGAAGAAGCATTTGATGTCATTGACGACGACGTCAATGGAGTAGGTACTTGGATTCCGTGGTAGGTTAGCCAGCTTTCTTCGATGTTGATATCAAAAAACAAGTGCCTAAAGAAATGGATAATGAATCACAAACTATAAGTTCCTCCTTTTTTTTGTTTATGTTAGTCTTTGTCTTGCTCGTGAGATTGTTTTAATCACAAAAAATTATGAACTATGACCTTGAAATAAAGTATAATTACACTGGAGCTGAATTAGGTAATGATCACAACTACTTTTTGCTAGCTTATGAAGATCGAAACTCTAGACATATGATCTATTTGTGCAGACTAAAATAGAGAAAAATCTATATCTTGCGCACAAATACACCTTTCTCATGTATATTTGAATAAATTATCTAATCAAACAGTGGAGATTAACTCCATTAGGTGGCTATGTGATGATATATGAATATATAATATGTTTATGTCTATGAATTTCCATATAGAATCTAGGATGGATACCTAGCTGTTGTCCATTCTCACTCCACATACAAAATACCTTAAGAACAAAATACATTTTATAATGTATAGTTAAGTAGCCACAATGACATTAATATATTAGTGGATGGTTCAAACTACATTTTATAATGCATATGTTTTTGTTAGCTAGAAGTAGTGTGTAACTATCAAGTAGATAGATATAACAATGAATAGATATAATCATGTTCTCATTATCTTCCCATCTATCACTATCTCATATTTTCAGTGTTGTTCATTGCTCGCTCACTGTTATCAATCGTTTTTTCCTATTCTGTGCATATTTCTCAAAATTTGGATATGATCTAGAAGATGATGTACAATTAAACAATAGTCATGTACAAAGAACTGGAAATTAATGTAGATATGGCATGAGTAATACGCATTCTTTTTGATATATTGCTTAACATATGTAATTAGCCAATTGAGTGGTAAAAAAGAAGTGTACAGGTTTAAGTTGGGTTACGTGTAACTTAAAAATATTATAACTGCTGCTACTATTATGGTCATAGATAATATAGTATAAATTCACCTTTTTATTAAATTAAGTGTATTTTTCAAATGATTGATTCTAAATTTTAGGGAACAAAGAAAATATAAAGATGGAGAAGATTTATGTGTACTTTGCAATTATTTAGGTAAATAAAGCTTTAAGATACCCAGTAATATATCTCTAATTGTCTAAGATTATATATTTTCAAGTCAAATGCTAAAGATAAAGGATTAAAATGTAGGCTTGAGTGCTTTTTTGGATAGTGGATGTTTTGAGTTTTGAATATATAAATTTTATTCTTATGCGTAGGTACCGTAAAGCGATGTTTTAATAGTAGAAACTGCTGTCTAAATAGATTTGTAAGCAATTTGTCAAAGTCATGATTTGTAATTTTTCTTCGATTAAATTATGCTCCAAGTAAATTGTAAGCATATAGGTAAATGCATTGAATACTTAAAAGTAAATGGTATAATACCTTTTAATAGGTCCTAGAAAGCGAGTTCACACTTACAAAATTTAAGATCGAATTTTAGGTATGATTATACTCCTGCTCATTCTTTTGTCCCCTTTTTTACTCTTTATTTTTATAAATTTTATTGATTATTTCCCTTATTACATATGGTGTGTTCCTAATACATCATTTATATTATCTATGGATACTACCTTTTAATATTTACCTAATGGTGTTCACTCTTTCAGTTCTTCTTCCTTTTGCCTCTTTTATTGTTATTATTTCACTAAATTATTCTTCCAACCTTCTCTTTTTTATTATTGAATTTTACATTTACTTAGCACCTAAATTATTTCTTCCGCGTCTAGCTTCCTAACTCTTCAATAATCACACAACCGCTTCTCTCCACTTCCACTACAAATTTCATTTTCTAAGCTAAGAATATGATCACTTATAACTCTATTTTCCTAGACACGTGCTAACCACCATTGTTTTGAGGAGACAACAAGTTTTTATGATCCTTCGATCGGCTAAGCTTCCATAAAATGTAGTGCGACGACCCATCGACTTGCCTTTGGTGAGTAATATTATCGATTACGAAGATAGATGAGCTTTTGAATATAGGAGTTTTCCATTTATTATGGTACTTCTTATTTAAGTTGTTTTGTAAAGAAATCATGCGAATGATTTAGGATTAAAAAAATGAAACTTTGTTCATATCTTGATTTCTATACAAAGGCCCTCCATTGTTTAATTGCTGAATTCTAGGTGTCTTATTTGATTATGTCTATGAGAAGTTCATTAAACAAATTTTACGCTACTGTAAATTATTTACTACCCATTCACGAATTATATTCTCATAATCTGAGTATTTATCATGAATATGGTTTCGAGGTGTACAAGCTGTGTAGTTAATGCCCCGCTATAACCCCGCTATATCTCATAGAGGATTTCTACCGCTACGATTTTTCCATATAGCCCCAAAATATAGCATTTCCACTTTAATCCCTGCTATTTCCGCTATATCCTGTTATTCTCGCTATATTTTGCTATTTCCGCTATATCTTCTTTAATAAAATGAATAAAAAAATTCATTTACACATTATAAAAATTATTAAACTAATTTATTTGATTTAAGTTCCAATATATTTTCAAAAATGAAAATACTCTAATATTCTACTAAATTCAATTATGTTATACAACAGTTTTACGTTTATTAAAAGAATATTTGCACATATTTTTTGTTTAAAATTATTTATGTATTAACTATAATTCAATTGAATGATAATTTGTCATTTAATTACCATTTATATATTTGTAAAAACATTAAGCACGATTTTTATATGTTATTTTAGAGTCATCTGCTATATCCCGCTATATCCTCGTTGTATCCCCGCTATGACTTTTGCACCTCCACCGCTTCAAATCTGCCAAGCGCTTTAACTGCACAGGGTACAAGTAAATCAAAGTATTTCTTATCAGGCTTATTCTACATTCAATATTGAATAAATATCTATGTTTTCATTATGTTTGTTTTGCTCCCAGAAAGTCATATAATTTTTTTTTTTACATTCTGAACTTATAAATTTCATTTTGATGAAAGATGTTTATCATTTGGTGACTTTTGTATGTATCTTGATAGGCATATTTAAGGCATAAATTTTCATATTCATCATTTTATTAATTGGAGTATATACAGAGTATGAAGCTTGCATTTTTATGCCAGGGTTTATTAGTGGTTATACAGAGGTAAGTTATTTGCATAGCTGTATGATTTGGTTCTTTTGAGTTAAATTTCAAACAAGCATCAGAAGTCGATGCATGTTACCAAGCTTTTAATAATGTAAGTAAATGAAATATAAATTAGTTGAGCAAGTATTTAAAATATGGTGATATGAATTTATTTATTTATTTCATATTTGGATTTTGGAAGAGTAGTTTACAATGTGTATTTTGCCCAAGAGGTTTTGTACAATGCAGGAAGAATAAAAAGCAGCTAAAATTATATAGGGGAATTCTATTTAAGCCCTAGAATTTGTGAAGTTGTTCTTTAAAAGCTTGCAAAATTGATACTTTGAAAATTGCTATAATAACTCATAAAAAAGAAAGAAAAACAGAAAAGTTTTATTTCTATTTATTTTACTTTTAAAATCACCTTGAAAACGGGCAGATAGATAACCTACATTACCACACATGTGCTATTAGGGGTTGATCAATCACCACTTCAGAACAATATGAGGTTATTTATGTTCCCCCATATTGCAAAATGATGTTCTAATCCTCTTTCTTCATTAAGATTCATCATGTTTTTTATATACGTTGCATTTTTTACTCGTTACACTTTTTTGCCACATCCTGAATATGGCAAACATGCCTGATGGTACACGTGGGTTCAGAATTGGCTGTGGTAAATCTTTTGTTTCCCACCCAATTAATGCATTCTGGCTATATTTCCAGATCAAAATAGCTAAATGAGTTCGTGAGCTGGTTTGTTTGGTTCGAACAGAGGAAGTATATATGAGTTTTGTGATATACTTTCATAGTCCGTTGCTGTATGTTTATGTATATATAAAGTGGGTTTTTTTACCCTTAACCTGTTTCTAAGACGCATTAAAAGCTGTCAATTTTTTGGTGAAATATGTGAAATGCTATCGTTCTTATTGTACTTAATGTCATTCGAAGTAATGCCACGTTAGGATGCTATTATCATTCTCATCCATGGCCATCACACTCACGTATTATGGTAAACAAATCCATTGGTCATAGTGATTATAGCATACATATCCCATCCCATCTGTGTCTTCATATGTAAATAGCTTTCAGTTTCAACAAAAAATAGAATACTTCTAACTCCAAACTTTAAAGCGTAATGAATCTAAATAGGCTTAGCACTACGTATATTTTTGGTTTCTATCTGTAGACCTTTATATAAAATTGTCCAAGTTAAGTAAATATAACCATTTCTACTGTAGTTAGATTATGTCAAAGTTTGTTTTCCTGGCAGTTTCATAGGTTTTTTCCAACATAGTTTAGTTCTCTGATTATAATGCATAAGAAAGCTGAAGTTTGTTTTCCAATTAATGCTAATACAAATCGAGTTAAGGAATAATAAGAGGAGCAAAATTATACCCTCACATCCTTTGTGTGACTAAAAGAAGCTTTATGCTAACTAGATTACAATAATATTTCGTAGAAACTAAATGTAACGATCAACCTCTATTTATATATTTTTTTCCTTGCTACAAATATGTTACTCTTACAAATAATAAATTTATAAATCTGTGCATAGTAGAAACTAACTTGCATATAGGCATCACCATCAAGATAGATTTGACCAGAAAAGCAAAAACACTTGCTTTTTTCTTGAAATGTAATATAGAAAAGCAACTAAAAAACTCATGTTATATATGCTCTTAAAATGATTTATTTAAATAAAGCAAAAAATAATGCTAAAAGTATTTATTTTCTCATTTATATAATAATTCATGCCAAATGTGTTTGCTTAAATTGAATCATTGCACTTTGAACTTTGGGTATTATTCACAAACATGTTTGCTTCAATATTAAACCAACGATCTTCCATAATATATAAATGAATCAGTCATTAGATTCTTCTTATAGTTTATTTTTATGAGAATTGTAACTTATGTTAACGCATGTTTAATAGTGTAATAGCAAGTAAATGTGTCATCCACTTTTATATATATGTTCGACTAAAGGGGAAAACAATATAAATGTGAATCAAATCAAAAGCAATATTATGTCCTTGCCTCATCCTGAATATATCAACTTGCTGCGTATATCTTGGGAAAATTGTCACCTGGTATTATGTGAAATAATATAGATAAATCTCTGTATATATTATTTGATATAATATATAGAATTCTTTATGTCACTATTGATTATAAGGAACTGACCAAATGATAATGTAAATGGGTTCCAGGAGATGTTGAGTCTGCAGAAGCCCAACCATGTATCGTGACTACCAGTGTCACATGGCTCGATCGAGATGACCTCCTCCTTTATATGACATAGCTTAGAAATTATTAGGATGATTTGTTTACTAAATTGGATTTCTGATGAGGCATTTATTCAATTGTATTTAGGCTGACAAAAGGCATTGGAATCATAATTTATAAGCATTTGTTTTAGATCTACAGGTATGGATTTTTGTGTATGCGTGTAGTACAAGAAGTTAGGATATTTGCATGATGTGGAAAGACAAAAGTAACTTAAAATGAATCTAAGAGTACTCACTGCATAACCTCTACTTTTAACAAGAGTTTCCATGGATGGTGTATATTTATCTACTGCTTTTTTGTACTCTTATTATCTTCTTATTTTTGGACCAAAGCACTGTCATATTTTCTTCAATGATGCATCATCATCTCTTTCTAACAAAGTATCATTATGTTTGAGTTATTTTTATCATCATGTTTTCAGAACTTCATGGAATAGGGAATTTAATTTTTTCCTTCATATTTGTTATTAATAAAATCAGCAGACCTCTTCTTTTTGTTTTATTTTTCCTTTTTTGTCTGATTAAGAATTTTAATTTGTCTATTGCTAATTGTTTTGTAATTAAGTGATGTTCTATTGTGTCGTACTTTAAATAGTATGTGATAATGCTACACAAACATATTATTGAAAAAATTATTAGTAAAGTTAAGAGTTGAAATGTTCATTGTCAGTGGAGCTATGGTTGTAATTGAGTTTGATAAGGCTATGATAAATTTTAGTCAATTAGGGTTTGCTAAAGCTTAACATTCTTATGGATTGGTCGAATGATAAAACTTAAGTATTATTTCCATTTTTAGCAAAATAATGAAAATAAACTAGAAAAAAGAGAATAATGATAAAACTTGAGTATTGCAAAAATTGATTATATGATTATTCTTCAGTCTTTCTTAGTCTAAAGCACGCTCAGGCTGCTTCAAGTTCAATTTCCACTGGCAATAGCATGTCAAACCTACTTCGAGGTGAAGAACTATAAATGCATGCATATTTTGATTAAGCACTGGCCCACCTGGGCATGCATGTATACTCATGTTAAAATGGGCCATTATTAGCTAAAGAAATCCCTTTGGTTGCTTGTAGTAATACTTCATTAGCTTTGATTATTGGTTCAATGTGTTTGTTTTGAAGATTCATACTACATTAAGGGGACCTGGTTTGTAAGTTTTTCCAAGTAAGTCTAGTCAAATCAATTAAAGGGGATCTCACACATATTTGTGGCCTTATTCATGAATATTCCTACAAGTGTACAGCTAGTTTACGCGCAATGCTGGATACATGATTGTTTGACCCTGGTGATAGTCGAGTTTAAATTTTAAAATATTATACAAATTGTCCATGGACTGTTCTTTTCTTGGAATTGGACGTGCATCCAAAATATGGGCCATCAGATCAAAAGTACCATAGTTTGGATAAGAAAACATTATTGGTTTGTATACTTTACAGACATTTACTTATTTTTAGTTTCTAATAAAATGATATGTATGTCCAAGCTCTTTAATGTTGTATGAAAGAAGTGGATAAAAAATGGAAATAGACATTTATCCAGCATAAAGAATAGGTTTGTTCACTTTATTTTAGAGGACAAATTTTCAAACGAGGCTTCGCCTAGAAACTAATTTCGCAAATAGGCTCTGAGGAAAACTAGTTGCAAAAATAGGTCTCGTTTCCATATAGCTTGCGCAAATATGGATTGCGCAAGCTATATTTTTTTAATAAAATAAAGCTTATGCTTGTGCAATCCATATTTGTGCAAGCTGTTTTTTTATAGCTTGCGCAATTATGAAATGCCAAACTATAATTCTGGCTTCAAAATTCCAACAAGCACAAATTACATCGTTATTTCTCAAATCCCTCCTTCACAAAATCCATCCTAATCGGCAATCCAACCCAACTATTTTCCCAAATCAAACCTCTCATTTACATTTTCAACCAAGTAGTTGTTAAATTCTATATGGAAGACACTTCTTCATCTTCACAAAAAAAGATAATATTTTATGTTGTTCAAATTTTTAATATTTGTTGTTGTTGAAAATTAATATTATTGTTGTTGGTGTTGACAATTACTAGGTAATGGTTTTGTCATTGTTGAAATATTAATTAATGGTTAATGAAATTGGAAAACCTAGTTATAAGTTAGAAACCTTAATTGATATGTTAATGGTTTATTATTTATTTTGACAGTAGACATGGTTGTTTAGGAGACCGATGATGAAATGTTGATGGAACATTGTGATGTACTTATAGCGCAAATCGATATTGCGAGCTCAAGTCATATTGATGTTGATGTTGATCATGTTTCGGACACACGGTAAGAAACAGTACCGTGTAAATTTCATTCTGGATCATTAACCTTACACGCTCGTTTACGCGAAGTTGTTTCAAGCGAAAAAATCGGTCATCAAATTCGCATTGATGGAAATATGCCGACGCATCTACATCCTGTTGGTCCATCCATGATATGGGGGAAACGACCATATCCAAATTGTTATTGTGGAGATATATGTGTGGTTGCCATTTGCGGAAAGAAAAAGAATGTTAGGCAAAGATTTTTCGGTTATAGTTCGTAAAACGAACACAGACTGAACCCTCGTGAAGTTGATTGTTGTAAGTATATTAAATGGATTGATCAACCAGTGTGCGAAAGGGGACTCGAGTATGCCTAAGAATTGCAAGCCAAAATCGGACTTTTTAAAAAGGTGAATGAAGAACTAAGGGAAACCAGTTGAAGGCCAAGATTTTGGTAGTCGTTTGGGCTTAAGAGAACATTGTCAATTTTTTATTTTTGTTGAAATGTAGTATCTGAAAATGAATTTTTGAATTATTTGTTGTTGTTTTAACCTATATTATATGCTATTTGATCGGTTGGATAAAAAATGAACTTATTTTGGGTTTAAATGTAATATAAAACTATAGTCTTGATTATGTTGGTGAAATGTATTGGTTATGTTATTATATTGGTTTTCTTGCTTGTTTTTGCTTGAAGATTGATTTGACTGTTTTTGGTTGAAGATTGCCTATGGAAACAAAATCTTCTTGGGAAAATAAGGTATCGATTCAACAAATTTTTGTTTAGAACTTTGTCACAAAATCAAATTTTTGAATGTAGTCTTGCAACTGATTTTGTAGATAATGTTAATGGTTCCAACTATATTTTACTATGACGGAGAATCGTTGGTAGATGATGAAGGTAAACCTTGATATGTTGGCGAAAAGTGAAAAGGATCGAAAATAAAAAAATATTGTAGTTTTATAAAGCTTAAACAACGGGCATTTGAAGTGACAAAAGTCAATCCTCTTGAGTATTTTAAAATTAGCGGTGAAATGGGTTCGAGATGATGGTTCATCCACTATTGATTTGGAAGATGACGATGATTTGAACTCTAAGTTTTACGTTGGAATGAGAGTGATAAAAATATATGTTGCCAAAGTTGAACATGTTGATGTGGTAGAAACACATCCGTCCGTAATTTCTGTGGAAGAGCTTGTACCCAACTCACGGTTTCAAGAAACACAATGATCGGCATATTCTTCGTATTTGACAAGTCATCAAGGCGGAGCGTTTAAAATTTATTGCATAGGTACAGCGGAGCAGTCAGAGTATCTTCAAGTCAAGCAACTATGATGCATAACTCTATACATCCAAATCAATCACAAGCATTGGGAAAGTGAGTAATATTATACGCTAGCACTTACAATTGACTTACGTTCATGGAATTTACTCTTCCCATTATTTTTTGCATTCATATTGTCAAAATAAATGCAAGGGAAGAAGCATTAATTGGCTGAGTTGATGATGACGATGATGATCATGTTGATATTGCAAACGAGAGCAGAGTGCAATTGGATAACATGCAAGTAGCTTATGCGGGTGATGTAGATAGAACTTGGATCGATCAAATGGAAGTTAACAAGGATGCAATCGTATATGCAGATGGTGAGCAGGCTGATGATGGAAATGCCAAAGATGATCAAATCATATATGAAGAGTCCCTAGCTGCAACAATGATGGTGAAATTGATTATGGAAAATTGTCAATTAGACGTGGAAGTATTTAGAAGAGAATATGCTGAAAAAGGACCACGGTTGGGTTAATTTTTGAAAGTAAGTAGAAGCTTGTTCAACAATTATGTGAATGAGCGATTAAATGTTCAGTTTCTTTTCAAATTCTAAAATCGCGTGCAAATCAATACACGGTTAGTTTTGATATGGATGAAACATGTCCTCGGTGAGTGCATGCTAGCCTATCAGTGAGAAAATCCCAAAATTGGTGGAAAATAGCAACATAAGGCGATGATCACACTTGTCTAAATGCAACCGTCAACTCAAACCATCAAAAGGCAACATCAAAGTTTATATATAGTAGAATACTTCCATTGATTAAAGCTGAAACAAATATGACTGCAAGAACAGTTCAAGAGACAACGTCAATACATTTCATATTAAAGTGAGTTATTCTCGAGCATGGCACGGACTATCGAAAGTAGTTGCAACAATTTATGGAGATTGGAAATCGTCATATGCAGAATTGCCAAAATATCTTCGAGCCCTATAGCATACCAACCATGTAACCGTATATGATATATTTATAGTCATGGTATTTTTTTTGTGATGCTTTTTAGGCTTTCAGACCTTCTGTTGATGGTTTCAAACGTTGTCAACCTATACTGTCTATTGATGTCACTCATTTATACGGAAAATATCTGGGTACATCACTAGTAGCTACTAGTGTAGACGCAAAGCAACGCCTTTTTCGTTAGCCTTTGCTATTGTAGAGATGGAGTCTTGAAAAATGTGGAGTTGGTTTATTCATTGCATATGGAATTATATTCCATCTGTACGTACTAGATGTATTACATTTATCTCAGATCATATGAAAGGAATTCCATGTGGCTAAGAGAAGCTTGGTCAATCGAACATCATCATCGCTATTGTATTCATCATACTAAAGCAAATTTCAAGAAAGCAGGGTTTGGTACGGATGAGCTACAAAATTTGTTACATGCATGTGTCATGGCATCGGAGGTTGTAAAATATAATGAACTGCAAAAACAGTTGAAGGCTGTAAATCGAGAAGCTGATGCATGGATTAATAGAAGTTTGAAAAATCAGGAATCAAGTTGGACTCTTTGTCACGATGGCGGCGTAAGATTCAATATGATGACAACTAATGTTTCTAAAAGCTTTAATGGTGTGTAGAAAGGAACTAGGAATTTACCTATTAGATCATTGGTTGCACGTACGTTTCATCGATTGAACCATTACTTTTTCGAACGTCGAACTTAAGAAGAAGAGTGGACGTCATAGCTGGCACCGAAGTGGGAAGCATTAGCAAGTCGAAGAATGGAAAAATCAAAGCTCCTATCCATAGAGAGATATAGCTTCACGGCATAACAGATGAAAGATGTTCATATGTTTGATTATACGATGAATATCGATGATAATGTCGCCAAATGTTTATGCAACATGCCAACTTTAGATCATTTTCATGCTCCCACGTATTAGCAGCATGTTCACGTGGGTCAGCTGGTGGGAATGGAGCGTATTTTGACTTAATCTCAACATGGTACGCAACGGCGAAGTATATCACTGGTTATGCTCCTTTGTTCCACCATGTACCTGATATTCGACATTGAGATGTCTCCGAAGGTCCTATTATACAACCACCACCAGTGCGTAGAAATTCATGACGTCTGCGATCTGCTCGAATAAAAGGTTTCATAGATCTGCAATCTTCATCCGGCAATAATAGACGTAGCAAATGTGGTGTTTTTAGCCATAATAAAAAAACATGTCATCGTTGAATTATTTCCTATGTATGAGTTGCTATATTTATTTCTTATTGCATATGTTTTTTTTATGAATTGTTGAACCTTACTATTCTTTTCAATGTAAGAAATGTGTTGACTTGGTTATACGGTGTTGTATTAGTGCAATACCTGTGAGTTATAAAGTTGTAAATATGTGGAAATGGAGCAGCGGCTCATTATCTTTTAGAATAGCATAATATTGCTTGCGCATTTTTGCAATGCGTAAGCTATATTTGCGAATATAGCTTGTGCATTTTTGAAATGCGCAAACTATATACGCAAATATAGCTTGCGCATTTTTAAAATGCTTCAAATTATATACGCAAATATAACTTGTGCATTTCAAAATTGTGCAAGCTATATTTTACTGTTCTAAAAGATAGCAAATTGCTGCTCCTTCCTCCCCTACATAACACCATCATACCATCAATATTTCATCAACGTAAAATCATTTATATGCCAACACGAACAACAAACTGTGTTCAATACAATTGAATATCATTAACTCAAACCATCAACATTACATATCAAGATGATGTTCCAACAGACCAACACACATACCAACGCCAACATTAAGTTGAACAAAATATACCATCCATACACTACATATGCATCAATAAATACATTTCCAACTAAATAAACATCAAAAGGATATATCAACCAAACAACTCAATCGCAAAGCCTTCTAACCTCAAGAGGTGTGTCTCTTTTCTTCTTCTTCTTCTTCCTTTTATAGATGATTGGAGCTGAACTTTGGCCTTCGTCAAAGGTTAGAACAGGTATTTCATGTTCTTGAGTAGGATCGAAAATTAATTCTTCTTCTTATCTTTCCCACTACGGTCACTCTTCATTTTGCACTTGAGTGGATTGACCAATATACCCAAATTGTTGTTCGCCTTCATTCCAAATAGGCCATTGAGGATGAATTTCTCCCCTGACGTCATGTGTTCCCTCCGCTTCTATATATAGCTCTTCCCTTGTCGTTCGTCCTCCCTTCGCTTCCTATAATGTTGCATGTGTCTCCTCCCAAGTACATGGTTGTTCTTCTGCAATACGCAAAGGTTTTGCTGGTCTTCTTAACTTTTTTTCACATATAATCGTATCAAGTATACGATGTAAATCAATACATTTAGTTTTCACCTTCTCGGTCTCCATACAATTCTCTTCAGTTTCACCAACCATGTCCAAAGCGCTATACATCCTACTTACCAAATTTGAAATACAAAACAATGTAACAACGAATATGATCTAAAAGTATGAATAATCAAATTTTATAAATTAAAATACTAACCACATCATGCTCTAGTGGAGCTCGTGGAATGTATGCAATCAATTTCCTAGCCGACTTTCCCAAAATATAACGGCAAGTTATTTGCCAATACCAATACTCATACTCGCTCAACAGTGTTGGAAGATTATGTGCTTTTTCGGCACGATCAATTCTTGATTTCCATAAAGCGATACTTTTCGGAAGGAAGTCCGTCCAACTAATGGGTTTTGGGTCTAATGACACTATAGGATCGGGAATGTGTTGATAGTCAAAGCCAAACTGTCTCTTCAATCGATCAGGAACATATAATTCAAAGTTCAAAAAAAATTAGTCTACTCTTAGCGATCCAACCTGCATACATATGCTCAATGTCAGGATGCCCAAATTAAATCAAAAAAGGATATAGTTGTCAGGTCATGGCATCATCCGCTAACAAATTCAATTCGTTTCGATAAAATTGTACGTATTTGGAAGTTTCACGCCAACTTCTAGCACAATTTCACCTACACCCGAATGGAAGATAAGAATCTAAATCCGTAGGAATTCTTATAGAAGGCCGTATAATAATAATATGAAACCAAGACCATATTTGCAACAATGTTGCAGAACCGCATAAAAATTTTCTTTTCTGTAAAGTAACTTTTGTCAATAACAAAGTACAGCACTACCCTATGAATGATAACCACAATTTGCTAAATCTTTTAGAAATGGAAAAAATTTCAAATTCAATCCACCTTTCGAATGATCTGGAAAAAGATGACAACTTAAAAAGTACAAAATAACAGCACGACTATGACGAAGTATATCGAAATTCGATGCACCTTCAGCTAGCGGTTCAGAAAATTCACTTTTAAACCAAGTCGTTGCTAGCTCACTTTTAGATTTTACTTTCTCTTTTGCTGGAAAAATACTAAGCAAATCATGACATAATTCCATAAAATTAATCAATATCCAAATTTTGTAAACATACCGGGAAACCGTCCGTGCCTAAACCAAACAGAAAGTAAACTTCGGCTAGTGTTATAGTCATTTCTTCCACTCTTAATTGAAAAGTATTCGTCTCAGGTCTTCATCTATCACACAATGTCGTAATAAGATAATGATCTAGTTGAATGTAATTAACTTTCATTGCTTTCCAAAACCCTGCTATTCTTAGGTTTTGTTCCAATTTAGGATCTTTAAAATATATTTCTTTAGGCTTGCTTGAATGGTCGCAAAGTTTAACCATTTATACATCCTAATTTATAATAAAGAATTGCAATTAGTAATTCATATTTTCATTTTGTATTAACTATAATTCAATGTGTTTAAAATAAATACCTCCATAAGTGAGTCATTTTGACTTCTATGATGCTCTTGAAGATAAAGAACACTTCTATCTTCGGGTCCGGTAGGCAATGCTAAAATATATTATTCACCCAATTATTCATTCAAAAATCGATTTTCCAACTAGGATTTTAAGAATGTGTAACGACCCGTAAATTTTGATAAATAAATTGGTTAATTTAATTAAGATTTTGTAATTAAATTTAGGAAGAAATAAAAAATTTATAATTTGTATTGAAATAAATGTTAAAAAAATGAAATGCAACCATGGAAATTAAAGCTAAGATTAACAACTGAAATGAAATTACGATTAATTGAAGTAATGGGAATTGTTATCCTAGGAAAAGAATTGAAATAAGAAACAAATGGGAATATTGTATTTACTCATGCAATGATATAATTAGTGGTAATTGAATGAGTTCAAAGTTATATTAACCGATGAAGTAATACGTAATAAATGGAAAATTTATACAATCAATGTAGATAAGTAATTATAATGTTTATTGTTGATAATAAGCGTTACTTTAATGGTAATTAAGAAAATAACGGAAGTATGGATGTAAATTAAATAGAATCGTAAATTTATTGATAAGGTAATAAATTGGTAAAAAGAATGAAATTAAGGTAAATTCATTAATTGGATTTAAACCTAAATTAATGTGTACAGTTGATAGAAGTACACATTTAGAAATGGAATATTTATTCAAATTAAGAGGTAAATAGGCATATATTCGTGTAATGGGATAAAACTAATGAAATAAAATTAGCATTATATACGGAATTATAACCTGGGTTGATAGGTAACAACCTTATAAATGCAATTAAAAGCAAATAGGTGACAATCAATGTTGGTTGTTTATTTAATGTGTCAAATAAACTTTGGAATTTAATTTAACGTTTTGTTAATATAAATTAAAGTAACAATTGATGTAGTAAAGGATGGAACCAAGGTAAGTTAGTTAATTGGATTTAAAATCTAAACTAATGGGTGAAATTGACAAATTTCAATATGATTGAATTATAGTAGTTATTACAAATAAGTGGGAACTCCTGTAATCCCTGTTGTTCCTCCTATTCCACCGGCTCCTGACCCACTATCTTTGGCCACTCATGGTGCACTCCTGTCTTCTTTCCCTCCTCTTCCATTAACAACTGCTCCTTCTCCTCCTCTGGTCATTCAGCATTCTCTTCCTTCTTCTTCTGCCCCTAGCCTTAAGTGGTCATCTTTATTTGCAAATAAACCTCGTAATGCAGGAACTTATGTTCCAGTTCAGTTTGACCTTCATTACAAGGGTACTCCTTTAGAACCTCCTGCTGAGGTTGTTAATGAAGGCATGAAGGTTTGGTCTGATTGCCTTGTTGGTTTTTTTCTTGGCGGGAACTGTTAATTTCATGGCCGTGAAGGCTCATTTGGATAAAATATGGAAACTCAAAGGATCCTACGAAATTTTCTTTGACAAACAGAACTACTACCTCAAATTTAGTAATGATGAAGATAAGCAGTATGTACTAATGAAAGATCCTATCTTTATTCGTGGTCAGATGTTTATTATAACTAAATGGAATCCTGCTTTCACTACTGCTCAATCCTCAATCAAATCAGTTCCTATATGGGTACTTATACAAAATTCCTACTTTAACTTGGACTCTTTTGGGCATCAACTGGCTGGCCTACCACCTGGGTAAACTTGTTTGTTTTGATGAAAACACCGAGAAAATGAAGAGATTTGAGTATGTGAAATGTTTGATTGAAGTCTCACCTGATGTGGAACTTCCTGACCATATTGCAGTGGGGAATGAGTTATGCCCGAACGTTATGGTAGAATATTCTTGGAAACCTCTGATATGTACACACTGCAAAGTGTTTGGACATGCTACAAAACTCTATGATCTTAATTCAGGGGTAGATACTGATTTAGGCAACAAAAGAGAGGTGGAAAAAGGGTCAAAAGATGAGCAACAGGAAGTAGGAAATGATTTGGTAGCAAAAAGAAATAGTAACAGAGTATTTTATATTAAAGGAAAAAGAAGGAGTAAACAAGTTAATAAGGAATGGAGGAAAGTTAATTTGGAAAAGAATAATATAGAAAAGGAGGATGATACAATTGAAGATGGTGAGATTATTGGAAACATAGCAACAGAAAAAGAAGGTGCAAAAGAAGTTATTATTAACATTCCCCCTCAGGAAGCTTTGCATGATATTTATTCCTCCTATGCAACTGACACACCTTCCACTCTTTGTAACATAGATTCTTGTTATAAACAGATATCTGAGACAAATACTTGTGATGAGTCCTTGCATACAAATAATCCTTTTGATGTCCTTCAAGAAATGGACAATGACAACATTTCCAAATCTCTAATATCTACCTCCTCTGATATTAGAATTCCTAATCAAATATCACTAATGGCCACTGGTTCTGATGAAAACACTGGCATGCACTCTTCCCCACCAGCTAACCTCCCTGTTGATTTATCCCCTGGTTCCCCTTACTCCCCATTGTCTCTTCCTATTCACTTATTCCCAGACATTGAGCCTTCTCTTTCAACTAATCTCTCTTCAGTCACATTCACTTCCTATGCATCCACTTCTAAAACAAGCAAAAGAGGCAGACCCAGAAAAGTTAGCACTCATTCCCATTCTTTTGACAGGGATAATGGTTGTCTTTTTTCGAAACAACAAACAGCAGGCCATACTCTTCAGTCTTCAATTCCTTCTTCCACCTTCTCTAGGGTTTGTACTAGAGCATCCTCTAATAAGTTATGATGATCGACAAAATTGGTTATTGGAATATAAGGGGAGCTAATTATCTTGCAAAACAATTAGAAATTAGTAATCTAATCTCTTCTCATAAAATTCACCTCTTGACTATGGCTGAAACAAAATTAAACCACTCTACTACTTCCACTGCTGTTTCAGTATTATGCCGCAATGGAAATCCATTCCTAATTTAGCTCAAGCTCCTTTTGGTAGGCTTCTAATTCTTTGGAATCCTACTACTTTCTCCTTATCTCCAATCACCATTCATAGGCGGTTCATTCACTCTTTAATAACTCATATTCCTTCTTCTTCATCTTTTTTTCTTACCTCGGTTTATGCTGATAATAGTGTTAATTATAGGAAGATCCTCCTAGATATCATCCCCTCTCTTCATCCTTATAACTCTCCATGGATATGCTTAGGGGATTGGAACTGTATGCAACAGTCATCTGACAAGTTTGGTGGTACTCCTCTTTCGTTCACTCAAACTAGACCTTTGAATAATGCAATCTTTGACTCTAGATTACTTCCAATTCCTTCCACTAGTAACAATTTCACTTAGAGTAATTCTAGTAGAACGGGAAATTTGATTTTATGCAAACTGGATAGAGCCTACTTTAACCTGCATGCTCTCATTAAATGGCCTTCTCTTTCTTCCATCATCTTATCTCCTTCATTGTCTTACCATTCTCCTTTGCTTCTTGATTGGGGAACTAAGATTATGAGAAGACATGCCTCTTTTTCATTTTTTAATAACTGGGTTGATCACCCTGATTTTAAAATTGTTGTTAATGACTCTTGGAAAATTCATATTTTTGGTAACCCTATGTTAATTTTGCAGGCAAAATTAAGACATCTCAAAGGAAAACTCAGAACTTGGGCTCGAGTAAATTTTGGAACTGGTAATTGTGTCTCTTCTTCTCTGAGAGGTAATCTTGAGCAACTTTAGAGAGATATTCAACTCAATCCTTTCAACAAGTCCCTTATTGATCTTGAGATAAGCATGAAGAATAATTTAGCTACGGCTTTGGTTGAGGAGTACAAAATGAATAAACAAAAATTGAAGACTAAATGGAATTTATATGGGGATAGTAATTCCAAAACCTTTCATGAGTCCCTCACTATCAAGCATGCTGCTGAAAACATTACTAGTATTACTGACAAGAGGGGTGCCATCTGTTCTTCTCCTGAATCTGTTCGCCATTGTTTTTTGGAGTATTTTCAAGACATTTTGGGTAGCCATGACATTCTTGTTATAACTGACCAATTATTCTCTCACTCCAAAATCCCTACTATCTCTGATCATCTCAAGGCTAATTTAATTAGAACTATTACTACTGCTGAGATCAAAGATGCAATTTTCAACATGAAGGCTACTAGTTCTCCTAGCCCTGATGGGTTTAATGCTTTATTTTATAAGTCTTGCTGGGAAATTGTGGGAGATGATTTCATTAATGCCATTCTCAATTTCTTTAAACGTAACAAGATGTTATCTGGTATCAATGCCACTAGACTTGCTCTCATTCCTAAAGTTGATCATCCTTCTTTGGTTAGTCAGTTCAGACCCATTGCGCGTTGTAATGTTATATACAAGTGTATAACTAAGATTTTAGCTGCTAGGATGAAGGAGATCCTTCCATTATCTCATCTAATCAGGGTGCTTTCTTGGCCAACAGAGACATCACTGATAATGTCACTCTTTCCACTGAACTGCTCAGAGGATACAACAGAATTAATGTTTCCCCCAGATGTGCTTTAAAGTTGGACATTCAGAAGGCATATGATACTGTTCAGTGGAAAACTATCATTTATATCTTGCATAGAATGAATTTCCATACTCCTTTCCTTGCTTGGATATTCACTTGTATCTCCACTTTCAACTATTCTTTGAGTATTAATGGTAGCATTTTTGGATACTTCAAAGCTACTCAAGGGATTCGTCAGGGAGACCCTATCTCTCCTTACTTATTTATTTGTGTCATGGAATTCTTTACTGTCATATCCAAAAATGCAATGTCTCTTCACCTCGTGGATTATCATCCTCTTTGCAAAAGTATGGAAATTTCTTGCCTCCTTTTTG
This sequence comes from Allium cepa, assembly GCA_030765085.1. NCBI lineage: Eukaryota > Viridiplantae > Streptophyta > Magnoliopsida > Asparagales > Amaryllidaceae > Allium > Allium cepa. Next base: position 564,835,239 of record CM060928.1, on the reverse strand, counting down.
CTGATGATCTCATGTTTTTTACTAAGCCTAATGAGAAATCAATTTCTGGTGTTATGAATATTTTGAGTGATTTTAAAACTAAAATTGGGTTGTCCATCAACTACTCTAAGTCTAAAATGTGGATTTCTGGAATCCTTGATCATCTGAAGAATGATATGTTCACTTTATCTGGCTTATCTCCTTTTAATCATAATGAGAGTTATCTTGGTGCCCCTATCTGCTCCTCTAGAATCACTACCAATCAATGTCTTCTACTTTTTGAAAGAATTATTGGCAAAATTCCTTCTTGGCATGGGCATCATTTCTCTATGGCTGGTAGACTCATTATTGTTAAATCCATTGCCACTGCTATGTGCTTATATTATGCTAGAATGTTTATTCTTCCTTCTAAACTTATCTCTCTGATCAACTCCGCTCTTAATCACTTTCTGTGGCATGGAAATCCTTACTCCAAAAAGCTCATTCCTGTTGCATTTAGTAGAGTCTGTAGCCCATATAGGTTTGGTGGGTTAGCTATCTTGAATCTTAAGAAATGAAATTAGGCTGCTTTGTCTTCCTGGTTAGACAAACTGCTTAGAAATGATGGTAATCTTTGGGCTAGATGGGTTAAGAAAAATTTGATTAGGAAGCAACACTTTTGGACTATGATTACTCCTTCTGATTCTAGTTGGATGCGGAGGAACTTACTGAGGTTCTGGAATGTTGTTCTTCCCTTGTTTCAAAGCAGTATGAAGGACATGGCTTCATTATCCTTCTGGCATGATCCCTGGTCATCAAGGGGGTGTATCCTTCATAATATGCATGATCAATGCCTTAAAATCTTAACACGTATATCTGACAAATCTATGGTTAGTATGTTTTGGACTGATGGATATATTTCCCTACCTTACTCCAGCTCTTTCTTGGCTAGACAGCTCTGGAATATTATTCAAAATCGTCATTATAAATGTGACAATGTTTTCTCTTCTTGGAATGGTAAAGGCCATTCAATTTCTATTGTTTACAAATTTTTGATGAACTCTAATGAGCTTGATATTTTTCCTTGGCATTCTCGAATTTGGATTTCATCTTCAGCACCTAGAGAAAACTTATTATTATGGAAGGTCATCTCCAATGGTGTGACGCCCCACTCCGGAAGCCTCGTTAACAAAGAGTATTACATAGATAATACTGTCGGCTAACGCGGACAATAGAGTATAATGGAAGCGACCATGTGCAATCTTACCTTAACTATTCACTAAATATGTCGAAAAGTAGAACACATTAAAATTCGACCTATTCAATAAATATTTAAAGCAAAACTACAATGGCTATAGGATCTATCAGAAGAAAATATAACAACTCAAATGTAATATACATCACAGAACAGTCGATCATAATATACACATACACAGATACACCACAGAGTATACAAAATAATACATGTCAAGTGATACAGGAGACCACAATATACAGACGAGACGAAAGAGTATAAATCAAAGTTATAACAGATAAGGACTACAAAAGACGCTATAACAAAATGAAGCTAGCGAATAGTCCATGCGGAAGCAAAATAGGCTAAGTCCCCAAAAGCACCTAACCTGAAACATCTCGGTCTGACCCGAGTATAAAATACACAGGTCAGTCTAGATAACAAATCAGTTACATAAACTGAACAATAATAAACCTGCAAGGTCATACAGTATAATAAATATCTCTAGGGGAGATAACACAATCATCAACAAGAGATGAATCATATAGAACAAGCCTCATATCGTCGGCAACATATAGAAACAAAGGATACAAATATCCCAAAACAAGCCAATAGGAAAACAACAAATACCAATAAGGTATACAAGTTCCATAAGGTAAACGCTATACTCCATGCGGCTCAAAAAGACCAATACCGAAGGGCGATACCAAGGGAATATACATATCAATGAAACATCATAAAATTTTCTCGAGCTCAGTACTGTACAAACAAGGATCCATGAGCCCGAAGACTCCAAACCCAAGTATCACCCATGCGGCACATAAGGCCAACATCAGAGCGAAACTATATAGGGCAACAAACCCGAAGGCACACACCCGAAGGCAACATACCCGAAGGCAACAAACCTAGGGAGACAGTCCGAAGACACTATCCCAGAGGCAACAAACCGTAGTGGTGAAGGTCGAAGACCCAGTACTGAACACCACTAACTGGCGGAATGTGTCACAACTCTCGAAAAGGAATCCGAAAAGTGTTAACGTATGTCCCATAACCACTCGTTCGCACTAAACGGTTTACTATCCGTCAGTCCCTTTCACACTCAAAGCAGTACAAAGTTTACCTCATCTCATCGATAAACCAAACCCGGTCAAAACAATCAATCGAATAGGTCGAGGATTAATCGGAAAGATAAACGCACAGATTCATGGTCCGTGTTTTGCCCAACCATTTAATCACCCTTCCACTTCGTTCGAAGTGCGAAAGTGTGTGTGTTTTAAATAGGATTTATAAATTAGAGAAACGAACTTTTAAATGCGATTCGAGAGATTATTTTATAAAAACCCGTGGATTAAAATTAAAAGGAACCATCAAAGTCAAAACAATTGATAATCATACATAGGATCATCATGAATCGATTCAAATTGAAAATTCAATCCAAAAAGGCAAAGTGGGCTGAAACAGCAGGTTCAGTCGACTGACCCTATACCTGGAAATTTTCCAGGTTCAGGAAACTTTCTGTTTCCAGGTTCAGTCGACTGTGCAGAGTTTTTCAGTCGACTGAATCATGCCTGGAAACTCTCGGGTTTCAGGTTCAGTCGACTGTGCAGAGTTTTCAGTCGACTGAATCATGCCTGGGCTGTTTTTCAGCCTTATTCAAATGAAGAGCAAACTCTCCCAAAATGCAATCGGATGAACATTGGCTCTAAGGACTTATGCCAATCGACAACCCGGCCCTATATGTTCCTCGATGCATCACCAAAACATGATTAAAACATCAAAGTTAGGATTTCAAAGATTTGAACCCAAAACACTAAAAATTGGAATATTCCCCAATTCAACCCAAACCAATTGCAAGTGCATATGAACAAGGTGTTAGGAATTCATACCTAACATCAATGAAATCAGGAGAAGTAGATGTGAGTTCAAAACTCACCTTTTTACACAAAACAAAGAAGATGAAGAAGCACAATTGCAAGGGATCAACCAACTACACTCCACCTCAACACTACAAGCTTCAATCTAGAATCAAAGCAAGTATTTCCTAAGTTAGGGTTAGGAAAATTACAGAAATTGAAGAGGAGAAGAGATGGAGAAGATGGAGATGAACTTGCCAATGGATTCTCTTTGATTTTGGAGCAAGAATCAAATTACAAAGGAGAAACTAGGGCTTGCTAATTTCTATTTCTCTTTCCTTTCCCCCATTTCAGTTTTTAGTTTGAGAAATAAAATGAAATGAAGATGAAATGAAGAGAAGGGGCTGAAGTAGAAGGTTAAGTGAGTTAGCTAGCCAATGGGTTGAACCCAAACTCAAGCCCAAGTAGAAAAAGGGTCAAATTTCAACTTACTCCAAACATATCAAAGATTATACTCAAAAAGATCGCAAACGCCATTTTGGACTCAATGGAAATGGTTTCGAGCTCCAATTCGGCCATTTGCAGAAAGTAACATTTCGGACCCCAAAATCCGAATAATGACGCTATATTTAAATTAAACATTTAAATATAAAATCGTTAAATATGCGGGTTGTTACAGATCTCCCCTCCTTACAAAATTGCGTCCCCGCAATTCCTAGAGACGATATTTGTAACAACTACATACATACAACATACAAAAGAAAGAATAAACTTTAGACACAGAAATAGACTTACCATTACGAAGCAAGGATAGAAAACCTGGATAAGATCGCTCGATATACTCTCTGGTTTCCCAAGTACAGTCATTGGGATTAGCGGACCATTGAACTTTAACGAGCGGCACGTCCTTGTTCCGAAGGTGTCGCACCTCCGTGTCAAGCACGCGAATAGGTTGCTGTACAATAGATAAGTCCGGTGAGATCTCAAGCTCTTGCAAATCAGGAGAATCAATTACAGAATCCGATTCTCGAAGACACTTCCGAAGTTGCGAGACGTGAAACACGTCATGAATGCCAGATAAATGAGCTGGAAGTGAAACTCTATAAGCCGCAGGGCCAATACGTTCAGTAATAGAAAACGGTCCTATATAACGAGGAGCCAATTTTCCAATCGCACTGAAACGCATAACCCCTTTCAAAGGAGAAACACGAATAAAAACAAGATCGCCGATCGAGAACTCGAGAGGCTTCCTACGGTTGTTCGCGTAGGATTTCTGGCGACTCTGTGCCTCTTTCATCCTCAATCGAATAAGATCAATCTTCTCAGAAGAATGACGAACAAAGTCCGGGCCAAGGATAAGATTCTCCCCAGATTCCAACCAACAAGAAGGTGATCGACATGGCCTTCCGTATAAGGCTTCGAAAGGAGCCATACCGATACTAGACTGAAAACTATTGTTGTAGGAGAACTCTACAAGAGGTAGGTGATCCTCCCAACAACCACCGAAATCAAAAATACAAATACGGAGAAGATCTTCCAAAATACGATTCACTCGTTCAGTCTGTCCGTCAGACTGCGGATGATAAGCTGTAGAAAAATTAAGCTTTGTTCCCAAAGCTTGCTGAAGACTCTTCCAAAAATGACTCGTGAATAAAGGATCACGATCACTTACAATAGAACTAGGAACACCGTGAAGTCTCACGATTTCCTTGACATACAACTTGGCCAAATGCGAAGCTATCCTATTAGACTTAATAGGGACAAAATGAGCAGACTTGGTGAGGCGATCAACAATAACCCAAATACTAGAATGACCTGATCTCGAACGAGGTAGGCCATCAATAAAATCCATAGAAATTTGATCCCACTTCCACAATGGAATCTCAAGAGGTTGAAGAAGTCCAGAAGGACGCTGATGTTCGGCCTTCACACGTTGACATGTCATGCAGTTGCTCACATAACTCGCCACATCGCGCTTCATGCCTTCCCAATAATAAAGACGACGCATATCGGCATACATCTTACTACTACCGGGATGAATGGTATACTTAGAACGATGGCAATCTTCAAGAATGTCATGCCTAAGTGCAAAATCAGAAGGCATAAAAAGACGGTTCTTCTTACGAAGACACCTATGAGAATCAATGCTAAAATCTTGCAACGCCTCATCACAAGATCCAGACTCACAAAGCTGAATAAAATGCAACAAATTAGGATCACGCCGCTGAGCATCGGCAATACGACCCAATAAAATAGGTCGAGCTCCCAAACTAAATAATAGAATAGGAGAATCAGAAGATGAACCTCGATCACGAATTTCACAAAAAGATAGAGTCTCAAGAATATTCCATTCGGTAAGCATCATAGAAATAACAACCGAATGTTTACGACTAAGCGCATCTGCAACACGATTACCCTTACCAGGGGTAAACTGGATATCAAAGTCATAGGAAGCAAGAAACTCGAGCCAACGCTGTTGTCTCATATTGAGTTCCTTCTGAGTAAACAAATACTTCAAAGATTTATGATTGGTATAGAGAATGAAGCGCTCGCCCAATAAATAATGTCGCCAAATCTTCAAGGCAAAGACAATGGCGGCTAACTCAAGATCATGAGTGGCATAGCGAACTTCATTCGGACGCAGTTGCCTAGAAGCATAAGCAACTACCCGATCTCTCTGCATAAGCACAGCACCGAGACCACTACCACACGCATTGGTGTAGACAACAAGATCATGATTCCCTTCGGGAACCACAAGAATAGGAGCATTAGTGAGAAGTTCTTTCAATGTCTGAAAGGAAGCTTCACACTTGTCGGACCAAATAAAACGAATGCCTTTCCGAGTAAGGCTTGTGAGAGGAAGCACAACACGGGAAAAGTTCTTAATGAACCGCCGGTAATAACCCGCCAATCCAAGGAAACTACGAATCTCATGCACATTCTCAGGCCTCTTCCAATACTGGATGGCTTCGATCTTTGAGGGATCGACAGAAATGCCATCGGAAGTTACAACATGGCCTAAGAACTTAACCTTATTCTCCCAAAAGTAGCACTTGGAGAATTTGGCTTTAAGCAGATGACGACGAAGAGTACTCAAGACAATTCTCAAGTGATTAGCATGCTCAGCTTCAGACTTAGAATAAATAAGGATATCATCAATGAAGACAAGAACAAACTTATCGAGATATTCCCGGAATACCCGATTCATGAGGTCAACAAAGAAAGCAGGAGCGTTCATCAAACCGAACGGCATAACGAGCCACTCAAAAGAACCATAACGAGTGCGGAAAGCGGTAAGAGGTATGCTATCCTCCGCGACTCGTAACTGATGAAAACCTGTGGCAAGGTCAAGCTGAGAAAAGACCTTGGCACCACTCAATAGATCGAACATATCATCGATCCTAGGCAATGGATACCTATTTCTAATGGTCAACTCGTTAAGCTTGCGATAGTCAATGCAAAGCCTAAGAGTTCCATCAGACGTCTTCACAAAAACGACCGCGGATCCCCACGGAGAAAAACTGGACTGAATCAACTGCTTGGAATCGAGCTCTAAAAGCTGCTTCTTGAGTTCCTCATTTTCCTTTGTAGACATCCTCGTGGGAGGACGACTAACTGGCTGCGCGCCTGGAATGAGATCAATGCGGAACTCAATTGCCCGTTTGGATGGCAAACCCGAACCAGGTTCAAAAACATCAGAAAAGTCACAAGCAATAGGAATACGAGATACATCATCACCATCTCGCGAATCAAGAGAATACAAAGCCATCTCGGAATTATCCACATCCCGAAGAACAAGAGATAACTGAGAAGGTGAATCAGGATGACAAAGATATAAAATTCTCTCGGAACAAATAATCCTGGCATCGTACCTCACTAGCCAGTCCATACCAAAAATCATATCAAAACCCAAATGAGAAACAACGTGCAGATTCGCACGGAAAGAAAAGCCACATAAAACAATCTCAATATCATCACAAAGCAAACTAAGGGTCGCGGATCCCCCAATAGGATTCGCAATCCTTAAAGAAGTAACCATACAAGAAACATCCAAAGATAAATCATCTACAAGCTTCTTCGATACGAAAGAATGTGAAGCACCCGTATCGAAAAGAACTCATATACTATGATCATGAAATAGAATTGAACCCTCCAAAATAGATGGAGTCATACCTTTGGATTGAGAAGGACCTCCAGAAGCATTAGCCACATTGAGCTTGCCAGATTTTGCATTAGCAGGAGCAGTAGGACAAGCAGAAACATGATGACCTTCCTTCTTGCAATTACGGCAGAAGAGAGGCTTTGGACAAGCTCGAATAATATGATCCGGAGAACCACAATTAAAACACTTTCGAACGAAAGGTGTTCCGGAAGATTGAGGCTGAGAGCTAGGACCACCGGTCTTCTTCTTCTTATAAGGAAAAGGCTTCTTCTGAATTGGAAACTGCTTCTTGTTGGGGTTTCTGGAAACCTCAACATCAACATCACTATCACACTCCTTCTCGACGGTCTCGAGATGAAGCGCCGAATCAACCAATTCCTCAAAAGAAAATTTAAGCTGGAGCAACAAGGACTTCTTAAGATATTTCTTAAGGCCAGAAACAAACTTCAAATTCTTCTTATAAGAAGTGCTGATGAATTCAAGACCATACTGAGATAAAGCCTCGAACGATGCGACATACTCAGAAACAGAAGATTTCCCTTGCTTCAACTCAAGGAACGACGGGTCATTAAAACTTTTTCAGATTCAGGAACGAACTTGAGTTCAAATCGTCCCCGAAACTGAGTCCAAGAAAGAGTAGACTCATCAATTTCAGCTACAAGAAGCTCATACCAGTCAAGAGCACGCTCTTGTAATAAGCTAGAAGTTACAAGAACTCTATCATGGTCAGAAAGATCCATGTGAGAGAAAATACGCTTGCACGTGCGAAGCCAAGCTTGGACTTCAAGAACAGACTCGGAGCCCTTAAATGGCTTTCCTCCAAGATGAGCAAAATCACTGCACTGACGTGCAAAAGCAGACTTGCGAGGTGGAGACACTCGAGGAGGAACGGGAGGCTGAGTGCTCCTAAACAATTCCAAAAACTGATCGGCAGACATATATACGCCATCCGGATGCGAGCCACTAGATTGCCCAGCATCCGAACGTCGACCCCTGCCTCTTCCAGACATAAGCTGAAAGTAAGATAAGAACAAGATTATCCACAAGGTAGATATTACAATATGGGATACTACGGAATAAAATGCATTCCTAGACGTATTTCCAATATCTATCTAACCTTGATGGAATAAAGAGACACGATAATTCAAGGATCCGTATCACTTGTACACTTTGATGTACCATAATATGTGCATCTATTCTGTGTTTATCATATTTTGTTCTGAACCTCGCTCCGATACCACGCTGTGACGCCCCACTCCGGGAGTCTCGTTAACAAAGAGTATTACATAGATAATATTGTCGGCTAACGCGGACAATAGAGTATAATGGAAGCGACCATGTGCAATCTTACCTTAACTATTCACTAAATATGTCGAAAAGTAGAACACATTAAAATTCGACCTATTCAATAAATATTTAAAGCAAAACTACAATGGCTATAGAATCTATCAGAAGAAAATATAACAACTCAAATGTAATATACATCACAGAACAGTCGATCATAATATACACATACACAGATACACCACAGAGTATACAAAATAATACATGTCAAGTGGTACAGGAGACCACAATATATAGACGAGACGAAAGAGTATAAATTAAAGTTATAACAGATAAGGACTACAAAAGACGCTATAACAAAATGAAGCTAGCGAATAGTCCATGCGGAAGCAAAATAGGCTAAGTCCCCAAAAGCACCTAACCTGAAACATCTCGGTCTGACTCGAGTATAAAATACATGGGTCAGTCTAGATAACAAATCAGTTACATAAACTGAACACTAATAAACCTGCAAGGTCATACAGTATAATAAATATCTCTAGGGGAGATAACACAATCATCAACAAGAGATGAATCATATAGAACAAGCCTCATATCATCGGCAACATATAGAAACAAAGGATACAAATATCCCAAAACAAGCCAATAGGCAAACAACAAATACCAATAAGGTATACAAGTTCCACAAGGTAAACGCTATACTCCATGCGGCTCAAAAAGACCAATACCGAAGGGCGATACCAAGGGAATATACATATCAATGAAACATCATAAAATTTGCTCGAGCTCAGTACTGTACAAACAAGGATCCATGAGCCTGAAGACTCCAAACCCAAGTATCACCCATGCGGCACATAAGGCCAACATCAGAGCGAAACTATATAGGGCAACAAACCCGAAGGCACACACCCGAAGGCAACATACCCGAAGGCAACAAACCTAGGGAGACAGTCCGAAGACACTATCCCAGAGGCAACAAACCGTAGTGGTGAAGGTCGAAGACCCAGTACTGAACACCACTAACTGGCGGAATGTGTCACAACTCTCGAAAAGGAATCCGAAAAGTGTTAACATATGTCCCATAACCACTCGTTCGCACTAAACGGTTTACTATCCGTCAGTCCCTTTCACACTCAAAGCAGTACAAAGTTTACCTCATCTCATCGATAAACCAAACCCGAAGGTCAAAACAATCAATCGAATAGGTCGAGGATTAATCGGAAAGATAAACGCACAGATTCATGGTCCGTGTTTTGCCCAACCATTTAATCACCCTTCCACTTCGTTCGAAGTGCGAAAGTGTGTGTGTTTTAAATAGGATTTATAAATTAGAGAAACGAACTTTTAAATGCGATTCGAGAGATTATTTTATAAAAACCCGTGGATTAAAATTAAAAGGAACCATCAAAGTCAAAACAATTGATAATCATACATAGGATCATCATGAATCGATTCAAATTGAAAATTCAATCCAAAAAGGCAAAGTGGGCTGAAACAGCAGGTTCAGTCGACTGACCCTATACCTGAAAATTTTCCAGGTTCAGGAAACTTTCTATTTCCAGGTTCAGTCGACTGTGCAGAGTTTTTCAGTCGACTGAATCATGCCTGGAAACTCTCGGGTTTCAGATTCAGTCGACTGTGCAGAGTTTTCAGTCGACTGAATCATGCCTGGGCTGTTTTTCAGCCTTATTCAAATGAAGAGCAAACTCTCCCAAAATGCAATCGGACGAACATTGGCTCTAAGGACTTATGCCAATTGACAACCCGGCCCTATATGTTCCTCGATGCATCACCAAAACATGATTAAAACATCAAAGTTAGGATTTCAAAGATTTGAACCCAAAACACTAAAAATTGGAATATTCCCCAATTCAACCCAAACCAATTGCAAGTGCATATGAACAAGGTGTTAGGAATTCATACCTAACATCAATGAAATCAGGAGAAGTAGATGTGAGTTCAAAACTCACCTTTTTACACAAAACAAAGAAGATGAAGAAGCACAATTGCAAGGGATCAACCAACTACACTCCACTTCAACACTACAAGCTTCAATCTAGAATCAAAGCAAGTATTTCCTAAGTTAGGGTTAGGAAAATTACAGAAATTGAAGAGGAGAAGAGATGGAGAAGATGGAGATGAACTTACCAATGGATTCTCTTTGATTTTGGAGCAAGAATCAAGTTAAAAAGGAGAAACTAGGGCTTGCTAATTTCTATTTCTCTTTCCTTTCCCCCATTTCAGTTTTTAGTTTGAGAAATAAAATGAAATAAAGATGAAATGAAAAGAAGGGGCTGAAGTAGAAGGTTAAGTGAGTTAGCTAGCCAATGGGCTGAACCCAAACTCAAACCCAAGTAGGAAAAGGGTCAAATTTCAACTTACTCCAAACATATCAAAGATTATACTCAAAAAGATGGCAAACGCCATTTTGAACTCAATGGAAATGGTTTCGAGCTCCAATTCGGCCATTTGCAGAAAGTAACATTTCGGACCCCAAAATCCGAATAACGACGCTATATTTAAATTAAACATTTAAATATAAAATCGTTAAATATGCGGGTTGTTACAAATGGTCTCTTAACTCTTGATAAACTTAAGAAATATGGCATTGTTCTTGTATCCAATTGCCTACTGTGTGGTATTGAGGAAGAATCCATTTCTCACCTATTCTTCACATGTCAATACTCTAGCTTTGTCTGGGAAAGTATTCTTGGATGTTTGTAGGTGCACAGGCATGTTTTGATTGCCTCTGAAGAATGGTATTATATCTTCCAAAATACTAGATGGAAAACTCATGCTGCTATAAAAATATTAAGTGTTTTAAAGAAGGTTATTTATGCTATCTGGACTGAGAGGAACAATAGAGTGTTTAATGGTATTTTCACCTCTAAACACTCTCTGTTCCTTTTTTTGTCCAGGCATATGTAGGATCTTGTGGTGGTTGTAATGTAGGTGGTTTGGAGTTGTATTTGCTGTGAGCTTCTGCTCTTCTTGTTTGTAATCATATCTTGTGGCAATAAATTATGGTAGAGGCCATTTAACACCGCTGGCTTTGCCAAAAAAACAAATAAGTGGAAATAAAATAGTTAATACAAGAAAAGGTGAAATTGGAAGTATCAGTGCAATGAAACGTAAGCAAATGTTAAATATGTTTATAGGATAATGATTGTTTGAATAATGAGAATGGGAATCAACATTTATTTATTTATTTGAATTTAAAATTACGGTAATTGGGTTTATTGCAATTAATTGAAATTAAGTATTTAAATATTTCATAAATGTGAATTAAGATGAAATTTGGAATGTTAGTGTAGTAGATATAAACCCATGTTGACATCACCTTTAAGAGGGTAAGTATAATTGATTTATAATAAGATTAAAGATCAAATAGATGGATTTAGGGGAATTGCAACTTATAAGTAATGAATTTATTTAATTTGAAAGTTAAACACTGCAGTTGTGAATTGGTTGACTTTAAATTGATATGGGAATTGGTTATAAAGGGTTATAAATTACAAAAGTAATCCAAGATGATAAAATTTATGAATTATGAAATTTGAATTAAATGGTGATTTAATTTATTAATTATTAATTTATTTAATTAATGTAAAATTAGCCATTTTAGCCATTAACTCGGATTTTGACGAAACCAGCTTCATCGGATCCGTATCGATGAATTATTATAGGATTTCAAGTTTCGTAGCGATCGGACTTGTCGTTTGATTGTACGGACTCGAAACGCCTTAACATTTATGAAACTGAAATCAATTGAAATCAATTTGAAAAAAATATTGATTTTAGCATAACTTCTTCGTAAAATGGAATTTGTACTTGAAACCTTTTCCATTGCGTTTAAAATATTTTAAAACATCTATTTTGATATAAGGGTTGACACAATTTCATTCCGGAGTCAGAACGGGCTTTTCGGGCCATTCATCGTTCAGCGCGTTTATCAATCCGATCCATCTGTTCTATTTCAACCTTGCCTATAAATACCCGGTTATAAACCCTAGCCTACCTCTATTTCACATTTGTTTACACGTACAATTTCTTTCACCTCCTCATTTCAATGGAAGCCAAATACCTAATATCAATTTCAATTCAAAAACCAAAGTGAAATTTCAAACTCCTTAAAAAAATTCAGAAAAATTATATATCGAAGCTCTCGATGTACGCATCTTAGATATGCGGTTTGTTTTTGGTTTTGAATCATTGTTTTTCCAGAAATCGCAAATCAATTTTCGACCGTTCATCGCTCGTCGATGAACTTCGTCTGATCGGGAAATCCTTTCTGGGTTTTGAAGAGAGGACCAAGAGGACTTCATCCATGCAGTTTATTTGGCGATTCAATGGTCGGATTTTTCGTAAAAATTTGATTAGGGTTTTTTATAGGCGGCGGCTGCTTTGTGTTTGGGTGTTATGCCGACCGGAGTTCGTGGATGTAAGAGGGCTCTGGCAGGAGGAGCGATGGGGGAGTTCGCGGCGTTCCCAAGAGCCTTGGTGATGTAGCGGCTAGGTCGCAAAAATCGTGTGTGAGCTAGGGTTGCTGTCTCGTGCGCGTTCCAAGGTCTGGAGAAATTGCGTGAGTCAGGTGATGATGAGGTGGCTAGGGAGGCAATGTGTTCTTTTTTTTAAATTGAAATTCAAACACAATTTTCGCTATATCTTTCACATACGAACACCAATTCGCGCGCGGTTTTTTTGTTAGGATCGTATTGAAATTTAGAACATTTTGGCGTTTGTTTGGACGAATTCTGAGACAGTCAATTTTTTTGGTTTAAATTGAATTTAAATTCAAAAGGTGAGTGTTTTAACCCACTCACAACTTCTAAAATTTCTTATGTTTGTTAAATTTATTTAGGACGTGATTAGAAATTTATTTATGACTGTTTGGCGTATTATTAATCATCATCCCGGTTAAATTGAATATAATTGAATTAAATTGTTATTTAATTTATTTATTGCATATAAACTACCAGTTAAATTTTTATTTAATTTATTATTGAATATAAACTGCTAGTTGATACCTGTTGTTTATTATCCGTTATATATTGATGTTATTGATTGAATTGGATGATGATTGTGATTAATGGTTGATGATTGATATTGGATGAATGGATGTGTATTTTATATCGTTATAAACTGCAAATTGTTATGCACTTTATTTCATTTGGGATTGCGGTTTGAAATGATATATAACCGTAATTTTATTTTAAATTACGGATTGAAATTATAAAAATTCGTATCACTTGACCATAGGACAGAAAATTATATACAGGCACCGCAGTCTATATATAAAAATATTTTGAAGTGATTTTCTATGATTTGGAAAGAAATATACGGTTTAATAAATATTAATTTTTGATATTATATAAATATTAATTTTATATACATATAGTTAAATTCTTGAATTTAAGCTATGTATAAGTTTGTTTAATAAAAATAAGTTTATTAATGGAATTTGATTGTTTTATATCATATGGTTAAGTACCTGTTTAAGATATGGTATATATAGAGTTTTTAATGACTTAAATAAAAATTAAGTTGGAAAATAAATATGAAATTTGTTTGAATTGAATTATTTAAGAATTTTACTCGAAAAAATTGATTTGAAATTTAAAATAAATTGAGATTTTAAAGGCTATGATTCCTATAACTTGATTAGGTTTAGAGTGATTTAAATGAATATAAAGTTGATATAAATGAATATATATCAAGTTAATAAAATTGAAAGAATATCCAGTTGTTTGAAGTTAAAGGTTTTACTTAAATGATATTGGGTTTATTAAGTAAATATTTCAAATCTAAATAGTAGTAATTGAAATTGAAATGTGTGGAATTATCCAAGAATTAGTTTTGAAATGGTGGAATATCTAAAGCTTTGAAATATATGGAAATTTGAAATGGTTTATTTGAAGGTTTCAAATCGGAATTTGGAATTTATTTGTGAAATAAAGAAGCTATTTTACTATATAAAGAAATTTAATATTTAAATCATTTAAGTATTTAAAGTTATGTTTCAAAGCTATGGGTTTCAAGGAATATAGAGTTGAAGTGCTATGATTTTTGGAAAAATGATATTTTTTGAAATTAAAATGATATCATATTGATTTGGGTTCTAAAAACGAAAATGATATCGTATTTATATGGTTTTTAAATGGATACTATATTCTAGTTTTGAAGTATAAATTATTTTGAAATGACCGTGGTGTTATAATAACGTTTGGTTGTTAAAGAGACCGAGATCGGAAGTTGTCATACTCTCTGCCAACTTCGAAAACCACTTTAACAACCTTGTACGCAGTGGAGATTCCAGAATGAAGTAGGATGGTGGCGGCGTTTACATTGAGGTAAATACGTGGACCCAACTCCCGTGAGTTGGCATAAGGTGGCTAAAACAGGAGCGATCGACGGGCTAATGAGGTAGCACCTTTGATCGGACACATCCCTTCGATATTATACTTTGACTTTTGGATTGATTCGGTGGCCACTTATGATATTTTTTATTTGGGGGTGTGGCTCGAGGTGGGCGGTAGTTGGGGCTATGCTTTACCACCGGCCCGGATGCGTAATTGGTATATCTACCTTGGCATTGCCTAGTTGTGTCGTGTCACCCACCCTAGCGCGCCTTGTACGAGTTTGATTTGTGTCGTACCTATGGAGTATCCTCTAGTAGCCTCCCCATCAGGAGGTATTACGGTAGTGTATAGACTATTGGCACTATTACATGTGAAGGTGGAAATTTTAAAGCCTTAACACTATTTAAAAGTAAGTTTATTTTACTAATAGACATTATTATAATAGCGAAATTTTACTACGTAGTAAATAGTTTAACGGATCTTTAGGAGATGTGAATCCCAAGCATCTCTTAAGTTACTACACTCACGTTAGACACTGGATAGGAGATGTCAAATCCCGTAAACATCTCTGAGGCCGTTACACTCATATTTTACCGTTGATTTAACTTACATAAGATCTTTTAGTTCTGACTCGAGTGTTTTGTCCTTTTAATTCGCTCGGGTCAGTCCGAACATTTCTGGATTTGAAGATTTTATTCTAGAGGACGAAGACGAAGATTATATTATTACTATTATTTACTATAGTGATCCACTGCATGACATTGTTCCGCTGCATTGTTATTATTATTTGGTATGTGTAACTCTGATATATATATTGTATAAGTATAATCAAATGTTTTAATAAAACAGCTTCATGAACTGTATATTTTATTATTATATTTTATTGTTCTGCTGCAACATTATGTTTCGTTCTTTTCTTTCTCTGCTTTTTCTTATTTATCCCATAACAATCCGCCCTTCTGTATGGTTTTAAGTCTGACGTGTGCAGTTTATCGTCGATTTAAAGTGTGCAAAAAGGCGGGATGTTACATCTGGTATCAGAGCTTTGGTTTAGCGATAAACCTTAGCTTTGTGCGGTCTGACTCTTTATTAATAGGGCAGTAATACCCTATGATGAGTCGCTGAGTGTATATATGAGAGAGCGTATTTGTTAGTGTTATAAAAAGGTTTTAATATTGTGTTAATCTGTTCTGTTTTGTATTTATAAATTCTGGTTGGTGCATGGGCGCTATGACATCAATAGGGATTTCTAAACACTTAATAGGACAGACCGACACAATATTTGTTTTGAATATAGGTGAATGAAATAATTTTGCCTATTATATTTTCTATATATATAAAATAAAAAAATTAAATGATATATATTTGGTTACAACATAATGGTTATTAGGTAATGAAATTTATAAATAATAGTGGAAATAAGATTGAAAATAATAAAGAAAATGAAAATTGGAATTTAGAACTTAATTTCTGGGGTTTTGAAAATTTCTTTTGAATGATTTTGGAATATAGTAATAATATTTTAGAAGTATTTTCTGATATAAATATTTCAATAGAAGTTGAAAGAATTGTTTTAAATAAATTTTGGAAAGAAATAAGTTTTGTACTCCCCTCTCTGTCGCTGGGAAATAATTTCGATGATGAGTGCACGCATCATCGACATTCATTTTCGAGTTTCGAAGTGGGAAGGCCATTGTAGTAGTTTTACTACGGATTTATTTTGATAACCAAATATAAATTTTAAATTGTTTTAAATGTAATTGGATATATAAGTTGTGAGTATATATTTATCTATTATTTGAATAATTTGAAATTAAACCCGGTATTTAGTTCTTAATTTTTCATTAATTGATAGTTTCAATTAGTACGGTGAAATGGAATTTAACTAATAATTGAAACCCTAAATGAAATAATAAATTTAATGCTAAGTTATAAAGTAAATTAAAAGGAAGTTGAAATTGTAACCTATAATAACAAATGATATGATTATTGAATAATAAATTAATTAAAAGAAATGAGAAAACTTGTATAACTTTCAATTACATTCTTAAAAAAAACATATATATATATAGCTTACCAAATATTAAAAGTTGAAATGTTTAATAAGAAATTGTAATGGAAATTGTATAAGTAAAAGTATGTAATGAAAGTGTTCAATAAATTTCTTTTATTTATAAGAATTGATGTTATAGAGTTATAAACTTAAGTATAATTGAAGGCTACTAATTTAATAAATTAGAAGGTAAGTATTCTAAAAAATGAATAAGTGGAATTTAGTAATAAATGAAATTAAGTAGTAAATGAATGAATGTAATGCAATAAAAGGAAAACCATTTGATATGAATAAATAAAAATGAAAATTTGTAAGAAATAAATGTGAATTAAAGGATAAATCATTATATGAATAAAAAATAAAACAAACAATAAATGCTATGAAACTAGAAAATTTAACTTGATTTATTGTTTAGAAAAGCCGTTTGTTTGGTTTATGGTTATTTGGGCAAGGATGCTTTAAAATTGTTTGGATGTATGAATAATCTATTTAGCTTCATCAGAGACTGTTGAGTAAATGGTGCGCTTAGTAGTTTATTTTTCATTCTGTACAATTTGAATTTTTGAATCCGAACAACTATTTGTTTTGTTTGATATGAATGAATAATTGATTTGTATTGATTCTATGTGATGGTGGTATGCCTGGTCGAAAGTGATTGTTGTTTGTATTGATTTGTTGTTACTAATTGAAACAAGTTAAAATTTTCGTTTTATATAATTATCAACTCCTTTTAGATTATATAAGTGAAATGCAGGTTATGAAAGCAATTGCTACTGCTTTTGGTTTCATAACTTAAGCGTTGTTTGCCCGACAAATAGGTATGTTTTCGGATTTCGATTTATAGCGTTATTATATTGTTTTTCCCGTGTTGGGATATATATTACTTTGGAAAATTATATGTTATATATTGCTATATTCGATATTATATTTTCTCCCGAGCCTCTCCGTACAAAGGAAACTCCGCTGAAATTTTTCGCAAATTTTGGACTTAGAAAATATTTTGAAATGTTTCCCAAACTTTTTAAATTTGAGTATAAAGAGATTAAATGGTTATAAATTGGTATATTTTATCTAAATTGATTAATTTTGTAAATTTATTTGTTTATAAATTTAATATTTTGAGTAAGATATATTGATTTCTTAATTCTTCTTTTCCCTTCTTTTTCCTTTTCGGGGACGAAAAGTTTTGAGTGGGGGAGAGTGTAACGACCCATAAATTTTGATAAATAATTTGGTTAATTTAATTAAGATTTTGTAATTAAATTTAGGAAGAAATAAAAAATTTATAATTTATATTGAAATAAATGTTAAAAAAATGAAATGCAACCATGAAAATTAAAGCTAAGTATTAACAATTGAAATGAAATTACGATTAATTGAAGTAATGGGAATTGTTATCCTAGGAAAAGAATTGAATATAAGAAACAAATGGGAATATTGTATTTACTAATGCAATGATATAATTAGTGTTAATTGAATGAATTAAAGTTATATTAACCGATGAAGTAATACGTAATAAATGGAAAATTTATACAATTAATGTAGATAAGTAATTGTAATGTTTGTTGTTGATAATAAGCGTTACTTAATGGTAATTAAGAAAATAACGGAAGTATGAATGTAAATTAAATATAATCGTAAATTTATTGATAAGGTAATAAATTGGTAAAAAGAATGGAACTAAGGTAAATTCATTATTTGGATTTAAACCTAAATTAATGTGTACAGTTGATAGAAGTACACATTTAGAAATGGAATATTTATTCAAATTAAGAGGTAAATAGGCATATATTCGTGTAATGGGATAAAACTAATGAAATAAAATTAGCGTTATATACGGAGTTATAACCTAGATTGATAGGTAACAACCTTATAAATGCAATTAAAAGCAAATAGGTGACAATTAATATTGGTTATTTATTCAATGTGTCAAATAAACTTTAGTAATCGATTACGATAAATCTTAATTTAACGTTTTGTTAATATAAATTAAAGTAACAAAATATGTAATATAGGATGGAACCAAGGTAAATTAGTTAATTGGATTTAAATCTAAATTAATGGGTGAAATTGACAAATTTCAATATGATTGAATTATAGTAGTTATTACAAATAAGTGGAAATAAAATAGTTAATACAAGAAAAGGTGAAATTGGAAGTATCAGTGCAATGAAATGTAAACAAATGTTAAATATGTTTATAGGATAATGATTGTTTGAATAATGAGAATGGGAATCAACATTTATTTATTTATTTGAATTTAAACATATGGTAATTGGGTTTATTGCAATTAATTGAAAATAAGTATTTAAATATTTCGTAAATGTGAATTAAGATGAAATTTGGAATGTTAGTGTAGTAGGTATAAACCCATGTTGACATCACTTTTAAGAGGGTAAGTATAATTGATTTACAATAAGAATTGAAGATCAAATAGATGGACTTAGGGGAATTGCAACTGATAAGTAATGAATTTATTTTATTTTGAAAGTTAAACACTGCAGCTGTGAATTGGTTGACTTTAAATTGATATGGGAATTGGTTATAAAGGGTTATAAATTACAAAAGTAATCTAAGATGATAAAATTTATGAATTATGGAATTTGAATTAAATGGTGATTTAATTAATTAATTATTAATTTATTTAATTAATGTAAAATTAGCATTTTGGTCACTGACTCGGATTTCGAAAAAACCAGCATCATCGGATCTATACCGGTGAATTATTGTAGGATTTCAAGTTTCGTAGCGATCAGACTTGTCGTTTGATCGTGCGGACTCGAAACGCCTTGAAATTTATGAAATTGACATCAATTGAAATCAATTTGAAAAAAATATTGATTTTAGAATAACTTCTTCATGTGATGGAATTTGGACTTGAAACCTTTTCCATTGCGTTTAAAATATTTTAAAACATCTATTTTGATATAAAGGTTGACCCAATTTCGTTCCGGAGTCAGAACGGGCTTTTCGGGCATTCATCATTCAGCACGTTTATCAATCCGATCCATCTATTCTATTTCAACCTTGCCTATAAATACCCGGTTATAAACCCTAGCCTACCTCTATTTTTCATTTGTCTACGCGTACAATTTCTTTCACCTCCTCATTTCAATGGCAGACAAATACCTAATATCAATTTCAATTCAAAAACCAAAGTGAAATTCCAAACTCCTCAAAAAATTCAAAAAATTATATATCGAAGCTCTCGATGTATGGATCTCAGATCTACATTTCGTTTTTGGTTTTGAATCATCGATTTTACAGAAATCGCAAATCAATTTTCGGCCGTTCATCGCTCACGAACACCAATTCACGCGCGGTTTTTTTGTTAGGATCGTATTGAAATTCCAAACATTTTGGCACTAGTTTGGACGAATTCTGAGACTGTCAAATTTTTGGGTTTAAATTGAATTTAAATTCCAAAGGTTTGTGTTTTAACCCACTCACAACTTTTAAAATTTCTGATGTTTGTTAAATTTATTTAGGATGTGCTTAGAAATTTATTTATGACTGTTTGGCAAATTATTAATCATCATCCCAGTTAAATTGGATATAATTGAATTAAATTCTTATTTAATTTATTTATTGCATATAAACTACCAGTTAAATTTTCTTTTAATTTATTATTGAATATAAACTGCTAGTTGACACCTGTTGTATATTATCCGTTATATATTGATGTTATTGATTGAATTGGATAATGATTGTGATTAATGGTTGATGATTGATATTGGAAGAATGGATATGTATTTTATATCGTTATAAACTGCAAATCGTTATGCACTTTATTTCATTCGGGGTTGCAGTTTGAAATGATATATAACCATAATTTTATTTTAAATTACGGATTGAAATGATAAATATCCGTATCACTTGACCATAGGATAGAAAATTATATACAGGTACCGCGGTCTATATATAAAAATATTTTGAAGTGATTTTCTATGGTTTGGAAAGAAATATACGGTTTAATAAATATTAATTTTTGATATTATATAAATATTAATTTTTGATATTATATAAATATTAATTATATATATATATATAGTTAAATTCTTGAACTTAAGCTATGTATAAGTTTGTTTGATAAAAATAAGTTTAATAATGGAATTTGATTGTTTTATATCATATGGTTAAGTACCTGTTTAAGATATCGTATATATAGAGTTTTTAACGACTTAAATAAAAATTAAGTTGGAAAATAAATTTGAAATTTGTTTGAATTGAATTATTTAAGAATTTTACTCGAAAAATTTGATTTGAAATTTAAAATAAATTGAGATTTTAAAGGATATAATTCTTATAACTTGATTTGGTTTAGAGTGATTTAAATGAATATAAAGTTGATTTAAATGAATATATATCAAGTTAATAAAATTGAAAGAATATCCAGTTGTTTGAAGTTAAAGGTTTTACTTAAATGATATTGGGTTTATTAAGTAAACATTTCAAATCTAAATAATAGTAATTAAAATTGATATGTGTGGAATTATCAAAGAATTAGTTTTGAAATGGTGGAATATCTAAAGCTTTGAAATATAAGGAAATTTGAAATGGTTTATTTGAAGTTTTCAAATCGGAATTTGGAATTTATTTGTGAAATTAAAGAAGCTATTTTACTATATAAAGTAATTTAATATTTAAACCATTTAAGTATTTAAAGTTATGTTTTAAAGCTATGGGTTTCAAGGAATATAGAGTTGGAGTGCTATGATATTTGGAAAAATGATATATTTTGAAATTAAAATGATATCATATTGATTTGGGTTTTAGAACGGAAATGATATCGTATTTATATGGTTTTGAAATG
Organism: Allium cepa; assembly: GCA_030765085.1. NCBI lineage: Eukaryota > Viridiplantae > Streptophyta > Magnoliopsida > Asparagales > Amaryllidaceae > Allium > Allium cepa. The sequence continues at coordinate 564,813,523 of CM060928.1, read as the reverse complement.
GATACTATATTATAGTTTTGAAGTATATATTATTTTGAAATGACAGCGGTGTTATAATAACGTTTGGTTGTTAAAGAATCCGGGATCGGATGTTGTCATACTCTCTGCCAACTCCGAAAACCACTTTAACAACCGTGTACGCGGTGGAGATTCCAGAATGAAGTAGGATGGTGGCGGCGTTTCCATTGAGGTAAATACGTGGACCCAACTCCCGTGAGTTGGCATAAGGTGGCTAAAACAGGAGTGATCGATGGGCTAATGAGATAGAACCTTTGATCGGACACATCCCTTCGATAGTATGCTTTGACTTTTGGATTGATTCGGTGGCCACTTTTGTTTTTTTATTTAGGGGCGTAGCTTGAGGTGGGCGGTAGCTGCGGCTATGCGTTACCACCGGCCCGGAAGCGTAATTGGTATATCTACCCTGGCATTGCCTAGTTGTGCCGTGTCACCTACCCTAGCGCGCCTTGTACGATTTTGATTTGTGTCGTACCTATGGAGTATCCTCTGGTAGTCCCCCGATCAGGAAGTATTACGGTGCTGTATAGACTATTGGCAATATTACGTGTGAAGGTGGAAAATGTAAAGCCTTAACGCTATTTAAAAGTAAGTTTATTTACTAATAGACATATTCTAATAGCGAAATATTACTATATAGTAAATAGTTTAACGGATCCTTAGGAGATGTGAATCCCGAGCATCTCTTGAGTTACTATTGTAACAACCCAAATTTTCTTACCCGAAAATTCCAAATAGTTATGAAAAAGAAGAAAGAGATGGAAGAAGAAGAACAGAAACACCAAACATCTCACATTCGCAGCGGATAAAATATAATAAATAATAACAGTTTACAAAAGAATACTATACCTATCGATTACATTTAATATACATCAGAGTTTCACATTATATACAGACACTGATCATATACAAATCATGTCTCGGATATATAATAATGATATATAATGATATACTACTGGGGAAATACTCTATACGTGCTTGCCCTCCAGCTCGTCTCCTGAGCTCCAGAACGTACCTACTCAAAATCTGTAATACTCGGTCTGACCCGAGCATTACACCAAAGTAACACCCGGATCAGGCTGGAAACCAGCGTGAGTAAACCAGACTAACATGGAATACTAAAGCAATCAGCTTATGTAAACCCGGGCAACTTATATCAATTTATCCAATTCAAAATTTGTTATAGACAACACTTATTTCACATATCACTTTCTAAGTACCAGACTTAGATAAATTAATCCAATTCACTTAAATCATTTCCTTCCAGCCTATAGATTTCACATATCAATTAATAAATATTCGAAGTGGTTTCGGATATTTTCCTAATACCCGACCCCGGTCTCTTCGATCCTAACCCAAGTTATTCAAATGAAATACACAACATTTCATATCACTCATTCAAAACATCCAATACCATTCAATCATCCATAAGCAAAAGTTTAACCACATACAAGTCAGTTCAATTGATCTTAAATTGAATTTCAAACCTCAATCACTTGGATTACTTTATTTAACATTAATTAATTCCAAATCAATTAATTAGTTCAACCCATCATTATTCATCTTAATTAATCACCCTGGATTATTTTCCAATTAAATTCAAGTGAATATCTTTAATTAATTTCACTACGTTATTTATTCTTCCCAAATTAATGAGTAATCTTTAATTATTTCACAAATGGATTAACCATAATTACTTACTCTAATTCTTAATTACTTATATTAATTCATTTCTCATGGTCAATTTGATTAATTCATCTTAATTAATCAATCCTTAATTACAACGTTGATTGTATAAATTAATGATTTCCAATTATGTTTTGATTTATTCTAGTCTAAATTAATTGCTTTAAATTCAACACCAAATGTTAATCATTCCCGATTAATCTCAGTCTGTAATTAATTATTCTTTTATTTACTTCATTAATAAATTAATTACTCCTTAATTAATTATCTTAATTAATCTCTTGAAAAATTTCACAAAGTAATTATATTTTATTAATTACATTAAGTAATTATTTATCACACCATCAAATGGTTATTCTGAATTACTTATACTTAGTTAATTAACTTACAACTTAATTTATTATTTATTCAAATACCTTTTATTACTGAATTTAATATCCCAAATCATTAATTAATTGAATTAATTAATTATCCATTTTAATTACCTACTAATTTAATGAACCACAAATCGTTACCTTTATTAACTTTGGGAACATTTACTTATTTATGATTTAATTTTAAACAATTTAAAACCCGAATACTTCGAGTCAAGCAACAATTAACACAAGAATCAACCAAAACCAAAGTTACCAAATCATCAGTGCACAGCACATCAATTCAACCATTCAACCAATTATTTAAATTTAACCATTTAAATCTAAATAGAAATTCAACAGAGTGAGATTTACTCACCTTTGCTTTGTATGCAGTCTAATCCAAATCAACTTGTTCCTCATTATTCTTGACCATGTATAAACATTATACAATTTATTAATTATAATCTCATAATTAATTTCATGTAATACTTCTGGTTGACTATTAATTCTCCTTTTCGAAATTACTAATAAAGTAACTTATAGATTTCAAAAAAGAAAAATTCTACTTATATAAATTCCTTAAACCTTTAAAACTCCCTATATATTAAGTTAAAACATAATTGCTTTACATATATCTAACCGGAAATTTTAACACTTATTCATAAATAAATAAGGGTATTTATTCTCCTGGAACTCGTATATCCATATAATAAATAAAATTAACTAAATACCTTACTGTAAAACCCCAAAATCAGATTCTTTTTATTAAACAAACACAGAATGACTTTCATATCTTACTGTGAGTTAAGCATCTTAGCTACAAACATTCTTGTTTATTTTAATCCTTCTATCTACAAACCAAAATTTTACAGAAGAAGGAAAAAAACCTAATTATCTCCGACCCTATCGCCAAAGCCCTAGAGGCGACCACCCCTCGATCGTCGTGTCGGCCTCCCACCTTGCCTCGCGCGCACACCCGGCCACGTGAGCCCGCGGTCGCCCAAAGTAAATCGAGTCCCTTCCCAAAATCTACGGCAACCCAATGTCGAATGATGGAGACGATTCCGGCCATCCTGACCCCAAGCGGCACACCCACGAACACCCACCTTCACCCACACGTCACCGTGCCCAAAACCCTCTCTTTCGTGATCGAAAGAATTCGAAGTTGCGGCTCTGAATCGTGATTTCTCACGAAATCGAATGACTTGGATTATCTCCTCCCTTACCTTTTTTTTAGTTTTCGATTGAAAAACTCGGCTTGAGTTTTGGCCCTTTTTTGTTTCTTTTTTTTTTTTACTGAAGAAATTGACTTGGGGATTTAGGAGAATCGGCTTTGGCCATTTTCTTTCGTTCAATTCCCCCCTTTTTTTGAACTCGATGTCGAAGAAAGAAAAAAAATGAATTCGAGGGAAAAGAATGAATTCCAGATGAAGGAGGAGATACGACTATAAGAGGAGAGGGTGGCGTGTTTGGAAAGGATGAGACGGCGTCTTGAAGAAGGTTGCTTATTATCTATTATTATTATCTTTTTTTTAATATTCTTATATTTTACAAGCTGTTCAAACGGACTCCGAATCAAACAAGCCACCAAGCGTTTATAAGGTTTTACCCACGTTCCGAACACAATGGAATGTGTTTCGGAACCTAGTTCGATCGTATGCACGAGTTACGGAAATAGACAATCGATTTTAAATTAAATCGATTAAAATAGTTCTAAGCATTTTGAGTTGCCAGGGTCACACGACAACTCAGATTGCTACGAAAATTGAAATCCGATAATAACTAACTATTACGGATCCAATGGAGCTGGTTTCGTCTAAATCCGAGACTGTGCCTCGGAAGGCTATTTTTAAAATTCTAATTTAAACGATATATTATTAAAATTGAACAAATTACCTTTAAATTAAATTTCAACACTTTCACTACCTTCAGTGTTATCAATATAAATTTTATAAGCCTTCAAATTATTTTAAACAGGCTTAAAACTCCAGATTTAGCATTTTACCCAATTTCAACTTATAGGATTCAATAGTTAAACTATATAATTCAATAATTTAATTAACAAGTAAATATTGATATTTTTGTAATTCAAATTAAAATTAACTTTTTAAATATTTAAAATCAATTAACAATTCCAATTTAAGTTGTTAAAAATTCTGGGTCGTCACATTCCTCCCCCCTTAAAAGAATTTCGTCCCCGAAATTACAAGTCGGGAAGAATGGTTCAATACCCGTTTACTTTTCCCAAAACCACAATTCAACATCCTACCAACTATCCTTTATTAAGGACCCACTACCACCTTAACCAACTTCCTAAAACCTTCTATAGTTTCAAACAATACCCTTTTGCTCAATCATCTAAATTTCAATTAAAAACCAAATTTTAAATTATCAAAATTTTCTCAAAATTTTTCTAACTCTCTAAATTCCCGAAAAATTTTGCCAGCGTCTCCTTTGCACGGCTAGCTCGGTACAACTACAAAAGGCCTCTACAGGCTCCCAAATTCCAAAAGAAAACAAAAGCCAAGTGGCTACATCAAAAACCCAATCCAATTTCATTCAGAAATTTTAAATACATACCCTTTTGTCGGGCAATTCAAATTTATCTTCTGATATCAAATCCAATTTCCTTTTCCTTATAATCCCTGCATATCTTATTAAACAATAATATCAAATCATAGCCCTCTCAAATCTTTACATACTTATCCTTACATAAGTTTTCATATCCTTTCCTATTCAAACTTGTTTTCCCCACTTCATACGAATTCAATTTACTTTAAATCTTGAATGTTGAATTTTATCTTTCAAGTATATCTGATTCATATTAGTTTTATATACTAATTTACTTTAATCCCAATTTGAAATCGTTTTGTCGTTAACAAAAAATTTCTAACTCCCAAAATTTTCGAAAATTTTTGGCAGAGTCTCCTTTGTACGGAGGAGCTTTTGCAATTTGACAAGAGATATAAATATGTATACATCGACCCACACGGTCGGAAAAAGAAAAAACAGTTCATATTTCCTATTTTTATTGCGTAGGCGTACCTTATTTAGCATTTTAAGCAAGCAGCTTATTTATTTTAGCAATTAGTGCAATCCAAATCCAGCCAAACGACCTTCAGGTACCTGTACTTACTCAATTTAAATATGTAAGTGTCATATATAGAGAATCTATTAGTATTCCACTTGCTTTCAATAGCTAAACACAAGTATTACATAAACAACAAGTATCAAATGCTTCCCATAAGCGATTTATTTAACTTTTAAAGCTAATTCAAATGCTTTCATCCAATTCATATGCCATTTCATTCAATTTTAATGGTTTGTAACTCAATTTCTTACGTTTAATTGATTTTTAATCCAAACAAGCTCATATTCACATCAAATGATACAAAATCAATTTTATTTAATCTCTATCCATTCGTAGAATTTTAATTACTTCCATTTACGTCTAACGACAATTCATTCTATGCAAATTCGACAATATTTGCCTGATAAAGTATTCATTTCAGTCAATAACTATCTCAAATTATTTTCAACACATTCTGTATTTAGTTCCGTTTCATTTTAAGTTTATTCTCCAACCATACATATGCCTTCCATTTCATCCCCGCATCGTTTCCATTTTAAAACTATTTCAATCAGCTTGACAACATTCAATGCTTATTATTAATATATATATATATATATATATATATATCCATTTTTCCCAATTAAATTCAACCCAAGTCCTTATTTAATGGTTTACTATTCTCACTCAATCCAAGCTTTCATTGATTTAAGAAATTTTACTTCATATGTATTCGTCTCATAACTTAGGTCCATTCTGATAATCCAATTCCAATTAAAACTTTTATTTAACTTCCATTCAGTCAGACTTCATCCATTTATTATTTAATTCAATTAACCAATTTATCCATCCCATTTTAAATTTTTAATTCAATTACTTAATTCATTATCGAATTTATTTTATTAATACAAGGCCATTCTCAATTTATTTCTATCCACTTGGGTTTCGTTTTGCAACTCAAACTATTTCTATTATAATCACTTCTATTTCATATGACATCACCTTCTTATATCCAATTTACTTGCAAATTTCATTAAATATTATTCGAATCACCCTTGAATTTTATTTGTAATTCAAACCATTACATTTTCCAATCCAACTCTATTTTATTTTTACAACATCTCCACTTATTTAATTCATTATCAAATCTAAGTCGAATTCTATTTACAAGTCGAATTCATTTCCAAACTTCATTATTAACTTACAATCCATTTTATTCAACCGAATTCAATTTTATTAACATACTCTATTAAATAATTTTTTTAGCTGATTAGCTTACTTCCACTTTTAACTTAATATTCGATTTTTATTACTAAAATCCCTTTATTAAATTTTCCTGAGTTCAGTTTTATTTTATAATTCCAGTTTGGATTTTCCCCTTTATTTTCCCAAAATTTCAACACTTCTATTTTAAAATTTTAGAAATGCTTTTAAACCCACCTCATACTATTAAAATAGCTTTTATAAAAATATTTCTTATAACTTGTTGTCTCAACCAGTCCATCTTCGTTCTCACAGAAATTCAGTCATACGTTGATCAGGCATAGGACTGAAAATCTATAAGTTCTTGGTAAACCCGTTTTCAACATCCAGTGAAAATACTTAGAAAATAATTTTATTAAAAATATAGAAAACAGTTTTTGAAAATAGAGGAAATATCTTTGGTGACAATGCTTTGAAAATCATCACCCCCATCCATGGTCATAGTTACATCCCAGGGTTACGTTGTCGTCGCAGCAAAAGTCCATGCAACTGCAGGCTCTCCACGGCCTCTTGATTACGCCATGGAACCCACACAACAGATCACAGTTACATCCAGGGTTACGTTGCCGTCGCAGCAAAAGTCCATGTAACTGCAGGCTCTCAGCGGCCTCTGATTTCGCTATAGAAATGAAACCTCTCCACTCCTACATAGGTCGCAGTCTGCCGATATAAAATCAAACGCAGACTGTTGGCTCTCAGCGACACACACGACTTTCACTATGTTATACCATAGGTCACAGTCTACCGATATAAAATCATACGCAGACTGTTGGCTCTCAGCGGCACACACGACTTTCGCTATGGTATACACTACTCATAATCCCCAGGAACTAGTTTTGTCCGGACTCCTCACAGGATCTACTTTAGAACCCCCCCCCCCTTGGGGCTCAAGGCAGTACCACCCGGTGGCACTCCTGAGAAGTTCATTTCAAGGGAGCGCCTTTTTCCCCAGAGCCATCATCAAAACACTTTATACTATACACATATAGTATCTATCAAATCATACACCTAGTATGATCTCATTCAAGACTCCTTTACACAAAATCGATTATCCCAAAATTGATAATTCCCAAAATAGGCTTTCCAAATTCCATATATTGATTTTACCCAAAAATAAAAAGCCTTTCCAAATCCAAAGGTTCCAAAAACCTTTTCCAAAATCCTCATAAGATCCTTTATATATATACAGATATATATAATTTTTAAAACTTTGGATCACTTTAAACTCGTATAAAATTCCTTTTATACTTCAAACACTTCCAAAATCCTTTTTTCTTCCAATAATAGATTCAACAAGGGGAGAATATATAACAAAGATATAACTTTGTTTACCCAAAATCAAATATTCAAATTTGATTACTCTTTCCAATATCAATTTCCTTTCTATTCACATTCACTTAAATTTTCATTCACTTATTCACATTTGCCTTAATCCCCATTTGGATTATTACCTCAATTCTTATCCCAGTTGGGTATTTAATCAACAACAGTTTGAACTCCGACTAGTTAGAAAATAGCTTGATTTTTTTTAAAAAAAAAATAGGTAAGTAGTTGAAAAATAATTAATAATTTGAAAAATAGCTGTAAAATAGTTAACAATTGTAAAATAGTTGGAAAATAGTTAAATAGTTTCAGAACTTCCAGATAATTGCAAAATAGTTGTAAAATAGTAATTTATTTGTGAAATAGTTGAAAAATAGTAATTAGTTTACAAAACAGTTAAATAGCTCCAAAAATAATTGTAAAACAAGTATAAAATAATTTGACATTAAGAAGAAAGGCTGTATATACTAAATAGCTTGGAAAATAAGTTTATATCAAAACAATTTATATTGAAAATAGTCAAGAGTCAACTGTTCCCTTCCCCAACAATTCAATTTAAATTTCCACTCCCAATTAAATTGACCCCAACTCCAAATTAAAAAATCTTCAATTTCCATTGAAATTGATTTAATCTCAATTCAAATTGAATTGATTCTCAATTTCCTTCCAACTTCAAATCAAATTCCATTTGATCTTTAAACTTGTACAACTTTAATTATAATTTCAATTTTACAACTTCTATTTATAATCAATTACATTCACATTTTGCTTTTAACTCGGAATTATACATTTTATTTAGCCAATATATTTTTATTATTCCATAAACATTTTAATCAAGATTCCAGAGTTTAAACAAATTTCCAAAATTTCAATATCACCTTAGACTTCAACTATATCCAAAATTCTTTAGCAAATTCAATTACCCCTTTAAATTTCAAAACCAAACCCAGGTCACAAATAATTCCAATTTAAAACAATATGGTAGCAATTCTCTTCTAGAAACTCGAAAATAAACATCTATAATGCTGCAGTCATCACCGACGTTATTTTCCAGTGACCAAAAGAGTTCAATGCTTTTCTCTTTAAAAACATTTCCAAATATTTTAATTTCAAATCTCCTAGATTTCAAATTCAACACAAATATATATATATAAATAAATAATACTATATTTTTTTCCAAAACTTTTGAAACCACTTCCAAATCCAAAGGAATTTTAAATTTTCCCAAAAATTCCAAATTCCCAATCCATCCAATTCATATTTAAACATTACTCTGGAATTTTATTTTCAAATTATAATCTCATTTATTTATGAAGTTTATTTCAATTTATAAATTACATTTACAATCTATATTTCAAATTCCATTTTGTTATATAAGTTTATTCTTCAACTTTGGTTATAAGTTTCAATTTGGTCGTATTTTATATTACTCTTTAACTTAATTCCCATAATTTAACAACCAATCACCTAAATATTCATTAGAAGGAAATATTGCTTTATATATCAAAATATATTTTTATATGAAATCATTTAAAACTCTTATATAAGAAAATAACAAGTACGCTCTCATATATAAATACTCAACTCATTCTAGAGTACCACGGACTCTATTCAATGAGTAATCCCCACCAGAGCCAAGGTTCTCGCTTAACCTTCCGCTCCGATACCAAAAGTAACAACCCGAATTTTCTAACCCGAAAATTCCAGATAGTTATGAAAAAGAAGAAAGAGATAGAAGAAGAAGAACATAAACACCAAACATCTCACATTCGCAGCGGATAAAATATAATAAATAATAACAGTTTACAAAAGAATACTATACCTATCGATTACATTTGATAGAGTTTCACATTATATACAATCACTGATCATATACAAATCATGTCTCGGATATATAATAATGATATATAATAATATACTGCAGCGGAAATACTCTATACGTACTTGCCCTCCAGCTCGTCTCCTGAGCTCCAGAACGTACCTACCTGAAAATCTGTAATACTCGGTCTGACCCCGAGCATTACACCAAAGTAACACCCGGGTCAGGCTGGAAACCAGCGTGAGTAAACCAGACTAACATGGAATACTAAAGCAATCAGCTTATGTAAACCCGGGCAACTTATATCAATTTATCCAATTCAAAATTTGTTATAGACAATACTTATTTCACATATCACTTTCTAAGTACCAGACTTAGATAAATTAATCCAATTCACTTAAATCATTTCCTTCTAGCCTATAGATTTCACATATCAATTAATAAATATTCGAAGTGGTTTCGGGTATTTTCCTAATACCCGACCCCGGTCTCTTCGATCCTAACCCAAGTTATTCAAATGAAATACACAACATTTCATATCACTCATTCAAAACATCCAATACCATTCAATCATCCATAAGCAAAAGTTTAACCACATACAAGTCAGTTCAATTGATCTTAAATTGAATTTCAAACCTCAATCACTTGGATTACTTTATTTAAATTAATTAATTCCAAATCAATTAATTAGTTCAACCCATCATTATTTATCTTAATTAATCACCCTGGATTATTTTCCAATTAAATTCAAGTGAATATCTTTAATTAATTTCACTACGTTATTTATTCTTACCAAATTAATGAGTAATTTTTAATTATTTCACAAATTGATTAACCATAATTACTTACTCTAATTCTTAATTACTTATATTAATTCATTTCTCATGGTCACTTTGATTAATTCATCCTAATTAATCAATCCTTAATTACAACGTTGATTGTATAAATTAATGATTTCCAATTATGTTTTGATTTATTCTAGTCTAAATTAATTGCTTTAAATTCAACACCAAATGTTAATCATTCCCGATTAATCTCAATCTGTAATTAATTATTCTTTTATTTACTTCATTAATAAATTAATTACTCCTTAATTAATTATCTTAATTAATCTCTTGACAAATTTCACAAAGTAATTATATTTTATTAAGTACATTAAGTAATTATTTATCACACCATCAAATGGTTATTCTGAATTACTTATACTTAGTTAATTAACTTACAACTTAATTTATTATTTATTCAAATACCTTTTATTACTGAATTTAATATCCCAAATCATTAATTAATTGAATTAATTAATTATCCATTTTAATTACCTACCAATTTAATGAACCACAAATCGTTACCTTTATTAACTTTGGGAACATTTACTTATTTATGATTTAAGTTTAAACAATTTAAAACCCGAATACTTCGAGTCAAGCAACAATTAACACAAGAATCAACCAAAACCAAAGTTACCAAATCATCAGTGCACAACACATCAATTCAACCATTCAACCAATTATTTAAATTTAACCATTTAAATCTAAATAGAAATTCAACAGAATGAGATTTACTCAAATTTGCTTTGTATGCAGTCTAATCCAAATCAACTTGTTCCTCATTATTCTTGACCTTGTATAAGCATTATACAATTTATTAATTATTTGAATTAATCTCATAATTAATTTCATGTAGTACTTATGGTTGACTATTAATTCTCCTTTTCTAAATTACTAATAAAGTAACTTATAGATTTCAAAAAAATATTCTACTTATATAAATTCCTTAAACCTTTAAAACTCCCTATATATTAAGTTAAAACATAATTGCTTTACATATATCTAACCGGAAATTTTAACACTTATTCATAAATAAATATGGGTATTTATTCTCCTGGAACTCATATATCCATATAATAGATAAAATTAACTAAATACCTTACTGTAAAACCCCAAAATCAGACTCTTTTTATTAAACAAACACAGAATGACTTTCATATCTTACCGTGAGTTAAGCATCTTAGCTACAAACATTCTTGTTTATTTTAATCCTTCTATCTACAAACCAAAATTTTACAGAAGAAGGAAAAAAACAAACCTAACTATCTCCGACCCTACCGCCAAAGCCCTAGAGGCGACCCCCCTCCCTCGATCGTCGTGTCAGCCTCCCACCTTGCCTTGAGCGCACACCCGGCCACGTGAGCCCGCAGTCGCCCAAAGTAAATCGAGTCCCTTCCCAAAATCTACGGCAACCCAACGTCGAATGATGGAGACGATTTCGGCCATCCTGACCCCAAGCGGCACACCCACGAATACGCACCTTCACCTACACGTCACCGCGCCTAAAACCCTCTCTTTCGTGATCGAAAGAATTCGAAGTTGCGGCTCTGAATCATGATTTCTCATGAAATCGAATGACTTCGACTATCTCCTCCCTTTCCTTTTTTTTTAGTTTTCGATTGAAAAACTCGGCTTGAGTTTTGGCCATTTTTTTTGTTTCTTTTATATATATTTTTTTACTAAAGAAGAAATTGACTTGGGGTTTAGGAGACTCGGCTTCGGCCATTTTCTTTCATTCGATTCCCCCTTTTTTCTGAACTCGATGTCAGAGAAAGAAAGAAAAATGAATTCGAGGGAAAAGAATGAATTCCAGATGAAGGAGGAGATACGACTATAAGAGGAGAGGGTGGCGTGTTTGGAAAGGATGAGACGGCGTCTTGAAGAAGGTTGCTTATTATCTATTAATATTATCTTTTTTTTAATATTCTTATATTTTACAAGCTGTTCAAACGGACTCCGAATCAAACAAGCCACCAGGCGTTTATAAGGTTTTACCCACGTTCCGAACACAATGGAATGTGTTTCGGAACCTATTTCGATCGTATGCACGAGTTACGGAAATAGACAATCGATTTTAAATTAAATCGATTAAAATAGTTCTAAGCATTTTGAGTTTCCAGGGTCACACGACAACTCGGATTGCTACGAGAATTGAAATTCGATAATAACTAACTATTGCGGATCCAATGGAGTTGGTTTCGTCCAAATCCGAGACTGTGCCTCGGAAGGCTATTTTTAAAATTCCAATTTAAACGATATATTATTAAAATTGAACAAATTACCTTTAAATTAAATTTCAACACTTTCACTACCTTCAGTGTTATCAATATAAATTTTATAAGCCTTCAAATTATTTTAAACAGGCTTAAAACTCCAGATTTAGCATTTTACCCAATTTCAACTTATAGGATTCAATAGTTAAACTATATAATTCAATAATTTAATTAACAAGTAAATATTGATATTTTTGAAATTAAAATTAAAATTAACTGTTTAAATATTTAAAATCAATTAACAATTCCAATTTAAGTTGTTAAAAATTCCGGGTCGTCACAACTATACTCACGTTAGACACTGGATAGGAGATGTCAAATCCCATAAACATCTCTGACGCCGTTACACTCATATTTTATCATTGATTTAACTTACATAAGATCTTTTAGTTTTGACTCGAGTGTTTTGTCCTTTTAATTTGCTCGAGTCGGTCCGAGCATTTCAGGATTTGAAGATTTTATTTTGAAGGACGAAGACGAAGATTGTATTATTACTATTATTTACTATAGTGATCAACTGCATCACATTGTTCCGCTGCACTGTTATTATTCTTTGGTATGTGTAACTCTAATATATATATATATATATATATATATATATATATATATATTGTATAAGTATAATCAAATGTTTTAATAAAACAGCTTTATGAACTGTATATTTGATTATTATATTTTATCGTTCCGCTGCAAGATTCTGTTTCGTTATTTTCTTTCTCTGCTTTTTCTCATTTACCCCATAACAATCCGCCCTTCTGTATGGTTTTAAGTCTGGCGTGTGCGGTTTATCGTCGATTTAAGGCGTGCAAAAAGGTGGGACGTTACAGAATGATTTATTAATAATTAAAATTTCAACTATGACAACAACCATAGGCGGTAATTGTCATTGTCAGCAACAACAATACTTGGTACATTACCAACAACATTCATTTGCTAATTTAACATCAATTTTAACCAAATTTTTTTTACCTCTAATCGTCATGGATGAAGTGCTTCCTTCTATTTATAGTTAAAATAATTAATTACTTTACGGTATACTTGAGATTAATATAAATGAGACGTTTGATTTGGAAAAATAGTTTAGTTGGATTGGAAATTGGTGAGATTTTGAGGAGGAAAGGGGTTTGAGAAATGAGGACAAAATCTCTGCTTGCTGGAATTTTGAAGCCCGAATTATATTTTGTGTATTTTATATTTGTGCAAGATATAAATAAACAACTTGCGTAAATATGGATTGCGCAGTGCAATCCATATTTGCGCAATGTATACGGAAACGATGCCTATTTTCGTAATTAGTTTTCTTCTGAGTCTATTTGCGAAATTAGTTTCTAAGCCGAGTCTTGTTTGTAAATTTGTCCTATTTTGGATTGTCATTGCTTAGGCAGATGTTATTAAATACTAATGGCATGTTTATAATTTCTATCTCTAAACTAAATCATTCTTAATATGTGACAGTTCTTCTCGTCATATACAGAACTTGCCATTTTAAATACAAAAAGATGATGTTTTCATCTTCTATTTTGTTATTTTCTGCTCTTCCTACAATTTAAAGATTGTGTGTGAGAAGTCGGTATCGTGTGTGCAGGTAGTCAAAGTAAGGATATTTTACTGTATTTTATTTACAAATAGGATTGAAAAATTGAAAATAAATGTTTTTTGTTATATTTCATGTGGATTAACCAATGATCATCGATCTAGTTGTACGTTGTCTAGTATTAATTAGTTGTTAGAGTCATTGATTGGAACTCTAGATACACTAACTAAACTTAGAAAAGGAATTGTGATGATAAAATGGAAATTTTAGTTTGTAGTTATTAGGTGTATTGGCTGAGTAAATCTAAAATTTTCAACAATATACAATTGAGTAAAGTACATACATTTTAGTTTACAAAATTTGATGATCGTTCGAAACATGAATTGATACAGAATAATGGTGAAAATTATGTCTTTTAGCATTAGATCTTTCTACTTTCTACAAATTATTAAAAAAGTTGAAGAAAAATTTAGTTCCAGAAACAAGAATTTTAATTTTTAGGCTGAAAGACACCTTTTAGCGTAAATCACAAAATGATAGTTGCAACTATCATTTTCTATTCACACTAAAAAGTGTCATTCAGACTAAAAAACAAATTTATTGTCCCCAAGATTAAATTTTTCTTCAACTTCATCCCAGGACCTATTTTCCTATTATTTATTAATATTATCGTACTTTAAAATGGTAAATGTTCACTAACAATGATTATCGATCGTTACAGCCGTAAATCTGAATATAATTAGTGACATAATTATTTAATAGTAGCCAATGGCAGGTATATTATTTGGTTCGATTGTTACATTTGCGTGCACCAGTTTTCCACTTTATTTTATCTATACTGTTAAATCAAAACACTTCATTCTCTATTGTCTGCGGTAATGGCATTAAATGTGGAAATGACATATGTAAAACGAAAAAAGAGAAACCAGACCTTCGAACTTGACAAATCCAAATTGACTTCACCTGAACTAAATCCAAAAGGTTCGTTTTCATATTTTTTGTACATAGGTTGCAAATTTCCATATAACTTGGGCAAAAAACATAACAAAATAATTGGCCAGACATGCCAAGTTTGTTCTTAATTTACAGAAAATTTTCAATAACTAATAATTTACTGTATTTTATTTCATTTGAAAGAGATGTTTACTGGCTTTGTACATACTCGCAACCAAAGTAAGACCGAATATATAAGGATGAAAGGAACTGAACTGTGTTGCAATATACAAAAGAGATACCACACCATAATTTAGAAGTTTTCACTTAATAAGTAAAAAGTGAATTGTGCATACAGATTAGGACAGGGTGTACTACGCCAAGAGAGGGTGTGAATGAAACTTAATAAAGGATAATTAGGTAGGACCCGAAGGGAGGCCAGAGCTTGTAAGGGGAAGGGAACCCAACCCTAAGGGATAGAGTTAGAAGGGCTATTGATGATGAGTGAGGATGCTAACTTGAATGCACACCTAAAGAAGGTGAGGAGAGACATTCAACTTCCAAGGACTATGGTGGGATATTCCAAGTAGTTCCACAGTAAACAAATCTTTAGGAACAACATGTAGGTTTCTTTATAGTTGACTGTTGTTTGTACCAAAATTGGGAACAACACTCTTTGAAAGTTTTTGAAGAGATAATAAATGAAGAATGTAAATTGAAAATGAGGATTATCTAACAAAAACTCCAAATAACAGTAATGTAAATGCGAAGACAAGCGATTTATAGTGGTTCGGCGTATTGCCTACGTCCACTGTGAAGTTTTTGCAATTTTATTGATTCTCTTTCAACGTTTACAAGTGATTACAGCGAGCAACAACAAGTTACAACTGGAAATCCGAAATCAATCAGCAAGAATATGATGTAGGATGATGGAGATCTCGATCCGGTAGAGTCTGGGCGCTTCAGAGTCAAAAGATCCCTTTTTTGTAGGCTCTGGGGCTCTATTTATAGGCGTAGGAGGCTGATATTTTGCTCAAACTTCGGGAGACTCGTTCTGGCATGTAAGTGGGCCCACGCGACCAACCTCAGGAAGTTTCGACTCGATTGGCAATCGATACGAAGTCATTTCGTATCGATCAAGATGACGTCCAATCGAGCTAAGATTTGGTGGAGACGTTTCTCAGCATGTATGCAAGCTCCTGTGAAAATTTCATGGCATTTGGATCAGTGGATCGAGAGATATGGTCGATACGAAATGGAGTTCTTCGGTGGTTGTCTGGTTTGAATCAATCGCTTCAACTCGATCATCTCACGTGGTTCCTTGACGACGTGGCACGCGTCTTTCGCATCGATCCGCTTATCCCTCCGAATTGATCGAGTCATTCCTTAAACTTCGCCTTGTTCGCATCGAAGAATGACACGTCACTCGGGCGTTGACTTGTTGGATACGAAGTAGTCATCCATCATGGATTCGTACAACAGTTATGCCGATGGATACGAGCTAACAAAGGTTGATGGTTACGAACAGGCCTTTCCTTGATGGATACGAACCACGCAGCATCTCTATGGACACGAAGCCTATCGATGCGAACTGAAATCCTTTGATGGATACAAAGTGAAGCTTCGATGATGGATACGAAGCAGTGACTATTGCCTTATTTAATGGAGGCGAAGCAGGGAGACGTCAATGGATTCGAATGCGATCGAGTCGAACCGAGGTATCCCGATGGATTCGAACTCGATCGATACGAACTGAATTTCTTCAATGGATACGAAGTTGATGTTCCTCTGATCGATATGAAAACTATCGATTCGAAATGGAGCTTGGGGATGGATACGAAACCGAAGCCTCTTTTCTCAAATTGAATCGATCATAACTCGAACATACGAACTCGGATTAGCTTAAAACTTAGAACATTGGCTCTCTTGGCTTTGCTAGCCACGTCTTATCAATTATGGCTCACTCTGGACTCGAAAAAAATCCATTGATATCCATAGCAAACCCGCGCATGTCTAATATCCAGGAGGCGTGATCCTTAGTATCTCGACCTTGCCAAAAGGTGGGATAACATTTGCCCCCCAAATTACGTCTTGTGGAAACATGACGTGCTTTGAAAAGCTGCAATCCACTTGAATAATCATCGTTTTTTCCGTTGAAAGCTGTACTCTATATTGTTGTAACCGGTTACTGAGTGACAGTAATTAGTTGTTTGTTGCCGTAATCGTAGTGAGATGAGTATTCGATCCCTATGAACATTGAAAATCGAACGTTAGTCTGACACATGCATATATGTAACTTGACTTTCGTTAACGCTGCGCGTTCACGAGTCGTTGTCAGTTTTTTTTGTCATACTGAATTTCATGTCAATCCTCTCCTAAACTGATGTAAAATTTGAGCTGCAACAACGTTTGACAGTTGTTTTGTGGAGTTCCTTCGTATCGATCCTCTCCTGAATCGATATAGAAGCTTGACAGATTGACTTCGCATCGATAAATTAAGAATTTGCCGGATGCGAAATGCTTATTCACGTCAATGCTAATGCTTGAGTTGTGGAGGATACGAAACCACTGTTCGTATCGATGGTCTCAAACTTCGGTGGATTTTGCTTCGTATCGATGGGCTTTGGTTGTAACTTCGCATCGATTCAACCGTATAAGCCATAGCGGGTACGAAATTGTCGTTCGTACCGATATATAGTGGATGGAGTCGCGAACCTATTGGGGCAAACCGGGGTTTCGAGTCAATGCGTTCACTGTCTGTTTCGAATCGATAGGAAATTTGGTCTGATGGAGTCGAACGGGGCATTCGACTCGACTCAGGGTTTGACCGGTTACGACCGGTCAAATGGACTGGAAGGCCAATCGGCCCAGTTGCTTCCTTAGTCCCATATAAATACTCTGGACTCGGCCACTTTTTCACCTTTTACTTTTACTGTTGCCTTGTACTTTCTGTGTTTTTGCATTGACTTGAAGATTCCGAGAGAAGAGCACTTTGTCACGTCTTCGAATCGAACAAGATTCAAATCTTTAATTCCTCGAATTCCATACTCAAATTAGGTAATCAACCACGAATCCAAGTGACAAAGCTAATTCAGATCCGCTTTTTCTTCATCGATTATCCACTCCGGTGATTGGTAAAGCCAGATCTGGTCCAAAGTTCAATGGTCATAGCAACGTTCATGGAAATTGGAGAAGAAAGAGTGGAAAAGGCAAAAGTAAATCGATATGGGGGGCTTGCGTTCGAATCGATGAAGGCTGTGATGTTTTTCTCTAGATTTCGCATCGATCCCTGGGATACTCTAGCGAGAGTGATGCAGTTCGTACCGACGTCTATGGAGATGAATCATATCGATATGAAATGATCGATATGAAACATAGGTTACTGATCGATTCGAAGTTCTCGGTTTTAGATCGATACGAACAATATCTTTATGATCGATACGAATAGTATCGACTCGAACGTAATCGGTGTTAAGCCGAGAGCTTCCTGATCGGTACGAACCATGTAGCCAAGGATCGACTCGAAATCATCTCATTTTGATCGATAAGAACTCGTCCCTTGACCATCGATTCGAAATGTGCCCCCGGTATCGATTCGAAGTTGCACCTAGATGGATTCGAACGAGCTTCCTGCCATTGATTCAAAACCATCTACGATGGATACGAAAATTTGACACTCTTTTTGCATGATTCTGACGAGCTTCATTCTTGCATATGTGGACTTGATAATTAAACTGCATATTCGACCACCTTTCGATGCTCGTTGATGGAACTATAACTTAACACCGTGACAACGAACTTTAACTCGAATCGATCACCAACATCCGGATGATACAGTAGTGACGGTAAGCGATGACGGTCACTCCTGCTAGACTCTAACTATCTTTGTCACTTGCAAGTTTTCTTTAATTCTGCAAAATCTTTTCAAATAATGCACAGCACTTTACAACACACATTGTACACGTGGGGAATGCACGGGTTCTTTATCGCCTAACGATAATTTCTCATAAGTTAGCTAGTTATGGAACCATCAAGTTCGCAGCCACAAGAAATCCAAAGTACAATTCCTCCACGACTTGAAATTCCGGACATTGAGCCCGAAGTTGTTGGTCCAGCCCCGGACGAATTACCCGATGCATCTTTCATCGCCAATCCATCGGACTCCGTTCGATCCAACGTCTCTGAAGATATGCTGGGGAGAATATGCTTAAGGCATGGCCTGTCGATGGATGACGTATTATTTCCGGGACCAAATGACAGACCACACAATCCACCAGAGGGATACACCGCCTTCAATCGTCACACGTGTGCAGCAGAACGCTCCCTCCGTTCAATGAGTACATAAGAGAAGTATTGTCTTTTTTGGGGATCGCTCCATCTCAACTACACCCGAACGGATATGCTTCAGTGAATAGCTTGTTCGTCGTCTTTATGGAGTATCTTCATCGGCCACCGATCCCAATTGAGATCAGATATCTGTTCAACTTCAAAAGCCAAAATGATAACCCATCCTTTACATTCTTGGAGGCAGTAGGGAAATGTCAAGTGGTCACTGGATCCTGGACCATGCTAGGCTACTTCAAGACGGAGTGGTTTTACGTTAGATGCCCCCTAGGGTTCGCCCGGCGATGGTTATTCAGACGTGAGTATAGTTGAGTTCTCAAGTAATTATTAAGGCGATTGTAGTTGAAGTGAAACTTATGTTCTTTCCCTTCTTTTTTACAGCAACAATTCAGCGATCTTAAGGTGGATACTTCAAGGAGATAGTCCGGGTGCTTCAAGAAGTCCCGAGCGAAGATAGGAATATTGAATTGCTCTTGACGGATAGAAATCTCATAATTCTTGGGTTGATTGAACGGAGACAAAGCATTGTGCTTGACGGCGCATTAAGAACTGCCTCAAGAGGCGAGTCAAGCGAAAAATCCTAAAGTTGTCATAATCGAGGAGGCCGATTCTGAGAGGACTCACACTGATGAGGAACCCCTGGGCGAACCTGCTAATGTATCCCAGGCCACTGAAGAACAGAGAAAAGGCAAGGCATCCGTTTTTAAGTTGCCTAAAAAGGGAAGACGGAAATTGGTCGTCACGTCCCGGCTCGCCTCCAGAATTAGAATTTCGGAGAGGTCTCCCCCCAGAACAGAAAGTCTCTATGAAGGGCTTGCCGATCTTCCAATCCCGGACGATGTGTCTTTCCAGCATGATGTCGGGTTGGAGGAATCCACCATACCCTAGAATTGAGTGAGCCTTTTACTGCTAGCATGGTCGACACTTCCGGTTGGTCGGGGGGATGCATATTCATACACATTTCATGGCACTACACAACCCTTAACCGTAGGTCATCTGTTTTGAAAAGCCACTAACTCTGCTTTCATTTTACTTTGCAGATACTATGACTGGACCTGGTTCGATGTTAGGAAATCTACGACAGGCTCGTAAATCTTCCTCATATTACGAGTCGTAAAGAAGGGAAGGGGATAGAGATTACGATCGTAGATACTATGGATATTCTAGCCAAGAACGATACGATAGAGATAGAGACTACAGACGTCGATCTCGCACTCCTCCTCCCAGAGCTCCTGTACAACCCCCGGCCTATGTTTCTCGTCCTTCCAAATCTTCGCGGTACCAGTCAGCTTCTCA
Source organism: Allium cepa (assembly GCA_030765085.1). Lineage (NCBI taxonomy): Eukaryota > Viridiplantae > Streptophyta > Magnoliopsida > Asparagales > Amaryllidaceae > Allium > Allium cepa. The sequence continues at coordinate 564,792,781 of CM060928.1, read as the reverse complement.
TTCTTCTAGGTCCAAGCCTCATCACCCCAGATCTGAGGCAATAACCCCAGTAGTTGCAGAACAGTCTCCTACGGAAATTTCGAGGGAAGGAGCGATCAGGCTTGCGCAGTTAAAGAAGGACTTCCCGAACATTTGTTTTGATAACTACATTTTCCCTCCTCTTTTGAAGAGAATCCCTCCGGAGGCTGAGCAGATGGCGCACGGTTATGTGCATGACTTCTATGCCCAATATAAGGCGTGGTCTAAGGCGGCCGAGAAAGTGTCGTCATTAGCCTTTGAACGAGCGGCTATCATTGAGAAGCTACAAGCCGAGCTAGCTCAAAAAGACGTATCATACAAGTATTGAACGCGAAAGCCGAGTCGTCTCGAAAATCAAAGATGGAGGCTCTTAAGAAGGTTGATGAAGCTCAAGCGGCTATGGACAGAATGAAAAAAGAGCATTATGTCACGGTGGAAGACATGGGCCACCGAAACACTATTGTCACCGCCGAGCGGGACGCGGCTTTAAAGGAGCTTAATGAGCTTAAGGCTAAAGTTTCTGAAATCGTGAAGGAAAGGCATACCGCCAATATTTCTGCACAGGAGGCATGTGATCAGGCGGTAGAATTTCGGACCGAGCGTGACGCGGCGATGGCTAAAGTACTAGAAGTCGAAGCTGAAGTTGATAGGAAGATTGAAATTGCCGACTCCAAGCTGGACGCCGACATCGAAGACCTCCTCATCACTTATAATGCTAATGTGCTAAAGCACAGGAATTTGGCTTGGTTTGAGAATTATCCGGTACACCTTCACAACGCTTGGAGCCGGTTGATTGAGGACGAAAAAGTGACGCATCCGGATGAATCAATTGACCAATTTGAGCTTGAAAACCGATTGCTGACCGAAGATAAAAAGAAAGTCCTTCATGACGCCATAATTTCTTATGAGAAGGAGATGGTCGGGGCCCGACATCTGGAGGTCGGGGATGGTTCGGGTGTTGAACACCAGGCTACAGTTCTTGAGATCACCGCTCCACTCCTGTTAGAGCCTACACCTGCAGTTGATTCACAGTCTGTCCCAGCCTATAACCCAGAGCAATCGCAGCTATCTCCTATCCGGGAGCATGTTTCTGAAGTTGCTCAGTCGTCAGCAGGCCAAGTTGAGGAAGGTATTCCGAACTTATCTCAAGTGTGTTTCAAATGGAGAGTTTGTTTTGAAGCGATTACTAATAATTTCTTCTTATCTATGCTCAGTAACTGTATTGCGTCGATTGCTGCGACTCAAGAATCAAGTCAAGGGCAGAAGGCCATCACTACTGAGACGACTGTTGTGACAACAACAGTGTCCACTGAGATGACGCAGGGGAGCGCACTATCTCTTGATGAGAAAATGTTGAGCGAGCTGCTCGGCCAACATGGTGGCTCCTTTACAGACTTACCGTTCATTATTAGTGACCTCCCGCCAGCCTCTAGCTCTTCAATGCAGACTGCAGATGCCCCCAGCCAGGCCCAAGCGATCCGTGATGAAGAAATTATGGCCGAGATTAATGCTGAATTAGAGGCTACGGGGCACGGTGGTAGTATTTTTGGTGGTACGGCGGTGCACAGCCCAGCGCCTCTAAGGATAATATCACCGGGCGGCACTATTGTTGATACCCGGGCGTCTATCCCATCTTCCATTGCAGATCCAGTCCCTCCAACTCCTCCGGTGGGCAGTATACACCTGGAATCAAGTTCAGAGGAGGACGTTGACATTATGCCCCCAGCTGGGGAGCAACCATCGGAGGAAAAAGGTTCAAAACGGAAGATTTATAGCGAGTCGTAGGGTTCCCTGTTGCAGAGAAGGTAGAGGAAGAAGAAATAGATTGACCGCTTGAGCGAATTTTTGATAGATAGGAATTTTTTTTTTGCTTCTCATTAGTAGGCCGTATATAGATGCAGGTTCGGCCCCTGCTAGTAGGAATTTTTGGAAGAACTTGCGCATAAGCTCTTGTTTCCAGTTAGTTGAAATAAAATTTAGCTTTTCCTCATTTCAATTTTTTTGTCTTGCTTTACTTGTTTAAGTGTTGTGATGATCAGATTGTGACCACACCTATTACAGATCTTGAGCACATGTCCGCGCTTCGGGGACTTAGAATAATTTGCAAGCGATAATTTGGTTCGCATTCCGGGAATCCGATAATTATCGATGTCTATGACACAGTTTGCACTCCGAGAACTTCGAGTTGATACATACACTTCAATTCACACTCCGGGAATTCGGAGTTAGCGTTTATGCTTTGGTTCGCTCTCCGGGAACCTAAAGTCGGTGTTTATACCCCAATTCGCACTCTGGGAATTTGGAGTTAGTATTTATACTCCGGTTCGCACTCCGGGAACCTGGGTTGACGTTTATATTCCAATTCACGCTCTGGGAACTTGGAGTTAGCCGACAGATGGTCAATCACATCTGTTTGAGCTTTTTAAGAATTCGTTCGCACTCTGGGAACGATGGACTTATCGAGATCGGGGATGGTTGGATCACATCCACCCCGAGTTAACAAGCGAGGTCGTTAGATGGACGGGTCCATCCTCCTCGAACTTGGTTAGGATACAACCGAAATCGTTAGGCGGACAGGTCCACCCTCTCCGTAACTACATTTATATGTTTATACTCCAACTCGCTCTTTGGGAGTTTGGAGTTGGTGTTTATGCTCCGGTTCGCGCTCTGGGAACCAAGAGTTGACGTTTATACTCTAATTCGCACTATGGGAATTTGGAGTTGGTGTTTATACTCTAGTTCGCACTCTGGGAATCTGGAGTTAATGGAAGGATTGTCGTGTATCAACCCTTTTAGATATTGGTGTGGTGACATGCCCCCGATCTCGGGTTTCACTTAGTGAGTGACCGGTCGTATCTCAATCACTCCCTATTTGAATAAATCCGACCATATGATGGAACTTAGCTCTTCGTGCATCGTGATGTTGTATGTCATATTCAATAAATCATAGCTCTAGCTCGAAGAGATAGCATTTTATTGCTGAAATAAGAAAATATGGCAAAGTCAGTTGCCTTATTACAAGTTCAAATTTCGAAATGCGAAAATAAAATGCAAAGGAAATAATGGGCTAAAACAAATAAAGCCTGTCATGTATAGTAGCGATGGAGACTCTCGCTATTTCAAGCTCTCGGCACAGTAAGACCGTCAACGATTGATAACTTGAATGTGCCATCTCCGAGCTTTTGTGAAATCACATATGGTCCTTCCCAATTAGGCTTCATGAGTGAAGGAACAGGATAGATCCTCTTGAGTACGAGATTGCAGAGTTCAAAGGTTCGTGGCCGGACCTTAGCATTGTATATTCAGGAGACTCGACTCCGATACGCGGCTGCCCTCAGATCAGCCACTTCACGCTTTTCATCGAGTAAATCCAGAGATTCAGCAAGTAGTATGGCATTTGTTTTCGGATCATAATACGTCACGCGATAAGAAGACACTTCCATCTTGACTGGAATAACTGCTTCCGAGCCATAAGATAGAGAAAATGGAGTGTGTCCGGTTGCAGTCTTGTGGGTCATTCGATAAGCCCATAAAGCCATAGGAAGTTCATCAACCCATTTGCCCCCGGCTTTTTCCAGTCGTTTTTTCGTAATAGATTTGATAACCTTATTAACAGCTTCGACTTGGCCATTCACTTGAGGGTGTGCAACTGCAGAGAATTTCTTATGGATACGGAATCGTTGACAGAAATTCTTGAATTCACCGCTGTCGAACTGGGCTCCGTTATCGGTGATAATAGTATGCGGGAAACCAAACCGACAGATAATGTTGCGTACTACAAAGTTGATTACTTTCTTCATCGTGATTGTTGCAAGAGGTTCAGCTTCAGCCCATTTGGTGAAGTAATCGACTGCGACGATGGCGTACTTCGCGCCACCTTTGGCCAGAGGCAATGTACCAATTATGTCAATGCCCCATACTGCAAACGGCCAAGGACTGACCATTTGGGTTATCTCAGTAGGCGAGGCTCTAGGAATCCGAGCATGTCTTTGGCATTTATAGCATTTTCTGGCGTAGTCTGCTGCGTCATGTTAACAGTAGGCCAATAACACCCGTACCGGAGTACTTTTTTTACGAGTGCTTGCCCCCCAGTGTGATCGCCACATTCTCCTTCGTGTACATCATGTAACACTCGTTTGATTTCGTCGTGCGTGATACACCGGAGGAGAGGAACAGAATATCCTCTTTGATACATAACTCCGTTTTAAATGATGAACCGCGAGGCTTTTCGAAGAATCTGTCTCTTCTCACTTCTGCGCTCGGGCAATATCCCATGCTCAATATAATATCGATAAGGGGTCATCCATGACTCCCTACTGGAAGTAGTCTCAAAGATGAAGTCAGTCTCCATTTGATCAATGCTTGGAGAGGATAGAGTTTCAACGGGGACGAGCCCTAACTGCTGAGCTTCGCCCATACTTGCTAACTTTGCCAGCGAATCGGCTTTCTGATTATACTCTCGGGGTATGTATAAAATGGAATAGTAATCAAACTGATCAAGCACTTCTCGGATCCGGGCTAGATAAGCAGCTAGCCTTCGATCTTTTGCTTGATATTCACCCCGAACCTGGCACACGATTAATTGGGAGTCACAATAGATTTCCACTGCGGTAATTTTTAGATCACGAGCTAGCTTCAACCCAGCAAGTAAAGCTTCATATTCGGCTTCATTATTGGTCGCACAGAACTCGAACTTTAAAGCATAGCATATGGACCGGCCCGCGGGGGTTTCAAGTGCTACTCCAGCGCCCGAGCACCGATCGTTGGATGCACCATCAGTGTGTAACTTCCAGATGTACTCAGGAGATTTGCTGGTCTCACTCAAGCCTTCAGGAACAGTAAACTCGGCTATAAAATCTGCTAGGACTTGACCGTGAATGGCTCTCCTCGGAGTGTAAGTGATATCGAATTGACTCAGTTCGATGTTCCATTTGAGTAACCTACCAGACGTCACAGGCCGCGTGAGGACCTGCCGTAACGGCTGATCGGTGTATAAGGTGATGGGATGAGCCTGAAAGAATGGACGAAGCTTCCTCGAGGCAATGACTAAGCAGTAGGCTAATTTCTCCAGCTTCGGATAGTTTCTCTCAGCTCCGGTGAGTCGCTTGCTAACATAATAGACCAGTTTCTGAACTCGGTCTTCCTCCCGAACAAGGGCAGCGCTAATTGCATTTTCTGATACTACCAGGTAAAGATACAACTGCTCGTGGTTGACAAGCTTTGAAAGAATCGGTGGTGTGGAAAGGTGTTGAACCAAGGATTAGAATGCGCCCTCGCACTCCGTAGTCCATTCAAAGTTCTGCTTCCCTTTTCGGATCAGATTGAAGAAGGGGATGCACTTATCGGTGGACTTTGATATAAATCTGCTCAATGCTGCTACCTTTACGTTGAGACTCTGGACTTGCTTTATAGTTCTTGGAGTTTGCAAATTTCTGATAGCCCATATCTTTTCGGGGTTGGCTTCTATTCCTCTGGCGTTGACGATGAACCCAAGGAATTTTTCGGATGCGACTCCAAAATAGCACTTAAGCGGATTGAGCTTCATCCCGTATCTACGAAGGATATTGAACATTGACTCCAAGTCTCTAATGTGGTCAGTGGAGTATCATGATTTCACCAACATATCGTCCACATAAACCTCCATGGTCTTTCCGATCTGGTCAGCGAACGTCCAGTTAACCAAGCATTGGTAAGTTGCTCTGGCGTTCTTCAATCCGAAGGGAATGACTTTGTAGCAGTATAATACCAGATCGGTTATGAAGCTTGTATGCTCTTGGTCGGGAACATGCATGGGTATTTGATTGTATCCCGAGTAAGCATCCATAAAAGATAATAATTCATCTCCGACCATTGAATCTACGAGTTGGTCAATTCATGGAAGTGGAAAGCTGTCTTTCGGACAAGCTTTGTTTAAGTCGGAATAATCGATGCACATTCTCCATTTCCCATTTGGTTTCCGGACAAGTACGGGGTTGGATACCCACTCCGGGTATAGAGAAATCCTGGATAAACCCATTGGCTTTCAGCTTATCAACTTCTTCTTTAAGGGCGGCAGATCTCTCTGGATCCATACCGCGCCTTTTCTGCTTGACCGGGATATACCGTGGGTCAATATTCAGCGTGTGGCTCGCGATGTCCGGCGAGATCCCACACATATCAGAGTGCGTCCAAGCGAATACGTCGAGATTCGCCCGGAGAAAATCAACCAATTCCTGTTGCATTTCTTGGCTCAACTGAGACCCAACCTTCAACATTCTCGAATCATCATCATTATCACCATCAATTGGAACGTCAATCGTCATCTCAGCTGGGGATGCCTGACTTTCAATAGATTCTTCCTTGTTTTCATTGTCTCTCGGGTCAAGATCCCTGTGGAATTGGTTGTGGTGCCCGGGCCGAGGCCCAAGCACTAGCTTCAATTATTTGTAAAACGGACGCGGAGAGATTCCTCTACGCCCTTTCCTTTCTCTCGTTGCTGCGCCTCGCGCAGCTCAGCCACGTAACAGGCTCTTCCAGCAGCCTGATCTCCTTGAATAACTCCAATCCCACGATCAGTGGGGAACTTCAAGGTCAAACACCACGGGGCAATCGCTGCCCTGAGCTCAACAAGGGCTGGTCTGCCCAAAAATGCATTGTATGGGGATTGAATATCCAAAACAACAAACTGTAAAATCCGAACTCTTCGGCACTCTCCAATTCCTAACTCCACTGGCAACTCTACCACCCCAGTGGGTATATTAGCACTCCCATCGAAGCCATGAATTCTAGATTGACAAGGCTTTAAATCTTTGGCTTTCATTTTCATCTGGTCGTATGCTCTCTTAAACAAAATATTCACTGAACTTCCACTGTCCACAAGGATCCTCTTCATCCAAGCAGGACCAACCTGGGAAGAAATGACAAGTGGGTCAATAGTTGGGGCTTCGACCCTATCAGCATCTCGGCTTCTAAATATGATGTCATTCGTCATCGTCTTTTGTAGTTTGATCGGAGCCCCTTCATCGAAATTACTGCAACATTCAAAGTCCACATGCCTGATAGAATTGGCATATGACTCCATTTCCCTCCAGCTCCGGTCTGCTAGATGGGGACCACCACTAACTGTATTAGTAACTAACCTCCCATCTGTACGGGCAGGTTCCTCCTGTCTTTCTTGAGCTTGTACACAGTTTTGATTGGATGGGCCCGCACTACCAGACTGCAGCTCCTGAACGAACTGATCTAGCTACCTTTCTCTGATCAACTTTTCAATGAGGTCTTGCAAATGTCTACAATCATTGGTATTATGTCCATAACTTTCATGGAATCTACAGAACTTTCCTGTTTGGATCCGCCTCTCCGACGATGGCTTCGGAGAAGGTTTCTTATACTGCATGGCGTTGCAAGTCTGTAGGTACACGTTCTCCAGCGACGTGTTCAGTGGTGTATAATTGTCAAACATTGGAGCCCTACGTCGCGGGCCACGGTTCTGATCCCGTTTTCTGTTCTGATTATCATTGTTCCTCGGTTGTTGAGTTTGTTTATTTTGAATATTTAACTGGACTTTTCCTGAACTTTCACCAGACTGTTTAACTGCAACATTACTCTGAATCCCCTCACTGCTAGGTCTTACATCGTCCTGTTTCCTAGAATGTTTTGCATCCTCACTCCTCAAGAATTGAGGGGCTTTGGAATAGAAACGGTCCAATGATGCGGGAGGCTTCCCAGCAAGCCAATTTCCAAACTTGGAATCGGGATCAATCCCCTTAGTTAGTGCCATTAAGATCGAATTATCATTGGGGTTACTGATCTCTACGCAAGCGGCATTGAACCTTTCCGAGTATCGCCTGAGTGTCTCTCCGGGAGCCTGAGTGACACTGGATAAAGTATTAACGTCTTTAGGCCTGGCAATGTACATACGAAACTGCTCAACAAACTTAGTAGCCAACTGGTCGAACGAAGAGATTGATCGAGGAGGCAATCGTGTAAACCACATCGTTGCAATGCCCCCCAAAGAAATGGGAAAACTATGGCACTTTATTGCATCATCAGCTCTTGCGGCGCTCATCGACCATTCATATTTCAGGATATGCTGATTAGGGTAGGAATTCCCTTCGTGCATGGGCAGAGTCGACATTCTGAATCGCCGAGGGGGTTCAGCATATAAAATTTCATCCATGAACGGAGTATGACTTTGGGAGATTCCCCAATCGTCATTTGTCAAGTCCTGACTCTCGTGAATCATTTGGCGTATCATGGCTGAAAGGTCTGACATCGGAGCATTTTGCGCGTGTTGGGCCAAAGTGTGGTCGGGTTCCACATTGCGAGGTAGGACCGGGCGCTGTCGACGGTCCGTGTCTCGCCTCCTTGGCTCAACGTTTTCTGGAACGTACGGTTCAGGAGTACGTCCTTGTTGGTTATGCGTATCAATCCTTATATCAGCCGTGGTAGCAGTGGCACGGTTGTCCGTGGTGTATTATGAAACAGTGCCTCCTCGGGAGGAGGGTCCAGTATGAAAACTGGCAGAAGGGCCAACTCTTAACTGTCCAACGGTCAATGCTGGCTGGTGATCAATTTCCTGTATATGATTTCCATCTAGCCTGGGATGGATAGATCTATGATTGTAATCGGATGAAGCAGAAATTTCAGTGGAGGAGCGAGACGCATGATCTCTTTTGGATCTTCTACGCCCTTGGCGGTCTAGTTGATTTGCTAATTCAGCATTAACGCGCAACTGCTCAGCTAGCTGTTGCCGGCTTTGAGTTAGTTCCTGGAGCAATGTCTGGAACTCTTGTCTAGTAACCGGACCTGATGGATCGAAATGCCCGGTGTCATCTCGATTAGATGGAGGTTGTTGCGTGGGATTCTGTCTATCCCGGCCTTCTTGACCAGCGGCGGTAGAAGTGGTTCTTATGCTAACCATCTTGAGAAGTGAATCCTTTCCCTAGATTTTTGCAAATCTGAATAGAACGGAAGGAATCTGAAAGTGAAATCTGGATCTCTCTCTTAGATTTATGCAATCCGATATCGATGACAGATCCAATGAGCAGGAGAAAATCTGGGTGTTCTCAGTGAAATCACCAAAGTGTTTGTACCAAAATTGGGCACAACAACTGTGGTGGGGTTGTTCCAAGCGGTTTAAAATTAAGTTAAATACATTTCGGTTGTGGACAGTATAAAGTGAAATAAGTACATGAAGACTGTTATGGGGTTATTACAGACAATCTAAATTTAAGTAAGTTAAATGGATATTGTGGGTGGCTAGTTCTGGACAGATTAAAGATAAAACCAAAAGGGAGCTTAGACGGGACGACGTCGGGGGCATAGAAGCAGATGGGAATAACATATTAAAGAATAATCTAGCGATGGTACCTAAACGGGGACTGCTCCCTAGCGCAATAGTAAATGGAAACCACGTAGGAACATGTACAGGTGCAGTAGTAAATAAGAACTATTTGCATCAGAGCCATGTTAGTTTCGCTTATGATGTTTTAGTCGGTAACGAGGAAATTACATGCAGTACGGCTTGGTCTCACTATAAGGTTATTTTTGGGTAAGCATTATTCACACCAAACTTCATATCTAGCAGTGTTTTTATCATTGTTTTTCGCATAAACAACCGTGTACTCAATTGAGTAAGCTCAGTTTATAATATAGGTAGGTTTATAATAAAGGCTGTAGTACGAAGATCGAAGACGCAACAAGAGGCTTTGCTAGCTAAAAAAAGATGTTGTTTCTGTTTGCGCCAAACTTGGTCACAAACCCCAAATACCGTGAAAGCACCAGTGTATGAATATAAATCAACAATATTCAAACACTAATAACAGATCTCAGCAAATAGTAAGTGGCAAATCAGAAATAATGAATAGAGACACAAGTTTTATAGTGGTTTGGCTATCTCCGGCCTACGTCCACTCCAAAGTTTATCCTTTTATTAATTATCCTTGCTGGTTACGAGTGATTACAGCAGTTACAAAGTCCAAATTGGAAATCAATGACAGTAATGACGATATGGAGTGATCCTGGCAGCGTCCGGGCGTGCTTCATATTTCCAAATTCTCCGACCCCTTTTCTGAATGACCAGGGGCTCTATTTATAGGCGTAGGAGGCTGATATCTCTCCTAAAAATCCGGTAGACTGCTTCAGGCACGTGAGGGGGCCCATATGCCCGGATTCTGGAAATCCGGGCCCACTTTGGGACCGATTCGAACTAGGGTTCGAATCGATCAAGAAAGCATCCAATCGAAGTGAAATTTGGTGTAGACATTCTTCCACATGCATGCAAGCTCCTGTAAAAATTTCATTGCATTTGGATCAACGGTTTGGAAGATATGATCGATTCGAGATCAAAGCTCCGTGTGTTCTGCCTGGTTCGAATCCATGCTTCGAACCCATCTCCTTCGACTCCGTCCAAAGCGCGTGCGCATCGATGACGTGTCGATAATTCTCCGGATCGATCCACCTTTGTCGCCGTATTGAACGCTTCTTTTCCTGAAGACGCCCTCGTATCCATGCTTTGTACCTCAGTTCGTATCGATAGGTACGAATCCAGAATCCCAAAACTGCTACTTCTTTTTCGTATCGATCCAATGCTTGATCGATACGAAGGACTTCTGCGCATCCATCTCATTACTCTACAACGACGCGAAGCGCATCGATTCGAAGCAAACTCTTACATTTCTTCTTGATCGATACGAACTGTATCGATTCGGACCACCATCGATACGAACCAACCCGTATAGACCTTATGGATACGAAGGAGACCTATGTTGTCATCGAGTCGAAGTCCACCTGTCCTTCTCTTCCGATCGATACGAAATAACCGCGTCTTGTCCATGCCGATCGATACGAAGTGTATCGATTCGAAGTCATCACTTCCTGATCGATACGAAGTGCATCGACTTGAACCATCCTTGCGTCGTTCCTTTGATCGATGCGAACCTGATGGAGTCAAACTTAACAACTTGATGGGTTCGAATCTGATGGATTCGAAATGAGCATCACCTTGACCACTTGATGGATTCGAACAGCATGCCTTTCCTACCTTGCATCGATCATAACTCCTTCATATGAACTCTGATCAACCTGAAATTTGAAACATAGCCTTTCCTAACCCTTATCATCATCTCCAATCAATTTTGTCCCGATCGGAGTTTAACCAAATTTTGACGACGTCGATCGCCGCCTTGCTTCCAATCGATCTCCAATCCCAATATCCATCATTCCTTGCCAACTTGTTGATATTCCAGTTTTGACCAAAAAGTGGGGTAGCAGTATCCACTATTAAAGGAGTTCAGGTAGCATCCTCATATGTTGATCTGACTCTTTACTATGTATTTTCTATTGATATTAGACATCTTTGTAGGCACGACTTTGGGGGTTAAGTTTGATGTGAAAATTATGTACTGAACTCTCTTATTTCGTTGGAAGATAATTCTAATGATGACTACAGCATGCATCATCAACATTCATCTTTGAGTCTCGATGTGAAGGATGTTATACTCTGCCTAAGTAAGGATGTCTAAGATAAGTTGAGATGGTGGATTGGGGCTTCTGGGCCATGAAGGACAGCAGATGCCGGATTTTTATAGCTGCTCGGATGGGCTATGCCCCCCATATAGGATAGTGATGCGATCTTTGATTCTGCCTCTTGCTTTGAATCTAACATTTGTTTTTTATGCTTCCTTTTGATTTGTAAGTTGTGATTTGAAGCTGTGGTACTGATTATTATTTTTCTTTTTTACGCTATAGAAAATGGATGGATAGAGCGATCGGGATTGAAAAGTGGAAGTAAATATGGAGGTAATTAAGGGGAAATGTTACTCCCCTTGAAATTATTAAGAAATTAATAAATTAAAATAAGGCTAAATATAAGAATTTCGCAAACGTTGGAATTTAGCCATGAAAGTTACATCATTATGTTCGTGGTGATTTTATGATCAACTTTCATGTATAAAGTTTTGCAATTGTAGTTCAAACAGAAAATATATTGATGTTTGAAATTTTCGAATTTAAAATAATTCGACCAAATTTAAATATAAAAATTAAATAACATTAATTGTTAAAATTAGAAAGGAAATAAATATTGTAACATTAATGAGAAGCTTAGGGTCTAAGAAAACATTAAATAGAGGTTAACGTTGGTTAGTAATAAGGGAAACAAATCAAAATAGAACACAAGTAATTAATTCTCGATCAGAAAATACAATCGATTGACCACCTAACGAGGAGTGGTCAACCAGTGGGTGTGTGGTGGGTAGGGTTTGGTTAGGCATGAACACCTCAGTTTATATTTTAAACTGACTTAAATCTTTTGGCTCAGGAGTATTCTAACCACTATAAATAATAGGCTAGCTGGCTCACTATTATGCACAAAATATTTGGAATGCTAGCGAAAGTCTATTAGTCTTCTTCTTCAAATCTACTATTCAAAATCAATTGGATCTATAAAAAAAGGAAGTTTAGATATTTATATATATGTTTTCTAATTCTATTCTTCCAAAATATCTGATTCTGAATCTCATCCATATACAATTGAATTTTTGCATATTCCAAAAAGAAGAAACCCGAAGGAGCAGTTAGGCAAAGGTGTAAATCAGACCTCGAAGAGAGCTGGAAAATATTTGTGAGTGGAAATCTTAGTTTTTCACATTTTAGTAGTTTGTGTAATAAAATTTGGATTTTTTTATGCTTTACAAAATTTTGTATACAAAAATCCTAAACCCTAAAAATCCAAAATTCCCTCAAATAAAATGTCGATTCTTGAATTTATTTGAATTTCAATTATTTTATGTTGATATAGCTGAACTGAATTTGTAGTTTGCAATTTGAATAATTTATGCTCTATTCAACTTCCACTTCAAATTTCTATTGTTGTGATAAAAGGTTTAAAAAGAGAAATATTAGGAAATGGTGTGCAAAGTATAAATTTTTTATATTTGTAGTTTGCATGCCCTATTTCTGTAATATACATGAATATGAATCTTTTTTCCGCTTTAAGGTTGTATATGTAAAAGTTGAATAGAATATAAAGATTTTAAATTGTAAGTTTTGTTTCCTTGAAACAGAGACATGATTCTATATTAATGTAAAACGAATATGGTATTATTCCATTTCTCAATATATATTCAAGTCCTATTTGTCCTAGCTAAGGATATTATCTATTTTGTAAATAATTATATGAAACTTAGGCTTGTATAAATATGGAAATTTTGACATTTTAACAATTAGTATAGGAACGTCCATCTTAGAGTAGGAATATTTCTATGAATGCTTAGGAATATTTAGTTAGCCTAAATTACATATGTCTATATGTAAATTAACAGCGTATAAGTATATTAATAGCATATCAATAATAACATGGTATTCGTATCTTATAAAATAAATATGTTAGTAAATAGCATTAAACCCAATAGGAAGAAAGTTATGGATAATTATGGAAATTAATCCATAATTAAAGGCAAAATAAGGACTTTTTCTTATATAGCCTTAATCGTAGATGCGGTGAGATATTACAGTATGTTAGGAGAGTGGAAATATGACTAAGTTATAGGGATGCGAGATCAGCCAAAAGCACACAAAAGCCTACCTAGTTAATCTAACTACAAATAGTGTGATTTTAGGACTAATGTGAGACATGTCCTATAATAAGTATCCATGGTGGACACGAGATTAGTTTCAATTCTATGGGGTATGTCTGCCTAGCTAATCTGGCTACCAGCACTTACGAATAGGCGGATTAATGTGAAATGTCATTGTTTGGGTTACGGATCATACGATGGATATCCCACTGTGGTCCTTCTAGGTTTAAGGTATTAAGTTGTTGTTTTAAGGTCCACCTTCTTCCCATTCAAGAAGTATTAAATGGTATGGATTATCTTTTATGTGCAGTAGTGGGCAATCTTTGGTAGGGGTCCGCTTCAAGATTAAGGTATTAAGTGGTTGTAGTAGGGTCTATCTCTTCCCATAAAAGAAGTATTAAGTGGCCTAATATGATTTCTTACGATGTCCGTTAGGAAGTACCAGTGGGTGGGTCTACCTTAGGTCTACGTATTAAATGACGAATATCTGCCTAGGGTACAGGTATTGAATGGTCAAAGTCTGGCTAATTCTCATTAATATGTATTAAGTGGCTTAGGCGCTTCCTCTCATATCATTAGGGCATGACTTATAGTATTTGCAAAGATGGACTAAAAAGGGCCATTTGCCTAAAGTTATAGGTACGTTATGAAGTTGGACTGAAAAAAAACCTTGGCTTATAGTTGAAATATACTTGGTAGAATATAGTATAGGATGCGTAAGACATATTACTTATCTAAATGATATTGCCCAAAAATTATCATGGTAAGGGTTAAGATTTGTATTCACCGAACATTTTTGTTTTGACTCCCTCCTCATTACATGAGACGACCCGACTTCCTATCTCTAGGAAATCGCATCATCTTGAAGAAAGAAAGGGATAGAAGAAGAAAAGAAAGAGAAAGAAGAAAGACAACAACATCAGAGAACTCACAACGAAACGAATAAAATATAATATATCACACAAAATATTACATAGTATCATATTACATCAGAGTATACAACTTATACAATAGATATTAGACGGTTATAACATCTGTCTAACTATACAACTCAAGTACAACAGATACAACAAACAACACAACGGAACTATAATATATCTACACGTGGAAGCCTCCTGCTCCATTACTCCTCCAGAATTCGTCAAGCAAACCAGAATCACTTGACTACTCATACATAATATAAGTATCCAAGAGTTTAATAAAACAGAAAATAAACACTCGGGTCAGACAGGGGTCTAGTGTGAGTAAACGGGTTAAAATTGCTTAACTTTAGAAAACCTTTGAAAAGAAAAGGTATCACGTAAGACTTCCCATACATAAACATGGAAAAGTTTTTACCTTACGCTAACCAAAACATTTGATAGGAAATCCTGTGATACTATAATAGTGTCTAGGGTTTTCAAAATAAAATACAGAAATAGCTAGAATGCTTACATCTCACGTTCCAACATATGGGCACAATCAAAACCGTACAGGCACTTATTGGATTTTGGATTCCATAAAATGGCAGGGCTACTGGGGTACCGTCCGTCACAGTACGGGGCCTAGATCACCGTACCGAGGAGTACGCCCGCTCCCCTGCAACACAAGGCCGGAACCATCCCTTACTGGACAGTCCCGAACAAGACCATCCCGTAGTTGGCGCGACCAACCACACACTAAGCCGAAATAGAAAGGGACCTCTAGACAGGGGTAAATCTCGCTCTCAAGTGGGGGCTACCCACTAAGCCTTGCTGTACCTCCCCTGTTTCAGCCATTCCCGGTTGATAAGGCTTGAGGCTGCGATTACCTTTATAGAACACATCTATCTTAGAATGCTCATCATCTACCTGACGATGTTCTGGAAGCATTCAATCCATACAAGTTCGTTCCTGGTTCGAACGAAACCGAAGGTACTATCTCATTGCACTTATTTTGGAATCACCCTCAGAGTCAACGACCATAGCCCTTGCACTCTAAATCACCATCTCAAACTTATAAGTACTATTTCGTCAACTCATTACGAAACCACCTACAGAGTTATATTGACATATAGTCCTTATACCTCGAGTCTTCACTTGCTGCACTTGGATTCACGACCTAACGTTTAATTGGAATCGATGTGGTTTTCGGATTATCCAAATATGGAAACCCAATCCCGGTCTCACCGAAACCAAACGCCATTTTAACGTCCAAGTTGTACTTAAGGTTTAAACAGTTAAACCTATATTCAGGATGATATATAAACAGATAGATGAATCATATTATCACAATAGATAGTTCATATCAACTATTCATCTCACAAGGCAACATATCACATATCATAGGTATCCAAATCATCCAGTATCACCCATCAATCACCCAATATCAATCACTCAATATTGATCATCCAATATCAATCAACTTAATCAATCATCCAAAACAAAATTGATTAACTCATAATCAATAGGATTACCTAAATCCTTCTCCATTACTTTACTTCAAATAAATAAATTGATCATCTCTAATGATCTCCCTTAATTAATCTTCCTTTATTAATTTTATTTAATTATATTTAAGTAATTATCCTTAATCATATATAGTAATTAATCTTTAATTACTATCATTAATTACAATAATTAATGATCCTTCATTTACTTCATTTATTAATCAATCATAGTTGATTACATTAACCTTAATTAATTACAATTAATTAATCACACTTAAATTAATTACTTATATTAATCAACCTTGATTAATATCATTAATCACATTAATTAATGATCCTTATTAATTAATAATTACTTTAATTAATTAATTAATTAACTTATAATTAATCATTCTATTAATCATAATCAGCAATTAACAGTTTGTAATTACTTAACTTAATTAATTAACCTCTTAATTAATTATAATAACCTTTGATTAATTAATCTAATTAATAAATCTTTAATTACTTTATTAAGTAATTATTAAAAAATTAAATTAATAAATAATCCTTAATTAATTAATTACTTTATTAATTAATTACATTTTAATTAATTAAACTTAGTAATTAATCATAAATTAAATCTCATTCATAAATTAATTAATCACATTAATTAATCACATTAATTAATTAACTAAAATTAATTAAATAATTAATCCTTAATTACTTTCATAAGTAATTATCTCTAATTACTTTTATTAATCAATCTTGATTACTTCCTTAATTAATTACCTTATAATTAATTAACTTCTACAATTATATTAATCAATTCTTAAATTGATATCATCAAGTGATTAACCAATAATCACTTCCATTAAAATACTCCATGAGTAATTACCATTAATTACTTCCATAATTAATTACTTCCATTCTTAATTATATTCAAATATTAACCATTGATTACTTCATTTAACTCTTGATTAATTTCTTAATTAATTACCTTAACAAGTAATTAATTCCATTATTAAACAAATCCCAAATTAATTAATTAATTAATTACTCAATAATTAATTAATTTTTAAAACAATTATATAAATCAATTCCTCAATTGATAACATTAAGTGATTACCCATTGATCACTTCCATTTAATTACTCCCATGAGTAATTATCATTAATTACTTTCATAAGTAATTAACTTTCTTAATTACATTCAACAATTAACCATTAATTACTTTATTAAGTAATTACACTTAACTAATCCATAATTAAATGATTATTAAAATTAAATAAACAATTAACTAATTATTTAAAATTAATTAAACAATTAATTAATTAACTTCGATTATTAAAGAGAATCTTTAATAAATTAAGAAAACCATAAGTCTTAGTCAAACTTAACTTATTAACAAATAAGCATTCTTAAGTTAATTATTCAAATAATTTAACCTTGTTTATTTCCATAAATAAATTATTTGAATAATTTAAATCTTATTTATTCAAAGACAAGTTATTAAACTTGGTTTACAAAATCATAATAATGATCTTAGTTAGAGATAAAGCATTTATAAATCATTTCCAATTTAAAACACTTTAAATTATCAAATTTTAAAACTTATTTAATTCAAAATAAATTGAAAAATTCAGTTATTAAAATATTGCTTCAAAACTGTTACTTAAATCTTTGATTTAATAATTAAATTCAAATTCTCTTTTAAATTTTAATTTTAAAACTTAATTAAGATAATTATTATTTATAAACAACATCTTAAAACATATTTGAATTTATAAATTCAATTTTCACCTTTAAATGTTTGGTTTTCCTTTATTTGAAAATAACAAATTTTTTTAACTTTAAAACTTGTTTACAATATTGAAGCTTGATCTTTCAATTATTCATACTCGAGTTACCTTTGCAACTACTCTTCAATCTATTCAATAACAAGTTGAATTAGCCTTTATAATTACACAGTAGTTAACTCGAAGCCCATACTCTAAAAACACTCGAGTAAACCACGGCATCATCACGAGCCTGCACCGAGCTAAACCCCAACCCTCTCATCTTCGAGTCATCTCAACAAAAATACGAGAGTTCCCCCGAGTTTCCATTCGTCTTCCCCAACACGAAACTTCCCAGTGCACAACCCAACCCCGTGCACGTGTCCATCGCCCTCCGGCCACACTTGGTCGTCGCGACCATCTACTCCGGTCACAAGAATCCATGCGAATGCGATCTCAAACCCAGATCGAAGCAAAAGCCCACGCATCAAAATTCGACTCCATCACTCAAAACTGCAGAACAACCGAACCCAAAATCCAACGCCTCAGATGAACGCACCACCACTAGAAGCTCCAGTAATCTCCCCCAAGCACCGCAGCATCACCATGCTACTTTCCCTCAACACGTGATCAAACTCGATTCATTATATTCGACGTAATGCCACGCATCCAATGCCGAAAACAAACTGTAAGCTAAAACCCTAATTTCTTCAAAATCGAACGATCCACTCAATAGAAAAATTCAATCGTATTTTTCCTATAACCAGCAATCTATACTCAAGCTATGATCCAAATCTCAAACCAAATTAATGTATAGATAATCACAATTCACAAATCCCCCAATTTCGCATAAACCCCAAGTTCATCATAATTACACAATTAAAAATTATGATTATAACATCGAAAGTCATGATTTTTCATCACAATTCCATGCATGCAATCCAAATTTGAATTTAAAGCGGTTAATTTTTGACCAAAATTAAGTTTCCCTGTGTCTTTTATTTTTAAAATTATCTGTAAATTTAAAAATTACAGAAACTATATTACAGTCATCATTTATCACTTACAAACAACTTTTATTCAAATATTCAAAGCTAATAATGATCAAAGAGTGAGTTATTAAATTCTAAGAGGGAATATATTTAGATCTGTTAAAATAACAGAACTTCCATTTTCATTACAGGTATACAGATTCATCATGCATTCAAATAACAAATTTTCAATCATCAAGCAAATTTAATCACATGCATCTTCAATTCAATCACAAGTTAAACTAAAACTTTTTTTTTAAAAGATTTACTCACCTATTTTGATTGCAGAGCCGATTTATTTTCAGACCTTCCAATTGATGTTGAAAAGCTTTGAATAAGAAATCCTACTGCATGCTTGCTGAAGAAAAACTTTGCATGCCATCAATTTGTTGTTTTAAAAGTTGAAATTGATCTTGAAGTTGCTGAGTTGATCACAGTTACACTTTAATTTGCAGATTGAGGCTTTGAAATTGCAGGTCTTAAATTAAATTCAGATTTGATTTTTTTTTTTCAATGTTGAAGAAAAGTTTTTGATAGCCATTGAAATTTTTGAAGAATGAAAGTAAGGAAACAAAAGAGTGAAAGTGTTGGAAAAAACAAGTTTTCTTCTTTTACATGTATTAAAAATTAAATAAGAATTTTGCCACATGTTTACAATTTGAACATATGTCATTAGTCATGTTTTTAAAAGTTACAAGTGTTATAAAGATGGCTTAAAATGTTCACACATGTCTTAAGCAAATTTTAATAAATTTCTTTTCATTTAATTTAAATGTAATATAAACTTATTTATCAAATTTACTTTATAAATAAATATAAGTTTGCTTCTAAAAGAAATATTCTAACACTAATAAAAATGCAAATAATTCTTATACATGTTATTTAAAATCTAACATTTATATTTATCATTTATAACCACTTTATAATAAGCATTTTTAAAAGAAAACAAAACAAAGCTTGTTTTAAATTCTTTTCAAACTATCATATTTTAAATATTTTAAAAGAAAGACAAAATAAAACTTTGTTTAAAACCTTTTTAAACTATCTTATTTAAAATAACAATTATCTTATACTTTTGAAAACAATTGAATAGATCTTATATTTACTTTTGAAAAATAGTAATTAAAATAAAGCTTTAAATTATAATATCAAACATATATAAATTATCAATTGATTAAATTAAATTTCAAAACCATACCAAATTATAACATATACAAATATATATATTACAATTTGAAGATTATCTTTTGTTTAAAACACAAGATCTTCTATTCACAATATATATCAAATATATATATTATAAATAGAATAAAATTTCATTAGCTTTGAAAAATAAATGTTATCAATATTTTAAATTATCAAAAAGATATTGATCGCAATTACCAGATTAAATATTTATTAACCATTAAAAAGAATAAATTTACCAATTTAAATTGAAATTATAAAGAAAAATTATCAAACCAGTTAAATTATTTATACAGATTATTAAATTTATATTGCCCAAAATTCCGGGTCGTTACAATCCTCCCCTCTTAAAAGAATTTCGTCCCCGAAATTTAAAAGCAAAGGTAATTTAATAACCCAGAAAGATTTTAATTTCAAATAGCAAAGCATACTTATCAACCAGTAACTGACAACCAAAGCAATCAATCAAACAAACAAACTTAACTAATTATTCTGACACAAATTAGAATAAATCTTACTAACACTATCTCGAGTTTCCCCTAGAAAAATCACCGGGAGACTCGCTCTACAAAAACTAACAAACTAACTACACTACCAAAATCCAGAGCTCAGCTCATCTCTAGATTCATCAATCTGAACAGAACATCAGACTATACTTAAGTCCAGCTCAACTTCAAATCCAACTGAACTACAGATTCAATAACCAATCGATGAATCATACACGTACTCCCTCAGAGATACGTGAAATACAATGAATTCCAGCTATCCAAACTGGCAATTCAATCTTATCCTATCAAAACACAGATAAGAAATCTCAAATGCCCCAGAACTAACCAACCAATCTTATCCAATTATTGCTCTCTCCTAACCAGAGAAATCTTAACAACAATGAAGTCTTCAACTTCGAATTCCAAAACTCCTTATCTCTTATCCGAATAACTCCACAGACAATCCTGGGCTGTCAATCTCTTCCTGATCAGCTCAATCTATGCTGATACTTCCAGAAATAACTAGACCAAAGCAAACAAGCTTCTGGATCCTATTCAACAGAAGAGTCCTCCAAAATCCATCGAAATCCAGAACACATGCTCTACTCCAAAGCAATAGCAATCTGAGCTTGTTTCCTTCCTTGCACAGCTGCTAACTCGCTTCCGCTGCACAACTCTGATTCTGAAATAAATGAGAATACTTTTGATGAACACGAGTACAAACTTATCCACTAAATCCGGGAAACTTGTTCATCAAATTCATAAAATCTGGGTGACTCATCTTACTCGGTCACACAACCTCAAAGCAGAATCCTATTCAAAAGCTAGATCAGACCAATCCAAATTCCAAAGAATATCTGAGCTGCTACATCAACTCTTCCTCTAGGCTAACCACCAAAATCACTTGTGGAACTAAAACGAAATGGAACTATATTCCAGATGCAGACAACTTCTGATTACTTCAGTAGCTCCTATTGCACATGAGAATTCTCAGTCTCAACAAAAGATAGCCCAAGAGAAATCCCCAAATTAATCGCAAGTCACTCTTGCGATCCAACCTGATTCGGATTCCAAAGAAACCGTCCTCCCTTTACCAATTAGAACAGCCTTAAGCTTCTCCAAACAAGGTTAACCTTTCAGAAAACACTTCACCATTCGCCCGGGCTGCTGATAGAAGAACCACAAAGATTTCTGAACCACCAGAGAAACAACCAACAATGCTGATTCCAAACTCTACCTCGATGATACTGCAAAGCTAAAAGACCTTCTTGTCAGCACACCGAACACTTCCGAACAGCACTGCTACCACAGCTAACCAAAGACTTCTAATCCAAAGGCTTCTCGAATACCAAAACTATCAACAAACTACACAACAAACCTTCAAGATGGCAGACAACCTCTCAAGAAACTCGGACTCCAAACCAAGCATCAACACCTCGCTTTCCTAAAGTAATAACAAATGAGACCATGCCAACGCGAAACAACTCGTAGACCTTAGTCTCATATTCCAGAACAGCCAACCTACTTGCTAGAGATCCAAACAACTTCTACACAAACGAGCCTTCCCTGCGGCAGGTAAGACTGCTCCTCAACTACTTCTAAAACTGCTTCAAGAGGAAACATCTTCGGAAAATATCAATGGATACTGCATCTCATCACGCAGTTACCAGGATATCATCACTTACTTATGTACTTCCGACAGATCCAAACTCAAGAATAATTCGCTCACCCGAGCGAAATCCAAATTTACACTTCAGAGATAAATTCTGAATCTTTAAAAGATTTCCTTCGGATATCTGAGAAATCCTTACTCCAAACTACAAATATCACTCGAGACGGTATTAGGTCTACAGTCTCGACAAATACACTTCCAACCTCAAATATATGAATCTCTTCCATCAGTGGTAGTCGTGTTACACACACACCACTACTCCATCTACCTCTTAAAACTTACGTAGGAAAATCCGAACAGATAACCCAACCTATTAGGTAGATACAGATATATATATATATATATAGTTATATATATAAATTACAAGTACGCTCTCTCAAGAAAGACACCACTCCAGAGCCTAGGTATTCACTCAACCTAATGCTCTGATACCAAATGAGACGACCCGACTTCCTATCTTTAGGAAATCGCATCATCTTGAAGAAAGAAAGGGATAGAAGAAGAAAAGAAAGAGAAAGAAGAAAGACAACAACATCAGAGAACTCACAGCGGAACGAATAAAATATAATATATCACATAAAATATTACATAGTATCATATTACATCAGAGTATACAACTTATACAATAGATATTACACGGTTATAACATCTGTCTAACTATACAACTCAAGTACAACAGATACAGATACAACAAACAACACAGCGGAACTATAATATATCTACACGTGGAAGCATCGAATACTGGAAGTAGACTAGACGGCTGGATCTTCAAGCAATCTCCAACTCCAAAGGTGAGTCTCGAAAGCTGAACCACTCAGTCTGACCCGAGCGTAAAGCAAATACAAAACACTCGAGTCAGGATTAATATTCTTATATCAATAAATCCAACTCAAGTGAAATAGCAATCGAAATACAAGTAACTCAAAGGATGTTGGAATCACCATCCTCCAAGGATCCGTTAAACTATCTACTATGTAGTAATATACGCTAAGTAGATAATGTCTATCAGTAATCTAAAATATCAAAATAGTGTTAAGGCGTTACCATTATCCCCCTTAACACGTTTTTATACAAGCATCATAGTCTATACAGCACTGTAAACTCCACCGTAAACTGGTGGGATATCAGGGAGTACTCCATAGGTATAACACAAAACAAATTCGTAGTGGTCGCGTATATAGGGATACAAGTATGACAAGGCACATGAGGCAATACCCAAGGTAGTGAAACTACCGTTCGCCTGATCCGGACTGGTGAGAACGCATCGCCGCAGCGATCGCAACACCGCGAAACAACACTCCTAAAAAGTACGAGGGTGCACCAATAGATAACAAGTAATGATTAGTAGTTACGAAGAAGTGTGTTCGCTCGAGGTGGCTAACCCCATTTGGCCCGGCACGGCTCCTGATTTTAGTCATTTCCA
The DNA here is from genome assembly GCA_030765085.1 of Allium cepa. Lineage (NCBI taxonomy): Eukaryota > Viridiplantae > Streptophyta > Magnoliopsida > Asparagales > Amaryllidaceae > Allium > Allium cepa. Next base: position 564,769,242 of record CM060928.1, on the reverse strand, counting down.
ATTTGACACAAGTGTCAAGGCTATCCATTATCGTTCTCTTTCTTCAGTCATCACGTACATCATTCCAACCACTTCATTCTGGATCACCACTCCGCGTATAGTTGTTAAAGTGGTTTTCGGTCTAGATAGAGAGTACATCCATAACCGATTCCGGTTTCTTTAATAACTTTCGTAATTATTACACCGATTGGTCGTTTAATAAATTTCAAAACAAATCAATTTCAATTCCAATTAGAATTTATAAATCAACATTTCATTGTCTTCTAAATCAATTTCCAAAGTTTACGTTTCAAAACTTCCAAATTACCATTCCAAAATCTTATAATTCGATTTCAACCTTTATTTAAACAATTCAAATATTGATTCAAGTTCATGATATATAAATTTCATTCCGTAATCCTTTAAATTAATTTAATTTGACATTCAAATCAATTTCAATTCATTTATCGATTTCTTTCAATGTTCGTTAAGTTAAATTTGTCATTCAAAACAACTTCTATTTAAATTCCAATTCATTTAAATCCATTACTTACGTTCAACTTCATTATATCAAAAACTTCAAATTGAAATAAATTAAATTCGCCAAATCAATTCTTTAAATTACAAGTCTTACGTTGATTCCAATAAATCCCTTTCATTTCAATAAATCACATTTTATTTCTTGTTAAAGAAATTCAATTTGATTTATTCACTTACTTAAATTTTTCAAAACTTAACTAAATAAGAAACCCAATTTCATTTATTAACGAAGTTCGAATTCACTTATTCAAAAGTTCAATTTCTCTTATCAAAGAATTCAATTTTTATTCAATTGTCAAATAATTCAATCTTTTTCAATTATTAAATAATTTCAATCTTAATTATTAATAATTTCAAAACTTAAAAAAAATTCAAACTTAATTATAAATTCAACTTAATTATTAAATCATTTCAAACTTAATTCAATGAATAATTTCAAATTTTATCGTCAAATAATTCATTTCAAACAACGTTCTTTCATCATTTATTACATTAATATTTTGTTTCAAATTCCAATATTAACATTTTCCTTTAATCAAAATTTACGTCCAATTTTTATTTCAAAACCTTATTATTCAAATAAAATCTTTATTTTATTTCAAATCAAATTATTGACCAATCGGGTTTATTTAATTCTCTATCCTAAGTCAAGTTCATTTTGGGTATTTATCATTTCAACCCGATTCCAATTCCAATTCAAAAAAATCAAAACATAACAAAGGGAACTTGCAGGGTGATAACTGGGATGATGTCAAAGTAAATAAACAAGTAATAACAACAATCAATAACAATCCAATTAATTCAAATAATCCTGATATAATCATATCAATTCGCATTGTTATTTGTGCGAATTAATATAATTATTTCTAGAATCTACACTATCATTTCATGTAGATTAAAGATTATTCACTTATTATTCTATGCAATTCTACACTTTATATCAACTATTCAATTTCATACTTCATCAATTATTACATCATAAATTCAAATGGTTCAAGGGTAATTAATTATTTCACGTGTCAAATAACTAAACATTCAAGGGAAAATATTATTCAAATTTAACTAATCAAAGTCACCACATATGTCGATTCAAATTTTAATTATCCTACGTCAAATTCAATTGCATAATATTTTTCACTTTATACATTACAGTTTAACATCCAATATAATCAACAAACAATCAATCAATTATCAATCAAACGGGATTATCATCGTGTATTTAACAGATAATGATGTCAGATGTCAAAGGTGAACTGATACATAAATAACAGTGCAATAAATAACAGCCGCATATTTCAATTATCGTTTCAATTGAAATCAAATTTAATAAATAAAAGAATATTAATCGTGAGTGATTGCTCACCTTTCGAGGCTAGAGAGATTACAGAAGGTGACATGGATACGCACACTGATACGTACACTGACATTGAATTTCGCATCCAAGCAAAGCAAAAATTGGCACGAATTTCAACGATCAAAGATGATTGGCCCGAATTGATGAAAACAGATCAGATCAGAACTGGAACAATGAATATAAACGGTATAAGCAAGCTTATATAACTATCTATAACTATATATACATATGAAATTTATATATTTAAATTTGGACACAATAAATTTAATATACATGCGTTTCAAACATATATATTAAAATCAAACTTACTTTTAAAAAGAAAACATATATTTACATAAACAGATAATATGTAGATATTAATTTAAACCTTTGTATATATATAACTGGCCCATAGCACACACAAACTTACATATTACACAACTAACCCATATTACATACGGCATATGTATATTAATACATATACACACTAGAGGACGAACAAAATATAGATAGCTACATACAAAATATATAGGCTGTTAAAATAATTTACACAACTCAAGGTAAGCAAACTCTTATAACTACCTACATGTGAACTGACCTCCTAGACATGCAAATTATATAAATAAAATCTATATGCACTTACTTATAAAATAACATATTATACTACTTTAATATTAACGTGTAATTTAAAACTCATTCCCCTAAAAAAATATCAACATCTGTATATAACAAAAGCTGTCAAAGTATATAACACGTTAGTTTAAATACATGTACATAATATATGTATAAATCGCAAGTTTCAAAATTCATACAAGACTTCCGAAATACCTATATAGCTATATATATATACTACTGATCTGATGCGTATAACAGCATATACAGCTTGTTTATATAATTAATAGATACTGGTAATATATAAAACTCACTACATAGTTTGAAATAAGCTACTGAAAGGATATAAAAATACTTATACTAACATCGTAAAAAAAAAAAAAAAAAAAAAAAATTAATAACGAAACACATGATGAGATAAAGATCTTGATATATGTTCAAAACAACACGTATATTAAAGTAACACAAACATATACATGTTATGTACATACAGCTGACGAAGTCAAACTATATATATAGGTGAAATAAACTAACCTATGTATATTAAATAGATAGCTAACTACCTACTTGAAACAGCCTAAAATATTTATATAACAACCATATATATATTACCTTATATGAAGAAGAAGAGACGTGGTCGAGGCTATCAAGCGGAGGCGAAGTGAAGAGGCTGCACACAGGAAACGGCGGAGCAGGAGAGAGGTGCCGGTGGCGGTGCGTTGCTTCGGTGGCGGTGCAGATCTCGTTGATGCTGGGTGGTGGCGTGGTGGATGACATGAATGGTGCGCGTGAGAAGGGGGAGAGGTGGAGCTCGCGTAGGTGGTGGGTAGAGCAGCACGCGGATGGTGGAGGGATCTAGCATGAGGGTGAGATGGCGGCCGAGCAAAGTAGAGGGAAGCGCTTGCATAGCAGAGAGGGGATGTGAGGAGCAGTTTGCACGTTAGTGGGAAAGGAAATATTTATATTTTTTTTTTCCAGAGGAGAAAGATGAACCGTATCTCTGCCTCATAAATATGAACTTGAAATATTATGATTCAATTTACATCTTTAAAAGTTAATGCTCGTGAAATTCGAAGAGACGGTAAGTAAGTGAGTACCGATTCGTTGGAAATCAATGGAAATTAAAAGTCAGAAGAACCAACAGTCATGGCACCGGTACCGGTATAGAAATCGGTCCGTAGAATCTGTCGTTTTCGGATTCCAAAATACAGAATAGAACATACCGTAGAGATCAGCGTGACGGGACGATCAAAACGGTATACAGGTAATAGCGGTACGATCGAATTATAAAAATTTCAAATTTTCAACTACGGAAAATGCATAAAATTCGCAGAAAAATAAGATCGACGGAGCCAAAGATGTCCGAATTTGGAAAAACGACAAACTGACAACTTGCTCAAAAGATGGTTTAGAATTTTTCTATGTAAAAATATTTTGGTTTTGAAAACGTTTTATTTTCATCGCTTTTTAACTGATTAGATTGAAGTAAATTTACGCGCGCAATAAACTTTCATATTTTCGGACGAAAATTTACCAGTTGCTATGTTTAACTAGACGCATTCCAAATATCAAATTTATATTTCAAAATTTTATCATTTAAAATTCCCACAAAATTTCAATTAATACGTTATTAAAACCGGTTAAATTTACGGGTCGTTACATTCTCCCCCACTCAAAACTTTTCGTCCCCGAAAAGAAAGGAGGTAGGAGAATAGAAACAATCAAAAGAAAATAGACTTGAATTACATTATAACCAATTAATTTAAACCATATGATTTCGGTTTAAATAAATTTATATTCAACAATTTGTTTTAAATTCAAGATTTTCATTAAATCGATTTGATTTCACCTTTATTAATGTTAGGTACCAAAGGTTTCTTTCAAATGAAATTCGATTTGAATTCGACTAATTCAAGATATCTCATTAAGTTGCTTTAATTTTGATTTATTAACTTTCAAAAAAAACGTTATTTAATTTAACTTATTCAATCAACTTATTATTCTATTTATCTCCATAAACGTTTTATAATTAAAATTTAAATGAATAACGTTTATTATACGCACTCACATTATATTTATAAAGACAATTTATATTATATATTATCCAATTTTCTTATATTAACAATTTCAAAGATCATAAATTTGAATAGTTATCTTTAATAATAGTTGTAATATCTTTGGTGTCACACTTTTTTGGTGTAAACGTAAACTACCAAAAATTCCCTTCTACAAATGTTATTAAATATTAATATTACTTAAAAATAGGATCTAACAGATAAGTTTTCTTTACCAATTCAAAACATCTAACTATGGATATTATTGAAATCTTAATATCACTTAAAAATAGGATCTAACAAATAATATTTTTTTCAAAGTCGTCCTTTATTGATTAATAATAGAAATAAAAATTCAAACTACTAAAAAAATAAGTTCATTCTTTATTAATTAATAATAGAAATAAAAATTCAAACTAACATAAAACTAGATGTTTTAATCAAGAAGTACAATTAAAACTAATTTGCATATCATTTTAACGTAAAAATATTGTTAAACATTTGTGTGAATCATATTTTTTCAAATGAAATTAAACGTATACAATTTGTAAAAAAAAATTCACACACGAAATGTATGTCATCATCACGCGCGAAGCGCGTGCCGTACCACTCGTTTATTATAATCATACTTTATTCGACAAATTTAATTCTTCTTAATTCCAAATTATTATTAAATTTATTCTACTTAATATATCTTATCATATTTATATTAAGTATATTTACATTTATTATAACTATTCATATTTAATTTAAAATTCCTTTAAACATCATTTTATATTGTATAATATTCAATTACGTAGTTAACTTTTAAAAATTTAGGTAAGTTATATATATAAAATGCAATTGAGCATTGTACAAGTAAAATTTCTAATTTAATTATTCAGGCTTAAATTTTTTTATTCAAAATTCCGATTTCATTTTATAATTGAAATTATCCTTTATCATAAATTTAGGAATTTCATTTTCGAGTAACTTCAAATTTATTTAGAGGTAAATAATATATATATATATAATATATCAAATCGGATTTAAATCATATATCGATATATATATTACAAATCAAATAATACTTTAAGAAATTCAACTCGATTTATTTTCAAAACAAACCGTAGCAAAGTTACAGAATAGTCTCTCCACTTTGAAACTCGAAAATGAATGTCGATGATGCGGCCGCCATCGCCGAAATTATTTTCCAGCGACAAAATAGGAGAGCACTGGTTTAAACATTTTAAAATTCTTGGAAACCATTTCTATTCAAAAATATTTTAAAACTATACACTTTAAAACTTTTAAAATCAAAGTTTGAAATCACGAGAAATTAAATTCTATAATTCTAATTTAAATTTCTTCAAATTTTAATCAAATTATACCCAAGTTTACAAATTCATTTATTTATATTAAGAAATAGTCAATGGTTTATGAAAAATAAATGAAAAATAAATATTATCATTTCGAACAACAGATTCATTAACAATTTAATTTCAGAAAACTTTATAATATAATTATACAAAACCATTTTATTCACTAAATTTTGAAAATATTATTGGGTCAGTTTGCTCTGTTCAAGCGTTTTGGAAATTCTATCGATAGCGTTGATCAGACGAATCGATCGGAAATCCAAATCAACATCAACAACTCAAACAACACAATATATATAAAATATTTAAATATAAATTTACAAATACACTTCCTCGCTCGACGATATAATAATGGATTTCAAAATAAGTATAGAGATTCAAATTTATGGAAATAAAATTGAAGAGAATTTTGGATTCGAAAATAAGTTCAAAACAGAAGATAAGATGATTCGATAACATAATCGGGAGATGGATAAGCTTATTTAATTCACGGGCAATCTTAACCGGATCGACCGTAACTTCAAAAATAAGATCGACGTAAATCAACATTCGATCTCAAGAGATAGAATTCAGGCATAGCAGGAGATAGATAGCATCGTAAACCGAAAATACAGAAATCTTCGGTAAATTGATGTCCATTGTAAATGAGTTTCACCCATTTACAGATAAATTTGGGATTGGCGAGACCGCCGATTCATTATAAAGATCATTCGAAGCGAAGTTATGGGATACTCCGGAATTCAGAAGAATGCGAATAGTGAGGGACAAGAATGAATTTCGGAACCGAGCGAACGTTTCAAAAATTCAAAAAAAAAAAAAATCGAGTCAAAAGGAAGAGATTGAAACTCGAATGAGAGTGATTCTGTAAATACATTTACCCTATATGCTAAGTTTTGCCTAGAGCTACCAAAAGCTCTGATACCAACTGTAACGACCCGCTATTTTGGACTATTCGCATCCGCACATGTCGGACTTGAATAATTCAAAATACCGAATTGTTAATTTTAATTTGGCAAAACTCAGATATACAGTAAATAAATAATCACAGAATCACAGACACAGAGTAATAATATGCAGCGGAAGTAAAAGAGATAGTAGTTCATGAAGCTACTATATAAATATATAAGATACATCAGAGTTTACAACAGAAGAGTATCACGATACATCAGATACAAATCAAAATACATCACTGAAATCATCGAATACTGGAAGTAGACTAGACGGCTGGATCTTCAAGCAATCTCCAACTCCAAAGGTGAGTCTCGAAAGCTGAACCACTCAGTCTGACCCGAGCGTAAAGCAAATACAAAACACTCGAGTCAGGATTAATATTCTTATATCAATAAATCCAACTCAAGTGAAATAGCAATCGAAATACAAGTAACTCAAAGGATGTTGGAATCACCATCCTCCAAGGATCCGTTAAACTATCTACTATGTAGTAATATACGCTAAGTAGATAATGTCTATCAGTAATCTAAAATATCAAAATAGTGTTAAGGCGTTACCATTATCCCCCTTAACACGTTTTTATACAAGCATCATAGTCTATACAGCACTGTAAACTCCACCGTAAACTGGTGGGATATCAGGGAGTACTCCATAGGTATAACACAAAACAAATTCGTAGTGGTCGCGTATATAGGGATACAAGTATGACAAGGCACATGAGGCAATACCCAAGGTAGTGAAACTACCGTTCGCCTGATCCGGACTGGTGAGAACGCATCGCCGCAGCGATCGCAACACCGCGAAACAACACTCCTAAAAAGTACGAGGGTGCACCAATAGATAACAAGTAATGATTAGTAGTTACGAAGAAGTGTGTTCGCTCGAGGTGGCTAACCCCATTTGGCCCGGCACGGCTCCTGATTTTAGTCATTTCCAATTTGACACAAGTGTCAAGGCTATCCATTATCGTTCTCTTTCTTCAGTCATCACGTACATCATTCCAACCACTTCATTCTGGATCACCACTCCGCGTATAGTTGTTAAAGTGGTTTTCGGTCTAGATAGAGAGTACATCCATAACCGATTCCGGTTTCTTTAATAACTTTCGTAATTATTACACCGATTGGTCGTTTAATAAATTTCAAAACAAATCAATTTCAATTCCAATTAGAATTTATAAATCAACATTTCATTGTCTTCTAAATCAATTTCCAAAGTTTACGTTTCAAAACTTCCAAATTACCATTCCAAAATCTTATAATTCGATTTCAACCTTTATTTAAACAATTCAAATATTGATTCAAGTTCATGATATATAAATTTCATTCCGTAATCCTTTAAATTAATTTAATTTGACATTCAAATCAATTTCAATTCATTTATCGATTTCTTTCAATGTTCGTTAAGTTAAATTTGTCATTCAAAACAACTTCTATTTAAATTCCAATTCATTTAAATCCATTACTTACGTTCAACTTCATTATATCAAAAACTTCAAATTGAAATAAATTAAATTCGCCAAATCAATTCTTTAAATTACAAGTCTTACGTTGATTCCAATAAATCCCTTTCATTTCAATAAATCACATTTTATTTCTTGTTAAAGAAATTCAATTTGATTTATTCACTTACTTAAATTTTTCAAAACTTAACTAAATAAGAAACCCAATTTCATTTATTAACGAAGTTCGAATTCACTTATTCAAAAGTTCAATTTCTCTTATCAAAGAATTCAATTTTTATTCAATTGTCAAATAATTCAATCTTTTTCAATTATTAAATAATTTCAATCTTAATTATTAATAATTTCAAAACTTAAAAAAAATTCAAACTTAATTATAAATTCAACTTAATTATTAAATCATTTCAAACTTAATTCAATGAATAATTTCAAATTTTATCGTCAAATAATTCATTTCAAACAACGTTCTTTCATCATTTATTACATTAATATTTTGTTTCAAATTCCAATATTAACATTTTCCTTTAATCAAAATTTACGTCCAATTTTTATTTCAAAACCTTATTATTCAAATAAAATCTTTATTTTATTTCAAATCAAATTATTGACCAATCGGGTTTATTTAATTCTCTATCCTAAGTCAAGTTCATTTTGGGTATTTATCATTTCAACCCGATTCCAATTCCAATTCAAAAAAATCAAAACATAACAAAGGGAACTTGCAGGGTGATAACTGGGATGATGTCAAAGTAAATAAACAAGTAATAACAACAATCAATAACAATCCAATTAATTCAAATAATCCTGATATAATCATATCAATTCGCATTGTTATTTGTGCGAATTAATATAATTATTTCTAGAATCTACACTATCATTTCATGTAGATTAAAGATTATTCACTTATTATTCTATGCAATTCTACACTTTATATCAACTATTCAATTTCATACTTCATCAATTATTACATCATAAATTCAAATGGTTCAAGGGTAATTAATTATTTCACGTGTCAAATAACTAAACATTCAAGGGAAAATATTATTCAAATTTAACTAATCAAAGTCACCACATATGTCGATTCAAATTTTAACTATCCTACGTCAAATTCAATTGCATAATATTTTTCACTTTATACATTACAGTTTAACATCCAATATAATCAACAAACAATCAATCAATTATCAATCAAACGGGATTATCATCGTGTATTTAACAGATAATGATGTCAGATGTCAAAGGTGAACTGATACATAAATAACAGTGCAATAAATAACAGCCGCATATTTCAATTATCGTTTCAATTGAAATCAAATTTAATAAATAAAAGAATATTAATCGTGAGTGATTGCTCACCTTTCGAGGCTAGAGAGATTACAGAAGGTGACATGGATACGCACACTGATACGTACACTGACATTGAATTTCGCATCCAAGCAAAGCAAAAATTGGCACGAATTTCAACGATCAAAGATGATTGGCCCGAATTGATGAAAACAGATCAGATCAGAACTGGAACAATGAATATAAACGGTATAAGCAAGCTTATATAACTATCTATAACTATATATACATATGAAATTTATATATTTAAATTTGGACACAATAAATTTAATATACATGCGTTTCAAACATATATATTAAAATCAAACTTACTTTTAAAAAGAAAACATATATTTACATAAACAGATAATATGTAGATATTAATTTAAACCTTTGTATATATATAACTGGCCCATAGCACACACAAACTTACATATTACACAACTAACCCATATTACATACGGCATATGTATATTAATACATATACACACTAGAGGACGAACAAAATATAGATAGCTACATACAAAATATATAGGCTGTTAAAATAATTTACACAACTCAAGGTAAGCAAACTCTTATAACTACCTACATGTGAACTGACCTCCTAGACATGCAAATTATATAAATAAAATCTATATGCACTTACTTATAAAATAACATATTATACTACTTTAATATTAACGTGTAATTTAAAACTCATTCCCCTAAAAAAATATCAACATCTGTATATAACAAAAGCTGTCAAAGTATATAACACGTTAGTTTAAATACATGTACATAATATATGTATAAATCGCAAGTTTCAAAATTCATACAAGACTTCCGAAATACCTATATAGCTATATATATACTACTGATCTGATGCGTATAACAGCATATACAGCTTGTTTATATAATTAATAGATACTGGTAATATATAAAACTCACTACATAGTTTGAAATAAGCTACTGAAAGGATATAAAAATACTTATACTAACATCGTAAAAAAAAAAAAAAAAAAAAAAAAATTAATAACGAAACACATGATGAGATAAAGATCTTGATATATGTTCAAAACAACACGTATATTAAAGTAACACAAACATATACATGTTATGTACATACAGCTGACGAAGTCAAACTATATATATAGGTGAAATAAACTAACCTATGTATATTAAATAGATAGCTAACTACCTACTTGAAACAGCCTAAAATATTTATATAACAACCATATATATATTACCTTATATGAAGAAGAAGAGACGTGGTCGAGGCTATCAAGCGGAGGCGAAGTGAAGAGGCTGCACACAGGAAACGGCGGAGCAGGAGAGAGGTGCCGGTGGCGGTGCGTTGCTTCGGTGGCGGTGCAGATCTCGTTGATGCTGGGTGGTGGCGTGGTGGATGACATGAATGGTGCGCGTGAGAAGGGGGAGAGGTGGAGCTCGCGTAGGTGGTGGGTAGAGCAGCACGCGGATGGTGGAGGGATCTAGCATGAGGGTGAGATGGCGGCCGAGCAAAGTAGAGGGAAGCGCTTGCATAGCAGAGAGGGGATGTGAGGAGCAGTTTGCACGTTAGTGGGAAAGGAAATATTTATATTTTTTTTTTCCAGAGGAGAAAGATGAACCGTATCTCTGCCTCATAAATATGAACTTGAAATATTATGATTCAATTTACATCTTTAAAAGTTAATGCTCGTGAAATTCGAAGAGACGGTAAGTAAGTGAGTACCGATTCGTTGGAAATCAATGGAAATTAAAAGTCAGAAGAACCAACAGTCATGGCACCGGTACCGGTATAGAAATCGGTCCGTAGAATCTGTCGTTTTCGGATTCCAAAATACAGAATAGAACATACCGTAGAGATCAGCGTGACGGGACGATCAAAACGGTATACAGGTAATAGCGGTACGATCGAATTATAAAAATTTCAAATTTTCAACTACGGAAAATGCATAAAATTCGCAGAAAAATAAGATCGACGGAGCCAAAGATGTCCGAATTTGGAAAAACGACAAACTGACAACTTGCTCAAAAGATGGTTTAGAATTTTTCTATGTAAAAATATTTTGGTTTTGAAAACGTTTTATTTTCATCGCTTTTTAACTGATTAGATTGAAGTAAATTTACGCGCGCAATAAACTTTCATATTTTCGGACGAAAATTTACCAGTTGCTATGTTTAACTAGACGCATTCCAAATATCAAATTTATATTTCAAAATTTTATCATTTAAAATTCCCACAAAATTTCAATTAATACGTTATTAAAACCGGTTAAATTTACGGGTCGTTACACTCCTGCTCCATTACTCCTCCAGAATTCGTCAAGCAAACCTGAATCACTTGACTACTCATACATAATATGAGTACCCAAGAGTTTAATAAAACAGAAAATAAACACTCGGGTCAGACAAGGGTCTGGTGTGAGTAAACGGGTTAAAATTGCTTAACTTTAGAAAACCTTTGAAAAGAAAAGGTATCACGTAAGACTTCCCACACATAAACGTGGAAAAGTTTTTACCTTACGCTAACCAAAACATTTGATAGGAAATCCTATGATATTATAATAATGTCTAGAGTTTTCAAAATAAAATACAGAAATAGCCGGAATGCTTACATCTCACGTTCCAACATAGTTGGGCACAATCAAAACCGTACATGCACTTATTGGATTTTGGATTCCATACAATGGCAGGGCTACTGGGGTACCGCCCGTCACAGTGCGTGGCCTAGATCACCGTACCGAGGAGTACGCCCGCTCCCCTGCAACACAAGGCCGAAACCATCCCTTACTAGATAGTCCCGAACAAGACGACCCCGTAGTTGGCGCGACCAACCACACACTAAGCCGAAATAGAAAGGGACCTCTAGACAGGGGTAAATCTCGCACGAGTGGGGGCTACCCACGAAGCCTTGTCGTACCTCCCCTGTTTTAGCCATTCCCGGTTGATGAGGCTTGAGGCTGCGATTACCTTTATAGAACACATCTATCTTAGAATGCTCATCGTCCACCTGACGATGTTCTGAAAGCATTCAATCCATACATGTTCGTTCCGGGTTCAAATGAAACCAAAGGTACTATCTCGTTGTACTCATTTTGGAATCACCCTCATTGTCAACGACCATAGCCTTTGCACTCTAAATCACCATCTCGAACCTATAAGTACTATTCCGTCAACTCATTACGGAATCATCCATAGAGTTATATTGACGTACAGTCCTTACACCTCGAGTCTTCACTTGCTCCACTTGGATTTATGACCTAACGTTTAATTGGAATCGATGTGGTTTTCGGATTATCCAAATATGGAAACCCAATCCCGGTCTCACCGAAACCAAACGCCATTTTAATGTCCAAGTTGTACTTAAGGGTTTAAACAGTTAAACTTATATTCAAGATGATATATAAACAGATAGATGAATCACATTATCACAATAGATAATTCATATCAACTATTCATCTCACAAGGCAACATATCACATATCATAGATATCCAAATCATCCAGTATCACCCATCAACCACTCAATATTGATCATCCAATATCAATCAATCAACCAATTTCAACCAACATTAATCAATCATCCAAAACCAAATTGATTAACTCATAATAAATAGGATTACCTAAATCCTTCTCCATTACTTTATTTCAAATAAATAAATTGATCATCTCTAATGATCTCCCTTAATTAATCTTCTTTGATTAATTTTATTTAATTACATTTAAGTAATTATCCTTAATCATATACGGTAATTAATCTTTAATTACTATCATTAATTACAATAATTAATGATCCTTCATTTACTTCATTTATTAATCAATCATAGTTAATTACATTAACCTTAATTAATTACAATTAATTAATCACACTTAAATTAATTACTTATATTAATCAGCCTTGATTAATATCATTAATCACATTAATTAATGATCCTTATTAATTAATAATTACTTTAATTAATTATATAATTAACTTATAATTAATCATTCTATTAATCATAATCAGTACTTAACAGTTTGTAATCACTTAACTTAATTAATTAACCTCTTAATTAATTATAATAACCTTTGATTAATTAATCTAATTAATAAATCTTTAATTACTTTATTAAGTAATTATTAAAAAATTAAATTAATAAATAATCCTTAATTAATTAATTACTTTATTAATTAATTACATTTTAATTAATTAAACTTAGTAATTAATCATAAATTAAATCTCATTCATAAATTAATTAATCACATTAATTAATTAACTAAATTAATTAAATAATTAATCCTTAATTACTTTCGTAAGTAATTATCTCTAATTACTTTTATTAATCAATCTTAATTACTTCCTTAATTAATTACCTTATAATTAATTAACTTCTACAATTATATTAATCAATTCTTAAATTGATATCATCAAGTGATTAACCAATAATCACTTCCATTAAAATACTCCATGAGTAATTACCATTAATTACTTCCATAATAAATTACTTCCATTCTTAATTATATTCAAATATTAACCATTGATCACTTCATTTAACTCTTGATTAATTTCTTAATTAATTACCTTAACAAGTAATTAGTTCCATTATTAAACAAATCCCTAGTTCATTAATTAATTACTCAATAATCAATTAATTTTTAAAACAATTATATAAATCAATCCCTCAATTGATAACATTAAGTGATTACCCATTAATCACTTCTATTTAATTACTCCCATGAGTAATTATCATTAATTACATTCATAAGTAATTAACTTTCTTAATTACATTCAACAATTAACCATTAATTACTTTATTAAGTAATTACACTTTAATAATCCATAATTAAGTGATTATTAAAATTAAATAAACAATTAACTAATTATTTAAAATTAATTAAACAATTAATTAATTAACTTCTATTATTAAAGAAAATCTTTAATAAATTAAGAAAACCATAAATCTAATCAAACTTAACTTATTAACAAATAAGCATTCTTAAGTTAATTATTCAAATAATTTAACCTTGTTATTTCCATAAATAAATTATTTGAATAATTTAAATCTTATTTATTCAAAGACAAGTTATTAAACTTGGTTTACAAAATCATAATAATGATGTTACTTATAAAGCATTTATAAATCATTTCCAATTTAAAACACTTTAAATTATCAAACTTTAAAATTTATTTAATTTAAAATAAATTGAAAAATTCTGTTATTAAAACATTGCTTCAAAACTATTACTTAAATCTTTGATTTAATAATTAAATTCAAATTCTCTTTTAAATTTGAATTTTAAAACTTAATTAAGATAATTATTATTTTTAAACAACATCTTAAAACATATTTAAATTTGAATTTATAAATTCAATTTTCACCTTTAAATGTTTGGTTTTCCTTTATTTGAAAATAACAAATTTTTAACTTTAAAACTTGTTTACAATATTGAAGCTTGATCTTTCAATTATTCATAATCGAGTTACCTTTGCAACTACTCTTCAATCTATTCAATAACAAGTTGAATTAGCCTTCAATAGTTACCAGTAGTTAACCCGAAGCCCATACTCTAAAAACACTCGAGCAAACCCACGGCATCATCACGAGCCTGCACCGAGCTAAACCCCAACCCTCTCATCTTCGAGTCATCTCAACAAAAACACGAGAGTTCCCCCGAGTTTCCATTCGTCTTCCCCAACACGAAACTTCCCAGTGCACAACCCAACCCCGTGCACGTGTCCATCCCCCTCCGGCCATACTTGGTCGTCGCGACCATCTACTCCGGTCACAAGAATCCATGAGAACGCGATCTCAAACCCAGATCGAAGCAAAAGCCCGCGCATCAAAATTCGACTCCATCAATCAAAACTGCAAAACAACCGAACCCAAAATCCAACGGCTCAGATGAACGCACCACCGCTAGAAGCTCCGGTAATCTCCCCCAAGCACCGCAGCATCACCGTGCTACTTTCCCTCAACATGCGATCAAACTCGATTCATTATATTCGACGTAATGCCACGCATCTAATGCCGAAAACAAACTGTAAGCTAAAACCCTAATTTCTTCAAAATCGAACGATCCACTCAATAGAAAAATTCAATCGTATTTTTCCTATAACCGGCAATCTATACTCAAGCTATGATCCAAATCTCAAACCAAATTAATGTATAGATAATCAACAATTCACAAAACCCCCAACTTCGTATAAACCCTAAATTCATCATAATTACATAATTAAAAATTATGATTATAACATCTAAAATCATGATTTTTCATCACAATTTCATGCATGCAATCCAAATTTGAATTTAAAGCAGTTAATTTTTGACCAAAATTTAAGTTTCCCTGTGTCTTTTATTTTTAAAATTATCTGTAAATTTAAAAATTACAAAAACTATATTACAGTCATCATTTATCATTTACAAACAACTTTTATTCAAATATTCAAAGCTAATAATGATCAAAGAGTGAGTTATTAAATTCTAAGAGGGAATATATTTAGATCTGTTAAAATAACAGAACTTCCATTTTCATTACAGATATACAGATTCATCATGCATTCAAATAACAAATTTTCAATCATCAAGCAAATTTAATCACATGCATCTTCAATTCAATCACAAGTTAAAACTAAAACTGTTTTTTTAAGATTTACTCACCTCTTTTGATTGCAGAGCGGATTTATTTTCAGGCCTTCCAATTAATGTTGAAAAGCTTTGAATAAGAAATCCTACTGCATGCTTGCTGAAGAAAAACTTTACATGCCATCAATTTGTTGTTTTAAAAGTTGAAATGGATCTTGAAGTTGCTGAGTTGATCACAGTTCCACTTTAATTTGCAGATTGAGGCTTTGAAATTGCAGGTCTTAAATTAAATTCAGATTTGATTTTTTTTCCAATGCTGAAGAAATTTTTTTGATAGCCATTAAAAATTTTAAAGAATGAAAGTAAGGAAACAAAAGAGTGAAAGTGTTGAAAAAAACAAGTTTTCTTCTTTTACATTTATTAAAAATTAAATAAGAATTTTGCCACATGTTTACAATTTGAACAAATGTCATTAGTCATGTTTTTAAAAGTTACAAGTGTTATAAAGATGGCTTAAAATGTTCACACATGTCTTAAACAAATTTTTAATAAAAAAAATTTCATTTAATTTAAATGTAATATAAACTTATTTATCAAATTTACTTTATAAATAAATATAAGTTTACTTTTAAAAGAAATATTCTAACACTAATAAAAATGCAAATAATTCTTGTACATGTTATTTAAAATCTAACATTTATATTTATCATTTATAACCACTTTATAATAAGATTTTTAAAAGTAAACAAAACAAAGCTTGTTTTAAATTCTTTTCAAACTATCATATTTTAAATATTTTAAAAGAAAGACAAAACAAAACTTTGTTTAAAACCTTTTTAAACTATCTTATTTAAAATAACAATTATCTTATACTTTTGAAAACAATTGAATAAATCTTATATTTACTTTTGAAAAATATTAATTAAAATAAAGCTTTAAATTATAATATCAAACATATATAAATTATCAGTTGATTAAATTAAATTTCAAAACCATACCAAATTATAACATATACAAATATATATTACAATTTGAAGATTATCTTTTATTTAAAACACAAGATCTTCTATTCACAATATATATCAAATATATATATTATAAATAGAATAAAATTTCATTAGCTTTGAAAAATAAATCTTATCAATATTTTAAATTGTCAAAAAGATGTTGATCGCAATTACCAGATTAAATATTTATTAATCTTTAAAAAGAATAAATTTACCAATCTAAATTGAAATTATAAAGAAAAATTATCAAACCAGTTAAATTATTTATACAGATTATTAGATTTATATTGCCCAAAATTCCGGGTCGTTACATTACCCCACTGGTTAAAGGGAACGACATTGATGGAGAAGATGGAGGTGACAGTAAAGCTTTGTGGTGGTCGATCTATTTATTTTATGTTTTTGATATATTCTAATGTATCCATTTTCAAACATATTGATGCTAATTTGATACATTGTATGATGAATATTTTGAGATGATATGTTGTATTTCTGAGATTTGAATTTTTATGAAATGAGTACTTGTTTCTATTATTATATTTTATCTCATCCGCAATGAGACTCTAAAGCATAGAAAGATAGCTCTCTACATTCTTCATTATATCAATTTTACTAATCAACAGCCATCTTTAGAATAGGCTAAAAGCTCGATGGGATTTCATTGAGTCAAAAATTAGGCCCATTTCGGAAGGGTTGTTACATTTGTTATCAAAGCTTAGGTTTCCTGATCAAAATAAGCATACGTAAGAGTACATAATTTTTGTTTTAAAAAAGTCTTCAAAACCCTAATATATTTATACACTTTTATGAAAATAAGCAAACATTCTAGGAAAATCTTTTTTCAACAAATAATATTATCTTAGGAAGTTGTAACTAAAAGCTAAAACCTACAGATAGATGATTATGGCCGAAAACAATAGCACGGAGGCTGAGAACCCCTCCACTCAAGAAATACCCACCATTCGAGGTATGCCAGAATGGTTCAAGCAATACCTAAGGCATGTGTAGGCAAGTTCTCATTCCTCAACAAGTTGCACCAGTGGCACTAGCTGCTCTGCTTGCTGAAGCAGCACCTTGCCTACTTGACTTCCCGAAAATGTTAAGGACATCCATAATATGAAAGGACATGTGTATATGGTGAGAGAGTTAGAGGTATGCCTTAGGAGAAATTATGTAATTTGTTACATATATTTAACACGTTGAACAATCTTGTTCACAATAAAGGTGTTTGTTTCTATTATATACTTGATATAATATGGTTATATTAATTACTAATTTAATTAAAAGTATATTTAATAGAAAATCCATAAATGGTATATTTTGTGTTAGTTGTTACAAAGTGCTATAGCCATGAGTAATTTATCAAAATAAAACAAATATATAATTTTAAATGTTCCTTGTCAAGATGTATCAAGACTGGATATTGATGTATCCGCTGAGACTAGAGTATGTAATACTCTCCAAATGTTGGGCAGTGTATTATTTATGACTGTTGGGGGCACCAAGGGGTTACATACTGATAGTTATTGGATAATTATGGAACGACTCACTTGATAGTTTTCTGTTGGTTAATATAACCAAAGTCAAATAGAAAATATCGATGTTACTGATTTACATTGTTCTCTCGACTTGAGAATACTGTAGATCTTCAATATGAAAGCTCCGCTTTGATTATAGCCAAGTCATGGCATATCATTCCATCGAGTGACTAGAGTTGGGTCGAGTGAAAGTATTGAAAATGAAGCACTATTCAAGAAAGGATTCATCTACTCAGTCATATGAGGTTAGTATCATGGTCAAATCAAGTCAACTCAAAGTCAAATTCTCTGACCAGAGAATATTGGTTAATAATAATTATTACTATTAACCAAGGACTTTGTGTTTGGATTATAAAGTTAAATGTGGATGATATTGGAATTTTGACCATTACCAAATTCCAAAAGTCCTAATGTGATATAGTTTTGACGAAGAGAATTAATGTAAACAATTGTCACTATCAGGTACCGCTTAAAATAAGTAAATTTTGATTTTACCAAAAAGACCTATAAGCAATGAATTCGGCCAAACTGTCATACCACTTGCTAAGTGACGTGTGAATATTAATATTTATTTTTCAAAATTAATCGCCGGCTGAATTCACACCTTTGAGTCGCATAACTGCATTTATGATTTCTCTAAAAACCATACAATTTAATTAGTTTGTAAAAGTTGCAAACAGATCAAATTAATTAATATTTATGAAATATTAATTATTGTAAATTTATTTGGTGTTTTGAATGTTGTTGAAAATTATTTTAATGCATATATAAAAGTTATATCTCCATATATTGATATGTGATATCGGTATAGTTTTAAACATGTTTTAAATAATAAAATAATTACATAAAAGTTGTTTTCTTTTATTTGGAAAAGTAGCATATTTGGAATGTGCTCAGATCGGCCATAAAATGGTAAGAGGATGAAATTAATTAATGAGATTAATTAAAATTTAAAAATAGGAAATAAATAAGGAAGGTTTAATAGGAGAATAGGAAAAGGTTTCTTTAATTTTATTAAAAACAAAACCTCCTCATTTTTTTAAAGTACAAAGAGAAGAATATGAATTGTTTTTTGTTCTCTTTTCTTCCTCTTCTCTATCATTCATTCATGGTTGAAACTTCATCTCAAAAAAAACATCAAAAAACAAATTCAAATCAACATCAAACTAAATTAAAAAGGTGATTCATTCTTCTCTTGCATAGTAGGATGGTGATTTGTTTAAAATCTGAAGAGAAGCCACAAATCAATGTGTGATGAAGGGCAAGGTCTATTAGATCTAGAGAGTGTTCAATCAGATTTTGTTATTGTTCTATCATTCAATATGTTTCTACATGCTTCATCCTAAGGCAATTATATGTGTGTATAATTGTATGTTTGCATATCTCATAATTTGTTCTTATCCCCTTAATCTCTATATTTCCCTTCTGTTCATACTCGTGAATTTGAATGTTGATTTAAACATCTCCATTCTCTTGCTTGAATCAATTTTTCTATCATGCTAAAACATAGAATGTTTTCTTTTATTCACTGCTATTTTGTTATGAATTATAACATCTCATTTTTTGTCTCATGTATGATTGTTTGATTAACTAATTTAACCTAGATCTAGACCTTCTTAATTTTATTTTCTGTACTCTATGTGTTGTTTACAAAGTTTGTTTAATTTAGATCTTAAATATGTGGAAAATTCTATTTCAGCACAGATAATTACTTAGTAGCCCCCTAAAATAAATAAAATTTTAAAGACTAAAATACCCTTAGAAAGCTGCGTACTTTCTTTATTCTCAATTTCATTATCTTCTTACGTTGGTTTCTTACTGTCTAAACCACCACCCATCAAAAACTAGTTTCTAAATCGGTAAATAAAAAATTCAATTTTTTACTACTATGTTATTTTTTGCGTTTATAGACTATTTTAATTGTAGTTCTGAAGAAAATATGAATTAGGTTTCTAAATTAGTGAAGAAAAAATTTAATTTTTCACTACCAAGTTATTTTTTGGGTTTACAAACTTTACTAAGAAAAAATTCAAATTTTCACTTCTATGTTTTTAAATCAACGAATAAAAAATTCTAACCTTAGTTTCTAAATCAGTGAAGAAAAAATTCAGTTTTTCACGTTTTGCGTGATGGGAGTGGTAGTTCTGGAAATGGTAGGGGGATACTAAGTTATTTTTCGAGTTTATGGACTTTTTTAGTTTTTGGAGGGCTACTAAGTAAATACTCGGGTTGAAATAGAATTTGCCTAAATCTATATATGCCTATGTCGGTTTAAGTTGTTGTTTAAAAAAATAGAATATAATTGACCTTTGGGTTTTTTTATTCATAATTCAGTTTTTCATATCAAAAGGTTTGCTCTTGAATATTTAGACATGGGTTGCTATGTAAATTAAAATTTGGTAAAAATCGCATTAATTAATCTTTGTCATCCAATTAATATGATGTTTTAGCTGTCATGTTTCAAATCATTATATGATAAACTCTTTCTTTTAAAGGATAAAACGAAACATTAAATTTATGATATATTCCATGATTTGCAATTCCATCTAATTAAAAAATTACATCTCTGCATAAAAAGGAAGGAATCTTTTCACAAATGTTTACCATCTTCATTAATCTTAATATTCTTTGATTTACTGCTTGTAACTGAATGAAATCAAATATTAAATCAATGATATATTCCATGATTTGTAATTCCATCTAATTAAAAATTATATCTCTGCATAAAAAGGAATGAATCTTTTCACAAATGTTTACCATTTTCATTAATCTTAATATTCTTTGATTTACTGCTTGCAATTGAAATGAAATCAAATATTAAATCAATGATATACTCCATGATTTGCAATTCCATCTAACTAAAAATTATATCTCTGCTTAAAAAGGAAGTAATCTTTTCACAACTCTTTCAAACCATTTTCATCAATCTTAATATTCTTTGATTTACTGCTTGTAATTGAAATGAAATATATTATATTTGAACTGTTATGCTAAACATTAATTGTGTGTGTGTTTAAAGCATATGTATGTGTGTATGTTTCTATATATTAATAAATAAATAAATAAAATTATTCATGTTTAGGACGAAAAAGACATATATAGGTGAGAAATGTGTCCATTGTGGTGTAAATCTCAATACATATGCAATGTTTACATTAGCTTTGTATACTTTTATATATATGTTGCACTTACACTATAAACACGGAGGCATGTGATGTGCTCATAATTGTAACAACCCGGGATTTCGCATTAATTAATTTTCGTCATTAAACGATTAAGGTGCTGGCAAATTGCTGTTTGGAGTTTTTATTTTGGATTGAAATTCTTTTAATAATTTGTGAAATGTTGAATGGGCTTTAAAAAATTAATTTCGGCCCAATATTCCTTTAACATTCTCGATGTTGTTCCCTTTTTAATTCAATTCGACCCGCCCCCTTTATTATTTCCCAACCCTAAGTAAAAATCGAACGAAGGAAATTAATGGCGGCCCCCTTTTTCATTTCTCGTTCGCCCCTTCATCTTGCTCGTGGCTGCGTCGATCGATGATCTCGTGCTCGGCTTCTCCTAAATTCGTCGACAAGGTGAGTAATCTTTATTACTCACATCTAAGTCGACTCAGTATTATGCTTTGCGTATGAATTGGTTTAGTTGTTGATGCTTTCTCTAATTTTGTCAAATTCGTGTAATTTCGTGATGCTTGGTTAACTCGGCTTTGCTTTTGGGCTGTTTAATTTTTCGTGACCATCACGAATTCGATTTTTCTTTGTTGACTTCTGTCACTTTGATCGTTAAACCTCTTGCTGTGTCTTACTTGAAATTGTCGCGTGTTTATGACCTGAGCTTTGATTCCTTTTGTGACTTTGGTCTTGACTTCTGCTAAACACTGGAGTATTACCACTGCAGATGTTCTCAGACTTGATTGTTTACCTTGGCCACTGTCCCGATCATGTCCCATGTGAACTTGATGTGGCTCGTGTCTTTGGGTTTTACACTTCGATGTTTGACACTGTCAAACTCGGCTCTGACTTGGTAATGTTTTCGATTTTTTCCATTTGCTCGAACTTGTAATTGTCTGGGGCTTCACTGTTGGAATACTTACATGCTTGGGGCTTCACTGTTGAAATACTTACATGCTTGGAGTTTTTGTGTAATTCTCTGCAGTATGTGCATTGCTTGTGAACTTGCCTCTGTTATACTTTGTATATACTGGCTGTTGTTGGGTATTATACCACCTACTATTTACTTGCATGCCTGCCACTGATCCTATGTTGAAGTCATTTATGTGCTCGACTTTGACCATTTATTACATTGAACTTGGTGGCCTTTGTTGCACAGCTTCAGGTCATACTTGTTTATGTCTTCGTAGTCTGTTACCAGTTAGCGCTTCACTGCCTTTATGTCATTCATGTTGCATTTTCTCTATAGTACACTTGAACTTGTTTATGCAATGGGTCACTGTATCACATATGGCATAGTTTGCATTTGAGTTATACTCATTTCATCACCACTGTTGCATTCTGGTATATGCTTGGAGTCACTGTTGCAATGCCTCTTACCTTTTGACACACATACTTCATTTCAGTGTTGTAGTTGTTGCCATTGAATTGGTGCATTAGTTTGCACTATGCATTTAGGTGGACTTCGTCCACTTGCAAACTGCCTGCTTCATATTGCTTTTGCATTCGGTCGCCATTGCATTCATGTGCTTGGTTGTACATGTCCGTTTCACTGCCTTTTGTGCATGTACTGAACTGTGTTGCACTTGTACTCCTTGTTTCTGTTTTAGGTCGAGATGCTTGTGCACTTTGTTTCAGTTGTTTTGCTGGTACATTTGTTGCCTGCATTACTTGTTTACTACATTTGCTAGCCTAGTCATTGAACTACACTTGTTTATGTGCACTTGTATATGCACAGTACTTGTTCATGTGCATTTATACGTTTCTTGATTTCGTTTTGGTGTACATGACTTGCTACTTTACTCTTCGTCTTGTGTTGAGCCTAAAATTCATTGGGCTTGACCTCGCATTTGTCTCTGCAATTTAGTCGACACTCGCCCTTATGACATACATAGCGATGCTTGTGAATATTCATTGGGTACATCATCACTGTAGTGGCAAGGCAGTGCACGCAAGCGTGAACTGCAGCCACACGGTATTCATTGGGTACATCATCACTGTGGTGGCAAGGCAGTGCACGCAAGCGTGAACTGCAGCCACACGGTATTGCTTTTATTGTTATTCTAATTGCTTTTGTTGCATATTTCCATATGTTGTAGTGGCGAGGCAGTGCACGCGTGCGTGTACTGCAGCCCTACTCGAATTAATATTTTAATTGATATTTCAATGGTTTGAACTGTTTTGTTTATTTAATTCAATATTCTGATTTGGTTTAATTTGCTGATTTGTTGTTTAACACTGTTACGTGCTATATTTATCGTTATCCGATTTCTTTATTTAAGGATCAGATAGACGAGATTTATTGCGACTGTCGTCTAATTTTTATTTAATTATTATTGCTTCTGTGCACTAATAATTGAGTTTGAATTAGACTGACTCGTGTATTATTTTCTTTTGAATGTAATACTCGGGTCAGACCGAGTATTTACAGGTTGTTGATATCTTACTTTGAGTTGCTGCTTGAGCTATGAAGTCACTTCATATCTTTTGGAGTAGTCGTCGTCATTTATAGTTGTCGATTTATTTGTATAGGAAGACATGTATTCATTTATATTATATACGATAATGTACTTGTATATGTAACTTTCAGAGTCGATAGTTGTAGTTGTATCATATGTACTGTATCACATGTATTGTAACTGACATCAGTTATTATATATATGAGACTTTTGTTTTATCTGTGTTCCGCATTTATATTATGTGTGTTATTATTATATATATTGTTCTAAACTATTATGAACCATCGTAGTTCGTTTTATATTAGAATCGGGTATGTCGATGGGAGTAAATAAACATGAGATGAAAAATAAAATTATATACCACTCCTATCGAGGTAACTAATACTAGTGTAAGGCCCAACTACGGATGGCCGCTCCTATCCAGCCTTATTATTCGTGATAACAGACAGTATTACTTTTAATACTCTTTGTTATTGCGAGCATAGAGGTGGGGCGTCACAAATCATTTTCAATTAATTAAATCAAATTGGACTAATACATTCCTAATAAAACATTCATTTGCAATGTTAACATGTTTATTTAACATATTATCAATCTAATCAGAGACAAAAATGAGAGGTTTCTTTCTTTTCAATTAATGTTGTTTACTCCCTTAATTAATCACATAACTATTAAAGAAGGAAACTAAAGGCAATGCAAGAAAGCATCTTTCTTAGCACTAAATAGCAGTGTTTTACTAAAAAAAAGCTGCTATTACGTGGGCGGTTAAAAAATATATTCGTTGTAACGCTACTGCTAAATTTACATGAAGTATAAAGAAGGGAAAAGAAAAGGTTGCCGCCTTTCCCACAAGTCACTCAACATCGTATCCCCTTCTCTCCCACAAATCCCTAATTCCAAATTTCATTAAAAATCAAACTCTTCCGATCTTCATAATCTTCACAACTCTACCGTTGATCTCTTCAAGCCCGCCTTCCTCACGCACCGTAAAGCTTCAGCAACCCTCAAGCTTCATCGAGCATCAGAAATTTTCTGACGTTCCAGATCTCCATATGCCGTCGATCTTCATCACCCCCTCCACATCTTCAGGAATCCTCTGATGTTAGTGTTTGAAGGTATAACCATTTGATTTGAAGCCTCCATATTCCTATAATCTAACCGTTTCTCCATTTTTTAGCTTTGTTTAATTCACAAACGCAGGAAGCAACTAACGATATAAAAATGAGTATGCTATTTTTGTTTGTATAATTTAGTCATGTACGTATATATATGGAATAATAATGGTGAGTACGTTTCTATGTGCAGATTATGTATAATAAGCTGTGACAATCATGTTGATAGATACACAACATATATATATATATATATATATATATATATATATATATATATATATATATATATATATATATATATATATATATAACAAGCTGGATACTTGAAAGGTTATTTGTTAATTTACTGGAGCATAATATATGCTTGATAGAAGTTAGAATCTTTCGTAAAGGTCATTCTGTAGACAATAAACACACAACACGTTAAAGATATATTAACTTTCCACGTAGAGTGAATAAACCCGAAGTAATTGACTGACATTGACCTTTGTTTAATTCACAAACTGACAATTCTGTAGACAGTAAATGAAATAATATATATTTAAATATAAAATGTAAGTTTACAAATTTCATCCTTAATGACGCAAGTATGCATAGGAATGTCTAAGCAAGACTGAGATATGATGCTCAAACTTAGTAGACCTTTTTGATCTTAGTATTTGCACCCCGGCTATTGTAATACAACATGATATCAATATGACTCTCAGTGCTAACTCTCAAGCTTAATACATTGACCAATAAATAATAATAATAATAAGTTGACAAAGACAGCAATTGAGGGTAAATAATTAACATTCATCCGTTTCAAAATACAAGCCCAGCAAGTAAAGGAATTTCTAGAAATACAAGTTCAGTAAGCAAAAAGTTCCAATATGTGCATTAAACATGAAAGCCTAATAAGCAAAAAGATGTTCATAATTATTTAAGCATGCATGTCAAATAAGCTTAAAAGTTTAGTGTGGAGCTAATGGCACATCCCTTAGTGCTTCGGGCTCCCACACACATCCCTTATTGAAACTCGAAAAATAAAATAAATTTGTTTTCTATTTTATATGATAGCTACATTTTCAAATCGGTTGTTTTTCAAAAATACGTGCGTTGTATGAACTTTTTTTGACGAAAACACAAAAGTAAAAATGTAAAATCAAATGGAGCCTTACCGTTATAAATTACATCTTCAATGCATCAACAAAATCTACCTACTCAATATTAGGTCTTGACTAATTTTTAAAATATCTTCCCAAAATACAATGCTCATAATGCAAGAGAGTGCGTTGTAGACTAGTATCACTTCATTGTAGACTTGCTATCATAATGCATTGTAAACTTGCTACTATAATCCTTTATTGTCGTATGCGTTGCAGATTTGCTATTATAATCCTTCGTTTTCATTTGAGTATTAATTCGTATAAGAAAAGTGATGTGCAGATTCAAAAGATTAGAATCACTTGAGCTTGCTGCTCTTATAGTTTATAACTAAGCACAAAGCTGAATTGTATTGATGGATAATCATCATATTTTATTAAATTCTCTCATGTTTATGAATGTTCAGGAAGTTTTAAAGTGAGCAAGTTAAATGAAGTTTGACTTGGAATTGTTATCACTGACGAGAGTAGCAACATCTAATGCACCCCAATATGTACTAAAATTAAATCGCTTTTTGTAGAACAAAATGAACTATAGTTTCATTGCCTGGAGGTCTTATTGGAGCTGGTACAACTATGGACTCCATACCGAGGAGAGATGATAGGCTTATTGGTCAAGTTCTTGATGTAGTTGGTTCTTTACCTGATGTTTTTCTCAAGCTCGAGGTATGTATTCATTTTTTGGTATTACGCTTCCATTTAAATAGCCATAGATTGTATAGTGTGATATGTTATATCCACCCAACTCAATCAACAATTAATTATAGTTTAGTAATGTGCATCTCTATAACCCTTAATGTTATTTATACATTGCTCAAAATTTTCAATTGTCCTAAGCAATATACTGAATGCCTTTTTATGGAAATGCACTCCACAATACCCAAAAATATCAACTAACACCATAAGATCCAAAAACTTAAAGCTCTCAATAATGTTTATTGGTGAAAATAATTACTTCACTTGAAAATCTAAAGTTGATAGAGACCTTATATATGTACCATGCATTGTATTAAGTTACGAATGAATGGACTCTGTATTGTGTGGATTGAGAAATTGTAATAGCCTTGGCATTTATTTACTGATTATTTTATATGAGCTATTGAAGGTTATAATGTGTATTAATTCTACTGTTAATCAGAAAAGTTTCCATTTAGCTGTTGCATCATATTTAGAAACTAAGACCATGCAGTGATTGTTTATTGAAGAAATGCAATTATTTATAGTTTAGGATCTTTAATCATGAAAAGAACGTTTAGGATTTTAGTCATTATGCTCCAGATCAAGCTAAATCTATTGCATGCCACTACTCAACACTTAGATAGGTTGATATCTCATTTTTCATGCAAAGATGAGTCTTTTCTTCTCTTAGTATGGTTTTTTCCCTAAATTTATTCTTCCCTCTGATGCTCATGAAGTTGTGTGTAATTTGTAGGTTATTGAGCGTGGTAGATCTGAACTCTCATTTTCTTCATGCACTCATTTTTGCTTTTAAACATAGAACCAAAGATAGAATCACCAAGATCCCCTATAAAACAGAAAAAATCATTCGTGCATACCATAATAGGATGGACATTCTCCTTGGGGTTTTGACCTATAAAAAATATTCATGTATGTAAAAGTAAGACTGGTTCATACATCACCATTGGCGCAAGGTGACAGGTTGTAGATCGGATAGTTCACTGATCGTCCACCTTTGAACCATTGTAAAGTGGTTGCTAAGCTTTATAATCTTCCCATTCTCTTCGAATTTCTATGTCTAAACTGTTATGTTCTATGTGTGTTTGGATTTTGCTGATCAGATCGCAACATATTCTCCAGTTTGATTACATACGACATGTTTTATGTTGTGAACACTATTAAAAATTCCGTGATTCCTTTCTCTCCATATGCCACGCACAAGTCAATGACATGATTCTTGCGATGTCACTACTATTTGTTGAAAACCTTCTCTCCATTTTGTTGATCTCCTTGTTTTATAAATTTAGTCCTCATTAGCAGCAGGCCATTTTAGCTTTACACGACACTATTTCCATATGAATGATGTGTATTGCATTTGAAAAGGAGATGTATAATATTTTCATTATGTTCACAGCACTAAACACAAATTAGATCTGCATTGATGTGTTTTTGTATGAGTTTTGTTTGGTTGGCAAAAAATTATTTAATGCTCTATATAAGCAAATAGCCATTTTGGGTATATGTATTCTATACCAAACTATTTTTGTCTAAAACTTTGTTCTAAGACGATATTCTGATCGTTTCCCACACACCTTTAATATACGCATGCCATTACCTATACACATCCATACCCAATTGTTCTTTCCATTGTTATTTATTATTTTCTCCTTTTCAATTTCCTAACCAATGTGTCTTAAAAAAATTGGAGTTGTTAATTCTCCATTGTCTATTTTCTATATGATATCCCGCACTAAAAGCCTTTCACTTTTGGTTCTATCTTATATGGCATTATTTTCTTCACATCGGATAAGTTTGTCTGATGCTCAGTGTTTTTTCAATGATTAAATTTTGAAATGCTTTAACTGCATTGAAAGTTGAACCTCAAGTAAAAGTGGAACAGACTGCTATAAGTTACTATAAACTGTGATTACGGCACTTTACTCAATCAACTGTAGTACATAGAGGAACAAAAACCATAAAATCGAATGAGCGCCAAGTCTCATGTGTATATAATCTCTAACCATAACATTATTCATTACCAAATGTTTTTAGGTGGAACTCTGCTATGCTTATTAGAAAGATACACTGTAACTTTAATACAATTAGCTGAAACACATGATTCATATAAAAAAGATTGTACTAATGGTGTAGCACTAATGCATTTTTGTTATTGCTACATGATTTATATACTCTTCCCGGTTGATGTACACTAGTTATGAACCTCCTACCCGCAATTTGTTCCTGCCTCGTTGATCATGGCAATTCTCTGCATTTACCCTCAGTCATTCAGGTTGTATAAATGATGTAGCCAGTACACTACCAAAAGGAAACCTTGGATAATACATATTATCATATATGTCTTCTGAACCATACTCGTTATGAAACATACCTTTAATGTAATCTACAAGGGACATTACATAAAATTTCAAGTTAGAAAATAGTAAAATAAACTGTAATTTATAATGTAATCTTGATCGTTTCCTACTATTCAGATTACTACTTCTTTATGCTCACCTAATCGTTTCCTACTACAATCTAGCAATACACTATTCAACTGGCATAGAACCCCTAGCACATTTGAGCAATCTACTTGCACATGAAGACTACATCCTGATAACCGGTTGGAGCAGTTGTGTTTCAGAACCCCTTTTTGATACACATGAACCCAGCTGCCATGACGCCAGTAGAATATTGTATGTTGTTGCATTTTATTGCTTTGTGAAATTGACTTTTCTTTTTTCTTTCTTAAAACTAACAGTTCGTGTACATAGGATTACTCAACTTATGCCTCATCTAAACATTACTAATATGTTGTAGGTGATAAATCAATTCTATAATATCAATATGCTAGTCCATTTAAACATGAAGTTTATGTTCTGTAAATTTTTCCAATGCATTTCACAATGATAACCCATCCTACTACGTCAACAACATATGTTGTGGCATGCTATGGTGCTGTATGCAAATTTTAATTAGACATAGGTCACTAGTGAATATTATACATGTATTCATAAAAAGCAATAAAGTCTTTGTTGTATTAATAAGTTAGTGCTTGTATTTTGTTTCTCATATTGCTTACTGTTTACTTATTTTGAGGTCAATATGATCATGTTGCCTTCCAGCTTAAAAGTTTTCATTCTTTTACCTTTTATTCATAAGACTCTTATAGTTATATGAGAATATATATGCTGCTTTTTCACCAAGTCCAAAATTATACTAAAGTCTTTGTGATTTAACTTTCAGAATAAAGGATAAACTGAAATTGAAGATTTTTCAACTACTACTATGAAGTATATGAAGCTTGGATCAAAGCCTGACTTTTTTCAGACTCTTGATGGTAGTAATAGGTAAATTTATTTTCGTTCAATTGAAAATTTATTAGTTGTGGCTAATCTTCTTGTTTATACCCATTTTCCCTACATTATTCATTTATTCCTGATAAATAAATTAGAATTAAGGATGCTAGTATATGATTTGATTCTGAAGCAGTGTATTATTTTTGTTATTTATGTTTAAAGTTTTATATAAAGTTACAAGTAAATGGATATGTTTGAGCTTAAGTAGGGACTGTTTGGCTTGCAATGACGTATATGCATGGTTGTATATGATTCATTCAGCTGGAAATCCACTTTAAATTGACGCTAAAGTCTTTGGGAGTAGTTATTATTGGTTTGGAGCACTGTACTGTCAACCCCAGTCTTTCGTTATGTGAATATCAATTAATACAATATAATCAAATCATGTAGTTTTTGTATTTATTATTAAAGCTGTTTAAAAAGGCATTTAAGAAATATTTACTTGTTAAACATCATCATTTTTATATTTACAAATATGCTAAAGAAATCCATATAGAAATACTAAATACTAATATTTTTCTTTATATTGAATGAGTTTTTGATAATGGTGGTTGTTTGAAAGGGCTGATGTGTATTGCATTGATAATGAATTGAAGCATAGAATTGTAATTGAGCTGAAGCATTGTTTAGTGAGCTGACTACTGCAAGGTGAATGAGTGATATAGGTACTGACTAGGCTGCTACAAGCAGACTATTGTTTGGTGAATGAACATGCTGAAACAGTCACTGACTTGACTGCTGCAAGGTGAATGAATATGCTGAAACATTAGAATGTTAGGTGCGCTAAAATTTGGAGTATGCTGAAACATGGACATGGAAAAGTCAAATATGCAAAAGAAAACTAAAATATTTGAAACATGATAAAGCTTACTACTGGGAGGTAGGAAAACTGAACATGCACAAAGCATATGGAAGATTGCTCACTAACATTTGCTATTAAAAGGTATTTTTTTTATGCTTTAAAATGTGTGTGTGTATGATACATGCACAAAGTGAGGATATTTTTTGTAGTTCTTTTCGGGATATCATTATTCTTTTGGTGCATCCCAATTTAACAAATTTACAAATAACTTACTTATACTAAAAAGTTTAATTCTTATAAGCCAACAAGTTTATAAATCAGCACTTGAGCATCCCAATATAACAAGTTTATAAATAACTAGTTAACTAATGTTTTATAAAAATTAAACAAGTCTATAATAATGATAACAATAATAAGTTAACGAAGATTTATGGTAATAATAATAATTAAACAAGTATATGATGATGATGATGATGATAAACAAACTAAGTTTATAAAAATTAACTAAGTTTTATAAAAATTAACTAAGTTTATAAAAAATATCTAAGTATTTTAAAATACAACTAAATAATAATAATAATAAACTAAGATTATAAAAATTAACTTAGTATTATAAAAATATAACTAAATAATAATAATAATAAGTTATTTTATGAAAAATTAACTAAGTATATTGATAATAATAATTAATAATTTTATAAAAAATAACTAAGATTTATAATAATGATAATAAGTTAATTAAGATTTATAATAATAATAATAATAATAATAATAATAATTAAATGAGTATAATAATAATATAATAATAAATTAACTAAGTTTATAAAAATTAACTAAGTTTTATAAAAATTTAATAAGTTTATAAAAAATAGCTAAGTATTATAAAAAAATAATTAAATAATAATAATAATAAATTTCATAAAAAAATAATTACGTATAACAATAATAAATACTTCTATAAAAAATAACTAAGATTTGTAGTAGTAATAATAATAATAAGTTAACTAAGATGTATATAATAATAATAATAATAATAATAATTAAGAGTCTATAATAATAATAGTAGTAATAGTAATAAATTAACTAAGTTCTAATAAAAATTAACTAAGTTTTATAAAAATTCAATATGTTTATACAAATTAACTGAATATTATAAAAATATAAGTAAATAATAATAATAATAATAAATTTTATAGAAGTCGTGCTAAATAAAGAAATACATAACAAAGATTTTTTAGCAACGTTATAATTTCCAAAATATTTTTAGGAACCATCTTTTTAGTTTTTGGGCTTAACGTATATTGGTGGCCACATGGAAATTACATGATATGTACATGGAAATTCCATAATATGTACATGGAAGTTATAGTGAAACTCCTCTTTGCATTAAATCTCAAAGGCTGTAAATCTTCTCAGGGTTTGGTTTTTGAATTATTTGCATCTCTTATCAATAAACATTTACATCAACCTATTATTGTATTAAGATTGAGTTTTGTAGTCCCTATTTTTTATATGTTAATGAACTGTAATGTTTCACGATCCCTAACACTAGAACTCAAAATAGGCATACTACCTTCTTTACCATCTATTATTTTATTTATTGATCTAGTGTTCTTCTAGAATGGAATGCTTAACCCTAGGTTTCAAAGTAAAGGTCTGAAAGACGCCAATTAAGTTTTAGCTTACTTTGCCAGGTCAAAACTCAGAAAGCTTCCTACTGATGAGATAACTGATACAAACCCTAAAGGCCTGCCAACTGCATTTAGCAAATGAGCATCCACTATGGCATCTCAGTTACATAAAGGAGGTCTCTCTCTCAAGATATGAAATTTCTTTCAATTTTATAGTAGGGTAAATTGCATAAATGTGATTTTTGTTATTCTTACTAGACGGTCCATCACTAGGTAGATGCATGTAAGCGTCGAGTACTCTGGATTTGAGTAGACATCATTCAGTATCTGGAATGTTAACGTTTCATTCTTTTTTAGATTATTATGTAATTCTTGGTGACATGATTGTGATGACAAATAGTTAAGATCATGTTTATATAATGGTCTATCTCATGCTTATTAGCTCTTGTTTTTAGCTTACAAATGGTAGATTTATGCATATAGGCTTATAGTATTAGTTCTTGTAAGTACAGTAAAGCACGATGTAAATAACAGGTTAATAGTATTGGTTGATGTTAAAAACGAAGAAATTGAACAAGTTAAGTCTTCTGAACTATCTATTACTAATGTTGTTGAACAACTGCACTAGAAACTAAGAAATAGAACCATGCATACTTTTTTTATCTAATGTATCTTATAACTGCATTTCAATCCCTCTCACAATTTGGTATAGAAAGCACTACAGAATTTCGAAAGAAAAAAGAACAAAAAATGTTGTTTATTGACTAATTGAATTTTTTGTGTAGGATATGGATGTTACCCGACATTATTCCTCAAATAAATCATTACTCGGCCAGATAATATTATGAAAATAAGTATCCATAAGCTCGGTTGCAATATATACATCATGGAAAGCATCAGGTACAGGAGGTGGAACTACATCTTTTATTCCTATAACCAATTAGCATGCTAAGCACACATATTAAGCTATCACATTTTGATGAAAATATCTAAAGTAAATTTCCTTGGCATGCTTATCAAAGACATAATTAATTTTTGTTTGTACCTATATGGATTATTTTATATTATTCATAGCCCTTAACTCTTTGTAGTAGTTTTCACAGCAAGTATAAGAAATCTGAGGCGGTTAAAACTAGGCATTTTCTAAGTTTCTTTTGGACAAATTTATTGATTATATTATTGAGTAGAATAAGATGGAGATGCTTTTATATTGTGTGGATTGAATCAGATAATGGTGAGAGAAGCAGGGTGTTGGTCGAACAGTAGTTGGTTTGGATAGGTGTGTTGGAGGTTAACTGTGCGCGAATGGTTGGTTTGGATGGGTGTGTTGCAGGTTAGCTGTGCGAGTGGTTGGTTTGGATGGTGATTCACTATGATGGAGGAGTATTTGTTGGTTGTTTTTCATGCAGGTTTGTGATTTGGAGGGAGACAATTTGCAGAGGAGTTTGTGAGAAAGTGGTATGTAGTATGTGGTAGGAAATGAGTTTGGTATATGCCGTGTGTGGTACAGCAATTTGAGGCGGGGTTAAGATGCATTTTGGATTTGATTTAGGTTGTGATGTGATGCATGGAGATGGTTGAAGGTGTGGTTCTGGTGGCGGGAGGAAATGAAAATATGCAGGGGATAAAATTATCAGAAATGTCCCAATAATAGTACTCTTTTTTGGAACCATATGTGAATCATGCAAGTGGCATTGTAACGACCCAGAATTTTTGATAACTAAAATTTGAATATTTAATTAATTTTAAATATTAATAAGTGAATTTATAAGTCGAATAAATTTTTATTTGAATTATTGGATTTAATTGAATAATTAAATCGATAATTTAATATGTTTAATTATGAAAATAATTTATAATTGGGTTAAATATGATTGAAAATGATTTGTAAAATTTTATTTTATCATATGGGAGTTAGAACAATATTTTAGAACTTTTAAAATCGAATTAAAAGTTAATTTGTGAAAATTGAATATTTTAATATTTAATAATCGACTGTAAAATAGTCAATTTTTGAACAGTCTCAGAATTGAACGAAACCAGTTTCATTGGATCCGTAATAGTTAGTTATTACCGGATTTCAAATTTCGTGTCAATCGGAGTTATCGTTTGATCGTGGCAGCTCGAAACGCATCGATTTATTTTTAATTTAAATTTGACGAGTGAAAATAGCCATTTTTCAAAAAGTCTCGGATTTCGACGAAACCAGTTTCATCGGATCCGTAATGTGATATTATTGTAAGGTTTCAAATTTCAAGTCAATTGGATTTACCGTTTGTCCTGTACAAATTAAAACGCCTAGAAATCGACTTAAATCGGTTTAATTCAAATTGAGCGTTTACAGCCATAACTCGCACATACTTCCGAATTAGCTTCCGAAACCTGTTCCATTGTGTCCGGAACGCGGGGTAAACCCTAGAAACGCTGGTTACGGCGCCTAAATCGGAGTTCGGAATTTCCGGGATGAATAGTGTCGCTCGTTCCTTATAAATAGCCCCTACTCTTCATAATTTGATAAAATTTAAACTAAACCCTAATTTTATAACATAGCCGCCACCTAGGTATGAACGGCCAGAAACTACTCTTCTTCCTCCCTCCAAATCTTCTAATCTATTCATCGATTCAAGAAAGTTTCAACTAGAAACTCGTAGAGGATGGTGAGATCTTGGATTTCAACGGCTATGATCGCGAATGGCTTCACGGATTGGCGGCAAATTGGGTTCAAAGGGCTGGAGTTCATTCTCGAACTGCGTGCTACAGGGATGGCCGAGCTCTATGAGCTTCAGGCCGAGCATAGCATGTGGAAGGAGCTTCGAGATGAAGGTGGTTTGATGTGATTTCGTCGAGAAATGAAGTTGTAAAGTGAAAACCTAATTTCATGCTCATGGGTTATTTTGTGTGGCTGTTGAACGTGAAGAGGAAGGAGATGAGGGGGGGGGGGGGGGGGACGCACGGATCTGCTCAATCAAGAATGGACGGCCCAGATTTGTTTTGGTATAAAGTTGTAGTTTATGTTGTAATTAAGTTATAAAATCGTGTTTAAACTTCAATAATTCATAACTTTTTCATACGAGGTCGAAAAAATGCAAAACCAGTTGCGTTGGAATCGTATGGACGAGCACTACGCGATGGAGTTGGTTTGGAGTCGTTTGGAGTTAGTGAGAATTTTGGGTAAAATTAAACGTGCGTTTAATTTTATTCGAAATAAAAGCTGAAACGGAAATTAAAATCAAGGTGAGAACTTCTCACTCAATCGAATCAGTTTCGATTTTATTTTAAATAGTTAGATTTAAAATATTTGAATGCATGTTTGAATGTTGATTGATATCTATTGATTGTTAAAATAGACATTATACGCCGTTAGTAAGCGGATGTTATTTATTAAAAACATATACCGCGAATATTTCATAAACAGTGAAATTGGTATTATATATAATATCAATATATATATATTGGCATATGTATATATTGCAGTTGATGATTTCCCGTATTTTTTAGCGGATGAGACCCTATTACGCCGTTATTAAGCGGATAATATTTAATAAGAACATATACCGCGATAATTTCGTACTGGAGCGAAATTGGTATTGTGCTAATGTTTGTGGATGCAGGAAAACAGGTTGGAGGGATCCAACTGGATTCCTCAACAGTTTTTATTTGATTTCAGATATTTTGATATTTGATGGATTATCATATCGATATATGATATCGTTGTAGTCGTGATTGACTACTTGGTGTGTAGCATCATTGGACCAAATTTGGAACTTTAAAATGATTTTTAAAGTGATTTTTGAAAATATACTATATGTTTGGAATTTGATCTATTTTAAATAAATAAACGTTATAATTTTTAAAGTTATAAAAATTATGATTTTTGAGAAATACAGTTAAAAACTGATTTTTGAGAATATGATGCTAATGATTTTATAAAATAGTTAAATCGGAATTTTTGAATTTATTATGAAAAGTTGAAATATAGGATTTAT
Source organism: Allium cepa (assembly GCA_030765085.1). Lineage (NCBI taxonomy): Eukaryota > Viridiplantae > Streptophyta > Magnoliopsida > Asparagales > Amaryllidaceae > Allium > Allium cepa. The sequence continues at coordinate 564,732,194 of CM060928.1, read as the reverse complement.
AAAATTTAATTATTTTATGAATCAAAAGGAAGAAGTTTTTAAAGGAATTTAAAGACGTTTAAAAAGAATAATATAAATTTATTTATATTAAGAGATTTATAAATGGATATTTATAAATTGAAATATGGACATTATAAAACGAGTTTTTATAAGTGTTTGAATGAAGTGAAAATGAATTTCATAATTGAATGGAATTTATAGAATTTTATACGGTGAAGTTATAAATGGAATTTTATAAGCAGTAGGTTTATAAAATTTATTAAGTTATTAAAATAATGATTTTGGATAAATGAATGAATCTTATAAGTTATTAAATTTATTAAAGTAATTGTGTATTTTATTAAATTTATTAAGTTAAGTTATTAAAGTAATTGTGTATTTTATTTTTGGTGCTCAATTTTGTTTTTCACGCATTCTCTCTTTGTTTTGATTTTATTTTTTATGTTAGAAAGGAATAAGGGTTGTTAATTGAGATTAGTGCAACTTTATTTGATTAATTCTGATTAGAGGTTGGATTTTAAATTAACACTACTTGATATAGTTCATTAATTACGAATTAATTTGTATTCTTAGTACGAGCGTAACGGCACGCGTTTCGCGCGTGAATTTTTTTCCTTATAAATTATATATACTTAAATCGGTAAAAAAAAAATATTTTCAAGTGATATTAAGATTTCTTTATTTGTAAAGAAGTATTCAAAATTTATAAAGAAGTTTAATTTTAAATCCTATTTTTAAAAGTGTTTTGAATTCGTAAAGCATTTTTAACCGTTGAATCCTACTTTTAGGGGCATTTGAATTTGTAAAAAAGTTTAATATTAGATCCTATTTTTAAGTTATTAAGATTTGATAATATATAGAGGGGCGTTTTTGGTAGTTCACGTTGATACCAAAAAAGTGTGACAGCAAAGCTATTACAACTGTTATTAAAGATTAAATCTTAATAAATTTTATTAGTATTCTAAAATCAATCTTTGAAGCTTTTTGTTATAATGAATGCAATTAATGAGATTGGATCTAGAGCTATCAAAACGATGTAAATAAGAAATTATAGTCGCTTTTATAGATTATATTTGGTTGTCTTTTACTATTTTGCATTAATGTTTTTATTCTTTCACTATAACTACTATCAGATATGAGTTCTTATTTTACGAAGTACATTAATTATATACCCGTAAACAATATTTTGATGCTTATGCATTTTTATTTCCATTGATAGTTGGTAATATGATAAACATAGCCAAGCTTGAATTTAAAACTTTAGACTTATTAGGAGATAATTTTTTGTCATAGAAATTGGATGTTGACATCCAATTACAATCTCATTTCTTAGAAAGGCCATAAAAATGATAATCCAATAGGATAAAACAATGGATCTTATAATTTTTAAGGTGTTATATACATGACAAACTTAAAATAAAACACTTAACTGAAAAAGATCATCTTTACCTATGGAACTCCCTGTAGGAGCGTTATGACCACCAAAATATGGTCACACTTCTAAACACTAGACAAGAGTGGGTTAACTTGAAGTTTCAAGTCTTTAAATCTGTTAGGAAATACAATTTCTCTATATTTAGAATTACTTCTAAACTAAAATTATGTGAAAGGATTGTCTAGTAATACTAGCCTGAAGTAAGATCATTTCTTCGAAGTTGATGATGGAAACTTCATTAATGATGAAAATCTAAGTGCAATAATAAATAATACGGTCGGATTGATCAATACTAACAACCTGAAGTCTGCTGTGTGGATTTTATTTTATTTCAGTTCAATAAATCAGTTGGAAGTTGGTGCTTGTATGTTTTTCCTTTCAAAACTAATTGAAATAATGTACCGATAATGTTTGTTTTAATCAGTAGTCTATTTTAATTTTTTGGAAAGTACTACCATTTATTTATGCTTATAAATTTGGAGTTGACTAAGTATGTTGTCTTTAATTCTTAAGATATGGACCATCAATATTTGCGTGATAATATATGCCTACTAGATTGTGCAATTACTCACATTATGTTGAAAAACCAAAAGTTTTTTCTCCGAACTATCTGAAAATATTTAGCTAGAAATTTCAACCATAGCAAATCTACTAATATAATTGAAGGGTTCGGAAGAGCCCATATAGTATTACCAAATGGTGTATATATCTTAATTCAAAATACATTATACTCAAGCAAATTTAAAAGAAATTTGTTGAGTTTTGAGGATACATTAGTGAAAAACTACAATATTGGAACTATAATGAAAATGCCAAAGAATATCTTTGCGTTATTTCTAAAATTGAAACCTAGAAGCTTATTTTAGAAAAATTTGGTACAATTTCAACTGGATTATATTTCATAAAATTTGGCATAATTGAATCCCATATTTAAACAGGAGCCAAAAGCTCACAATATCACTTGAATGCATCTTATCAAATGATAAAAGAATTATCCTCCTATTATTAACATGTATGGTGTATTTGCTAGTAGCAATATGATATTGGATCAAAATGAGAATCCAAAGATGATTATTATTTAATGTGACAATGTTTGTTAACATCGAGGGGGAGGATAAAGGGATACAAGTTCATTTTGATCATCGGTGTTAAATATTAGTTAACATGTATAATGATGCACAATATTTATTAACTTGAATAAATTATCAATAATATCCCTATTAGACTTTCTTCAATATAGCTTTGAATCCCTGAAGGATCAAAATGTGTAAACCACATCTGAAATATGGTACAAAAGTCAGTTTGAAATACTTTTGGGGTAAGTAATAAAGATGTCAAATAAAAGAGATGAGTGTTCTTGAAGAAACACTTAAGGATGCTCTTGAGGAGACTAATGACATGATTGTCAAATTACCCAAGAAGTGGTTTAGGTACCTAAAGCATGATATTCAAAGAGATCTCAATAAATCATGTCTAGAACTGACAAGAAATAATTATTGATGATAAATTTGTAAATAATAAAGCGCTTATGTTTATAAATAAATTAAACATCTTTAATTAGGGGAAAACATGACTGGCCATCATGAATCCTTTACTAGTAGAGAAATATGGATGTGTAGTACGTAAAGTAGCAAAAGTACTTGAAATGCTTAATATACCCCGAAGGTATAAATATGGTTTAAATTATATTAAATGATGAAAGTATACAAATTCCTGAAGAATATAAATAACTTTGGTGGTTATAAAGAAGGTGAAGAACAAGGAGCGTAGATTACAACTTCTTTTAAGTATCGTTGTAATGAAAACTTTGATATAATTCATGATGAGTAGATTACTTCCTACTTTTAAGTATTGTTGTAATGAAACTTCTAATACCCATTGAAGTAGTAGTTGCGATATGCAAATACTTATTAAAGTATACAAATTCTTGAAGAATATATATAACTTTTGTAGTTATAAAGAATGCAAAAGATATGAAGTGTAGATTATAATCTTCTTCTGAGCATTGTTGTAATGGAAATCTTGATATACTTCAAAATGAGTAGATTATTTCCTGCTTTTTAGTAATGTTGTAATGAATTTTTAATATTCATGAAAGATGTATAGTTGTAATATGCAAAACTGATTTGAAGCACAAAAATGAAAGCATATGAAGTGTTTTTCATAAAAGTAGCATACAAATGCATAAAATGCTAATAATATTTGGAAGAAACAATCTTAGAAAATTTGATTGTATCGAAGAAAACTATTAATAAATTGTATTATTAATGAGATTCATATTTATAGATCCAGAAGTATCTATAACCAACTTGAGTTATTGAAAGACGAACATGAATTCAGAGGAAAATTTTAAATCAAGGGGAGCATCCATAAGTATTTTATAATGCACTCTTTTTCCTTAACTAAGATTTTTCCATTGGGTTTTTATAGTAAGGTTTTAACGAGGCACTATCTTGATCCAGAAGTTCAAATCCCCAGTAACATTTGAAATAAGTTATATTATACTCTTTTTCCTTATTTAAGATTTTTCCCACTGGGTTTTTCTTACTAAGGTTTTAACGAGACAATGTCATGATCTAGAAGAATCAAACGTCTTTTTAAGAAATAACATCTCAAATATGTTATTTAAGTTAAATTTTATTTTTGTTCTTGACTAAGATTTTTCCCATCGGGTTTTCCTTAGTAAAGTTTTTAATGAAGTATTATATTGATCCAGAAGTATCAAACTCCATTTGATTCTTTAAATTATTGAAATATCTCATACTAAATTGTATTCTTTTTCCTTCACTAAGATTTTCCCATGGGGTTTTTCTTAGTAATGTTTTAATGAGGCATTAGTTTGATCCAGAAGTATCAAACTTCATTTGAAGAAATGAGAAAATAAGATATGTCATTGTACTTTTTTTTCCTTCACTAAGATTTTTCCCATTGGGTTTTTCTTAGTAAGGGTTTTAATGAGGCATTATATTGATCCAGAAGTATCAAACTCTTAGAAGGAATATCATTGCGTGATATCTATGATTTCAAGTTCCATCTTTTTCTCGTTCAAGGTTTTTCCATTAGGTTTTCCTAATAAAGTTTTTTATGAGGCAACAGACAATATTCATAACGACTGAATGGATGTATGAAAGCAAGATAATAATGAGGGGGAGCAAGTCATGTACGTTTCAAAAGGAACAATTTTTAGAAACCATATGAGCATCTAAGATTTTGAAGATGCATATTCAAAGGGGAGTGTTATAATATATGTAAATATAAAAGTGAATACGCTTTTGTGTTTTTCTATATAGTCCCACATCATGGGATATGTTCTATCTCATGCTCCAAGGCCTATATATAAAGGAGCCTATGTAATGTAATTGAATGAGTCAATCTTTATGTAAATGATACTAGTATGAATAACATTTTCTCCTCTTCCCTCTTTTCTAATAGTTCCTTATCTCTTTTTAGTTTATAACACTTTTATAATTCTCCTACAGTTTGTGATTTAATTTTTAAAATTATTTCAAACAAATTCCCTACAGATTCAATATGAAGGCATTCGTACTATAGTAGTATGATAACACTAAAATGTTAACCTTTTATTACTTTGAGAAGAGCCATTTTTCCCCTACCCTTTTTGTGCAGTTTAATCACTCTTTCTAAGAAGGGTTGAATAACTGGAAACATATAAGCACATAAACGAAACACATGCTTTGGTGCAATCAAAAGTTATTATTAATGTTTTAGTTTGACATTTTGAAATTGCATTTCAGTGGGGCTTGTTTGATAGATATTTTGGATAAACAGATTCTTCAAGATGTTGATTCAGTAGGGAGAGTTTCGTAGTGGGACAAAGCTTCTATTCAAGAGGTGAAGAACAAGTTCGATGTTATTGGTTTTGGTTCCCGTCAGGTACTTTATTTTATTCTTTTGTTAATAGAGATTCATGGATATGTTGGGTCTATTGACAAGTATTAGAGTGCACTAAACCTGACAGTGAATACTCTACTTCACTATGTAAGCGACTAAGATTGTCATCTTGTCTATTTTTCCCTTCCGAAACATATTCCCTATGTTTTTTTATATCTAACAGATGCTCTTCTTATATTTATATAAATAAAATAGTTTTTTTATTCAATATATTCAAAATATAAAATAAAATTTGAACAAGGTATGGTTGTATCATATAATGATTTATCTGTCTCTGCATTATCCTTGTGACTTAATTTTACCAAACCTATCCATCGTTATGAATACAAGACAAACTGATGTTCGTTGCAGAATCTACGTTCTATAACATATATGGCATCATCAATTTTTAAACCATGCACTTCTATTGTCATGGAGAACTAAGTAAAAATTACTTGTTTGCAGCTAGCTGTAATGTTTGCATTTCTTGGTCCCAATCAATTAGCAACAGAAAGTAAGCTCGCTGCTGATCCAGATGTCCGCCCATAGGTTCACAAATATTAGAGAAGTAGAGATACTATATCACAAATTGATTATGAAGTGAACTTTATTATTTGAATTATCAATTCGTATTTGAATCTTAGATGCTAAAATAATATTTTATATGTATACATGCATATGTGTGCACATACACACACACGGAGTTTGTAGCCTCTTCATTTTAGCCGTCGGATTTGAAAAATAAATAGTTAGATAACATGATACACACTCTCTCTATCATACTATCATTTTTCCACCTCACATCATCATGAAATACAATCATTTAATTCTCAAACCCAATGGTTATAATGAAGGAGCTATAGATGGTGTATACACAGACATGCATATACATTTACTAACACAAACACTCACATACATACAACAATTTTGAAGGTTGGATGTAAGTGGTAGGTCGTTGTAGTGGCGGGGAAAAGGAGTTGAAGGTTGTAGGATGTTGGTTTTGGAAAAGTGATTAAAGTGATGCGTGGATTGTAGTTAAAGCAGCTGAAGTGGATTCTAAGTGGTGTAGGTGAAGTGGATGGTTGTGATTGGGGTATTTGATAGAATTTGATGGTTTTGAAGGGTGCGGTGTTGTGGCGGATGAGGAAGGTGTTGCTACCGAGGAAATGTAATGTAGGTTGTTGTTGAAGGAGAGTGGATGAAATATAACAGCAACTTAATAGAGAACGAACAACTTGAAAATGCCAACTACAAATGAACACAGACTTTTGAAATATAGTTGAAGAAAGGTGTTGCCAGTGAAGTAATAATTATTACTGTGTATATGAATCAATGATATACCCGTCATTACAGTTAAATAGATGCCATTTCAAAAGTTTCACATTCTACCATATTTGTTCTCTATTGCTAATCTTTAATTGCATTTTTTTAGGCATATTGGACTTTTGAAGAACACTTTCCACCATTTATATTCTCTCTTTTAGCAAGCACTTTTTGTAAGATTTTATATCGTTAACATTTACGGCTAAAACATATGAAATGTTGTATATGACTAAACATTATGGTGTATGAAATTGATGTAGCTTTGATTATGTTTAACTTTCATAACTTCTTATAATATCAGACTATATGTATTAGTGTTTTATAAATTGAGCAATTTGTTATTGAATACATTATTCATGAATTTTATAATTGTTTAAAACTAGTGCAATAATTGTAAAAATAATTGTAAAATGAAGCAAAATGTTGATATACTGGAGCGTTTAAAAAGAGTCGCAATACTAACAAAATGCTGCAAAAAATTAAACGAAAGCTGCAACAAAATATTTTTGCAACATTTCAAAACTGTTGTATATTATTAGTTCTACTTGAAACATGCTATTAAACTGCGTTTTCAAAGACGCCGCATATTTATTTACTATTGCATTTCGCAAAAGCTTCAATAGCCTTTTTTAGCAACATTTTAGAAATGTTGTAGTATTCCCTGACACTGTTGCAGCATGACATTAGGCATCGTTCTTCGAAACGCTGTAAATGATTATGGAAGCATTACTAAAACGCTGCAAAGCTCTTTTTGTTGTAGTGAGGTTTCCGTCTCATATTTATTTTAATAAGTAACTACATGTAGGTGTATTTGATATACTCATTCATTTAAATTTATATAATATTCAAACCTTTTGATATATTTTTTACCAAATTAAATTAAATATTGATTTTATTTAAAACAATAATTAGTTAAGATCTAAGCGTATTTAGACTTCATAAGTCCATTAGAGATACAAAATGATAAATTTTTTGAAATTCACTCATTTCTTCCGCTGCGGGCTGGTCTAGTTCCAACAATGGTATCGGAGGCCATATGCGGTCTAAATTAGTCATGTTATGGTTAACTAATTAAGCTTGTGCAATTAGTATGGTATTTGGAAAGGTGATGTCTATGATTGGAATTGGGTAATCTAGTACCCTGTCCTATCTGGTTACCTGCCTGACCTAAAAGGTGAAATGAGCCTTAAGGTTGACCCTAATAGAAAAGGCCCAATTTGAAGGGCTTGGACTAATTTTCAAAATAGTTTTGAGAATTGAGATAAGATTTTAAATTTAAAAGTTGAATTTAAATAAAAACATGTTTAATATAAAAGGTTATAATATAACATAAATTTCCAAAATCTTTGAAAAGATAATGAAAATTTCAAAATGTTTGAAACTATTAAATATTAATTTCAAAATTTAAAATTTATTAGAAGATTGATAACATAAATTAATTAAATAAGTTGATTAATTATTACTTATATGCATGTATTATAAATGCTGATATATGTTATGTTATTTTAAAGTGTTAAGATACGTATATGTAAGATAAATTTTGAAATTGATATAATTTAATTAAAATTATTCAATTAAATAAATTAATCAAAGGTTAATTAATTAAATAAAAAATACGCTTATACTATAAAGGTTATAGTACACACTATAAAGGTTATAATAGATATGTTTAATATAAAAGTTGTATTGAAATACTAACTTAAAATTACTTAAAGTGTTAATTAATTAAATAATATTTCATTAATAAAATGTTATACATAAGAATATTGTGTAAGTTAATTAAAATATAAAAGTTATATAATAATGAAACTTATATAATATGAGCGTATAAACTAAAGGTGGAACATTAAAGAAACCCAAATAGACTTAAGGAATACATATGTAAATGTATGTATCTGACACTTGAATCACGAGGGTATTTCATAAGAAATACATTATTTCATAAGTCGATATCACTCAATATAATATACCGAATATTATGAATCTTCAATGTAATGTTGTCCTCTACCATTTATATATTAATAAATTACTCGCATACTCCTTAGTCGTTGAGCAAACTTAAGCTAGGGATGTTATGTGTAGTATTATTAATGTATTGAATAGAGAAGGTAAGATAACTATATGTATATGTTGAGCAAACTCAAGGTACATATGTTATACTTAAGCCATCGCGATGTGGTAGGTATGAGTGAATAATCTCTTTTGATTTGTTGAGCAAACTTAAGGTCGAAATGAGATTGGGACAAGGAAAAATAGGTTAGAAGTTGTATGTGATACGACCGAGAAGGAGGTAAACATCGTTTGTGGGCTATGATTCGTTGAGCAAACTCAAAGTTAGAATACCAAGACAGATGAGTCCTAACACCCACAAGTGAAGTCAAAAGACTTATATGTTTCATCTTAAGGTTTGAGAAACATAAAAGACTAGTGGGCTCCTTATTTGAAAAATGAAATGATAACATTTAACCTTTATAATATTGTACGAACATATGCTAAATTATGTTATAATTGTCTATAACGATAAACTTGTGCATTTAATATGATTAATAAAATGTTTATCAATTAACATACACAAATGAACTGAATTGAAAGTTGACAAATGGAAATATATTACCCACCATTAAATTCCTATTGCATGTTAATGTTTCAACTCCCATGCATGTGCTTGATTTTACAACAATTGAATACATTCGTGGTTTGGTCACTTATGCATTTATTTTGCCAAGTTCATGTATTGCATTCTATGATTTTCGAACTCTAAAAGTAATACAAGACTACGGATATTTGATCCATATACAATTGCATATAAATGTTATATGGTGAATAGTCAAAGTTTGTAATGTATAATATTTCGAAAAAATTAGTTCATCCGGAAAACCAAATAAACCTTAGTGCGAGATTGAGTATTCAATCTGATTGATTACAATAGGGATAATATTGTGTTAATGTAACACAAGACCAAAAACTACATGATAGATATAAGAACTCGATCGTTGAAATGTCATTTTGATCGGTTTACGTAAAGTGCAACATATTTGATGTCCTTAAATGTTACGGATAATCGAATACACTTTTGTAAAGAGTTTGTTGTGATATTGTAGTATTGTCTTCTTTTGAACCATTTGAAAGGGAAACGAACGCATAAGAATAGATGTAATTTAAGGTACAGTCGTGATGAAGAGAATGAATAGTCACTTCTGCTTCACAGAGAAACACTGGAAACAGGAATTGTAATAATAATTGATACTTAATATTGGAATAAGAAATATGATTTTTATTTCAAAATGTATTTTCATATAGAAAATTGTGTTCTATGAGATTTATTTCTTTAAGCTCAAGATATTTGATCAATGAACCCTCCATTGTAAATAGTTGAAGTGTATGAAATAAACAAATTGTATTAAGTGAATGATGGACCTCCGAATTTAGTATAATATTATAGTAATGGTGGAAATAGTGGGAGCATGTCATATAGCACTTATTAATTGCATCATAGTATAAAAATTGTTTTCATAAACCTTACCATACATTATTTATGAAATAATGATTATTTTTTGGTATCAACTGAAAAAAATAGACATAGCTATATTTCAATATGAATATTTTGAATATTCTTTGTGAAATAAAACTATAATGTGGTAAAAAAAATTCCAAAAGTGATGCATTGGAAAATACAAAGTATCTAATATTATTTACAGTTGTTTTGGAGTTATTGACTAATCCGTAGTTTTGAGAATTAATTTTATTATATGATTTTGAATCATATGATACTTGTTAATTTTATCTCAAACAATAAAGGGCTATTCACCCATTTAGTGGGAGTATCATAAGAGTTGATGAACTATTTGGATTGATACATATAGATGTATGCAATCGTAATTCTATAAATACCAAAACGGTTCCACGTACTTCATCATATTCACCGATGAGTCATCGTCGACATGGACAAGTGTATTTGATACACATGTAGCATATCTATAGTAAACTTATAGGATATAAAATAGAAGTAAATAAAATAATATGCGATAGAAATGATTTGATTTGATGGAATGAGTGAGTATATTGGAAAATGTTTCGAGCGTACCTAAAATGAATATAGATTCAATCTCAAAATTACTCCCCCATGTGATACATAATGATGCATCAATATGGAATATCAAACTTTGTTGGACAATGTACGATTAATTATAAGCGAAGTTGAGTTAGTTCCTTTCTATAAGGTAATGTACTTAAGGGTAGCACATAAGATTTATATTATTTCATCTGAATAATAGTTTTTATAATTTTACAAGATAAGGGTTTATAAGAAATTCCAACATATCCTAGGCCGAGGAGTTGGCAGGTTGTGCAGCCGAAAGATTGCACGTACTAATTGTTCATGAGGAATCTTGTATGAATCTACCCAAAAGGATTTTGAGAAGACTGTCATTGGATGACATATTTATGTTTCGAACATAATTTTTGTAAGCTAAAACCAAATCAATTTTATAAATAAAGAAACTCATAAAACGTTTATGAATACGTACTCTATTACACTGAGAAACAATTGTTTTTTCAATATATACCAACTTCATTGTAAAGAAATTTATTTGAGGAATTAATGGTAGTAAAATGAAATTGGATATGATCCAAAAATAGAATTGATTACATGAGATGAAATGAAATTAACTAACCTAAACGAACACATAACATTAGAATGTCTAATGAGTATTCCCGCACATCGAAAAGAAACTATGATTTCCTTATTAATGTCAAAAATATATAATCCTAGAATGTTTAATTAAACCATTGAGAGTGGTGACTCTATATGGTATGATGTGCAAATTAGAAATTATTCCAAGTATGTTATCAAACAGATTTTGGTGGTCGTAACTAAAGAGATAAGATCCATCGACCATGACTACGTCTTTATGAGTAAGACTAATGCAATTAGAATTAAATGAGTAATGTTCATAAGAATAATATCGCAAATTTCAATTGTTGAAATTAGCATAGTAGATTCGATATTCAACATGCTCAAATCAATTCAGATTTACTCACCAAATTATCGCTTGATAAGTCCGAGTGTTTTGGTACATATGTATTGTGATAGAAAATTTTAAATAACGATTTAGAGTAAGTTGTTTACACATATCAACCAAAAACGTCTCAAAGTCAGTGTGAGCAATATTGAGTTTGTGAGTCTTTGGATATGATCCAAAAAATGATGCGAAAGTATCATTTTATAAGCATCAAGATTGAATAAAATTTTGATAGAAATATCAAATAGTTTGATTTTCACCAAAGTGCAAAGGAAGCGTGTGTTCATAAGAAAGAATGTTAAAAGGTATATTGATATTTCTAAACTATAAGTAAACAATAAGTTGTTGATTTTAACGATATATTTGTGTTAGAATCAACCTTACTTATTTTAATACTCAACATTGGATTAATATATGATGTCTTTTTTTTGAAACGGATCTTAGATACAACATGTCACTGGGACAGCAAAAAATAAATCAAGTGTCAATAAATGTTCGAATCACGCTACGTAAGTTTCGAACTTGTGACCTCTCGCACCAAAATAAAATCACTTAATCACTGGGACAATGGTGCTCGTCAATAGATGATGTCTTTTTATAAGTCGGGAATGTCCCAAATGATATGTAAGGACACCTTATTAAAATGTTTAATACGGAACATGTAAGATTGATTCCTTTGCATTGACAAAAGGAATTATCATACATCTGTTGTCTACGATATCATGATTTGTTTATGTATTTAATACATGAAGCAAATATCGAATCCAAATTGATATCACCAAATGATTGTTTGAAGTGTTCTCATGCATTTATGAAATACTAGAGAATGGTTTACAGAAACAAAAACTCCTTATGAAGGAGTGTTTGAACTCAAACTTCATAAGTTATATTGAGTGTAGTGTGTCAATAATAAATTCAAGTTAAGAATCTTTAAGTCGGAAATGTTATAAATAAAACACTGTGGCTTATTTAATGAAAAAAGGCTACGTACATCACCTTGAATATTGCCACAATAAAAATAATGTATACAAAATTATAAATGCACAAATTTGTAACTGAGCCAATTCCAAATGTTGAGAATCTCATAACATTGATATATGATAACAATGTCGCGATATGGTTCATAATAGAACTTAGAGCTCAATAGAGGTCGAGATACATACTCCAATTGTTCAAGTGTTTAAGTAGTCCATCACCGTAGGAGAGAATAGATCGGCAGAGTATATAATAAAAACATAATAGCATACCCGTTTATAAAGGAGCCGACCCAATTGGTTTTGGGAAACCAATTGGGGAAGTCGGAATAAGATTCCATAATTGACCCCAAGTGTAAGTGGTAGATTGGTAGAGCAAGGGTATGCCCTAGATGCAATTATGTAATTTGTTACATATATCTAACTCATTGAACAATCTTGTTCACAATAAAGCTGTTTATTTCTATTATATACTTGATATAATATGGTTATATTAATTAACTAATTTAATTAACAGTATATTTGATAGAAAATCCATAAATGGTATATTTTGTGATAGTAGTTAAAAAGTGTTGTAACCATTAGTAATTTATCAGAATAAAATAAATATACCATTTTAAATGTTTCTATTCAAAATATATATTGAGACTGGATATCGATGTATCCGCTGAGATTAGAGTATGCAACGCTCTCCAAATGTTGGGCAGTGTATTATTCATGATTACTGGAGGCACCTAGGGGTTACATACTGATAGTTATTGGATAACTATGGAATGACTCACTTGATAGTTTTTTGTTGTTTAATATAACTAAGTTCAAACAGAAAATATTGATATGACTGATTTACAGAGTTCCATCGACTTGAGAATACTGTTGGATCTTCAATATGAAAGCTCCGCTTTGATTACAGTTAAATCATGGCATGGCGTTCCATCGAGTGACTATAGTTGGGTCGAATGGAAGTATTGGACATGAAGCACTACTGAAGAAAGGATTTGTCTCCTCAGTTATATGAGGTTTGTATCATGGTCAACTCAAGTCAACTCAAAGTCAAAGTCTTTGGCCAGAGCATTTTTTTTAATAATAATTGTTATTATTGAACCAAGGACTTTATGTTTGGACTATAAAGTTGAATGTGGACAATATTGGAATTTTGACCATTACCGAACTCCAAAAGTCCTAATGTGATAGTTTTGATGATGAGAATCGGTGTAAATAATTGTCACCATCAAGTACTGCTTATAATATGTAAAATTTGATTTTACCGAAAAGACCTATAAGCGATGAATTCAGCCAAACTGTCATACCACCTACTAAGTGACACGTGAACATTAATATTTGAATTGTTCAAAATTAATCGTTGATTGAATTCACACCTCTGAGTTGCACAATCGCATTTGTGATTTCTTCGAAAATCACACAATTTAATTAGTTTGTAAAATGTTGCAAACTGATTAAATTAATTAATATTTATGAAATATTAGTTATTGTTAATTTATTTGATGCTTTGAATGTTGTTGACAATTATTTTAGTGCATATATAAAAGTTAGATCTGCATACATTGATATGCGATATCGATATAATTTTAAACAATAAAATAATTACATAAAAGTTGTTTTTTTATTTGAAAAGGTTGCATATTTGGAATGTGCTTGGACTAGCTATAAAATGGTAAGAGGAGGAAATCAATTAATGAGATTAATTAAAATTTAAATGGAGGAAATAAAGGAGGAAGTTTAATTGGCGAATAGGAAAAGGTTTCTTCAATTTTATAAAAAACAAAACCTCCTCATTTTTGAAAGTACAGAAAAAAAACACGAGAATTTTTTTTGTTCTCTTTTCTTCCTCTTCTCTAACATGCATTCATGGCTGAAAATTCATCCCAAAAAACATCTAAAAGAAATTCAAATCGATATCAAACTAAATTAAAAAGGTGGTTCATTCTTCTCTTGCGAAGTGGGATGGTGATTTGTTTGAAATCTGAGGAGAAACCACAAATCAAGATGTGATGAAGGGCAAGGTCTATTGGCTCTAGAGAATGTTCAATTAGATCTGTTATTGTTCTAGCATTCAATGTGTTTCTACATGCTTCATCATTAGGTAATTATATGTGTGTATAATTCTATGTTCAGATATCTTATAATTTGTTCTTAACCCCTTAATCTCTATCTTTCCCTTATGTTCATACTTGTGAATTTGAATCTTGATTTGAATATCTTGATTCCCTTGCATGAATCAATTGTTCTCCCATGTTAAAATATAGAATGTTTTCTTTTGTTCACTGCTATCTTATCATGAATTATAACATCTCATTTTCTGTCTCATGTATGATTGTTTGATTAACTAATTTAACCAAGATCTAGACCTTTTTAATTTTATTTTCTGTACTCTATGTGATTATTTACAAAGTTTGTTTAATTTAGATCTAGATATTCTTATCTCAAATCTATATATGCCTATCTCGTTTAAACATTTTGACATGGGTTGCAGTGTAATTGAAATTTGGTAATAATCGCATTAATTAATCTTTTTGATCGAATTAATATGATGTTTTAATTGTCATGTTTCAAATCATTCTAAGATAAATATTTTCTTTAAAATATAAAGGGAAACATTAAATCAATGATATATTCCATGATTTGCAGTTCCACCTAATTAAATATTATATCTCTGCTTAGAAAGGAAGGAATCTTTTCACAACTGTTTACCATTTTCATTAATCTTAATATTCTTTGCTTTACTGCTTGTAATTGAAATGAAATTAAATATTAAATCAATGATATATTCCATAATTTGCAATTCCATCTAATTAAAAGTTATATCTCTGCTTAAAAAGGAAGTAATCTTTTCACAACTCTTTCAAACCATTTTCATAATCTTAATATTCTTTGATTTACTGCTTGTAATTGAAATGAAATCTAGTTTATTTGAACTGTTATGCAAAATATTAATTGTATATGTGTGTATGTATGTGTGTTTACAGTATATGTATGTATGTATGTTTTATATATTGATAAATAAATAAAATTGTTCATGTTTAGGACGACAAAGGCATATATAGATAGGAAATGTCCATTGTGGTGTAAATCCCAACACCTATGCAATGTTTACATTAGCTTTATACACTTTTATATGTTACACTTACAATATACACATGGGCGCATGTGATGTTCTCTGAATCATTTTCAATTAATTAAATCAAATTGGACTAATGCATTCCTAATAAAACATTTATTTGAAATGTTAACATGTTTATTTAACATATTATCAACCTAATCAGAGACAAAAATGAGAGGTTTCTCTCTCTTCAATTAATGTTGTTTGCTCCCTTAATTAATTGCAATTAATGTTGTTTACTCCCTTAATTAATTGAATAACTATTAAAGAAGGAAACTAAAGGTTTCGTCTCATATTTATTTTAATAAGTAACTGTATGTAGGTGTATTTGACACACTCATTCATTTAAATTTATATAATATTCAAACCCTTTTGATGTATTTTTTCACCAAATTAAATAAAATATTGAATTTATTTAAAAGAATATTTAGATAAGATCAAGTGCATTTAGACTTCATAGGCTTATTAAAGATCCAAAACGGTAAGATTTTTGAAATTCATCCATTTCTTCTGCTGCGGGCTGGTCCAGTTCCGACATATGGGAGCTAAAGATTTTATTGAAAAAAAGGCTGGTATTAACAATTATGAAAGAATATTTTTAGAGCTTGGTTGGGAAGACCAGATCAAGAGGAGGATGGATGCATGGCATTTGAAAGGGGAGGCGCTAGATTGGTGGACTATTGTAGTTGAAGAGAATAGGGATGAAGGGGTTACTTGGGTTGAATTTAGGGCTTTCTTTGAGTCACGGTTTATGTCCAAAGCTGAAATAAGTTTATAGTTGGAGAAGTTTATACAACCGAGGTAAGGAGGCTTTACGTTGAAGGAGTATATTAATCAGTTCATGGAATTGGCTAAGTTTTGATTGAGTCTGATTGACACTCCTATGAAGAAAACTATAAAGTTTGTTACATACCTAAATTCTCCATTTAGGGAGATTCTTTTGACCCAAATTCTCGCAAGTGTCACTTGTGAGATGATAGTTGAAATGGCCCTACTTTAGACTATTGGCTTGGACGAAAATGATAGGGTAGTGCAGGTGCAAAATCAAAGTGGAGAAAAAAAAGGAGGATTTTGGGTTGACAAGAAAGCCAAAGGGAAGAACAAGAAAGTAAGTGTGACATTTCGTAGGTGCCAGAAGAAAGGATATGTTGCTAAGGACAGCAAAGTGAGTTTGATAAGGGAAGAGTTCAAAGGGAGATGCTATTACTGCTATGAGGAGGGACATTACAAGAATTGATGTCTAAAGCTAGCATAGGAGGGACAAGGTGGACAAAAAAATTCATTGAGGTCGTACTTTATTTTCTTGGGAGCATCACATTCGTTCATAGCTAGAAATGTAGTTAAGTCCTTAAGTCTAAAAACCCAAGTTGTCAACAATCCAATAGTCATGTCAAATCCTATTGGAGGAACGAGGTACCTTTCTTTGATTTGTAAAGACCTAGCAGTGGATATATGTAATGTTGATTTTACATGTAATGCACATGTTCTTGGTTTTTAGGGGCATGAACTTATCGTAAGGATGGATTAGTTATTTTACTATGAGGTTGCCTTAGATTGTGATAGGAGGTTCATTTGGTTAAGGAGTTTAAGAGCTGAGATATCGATGTTGTTGTGCACCCCAAAACTTAATCAAGTTAAGCTATTTAAATTCTCTTAGCCTATCACAAGATAAGCCATCATCTGTGTCCATAGTCCAAGACTTTCTAGACATTTTTGAAGAAATCTCTAGTCTCCCACCTTGAAGAGAGGTCGTGTTTAGGATTGATTTGGAGAAAGACGCTAAACTGTCTCGTTGCCATTAATGTATGTCCCCCATAGAAAGGTGAGAGTTGGACAAATAGATTTCGAAGCTATTGCGGAAGGGATTTATTTATCGTAGTACTTAAGAAAAAGCAGCACTAGTTGTCTTCGCCACTAAGGTAGACAACTCTTTAAGGCTATGCATTGACTATCAAGAGCTTAATAAGCTAATTAAGAAAAATAGGTATCTCTTACTTAGAATTAATGACCTATTTGACTGTTTTTTTTGGAGTCAAAATCTTTTATCGGTTGGACTTAGCCACTAGATTCCATCACTTGAGAATAGCTAAGGATGGCATGCAGAAGATCGCTTTTCGCACATGTGTGTTGTATGAATGAAAAGTAATGCCTTTTGGATTGATGAATTCCCCGCATACTTTGTAGATTTGATGAGTAGTCTTTAGGAGGTAACAAAATAAGTTTGTCGTAGTATTTATAGACAATATTCTAGTGTTATCTAAAAGTGAAGATGAGCATGAAAATCACATAAGGAAGATACTAAGGACTATGAGAAGGCATTAATTAAAATCTAAATTCTCAAAGTGTCACTTTTGGAAGACGGATGTTAGATTTCTTGGTCATATTGTTTCTAAGAAGGAATTATCTATTGATTCTGCAAAGGTGAAAGCTAATCAAGACTGGAAGATCATAAGAATGCCATATAAGTTAGTATTTTTCTTAGGTTGGCAGGTTATTGGAGGAAATTTATCATGGACATTATAAAGATAGCAGTCCTACTGACTCGCTTAACTAAGAAAATTTTGGCTTTTGCATGGGATGAGAAATGCATGGAAGCATTCGAGAAGCTGAAGGAGATGCTAACTAGTATGCCAGTGCTTACCTTTCTTGATGGGACAAAGTCTTTCATTATTTATACTGACGCGTGTGGAAGGGGTTAGGAGATGTTCTTATGTAAGAAAGTGGAGTGATAGCCTAAGTAGGTGGGCAATTAAAGGACCATGAGAGGAGGTAGCCAACTCACGACTTGAAGTTAGCGACTATCATCTTTGATTTGAAGATGTGGAGGCACTATCTTTTTGCGAGAAGGGTTTGAGTTATACATCGACCATAAACCCCTTAAATACATGCTTTTCCAAAAAGATTTGAATCTTAAGCAATAGAGGTGGATAGAGTTTATAGCATCATAAGACTTTGACATATACTACACCCTCAGAAAAGAGAATGTTGTTGCCGACACCCCTAGCTGGAGGCATGCTACTCTTGGTGTTATACATGAGTGGAGGCGGTTGGAGTTCCTCTTGAATTTTAATTTCCAGACACCAACAGATACATCTCTAAGCTATTTGGCGACGATGGAGGTTGGACTAGCATTGGTGGACCACATCGAGCAAGAGCAAAAGAAAGATGCGATGATAGAAGATGTTTTGGACAAGATAAATAGAGGAGAACATTTCCCCATATTAATAGATATCTAATAAACAAAGAAGGATGACAGGGGAGAGATGGATGCCCATGTGTTCCAACATTGGAGGAAGTTTTAGAGGAAGTGTCGCCAAAATGTCATCATTCTAGTATGACTATTCATCCTGGTCGAGATAAAATGTATAAGGATATGAAGTAAATTTTCTGTTGTCCAGAGATGAAAAAAGGGTACCAGAGCATGTCTCTAGGTGTTTGACGCGCTAAGAGATAAAAGCGGAATAAGGGAAGCTGGAGGAATGTTATGGCTTTAGAGATGCCGACTTGTAAGGGGGAGAACATACTGATGGACTTAATAGATGGTTTGCCTTGGAGTCAAAGAAGCAATGTGGTCATTTGGGTTATAGTGGATAGACTCAGTAAAAGTGCCCTCTTTATTCTCATAAGAAGTAATTGGATTACAACATCTTTGATACAAATCTATATCAGAGAAGTGGTATGACTCTATGAAGTTTCAGTCAGTATAGTTAATGATAGAGACCCCTTATTTATTAGCGAATTTTGGAGGAGTTTGCAGTCAGACTTAGAAATGACATTGAATCTTAGCACTGCTTACAACCTGAAAATCGGCGGATAGATGAAAAGAGTGCACATAATTTTGAAAGATTTTTTGAGAGTTTGCATCAAGTATTTTGGAGGACAAGTGGAGCAATTTTTACCCTTCGTAGAGTTCAAATACAACAATAGTGACCAAGCGACAATTGACATAAGCCCCTTTAAAGCCTTATATGGGAAGCCATTCAAATCGCTAAACTATTCGTGGGAAATTACTGACAAAATTCTACTTGGACTAGATTTAATCCACGAGACCTCAAAGAGGTAGAGATGATTAGTCGATGAACGAAGGCTGCATAAGACCATCATTAAGTACAATGCTGACAGGTGAAGGAAGGAATTGGAGTTTTAGTTGGAGACATGTTGTTTGTTAAGGTTTCCCCTCTTAAGAAGGTCATGAGGTTTGGTATATCGAGAAGTTAACGTTTAGATTTGTTAGGAATTTTCCAATTTTGGAAAGGGTGGGGAAACTTACATATCGAGTAGAGCTTCTGGATAAGTTAGTGGGAGTCCATGACGTCTTTGATATTTCACGCTTGAGGAAATGTCTTCACGACTCCACCACATAGTAGAGCCTGATCAATTAGCAAAAATTGAGACAAACCCGATAATACCCCATGTCACCACACGTATAGTGAAGCTTGGAACTGGGAGCTTCGTAATAAAGAAATTAAGCTAATTCGAGCATAATGGGTAGATAACCTAGTGGAAAACACATGAGAAACTGAAGAGAAGATGAAGGCTTTTCATCCAGAGCTTTTCTGTGGTAAATTTTTTCTCTCCAAAATTTGGTGTTATATAGGTTTTGGTTGCATTGTGGTTGCTAGATTGGATGGTAGGGGATGGTTGCCACACTTTTTACTATTATCTTTGCACTTGTATAGAATCTTATGCATATTTAGGATGCTTGCATACATGCCAATATGTCACGATTTTGCATTCACACTAGGATTGAGCTCGCCTATAGTATGTTGCATACATAATCACATTGCATTTTTGGTTGACTAGATGGTTATGTAGATAACTTGGTTATATAACATGCTTGTAGAATGTGTGTTACGCTATCTGTACATTAGGGATTTCAGGGATGAAATCCTTTTTAATAGAGGTGAGAATGTAACACCCCATTAAATTAATAAGAAACTAATAAATAAAAAGAAGAAGAAAAAATTCGCAAACGTTGAAATTTAAGCATGAAAATAACACCATTGCGTTCATGCCAATTTTCTGACCAACTCTAATATATAAAGTTTCCTGATCAAAGTTCAAACGGAAAAGTTACCGAATTTTGAAGTTTTAGAATTTAAAATAGTTCGAACGAATTTGAATTTACAAATTAAATAACATTAATGCATAAAATTAAAAAGGAAATAAATATTTTAAAATTGATGGGAAGCTTAGGAATTAACCAAATGTTAAATAAATGTTAATGTTAGTTAGTAACAAGGGAAATAGATCAAAATACAATGTGAGCAATTAATTCTCAATTAAAATAATAGGACTGTTCGACCACCTCTCTTGGGACGTTCGACCGCTTAGTGAGGAGCAGTCAACCGGTGGGTATGTGACAGCTGGGGTTATGTTTGGCGTAAATGGCTCAGATTTTATTATTGTAAACCGACTTAAATCATATGGCTCAAGCGCATCCTAACCATTATAAATAAGATAATATCCCTTTAACTATTATTCATAAAATATTTGATATGCTAGCGAAAACATACTGGTCTTCTTCTTCAACTCTACGATTTAAAACTAATTGGACTTAAAGGTAAAGGATTATATACATACATACATACATACATATGTTATCTAATTCTATTCTTCCCTAATCTCTGGTTTTGAATCTAATCCATATATAATTGAATTGTTGTATATTCCAAAAAGAAGAAATCTAAAGGAGCGGTTAGACAAGGGCGTAAATCAGATCAATTTGGATCACCGAAAACTATCGATGAATAGAAATCTTAGCTTTTCACGTTTTAGTAGTTTGTGTAGCAAACTTTGGGTTTGTTTTATGCCTTGGGGAATTTTTTATAAGAAAAACCTAAACTCTAAACCCCAAAATTCCCCCAAATAAAATTTCAATTCTTGGATTTATTCAAATTTAAATTATTTTATGTTAATATAGTAGAGTTAAATTTGTTGTTTTCAATTTGAATAATTTATGTTCTATTCGACTTCCTATTCTAATTTCTGTTGTCACGATAAATGGGTTCAAAGGAAAATTATTGGGAGATGATGTGCAAAGTATAAAATTTTCCTACTTGTAGCTTGCACTGCCTATTTTCGTGATATAGATAAATATGAATCCTTTTTCCTATTATATTAATATAAAATAAGTTTGGTATTATTCCATTTATGAATATATGTACAATTTGTTTGGTCTAGCAAAAGATATTCGATATTTTGTAAATTATTGTATGGAACTTAGGCTTGTATATATACAAAGTTTTGATATTTTTTAATAAGGTATTATTAATAATGTGTTATTCGTATCGTATAGAATAATTATGTTAGTTAATAGCATTAACCTACATAGGAAGGAAGTTACAAGTAATCCATAATTAAAGGCTAAATAAGAAGTTTTACTTATATGGCCTTAAATGTTGGGGAAAATCCCTTCAGATGATCGGTCTAAGGGAATAAAAAACCCAATGCAGCGAAAAACAACTCGATCGTGATTGTAGTGAGACGATACAAATAGAGATAAACACCAGAACAGACAGTCATAGATCTATGCAATGCAGAAAAATAAATAACACCAGTATTTATAGTGGTTCCACTACCGCGAGGCAATGTACGTCCACTTGGGGAGAGGAAATTTTATTAATCACTGAAAGATTAGAGTTACATGATTGATTCACTTTTGGTGGTTATAAATAAGAAGAATTTACAATACACACAAAATTCTACAGAGTTTCAGCTCTCGAGGATGGCTTCCATTATTGTCCAAAAGCTCCACTATTTATAGAGTGAAGAAATAAGGAGAGGTAGCTACTATATAGCAGCCCCCGAGTTTGGTTCGGCACATCTGGTTCGGCGAACAACACAGCAGTATTTGGTTAGGTCTACGCACATGTTTAATTTGGTCCGGCATAAGTTTGGTTCGGTAAAGCCAGGACATGCATTCATCTGGAGTGACACTACTTGGTTCGACATCAACTCAATGCCGAACGAAATAATTGGACCGAAATGCTTTACCACACCAAGCAAAAATACTGTTTCGGCATCATCGCCGCTCCACTATATTCACTACTTCACCGAAATAAAATACTGGAGCGGTGCTCTTTTCTTCTTATCGAACCAAAGATATGGTTCGGCATGCTTTTCAACATCAACGCTTCAAAGTCGCCACCGCTCTAGAAATTTGAAGTGGCAAATCCAAGTATCACCGAACGAAATTTCTCATCCTGCATTTCTTCTTGCTAGCAACACCGGACGAACTCCACCGGACCAAATCTTTGGTCTGGCATTTACAAACTTCTGGCCTCCACCACCGAACCAAGTATCTAGTCCGGTCTCCTTCCTATCTCCTACAAGCGACCTTTTGTCCTTCATGAGCTTCTCCAATGGCGACGCTTCTTCATGAATTCCAGGTAACATCTCTAACAATCTCCACCTTAATACCGAATTCCAAACAAGCCTTCCAACTTCATCTACACTTTCATGATCTTAGCAATGGATATTTGCCCCTCTACTTCCTTCACTTATCCCCTTCATTTGATCTCTTAAACCCTTGGATAGAAGGCCCGACTTCACATCTTCCACTATCAATGTATCTCTAGCGAAGATAAGGCTATTAGTGAAACTGTGTATTGCTCCGAAAGAGAACACAAAATAATCATTGCCATTTGCTCCTCATCCATCTTTAAGTCAACGGTCTTCATCTTTATCACGTGATCATCAAAGAATTTAAGATGTTCCTTCACTGAAGTACCTTCTCTCATTCGCATGGTGAAGAATGCCTTCAACAATATTAAACGGTTGGTCAGAGATTTCTTCAAGTAGAGATGTTCTAGCTTGATCTAAATGCCCCCAGTAGTGGTCTCACTGCTAATATTTGAGATAACATTCTCTCACATAGCTAGTTGTAAAGTAGTAAACGCTCATTTCTCCATCTTCTTCCTTTACGCGACTGAGATGTCAGTCGTCAACTCCTCAAGGGCAAACACTACTGGATGGACTTCATTCCTTATTAGAACAGCCTTCATCCTCCATTTCCACTTCTCAAAGTCTTTATCCCCATTCCATTTCTCAATTGCCAACTTTGATCTTGACGTGATATACATCCCTCGAGTATAGGGTTTTGTAACAACTGGAGTCACTTCATCTCCTGTCATAACGTCTAACACTTCTCAATCAACCTTGCAGCTCTGATACCAGGCTGTTGGGGAAAATCCTTTCAGATGATCAATCTAGGGGAATAAAAATCCAATGCAGCGGAAAAAAACTGAATCGTGATTGTAGTGAGATGATATAAACAGAGATAAACATCAGAATAGACAGTCGTAGATCTATGAAATGAAGAAAAATAAATAACATCAGTATTTATAGTGGTTCCACTACCACGAGGCAATGTACGTCCATTTGGGAAGAGGAGATTTTATTAATCGCTGAAAGATTAGAGTTACAAGATTGATTCACTTTTGGAGGCTATACATAAGAAGAATTTACAATACAGAAATTCTGCAGAGTTTCAGCTCTCTAGGATGGCTTCCATTGTTGTCCAGAAGCTCCACTATTTATAGAGTGAAGAAGTGTGGAGGGGTAGCTGCTATATAGAAACCCTGGGGTTTGGTTCGACACATCCGGTTCGGCGAACAACACAGCAGCATTTGGTTCAGTCTATACACATGTTCATTTTGGTCTAGCATTAGTTTGGTTCGGCAAAGCCTGGACATGCATTCATCTAGAATGACACTACTTAGTTTGGCATCAACTCAATGCCAAACGAAGTAATTGGACCGGCATGTTTTACCACACCGAACAAAAATCCTGGTTCGGCATCATCACCGCTGCACTTCATTCACTACTTCACCGAACGAAAATACTAGAGCGGTGCTCTTTCCTTCTCACCGAACCAAAGATATGTTTCGGAATGCTTTTCAACATCACCGCTTCGAAGTTGCTACCGCTCTAGAAATCTGGAGCGGCAAATCCAAGCAACACCGAATGAGATTTCTCGTCTAACATTTCTTCTTGTTAGCATCACCGGAGGAACTCCACCGAACCAAATCTTTGGTCTGGCATTTCCAGACTTCTGGCCTCCACCACCAAAACCAAGTATCTGGTTTGGCTCCTTCCTATCTCCTCCGAGCGACCTTTTGTCCTTCGTGAATTTCTCCAATGGCGATGCTTCTTCACGAATTCCAGGTATCATCTATAACATTAAGTCGCAAATGCAATGAGATATTACAGTATGTTAGGAGAGTGGAAATATCACTAAGTTATAGGGATGTGAGGTTAGTCAAAAGCACACAGAAGCCTGCTTGGCTAATTTGGCTACCGGTAGTGTGACTTTGGGACTGATGTGAGACATCGTCTATGATAAGTATTCATGGTAGATGTCAGATTAGTCCTAATTCTATAGGGTAAGCCTTCCTAGCTCATTGGGCTATCAGCACCGATAAATAGTTAGACTAATATGAAACATTGCGGTTTAAGTTATGGGTCATACAATGGTATCTTAGTATGGGCCAACTTCTGGGTTGAAGATATTAAGTGGCTATTGTAGGGTCACGGCCTTACTAATTTCCATTAAAGAGGTATTAAGTGGCTTAGGTGCTTCCTTTCGTATCATTAGGGCGTGACTTACCATAATTGTGAAAATGGACTAGAAAGGGCCGTTGGCTTACAGTTAGAGATACGTTATGGAGTTGGACTAGAAAAGCCTTTGGCTTACAGTTAGAGATATACTTGGTAGGATATAATATAGGATGCGTAAGACATATTATTTATCCAAATGATACTACCAAAATACTAGCATGGTAAGGTTTGAGATTTTCATTCAACATACATTATTTTTTTGACTCCATCCTTACTACAACCTACAGATTAGAGGAAACTGTAGGATCGATTTCACCCTAGAGGGGAGGTGAATATGGTGATGGTATAAATTATAAAAATTAATCGCGGAAGCTTATAAAATAATTTTAACACAGATCACAGAACAATAGCAGCACAGATAATAGCAGAATAATAAATGCAGTAATAGAACGACACAGAATTTACCCAGCTTCGGCAAAACCCTGCCTACGTGCTGCCCCCAAGGTTTCTACTAGAAATTAGATAGTCCCTCGCTTACACACGTAAACTCGCGACACCCGCTATCGACTAAATCTAACTCTACGCTCAAAACCCTGCCACAACTCAGCCACTGAGTTGCGAATTCTCAAGCTACGCCACGTAGCTTGTCCCCTAGTCACACGACTAGAAATAACAACGTTTTAAAGTTTTAAACAACAATTTAAAAATAAAAACCCTAATTAAAAAATTAAAACCCCTTAAAATAAAGGTCGGCCCCCTTTTATATTTTAACCCGTTCCTTTTAGTTTCTTCGTTCCTTTATTTGGAGATGGCGGCTTTTTTCCTTTGCTTGCGAATTAGGGCTTTGTATCTCGAAGCGCCTGTTTTTTGATTCGATCAGTGATGATTTGCGAATTTCCTTGATCGATTTGATTCCTCATTGCTCACCGCGGCTGCTTCGTTGATCGAATTCCTTCCTTGCTTCGGTATGTAATTATATGCTTTTGCTTTTACTGATTTTATGCTTGCTTGAATTCGATGATATTGAAAGCCGATGATGAGTGGGTTTTATATGCGTTCGATCTCCTTTATTTTCGTTCGTATAAACATGTTTGAATTTGTCAAATATTCATCTCAGCCACTTGATGATGCTTGAACGATTTATGATTAATCTGACTTTGTCAAATTCGTATATTTCACGTTTCTTGTTTGACACGGTTTTGAATTCATTTTCGTGTTGACTTGTTAAAGACACAGCTTTGACTTTATGACCCTCATATATGTGTATGCATACTGGTTACATTCTTGGCCATGTCTCACCATATATCTACAGTACTTCGGCATTGACTGGTTTTATGAATTACGTGAATTTTTGGTCATCTTCGTCTCTGGCCATATCTGTGTTCATCCCTCTGCTATTTGCATTTACTTCATTCCACTGTGCTTTTAGTCATGTTGAACTGTGTACATGCTTTATGATATTCTGGTAGCTCTCGAGTCTGTTGGTACCCTATACATTTGTTTGCACTGCTGACTGTTGCTTTTAACACATCATTTGATCTACTTGCATTTCAGTTGTACAAGATTCTGTCTTCATTTGATTGTTGTAGTTTTGTTCATCCCTCTTGTATACCTGGTGTATCACTGTCCACATGGCACTGGTCTTGATACTGTTGAACTCAGCACTCCTCTACTGTTGGCCACTGACCTCTGGTCTGTTTTTGTATTCGTCCCCGAGCATTTTTGATCTGCAGCTTTGTTCGTTTTTGGTGGCATCTGATTGCCGTGTCTTCATTGACCTTGGCCATGTTGTCTTCAGTTGCTTGTATATATGTACTTGCTCGGTATTGTTTTGATTTGGTACGAATCTTGATATTGATACTGTTAAGTCATTGCACTGCTTCGGCCTAGTGATGTAGCTCTGTCTTTGTGCATTACTGAAACATTGTTAATCGAGCTTGCATGTGTATATATGCATTCATGTATGTATATATGTGCTGTCATCTTTTGATTGTTGCATTCATTGGCTTCTTTGTACGCTTGAGCTTGTAGTTGATGGTAGTTGTTGTGTCATTGTCATTGTGTTGGTTGATGCAACAATATTGCCATATTGATCCTTCTGTTTACCCATGTACATGCTTTTTGATACATGTTAGAACTGTCTCTGCATTTGCTTAGTGCATTTGTGGCTTTTCCACTGTGTACTTGCATGCATGTTGGTTTGGTAGTTGCTTCAGTCACTTTGTTGTACTACAAATTCCAGTGTGCCTCTTTGTGTATGCATTTGCATACTGCTGCTATGCAATTTTGGGTTTCCAGTTGTACTTGGTTCATTGTGATTTTGCTGGAATGATTTCGACATTGATTTTTGTAGTTGGTTCCTTACTTTTCAATGTTGCTTGGATATTGAACTGCTTTATGCTTGAAGTCGTATCCTGTACAACTGCCCTGTGTTGAATCCAGTTTCACAACTCGGGTTTGACCTTGTGCTGAAGTCGAGATTCTATTTATATTGCACCTAAGTTGAACCCGTCTTTTTATTTGGGTTTGACCTTGTGCTCACCTGTCCCTGTAGCATTATCAAGTGTATATCGGTGTGCACGGCCTTGTGGCATGTACAGTGATACACTGTGCATGTCACATTGTTCGTGTATGATGAATTCAAATATAAATCATGACGAACAACCCAAATAAATGAGGCAAATAATATTTTCAAAAACCATATTTTATTTTATATTGCAAAAATATTTCTTTTTCAATTTTACTGCGTTAGTGAATATTTTTGTAGATTGCTCAGATGCTGGATTCTAACTGGAATGAAGTTGAAGATAAAAATATGAATTGAGTGAATGAGTGGTGTGTAGTGAGGTTAAATGTAAATACGAAATTGTGATGTATTTGTAATCAAAATTATATATGTATAGTGAGAGCTTGAATTTGTACTATTCAAAATTGTAATAAATATTTATTTGAATAAAATATTCGTTTGAATTCAAATTCAGTGTTATTTATTTTATTCAGCAAATATTTATTTAATCTATGAAAAATAAAATAGTACATTAACAAATACATTTAAACGAATGTATATATGTTTATTATCATCAAACAAAAATCATATAAGCGCATATTCAACAATCTCCCCCTTTTGATGATAACAAACATATATTTAAGATTTTGAATATGTTAAATGTATTTGATCATTGATATGCTCTAATTTGCTCCCCCTATTTAAATGCTTCCTCTCTACACAATACCCCCCCTACATATATGCATACAAATAAAAATATGCAAATGAGCCTAGATACAAATAGAAAATTATTTGACATTTGCTTGATTTTATTTGACAAAATCTTAACATCTCTCCCCCTTTTGTTATCAGCAAAAGAGTAATAGTAATAGAAAAGTAGAGATATAGTGATCGATATTAATTCAACATTAAAACTCAATTGAATATAAATATTAAATTTCAATAAAAATCAAACAAAAATCATAAATATTTTGATAGGCGCATATCCACTTTTAGAATGATGGAAATGATGTCATCATATAAAACCATACAGTTGTGTCTATTTGTGGTATATTTATATCAGGAATTTGAATATCTACTAACCATGCATAACCGTTAGGACTTTTAAATGAGATTAATAGTATTCCAATTTTATTTAAAAAAATGAATTCAAGTATCTTCTAACCACGCATAACCGTGAGGACTTTTAAATGGGATTAGAATCAACTTGTTTATTTTAAAAATCAACTTTTGATATGCGTTCCATACATGCATAACCGTGAGGACTTTTAAATGAGCATGGAAGCACATAACAAATTCCAAGTAATTCACCCATGCATAACCGTGAGGACTTTTAAATGAGAGTGAATACTTTGGTATTTATTATTATTATTATTATTATTATTGTTTTTAAAAATGTGAAAATGAAAAACGAATGATTCCTGTTTAAAGTACCACATATTGACAAACTATATAGAATTTTGATGAGTGATGGTCGTTAGAAATATGATAGATATAGAGATGGTCATGGAATTTTTTACCAACAAAAAGTTTTATAACTCTTGTTTAAATTTCTAAAGAAATTTACTAATTATACCGTCTCGAGTCATAATATATGATCAATATTAACACTCATCACTTTTTCAATCACTATTTTTCTTTTCGATAAACATTAGGGAGTCAGATTAGTCAAAATAGTCATTTAAAATCAAATTCAAAAATAATTATGAAATTAATTTTTCAAAAATGACTAATCTGAAAATATGGTCAAAAATGATTTTCTCCAGGGGGTTTAAAAAGAAAATTTTCTGCTATTTGAAAATTATTTGAAATGAAGAATATGCAGATATTTTCTTTGAAAAACGATGTAATTACTAAATGTCTCAACAAAAATCACGTTTCACTAGTAATTTTTCTATCAACTAGATTGCCATTGTAATCTGCATGTGAATTTCTCTTTCACTCAAAATTATCATCAATTGAATTTTATAGACCAAAATATGAAGTGTGCACCAAAAATTTCAAACTCAATTTTAACAGCAATTTAAATGACATTCTTTTGAATTTGAATTGTAGCCGTGTAAATAATCAAAAACCGTGAATAAAGAGTTAGCCGTATTATAACCAAATGTATTATCATCTAACAAAACACTATTTTTAATCCAAAATGATATATATGAAGTAATTCAAAGAAACTAAAGATTATTATAGTGTTTTTGGCATAAGAATATAATTGGCCAACTATGTTGAATAAGTCAGAGTCAAAATCATCATCTTTTCATCATCTCAATATTGGCTGATTTTAATTCAGAATATGGTGCAGATTATCACATTAATATATCGCTCAAATTAATATACCTTTACCTGTTTTATCTTTATGATATTTTTCATGGTTGTCTATTGTGATTCTGTCACCTTTGAACTAGGCTAAGGAACTTAGCTTTGTCGCCCGTTGTGTTTCTGGAGCAGCCAAAATCCAGATAACACTATTGTTGTTCCTTAGCCTGCCACCACACCTACACGGAAAAGGATTTATGTGACCTATTTGTTTTTATAGGTCCATGATTGTTAGTGGCAGAATATTTAGAAAAATAATTTTGTGAAGACCCAAAACTATTTATAATTGTTCCCTTCGGCACCCAAATTTGTTTAACTTTGAGAGATTTTATATTTGTGCCTTTAGGAACCCAAATCGATATAGTTTTCACATGTTTGGGTCTATACCAACAATTATTGTGATTATGTCCATATTTTCTACAAATTGTGCACATAGAATTAACTTGATTAATATTGCTTTCAACAATTTTCGAATTATTATATCCAAGTCCTTGTCTAACCGTATTAACAGTTTGCTTTCCTAATAGCATATTCAACGATTTTTCACTTTTTGAAAATTTATCTAAAGTCGTTGACAATTGTTGGACTTGTGTTTTGAGAGATTCATTTTCGTTTAACAATTGTGTGCATTTTTTAATAGAATTCTCTCTCCTAATATTTTCATTCTCTTTTAAAATCAGAATTTCATTTTCAAGTGATTTTATATTGATTTCTGATTTTTTAATTTCTTCTTCGAATATTGGACACTTATCACACTTAGGGATCCTACTTTGATAGGTTTTAACTAATTGGTCAAGTTGTTCATTTAATTCTATCAAAGTAATTTTTGTGATTCAAGTTTAGCATTTCTCCCTAAGTCGTTCAAAACAGCCATTTACTTCGTGGAAATAAATAAGTAATTCAGAGTGAGTAAGTTTTGATACCTCGCTTGGCTCGTCATCATCGCTATCAGTTATATTTCCTTGAAGGCACATATCTGCTTTCTCACTCTCACTGTTAGAACTTTGATTATCTTCATCACTTGTATTCCACGTGGCTGCAAAACTTTTCCTTTTTGATTTCTTTTTAAAGTCGCGTTGATTTTGAGGACAATTGGGCTTGATGTGTCCGGGTTGGTTGCACTTGTGACAGATGATCTTCTGTTCTTCAGAGTAGTCTAGTGCTTTGGTTATTCTGCTTTTCGCTTTTTGAATTCGAGCTGAATTTCCATATTTGTAATTCCATCTATTGAATTTTTTTATTAATAGCTCCAATTCTGCTGCTGCATCGTCATCGTCATCACTTTCAGTTGTTCCTTTGAGAGCTATTGATTTCTTTCGAGTATCTCCTCCTTCACGCTCTTCCTTAAATTTCATTTCTAGCTCTTAAGTGGTGAGATTTCCGATGAGTTCTTCGACTTTCATTTGTTTCAAATCTTTTGATTCTTGAATGGCAGTCACTTTGGCTTCAAAACTTCGTGGAAGGACTCTGAGGATTTTTCAGACTATCTCCAACTCTGTATATGATTTTCCAAGAGCTTTTGATTTATATACAATATTGGAAAGTCGTCCATTTATCTCTTTGACATTTTCTTCCTTCGTCATTGTGAAGTTCTCGTATTTGCTGCTTAGCATGGCAAGGCGAAATTCTTTGACTTGAGATGTTCCTTCATGAGTCACTTCTAGTGTGTGCCATATTTCCTGCGCAGTTAGACAATGTGAGGCACGATTAAATTCAAATTGATCCAATGAACAGATAATAGAATTCATAGCTTTAGCATTATCATTTTGTAATTTATTTTCTAGTTCTGTCCATTGATCCTTTGGTTTCTCTATTTCCTGATTATCTACAGTTATAGTTGGAGCTTTATAACCTGTCTCAACAATATTCCAAGCGTTAATGGTTTTCAGAAAAATTTCCATCCTATTTTTCCAATAAGCATATTCACCATTGAACATTGGTGGTCTAAGTATGGACTGACCCTCTGCAAAAGCATTATTAGAAGAAGCCATTTTAAAAATTCAAATTTTTTAAACAAAAAAAAATTGGTTTTTGTAAAATCAAATTTTCTTAAAAACAAAAACGGCTTTTGTTCCTAGCTCTGATACCACTTGTAGGATCGATTTCACCCTAGAGGGGGGTGAATAGGGTGATGGTATAAATTATAAAAATTAATCGCGGAAGCTTATAAAATAATTTTAACACAGATCACAGAACAATAGCAGCACAGATAATAGCAGAATAATAAATGCAGAAATAGAACGACACAGAATTTACCCAGCTTCGACAAAACCCTGCCTACGTGCTGCCCCCAAGGTTTCTACTAGAAATTAGATAGTCCCTCGCTTACACACGTAAACTCGCGACACCCGCTATCGACTAAATCTAACTCTACGCTCAAAACCCTGCCACAACTCAGCCACTGAGTTGCGAATTCTCAAGCTACGCCACGTAGCTTATCCCCTAGTCACACGACTAGAAATAACAACGGTTTAAAGTTTTAAACAACAATTTAAAAATAAAAACCCTAATTAAAAAATTAAAACCCCTTAAAATAAAGGCCGGCCCCCTTTTATATTTTACCCGTTCCTTTTAGTTTCTTCGTTCCTTTATTTGGAGATGGCGGCCTTTTTCCTTTGCTTGCAAATTTGGGCTTTGTATCTCGAAGCGCCTGTTTTTTGACTCGATCGAATCAGTGATGATTTGCGAATTTCCTTGATCGATTTGATTCCTCGTTGCTCACCGCGGCTGCTTCGTTGATCGAATTCCTTCCTTGCTTCGGTATGTAATTATATGCTTTTGCTTTTACTGATTTTATGCTTGCTTGAATTCGATGATATTGAAAGCCGATGATGAGTGGGTTTTATATGCGTTCGATCTCCTTTATTTTCGTTCGTATAAACATGTTTGAATTTGTCAAATATTCATCTCGGCCACTTGATGATGCTTGAACGATTTATGATTAATCTGACTTTGTCAAATTCGTATATTTCACGTTTCTTGGTTGACACGGTTTTGAATTCATTTTCGTGTTGACTTGTTAAAGACACGGCTTTGATTTTGTGACCCTCATATATGTGTATGCATACTGGTTACATTCTTGGTTATGTATCACCATATATCTGCAGTACTTCGGCATTGACTGGTTTCATGAATTACGTGAATTTTTGGTCATCTTCGTCTCTGGACATATCTGTGTTCATCCCTCTGCTATTTGTATTTACTTCATTCCACTGTGCTTTTAGTCATGTTGAACTGTGTACATGCTTTATGATATTCTGGTAGCTCTCGAGTCTGTTGGTACCCTATACATTTGTTTGCACTGCTGACTGTTGCTTTTAACACATCATTTGATCTACTTGCATTTCAGTTGTACAATATTCTGTCTTCATTTGATTGTTGTAGTTTTGTTCATCCCTCTTGTATACCTGGTGTATCACTGTCCACATGACACTGGTCTTGATACTGTTGAACTCATCACTCCTCTACTGTTGGCCACTGACCTCTGGTTTGTTTTTGTATTCGTCCCCGAGCATTTTTGATCTGCAGCTTTGTTCGTTTTTGGTGGCATCTGATTGCCGTGGCTTCATTGACCTTGGCCATGTTGTCTTCAGTTGCTTGTATATATGTACTTGCTCGGTATTGTTTTGATTTGGTACGAATCTTGATATTGATACTGTTAAGTCATTGCACTGCTTCGGCCTAGTGATGTAGCTCTGTCTTTGTGCATTACTGAAACACTGTTAATCGAGCTTGCATGTGTACATATGCATTCATGTATGTATATATGTGCTGTCATCTTTTGATTGTTGCATTCATTGGCTTCTTTGTACACTTGGGCTTGTAGTTGATGGTAGTTGCTGTGTCATTGTCATTGTCATTGTGTTGGTTGATGCAACAATATTGCCATATTGATCCTTCTGTTTACCCATGTACATGCTTTTTGATACATGTTAGAACTGTCTCTGCATTTGCTTAGTGCATTTGTGGCTTTTCCACTGTGTACTTGCATGCATGTTGGTTTGGTAGTTGCTTCAGTCACTTTGTTGTACTACAAATTCCAGTGTGCCTCTTTGTGTATGCATTTGCATACTGCTGCTATGCAATTTTGGGTTTCCAGTTGTACTTGGTTCATTGTGATTTTGCTGGAATGATTTCGACATTGATTTTTGTAGTTGGTTCCTTACTTTTCAATGTTGCTTGGATATTGAACTGCTTTATGATTGAAGTCGTATCCTGTACAACTGCCCTGTGTTGAATCTAGTTTCACAACTCGGGTTTGACCTTGTGCTGAAGTCGAGATTCTGTTTATATTGCACCTGAGTTGAACCCGTATTTTTATTTGGGTTTGACCTTGTGCTCACCTGTCCCTGTAGCATTATCAAGTGTATATCGGTGTGCACGGCCTTGTGGCATGTACAGTGATACACTGTGCATGTCACATTGTTCATGTGTGATGAATTCAAATATAAATCATGACGAACAACCCAAATAACTGAGGCAAATAATATTTTCAAAAACCATATTTTATTTTATATTGCAAAAATATTTCTTTTTCAATTTTACTGCGTTAGTGAATATTTTTGCAGATTGCTCAGATGCTGGATTCTAACTGGAATGAAGTTGAAGATAAAAATATGAATTGAGTGAATGAGTGATGTGTAGTGAGGTTAAATGTAAATACGAAATTGTGATGTATTTGTAATCAAAATTGTATATGTATAGTGAGAGCTTGAATTTGTACTATTCAAAATTGTAATAAATATTTATTTGAATAAAATATTCGTTTGAATTCAAATTCAGTGTTATTTATTTTATTCAGCAAATATTTATTTAATCTATGAAAAATAAAATAGTACATTAACAAATACATTTAAACGAATGTATATATGTTTATTATCATCAAACAAAAATCATATAAGCGCATAGTCAACAGAAACAATGCTGATGGTGAAGGCAGAGGTGACGATGAAGATTTGTGTTAGTCTATTTATTTATGTTTTTGATATATTTTGATGTACTCGGTTTCAAACATATTGAAGTTAATTTGAGAAATTGTAGTATAGATATTTTGGGATGATATGTTGTATTTTTGAGATTTTAATTTTCATAAATTGGGTACTTATTTCTATTTTTATATTTTATCACTTCCGTTGTGAGATTCTGATAGCATAGATAGATAGCTCTATGCATTGATCGTTGTATCAGTTTTACTAACAAACAACAAATTTTTGAATAGGTCTAGGTTTGATGGTCTTTTATTAGGATGAAAATTGGGCCTTCCAAAGTTTTTATCAGTTAGCTAGCTTTGTATTAACTTAGTTGATGCTGTCATTGGTGCACTTGCAGTTTTTATCAATTGTTACATCATACATAATGGATATGGAACAAAATAGCTCGCACACAACACAAACATGGTGACTTTTTTTAACTTTGTTTTAAATAACATGTCATTCTTTAAATATAAAAATTGTTTAAAGAAATTTCAACAAACATCAGTAATTGTTAGGATGGAATAGAATTTAAATAGTCTAGGCTTCAAATATAAATCCACTAGTAGTGATGTTCATTTTGTAAAGTCGTCAGCCCATGGAGAATTAGAAACAATGTTCCAAGAGCATAATATTATTTAGTTGAAAAAGAAGCAAACCAGTTATATAGATTTGTAACATGGATGTGTGAATGTGTTAGTATAGTCAGGTTTATCTATTTATTTATTTATTTCAATGATAGTAAGCTACTGATACAATATCCAAATCAGTTTTATTTTCCACTCATCAAATATCTTTAGCTCCTTCCTTAGTTCATGTAGTTTGATCTTTGATATTGGAAGAACCAATATTAGGATATTGTGTTATTAGTTTCTATGTTTATATAATTTATCATATCATCCAAGTTTTGTTGTCAAAATATATAATTTACTTGGTTTTGATTGTTATCATTAGAAACCATAAATCATCAAAAGAAAAAAAAAATAGAATTAGGGGATTGGATACCTTATAATTTTGATGTTTCATTATGCAAAATTTGTTTTCTGAAGTTATATCCCAACGAAAGCAATTTACTGCATCTTCAAACTACTTACCCATTTTAGAATTGACCTGTAGCATTCCTATTTATCAAATTCCATATACAGTGACTTCGAAACATGAAGCTAGAATTAACTTAGCATCTTACTACAAAATTTCTAACAATATAACTTTAGAAAACTATTACGGGGTGCTTTATTTTAGATAAGGGAGGATAAATTTTATGGGGATTCCATATAAGACAAAAATTGTTATAGGAACTCCACCCAACTAAGACAGTTTACAAGTTTTCTCCTTGTGCAAATCAAAATTCAGCAACCTGCCACTAAAAAATAAGTAAAAATTCAATGATGGTTCACCGAAAAACATTTTCGACCGGCACTTGTCAAAAAAATTATGAAAACATAGTGATTGATCACTGAAAAAACGAGGGTAGTTCCAGATTTAAAAATCGACTGTATCGTACACCTATTGGACAAAATATGACATAACACCCCAATCCGAATTATAAGAGATAGATCTAGTATGAGATAGTAGAAAACACACAAAGTTGATAATGGTTCAGTAATCTCTGGTATACGTCCGCTTCAATATTATTATGGAATGTTATTGTCACAAAAACAAGGATTTATAGTTCAAATCAACTAAGAAGCCTCCTTACTAACAAATTTGAGTATAGAAAGAAGACGAAGAATAGAATGGTCAAAAGTCCTCTCTGTGTTACTATAAGTTTGCATTTATAGAAGAATCGCCAACAAAGTTGTTGGATCATGAAATACAAGGTCAAAATCCAGATGCAAAAAAGTAGGAGGCAAGATAAAGTACCCTATAACTTAAAATCATGCTCGTACCGACATGCATCATGTTGCAAATCATATAGTTCCTCCATTCCATCTTCTAGCTTTGATTCGTCAAGTTTCGAGCACTTTTGCCTTAGAAATAAAGTTGTTATCGAGATATTCTAACACGTTTAATACTTGTCCTTTTCTACATAGCTTTTTGGAGCTGTTAAATACTCGTTTAGAATTAACCCTAGGGCAATAATTTTAGCTAACCACACCTTGACTATTACACCATGGTTCTTCATAGTGCTAGAAATTAACTTGGTACCTATTTGAAATGAGGTCGGTACTGAGCACTTCTTTTGATGCATCTTGCTCTCCAATTTTTTAAAACTTCTTCCATTGTTGTTCAAAGCTTACCTCCAGATCTTCAAACCATTTCATCTTCATCCTAACGTCCAGATTCGTTCGAGAGTTGCTTGGTCATAAAGTTGAATAAAACTAATCCCCCGAGTATATTTATGTTTGAAATAAAAGCATGCATTGCGTCAAGACAAGAATGTATAACCATCCCCACAAGTCCATTAGTCATCCAAGAGCTGCTTTGAAGTGTCATCTTTATTCCAATGGCATCCATTCAACCACATTAAATAAAAATGTACCGCTTTTTGCACCAAGGCCAAGATCTACATTAACCTGAAGATCATTCCATGTCTTGGCCAGGTGAGAATTCCTTCTCTTTCCTTTTATCGTATATTTTTTTATTTATTTTAATAAATAATTCATATCGGCACTGACCTCTTCAAGTCGATACCAGTTTGATATGTTAAGTCACAATAACCCTATAATTGCTAACACATGGCCTTTTTTACATCTTTACTTTCACTTCCTTGTTTGCTTCAGTCTTCGGTGCTGGAATCTAACAACTTCGACCCCTTAGCAAACATCGCTTGTTGTCGATCATCCAAGACGCTGCACCTTCTTGTCACTGCCATCTCCTTCTCTTTTCCGTCAGCTTGCCACTTCCATGGCTGTCTTTCCCTAAAAAAATTGGCCTCGAATTCTTGTAGTTTAGATCTAGATTCGAATTCTAAAGGTATATACTTTGATATGGTGCTGCTATGGCTATACCATGGTGGTTAGTGGGTTATTATCGATGGTTGTTCACCCATTTGCAGCCATGTGATACCTCTAGTTGAACTTATATGGCTTAATCAACCTATCATACCTTCTTCCATTTCCATAGTTGCGACATTACCCTAGGTTGCCCTAAGGCTGGACTTGGGTCTGACCTGAAGTAGGTGTCTTAACCAAATAAGTTTTCAATAACCTCATGTCGACTTTATGTTATCACACATCCTACTTCTGGTCATTCATGGGGATCCCCGATTGCTCCGTCATTCAACACTTTCGCATCCTAAAGTGTCTGAATTGCCTTATATCAAAGTTGGATCGATCACTAGTTGCCGTCTTAAATTCCACTGAGACGGTTCTCTTCCAAAGAACGACCACGTAAAATGTGCTCCGGCATTCGAACATTCCCAGTACACAACGCTTCTAGTTATTGCACAATCTTATGTTCCTGCAAAGAATGCCCTGCATCACTCCGAACATCGGTTTTGTAATGATTATCCGATGATAACGAGTAAGATTCGATATATAGTTCCATCATGCGACGGAGCTCATTTGCTAGCACGATCGGGCTATCTGCACATATGTTATGTCGTCATGTATGGGACACAAGGCACACATTGCATAGATTAACACCTCAAATTGTCCCAATCGACATCTAGAATCAGATTGGTCAACAAATGACGACATCCGTTGGATTTTGTGCATTGATCACATAGGTTCATGTTAAAATAGAATTTCAAAATAAATCATATATGAACTTGTTCAACATCAAGTTTTGCAGTCTAGAACGACATGCCATTCACCTCGCTTTGACATTGGGGTTGGTCCATCAATTCCTCCTGAAGCGGGGTCTACCATAGCTTAAGCCTTGACATCCATGCCCTTTAGAAATAGACACTCAATCACAACTGAGTAGCAAGTGATGATTGTACTAGAAGTTCCAATCCAGGATCCACTTCATCCACTCGACCAACAGGTCATCTTAAGGGTTTTGGGCGATCCCCCAAAACAAATTCCTTTTGTGTTAAGAGCTAAATCACTCCTCATGATATGCTTGTAACACGAAATCCCAGAGAAAAAACCATGCTTCCAATAGCTAACCAATGGGCATAAAATCCTCCACAAGGTTATGCAACCTATAACAAGTATATGTGCCTAAGCGGGGTTGTACCACACTTTAATCTGTTCCTCTAAATGTTCCTCTAAGAACTTGAGCTCGCCCCCACTTATACAACCCAATGGATATGCCTTATTAAACTCCATGTATGTTTTGTTCAATGCACTGCATCATCGACCTTCAACCTTGGGGAGCTAACACGTCTTTTGAGCTTTAAACAACAGAGTGAGTCACCTTCCCTATTAATAATAGAAGCTTGTGCTACTGCAAAGTTATCGAGGCACTTCACAACAGGTGCTCATACTTCAAGAATGAGCACTTATTCGTTCGATGTCCCTTCAGATTCAACTGGCTCTGGTAATTGGGAGTAAGTCCTCTTTCTTTCCGTTCTTTTTCATACTTGGATTCTTATATTCTAAGTGTCTAATTTCTTATTTACTCCCATTACATATATCCATGTTCGAGATAGAAGCGATGGCACTCCGAGACACTAAATTCCATTAAAAAAGTCAACATTTGATTCCGCACCACCACTTATCTTTTGACAAACGAGAACCTTTACTAACATAGCCTTCTATACCATTGAAGATTCTTAGTTCCAACCAAACTTCCACCGAGAGGGTCTAGAGTATTCTCTGGATCTTTTTCCCCCATTCATGACTCCAACGAAGATATCCAAGGGGTGTTGAAAGCCCGTCGGGTGTGGTAAATGTCGACAAACCAATTATAGTGCAGCAAAAGAAAATATTTCCAGTAGAGTGTAATTACAGAGGGAAGGGAGAGTGGAGTTAGAAACGATACATGAAGGAGTTGAAGGAAGAGAAGGGGAAGAAGATAAAAAAGAAGAAGGAGAAAGGGACGAAGAAGATGACGATGATAAGGACTTTAGTTAAGGGGAAGACGATCTATATGGAGAGACATTTCCTGAGGATACCAAAACCCCACCCTTCATGTTTGAAACGAATAATCATCAGAACCTTCCAACAATCTACTGAGCAAAGCATGATACCAACAGTCAAGGTGACCCCTCGATCCAGTCCTTTAGAAAATATCTTCGATTCACTGAGCAATCTTAACATCCCGATTGATGATCTTCTTAAGGAGTATCCTTCGGGCTTCAGCTTCCTGTTCGGGGACCTCCTTGTTGGAGGAGGCGAAACTCCATCTTTATAGCCTTCTAAACATGGTCCATAGAGTACTTAGGACAACTTTAGCACTCCACACACTTCCAGGATCACAAACACACATGTCTTGTACTCTCCTTTATTTCAGTGATTTGAGACTGATACGATTCTTTTTCTTTCATTTTTAGGTACAATAGGCAGGGATCGCTTCCACTACATACACTACGACATTGGTGAACGCCGAGGATCCACTCTCAAACCTTATCCTCACTGCTCTTCTTCGCAGCAAGAGACCGAAGAAGATAGGAAGAAAAGGAAGGAGAAGGAATAATAGGAGGATAAGGATATAAGGAGCCGATAAGTTGAGGAAAGAGAACAATACAACCTAGGGAAGGGGTCCCAAGATTCCCTGGACCATCATGGTTCTATCTGTGGCTCTTTTCAGCCA
Organism: Allium cepa; assembly: GCA_030765085.1. Lineage (NCBI taxonomy): Eukaryota > Viridiplantae > Streptophyta > Magnoliopsida > Asparagales > Amaryllidaceae > Allium > Allium cepa. The sequence goes on along the minus strand of CM060928.1, from coordinate 564,691,436 downwards.
TGCTCTTAGCCCTTGCTTTCTTCTCAACAAATTCTGACAATCCAAGCCCTAGCCCAAGATGAAGGCATCTTTTCCTAACCTCTGCCTAATAGGGGTGAAATTTGATCGCGATATCAAGGACATTTCTTAAAAAAATCCAACTATAGAGTTGGAGGGGCCACTTAGCTTGTTAACCAGCTCTTCGGATGGACAAAATTACTTTTGCCCTCTCCAATGTTAATAGAATCAATAGATGAACATCCAATCATTCGAACTAAAGAGGAAGAGTTTCGATAACATAATAGTTTATTACAAGAATGAGCTAGCCAAGCTTACAAAGCAAAGATATGACGCTAAAAGGTCGACTAATGACCCTAAAAAAATTAATTGGCCAGATATCTCATGCACACACCTAGACCTCAATGTAGTGAACGATCAGCTTCAGACGGCACATTACGAAAATGATCAACTCATAGAGCGGGTTAAAGCCAATGGTACAACAATTAAAGAGAAAGACGTGACATTTTAGGCTAAATAAATTAAAAATCAAGAACTATAAGTAGATACTAAAAGACTCAAGGCCAACCCATGGGCTAAAATAGAGGCAAAAGTAAAAGCTTGGGTTGAGCTTGGTGCTATTGTAGTTGAAATAAAGGAGCTTAGAAATCAAGCCGCAAAGGATAAAGAGAAAACAAACTCCATTCTTCAATAGCTCTTCACAAATATAATTGAAGATAATATCCTTAAGTAGTTGGGGAGTAGCAATCCTATCACTTTAGTCGATGCATTAGAGGAAATCTTGCTTGTACGCTATTGAAGGCTCCATTGAAGACCAACTAAAGCCAAATATTTGGAATCTGGTAACATCATTGCCTTAGAGAAGCCAAGGAAATCCTAATAGAAGAGCACACGACTGCAACTAAAGCTCCTATCGAGACTCCTAATGGTCCTAGTGCATTGGGCCAATCAGAATTGTCATCTCCAAAGTTCAAAGAGCCTACAACTGAAATTCCAACTTTCATGGGGGCCAACTCTGAGGCCACCCTTACTATGATTCCAGCTTCCATCTCCATGGTCACTGATGAACTCCACATGCCAATTTCTATTTCTTAGTCCATCCAGCCATTAATAAAAGAGGGTGAAGTTGCTACATCCCCTACTAAAGGAACTCCAAGTAGTGAAGGTATTTCTCTCAGTCTCCGATATTCGAGAAGCTTTGGTTCTTACCCAAGATTGTCACTTAATTTTACTTCACTGTTTGTGAACTTATAGGTCATCCATCACTTCTCCTCCTCCGCCACCAATTATTCAAGGTTCGGGTCTCGTTGCTATCTCCACCGAGTCAACTTCCATCATCATAGGACTGATCACTCCAGTCCTTCCCTACAACTCCATCCCCAGTCCTAATTTAGAGAAGATAGAGGCTCGAGAGGGATTGGATGATACCTCACAGACCTTGGAGGAAGGCATCACTATTACTGTAACGGTCTAGGCTTTTCAACCATCGACAGCGGCCACTCTCCCCCGTGGCACACACTGGTACCTCGAATTTGCTTTTACGGCCAGCCTCATGACTCGCAATCAACCCAAGGCCTTATACTACCTCAAAGGGACATGTAGGGGTAAGAGTCTCCCGTTCGCCATCAAACGCGAAGCGAGAATCCCCTATCATACTGTAATGAAGCAAACCCGAACCCAACTAAGATGGATCATTCACGTATTTTCTCAAATGAGATACACGAATACATTGTGAATTCCAGCCATCCAAACTGGCAATTCAATCATGTAGATCACATTACTAAATCTCTCTTAATAAGCTCCATCATCGTAGATGTCTCTCAGATCAAAAATGGACCAAGAACCAGACGATCTCTCGACTTTACCCAACAGAATGGAAATCTACAAGGTCCTTCATAAAAAGCTTTATAGGGTTCCATCTAGATACTTGCCTGATAACTGAACGAGAATTCCATTCAATGCAGATGGTCCTCCCAAGATCCACCCAAAAACCAAAACACAAGCCCTCACAAATCTTTAGAATTTGGTTCAGCCTTTCCGTTGTTACGGGAATGATGGGCTGTACCCAAACTCAATCTCAAACCCAAAGTTGATCACAAAGCCTTCCAAAACTTGTTGGAGAAGATAGGATCACAGTTGCTAACCATGCTGAATGGAACACCAAGCAGTCGGACAAACTCTTCCAAGAAAATCTCAGCCAAAGATGCTGCAGAATGGGTTGCCTTAACCGGAATAAAATGGGCGTTCTTGGTCAACCAACCCACGATTACCCATAATCCTTCATTTCCCTCTTTTGTCCTTGGCAAACTGCCGACGTAATCCAAAGAAATCACTTCCCATTTCCACTTTGGAACTTTCCAAAGGCTGCAACAAACCTGCGGTCTTCTGCTGATCACCAACACCTGCTGACAGATCGTATATCCATAGACAAAAGCAGCTATATCCTTCATCATGCGCGGCCACCAGAAGACTCTCTCCAAATCCATATACATCTCAAAATCCCTAGGTGGCTACTCAGTCTGGAGCGATGACTCTCTGTCGGAACTTCTTGCTTCAAATCCCAGAAATTTGAAACACAAATCCTTTCGATGATCCTCAATGTTCCTTGGTCATTAATCTCAAAACTGGAATACTGAGCATTCTTGACACAATCTATCCACCTCTGGCACACACAAACATCCGTGTATACCTTAAACTTACTCTTGCCATCAAGAATAACTAGGACGGGCACACTGGTCAGCCATGCCTTCAAATCCAAGAAAGCCTCTTCACACTCGGGGTCTACCTAAACTTTGCTCCTTTCCGAATCACTTGGTTAAGTATGAATAAATCTTAGAAATATCCTTGATAAACTTCCTGTAGAACTCTGCCAAACCCAAAAAACTGCCGTTGCTTCCACTCCTGAATAGTAGCTACCTTGGTTGGATCTACAGAATTACCATCACCAAATACAAAATGACTCCTCAAAGTCTCTAATACTAACTCCAAATGCCGCTTGCGCTCCTCTTCATACTTGGAGTAGACAAGAAAAATATTGATGAACACAAGAACAAACTTATATCACACATAACTCAGTTCATCAAATCCACACAGAATCTCAAAATCTCATCCGACTAGGCCACAATGACAACAGCTGAACCCCAACTAGAAAAAACTAGGCTGGATCAAAACTTCCTCTAAGAAATCTTTGGTCTGCTCTTCCAACTCTTATCTCTTTCCTTCAGTGCCACCTTCTACTGAGCTGAACAACAGGCCCTTCTTCTGGAACTAAGGTGATCCGAATCTCTATCTCCTGATGAGGACAAATCTTTCACTGGCTTGAAAACATCCAGAAAATCTCTGACCACTTCGATGGACTCTACGCCTTCTGGAGATGCCTCGACTCCATGCAAAAGATTGCTCAAAAGAACTCCGGTATCATTGCAAGTCACTTTTGTGATTTTTTCTAACTTGGTCTCCAAAGACACAATCATCTCATCACACATCAACAACATTATACTATCCAACCAATTCATATCCAGAATAAGATCAAACTCTTTGAAGTCCAATACAAAAAGGGCCACCAGAAAAACTATGGGGGAGATAAGAAAATCTTGATCCCCTACAGATCTTATCTAACTCGATTACTCCGCTTATAGGGTCAGATATAGGACGGTCAACCAAACAAAGAGAAAGATGGAACTTCTCTTGAACTCATGTTGGAAACCCAAACAAATACCCAACAAATTTAGATAGGTATATAGTTATATAAAAATTACAAATACGCGTTCTCAAGATAGACACTATTCCAGAGCCTAGGTATTAATGCTAGGGGCCCAACCGATCCTTTTTCCATGGCAGAGAGATTGAAGCTCAATCTGTCAAAGATAAAAATAAGAAAGACCTAGGACTGAAGTACTCGTTAACCCAGGACAACTAGATCCCATTCCAAAGATTCCTTCCCTCAAAATCAAGCATCCACGAAGTAGAGGTACTAGCGACTCCTCGAAATCCTCTAACCCCGCCGTTGATAAGCCTGAAGATCCTATCGTCATCACTACCGAAGGAGAGATCACACACTACGAGGGTAACACACTGAGAAGAGAAAGTCTGGAAAAGGGAAATCTAATTATTGGAAGGAGTCATGGAAGCATTCAGTGAAGGATGATCCTAAAGGTGATAGTAAGTGAGGGAAGAAAAAGTACGCTTGCTTTTTGAATTTCATAAAGGAAACTTCGGTGTCCATTGATGTGTCTTAAAGACAGTTCCTTTTGGTCTTCCTTTTGATTTATTTTGTTTCTTTTTGTATATAGACTGAGTTTGTGTGGGACCGACCCCCATAACTTTTGTATGAAAAGTGGTTTAAAATAAAGATTGTTGTTTTCTTTACAACCATTGTTCGTATTTACATTCATGCACTTCTACTTTAATTTCCTATATTCAGTGTAACGCCACGGATTTTCGTCCTCGAAAATTCAACATCGACACTCACTTTATCGACTGCCGAGAAATCAAAGGCCGAAAACCGAGATGTTATGGGTTTTAAAAAGAATTTAAGAAAAGAAAAAGAGAGAAGATAGAGAAGAGATAGAAAAAGAAAATAGAGAGAGAAGGAGATAGACAATTTTTAGAAAACAGAGAATTAGAAAAACAGAAGATAGAAAATTTTAAAAATAGAAGAAAATAGGACGGAATAGAAAACAACAGAACAACAACAGAACCTCACAATTCGCAGCGGAACAACATATAATAATAAATGAATAATCTTTAAACAAAGAACTATATCAGTTATTACATTTCATTTCATTACATCACATCATCAGAGTGTACAACATCATACAACAACAAACAGTGCAGCGGAAAAAGAAATACTATATAAACTAGTAATACGCCATGCCATCCAGCTTGCCTCCAGCAACTCCAGAATATCCAGAATATCCTGATAAACCTAACTCTTAACTGCCCGTGTGGAAATTGGTGGGCACCCAGAGTTTAGGAAGGAAAACAATAAACTCCGAGTCAGTCATGTGACTGGTGTGAGAACTCAAACAGTTTATTTATCTTAAAATCAAAATAGAGGAATATTTTTTTTTTTCAATTCGCAATGCTTTTAAAAATGAGACTACCATAAGGCCTCCCGCACACACACACATGCAAACGCAGAATCGGAGGATATTTCTCCTTATGATAGTCAAAGATGCTTGATACGCATTTAAAATAACATTTGATATTATTACTAGTGCATAGTGTAGAAAAAAATTCATTTCGAAAGTAGAATATAAATCTTAGCCAACATACGACCATTATCGTATGCCTACTATAACTAACTATGTTCAATAGCAGGTTACCGCCACATTCCATAGCAGGTTCTACAACTAAAACCGTACAAGTCTCGTATTGTTTCTTTGGATTTCCAACGAATGGTCAGGCCAAGGAACTTCCCATTGCCACATGAGAATGCCTCTGGATGGACATCCCCGAGAACCAAACCGGATCTCTACCAACACAAGGCCGGGTTACTCCTAACTGAGCAACAACTGACCGAATATGCCATCCCCCGGTCCTTTGGGACCTTTATCCGAGAGCGCTCTCTAATCAATTCACACAATCATAACAAAGTGTTTTCAACATGAGTAAGTATCTGGGCTCCATACCATGATACCACCCTTTTCCAGAAGGAAATGGACACATCCTAAAGGGTGCTACCCCTCATAACCTTGCTGCTTCTTTCCTGTTTTGACCATTCACGGGGTGTGAGGCTCGACGAAGTCACGTCCACAAAAACATACTTTATACAAAAGCCATGCTTTGGGTCAACAAATGATCAACACAATGATCACTAAGATAGACGATCAAATAAATGATCCTATCACAATAATCAACACAATGATCATTTCAGCATCACTCAGCATGTCACATTACCAAATTGGGAATATATCGCTGATAACTTCAACTATATAACCTTTGAGCACATACGTCTCAAAGAAGGGTGTTAAGCAAAGAATAAATTCTCAGCCACCAACAGAAATATATTTGAAAGAAATCGGCTTTATATCTCAACTTGTAATGTCAGGCATACAATCCATACAAGTCTGTTCCGGGATCGAACAGAACCGAAGGCACTTACAAAGAAGTCCTTGCAATCCGGATATTCACAATCCTGATCAGATTCACCATCACATATGGAGAACTCAATACCGTAGCTACTCGGTGCAGAGTCAATCGATAGTTCATCCTATCGCTTTCGCAAATACCGGTCTTCAACACCGATCTTCAAATGCAATTCACAACGACGTATCACATATTCGGAGTGGGTTATACGACCCCATGGTCCTTTCCCGGTTAACCCGAATAGTGAGCGCTTATTTAAAAATAAGTGTGCATTCAAATTCAATCATATTCACATCAAATACCCATTCAAAGGGAAATATTGATAGTCGGCTATCGAACTATCAATTGATATGCATACATCACCAGATTCCAAATAATTTTCCAAATTATTTATTTTTCCAAAATATCTTTACAAGATATATAATTTCAACACTTTAAAAATAAATCAATATTTATTTTTAAACAAATTCTATCTTTCATTTATAAATTCTCTGGTGAATTTACATTCCAAAGTATTAATGAATATACGACTTCAATTCGATTTATAATATTCATTTTCAATTTATCTTCAAAAAGATAAATCCTAATTATTCACTTTATATTGGAAAACAATTCCATACTTATTTATTCATAAGTAATTCACAAATTTCTTTTATTTTCAACACTTAGAAAATATTCAATATACTTAAATCGAATTAAGTATATATTTCATTCTATTAAGGAAATCATTCACTTAAACATATTTATTTGGGTTAAAACGAATGTTGCGTAAAACATCGTTACGACAACCCAAAATCACTAGTATAGGGATTCGGAATTGAAATAGATATATAAATCCCAATACTATTCAAAAATATTTCCTTTCGGAAATCATTTACTATAACAACAGTGTTATAGTCTACCATTTCCTTTTATTTCTCGAAAACGTCTATTTCAACAATAAATGTTGAAATCTATGGTTTCGAATCTCAACATGTTTTAAAACATCGTTAGATCGTTTTAATTATGTTTAAAACATCACATTCAAAACATTTTCTTTAACGTATTATTCACTATTCAAAAATGTGAATATAACTCCATTAATAGGTTTCAACACTTTTCTTATCAAAATAAGTCGTTTGCGAATTTATAAAACAACGTTTATAAATTCCATTTCTATTTATTTATAAAAACTTCTCTTTTATAAATTCCTTTATTAACATATTTCAGTTTATAACTCAATTATAAACTAAATGTTTATATTATAAGTTAAATACTTATAAAACGATTATTTTATAAAATCGTTCTTTAAACTTCATAATTATAAATCTTATAACTTATAAGATTCATTTATTTAACCAAATCTATTCTTTAATTAACTTCACAAATTTATAAATCTTACTATTTATAAATTTCATTTATAACTTCACCGTTTATAATTCTATAAATTTCATTCATTTATGAAATTCACTTTCACTACATTCAAACACTTATAAAAACTCGTTTTATAATGTCTATATTTCAATTTATAAATATCCATTTATAAATCTCTAAATATAAATCAGTTTATATTATTATTCTAAAACGTCTTTAAATTCCTTTATAATTTCATCATTTCGATTTATAAAAAAAATCAAATTTTATAAATCCTATATTTAAACTTTTATCATATATTCAAAAATCCAATCTAAATTATTTTATAAAATCATTAGTTCATATTTCTCAAAAATCGACTTTTAATCGTATTTCTAAAAATCAGCTTTTTAACTATATTTCACAAAAACCATAATTTTTTATAACTTTAAAAATTATAACGTTTATTTATTTATAATGGATCAATTCCAGAAATAAAGTATATTTTCAAAAATCCTTTTAAAGATCATTTTAAAATCCCAAAATCTGGGTCCAATGATGCTACACACCAAATAGTCAATCACGACTAACAACGATATCATATATCGATATGATAGTCCATCAAATATCAAAATATCTGAAATTAAATAAATACTGTTGAGGAATCCAGTTGGATCCCTCCAACCTGTTTTCCTGCATCCAAAAACATTAGCACAATACCAATTTCGCTCCAGTACGAAATTATCGTGGTACATGTTCTTATTAAATATTATCCGCTTAATAACGGCGTAATAGGGTCTCATCCGCTAAACAAAAAATGCGGGAAATCAACAACTGCAATATATACATATGCCAATATATATATATTGATATTATATATAATACCAATTTCACTGTTTATGAAATATTCGCGGTATATGTTTTTATTAAATAACATCCGCTTACTAACGGCGCATAATGTCTATTTTAACAATCAATAATTTACAGTCATCATTCAAACATGCATTCAAATATTTTAAATCTAACTATTTAAAATAAAATCGAAATCTATTCGATTGAGTGAGAAATTCTCACCTTGGTTTTAAATTCCGTTTAAGCTTTTATTTCGAATAAAATTAAACGCGCGTTTAATTTTACCCGAAATTCTCACTAACTCCAAACGACTCCAAACCAACTCCATCGCGTAGTGCTCGTCCATACGATTCCAACGCAACTGAGTTTGCATTTTTTCGACCTCGTATGAAAAAGTTATGCATTTATGAAGTTTTTACACGATTTAAATAAACAAATTTATAACTAACTTAATAAATTTTAACCTTAGCCAATCTCAGCCACAAGATTAAAATCCAACGCCTCACGTTGTTCTTCTCCCCTCTCGTATTCACGCGCGTAGCTTACAGGAACACGCATATGAACCGAACCCAATTCTTGATTTTAGGGTTAAACATTGCAACAGTTATAAGCGATTTGAACACGATCCAAATACTCCACGTCGTGCGCCTCCCTCCACACCACGCTCGGCCCAAATGGCATTGAGCTCGGTCCCCCCCCTCGCACGCAGTTCGAGGCCGAACTCGTGTCGTTTAACTCCATTTTGCCGTCCATTTACTCAACGAAAACCCATCACAGCCGTTCACATCGAAGTTCTCATCATGCTTAACGATATTGTAGTTGATACTTTCACGAATCGACGCATGGATTTTGAGAAATTGGAGGGGGAAGTTGGGATAATTTCAGCCTTTGATTATGGGGTGGCGGCTGGCTAGGGTTTCATTATATAATTTTTTTTTTTTTATTTTGAAGGGGTAGGAGCCTATTTATAAGAGAACGAGCGACACTATTCATCCCGGAAATTCCGAACTCCGATTTAGACGCCGTAACCAGCGTACCTAGGGTTTATCCCGCGTTCCGGACACAATGGAACAGGTTTCGGAAGCTAATTCGGAAGTATGTGCGAGTTATGGCTGAAAACGTTCAATTTAAATTAAACCGATTTAAATCGATTTCTAGGCGTTTTAATTTGTACAGGACAAACGGTAAATCCAATTGACTTGAAATTTGAAACCTTACAATAATATCACATTACGGATCCGATGAAACTGGTTTCGTCGAAATCCGAGACTTTTTGAAAAATGGCTATTTTGACTCGCCAAATTTAAATTAAAAACAATTCGATGCGTTTCGAGCTGCCACGATCAAACGATAGCTCCGATTGATACGAAAATTGAAATCCGGTAATAACTAACTATTACGGATACAATGGAACTGGTTTCGTTCAATTCTGAGACTGTTCAAAAATTGGCTATTTTACAGTCGATTATTAAATATTAAAATATTCAATTTTCACAAATTAACTTTTAATTCGATTTTAAAAGTTCTAAAATATCATTCTAACTTCAATATGATAAAATAAAATTTTACAAATTAATTTCAATCATATTTAACTCAATTTTCAATTATTTTTATAATTTAACATATTAAATTATCGATTTAATTATCCAATTAAATCCAAAAATTCAAATAAAAATTTATTTGACTTATAAATTCATTTATAAATATTTAAAATTAATTAAATATTCAAATTTTAATTTAATAAAATTTCTGGGTCGTTACAATCTTTCCCCCTTAAAAGAATTTCGTCCTCGAAATTACAAGTAAGAAAAGTTACAGAATTTATTAATTTTCCCAAAATTCATAGTTAAACTTGTTACAAATCCTTCACTAAGTTTTCAAATCATACTTAGTTATCTTTTCAAAAACAAACTATATCATTTAACTTTCAACTTTAAAACAAAGTTTAAAGTTTTCAAAAATTTTCAATTTTTCTCAAATTTTTCTAACGCCTTAAATTTCCGGAAAAATTCGCCATAGTCTCCTTTGCGCGGCTCGATCCGAAAAAAAAAATGACAGTATATATATCACAAATATACATCTCATCAAGTAATGAGGCATCCCGAAGGGAAAAAAAGTATAAAAGTGCGATATTTAATCCGAGATATGTACCTTATATTTTATTAGCAAGCATATACGGCTAATATAGCGCTAAAGCGAACTCCAAATGCGAAGCAAACGCGATCCGCACCTACTAAACTCAACAAACAACATGAGAATCATGTATATAAAGCATAGTATCGATATACAACATATAACAACATAACAACTATATATATCACATAGCAAATGCAACAATAGCAATATATATTCAACCATCAACCAACTAACATCCATAACCAATCAATATTTATTTATATTCTCATTAATATTCAATGAAATGGTTTTCACTTTAAATCACATTTGATTTATTCACATTGGATTTTATCAACATTCATTCTCAATTTTAATTAGTTTGCATTTACTAGTTAAATCCAATTCACGTTCAATTCTATTCAAATTTATTTACTTCTAATTTGAATTCAATTACATAGCTTCCAATTTCATTAATTCACTTTCATTAACACTTAATGAATTATATACAATCAATCAACAATCAACTAACAATCAAATAACAACCAAAGTATATTCATTCTCATTCAATTTATTCAACTTCCAATAACATTAGATTTTAATGAATTACATTTATATTCATTATTTCATATCAACTTCATTTACATTTAATTGATTAACATTCAATTCATTCAATTTCTAAAGTTGAATTTCTATTACATACCTCAAGTTTATATTCATTTAATCCACTTGATTATTTACTTCGATACCAAAATCAATTCCATCCAACAACACTTAAGTTATATTCCATTTAACTTTAAAATTCACTTTTATTTACAACTCATATTAATAAATATATTCATATAGTTTCACTTTTTATATATATAAGTTTATTTCACAATTGTAAATCACTTTAATTATAATTCAATTCTTATAATTCTTTTACTTATACAATTATTCTTTAATTTAGATTATTCAAACAACCTAACAATCAACTTACATACAATTTAATAATTTTGAAAAATTATTCCTTTATATATAAAATATAATCAAGGTAAAATTATTTCATTTACCAAATTTAAAAATCAATATTATGTCGGTTTATCTTGTTTAAGAGTTTAGAAACTCCCATCTACGATAGTTAGCTAGACTACATCGACTGGAATCTATAAACAATCAACCGATAAGTCAACACAATACAAAACAATTTTATATATTCACTAACAAATACGCTCTCATAGTTATTATTGCTCTCAAACTCATTCTAGAGTACTGCTGACTCTATCTCTAATGAGTAATACCCAACAGAACCATGGTTGTCGCTTAACCATCAGAGCTCCGATACCAAATGTAACGCCACGGATTTTCGTCCTCGAAAATTCAACATCGACACTCACTTTATCGACTGCCGAGAAATCAAAGGCCGAAAACCGAGATGTTATGGGTTTTAAAAAGAATTTAAGAAAATAAAAAGAGAGAAGATAGAGAAGAGATAGAAAAAGAAAATAGAGAGAGAAGGAGATAGACAATTTTTAGAAAACAGAGAATTAGAAAAACAGAAGATAGAAAATTTTAAAAATAGAAGAAAATAGGACGGAATAGAAAACAACAGAACAACAACAGAACCTCACAATTCGCAGCGGAACAACATATAATAATAAATGAATAATCTTTAAACAAAGAACTATATCAGTTATTACATTTCATTTCATTACATCACATCATCAGAGTGTACAACATCATACAACAACAAACAGTGCAGCGGAAAAAGAAATACTATATAAACTAGTAATACGCCATGCCATCCAGCTTGCCTCCAGCAACTCCAGAATATCCAGAATATCCTGATAAACCTAACTCTTAACTGCCCGTGTGGAAATTGGTGGGCACCCAGAGTTTAGGAAGGAAAACAATAAACTCCGAGTCAGTCATGTGACTGGTGTGAGAACTCAAACAGTTTATTTATCTTAAAATCAAAATAGAGGAATATTTTTTTTTTTCAATTCGCAATGCTTTTAAAAATGAGACTACCATAAGGCCTCCCGCACACACACACATGCAAACGCAGAATCGGAGGAGATTTCTCCTTATGATAGTCAAAGATGCTTGATACGCATTTAAAATAACATTTGATATTATTACTAGTGCATAGTGTAGAAAAAAATTCATTTCGAAAGTAGAATATAAATCTTAGCCAACATACGACCATTATCGTATGCCTACTATAGCTAACTATGTTCAATAGCAGGTTACCGCCACATTCCATAGCAGGTTCTACAACTAAAACCGTACAAGTCTCGTATTGTTTCTTTGGATTTCCAACGAATGGTCAGGCCAAGGAACTTCCCATTGCCACATGAGAATGCCTCTGGATGGACATCCCCGAGAACCAAACCGGATCTCTACCAACACAAGGCCGGGTTACTCCTAACTGAGCAACAACTGACCGAATATGCCATCCCCCGGTCCTTTGGGACCTTTATCCGAGAGCGCTCTCTAATCAATTCACACAATCATAACAAAGTGTTTTCAACATGAGTAAGTATCTGGGCTCCATACCATGATACCACCCTTTTCCAGAAGGAAATGGACACATCCTAAAGGGTGCTACCCCTCATAACCTTGCTGCTTCTTTCCTGTTTTGACCATTCACGGGGTGTGAGGCTCGACGAAGTCACGTCCACAAAAACATACTTTATACAAAAGCCATGCTTTGGGTCAACAAATGATCAACACAATGATCACTAAGATAGACGATCAAATAAATGATCCTATCACAATAATCAACACAATGATCATTTCAGCATCACTCAGCATGTCACATTACCAAATTGGGAATATATCGCTGATAACTTCAACTATATAACCTTTGAGCACATACGTCTCAAAGAAGGGTGTTAAGCAAAGAATAAATTCTCAGCCACCAACAGAAATATATTTGAAAGAAATCGGCTTTATATCTCAACTTGTAATGTCAGGCATACAATCCATACAAGTCTGTTCCGGGATCGAACAGAACCGAAGGCACTTACAAAGAAGTCCTTGCAATCCGGATATTCACAATCCTGATCAGATTCACCATCACATATGGAGAACTCAATACCGTAGCTACTCGGTGCAGAGTCAATCGATAGTTCATCCTATCGCTTTCGCAAATACCGGTCTTCAACACCGATCTTCAAATGCAATTCACAACGACGTATCACATATTCGGAGTGGGTTATACGACCCCATGGTCCTTTCCCGGTTAACCCGAATAGTGAGCGCTTATTTAAAAATAAGTGTGCATTCAAATTCAATCATATTCACATCAAATACCCATTCAAAGGGAAATATTGATAGTCGGCTATCGAACTATCAATTGATATGCATACATCACCAGATTCCAAATAATTTTCCAAATTATTTATTTTTCCAAAATATCTTTACAAGATATATAATTTCAACACTTTAAAAATAAATCAATATTTATTTTTAAACAAATTCTATCTTTCATTTATAAATTCTCTGGTGAATTACATTCCAAAGTATTAATGAATATACGACTTCAATTCGATTTATAATATTCATTTTCAATTTATCTTCAAAAAGATAAATCCTAATTATTCACTTTATATTGGAAAACAATTCCATACTTATTTATTCATAAGTAATTCACAAATTTCTTTTATTTTCAACACTTAGAAAATATTCAATATACTTAAATCGAATTAAGTATATATTTCATTCTATTAAGGAAATCATTCACTTAAACATATTTATTTGGGTTAAAACGAATGTTGCGTAAAACATCGTTACGACAACCCAAAATCACTAGTATAGGGATTCGGAATTGAAATAGATATATAAATCCCAATACTATTCAAAAATATTTCCTTTCGGAAATCATTTACTATAACAACAGTGTTATAGTCTACCATTTCCTTTTATTTCTCGAAAACGTCTATTTCAACAATAAATGTTGAAATCTATGGTTTCGAATCTCAACATGTTTTAAAACATCGTTAGATCGTTTTAATTATGTTTAAAACATCACATTCAAAACATTTTCTTTAACGTATTATTCACTATTCAAAAATGTGAATATAACTCCATTAATAGGTTTCAACACTTTTCTTATCAAAATAAGTCGTTTGCGAATTTATAAAACAACGTTTATAAATTCCATTTCTATTTATTTATAAAAACTTCTCTTTTATAAATTCCTTTATTAACATATTTCAGTTTATAACTCAATTATAAACTAAATGTTTATATTATAAGTTAAATACTTATAAAACGATTATTTTATAAAATCGTTCTTTAAACTTCATAATTATAAATCTTATAACTTATAAGATTCATTTATTTAACCAAATCTATTCTTTAATTAACTTCACAAATTTATAAATCTTACTATTTATAAATTTCATTTATAACTTCACCGTTTATAATTCTATAAATTTCATTCATTTATGAAATTCACTTTCACTACATTCAAACACTTATAAAAACTCGTTTTATAATGTCTATATTTCAATTTATAAATATCCATTTATAAATCTCTAAATATAAATCAGTTTATATTATTATTCTAAAACGTCTTTAAATTCCTTTATAATTTCATCATTTCGATTTATAAAAAAAATCAAATTTTATAAATCCTATATTTAAACTTTTATCATATATTCAAAAATCCAATCTAAATTATTTTATAAAATCATTAGTTCATATTTCTCAAAAATCGACTTTTAATCGTATTTCTAAAAATCAGCTTTTTAACTATATTTCACAAAAACCATAATTTTTTATAACTTTAAAAATTATAACGTTTATTTATTTATAATGGATCAATTCCAGAAATAAAGTATATTTTCAAAAATCCTTTTAAAGATCATTTTAAAATCCCAAAATCTGGGTCCAATGATGCTACACACCAAATAGTCAATCACGACTAACAACGATATCATATATCGATATGATAGTCCATCAAATATCAAAATATCTGAAATTAAATAAATACTGTTGAGGAATCCAGTTGGATCCCTCCAACCTGTTTTCCTGCATCCAAAAACATTAGCACAATACCAATTTCGCTCCAGTACGAAATTATCGCGGTACATGTTCTTATTAAATATTATCCGCTTAATAACGGCGTAATAGGGTCTCATCCGCTAAACAAAAAATGCGGGAAATCAACAACTGCAATATATACATATGCCAATATATATATATTGATATTATATATAATACCAATTTCACTGTTTATGAAATATTCGCGGTATATGTTTTTATTAAATAACATCCGCTTACTAACGGCGCATAATGTCTATTTTAACAATCAATAATTTACAGTCATCATTCAAACATGCATTCAAATATTTTAAATCTAACTATTTAAAATAAAATCGAAATCTATTCGATTGAGTGAGAAATTCTCACCTTGGTTTTAAATTCCGTTTAAGCTTTTATTTCGAATAAAATTAAACGCGCGTTTAATTTTACCCGAAATTCTCACTAACTCCAAACGACTCCAAACCAACTCCATCGCGTAGTGCTCGTCCATACGATTCCAACGCAACTGAGTTTGCATTTTTTCGACCTCGTATGAAAAAGTTATGCATTTATGAAGTTTGTACACGATTTAAATAAACAAATTTATAACTAACTTAATAAATTTTAACCTTAGCAAATCTCAGCCACAAGATTAAAATCCAACGCCTCACGTTGTTCTTCTCCCCTCTCGTATTCACGCGCGTAGCTTACAGGAACACGCATATGAACCGAACCCAATTCTTGATTTTAGGGTTAAACATTGCAACAGTTATAAGCGATTTGAACACGATCCAAATACTCCACGTCGTGCGCCTCCCTCCACACCACGCTCGGCCCAAATGGCACTGAGCTCGGTCCCCCCCCTCGCACGCAGTTCGAGGCCGAACTCGTGTCGTTTAACTCCATTTTGCCGTCCATTTACTCAACGAAAACCCATCACAGCCGTTCACATCGAAGTTCTCATCATGCTTAACGATATTGTAGTTGATACTTTCACGAATCGACGCATGGATTTTGAGAAATTGGAGGGGGAAGTTGGGATAATTTCAGCCTTTGATTATGGGGTGGCGGCTGGCTAGGGTTTCATTATATAAATTTTTTTTTTTTATTTTGAAGGGGTAGGAGCCTATTTATAAGAGAACGAGCGACACTATTCATCCCGGAAATTCCGAACTCCGATTTAGACGCCGTAACCAGCGTACCTAGGGTTTATCCCGCGTTCCGGACACAATGGAACAGGTTTCGGAAGCTAATTCGGAAGTATGTGCGAGTTATGGCTGAAAACGTTCAATTTAAATTAAACCGATTTAAATCGATTTCTAGGCGTTTTAATTTGTACAGGACAAACGGTAAATCCAATTGACTTGAAATTTGAAACCTTACAATAATATCACATTACGGATCCGATGAAACTGGTTTCGTCGAAATCCGAGACTTTTTGAAAAATGGCTATTTTGACTCGCCAAATTTAAATTAAAAACAATTCGATGCGTTTCGAGCTGCCACGATCAAACGATAGCTCCGATTGATACGAAAATTGAAATCCGGTAATAACTAACTATTACGGATACAATGGAACTGGTTTCGTTCAATTCTGAGACTATTCAAAAATTGGCTATTTTACAGTCGATTATTAAATATTAAAATATTCAATTTTCACAAATTAACTTTTAATTCGATTTTAAAAGTTCTAAAATATCATTCTAACTTCAATATGATAAAATAAAATTTTACAAATTAATTTCAATCATATTTAACTCAATTTTCAATTATTTTTATAATTTAACATATTAAATTATCGATTTAATTATCCAATTAAATCCAAAAATTCAAATAAAAATTTATTTGACTTATAAATTCATTTATAAATATTTAAAATTAATTAAATATTCAAATTTTAATTTAATAAAATTTCTGGGTCGTTACATTCAGCTTCCTGTATATATAATATAATTTCCTATAAAGTGATTTACTTATATTATACATGCTTGTATCTGTACAATTCTATTACTTACCGTAACTCTCTATATATAAGTAACTTTCTATGATTGCTCAATTATGTTTCATTGCATTGTACTGTTTACCATTGCCAAAGTATTTCTACCTTGACCAAATAGAACTTGTTATTCAAGTGAAAATCTCTATTGCAAACTTTGTTCATCCTTGACCGAGTTTCGTCTGGCCACGATTAAGGTCACGGTCAAAGGAATTTTCAACTTCCTTTCATTTCCTATTTTTGGGAAATGGTGTTCCAAGTGTCTATCTTTGGACCAAGGTTTTAAATCTTGGATTTTGATCGCATCCCGTCCTAAAAATTCTATGCACAATATCTCAAATCGGACAAGATCTCAGACGAGATGAGAATATCTCGGGTGTACATCTCAGACTGACATCTTTGATTTTGAATTCCAACTTGGGACAATCTCGAAGTAACTTAAGTGTAAAAAATTGACATTTTAAAGATTTTTACGATAATTGTTATCTAAATATAAACTTATTAACATACATGGTTTTAAAAAATTAATGATATTAATTTTTCCTTTTAGAGGATAGTGGTTACATGACTGGTTTGGTATTGATTAAATAGATTCTATTCATTTGAATATTTTAAAAAAAAATCATCTATTTATTCTCACTCGTTAAAAAATAATAGATAGAGTTAGAGGGCTAGTAAAAAAAGCCATTAGAGTGTATGTTCTTTTGGACCAATGTAGAAGTTAAAGAAATATATAAATGAAAAAACATCTTCGTTTAAGATATTCTATTGAGTTTATCTAAAATTCTGCTTGAAATCTTAATATCTTGAATGAAATGATTGTCAAATAACACATACATATAACATATACATAAAATTTTATGTCTCATTTCACTAAATATCGTTTCGCTCAAGTTCATTAATGAGATCTCGAGCTAGATCATGAACAAGATTTAAAACAATGCTCTAGACATCATATTCGATCTCGCCTAGCTGTAGGAGTTGATTGAATCATTCACTGCTCTTCATCATTAACCATCAGCCAGGCATGTCTCGCCAGGATGTAATCGTAGGAATTCCAATTATACATCAATTCCTATGTCCAAGTAATAGTGTTTCAAGTACCTATTTTCGAGCCCCCACCCTCGATTTCACCTATGTAACGACCCGTATTTTTACGGATCGAAGGATCGTAGAATTGTTGTTATTAGGTCGTTAGTGTTGTTAAGTCGTTCAGAATTTAAGTCGTTCGGAGATTAAGTCGTCCAGAGATGAGTCGTCCAGGGTTAGGTCGTGTCGTAACATAAGTTGGTGGAGCGACTTAGGAGTTGGAGCGACCTATAGGAGTGACCGACCTATAGAAGTAAGCGACTTAAGAGATTTGGCCGACCTAAGCGAACTAACGACTTAGGAGTTAACGGCTTAAGTTAGTGAACGACCTAAGGGATAGTGGAATAGGAGATGGGTCGGTTGAACGAGTTACCGACCTAAGGGTGATAGGTCGGTGAGGCGACTTAAGGCAGGTAGCGGCTTAAGGAGGGTAGCGACCTAGTGGTTAGCCCTGTGTATAGTTAGGTCGTAACATTTTTAGGTCGTCGCATAGTTAGGTCGGCACTTGTGTTAAGTCGGCATTTGCTAAGTTGTGTTTGGTTAGGTCGTAGACGACCTATGCTAGGATGCTGGGTGTAGTTAGGTCGGCATCCAGCTAAGTCGTAAGTCGCTAGGTCATTGAGTCGTTGAGTCGTGAGTCGGTAGGTCATCTCCTGTATTCAGTGGCTTGAGTCGTTGAGTCGTTGAGTCGTCCAAACGACTTAGGACTTAGGTAGAAATGCGGCAGTGTGTTAGGTCGCTAAGTCGTATCCTGCTGAGTCTTAGGTCATGCCTAAGTGTTAGATCGTGTGTGTTAAGTCGCGCGCATGTGTTGTCGCGCATAGGCTTGAGTCGGTAGGCCGTGGGGTTGATGAGTCGTAAGTCGTGGGGCCTTGTTAAGTCGTGACCGACTTAAGGGGGGCGAACGACTTAAGGATTCGTCCTATAAATAGAAGTGCTTATCTCACTTTTAGGATCCGGATCTTGAAGCGACGAAGTGCTGCCATTTTTTTAGAGCTCGACTACAACACTTCTTCACTTCTTTTCTCTTCTCTAATCTATTGTTTACATCCATCCAAGATTGAAGATCAAATCGAAGATCCAAGAGCCAAAGTTGAAGATCTACATCCATCGAAGGGAGATTTCATCGTTTGAAGGAAAATCTTGTCGGATCAAGCTAGATCCTTTGCTGTCCAGATCTGAAGTGTGTTGCTTTTGAAGCGTTTAGGTGATTCGGTGAGTGGTGGTTATCTCTCACACGGACCCAAAGGAGTATATTGGATCGGTGGCTTATTTGTGTATTAAAGATAGTGATTTCATGCATTTTCCTTAAGTCTGCATGTAGATCCATCGTTCATAAAGTTTTGATATCCACTTTACTACATGTTAACCTATGCTAGTTCATTCATCAAGATATTACTTAGAATTCATGCTTGTTAGATTTGGACTCTCTATTTACGAAATTGTCATTATTGTTATAACTGTTTATTTAGATCTTGTTTGAATGATTGATTACTTGGATTAATGATTGATCTGATTGATTGTTATAAATTAGTTGATTGATGATTTGATTTGGACAAGTTGGTCGAAGATGATTCAAAATCTAAGTGGAAAGGCTCTTGAATAAGGAAAGCTGCTCGTGGCATATGAAGCGGATGATAAAGCTCATATGGATAGATTTGATGATGATGTTGAGATGGGACTTTGCTATGATGAGATGAGGCAAAGCATGATGTTGAGATGGGACTTTGCTATGATGCGATGAAGCAAAGCATAATGATAGATAGCCTTGGTTTAATCCAGACGGGATCATCCCAAGCATGTTGATAACTCGGTGATATGGTTCGAATTCGTTGATAATGGTTGGCTCAAGAGGCGCTTGAGCTAGTATGGAAATAGTCGTCAAGGAGGATGACTAGAAGGCTGAGATCTCATCGTTGTTGAAGGTTCTAGCAGGCTTAAAGCAAGAGTACGCTGGGCAGATTCGATAGTCCCATTCGACTAATAGTTGATGGTCGACTACTCTGGGCGGATTCGATAGTCCTAGGCATAGGTCACGACGACGTGCGGAGTTCTGTCTAGAACCGGGGTTACCATTAGCCCTTGACGGACGGATGAAAGAATGAGCCGGTCATTCAATTAACGGTGATATCGAGGCAATGATAACAGTGATAGCCAGAGTCATGGATGTTTGGATGCTTTGGTTGTATCGTCACTCGGTCTCAAGAGCAATGTTTTGTGGATGCTTATCTGATCTTGGTTTAGGCCTTGGGGGTTTGTGCTTGGAAAACATCGACCTTGACTCGAGTGATAATTGCTTTACTTTAATTGTCTGTTTTGCTATGTTTGTTTCCGCTTAGTGTGTCTGGGGGCTATCACTGTAGAAAGAGGTGGAGTGGGATGGTTGGGTTCCTATTCCTTTTTACCCTTTATGCTCTTTTGGTATGTTTGATAGTTGATTTACCGCTCACTAGGACTTTTGTCTGACTCAAAGTTTTATGTTCAACTCTTATTACCTTGGGCTGTTCATCCATTTTGGGATGGGCAAACTAGGTAGCAGGTGACAGGTGTTGTTCTTAGTGACCAACGTTGTTGATGACGAAGATGAGCTGGAGGCTTTTGCATATTGTTTTTCTTACTATATGTACTGGATGTTCCGCTGCTTGTATGATTCTCTGAGTGTTATGTAGTGAGGCTTGATGTATTGACTATTCAGATGTTTGTATCAAATTATTTTGTAGTGTATTGATGAGATTCTATTTGGTGAAGCTTCACTATATATATATATATATATATTGTATTTTATCCCTGCGCTGTGAGTAATACGATAGAGTTTATTGTTTTACTTTAACCCTGATGATTGTCCATGGCGGCCTGGCACACTTTTCAGCGCACTATTTCCTTGTTTAGTGCAGAAGTCATGGGCGGTCGTCACATTTGGTATCAAAGCTTTGGTTAATCGATTTTAGCCAATGCTCGCTGACGTAACCACGTATGAGAGACGTAATTGTAATTTTGATGGATGATTACTATATATAATATAGTAGTTTAGAAGGATTAGAACCTCTTATGCAGTTGTTTCCCAAGGTGTACTAATCATTCTTTTATTGATATTAAGAATGAGTCGAAGAGGGAGACCAGCTGCTAGGGAAGGCCGTGATTCTGAGGGGGCTGCTGATTATGCTGCTATGTTCGAGGCTATGATGACTTCGATCATGAGATGGATGCCAGCTCCAGGGCCAATGGTAGATGTTGGAGTTCAAGTTCAAGCTCCAAAACCGGTGGATTTTGCTAAGCTGTGTAAAGACTATACTGCTCTTGGAGGAAAGGTTTTCTTGGGAACAGAATCAACCATAGAAGTCCAGTGATGGATAGATGCTTGTAGAAGGATCTTTGGTGATTTGGGAATCGAGGATGTAACCAAAAGGAAGCTTGCATGAAGACAGCTTCAGGGAAGAGCTTCTGATTGGTGGAACTCTATCACCATTGATACTCCAGAGGAAGAAATTACTTGGGAGCAATTTCAAGTCAGATTTGAAGCTAAGTTCATTTCTACAACTCAGAAATCTGTTCTGTTCAAGAAGTTTGTGGAACTCAAGCGAGGAGGAAGACCAGTTCTTGAGTATGTTTCTGAGTTTGAAGCCTTGTCCAAGTATGCTCGGTCATATATTGAATCTCCTTATCATAAGAATGAGAAGTTTGTGACAGGTTTGGACACTTACCTTGGGAGGCAGTTGGTGGATCATTTGGACGATCCGTTTGAGAAGCTTATGGAGAAAGCTCTCAGGAACGAGAATCTGTTTCCTAAGGAAGGATCTGTTGTTGCTGTGACTAAGGAGGAATCTAAACCACAGCAGGGTGGAAACAAGAAGAGAAAGCAGCAGCAGCAGAAGGGTAAGGATGGCTAGAAGAAGCCGAAGGGTGAAGTGACCTGCTACAATTGTCAGCAGAAGGGCCATTTCTTTAGAGATTGTAAGAATCCGAGAGTGCCGGTGAAGTGCCACAACTGTGACAAGCTGGGGCATATCAGGAAGAATTGTCCAGAACCGCGGAAGGACAAACAAATTGTGCAAGCTTATGCTTTGGGGGCTGTTCCATCATCTTCAAAAGCTCCTACTGCAGAAGAGAAAGGAAAGAGTGTGGTGGTACAAGGTACTCTTTCCATTTGTGGTGTTCCAGTTAGAGTGTTATTTGATACTGGGGCGTCGCATTCTTTTGTTTGTAATGAGCTTGTAGGCCGGTTGGGTTTGGAACCAAATATTGTTGATAGACCATTGGTTGTGACTAATCCAGTTGGGGGTTCGTCATGTTTGTGTATGGTATGTCGTGGTCTGGTTGTATCGAGTCATGATTGCTCTTTTGTTTGTGATTGTTTTGTTCTGAACTTTGCGGGGTTCAGAATTATTTTGGGTATGGACTGGCTTAGGAAATATGCGGCAAGAGTTGATTGTAAGAGGCTGGAGGTGACAGTCGAGAATGTGGAGGGGCGAAGGGTTGTGATACGATGTAAGCATGAAGAAGGCATCTTCATGAGCTTCATGTATTCGCTGGTTGTTCCACGGGATGGACTGTCATCGGTGCCTATTGTGAATGGATTTGAGGATGTCTTTGATGAGGTCAAAGGGTTACCGCCGCATAGAGAGATCGAGTTTCGCATCGATCTAGTTGAAGGAGCCAGACCTGTTGTGATGCCTCTTAGGCGAATGGCGCATAGGGAACAGCAAGAGTTGAAGGTGCAAGTTGATGACCTTTTACAGAAAGGATTCGTTCGGCGTAGTGGGTCCGAATGGGGTGCACCAGTTGTGTTTGAAACCAAAGCGGATGGATCGTTGAGGTTGTGTGTGGATTATCGTGAGCTGAATAAAGTGACTAAGAAGAACAAGTATCCATTGCCGAGAATAGATGACTTGTTTGATCAGCTTCACGAAGCTAAGGTGTTTTCTCAGATGGATTTGGCAATAGGATTTCACCAGTTGAGAGTGGCAAAGGATAGTGTGCCGAAGACTGCTTTTAGGACACCATCCGGTTTCTATGAGTGGCTGGTAATGCCGTTTGGATTGACCAATGCACCAGCATATTTTGTGGATCTTATGAATAGAGTGTTCAGGGATCAGTTGAACAAGTTTGTACTTGTGTTCGTGGATGATATTTTGATTTATTCCAGAACTGAAGAAGAGCATAAGACGCACTTGCGGATTGTTTTGGAAATCTTGCGGAAACAACAGCTGAGGGCTAAGTTTTCGAAGTGTCACTTCTGGAAGAGCGAAGTGAGGTTCTTAGGCCATGTTATCTCTGGAAGTGGAATAGCGGTTGATCCCGCCAAGGTGGCAGCGATCCAGGATTGGGTTAGACCTAAGAATGCATCTGATGTGAGAAGTTTTCTTGGATTAGCAGGATACTATCGTCGGTTTATCAAAGACTTTTCCAAGATAGCTGCACCATTAACAGGATTGACGAAAAAGAACCAAGTGTTCAGATGGGATGCTAAGTGTGAACAAGCTTTCGGAATCCTGAAAGAGCAACTGACAAGTGCTCCTATTTTGACTATTCCAAGTGGAAATGATGAGATGGTGGTTTACACCGATGCATGTGGTACTGGACTTGGAGCAGTGTTAATGCAGAAGGATAAAGTTGTTGCATATGCAAGTCGACAACTGAAGCCGCATGAAAGGAATTATCCGACTCATGATTTGGAGTTAGCGGCGATTGTATTTGCTCTGAAGATGTGGAGACATTACCTATTGGGAGTTCGGTTCGAGTTGTTTACAGATCATAAGTCGTTGAAATATCTTTTCTCCCAAAAAGATTTGAATCTTCGGCAGCAACGATAGCTAGAGTTTTTAGCATCATATGATTTTGGTATAGCCTATACTCCAGGAAAGGGTAACGCAGTGGCAGATGCGTTAAGTCGAAGACATGCAGGATTGGGAGCCATGTTTTCAGAATGGAAGAGTCTTGAGTATTTGGCTGGATTTGACTTCAGGCCTAGATGTGAATTGGAACCTGAGATGTTGGCAAACTTATCGATAAGACCTACTCTTGTGGAAAGGATTGGCGAAAAAGCGAGACGATAAGCTTGTCAAGATTATCCGTGATTTGGAATCTGGATTGGACCCAGAGAAGGATAAAGGATTCGAGGTCGATCGAGAGGGTTGGCTTTGGAAACAAGGACGACTAGTTGTTCCCGATATAGATGAATTGAGAAATGAAGTTTTAAGGGAGAGTCATCACTCGAAGCTGACAATTCATCCAGGTGGAAATAAGATGTACCGGGATATGAAGAGAACCTATTACTGGGAAGGTATGAAGAAGGATGTTGGAAATTTTATTTCCAAATGCATGAACTGCCAGTTGGTAAAAGCCGAGCAGAAGAAGCCCAGTGGATTACTTCAACCATTAGAAGTTCCTACATGAAAGTGGGAGCAAATATCGATGGATTTTATCGATGGGCTGCCTAGAACAAGAGCGGGAAATGATGGGATTTGGGTCATCGTAAATCGATTGACTAAGAGTGCAAGATTCATTCCTGTTCGATCAACCAGGACTGCATCAAAATTGGCTGAGCTATATGTTAAGTGGATAGTTTGATTCAATGGTATTCTGAAAAGTATAGTGAGCGATCGAGACCCCTTATTCACTAGTGGATTTTGAAAGAGCTTCCAGGAAGTTTTGGGAACCGAGTTGTGTTTGAGTACAGCTTATCACCCCCAAATAGATGGTCAGACCGAGAGAGTCAACCGAGTTTTGGAAGATCTCCTCGAAGCATGCGTTTTGGACTTCGGAGGATCATGGGAAGATCATCTTCATTTGGTGGAATTCTCATATAATAACAGTTACCAGTCAAGCATTGGTATGGCACCGTATGAAGCATTGTATGGAAGACCGTGTAACTCTCCGACATGTTGGTTGGAAACAGGAGAAAAGTTAATACTTGGGCCAGAAATGATTCGACAGAGTTCTGATTGTATAAAGATCATTCGGCGACGAATGAAGGCAGCCCAAGACCGTCAGAAAAGTTATGCCGATAAGCGTCTTAAGGATTTGGAATTCGACGTAGGCGATAGGGTTTTTGTGAAGATTTCTCCACTGAAGAATGTTATTCGATTCGGGAAGAAAGGAAAATTGACTCCGATATTTGTTGGACCATTCCCGATCATCGAGCGAATTGGAAAGCTCGCGTATAAATTGGAGTTACGGGAAAAGATGGCAAGTGTGCACAATGTTTTTCATGTATCGTATCTACGGAAGTATGTGCACGACTTGAATACAATGGTTTGTGCTGATAGCTATGAAGATTTAGAAGTTTATCCAGTTGTTAGAAGACCTCATAAACCGCTTCGTGTTGTGGAAACTGACACAAAACAGCTTAGGAGGAAGGTAGTCAAATTGCTCAAGGTACAATGGAGTGATGATGTTAACGACTGTACATGGGAGGAGGAAGAGAGAATGAAGGCAGCTCATCCTGAACTCTTCGAGGTATGGCCCTAAGGTGTCGTGACATCTCATGAATTTGTAACTTGTTCTAGTTTTAAAATTCTGCATGCTAGGCTAGTAATTGGATGCATGGTTTGTTGATTGCTATGGATGGTAGGCATGCAAAATAGTTTTGGTTGCTCTTGTTTGTTTGGAATTTCGGGGGCGAAATTCTTAAGGGGGAGAGAATGTAACGACCCGTATTTTTACGGATCGTAGAATTGTTGTTATTAGGTCGTTAGTGTTGTTAAGTCGTTCAGAATTTAAGTCGTTCGGAGCTTAAGTCATCCAGAGATGAGTCGTCCAGGGTCAGGTCGTGTCGTAACATAAGTCGATGGAGCGACTTAGGAGTTGGAGCGACCTATAGGAGTGACCGACCTATAGAAGTAAGCGACTTAAGAGATTTGGCCGACCTAAGGGAACTAACGACTTAGGAGTTAACGGCTTAAGTTAGTAAACGACCTAAGGGATAGTGGAATAGGAGATGGGTCGGTTGAACGAGTTACCGACCTAAGGGTGATAGGTCGGTGAGGCAACTTAAGGCAGGTAGCGGCTTAAGGAGGGTAGCGACCTAGTGGTTAGCCCTGTGTTTAGTTAGGTCGTAACATTTTTAGGTCGTCACATAGTTAGGTCGGCACTTGTGTTAAGTCGGAATTTGCTAAGTTGTGTTTGGTTAAGTCGTAGACGACCTATGCTGGGATGCTGGGTGTAGTTAGGTCGGCATCCAGCTAAGTTGTAAGTCGTTAGGTCATTGAGTCGTTGAGTCGTGAGTCGGTAGGTCGTCTCCTGTATTCAGTGGCTTGAGTCGTTGAGTCGTCCAATCGACTTAGGACTTAGGTAGAAATGCGGTAGTGTGTTAGGTCGCTAAGTCGTATCCTGCTGAGTCTTAGGTCGTGCCTAAGTGTTAGATCGTGTGTGTTAAGTCGTGCGCATGTGTTAAGTCGTGCATAGGCTTGAGTCGGTAGGCCGTGGGGTTGATGAGTCGTAAGTCGTGGGGCCTTGTTAAGTCGTGACTGACTTAAGGGGAGGCGAACGACTTAAGGATTCGGCCTATAAATAGAAGTGCTTATCTCATTTTTTTGGATCCGGATTTTGAAGCGACGAAGTGCTGCCATTTTTTTAGAGCTCGACTACAACACTTCTTCACTTCTTTTCTCTTCTCTAATCTAGTGCTTACATCCATCCAAGATTGAAAATTAAATCGAAGATCCAAGATCCAAAGTTGAAGATCTACATCCATCGAAGGGAGATTTCATCGTTTGAAGGGAAATCTTGTCAGATCAAGCTAGATCCTTTGCTGTCCAGATCTGAAGTGTGTTGCTTTTGAAGCGTTTAGGTGATTCGGTGAGTGGTGGTTATCTCTCACACGGACCCAAAGGAGTATATTGGATCGGTGGCTTGTTTGTGTGTTAAAGATAGTGATTTCATGCATTTTCCTTAAGTCTGCATGTAGATCCATCGTTCATAAAGTTTTGATATCCACTTTACTACATGTTAACCTATGCTAGTTCATTCATCAAGATATTACTTAGAATTCATGCTTGTTAGATTTGGACTCTCTATTTACGAAATCGCCATTATTGTTATAACTGTTTATTTAGATCTTGTTTGAATGATTGATTACTTGGATTAATGATTGATCTGATTGATTGTTATAAATTAGTTGATTGATGATTTGATTTGGACAAGTTGGTCGAAGATGATTCAAAAGCTAAGTGGAAAGGCTCTTGAATAAGGAAATCTGCTCGTGGCATACGAAGCGGATGATAAAGCTCATATGGATAGATTTGATGATGATGTTGAGATGGGACTTTGCTATGATGCGATGAGGCAAAGCATGATGTTGAGATGGGACTTTGCTATGATGCGATGAAGCAAAGCATGATGATAGATAGCCTTGGTTTAATCCAGACGGGATCATCCCAAGCATGTTGATAACTCGGTGATATGGTTCGAGTTCGTTGATAATGGTTGGCTCAAGAGGCGCTTGAGCTAGTATGGAAATAGTCGTCAAGGAGGATGACTAGAAGGCTGAGATCTCATCGTTGTTGAAGGTTCTAGCAGGCTCAAAGCAAGAGTACGCTGGGCAGATTCGATAGTCCCAATCGACTAATAGTTGATGGTCGAGTACTCTGGGCAGATTCGTTAGTCCTAGGCACGGGTCACGACGGCGTGCGGAGTTCTGTCTAGAACCGGGGTTACCATTAGCCCTTGAGGACGGATGAAAGAATGAGCCGGTCATTCAATTAACGATGATATCGAGGCAATGATAACAGTGATAGCCAGAGTCATGGATGTTTGGATGCTTTGGTTGTATCGTCACTCGGTCTCAAGAGCGATGTTATGTGGGTGCTTATCTGATCTTGGTTTAGGCCTTGGGGGTTTGTGCTTGGAAAACATCGACCTTGACTCGAGTGATAATTGCTTTACTTTAATTGTCTGTTTTGCTATGTTTGTTTCTGCTTAGTGTGTCTGGGGGCTATCACTGTAGAAAGAGATGGAGTGGGATGGTTGGGTTCCTATTCCTTTTTACCCTTTATGCTCTTTTGGTATGTTTGATAGTTGATTTACCGCTCACTAGGACTTTTGTCTGACTCCAGGTTTTATGTTCAACTCTTATTACCTTGGGCTGTTCATCCATTGTGGGATGGGCAGACTAGGTAGCAGGTGACAGGTGCTGTTCTTAGTGACCAACGCTGTTGACGACGAAGACGAGCTAGAGGCTTTTGCATATTGTTTTTCTTACTATATGTACTGGATGTTCCGCTGCTTGTATGATTCTCTGAGTGTTATGTAGTGAGGCTTGATGTATTGACTATTCAGATGTTTGTATCAAATTGTTTTGTAGTGTATTGATGAGATTCTATTTGGTGAAGCTTCACTATATATATATTTCTATTGTATTTTATCCCTGCACTGTGAGTAATACGATAGAGTTTATTGTTTTACTTTAACCCTGATGATCGTCCATGGCGGCCTGGCACACTTTTCAGCGCACTATTTCCTTGTTTAGTGCAGGAGTCATGGACGGTCGTCACAACCTATCTCCAAGCATTGATTGAGACATTCATGGACCATCCTCGCTTAACCTTGGCCGAGCATGTCCTACTGGGCCGCAAGCGCAGTCGTGAAAACCTTGGTTGTACTCCAGTTACAGTTTCTAATTTCGAGAACTGGTGCTTTGGGCGTCAAACTCCATGCACCCCTCATTGATTTTTCCTATTTCTAGGCATTAGTCAATACCGAATAGATAAGGGTGAATTATCCGATCGACTCTTATGATTATACTCTTTTTTCCTTATCCTGGATCAAATGAGTTGGTTGGTACATATCTTCAAATACCTGATTGTACTGCATGCAACATAAGGTTTTGCTTACAATCACATAGTTCTATTGATTCAAGAAGCTAACTTTAATTTAAGTAAAGGACAAGGAAAATCTTGCCTCATTGCATTAGCCCCAATTCACTAGTGTAGCCTATTTGTAGAAAATTAAGTAAATAAATCTAAGTGAAACAGCGTTGCAACTAATCTCTATTCCACGCCCATAGAATCGAGATCCCATTAACAGTGGCCAGCTTGAATGTTCATCTCTATGCTTCTGTCCAATCGCAAAGGGACTTTCCTAATTTGGACCAAGTTCCCCCTACCTAAAAGAACTCATTTCAAAATTAGCTCCCCCACATCGAAGGTACGGTTCTAGACCTTGGTGTTGAAATGTCGTGCTCCTATTTTATGGTGAGCACCTACCCTTAATTAACCTCTTTTCACTTTACATCAACCAATTCGAGGGACTCAAGCAAGAGTTTCTCATTCACCTAGAGGTCGTTGTGTTTTTTTCCAATGAGAAGGGATTTCCATTTCTATTGGAATCATGGCCTCGGTTTTGAAGGCCAAAGCGAATGGAATATGTCCCAATCGTGGACTTATGAGTGATCTTATAAGCTCACAATGCCAATGAAAGCTCATTGACCAAGTTGCTCTTGGATTTAATTAAATGTTTCTTCAAGATAGACTAGATGATTTTATTCACCACCTTTACTTGTCCAATCACCTGCGGGCGTGCTACACATGAAAAGCTTTTCTTGATCTTGTACCGGTTGTAAAAATCCTTGAACTTGGAATTCTCATATTGAGTCCTATTATTAGTTATAATTTTCTTAGGAACTCCAGTTCTATAGATTATATTCTTCATCACAAACCTAGTTACTTTCCTCATTGTGATCGTGGCAAGCAGTTATGCTTCAGCACACTTAGTGAAGTAATCCACCGCAACGGTAGCATACACTGCTCCTCTTTTTAATAGCGGTAGCACATCAATTATATCAATTCACCAAACTACAAATGGTCAAGGATGTGTAAGCTTTATGGATGAGGATCTCGGAATTTTTGCAATCCTTTAGTATCGGTCAAAACGTTTGTTGTTTATGTTGTTGTATCTATATTACTAATTTTTGTCATAATTTATTTCTCTTTTTTCTTTCATTTCTCATCTTCCTTATGTAAAATAAAAAATTTAATCCTTAAATAATGTATCACTTGTATTTTTCATTTAAATCCATGTGGAAGGTTGGCTTCTTTGGTTGTTTATGTTTTCTTCTAGCTTTGGTTATTGTCGTAGAATTCTCTTTTATACTTTTCATAGCATACACCATGGTTTTGGGTATGTAATATTTAATTTTCTCTATATTAGTTTGGCTTATAGGGATTAGTTCGACTTCTTAATAAAATTACTATGTAAAATAAAACAACGCTTAGTCTCTAACAAGTGATCATTCTTATAGAATCGTGATTGGAAAAAATAAGTTAAAAGGTATCATTCTTTCAAAAAGCTAATGTGATTGATTTCTTTTATTTGTAGGTAATTTGTTCGCTGAAAAGTCAAAATAAAGGAATTGGAAAAAGAATTATTCAACTTCCATGGTAACACTAGTACACGTGCTTTTAATTTATTTTAGACTTTATCACCTTTTATATCAATTCTTATTGTTACATTTATGTATATATTTAATTATATTGTAGTACCTACGATGTTCATATGTGTCTCCATTCATTTTTTTCTTTAGTTCTTAAGTATATGTAATAGTTTCATGTTTTATCATAATGTGATTGAACTTTCTATTATTTATTTTGATTACTTTAAATATCATTTTTTTTCACCGATGACTACTTTTCTATCATGTAAAGAATAATCTATGAGATGGCATGTCTATCTTAAAGTGTGGTAGGTATGATTTGATTTCTATAAAAAATAATAAAATATCTCCTAACTTTTTACTTTAATTCAAAGTGGTAAGTTTGCTCCTTTGGTTGTTTGTGTTTTATTCTAGATTTCGTTAGCCATAGAATTTTCCCTTCCAATGTTCATAGCATGTGTTGTGGGTATGCAATATTTTATTTTGCTCTATGTTAGTTTGGCTCATAGGGATTAGTGTGACATTTTAAGAATCTACTATGTAAAATAAACATCACTTAGTCTCCAACAAGTGAATGTATAATAGGATCATGATTAAAAAAATCAATTTAAAAGGATCATTCTTCTAAAAAGTTAACGTGGTTTCTTTTCTTTAGTTGTAGGAAATTTGTTCAGTGAAAAGTAAGAATAAAAGAATTGGAAGAAATTTGACTCAACTTCTACGGTAACACCAGTATACATGTTTTAATTTTGTTTAGAAATTTATTACATTTTTATATCAATTATTTACCAATTCTTATTGTTACATTTTTGTACTTATTCAATTGTTTGTAGTGTCTATGCTATTCATATGCGCCTCTTCATTTTTTTCTTCAGCTCTTAAGTGCATATCATGGTCATGTTTTAGCGTGATGTAGTTTGAACTTTCTATTCTTTTATTTTGATTTCTTTCTATATCATTTTGCATTAACGAACGTTATTCTATCATGTGAAGGATAACCTATGAAACGACATGCCCGTCTTAAAGTGTTTAAGGTATAATTTGATTTCTATTAGATTATGTTCTAATGGTAGATAGTTTATGCTTATGCCTATTTTTCTTTACTAATATGATTGATATTGTTTTATAAAAGAACATATTCTATTATATAAATAGAAATTCAAATGTTGACCATCTGTATTCTTTTTCTTCCATAATTTTAAGAACAAAATCCTAATTTTTATCATTTTAACTACTTCTTTCATGTATTTTCCGTTAAAAAAAATATTATTCTCATTCACCGGACTATTTACCTTAATTATACCTTTATAATCTAATAACATATTTATTTCTTTTCTACACACTTTCAATACAATAATTTTTAGGAACTTCTTAGTTTATTTTTTATATTAACTTTTTATCCATCGCATTTATTTTTTTATAATTTTCTCTCTTTCCAAATTTTATCTGCATATTTATAACACAATTCAAAATAATGTATTCTCGATCTATATCGAATTAAGATCTATCAAAGTAATTTTAGTTAGCCTTATTAGTTTTCTAAACTTAATAAAATTGAATCTAATTATTGAATAGTCTTTCGCTTTTTTACTCTCCTTAAATTTTGCATGCTTTCTTCGTTTTTTAGTAGCTGTGTTTTAACCATTGTTTTTAAGGATTTTCTTTTTACGGGAAAATTATTTAAAAGTAAAAAAAACATTGGCTTATTGGATTGAATTTGCACAATTCAGAGTTTGATCTTCATTACTTATCTGTTTATTCAATTTAAGGTTGAATTTTTTTCTTCCATATTTCAAAATTTAGATCTTTTCTTTGAGATATGTGTTAGAAAATCATCTTCCAATTATTATTTTTTTTGATTAATATGATTATGAATTTAGCTTCCTTCGTTCATTTTGTAGAAGGTTATTGTGTGAGTCAGCAGAATAGGGATCTTATGGCTAAATTAACACTAGAGGGGGGGTGAATAGTGTTTAATTGATTGTATGGATATATTTCAAATTCTTTAAGACTCCACTTGGAATGATGTAATTAATAATCCCGAAAACAATCACACAATTAAAGTGTAGATAAAAGTAAATGCAGTAAAAGTAAAAAGAAATGACTATACCAAGATTTTATACTGTTTCGGAGTTACCCCACATCCAGTCCCCCACAATTCCTTATGCAGCTTTCTTTTCAGCTAGTAAATGCAAATACAATCTCGATTTCAAGGCTATGAGAGACACCCTCCATAATCTCGACCAGAGTCGCTTGATTTCCAGTCTACAAGCACACCTATTAGATTTACAGGCTACTAAGCACCCAATTGATTTTACAGGCTACAATCACACCTACAAGTATAGCAGTATGATTTGATGGAGTTTTATAGACTTAGATCTTCAATCTTGATTACCATTGATCCTATAACTCTTGAATAACATTTTGATCTTGGTTTGAGTGAGAGTAATAAGAGAAATCAGAGAGTAGATGAAGAATAATCAAATTAGTTATGGTTGAATTTGATTTTGATTGAATTTTCACATAGTTTAGGTATATTTTGATTTAGAAAATGAGAGAGTGAAAAGTGGAGAGAAAATTAAGAAAGCAGGTGTTAAAAAATTTGCTTGGAAGTCTAGTACATATAGGAAAACAATGGTCATGTCCATTCGTGAAGAGATACGATGAAAAGACACTTCCATTCAAATTTGAATTTTGAAACTATAGCCACCATGTCGACATACATTAGTGGATATTCGACATACTCTTTACAAAATTGAAAAACACTTTCAAAATATTATTTTGAATATCCGTTTCTTTGTAAAATAATTTGATACTTTCTAAAATCATTTATATATAGTTTATACATATTTAATCAAAATATAACTTAATAGAACTTTATAAAATAATTTTAAAAGATTTAATAAGAATATTCTATATAATGAAAATATCATATATAAGATCGATAATTTTAACTTATTAAATCATAAACAACAATTCAATATATATATATAAATAAACTTAAAACACTAAAATAATATGTTTATAAGTATAAGAGACTGAAAATCGTTTTGAGAAATATTTTGAAAAGATTATTTTAAAACTAGGTTATTTAGAGAACAATTTAAAACAAAAATAGAGAAAGAGAGAGAGATTAGGAAAGTGCTATTAATGTTTTAACATAAATTCTCCGACTCTATAACTTATCTGGAATATCTTTAAATCTTGAACTCCTCAATACTCATGAGTCTTTATTCTCCAATCCTTGAAATTCTATAATAGCATGTTAAATCTATTCTTGGCACTGTACAGTCTCATTTTCCATTTCAAGACAATCACTTTTCATTCGTTAAAGTTTGAAAAAAATGGTGGCTTTGAAAGAACTTTTATTTCCATTCCTTTCTTTCTAAAATTCTTGAATCAAAAGTTACTAAATCACTTCAAAACCTCTTCAAACCTCTTATATAAGCTTATAAAATCATTATAATCCCTTCCATAACCTTAAAAGTGGAGTTTTTAAGGGCATTTAGCCTTGTCCTTTTTGAGGCCGTGAGTTTTTAGGGTGATGGGGGTTTATGGCCGTGAGTTTTGATGGGTGAGTTGGTGTGGCTAAGCAAAGGAAGAGGTGCGAGGCTAGGCCGTGGGTT
Source organism: Allium cepa (assembly GCA_030765085.1). Classification (NCBI taxonomy): domain Eukaryota; kingdom Viridiplantae; phylum Streptophyta; class Magnoliopsida; order Asparagales; family Amaryllidaceae; genus Allium; species Allium cepa. Next base: position 564,656,962 of record CM060928.1, on the reverse strand, counting down.
CTAGGGTGGTTTAAAGGTGTAGATCTAGTGTTATTTGAAGCATGGTGGAGTTTGGTTGATAACATTTAACTTTAAAGCTATTTTGAAAAAACTTGCATGCTTGTGTTAAAAATACTTATATGCATAGTTACTTGAATGTATATTCATGAACTAATGTTTGTTGTTAGTTGTTCTTGTTTCGAAAAGTGAGTAAAACTCACACCTTTTGGATAAAATTTTGTATTTTTATTTTATGTTAGCATTTGTATGTATAATGTCTTGGTTACAGGCTAGTTGCATTGTTTGGATGTTGTTTATATGAGGATATGTGCGCTTATATGTGTTTGAATATAATATGAAGTTTTAGGTTTGAAAATAAAGTCTAAAAGTTGTGATCTTCGTTTAAGTTTGGTTGTGATATGTTTATGTACGCTATAGAATGATGATGTAACATGGTTTGGTGTTAAAGGATCCTTGTGTGAAAAATATGGTTTCGAGTTTTAAAAATCAAAAGTTTTCAAAGCTCCAAACTTGTTTTACTTTTCAAAACATTTACTTTATGACTGTGAAAAGTTAGTGAGCTTCCAAAAGTAATAAGTTTTCAAAGAGAAAGCTAAGTAATATTTTATAGTTATGACATCCATGGCAATAGTCGCTACCGATGCAATTTCGCTAAAAAGTCCACTTTTTGCAAATTAAGTTTTTATACTTATAATACTTTGAAAATGTTTTATTATAATTTTAAGAAGTTAATTAAGGATTTATTAATTGATTATTAATTAATTAATAATTAATTAAGTTGGGTAATTAATAACTAAATAACAAGGTTCGTCAATTATAATTAAGTGGAGCTTAACTACTAATTAGTTATCTTTTAAAATGGTAAATTTAATTTTAATTAATTATTGATTAAGAAAGGTTAATTTTTAATTAATTATGAATTAAGTATATGATTTATTTTTATTCAATTATTAACTAAGCATAGGGTTAATTATTTATTAACTATTAAATAAGTGTTTAATTATTCTAATTATAAATTAATTAAGGGTTTAATTTATAAATAAATTATTTATTATAGGTTAATTATTAGTTAGTAATAATTAAGTTAAGTCAAGACTTAATTAAGATTTAAGTATGATTTAATAAATGGTTTAACTTGTAATTAATGATTTTAAAAAGGGGTTAAAGTTTTAATTACTTTGTTTTCCAAAGATCAATTTGTTTGCAACTTCCTCTCCATAGAATAGTTTAAGCACATGTGATACAATTGTCACTACCATTAAGTAACCATACAAATGTGATTAGGTTATACTAAACTTGATGTCAATTTAGCAGAATAAATCCCCGCCCTTCTATAACTCAATTGTATTGATTATGTGGACATCTGTTAGCAGAATAAAACCCTATTCTGCTATAATTAAACTTAGTAGATTGTCTGGACATCTATTTAGCAGGACAAACCACCATCCTACTATTATGTTGTTTGGATGTGCATCTGCCAGTTGGTTTATATTAACATGTTATTCCCCGAATTGATTATGGATTGTATTTACATATATGTTGGCTTATGTAAATAACTGTTATGTGATTTAGAAGAAAATTTTAATTAAAATGTTAATTTGATTTAGTACCATTGTGGTCACTAAGCCTCTTTTTGAAAATTATGCTTTTTAAATTTACTTGATTCTATATCAATTTGAGGTTAAGTGTTTGTAAATGATTTTGTAAAATGTCCAGTTATTTTAATAAAGGTGTTTACAAATGATATCCTGTGAATAACATTTTATAAAGGATTTTTCTAAGAAAATTTTAAATGAAAATTTATAGAAGTAGTTTTATAGATGACTTTGGAATTTATAAAAGAGTTTTATAAATGATTTCGGATATTTATAAAGAGTTCTGTAAATGTATTTAGAATTTAAGCAAAGGATATTTCATAAATGAAAATGATTTATTAAAAAGATTTATTGAAGAAATTTAGAAAAGAATTGGGGATGGGATTTCCCTTAACTGACCTTCTTAATTATGATGGTGTGGACAAATATTCATGCTTAACACCGAAGGGATAATTTTAGGGTTATCTTTATCTCTAGTGTGAATAACACATGTTTGATCTTTTTAACATGATTTTGAAATAAGAAATCTTTCACAAATGTTTTGTGAATATACTAATGTTATGAGATAACTATATGAATGTTTTGATAAACATTTTGAAAAGAGATTTAATATATGAAAAACTTATTTTTGAGGCATAGTGGTTGCTATGGGTAAGTAAATCTCTAGATTTTTGTTCGTTTGTGTATTTGATAGTTAAATAACCGACTATCAAATCTTGGTCAGTTTGACTTAGGAAGTATGATTATACATGCGAGTTCCCCGGTGAGGACTTGAATACTTGTTGTATACTTCCAACGGAACTGGGAATGAGTTGACCGAAAATTATCATTGTTGGTTTGGAGAGATCAAGATCGGATATGTTATCCAAAAACCACTCTGAACGAGCGCATGCATTTGTGTGGAAGACATCTTGAAGATGATGGAAGACGATGCTTCTTGAAGAGCTTTTGGTTTTGCTCGATCCTGAAACAACTTGTATGGATGAATGATGGCATTGCATTTCTACCTGGAGGGCAGTGTTAACATTTCAAGATGTCTACTATGAGGAAAATGGAACTCATGGCCTCTCAAACCCCACGTCTCGGTAATGGTTAAAATAGGGTAGATGCGGTAGAGCTATGTATGTCGTATCTATTAGGCTATGATCATCCAAAGATCTAGTGTCGATATCTCTATGTATGCTTCGAGGCCCTTTTTGGTAGTTGATCACAGCCAAGAGGCGATCATATTTGGTACTATCCAGTAAAGGGTAGGCCGATCCTGTGTTAGCAGAGGTCAAAATATTTTTGATCTTATTGCGCATTTCATCTGGAGGTGTACAAGTTTTTGAAAGGCAGTCCCTTACCTTGCCATTATTGAAAATCATTCTCTAATAAATGCTTTCGATTTGGATTTTATACCTACTATTATAGTCAGGTATACACATCATAGCTACTTGATATATTTGATTTAAACCCTTAGACAATATGCTAATATCACTGGATTTTCTACAGAATGTTTTGGTTATCGTAAGGTAAAAACCCATCTGTGTTTATGTGCGACATAGTATTACAAGATACCTTTGATTTCAAAGGATTTATAAGTTATAATTAATTCCTTATGATTTGAGTTTCTCACGCTGGTTTTACCAGACTAACCCAAACGTTGTTTTCTTATAATGCTTGGGTCAAACTGAGCATGTTTTCATATTAGCTTCGGATGCTTTGGAGTTCAGAAGAGCCGGAGGTCCAAAACATATCTCTCGTATATTTCCTTATTTCCGCTGTTTTGGATGAAATCTGTATTAGTTATGTAAAGACATGTGGTTATAACTATCCTAGGTAGAAAGTTGTACTATTATGACTCTGATGTATCATTTTGGAAATGATCATGTAAAATCATATCGATTATTATATATTATTCCTTAATGTTTTTAGATTCTATGGATGTCTTAGTGTCGACTACTAAGCGTTGGAAAGGCAGATCGTTACATTTGATATCAGATCTGTAGGTTAAGCGAGAACCTTGGCTCTGATGGGATAATCTCATTTTAGAGATAGGGTAAGTGATACCCTAAAATGAGTTTGACTGTATTATAGAATAGCGCGTATTTATTAATGATATAAAAATGTTTTATATTGTGTTAATTGATCTGTTAAGTGGCTTATGAATTTTGGTCGATGTGTCTGGCAAACATTATCGATAGGGATTCCTAAACACTTAAAAAATGCAAACTGACACAATATTATTTTAAAATTGGTAAATGAAATAATTTACCTAGGAATATATTTTATATATACAAAAATTATTTTCAAAAATAGTATAATATCTTGGAGATGCTTGTTGAATAGGAAATGATAAAATTCTATTACTACCATTTAGGATTTGGTTTAGTCATGCCTGTCCAGTTTGAGCATTGACTGTTGTTAAGTGTTATAGGTAGCTTCCCTTCTAAAACATGGGTTGGGCAAATAGAAAGTCGCAAAACATTGAAATGAACACCTTGTGAATTAAGTTTTACAGTTTGATATAACGCATTCGGTGTTAATGTTTGGCTAAGGATTTGGTTTAATAAAAGATGTTTATTGACAGTTAGAATATTTAGAAATGATTTTATATAAGAAAATGAATTTATAAAATTGGTTTATGCGAAGTCACTTGTAAATAAAAAGAATTTAAGTAGGATACTTAAGTACTTAAATCCCCGTGCTTTTGAAAAATGGTTTTCTAGGTTTCAAAAAGTAATAATAGTATTATGTGGAAGTATTTTATTAAGAAAAGAGAAATTTTAGGGTACGGAAATTTTGACTAAGAAGTATTTTCTTTGGATTAGTTTAACATCGAGTTTCGATTTTTTGCGACGATCGGAATAATCTTCTCGGTGACGATTAGATGTCTGCTTGGCGAACGTTATAGTGCGCTTAGTAAATTATTCTCTTTATCACTGTATGACCAAAACAAATTCAAATCCAATGAACCCAAAGCAAATTGGTATAAATATTTAATTGAAAGTACATAAAGTATTATTTCAAAAAGGACAATTTTGAAATAGAAGAAATATTTTTAAGTTAACTAGTTCAATGCTCTAAAAATAAGTTCAAATGGGAAAGAAATGTAATGGTAAATACTTCTCTTGAGTATTACTCCTATCAGTAAGAGAATGTATGATATTGTTTAGTAACCTAGTTCCTTAGTATCATTTTGGGGTTACTCGAACTATGTGTATATTTTCTATGGATTAAATATATGGTATTATTTCAAAAGGTTTTGGAAATAAAACCCGAGTATTTGGCTCCTAAGTTTTCAGGATGTAAAGGTATCTTGATTTAAAATGGTTAATAAAGGAATTTCTAAAATTGAATTAATTTAATAAGAAGGTTTAATAAACTTGGTTTTATTAAATAGTGTATTTTGGATTTTAACACTTAGGAAGTTAAATAGCATATAATGTTATTGGGCCAACTAATAAATACCTTTACTATAGAGATGTCCAAGAAAAATTAGACTCTAGGATGGAGTTTGGATATCATCATCCTACTCTTCTTGGCTACTTGCCAAACAAAAATGGGTAAAGAGGTTGATTTCTTGAGTCAATTTTAAGACCAAATTTATTTGTGCCCACATCTGAATAGGTAAAAGTGAATAGAATTAAAATTCAGATGTTTTATATATATACTCTTAGGATGTAGGAGGGTATTATCCAGGTTAATAAATTTAGATGATTTTGATGAAATATTTCGTAAATTAGTTGTATCATTTAGAAATATTTGAACCTGAGTTGGAATTGTTATGAAATGATTTCATAAATATTTGTAGGAGGGTAAGAAGGTAAAGAGGTAAATAAGGACCTTTAGATGAGTATGTAGGTTGAATGTAGATCTTTTTCCTTTCTCATATAGTTCTCGATCTAAGATTCGAGTCCATGACTTAAGGTGTTTTACACCATGCGAGGATAAGGATTTATCACTCGAATCTTGACGGTGAGCACATGATGAGAGTTCTTGATAGGGAACCAATGTTTTTTATCATAGTATATAGCTATGTAAGGAGAACAGTGGTTTCTAGTCATGAAGCATAATCGGAGTCCGCACCAGTGAATCGGGTGAGTGATACTAGCTTGAAGGCGAATTTATGTAATCGAGTGGGGATCAAATCAGATTTTGTATATGGATGATCTATGAATATCATGTGGATTTATGAACAATACTATGTGCTCATGTGGTGATATTTCGGGGACGGAATTCTTTTAAGGGGGAAGAATGTAACAACCCAGAATTTGTTCGCTTCGATTTATGAATATTTAATTAATTTTAAACATTAAATTAATGGTTTTAATAATTAAAATAGCCCTCTTTTAATTTATAATTAATGATAGAAAATTCATTTTTGATTTTTGTTTACAAAAATAATTAGTTAAAAGGAAAATAGAAAATGTGACCGGAAAGCTTTCAAAAATCCTGATTTTTTACTAGCTAAAATTTGTGAAAAGGTTGTAAAACACCTTAATACACTTGAACACGCACTTATATATAAATAATGAGTACTTAATTAAGGATGTTGAAAATGTAAATATATGTTTTCTTAAGTGAAAAGAAGGATGTGACAATTTGTGAGTTTAAAAATTAGATAAAAAATCATGACGTGTCACTTTCATCTTACACCATAAGTACAAATGCATTAAATGCATGCTGGTTTAAGGGGGAACAATTAGTACAAATATAAGAAGTGATGTGATGGGGTGATGATATGGCAAAAAAGGAATGGTGGGTAGAGTAAAAAGGTTAGTTTGGTAATTTGGTTATTTGAAATTTATATAAAAACCATTTTCTTATCTTTCTCTCGCTTCCATTTCAAAACAATTCAATTTTAATTTGTTAAAGTTTGAAAACAAAACTGGTGGCTTTGAAAACACTTTTATTTTCACTCTTTTCTTTCTAAAATTCCTGAATTAAAAGCTACCAAATCACTTTAAAACCTCTTCAAACTTCTTATATAAGCTTATAACATCGTTATAATCCTTTCCATAACCTTGAAGGTGGAGTTTTTAATGGTGTTTAGCCTTGTCCTTATAGAGACTATGAGTTTTAAGGGTGTGGGGGTATGGCCGTGAGTTTTGATTGATAAGTTGGTGTAGCCGAGCATAGGCAGAGGTGTGGGGCTAAGCTGTGGGTTCTAGGGTGGTTTAGAGATGTAGATCTAGTGTTATTTGAAGTATGGTGGGGTTTGGGTGAGAACACTTAACTTTAAAGTTATTTTAAAAAATTGCATGCTTGTGTAGAAATAATTATATGCTTAGTTACTTGAATGTATATTCATGAACTCATGTTGGTTGTTGGCTGTACCTATTTAAGAAAATGAGTAAAACTCACAATTTTTCTGTAAAAAATGTATTTTTTACTTTATGTTAGTATTTGTAGGTATAATGTCTTGATTATTGGCTAGTTGCATGGTTTTAATGTTGTTTATATGAGTATACATGCGCTTATATATATTTGAATATGATATGTAGTTTTAGATTTGAAAAATAATTCTAAAAGTTGTGTTCTTTTAGGACTGGTTGTGATATGTTTATGTATGTTATAGACATGATGATGTAAGAGGATGTTAAGAAAATTTAGCACTTTTGTATTGTTTAGCGATAAAGGATTCTTGTGTGAAAAATATGTTTTAGTTTTCATAAAACAAAACTTTTCAAAGCTCCAAACTTGTTTTACTTCTAAAAACACTTACTTTATGATTGTAAAAGTTAGTAAGCTTCCAAAAGCAATAAGTTTACAAAGAGAAAGCTAAGTTAAATTTCCTAGTTATGACATCCATAACGATTGTCGCTACTTATGCATTTTCGCTAAAAAGTCCACATTTGCAGATTAAGTTTTTATACTTAAAACACTTTAGAAATGTTTTATACAACTTAATTAATAATGATTAAGAAGCTAATTACGAATTTATTAATTAATTAATAATTAAATAAATTGGGTAATTAATAAATAATTAAGTATTAAACAAAGTTTATTAATTATAATTAAGTGGAGATTAATTACTAATTAATTTTCTTTTAAAAAGGTAAGATTAATTTTAATTAGTTATTAATTAAGTAAGATTAATTTTTAATTAATTATGAATTAGGTATAAGAATTATTTTTATTTAATTGTTATTAAGCATAGGGTTAGTTATTAATTAATTATTAAGTAAGTGTATAATTATTCTAATTATAAATTAATTTAGGGTTTAATTTATAAATAAATCATTTATTATAGGTTAATTATTTCTTAATTAATCATTAAGTTAAGTTAAGAATTAATTAGGAATTAATTATGGTTTAACAAAGGGTTTAACTTGTAATTAATGTTTTTAAAAGGGGTTTAAGTTTTTAATTATTTGGTTTTCCAAAGATCAGTTTGTTTAAACGCAACTTCTTTTCCGAAAACTAGTTTGAGCTTAAGGGATTTGATTATCAATACCTTTAAGTAACCAAAAAAATGTGATTAAGTTATACTAAACTTAACATCCATTTAGCAGAATAAATTCACTTTCTTATATAACTCAATTTTTTGATTATATGGACATCTGTTAGAAGAATAAAACCCATTCTACTATAATTAAAATTAATAGATTATGTGGACATCTATTTAGCAGGACAAACCACCATCCTACTATTATGTTGTTTGGATATGCATCTGCCAGTTGGTTTATATTAACATGTTATATCCTGATTTGGTTATGAATTTTATTTAAATATATATTGGCTTATGTAAATAAATGTTATGTGATTTGGAAGACTGATTTAATTAAAATAGTAATTTGATTTAGTGCCAATGTGGTCACTATGCCTCTTTTCATATTCATAAATTATGGTTTTTAAATTGACATTAATTCTATATCAATTTGAGGTTAAGTATTTGTAAAAAATCTTGTAAGACGTCCAATTATTTTAATAAATTTTACAAATGATATTTTGTAAATAATATTTTATAAATGATGCAATGGCCCATTTTTATATACCTTTTGAACCAACAATAAACCACATATGTCCAACTCAGATTGCACGAATAAGAAGATCCTTAAGGGTAGAAAGAAAATAAAGGTAGAACAGGATCTCATATGAATGAAATAAGATATATTATTTCAATAATATCTTTACGGTGGAAACTTTTAAAATACAATATCAAAGTCTAACCTAGATTCAGCCTGAACAGTTATAAACCCCTGTCCTTACAAAATGCTGAAAACAAAAAAACAAATGCAATAGATGTAGCGGATAATAGAATACGTCCATACAATGACGAAGATCTCCAGCTCTCCTTCGGAAACTCCAACCGTCTTCAACTAAACTTGAAACTACTCGGATCTGACCCGAGTATTAAAAATACCCGGATCGTGCTTGATAAACCAACGTGAGATACTCAAAATTTAAAATGACTATGTTATCTAAACTTTTGAAAAGAAGGGTATCTCATAAAACCATGCTCACACATAAATACGAATGGGATTTTACCTAATGATAAACAAAATAATTTTATACCAAAATACACTTGGTATTATTTTTAATGATTGTAAAAGCACTTTTCAAATAAGGTATCAATGCCCGGACTAAGTCTAAGGTAATATATCCAAACGGGTCAATGGAATATACCGAACGAAATATATGATACCAAAAGGGATATATGAAATGTTTGCAAGTCATTACAGCTGTTTTGGGAATACAATCAAAACTGTAAATTGGAATTGGGTTTCCAACATGATAGGAAACTGGTGGAAAAATCAATCTGTATCCACGTCTTACGTCCAAGACTCAAACGCCATTATACAACAATACAAATGGCTAAAAGGAGATACAATCTGCGAATAACATCCATGGACTCAGACTTCGTACATCCACGCCATGAGGCCCGGACATATCTGGTATGTAGGGCTCAGAACATCTGATAAACCAAATCACTACTATCCGAAATGTGAGCATACATCTGATCACATAGAATCCTATCATTACCAGGGTGTGAGGCTCGCGATACAATGATTACCTTTCACATATCACATATCACATCTTTGAATCCCACATTATCATCCCACGTCACACGACTGATTTCTAGAAAAGTATAACTTCCTAAGCTCGTATGTCTCGGAAAAGGGTGTTAACCTAAGAGAAGTTGCCTTCTCCATCATCGACTGATATACATTTATAGAAACCAATCAAATGTGATTTAGAATACAAAGTCAGACAAATATCAATACAAGTTCATTCTGAGACTGAACAAAACCGAAGGTACTCTCCTACTACCACTAGTAGTGAGTAGTCATTGCAATCTGAAAAATCTCCACAACGAGTAGACCACCGCTATAAATAACTCTATATAATGGGAGCGACCTAGAGCATGTCAATAAGCAGTCCTCACGCTATGAAGATCCATGGTCTTCAATAATCATCATCTTTAACATGTCTTCACTTTCGAACGTATACCATTTTTTGAAGTGGTTTTCGGATAGGAATCACCCAAATCCAACCTTGGTTCCTTTGAAGCCAATTATCGATTTAAAAAATGTTAAGTTCATATGTAGATATCAGTCTTCATTCAATTACTTCATTTTTATTTAAATCAAATATATTTCTTAGATATATTCTTTTCAAATTATCCCATTTTCTTTTCAAGAGTATATGGAATAATTAAGCCTCATTTATCAAATCATTTGGTTTATTTAAACCTTTCTTAAATTTTGGAATAATTCCAAATCATTTTCTCTTTTACTTAGGAAAATCTTTCCAAATCATTCACTTAATCTTAGTCAAAGATTTCTAATATTCAATTTATAACTTTTAACTTTGGGAAAATATTTTCAAATCATTTATTAAATATTAATCAAAGATTTCCTTCTTAACTTCAAATCATATTCTTGCAAATCGAAGATTTTCATAACAGAGCACTACTGCCACTTTAGATATGGTAAATTTCAACCCAGGGACTAATGGCAAGTAATCCAACATCATGAAAATATTCGTCTTCAATGATCTTTGTCTTCGATATGTTTTATTTTAAAAATTAGTTTGAAGGGGTTTCCAGATAGGAATCACCCAAATTCGATCCCGGTTCCTTCGTGCCAATCATCGAATAAAAGATGTTAAGTGGTAATTGATATTCAAAGAATTTGTTTCTTTTATTTTATTTTAGAAAAACTTAAATATGATCTTTTAGGGTATCCGAGCTTTCTTTTCGATTTGTTCCACCCCTCGACTAAGAAGAAAATATAGACCGGGTAAGTTCAGGGCATCGGTTGCTCCATTCATAACCTTAGTTAAACACCATGTTTTATCTTCACAGATCTCAAAGGCGGGGAAAATGTACAGGTCATTTCTTCATACTCAGTTTGTTAATACGTTCAATATTCTTTACTTTTTTTAAGTGGTATGTACAATTCCTCTTAATCGTTTACTCAAACTCTTATTAAAACTTCCAAACAATCTTTAAATTACCTAACTATTCTTTTAAAATCTATTCAAACTCTTATTAAAACTTCCAAACCAACTTCAAATTATTTAATTATTCTTTTAAAATCATTCGCATAATATTTGAAAAGAATAGTTAAGTTTAAAACCACATTACAAAAGTTATTTAAAACTGCTGTGAAAAGTGTTGCAAATAGTGTTTTAAAAGTTGTATTCTTCAAAACGACTTTTATATCATTTAGAAATCCATATTTTCAACTTAAATCTCTTTTAAAACATTTTTAAAAGATTTTTATAATTTATTTCATAATTTTAAAATATCAATTTTAAACTTTGGTCACTTTGCTACAAAAGCGTGTTTTTCTTAGAAAATTGTTTTGGACATATTTAAAATATAGAAGATGAAATCTTGATTTTCTTTCTTTAATTCTCTAAACATATTTAAATGTTTATAAGACATTCCTAACTAATTTTAAAACTATTTCCAAAAGGTTTAAGAATTTCATATACACCATTTCATTTTCAAAAGGAAAGTGATTTCCTTTGTGCTTATCGACGTGAATTAATGTGACTTGGTAAAACAATTTAACAATCATATCAAACAATCAATACTTCATGATCAAAGCATATATAAGCATCCATAGCAATCATAAAACATCATCAAACATGTATATATGCTAATATAGATATTAAATAGAGTTTCTCACAATAAACCAAAGCGATAAACTTCCCACCAACATTCTAATCAACCAACACTTCACTGATTACTTCCTACTCCAGTAAACACTAGCAAACAACACCCCTTTCCTTCCAACAGCTTAGCCAAGGCTTGAGATGGAGGTTGACTGAAGGTATAGAGAAGAAGTCTTGGAGCTTTGACTTGAATTCTTAAAATTAGATTAAAAAAAATATATGCTATCTTGTATCTGATTTTAGGCCTTCTAAATCTCCAAATTTGGAAAAGTTATCAACTAGAAATTTGTTTAAAATTCTTTTATATTGAATTTTAAAAAAATAACTATTAGAATCCAAGTTATTTTGAGTGAGATATGGTAGAATGAAGAAGAGGTATTGTCGGATTGATAAAAATGAAGCCTGAAAATGTGTTTCAAAGAATTGAGTTTCTGGTATAGCAAACCTCAAAATTGAAAAATATGCTCAACATGAAATTTATAGCCACTAAAATTTTGTATGACATAAAAATAATATTTTATTAAGATAAAAGTGGAAAAAAAAATTTCTTAAAAACTGGGCCAGAGAATGCACTGAAAAAAGTGGATTTTTGATATAGTTAAGTTTAGAATGAGACAAAGTGGTCAAGATGAAAGTTGTAGCCATTGGAAAAATACATAGTTTTAAAAAAAAATTGCATCTTGAATCAGGTTTGAAAAAGTTATAGCCGAGAGAAGAAGAGGTCAAATATGGAAAAAAAAAGATGAGTTTGATTTGAAGAGAATGAACATTGATTTCTTTTAAATATTTTGTAAATATTTTGGCATTATTTCTTTTTTTTTTTTTCTATAGCTTAGAAGCCATTAAAGAGGAGAGGAAGAATATGAAGAAGCTTGAGAAAAGAATAAAAAGAAATTAAATGAAAATGAAGAAGGAGGTGGGTATTTATAAAAAAAAGAAGTGGTAATTTTCCAAAATAACCTCTTACCAAATTACCAAACTAACCTTACTTCAATCTAAAACAACCTTCACTTTTTCAAATCTTAACATCATCCTTTCACTTCTTAATTTATGACTAAATCCCTCAAGAACTAAGCTAAATAAAATATTAATTATGTTGGTTTGTGATGTGATATTGATTTGATGTTTACTTTTTCTTACTTCTGTTAATTCTTGCTTACTTTTACTAATGACTTATAGAAGTTTTCTATTATGTTTAATAAAAGTAAACTTGATTGGTAAATTAATTAATACTTACACTATTTGAATATATGTTCTTATATAAGAAAATAAAGGTGCGACAACTTTTAATCGACAAAACGTTGATTTTCGACAAAATGTTTTACAGTCACATTTTGAAGTTTTAGTTAAACTATTAATTTATGTAAACCAAATTTGAAAATAAATTTTTATATTGCTATTTAAAAATATAAACGCTCATAAATAAATTAAAATAATTCATTTAACCATTGAAACGTACTTTTCTAAAATCAGCATTTTGTCACTTTTGTCGATATATGCAAATGTTACTATTTTTGTGTATACGTTTCTTTCCAAATCCTATTTAATATTGTTTGAATCATATAGCCTTAACCTAATTTATATTTAAAATTACTTTAAATAGCATATTTTAATGTGGTCAAATTCTGGGCCATTATGTTCTCCCTTACTTAAAAGAATTTCGTCCTCGAAATTACCCAAAACAAAATTTTGCCTGAAACATTTATATAATATACACAGATCATCTGTATGAATTATCTTATTCGATCTCCAATTCGAATGCATAACTTTATTTTTCGAACTAGTATCGATCCCTCAATTCTCTAGTGCAGACTCTGATCAGGCTTCTAGATCACAGTCTTTGCTTTCCTTGCATAGTTCTCAACTATGATAGAAACCTCAAGTACCTAACCAAAAATCCTCATCAATGTTCTCCGTCAAGAATCGAATGATAAATCCTTTTTTGGAATGGTGTAAATACCTCAAAGTTCCGAACTCGAATCTTAGGTCAAAATTGTGTGATGAGATGATTTACATATAACATATGTATTTATTAACTTTAAAAACTTTTCATAAACTTTTATCTTAAGTTTAAACATTTTATAAAGGTGCTTCTTTATATAATCCCTTGAATTATTTATTTTCAAATATTTTTATTAAAGAAAAATATTCTATAGAAATCATTTTTCTTCAAATGATAATTTACCTTTATTATAACTTATTTCTTCCCACAATCCTTTAACTTGGTATGTTTCCTTTAACGCTAACATTATTTATGAATCATTTGGTTAAGCTATTAATTAAGTTTATTTCATCTTATAACTTATGTAAATCAATCATATTTTAAAGACTTAAGTCTAAATCCTTAATTAATGCTGGAATTCATTAATAAAACATTTTCCAAGTTATGATTACCTTTTTGAGGAGTCATTATTTTACTTAATAATTTATGACTTAAATCTATATTTGTATGATATACCTTTACATCCCAAGAGTATATACAAATCCAAAATTTCAAATTGGTTTTACTTAAATCCGTCTGTTTAACAACTTTAGACTATGTTATAATTTACTATTATCTCAAATTCATAAGTTATAAAACTTATTTCTTATTTAATACTATTATTACTTTTGTAGCTTCGAAAAAAACAAATTTTAAAACCACCCATATTTAAATTCTCAAACTATTAACTCTTAAATCTCTTTTTTCTTTTCTTTATAAATTATATTTATAAATTATATTTATAAATTATATTTATAAATTATACTTATCTCATTTCGTTTACTCAAAATATTTCACAATCTTTTCCCATAAATTTCATAAATTTCTTAGCTCTGAGTTAGGATGATTCGAAAATTTTCGACTGTCCAAAATCATCTGAAATTCCGTTTTATTTTAGCAATTAGCAATCCTAATTTATCTTTAGTTTAAAAACTTTTATAAAGATTACTAATCAATTTATCAGTTAATGATTCACATTATCTTTTTAACTTAAGAAAATTATATAGATCGAGTAACTCTAAAATAATGCAAAAGAATTGGGTACTACCAATAGTATCATATATCCTCTTAACAAGAAGAGTAATACCTAAGAGAAGTGTTTGCCATCCATACACATCTCTTGTCCATTTTTAGTTGATTTTCGAATCAAACTAGTTATCATAAAATACCTCTTTTTATTAGAAATAATACCATTTTCAAAATCCTTTAGAGATTACTTTATAAAACCTATTTTATAAATTCATTTTATCCTATATTAATTAACTTCATTTATTTTCCATAACTCTTTAAATTACTCGAATTTAAATTCTCATTCCTTTTACATTTATATTTTTAAACAATCATTTAAATACATTTTTATCTTATGTGTTCTTTCCTTAAACAAATCTTATTATTAAACACTTTATAGTCAAATCGTGAAACTTAATTCACAAGGTATTTGTACTTAAAGTTTTAAATCAAACAACTGATCAATTTATGATAGTAACTTAACATTATCATTTCTTAATTTATTATTTTGGAATAAGTATTAAAGATCTTATTACCTTATCACATTTCTTACTTATCGATTACCTTTATGAAACAACTTATAGTCAAACTATGAAATTCTAATCACAAGATATTCATGTTTAAATTTCACTAATCCTGATTCTAACCATACAACTTTTCAAAATATATATTTATATTCAAAATATAATCCTAGGTAAAATTATTTCATTTACTAATTTTTCAAAATCAATGTGTCGGTTCACCTTGTTTAAATGTTTAGGAACCCTAACCGATAACGGTGATCAGGCGTATCGATCAGAATTCATAAATCACTCAACCGATAAATCAACACAAAACAATTTATTAGTCATTGAAAAATACGTACTCGCATATAACATACTCAAACTCATTCTAGGGTGTTCTAACCCTATCTCTAACGAATCACTTATCCTAGGGTAGTACCAAACCCTATTTTTAATGAATCATTACCCTGCAAAAGCCAAGGTACTAGTTAACCTTCACCTCTGATATCAAATGCAATGGCCCGTTTTTTCGTGCCCTTTGAATCGATAATAAACCACACATGTCCAACTCAAATTACATGAATAAGCAGATCATTAAGGGTAGAAAGAAAATAAAGATAGAACAGAATCTCATACGAGTGGAATAACATATATTATTTCAATAATAATCTTTACAACGGAAAATTTTAAATACAATATCAGAGTCAAACCTAAATTCAGCCTAGACAGTTATAAACCCATGTCCTTACAAATGTTGAAAACAACAAAACAAATGCAATAGATGTAGTTGATAATAGAATAAGTCCATACGATGACGAAGATCTCCAGCTCTCTTTTGCAAACTCCAAGAGTCTTCAACTAAACCTGAAACTACTCGAATCTGACCCGAGTATTAAAAATACCCGGATCAAGTTTGATAACCAGCGTGAGATACTCGAAATTTAAAATGACCATGTTATCAAAACCTTTGAAAAGAAGGGTATCTCATAAGACCACGCCCACTCGTAAATACGGACGAATTTTTACCTTATGATAACCAAAACACTTTTATACCAAAATACACTTGATATTTTTTTAATGACATTCTAAAAACACTTTTCAAATAAGGTACCAATACCCGGACTAAGTCGTAATACATTCGAACTGGGTCAATGGAATATACCGAACAAATTATATGATACCAAAAGGGGTAGCTGAAATGTTTGCAAGTCGTTACAGCTATTTTGGGTATACAATCAAAACCGTAAAGCTCGTATTGGAATTTGATTTCCAACATGATAGGAAACAAGTGGAAAGATCAATCTATATCCACGGCTTACGTCCAAGACTCAGATGCTACTATAAGACAATATTATGGCTAAAAGGAGATACAATCTACGAATAACATCAAAAGACTCAGACTTTGCGCATCCCCGCCATGAGTCCCCGACGTATCTGATACTAAGGGCTTAGAACATCGGATAATCCAAATCACTACTATCCAAAATGCAAGCATACATCTGACCACATAGAATCCCATCATAACCGGGGTGTGGGGCTCCGAGGCAACGATTACCTTTCATATATCACATCTCTGAATGCCACATTGTCATTCCACATCACACGATTGATTTCTAGAGAAGTATAACTTCCTAAGCTCGTATGTCTCGAAAAAAGGTGTTAAGCTAAGAGAAGTTGCCTTCTTTGCCACCGACTGATATATATTTATAGAAACCACTCAAATGTGATTTAGTATACAATGTCAGACAAACGTCCATACAAGTTTGTTCTGAGACTGAACGAAACTGAAAGCACTCTCCTACTATCGCTAGTAGCGTGTAGTCCTTGTAATCTCAAAAATCTCCACAAAGGGGAGATCGCTGCTATAAATAACTCTATAATGGGAGAGACCTAGAGCATGTCAACAAGCGGTCCTCATGCTATGAAGATCTCCAGTCTTTAATAATCATCATCTTCGACATGTCTCTACTTTTGAACGTATACATTGGTTTGAAGTGATTTTTGGATAGGAATCACCCAAATGTGACCCCGGTTCCTTCGAAGCCAATTATCGATTTAAAAGATGTTAAGTTCATATGTGGATATCAATCATTATTCAGTTACTTCATCTTTTATTTAAATTAAATATCTTTCTTAGATATATTCTTTTCAATTTATCCCATTTTCTTTTCAAGGGTATATGAAATCATTAAGCCTCATTTATCAAATCATTTGGTTTATTCAAATCTTTCTTAAATCCTGGATTAATTCCAAATCATTTTCTCTTTCACTTAGGAAAACCTTTCCAAATCATTCATTAAATCTTAATCAAAGATTTTTTATATTCAATTTATAACTTTCAACTTAGGAAAAATATTCCTAAATAATTTATTAAATCTTAATAAAAGATTTCCTTCTTAACTTCAAATCATTTTCTTGCAAATCGAAAATTTTCATAACAGAGCACTACTACCACATTAAATATGGTAAATTTCACCTTCAGGGACTAATGGTAAGTAATCCTACTTCATGAAGATCTTCGTCTTCAATGATATTTGTCTTCAATATGTTTTATTTTGAAAATTAGTTTGAAGAAGTTTTTGGACAGGAATCACTGAATCTGATCCCGGTTCCTTCGTACCAATCATCAAACTAAAGATGTTAAGTGGTTAGTTAGTATTCAAAGAATTTTTTCTTTTCTTTTATTTTGGAAAAACTTAAATATGATCTTTTATAGCATCCGGGCTTTCCTTTCGATTTGTTCCACTTATCGCCTAAGAAGAGAAAATATAGACCAAGTAAGTTCAGGGCACTAATTGCTCCATTCCTAACCTTAGTTAAACACCTTGTTTTATCTTCCTAGATCTCAAAGGCAGGACAAATGTACTAGTCGTTTCTACGTACTCAGTTTGTTAATACATTCAATATTCTTTACTTTTTGTTTAAGTGCTATATACAATTCCTCTTAACCGTTTATTCAAACTATTACTAAAACTTCCAAACCATCATTAAATTACTTAATTATTCTTTAAAATCATTCACAAAAGATTTGGGAAAGAATGGTTAAGTTTAAACTATATTTCAAAAGTTATTTAAAACTGCTGCAAATAGCGTTGCGAAAAGTGTTGCAAATAGTGTTTGAAAAGATGTATTCTTCAAAATGACTTTTATACCATTTCGAAATACTTATTTTCAACTTAAATCTCTTTTAAAACATTTTAAAAGACTTTTATAATTTATTTCATATTCTTAAAACATTTAAAATATCAATTTTAAACTTTGGCCACTTTACTACAAAAGCAAGATTTTTCTGGAAAATTGTTTTAGACATTTAAAATATACAAGATGAAATATTGATTTTCTTTTTTTTAATTATTTAAACAGATTTAAATATTTATAAAACATTACTCACTAATTTTTAAACTATTTCCAAAAGGTTTTAGCATTCTATATATACCATTTCATTTTTAAAAGGAAAGTGATTTCCTTTGTGCTTATTGACGTGAATTTACGTGACTTGGTAAAACAATTTAACAATCACATCAAACAATTAATACTTGATGATCAAAGCATATATAAGCATCCACAACAATCATAACACATCATCAAACATGTATATATATAGATAGATATTAAGTAGAGTTTCTCACCATAAACCAAAGCGATAAACTTCCTACCAACATTCTAATCAACCAACACTTCACTAACTACTTCACATTCCATTAAATACTTGCAAACACACCCTCTTTCTTCCAAAATCATAGCCAAGGCTTGAGATGGAGGTTGGCCGAAGGTATAGAGAAGAAATCTTGGATCTTTGACTTGAATTCTTAAAATTAGATCCAAAAAATATGTTATCTTGTATTTGATTTTAGGCCCTCTAAATCTCCAAATTTGGAAAGGTTATTAACTAAAAAGTTGTTGAAAATTCTTTTCTATTGAGTTTAAAAAAAATCATTTGAATCCAAGTTGTTTTGTGGGAGATATGATAAAATGAACAAGAGGTATTGTCGGATTGACAAAAATGAAGCCTGAAAATGTACTTCAAAGAATTGAGTTTCAGGTCTAGCAAAACTCAAAATTGGAAAATGTGCTCAACATGAAAGTTGTAGCTAGTACAATTTTGTATGATCTAAAGAAATTTCTTAATTTGGATTATTTAGGATTAAGTTACGGTCAGAACAATATGGGCTTGACCGAGATAAGAAGTTATGTTTGCATTTTGATTTGGGTTTGAAGAAGTCATGTTTGCAAAATTATTATGTTTGCAAAACTAAGTTATGGCAGAAAGAAGTGGATTTTTGATATAGTTAAGTTTAGAACGAGACAAAGTGGTCAACATGAAAGTTATAGCCACTAGAAAAATATATGATTTGAAAAAAAAAATTTGCATTTTGATTTGATTTTGAAGAAGTTATGACCAAGAGAGGAATAGGTAAAATATGAAAAAAAAGATGAGTTTGATTTGAAGAGAATGTACATTGATTTCTTTTAAATATTTTGTAAATATTTTGACATTATTTCTTTCTAATTTTTTTCTATGGTTTAGAAGCTATTTAAGAGGAGAGGAAGAATATGAAGAAGCTTGAGGAAAAAAGAAAAAGAAAAAGAAATGTGAATGAAAATGAAGAAGGAGGTGGGTATTTATAAAAAAAGAAAAAGTGGTAATTTACCAAAATAACCTCTTACCAAATTACCAAACTAATCTTACTTCAATCTAAAATAACCTCCACTTTTTCAGCTCTTAACATCATCCTTTCACTTCTTACTTTATGTCTTAATTCCTTAAGAACTAAGCTAAATAAAATAGTAATTATGTTGGTTTGTGATGTGGTATTGATTTGATGTTTACTTTTTCTTACTTTTGTTAACTCTTACTCACTTTTACTAATGATTTATAGAGGTTTTCTATTATATTCAGTAAAAGTGAACTTGACTAGTGAATTAATCAATACTTATACTATTTGAATATATATTTCTATATAAGAAAATAAAGATGCGACAACGTTGCGACAACTTTTAATCGACAAAACGTTGATTTTCGATAAAATGTTTTACGGTCACATTTTGACGTTTTAGTTAAACTATTAATTTATGTAAACCAAATAAAAAAATAAAATTTTCTATTGCTATTTAAAAAATATAAACACTCTTAAATAAATTAAAATAATTTATTTAACCATTGAAACTTATTTTTCTGAAATCAACATTTTGCCACTTTTATCGATATAAGTAATTGTTACTATTTTGTGTATATTTTTCTTTCCAAATTCCATCTAATATTGTTTGAATCATATAACCTTACCTAATTTATATTCAAATTTACTTTAAATATTATATTTTAATGTGGTCAAATTCTAGGTCATTACGAATGATTATTATAATGAAATTATAAATGAAGATTTATAGAAGAAGTTTTACAGATGACTTTGGATATTTATAAAAGAGTTTTACAAATAATTTTGCATATTTAAAAAAGAGTTCTCTAAATGGATTCAGAATTTAAGCAAAGGAGATTTCATAAATGAAATTGATTTATTAAAAGGATCCATTAAAGAAATTTATAAAAGAATTGGAGATGGGGTTTCCTTCGGTTGACCTTCTTAATTATAGTGGTATGGACAATTATTCATGCATAACACTGAACGAATGGTGTTTGGGGTTATCCTTATCTCTAATGTAAATAACATTTGTTTAATCCTAATAATATGATTTTGAAATAAGAAATCTTTCATAAATGTTGTGTGAATATACTTATGCTGGTGAGATAAGTATATGAATGTTTTGATAAATGTTTAGATTTAATAAATGAAAAACTTATTTTGAGGCTTAGTGGTTACTCTAGGTAATTAAATCTCTAGATTTTTGTTGGTTCGTGTATTTGATAGTTAAATAAATGACTATCAAATCTTGACCAGATTTGACCAAGGAAGTATGTTTGTACATGCGAGTTCTCTGATGACGACTCGAATACTTGTTGTATACTTTCAAAAGAACCGAGAATGAGTCAAATGGAAAATATTGTTGTTGCTTTGAAAAGATTGGGATCAGATATGTTATATGAAAACCACTCCGAACCAATATATGAGTTCACATGGAAGGCATATTGAAGATGATAGAAGACGATGTTCCTCGAAGATCCTTTGGTTTTGTTCGATCCAGAACAACTTATTTGGATGAATGCTAGTATTGCATTTCTGCCTAGAGGGAAGTGTTAGCATTCCAAGGTGGCCTGCTATGAAGAAAAAGGCTATCGTGGCCTCTTAAACCTTATATCCCGGTAATGGTTAAAACAGGGTAGATTCAGCAACGCTATGTGGGTTTGCACCCATTTGGGTATGATTATCCCAAGATCTTGTGTCGATATCTCTGTGTATGCTTCGGTTCCCATTTTTGATTGTTGATCATAGCCAAGGGATGATCACATTCGGTACTATCTAGTAAGGGGTAGGCCTGTCTTGTATTAGCAGAGGTCTAAAGGTTTTCAATCTCAATGTATGTTTTATCTAGAGGTGTATAGATTTTTGGAAAGTAGTCTGTAACTTGCCATTATTGGAAATCCGTTCTCCAATATGTGCCTTCGGCTTGGAATTTTATACCTTTATTCCTATCATGTACACACATCATTGCTACTTGGTATATTTACTTTAAACTCTTAGATGTTATGATAATATCACTGGATTTTCTATAGAAAACATTTTGGTTATCTTAAGGAAAAACTCGTCCGTGTTTATGTGCGGAATGGTCTTACGAGATACCTTTGAATTCAAAGGATTTTATAATAAAATTCCTTGTGATTTGAGTTTCTCATGTTGTTTTTATCTAACTGACCTGGGCCTTGTTTTCTTATAATGCTCAGGTCATACTAAGCATGTTTTCAAATTAGCTTTGGATGCTTTGAAGTTCAGGAGACGAGTTGGAGGTCCAAGACATATCTCGTATATTTCTTTATTTTCGCTGTTGTGGATGAAATCTGCATTAGTTATCAGGGACAGGTAGTTATAACTGTCCCAAGTAGAAAGTTGTACTATGATGACTCTGATATATTATTTTGGAAATGATTATGGAAAATCATATCACTTCCTTTGCGTTGTGAGATTCTGCGTTCTTTTGTTTCTTCTTGTCTTCTTTCTTCTTCTTTTCCCCCATTTGTCTTTCCAGCACTTGGTTATTCAAAAGGTGAATACCATAGATGTATCAGTGTCGACCTCCGAGGGTCGAAAATGGGGATCGTTATAGAGACGATATGCCTATCTTGAAGAGCGGCAGATATGCTTTGATTTTTATAAGAATATCTTCTAATGATAAATAGCTTATGCTTAGGTCTTTTGTTTCTTTACTAATATGATTGATACTAATTTATTAAAGAATTTACTGTATCATATAAATAGAAATTCGAACGTTGACTATCTGTATTGTTTCTCTTTCATAATTTAAGAAAAATCTATGTTTTTTCATTTAACCCTTTCTTTCACATATTTTCCATTACAAAATTGTTATTTTCATTCACCTCACTATTTACCTTAATTATATCTTTATAATCTAATAACATATTTATTTCTTTTCTGCACGCTTTCAATACAAAATTATTTTTGTAACTTCTTAGTTTATTTTTTATACTAACTTTTTCTCCATCGCATTTCATTTTTTATCTCTTTCTAATTTTTATCTTCATATTTATAACACAGTTCAAAATAATGTATTCCCGATCTATATCGAACTATTCATTCTAAATAATTTTTCAGTTGATCTCGTTAGTTTTCCAAACTTACTAGAATTTAATCTAGTTATTCAATAGTCCTTCACTTTTGTACTCTCCTTAGATTTTGTATTATTTCTTCATTTTCTAGTAATCATGTTTCTACCTATTGTTTTAAAAGGTTGACATTTTATGGAAAAGAAATTTTAGAAGTAAAAAAACATTGGTATATTGGATCGATTCAGCACAATTTAGAGGTGTGATCTTTGTTACTTATCTGTTTATTTAATTTAAGGCTGAATTTTTTGTTTTTCTACCAGATTTTGGAATTTAGACCTTTTCTTCTAAATTTATGTTAGAAAAATTATTTTTGAATTACTTTTATTTCGATTAATATGATTACGAATTTAGTTCCTTCATTCATTTTGTAGAAGGTCATTGGATTATAAATAGATGCAAACATAGAATCTTCAATTGCTCGGCAAAATTTGTTAAAAGTTAAATTGAAATATTATTTTTCATTCCGAAGTTTTATGCCAATTTTGAACTTTATCTTTAATTTATTCGATTAGTTTGATTATGAATTTAGTTTCCTTCATTATTTTGTAAGACATTGTTAGTTTATCAATATTTAGATACCAAAGAACCCTAATTGTTCGTAATAATTAATTAGAGGAAAATTTTTCTATTCTCAAACATATATATTTAAAAAAATCAAGTTTGGTGCAAAAGATATATACAAAACATAAAATTTCATACCATATTTTGCGAAAAATATAAATTATATGCAACACTTTTGTACTACCTACAGCAATCATGTTTAGATTTTGCTTAAAAGTTTAGTTTTAAATATGTGTTTTGTAAATTTGTTTCTTCTTTAATGTTTCATGAAGTCTTAGTCTACCTAAAGTTATATTTGTAAAATATGATATTATCCATATAAATCAACATTGAGTTAATTATATCTTTCTGTGATACCAACAAATTCTTTGGTATCTGTAACAACCCGGATTCCAGTGGGTCTAGATTTTTCGCAAAAAATGCTAAAATCCAAGCCCACTGAAGCCCGAGTTGGTTATCTGGTATTCTACAAATAGGCAAAGATAAATATATCAGAGCTCAAATAAATATCTCACAGTGAAACAGACTAAAATATAATAGTAAGTAAATATTCACCAAAGTAATAACACTTTCTAAACAAGTGTCACGAAGCTAGAAAATCTCTACCGTCTATCTAACCTATGGGATGATATGAGGAGGGGGTCAAACTAAAGTTCAGGTGAATGGACAAATTATACACTTCTAAGCATAATTCTACATATACCATTCTATTTCCATTTTCTATTATATTAGATTTATTGGGTTTATAATACTCTGCCTCTGTGCGTGAATCGTACTCACCTACTCTCTAGTAGATTAAGACCTAATAACCAATATATATATAGATACATACTCAAAGATTGCATCAGTCCTAGGTACTACCCATAGTGCCTTCTGTATCCTCCTCGAAAAGGGCTCCATCATCGCGCTACTATAACTACATATGTAAAGGACAGCTTCGTGAGGCCTACAATGCAGATATTCCATCATCTACTACGAAAACATGAAACTGTATCTGCAATAGCTTATACTAGTGCTCGGACATCCACAACGTACCACCCAGTGCGTACCTTGAGGACTACACGTAATCATTCTGCCTATTGAATTCTGCCAACAAGGTCTACCTTGTACGGAACTCGGTCGGGGATTTTTTATATCTATAATGGTCCGCTTCGTTAGACCTACAATACATATATTCTACTTGGTCTGCCTCTCTTCTCATCGTGGCTATGGCCCCATGCATCCCCCATCAAATAGTCGAAAGACCTTTCAAAAGCTAAATGGTTGTGCCCTACTGCAAACAATATAAACATCCAATTGGTTGTGCCCCTCATCCAATGTCTTGATAGTGAAAGAATTATTAGCCTGTTGGTTTGACTCTAGTCTTTCCCAAACTCGCTCTGACTGATGATGGCTAATCCGTATGCGATTATCCTTATGGGTCCTGCCCACTATAATCTACTCGTAAACTAGAGTACGGTGTCATACGAATATCCTGTTAGTTCCTAAGATGATGATTTTGATGACAACAACCTTAGGACTTGTTAGAAAATATAAATACCAATATTCATGTCTAGATATATATGTATATGCAGGATATATATGCAGGTACTGAAGAATGAAGACTGTACAGTATAGAGACTCAAGACTGATGAATTCAAGATTGAAGAAATAGAGACCGAAGACTCATGAGTATCAAGAGTCAAGATTTCAAGAGTTCAAGATATCAAGATAAGTAATAGTGTCTGGATTTATGTTAAAACATCATAATAGCACTAAAATCTTTATTCGAATTTTAATTGTGGAATGGAATCCACCTTCTCGCTTTAATGGTGGATGGAACCCACGACCTCTTTAGTAGGATGGAACCTACGACCTTCTCTGGTGGAATGGAATCCATGAAATTTTCAAAATGATTTATTTTAAATATTTTTTCAAAAAATTTTTAAAATTAATTTCTCTCAGTTTAAATATTATAGCCTTAAAATATTTTTATTATCTTTTATATTTTGATTTCAAAAGCATCTCTTGTTTTTAAACAATCTCCTGGTTTTAGTATTATAAGTTTTAAAATCTCAATAATATATTCTATACTTAGTTTTTTTAGCAAAACCGACTGGTTTTATAGTGAACCGTCCACTTTTTATTACAAAGGTAATAAAACATTTGAAGTACAGGAGTAAGGTAAGGACATCTTAACTACAAAAATAAGGAAAATACTTAAAAGGATCGTGACAGAGATGCCACAGCTACTATAAATAACCTAACGACTAGGTTTCCTCAGGAGAGGAAGAAACACCATCGTCCGTAAACACCTGGGCTAATCCCATAGGGACTTTCCCAACAATATGAGCAATGGGGTGAAAAAGCACCACAAGACAAGGATCATAACCCACTGACTCGGAAGAGTAAATAAATGACTGGTCCCAGGAAGTGTCAAATAACATCTAAGCATTAAAATTCCCCAATCGAACATCCGAAGCGAGAACTAAAGAATCACCAGAGGTATAGTAATGAAGGCATCTGAGGTCTAGATGATCATCTAAAACAAATCGATAAAATGAATCGTTCACAAGGTTATATCTCATATCAGATTTGAGGTCAATCCAACTCCTTTCAGCCCCAAACCAAATAATAGGCTGCTTTTGAGGCACAGGATCGGGAGCAGCTATAGGAATAACTGAATCGACAAATGGAACCATGGGATCTAAGGGGAGACTGGGCCTAGCAATAGAGATAAGAGGAGCATATGGATCAGGAAGCTGCGAGGTAGAGGGGGGAACTTTAGGAACCCATTTCCTAAGCGGAGGGCAAGGCAAAGGTATCTTAGAAGCATCCGTGGGGACGAGAGAATGCCTGTAGGCGATGGCAAGGTGTCCAAAGAAATGACGGTTGTACAAATGTCTGGAACCCAACCGTAACCAATGTGTACATTCACAACATGCTCAACGGTTAGCTGAACAGGAATAGAGGAAGGGAGTGGCTTATTTGGGGTAATTCCAATAAGAGGCTTAGCATAATCCAATTTATGAAATGGTTTTGACAAGTTTTAGAAAGAAAAATTCTTTTAAAAACAGAAATTAATTTTCAAAATTTACTAGGGCAAGTCGACATATCCCATCCCCCATGTCAACATGGTAGCCGTAGAATTCAAAATTCAAATTTTCAAATGAAGTGTTTGTTCGTCATAACCTTTCACGAATGGACGTGAGTATCGTTTTTCTATATATACCAGTTGTTTTCAAAAAAAATGAAGTTCTTCATTTCTTCACTCCTTCTCCACTCAAGCATTCCCTTATATTTCAAATGCTTTAACAAAATTCTGCCAAAATTCTAAGTGAATCAAACTTGATCGTCTCTAGTTTGATTCTCTCTCACTCTCTTTCCAAATCTCAGTGCTATTCAAAGTTATAAGATCATTTATAATCAAAGAAGTGTATTGAGTCTCTCTATCTATCAGAGTGATGTCGAAAACAGTGTGATTGTGGCCCGTAAATCAATTGGGTGTGATTGTAGCCCGTAAATCAATTAGATGATCTTGTAGCCTGGTTAAATCAAGAGAGTTTGTCATGGACTTGAAAACAGGAGGATGTATCTCATGGCCTTGAAATGGAGGTTGTAATATCGACATTAGGGTATTACTACCCTATCTCTAATGATTTTTTACTCCATATGCTAAGTTTTGCCTAAAAATGGCTCTGATACCACATGTAACGACCGGCTATTTCGAACCATTTAAATCGACAATCATCCAAACATGTCAGACTTGAATTGCTCAAAACAATAGACCGTTAATTTTTATTTGGCAAAACTTAGCATATATAGTAAATAAATCAATCACAGACACACAGTAATACAACAATAGGCAGCGAAAATAGATAAATAGTAGTTCATGAAGCTACTACAACATCAGAGTCTAAACAAGATAAAACAAAAATTTCAAATACAAAGTAGTCACAAATACATAAGCAAATGACAAGTTTGAATAAAAAACTAGAAATAACCGAAATAACCAAAAGCTGAGTAGATAAAGATAGATCTTCAAGCGAAGCTCCAAGCCGTTGGAACTGGACTAGTCCGCAGCGGAAGTTATGAGTGAATTTCAAAAAATTTATCCTACTGGATCTTTATTAGACATATGAAGTCTAACTAAATTATAACATTTCTAAATTTCATTTAAACAAAATCATTTATTTTATTTTGAATTCAAATGTACTAATATGTGAAACTAATTTTATTTGATTTAGTTTATACATAATTATATCATATACATATATGTGTGAGTGCATGTGTAACATAATAATCCGTGAAAGGTATAATATGCCTACATGTAAATGTTGGGATTGATACCGTAACAGACATATTAGCTCATTTTATATGTCATGTATGTTGTCCAAATATGTGCATGTATATGTGTTACGGAATACACACATATACGCATGTACAAATATACTATATATAATATAAGAACGTAAAACATTTACATATAGATAATACATATATATAGAAAGAAAGATAACAATTATTAAAAATTATTTATGATTCAAATTAACTTAGTTTTTCAAAAATAATAATTTTAGTATTTTAATTTGTATATAATATGAATAAAATAACATTTTCGTCAGTAAAGGATTAACATAAAATAATATATTGATGAAATTTCAAATTTTATGATTTTAGAAAACCTAAGATCATAAAATAGAGCTTATAAAAAATCTAAAGATTTTTCAAAGCTAAAATATTATCTTTTAAAACCAAATACATTGATTTCGGCAAAAATTATTTAATATAAAATAATATATTAATTAAATTTCAAATTTTATAAATTCTAGGATTATGAATGGAAGGTTATGAATTTTTTTAAAGGATTTTTAATTAAATTATTATTTTTAATAAATCATAAACAGTTTTTCTGAAATATTATTAATTATTAAAAATAATAAACTACATTGAAAAAATCATAAATTTTTTATATACATTTCTGGAATGATATAATATTTTAAAAAATACAAAATTGAATTATTAATGTAATAATTATTGTATATAATAATAAACAATTCAAAATTTAATAAATGTTAATTTAAAAATATGAATATATGTATGATAATTAATTTTCAAAATTTTAAATTCATATTATATATAAATAAGTATACTAATTTTTTTAAATCATATATATATATATATACATACATATATATATATATATATATATATATATATATATATATATCTTATACTTGCATACATGCTATTGTGAGAGAGAAACATACACTAATATATATATATATATGAATTTATTAATAAATATAAATGAAACAATTATTAATGAAAAAATTGATTTTTACAGTAGACAACATTTGTTTATACATAAATAAAATAATATAATAAATAAATTATGCACATAACCAAACTGATTTGTGACAACTAAAGTCTACTTACAAAATCTCATCTAACCAAACATATAATAGAAACATATTTAAATAGATATGAAATTGCTCATTATAGGATCATAGAATATAATTTAATTACTGCAATATGAATTAAAATTACCAATTTAATGATGCCTTTAAATCCACATTGAAGCAATGACTTCCCTTCCTTTTACTGTTCTTGATTCGTCAGATTGCAAGTCCGTAATAACCAACCTCTAACAATCGAATAGTATTATTTTAATTTGATATATATTTGAGAATTTTGAAGTGGATTGAGAGCTATGTTTTAACCAGCAATATAGAAGGTAATGATTGCCAAAAAAGGTTGGTCGTTATTTTAGAGGATACATGTGCGTGTGTATGTCTGTATGTATGTATATATAGGGTTGTATTAGAGAGAAACGAGGAAAACCTTTTTACCCATTCTCACTTGATCTCAATCCGTTATCTCCAAGCCAACTTTCAATGTTTTAGCCACCCCTAAACCTTCCCAAAATCGAGTTTTTGCAGCCCTAATGATGGGTCTTAAATACATCTTTGCCCAAGCTAAAATATTATGCAATTAAATCTAATTTAATCGCTTATCGATATTGTATATCAATTGATATATTTATAACTGTTATAAATATATATAATATTATTTATTTCTCAAATCGTATTCAAATTTTATAATTAATATTTCTTAAATATTAATTAATTAATTAATAACAATTATAAACTAATTAAATTGTTCGGTCTTAAGGGAATTCATCATTTCGGCTGTGTAACTCTTGGGTGTAAATTTGATCAGCGATTAACGTCAAACTATTCTAGTGTTAACGTTCACATGTCACTTAGCAGGTGGTGTGTCATTATGGCCAAATTTGTAGCTTAATCATTTTCAAAAAAATCCAATTTTATTTGAATAAGCGTTACTCGGTTGTGACATTTGTTAACACCCATTCTCTTCGTCAAAAATATATCGCTTTGGACATATGGAATTTGGTAATGGTCAAAATTCCAACTCATCCACATTCAACTTTATAGTCCAAATACAAAGTCCTTTTTTCAATAATAGCAATTATTATTAACCGAAATGCTCTTTCCAGAGACTTTGACTTTGAGTTGATTTGAGTTGACCATGATACAAATCGCCTATAACCGATGAGACAGATCCTCTCTTGAATAGTGCTTCACTTCCAATACTCCCACTCGACCCAACTATAGTCACTCGATGGACACCATGCCATGATTGGCTATAATCAAAGTGGAGCTTTCATATTGAAGATCCACGGTATTCTCAAGTCGAGAGAACTGTGTAAATCAGTCACATCGATATTTTCTGTTTGACCTTAGTTATATTAACCAACAGAAAACCATCGAGTGAGTCATTCTATAGTTATCCAATAACTATTAGTACATAATCCCCAGACACCCCTAGCAGTCATGAGTAATACACTGCCCAACATTTGAAGAGCGTTACGTACTTTAGTCTCAACAGTTACACGATATTCAGCCTTGATGCATCTTGGCTAGGAATATTTAAAATGGTATTTTTGTTTCGTGGTGATAAATTACTCACGGTTACAACACTTTGTAACTATTATCACAAAATATACCATTTATGGATTTTTCTATTAAATATACTTTTAATTAAGCTAATTAATTAATATAATCACATTATATCAAGTATATAATAAGAAGAAAATACCTTTTATTTCGAATAAGATTGATCAACGAGTTAGATATATGTAACACATTATATAATTGCTCCTTGGGCATACCCCTAACTCTATCAATCTTCCACTTGCACTTGGGGTCAATTATGAAATCTGATTCCAACTTCTCCAATCAATTTTCTCAAAATTAATTAGGCCAGTCCCTTAGTGAATGGGTATGCTATTATGTTTTAATTATCTACTTTGTCGATTAACTCTCCGTGACACTAATAAACTGCCTTTATCATGTGGAACAATTCGAAGTATGTCTTTCGACTTACAGTGATTCTATCATGACCAATTTCATGACATTGTTATCTTACAACAATATTATGAGATTCTCAACATTTGGAATCATCTTTGACTCAATTATAAATTTGTGCATTATATCTGTATACATTGGTTTATTGTAGAGCTACTCAAGTTAATGTTCTCAACGTCTCGTCGAATCGACCACAATCATCTTTATTTTGAAACAGTTTCAAATTAAAGAATTTAACTTGAATTTTATCATTGACATGTTATACTCGATATCACTTATAAAATTTTGTGTCCAAACGTTACATCATAATGAGTTCGTTGTTTCCATAAACAATTCTCTAGTATTTCATAAATACGTATGAACATCTCAAACAACCATTTAGTGATATCAATTTGGATTTTTTTTATTTGCTCCATGTATGAAATACATAAACAAAACACAATATCATATACAACATAACTTGTATAATAATTCATATTACTAATGCACAAGGAATCCAACTTACATGTTCTCTTTTTAATAGGGTGCTCTTGTATATCGTTTGGGACAATCCATATATCTTTTATATTCACCATAAAAGACATCATTTACAATCCAAAATTGAGCATTAAAACAACTAAAGTTGATTTTAATGTAAGCATACTGTTAAAATCAACAACGTGTTGTTTACTTATAGTGTAGAAATATCAATGTACATTTATATATTCTTTATTTTGAACACATGCTTCCTTTGCACTTTGATTGAAAATAAAAATATTTTATATTTCTATCAAAGTAATTATTCAATCTTGATGCTTATAAAATGATACGTTCATATCATTTTGTAGATCGTATCCAAAGACTCACAAACCAAATATTGCTCCCACTGACTTTGAGGCATTTTTGGTTAATATGTAAATGGCTTACTCTAAATCATTATTGAGAATTTTCTATTTCAATACATAAGTACCAAACACTAAGTCTTATCGAGCAATAATTTTTGTGAGTAAATCTGAATTAACATGAGCATGTTGAATACCGAATCTGTTATGCTAATTTCAATAATTGAAATTTACAATATTATTCTTATCAACATTGCTCATTTAATTCCAACCATATTAGTCTTTCCAATAAAAACACAATCTCGGCCGATGGATCACATCTCTTTGGTTATGACCACCAAAATCAAATTTTGATAGCGTATTTAAGATTCTTTTAGATTTGCGCATCATACCAAATAGAGTCAACAATCTTAATGGTGTAATTGAACAACAGAGGGTAATGTATGTTTTTAACATTAATAAGAAACTCATGGTTTCTCTTCGATATACGAGAATACTTATTAGACATTCTAATGCTATGTGTTCATTTGGGTTAGTTAATTTCACTTCATCTCATATAATCGATTCTATCTATGGATCGAATCCAATTTCATTTAACTACCAAAAAATTTCTCAAAGAAATTCCTTTACACTGAAATTGATATATCTTGAAACAACAATTTTTCTTAGTGCAAATAGAAGAGGGATTCATAAACACTTTATGAACCTTTTTATTTATAAAACTGATTTTAGTTTACAAAAATTATGTTCAAAACATAAATATTTTATTTGATGATAGACCTTTCCAAAAAACTTTTTGGAGATCGTATAAGATCCCTCATAGACAATTATTACGTGCAATCTTTCGATTCGCACAACTTGCCAACTCCATGGCCTAGGATATGTTGGGATTTCTTATAAACCCTTATCTTGTATGATTTTGTAAACTGTTGTTTAGATGAAATAATATCAACCTTGTGTACTACTCTTAAGTACATGACCTTATAGAAAGAAACTAGCTCAACTTACTCACAATAAATCGTTAATTGTCCAACAATATCTGATTACTCCTTATCGATGCATTATTATGTATCACATGGAGGAGCGACTTTTGAGATTGAATCTATATTCGTTTTTAGGTACATTTGAAACTCTTTCCAATATACTCACTTATTCGATCAAATCAAATCATTTTATTCTATTGCATGTTATTTTATTTATTTTTCTTTTATATTCTATGATTTTATCCTAAACTTACTACATGTATATCCAATACATATGTACATGTTGGTAATAAATCATCAATGAATATAATAAAGTATGTGGAACCCTTTTCGTATTAATAGACTTGTAATTGCATACATCAATATGTATTAATTCAAAGAGTTTGTCAACTCTTATGATGCTCGCATTGAATGGGTGCATAGCCATTAATTGTTTGAGATATAACTAACTTGTATCATATGATTCATAATCATATGGTAAATTATTTCTCAAAACTACGGCTTAATCTATAATTCCAAAACAACTGTAAATAATATTTGACACATATATATTTTTTGTTGCATCACTATGAAAACAAATTCCATAGTATAGTTCTACTTCATAATGAATTTTAATAATAATCATATTGAAATATATTTTCAATCAGTACAAAAAATAAACATTATTTCACAAATAATGTTCGGTACATTTTACAAAAATAATTTTCGTAATTTGATGCAATCATTAAGTGCTATATAACATGCTCCCACTATTTGCGCCATTACTATAACAGCGTACTAAATTTAGAGGTCCACCATTCACTTAGTACTGTTAATATTGTTTACTTATTTCATATGTTGCGACTAGCTTACAGTGGAGAGTTCTTTGATCAACTTAAAGAAATAAATGTTATTGAAAACAATTTTCTATATGAAAATACATTTTGGAATAAAAACCTTATTTCATATTCCAATATTAAGTATCAATTAATATTACAATTCTTGTTTCCAATATTTCTCTATGAAGCAGAAGTGATTATTCTTTCTCTTCATTCCAACTTTACCTTAAATTACATCTATTCTTATACATTCGTTTTTCTTTCAAATGGTGAAACTATTCAAAAGAAAACCTTACTACAATATCATAACAAACCTTTTACAAAAGCACATTCGATTATTCTTAACATTTAAGACATCAAATATGTTACACTTTATGTAAACCGATCAAGATGATATTTCAACGATCAAGCTCTTAGATGTATCTCGTAGTTTATGGTCTTGTGGTACATTAACACAATATGATCCTTTTGAAATCATTCAAGTTTAATACATGATCTTAAAATATTGTTTATTGTCTTACTTCGAATGAACTAACTTCATCGAAATATTGTACCCCACAAACTATGACTGTTCACCATATAACATTTATATGTGAAAGCACATGGATCAAATATCCATAGTCTTGAATTGCATTTAGAGTTCAAAAACTCATAAAATGCAATACATGGTCTAAACTAAATAAACATATAAGTGACCAACTTACGAATGTATTAAGTAGTTGAAACTAGGCACTGCATGAGTATAGAAACATTATATAACATGTAATTAGAATTATTAGTAAGTATATATTATATTTCTATTTGTCAACTTTCAATTCAGTTTGTTTATATATGTGAATTGGCAAACATTTGATTGATAATATTAAATGCATAAATTTATTCATGTAGATAATTATAACAATATATGGCATATGTTTTTACAATATTAGAAAGGTTAAATGTTACCATTTCATTTTTCTAATAATGTTGGCACCACTCTTTTATGTTTCTCCAAACCCTAAAATGAAACATATAAGTTTTACAACTTCACTAGTGGGTGTTAGGACTCGTTTGTTTTGGTATTTTGACCTTGAGTTTGCTCAACAAATCATAGCCTCACAAACGATGGATAACTCCTTATCGGTTGTATCATATACAACTCCTAACCCATTTTCCCTGTTCTAATCTCATTTCGACCTTGAGTTTGCTCAACAAATCGAAACAGATTATTCACTCATACCTACCATATCATGATGGCCAATGTATAGTATATGTACCTTGAGTTTGCTCAACAAATATATATAGTTATCTTACCTCATTTGTTCAATGTATTAATAATACTACGCATAACATCCCAGGCTTGAGTTTGCTCAACAACTAAGGAGTATGTAAGTAATTTATTAATATATATATGGTAGAGGATAATATTATATCGAAAATTCATAATTTTCAATATATTTATATATATTAACTGATATCGACTTATAGAATAATATATTTCATATGAAATACCTCAATGATTCAAGTCAGACATATCAGAAAGCATGGTATATGTACATTTACGTATGTATTTATTTCTCAAAGTCTATTTGAGTTTCTTTAATGTTTCACATTTAGTTTATACACTTATCATATAAGTTTTATTGTTATATATCATATTACTTATATGATAGTCATGCGTATAATATATCATTAATTAAATCTTATCTAATTAATTTTAACCAATTTACTCTTTAAGTAATTTTAAATTAGTATTCCAACATAACTTTTATATTGAACACATCTACTATAACATTTACAGTGCATACTATAACCTTTATAGTGTAACACACATATATCATATATATGTATATTTTATTTAATTAATCAACCTTTAATTAATTTATTCAATTAAACATTTTTTATTAAAATTTATTAATTTCAAAATTTATCTTGTATACATATATGTATACTTCTGTTATCTTACACATTTTAATAACATAACATATATCAACATATATAATACATGCATATATGTATTAATTAATTAACATATTTAATTAATTTATTTTATTAATCTTATTAATAAATTTGAAATTATTATATAAATATTTTCAAATATTTTGAAAATATCATTACCCTTTCAAACATTTTGAAAACTTATGTAGCATTATAATTTTTATAATAAACATGTTTTATTTTAAATTTAACAATTAAATTTAAAATCTTTAACATTAATTTTCAAAACGATTTTGAAAATTAGCCAAAGGCCCAAATTAAGTTGGGACTTTTCTATTAGAGCAACCTTTTGGGCCTGGTCGGTAATCAGGTAGGACAGGCTACTTGATTACCCAATTCCAATCCTAGACATTACCTTTCCAAATACCGTACTGAGTGGGAAAGCTTAATTAGTTAGCCATAATACGACTAATTTAAACCGCATAGGCTATTGGGTTGTGATATCATTGTTGGAACTATACCAACCCGCAGTGGAAGTTATGGATGAATTTCAATAATTTCACCCTATTGGATCTTTATTGGGCCTATGAAGTCTAACTGAATTAGAACATTTATAAATTTCATTTAAATAAAATCATTTATTTTATTTAAATTCAAATACACTAAGATGTGAAATTAATTTTATTTAATTTAGTTTATACATAAATATATCTTATACATATATGTGTAAGCGAATGTGTAAAATAATAATTCATGAAAGGTATAATATGCTCATATGTAGATGTTGAGATTTACATCGCAACAGACATATCAGCTTATTTTGTATGTCATATATGTTGTCCAAATATATGCATGTATATGTGTTACAAAATACACACACATACATATGTATGTATAAATATGTTATATACAATATATGAACATAAAACATTTATACATACATATATACATACATATATATATATATATATAAAGAGAGAGAACAATTATTAAAGATTATTTATAATTCAAAATTAACTTAGTTTTGCAAACATAATAATTTTAGTATTTTAATTTTTATATATTATGATCCAAATTAACAATTTAATAGCATATCATTAAAATAATAATATAAAATGACATAACATATCAATGGCAATTATGATCATAATTAACAATTTAAATATAATATATATGCAAGGTTATGGTTATCATATGTCAATTAACATAAGCGAACAATTTTAATAATACTATATCATATTCAACAATTAAATTACTAATAGATTCAATTTTAACAACATATTTCAATTGTCATTTCACATGAAATTAATTTACTAAACATAAGAATGCTAATCGTGAGTGATCGTTCACCTTTCGAGGCTAGAGAAATTTGATAATGATATGAGCTACGAATTCAGACACAAATTCTAAAACAAAGCATGATGGACTTGAATCGATGAAAACAAAATATATAAAAAATTTAAAATCTAAAACTAACTCACATATTAAAATAAAATCTTTATATATATTTTTAAATACCAATATTCATTTTGAAACACATATTTAAAATAAAAATCTTCATATTATATTTTTAAAATCACTATTTATTAAAACACATATATTAAAATCAAAATATCTATATTTTACATTTTAAAAAATCAATAGTCTTTTTTCTCTCTTTTTTTCTATATATAAAGTAAATGAAAGCTTAGCACTTGGTTGAAGAACACAGCTCGGGCTCGGCATATGCGGGTCAGTGGCGGGATGGAGCAGGATGAAAGGCGACGGTTGGGGTGTGTAGTGCAGGTGGATGATGGCGGGTTGTTCGTCTTTTCAGTGGAGTGGTGGTGCTCGGATTTGTGGAGTTCTACTGCTTTGGTGGAGGGCGGTGTGTAGGAATATGACAGGCTCGGGGTTAGAGGGTTGGAGGGTGGAGCAATGGTAAGGTGGTTGGAGGATGGATGTGTTTCTTTGGAGGGGCAAACTGCTGGGTATGAAAACTGGGCTGAAAGGTGAGCTCGGCTGGAATTTGTTGCGCATGGGCAGAGTTGAAGGTAGGGAAATGGAGTACTGGCGGATGTGGCAGAGGGTTTGCGGATAGCCGAAGTGAGTTGATGCGGGTGAAGTGGGTGGGTGGGGGAGCATGCACGGTGGAGGGGGGAAAAGGCTGGGGAAACGATTTTTTTTGTGTGCTCGGTAAGTATGGTGAAGCGGGTTTTGGTGAGGAGATGCTTGCGTGGAGGCGTAGGGAAGCACGGCTGGTCTAATGTCAACGGATGAAGGAGAAAGGAAAGTGATCGAGCAAGAAAGAGGGAAAGGGACGAACAACATGGAGAACAATGCCATTTTTTTTGAAAGCAAACGATACATATAAACTTTATTATACAAAACTTCTCAGAACGAAAAGGCAGAAACATATGAAAAGCGGAACGAAGGGAAAGTTGAACGAACTAGAAATATCGAAATAAGGGAATAACAAAAGTCAAGCGTTAAATTTTCTAGGAATATTAAAAGTTATGGCCGTTGGATTACACAGAGGACGATTGAATAGACACAGGAACCCAAAAGCCTAAATGCGGAACCGATACAGAAATTGTTTCGCAGATTTCGCCGCGTACCGAACGCTTAAATACATAAATGAATATACCGCGGAGATCAACACGACGATACGAACATAATGATACACATATATCAGAGATACGACCATCCTATCAAAGCTCGATTTTCCTGCCAAAACTATTGCTAAAACACCGAAAATAAGATAAACGGAGGTAGAACAGTCCAAATTTAACGAAACGAAATATGACGTCTCACTCAGAATATGATTTACATTTTTATTATAAAAAAATATTCAAATTTCAGAAATATTTTATTTCCAACAATTTAACCGATTTAAATTTAAAATTGAAAATTTCACAACCGAATAAGCTTTCATATTTTCCAAATATCAAAATTTCATTGCAAAATTTGATATTCAAATATATTTTATTTCCAACAATTTAACTGATTTAAATTGAAAATTGAAAATTGAAAATTTCACAACTGAATAAGCTTTCATATTTTAATTGCAAAATTTTAATTGTTAATTTAATGAAAAATTTAGTTAATTACGTTATTAAAATCGTTAAAATTTATGGGTCGTTACAAACTGTGATGAAGCAATCAACATGCAAGTGCACAAACCTGCAAGTTCACGCACAAAACTCACAAACAAGTAGGAGTAGAGTTCAAACTATGCACAGGAGAAAATGCACAACAATGCGCACTAATATACATATGTGTATATATACATTTATATATGTACATATAAAAAATCTATGAAGTGTAAAGCCGAGCATCATAGATCAAGCAACAAGTCAGTTATGGACAGAAAAACAAATGCGCACAAGAACCAACACACACATCAAACTCAAGTACATAAAGAAATGCAGAAATTCGAAGTCAACAATGTCAGGACTAGTTCAGCCTACAAATTCAAGCCGAAACAAGATTGAACAAGTTGAAAAAATCAAGCCAGAATCAAAATATTGATCAAGTCAGAAAGCGCACAGAAAACATAAAGGAAAAATAAATGCACAAATTCGAAGTTAAATATGTCAACATTTTAGGCCGAAGCAATAATATATTAGGAATGAACAAGTCGATGATCTCAAAATCGAAGACCAAAGGATCGATCAAAAATCAACAGCCAAAGACTAAAAGAAAAAATTGAGGGTTGAAATATTCGAAATATAAATTCCTATATGAAATTCCAGGAAGATTTTTATCAAACCTTCATCTATGTAAACCATATATACCATCATCGGTAAATTTTTATTAAGTCGAGTAGGAACAAAAGCCAAATATAATCAGGGAACAAAATTCGTACCCAATAATTAACAACAAATGAGCCTGGCAAAGGAAGCAATTGCAACTGTCAATCGCCAACAAATCGAAGAATGCAACCAATAGAATGAAGGCACGATTCAACATTTAATTGCAAAGTGGTGGCATTCAAAATAACGAAACCCTAAAGTGAAAATTAATGAAAGAGGATTGGTCTTGAAAAGGGAACCGAGTTAGAAGAAATAGAAGACGATTTTTATATTAGGCCATACCTTTATTTTTTAATCAGGGTCCATTTTATTTGTTTTTATTAATTTACTTCACTTTTAAATTTTAAACCTTCAGCTTGTAAGGAGGATTGAACTACGATGTGTACTTCAAAAAATTCTCAACTCGGAGATATAGTTGAGCCACGATTTCTATACCTAGGGTTGGAACAATCAGGTAAGCAAAACCATAAGTTTACAGGATTTTTGTAAACGGTCGATTGTTTAATCTTGATAGAAATCTCGAAGGCAGCAGTAAACATGTTTTGTCGAAGTTTGGTAAATTTTTCTGAATTTATAATAAACTCTTTTCACCAACTCTCTAGGATTAATTCGATCATACACTCTTTAGGATTCGTTTAGTTTCATTTTAAGCTTTATATTTTGCGTTTTCAACTTTCAGTATAAAATATATATATATATATATATATATATATATATATATGAAAAAATGAGGAGAATTTAAAGTTCCAAGTATTAAGATCATTTCCAGCAGTGTGAAGAGAACAAGAAATAGGAAGAATCCCCATTTTTGTTTTCTTCCTCATGCTTCATCGGTGAGAATTCGAGTGTGGGGAAGAAAAATAAGCGGAGATTCTTTTTAATTTTTTTATGAGCATGGATACATACACAGTTTTTAAAAAACCGTCTAATTTTTAAGTGGTTTTCTGAAAACCGTTTATATATATATATATATATATATTTGAAAACCATTTAGAGCATTACTCAAATTTTTTAAAACCATGTTCACTACTAGATGGGTTGGAATTTTTTTATTTTTCTTCTTCTTTTTTTTCCTCTTGAATTTAGCATTTCTGCTGGGAATGCTTTAAAACGATAGAGAGACAATGGAATGGACGAGAACAAGAATGATAGGATATATTATTTTTTATGCCTTTGTTATCTGTCAAAGCACAAAAAGCAGGATAAATTTGTTCAGTATTTGCATTCTTGCACCGGCAAAATTGAAGCCACTAACAAGCGAGCAATTGCCTTCCCGCGGAAGGAAGAAGCTTATCTTCTTTGCTGACGAATAAATTCCCAACTTTCAGTATTTTTCTACCCCCCTATCCGAACTGGAAATTATATGGAGGGCCCAACCGGGAAATTATACTCAAGATTGAGATAACTTAATCGTTTAGATTTTTATTAGGATATCTTTTAGGAAAATCTGAAAATAAACTCAAATATATTACAAACAAGAAGAAGCAGCGGATGTACCTGATTCATGGACAATAGATTTGTTCACACCTTGAGTAGCGCAGCTTGAAAAGCAGAAACTTCCCTTTTTTTTTTATTGATGATCTCTCAGAGTGATAAAGTAACTGAAGAACTTAAAATAGCATAAGAGGAATGAAATAGAAATTTAGTTCACCATTACAGAATAGAAGAGCTTACAATATTTCTAGGATTGCTTCTATATCTTTTTTGAAGCAGAGCCTATCTATATATACATGCTTCAGCCGGTTGCCGGTACAAACTAAAATACACCTGGCTTAAAGATACTGTACATTAATTATTACATAAAGTAAGCACTAATAAAGCTATGAATAAGATACTGCCAACGTTATATTTTCTGGAGTCTTCGTGTGAGCTGGAGGGATTAACTGGAATCTGCTTTTACATCTGTCCGTCTTTTGCAAAAGTTAAGGGACACGTTGCCTCTAAGGATAATGAATTTTTTAATCAGTGTCGGCCATTTGATCGAATTCTGCATTCCTGGCTAAGTCACTAATGCTGGGACAACTATCTTCCATTTCTTCCTCTGAAAGGTTTTGATCATATAATAACACGTCGTTATTTGGATCAAAATAATATTCATGGAAGAGTGGAGGAAACATTATCTTTAGTTCAAGCTCTCCCCATATCTGGTAGCGTGAACTTTCTGACTGTAATATGAGTTCTTTCCATCCTAGTGGTGCCACTAGGTTGCGTTTGTTGTGATGAAACTCCCATGGTTTGTGTGCTTCGAACCATATTGGAGATCCTTCGAACTGTTGATAATAACACCTTAAACTTTTTGACGCATGCTCCCGAGTATAACCATTATGTTTAAATATTGCCATGCGATGAAAAGCTGGTATGATTTGGTGATTCTGTCCATAACGGTAGCTTGGGGTTGTGGAATTAATGCATACCATGATGCCTGGTACTAGTTTTAGATACTGTAACGCCACCATTGCAAAGCGTTTTCCAAATTTCTCAAGGATTTCTGGATCTGTTGACCTAGAAAATGCAATACGGGATAACATCCCATGATCGAAAAAATCAACAATTTGATCAATACTGCAGGGTAAGAGTGATTCATCAACTCTTGCTTTTAGCATATTTGATCGTCTGTCTTGTACAACTTTAAACTGGTGTCCTTCAGCAGTGTCCTTATACATCTGTGCTAGGTTTTTCTGAAGTTCTGTAAAATGTTGGTTCCATCGTTCTTCTACCATCTTTTCAATTTTCAACTGAACATCTATTCCTGTAAGTTTGTAAAGATCTTGGAGGATAGGATATGGTCTTAATTTTAGGTGGTTTGACAGCTGTTGATGAGAAAGTGTAACGACCCAGAATTTTATTTAATTAAAATATGAATATTTAATTAATTTTAAATATTAATAAGTGAATTTATAAGTCGAATAAATTTTTATTTGAATTATTGGATTTAATTGGATTATTAAATCGATAATTTAATATGTGAAATTATGGAAATAATTGAAAATTGGGTTAAATATGATTGAAAATGATTTGTAAAATTTTATTTTATCATATTGGAGTTAGAACGATATTTTAGAACTTTTAAAATCGAATTTAAAGTTAATTTGTGAAAATTGAATATTTTAATATTTAATCGACTAGTGAAAATAGTCAATTTTTGAACAGTCTCAGAATTGAACGAAACCAGTTCCATTGGATCCATAATAGTTAGTTATTACCGGATTTCAATTTTCGTGTCAATCGGAGCTATCGTTTGATCGTGGCAGCTCGAAACGCATCGAATTATTTTTAATTTTAATTTGACGAGTGAAAATAGCCATTTTTCAAAAAATCTCGGATTTCGACGAAACCAGTTTCATCGGATCCGTAATGTGATATTATTGTATGGTTTCAAATTTCAAGTCAATTGGATTTACCGTTTGTCCGGTACAAATTAAAACGCCTAGAAATCGACTTAAATCGGTTTAATTTAAATTGAGCGTTTATAGCCATAACTCGCACATACTTCCGAATTAGCTTCCGAAACCTATTCCATTGTGTCCGGAACGCGGGATAAACCCTAGAAACGCTAGTTATGGCGCGTAAATCGGAGTTCGGAATTTCCGGGATGAATAGTGTCGTTCGTTCTCTTATAAATAGACCCTTCACTCAAGAAAATTAAAAGATTCTAAACCTAACCCTAGTTTTGAACTGCAGCCGGCCCTAACAAGTGAATGGCCAGAAATTAATCTCCTTTCCCCCTCAATCTCTCTCAATCCAGCAAGAATTAGCCAAAGTTGTTAACTACAACATTGAAGAGCATGAAGAGAGCTTTCAATCCATACGGTTGAGATCGTGTTTGGAGCATCGTAGGACGAGCTATGGGGGGCCGACCGTGCTTACTTGCGCACGACTTTTCATGCACATGATGAGGCCGAGCTCCTCCCTATTGTGGCCGAGCATGGAGGTTGTGAAGGCCTTCAAAGTGGAAGTCTCTGATCATGTTTTAATCAAGCATGGAGGGTGAAAATTTAAAACCTAATTTGAGTTGTTGGGTTAGTTTGTGCGTGTGAATGTCTGTAGAAACGTGATGGTGGGGGAGATAGGAGGGACGGCCTGATGGAGAGGAGCTTGGATCCAATGGTTCTGGATTGCATAGGTTATAAATTAGTTAGTTTATATTGTAAAAAGTTTATATAAATCGTATACAAACTTCAAAAATACATATCTTTTTCATACGAGGTCGAAAACGCGCGAAACCAGTTGCGTTGGAATCGTATGGACGAGCACTACGCGATGGAGT
This sequence comes from Allium cepa, assembly GCA_030765085.1. Lineage (NCBI taxonomy): Eukaryota > Viridiplantae > Streptophyta > Magnoliopsida > Asparagales > Amaryllidaceae > Allium > Allium cepa. The sequence continues at coordinate 564,613,493 of CM060928.1, read as the reverse complement.
TGGTTTGGAGTCGTTTGGAGTTAGTGAGAATTTTGGGTAAAATTAAACGTCCGTTTAATTTTATTCGAAATAAATTGCTAAAACGGAATTTAAAAATCAAGGTGAGAACTTCTCACTCAATCGAATCAGTTTCGATTTTATTTTAAATAGTTAGATTTAAAATATTTGAATGCATGTTTGAATGATGATTGATATCTATTGATTGTTAAAATAGACATTATGCGCCGTTAGTAAGCGGATGTTATTTATTAAAAACATATACCGCGAATATTTCATAAACAGTGAAATTGGTATTATAAATAATATCAATATATATATATATATATTGGCATATGTATATATTGCAGTTGTTGATTCCCCGCATTTTTTAGCGGATGAGACCCTATTACGCCGTTATTAAGCGGATAATATTTAATAAAAACATATACCGCGATAATTTCGTACTGGAGCGAAATTGGTATTGTGCTAATGTTTGTGGATGCAGGAAAACAGGTTGGAGGGATCCAACTGGATTCCTCAACAGTATTTATTTGATTTCAGATATTTTGATATTTGATGGATTATCATATCGATATATGATATCGTTGTAGTCGTGTTTGACTATTTGGTGTGTAGCATCATTGGACCCAATTTTGGGATTTTAAAATGATTTTTAAAGTGATTTTTTTGAGAATATACTATATTTTGGAATTGATCCATCATAAATAAATAAACGTTATAATTTTTAAGGTTATAAAAATTATGATTTTTAAGAAATATAGTTAAAAGCTGATTTTTGAAAATAAGGAATTAATGACTTTATAAAATAGTTAAATTGGGATTTCTGAAATAATTGTGAAAAGTTTAAATATAGGATTTATAAAATTTGATTATTTTATAAATCAAAATGATGAAATTATAAAGGAGTTTAAAGACGTTTTTAAAATATTAATATGAATTGATTTATATAAGAGATTTATAAATGGATATTTATAAATTGAGATATTGAAATTATAAAACGAGTTTTTATAAGTGTTTGAATGAAGTGAAAATGAATTTCATTAAAGAATGAAATTTATAGAATTATAAACGGTGAAGTTATAAATGAAATTTATAAATAGTAAGAATTATAAATTTGTGAAGTTATTTGAAGAATAGATTTGGTTAAATGAATGAATCTTATAAGTTATAAGATTTATGGTTTGGAAAGTCTTTAGAGGAACGATTTTGTAAAATAATCATTTTATAAGTATTTAACTTATAATATGAACTTTTAGTTTATAATTGAGTTATAAACTGGAATAGGTTAATAAAAGAATTTATAAAAAGGAAGTTTTTATAAATAAATAGAAATGGAATTTATAAACGTTGTTTATAAATTCGCAACAACTTATTTTGATAAGTTAATTGTTGAAACTTATTAATGGAGTTATATTCACATTTTTGACTGTGAATAATCCTTTGAAATAAAATGAATAGAAGTGATGAAAGTTGTTAACGTAGTATATTCACGTTTTTGAATAGTGAATAATATGTTAAAGAAATTGTTTTGAATGTGATATTTGAAATTGAATTAAAACGATCGAACAATGTTTTAAAATGTGTTGAGATTCGAAACCATAGATTTCAACATTTATTGTTGAAATAGACGTTTTCGAGAAATAAAAGGAAATAGTAGACTATAACACTGTTGTTATAGTAAATGATTTCCGAAAGGAAATGTTTTGTATAGTATTGGGATTTATATATCTATTTTAATTTCGAATCCCTATACTGGTGATTTTGGGTTGTCGTAACGATGTTTTACGTAACATTCGTTTTGGCCCAAATAAATATGTTTAAGAGAATGATTTCCTTAAAGAATGAAATATATACTTAATCTCGATTTAAGTATATTGAATATTTTCCAAGTGTTGAAAATAAATAAAATTTGGGAATTACTTATGAATGTATAAGTATGGAAATGTTTTCCAATATAAAGTGAATATTTTGAGAATTTATCTTTTTGAAGATAAATTGAAATGAATAATTGAAATCGAATATTCATTGATATTTTGGAATTATAAATTCAATAAGGAATTTATAAAGGAAGTGGAATTTGTCTAAAAATAAATATTGATTTATTTTTGAAGTGTGAAATTTTATATCTTGTAAAGATATTTTGGAAAATAAATAATTTGGAAAATTATTTGGAATCTGGTGATGTTGTGCATATCCAGTGATAGTTCAATAACCGACTATCAATATTTCCCTTTTGAATGGGTATTTGATGTGATTTGTTTGAATTTGAATGCCACACTTATTTTTGAATAAGCGCTCACTATTCAGGTTAACCGGGAAAGGACCATGGGGTCGTATAACCCATTCCGAATATGTGATACGTCGTTATGAATTGCATTTGAAGATCGGTGTTGAAGACCCGGTATTTGCGAGAGCGATAGGATGACCTGTCGATTGTCTCTGCACTGAGTTGCAGCGGTATAGAGACTCCCTAAGTGATGGGAAATCCGATCAGGATTGTGAATATCCGGATTGCAAGGACTTCTTTGTAAGTGCCTTCGGTTTTGTTCGATCCCGGAACAGACTTGTATGGATTGTGTGTCTGACATTACAAGTTGAGATATAAAGCCGATTTCTTTCAAATATATTTCTGTTGGTGGCGGAGAATTTATTCTTTTAGCTTAACACCCTTCTCTGAGACGTACGAGCTCAGAGGTTATATAGTTGAAGTTATCAGCGATATATTCCCAATTTGGTAATGTGACATGCTGAGTGTTGCTGTAAATGATCATTGTGTTGATTATTGTGATAGGATCGTTTATTTGATCGTCTATCTTGGTGATCATTGTGTTGATCATTTGTTGACCCAAAGCATGGCTTTTGTATAAAGTATGTTTTTGTGGACGTGACTTCGTCGAACCTCACACCCCGGAAATGGTCAAAACAGGAAAGATGCGGCAAGGTTATGAGGGGTGGCTCCCTTTAGGGTATGTACATTTCCTTCTGGATAGAGGTGGTATCATGGTATGGAGCCCAGATATTTAACCTATGTGGTTACTACGAATTTATTACTTTATGGTTGTTGGTTTTCGGGATCCCGTGAGAAAGGTCGTTTACGATCGGGGAATGGCGTGCTCGTGTCAGTAGTTATCCAGTTAGGGGTAACCCGGCCTTGTGTTGGCAGAGTTCCGGTTTGGTTCTCGGGGATGTCTTTCCAGAGGCATTCTCATGTGGCAATGGGAAGTTCCTTGGCCTGACCATTTGTTGGAAATCCAAAGAAACAATACGTGACTTGTACGGTTTTAGTTGTAGAACCTATCATTCACTTATGGTGTCGCAACACTGTTTGGATGGTAGCTATAGTAGGCATAGTTCGAAATGTCTATGTTGGCTAAGATTTATATTCTACTTTCAAAATGAATTTTTCTCTACACTATGCACTAATAATAATATCAAATGTTATTTTTAATGCGTATCAAGCATCTTTGACTATCATAAGGAGAAATCTCCTCCGATTCTGCGTTTGCATGTGTGTGTGTGCGGGAGGCCTTATGGTAGTCTCATTTTTAAAAGCATTTCGAATTGAATTTAAAAATATTCCTCTATTTTGATTTTAAAGATAAATAAACTGTTTTGAGTTCTCACACCAGTCACATGACTGACTTGGAGTTTATTGTTTTCCTTCCTAAACTCTGGGTGCCCACCAATTTTCACACGGGCAGTCAAGAGTTAGGTTTATCAGGATATTCTGGATATTCTGGAATTGCTGGAGGCAAGCTAGATGGCATGGCGTATTACTAGTTTATATAGTATTTCTTTTTCCGCTGCACTATTTGTTGTTGTTGTTGTTGTACACTCTAATGATATGATATAATGTAATGTGATAAAATGCAATAACTGATATAGTTCTTTGTTTAAAGATTATTCATTTATTATTATATGTTGTTCCGCTGCGAATTGTGAGATTCTGTTATTGTTCTGTTGTTTTCTATCTCTTCTCTATTTCTATCTTTTCTTTATTTTCTATTCTCTATTTTCTGTTCTCTTTTCTCTCTATCTTCTACCTTCTTCTTTTTCCTTTTCTTTTCTTAAAATTCTTTTTTTTTAAAAAACCCTCAGTGTTCGGTTTTCCGTCGTTCGATTCCTCGGCAGTCGATTAAGTGAGTGTCGATGTCGAATTTTCGGAAGTCGAAGAATCGTGTCCTGACAATGTGGTATCAGAGCTTATGGTTAAGCGACAACCATGGTTCTGTTGGGTATTACTCATTAGAGATAGAGTCAGTAGTACTCTAGATTGAGTTGAGAGTAATAATAGCTATGAGAGCGTATTTGTTAGTGAATATAAAATTGTTTTATATTGTGATGATTGGTTTGTTGAGTGGTATATGAACCTTCGTCGGCGCAGCTTCGAAACTGAACCGAAGGGGTTTCTAAACACTTGAATAGAACAATTCGACACAGTATTGTTTTAAATTGGGTAAATGAAATAATTTTACCTTGATTATATTTTATATACAAAGGAATAATTTTTCAAAATTATTAAAGTGTATATAAGTTGATTGTTTAGATGTTTGAATAATCTAAATTAAAGAATTAATTGTATAAGCAAATGAATTATAAGAATTGAATTATAATTAAAGTGATTTACAATTGTGAAATAAACTTATATATATGAGAAGTGAAACTATATGAATATATTTATGAATATGAGTTGTAAATAAAAATGAATTTAAGTTATGTAAAACAAGTGATGTTTATTAAATGGAATATAACTTAAGTGATATGGAATGAAGTTGATATTAGTATCAAAGTAAATTAGTAAAATTAAGTGATAGATATGAACTTGAGTTATATAAATGAAATTCAACTTTTGTAACAGAATTGAAGGAATGGATTGAATAATAATCAATTGAATGTAAATTAAGTTGATATGAAATAATGAATATAAGTGTTAATTCATTAAAATTTAATGTTATTAGAAAGTTGAATAATTGAATGAAAATCAATTAAATTAAACCAATTGTAAGCAAAGGAATTTGGTTGTAATTAATATACATTGGTTGTTACTTGATTGTTGATTGATTGTATATAATTCATTAAGTATTAATGAAAGTAAATTAGCGAAATTGAAAGCTATATAATTGAATTCAAATTAAAGGTAAATAAATGTAATATCCCGGAATTTTGGACAATTTAAATTTAATAATCTAAGTTTAAATTTAAATTGAATTGATAAATTTTTGTTAATAAATTTGATTTGATTTTAATAATCTTCTTCATTTAAATATTTAATTTGTGAATTTATTTTTAATGAGTTAATAAATTGTTTTCTATTTAAATAATGTATATGTATTTATGTATATTTCAATAGACAAGATTGTTTTTAATTAAATTTGTATAGCATGTTTTAATGTTTTAAAAATAGGATTTTGTGATTTATTTTTAATATTAAGCTTTTCAAAAAAAAATATTTTATAAAATACTCTATGATTTTAAAACATGTAAGATAAATGTTTTAATTGGTTTAAATTTCATTTTAATTCAAGTTTGTATATTAAAATAAGTTATAAAATGTTTGTGTTTTTCTTTTTAAACTATTAATTTATAAAATTTGATTTGTTAATCTAATTTGAGATTTAAAATACAATTTTAAATATAAGCATGTATTCATATAAGTTATAATATCTTTCATAGATTGTTTAAAGAATATAAGAACTAATTATCTAAGTTTAAATATTCATTAGTCTTAATTTTAATAACAAAACCATTTAAAAAGACATGTGTTAGATATTTAAGTGAGTATATTTACATGTGTCCATTCTTTTAACATGTGTCATTTGTTTAATTTTGTTTTCTTTAATTTTAATTAAATCATAAAATTTAGATTATAAAGCATTGCAATACTCATTTCTTCATTCTTTTTCATTTTTCCCATTTCTGAACAAGAGAAATCTGAAAATTTGTTCAAATGCATTTCTCAAACAAATAAACAACTTGCATTCAACTCCTCTCTTATTCAAACATTCAAAAGCCTGAAAATTTCAATCTAAAACATGCAAACAAGACCCTGTAACTCCTCAAGACTCAAATCTGCAATTTCCAAAATTCAAGCCTTCATGTATTCAAAACCTGCAAGCAACAAATCTAATGCCTGCATTCTTCAAAATTTCATTATCAAACCTGCATTTCCCAAAGTACAAAAGCCTGCATGTTTTCATGAAACAAACCTGAATGTTTTCAAAATACATTCTCCTCTTTAAACAAAAGTCTGGAAAACACAAAGACTCTGCATGCATCAAATCAAGCCTGCATTCACTTTCTTTAAAACCAGAGGGGGGATTTGCATCTGCATTCATGAATCTTCAAACTGGAATTTGGCATTTGCATTCAAACTGGAAGCATGTATAAACAAAAGAGTAGAAAGCATTAACAAGAGGCCTGCATTCATACAACTATGCTCTGCATGATTCAAAAAAATCAAGTTCTTTCTACATGCTAAAATCTGGAAATGGCTCTACAATTTAAACAAGTGAGTAACACCTAATTCAAATAAATTAAGTAAGGTTGCATGCTTGTTATATGTTGAGTTTAATTTTTTTTTGTATATGTTTCTTTAAACTGCCTGTGTATATATGATGGTGTGCCTGAAGAATCTCTGTTTTCTTTGATTTTAAGTTTCAGTAAGATGTAATCCCCTTGCCTTTTAATTTAATCTTCATTTGAAATAAAGACCTAAACAAATATGTTGATTCATTATAAAACTTCATGTTAAAATTTGTACTTAAGTTAAAAACATAGAAATGGCCCTGGAATTCACAAAGGAAGATCAATCAGTAAATGATGAAATTTCATGTTTAGAAATTTATGGATTCAAAGTTATAAATTCAATCACTGTACTAAATCATGATTTTAAAATCAAAAAATTACAAATTATAGTGCTGTATATGAAATGCAGTTTTGAAACTTCTGTGTTTTACATTTTGTTAAATACATTTTATTCTTGCATTTGATTTGCTTGAATTTGATTCTAGAGATAGTTTAGCTATCGAATATTGTAGAAAAATTACTAGAGTGTATTGAATTTCAATTTTTGGGGGAAGATTTGGGGTTTCCAGGTTTAGAACCAAACTTTACTGAGTATAAGGAAATCGAGTGGTGCGGTCTCATAAATTGATCGAGTTCAAAGTCCTTTTGGGTATTGCTAGATGATGTGTTGTTGAAGCTGTCGCCGAAGTTTGAGTGGCAACGGCGGTCGGTGGCGTTGGGGAAGAGTGTTGACGGGTTTTAGGGGGAAGTAGTTTGACTGTTCCAGGTTTGGATATAAAGCTTGGATTCAAGTTCTAGTTGAAGTATGGGTATTTGAAGGTTGAGGGTTGTTGTGGGTTGCTGGTGGATGGGGATGGTCGTTGATAAGGACCGGAGATGGCCGGAGTTGGTGGAAGGGTGCACAGTACAGAAGTGTGCATGTTGATGAGGTTTTGGGTTGCAGGGTTTTGTGGCACGGGATGGCCTCGGGTATTTTGCTAAGTGACTCGGAGCACAGGGTCTTATGACTCGAAGTTAATTTAAGGATTGCTCGTGTAGTTTTTTGTGTTCAGGTTTGCACAGAACCTGTTTTCCAAATTTTAAAGGTTTTTAAAATAAACTCAAAACCTGAATAAGTATGGAATTTAAACTGAATTCAAATGTGGATTCAAAAGTTTTAATTCTGTTTGTTTAATAATTTGAATTTATTTTTTTTTTTATTTTTTTTAAAAAAATGTAAGTATTGTTGTTTAAAGGTTTGATCAGCAACCTATTTTTCCAGGTTTTTCTAAAAATTTGAAGTAAAGGAAATTTCAAAACAAATCTGGAAAGAAGTTGGAACCTGGTAGTGAAGTGAATTTAATTTAAGTTTTAAATTTTAAATCTTTGAATTAAATTTGAAATGTTTTTAAATTCAAGCTTGGTTTTAGACAAAACAGAAACTGTTTTCTGTTTTTAGATTTAAAAGTAAAATTTCAAATTTAAAGATGAAATTCAAACTGTAATTTTTAAACCTGAAACTTTAATTTGAATTCAATAATTTTAATTTGAGATTTGAAATCATTTTTGAATTCAGATTTAGAATGTTAAACTAAACAGAAACTGTTTCTGTTTTTATGTTTTAAATTGAAGAGCAGATTTTAAAATGCAACTGGAAATTTAAATAAGTTCAAACCTGGAAAATTTAAAGTATGGAACTTAGCAAATAAATCTAAGTTTGAATTTAATTTAGAAACTGGAAATTAGAATTTAGACTTTAAACTTTTAAATGTATAAAGAACATTGGTTTGAATTTAAAACTATAAGTTTAAATTTATGGAATAAGGTTTAAAATGAGGTTAAATTCAGTTTAGCCTGGAATTTGACTTTTATAACAATTTTTAAGATTTAAACAAGTTTTTAAATTTTACATTTTGTTTTAACCATTTTTGGAAAAGTTTAAATGATTTGCATTAGAAATGAAGATGGGATGTAAGTAAAGATTTAAAATTTTAAGTTTGAATTTGAAATGAAAATTTGAATTGTGTTCAGTTTGAAAATTTAAAAAGAATTTTTAAATTTGAATTTTTGTTTGAAACAATTTGTTTAAAATACTTTGTTAAAGAAGAATGTTCCTTGAATTTGAACTTAAGAAATTGATTTCATTTAGATTATTAATTTAATTTTAAATGGAATATTAATTATTTAATTAATTAATAATGTGGATGTTTAATTAAGTAATTAATGATTTTTAAGTTGATTAATTAAGATTTGAGATTAATTAATTAAGGTTAATTAATCTATAATTAGGAATGGTTAATTAAATTTTAATTTATGATTAAGATTTATTTAATCAAGTAATTAATGTTAATTTAGATTTTAATTAACACTTAATTAATTAATAATTAGAGTTTAATTAAATTGTAATTAAATATTAGTTAATTTATAATTAATAATGATTAATTATAAGTTAATTTCTTAATTAAGTAATTAAGAAAGGTTAATGAAGGTCATTAACTTAAGATTATTTAACAATTAATTAATGTGGTTAATTTTAATAGTTAATTAGATTAATTAATTAATAATAATCAATTGTTTAATTACTTAATGAAAGTAATTAATGAATTAATTACTTAGTGTAATTAATTTAATTAATGTAATTAGTTTAGATTAATTAAGTTTAATTAATTTAAACATTTGTGAATTGTTGATAATTACTTTATGTAATTAATAAACTTATAATTACTTAAGGAAGTAATAAATTAATAATTATAGGATGTAATTAAAGATATTAATTATAGAAGTAATTTTGATTTAAATTACTTTGAAAATTAATCAAGTGATTAATGAAGATAATTAATTAGAATAATTAATTATGGGAGGGGTAATTAAAATAGTTAATTACTGAATGGATATTAATCATGGGTGGTTAATATATATGAGGTTTAAATTGAAGATTAATTACTTATGTAATTAATTTATATTTAGAGATTGATTAAATGTAATCATTAATTAATTAATTAATGATGAATTTGGAATTGATTAATTAAGGTATAATTAATATTAAATGCTAATTACTTATTGTAATTAGATATGGTTAATCAGTAATGATTAATTGAAATGAATATTGAGATGGTGATTTATAAATTGATTTGCAATCAATTGATGACTAAGATAAGCAGGATTTTGATGATAAAGTAATTAATTTAATTTATTTTAAATTAATTAGAGTTAGATAATTAATTTAATTCATTTTAAATTAATTATAGAATGGAATGATCATTAGATAGTTGCTTATGTTTGATGATTGGTATTGATTGCCATGTATGGTTTGTAATCTCAGTTATGAGATTAGTAGTGTATGTGATATGGATGCATTGGTTGCTTTTGAATGATAATATAGATTATCTGTTTTGATATGAATTATCTGTTGGTAATGATAATGTTGATTATCTATTGTGTTGTGAATTATCTATCTGTGTATATTTAGATAATGAATTGAATTGTTTTAAACTTAAAACAACTTGGACCTTAAAAGACACGCTTTGGTTTTCGATGAGACCGGGATCGGGTTTCCATATTTGGGGTCCGAAAACCACATCGATTCCAAATAACGTTAGGTCGTGAATCCAAATGGAGCGAGTGAAGACTCGAGGTGTAAGGGCTATACGTCAGTATAACTCTGTGGGTGATTCCGTAATGAGTTTGACGGAATAGCACTTATAGATTCGAGATGGAGATTCAGAGTGCAAGGGTTATTGTCGTTAACTCTGAGGGTGATTCCAATACGAGTGTAACGAGATAATGCCTTCGGTTTCGTTCGAACCCGGAACGAACTTGTATGGATTGAATGCTTTCAGAACATCGTCAGGTGGACGATGAGCATTCTAAGTGATATGTCCTATAAAGGTAATCGTAGCCTCAAGCCTCATCAACCGGGAATGGCTAAAACAGGGGAGGTGCAGCAAAGCTTCGTGGGTAGCCCCCACTTGAGAGCAAGATTTATCCCTGTCTAGAGGTCCCTTTATTTTCGGCTTAATGGTGCGGTTGCTGATCACAACTGCGGGGTTGTCTTGTTTGGAACCGTTCAGTAAGGAACGGGTCCGGCTTTGTGTTGCAGGGGAGTTAGGGTGGCTCCTCGGTACGGTGATCTAGGCCACGTACTGTGACGGGCGGTACCCCAGTAGCCCTGCCATTGATGGAATCCAAAATCCAATAAGTGCCAACGGTTTTGATTGTATTACCCACTTTTGTGGCTAGTAGCTGGAATTTAATGAATGTAACAATTTCGGCTATTTCTTATTTATTTGAAAACCCTAGACACTATTATAATATCATCAGATTTCCTATCAAATGTTTTGGTTAGCGTAAGGTAAAAACTTTTCCATGTTTATGTGTGAGAAGTCTTACGTGATACCTTTTCTTTCAAAGGTTTTTCAAAGTTAAGCAACTTTAACCTGTTACTCACACCAGACCCATGTCTGACCCGGAGTTATTTCTGTTTTTCTATAACTCTTGGGTACTCAAATTTTTATGAGTAGCCAAGGGAATTCAGGTTAGGATTCAGGATAGCTTTGACGAATTGTGGAGGAGCATATGGAGCAGGAGGCTTCCGCGTATAGTTATATTGATTTCCGCTGTGTTGGTATCTCTGAGTGTTGTGTTGTTTGTATTGTGATTGAGTTGTAATAACTAGACAGGTGTTTATAACTGTCTAGTATGTGTTGTATATGTCTGTGTACTCTGATATTTGATGTATACTATGTAATACTTTGGTTATTAATATAATTTATTCGTTCCGCTGTTGAGATTCTTGTGTTGTTTCTTCTTTCTCTTCTTTCTTTTCTTCTTCTATCCCTTTCTTTCTTAATTCATGACGCGATTTTCTGGGAGTGGAAAGTCGGGTCGTGACAGCTGGTATCAGAGCTGTAGGTTGAGTGAATACCTAGGCTCTGAAGTGTGTCTTTCTTTAGGGAGCGTTAGGTTGAGTGAATACCTAGGCTCTGTAGTGGCGTCTATCTTGAGAGAGCGTACTTGTATTTTTATTATATATATATATATATATATATTTATGGTTCTACCTATTTGTTGGTTTACCTGTTCGGGTTTTTCCAATATAAGTTATAAAGGTATATGAGGTAGAAGTGTGTGTAACACGACTACCATTGGTTGGTGTTTGATGGATGAGGTTGGAAGTGTATTTGTCGAGACTGTAGACCTAATACCGTCTCGAGTGAGTTTTGTTTGGTTTAAGGACTTCATCGATCTCTGAAGGTAACCTGTAAAGGTTCGGAGTTCATCTTTGAATTGCAGAATTGAGTTTTGATCTGTCGGTTGGGCAGAAGCAAGTGAGTGAAGATATCTTGATATCTCAGGAAGTAGTAGCTGCGTGATGAGATGCAGTGAATATGGATATTTCCGAAGATGTTTTCTTTGGAACAAGAGTAAGAAGTGAGTCTGCTCGGTGATGTAGCTGAGTTTAGCAGAGTGTTCTGTGTTGGTAAGGAGTCTTCTGGCTGGGTAGTTTTCTGAAGTGGAGTTCAGAAGCAGCAGAGTGAATCCGTTTCTCTGGTAAGTTGGCTAGGCCAGCATAAGCTGTTCTGTTTGGTTGAGAGAGAGCAGTTTTCTTAGGATTTAGGCTGAGTTGATCGCAAAAGTGACTTGCGATAGTTAAGTGTTCTTTTGGAACTGGTGGTTCAGTTTGTAGATGGATGGTTCCTTGAGATAGAAGTTGGTGAAGCAACTCAGGGCTGGGAGGAACATCTGAGTTTTCTTTATGGATATGGGGAACCATATTTCTGTGCTGGGTTGTCTGGTCTGTGCTTGTGCTTTTCGTCAGCATTTTCTTCTGTTTCGGATCAGAGTTGTGCAGCGGAAGCAGTTTGGGAATGCTTCTGTTTTGTTTTTCTCAGATAAGGAGAAGTTTGTTCTGTCTTCTGTTGTTGAGAAGCTGAGTGTGTGTACTTGGTTTTTAGGTGATCATGAGAAGATCATTGGATTGTTTTTGATTCAGTCTGTTTCTGATGGAATCAGCAAGAGTTAAGCTGATCAGGATGAGTGTTGGTAGCCCAGGATCGTCCGAAGAAGTTTTTATGGATAAGAGACAGAGAATTTGGATTCTGGAATTGGAGATTTGATTTTGGATAAGTTTTTCTCTGATCCAGGGAGCTATAAGTTTGAGAAGCTAGCTCCGTTGTGTTTTGAGTTTCTTCTGCGTTCTGGGTTAGATCAGTGTTTGGTTTTCTAGAGTTGAATTGCCAGTTTGGATAACTGGGATTCAGTATGTTTTACGTATCTCTGAGGGAGTACGTATTTGATATTTCTGGTTGTAGAACCAGCAGTTTAGGATGCTCTGTTTGTTGAGACAGACTCGTTTGTAGTCTGATATTCTGTATAGAATTGTTGTTAGAAGCTCTATAGCTTAATAGTATTGATTGATTGGATTCTATAGAGCGAGTATCCCGATATATATATACCGGGGAAACTCGTGAAAGTTTTATCCAAAATTCTTTTGGATAACTAGATTTGTTTTGATTGTGTGAATTGGTTGCTTTGGTTGTTGGCATATGATTAACATATGCTGTGTTTTAAAATTAAATCTGTAAATAGATTATTAAATTAACTTTGTTTTAAATTTCGGGGACGAAATTCTTTTAAGGGGGAAGGATTGTAATATCCCGGAATTTTGGACAATTTAAATTTAATAATCTAAGTTTAAATTTAAATTGAATTGATAAATTTTTGTTAATAAATTTGATTTGATTTTAATAATCTTCTTCATTTAAATATTTAATTTGTGAATTTATTTTTAATGAGTTAATAAATTGTTTTCTATTTAAATAATGTATATGTATTTATGTATATTTCAATAGACAAGATTGTTTTTAATTAAATTTGTATAGCATGTTTTAATGTTTTAAAAATAGGATTTTGTGATTTATTTTTAATATTAAGCTTTTCAAAAAAAAATATTTTATAAAATACTCTATGATTTTAAAACATGTAAGATAAATGTTTTAATTGGTTTAAATTTCATTTTAATTCAAGTTTGTATATTAAAATAAGTTATAAAATGTTTGTGTTTTTCTTTTTAAACTATTAATTTATAAAATTTGATTTGTTAATCTAATTTGAGATTTAAAATACAATTTTAAATATAAGCATGTATTCATATAAGTTATAATATCTTTCATAGATTGTTTAAAGAATATAAGAACTAATTATCTAAGTTTAAATATTCATTAGTCTTAATTTTAATAACAAAACCATTTAAAAAGACATGTGTTAGATATTTAAGTGAGTATATTTACATGTGTCCATTCTTTTAACATGTGTCATTTGTTTAATTTTGTTTTCTTTAATTTTAATTAAATCATAAAATTTAGATTATAAAGCATTGCAATACTCATTTCTTCATTCTTTTTCATTTTTCCCATTTCTGAACAAGAGAAATCTGAAAATTTGTTCAAATGCATTTCTCAAACAAATAAACAACTTGCATTCAACTCCTCTCTTATTCAAACATTCAAAAGCCTGAAAATTTCAATCTAAAACATGCAAACAAGACCCTGTAACTCCTCAAGACTCAAATCTGCAATTTCCAAAATTCAAGCCTTCATGTATTCAAAACCTGCAAGCAACAAATCTAATGCCTGCATTCTTCAAAATTTCATTATCAAACCTGCATTTCCCAAAGTACAAAAGCCTGCATGTTTTCATGAAACAAACCTGAATGTTTTCAAAATACATTCTCCTCTTTAAACAAAAGTCTGGAAAACACAAAGACTCTGCATGCATCAAATCAAGCCTGCATTCACTTTCTTTAAAACCAGAGGGGGGATTTGCATCTGCATTCATGAATCTTCAAACTGGAATTTGGCATTTGCATTCAAACTGGAAGCATGTATAAACAAAAGAGTAGAAAGCATTAACAAGAGGCCTGCATTCATACAACTATGCTCTGCATGATTCAAAAAAATCAAGTTCTTTCTACATGCTAAAATCTGGAAATGGCTCTACAATTTAAACAAGTGAGTAACACCTAATTCAAATAAATTAAGTAAGGTTGCATGCTTGTTATATGTTGAGTTTAATTTTTTTTTGTATATGTTTCTTTAAACTGCCTGTGTATATATGATGGTGTGCCTGAAGAATCTCTGTTTTCTTTGATTTTAAGTTTCAGTAAGATGTAATCCCCTTGCCTTTTAATTTAATCTTCATTTGAAATAAAGACCTAAACAAATATGTTGATTCATTATAAAACTTCATGTTAAAATTTGTACTTAAGTTAAAAACATAGAAATGGCCCTGGAATTCACAAAGGAAGATCAATCAGTAAATGATGAAATTTCATGTTTAGAAATTTATGGATTCAAAGTTATAAATTCAATCACTGTACTAAATCATGATTTTAAAATCAAAAAATTACAAATTATAGTGCTGTATATGAAATGCAGTTTTGAAACTTCTGTGTTTTACATTTTGTTAAATACATTTTATTCTTGCATTTGATTTGCTTGAATTTGATTCTAGAGATAGTTTAGCTATCGAATATTGTAGAAAAATTACTAGAGTGTATTGAATTTCAATTTTTGGGGGAAGATTTGGGGTTTCCAGGTTTAGAACCAAACTTTACTGAGTATAAGGAAATCGAGTGGTGCGGTCTCATAAATTGATCGAGTTCAAAGTCCTTTTGGGTATTGCTAGATGATGTGTTGTTGAAGCTGTCGCCGAAGTTTGAGTGGCAACGGCGGTCGGTGGCGTTGGGGAAGAGTGTTGACGGGTTTTAGGGGGAAGTAGTTTGACTGTTCCAGGTTTGGATATAAAGCTTGGATTCAAGTTCTAGTTGAAGTATGGGTATTTGAAGGTTGAGGGTTGTTGTGGGTTGCTGGTGGATGGGGATGGTCGTTGATAAGGACCGGAGATGGCCGGAGTTGGTGGAAGGGTGCACAGTACAGAAGTGTGCATGTTGATGAGGTTTTGGGTTGCAGGGTTTTGTGGCACGGGATGGCCTCGGGTATTTTGCTAAGTGACTCGGAGCACAGGGTCTTATGACTCGAAGTTAATTTAAGGATTGCTCGTGTAGTTTTTTGTGTTCAGGTTTGCACAGAACCTGTTTTCCAAATTTTAAAGGTTTTTAAAATAAACTCAAAACCTGAATAAGTATGGAATTTAAACTGAATTCAAATGTGGATTCAAAAGTTTTAATTCTGTTTGTTTAATAATTTGAATTTATTTTTTTTTTATTTTTTTTAAAAAAATGTAAGTATTGTTGTTTAAAGGTTTGATCAGCAACCTATTTTTCCAGGTTTTTCTAAAAATTTGAAGTAAAGGAAATTTCAAAACAAATCTGGAAAGAAGTTGGAACCTGGTAGTGAAGTGAATTTAATTTAAGTTTTAAATTTTAAATCTTTGAATTAAATTTGAAATGTTTTTAAATTCAAGCTTGGTTTTAGACAAAACAGAAACTGTTTTCTGTTTTTAGATTTAAAAGTAAAATTTCAAATTTAAAGATGAAATTCAAACTGTAATTTTTAAACCTGAAACTTTAATTTGAATTCAATAATTTTAATTTGAGATTTGAAATCATTTTTGAATTCAGATTTAGAATGTTAAACTAAACAGAAACTGTTTCTGTTTTTATGTTTTAAATTGAAGAGCAGATTTTAAAATGCAACTGGAAATTTAAATAAGTTCAAACCTGGAAAATTTAAAGTATGGAACTTAGCAAATAAATCTAAGTTTGAATTTAATTTAGAAACTGGAAATTAGAATTTAGACTTTAAACTTTTAAATGTATAAAGAACATTGGTTTGAATTTAAAACTATAAGTTTAAATTTATGGAATAAGGTTTAAAATGAGGTTAAATTCAGTTTAGCCTGGAATTTGACTTTTATAACAATTTTTAAGATTTAAACAAGTTTTTAAATTTTACATTTTGTTTTAACCATTTTTGGAAAAGTTTAAATGATTTGCATTAGAAATGAAGATGGGATGTAAGTAAAGATTTAAAATTTTAAGTTTGAATTTGAAATGAAAATTTGAATTGTGTTCAGTTTGAAAATTTAAAAAGAATTTTTAAATTTGAATTTTTGTTTGAAACAATTTGTTTAAAATACTTTGTTAAAGAAGAATGTTCCTTGAATTTGAACTTAAGAAATTGATTTCATTTAGATTATTAATTTAATTTTAAATGGAATATTAATTATTTAATTAATTAATAATGTGGATGTTTAATTAAGTAATTAATGATTTTTAAGTTGATTAATTAAGATTTGAGATTAATTAATTAAGGTTAATTAATCTATAATTAGGAATGGTTAATTAAATTTTAATTTATGATTAAGATTTATTTAATCAAGTAATTAATGTTAATTTAGATTTTAATTAACACTTAATTAATTAATAATTAGAGTTTAATTAAATTGTAATTAAATATTAGTTAATTTATAATTAATAATGATTAATTATAAGTTAATTTCTTAATTAAGTAATTAAGAAAGGTTAATGAAGGTCATTAACTTAAGATTATTTAACAATTAATTAATGTGGTTAATTTTAATAGTTAATTAGATTAATTAATTAATAATAATCAATTGTTTAATTACTTAATGAAAGTAATTAATGAATTAATTACTTAGTGTAATTAATTTAATTAATGTAATTAGTTTAGATTAATTAAGTTTAATTAATTTAAACATTTGTGAATTGTTGATAATTACTTTATGTAATTAATAAACTTATAATTACTTAAGGAAGTAATAAATTAATAATTATAGGATGTAATTAAAGATATTAATTATAGAAGTAATTTTGATTTAAATTACTTTGAAAATTAATCAAGTGATTAATGAAGATAATTAATTAGAATAATTAATTATGGGAGGGGTAATTAAAATAGTTAATTACTGAATGGATATTAATCATGGGTGGTTAATATATATGAGGTTTAAATTGAAGATTAATTACTTATGTAATTAATTTATATTTAGAGATTGATTAAATGTAATCATTAATTAATTAATTAATGATGAATTTGGAATTGATTAATTAAGGTATAATTAATATTAAATGCTAATTACTTATTGTAATTAGATATGGTTAATCAGTAATGATTAATTGAAATGAATATTGAGATGGTGATTTATAAATTGATTTGCAATCAATTGATGACTAAGATAAGCAGGATTTTGATGATAAAGTAATTAATTTAATTTATTTTAAATTAATTAGAGTTAGATAATTAATTTAATTCATTTTAAATTAATTATAGAATGGAATGATCATTAGATAGTTGCTTATGTTTGATGATTGGTATTGATTGCCATGTATGGTTTGTAATCTCAGTTATGAGATTAGTAGTGTATGTGATATGGATGCATTGGTTGCTTTTGAATGATAATATAGATTATCTGTTTTGATATGAATTATCTGTTGGTAATGATAATGTTGATTATCTATTGTGTTGTGAATTATCTATCTGTGTATATTTAGATAATGAATTGAATTGTTTTAAACTTAAAACAACTTGGACCTTAAAAGACACGCTTTGGTTTTCGATGAGACCGGGATCGGGTTTCCATATTTGGGGTCCGAAAACCACATCGATTCCAAATAACGTTAGGTCGTGAATCCAAATGGAGCGAGTGAAGACTCGAGGTGTAAGGGCTATACGTCAGTATAACTCTGTGGGTGATTCCGTAATGAGTTTGACGGAATAGCACTTATAGATTCGAGATGGAGATTCAGAGTGCAAGGGTTATTGTCGTTAACTCTGAGGGTGATTCCAATACGAGTGTAACGAGATAATGCCTTCGGTTTCGTTCGAACCCGGAACGAACTTGTATGGATTGAATGCTTTCAGAACATCGTCAGGTGGACGATGAGCATTCTAAGTGATATGTCCTATAAAGGTAATCGTAGCCTCAAGCCTCATCAACCGGGAATGGCTAAAACAGGGGAGGTGCAGCAAAGCTTCGTGGGTAGCCCCCACTTGAGAGCAAGATTTATCCCTGTCTAGAGGTCCCTTTATTTTCGGCTTAATGGTGCGGTTGCTGATCACAACTGCGGGGTTGTCTTGTTTGGAACCGTTCAGTAAGGAACGGGTCCGGCTTTGTGTTGCAGGGGAGTTAGGGTGGCTCCTCGGTACGGTGATCTAGGCCACGTACTGTGACGGGCGGTACCCCAGTAGCCCTGCCATTGATGGAATCCAAAATCCAATAAGTGCCAACGGTTTTGATTGTATTACCCACTTTTGTGGCTAGTAGCTGGAATTTAATGAATGTAACAATTTCGGCTATTTCTTATTTATTTGAAAACCCTAGACACTATTATAATATCATCAGATTTCCTATCAAATGTTTTGGTTAGCGTAAGGTAAAAACTTTTCCATGTTTATGTGTGAGAAGTCTTACGTGATACCTTTTCTTTCAAAGGTTTTTCAAAGTTAAGCAACTTTAACCTGTTACTCACACCAGACCCATGTCTGACCCGGAGTTATTTCTGTTTTTCTATAACTCTTGGGTACTCAAATTTTTATGAGTAGCCAAGGGAATTCAGGTTAGGATTCAGGATAGCTTTGACGAATTGTGGAGGAGCATATGGAGCAGGAGGCTTCCGCGTATAGTTATATTGATTTCCGCTGTGTTGGTATCTCTGAGTGTTGTGTTGTTTGTATTGTGATTGAGTTGTAATAACTAGACAGGTGTTTATAACTGTCTAGTATGTGTTGTATATGTCTGTGTACTCTGATATTTGATGTATACTATGTAATACTTTGGTTATTAATATAATTTATTCGTTCCGCTGTTGAGATTCTTGTGTTGTTTCTTCTTTCTCTTCTTTCTTTTCTTCTTCTATCCCTTTCTTTCTTAATTCATGACGCGATTTTCTGGGAGTGGAAAGTCGGGTCGTGACAATAAACTTGAATGGAATTGAATTTGATGTGGAAATGAACCAACTTGAATATGAATTAGTGAATATAAACTAATTGAAAAATGAATGTTAGTAAGAACATCCACTGTTAATGAATCAAATGTGATTTAAATTGAAAACCAATTCATTAAATATTAATGAGAATATGAATGAATATTTATTGGTTATGGATGATAGTTGGTTGATGTTTGCACTTGTTGCTTTAGTTTCATTTGTTATGTTAGCATATATAGTTGTTATGGAGATATATGTTGTATATTGATACTATTGTCATATATGCATGTTCTCATGTTGTTTGTTGAGTGATTAGTAGGTGCGGATCGCGTTTGGTTCGCATTTGGAGCTCGCTTTTGCGCTATATTAGCCGTATATGCTCGCTAATAAAATATAAGGTACATATCTCGGATTACATACCGTACTTTTACATTTTTTCCCTGCGGGATGCCTCATTACTTGATGAGATGTATATTTGTGATATATATACTGTCATTTTTTTTTTTTCGGATCGAGCCGCGCAAAGGAGACTATGGCGAATTTTTCCGGAAATTTAAGGCGTTAGAAAAAATTTGAGAAAATTGGAAAATTTTGAAAACTTAAACTTTGATTTGGAATTGAAAGTTAAACAATAGTAGTTGTTTTTGAAAAGATAACTAAGTATGATTTGAAAACTTAGTAAAGATTTGTAAGAAGTTTAACTATGAATTATGGAAAGTTAATAGATTCTATAACTTTTCTTACTTGTTAATTTCGAGGACGAAATTCTTTTAAGTGGGGAAGATTGTAACGACCCAGAATTTTATTTAATTAAAATATGAATATTTAATTAATTTTAAATATTAATAAGTGAATTTATAAGTCGAATAAATTTTTATTTGAATTATTGGATTTAATTGGATTATTAAATCGATAATTTAATATGTGAAATTATGGAAATAATTGAAAATTGGGTTAAATATGATTGAAAATGATTTTTAAAATTTTATTTTATCATATTGGAGTTAGAACGATATTTTAGAACTTTTAAAATCGAATTTAAAGTTAATTTGTGAAAATTGAATATTTTAATATTTAATCGACTAGTGAAAATAGTCAATTTTTGAACAGTCTCAGAATTGAACGAAACCAGTTCCATTGGATCCGTAATAGTTAGTTATTACCGGATTTCAATTTTCGTGTCAATCGGAGCTATCGTTTGATCGTGGCAGCTCGAAACGCATCGAATTATTTTTAATTTTAATTTGACGAGTGAAAATAGACATTTTTCAAAAAATCTCAGATTTCGACGAAACCAGTTTCATCGGATCCGTAATGTGATATTATTGTATGGTTTCAAATTTCAAGTCAATTGGATTTACCGTTTGTCCGGTACAAATTAAAACGCCTAGAAATCGACTTAAATCGGTTTAATTTAAATTAAACGTTTATAGCCATAACTCGCACATACTTCCGAATTAGCTTCCGAAACCTGTTCCATTGTGTCCGGAACGCGGGATAAACCCTAGAAATGCTGGTTACGGCGCGTAAATCGGAGTTCGGAATTTCCGGGATGAATAGTGTCGTTCGTTCTCTTATAAATAGACCCTTCACTCAAGAAAATTAAAAGATTCTAAACCTAACCCTAGTTTTGAACTGCAGCCGGCCCTAACAAGTGAATGGCCAGAAATTAATCTCCTTTCCCCCTCAATCTCTCTCAATCCAGCAAGAATTAGCCAAAGTTGTTAACTACAACATTGAAGAGCATGAAGAGAGCTTTCAATCCATACGGTTGAGATCGTGTTTGGAGCATCGTAGGACGAGCTATGGGGGGCCGACCGTGCTTACTTGCGCACGACTTTTCATGCACATGATGAGGCCGAGCTCCTCCCTATTGTGGCCGAGCATGGAGGTTGTGAAGGCCTTCAAAGTGGAAGTCTCTGATCATGTTTTAATCAAGCATGGAGGGTGAAAATTTAAAACCTAATTTGAGTTGTTAGGTTAGTTTGTGCGTGTGAATGTCTGTAGAAACGTGATGGTGGGGGAGATAGGAGGGACGGCCTGATGGAGAGGAGCTTGGATCCAATGGTTCTGGATTGCATAGGTTATAAATTAGTTAGTTTATATTGTAAAAAGTTTATATAAATCGTATACAAACTTCAAAAATACATATCTTTTTCATACGAGGTCGAAAACGCGCGAAACCAGTTGCGTTGGAATCGTATGGACGAGCACTACGCGATGGAGTTGGTTTGGAGTCGTTTGGAGTTAGTGAGAATTTTGGGTAAAATTAAACGTCCGTTTAATTTTATTCGAAATAAATCGCTAAAACGGAATTTAAAAATCAAGGTGAGAACTTCTCACTCAATCGACTCAGTTTCGATTTTATTTTAAATAGTTAGATTTAAAATATTTGAATGCATGTTTGAATGATGATTGATATCTATTGATTGTTAAAATAGACATTATGCGCCGTTAGTAAGCGGATGTTATTTATTAAAAACATATACCGCGAATATTTCATAAACAGTGAAATTGGTATTATAAATAATATCAATATATATATATTGGCATATGTATATATTGCAGTTGTTGATTCCCCGCATTTTTTAGCGGATGAGACCCTATTACGCCGTTATTAAGCGGATAATATTTAATAAAAACATATACCGCGATAATTTCGTACTGGAGCGAAATTGGTATTGTGCTAATGTTTGTGGATGCAGGAAAACAGGTTGGAGGGATCCAACTGGATTCCTCAACAGTATTTATTTAATTTCAGATATTTTGATATTTGATGGATTATCATATCGATATATGATATCGTTGTAGTCGTGTTTGACTATTTGGTGTGTAGCATCATTGGACCCAATTTTGGGATTTTAAAATGATTTTTAAAGTGATTTTTTTGAGAATATACTATATTTTGGAATTGATCCATCATAAATAAATAAACGTTATAATTTTTAAGGTTATAAAAATTATGATTTTTAAGAAATATAGTTAAAAGCTGATTTTTGAAAATAAGGAATTAATGACTTTATAAAATAGTTAAATTGGGATTTCTGAAATAATTGTGAAAAGTTTAAATATAGGATTTATAAAATTTGATTATTTTATAAATCAAAATGATGAAATTATAAAGGAGTTTAAAGACGTTTTTAAAATATTAATATGAATTGATTTATATAAGAGATTTATAAATGGATATTTATAAATTGAGATATTGAAATTATAAAACGAGTTTTTATAAGTGTTTGAATGAAGTGAAAATGAATTTCATTAAAGAATGAAATTTATAGAATTATAAACGGTGAAGTTATAAATGAAATTTATAAATAATAAGAATTATAAATTTGTGAAGTTATTTGAAGAATAGATTTGGTTAAATAAATGAATCTTATAAGTTATAAGATTTATGGTTTGGAAAGTCTTTAGAGGAACGATTTTGTAAAATAATCGTTTTATAAGTATTTAACTTATAATATGAACTTTTAGTTTATAATTGAGTTATAAACTGGAATTGGTTAATAAAAGAATTTATAAAAAGGAAGTTTTTATAAATAAATAGAAATGGAATTTATAAACGTTGTTTATAAATTCGCAACAACTTATTTTGATAAGTTAATTGTTGAAACTTATTAATGGAGTTATATTCACATTTTTGACTGTGAATAATCCTTTGAAATAAAATGAATAGAAGTGATGAAAGTTGTTAACGTAGTATATTCACGTTTTTGAATAGTGAATAATATGTTAAACAAATTGTTTTGAATGTGATATTTGAAATTGAATTAAAACGATTGAACAATGTTTTAAAATGTGTTGAGATTCGAAACCATAGATTTCAACATTTATTGTTGAAATAGACGTTTTCGAGAAATAAAAGGAAATAGTAGACTATAACACTGTTGTTATAGTAAATAATTTCCGAAAGGAAATGTTTTGTATAGTATTGGGATTTATATATCTATTTTAATTTCGAATCCCTATACTGGTGATTTTGGGTTGTCGTAACGATGTTTTACGTAACATTCGTTTTGGCCCAAATAAATATGTTTAAGAGAATGATTTCCTTAAAGAATGAAATATATACTTAATCTCGATTTAAGTATATTGAATATTTTCCAAGTGTTGAAAATAAATAAAATTTGGGAATTACGTATGAATGTATAAGTATGGAAATGTTTTCCAATATAAAGTGAATACTTTGAGAATTTATCTTTTTGAAGATAAATTGAAATGAATAATTGAAATCGAATATTAATTGATATTTTGGAATTATAAATTCAATAAGGAATTTATAAAGGAAGTGGAATTTGTCTAAAAATAAATATTGATTTATTTTTGAAGTGTGAAATTTTATATCTTGTAAAGATATTTTGGAAAATAAATAATTTGGAAAATTATTTGGAATCTGGTGATGTTGTGCATATCCAGTGATAGTTCAATAACCGACTATCAATATTTCCCTTTTGAATGGGTATTTGATGTGATTTGTTTGAATTTGAATGCCACACTTATTTTTGAATAAGCGCTCACTATTCGGGTTAACCGGGAAAGGACCATGGGGTCGTATAACCCATTCCGAATATGTGATACGTCGTTATGAATTGCATTTGAAGATCGGTGTTGAAGACCCGGTATTTGCGAGAGCGATAGGATGACCTGTCGATTGTCTCTGCACTGAGTTGCAGCGGTATAGAGACTCCCTAAGTGATGGGAAATCCGATCAGGATTGTGAATATCCGGATTGCAAGGACTTCTTTGTAAGTGCCTTCGGTTTTGTTCGATCCCGGAATAGACTTGTATGGATTGTGTGTCTGACATTACAAGTTGAGATATAAAGCCGATTTCTTTCAAATATATTTCTGTTGGTGGCGGAGAATTTATTCTTTTAGCTTAACACCCTTCTCTGAGACGTACGAGCTCAGAGGTTATATAGTTGAAGTTATCAGCGATATATTCCCAATTTGGTAATGTGACATGCTGAGTGTTGCTGTAAATGATCATTGTGTTGATTATTGTGATAGGATCGTTTATTTGATCGTCTATCTTGGTGATCATTGTGTTGATTATTTGTTGACCCAAAGCATGGCTTTTGTATAAAGTATGTTTTTGTGGACGTGACTTCGTCGAACCTCACACCCCGGAAATGGTCAAAACAGGAAAGATGCGGCAAGGTTATGAGGGGTAGCTCCCTTTAGGGTATGTACATTTCCTTCTGGATAGAGGTGGTATCATGGTATGGAGCCCAGATATTTAACCTATGTGGTTACTACGAATTTATTACTTTGTGGTTGTTGGTTTTCGGGATCTCGTGAGAAAGGTCGTTTACGATCGGGGAATGGCGTGCTCGTGTCAGTAGTTACCCAGTTAGGGGTAACCCGGCCTTGTGTTGGCAGAGTTCCGGTTTGGTTCTCGGGGATGTCTTTCCAGAGGCATTCTCATGTGGCAATGGGAAGTTCCTTGGCCTGACCATTTGTTGGAAATCCAAAGAAACAATACGTGACTTGTACGGTTTTAGTTGTAGAACCTATCATTCACTTATGGTGTCGCAACACTGTTTGGATGGTAGCTATAGTAGGCATAGTTCGAAATGTCTATGTTGGCTAAGATTTATATTCTACTTTCAAAATGAATTTTTCTCTACACTATGCACTAATAATAATATCAAATGTTATTTTTAATGCGTATCAAGCATCTTTGACTATCATAAGGAGAAATCTCCTCCGATTCTGCGTTTGCATGTGTGTGTGTGCGGGAGGCCTTATGGTAGTCTCATTTTTAAAAGCATTTCGAATTGAATTTAAAAATATTCCTCTATTTTGATTTTAAAGATAAATAAACTGTTTTGAGTTCTCACACCAGTCACATGACTGACTTGGAGTTTATTGTTTTCCTTCCTAAACTCTGGGTGCCCACCAATTTTCACACGGGCAGTCAAGAGTTAGGTTTATCAGGATATTCTGGATATTCTGGAATTGCTGGAGGCAAGCTAGATGGCATGGCGTATTACTAGTTTATATAGTATTTCTTTTTCCGCTGCACTATTTGTTGTTGTTGTTGTTGTACACTCTAATGATATGATATAATGTAATGTGATAAAATGTAATAACTGATATAGTTCTTTGTTTAAAGATTATTCATTTATTATTATATGTTGTTCCGCTGCGAATTGTGAGATTCTGTTATTGTTCTGTTGTTTTCTATCTCTTCTCTATTTCTATCTTTTCTTTATTTTCTATTCTCTATTTTCTGTTCTCTTTTCTCTCTATCTTCTACCTTCTTCTTTTTCCTTTTCTTTTCTTAAAATTCTTTTTTTTTTAAAAACCCTCAGTGTTCGCTTTTCCGTCGTTCGATTCCTCGGCAGTCGATTAAGTGAGTGTCGATGTCGAATTTTCGGAAGTCGAAGAATCGTGTCCTGACAGAAAGTGTTTTGGGTCGTTTAGCTTGGTTTTGTTGTAGATCATCTCTTTCTACAACTAGTTGTTGAATTCGTTTTTCTAGGAGTTTGTTTGTGTTTTGGATGTATGAAGTCTGTTGCTGTTGATTTTTGAGGAGCTGATTTTCTTGTAATAGCTGGCTAAGTCAGGTTTGAGATTTCTGGTAGAGGTTTTGAAGGTCATTTAATTGAATTGCCTGGGTTTGGAGAAGATCATTTGGAGTAGGAGGAGGAGAAGAAGTAGTCTGGGCATAGGACTGGTGACATTCTGGATCAACATAATAATTTGGCCCAAAAAAGTTTCGGGCTTCTTTCAAAGCATCGTTTAAATTGTAAAAGCCTTTGAAAATAGGATTGTAAAAATTGTTTATAGCCATTTGAACTTGGCTATACTGTTTGAAGATTCTTCCTATAAAGTTTCCTTTGAAAACAATATAACAAAAGAAGTTTTTGGAAAGAGGTTTTTGCTGTATTCTGGAGAAGTAAAAGGCCAAACAATTGCCTAATTTCTGTTTATTCTTTCTTTCTTGGTCTATGGTTCGTAAGTTCCATAGATGATCAAGAATGCACTGTTGAGATTGATCGTTTATTCGAACCAGGGGTTTAAACCTCCTAGGATCATCGTTTCTGTAGATAGTCAGAGAATTCTGACCAAATGTCATGCATGGAATTTGACTGTCCATTCTGTTGGGAGATGACGTTTCTGTTTTTACTTCTGTTTCTAATGGAGTTTGCACTTCCACTTTCTGTGACTTATTTGCTGTGTTACTGTGTTCAGCTTTCCCCTTTCCTTTGTCTATCTGTACATTCATATTATTCCTTTCCTGAAAATCACAAGCTTGGTTAAAAATATAAGATAATTTCCTGGATAAAATATCTGCTAGCTGATTGTTTTTGCCCTTGATGTGCTCAAAATTGATCTTATATCCATTTCCTTGAATAAGATTCTGTAGGTTTAACCATCGTGTTCTGTTTACTTTTTTAGAATTTTCGTTGGATATGAATTTGACAATTTCTTCACAATCAGTGCGTACTGTAAATTCTTTATTAAGATAAATTTTATATTTATCTAATGCATTGATTAATGCCTGGATTTCAAAGTCTAATGATGTCCATTTTGATGTTGTCTGAAAATTGCCGCTTGCATAGGCTGCAATTTTTTCTGTCGATCGATCACTGTACTTGGATGGTTTACATTTCAAGATGGCTCCCCATCCTTCTTTGCGACCGTCACACTCTATTATAATATAATCTGATTCTAGAGGTAATTCTAGAGGTTTGATCTTTTTTACTTCGTTTTTAATTTTTTGAACAAGTTTTATATCTTCTGAATTAAATCTAGATTCTCCGTTTTTTGAAATTTTTCCGTAAAGTGGTCCAACCATTTTTGCTAGATTAGGTATAAATTTTCTAGCATAATTTACTAGGCCTAAGAATGCTTGAATTTTCTTTTTATTGTCTAATTTATCTGGAAATTCAATAATTTTCTGTGAAATGTGAGGTTGAAGTTCAACCTTACCGTTTCTGATTTCTAGTCCTAAAAATGAAATCTTTTGTTTAAAAAGTTCCATTTTGCGTTTTGATACTACTAACCCGTTTGTTTCTATTTCTTGAAAGATCGTTTTAAGATGACTTTCGTGTTCTTTAATATTATTGCTTGCAACAAGAATGTCATCTATGTAAACTAAACAAAATTCATATTTTTAAAAAATACTGTCCATAAAACGTTGAAAAATTGCTGGGGCTGTTTTAAGGCCAAAACTGAGGACATTCCATTCAAAATGCCCTTCTGAACACATGAATGCTGTCCAAGGCTTAAAATCTTCTTCTAATTTTAATTGATTGTATCCAGATTTTAAGTCAAATTTGCTAAATATTCGTTTGTTTTGAATTAAATTTATTAACGTGTCTTTATTGGGTATATTGTATCCGTCGTCCTCTGTATTATCGTTTAGTCGTTTATAGTTATAAACGATTCTGGGTTTTCCTCGTTTCTGTTCAGAATGATTTCTTACAATAAATGCTGCTGATCTGTATCTACTATCTGATCTGCGAATTAACTTTTGATTAAGCATTTCATTAGTCTGTATTTTAAATTCTTTTACATCTGCTGGACTGTAATCTATATTGGCTGTTTTAATCGTAATTTCTGGATTTATTAATTTTATCTTACATATGTAATTAACTTTATCTTTGGTGACATCATCACCAATCAATCCTATCTTTTCTAATTTGGATATAATTTGATAAGGGATATATTTTACCTCTTTTCCTATTTCTAATTCTCTAAATATTTCATTTGCTAAAATTACTAAAGTATTTTTATGTTCTTTATGTGTTGGAGAGGTTTTATTAGTTATAGTTTCGTTGCCTGTTAAAAAATCTAATTCTCCATGTCCACCACGCTTTCGAGCGCACTCTGATCGAAAAATGTGGTAATTTGTGGGTAAAGTGTAATTTTGTTTACTGAAAGTGATGCTGTTTCTAGAGATAGAAATACTACCTCTATAATTTAGAATGAAATTTAATCCAAGCAAAAATTCGTTGCTCTTAATTTCTGCTGGTGTAATTGTGCATTGTCCTAGTTCATATTTCGAACTGTAATTGCCTGCAAAATCTTTGAATTGAATCATAGATTCTTTAGGTAATTTGTGTGTTAATGTCATAAAACTTTGATTTGCCGTTTTGGAGGTGATTGTATAATTTAATGGTATTCTGTATTGGGATGGTACTAATGAGTAAGCTATTAAACTTTTAGTACTTCCTGTATCGATTATTGCGACTGTATCTATGATTTTGTTATTGTCAAGCCATATTCGGCAATTAAGCGTTAATAAAGATGTATTATATTTATTAATATTAACGGAAAATTCTGTATTCTCTGTTAAGCTGTTTTCTAGATTTTCTGTCTGTTCATTCTGTGTTGGATTACTTCCTGGTTCTATTTGACTAAAGTCCTTTTCTTTAGTTTTTAACTGTGTAATATCATTTTGTAACATAGTTACCTGTATTTGTAACAGCTTGATCTGCGCGTCATGTTTTTCTAATATTTCTTGAAAAATGTTTTTATTATCTGGCATATTTTGTTTATATATAAGTTCTAGATTAAATTGATGTTTTGCACATAGAAAGCAAATTTCTATAAAACATTTGTCACATTGAAATCGTTTATTTATTTCTGGATATCGATAGCAAATGAAACATGGTATATGATCATTTCCTCTGTTTTGGATCCATTGATGATTACATTCATCTTCGTTGTTCATTAGTGTATAAGTGATACTGTTTTGTGAAGTTCCTTCTTCATTTTCTGAGACTATGCTGTAAATAGATTCTGTTTCATCGTTTTCACTTAAACTTTCGATATCAAATTCACCTATTTCATCAACTAGATTTGCTTTTTGTTGATTATTTTGGCGGTTTGGACATCGGTTTGCTAAATGATTAGGGTCACCACAAATGTAACAGTTACATTTTCGGTTTGGTTTAGTTCTTTTAACGTACTTGTCTTTTTTACGTTTATCATAAATTTTTGTTTTTCGAAGATATTTTCTAGGTTTATAAAAACCGTATGCTTGTGGAGTGTAGATTGCTGTTCTACAAAATGCCCAAGCCTGTCTTTTAATCTGTTCTTGTAATGTAGCTTCTTTACAACGTTTCTCTAATTCTTGGAAAACAAACATAATTCTTGGACCTATTCCCAATTTTGGCATTGATCTGTATGTCGTATTCCAATCTTCTTGTAATTTACGTCCTAAGTCGCCTGGAAGTTTTGAAAAATATTTATTACATAGTTCTTCATCCATGGCTTTGCCAGTTTGAGCTAGGGTTATAGCAAAGTCTTGGCTGAATTCTTTTATGTATTTGAAATCTCGTATACTTAATTGTTCAAGGTTTTTTATAGCTGTATTTTGAATTAATGTTCCTCCTTTTCCTGGATCATTACCAATGAGTAATAGTCTAATAAAACTAGTAAAGTTGTATGGGTTATTTCCCAAGGCTTTCTGTTCTGTAATTACGGCTGGATTATCCGTTTTGCGACTCTGATAAATTCCTAATGCTAATGGACCTAACGTGGTTTCAAGAACTGCCCACATATCCATTTCTGGTTTTTTATTTACTTCCCAATATCTTACAACATTTTGTTCCCAAATAAGAATTTCTTCGGGCCATAGTTGAGGAGATTGGTTTTCAAGTAGTAACATGTTATGGCTATATAGTTTACCATATGGTTTACGTAAGCCTTTTCCTATATAAGGGCTTTCGTGTGTGTAATGTAAATCTGGTTTAGCACATTGTTCTCTTTCTAGAGGACCTTCTTTATATTGAGAACTGGGTTCATTGTCAAATCTACTTCGTTTATTTACTGAAATCATAGCCTGATCCATAAAGTTGGTTTCAATGAAGAAATCACTTAGTGGAATCTGTTTATTTAAGATATCTTCGACTAAGGGCATATTAAAATGTTTAGATAATGTTGTAAAGGCTTCTTCATAGGTCATATCAAGTTCTGTTATACATGCTATAAGCATATCATCTGTTTCTTGTCTTATGTTTTCAACTGTAATTTTTCTGTTTATAATTTCATGTAATGTTCGTTTGCTTTCTGTTTTAAAGGTTTCGTCTATTTCTATATCTTCAATATCATTATTTTGTTGAGTGTATTCTTCATCAACTAGATATCCAAGAATATCTAGTTCATCATCTACTTCTAGATCTGAATCATATTCATCAAATTTTGGGCCTTCGTCCTAATTCATAGCGTTTAGTTGTTCAAAAACTATTTCATTTAAATTGTAGTGTTCGTTAACTTCTGATTCGGTATCTGTTTCTTCTTCATTCTGTTTAAACTTATAATTACTAAATCTCAAGTTGGGTTCTCCAAATTGGTTTGTGTAGAGAACGTGCGTTTCTGAAACTAATAAACTTTTATCGTTATCTATAAAGTCTTTAAGTTGCCATTCAAGGCCTGCTAAATCTTCTGGATTTATTCTTCGTGGTTCTATCATTTTAATGTCTTTACTAGCAATGTTTTGGACGATTCCATCAAGGTTGATTTTAGATTTCATCCCTGATCTGTTACTAGCTTTTCCTATTATTCCAATACTAATAATAAGATTATTACCTATGTAGTTTTCAAATCCGTTTGCTTTAAATCCAAGTTTTAAATGTTTTAAATCTTTTATGCTTTTTAAAATATCTGGAACACAATAAACTAAGGCTGATTTATCGTTTAGGTCTATCTCCATTCCTGAAAGTAATGCTTTTTCTATATTTGTTGTCCAAGATTTATCTAGGACAAGCGTTAAAAGTTTTGTTCCTAATCCCTTTCTGGTTAAAGTTTTGATTGCTATGACTATTAGTCCTAGGTGAAAAAATCTTTTTCCAGTGTTTTTTAACTTCTGAATGGTTTCTGGAGATAAAATGTCTAAAGTTACACTGTTGTCGATTACGCGTATCTCTTCTTCCCTTATGCTTCTAATTAACGTGGTATTAATGTTTGTAATTCCTGTCTGGTAGAGAATTCTTGGATTTAAAAGATCTAGATGATTATTATTATAAATATCTAGATTTTGGTCTAAGTCTATTTCTTCGTCTAACTGTGCTGTCTGTTTTTCTTTCTTAGATTTAAATTTTGATAAGACGCTGGAAATTTCATCTTTTGGTTTACTACTGGAAGTAATTTCTGTTAGGGTTCTACTCGGTTCTGAGAATGATTTTCTACTATTAATCATTTTGGAATCCAAAATTTATAAACTTCTGGTTGTCTGGTTTTAATGACTACCGGTTCTCCTAAACTTAGTTTTGATAACTGTTCAGAAATTTTATCTAACTCCTGATTAAAAGACTGTTTATTCTCAAGCTGTTCAAGTTTTTCTAGAATTTGAAGATTAAGACTTATAATTATATTGAATAAGTTTGGATATTCTTTATCTGAAAGACTGTTACCCGAATATATAGTAAACCCCTGTTTTGGAACTGGTTGAGTTGCAAATTTACTTGCTTCCTCAATTGCTTTCTGTAAGAATCTATTCATAAACTTAACCACTAACGATCTGTTTTACTTCCGTTAATACTGTTTCAACCTGTTTTATTTTAGTGTCTAGTTCAAATGTTTTAGATTTAAGGTTTTCTAGTATTCGTTTAGATTCAAGTTCTAAAGCTTTAGGTTTATTTGTTTCTAGTAGAAATTTAAGCTCGTTTACTGATGACTTATCTGGAAAATTATTCTTTAAATTAATTAAGCTGTGTAGAATATTTTCGTTTTGATTTTTAACAAAATCAAAATTTTCTACTAACTGTTTTAAAATTTTATTCTTATTTTCAAGGTTTTTAGCAATTGTTTCCAAAGTCCTTGCTGTAGAATTGTCGTACTGTTCTAAAGAAATTCCTAAATTTATGTTTAAATCTGTTATTGAGTTTAACTGTTTATTATCACTGTGTAATATATGTTGAAAACCTTTTTCAAAGTGACGAACAAAGCTGTATTTATCAAGACTGATTATACTGTGATTTTTGAAATTATACTCAAGATTGAGATAACTTAATCGTCTAGAGGATGAAGGATCAATTTTAAAAGTTCTTTTTCTTATAATTTTTTAAAGACTCATTCCTACTTATGCTTCTAAGTTCTTTTATAGATTTACTTTGAGAGATCAATTTAAAGAAACAAAAAATTAAAATAAAAGAAAATAGAGTACGATTAATTCCCTGGTTACCAATTATTCCTTTTATTTTATAAATATTCAACTTCGTTGTTATCTTACAGTTTACCATGATTAGTTGAAAAAATGGGATTTACGCCTCTCTGCTACCCTGGAACTAACTCAGAGGGTTCTGCAGTAAAATAACAATTTAATTATTTATGATAAAACAAAAATTCTAATTGATAACACTAGGAACAACCATGCTCTGATACCAGTTTGGGTAGGGGGGTAGAAAAATTCAAAAAATTCAACAAATTTCAAAAATCATAAAGCAAACGGGCTATGTATGACACAAAATCTTCTAGGTAAATTCCTAAAAGATATCCTAGTAAAAATCTGAAAATAAACTCAAATATATTACAAACAAGAAGAAGCAGCGGATGTACCTGATTCATGGACAATAGATTTGTTCACACCTTGAGTAGCGCAGCTTGAAAAGCAGATACTTCCCTTTTTTTTATTGATGATCTCTTAGAGTGACAAAGTAACTGAAGAACTTAAAATAGCATAAGAGGAATGAAATAGAAATTTAGTTCGCCATTACAGAATAGAAGAGCTTACAATATTTCTAGGATTGCTTCTATATCTTGTTTGAAGCAGAGCCAATCTATATATACATGCTTCAGCCGGTTGCCGGTACAAACTAAAATACACCTGGCTAAAAGATATTGTACATTAATTATTACATAAAGTAAGCACTAATAAAGCTATGAATAAGATACTGCCAACGTTATATTTTCTGGAGTCTTCGTGTGAGCTGGAGGGATTAACTGGAATCTGCTTTTACATCTGTCCGTCTTTTGCAAAAGTTAAGGGACACGTTGCCTCTAAGGATAATGAATTTTTTAATCAGTGTCGGCCATTTGATCGAATTCTGCATTCCTGGCTAAGTCACTACCAGTTTGGGTAGGGGGGTAGAAAAATTCATTCAAAAAATTCAACAAATTTCAAAAATCATAAAGCAAACGGGCTATGTATGACACAAAATCTTCTAGGTAAATTCCTAAAAGATATCCTAATAAAAATCTAAAAATAAACTCAAATATATTACAAACAAGAAGAAGCAGCGGATGTACCTGATTCATGGACAATAGATTTGTTCACACCTTGAGTAGCGCAGCTTGAAAAGCAGATACTTCCCTTTTTTTTTTATTGATGATCTCTCAGAGTGACAAAGTAACTGAAGAACTTAAAATAGCATAAGAGGAATGAAATAGAAATTTAGTTCGCCATTAAAATTTTTGTTTTATCATAAACAATTAAATTGTTATTTTACTGCAGAACCCTCTGAGTTAGTTCCAGGGTAGCAGAGAGGCGTAAATCCCATTTTTTCAACTAAACATGGTAAACTGTAAGATAACAACGAAGTTGAATATTTATAAAATAAAAAGAATAATTGGTAACCAGGGAATTAATCGTACTCTATTTTCTTTTATTTTAATTTTTTGTTTCTTTAAATTGATCTCTCAAAGTAAATCTATAAAAGAACTTAGAAGCATAAGTAGGAATGAGTCTTTAAAAAATTATAAGAAAAAGAACTTTTAAAATTGATCCTTCATCCTCTAGACGATTAAGTTATCTCAATCTTGAGTATAATTTCAAAAATCACAGTATAATCAGTCTTGATAAATACAGCTTTGTTTGTCACTTTGAAAAAGGTTTTCAACATATATTACACAGTGATAATAAACAGTTAAACTCAATAATAGATTTAATCATAAATTTAGGAATTTCTTTAGAACAGTACGACAATTCTACAGCAAGGACTTTGGAAACAATTGCTAAAAACCTTGAAAATAAGAATAAAATTTTAAAACAGTTAGTAGAAAATTTTGATTTTGTTAAAAATCAAAACGAAAATATTCTACACAGCTTAATTAATTTAAAGAATAATTTTCCAGATAAGTCATCAGTAAACGAGCTTAAATTTCTACTAGAAACAAATAAACCTAAAGCTTTAGAACTTGAATCTAAACGAATACTAGAAAACCTTAAATCTAAAACATTTGAACTAGACACTAAAATAAAACAGGTTGAAACAGTATTAACGGAAGTAAAACAGATCGTTAGTGGTTAAGTTTATGAATAGATTCTTACAGAAAGCAATTGAGGAAGCAAGTAAAATTGCAACTCAACCAGTTCCAAAACAGGGGTTTACTATATATTCGGGTAACAGTCTTTCAGATAAAGAATATCCAAACTTATTCAATATAATTATAAGTCTTAATCTTCAAATTCTAGAAAAACTTGAACAGCTTGAGAATAAACAGTCTTTTAATCAGGAGTTAGATAAAATTTCTGAACAGTTATCAAAACTAAGCTTAGGAGAACCGGTAGTCATTAAAACCAGACAACCAGAAGTTTATAAATTTTGGATTCCAAAATGATTAATAGTAGAAAATCATTCTCAGGACCGAGTAGAATCCTAACAGAAATTACTTCCAGTAGTAAACCAAAAGATGAAATTTCCAGCGTCTTATCAAAATTTAAATCTAAGAAAGAAAAACAGACAGTACAGTTAGACGAAGAAATAGACTTAGACCAAAATCTAGATATTTATAATAATAATCATCTAGATCTTTTAAATCCAAGAATTCTCTACCAGACAGGAATTACAAACATTAATACCACGTTAATTAGAAGCATAAGGGAAGAAGAGATACGCGTAATCGACAACAGTGTAACTTTAGACATTTTATCTCCAGAAACCATTCAGAAGTTAAAAAACACTGGAAAAAGATTTTTTCACCTAGGACTAATAGTCATAGGAATCAAAACTTTAACCAGAAAGGGATTAGGAACAAAACTTTTAACGCTTGTCCTAGATAAATCTTGGACAACAAATATAGAAAAAGCATTACTTTCAGGAATGGAGATAGACCTAAACGATAAATCAGCCTTAGTTTATTGTGTTCCAGATATTTTAAAAAGCATAAAAGATTTAAAACATTTAAAACTTGGATTTAAAGCAAACGGATTTGAAAACTACATAGGTAATAATCTTATTATTAGTATTAGAATAATAGGAAAAGCTAGTAACAGATCAGGGATGAAATTTAAAATCAACCTTGATGGAATCGTCCAAAACATTGCTAGTAAAGGCATTAAAATGATAGAACCACGAAGAATAAATCCAGAAGATTTAGCAGGCCTTGAATGGCAACTTAAAGACTTTATAGATAACGATAAAAGTTTATTAATTCCAGAAACGCACGTTCTCTACACAAACCAATTTGGAGAACCCAACTTGAGATTTAGTAATTATAAGTTTAAACAGAATGAAGAAGAAACAGATACCGAATCAGAAGTTAACGAACACTACAATTTAAATGAAATAGTTTCTGAACAACTAAACGCTATGAATTGGGACGAAGGCCCAAAATTTGATGAATATGATTCAGATCTAGAAGTAGATGATGAACTAGATATTCTTGGATATCTAGTTGATGAAGAATACACTCAACAAAATAATGATATTGAAGATATAGAAATAGACGAAACCTTTAAAACAGAAAGCAAACGAACATTACATGAAATTATAAACAGAAAAATTACAGTTGAAAACATAAGACAAGAAACAGATGATATGCTTATAGCATGTATAACAGAACTTGATATGACCTATGAAGAAGCCTTTACAACATTATCTAAACATTTTAATATGCCCTTAGTCGAAGATATCTTAAATAAACAGATTCCACTAAGTGATTTCTTCATTGAAACCAACTTTATGGATCAAGCTATGATTCCAGTAAATAAACGAAGTAGATTTGATAATGAACCCAGTTCTCAATATAAAGAAGGTCCTCTAGAAAGAGAACAATGGGCTAAACCAGATTTAGATTACACACACGAAAGTCCTTATATAGGAAAAGGCTTACGTAAACCATATGGTAAACTATATAGCCATAACATGTTACTACTTGAAAACCAATCTCCTCAACTATGGCCCGAAGAAATTCTTATTTGGGAACAAAATGTTGTAAGATATTGGGAAGTAAATAAAAAACCAGAAATGGATATGTGGGCAGTTCTTGAAACCACGTTAGGTCCATTAGCATTAGGAATTTATCAGAGTCGCAAAACGGATAATCCAGCCGTAATTACAGAACAAAAAGCCTTGGGAAATAACCCATACAACTTTACTAGTTTTATTAGACTATTACTCATTGGTAATGATCCAGGAAAAGGAGGAACATTAATTCAAAATACAGCTATAAAAAACCTTGAACAATTAAGTATACGAGATTTCAAATACATAAAAGAATTCAGCCAAGACTTTGCTATAACCCTAGCTCAAACTGGCAAAGCCATGGATGAAGAACTATGTAATAAATATTTTTCAAAACTTCCAGGCGACTTAGGACGTAAATTACAAGAAGATTGGAATACGACATACGGATCAATGCCAAAATTAGGAATAGGTCCAAGAATTATGTTTGTTTTCCAAGAATTAGAGAAACGTTGTAAAGAAGCTACATTACAAGAACAGATTAAAAGACAGGTTGGGCATTTTGTAGAACAGCAATCTACACTCCACAAGCATACGGTTTTTATAAACCTAGAAAATATCTTCGAAAAACAAAATTTTGTGATAAACGTAAAAAAGACAAGTACGTTAAAAGAACTAAACCAAACCGAAAATGTAATTGTTACATTTGTGGTGACCCTAATCATTTAGCAAATCGATGTCCAAACCGCCAAAATAATCAACAAAGAGAAAATCTAGTTGATGAAATAGGTGAATTTGATATCGAAAGTTTAAGTGAAAACGATGAAACAGAATCTATTTACAGCATAGTCTCAGAAAATGAAGAAGGAACTTCACAAAACAGTATCACTTATACACTAATGAACAACGAAGATGAATGTAATCATCAATGGATCCAAAACAGAGGAAATGATCATATACCATGTTTCATTTGCTATCGATATCCAGAAATAAATAAACGATTTCAATGTGACAAATGTTTTATAGAAATTTGCTTTCTATGTGCAAAACATCAATTTAATCTAGAACTTATATATAAACAAAATATGCCAGATAATAAAAACATTTTTCAAGAAATATTAGAAAAACATGACGCGCAGATCAAGCTGTTACAAATACAGGTAACTATGTTACAAATGATATTACACAGTTAAAAACTAAAGAAAAGGACTTTAGTCAAATAGAACCAGGAAGTAATCCAACACAGAATGAACAGACAGAAAATCTAGAAAACAGCTTAACAGAGAATACAGAATTTTCCGTTAATATTAATAAATATAATACATCTTTATTAACGCTTAATTGCCGAATATGGCTTGACAATAACAAAATCATAGATACAGTCGCAATAATCGATACAGGAAGTACTAAAAGTTTAATAGCTTACTCATTAGTACCATCCCAATACAGAATACCATAAAATTATACAATCACCTCCAAAACGGCAAATCAAAGTTTTATGACATTAACACACAAATTACCTGAAGAATCTATGATTCAATTCAAAGATTTTGCAGGCAATTACAGTTCGAAATATGAACTAGGACAATGCACAATTACACCAGCAGAAATTAAGAGCAACGAATTTTTGCTTGGATTAAATTTCATTCTAAATTATAGAGGTAGTATTTCTATCTCTAGAAACAGCATCACTTTCAGTAAACAAAATTACACTTACCCACAAATTACCATATTTTTCAATCAGAGTGCGCTCGAAAGCGTGGTGGACAGGGAGAATTAGATTTTTTAACAGACAACGAAACTAAAACTAATAAAACCTCTCCAACACATAAAGAACATAAAAATACTTTAGTAATTTTAGCAAATGAAATATTTAGAGAATTAGAAAAGGGAAAAGAGGTAAAATATATCCCTTATCAAATTATATCCAAATTAGAAAAGATAGGATTGATTGGTGATGATGTCACCAAAAATAAAGTTAATTACATATGTAAGATAAAATTAATAAATCCAGAAATTACGATTAAAACAGCCAATATAGATTACAGTCCAGCAGATGTAAAAGAATTTAAAATACAGATTAATGAAATGCTTAATCAAAAGTTAATTCGCAGATCAGATAGTAGACACGGATCAGCAGCATTTATTGTAAGAAATCATTCTGAACAGAAACGAGGAAAACCCAGAATCGTTTATAACTATAAACGACTAAACGATAATACAGAGGACGACGGATACAATATACCCAATAAAGACACGTTAATAAATTTAATTCAAAACAAACGAGTATTTAGCAAATTTGACTTAAAATCTGGATACAATCAATTAAAATTAGAAGAAGATTTTAAGCCTTGGACAACATTCATGTGTTCAGAAGGGCATTTTGAATGGAATGTCCTCAGTTTTGGCCTAAAAACAGCCCCAGCAATTTTTCAACGTTTTATGGACAGTATTTTAAAAAAATATGAATTTTGTTTAGTTTACATAGATGACATTCTTGTTGCAAGCAATAATATTAAAGAACACGAAAGTCATCTTAAAACGATCTTTCAAGAAATAGAAACAAACGGGTTAGTAGTATCAAAACGCAAAATGGAACTTTTTAAACAAAAGATTTCATTTTTAGGACTAGAAATCGGAAACGGTAAGGTTGAACTTCAACCTCACATTTCACAGAAAATTATTGAATTTCCAGATAAATTAGACAATAAAAAGAAAATTCAAGCATTCTTAGGCCTAGTAAATTATGCTAGAAAATTTATACCTAATCTAGCAAAAATGGTTGGACCACTTTACGGAAAAATTTCAAAAAACGGAGAATCTAGATTTAATTCAGAAGATATAAAACTTGTTCAAAAAATTAAAAACGAAGTAAAAAAGATCAAACCTCTAGAATTACCTCTAGAATCAGATTATATTATAATAGAGTGTGACGGTTGCAAAGAAGGATGGGGAGCCATCTTGAAATGTAAACCATCCAAGTACAGTGATCGATCGACAGAAAAAATTGCAGCCTATGCAAGCGGCAATTTTCAGACAACATCAAAATGGACATCATTAGACTTTGAAATCCAGGCATTAATCAATGCATTAGATAAATATAAAATTTATCTTAATAAAGAATTTACAGTACGCACTGATTGTGAAGCAATTGTCAAATTCATATCCAACGAAAATTCTAAAAAACCAAACAGAACACGATGGTTAAACCTACAGAATCTTATTCAAGGAAATGGATATAAGATCAATTTTGAGCACATCAAGGGCAAAAACAATCAGCTAGCAGATATTTTATCCAGGAAATTATCTTATATTTTTAACCAAGCTTGTGATTTTCAGGAAAGGAATAATATGAATGTACAGATAGACAAAGGAAAGGGGAAAGCTGAACACAGTAACACAACAAATAAGTCACAGAAAGTGGAAGTGCAAACTCCATTAGAAACAGAAGTAAAAACAGAAACGTCATCTCCCAACAGAATGGACAGTCAAATTCCATGCATGACATTTGGTCAGAATTCTCTGACTATCTATAGAAACGATGATCCTAGGAGGTTTAAACCCCTGGTTCGAATAAAGGATCAATCTCAACAGTGCATTCTTGATCATCTATGGAACTTACGAACCATAGACCAAGAAAGAAAGAATAAACAGAAATTAGGCAATTGTGTGGCCTTTTACTTCTCCAGAATACAGCAAAAACCTCTTTCCAAAAACTTCTTTTGTTATATTGTTTTCAAAGGAAACTTTACAGGAATCTTCAAACAGTATAGCCAAGTTCAAATGGCTATAAACAATTTTTACAATCCTATTTTCAAAGGCTTTTACAATTTAAACGATGCTTTGAAAGAAGCCTGAAACTTTTTTGGGCCAAATTATTATGTTGATCCAGAATGTCACCAGTCCTATGCCCAGACTACTTCTTCTCCTCCTCCTACTCCAAATGATCTTCTCCAAACCCAGGCAATTCAATTAAATGACCTTCAAAACCTCTACCAGAAATCTCAAACCCAACTTAGCCAGTTACTACAAGAAAATCAGCTCCTCAAAAATCAACAGCAACAGACTTCATACATCCAAAATACAAACAAACTCCTAGAAAAACGAATTCAACAACTAGTTGTAGAAAGAGATGATCTACAACAAAACCAAGCTAAACGACCCAAAACACTTTCTCATCAACAGCTGTCAAACCACCTAAAATTAAGACCATATCATATCCTCCAAGATCTTTACAAACTTACAGGAACAGATGTTCAGTTGAAAATTGAAAAGATGGTAGAAGAACGATGGAACCAACATTTGACAGAACTTCAGAAAAACCTAGCACAGATGTATAAGGACACTGCTGAAGGACACCAGTTTAAAGTTGTACAAGACAGACGATCAAATACGCTAAAAGCAAGAGTTGATGAATCACTCTTACCCTGCAGTATTGATCAAATTGTTGATTTTTTCGATCATGGGATGTTATCCCGTATTGCATTTTCCAGGTCAACAGATCCAGAAATCCTTGAGAAGTTTGGAAAACGCTTTACAATGGTGGCGTTACAGTATCTAAAACTAGTACCAGTCATCATGGTATGCATTAATTCCACAACCCCAAGCTACCATTATGGACAGAATCACCCGATCATACCAGCTTTTCATCGCATGGCAATATTTAAACATAATGGTTATACTCGGGAGCATGCGTCAAAAAGTTTAAGGTGTTATTATCAACAGTTCGAAGGATCTCCAATATGGTTCGAAGCACACAAACCATGTGAGTTTCATCACAACAAACGCAACCTAGTGGCACCACTAGGATGGAAAGAACTCATATTACAGTCAGAAAGTTCACGCTACCAGATATGGGGAGAGCTTGAACTAAAGATAATGTTTCCTCCACTCTTCCATGAATATTATTTTGATCCAAATAACGACGTGTTATTATATGATCAAAACCTTTCAGAGGAAGAAATGGAAGATAGTTGTCCCAGCATTAGTGACTTAGCCAGGAATGCAGAATTCGATCAAATGGCCGACACTGATTAAAAAATTCATTATCCTTAGAGGCAACGTGTCCCTTAACTTTTGCAAAAGACAGACAGATGTAAAAGCAGATTCCAGTTAATCCCTCCAGCTCACACGAAGACTCCAGAAAATATAACGTTGGCAGTATCTTATTCATAGCTTTATTAGTGCTTACTTTATGTAATAATTAGTGTACAGTATCTTTAAGCCAGGTGTATTTTAGTTTGTACCGGCAACCGGCTGAAGCATGTATATATAGATAGGCTCTGCTTCAAACAAGATATAGAAGCAATCCTAGAAATATTGTAAGCTCTTCTATCTGTAATGGCGAACTAAATTTCTATTTCATTCCTCTTATGCTATTTTAAGTTCTTCAGTTACTTTGTCACTTTGAGAGATCATCAATAAAAAAAAAAGAGAGGAAAGTATCTGCTTTTCAAGCTGCGCTACTCAAGGTGTGAACAAATCTATTGTCCATGAATCAGGTACATCCGCTGCTTCTTCTTGTTTGTAATATATTTGAGTTTATTTTCAGATTTTTATTAGGATATCTTTTAGGAATTTACCTAGAAGATTTTGTGTCATACATAGCCCGTTTGCTTTATGATTTTTGAAATTTGTTGAATTTTTCTACCCCCTACCCAAACTGGAAATTATATGGAGGGCCCAACCGGGTA
This sequence comes from Allium cepa, assembly GCA_030765085.1. Lineage (NCBI taxonomy): Eukaryota > Viridiplantae > Streptophyta > Magnoliopsida > Asparagales > Amaryllidaceae > Allium > Allium cepa. The sequence continues at coordinate 564,571,306 of CM060928.1, read as the reverse complement.
TATAATACTAAAGATTGAGATAACTTAATCGTTTAGATTTTTATTAGGATATCTTTTAGGAAAATCTGAAAATAAACTCAAATATATTACAAACAAGAAGAAGCAGCGGATGTACCTGATTCATGGACAATAGATTTGTTCACACCTTGAGTAGCGCAGCTTGAAAAGCAGATACTTCCTTTTTTTTTTTTTTTAAGAGCATTTCCAGCAGTGTGAAGAGAACAAGAAATAGGAAGAATCCCCATTTTTGTTTTCTTCCTCATGCTTCATCGGTGAGAATTCGAGTGGGGAAGAAAAATAAACGGAGATTCTTTTTAATTTTTTTATGAGCGTGGATACATACACAGTTTTTAAAAAACCGTCTAGGTTTTAAGTGGTTTTCTGAAAACCGTTTATATATATATATATATATATGTGTGTGTGTGTGTTTGAAAACCATTTAGAGCATTACTCAAATTTTTATAAAACCATGTTCACTACTAGATGGGTTGGAATTTTTTTTATTTTTCTTCTTCTTTTTTTTCCTCTTGAATTTAGCATTTCTGCTGGGAACGCTTTAAAACAATAGAGAGACAATGGAAAGGACGAGAACAAAAATGATAGGATATATTATTTTTTATGCCTTTGTTATCTGTCAAAGCACCAAAAGCAGGATAAATTTGTTCAGTATTTGCATTCTTGCACCGGCAAAAAGTGAAGCCACTAACAAGCGAGCAATTGCCTTCCCGCGGAAGGAAGAAGCTTATTTTCTTTGCTGACGAATAAATTCCCAACTCCCATTTAAGTCACCGGCAAAAAGGCGGGATATTTTTCTAGGGTTTCAAATTATAGTGACAAGATACACCTTTTCTCATTACAATCATGGATTTGGATCCAGAAGGAATTTTCAGGGACGATTCGGATTCCGAAAACGAGTTTTTTCAGGTTCAGCATTCACTTCTCTTTTTTCTCCTCTTTGTCGTTACCTGTCTGCTTGTTTATTTATTTATTTTCAGGAAAGAGAAGCGACTAAGGAGTTTGTTGTGTATCTGATCGATGCTTCCCCTAAGATGTTTAGCCCGATAGTAACCGATGTAAGTATTTTGATTTTCTGTGGTAGCATCATTTTCAGTACAATCAAACGTTTTCTTTTTTGAATATGGCGCATTAAAAGATCTCGAGCAACAAACCCGTGACCTTAAATCTTGTAGTGTTAACTACCAACCAACCGAACAAACCTTTTTTTCTTATCACCTTGCACAGTTTATTACACGGTAAACAGTTTTGGGAAACAGTTTTGCAGTTGAAGTTACAAGGGTTTTGCGAGTGCGAGCCCTAAGTGAGAGTGCCAATTTGGACAAGTTTTTATGGGACCTTTTACATACCACAACACATATTTCTAAGTCATACGGATGTAGAAACTTGATTAACCAAACTAAAATCTATTCATATACCCATGTGAAATTAGTGTAAAATAAAAAATGCTTTGGAAAAACATTATCCGAATAAAAAGCATTACTAACAAAGTGAATAAATGTAAAAAAACGCTAATACTTACTTTACAATGCAAAAGAATTTTAAAGTAGAATACAAATATTTGTATGAAACGACCCTTTCGTAATCTAGTTGGAAAAATCTGTTATATGCTGGAGATTTGGAATTATTTAGAAGTTTTTTCTTGAAAGAGCTTGAGCTGTGAGAAGAGAAAGATGTATAGATGAATGGTGCTGAGATTATTTTTTAGAGTGTACAATGAGCTAGAGGGATTAAATACAAGCAAAATAAATTATATCTGCATGGACATAGTAGGAATACAAGCTGACAAATTTCAAAATCACCGATTTGAGGGGTTAAAAAATACAGTTAAATTTACAGTACGTTACACTGTTTTTGTCCAGATTCATTACCCGACAAAGTGATGATAAAAAAAACTCAAGACATGAGTTTTTCTAACACCTCAAAAACGAGCCGACCAAACTCCTCGAACTTAGGAGATGCACTCTTATTGACACTCATTTTTCCTTCATGTATTTTGGTTGACGAATTCACACTTATGAATTAGTTTATACGTATTTCCGGAAACTACTTGCTTAATTACACCAATTAAGTATGTGCTTATGTTAACAAACCTTATGACGCTTGCACAAGCTTCTTTAATATGCTAAGAACCAATGTTTTCCTAAATTAACGTTCATTTGAGTGCATAATTTGCAGGATGATGAGAAGCAAGAGACACATTTCCATATTGCAATAAACTGCATTTGCCAATCTCTGAAGTCACAGATTATTGGAAATTCTAATAATGAAGTTGCAATCTGTTTCTTCAACACTGTAGGTTTTTCCTTTTGTTTTCCTTACGTCTATTTGCTTAATGACGAACAAAATTTTACTGCTGCATGTAATGCTCAACGTTGTAACTGACTAATCGTTTTCTGAAATGGGCTTGTTGTTAAATCGATTGCATAAATCAAGTGGATGCAATTTGCATACAACTAGTGTTTATTACAAAAAAATACGCATACTTATCTTGAGTTATTGGGCCAAGAGACTTGTTACTAAATTTCCAAGATCAATTATCCTACATTTATTCTTTTTTGAACTTCTAGTAGTTGTTTTCTGGGATTGGTATGAAGTGTCTGCATTTGGTTAGAGGTATAACCACTTTGCTTATTTTGACCTTACAATAATTAAATATAACAAGAGAAACACAGGCATTTACTGTCACTAGTAAATTTACCAAGTCATCAAGTAGATTTCCTCCAATATTAAGCACTCGTTCATTTTTTGTTGAAATCAGCAACATATCAAATGCTAAATCATGCATGTTTACTGTGAACCATTTTTTGAGTATTTAATTTATACCTGCTTATAGATTTTTATGTGGTTCCTTCGTAATCACAGAAAGAAAAGAGAAACTTGCAAGATCTACCTGGTGTCTATGTCTATAATGTCAAGGAAAGAGAGTTTCTTGACAGGCCTACTGCTAGATTAATTAAAGAATTCTCTTCAATCGAAGGTAACCTGTCCATCCTACTTTGTAAATCTCAATACTTAAAAAAAAATGTTTTTGTGCTTGCTCACTGCGATAGTAAGGTGCTACAAATATAGATCAGTTTTTGCTATATTTATATTAATTATCTGGCTACCATGAATGTCATTGTTATGCAGAGAGCAATCTCTTCAATCGTGAATTATTTTGGGGAGACATGTTTCTGAAATCCATATGTTAAAAGTTTAAATAAAATTGAATAAGAGCTGGTTTTCATCTTTCATTGAATAATATTTAGTGGTCGCTACAATTTGACATAGAGCATTGAGTTCTGGGTACACATACATCAAATGATTATTCAACCATGAATATCTAAGCTCATCTGCACATTACTGGCGACCTATAAAGTATGAAATATGAACTTTCTTATGTAGAAACATAAATGTATATGCATGCATATCTACTATAAAAATATAGCCTTTGTTTTTGTTGTCTTTTTAATTCATTCTATGTTATCTTCTGATACAGAAACATTTATGAGCACCATTGGTAGTCTTTATGGTATCATACCGGCGATTCGAGAAAATTCCCTATACAATGCTCTGTGGGTTGCTCAGGCTTTATTGCGGAAGGGGTGATTTTACATACTTCACATTTTTTTTTCTGAATCACATCTCTTTTAGTACTACATACCCGGATAAATTTCTTTCAGTTCTGCAAAGAATGTGAGCAAGAGGATGCTAATATTCACAAATGAGGATGATCCCTTTGGAACTGTTACAGGACCTATAAAAAGGGATATGATCAGAACAACTATTCAGCGTGCGAAAGTATAGTTCTTGTTTTTATTGTAAAGGTTACTAACCCTTCATTGTTTGTTAAAGTTTTCTTAAGTATGGCTTTCCAGGATGCACAAGACCTTGGCATTTCTATTGAGCTTCTTCCTTTGAGCAAGCCTGATGAAAAATTCAATATTTCTACCTTCTATTCTGTATGTTCTACTTCTACGCTATAATGGTGTTGAAATCCTTGATTTTGATGATCTAGCCGATGCCTTCTATTTTTGTTATTTAGGATCTTCTTGGTTTAGAAGGCGCAGAAATTTCTCTGTATTTGCCTTCTGCAGGTGAGAGGTATGTGCTGCAGCTTTCACAATTTTTCTCTCCATATAACGTGTAAAAATGACTTTTCCATTTTGTTTATATTTGAACTAAGAGGTATATCAAACATCATGTTATTGTGTATTTGAATAGTTTGGTTCACATAGATTGGCCCACAATCTACAGAAGTCACCTGCCATGTAAATACAACAATACTATTGGAAGTATTTAGCTTTTTTTATTTGCTTCGCAGATTAAACATGCTCTAACTTGTAATTTCATCTTTTTCCGCAAAAATACGTCCAAAAGCCCTATAATGGTTTTTTTTTACTGTATGCAAAAGCTCTTGAAAAAGTTCAAACCTTGTACGATGTAAAACCTTATGATCCTCCATACCCCTTTGTATTCCTATAGCCATGAAGTGTAAAAGGAACCAAAGAAAATTAAAGTAATTGGGGCCTCATTAAATAACATTCTGGTTGAAAAAAGGCTGTTTTCAGAAAATTCGTACCTACATTATCACCTGATTTATCTTTGTAGTATTCTTAGCCTAGTATGACAGAAGTGTTCATCAATATCAATTTCATAGTAATATCAGAATGACTGATTGGTGTACATGCATGTATACGAGTATAACTGAGGATTCATGTAATTGTGTGCGCGTGACTATCAGATTGGAAGATATGACTGATCAGCTGAAGAAACGGATGTTTAAGAAGCGTAAAGTTAGAAGCCTGATATTTACAATAACAAATGATATATGCATTCAGGTGAATACGTATGCTCTGATTCGTCCAACTATACCAGGTTCAAGATCAAACTTCTTACTGGTGCTTCCTATGCTTATCATGATAGTATCATGAACTGACACTTCTTATTAATATCCAGGAGCTATTTTGTGGCTTGATGGGGTTACTAATGTTCCATTGAAGGTAGGTTTGCCATTTACCGGTTCAAATCAAATAAACTGACCGAACCAAGTAGGTTTGTTTTAGTTCGGTTTTGTTTGATTGGTTGATCGATTGAGTTTGGTTTTTATTTCAATGCTTTTTCGGTTTTGCAGTCAGTTTCGATTTTCAATATAAAAGAATAACTGTTTTAAGATAACATTGTTATTAATGTCAACTTATATTGTTATCTCAACATGTTGTTGTTCCTTTAGGTTCATACTCAGAGAAAGACGAGTTTTTCCTAGAAATTAAAACATCAACACATGTTACATATCTTTACATAAAGATGAACCAACAAAATATTTTGACTTAATTATTTTAGCAACAACGAAATCTATGTATTTAAACCCAATCAAGCAGATCAACTGAACCTGAACTAGTTATTTTTGGTTTGTTGGTTTGACTTCGAAAATGTTCGATTAGGTTCGGTTTTTGTTTATTGAATGATTATTATGTTTTTAATAATTTTTCGAAAATCCAAACCGAGCCAACCTAACATTAGTTCTTTTCCGTCACACATCCTAAAATCCCACAATTCTTGTCCTTTAAGCTAAATCACATATAAATACTTAACCAGTGCTATACAAGGCTCATGGCAGACTTTTTATTTTTAAATTTTGGATCTGCAAAAATGTGCATTTGAAGTAGCAACTAGCATTTAAAACTGCTTAAAGAGGGGTTATCTTGCCACATAGATACAAATAAAAATCGACAAACATGAGCTATCTGCAGAGTTATCATATCACACGGTGTAATGCACCGTAAAGCAAAATTGTCCACAACGCTAGGTGTGTGTTATTTAACCTATAATAGCCAAGGTTCGAGAACTCGGTTTCGGTTTCGGTCATTTGAATTTTTGTTGGTTTCGGATGATTTCGCAAATTTCGATAGTTTCGGTTTTGTTTCGGTTTCGGTTTAGATTTCAATTTTCAATGGTTGGTTAATAAACTTGTAATAACGATCTTTGTAAATAAAATATAAAATACGTTGGAATTACACTAAATTCACCTCAAAATAACAATAGACCAAAATAATTACTTTTAGCATTATTAGAATTCAGCCCTAACTATTAAATAGCCCTAAGTAAATTAAATTACACTACAAACTGCCCTAAATAATAATTATTAAACATAAAAACAGCCCAGCCCAATTGCCCAGCCCAACTATCTTCCCCCGTTCAGCCCACAGCCCCCCTTCGAAATTACAATTCACGTTTTCCCCTTCTCTACTTGCATTCGACAGTGGAAAAAAAACGACAGTCGACTATTTCTATGGTACTCACATCAACATCGAGGGCTAAAAAAGAAAGAAGCAATTACCGTTTGAGGATATCTGAAGAGAAATCGAACAGTTAATTTGAGTTTTTCTTCGTTGTTGTAAGTATTTTATCGAGCTGCTGCTTTTTATAGGCTTTCGAATTGATTTTTAATCATTCAATTTTTCACTGTTGATTCACGTTTGGATGATTAAAGCTTTTGATTCGATATGTTATTCAATTTTTATTTTTATTTTTTTCCATCGCTTTCGGTCTTTATTCCCGCTGTTCCTTCACATATCCGCACGATGGATTTATTTTTTCTGAGAAAAAATGATTCAGCTTTAAAGAGCGATTCGATTTTTTTGGCCTTCGTCCGGAACCGATTTTCTCTATCGGTTCCGGACCGTGGACGAACGATACCGGTTCGGTACCCTCGAAAGTTCGGGGGTACCGGTCGAAACCTCGATCCTTGATCATCTATAAAACAAAATAGCATACTATTTTATCAGTCAGAATAAGGAAAGCCCAGAATGGCTCGTTATTTTGTTTATTTATTTATTTTATGTGTATTGAAAAAAGCCCAAATAAAATCGAATGATTCAAACTAGGACGGGTACATAACCAATTATATAACTCCAATGATAAATCAAAATAGTTTATCAAAAAATGACCGATTCCTTCAAATAAAATTGAATGTAGGTGCTTGGTAGGCGTATCATATTCAAAACTTCTCGGTGGTTGTACTTTTGTTTTTTTCTACAGCCATGTTAATAAGTATAAACTTTATAACATTAAAAATACATTTTAAATTTGCTAGTGATGTTATTTAACCCATTTATTGTTTTATTTAACTTCATAAAACCTAATAATTTGCAATAATGGACTTTGTTATCTATATCGTTTTTAATACTGAAAAAGCAAAAACATGAACGCTGAACCATCATTTTCTTTTAAGTTCTTTTGAATAAACTCTTAAAAGCAAAGCTCTTTCGTTTGATAAAGCAATATAAAATTCCATCTTTCACACATGGAAAGTGCTACTTGACAATTACTTTCAAAATAACCTTTATGGACTAGTTTATTTTTGGTCTAAAATTTAATAATATAATAGGGATAATCATAAATGAGAGATTTGATATTTATATAAACATGGACCGTGGCTACTTTAGTCTTGTATGGTAATTTTTTTTTAAAATGCAACATTTACAAAAGCGAACAAAATAGCGTGCGTTATAGTGCATAGCTCAAGCCTTGCGCTAGGCTATTTGCGCTCCTTTTAAAAAGATCCAGCTGTCTTGGTACACATGACATAAAGGTGGAACCCAGTGGACGAGACTTTCACACGATAGTGGGCTCTGAGGAGCTCGATAATGTATGCAGCCTTTTCCTAGCACGAAGAGGCTGTTTTCGGTCTCGAACTTGGACGTCCAGATCACCATACGGGTGACCTAACCGTTGCACTAAGGCTCCATCTCTCTTGGTACACGTGACATATGTGATTTAATATGTTATTAATAAGATGTGGGAAAAACATTTGCAAACATAACGTCATACAAATTATTATCAAGTGAGAGTTGTATATTAAAATTATTTGGCCAACATACAAATAAATTGATTTTTTTTTTTAAAAGTATATTTGAAAAAAGTTAACTTCTTCGAGAATAATACAAATATAAAAAAATAAAAGATATTAATACTAGAAACGTGTTCAGTTCAAAAGATTAACACCATAGTTTCCAAAACAAACAAATTGATTTCATTTAAAAAGTACTCAAAAATTTTTGTTATCAAAATTCACAATCTAAAGTTTGTCAAATTTTTTAATTTTTTTAGACCAACCTTTTATGTCTCATAATAATTCGAACTACATTTAAAAATATTTTCTTATAGAAGCAATTTAATAAGAAATGCAAAAAAATAAATAATAATAATTAGAAATATATATTTGCAAAATCAATTGAGAACACAGTAAAAATAAAAATACACAAATGTGTATTTTTAACGATTCAAGAATTGACACCCAATGGGTTGGCTGCATGGTAAGATTCCTTGGACATTAAATTGGGAAACTAAGTGGTGAGAGTTTGAACCATGATGGTATGAATCCCTCTGAATAATCTAAAGCATGTATTGTATGGCTGGTGCATATTTTCTCAAAAGTTTATGTACAATATCTCATTTATTTGGGCATTCAAAAATTCAAGAGTTGAGCTTCGCTTGTAAATGATAATATGTTCTTGCTTTCTGCTAATGTATATACGCTGAAGGTAGTATTTCTCACTTCTTGTCCCTCGACTATAGCCACAACCACTTGACAACCTCTTAGGGATTGATTTTTTGATTTTGTTTTTTGATTTTTTTTGGAATGCATTGGTTCTAATGGGTGTTAAAAAATATTTATGGTCAGGAAATCTTGGACAAGCCATTTTTTAAAATCAAAGAATCAAACTTTATTTAATGAAAACTGAAAAGATATATTATTCAAAAAAATCATTCTAAATTGATCACAGTTACCAGAATTGTTGTAATTAAGTTTTTTGAAAGTTCAAAATATAGTTATAATAAATTTAGATATACTTAGGAATGTCATTTTCTACAAAGTCAAAATATTAAAATGATAAATTAGAGAAGTATAGTTCTAATAAATCCAGAATTCGGAGCTCTTGTTCGATTCAAAATTTGTGATTCAACAATATTTAACAACACATCAACACACATCTAGATGCTTTAGCATATACAAAACAGGGACTACCTCGACTTAGTATGAAAACACCTGTTTCTTGTTCCTTCTCTTAAAGTACACCCATTCATCTATCATACATCTTATTTTAGATTAACTCGTTAATGCCCGCATTTCCTACTTAATTTCTTCGTCCATGAAACGAAGATAACCGTAAATAGGATCACTTTCAAGCACTATTTTTACTTGTACAATGTACATCATTCATGTTGTTATGATAAAGTTCTTATGATCGTTGATAATATTTTGTCACATAGCATCTTTGAAATCTCAACTCAAATCCAAATTATATTGTTAGGTTATCGATATTTACATACAATACCTCAATCAAAGTTTAAAAAGGAGAAGTACATGAAGCATTTTTGTGCTTCAGAGGTGTGATGTAAGTTTCTAAACGTCGACCCGTAAGTTTTTCGGATAATCATTGTAGCATATATATCAAAGAATTAAGTGTAGAGTGATAAACGTAGAACATAAAAATAAGAAGCATTAACCATTGACTTGAACAAAAATATAATCGATTATATATAAAACATTTTATTAAGAAATTTTCTAACTTTCACATCATTTGTATGTATGTACATGAACACAACATCAATTTACTTCAAAATTTATAAACCGTAGACACGGTTCCCTTTAAAAGTACACTGTTTATGCAACAGCAGAAACAGTATTCAATTTCAAATTGAAATCCAGACCATCACAAACATCCGGTTTAAATGCAAATAATAATAATAATAATAATAATAAAAATAAAAATAAAAATAAAAATAAAATAAATAAAATAAAATCTAAATACAGTACTACAATCAGTAGAAAAGCAAGAAAGTTATTCTTTTCTTCCGTCTCATCAAATTTTTTTCTATAAAATAAAAATTGAAATTAGAGATCAATTTCAAAATTGGATTTGAAAATTAAAAACAAAATATATGCTGTTGTTTTCTTCATCATGTTATTTTCTTGTTATGAAATAGTTAGGATTTTGTAACTTCTGTTAGAAGATAGCACCAGTATTTGTTACAGTTGGACTCGTTAGAGGTAAAAAGACTTTTGCGCAAGCCTCTATGTGTTTTCCCTCCATTTCACGTTGAGGCATGCCTTTAAGATACTGACCTCAATAGCTAGAACATCAAATACAACTGTTGGCCAAACTGGTGTTTTTAGCTTACAAATTACTATCTTATTTTCTACAAAGCAAGCCCTTTTAGTTTGGTTCTTCTTTAAATCTTTAGCAATGTACTTCTGGCAGTCGGAGAGGTTCTTGATCTGTGAAGACACTGGTACTGTACTTCAGGAACCACCAAAACGGTTTCATCCATACAGAAGGTATTACGGTTGACATATGCTAATTAATCGTCAATACCAATCTTGGTTTTTTGTGTTATCTATCCATAATTCGATTTTTTTTGGTAGTAATCTGACTAATGTTTAGTTAATTGTTACCAGTGAGTGTGTCTATGTGATTCACTCTTATTCTTAGCTCTCTTTTTAATAGTCGCTGCCAACTGCATTCACTATGATATGCTTGATGTTACATGGCTGCACTATAAAAAAAGGGCTGTAAGTTTAGACAATGTAATAATTAAATTTAACATCACCACCATTGTTATTTTCCAATTAAATTGTAAGCCTAAGCAACTCATAGTGCCAAACATGTGTATGAATTGACCATCCATCCATTGAACGTTCTTTCTAACTACTGTTACATGAACTGAAACTATGAATGACATAGTAAGCATAGGATCCGTTTAAATAAAATTCCTTGAATGAGTTCGCATTTAGATTATTGTCCACCAATGGCTGCCAAACAATGGAAAGTGTTATTGTGTACACATGGATACACATTAAGGTTTTATACTGGAATATTCTTATGGAACGGTTATAACCTTTTCAGATTAGAAGATAATCACAAACTTGTTTTTACCTTTAGCCTTCTTGTTTTTATTTTTTTGTCTTTTCACGGTTGTCAATGTGTGCTTTTTAGCACAAGCAAAGAATATACTAAATGACAATAGCTGTATTTGCCTAGTGGTTTATGTAGTTGAACATGTCTGTTCTTTGGCATGTCATGAAGTGATGCCAGACAAATGTAAACAAGTAGTGTTGAGCACGTCTGTTATTTTCAGCTTACCTTAAAACCAGACAGATTTGCTTTCGAAACTATGCATAACCAAGCTAAGTCATCTGAAATAGGTATAGAAGCCGTAAGAACAAAATATTGGTGTTTTTTTTATGATTTTGCTGCCTGCTGATGCATTAAAAATTCTCAAAGAAGGGATCTAATCTGGAGTCAGTTATTCAAATTATTTACTAAAGATAGATCTGCTAATATACAAGCGATGCCGATCTTAAATGATATTCTCTCACATGTACGAGATACCGATTGTTGAATATTGAAGTAGTTGTTCATTTGTCTACTTCATTATTGTTCTACTTGCCCGTTCGATAATAAAATTTAGCGGTGGATAATACCATTATCATATCTTTCTTTTGAAGGAAAGTAAAGAACTTTTCTTTTCAAGTTTGAAACCGTGTTTCTTTTGCAGTAAAAATGTTATGTTTTCTACGGACGAGTTATCTCAGATAAAGAAAGTTTCAAATGGCCAACTTCGCCTTTTAGGATTCAAGCCATTAGAATGCTTAAAAGAGTACCACAATTTGAAGCCATCAACATTTTTATTTCCCAGTGATGAGGTGACGATGCTGCTCCTTTTGAGATTACACTGTCCAATTATTTCACTATTTTGATGTCTTGTCTTGATATGCTTGCTTATCATGTGACAATATTTATTTGATATCAATGATAAACAAGATCTGTTAGTCATTTCATGATATATCTTGTCATTAATTATAACGTTGAGGGGATAATGTATCTTTTTGTATACATCACTACTATAAGATCCAATTTTAGTTTCATGATCAAGTCTGAAGAATCTGGTTTGAATCTTCATTTTTATAAATCTTATTAACCCAATTATTGCCCTTTGTTTTTTAATATTCCTTACTTCCTAGTAGATTAGTTGGAAACAGTGTGTAACTAACCATCTTATTATTCATGTGCACCTGGGTCAGAAACCCATCCACCACTGTAGTATCATGTTGATTGGTTCATCTAAAGGCACATTTGTAAACGAATATGATCTTACATATGGAAGAACATTGACTCCATCGTATATGTATGCATGCACGTGCACATTGAGCATTTGTGGATGATGATCTTCAACACAGTCCACCAATTTTTGTATATTACAAGAACATTACTCAGTTGGAAGCTATACAAATTGCTGTGCGTTCCCTATTTTGGCTTTTCTTGTGCACTTTGGAAACATCACCTTCAGTTTGTGGTGCGCACACTCTATAATGATTGATTTCACACACACACACACATAATATATTATGGGCATTTGCATGATTGATGTTCCTCCTGCAACTGCTGCAGGACACCGTAGAGGTAAATTTGTTAGATTATGATTGATCCGAGTGATGTATGGTTTAGCCATGTAAACAAATACATGTCCGATTTACTATCACCCAAGACTGTTGATGAATTGAGCATTTAGGTGCATTTGGTTACCCAGAAATTTGATAGGAATATTTTTTGCACTTTTTGGATCCACTGCTTTCAAATCTGATCAATTTTTTTTATATACATTAGTTATAATATATAACTTTGTACATTTTATCAGCTTACTCTTCATAATTCATAAAAATAACAGTTCCTTCTCTTTCAGGAAATTGTTGGAAGTACTTGCATCTTTGTTGCTCTGCATAGATCAATGCTGCGCCTCAAACGGTTAGTACTTTATAGTCAATTCATCGAATAATTCAAATCTGAATGTAGAAACATCGCACATTCCCCTGTTTGTATCTTGCTAATATTATTAACAGCACCATCGCCAATATTTATTGGATTATTATTACTTTTTTAATTTTTTCCATCTGAAAATATATGAAGACGTGATAATGTATTATATATTTAAAGGACATCTTACTCAGTGTACCTGCGGATAAGACTAAAATAGTACTAATAGAAAAAAGGCTACACACAGAGGAAAATCTTTAAATTGACACGGCTGATGCCTAACGATGTTACTGCATCTGCATGACATGGGTTTATACCAGGCCCATTATCTTTGGATGAGAAATAGATGAAACATAAAATAATAGTGAAGAATTGAAATTACTTACACTAGCATTTTGCATGTGCATTGCACATGTGTTTTTTGACATGCCTATCGCACATTGCTAATCCGATAATTGTTTACGTGTTTATTCTAATATAAATTGTGATATGTTCTGTATACGCATGGGTTTTAATGGGAACTAGAACGATCCTCATCACGTTCTTACGATTTACTTTTAAGAAAAGTGGATAATGAATTTTGAATAACAACTCTAATTGTTGAAACCTGTCTCTCTTATGTTGATCAAGAATATTGCAGACAATTCATTTCTTCGAGATTTGTAGTGTCTTAAATAGTTTTGTTCTAGATAATTTAGTGTTTAGTGCTTGTGAGCATGGTTTTAAATCTTCTATATATCGTCCGAGATCTCCTTTTCACACTTAAACGAGACGAAACATCAAATCTCCTCCATATCCCTCTCGACACTCATCTCGCCGAGATATTCAAATCTCACCCAAAATATGGATCAAAATCTCAATCCGAGATCTCACCCGAAATTATACATTTTTTCTTATTTTCCATGATATTTTTTATTTCCATACATATTGATTTAAAAGAAACTACTCATCCAATTGTAAATTACCAACTTCTTGAACATGTTCTTTACTTTTTATCTTAATGAGTCATAGCGAAAGATTTCACTTCTTTATTATGTTCAAATAAAATGAAATTATTCAATCATTACCATATCAATTAAGCTAGTCAAACTACTACTCTTCTAAAAATATTCTTTTTTCCATGTAAATCAAGTATGTTACATTTTTATTTTTACTAAGAAAATTATAACCGTTAAATAAATTTTTGACACATCAATTTTAGACACATAAATACATCCGAGATATTCTCGAGATGCATTATAAGACCCGAGATGTCAAATCGAGATGTACACCCGATATGTACTCATCTCGTCCGAGATCTCCCCCGATACGAGATAACTTGTGTTTAAAATCTGAGACGAAACACGACTGAAATCCGATATTTAAACCTTGCTTGTGAGTTGTGATGCACAATTTTAACAAGACCATGTTTGTAAATATTGTTTGTTGGATCTATTTCGTGCAAAATTCTGGAGGTCTCTAGGATATTTTGATTCAACCGTTTTAAAAATTTGATTCCAAAAGGATTATACAATTTTGTCTATACTTGTAAGTAGGAAGTCGCAAGTTGGAGGGAAATTCCATAAATTGTTTAATGGGCATTGTATTTCTAATTAAGAGCTTGTATATATAATATATACCAGAATTGTGGCCGATTAACCAAATTTTTTATGTTGTATATTTTGTATAAGTGAGCGTGTACAAAGAGGTATTTGACACAAATTTTTTCAGCAGTTTTGTATTATCTGAAGGGCCACATTTTTTTAGTTACAAAATTCACCTGCCCAGTTCCAGTTTTATATTTCAAAGCACGATCCTGCATTTGAAACCTATGGTTTTCAGATATTCATAATTTGTATCAAATCGGTCATTTGAACTGCTTGAACCTCATGTTTAAGTTTGATGATTTCAAAATGTTATCTGTACAAATTTTTTATGTTTGATGTTTAGGACATTTGAGAGTTCATTATTTTAAACTATTTCTTCTCCATAATTATGATGTTATAGCTACACAATCCTACATGTCGCTGGATGTTTTTTCCATCACATGGTGCAAGCGATGGGCTTAAATTAACAGTCATCATGCCTTCATATATCCATCAGTATACTCTTTGACATGTTTTAAACCGATATTTTCATCTATTCTATCACTATCAGGCTATCACACTTGATATTGCATTATTACCGATCTTTCATATTTACCTTTCAGTTACGCGGTAGCCTTTTATGGAAATTCAGCTCATCCTCAACTTGTTGCGCTGGTCGCACAGGTAAACTCTCCTATTTGACATTGGCAGAAGTTAATGAAAATATGTTTATCAAATGAGCTCTCTGTTTCATTTTAGTATGGAGCTGTATAATTGCACATTGATATTGACCTAATTTGAGGCTGTCTTTACAATAATAATGAGTATTTAAGCATAATTGCATGGTATGCTTTTTTTATTTTTGTCCAAATTACTGGCTATACGTAATACCCAATTTTTGTGAAATTTAAACGTGAGGCCCTTAATTCAAACATGTCTTTAATTCAAAGAATAATAATACGTGGCTCTTAAAACTATGGATCATGTAAAATGAGTCACATAACGCTTTTCTTATAAGCAAGAATTGATTATTATGCACTCCATATATGAACGATATGCAATCTAAATTTACAAATAACTATTGATTAATCATGCTCACAAATAACTATTGATTAATCATGCTTCCGTAAAAAGACTTTCGTAGCAATCATGATAAAGGATTAGTTTATATATATATATATATATATATATATAACTAAGCCTATTTGTTCAATTTATTTAATAGGTTTTAGCACATATATTCACTTGATGTATTCTTCTAAAACGTTTCTTCATAGCTAATTCGATATCCATAATCATTTACAATTTCTGAATGTGATACCAATCTATCTCAGGATATTTTTTGTAGTTCTACCTCTATCGTTTTTAAGGCATGGCATAGTTTGTATCAAGGTTTGAGAAGTCGGTTTCAGTCATTTGAAATTTTCTTGATTTAGGTCGATTTTGGAAATTTTGAAATTTTCAGTTTTAGTTTCGGTTCCCATAACGTTAGTGGATTTGCCATAATATACTTGAAATTGAACAAAAATGAAATATGAAACATTAAAATTAAACTAAAATATTATAATTTATTAATTAACCTAAATTAGAATGAAATATTATAATTAAATTACCTAAACAATGCATGCCCAATCAATTAGTATGAACATTATTTTAACCTAACTTAGCAGGCCGTCCAATTAACCTCCTATCCAAATCTAACCCTGAAACCGTATCCCCTTTCTAAATCCCCTCCCGTCTCCATCTTTTCTCAAACCAAAAGCATTTCGTCTTCTTTTTTATAGAGCCGATGTCGACTAAAAAAAATAAAATCAATAGAGATTACCGCTCAAATCAACTTCAGCTCAATTAAGATTTTCAATTTTATTGCAATCAAATGTGAGTTGCTAGAAGATCCTTGCTCGATTTTTGTTGAAGGTAATTAATTTTCTGATTCTTTCAATTCAACTGCTTTGCTATTTGGTTTTGAGCATGTTCCTACCACATAGACTTGATTATTTATTTATTTATTTATTTTCCGATTTTTTTACCGAGTTTAAATAGGATAAATTTTGCCCTAATCTTGTCCCGCCTCCGGCCGGAACGTGATGGTTGGTATCCCGGGGTTCTGGCCGGAATCTCATACCTTGGTTTGTATGATATATATGGTAAAGTTTGGTTTTCTTTTTTTGCTCAGCAATATGCTAAGAGCCATACATTTTAACATTTTAGCAGTGTACATAGACAATACACAATCTCATGTGTCATATTATTGTTTACAATTGTTTGACATGTACTTCCACTGATATTTTTTTAAAGGAATACAAGGTTTCTGCGACTATAATTTGATGGAAGTTAATAGTTGTTGGAATTTACTTCATAATTGAAAAGATCCTCATGCGTTCAGTTTTTATTTTGCAATATACGAATATGTGATATATAACACGCAAATATGAAAAATTTATCATGATTTGCACGTCATATGACGCCGTTCAAAAATAAATAAATAAAATTGAATTTTGCATTCCAAACACACTTTTATCTACAGGATAATATGAACAAAGAGCTTTGTCAACCAGTTATTGAACTAATACAAATACATTTGATTAGTAACATGCTGCAATCAAAATTTTGAATGCTAGAGTATTCGATTTTGGTGCAACGGGATCCATAAGAAACTAGTTTCGGACTAGTTGACTATAATGTGATTAAATTATATGTTCTTTTGAAATTTAGTTTGAAGTGGGAACCAAGGTTTGAGATTTTGGTTTCGGTCATTTGAACCTTCTGTAGTTCCGTTCAATTTCAGATGATTTGGTTTCGATTGCAAATTTAGATATTTCTTTATTATGTACATGCATAATAACATTAATAACAACATATCTGAACCCTATTAAAAAATATTTGCAACCCAATTTAATTACTTAAACCATATTAACTAAATTAACATAAAACTGATATAAACGCAAATTTGTTGGACCTAAATATACTCAAATCCAAACTAAACATCTACGTAGCTACTCATCTTCAGTCTATTTTAAAATTATTACACTTGTTAAAATCATGGATCCAAATACTTTTGCAACCCAACTCAATTCTGTGCCAAAAAGCCTAAAACCATCATCGCCTTCTCATTTTATACCTTCGATGGGAAAAAAAACTAGGACGCACAACGCCTAAAAAAGAAAAGAAAAAAGCGAGTATGCTGTTGTCGACTTTAGGGTTTGAATTGCAGTTCGACTTGTATTCAATGATGCTGAGATAAGTGTTTGCTTTTAGTTCACTTTGAACTGACAGTGTTATATTTTGTCTCAATTTTTGTCAATTTTGATGGTCTTTTATGTTTTCCGTTCTTTTTTCTGCTTCAGTTATTAAAAATAATAATTAGTGATTTATGATCAGAACGAGATTTTGGTCAGATTCTATCCCTTTTTTGACCGGAACCAAGGCGGAACGGTCGGAATTCCACCGTTCCAGCGGAAATCTAATATCCTGCTTGAAACGATTCCCATGGGATTCGTTTTATTTAGCTACATAAATATGTGTTATATTACACATGTGAATAGCACTTCATACTACTCGGTAAATAAATTAAATAGTTAAACTCTGCATTTTAAATACTTAGTTATTTAGTAATACATTGTTTATTAAATAAAGAATTGTTTGTATACATTGTTGAACTAAAAAGTCACTTAACTGGTATTACATTTCAATACTCGATATCAATTTTAATTCAGTTCGGGCCATTAGTGATCAATTCTGGGTACATATGATTCGTTTTCTAGTACTTTTTTGGTGGTCTTCTAATAGTTACTGCATTGCCTATCCATTTGATGCAGATTCATTAATGCGGACATATTATTATTGCCGTTTTTGTATGCAGGATGAGATAATGAGTTCAAGTGGTCAAGTTGAGCCCCCTGGAATGCATATGATATATCTTCCATATTCCGATGATATAAGATATCCTGAAGAGGTATGTTTAACATGAGTTTATGAACTAATCTTTATTTATTTATATTTTAGAGATGGATTTTTGTTTGACAATGTAATGTACAGCTTCATACATCAGAAGATGCTATACCACGTGCCACTGATGAGCAAATTCAGAAATCCTCTAATCTGTTACGACGTTTGGATTTGAAAGATTTTTCAGTCTGCCAGTTCTCAAATCCAGGTGTGTATTAATTTTGTTTGCGACATTTCTATCTAGGAGTTTAATTTTTAGCTGTTTGTTATACTGCATCTCTAGGTAAAATGTTCAGTTTTCTTATTCAGTCTGCTGTTCACTAATATATTAGCAATAAACTGGGAAACAAGCAGGTATATTTGTCACTAAATTTTTTATGGCCTTTGAATACAGAAAACTACAAGAGTATCTCCAGTAGGGGTATTTAATATTCACAGAAAACTCTGGGTTGCAAATGGATATTACTACACAATTTTTGCTGCCGGGTAGCAACTTCTTGCTACTTAGTAGTCAATGAACTTATCAGAGTTCATGTAATCAAATTATGCAAGCATTGTACTCCCCTAATGGGGTTGTCTAAGGGTTAATCATATTCTAATAGTGAGGATATAGTTGCAAATTGAGTTCTTTCTTTTTAGCCTAGTGTTTTTAACTATCAATTTATATGAAAATCACTCATCTTGATTAGTGCTACTTCTACAACCGAAAAGTGTGTTTCATTTTACTTGTTAGAGAAAAGCTGTCTATCAGTCTGTTTATATACCTGAAAAGGCCATCATGAGGCAGAGGTAGTTTACCATGCCATTAATCTGGTTTATCTACTTATTAGTACGGTACTTTATAGTGTTGCCTACATCATTCTAAATATTGATCTAGAAAATAAATCATTGTCTATTTTATTTTCTCATTATTTTTCATATAAGCTATAATTTGTTGTTCATGAGATGATACCCATGCGAGATAAGAATGTATATGGGGATATTCAAATTTCAGCATGAACAAAACTAAATGCAAACAAATCAAATACTGTTTATTGAAAAGATAAAGCGAACTACTGTAGCAATGGAAGCTACAGATCAAAATATTTGGGGGGGGGGGGGGGGTTTGATATCAGGGAGGCTAAAAATGGTTGACCTGATTATCCCATATCCGCTGCACCCTATTATACGCGGTTGAATAAGCGTTTGTGAAAAGCATTGTTGAAAGATAAATTACAGTTAGCAATAAATTATGTAGAAATATCAAATTAAAAATGAAAATGGGTTGATTTTAGTACAGTATGATTGTCCCATTGCTCCATTTAATTTTAAAGAGGTTTTATTTGCTTGTGCCGTCTCAAGAGGAGATTTAGTTTTTATCACGTCGTATTTGGCAAATTCTATTCATACATCAAAAATCATTTAACATACACCATTATTTGCTAAGAAAATCTGTGACTAAGTTACCCATTTTCTTAATTCAATTTTTTGAGTTTTTCTAGTAACCCATCAAACTATAACATTAAATTAATGACATTTGATCAAATTTGTACATTTACGATGAAGTTAATGAAATATAAAATATCACTTAAGACAACTTACTCAACTAACTACTCTAATTTAAAAGTATTTAGTTTTTTTTATTTTAAATGAAGGCTGATTTTGATGAAACTAAGAATTAAAAAAATAAATAAAGAAGTTGAAATCTTAGTGGCAAAAATTAATGTTTGTTTTGTTGAATTTTTTAACATAATTTAGTGCTAGGGATTTCCAATTTTGTGTTAATGAATTTAATTTTAAAGAGAGAAGATAATAAAGATGTAGACGAGGGTAATTTTGTAGAAGAGATTGTATATGTAAAGTAATTTTTGACGTATACCAATTTGTTATATTTTCTGGTGTATGTCTAGTGATTATTGGTGTATAAATAGCATTAACCGTATTTTTGAACTTGGATGACTGATTTAATTCCCTTATTATGTTAACGAGCGTTACGGCACGCGCTTCGTGCATAAATTGTTTTTGTTATAAATTATATATGTTTAAATCAATCAAAAAATTGATTTCTTGTTTTCAAATGATACTAAGATTAGTATATTTGTAAAGAAGTATTTTGAATTTGTAAAGAAGTTTAATTTTAAATTTTATTTTTAGAAGTGTTTTTGAATTTGTTAAGCATGTTTAATTGTTAGATTCTACTTGTCTAGTGATTATTGGTGTATAAATAGCATTAACCGTATTTTTGAACTTGGATGACTGATTTAATTCCCTTATTATGTTAACGAGCGTTACGGCACGCGCTTCGTGCATAAATTGTTTTTGTTATAAATTATATATGTTTAAATCAATCAAAAAATTGATTTCTTGTTTTCAAATGATACTAAGATTAGTATATTTGTAAAGAAGTATTTTGAATTTGTAAAGAAGTTTAATTTTAAATTTTATTTTTAGAAGTGTTTTTGAATTTGTTAAGCATGTTTAATTGTTAGATTCTACTTTTATGGATGTTTGAATTTGTAAAAGAAAGTTTATTATTAGATCTTACTTTTAAGTGATTAAGATTTGATAATACATAGAGGGGCATTTTTGGTAGTTCACGTTTATTATAAAAAAGTGTGACGCCAAAGCTATTACAACTATCATTAAATATTTTTATGCTGAATGATATGTATGTAATTTGAAATTTTATTTCTAAGTTGCAATATCTAATTTCTTGTGAGTTTAATTTTTTCTGTATTAATAATTAATAAAAAACAAATTTGTAAAGTGGTTTATTTGCTAGATCATATTTTTAAGTGATATTAAAACTTAGTAAATCTTTAAAGAGGAAATTTTGAATTTGTAAAGAAGCTTAATTATCAGATCCTAATTTTAAGCAATTCTAAATTTTAATAATATCTGTATAGAGGCATTTTTGATATTTTACGCTGATACCAAAAATGCGTGATATCAAAAATATATAAAGACATAAAGGGCAATTTTTGGAAATTCACGGTCGGATCAAAAGTTTGCGCTTTCAAACCAACTATTAATATTAATTATGTTAATATAACCGATGGCATCAGTTTTCTCTTGTAAGTTTTCAAAGTTAAAATCAGAAATCGGTATTCAACTTTTCTTACCATGCCTTGCAGCATTACAAAGACACTACGGAATATTAGAAGCATTAGCTTTAGGTGAAGATGAGATGCCAGACATTAAAGATGAAACCTTGCCTGATGAAGAAGGCCTAGCTAGGTAATTTTCATGCATCCTAACGAGCATAAAGTCTAAATCATTAACCAACTATAATTCTTTTAATTAGGCCTGCAATAGCTCGAGCAATTGAAGATTTCAAAATTTCCGTGTATGGGGAAAACCATGATCTGGAAGAAGCAAATTCAAAGGCTAAAAAAGGTGCTACTAGTGAGGCCTCCAAGAAACGGAAAGCAGAAGCTGAAGCAGCTGTTCAAAGTTATGATTGGGCTGACCTTGCAGACAATGGAAAGGTAACTGAATGTACAAGTTTATTTCATATTACTTTATTCACCACCACATAGCAGTGTGTTTATCAATGCGCTTTTGCATGACAAGTTCAATTCTTTTGCATGACAAGTGAACTTCGAGCGTGTCCTTAAATTCTTTACTATTTCATTCGCTTGATTTGGTCACATGATTTCGAACCTACAATTGTGTAGTTGGTTCCAAATCTTTCTACAGTATTAGTACTGAATGGAGTCGATGAGCTGGTTTAGCCAAGGTACTAAATGTTAGGCACTGAATATTTAATATGAATGTTGATCAAAGAACATGAAAGTTACTAGTAATTCCAGTTCCGTCCAACATAAGATATACCAATATTAGCAGAATTAGCAATCTTTTTCATTGAATATGCCATTATATGTTGAAGCTAACTAGTTTAATTATCAATGAATATCGGCAGTTAAAATTTATGACAGTTGCGGAGTTGAAATACTATCTTACTGCACACAAGCTACCACTTGCTGGGAAGAAAGAAGCTTTAGTTAGCAGAATACTGACCCATATGGGAAAGTAGAATTGTGAATCAGCTGCTTGTGTACGTCATCAGCCTGTTGTTTTGGAGACATGTATAGTGTGAAGTCTCCTTAGGTTATGTTGTTGTATGGGCACAGCTATACTTTGAAACTGTAGATGGGTAGTTTATGTTGCATGGTTAATTTTGATAAATGACGTAAATTATATGCGCCATGCCTAAAAGTTATCCCAATTTGCAATGTGTTTTCAAGATATTTCTTTATTATTCTCGTCCGATGATATGTTTGCAATGAACTGCGGTTTTCTAACAATTACTTAAGATTAGGGGTGTAGAGAGACCGGATTGGATCAGATGCAAGTGTGTTCATGTTTTATTTCATAAGAGGTTCGAACGGACTAGAATGGACGAAGTTTAAATTAAGACATTGTTCGTACTGGTTGGAATAGGATAATGGAAGATTATCTAATAATATTGAACGGGTATATTTTTGTATTTATCTTGTTTTAATTTGTGTTCTAAATGACAATCGGATGAACATAGATTGAATGATATCTTATTGAATTGGAATTGGATGTTGCACCTATGTACAAAAAATTTACACGTTTAGCTGAGATGCAGCTGTATGTTGCACATTCGTACCAAATTTACACTTAGCTGAGATGCAAAACTACAAAGGAATTCCTTTTTTGTAACATAGACGCCTGCTTGTTTTGATCGCTACAAATGTACTTTCAGCATTTTGAAACTGCTCCCTTATAAGTACATCTCTTGGGATAGGAAGAGGTAAGACACTTTCAATTATCAATCTATAGCATTAAGAAAACTGGGTTTCAATATGAAATATGAAAGACAAAGTAAAAGCATATCAAGTTAAGAAAATACGTTTAATAAGACAGCAAAACAGATATATTTCCTTGTTCTCGTCATCAATGAGAAACAAGTATTAGGATTCTAAAATTGTGCAAATATCTCACTATTTTAGTTCCACGAGACCTGAAAGTGAGCACCTAATTGAGTCTGTAAGTCCTATTAATACCTTTCTAAATGCATATATAGTTAATTACTATTTTGTTCGCAATGTATAAAATGTAGATGACAAATAGCATAACTTAATATGTCATCAAAATATTCCGGGTTATATATTTGTGCAACTAATGAAGCAAACTAAACTTATTTTTCTAATTAATTCTCAATCAGTGATTAATAATTGATTTGTAAACTTGAATATTGTCGTATAACATGTTAACAATAAATAATGTAGTTACTTGGTCCAATAGCAAGCTTGAATGCACGGGTAATGCTATAAACACTGCACACGATTTAGAACAAATAACACAAGAAAACTGTTACAGTAAACCAATTCTTAATAACAGTTCATGAAAACTTTATTCGAATTTACCGCCCCTTTAGATTCATGAAAATAGACAAAAAAATTTGTAGAAAAAAGGCGATTTTACGCTAATAAAAAATATAAGATGTAGTAAATTAATAAAATGGAAATATTAGCTATGGTTGTTTTAGTTGTTCGAATATTCCCCTAAGTTCAAGTTTGAACCACTATTATAACATCCGACAAGGAGCTAAATAAAATAAATACAATAAAATGTATTTTTCGATTTACATTTGGATATTGACGGGGAAATTGGATTTTTGGAATTAAAAGGAGAAATTGAGATTTAAAATGGTTTTGAGTTATGGAAAATGTTTAAATGTATAAAAGGGATGAAATAATTGACATGTGTTAAAAAATGTTATTTTGGATTACATTGTTGAATTATTGATTATAATTCAAATTTGGAATTCAAATTGCTTTTTTTGTGAATTTAAGAGTCGTTTAATATTTATATTAATGAAATAAAAATCATTTGCGAGTTTTAAAATAATTTTGAGAAACAAATATTTATTTTAAAGGCTTAAAAGCAATATTTTGACTATCGAAAAACTGTTTTAGGAAAATTGTTTTGGGAAATATTTTCTTGGTTTGAATGATTTTTGAAAGTGGTAAAATGTTTTTAAATAGAGGAAAGTACGTTGATAAGCTTCTATATGATGAGAAGAAGCATTTTCTTTTGAGATATACATGTTGTGTTATTAGTTGTGAATAAAAAAGCAAAGATAAACACATAATATAATTATCACCGTGTTTATATATCACCTGTTTATATACGCACAAATCTGTATGCTTATGCGTTGTAAAGTTGAATTCTGTTTATGCTAGGCAGTCTCATGAAGATCTTTTTTTTCTATTAGATGACCGTTTTGATTTTTGTAGCTGATGGACATGATGGTAGAGTGCATCAAACATTGCACACAAATTTATTTTAATTTAATACATTTAAATGGAAAATTTTGAAATATGTTTTAATATTGAAGGATGCTTCATTTTCTTTATGCTTCTTAGATGATCTTGTGCTCTTTGATGTGGAAGGACATTGTAACGACCCATCTTTTTAGACAGTTTAAATTAACAATAAACCACACATGTCAACTTCAAACCATTCAAAATGAAGAATTGTTATGAGGTAAAGAAGAGAAAGAAGAGAAAGAATAAAAACAAAACATAGAATGTCATAGTGGAATGATAAAATATAATAATCAAATAAACAATTCATGAAGCTGTTTTACAAGTAACATTTGGTTACACTTTTACAATACAGATCAGAGTTACATACAGCAGAAATAAATAATACAGCGGAACAACATTATACAGGGGGTTAAATATAATAAATAATAATAGTACTAAATCTTTGTCTTCATCCTCCAGAAATAAGGTCTTCAATAAACTGAAAAGCTCAGACTGACCCGAGCGTAATGAAAAGACAAAATACTCGAGCCGGAACTAAAAGATCTTATGTAAGATAAATCAACAGTAAATAAATATGAATGTAACGGCGTCGGAGATGTTTATGGGGTTTGACATCTCCTATTCAGTATTTAACGTACGTGCAACATCTTAAGAGATGTTCGGGATTTCATCTTCTAAGGATCTGTTAAACTAACTATGTAGTAATGTACACTATTATAATATGTCTATTAGTAAAGTAAAATATTAAGATAGCGTTAAGGCGTTACCCATATTCCCCGTAACACATTTTATATGAATGCCGTAGTTTATACAGATACAGTAAACTCCACCGTAAACTGGTGGGCTTTCAGGGAGCATTCCATAGGTACGACACAAATCAAACTCGTAGTGATTGCGATAAGGCATGACAAGACATGCGAGACAATGCTCAAGGTAGGATACTACCGTTTTGCGGATCCGGGCCGGGGGTAACGCATAGCAGCTACTACCGCCCACTTTAGAACACACCGCGATAATCAAAATCGAGGGGTGGCTACCAAATCAATCACAGAGTCATAATATGGTATCGAAAAAGCACGTTCGGTCGGAGGTGCGACCTCACTTGGTCCGACGTGACTCCTTTTTAGTCGCATTAAGTTGACTCGAGAGAGTCAGGGTAACGCAAATGCCTCATACAGAATCGTTCGCCAAACCATACTACTTCATTCTGCAATCTCCACCACGTACACGGCTGTTAAAGTGGTTTTCAGTATTAGCAAAGAGTATGACAATATCCGATCTCGGTCTCTTTAACAACTAAATGCTTATTTCAGACCGGATGGTTCTTTTACATTTCCAAAACTGATTCATAATTAATATCAAAATATCATTGTGGTGACCCCATATATTTTTATCCCAAAAATTATTATATATATATATATATATATATATTTGCATAAGGAAATATATATATATATATATATTCCATGGTGTTAAGTTTAAATATTTAGGAGATTCATTTAATCTGTTTCCCAAGATCCTAAGTTACCAATATAATTATACCAGTTCATAATTCACCATATAATAGCTCTACATATTTGATGATATGTTTGCTTCTTTTTATTTTTGAATGAGATGATATTTACATCAGTTTCTATACATATAAGTATGATGGTGCAGGCACTGTGCACCTTTGTTTTTTTTTCTATTCCTTCTGCATATATATAACTACTGATATATGATACAATATTTAGGTGTTAAGAAATATAACTGAAAGGAGTATAATTGTTAGTATGAACTTACAAATCTGCTTTCACTATCAAATTTTCATTTCAGGTTACACAGTTATATTTGCTCTACATTTTTCAGGTTGGTTGAAAATACATACTGGTTTGCTTCGAGTTTATATTTCAAAAACTTGGAGTTTTTCAGTTGCTTTCTTCGAGTTGGAAACACTTGCACCACATGAATTGCAGAGAAGTGATTCCAGACTATAAGGATCTGACACTTAACCATTTGAGTTGGTCATGATCCCATTCCTTCAATATTCAAAACCATATTTCTGTGTAAATCATTTCCACAAACATTCTTTCTTATCTCCACTTTGCTTTTATCTTATAAAAGTTTCTACAAGATTTTATTTTCCCAGGTTTTCAGACACAAAACCAAAATGTTTCCAAATCTATTTCTTTTGAAACTCTTTCTGTTTTTAAATCAACTGCATAAACATAAGTCATGCATTTTCTCAAGGATTATACACCACCCAATGTACATTACAGTTCAAAATAATTTATCTTGTTCAAATTTCACAAGCTTATTTTGTTTTTATGCAAAATCTGTTGCACTTGCCATTCTTAATTGTCATTATTATAACACCAATCAGTTTCAAACAAAAGAACAAGGGACTGATATGCACATATATTATATAGCTATGATATATCAGATTTTCACAGACCTCAAAAGATAACTAAACATTTTATAAGAGCATCATCTAGCTACTTGCCATAAGACTTCACTCATCACAATATTAGTTAGATACATGTCATAATCCAAACACCCAGGAAAAAGAAAAACATCTTCACTATCTAACTTTTAATTACTAATAATAATCAGGTCTTCCACTACAGGCAATCTGCAAATACAAGCATTGTTTCTCTTATTTATACTAGCAGCTAATGCCTCCTTCATTCATCATGTCACTTTTTACTTACCTGCATGCAAATCATTGAGCTGCCCCATTTATATGAGACACCCAGATGTTTGCAAGGCAAACAAAAGGGTCAGTTTACACTGGTATGAGCATTAATAAATTCTATACAAGTTTACAAATCTTATGAACTTTTGTCACTTTCATAATCTAGCAGTTTATAAACTAGGCACATCAGCAAAATAGCTAGGTGACCTCAAGTATACAACCATACATTCAACATACATGCAACAAGCCATGCATTATTCACAACATCATAAATAAATTCAGGTTATGTTCTCCCAGATTTTTCCCCCAGCAGATCATTAAGGTTACCACATTAAACCTTATTTAATTTACAGCTTTGTTCAGATATTATAACCCAGAGATTTTAAATCTCATACCCCATTTTATTTAAGGTCTAAATCCCCCTGTCAAATGAACACAAGTATGCATTGTGAAGGAAATCTCCCAGTTAGTCTTACTTATTCCAATCACACAAAGGCCTCAGGGTGCATTTGCACCATGCATATACTTTCCCCCACCCGAAGAAAGCAGATCATTGACTAACTCCAAGTGACCTGATTAATTTTCTTTATTTGATCATAGAGTTTATTGAAAACTCCCCCTCCAATTTTTATGGTTAGCTTATTAAGCCCCTGCTTATAGCTTATTCATGAAAACTTCAACCCATTCATGTTTTCAGAAAACATAAATACTCTTTAGTACAGTCTTTTCTTATTGCAGAGATTTTTCATCATGTATATGATCTTTCCTATATTAACTTAAGCATTATGATCCTGTTATTATTCTATTGCAGAGGTATGGACAGAGGCGTTTGTTAAAAATTCATCAAAACCCAGAAAAGCCTCCTATCTTATTATTTAGAATATAAACATGAGCTAGACCTTCATCTTGCTGCCTATGTTCAAAATAATTTAGATCCATACTTAACAATAGTGAAAACAGAATTAAAAATGCTCAAACCATATAAGCTTGGAAAAACTATCATACAAAACTCCAAACAGAAATATACAACAACATCCATTTCATCCATATCAAACCATTTCAAAGATTTAAATACTACTTTTAATACTTTTAGGCTGCCTACCAGAGGACTTAATGCCATTGCATAGAATGAATTAATGCTCACCTATTTTTTTTCCTGTATTATCTTGCTCTTCTACTCTGCATATGCCTTCAGGACTTCATACTCATTTTTCTTCTATTTGTTTTATATGTATATGTTTTTCTGAGAGGATGATGATCCTTGTGGTGTGTAGGTTTTATAAAGCTGTTTTTAGGGTTTAAGGAAATGGGTAATTCCTTTGATACCCTTTTTTTTTTATGCACAGTTTACACTGATGCATAGTCCTCAATTGGAATTATCCCCACTTGATTTCCTTTAGTAGTTATTTCGGGATTTCCAATACTTTAATTTCTGCATGCTATTTCTATGATCTCATCCCATTCATGCCATATGCATGTGACCTTGTACATTTTTATTTTTTTTGCTCTATCTTTATAAAAAACTGTAACCTGTTTGCATTTTCTACCTAGCCACCTTTTCCATTAAATTATATACACCATCATATACTATTATGTGATATAAAAATTATTTATACTATATTACTTTTATTCCACCCCTTAAAACAGCAACTTTTATATATTTATATATATATGTGTTATAAAAAATTATACATACACACAAGTTTATTTGTTTTTTTTTTTTATAACTTCTGAAATTCTTGAAATAAATATAACTTTCATTTTATTTTAGTTTAGGGTCATTACATACCCTCCCCCTTAAAGGAATTATGTCCCCATAATTTCTTCTAATTTCTCCAATTAAAAATATTAATTCATAGCCTGTTTTAATTCCATAACCCCATACTCACATTTTATGAAAGCAAGCAATGCATAAGAATATTCAGAGAATTATTATAAACTACTTAAACATACCTTTCCATCAGTAAACAAGTTGGGGTATTTAGCCCTCATTTTGTCCTCTACCTCCCATGTACAATCATTGGTGTCCAAGCTCCATTGAATTTTTACCAGTTTGATCACCTTGTTCCTCAACTTTTTCTCTTCCTGAGCAACTATCCCCACTGGTTCATTTGCATAGACCAAATTCTTTTGGACTTGAATTTGAGTAGGTGACTCCAGAATTGCTCCTTCATCATGCACCCATTTTCTCAATTGAGAAACATGAAACACTGGATGTACACCACTTAACTCCTCAGGTAATTTAAGTTTATAGGCCATAGCACCAATTCTTTGCATAATTTCATATGGCCCTACAAATCTTGGTGATAACTTGCCAGATTTCCCAAACCTGAACACTTTTCTCATTGGTGATACTTTTAGAAAAACATACTCTCCTTCTTTAAACTCCATTGGCTTTCTCCTTTTATCTGCATAAGACTTCTGTCTTGACTGTGCTGTTTTCATTCTATGTCTAATTAACTCAATCATGTTGGAAGTTTCTTTAACATGATCTGGTCCTATTAGTATACCCTCTCCCATATCCAACCAACAAGCAGGGGATGTGCAGGGTCTCCCATACAAGGCTTCAAAGGGTGCCATTCCTATGGTTGACTGGTAACTATTGTTATATGTAAACTCTGCCAAATGAATGTGGTCCTCCCAATTACCCCCAAAGTCAAGCACACATGCTCTTAATAGATCCTCCAATATTTTATTTACTATTTCTGTCTGCCCATCACTTTGAGGATGGTAGGCAGTACTTAAGCATAATTGTGTTCCCATTGCTTCTTGGAAGCTTTCCCAAAATCTTGAGGTGAACAAAGTGTCTCTATCACTTACAATGGTCTTAGGTATACCATGTAGCCTTACCACTTCCTTAATAAATAATTGTGCAAGTTTAGATGCATTTCTATCTGACCTGACAGGGACAAAGTGAGCTGATTTGGTTAGCCTATCAATAATTACCCATATACTATCATTGCCTCTCTTAGTTCTAGGCAAACCATCCACAAAATCCATGGAAATACTTTCCCATTTCCACTGAGGTACCTCCAATGGTTGCAGCATGCCAGAGGGCTTTTGGTAGTCTGCTTTAATTTGTTGACAAGTGAAACACTTTGCCACATATCTTGCCACTGCTTGTTTCATTCCTGGCCACCAGTAGCTTCTTTTTAAATCATGATACATTTTAGTACCACCAGGGTGTATGGTGTACTTGGTTTTGTGATGCTCATTCATGATTTCTTCCTTCAACTCTGCAATGTCTGGTACACACAGCTTCTCATTCTTCCTCAAATATCCTTTGTGATCTATTTTAAAATTTTCCAACTCAATATTGCTATGTAACATTTCTTTCTTATCCTTCAAATACTTGTCTTGGTCTTGCATGCTACCAATTTTCTTCACTAGATTAGATTTTACTGTAATCAACCCTAGTGTGCCATATTCTACCATATCATTGTGCTCACCAAAATTCTTTTCATTCTTGCTATGTATATCTGCCTCCCCAAACATTGTTAGGTTTTTAAATTCATCAATCATTAGACTTGCTAACCTAACTTGATGCCTACTCAAGGCATCTGCCACCCTATTGGCTTTTCCAGGGGTGTACAAAATATCTAAATCATATGCAGCTAGAAATTCCATCCACCTTGCTTGTCTCATATTCAAATCTTTTTGAGAAAATAAATATTTCAATGCTTGATGGTCTGTAAATAATTCAAATTTTTCTCCAAGCAAATAATGCCCCCAAAGTTTTAATGCAAACACTATTGCAGCTAATTCTAAATCATGAGTTGCATATTTGGTTTCATTGGGTTTAAGCTGTCTTGATGCATATGCCACTACCTTGCCATGTTGCATAAGCACTGCACCTAGTCCAGACCCACTAGCATCAGTATATACAACCATTCCTTCATTTTCTTCTGGGATTTGCAAAACAGGAGCTTCTACCAGTGCTTGCTTCAATTTCTCAAAAGCTTGTTCACACTGCTCAGTCCACACATATGGTTGGTTCTTTTTTGTCAACTTAGTCATTGGTGCGGCTATTCTTGAAAAATCCTTGATAAACCTTCTATAATACCCTGCCAATCCCAAGAATGATCTCACCTCAGTCACTGTTCTGGGTCTACTCCATGATTGAACTGCAATCACTTTGCTTGGATCTACACTTACCCCTTGCTGTGACACTATGTGTCCTAAGAATTTTACTTCATGTTGCCAAAATGTACATTTTGAATACTTGGCTTTTAATTCATGTTCTCTAAGTCTGGATAATACTAAGTGTAAATGCATAGCATGATCATCTTCTGTCTTGGAGTAAATTAATATATCATCTATAAATACTAGAACAAATTTATCCAAAAAGTCTCTGAAAATTCTATTCATTAAATCTACAAAATAGGAGGGAGCATTGGTCAAGCCAAATGGCATTACTAAAAATTCATATAAGCCATATCTGGTATTAAAGGCTGTGTACTCAATGCTTTCCTCTGCAACTTTCATTTGGTGAAATCCAGAAGCTAAATCTAATCTTGAAAATATTCTAGCTCCATGTAATTGATCAAATAAATCATCTATTCTAGGCAGTGGGTACTTATTTTTAATAGTTACCTTGTTTAAATCCCTATAGTCTACACACAACCTCATTGTTCCATCATGTTTCTTGACAAAGAGCACTGGGGAACCCCAACTAGAACTACTTGATCTTATGAATCCTTTCTCTTCTAATTCTTCTAGTTGATGTTTTAATTCTACCAGTTCTTTTGGACCCATCCTATAAGGCTTTTTAATGATTGGATTTGTTCCTGGCATTAACTTTATTTTGAACTCAACTGGTCTATTCTGAGGAATTCCTCTCACTTCTCCAAACACATCTGTGTATTCATTAACTACTGGAATTTCCTCTATTTTTAATTCCTTTTGAATTTCATTTATACACCAAATTTTATTAAAACATGCGTTCTTTGCTATTTCACTTAGAACTGTAATTCTTTTGCCTTCATTTGTCTCCAAAGAAATAGTAAGATTTTCTAAATTTAAAATTGCTTTATTTTTCATTAACCAATCTACCCCCAATATAATCCCAATACCAGGATAATTTAAAGTATATAGATCTGAATCAAAACCATAACCTCCTATAATTAATTTCAGACCCATACACTTCATTCTTAGCATACAATGACTCCCTATGGGACTGTGTATAGTTAAGGGTTGTTCAATAGAAACACAAGCAAGTGCTAATTTATTTACAATTTCCAAA
Source organism: Allium cepa (assembly GCA_030765085.1). Classification (NCBI taxonomy): domain Eukaryota; kingdom Viridiplantae; phylum Streptophyta; class Magnoliopsida; order Asparagales; family Amaryllidaceae; genus Allium; species Allium cepa. Next base: position 564,538,778 of record CM060928.1, on the reverse strand, counting down.
GATATCAGTGAATGTGAGGCACCAGTGTCATATACTACTGATATTGGTTGGGTATTGATTAGAATTATACCTTCAAGTTGTCCAACATTTTCAGTGGTGTTGGTTGCCAAATCTCCTACCCTTGCTGTTTTCTTATGAGTCTCTGGACAGTCCTTCTTTAAATGTCCCATCTTTCCACAGTTATAGCAGCTTCCTTTTGGTATTTTTGGGTCAGGGCATTGGTTACTGTAATGTCCAGCTTTTCCACAGTTAAAACAATGAGTAAATTTCTTGCTTTCAGATGCTATTGCTCCTTCCCCTTTCTTAACTCCTTTACTTGCATTTCTCTTGTCATAAGGTTGCACTTTGTTCTGGCCTCCCTTCTTCTTATTGAGCTTCATGTTCCTGAATTTCTCTCTTGTGGTATCATGTTGCTCAAAAGAGAGTGTTAGATCAATCACTTGATCAAAAGTTTTATCTTTATATGGTAACATTGCCCTGGATAGATTGGGGTTCAAGCCTTGAATGTACCTTGCATTCTTTGCTTCTGCATTCCCTATCAACACCATTCCATATTTAGATAATGCTTCAAACTTCTGAGTATACTCATTTACACTCATGCTTCCTTGCCTTAATCTAATAAAATCTTCAAGCAGTGTGGCTTTGGCAGATGCTGGGATAAATCTGGCCTCAAGCATGACTTTGAAATCATTCCAAGTGATATCATTTTCTGGCCTTCCTACTATCACAACCTCCCACCAGTCCAGTGCAACCCCCTTCAATTTCCTTGAAGCTATTTGTCTTTTCCTTTGGTCATTGATTTGCATATCTGTAAAGACCCTCTCCATAGTCCTTATCCACATTTGAACACCCATAGCTCCTTCAGTGCCTTCAAAATCCTTTCCTCCCAAATTGGTACAAGTCTTGAGCAGTCTGGAGAGCTCCTCATGAGGATTATCTTGCCTTGGTGCCATTCCATCCCTCAAAGCCCTCATAAAATCTTCCATGCTTATCACAGGTGGCTCACGTGATGGTCCTGCACCTGCGTGATGTCTGGGTCCTACCATAATGCTATAGATATAATTTTTAAGTTAGTTTATTTACCCCCATATTCTTAATATCTTTACTTTGTTCATTTATTTGATTTAGGTGTACCCTATACATGTATCTCAAGCATACATTTCAGTCATACAAAAACATCCAACCTCAAGAATTCAATCAATGCATTCAATCATCCATATACATACTATAATGTTTACTATGTTATTTAAAACATAGCTCTGATACCAACTCTGGTGACCCCATATATTTTTATCCCAAAAATTATTATATTTTTTTTTTTGCATAAGGAAATATATATATATATATATATTCCATGGTGTTAAGTTTAAATATTTAGGAAATTCATTTAATCTGTTTCCCAAGATCCTAAGTTACCAATATAATTATACCAGTTCATAATTCACCATATAATAGCTCTACATATTTGATGATATGTTTGCTTCTTTTTATTTTTGAATGAGATGATATTTACATCAGTTTCTATACATATAAGTATGATGGTGCAGGCACTGTGCACCTTTGTTTTTTTTTTCTATTCCTTCTGCATATATATAACTACTGATATATGATACAATATTTAGGTGTTAAGAAATATAACTGAAAGGAGTATAATTGTTAGTATGAACTTACAAATCTGCTTTCACTATCAAATTTTCATTTCAGGTTACACAGTTATATTTGCTCTACATTTTTCAGGTTGGTTGAAAATACATACTGGTTTTCTTCGAGTTTATATTTCAAAAACTTGGAGTTTTTCAGTTGCTTTCTTCGAGTTGGAAACACTTGCACCACATGAATTGCAGAGAAGTGATTCCAGACTATAAGGATCTGACACTTAACCATTTGAGTTGGTCATGATCCCATTCCTTCAATATTCAAAACCATATTTCTGTGTAAATCATTTCCACAAACATTCTTTCTTATCTCCACTTTGCTTTTATCTTATAAAAGTTTCTACAAGATTTTATTTTCCCAGGTTTTCAGACACAAAACCAAAATGTTTCCAAATCTATTTCTTTTGAAACTCTTTCTGTTTTTAAATCAACTGCATAAACATAAGTCATGCATTTTCTCAAGGATTATACACCACCCAATGTACATTACAGTTCAAAATAATTTATCTTGTTCAAATTTCACAAGCTTATTTTGTTTTTATGCAAAATCTGTTGCACTTGCCATTCTTAATTGTCATTATTATAACACCAATCAGTTTCAAACAAAAGAACAAGGGACTGATATGCACATATATTATATAGCTATGATATATCAGATTTTCACAGACCTCAAAAGATAACTAAACATTTTATAAGAGCATCATCTAGCTACTTGCCATAAGACTTCACTCATCACAATATTAGTTAGATACATGTCATAATCCAAACACCCAGGAAAAAGAAAAACATCTTCACTATCTAACTTTTAATTACTAATAATAATCAGGTCTTCCACTACAGGCAATCTGCAAATACAAGCATTGTTTCTCTTATTTATACTAGCAGCTAATGCCTCCTTCATTCATCATGTCACTTTTTACTTACCTGCATGCAAATCATTGAGCTGCCCCATTTATATGAGACACCCAGATGTTTGCAAGGCAAACAAAAGGGTCAGTTTACACTGGTATGAGCATTAATAAATTCTATACAAGTTTACAAATCTTATGAACTTTTGTCACTTTCATAATCTAGCAGTTTATAAACTAGGCACATCAGCAAAATAGCTAGGTGACCTCAAGTATACAACCATACATTCAACATACATGCAACAAGCCATGCATTATTCACAACATCATAAATAAATTCAGGTTATGTTCTCCCAGATTTTTCCCCCAGCAGATCATTAAGGTTACCACATTAAACCTTATTTAATTTACAGCTTTGTTCAGATATTATAACCCAGAGATTTTAAATCTCATACCCCATTTTATTTAAGGTCTAAATCCCCCTGTCAAATGAACACAAGTATGCATTGTGAAGGAAATCTCCCAGTTAGTCTTACTTATTCCAATCACACAAAGGCCTCAGGGTGCATTTGCACCATGCATATACTTTCCCCCACCTGAAGAAAGCAGATCATTGACTAACTCCAAGTGACCTGATTAATTTTCTTTATTTAATCATAGAGTTTATTGAAAACTCCCCCTCCAATTTTTATGGTTAGCTTATTAAGCCCCTGCTTATAGCTTATTCCTGAAAACTTCAACCCATTCATGTTTTCAGAAAACATAAATACTCTTTAGTACAGTCTTTTCTTATTGCAGAGATTTTTCATCATGTATATGATCTTTCCTATATTAACTTAAGCATTATGATCCTGTTATTATTCTATTGCAGAGGTATGGACAGAGGTGTTTGTTAAAAATTCATCAAAACCCAGAAAAGCCTCCTATCTTATTATTTAGAATATAAACATGAGCTAGACCTTCATCTTGCTGCCTATGTTCAAAATAATTTAGATCCATACTTAACAATAGTGAAAACAGAATTAAAAATGCTCAAACCATATAAGCTTGGAAAAACTATCATACAAAACTCCAAACAGAAATATACAACAACATCCATTTCATCCATATCAAACCATTTCAAAGATTTAAATACTACTTTTAATACTTTTAGGCTGCCTACCAGAGGACTTAATGCCATTGCATAGAATGAATTAATGCTCACCTATTTTTTTTCTTCTGTATTATCTTGCTCCTCTACTCTGCATATGCCTTCAGGACTGCATACTCATTTTTCTTGTATTTGTTTTATATGTATATGTTTTTCTGAGAGGATGATGATGATCCTTGTGGTGTGCAGGTTTTATAAAGCTGTTTTTAGGGTTTAAGGAAATGGGTAATTCCTTTGATACCCCTTTTTTTTTTATGCACAGTTTACACTGATGCATAGTCCTCAATTGGAATTATCCCCACTTGATTTCCTTTAGTAGTTATTTCGGGATTTCCAATACTTTAATTTCTGCATGCTATTTCTATGATCTCATCCCATTCATGCCATATGCATGTGACCTTGTACATTTTTATTTTTTTTGCTCTATCTTTATAAACAACTGTAACCTGTTTGCATTTTCTACCTAGCCACCTTTTCCATTAAATTATATACACCATCATATACTATTATGTGATATAAAAATTATTTATACTATATTACTTTTATTCCACCCCTTAAAACAGCAACTTTTATATATTTATATATATATGTGTTATAAAAAATTATACATACACACAAGTTTATTTGTTTTTTTTTTTTTATAACTTCTGAAATTCTTGAAATAAATATAACTTTCATTTTATTTTAGTTTAGGGTCATTACAATCATATTCAATTCAAAGCATATCACTTCAAAATCATATTCACTTTTGAAAACCTGTTGACAAAATAGGTTAAATTCTCATTTCAAAATCATCATATTTACTCAAGTATGTCATTTCACTAGAAATTATCGCTTCAAATCCCAACCTAGGTTATAATATCATTTAACCATATTCGTTTTTCAATCAGGGATTCAAATATAACACTTCAACTTTACACAGATTGAAATTTAGAAAATAGTGTAGATACTCATAAATAGTTCAGATGGTTTTAAAAATAGTTAAAATACGTTAAGACTATTTAAATGGTTTAAAATAGTTTAAAATAGAATAAATTAGTTTTAAAGAGCTAAAAATGGTTCAAAATATTTTAAAATAGATTTAATTATTTTAAATATAGATTATAATAGTAAATAGTTTAAAATAGGTTAAAATAGTTAAATAGTTTAAAACAGGTTAAAATAATTTAAAATAGATTTAATACAATTTAATATAAAATAGCTTGAGTACTGGAAATGGTTTATATAGTAAACAGTTTAAAAATCTAAATAAATCCGAGTTCAAAATAATATACCTTTAAACAGTTTACATCAAAATAATTTATTTGAAATTAATATCAAATCAAACTATTTCTTCCATTTCAACAAATCTAGACCATATCCAGATTTCAACAAAACTAAATTTTCTGTCAATACAAATACCCAAAATCATTTCAATTTATATTGATTTCAAATTCATGTTTGAACCACAATTTTAAAGCACTTCAAATTCATAGATTTCAAGGTTTAGATATTCAAACATTTTAATAACTCAATTTCACTAAATTTCATTTATATTTCACAATTCAAACTTTGAAGTTTCAATTTAACTTCTTTAAACAATTCATTTAAACAAATTCCAATCTCAACAGTTAAAGCTTGGATTTTCGAGTGTCCATATATAATTTTCTACCCTATGGTCAAGTGATACAGATATATATTATTTCAACCCGCAATAATTTAATATTTACGTGCATATATCATTTCGACCCGTAACCCCGAATAAAATTATAAAATCCATAAAATCTCTCGAGTTTATCATTTCAACATATAAAGATATTTCCCTAATCTATAAGATCGTTCGGGTATGTAAAATTTCAACCCATAGTGATTTTCCTAACAATAACAAAGAGAACTTGCGGTGTGATAACAAAATATAAATATAACAGCTAGTCATCCAATATCAACAATTAAATATCCACATCATTCAAATCAACCAATACATAACAAAAATTAGCTGATTATCATTAACATGTATTTAACTGGCAATTTAAATTCAATATTAAATTTAATGCAATTAAATTCGATATAAATATAAATTAGACTCGATTGACAATTTAAATATATCAAACATCAACCAATCAATTTCTAGTCACATCATAAATTTAATTTAACTAACATAAGATAATTTAGCAGCGTGAGCGGGTTAATTTACTTTTGAATTCCAAATCGATTTAAAATCCAAAAAAACTCAAATTTAAAAAGTCTTAGAATTCATCCAAACCAGTTGCACAATGTCCAAAATTCCAATAAGATTGTAGCGGAGCAAATCGCGCGTGAATCCGAGCTCGTACAAAGAAGATATGATCATTAGAAGTTACACGATTGAAATTTTAACTTTAAATAAAAAAATAAAAGAAGGGGTACACGTTATCTGTTCGTTCATCTTCTCAGCAAAACCCCAATATGCCTACAGTACTCGTTCGACATGCCTACTTCACAACAACCTCCACCTACGTCATCACCGCACAGTCGAATCACGCAGATGGATTCCCCACGCGAATCTCCATAACACTGTACCCTTGAATCGACGATCCATCGCCGATCATCAACCACCAATACCGACGGCTGAGAATGTTGGACAATTCTGGACAAACCAAAACTCGATTGCAAAAACAAACAATAAATTTAGGTTGCGCTTGTCGAGAGCATTCCAACGATATTCAATTTGATATAGTTTTGAGGAGTTTGGTTTTTGATTTGATTTTGAAATTGGATTTAGGGTTTTGTAATTGGAATATGTTTCTGCCATTGAAGAAAGGAACATATAGAAGTTAATGTACATACAGTAGAAACTGAAAGAGTGCTAGGGTTTGAGAAACAAAAAATCTATTTATATAAACAAGGTCTGATAAGAAATGATGAACATATTGAATTGATTCGAAATGACAATAACGACCCAAAAAGCCCATTCCGTCTTCGAAACGAAAGTAGATCATCCTATATATCAAAATAGATGTTTTCGATATTTTTAATTTCAATGGAACAGGTTTCAAGTCCTAATTCCACTGTATAAAAAATTAGTTTTTAAAATCAGCTTATTTCGAATTGATTTCATTAAATTGATTTCTATAAGTTTCGAGCCCGCACAATCAAACGGCAACTCCGATCGCTATGAAACTTGAAATCCTACAATAATCACTATTCCGGATCCGATGAAATTAGTTTCGTCGACATCCGAGACAGTGGCCAAAATGGATATTTTCACGTTAATTAAATAAATTACTATTAAATTAATTAAATCACTTTTAAATTCAATTTTTACAACTAACAATTTTCATCATTTCTAATTACACAAAAATTAAAAACCTTTTTAAAACAAATTTCCCATGTCAAATTCAATATTAAATATTGCACTAATTACAACGTTCAATTATAACTATAATAAATTCATTAAATTATAATAGAAAATTCCATTAAATTCATTTATTTTGATTTTGCTCTTATTATTCAATCCACTATTACTTTATGGATATATTTAGCATTGGTTTGCCATTTATTGCATCAATATCTTAAAGTTATCTTTTAATTCACATTGACTGCAATATTTAAGTTGATTAATTGCAATTGATTTCCAATTTAATTCCAACAGAATAAATAATACAATGATAATTAAACCATTATTACAACTTACAATTTCAAACACATTTATATGTTTATTGTTAACAAACAAAACTAATAAATTTCCATACTGATTAATTATTCTATATTAACCAATTTCAATTAATTACATGCAATTTCACTGTTTAATACAACATTTAGGTTATCTCCTTATTTACACTTTATAACCAAATTTAACTTTACAATCATTTCAATCAATTGAAATTACATTAAGGTAGTTATCAATTATCTTAACTTAACATTATTACATTTCATTCTAGTTATTTTTCTCATTAATAAATCTTAAAATTTTATTTTTTCACAACATTAAATTCCAAGACTTATTTAATTAATAAATTTAATTATCTAAAATTGCCGATCGTTACACTCTCTCCCTCTCGAAACTTTTCGTCCTTGAAAAGGGAAACGAAGGAATTGATATATTTTATTCAAAGTATTCAGTTTATAAACAATTAAATCCTTTCGTATTCAAGTTCAATAAAATTTTGAAAAACATTTCCAGTTTCACATAAAAATTTAAAGACTAAAATTCACGGAAAATTTCTACAGTCTCCTTTATACGAGAGGTGCGGAAGAAATAAAATATCAACAATAACAATATATCACATTGTATTTCAAAAAATAAAATATCCTAAACCACAGGAAAACAATATAATATCGCTATAAAACCGTAATTCGAAAACATACTTATTTGTCTGGCAAACAACGCTTATTTATGAAACCAAAAGCAGTAGCTATTGCTTCCATAACCTGTATTTCATTTATATAATCCAAATAAGTGAGAATTATGTAAAAGATTAGTGTTTTAGTTGTTACTATCAATAACAAAAGAAATACAACACCAACCCAAATAATAATCCTATGCAAACAAAACAACATGACCATTATATACAACAAGGAATCAACCATATGCCCATAGCAACCAAACTAATGGGTTGTTCAGAAACCTTTAATCATACAAGAGTGATAAATAAACTATCAAGTGTACCATACGCTCAACAGCCTTCGATAATTACGTAATAGATTATTTATACATCTTTATACACTTAGAAGTATCCTTTCCCAAGCATCCCATAAGCCAAAACAACCAATAATTTCAAATATCATTTAAGTTTATTCTTATTAATTTCCTTTCACATCATTTACTGTTCATTTATTTTCATTCATTCATATAATATCTTCTTTTCCCGTTCACTTACGTTCGTTTACTTGCATAAGTTATTTCCATCTATTTATTTGGATCATCCAAAATCAATTCTTAAAATATTATGTAAGTCTTTCTGCAAAATTTTAATTCACAGTTATTATTTACTTTGATTTCCTTTTTACATCAATTTTCATCTGTGAATTAGCTCACACTTATAATTTTAACTCCTTTTCTTTTCACAGTTATTTCTTTCATATATAGTATTATTGAATCTATTTCTAGATCATTTCACAATTTCTGAAGTTAAAATAATTTAATTAATGTAGTATTCACTTTTGCATATCACTTTAATTATAAATAATTTAAAGAATTAACTTAAGTTTATAATCATTTACTTACAAGATTCACTTTTCCTATTAAATTTAGTTGCATTTCAAATTATTAACTCAAGTTTATAATATTCTTATACATCTTAATTCTTTATATAAAAAAAATTCCATTGAACATTTTCATTACTTCAGTTTTACTTGTATAATATTCTATTACATATTCTTATTTAACATTACAACTTTTTAAATATTACTCATAAGTTATATTTATGTCTTTTAGAATATAATTGAATGTTACACAAATTTATCTCATTCATTTTAGTTAACAAACTACTTCTTCTAAATTTCATTCCTTTAAATTTACAAGCTACAAATTTCCATTTTCTTATGTATTTCATTAATCACTTAGCATCTAATCCTTATTTTCATTTTAGAAGTTTCCAATTATTAGAATAGTAAAGATTTCATTCATTACAATAATTGAAAACTTCTAATTATCAAAAAGCTTTAAGAACTAAATTCTGGTTTATTTCAGCCAATTTGAAAATAATATATATATATATATATATATATATATATATATATTCATATCCTCTATAGATCAAATCATATTTAGAAATTCAAAATTAAAATTTATTCATCACAACAGATGTGTAGTAAAACTACTACAGCAGTCTTTCCACTTGAGACTCGAAAATGAACGTCGATGATGCGTGCACTCATCATCGAAATTATTTTTCAACGACATAGAGGGGGGAGTACATAACTTATTTCCTTCCAAAATACCTTTAAAAATTTCTTTCAAATCACATTGAAACTATATTTATATCCGAAAATACATTCAAATAATACAAATGTTATATTCCAAAATCTTCTGAAAATAAATTTCAAAACCCCAGAACTGAATTCTCAAATTTCAGTTCTTATTTACTTTACTTGTAAATCCTTTTTTACAATCAATATTTATAAAATTTTACTACCTAACAAACAACATAACACATCCAACTATATCATTTATAAAATTATGCTTTTTATATCAAATATAATACCAGGTAAAATTATTCCATTTACCTATATTTCAAACCAATATTATGTCGGTCTCCCCTATTAAGTGTTTAGAAATCCCTATCGATGCCATAACGTCCTGTACCGACCGAAATTTATAAATTATAAATAGAACAAATTAACACAATATAAAAATATTTTATAACACTAACATATACGCTCTCTCATATATGTACACTCAACAACTCATTTTCGGGTATTATTACCCTATCTCTACCGAGTCAGACCCTAAAAAGCTAAGGTTATCGCTAAACCAGGCTCTGATACCAAATGTAACGACCCACCTTTTAGGACGGTTTAAACTGAGAACAAACCACACATGTCAATCTCAAACCATTTAAAAGGGAGGAATGTTATGAGGTAAGTAAGAAAAAGAAGAGAAAGAATAAAAACAGAACACAGAATCTCGCTGCGGAATGACAAAATGTAATAATCAAATAAATAATTCATGAAGCTGTTTTACAATAACTTTTGATTACACTTTTACAATATGGGTCAGAGTTACATGCAGCAGAAATAAATATTGCAGCGGAACACATGATGTAGTGGGATAAGTATAATAAAAAATAATAGTATTAAATCTTCGTCTTCATCCTCCAGAAATAAGGTCTTCAATACATTGAAAAGCTCAGACTGACCCGAGCGTAATGAAAAGACAAAACACTCGAGTCAAAACTAAAAGATCTTATGTATGTTAAATCAACAGTAAATAAATATGAGTGTAACGATGCCAGAGATGTTTACAGGGTTTGACATCACCTATCCAATGTCTAACGTGCATGCAATAACTTAGGAATTGTTCAAGATTCCATCTCCTATGGATCCGTTAAACTATCTACTATGTAGTAATGTACACTATTATAATTTGTCTATCAGTAAAGTATTAAAATAGCGTTAAGGCGTTATCCATATCCCCCTTATCACATTTTATATAAATTCCATAGCCTATACAGATACTATAAACTCCATTGTAAACTAGTGAGCTATCAGAGAGCACTCCATAGGTATGACATAAACCAAACTCGTAGTGGGAGCGATAAGGCATGTGACAAGGTATGCAAGGCAATGCCCATGGTAGTATACTACCGTTTTACAGAACTGAACTAGTGGTAACGCATAGCAGCTACTACGCCCTCCTCGGAACACACTTCCATAATCAGAATTGATGCGTGGCCACTAAATCAATCACAAATTCATAATATGGTATCGAAGAAGCATGTCCGATCAGAGGTGCGACCTCATTTGGCCCGGCCTGGCTTCTGTTTTAGTTACATCAAGCTGACTCAAGGGAGTTAGGGCTATGTAAATACGTCATACAGAATCATTCGCTAAACCATCATACTTCATTCTGGAATCTTCACCACATACACAATTGTTAAAGTGGTTTTCGGTATTGGCAGAGAGTACGACAATATCCGATCTCAGTCTCTTTAACAACCAAACGCTTATTTCACACCGGATGGTTCTTTTACATTTCTAAAACCGATTCATAATTGATGTCAAAATATCATATTCAATTCAAACCATATCACTTTCGAAATCATATTTACTTTCGAAATCATATTCACTTTTGAAATCATATCGACAAAATAGGTTAAATCCTCATTTCAAAATCATCATATTTACTCCAGTATATCGTTTCACTAGAAAATATCATTTCAAATCCCAACTTAGGTTATAAAATCATTTAACCATATTCGCTTTTCAATCAAGAATTCAAATATAACACTTCAACTTTACACAGTCTAAAATTTAGAAAATAGTGTAGATACTCATAAATAGTTTACTTGGTTTTAAAAATAGTTTTGAAATATTTGAAATACTTTAAGATAATTTAAATGGTTTAAAATAGTTTTAAATAGATTAAATTAATTTTAACGAGTTAAAAATGGTTTAAAATATTTTAAAATAGTCTAAAATAAATTTAATTAGTTTATATATAGATTAAAATAGTAAATAGTTTAAAATAGGTTGAAATAGATTAAAATAGTTAAATAGTTTAAAATAGGTTAAAATAATTTAAAAATAGATTTAATTATAATTTAATGGTTTAATAAAAAATATGTTGATTATTGGAAATGATTTATATAGTAAACAGTTTAAAAATCTAAATAAATCCAAGTTCAACATAATATATCTTTAAACAGTTTACATTAAAATAATTTATTTGAAACTAATATCAAATTAAATCATTTCTTCCATTTCAACAAATCTGGACCATATCCAGATTTCAACAAAGCTAAATTTTATTTCAATACAAATACCCAAAATCATTTCAATTTATATTGATTTCAAATTCTTGTTTGAAACACAATTTCAAAGCACTTCAAATTCATAGATTTCAAAGTTAGATGCAGACATTTTTATAACTCAATTTCAATAAATTTCATTTATATTTCACAGTTCAAAATTTGAAATTTCAATTTGATTTCTTTAAATGATTCATTTAAACAAATTCCAATTTCAACATTTAAAGCCTGGATTATTGAAAATAATTTAGTTTCTATAAATCCAAATTTTATTTTAAAATATCATTTAACTGAATTTCAAAGGTTTAGGATTAAAATCATTTAATTTATCTAATCCAGTTCCGTATATAATTTTCTATCCTATGGTCAAGTGACATGGATATATATAATTTCAATCCGCAATAATTTAAAATTTACGGGTATATATCATTTCAACCCGCAATCCCGAATAAAATTTTAAAAATCCATAAAATCGCTCGGGTTTATCATTCAACTCATAACGATTTTTTCCTAATCTATAAGATCGTTCGGGTATGTATCATTTCAACTCTTAGTGATTTTTCTAACAATAACTAAGGAAACTTACAGTGTGATAACAATATATAAATATAATATCTAATCATCCAATATCTACAATTATACATCCATTACATTCATCATTCAAATGAACCAATAAATAACAACAATTAGCTGGTTATCATTAACAGGTATTTAACTAGTAATTTAAATTCAATATTAAATTAAATGCAGTTAAATTTGATATAAATTCAAATTAGACTCGAATGACAATTTAAATATATCAAACATTAACCAATCAATTTCTAATCATATCATAAATTTAATTTAACTAACATAAGATAATTTAGTAGTGTCAGTGGGTTAAAAAGCTCACTTTTGAATTCCAAATCGATTTACAATCCAAATAAAGGTTCAAATTTGAACAGTCTAAGAATTCGTCCAAACTAGTTCCTCTGAAATTCTAATACGATTGCAGCGGAGCAAACCACGCGGGAATTCGAGCTCGTATGAAAAAGATACAATCGTTAGAAGTTACACGATTGAAATTTAACTTTAAATAAATAATAAAATAAAATAGGGGTACACATCACTTGTTCGTTCATCTTCTCAGCAAAGCCCTAGTATGCCTACAGTACTCGTTTGACCTACCTACTTCACAACAGTTGCCACCTACATCAGCGTTGCACAGTCGAACTACGACATGATCCATGCCTTGCCGCCGCCTAGGCTCGGCCTGCTGCCCTTACCAGAGGCGCGCGACCCCACCATGTCGATTGACATTGAGAAGAACACAGCCGCTGCCGCTATGAAATTAAACCCTAACCAAATTTTCAGGTCGATCCAACCCCTGCTATCCCACACGAACCACACTGATGGATTCCTCACGCGAATCTCCATAACACTATACCCTCGAATCGACGATCCATCGTCGATCATCAACCACCAAAACGGATGGCCAAGAATGTTTTGTCCAATTTCGGACAAACCAAAACTCGATTGCAAAACGAACCATAGATTTGGGTTGCGCTCGTCGAGAGCTTTCCAACGATATTTAGTTCGACATAGTTTTGAGGAGTTTGATTTTTGATTTGATTTTGAAATTGGATTTAAGGTTTTGTAATTGGAATATGTTTCTGCCATTGAAGATAGGAACATGTAGAATTTGATGTACATACAGTAGAAACTGAAAGACTGCTAGGGTTTAAGAAACAAAAAATCTATTTATATAAACAAGGCCCGATTAGAAAGAATGGACATATTGAATTGATTCGAAATGACAATAACGACCCAAAAAGCCCATTCCGTCTTCGAAACGAAAGTAGGTTATCCCATATATTAAAATAGATTTTTTCGATATTTTAATTTCAATGGAACATGTTTCAAGTCCTAATTCCATTGTATGAAAAAGTTATCTTTTAAAATCAGCTTATTTCAAATTGATTTCTACGCGTTTCGAGCCCGCACGATCAAACGGCAAGTCCGATCGCTACGAAACTTGAAATCCTATAATAATTTACTATTTCGGATCCGATAAAATTAGTTTCGTCGAAATCCGAAATAGTGGTCAAAATGGCTATTTTCATGTTAATTAAATAAACTATTATTAAATTAGTTAAATCACTTTTAAATTCAAATTTTACAACTAACAAATTTCATCATTTCTAATTACACAGAAATTAATAATCTTTTTAAAACAAATTTCCTATATTAAATTCAATATTAAATATTGCAATAATCACAGCGTTTAACTATAAATGTAATAAATTCATTAAATTATAATTGAAAATACCATTAAATTCATTTATTTCAATTTCACTCTTATTAGTCAATACATTATTACGTTATGGATATAGTCAACATTGGTTTTCCATTTATTACATCAATATCCTACAGTTATCTTATTAATTCACATTAGCTGCAGTATTTAAGTAGATTAATTGCAATTGATTGCCAATTTAATTCCAACAGATTAAATAATGCAATGATAATTAAACCATTATTACAACTTACAATTTTAAACACAATTCTATGTTTATTGTAAACAAACAAAACTAATAAATTCCTATACCGATTAATTATTCTATATTAACATACAATTTCACCATTTAATACAACATTTAAGATATTTCCTTACTTAGACTTTATAACGAAATTAAATTTACAATTATTTCAATCAATTGAAATTACATTAACGTAGTTATCAATTACCTTAAACTAACATCATTACATTTTATTCTAGTTATTTTTCTAATTAATAAATCTTAAAGTTTTAATTTTTCACAATATTAAATTTCAAAACTTATTTAATTAATACATTTAATTATCGAAAATTGCGGATCGTTGCAGACATGAAATGAAATAGTTGATATGTGTAGATTTTATAAAAGGGAAATTTTTACATGAAGATTAATCTACTTTACTTCAAATCTTTTATAAGTGCAAAATATATGTAGAATCATGTTATAATGGTTGTGATAGTAAATGCCAAGAGTATAAGTAAGGAAATAAATTTGAACCCAATTATATGTGTATTATTGATACAGTTAATAATGAAAGTGGTTTAGTTTTTCAAATAAACTAATTATCCATGACTTAAAATTTTATTACATTAACGTGAGATGTTCAACCTTATAATGTGATATGAATATCAAGATGTATTACCCCAAATGATGTGTGTTATGATATGTGTCATATTGATGAGTACCATGGTACAAAAATTTTCGAGGTTGGAAATAATTGATAGTTGGATTATGATAAATGAACGAATGGTCGAAAAGTTGAAATACAAAATGTTGTTTGTGTATTGTCATGCTATGTATTAAGTGATATGAAATCGGCCTTGTTATTGTTAGATGTTAATGTAGGTTATATAATCCTATATGATGCTATGTTATGATATGTATTTGATGTCATGTTTTATAAATATTTTACATCTGATATTGCTACGAGATGATATTAGACACACAAGACATTTATATGCGATGCATGCATACATACATATTGGATATAATGCTTTTTGGAAATGAATTACGTTAGGGAGGCTAAATATCTATAAATGCATGGAATAAATTGTAGTCAACACATGCTCATATGTTATGATATGAATATGATGTTATTTCAATATGTTAACACTTATGGTACATGCTACAAGGTGGATGTGCATATATATGATTTTGTTGCCTCACTATACCAGGCATGATAAGATTTAACGTTAAGTGTTAAATGTTGATTATTCTATTATGTCACTTAGAATAAATAATATGAAATGCGCTTGTGATATGCTATGCTTATTGAGTATTAAAAACCCGCAAAGGCATTAGGATATAAACGATATTTAGGGGGTAATGCATTAGTAAGACTAATATGAATAAATGCATAAATAATGTGATTGATACAAGGTGCGACTACTAGATGTTAGTATCCATCCTCGAGGACAGATTCAGGGTTGCAACCAGAATTGCAATGAAATGGTGCAAAGTCACTTTATTGTCCAAAAAGTTTACTGCACGGAAACATAACGAGGCATGAACAATGCAAATAGGAAAGTAGTACCAATGATGGAGACTTGATGAGATGGTTACCACAACACAACGAAGTGAGCGCTAGAGATCTATAGTGGGCTGTGCAACTAAGAGATCATGTGGGGGCACCTATAACGACCGATTGAAGGATATACAGATAAAAAGGTCCATGATACCTTGGTGTTAAGGAAGAGTCTAGTAGTGTGAATTCGAGTAGGAATCCCTAAGTAAACATGAAACTGGATTCATGAGAAAATGGTTGAGGATAATGCGGATGAAATAGGCCGCAAGCCTTGGGGTCGCAGTATTAATAAATCGAATATGATTCACATATAAATGTACACCTCATTACACTTGTATACTTATCATGTGATTAATAAGAATAACAATTGCAACTAATATATGTGGATAAGTGTGATCCCTCAGTTGATTAAAGTTGCTGCTATGGGTCACAAAAGTTAAAGCCATGACATATGTGTTCAAACCTGTATGTGCATTGAGATGTGTGTTGGGTCTTAATCTAGTGAGTGTGTGATATTTTTTGAGAGTAAAAGCATATCATATGTTGTTTTACCTGCCATACTCATTGTGTTATATATTGAGCATAGTTACACTCACATCTAGTTTCTAGCCTGACTCGGGGTTTTGTTATTTATCTGACAACCTTATGTAAGATTGCGATTGTTTTGTAGGTTATGATATGTGCTTATATGTATTTTGTGGGCTGTGACCTGAAGATGGAGCCAACGACGCTGGAGGCTATTTATTTTTATTGCATTGTGCATCCCATATGCGATGTTGTCTCATACATGTACCGAGCCTCCATTGTATTTGATGACATGATGCACTTGGGTTGTCTGGTTATGCATATGTGTGAAATATTATATCCAATTTCAGTTATGATACATACACACAGATATACGCGCGCGCACACACACACACACACGCATTTGTCATTTTTATTCGCTGCTGATTTAATAATATGGGTTTATTCTCCTATGTGTCTCTAGTACTACAGTATTCAGTCCCGACAACCCATATATATTACTTTGTGTCGAGATAAAATACATAGTATTTCAAATATATTCAAGTATTGTAACATATCCGTATTGACCCAAAATCATGTATACGAGAGATCACTTATCTCTAGCCCTTTGATCCAGGCTATTGAGCGGTTAAGTCTCTTTGATAGTTTGGTCACTCGGAATGGGGCATCACACCTATAATTTTTTGTATTGTAGTAATTTTTGGAAAAGTAAAGAATACCAAAGAAACAAACTCAGCTGAAAGATGCTAAATCACTCTTTTATTTCATCACATCCTCATTACATTATCCATTAAATGGATCTTCCTATAGATTAATGGAAGAAAAAAAAATCCATTTCTTCATAATAAAGGCTTACCAAATAAGAATTTCCCTTAACAGATACAAGGCTCTAAATCTTATAAGGTAAAATCTCTCGCATAGTTTAATAAATTTACTTTCATAAAATTATACTTTCTAGATTTCCAATGATTATATTTTATGCACATTAACAAATAATATTCAGCAGTCTAGGCATGAAAGAAATTCAAGAAATAAAGAAAAAAGAATCTATACTATAAAACACATGATGCCATAGTCAAAAATAAATATTTTTTTATAATTAAAAGTATTTAAAATTTTATGTTTTCAACAAAAGAAAAAAATGATTCATAAGAAACTCTAACTTTCAACATATACCCCATGGAATATTTGAGCACAATGTTGTCAATCCAAATTTATACTTTTACTTTATGATTGCACCATTATATTGCGAACTTAAAATAAGGAATTGTGAAATCAAGTACTTGATTTTTGTCGCTGAGCATCCAAAGAATCTAATTAGAGTTTGAAGTCTTTATAAATAATTTATTATGATTAATTGTTTATAAGTTCAATTCTACAAAACATTATAAATATTTCAATACAAGTGATGAATAACAGTCCTCCCTAAAAGGATAAGTTAGCTTTTGGAAATTGGCATCCTTCATCCAGAAAGTCAACTACAAAGTATATTCTCTAGATCCATAGAAATAGACTAAATATTAGGGGATAATTTGACTCATCCATATCTATCACTTCCGATCGGTAGCTTATCAATCCTACCAATTGAAGGACTTAACAAATATTCTTGCTTTGCTTTACCTTGAGGTTCATTTTTCCATTACTACTTCATGCCTTAACATTAATCCATACCTCAAGGCCAAAGTACATCAATATTTCATGGAGAATTTAGAAATATATCGATCGGTTGCTATCGATCAGTATTGATCAATGACACATAGTCTTTTTTTCTTACTTTTCTTATGTACCATACCGCACTTGATCATCCATGAGCTTTGCATCTATTTATTTATTATTCTAAAGTCCAACATCGTCAAATCATTATGTGTGAAAAATCATGGATAACAGTGTGGCATAACCACAAGCGCATGTGCACATTTAATTTTATTAGCTAAACCTTGATTCTATTTATGAGTTATAAAAAATAAAGGAGAAACATGGTAATTTGTATAAAACATATTATTAATATTCTATGGTATGCCAACTTTTGTTAATTACATCAATGTTTTAACTCATAAGTTACTTTTAATGTTTCTCTCCTTTTGATTTCTATCATTATAAAAAAACTCATTATCGAAACTTAAAATCAAAAACCAGATAAGAGAAAACAGTATTTTGCCTTAATTAAAATTTATTCAATAAATATTATTCATTCATATAAAAATTGATTAAGAAAACTAAATTTCAAACTCAAAGCTTATGCTTACCCATAGCAGTTGGTGGAAAGCAATGCGATGGGTAGAAGCTCTTAACTGATCGACGGCGGTGCAGGATGAAATTGTGAATTGTTTGTTGCTTAAGTTAGGTTCCAGAACATCACGAGACATGGTTAGTATTTTATGAATGATATAAATGAGGTAAACATTTTGAAATTTGGAATGATGAAGTCAGGCAAAGAGGGGGGAAGCAGACTATGGAATGAAGAAGATGTGAAAGAGATGCACATGTGTATTTTTAAAACTTGACAAACACATGATGAAGTTAATTAATTGAATTTCTTTTACAAATAACAGAGGCAAATTTAACCACCACTTTTTGGAATTTCCAATTTCTCTAAATTATCTTTGTACCGTGTAAGAGCATCTATAATAACTTGAATAGGTCTATTTGGATAATTGAGTGGCTTCAAAGAATTTTATGGATGGAAATAATTATCGAGCAATAATATTTCCATAGGGTTGGATTACTTTTGAAATCATAAATTTGGACATTCGTTTAATTTAAAGTATGAATTTGGATTTTTTGAACCTTTAGATGGAAAATAAATAAGTTAAATAGTATTCTACTAAATAAAATATTCTTTAACTCGAATTAATATTAGAAAATCTCTGAAATAAGGTTTTTAATAGTTTGAAGCATCTTTGTATCTTTATATCAATGTTTAATAAATGAAAAAAAACAATTGGGTATTTACTAGATACTAATCTATTGATAACTTAAATATAAATGCATGATTGAGGGTTTTGTTCCATGACAACATTTTTTTCTCTTTTTCAAAATGACAACCCTCGGTTCGTTCTATTTTTAATATGATGGAAACTAGGTCCATCCCACTCGCTGCCCAAATTATTTTACATATTTCCTCAACTCCTCCAATTTCTTTTTCTCTTTCCTTTATTACCAACTCCATTGACTTTTTCAATTTTCAACTGTCATTATTCAGTCTCCTCCATTTACATTGATGTTTGATCTCATTTATGTAACCAGTATTCTATTTCAAATATGGCGAGCTTATTAAATTGGTTCTTCATTTTCTTTTTTCCCTATGCTCCTTAAAATAGTTAATTAAAATTTATAATTAATTGAATTTATTATATCCCAACTTTGTTTTTTTATGAGTTCATGTATTTATGGTGTTTCTTCCAATGCAGTAAGTTGAAAGTCAGAAACCCTAATTTTTATATATATTTTGGCAATTTTATATTGCATAAAGAGCTCACTGCTAGTCATCAACCTTGTAGCAACCCACCATCTACAGTGGCCCAATTCATGTATAAGATGATGTTGACATTGCAGACCTCGCAGACGATGGATCGTTTTAGGGTAAAATATAAAAAAACTCATAGAGCTACCTATAATATTCTACATTTTTTGAAACTCACAGTGGAAAGAATAAAATATAATAATCAATAATATAATATTGTAGATGAATAAAATAATACAATATCAAATAAAATTCACTTCCAACGGTTCTCTACACCATTAACAAAATCAACATAATGTTTGGGAATAACCAAGATGAAACTATAGATAGCTAATGGATAAATAATTGTGCATCTCCATCATAACATCATGCCTCCAAGTCACTAGCATCCCTCTCTATCGACCTATCAGAGTATAAATAAAATGAAAAAAATGAATAAGAGAGGTAGACATATGTTTGGTGAGTGAAACACGTCATATAAGTGTGTAATACCAATAAGCTACTAAAACAGCACTTGTGCTCGAAAAACATACCTTAATCCGTGTTACCTGCACTAAATAAGTCAACCAAATATAACGTAATATACTTTAGTGACATCATAAGCTATGGTTTCACTAAAATATAACCCATATCTAATCATATGCACACGACTAAGCCTATAGCACTAACTCACATGCTGAAAATGTATGTGACTTGCTATTGTAGATCTAGCATTTCAGCCTACTATCGCTAAATCAAATCAACTTGCTACTGAAGATCTACATGTCTCATCCCACTATTGCTAAATCGTATGTGACTCGCCACTAATGATCCATGTGTCTCAGCTCGCTATCGCAAAATAGCAATACATTATTGAGCTCAAAGTCCCAATCATGTACCATCAACTACGACACTATCAGGTTCAAAGTTCCAACCCGCCATCGCTAGATGTCATTGGCCTCATCGAAGGGCACCTAATGCCTACCGTATACCAACACTATTAAGCTCAAAGTCCCAACTCATGGAACCCGTACGTAACACTGTCGTGGGAATCGCATGGAACTATTAAGGTCAAGTCCGAGCTAGATGTTCATCTAACGGTCAATAACAAAATTGGGATCAAGACCAAAACTCTTCACCGCCCCACGTTTACGAAGTACTGGATCAAGAAACTCCAACCCATAACTTTTAAGGGAAATTATGTAATTTCTTACATATATCTAACTCTATGACGATCTTGTCTATAATAAAGGTATTTATTTCTATTATATACTTTATTATAGTGATATAATTAATTAAGTAATTTATCTAAAGTATATAAGTAATAAAATCCATACATGAAATTTTATGTGGTTGTCGTTGCAAATAGTTACAATTGTGAATAATTAATCATAATGTTAAATTACGTTTTATTTATGTATTTCTGGTCGAGATATTTTGAGAAAGGATATCAATACATCTATTGACACCAGATAATGTATCACTCTCCAAATGTTAGAAACTGTATAACTCATGGCTGCTAACGCACCAAGGGGTTATGTACTGATAACTATTGGATTACTATTGAATAAATCATCTGAGAGTTTCTTGTTGGTTAATAATAACAAATGTCAAATAGAAAATTTTAAAGTGATGATATTACACAATTCACTGGACTTGAGAATACCGTTACACTTTAATATGGACATTCCACTTTAATTTGGTTAAATCATGGCATGATATCCATCAAACGACTATAGTTGGGTTGGAGCTGAAGCAATGAAAGTGAAACACTCTTCAATAGAGAATTCATCTCCTCAATTATACTAGGTTATTATCACAGTCAAATGTAGTCAACTTAAAGTCAAAATCTTTGGCTAGAGTAGTATTGTTAATAACAAATGTTTTTATTGAACCATTGACTTTGTTTGTGGACTGACCAAATTGAATGTGGACAATGTTGGAATTTTGACCAAAACCAAATTCTATAACTCCTGAAATGATACAATGTTGCTGAAGAGAATGTGTGTAAATAATCATTACTGAAAGGTACCTCTTGAGAAAATATAAAATGTGATTTTACCCAAATGGTTCGTAAGCAATGAATTCAGCCACATTGTCACACCATTGGCTAAGGTGACGTGTGAATGTTAATATTTGAATTGTTAAAATTAATCGTTGACTAAATTTACATCTCCAAGTCACCTAACTATATTCATTAATTCTATGAAAAACCATAATATTTAATTAGTTTATGAAATATTGTAAATTGATCAAACTAACAAATATTTGAGAAATATTGATTATTATTTAATTTATTTGATGATTTGGTGCTATTAGTAATTATATGGATGTATGTATATAAAAGTTATTTATGCGCATATCGATGTACGATATCTGTACATATTTAAATGGAATTTTAAATATAGTTAATTCCTTAAGAAGATTTTAGAAATAATCTTCTATGTGATGGAATGATGTGGCGGACCATGATAGAGAGAGGAAGGGATATGGATGAGATTTGTTGAAAGTTAATTAAGAATTAAAAGTGCAAGTTTTAAAGAGAGAATATGAAAGATTTTTATTATCTCATTTAAACAAACCCTCTCATACATTTTCTTACTTCATTTGTTTTTCTTCCTCTTTTCTCTCTTGCCATGGAAAAAATTACCTCCTCCATTTTCTAAAAAAGACTCCAAAACAAATGAAAAATATTAAATTAAATTAATAATAAGTGGTTCCTCCTTCTCTTGCAAAGAAGAGTGTTAATCTATTTAGAGATCTGAGGAGAAATCTAAAATCTAGGTATTACAAAGGGCAAAGCTTTTTGGGTTTGATTTTTTTAACTTAAATTCATTCGTGATGTTTAGATCTAATTTAGTACACGTATATGTGCATTAGATTGCCACTTATTGAATCTAATTTAAAAATTCTTTTGCATATTGTGATTAAATGCAAAATCTACATTATGTATGCTTTTTATTTTAAGTGTTGGTACTGTTTTAATTGGGTCTAAAATCATTATTCATTACATATTTTTTTATTATAATTTTTTTATTATCGTAGCTGATTAATTAGTTGTCTAACTTAGGCCTATTTATGACAGATTCAATTATGTTCAAAAATTAATTTTCTTATTTGTTGGATTTGAGATTGTTTGTTATTGTAGATCTGATTTGTTGGAATGAATATCAATATAAGCATTTCAATTTAATTATTTTATAATCAACATGTTAATATTTTGATTAATTGAATCATTTATATGTGTATAATTATTAAATCATATTTAATTGTAAATTAATATCAGGTTAAAACATTTTTAGATCAATTTGTTTTAAATCAGATCAACCAATTTAATTGCTTTGCTAAGTATGTGTTTTGAATTAAACTCCAGTTTACTATATATGTACACACATATGTATACTATGTTGAATATGCGATTATATGATTTTTGTTTGATGATAATAAACATATATATATATATATATATATATATATATATTCGTGTAAATGTATTTGTTAATGTGCTATTTTATTTTTCATAGATTAAATAAATATTTGCTGAATAAAAATAAATAACACAGAATTTGAATTCAAAAAGAATTTTTATTCAAACAAATATTTATTACAATCTTTGAATAGTACAAAGTTCAAGTCTCATTATATATTCAATTTCAATTACAGTACAACTTCGATTACATCACAATTTCACATTTACGGTTGACCTCACTACATATCACTCACACTCGTAATTATCTTCAACTTTATTCCAATATGAATCCAGCATCTGAGAATCTGCAAAAATAAATATTGACGCCGTAAAATTGAAAAGGATATATTTTTGCAGTATAAAATAAAATGTGAATTTTGAAAATAATATTTGCCTCAGTTATTTGGGTTGTTCGTCATCATTTAATTTTCAATTCATCATACACGAACAGCTTGTGACATACACAGTGTATCACTGTATATGCCACAAGGCCGTGCACACCGATATATACACTTGATAAATTTACAGGGACAGGTGAGCACAGGTCAAACCCAAAATACCGGATTCAACTCAAGTGCAATAAAATAATGTCACAACTTTCAACACAAGGTCAAATCCGAGCTACAAGCTGGAGTCAACTCAGATGCAATTCAAAAATCAATCCAGATGCAATAAAATGGTCGGGAGCAACATATCATAGATAGTACACATGCCCGGATTTAAGCCAACATGAAACAAGACCAAGTCCAGCTACCAACGGTGTATACATGAATCAAGCTACAGTATGGCAAAAATGCACAGATCACACTCGAGTACACATACTCGAAGCACAGTGGCTCAACAACATCAAAATACACAAGCAATGCTACTGCATAATGCAGCAGCAATATCAGTGCAACAATGATATTAAATTCAAGCACCGGACTCGATCGCACTCAAACAAATGAACATAAGTGAATGTAAACTGCAAACTGCACATGAACTACATGACATGAACAATGCAACTGATTAGAGAGTATGCAACCTGACTCGAAGCAGTGCAGTGATATGCATAGTGCACAGAAGACTCAAACACGGCAGAAAGCAGAATGCAACATGACAATGCAGACTCGACTAGTTCAATATAACCAAGGCATAGAGGAATTTCAAAATGATACAAGTGAACAGTGCAGTGAAACCATGGCATGAACTAAGTAAAAAGCATATACCAGTTCGATATCTTACATTCATGGACCATACTGCACAGTTCAAGATGAAATAAAACACACTACGACAACACATGGAGTTCAAGACAGCTGTAAAATCAATTAACAACAATATGAAGAAGAATAACTCTAATATCAGTGAAGCTCAAAGGAAGGTTCAAAAGTGGTCTGCAACAATACCATGGGAGTATGACAGTAAGCAGTGCCACAAAACCATCAAGTTACGGTTTTCAATAATACAACTCGAAGTAACAAAACAATGCAAACCAAAAATGATACCAAAGACAGTGAATAGCATGGCAAAAGTCGAATAAGACCAATATTTATTTTTTACATCACAAAATCAAGTTTACAGTCGAAGACAACTGCAGTGCAAAGTCAAAACCGTGTGTTACTGAACGAAGTCGTGGATTCGCGTACACAAAATCAAGTTGGTCAATGCCGAAGTCAAATAAAAATCAAACCGTGATGGCCAACGATATTGAACAGCTCAAAATTAAAACCGTGTCAACCAAGTAACACGAATTTATACGAATTTGATTAAGTCAGTAAAATCATCAACATCCAAACGAAATCTAACGACCGAGCAAATTAATTGACAAATTCAAACAAATATATACGAACGCAAATAAAGGAGATCGAACTCATATAAAATCCACAATCATCATTGGCAATTAATGATCGAGTTCAAGCATTCAATCAGAAAGTAAGCATAGCAAAAAATTACATACCGAAGCCATCTTCATCTCGATCAAATTCGAAGCGGTCGAAGCAAAAAAGGAAACCATCGATTGACAGAAAAGGAACGCCGAATCGATTATTCAATCGAGCATTCAAAGACTCTTCTTCGAATTACAGAATAACCCTAATTTGGAACAAAGGGAACGAAACCCTAATTTGCAAAGACGAGAATAGAGCCGCCGTTAACAAAAAAGGGAATGGGCCAAATAATATAAAAGGGGCCGGCTTTTTGTTAAGATTATAAGGGCTTTTTAATTTTTAATTAGGGTTGTTTTATTTTTAATTGTTTTAAAATTTGTAATTTCTTTTTAAACTTTGTAAATTCTAGTCGTGTGACTAGGGGATAAACTATGTGGCGTAGTTTGAGAATTCGCAACTCAGTGGCTGAGTTGTGACAGAGTTTTGAGCGTAGAGTTAGGTTAGTCAGTAGCGGGTGTCGCGAGTTTACGTGTGTAAGTGTGTGACTACTTAATTTCTAGTAGAAACCTTGGGGGCAGCACGTAGCCAGGGTTTTGCCGAAGCTGGGTAAATTCTGTGTCGTTCTATTTCTGCATTTATTATTCTGCTATTATCTGTGCTGCTATTATTCTGTGATCTGTGTTGAAATAATTTTTATAAGCTTCCGCAATTAATTTTTATAACTAATAACATCATGCTATTCACCCCTCCTCTAGGGTGAAATCGATCCTACAAGCGGTATCAGAGCTAGGTGCAAAAGCCGTTTTTGTTTTTTAAAAAAAATTCATTTTTCAAAAACCAATTTTTATTTTAAAAATTTGAATTTTTAAAATGGCTTCTTTCAATAATGCTTTTGCTGAGGGTCAGTCTATAGTTAGACCACCAATGTTCAATGGTGAATATGCTTACTGGAAAAATAGGATGGAAATTTTTCTGAAAACCATTGACGCTTGGAATATTGTTGAGACAGGTTATAGAGCACCGATTATAACCGTAGATAATTAGGAAATAGATAAACCAAAGGAACAATGGACAGAACTAGAAAATAAATTATTCATTGGATCAATTTGAATTTAATCGCGTCTCACATTGTCTAACTGCGCAGGAAATATGGCACACGCTAGAAGTGACTCACGAAGGAACATCTCAAGTCAAAGAATCTCGCCTTGCCATGCTAAGCAGCGAATACGAGAACTTCACAATGGCGAAGGAAGAAAATGTCAAAGAGATGTATGAACGACTTTCCAATATCGTATATAAATCAAAAGCTCTCGAAAAATCATACACAGAGTTGGAGATAGTCCGAAAAATCCTCAGAGTCCTTCCACGAAAATTTGAAGCAAAAGTGACTGCCATTCAAGAATCGAAAGATTTAAAACAAATGAAAGTTGAAGACTCATCGAAAATCTCACCACTTATGAGTTAGAAATGAAATTCAAGGAAGAATGTGAAGGAAGTGACACTCGAAAGAAATCAATAGCTCTTAAAGGAACAACATAAAGTGATGGTTATGATGATGATGATGCAGCCGCAGAATTGGAGCTATTAATAAAGAAATTCAAAAGGTGGAATTACAAATACGGAAATCCAGCTTGAATTCAAAAAGTGAAAAGAAGAATATCCAGAGCACTAGACTACTCCGAAGAACAGAAGATCATCTGTCATAAATGCAACCAACCTGGACACATTAAGCCCAATTGTCCTCTAAATCGACGCGACTTTAAAAAGAAATCAAAAAGGAAAAGTTTTGCAGCCACGTGGAATACAAGTGATGAAGATAATCAAAGTTCTAGAAGTGAGAGTGAGAAAGCAGATATGTTCCTTCAAGGGAATATAACTGATAGCGACGATGACGAGCCAAGTGATGTATCAAAACTTACTCGCTCTGAATTACTTATTTATTTCCACGAAGTAAATGGCTCTTTTGAACGACTTAGGGAGAAGTATGCCAAACTTGAATCACAAAAAGATACTTTGATAGAATTAAATGAACAACTTGACCAATTAGTTAATACCTATCAAAGTAGGATCCTTAAGTGTGATAAGTGTCCAACATTCGAAGAAGAAATTAAAAAATCAGAAATTAATATAAAATCACTTGAAAATGAAATTTTGATTTTAAAAGAGAATGAAAATACTAGAAGAGAGAATTCTATTAAAAAGTGAACATAATTGTTAAATGAAAATGAATCTCTCAAAATACAAGTCCAACATTTGTCAACGACTTTAGATAAATTTTCAAAAAGTGAAAAATCATTGAATATGCTATTAGGGAAGCAAACTGTTAATACAGTTAGACAAGGACTTGGATATAATCAATCTGAATATGTTGAAAGCAATATTAATCAAGTTAATTCTATGTGCACAATTTGTAGAAAATATGGACACAATCATAATAATTGTTGGTATAGACCCAAACATGTGAAAACTATACCGATTTGGGTTCCAAAAGGCACAAATATAAAATCTCTCAAAGTTAAACAAATTTGGGTGCCGAAGGGAACAATTATAAATAGTTTTGGGTCTCCACAAAATTATTTTTCTAAATATTCTGCCACTAACAACCATGGACCTATAAAAACAAATAGGTCACAAAAATCTTTCAACGTGTAGGTGTGGTGGCAGACTAAGGAACAACAACAGTGTTCTCTGGATTTTGGCTGTTCTAGAAACACAACGGACGACAAAGAAAAGTTCCTTAGCCTAATATAAAGGTGACAGAATCACAATGGACAACAACGAAAAATATCGTAAAGGTAAAACAGGTAATGGTATAGTTATTTGAACGATATATCAAATGTGATAATCTGCACCGTAATCTGAGTTAAATTAGCCAATAATGTGATGATGAAATAAATGACGATTTTGATTCTGACTTATTTAAAATTGTTGGCCTATTATATTCTTATGCCAAAAACACTATAAAAATTTCTAGAGCATTTGAATTACTTCATATATATCAGTTTGGATTAATAATAGTGTTTTGTTGGATGATAATACATTTGGTCATAATATGGCTAACACTATATTCACGGTTTTTGATTATTTACACAGCTTCATTTCAAATTCAAGAGAATGTCAATTGAAAAGCTGTTAAAATTGATTTTGAGATGTTTTGTTGCACACTTCGTGGTCTAGTCTATCAAATTCAGTTAATGATAATTTTGAGTGAAAGAGAAATTCGGATGCAGATTACACCGGTAATCTAGTTGATAGAAAAATTACTAGTTGAACGTGATTTTTGTTGAGACATTTAGTAACTGCATCGTTTTTCAAAGAAAATATCTGCATATTTTTCAATTCAAATAATTTTCAAATAGCAGAAATTTTTCTCATATAACCTCCTCGAGAAAATCATTTTTGACCATATTTGCAGATTAGTCATTTTGAAAAATTGATTTCATAATTATTTTTGAATTTGATTTTAAATGACTATTTTGACTATAACTCCCTAATAATTATCGAAAAGATGAACAATGATTAAAAAAAAGTGACGAGTGTTGATATTTATCATATATTACGACTCAAGACAGTATAATTAGTAAATTTCTTTAGAAATTTAAACAAGAGTTATAAAACTTTTGTTGGTAAAAATTCCATAACCATCTCTATTTCTATCATATTTCTAACGACCATCACTCATCAAAATTCAATATAGTTTGTCGATATGCGGTATTTTAAACAGGAATCATTCGTTTTTCATTTTATATTTCTTTTTAAAATAATAATAAAATAAATAAATACCAAAGTATTCACTCTCATTTAAAAGTCCTCACGGTTATGCATGGGTGAATTACTTGGAATTTGTTATGTGCTTACATGCTCATTTAAAAGTCCTCACGGTTATGCGTGATGGAACACATATCAAAAATTGATTTTTAAAATAATCAAGTTGATTCTAATCCCATTTAAAAGTCCTCACGGTTATGCGCGGTTAGAAGATACTTGAATTTATTTTTAAAATAAAATAAATTTGGAATACTACTAATCTCATTTAAAAGTCCTAACGATTACGCATGGTTAGTAGATATTCAAATTCCTGATATAAATATACCACAAATAGACATAACTTTATGGTTTTATATGATGACATCTTTCCCATCATTCTAAAAGTGGAATATGCGCCTAACAAAGTATTTATGATTTTTGTTTGAATTTTTTATTGAAATTTAATATTTATATTCAGTTGAGTTTTAATGTTGAATTAATATCGATTACTTTATTTCTATTTTTTCTAACACTATTACTCTTTTGCTGATAACAAAGAGGGAGAGAAAAGTTAAGATTTTGTCAAATAAAATCAAGCAAATGTCAAATATTTTACATTTGCATCTAGTTCATTTCCATATTATTTAATTGTATGCATATTTGTAGAGGGAGCTTTGTGTAGAGAGGAAGCATTTAAATAGGGGGAGCAATTAGAGTATATCAATGATCAAATACATTTAACATATTCAAAATCTTAAATATATGTTTGTTATCATCAAAAGGGGGAGATTGTTGAATATGCGATTATATGATTTTTGTTTGATGATAATAAACATATATATATATATATATATATGTTCGTGTAAATGTATTTGTTAATGTACTATTTTATTTTTCATAGATTAAATAAATATTTGCTGAATAAAAATAAATAACATAGATTTTGAATTCAAACAGAACTTTTATTCAAACGAATATTTATTACAATCTTTGAATAGTACAAAGTTCAAGCTCTCACTATATATTCAATTTCAATTATAGTACAACTTCGATTACATCACAATTTCACATTTACAGTTGGCCTCACTACATATCACTCACACTTGTAATTATCTTCAACTTTATTCCAATATGAATCCAACATCTGAGAAATATGCAAAAATAAATATTGACGCAGTAAAATTGAAAGGGAAATATTTTTGCAGTATAAAATAAAATGTGAATTTTGAAAATAATATTTGCCTCAGTTATTTGGGTTGTTCATCATCATTTAATTTTCAATTCATCATACACGAACAGCTTGTGACATACACAGTGTATCACTGTATATGCCACAAGGCCGTGCACACCGATATATACACTTGATAAATTTACAGGGACAGTTGAGCATAGTTCAAACCCAAAATACCGGATTCAACTCAAGTGCAATAAAATAGTGTCACAACTTTCAGCACAAGGTCAAATTCTAGCTACAAGCTGGAGTCAACTCAGGTGCAATTCAAAAATCAATCCAAATGCAATAAAATGGTCGGGAGCAACATATCATAGATAGTACACATGCCCAGACTCAAGCCAACATGAAACAAGACCAAGTCCAGCTACCAACTGTGTATACATGAATCAAGCTACAACATGGCAAAAATGCACAGATCACACTCGAGTACACATACTCGAAGCACAGCGGCTCAACAACATCAAAATACACAAGCAAGGCTACTGCATAGTGCAGCAGCAATATCAGCGCAACAATGATATTAAATTCAAGCACCAGACTCGATCACACTCAAACAAATGTACATAAGTGAATGTAAACTGCAAACTGCACATGAACTACATGACATGAACCATGCAACTGAGCAGAGAGTATGCAACCTGACTCGAAGCAGTGCAGTGATATGAATAGTGCACAGAAGACTCAAACACAGCAGAAAGCAGAATGCAACATGACAATGCAGACTCGACTAGTTCAATATAACCAAGGCATAGAGAAATTTCAAAATGATACAAGTGAACAGTGCAGTGAAACCATGGCATGAACCAAGTAAAAAGCATATACCAGTTCGATATGTTACATTTATGGACCATACTGCACAGTTCAAGATGAAACAAAACACACTACGGCAACACATGAAGTTCAAGGCAGCCATAACATCAATTAACAACAATATGAAGAAGAATAACTCTAATATCAGTAAAGCTCAGAGGAAGGTTCAAAAGTGGTCTGCAACAATACCATGGGAGTATGACAGTAAGCAGTGCCACAAAACCATCAAGTTACGGTTTTCAATAATACAACTCGAAGTAACAAAACAATGCAAACCAAAAATGATACCAAAGACAGTGAATAACATGGAAAAAGTCGAACAAGACCAATATTTACTTTTTACATCACAAATCAAGTTTACAGTCGAAGACAACTGCAGTGCAAAGTCAAAACCGTGTGTTACTGAACGAAGTCGTAGGTTTGCATACACAAAATCAAGTTGGT
This sequence comes from Allium cepa, assembly GCA_030765085.1. Classification (NCBI taxonomy): domain Eukaryota; kingdom Viridiplantae; phylum Streptophyta; class Magnoliopsida; order Asparagales; family Amaryllidaceae; genus Allium; species Allium cepa. The sequence continues at coordinate 564,507,098 of CM060928.1, read as the reverse complement.
CAATGCCAAAGTCAAGGATATTGAACAGCTCAAAAATCAAAACCATTTCAACCAAGTAACATGAATTTATACGAATTTGATTAAGTCAGTAAAATCATCAACATCCAAACGAAATCGAACGGCCGAGCAAATTAATTGACAAATTCAAACAAATATATACGAACACAAATAAAGGAGATCGAACTCATATAAAACCCACAATCATCATCGACAATTAATGATCGAGTTCAAGCATTCAATCAGAAAGTAAACAGGGCAAAAAATTACATATCGAAGCCATCTCCAACTCGATCAAATTCGAAGCAGTCGAAGCAAAAAAGGAAACCATCGATTGACAGAAAAGGAACCCGAATCGATTATTCAATCGAGCATTCAATGACTCTTCTTCGAATTACAGAATAACCCTAATTTGGAACAAAGGGAACGAAGCCCTAATTTGCAAAGACGAGAACAAAGCCGCCGTTAACAAAACAAAGGGAACGGGCAAATAATATAAAAGGGGCCGGCTTTTTGTTAAGATTATAAGGGCTTTTTAATTTTTAATTAGGGTTGTTTTATTTTTAATTGTTTTAAAATTTGTAATTTCTTTTTAAACCTTTGTAAATTCTAGTCGTGTGACCAGGGGACAAACTACGTGGCGTAGTTTGAGAAATCGCAACTCAGTGGCTGAGTTGTGGCAGGGTTTTGAGCGTAGAATTAGGTTAGTCAGTAGCGGGTGTCGCGAGTTTACGTGTGTAAGCGTGTGACTACTTAATTTCTAGTAGAAACCTTGGGGGCAGCTCGTAGGCAGGGTTTTGCCGAAGCTGGGTAAATTCTGTGTCATTCTATTTTTGCATTTATTATTATGTTATTATTTGTGCTGCTATTATTCTATGATCTATGTTGAAATAATTTTTATAAGCTTCCGCAATTAACTTTTATAATTAATAACATCACCCTATTCACCCCCTTGGGTGAAATCGATCCTACATATTATATTTGTGTTGTTATTGGTTTGATTGTGTCATTAAAACAATGAATTAAATTGTGACAAACATTTTAATTTTTTGTATGGCGATCGTGTGCATTCTCAAATCTACAACTTTGAGGGTTTGGTTTCCTATTGTGATTAAGTATGGAATTTTATATGGCATTAAATCTATTATATTGTAATAGTGTTTGTAAAATGCAGTTTAACATACTACATCATGTTATTACCTTTTAATTCCCATCTAAATTTAGCATAAAATTTTATTTTCATCTTCATCTTTCTTGTTTTCTCTTATTTTGAAATGTCTAATTTTACGTAGATTTGTGTTCATAATGTCATATATGTGCATATAATAAAATATATAACTGGAAATAAATATCACATATATATGCATACATACATATGTCTAAACTATACACACACACACACACATATACAGTACTATCAATATGTATATTCAAATTATATACATATACCATAGTATATCCAAAAATATGTATAAACTTAGGCATTTATATTCTCAATATCCATGTGAATTTATTACATGTATATGCATGTACAATGTGACGCCCCACCTCTATACCCACGCTAGCCAAGAACACTACGGAGTAATGCTGTCAACTAGCACAGAGAATAAGGCTGTTGAGGAGCGACCATCCGTGTAATTGCTTTGTGCGAGCACCGATACGCCAGATAAAATATAACATGCATTTCATCTCAAGAGGAAATCCGACATGCCGACGCAAACTCAAAGCTATTACACAGTGGCTATATATAATCTTCGGAAACAAATATAGAAATAAACATAACATAAATCAGTCACTGGCAACTCATATCACGAAGGCGGAAATAGATATGAATAATACACATATAAGTGTATATCAGAGTAGTGGTCAAGCAAGACCCACACTATCACAAAAGAATAGTTACAAGAACTACACAAAAGAATAAGTATACATCATAGAGTCTATATCTCAAGTGCGTACACCAAAATAAACTACTAATCTAAGTAGTTAGCCAAGAGTCAGAGAAATCAACCCCAAGTGAGAAGTCAAGCTGAAGCACCTGTAACATCTCGGTCTGACCCGAGTATTATTTAATAAGAAAATAATAAACGGATCAGTCTAGCTATAAATATCAGAAGAAACAATATAGAATAAGAGGTATGACTAAACGCATAATAATCACAATGCCAAGCTGTGGTAAATAAGTAATTGAAAATCAACAGGAGATTAATCAATTTCACAAAAATCTTCTCAAGGATCAAAAGGAATGTCATACTTTTTATTTCATTCACCAAACCATAAATATTGACGATTATATCAATATCATTCACCAAAAAGTCAATGACGCACAAATTCACCAATGCACAAATATTGATAAAACTTATCAATGAAAATCACGAAAATTGGTGAAGCACAAATTCTAGAAATCATCTCAAGAAATCCTGAAATCACAAAAGAGGAAAAAGGCCTATCACAAATGGGAGCATAAAGCTCACCAACACGTGTATCACAAACGGAACGCTAATTCCATGGTTGCTAACCATCACAAATTGAGCCGAAGCTCCACAAACGGCCCGAAGACCATGGGTTGCTACCCCACCAACTTGAGTCGAAACCCCACAAAAGGGGTTTAGTCTCCCTCGTAGACAAAGAGACATCGCACATTACTAGTCTAAATCACAAAAATGATCGTCGTTGATCATCAAGAAAGTGTCAATTACAGTAAGCTAGTAAATATATGAGCTTAGCTTCATGTCCCATAACCACTAGCTTAACTTAAATATTTACGAACAAATTGTAGATCTCCACTAAAAAATTGTCACAAGAGATTCAATCGAACAAGTCCAAGAATTAACCGACGAAGTAAACACAAGCGATTCATACCACTTGTTTTACTAAGTCGTTTAATTAGATTTCTCATACGAGTGAGGTAAAGGTTTGTATATACTAATAGATTGGAAATCGGTTTGAGAAAACGAGCTTTGTTATAAAATAGTGTTGAAATCATTTGAAGAAAGAGTTTTGATATTTAATACTAGTATAGAAAACCTTTATATTTTTAAAGTGATAAATCATAGAAATGATTGTAGAAACAATCAATCATAAAAATTCACATACGAAGACGTGAATAAAATCCAAAGAAATCGATACCGAATCCATCAAAATGGATATTCCCAAAAATCCCGATGTAAAAGTCATCAAGTCCATAATAAAGGATAATCAACAAATCAGAATCAACATAAATCGATTAAAGTTGGAATTCTCAAGCAAATAGGCAAATAGGCAAAAAGAGTGCAGATTCAGACGTCTGAAATCAAGGATTCAGACGTCTGAATCTGGAAAATAAACTATTTTCCAAAAACAGAATTCAGACGTCTGAATCGTAGATTTCAGACGTCTGAAATAGGCACTTTTTAGCCTATTTCGTTTCTGGTTCCAAATGAACCAATTCAGACGTCTGAAATATAGATTCAGACGTCTGAATACTCTGAATACTATGAATACTGGAGGATAAAAATTTCCAGTATAATATTCAGACGTCTGAATACTACGTTTCAGACGTCTGAATCAAGGGTTCAGCGCATTTCCTGAACCTAGGCCAAAAATGGCCAAACGGATACCGGAAGCGATCGATCGAGCGACAACGACCAAGGATTTACGCTAAGCGACAACCCAGTCCTAACGGCTCTTCGATACGCCTCAAATATCAATGTCCAAATATCCATAAAAGGATTTTCATAGATTTTGATTTCAAAACATCAAAAATTGAAATATACACCAAATCAATCCAAATCAAAATCAATTGCACAAGACTAAGTGTTAGGAATTCGTACCTAACAATCGAAGATAATTATAGACTAAGATGTGAGATAAAAATCTCACCTTTGAACCCAAACAAATGAAGAAGAAGCTTGAAAGCAAAGGAGAATCAACCACTCTTCAAATCCAACTCAAGAAGCTTGATTCTAAGCAATGGGTTCTTCTATTAGTTTGGAGCTAGAGTTTGATTTGCAAAAGAAAACTAGGGCTTGAGTTTTAATTTCTCATTCCACTCTCCATTGTTAAAAAAGCTTGAGTATAAGGAAAGTAGAAAGGAAGTAAATGAAGAGGAGAGGGTTGGAACTGAGTTAAGTGGGGTTAATGGGCTTAGCCCAAACCAAAGCCCTAAGTGAAAAAGTAGCAAAATTCTACTATCTCCAAACATATCAAAGTTTACACTTAAAAAGATCGCAAACGTCATTTTGAACTCAATGGGAGTGGTCCCGAGTCTTAATTCGACCGTATGCAAAAAGTAGCTTTTCGGATTAAATTCCGAGTATCGATAACATATTTAAATAAAATATTTAAATATAAAATCTGTAAATATGCGGGTTGTTACATACAATATATATGTATATACAATGATATAAATCTCGATATTTGTATCCATGTACACCCACACACACTGGTGTGTGTGTCTATATATATACATGTTTATATTATGCTATGTTTATGTCGTGATTAAATGTATACATTATACATTCTAAATTAAAATACTCAGTCCAATTAATTAATAAGATTAATTAACAAGGGTAAAATAAGGTTAAATAAAATAGGATTGTACTTAATAACTAGATTGGATATAGTGAAACCTATTGGACTTCATATAACTACCATGATCCAAACAGGAATTTTTATGAAATCTATCCATTTCAATCATTGCAAACCGATTTAGTTTTTTTAATAGTATCAGAGCCCAAATGGTATGTGTGGTCTACATAGTAGCTTCAAAGCCAACTAATTAAGCCAAGCAATTCAATGAGTATTTAGAAAAGTTGGGTTTAGGTTTATGGTTGAATAATAAAGTATTCTGTAACGACCCATAAAATTCGATGATTAAAATGAGTTAAATTAATAAGATTTTTAATTATATTTAGGAAGAAATAAAAATCTTATGATTTAAATTGGAGCGAATGTTAAGAAATTAGATGTAGAAATTGTAATTAAAATTAACAATTCAAAATAAAATTGCAATTATTTGAAATAATGTAAATTGTCATACTTGGTTATAGGTTTAATATAAGAAACGAAATGTTGAATTAGTAAATCATTAATAAAAATATTAACTAGAATGGAATTCAAATTAATATAAAAATGAAATAGTGAAATTTTTTGCACTTGGGAATTAAATTGACAATAAGTAAATAAATGTAAGTGTTGTATACATAAAGGAATTTGTACATTATTAATAACGATTGAACTGGAATGTAAACTAAATAAATGTTAAGTAATTATAATGTTGTTATTGATAATAAATGTTACTTTAATGATTATTAATATAGTAACGGAAGTGTGAAAGAAAACTTAATAGAAACATAAATTTATTTTAAGTAAACAAGAGATATATTGTACAAATTAATGAATTAGTATAAATTTAATGGTAATCGGATAAAATCAATATCATATGAGTCATTGCAACGTTTGCTGAAAACTATAAACCTATAAATGTGATTTAGGGCAAATAATGACCGTTATTATTTGTTACCAGTTTACTTAGGCTATTAAACTGTGAGTGGGAATCAATTGAAATTTAAAATGAAACTTGGTACTACAATTATGAGATTAAGACAATAATTACAAGATAGAAATGTAATAAGATGCATAGAAATGTTTGGTTATTTTGTACAGTAATAAACGATGTAATAAAAGAATGAAATCAAGATAAATAAATTTAATTAAGACTTTAATTATAAATAATGGGTGAAATAATAGGATAGATGGTAATTGTTTGTGGAGAATAACCATACAAGTCTTATAAAGAGTATATTGGTGATAAACGGTTATTTCGAATAAAGGTAATTAAATATTACTTTAATGGACATGAAATGTAGTAACGGATAAAGTGAATGAAATTTGCATTATGATAATGAATGTTAACATTGTTTTGTAAGCAATAAAGGCTTATATATGTGACTAAAGGTAACGGTAATGTTTATTGTAGGTTACCTATTTATTTAGATGGTTAGTTGAAATGGGAAATAAGTTTGTAATAAATGTAAATAAATGTTACATTAATGTGAAAGGGGATTTTCACTTCAAGGGCTTATTTGTACAGGGCAATAAGTTTTAAGGACACTACTTCTGAAAAATTAGTTTTAAGGACATTTTATAGAAAAAAGATAAAAGAATTTATCATTTTCATTTATACAGAAATAATGATAAAAGGATTTATCATTTTCCTGTATAACTTAAAAAGATAAATGAATTTATCATTATGCTGTAAATTATCCTTAAAACTAATTATTCAAAACTTGTAACGACCCAGGATTTTTATGAATTTAAATTGATAATTTAAATGAATTTTTGAATAAAAAATTGTAAAATTGATTTTTTTTTAAATGATGCGAGTTTCCCCGATTCGACTAGAAAATGTACAAAGTCATATGGATTTGACAATTTGTATATATGTGAATATATATTGAATTGGATTTGAAATATAATCTTAAATAAATGGTTTTAAAAATAAATATAGAGATATATATGTATATACATTAGATATGAATTGTAAATGAATGGTTTAATAATAATTGATAATAATAAGTATTACAATTGATGGTTAATAATAATTTGAATTTATAAATTTATTATAAAACAATAAATATTAAAGTAAAGTAAACAATTTAAGTTAAAATAAAAGAGGAATACAAATAAGACAATGGAACAAAAGAAATGACAAAACGAAGTTTAAATATAAAAAGGTAAAACAAAGCCATAAGATGAGTAATAAGCATATACTAAATTCATAAGTTAAAATTTTATAACATAACTAAAACTACTTTATATCTATATCTATATGCATGCAAGTATCTGCAGCCACCAAGTATTACAAATAATTAGGCTAAGTAATAAATGCAGCCACCACACCAATACTATTAGCCATCAAGTAGAAGAAGTATGCAGCCAAGTGAAATGGGTATGCAGGTAAGTAAAAGTATCAACAAGTACAAAATTCAACATTTCAGCCAAAACCAAGATATATGCAGGTATGTAAACAAATTTCTAAAAACAACTACTCAGCTAAATATAAAACTGCAAACAAAAAAAATAAAATAAAAAAAATAAAATCAAATGGATTTTTTTTATATAGGCAAAGGTACATATGAGCATACTTATACAAAACAAGGACTCTTCCATTTAATACCAAAGCACAAAATATCTTCTCAGCATGTACAAGATCTCTCAGCCGAGTAAAAAAAAAAGATGTAGGCAAGCATGGAATAAGTACACATGCATTTAATGTTTACACCTCTAGCCCATAACTAAAGTCAGTTCCTTGCTATTTATCAAACAACAGTATATCACCACCCTATACAAGATTTGTATACCCTGTATACTTTAACTTCATATACACATCAAATTATCATTACAGTTTCATTCTTCAAAACTGAGAAAAGAAAAAAAAAAGCAAAAGCAAGTGTTACTCAAAACTTAAACAAGATTCAAACAAACAAACAACTTAAATCAATTCAAAACTGAAGACTTAAAAACTTCAGCAAGCAAAGAACTCAAGCCGGTTCAACATTATCAACTCTGTTCTTTTCCTGGAAAAACAGGTGAGTAAACACTTGAACTCATTTGTTCATCTTTGTGGTTGGCATCTGATGATCTATGAATGAATGACATAAAGGATGCTTGCATGAATTTGAACTTTTGTATAGAGGGGTATGTTTGTGCCTGTCTGTGATATATGTCTCTGTTCTAAAATATTACTGAGTTCAATCCTGTTTAAAAATCGAGAACTTCCCCTCTAATCAACTATTGATCTTGATGTTCAAAGGAAACTTGATAGAATTGCCAGGAACTCTTCCCTAAAAATATTTGGGGGCACTGAAAATGAATAAGTTTTCTAGAAAATATCAAACACAGTGGAATCTCATGTTTTTGCGAAAATGTAATTGATTAAATTTTAAGTTTCGAGTGTATGATCTTGTTTACATTTACGAATCATGATTTTTAAAACAAAAATCCCGATTTTTAGTGCGATTTCGAGTGAGAAATTGCGAGTTGAATGGATACGACCATGGGGCAAACTACGGTGGTCGGCGACTTTGTTCGCCTCGTGATTGGAGCTGTAGCTAGCTGAGAGGTTGTAGAGTCTAGGAAAAATGCTCGCTAAATTTTCAGATCACCGTAGTGGGTGATCGAGGTGGAATTAGGGTTTAAGGCCAATGATATTGGATTCCAGGAAGCCTCGTCAGCACCACCACGTCGATGCATCGGAGTTCAAAGGACCGGTGGGGATAGCGGCACGTGATCAAGGCGAAGCTTCGGTCTTGATGGCGAGCCCTCTGGTGGAGGTGGGGCGGCGTTGTAAAGCAATTTTCTAGTTATCATTTAGTTCCAGTGGGATGTTATCAGGCTCGATTTTGAACCACGGCTATAACATGGGTTCTGGATGCTCAGAGGAGTTGAAGGGATCATTGGTGACTCGTGGGTGTTCGCGATGTTGGTCAGAAATGGCTCCGGTGATCGTGCAAGTGCACGCGTGCACTTTTGTATATGGTCTGGGGTGTGAAATTTGGAGAAGATGGTTTGTCCTCGGGATTGAACTCGAAGGGGATGGTGGATTTTCTCGAAGTCAGGTAGAAGCGTGAGTGTCTCGGTGATGACACGGAATGGAGTAGGGTTATTCCCAAAGCAAATGTTTGAATAGTTTTCAAGCCTAAACAAAAGCAAGTTTTAAATTTTTTCCCAAATAAATTTCTTTAATACAAAATAAATGTCTTGATTCAACTTAAATTTTGTTAAATTAAATCTTTAAGCTATTTAGGAAAATAAAAGAGAATGTTTTAAATTCGAAGGTTAATGATATTTAAGTTTATAGATGATAATTGATAATTTAAATGCTTTAGTTCGTTTTGTTAAAGTAAATTATACATTTTTCAATTATATTTGATTTCTAAATATTTTTTTCTAATAAGTTTAAATGTTGTGATTAAGTTTTACATTAAGACAAAAGAAGTTATCTTTAATCAATTAGAGATGGAGGTAATTGAAGACAAATTAATTAATAAAATTTATTTATAAGTTAATCACTTTATGAGATTGAAAAGATTAATTTATTAATATTATGTAAATTACTTGGTACAAGTAATTAGTGAATAATTAATAATTATCAATTAATTAAAAAAAATCATTAACTAGTGATCATGAATTGATTTATTTAATGTGATTTATTAAGTACTAATTAATTAATTAAGGGGTCAATTAATTTTGTAATTGGTTTAAAGGTTAATGAACAAATATGATTAATTAAGAATAATTCAATTAATTAAGTTGATTGATAAATTAATTTATATCAAATGATTTGTAATTAATAAATTAGAAATTGATAATTAATTCATAAGTAATTAATTTACTTGGAAATAAATTGAATTGATTAGGATTAAAATGATTTATAAATCTAACTTATAAATGATTATTGAATGCTTGACCTTACCTATGAATGATTGTATTGTATGAGATGCCTTGAATTTATTGTCCTGTCTGATCTGTGATATTTCGTTCTATGGATTTAGATGTGCATAATTTATTCATTTATTTACATTTGTATATTACCTGTGAATCTGTGAATGGACGATAAGCTTTATAGTTATATCGCTTATCAACTATATTTCTGTGTTTGATCTGTGATAAATTGAATAACGTTGCACTATTGTGTTAAACCCTTTGACCACACTTATACACACACAAATATGGATTTCACGAGGAAATCGATTAAGTCACAGATTTTAAAATGATTTATAAAATTGAATATTTGAATTCAAATGTTTTGAAAATGGATTGAGATTAAAGTGAAAAGCTTTTGAAATGGAATTTCAAAGATGAAATATAGTTTGGATAACTTGATTGAGTTTTGAAATTTAAATATTTTGATTTAAATTTGAATTCAATATTTGAAATTGAATTCTATGATTTGGAAACTAGGATATAAAGAAAAGTTATTTAACTTATAATAAGTTATATGGGTTTTTAAACCATTTTTGAGGTGTTATTTTGGGAATTTGAATTAACCCAAAAGATTTAACTTGTATAAATAAGATCGAATTTCTTCGAAACGAAAACTACTTGTTTTCAAATAATAATAGCTTTCATTTTAAAGAAAGGATCTCCCAATTATGTTGAAAAGGTTTCAAGCTGAAATAGAATTGAAATGATTTGAAAGCTATGAAATGAATCTTTGATTCAAAGGCCAAATGAGTTAATCCAACTTGAATTGAAATTGTTTTTGAAAGGCTATGAATGAATCTTTAGAAATGTTTTTGAAAGCTATAAGTTGAATCTTTGATTTAAAGATTCAACAAGTTAATCGAATTTTGAAAGCTATGAGTTAAATCTTTGATTTAAAGATTTAACGAGTTAATCCAATTGAAATGAAAATTGTTTTGAAATCCGTAAATGGAATTTTGTGAAATTAATCTTTTGTTAAAAAGATTTGAAATGGTAATTTGTTTAAACCATTTGAAAGAAAAGTTTTGGATTATTAAGTTGTGACTTAATTGAAATTCCTTATCCATATGTTATAAATGTTGCGCTTACTATTCGGGTTAGCCGGGAAAGGACTTTTGGGTCGTATAACCCATTCCGAACATGTGATACGTCGTTATGGATAGTATTTGAAGACCGGTGTTGAAGACCGGGTATTTTCAAGAACGATAGTATGACCTATCGATTGTCTCTGCACTGAGTTGCAACGGTATAGAGACTCCCTAAGTGATGGGAAATCCGATCGGGATTGTGAATATCCGGATTGCAAGGACTTCTTTGTAAGTGCCTTCGGTTCTGTTCGAGCCCGGAACAGACTTGTATGGATTGTATGTCTGACATTACAAATTGAGATGTAAAGCCGATTTCTTTCAAATATATTTCTGTTGGTGGCGGAGAATTTATTCTCTTAGCTTAACACCCTTCTCTGAGACGTACGAGCTTAGAGGTTATGTAGTTGAATGTTATCAGCGATATATTCCCAATTTGGTAATGTGACATGCTGAGTGTTGCTGTGAAATGATCATTGTGTTGATTATTTGTGATAGGATCATTTGTTTGATCGTCTATCTTGGTGATCATTTCTATGATCATTTGTTGACCCAAAGCATGGCTTTTGTATAAAGTATGTTTTTTTGGACGTGACTTCGTCGAGCCTCACACCCCGTGAATGGTCAAAACAGGAAAGATGCGGCAAGGTTATGAGGGGTAGCACCCTTTAGGATATGTGCATTTCCTTCTGGAAAAGGGTGGTATCATGGTATGGAGCCCAAATACTTACTCATGTTGAAAACACTTTATGATTGTGTGAATTGATTGTGAGCGCTCGGTGAAAGGTCCCAAAGGACCGGGGATGGCATATTCGGTCAGTTGTTACCCAGTTAGGGGTAACCCGGCCTTGTGTTGGTAGAGATCCGGTTTGGTTCTCGGGGATGTCCATCCAGAGGCATTCTCAAGTGGCAATGGGAAGTTCCTTGGCCTGATCATTCATTGGAAATCCAAAGAAACAATACGAGACTTGTACGGTTTTAGTTGTAGAACCTGCCATCTAATATGGTAACCATAGTAAGCATACTATAATGGTACCTATGCTGGCTAAGATTTATATTCTACTTTCGAAATGAATTTTTCCTACACTATGCACTAATAATAATATCAAATGTTTCTTTTTAAATGCGTATCAGGCATCTTTGACTAACATAAGAAGAAATCTCCTCCAAGTCTGCGTTTGCATTGTATGTGTGGCGGGAGGTCTTATGGTAGTCTCATTTTTAAAAGCATTGCGAATTGACTTTAAAAATATTCCTCTATTTTGTTTTCAAAGATAGATAAACTATTTTGAGTTCTCACACCAGTCACATGACTGATCCGGAGTTTATTGTTTCTTTCCTAAACTCTGGGTGCTCATAATTTCCTACACGAGTAGTTTAGAGTTGGGTTTTTCAGATAGCTAGGTCCAGTAGATTATCTGGAGTTAGTTCAGTCTTTTGATCACACCAGTCTTGCTTGTCTTGGTGAATCGTTATTGGGAGTTGGAGCTATTGCTGGATTGGTTCTTGGAAATGGAGTTGCAGTTCTCGGAGTTCTCTTTTGAAGACTATCTTAGAGTTGTATTGTTCCGCTGCTAGATGTTATCTGTTTTTTTCCTTTCCGCTGCTATTTTATTGTATCATATCTCTGATGTATATTGATATCTATTGGATCATCTGTTGTATCAGATATTGTATCAAAGCTGTATATCAATGTATTATTCTTTTATTCCGCCGTGTTATTTACTTAATGTTGTTATAAGCTCCGGCGAATCGGATTTGAACGGTCGAATCTATGGCATTCGAGTACGATATGAAGTATGGATGTCGATTTTTGAGCGGGCAAAATTCGAGTCATTACATTTGGTATCAGAGCTAAGGGTTGAAACTTTAGCTCAGGAGTATAACACATTAAGTAACTCATTAGAGATAGGGTGAAGCATACCCTAGAATGAGTAATCCCTAAGATATCCGTTTTAACGCCTCAGTAAATTCTCTTGCTATTTACTGATAGTAAGTATGAGTGCAAGAAGAGAACGAGATAGGGGACAGGGAAATACGACTATAATCAGTCAAAACTCTGTAACAACGGTGGAAATAACTTTCTCTATCAATTTTCTTTGATTCGTTTCCAAATTCTTTTGATTGCTTCGTACCAGCTACAAGAAGAAGTTTTGGTGTGGTGATGCTCTACGAATCGTTGTAGGAAATTCTTACTTCGTATCTTCATCGATTTCTTATCGGCTTTTCGATTTAAAATCTAATAAATGAATTAGAAATTAGAAATTTTGAATAAATTAGAAATTTTAAATTGAGTTAAAATTGATTAATAAAAGATGAAGCTAAATCGAATTGTATCGATAAAATGATTTCGTTTAAAAACCGAATTTGGAATTCTATTGTAATTTCTTGTGTCTATTGTTGATATTCTGATTTGGTGAGCCAAATGCAGAATTGATATCCAGTTTGATCTGAAAAGATATTTCTCTATCTTTGAATCTATCTCTATGTTGTTTTCGTGCCTGCGAATTTCGAGGACGAAATTCTTTTAAGGGGGGAAGTTTGTAACGACCCAGGATTTTTATGAATTTAAATTGATAATTTAAATGAATTTTTGAATAAAAAATTGTAAAATTGATTTTTTTTAAATGATACGAGTTTCCCCGATTCGACTAGAAAATGTACAAAGTCATATGGATTTGACAATTTGTATATATGTGAATATATATTGAATTGGATTTGAAATATAATCTTAAATAAATGGTTTTAAAAATAAATATAGAGATATATATGTATATATATTAGATATGAATTGTAAATGAATGGTTTAATAATAATTGATAATAATAAGTATTACAATTGATGGTTAATAATAATTTGAATTTATAAATTTATTATAAAACTATAAATATTAAAGTAAAGTAAACAATTTAAGTTAAAATAAAAGAGGAATACAAATAAGACAATGGAACAAAAGAAATGACAAAACGAAGTTTAAATATAAAAAGATAAAAAAAAGCCATAAGATGAGTAATAAGCATATACTAAATTCATAAGTTAAAATTTTATAACATAACTAAAACTACTTTATATCTATATCTATATGCATGCAAGTATCTGCAGCCACCAAGTATTACAAATAATTAGGCTAAGTAATAAATGCAGCCACCACACCAATACTATTAGCCATCAAGTAGAAGAAGTATGCAGCCAACTAAAATGGGTATGCAGGTAAGTAAAAGTATCAACAAGTACAAAATTCAACATTTCAGCCAAAACCAAGATATATGCAGGTATGTAAACAAATTTCTAAAAACAACTACTCAGCTAAATATAAAACCGCAAACAAAAAAAATAAAATAAATAAATAAAATCAAATGGATTTTTTTATATAGGCAAAGGTACATATGAGCATACTTATACAAAACAAGGACTCTTCCATTTAATACCAAAGCACAAAATATCTTCTCAGCATGTACAAGATCTCTCAGCCGAGTAAAAAAAAAGATGTAGGCAAGCATGGAATAAGTACATGCATTTAATGTTTACACCTCTAGCCCATAACTAAAGTCAGTTCCTTGCTATTTATCAAACAACAGTATATCACCACCCTATACAAGATTTGTATACCCTGTATACTTTAACTTCATATACACATCAAATTATCATTACAGTTTCATTCTTCAAAACTGAGAAAAGAAAAAAAAAGCAAAAGCAAGTGTTACTCAAAACTTAAACAAGATTCAAACAAACAAACAACTTAAATCAATTCAAAACTGAAGACTTAAAAGCTTCAGCAAGCAAAGAACTCAAGCCTGTTCAACATTATCAACTCTGTTCTTTTCCTGGAAAAACAGGTGAGTAAACACTTGAACTCATTTGTTCATCTTTGTGGTTGGCATCTGATGATCTATGAATGAATGACATAAAGGATGCTTGCATGAATTTGAACTTTTGTATAGAGGGTATGTTTGTGCCTGTCTGTGATATATGTCTCTATTCTAAAATATTACTGAGTTTAATCCTGTTTAAAAATCGAGAACTTCCCCTCTAATCAACTGCTGATCTTGATGTTCAAAGGAAACTTGATAGAATTGCCAGGAACTCTTCCCTAAAAATATTTGGGGGCACTGAAAATGAATAAGTTTTCTTGAAAATATCAAACACAGTGGAATCTCATGTTTTTGCGAAAATGTAATTGATTAAATTTTAAGTTTCGAGTGTATGATCTTGTTTACCTCTACGAATCATGATTTTTAAAACAAAAATCCTGATTTGTAGTGCGATTTCGAGTGAGAAATTGCGAGTTGAATGGATACGACCATTTGGGCAAACTACGGTGGTCGGCGACTTTGTTCGCCTCGTGATTGGAGCTGTAGCTAGCTGAGAGGTTGTAGAGTCTAGGAAAAATGCTCGCTAAATTTTCAGGTCACCGTAGTGGGTGATCGAGGTGTAATTAGGGTTTAAGGCCAATGATTTTGGATTCCAGGAAGCCTCATCAGCACCACCACGTCGATGCATCGGAGTTCAAAGGACCGGTGGGGATAGCGGCACGTGATCAAGGCGAAGCTTCGGTCTTGATGGCGAGCCCTCTGGTGGAGGTGGGCGGCGTTGTAAAGCAATTTTCTGGTTATCATTTAGTTCCAGTGGGATGTTATCAGGCTCGATTTTGAACCACGGCTATAACATGGGTTCTGGATGCTCAGAGGAGTTGAAGGGATCATTGGTGACTCGTGGGTGTTCGCGATGTTGGTCAGAAATGGCTCCGGTGATCGTGCAAGTGCACGCGTGCACTTTTGTATATGGTCTGGGGTGTGAAATTTGGAGAAGATGGTTTGTCCTCGGGTTTGAACTTGAAGGGGATGGTGGATTTTCTCGAAGTCAGGTAGAAGCGTGAGTGTCTCGGTGATGACACGGAATGGAGTAGGGTTATTCCCAAAGCAAATGTTTGAATAGTTTTCAAGCCTAAACAAAAGCAAGTTTTAAATTTTTTCCCAAATAAATTTCTTTAATACAAAATAAATGTCTTGATTCAACTTAAATTTTGTTAAATTAAATCTTTAAGCTATTTAGGAAAATAAAAGAGAATGTTTTAAATTCGAAGGTTAATGATATTTAAGTTTATAGATGATAATTGATAATTTAAATGCTTTAGTTCGTTTTGTTAAAGTAAATTATACATTTTTCAATTATATTTGATTTCTAAATATTTTTTTCTAATAAGTTTAAATGTTGTGATTAAGTTTTACATTAAGACAAAAGAAGTTATCTTTAATCAATTAGAGATGGAGGTAATTGAAGACAAATTAATTAATAAAATTTATTTATAAGTTAATCACTTTATGAGATTGAAAAGATTAATTTATTAATATTATGTAAATTACTTGGTACAAGTAATTAGTGAATAATTAATAATTATCAATTAATTAAAAAAAATCATTAACTAGTGATCATGAATTGATTTATTTAATGTGATTTATTAAGTACTAATTAATTAATTAAGGGGTCAATTAATTTTGTAATTGGTTTAAAGGTTAATGAACAAATATGATTAATTAAGAATAATTCAATTAATTAAGTTGATTGATAAATTAATTTATATCAAATGATTTGTAATTAATAAATTAGAAATTGATAATTAATTCATAAGTAATTAATTTACTTGGAAATAAATTGAATTGATTAGGATTAAAATGATTTATAAATCTAACTTATAAATGATTATTGAATGCTTGACCTTACCTATGAATGATTGTATTGTATGAGATGCCTTGAATTTATTGTCCTGTCTGATCTGTGATATTTCGTTCTATGGATTTAGATGTGCATAATTTATTCATTTATTTACATTTGTATATTACCTGTGAATCTGTGAATGGACGATAAGCTTTATAGTTATATCGCTTATCAACTATATTTCTGTGTTTGATCTGTGATAAATTGAATAACGTTGCACTATTGTGTTAAACCCTTTGACCACACTTATACACACACAAATATGGATTTCACGAGGAAATCGATTAAGTCACAGATTTTAAAATGATTTATAAAATTGAATATTTGAATTCAAATGTTTTGAAAATGGATTGAGATTAAAGTGAAAAGCTTTTGAAATGGAATTTCAAAGATGAAATATAGTTTGGATAACTTGATTGAGTTTTGAAATTTAAATATTTTGATTTAAATTTGAATTCAATATTTGAAATTGAATTCTATGATTTGGAAACTAGGATATAAAGAAAAGTTATTCAACTTATAATAAGTTATATGGGTTTTTAAACCATTTTTGAGGTGTTATTTTGGGAATTTGAATTAACCCAAAAGATTTAACTTGTATAAATAAGATCGAATTTCTTCGAAACGAAAACTACTTGTTTTCAAATAATAATAGCTTTCATTTTAAAGAAAGGATCTCCCAATTATGTTGAAAAGGTTTCAAGCTGAAATAGAATTGAAATGATTTGAAAGCTATGAAATGAATCTTTGATTCAAAGGCCAAATGAGTTAATCCAACTTGAATTGAAATTGTTTTTGAAAGGCTATGAATGAATCTTTAGAAATGTTTTTGAAAGCTATAAGTTGAATCTTTGATTTAAAGATTCAACAAGTTAATCGAATTTTGAAAGCTATGAGTTAAATCTTTGATTTAAAGATTTAACGAGTTAATCCAATTGAAATGAAAATTGTTTTGAAATCCGTAAATGGAATTTTGTGAAATTAATCTTTTGTTAAAAAGATTTGAAATGGTAATTTGTTTAAACCATTTGAAAGAAAAGTTTTGGATTATTAAGTTGTGATTTAATTGAAATTCCTTATCCATATGTTATAAATGTTGCGCTTACTATTCGGGTTAGCCGGGAAAGGACCTTTGGGTCGTATAACCCATTCCGAACATGTGATACGTCGTTATGGATAGCATTTGAAGACCGGTGTTGAAGACCGGGTATTTTCAAGAACGATAGTATGACCTATCGATTGTCTCTGCACTGAGTTGCAACGGTATAGAGACTCCCTAAGTGATGGGAAATCCGATCGGGATTGTGAATTTCCGGATTGCAAGGACTTCTTTGTAAGTGCCTTCGGTTCTGTTCGAGCCCGGAACAGACTTGTATGGATTGTATGTCTGACATTACAAATTGAGATGTAAAGCCGATTTCTTTCAAATATATTTCTGTTGGTGGCGGAGAATTTATTCTCTTAGATTAACACCCTTCTCTGAGACGTACGAGCTTAGAGGTTATGTAGTTGAATGTTATCAGCGATATATTCCCAATTTGGTAATGTGACATGCTGAGTGTTGCTGTGAAATGATCATTGTGTTGATTATTTGTGATAGGATCATTTGTTTGATCGTCTATCTTGGTGATCATTTCTATGATCATTTGTTGACCCAAAGCATGGCTTTTGTATAAAGTATGTTTTTGTGGACGTGACTTCGTCGAGCCTCACACCCCGTGAATGGTCAAAACAGGAAAGATGCGGCAAGGTTATGAGGGGTAGCGCCCTTTAGGATATGTGCATTTCCTTCTGGAAAAGGGTGGTATCATGGTATGGAGCCCAAATACTTACTCATGTTGAAAACACTTTATGATTGTGTGAATTGATTGCGAGCGCTCGGTGAAAGGTCCCAAAGGACCGGGGGATGGCATATTCGGTCAGTTGTTATCCAGTTAGGGGTAACCCGACCTTGTGTTGGTAGAGATCCGGTTTAGTTCTCGGGGATGTCCATCCAGAGGCATTCTCAAGTGGCAATGGGAAGTTCCTTGGCCTGATCATTCATTGGAAATCCAAAGAAACAATACGAGACTTGTACGGTTTTAGTTGTAGAACCTGCCATCTAATATGGTAGCTATAGTAAGCATACTATAATGGTACCTATGCTGGCTAAGATTTATATTCTACTTTCGAAATGAATTTTTCCTACACTATGCACTAATAATAATATCAAATGTTTCTTTTTAAATGCGTATCAAGCATCTTTGACTAACATAAGAAGAAATCTCCTCCAAGTCTGCGTTTGCATTGTGTGTGTGGCGGGAGGTCTTATGGTAGTCTCATTTTTAAAAGCATTGCGAATTGACTTTAAAAATATTCCTCTATTTTGTTTTCAAAGATAGATAAACTATTTTGAGTTCTCACACCAGTCACATGACTGACTCGGAGTTTATTGTTTTCCTTCCTAAACTCTGGGTGCCCACCAATTTCCACACGGGCAGTTAAGAGTTAGGTTTATCAGGATATTCTGGAATTGCTGGAGGCAAGCTGGATGGCATGGCGTATTACTAGCATATAGTATTTCTTTTTCCGCTGTTTGATGTTGTATGATGTTGTACACTCTGATGATATGATGTAATGAAATGTAATGAAATGTAATAACTGATATAGTTCTTTGTTTAAAGATTATTCATTTATTATATGTTGTTCCGCTGCGAATTGTGAGATTCTGATATTGTTCTGCTGTTTTCTGTTCCGTTCTATTTTCTATTTTCTTTTCCCTCCATTTTTTTATTTTCTTTCCTCTCTATTTTTCTAGCTTTTCTCTCTTCTTCTACCTCTTTCCTTTTCTTAAAACCATAACATTTCGGGTTTCCGGCCTTCGATTTCTCGGCAGTCGATAAAGTGAGTATCGATGTTGAATTTTCGAAAGTCGAAATTTTCCGGGACGTTACAATACTGTTGTCCTTAAAACTTATTACCTTGCAAATAGAAGCCCTTTAACCTAATTTCCGTAATGTGAAATGTAACACAATGTTTAAGAGTGGTAAATTGGGTATATTAAGGTAATGAATGGGGAAAACAGGGTAACTAAGTTTATAGAGTGGAAATGAATTTAATGAAAAGGTTCGATTGAAATAAATCAATCCATTGAAATCCAATGTATAATAAGTGTAATTATTGAGGCAATTGAAATTAAAGGTTATGCAATTGAGATAAAGAAATTGGAAAAAAATGTTAATGTATCTGGATATATACCAAAATAAATGGTACCTAAGATGAAAATATGATAAATAGTGAATTTAAAGAATGAGAATCAGTATTTATTTATTTATTTGAAATTTAAGTTAAATAATCGAGTCTATTGCAAATAGGTAGAATTAAACATTAAATTTTTCGTTATTTGAAATGAAGATGGAATAAGAAAATATTAATGCTATAGTTTTGAATCTAGTGATAAATCCATCTATTTGATAAATATGAATGGAATAATTTTTGATTTATGTAATTAAATGGAAATTTTGAAGATAAGAATTATAATTTGTGAATATAATGAAATTTAAAATTTAACATTGAAATTGATAAGTTAATTAACTATAAATTGACATCGTAAATTGGTTAAATTAGTGTTAATGATTTGAAAATATAAAAATGAGAAGAATTGTCAATTTTAAAAATTTAAATTGGGAACTTGATTTAATTAATTAATTTTTAATTTATTTAATTTATGTAAAAATAACCGTTTTGGCCACTGACTCGGATTTGACGAAACCAGTTTCATCGGATCCGTAACAGTGAAATATTGTAGGATTTCAAGTTTCGTAGCGATCGGACTTGTCGTTTGATCGTACGGACTCGAAACGCCTTGAATTAAATGAAATTGAAATCAATTTGGAAAATATTGTTTTTAGCATAACTTCTTCATACGATGCAATTTGAACTTGAAACTTTTTCCATTGCGTTTAAAATATTTTAAAACATCTATTTTGATATATGGTTGACCCAATTTCATTCCGGAGTCGAAACGGGCTTTTAGGGCCATTTTGTCGTTAGCGCGTATATTCAACCCGATCCATCTATTTTATTCCAGTTGTCTACAAATATCCTGTCATAAACCCTAGCAGCCTCTTTTCATCATTCCTATACGTAAAGAAATTTCTGTGCTCCTCTTCCTCAATGGCTGTTAACCCTAATTTATCCAATTCAAAATTCAATTCAAATATCAACATCAAAATTTCAAACTCCACAAAATATAGCAAATTATATATGGATTCGAAGCTCTCGAAGAGCGTAACTCGATTATGCTGTTCGTTTTTGGATTTGGGTCTCTGGCTGGCCGAAATTGGTTGATTTAATCACGACCGTCCATCATGCCGTAATCATCTGCGTCCGATCGACAATTGGAGGTTACCATCGCGTAGAGATCGACGAGTGCTTTGCATCCATGATGTTCTTTCATGAGATTAACGACTAGATCGTGTGAATTAATTCGATTAAGGCATAAATTTTACGGCGGTGGCTGTCACATCAGAGAGGCGGAGCAGTCATGAGTGGTGCTGGGGCGTGCGCCTTGGCCAGGGGAAGGCGGCGTCGTGGCTGTTCGTGGTCGCGTCGTGCTTGTGGCGGCGTGCTTCGCCGGTTTGGGCGCGATATTGGGCAGTCTCGTTTAGGGTTGGCCGTGCTTCTTTCTGTAGCGTGTGAGTAGAATAGGGGTGTGACGTGGCAGTGAGTGAAAGTGTCCTCTTTTTTTTAATTTTTTTTATTAAAATTCAATCACACTTATCGCTATAACTATTACATACGAACACCAATTCGCACGCGGTTTTTTTGTTAGGATTGTATTGAAATTCCAAATATTTTGGCGCTGGTTTGGACGAATTCTGAGACTGTCAAATTTTTGGGTTTAAATTGAATTTAAATTCAAAAGGTGAGTGTTTTAACCCGCTCACAACTTCTAAAATTTCTTATATTTGTTAATTTTTTTTTTTGTGATTATGCATTTATTTATGACTGTTTCAGATAATTTTAAATCATCATCTCCGTAATTGCGTTTATTTAATCAAATTGTTATTTAATTATTCATTGCATATAAACTGCTAGTAAATTGTATTTATTTATTATTGCATATAAATTGCCAGTTAAACAATTATTTAATTTATCATTGAATATAAATTGCTAGTTAATACCAGTTGTTTATTATCCGTTCTATATTGATGCTAATGTTGAATTGGATGATGATTGTGATAAAGGTTGATGGTTGATATGGATGAATGGATGTTGTATTTTATATTGTTATGAAGTGCAAGTTATTATGCATTTTCATTCCATTCGAGATTGCGGTTTGAAATGATATATAACCGTAATTTTTAGTTTTAAATTACGGATTGAAATTATAAATATCCGTATCACTTGACCACAGGATACAAAATTATATACAGGCACCGCGGTCTATATATAAAAATATTTGAAAGGATTTCTATGGTTTTGTAAAGAAAAATACGGTTTATGAGGTATTGATTCGGATATTTATAAATATTATATTTATATATATAATTAATTTCTTGGTTTTAAGCTTTGTATAAAATTGGTTTAAAGCATAAAAGAAGTTTAATAATAAAAGTTGATTTTATTAAGATATGATACAGTGAAGTATTTATTTATATTATATTTGTAGAGTATAATGACTTAAATAAAATTTAGGTTGGAAGATAAATATGAATTTGATTTGAATTAAAGTATTAAGAATTATCCTCGAATAAAATTGACTTGAAATTTAAATAAATTTGAGATTTTAAAAGTATGATTTTTATAACTTGATTTTTGTTTAAAGGATTTAAATGATTATCAAGTCAATTTAAATGAATATTTTCAAGTTAAATTAAATTGGAAGTATATCCTGTTATTTGAAGCGAAAGGATTTTACTTAAATGATACTTGATTTATTAAGCAAACATTTCAAATATTAATAATAGTAATTGAATTTAATACATATATGAAATTATCAAAGAATTCGTTTGAAATGGTGGAATATTTAAAGCTTTGAAATATATGGAATTTGAAATGTTTTATTTGGGATTTAAGTCTATATTTGGAATTGATTTGTGAAGGTGAAGAAACTATTTTATCATATAAAGTAATTCATATTTAAACCATTTAAGTGGTATGGTTATATTTCGAAGTTATGTAATTCAAAGTTTTATGTTTTGAAAGGCTATATTTCAAGCGTTTGGTGTAGAAATATTATAACTATGAAAAGTTATGGATTTATAAAAGGATATATCTGAAAAATGATATCATATTGATTTGGTTTTTAAAGGGAAAATGATATCGAAATTATATGGTTTTGAAATGAATATTTTATCCTAGTTTTGAAGTATATGTTATTTCCAAATAACCGCGGTGTTATAATAATGATTTGTTGTTGAAGAGACCGGGATCGGAAGTTGTCATACTCTCTGCCAACTCTGAAAACCACTTTAATAACCGTGTACGCGGTGGAGATTCCAGAATGAAGTAGGATGGCGGCGGCGTTTCCTTTGAGGTAAATACGTGGACCCAACTCCCGTGAGTTGGCATAAGGTGGCTAAAACAGGACCCATCGATGGTTTAAGAAGGTAGCCCCTTTTATCGGACACATCCCTTCGATATTCTACTCTGACTTTGGATCTATTCAGTAGCTACTTTTGATTCTTTGATTTAGGGTGTGGCTCGAGGTGGGCGGTAGCTGCGCGCTATGCGTTACCACCGACCCGGAAGCGTAATTGGTATATCTACCCTGGCATTGCCTAGTTGTGCCATGTCACCTACCCTAGCACGCCTTTTACGAGTTTCTATTTGTGTTGTACCTATCGAGTATCCTCTGATAGCCTCTCGATCAGGAGGTATTACGGTACTGTGTAGACTATTGGCATTATTTGTGTTAAGGGAATATTGGGTCACTCCTTAACGCTATTTAAAAGTAAGTTTATTTTACTTTTAGACATTATTATAATAGCGAAATATCACTACATAGTAAATAGTTTAACGGATCCTTAGGAGATGTGAATCCCGAGCATCTCTTAAGTTACTGCACTCATATTTATTTCTGTTAATTTAATTCACATAAGATATTTTAGTTCTGACTCGAGTATTTTGTCTTTTCAATTCGCTCGGGTCAGCCTGAGCATTTCAGGATTCGAAGACTTTAGCTCTGGAGGACGAGGACGAAGATTTATATTACTATTATCTACTATATTATCCCACTACACCATTTTATTCCGCTGCATTGTTATTATCCTTTGGTATGTGAACTCTGATATTTATCGTATAAGAAAAATCAAATGTTTTTTAAAAAAGTTTATGAACTGTATATTGATTATTTCATTTTATCGTTCCGCTGCAAGGTTCTGTTTGTTTTTTTCTGCTTTTCTTATTTACCCCATAACAATCTGCCCTTTTGTATGTTTTAAGTCTAACGTATGGTTTGAATTGGCATGTGTGTCGATTTAAACCGTGCGAAAAGGCTGGTCGTTACATCTGGTATCAGAGCTTTGGTTTAGCGATAAACCTTAACTTTGTGGGGTCTGACTCTTTATTAATAGGGTAGTAATACCCTATGGGAGTCGCTGAGTGTATATATATAAGAGAGCACATTTGTTAATGTTGTAAAAGGTTTTGATATTGTGTTAATTTGTTTCGTTTGTATTTATAAATTCTGGTTGGTGCATGGGACGCTATGACATCAATAGGGATTTCTAAACACTTAATAGGACAGACCGACATAATATTTGTTTTAATATAGGTGAATGAAATAATTTTGCCTATTATATTTTCCATATATAAAATAAAGTTTTTATAAATGTTATATTTGGTTGTAATGTATTGGTTGTTAGGTAATAAAATTTATAAATAATAGTTGAAATGAGATTGAAAATAAAATAAATCAAATTGGAAATTTTAGAACTTAAGTTTTGGGGTTTTGAAAAATTTACTTTCAAATGATTTTGGAATATAATAATAATATTTTAGAAGTATTTCTGATATAAATATTTCAATATAATTTGAAAGAAATGTTTTAAAAGAAATTTGGAAAAGTAATAAGTTCTGTACTCCCCTCTCTGTCGCTAGAAAATAATTTTGGTGATGACGGCCGCATTATCGACATTCATTTTCGAGTTTCGAAAAGGGAAGGCTACTGTAGTAGTTTTAGTGCAAATTTATTTTGATAAACAAATATAAATTTTAAATTGTTTTAAATATAATTGGATATATAAACTGGAAGTATATACATTTATCTATTATTTTAAAATGTTTTTAAATTAAACCCGGTATTTAAATTCTTAAGTTTCCGTTAATTAATAGTTTTAATTATTGTAGTGAAATGAAATGTAACTAATAATTGGAACCTTTAATTAAAATAAGAGATAAATGCTAAGTCATAAATAAAATTTAAAGAAAGTTGAAATTTGCAACTTATAAAACAAAGATGTAATTATTGAACATTAAATTAAATTAAAAGATGAGGTAAACCTTGTATAAGGTTCATTCGCATTTTTTAACATATACATAACTTACCAAAAGATGTAAAAAGTTGAAGTGTTAAGAAGAAAATATAATGGAAGTTGTACAAGTAGATTTATGAATGAAAAGTGTTCAATGATTTTCTTTAATAAATAAGAATTTGATGTTGAAATGGTTATAAACTTAGGTTATAATTGAAATGTACTATAATAAAATATGGTAGGAAGTAAGTAAGCAATTAGAAACTTAAATAAATGAATACAAATGCTAAGCCTTTGAATAGAACATGTATTCCATTAATAAATGAAAGGAAGTTAGCAAGTAATGGAAAAAATAGAAAAAAAAATGAAGGTGGGTATTAATTTAATAAAAAGGAAATCTAACCATAAATGTATGGAAAGGAATGATTAAGAATGAATTTAATGTATTATCTGAATTGTTTGGTTGCGGGTTTGGTTTATGGTTGTTTGGGCAAGGATACTTTAAATTTGTTTGGAAGTATGGATAATATATTTAGCTTTATCTAAGACTGTTGAGTAAATGGCGCACTAAGTAGTTATTTTCCATTCCATTCAAATTAAAGTTTGAACCCGAAAAACTATTTGTTTTGTCTTGCTTAGATGGTTGATTTGTGTTTGATGTGTATGATGTTTGTTACAATTAACTGTTGTTGTATTGATTGTTTGCTTGTGACTGAAACAACCTTAAATATTTCATTTTATATAATTATTAACTCTTTTGGATTATATAAGTGAAATACAGGTTATGGAAGCAATTGCTTCTGCTTTTGGTTTCATAATTAAGCGTTAATTGCCCGACAAATAGGTACGTTTTCAGATTACGGTTATAGCGCTATTATATTATTGTTTTCCCATGTTGGGATATATACTACTTTGGAAAACATATGTATATATTGTTATATTTGATATTATATCTTCTTCCAAGCCTCTCCGTACAAAGGAGACTCTGCCAAATTTTTTCCTAAATTTTTAACTTAGAAATTTTTTGAAAATGTTTTCTAAACTTTGATAATTTAAGTATAAAAGGATTTAATGGTTATAAATTGGTATATTTTATATAAATTAATTAATTTTGTAAAGTTATTTGGTTATAAATTTAATATTTTAAGTAAGATATATTGATTTCTTAATTCTTCTTTTCCCTTCTTTTTCCTTTTCGGGGACGAAAAGTTTTGAGTGGGGAAGAGTGTAACGACCCGTAAAATTCAATGATTAAAATGAGTTAAATTAATAAGATTTTTAATTAAATTTAGGAAGAAATAAAAATCTTATGATTTAAAATGGAGCGAATATTAAGAAATTAAATGTAGCAATTGTAATTAAAATTAGCAATTTAAAATAAAATTGCAATTATTTGAAATAATATAAATTGTCATACTTGGTTATAGGTTTAATATAAGAAACAAATAGAAATGTTGAATTAGTGAATCATTAATAAAAATATTAACTAGAATGGAATTCAAATTAATATAAAAATGAAATAGTGTAAATTGTTGCACTTGGGAATTAAATAAGTAAATAAATGCAAGTGTTGTATAAATAAAGGAATTTGTACATTATTAATAATGATTGAATTGGAATGTAAACTGAATAAATGTTAAGTAATTATAATGTTGTTATTGATAATAAACGTTACTTTAATGATTATTAATATAGTAACGGAAGAGTGAAGGAAAACTTAATAGAAACATAAATTTAGTTTAAGTAAACAAGAGATATATTGTACAAATTGATGAATTAGTATAAATTTAATGGTAAGTGGATAAAATCAATATCATATGAGTCATTGCAACATTTGTTGAAAACTATAAACCTATAAATGTGATTTAGGGAAAATAATGACCGTTATTATTTGTTACCAGTTTACTTAGGCTATTAAACTGTGAGTGGGAATCAGTTAAATTTAAAATGAAACTTGGTACTACAATTATGAGATTAAGACAATAATTACAAGATAGAAATGTAATAAGATGCATAGAAATGTTTGGTTATTTTGTACAGTAATAAATGATGTAATAAAAGAATGAAATCAAGATAAATAAATTTAATTGAGACTTTAATTATAAATAATGGGTGAAATAATAGGATAGATGGTAATTGTTTGTGGAGAATAACCATACAAGTCTTATAAAGAGTATATTGGTGATAAACGGTTATTTCGAATAAAGGTAATAAAATATTACTTTAATAGATATAAAATATAGTAATTGATAGAGTGAATGAAATTTGCATTATGATAATGAATGTTAACATTGTTTTGTAAGCAATAAAGGCTTATTTATGTGACTAAAGGTAATGGTAATGTTTATTGTAGGTTACATATTTATTTAGATGGTTAGTTGAAATGGGAAATAATTTTGTAATAAATGTAAATAAATGTTACATTAATGTGAAATGTAACACAATGTTTAGGAGTGGTAAATTAGGTATATTAAGGTAATGAATGGGGAAAACAGGGTAACTAAGTTTATAGAGTGGTAATGAATTTAATAAAAAGATTCGATTGTAACAAATCAATTCATTGAAATCCAATGTATAATAAGTGTAATTATTGAGGCAATTGAAATTAAAGGTTATGCAATTGAGACAAAGAAATTGGAAAAAAATGTTAATGTATCTAGATATATACCAAAATAAATGGTACCTAAGATGAAAATATGATAAATAGTGAATTTAAAGAATGGGAATCAGTATTTATTTATTTATTTGAAATTTAAGTTAAATAATCGAGTCTATTGCAAATAGGTAGAATTAAACATTAAATTTTTCGTTATTTGAAATGAAGATGGAATAAGAAAATATTAATGCTATAGTTTTGAATCCAGTGATAAATCCATCTATTTGACAAATATGAATGGATTAATTTTTGATTTATTTAATTAAATGGAAATTTTGAAGATAAGAATTATAATTTGTGAATATAATGAAATTTAAAATTTAACATTGAAATTGATAAGTTAATTAACTTTAAATTGACATCATAAATTGGTTAAATTAGTGTTAATGATTTGGAAATATAAAAATGAGAAGAATTGTCAACTTTAAAAATTTAAATTGGGAATTTGATTTAATTAATTAATTTTTAATTTATGTAAAAATAGCCATTTTGGCCACTCGGATTTCGACGAAACCAGTTTCATCGGATCCGTAACAGTGAAATATTGTAGGATTTCAAGTTTCGTAGCGATCAGACTTGTCGTTTGATCGTACGGACTCAAAACGCCTTGAATTAAATGAAATTGAAATCAATTGAAATCAATTTGAAAAATATTGTTTTTAGCATAACTTCTTCATACGATGCAATTTGAACTTGAAACTTTTTCCATTGCGTTTAAAATATTTAAAACATCTATTTTGATATATCGGTTGACCCAATTTCATTCCGGAGTCGAAACGGGCTTTTTGGGCCACTTTGTCGTTAGCGCGTATATTCAACCCGATCCATCTATTTTATTCCAGTTGTCTATAAATATCCTGTTATAAACCCTAGCAGCCTCTATTCCTCATTCCTATACGTAAAGAAACTTCTGTGCACCTCTTCCTCAATGGTCGTTAACCCTAATTTATCCAATTCAAAATTCAATTCAAAAATCAACTTCAAAATTTCAAACTCCACAAAATATAGCAAATTATATATGGACAAAGCTCTCGAAGAGCGTAACTCGATTCTGCTGCTCGTTTTTGGATATGGGTCTCTGACTGACCGGAATTGGTCGATTTAATCACGGCCGTCCATCATGCCATAATCATCTGCGTCCGATCGTCAATTGGAGGTTACCATCGTGTAGAGATCGACGAGTGCTTCGCATCCATGATGTTCGTTCGTGAGGTTAACGGCTAGATCGTGCAAATTAGTTCGATTAGGGCATAAATTTTGCGGCGGCGGCTATCCCATCGGAGAGGCGGAGCAGTCGTGAGTGGTGCTGGGGCGTGCGCCTTGGCCATGGGAAGGCGGCATTGTGGCTGTTCGTGGTCGCGTTGTGCTTGTGGTGGTGTGCATTACCGGTTTGGGCGTGATACTGGGCAGTCTCGTTTAGGGTTGGCCGTGCTGCTTTCTGTAGCATGTGAGTAGAAGAGGGGTGTGACATGGCATGTGAATTAAAGTGTCCTCCTTTTTTTTAAATTTTTTTTATTAAAATTCAATCACACTTATCGCTATAACTTTTACATACGCGCGGTTTTTTTAGGATCGTATTGAATTCCAAACATTTTGGCGCTAGTTTGGACGAATTCTGAGACTGTCAAATTTTTGGGTTTAAATTGAATTTAAATTCAATTTAAATTCAAAAGGCGAGTGTTTTAACCCACTCACAACTTCTAAAATTTCTTATGTTTGTTAAATTTTTTTTTTTGTGATTATGCATTTATTTACGACTGTTTAGCATATTTTTAAATCATCATCTCGGTAATTGCATTTATTTAATCAAATTTTTATTTAATTATTCATTGCATATAAACTGCCAGTAAATTGTATTTATTTATTATCGCATTTAAACTTCCACTTAAACAGTTATTTAATTTATCACTGAATATAAATTGCCAGTTAATACCTGTAGTTTATTATCCATTCTATATTGATGCTATTGTTGAATTGGATGATGATTGTGATAAATGGTTGATGGTTGATATTGGATGAATGGATGTTGTATTTTATATTGTTATGAACTGCAAGTTATTATGCATTTTCATTTCATTCGGGATTGCGGTTTGAAATGATATATAACCATAATTTTTATTTTTGAATTATGGATTGAAATGATAAATATCCGTATCACTTGACCATAGGATAGAAAATTATATACAGGCACCGCGGTCTATATATAAAAACATTTTGAAAGGATTTCTATGGTTTTGTAAAGAAAAATACGGTTTATGAGATATTGATTCGGATATTTATAGATGTTATATTTATATATATAATTAATTTCTTGGTTTTAAGCTATGTATAAAATTGGTTTAAAGTATAAAAGAAGTTTAATAATAAAAGTTGATTTTATTAAGATATGATACAGTGAAGTATTTATTTATATTATATTTATAGAGTATAACGACTTAAATAAAATTTAGGCTGGAAGATAAATATGAATTTGATTTGAATTAAAGTAATAAGAATTATCCTCGAATAAAATTGACTTGAAATTTAAATAAATTTGAGATTTTAAAAGGTATGATTTTTATAACTTGATTTTTATTTAAAGGATTTAAATGAATATAAAGTCAATTTAAATGAATATTTTCAAGTTAAATTAAATTGGAAGTATATCCTGTTATTTGAAGTGAAAGGGTTTTACTTAAATGATATTAGATTTATTAAGTAAACATTTCAAATCTTAATAATAGTAATTGAATTTAATATATATATGAAATTATCAAAGAATTCGTTTGAAACGGTGGAATATTTAAAGCTTTGAAATATACGGAATTTGAAATGTTTTATTTGGGATTTAAATCTATATTTGGAATTGATTTGTGAAGGTGAAGAAACTATTTTATTATATAAAGTAATTCATATTTAAACCATTTAAGTGGTATGGTTATATTTCAAAGTTATGTAATTCAAAGTTTTATGTTTTGAAAGGCTATATTCCAAGCGTTTGGTTTAGAAATATTATAACTATGAAAAGTTTTGGATTTATAAAAGGATATATCTGAAAAATTAAATCATATTAATTTGGTTTTTAAAGGGAAAATGATATTGAAATTATATGGTTTTGAAATGAATATTTTATCCTGGTTTTGAAGTATAAGTTATTTTGAAATAACCGCGGTGTTATAATAACGATTGACTGTTGAAGAGACCGAGATCGAAAGTTGTCATACTCTCTGCCAACTTCGAAAACCACTTTAATAACCATGTACGCGGTGGAGATTCCAGAATGAAATAGGATGGCGACGTCATTTCCTTTGAGGTAAATACGTGGATCCCACTCCCGTGAGTTGGCATAAGGTGGCTAAAATAGGAGCGATCGACGAGTTAAGAAGGTAGCCCCTTTTATCGGACACATCCCTTCGATATTCTACTCTGACTTTGGATTTATTCGGTGGCCACTTTTGATTTCTTTGATTTGGGGTGTGGCTCGAGGTGGGCGGTAGCTGTGCGCTACACGTTACCACCGACCTGGAAGCGTAATTGGTATATCTACCCTGGCATTGCCTAGTTGTGCCATGTCACCTACCCTAGCGCGCCTTATACGAGTTTCTATTTGTGTCGTACCTATGGAGTATCCTCTGAAAGCCTTCCGATCAGGAGGTATTACGGTACTGTACAGACTATTGGCATTATTTATGTTAAGGGTAATATTGGGTCACTCTTTAACGCTATTTAAAAGTAAGTTTATTTTACTATTAGACATTATTATAATAGCAAAATATTACTACATAGTAAATAGTTTAACGGATCCTTAGGAGATGTGAATCCTGAGCATCTCTTAAGTTACTGCACTCATATTTATTTCTTTTAATTTAATTCACATAAGATATTTTAGTTCTGACTCGAGTGTTTTGTCTTTTCAATTCGCTCGGGTCAGCCTGAGCATTTCAGGATTCGAAGACTTTAGCTCTGGAGGACGAGGACGAAGATTTATATTACTATTATCTACTATATTATTCCACTACACCATTTTATTCTGCTGCATTGTTATTATCCTTTGGTATGTGAACTCTGATATTTATTGTATAAGAAAAATCAAATGTTTTGTAAAATAGTTTATGAACCGTATATTGACTATTATATTTTATCGTTCCACTGCAAGGTTCTGTTTGTTTTTTCCTCTGCTTTTCTTATTTACCCCATAACAATCCGCTCTTTTATATGTTTTAAGTTTGACGTATGGTTTGAATTGGCACGTGTGTTGATTTAAACCATGCGAAAAGGCGGGATGTTACATCTCCCTCCCTGGCTACCTAGCTAGTCTAATGGGTGAAGTAAGTCCATAAGGTTTGCCCAACTGGAAAGATCCTAATCGAGTTGGGCCTTTGGCTAATTTTAAATATTTAGTATAAATTTTAAACTATATTTTAAATTTAAAACTTAAGTTTAAAATATAAAATTAAATTTATAAAAGTTATAAAATATTTTTTCAAAATTGCTTTGAAAATAACTAAATATTTTCAAAAATTATTTGAAATTTAGTAAATAGGATTAATTGAATAAATAAATAATTAAAAGTTAATTAAAATAAAACATGTATATTGATAAATGTGTATGGATAACTATAAATGTTATACTATACATATACATATTTATCTTGAATTGTTTAAGCTAAATAAAATAATTTTTGATTTGTTGATATAATTAAAATTATTTTAATTTAATAAAATATTTATTTGATAAATAATTTAATTTAATTATATATATAATGATATATGTATATATAATTATAAATGTTATAGTTTATGTCCATCTTAGATCAATTAGGATGAATATGTAAATTATGAATTTTAAAATAGTTTAATTAATATAAATTTAATTTAATTTAATATTATTTAATTTATAAGAATTGAAATTGATTAAATATAATTTAATTCATAAGAATTAAAACTATTTAAATAAAGTTAAACTAATTATGTACATAAGACTACTATATAAGTTAATTAAATTATATATGAATTGAACTTATATAACATATAATCTATAATATATGTGGAATTATGAGAAACCCAACTTAGGTTTAAGGAACGAGTACATGCATACTGTAGGTATACCGTGATTTCAGATGTGTCCGACACTTGAATCACATGAATATTTCATAACAAACATTGTTTCCTAAATTGGTATCTCTCAAAGTTTGCATGCGCATGTGCGTGCCTATATATATATATATATATTTAAAATTATGAACCCTTAATACGTTAGTTGTCCTCTATTGTTTACATATTAATAGATTACTTGCATACTCTTCAATTGTTTAATTTTCCCAAGCAAGAAATGTTATGTGTAGTACCATTAGCATATCGACTTGACGAGTTAAGTTACATATATATATATATATTTACCGAGCTTCCTTAATTTTCATACATTATATTTGGGAAGTTGCGAAATCGTAGGTACAAGTAAATAATCTCTTTTGATTTGTTAAGTTTCATCATGGTCAAGATGGTATTAGGATAATGACCATGGGTTAGGAGTTGTATACAATAAAACTGATAAGGTGTTACTCTTCACATGCGAGCTTATGATTTGTTAAGTTTCCTTATGGTTAGAATCCAAGGCAAGCGAGTCCTAACATCCACTAGAGAAATCAAAAAGATTTCTAGATATTTTTTTAGGCAAGCCAGTTACCAACTATAAACACAAAATATTTACATGGAATTCCTTACCCATTAAATGAAATAACTTCCAATTAGCTACATTTTCCTACAAATACGTCACATGAAATTTTTTCGAAAAGGGGAAGTTTTTGCTTGACCATTCTTCACCACATAAAGACAGGTATGAGATCCGTAAATTTCTATAAAAATATAACTGTTACTGTGTGTCTATTTCTAGAATTATGACTGAGTAAAGGTACCGTCTTCAGTATGGTAAATGAAAATTCACACATTCATATAGTCAATAATGAACACAATTAATTACAATTTCCATCTGTGTTAAAATATGTCTGTAAATATAAAAATTTAAAACTTTCTCTCCCTAACTGGGACAAACTCTACCTATTTAAGATGATAAATAGTGAAGATAAACCAAATTTATCCTTTACATACTTAAACATGTTCATCTGTATGTACGTAATGGTTTAATACTTCATCCTTTGGCTCTAAATTCCATTATTTACAAACCTAAGAATCATTCTATCAAAATATATTTAATAAATTTACTCATTAGTATCATTAATATAGTATATATCTGTGCCCATGCATTTGTTTGGAAGTATTTTATATTTCCCACTTTGCTCTCTTGCTGCCTTATATGTCATATTTCAAATGAACATAGTATGTTTATTTTATACTTTCCTTCTTTACTCACTTTACTGCAGTATTCATCTTATTTAAAAATTTATACTTACCTAGATTTACTCTTTCTGGGCTTAAATGTATTCACATTTGTTTGGAATGATTTTATACTTGCCTTTTTAATCTACCACTGTTATTGTTTCATGCAACCTCTATCAATACTTTCCGTCAACTATATTAGTAATTGTAAATGGTTATTTACAAGATTTATACTTTCCACTTTACAATTCTGTAAATGGTCATTTACAAGAATTACCAAAACTTACTCTTTTAAACACCACCATATAAACATAGATTGTAATATAAACATGGTTATTTATATTTACAAGAATTTGTTTTATACTTTCCTTCTTCACTCTCTTTACTACAGTGTTCATCTTATTTACAATTTTATACTTAGCTAGCTTTTCTCTTTCTGGGCTTAAAGGCATTCATATTTGTTCGGAATGATTTTACAGTTGCCTTATTACTCTACCAATGTTATTGTTTCATGCAACCTCTATCAATACTTTCCCTCAATGACATTAGTAATTGTAAATGGTTATTTCATATTTCAATTTATACTTTCCAGTTTACAATTTTGTAAAAGGTTATTTACAAGAATTACCAAAACTTACTCTTTTACACACCACCATATAAACATATATTGTAATATAAACATGATTATTTATATTTTACAAGAATTTATTTTATACTTTCATTCTTTACTCTCTTTACTGCAGTATTCATCTTATTTAAAATTTTATACTTAGCTAGATTTATTGTTTCTAGGCTTAAAGGTATTCATATTTCTTTGGAATGATTTTGTACTTCCCGTTTTACTCATGCAACCACTATCAATACTTTCCCTCAACGACATTAGTAACTGTAAATGGTTATTTACAAGAATTCATACATTCTAGTTTTCAATTTTGTAAATGGTTATTTACAAGAATTACCAAAACTTTCTCTTTTACACACCACCATATAAAAATAGATTGTAATATATTTATATTTATATTTTTCTCCTTTTCTATATGGCCATTATTACAATGTGTTTCTTACTCTATTTAATTATTGATAGATTGAATCGCTGATATTTCTGCATACTACAAATGCACCCAACTTATGTGTTACACTGTGAAAATAAGGGATCATTACTATTATTTACAGCTTTAAAATTTTCTAAATTATGGCAGCATTTTAACAAGATAGGAAATAAATTAGCCAACTTTATTCTTTTCATGCACAAAGTATTCAAATGCGTTTGGAATGATTTTGATACCTTCCTTTTTATATTGTGTATATGACATCAATAATTGTTGCATTAACTATGTAAATTTAAAAAAACAACATCATTATGGTAACTATTTAACATAGGATTAAGTATATCAGCCAAATTTACCCTTCACAAAAATAGGTATCTTCATGTGTCTAAGTTAAGTTTTAATACTTGCATCCTTTTCTTATGAATAACAATGTTTAAAGTAATCTCCCTAAATAAATTATAGATGAATACAGGTACATTCATCTGTGTGCTACCTCAAAATTCACCCATTGCTACAGTCCATAAATTATGGCTGTGAGCAGTTTTGAAATAAGCAGAGCTCATTGTAGTTTCTATCTATGTTAAAAAAAGGACAGTATTATAATAGTTGAGTTTTTTTCCTCCCCCACTAAGACAATCTCTTCCTACTACTCAATATTTTTTAACCGCTCCAGTACTTGCAACCAATTCAAAAACATCACTTTGTTTGCTATATCATTTGTTTGTTCTTCATGCAGAATGTGTAACAACCCTGTATTTTGTGATTTATTTTTTTGTATATTTTAATTATTTTAATTAAATTTTTGATTTAAAAACTTATTTTATTTATTTTGAATGATAAACTTTAGTTTTGATATGAATTATCATTCCAAAGCATGACAAAAAAGAATATTTTCCAAAAAGTGAGTTTTTGGTCAAAATAGTCAAACTTTGACTTTTAATTTAAATTTTTAAAAGTCTGAAAATTTAAATTTTATCTTTTATTATGAAAGTACATAAAATTTTATGAACATTGCTTTTTGTTTCGTTGAAAAGGGATTTAATTTGTGAAAGTTATATTGTTTTCAATTGTGTGTACATTGAATTATTTAACAATTTTCTTTATGTTAAATTTTATAAATTATATTTTTAATTGTCAAATAATGTTCTAATATGTGTTATATGACATGTTAGATATATATTTTTTTTAAAAAACATTTTTTTGTGATGTTATAATTTTTCCAAAGTTTACCGTGTTGATTTCTTTTTTTTTGGCTGTTTTCTATTTTTCTGCTATTTTCTTCATCTAAACTATATTTAAATAAAAATTTATATATTTATTTTGTGAATGCATTTTTTTTATGTTATTATCTTTATTTATAAATATTTTTCAAGTATATAAAATTTTTCCAAGGTCCATTGCATTTATTTTCAAATTTCCTAGCCTAGCTTCTGTTTTCTTTGCTATTTCCTTAATTTAATTATATATAATTAAAATTTAGTAATTTATTTTATACATTCACTTTTATTTGCTGTGTTTTACTTTATTAATATTCATTTTTCATGTATTTAAATTTGAATAGATTTTTCAAAGATTATTTGAGTTGTTTTCAATTTTAAAGCCTAGTTTGCAATTTTAAGCCATTTTCTTAATTTAAATTCTATTTAATTAAAATTTAATTATTTATTTTAGATATTTATTCTTATTTCTGATTTTTTATCTTTATTTCTCAGTTTATATGTATTTATAAAATTACAAAAGTATATACATATAGGAAATTTGAAAGGTTTAAAGGCTAAGAAACGTAAAGTCGTTTCACCGTTTCTTTTGTTATCAATACCTCTTTTATTTTGACCGTTCTTTTCCTCATTTTTACCAGCCGACTTCCTCTTATTTTCACGAGTTTCAAAGCTTCTCAAACCCTAAAAATTCATGGCCTCCATCTTGCAAAAATTTTTTTAGGTAAATTCCTCTTTTCTTTCTACTTTTTCTCCTATTTCTATGCAAATTTGCTTTGCTTTCTCCACTGATTGGAGCGGCTTTTCCCCTTGCTCCACGGCCACCACCTCCTTCCATCTCTTCCCAACCATCATCACCATCTACCCCACTAGCCTTGACCAAGGCCGAACTCCCTTGATAGCCAAACTCTTCCAAATACAACCTAGATGCCTAGATCCATGCTTTGTTGACCACTTTTTGCTCATCCACTTCAACCACCATAGCCGCCGCCACTCATCTGACCTGACCACGGTACACCCTCTCCCACCTCTGCCCAGTCATGATGCACCACAGGCCGAGCCCACACCCCAAGGCCGAGCCCTTGTTTTGACTAAAAACTACCTAGTTGCCTTCAATCCCACTTCACCTCCTCATGAATAAAACTCCACCTTGTCTTGCCCTGAACCCGAGTTATGTTAGCCCAAACCAGACCCACACCTTGACCATATCTGAACCAAATCAGACCCTAAGCCATACCAAACAGTAGAGAAGGCAAAGCAAAAGACTGCGTAGTCGTATCTCCTTTTATTTCAATGTTATTGCATTTTAAAGTCGTATTGAATTTTGTTGTTTTGATTGTTTGTTTTGGGTTGTACACAAGAGTTGTAGATTTGATTCGCTCTCCACTCATGTCTGTAGTCTTGTCATCGTGCTTTTGTTTCCATTGTGTCTTTGGTCTTGATATCTCCAGCACAAAGAGGTGAGTAAATCTCACCAGATGTTTATACTTATACAAACGTGAATTGACACCCTGTGAATCTGTAGGACTATATTATCATGTTATATATGCTTATATTATTATCATATGATGTTAACACCTGTTATTACACTTATTTTATTATATGTTACTGTTATTTCATGCTATTATGTTTATTTTATCTGTTCATCACACTGCAAGTTCCCTTTAGATTAGAATCACTATGAGTTGAAATGATACATACCCGAACGGACTTTAGAATAGGGAAAAATCGTTATGGGCTAAAATGATAGGCTTGAATGGTTTTATTTAATTTATTTTAACTTGGGATTGTGGGTTTGAAATGATAAAACTCGGATTTTCTTTGTAAATTACGGGTTGAAATGATATATTACCCGTATCATTTTTCCTAATGTAGAAAATTATATACAGGCCCGTAGTTAAAATATGTTTTTCTAAAATTTTTAAAATATTTTATAAATTTAATTATTATAATATTTTGATTTGAAATTTAATAAAAATATAATTTTTGTAAAGTATTATTGATTTTCTGGAAATCAATAAGTTAAATAAATTATGGAAAAGTTAGAAAATAAGAATGCAAGTTATTTTGGAAATTTTGACTTAATTTTCAATGGAATTTAAATAACTTTGAAAATATGATAAATTTATGATATTTTGAATTTAAATTAATTTAAAATGATTTTATAACATATTAATGATTTTGAATAAAATTAAAATGTGAAATGAATGGATATTTTAAGTTGAAATTTTGAAATATAACTAAAATTGGAAATTTAAGAAATTGACTTAAAAGTGAACTTTTAGTTAAGTAAATAAAAATAAAATTAAGTTATATTTTAGAATTTGAACTTAAGTGTTAAGTTGAAATTTAATGTAATGAATTTAAAATTGAACATTGCATTTTAATAAGTGAATTATTATTAAATCTTGATTTTTGAATGAAAATTTAACTTTGTAAAATCATGAACTTGAGGAATATTAAATGATGTTTATAAATGTTAAAATGTATGATCTTATAAGTTAAAAATATTTTAAATAAAAATATAATTGGTTGAGAAATTATATTGAATATTTGAAGTTAATTGACAGCATTTTTGAAATGCTATTAATTACAATGTAAATGATATACATCATTTGTTAATGCTGTAATTGATGATAATGAACTAAAAAGCTAAATTGAATTAAAAGCTATTATAGCAATTTTTGTAAGTGCTATAATTTTTGAATTTAACTAAGTTTATTTTAAATTTAAGTACACCCTATTACAACATTTTAAAATGTTGTCTTTTATTAAATTGAACTGTTTTGAATGTATCTTTCCATAGCATTTTCTAAATGCCACGAAAAGTGAATTTTCACTGTTTCGATAAACTTAAGTGAATAAATGAACTTTGAAAGTTGAATTTTTTTTTTAAAATTTAAAAATTTAATTATTGAACATAATAACTTCATTTTAATGATTAAAAATGATTTTTTTTAATATAAACTGTTTTGAAATGTGAATTGAAATGGTATTTTAAATTGAATAAAATGAATAATGATTTGAAATGAATGTGGTTTTGAAAAGAGAAGATATTTTGAACGAAGTTTAGAAAGGTTTTGATATTTTGATATATTAAATGATTGAAATGTGGTTTGAAAAGATATGATATTTTGATATATTAAAATGATTTGAAAATGGAGTTTTGAAAGATATGACATTTTGATATTAAAATAATTTGAAAGGAAGTGCTGAAAGATAAGATATTTTGAACGAAGTTTTGAAAGGTTATGATATTTTGATATATTAAATGATTGGAAAGGAAGTTTTTAAAGGATATGATAATTTAAAATATTGAAATGGCTAGAAATGACTTGATATTTATTTTGATAAATATTTGAATTGAAAGATATGGTATGATGATATATTGA
The DNA here is from genome assembly GCA_030765085.1 of Allium cepa. Classification (NCBI taxonomy): domain Eukaryota; kingdom Viridiplantae; phylum Streptophyta; class Magnoliopsida; order Asparagales; family Amaryllidaceae; genus Allium; species Allium cepa. Next base: position 564,467,746 of record CM060928.1, on the reverse strand, counting down.
AATGGTTTGGAAATGATTTAATCTTTATTTTGACAAAGATTCGGGTTGAAATGACATTTATTTTGAAGTATAAAATATTGTTTTAAAGTTATAACTACGGGTTATAATAATGATTGGTTGTTAAAGAGACCGGGTTCGGATATTGTCTTATAGCCGGCCAATACCGAAAACCACTTTAAAAACTGTGTACGCGGTGGAGATTCCAGAATGAAGTAGGAAGGTGGCGACGTGCTCGAGGTATATTACGTGGACCCAACTCCCGTGAGTTGGCATAAATGACTAAAATAGGAGCTATACCGGGCTACATAAAGGGTCGCACCCTTTCATCGAGCATGCTCCATCGGAAACCATTCTATTACTTTTGTGATTCGATATGTGGCACCACTTTGATTCGGGGGTATTGTTCGAGGTGGGCGGAAGCTGCTGGCTTGCCGTCACCACCGGTCCGGGAGTGTAAACGGTGTATCCACCCTGGCATTGCCTCGCGTGCCGTGTCATCTCCTTATAGCGAGCCCATTACGATTTTGGTTTTAAAGATCCGACGGCGTTAAGGTTCACCATCCCCTTAACGCTATTTTCTGTATGATTATACTTTACTGATTAGACACTACTGTTCAAATATACTATATAGTAAATAGTTTAACGGATCCTTAGAGGATTGACGGTCCCAATCATCTTCTAAATTACTTGTATCTTTGCTACAGTTCATTTGAGTTGGTTTACATTGTATAAGTATGTATGTCCTGATTCGAGTGTTTGTATTTTTATTTATGCTCGGGTCAGCCTGAGTTACTCACAGATTTGGATTTCCACTTTCTGGAGATTGGAATCGCTGGAGATTATCTACTTGTCAAGTTTCATCTTTTCAGTTCGGTTGTTCTATTCAGCTTGTACTTGATTATCATATTTAAACTTCTGTTGTACTTTATTTCTTCTGTTGTATTTTATTTAACTCTGATATATTTATATAGTAGCTTCATGAACTACTATTTCTTTTACTTCCGCTGCATTATTATTACTCTGTGCCTGTGATTTTTATTTACTGCATATTATGAGATTTGCCAAATTTTTATTTACAACGCGGTATTTTGAGTAATTAAATTCCGGCATGAGTGTCTACCTATATACTTATAATGGATGCGAATGGTTGAAAATACTTGGTCGTTACAGTTTGTATCAGAGCTTTGGTTAGCTCTAGGCAAAACTCAGCATATGGAGTAAATGTATTTACAGAATCACTTTCATTCGAGTTTGAATCTCTTCCTTTTTGACTCAATTCCTTTGAATTTTGGAACGTTCCCTACGGTTCCAAAATCCATTCGTATCCCTCACTATTCATCTTCTTTTGACTCTGGAGTATTCCATAACTCCGTTGATGATCTTTTTAGTGAGTCGGCGGTCACGCCAATTTCAAATTGAATTGTAAAAGGGTGAAACTGCTCTACAATTAGCATCGATTCACCAGAGATTTATATCTATCCTTGGTTTAGATGCTAATATCTTTTATTATCCCAAACTCTAACTCTTGAGATCGAATGTAGATTTACCCTAGAAAAAAAATCCACATTGATCTTATTCTTTAAGTCGCGGTTGACCCGGTTAAGGTTGCCCGCGTTTTATTTAAGCTTATCAACCTCCCTACTTTGTTATTTAATGATCTTATCTTTTATTTCCAATCTATTCTTCCAAACATTTTGAATTCTACTTGTATATCTATGTTTTGTTTTATATATTATGCTGTTCGGGTTATTGATGTTGATTTGGGTTTCCGATCGATTCGTCTGATCAACGCTATCGATAGGATTTCTAAAACACATTGACCGACAAACTAACACAATATTATTTTAAAATTTGGTTAATGAAATAAATTTTGATATATAAGTAAATTTATGGAACTTAATAAACTGATTTAAAATTGATTATTTGAAATGATAATACTTAATTTATCATTTATTGTTCTATAAATGAATTTATAGACAGTTGTTTATAAATTGATTTGGGAACTGAAATGAATTTTGAACAAGAAATTTGAGAATTTAATTTCCGATGGTTTCAAACCTTATGTTTAAAGTTTCAAAAGGTTATATTATTTAAAGTATTTTTGAATAGAAATTTGTTTCTAAAGAATTTTAAGTTTAAAATTAGTGCTCTTCTCTTTGTCGCTGGAAAATAACTTCGGTAATGACTGCAGCATCATCGACGTTCATTTTCGAGTTTCGAAGTGAAGAGACCGCTCTGTAGTCTTTCTACAGCTTTGTTTTGGAAATAAATTTGATTTGAATTTCTAAAATATGACTTGATCTATAATATATATAGATATATGATTTAAATTTGATTCGACAAATTATGTACATACATTTATTTATCTCTAAATGGGTTGAAGAAATCGAAAATTTAATTCTTAAATTTTATTTTAAAGAATAATTTCAATTATAAAAAGAAAATCAAAATTTTTGAATAAATGATTTAAACTTGAGATAATTGAATTGGAAAGTTTTATTTGTATAATACTCAATTGCATTCCAATATAACTTACCTTAATTTTAGAAGTTAACAATGTAATTGGATAATATACGATATAAAAGATTTTATAAATATAATTTGAGTGGTTATAATAAACGTTATACACTTAAATTTTAGTTGAAAAAAAAATAGATTAACAGAGGTAAACAGAATAAATGGGTAAATGAATAATTTACAATATAAAAGATATTAAAAGAACTAAGAATAAAACAAAGTAGTTATAATAAGTGTAAGTATATTTAACATAAGTAATAAATATATTGAAAGGAATAATTTTAATTTTAAGTAGGAATAAAGAAGAATAAAATTTATTAAGTACATTGTGAGTGTAATAAATGATTATTTTTCAAACCCATGTTTTTAAAAATTGTTAATTTTAGATGATTGGATAATAAGATAATGAAATTTGAGATAGTTAAGATTTATTCTCTATTTAAGGTGAAATTTCCATGCTTTCAAATTTATTTTCTTATTTTGTTTTTCAAACTATCTTTTGGTTGTCCTTATCATCCTCATCTTGCTATAGACTGGTATAGGCATCTTTCTATAATCTTTCTGTTTAGAAATCTTCTATAATCTTTGATAATCTTTGGTACTCATTTTGAATCCACCTTTTCGTGCTTGTGTTCTAGATTCCGGAGGATCTTGGAAAGATCATCTCCACCTTGTTAAACTTACCTATCACAATAGTTATCATGTATAATTTCCTTCTCCCTGTCATCTTGTCCTAATCTTGTTTCACTCTATCTTTTTCTGTGCTTTCCCGTACCTCATTCCTTTTCGGGGACGAAAAGTTTTGAGTGGGGGAGAGTGTAACAACCCTGTATTTTGTGATTTATTTTTTTGTATATTTTAATTATTTTAATTAAAATTTTGATTTAAAAACTTATTTTATTTATTTTGAATGATAAACTTTAGTTTTGATATGAATTATCATTCCAAAGCATGACTAAAAAGAATATTTTCCAAAAGGTGAGTTTTTGGTCAAAATAGTCAAATTTTGACTTTTAATTTAAAATTTTAAAAGTTTGAAAATTTAAATTTTATCTTTTATTATGAAAGTACATAAAATTTATGAGCATTTCTTTTTGTTTCGTTGAAAACGGATTTAATTTGTGAAAGTTATACTGTTTTCAATATTGTGTGTACATTGAATTAACAATTTTCTTTATGTTAAATTTTATAAATTATATTTTTAATTGCCGAATAATGTTCTAGTATGTGTTATATGACATGTTAGATATATTTTTTTTAAAAACATTTTTTTTGTGATGTTATAATTTTTACAAAGTTTACCGTGTTGATTTCTTTTTTTTGGCTGTTTTCTATTTTTCTGCTATTTTCTTCATCTAAACTATATTTAAATAAAAATTTATATATTTATTTTGTGAATGCATTTTTTTATGTTATTATCTTTATTTATAAATATTTTTCAAGTATATAAAATTTTCCAAGGTCCATTGCATTTATTTTCAAATTTCCTAGCCTAGTTTCTGTTTTCTTTGCTATTTCCTTAATTTAATTATATATAATTAAAATTTAGTAATTTATTTTATACATTCACTTTTATTTGCTGTGTTTTACTTTATTAATATTCATTTTTCATGTATTGAAATTTGAATAGATTTTTCAAAGATTATTTGAGTTGTTTTCAATTTTAAAGCCTAGTTTGCAATTTTAAGCCATTTTCTTAATTTAAATTCTATTTAATTAAAATTTAATTATTTATTTTAGATATTTATTCTTATTTCTGATTTGTTATCTTTATTTCTCAGTTTATATGTATTTATAAAATTACAAAAGTATATATTTATAGGAAATTTGAAAGGTTTAAAGGCTAAGAAACGTAAAGTCGTTTCGCCATTTGTTTTACCGTTTCTTTTGTTATCGATACCTCTTTTATTTTGACCGTTCTTTTCCTCATTTTTACCAGCCGACTTCCTCTTATTTTCACGAGTTTCAAAGCTTCTCAAACCCTTAAAATTCATGGCCTCCATCTTGCAAAAAAAATTTTAGGTAAATTCCTCTTTTCTTTCTACCTTTTCTCCTATTTCTATGCAAATTTGCTTTGCTTTCTCCCCTGATTGGAGCGGCTTTTCCCCTTGCTCCACGGCCACCACCTCCTTCCATCTCTTCCCGACCATCATCACCATCTACCCCACCAGCCATAACCAAGGCCGAACCCCCTTGATAGCCAAACTCTTCCAAATACAACCTAGATGCCTAGATCCATGCTTTGTTGACCACTTTTTGCTCATCCACTTCAACCACCACCCAAACCACCACCATAGCCGCCACCACTCCTCTGACCTGACCACGGCACACCCTCTCCCACCTCTGCCCAGTCATGATGCACTACAGGCCGAGCCCACTCCCCAAGGCCGAGCCCTTGTTTTGACTAAAAACTACCTAGTTGCCTTCAATCCCACTTCACCTCCTCATGAATAAAACTCCACCTTGTCTTGCCCTGAACCCGAGTTATGTTAGCCCAAACCAGACCCAGAGCTTGACCATATCTGAACCAAATCAGACCCTAAGCCATACCAAATAGTAGAGAAGGCAAAGCAAAAGACTGCGTAGTCGTATCTCCTCTTATTTCAATGTTATTGCATTTTAAAGTCGTATTGAATTTTGTTGTTTTGATTGTTTGTTTTGGGTTGTACACAAGAGTTGTAGATTTGATTCGCTCTCCACTCATGTCCGTAGTCTTGTCATCGTGCTTTTGTTTCCATTGTGTCATTGGTCTTGATATCTGCAGCACAAAGAGGTGAGTAAATCTCACCAGATGTTTATACTTATACAAATGTGAATTGACACCCTATGAATCTGTAGGACTATATTATCATGTTATATATGCTTATATTATTATCATATGATGTTCACACCTGTTATTACAATTATTTTATTATATGTTACTGTTATTTCATGCTATTCTGTTTATTTTATCTGTTCATCACACTACAAGTTCCCTTTAGATTAGAATCACTATGGGTTGAAATGATACATACCCGAACAGACTTTAGAATAGGGAAAAATCGTTATGGGTTGAAATGATAGGCTTGAACGGTTTTGTTTAATTTATTTTTACTTGGGATTGCGGGTTTGAAATGATAAAACCCGGATTTTCTTTGTAAATTACGGGTTGAAATGATATATTACCCGTATCATTTTTCCTAGTGTAGAAAATTATATACAGGCCCGTAGTTAAAATATGTTTTTCTAAAAATTTTAAAATATTTTAGAAATTTAATTATTATAATATTTTGATTTGAAATTTAATAAAAATATAATTTTTGTAAAGTATTATTGATTTTCTGGAAATCTATAAGTTAAATAAATTATGGAAAAGTTAGAAAATATGAATGTAAGTTATTTTGGAAATTTTGACTTAATTTTTAATGGAATTTAAATAACTTTGAAAATATGATAAATTTATGATATTTTGAATTTAAATTAATTTAAAATGATTTTATAACATATTAATGATTTTGAATAAAGTTAAAATGTGAAATGAATGGATTTTTTAAGTTGAAATTTTGAAATATAACTAAAATTGGAAATTTATGAAATTGACTTAAAAGTGAACTTTTAGTTAAGTAAATAAAAATAAAATTAAGTTATATTTGAGAATTTGAACTTAAGTGTTAAGTTGAAATTTAATGTAATGAATTTAAAATTGAACATTGCATTTTAATAAGTGAATTATTATTAAATCTTGATTTTTGAATGGAAATTTAACTTTGTAAAATCATGAACTTGAGGAAAATTAAATGATGTTTATAAATGTAAAAATGTATGATTTTATAAGTTAAAAATGTTTTAAATAAAAATATAATTGGTAAAGAAATTATATTGAATATTTGAAGTTAATTGACTGCATTTTTGAAATGCTATTAATTACAATGTAAATGATATACAGAATTTGTAAATGCTGTAGTTGATGATAATGAACTAAAAAGCTAAATTGAATTAATAGCTATTATAGCAATTTTTGTAAGTGCTATAATTTTTGAAATTTAAGTAAACCCTATTACAACATTTTAAAATGTTGTCTTTTGTTAAATTGAACTGTTTTGAATGTATCTTTCCGTAGCGTTTTTTAAATGCCACGAAAAGTGAATTTTCACTGTTTTGATAAACTTAAGTGAATAAATGAACTTTGAAAGTTGAATTTTTTTTAAAATTTAATAATTTAATTATTGAACATAATAACTTCATTTTACTAATTAAAAATGATTTTTTTTGGAATATAAACTGTTTTGAAATGTGAATTGAAATGGTATTTTAAATTGAATAAAATGAATAATGATTTGAAATGAATGTGGTTTTGAAAAGAGAAGATATTTTGAACGAAGTTTTGAAAGGTTTTGATATTTTGATATATTAAATGATTGAAATGTGGTTTGAAAAGATATGATATTTTGATATATTAAAATGATTTGAAAATGGAGTTTTGAAAGATATGACATTTTGATATTAAAATAATTTGAAAAGAAGTGCTGAAAGATAAGATATTTTGAATGAAGTTTTGAAAGGTTATGATATTTTGATATATTAAATGATTTGAAAGGAAGTTTTTAAAGGATATGATAATTTAAAATATTGAAATGGTTAGAAATGACTTGATATTTATTTTGATAAATATTTGAATTGAAAGATATGGTATGATGATATATTGAAGTGGTTTGGAAATGATTTAATCTTTATTTTGATAAAGATTCGGGTTAAAATGACATTTTATTTTGAAGTATAAAATATTGTTTTAAAGTTATAACTACGGGTTATAATAACGATTGGTTGTTAAAGAGACCGGGATCCGATATTGTCTTATAGCCGGCCAATACCGAAAACCACTTTAACAACTGTGTACGCGGTGGAGATTCCAGAATGAAGTAGGATGGTGGCGATGTTCTCGAGGTATATTATGTGGATCCAACTCCCGTGAGTTGGCATAAATGACTAAAACAAGAGCTATACCAGGCTACACAAAGGGTCGCACCCTTTCATCGAGCATGCTCCATCGGAAACTATTCTATTACTTTTGTGATTAGATATGTGGCGCCACTTTGATTCGGGGGTATTGTTCGAGGTGGGCGGAAGCTGCTGGCTTGCCGTCACCACCGGTCCGGGAATGCAAACGGTGTATCCACCCTGGCATTGCCTCGCGTGCCGTGTCATCTCCTTATAGCGAGCCCACTACGATTTTGATTTTAAAGATCCGACCGCGTTAAGGTTCACCATCCCCTTAACGCTATTTTCTATATGATTATACTTTACTGATTAGACACTACTGTATATAGTGCAAATATACTATATAGTAAATAGTTTAACGGATCCTTAGAGGATGGACGGTCCCAAGCATCTTCTAAGTTACTTGTATCTTTGCTACAGTTCGTTTGAGTTGGTTTACATTGTATAAGTATGTATGTCCTGACTCGAGTGTTTGTATTTTAATTTATGCTCGGGTCAGCCTGAGTTACTCACAGATTTGGATTTCCACTTTCTGGAGATTGGAATCGCTGGAGATTATCTACTTATCAAGTTTCATCTTTTCAGTTCGGTTGTTCTATTCAGCTTGTACTTGATTATCATATTTAAACTTCTGTTGTACTTTATTTCTTCTGTTGTATTTTATTTAACTCTGATATATTTATATAATAGCTTCATGAACTTCTATTTCTTTAACTTCCGCTGCATTATTATTACTCTGTGTCTGTGATTTTTATTTACTGCATAATCTGAGATTTGCCAAATTTTTATTTACAACGCGGTATTTTGAGCAATTCAATTACGGCATGAGTGTCTACCTATACACTTATAATGGATGCGAATGGTTAAAAATACCTGGTCGTTACAGAATGCTGGATGAAAACAACCTCCCTTCATCATCCACTACGAACAACATCTCAATGACATTAAGCAATACAAAACGAATGAAGGTTTGTGATATAGAAGTGAATGCTACATGTTGAATTTATGTTTTCTCTGTTTGCAGCAAACATGAATTGTTTACACTCCTTTGTATCGGGTGTGTGAAAAATTATCAACAAGCACTGACGGAACAAGGGAGAAGAATACTTACCAAAATATTATGTGCACTGAAAAAATGAATGCGTAGACCACCAACAAAATAGACCTGAGTTCAGTAGTATACCAAGTTCATGCATAATGCCAAATTACGGCCTTAACGTACCAACTGTTTTGCCTGAGAATATGTATTTTTCTTTACTGAAGTAATATTATTTTCATGTAACTGTAAATGTATTCTTCACTTAATTTTCATACAATGTTTCATTACTATCAGGATCCAGAAGACTGATCTGGTAAAAATTCCATCTAAACGTTCTGTTGCACAACGCATTCGACGGTAGAGGGAGAGGTCAACACAACTGATAACCACCGTGACATCCCAACCATCTACTGAAACAAATGATGTCCTCCAAACATATGCGGTAATTAACTCTCCACCAAATCAATCACAACAGGCATATTCCAAACCAACAATACATGCATCTTCAAGCACCATCATCGATCAACAAGATTCACTTCTACAATCTTCATCTGAAACCGCCTTGATGAATGATCGACTAAAATCTTTCGAAAATGCAATTATCAACGGTAACAACAGGTAAGTGTATCCTCTCCCCCATTTTCTACAACATCCTCCTACTGAATAACTTACATATCAAATAATTTCACTTACATTATGTTGTCCACAACCTATTTTCCTATTTTTCAACGACCATCAACGACAACACCAATTTCCCATCAAGCCGTTCAGTTGCACAAACATTATGTCGACAAAGAGAAAGGATAAGGAAACTTGAAACAACTTCAGACATCGATGATGATAAATGTGTTTTTCAACTTGCATCTTCCAACAGTACTATGCCAATGACAAGTAAGCAGTCAAAGCATGTTCAAAAAATACTAACTGACTGTCCCAGAGGAAAAGATCCTCCAACAAACCAACAATAAAATTATACGTAAGTATATGTCACCCCAATCATTCTATGCAAAAAATATTTTCACTGTAAACTTTAGCTATACATATGTACGAATCAGGATGATGGTGATGCCCTCCTTCTGTGTTAGGTTCAATAGGATTGATCATGTGAATGCTATATCAAATCGATCAGCTGCTCAACGGTTGCGTAGACAGAAAGAAAGAATGCCAAGAAATGAAGAGGAACTTAGTAGTCAAAATAATGCTTTCCAAAGGGATGTGATCATAAATAGTGATCATACCATTACTCCACTACTACCACAAGCTTATTGTAGTCCAATGCCTTTCACAACCAACCCATCTCTTGGGAATCGGTGTGTACATGACAACCACAATAAAACACATATAGCAATTACTGCATCGGACAGCGAAACAAATAGCACATCGTAAGTTCTATCACTCCTCCCTCAATGTAGTATGATGGTTCAATAATAGCATACCTACAAAAGAAAAGTATATAGACTAAAGTTTGTTCATTGTTTTTACATTACTCTAGAAGTATGGACGAGGAAAGTGAATGCGAAGCAGAACTAATAGAAGATGTGCAGTTTATTTGTCGCCAAAATTCTCAACCTGTTGAACATCATTATTTAGGACTCATGAATGCACCATGTCCATATTGCAAAGCACTACTTTGGATCGATGAACATTTAAAGAGAAGTTCAAAAAATAACCCTTCTTTTGGAACATGTTGCAAATCAGGAACAGTTAGGCTACCATCACTAAACGAACCGCCTTTGGAAATTCATCAACTATATGACGACAACGATTGGAAATCTTCTTCGTTTCTACAGCATATTCGAGAGTATAATGCTGCAAATGCATTCACAAGTCTTGGATGTCGCATGGATGATAGAACTCTCGGACAACATGACATTAAATCATTTACTATACATGAAGAATTGCGACATAGGACAGGTTCACTACTACCAGAAACTGGGAGTGAGCCTATTTATTCACAACCATATATCTATGATCCTAATACAGCATTAAAATTTCGGCATGCTAGGAATAAAGGACTAAAGAAAGAGGTTTTGGAAATAATTCAAATAGTTTTGCTCCGAGACAACCATTTCACAAATTTATATCGTCAAGCATATAATATTTTGGCAAACTCAGCACAAACTGTTTATGATTTTTCATGTCATCTGCACTATAATAAAACAAATGATAAATGTGTGTATAATATGCCAACGGCTGATGAAATAGCAGTTATCTTACCAGGTGATGGAACTGAAATTAATGGAAGTAGAGATATCATAATACATCTTCGAGGTGGGCAACATTTGGAAAGGATTAGTGAATGTCATCCAGCTTATCTACCGCTTCACTATGTTCTTCTCTTTCCATATGGTGACCTCGGTTGGGATACTAACCATACTAAATGGAATCCAAATTTAAATTTCCCTTCAACTAAAAGATTAACTCAACAATTATACTACAGTTACAGACTATTTGAACGGGAAGGCGAGTATTCAACTATTTTGCTTGCATGAAAATTGTTACAAGAATTTATTTTAGATGCTTGGGCATGTACTGAGCAAAATAGATTACAATAGGCCAGGGCCCACCAACCACAACTTTGAAGGGATCTTTATTGTGGTATTATAGATATTGCGTCGAACATGTTATGCGCTGATCAAATTGGTAAAAGGTTCATCCTACCTTCCTCTTTCACTGGAATCCCTCGACATATGTATGAAATATATTAAGATTCTTTAGCTATAACACGCTACAACAAGCATCCTGATATTTTTTTAACAATGACCGCAAATCCAAATTGGCCAGAGATTCAAAATAGATAAAAAAATCAAAACCCAAGTGATCGTCCATACATTATTGCCTGAGTATTTGAACTTAAAAGACGTAGTCTGATGCATAAAATTATCAAAGGAGGTATTTTTGGTGTGGTTGTAGCATATGTTTACACCATTGAATTTCAAAAACGTGGCTTGCCACATATGCATGCACTTTTCTTCCTTCGACCTGCAGACAAAATACGAACGGTGGAACAGGTTAACAACCTCATTTCTACCGAATTCCCAAATGAATTGGAACGTCCGTTATTATTTGAAACAATCAAAAAGTGCATGGTACGTGGACCCTGTAAAGGAAACAACAAAGCTTCTTGCATGGAGAATGGAAAATGTTCTAAACGCTACCCTCGTGATTGGGCTGACACAACAACAATGGATCTAGATGGATATCCTATTTACCGTAGACGAAACGACAAAAGATCATTTGTCATCAAAGGTATGCATGCTGACAACAGAGATGTAGTTCCATATAATCCAATTCTTTCAGAAATGTTCAACTATCACATAAATGTAGGGGGATGTGCAAGTGTACGTGCTGTAAAATATATACGCAAATACATATACAAGGAGCATGATCAAACTACAATGGTACTGGGTGAAGAAGATGAAATCAAAAAGTATCTTGATTCAAGGTACATTGGACCACCTGAAGCTGCATGGCACATTTTTGGTTATCATATGCATGAGGAGGACCCTACAATTATACGTTTACAGCTACATCTTCCTGGAATGCATCAGGTGACTTTCAACCCAACACAGTCTGTCGATGATATAAAGGCAAAGGCCCAAAACCAAACATCAACTTTGATTGAGTTTTTCAACTTCTGTCAAGCACACCCTGAAGCACGACAATTTACATACCGGCAATTTCCTAAGCATTTCACATGGAACAAAGTTACACACAAGTGGCCACCAAGAAGTTTACAATCCAAAGCAATTGATCGAATGTACTTTGCAAGTCCTAATTCCAGAGAACGTTTTTATCTACGTTTACTACTGACTATTAGCAAAGGGCCAATATCGCTTGAAGATTTGTGAACAGTAAACGGCCAAATACATCAAACATTTAAAGATGCCTGTGTTAGTAAAGGCATGTTAGAAGATGATGATCAATGGGTTACATGTTTGGAAGAGGCCTCAGTCTTTAATACAGGGCATCGGTTAAGAAGACTTTTTTGTATTATCCTCACACAGTGCTCCCCATTACAACCACATCTTCTATGACATAGATTCTCTACGCACATCTGCGATGACCTGCCTCATATGATCATATCGAAATTTTTAATTCCTAACCCATCAGAGTACCAAACCAAAGACTATGGGTTACATCTTCTAAATAAATTGCTACAGGAATCTGGGAAAAGTTTATTAGATTTTCCACCAATGCCCCTACCAACCAAAAATTGGAATGTGATTTGTCATAATAGACTTATATGGGAACATACCCAGTTACGGTATACGGGACAAGCTGCAAAGGCTGAACAAAACATTCACTCATTCAATAAGGACCAACGCAATGCATATACAAAGATATTTGATTCTGTAAAAAACGATCATGGTAAACTTTTCTTCTTAAATGGAGGGGATAGAACTGGAAAAACATATTTATATAACACAGTTGCAGACAAATGTCGTAGTGAGGGATACATTGTCATAACCGTAGCTTCCTCTGGTATTGCTTCACTTCTCTTGCTTGGAGGTAGAACTGCACATTCAACATTCTCTCTTCCTTTGAATATTTTAGAAGATTCACTATGTGGATTTACAAAGCAATCCATGACCCTTGAACTTATAAGAAAATCAAGCCTTATTATATGGGATGAAGTGCTGATGCAACATAGACTTTGTGTCGAAACAGTTGATCGTTCTTTACAAGATATTCGGGATTGTTCTAAGCCATTTGGTAGAATAACGGTAGTTCTAGGAGGAGACTTTCGTCAAATTTTACCCGTTATCCCTGGTGGTTTACGTGAAGATATTGTTGGAACAACATTACGATGTTCACCTTTATGGAAATTTGTTGAAGCATTAACACTATCGAAGAATATGCGTTTAAATTCTGAAGATTCTGATACTGCTGAATTTTCGTCTTACTTAGGGCAGGTTCTGTTTTTTGCACTTTCTACTATTATTTTAGATTGCAAAGTATACAGTGTTGATGTATATAACTGAAATACCTTTCTCCTTTCTCATTCAATGTGCAGGTAGGCTCTAATCCTGACCTATCAGTTGATTTGGCAATAATGAACAAATGTAGCAACCTAACTGATTTTGGATCCAAAGTTTACCCTGAGCTACATGTGATACCAAAACCTCCATTATTTTTTACCAAACGAATAATTTTGTCTGCACGAAATGAAGATGTTAACACAATAAACTCTACATGTCTACAAATGTTTCCAAGTGAAAGTCACATTTTTCTTGCCGCAGATAAGTTGGCCGAGACTTCGGATAATGATCGTTACCCAAGCGAGTTTCTGAATTCAATAGAATGTAGCGGTTTACCCCCTTCAAACTTGAGATAAAGGTTGGATGCCCTATAATTCTACTAAGAAATCTCGCTCCTAAAGATGGTCTTTGCAATGGTACAAGACTAATAGTGGTTCGATGTGCAACACGAACAATAGAAGCTCAAATATTGTCTGGGGATAAATCAGGAAACTTAGTTTTCATTCCACGGATATCGCTTCAGCCATCATCTTCGAAAATAAGTATAAACATGTCAAGAAGGCAATTTCCTATCAAGCTGGCTTACTCAATGACTATAAATAAAGCACAAGGACAATCCGTGAAGTATGTTGGTATCGATTTACGCACCCCGGTTTTCACCCATGGACAACTTTACATAGCTCTTTCCAGATGCACTACCTTCCGTCAAATATCTATCCTTCTTCCAGAAATAGAAGAGACAACTACAACAAATACAGCTTACCCTAAGGTTTTACTGTAGCTCACATCCATCACCTTCTAATCCACAGACTACTAATGCTTGCCTCTCCATCACAAACATTCGGGTATGTAATTGGTAGTTTTCTATGTAATTTGTTGTTTGTTTCCATGTAAGTTAGTATTTTATTGCTACTATTCCCATTAATGCATGTTTGTTAACTCATTTCTCACTTCTTAGTAAAATACATTTTTTTACACTATGAAATATTTGCTATGTTGGCTCTTCATATCTGATGTTCCAGGTCTTGATCAGTTTTCATTAGCGTAGGATTTTTCTATAGTTTATCCATCCTTCCGACTTACATAATAACAATATTGATTCATCAGCCAATCATACAGTTCTTCATCTAATAGAAGGTCCTCCAACAGCTTATTTGCTTATAAATCTTCCGTACAGTAATGTTATCAACTAATATTAAATTCTATGCATACTTGATTAGTTAATTTTCCAAGTACATTACACGGACAAAAATTTATTCTTTACATTTTTTTATAGCACATTGTGTACAATGTTCAAAATTTATAGCAGTGCAACATATACTACCATAAGCTGTGTGTACGGTTCACTGCAAATCACATAGTTGAAAAGCATTTCAAAACACATAACTATTCCATACTTATATGCATATACACACACAAAACTTTTGATCCATAAAACAAATAATATCCAAGTTTATATACAAATTAAAATTCGCATCCGCGCCATCGGCACGGGCTCCATACTAATGTTCTAATATTGTAAGAACATATGTTATATAAAGTTAAAATAATCTACATAGAATTTTTTTTTCCAACCATTATACTTTATATAATGTTTATCAATTAAGATATACAAATCAACCGAATTAAGATATATTTATCAATATATCTTTAGGCATGTTATTACTTAAGGACCTATGCAAGAGCCAATTTATACAATCACCGAAACATTCATGCCTCGATCGCTTAAGTTTTTATTTGTACAGAACTATGTATTGTCTTCTATGAGTTCCTTAAGAAATATAAGAATATAGATATTTGATCCATATTCAATCAAATATAAACCTTATATGGTGAATAGTTGCTATTTGTAATGCACCAAACTTTGATGAAATTAGTTGATTTGAAATAAGCAAGTAAACCATAACGCAAGATCATATATTCAGTGATTGATTACAGTAAGGATCTTGTTGTGTTAGATGTAACATTAAATCAAAAGCTACAAGATGTACCTACGAATTCAATCACTAAAGTGCCAGTTTGAGTAGTTTTTGTAAAGTGTAACTTAATCGATATCCTTATATGTTAAGGATGATCGAACAGATTTTGTAAAGAGTTCGTTACGGTCATGTAGTAAGGGTTTCCTTTTATAATGGTTCGACCATTAGGAAAGGAAGTATGATGTATGAGAGTGGAAGTAACTTAGAAATAGTAGGGATGAAGAGAGTGAATGGTCACCTCTACTTATGAAGTGACATTGGATACGAGAATCATATTGATACTAAAGGATACTTAATATGGAATGAGAAATGCAATTTCTATTCCCAATGTATTTTTATATAGAACACTATTTTCTATGAGAGTTATTTCTTCAAATTAAAGATATTTAATTTAAAACTCTTGACTGTAAACTAGTTACAATGTATGAAATAAAATCCTGTAATAAGTGGTTGAATGGAGCTTCATATTTCGTAGGCAATTATGGCAATGGCAGAGATAGTGGGAGCATACCATATAACACTTCTTAATGTATGCTTTAAGTTATGAAATTTTTTTTTGTAAATATACCAAATATTTTTTATTAAATAATAGTTGTTCTTAGTATTGACTAAAAATAGATACTTTTTATTGTGATATGAATATTATGAATATTCATTATAAAATAAATCTATGATAATGGTATCTATAATAAAAGTAACGCATTAGAATATACAAAAGTATCATAAATTTTACAATTATTTTTAAATTATTGACAAAGCCATAGTTTCGAAAAATAATTTAATAATCATATGATTATGAATCATATGGTATTGATGAATTGAACCTTAGACAATTAAGAGCGAAGCACTAGAAGCAACAAAAGAGTCAATGAACCTTTTGGATTGATAAATGTAGATGTATATAGTTCAAAGTCTAGTGATACACAAATCCACTTCATTAAATTCACAGGTGAATTATCTATAAATGAAATTATGTATACACAAGTAGTGTATTTATGATAAGTTTATTGAATATGAAATGAAAGAAGAAAAACAAAACATGCGAAGTAAATAAATATTCAATTTGATCGAATATGCAAGTGTACTATAAATGGTTTCGAAAGTACCTAAAAATGAATAAGGTTCAATCTTAAATGTAACTTCTCCCTATGATAAATAATGAAGTATCGATAAGGATTAATCAAACTTTGTTGGACAAAGAACGACTGATAATGAGTGAAGTTGTGTTAACTTCTTCCGGTTAGGATGCGTACTTAAGAGTAAGTACATAGGTTAAAATAAAATCCATCCAAAGCATACTTTATGAGATCATGTAATATAAACCCCTATGCATCATAGGTCAAAAAGTTGATAAGTTGTGAAGTTGAGAGACTATGTGTAATATTTGCACACGAGGAATCTTGTGTGGATCGCCCTAATGTAGTTTAAGGAAAGCGAATACTGATTGAGTAACTTATGTTATGAACATATTTTCATTAAATCAAAACAAAATCATTTTTACAAATATACAAAGACATTTCGTAAAAAATTTCTAAATCTCTATTCCGTTATATTTGTAAACAATTGTTGTTTCAAGAATCTTCATCTTCTTGATGAAAGAATTTCTTTTAGAGACTATTGGTAGTAAAATGATTTTGAATACGATCCAAAGATAAAATTTATTATAAAGAATGAAACAAAACTAATTAAGCCAAACTAGACATGACTTATTAAATGGCTAATAATAACTCTCGTATATTAAAGAGAAACTTTGTGTTTCATATTAATATCGAGAAAATAATTTCCTTAATTATCAAATAAGCCCTTAAGAGTATTGACTCTGCTATATGATGCAATGTGGAAATTCGAAATGGATTCCAAGTACATGATCAAAATATTATTTCGATAGTGGTAATTGAGAGGATATGATCCGTCAGCTGCGAATGTATTTTTAAGAAAAAGACCAATGTATTTGGAATACCGCAAGCTACGTTGATAAGAATAACAATGTAAATATTAGTTTTTGATATCAAAGTAACAGATTTATTATT
This sequence comes from Allium cepa, assembly GCA_030765085.1. NCBI lineage: Eukaryota > Viridiplantae > Streptophyta > Magnoliopsida > Asparagales > Amaryllidaceae > Allium > Allium cepa. The sequence goes on along the minus strand of CM060928.1, from coordinate 564,450,222 downwards.
CACTGGGTTTAAGTTAGTTTGGATTTACTCAAGAAATTATTGGTTGATATGATTTTGAGTTTTGGTCATATATGTTGAGATGGAAATTCTAAATATGATTTATAATAACCTATTTGCACATAGAAACCAAATTTTCTCGAAGTTAATAGGAGCGATACTTAGTCTTAGGGTTTTCAGAAAAGACCTAAGAACAAATATAAAAGTTCTAGTAAAAAAGCATTGAAGTTGGATAAACATTTTGATAGAAAACAAACCGTTTAAATTTCAATCAAAATGGGGAGAAAGCGTTTGTCTATAAGAAAGAACTATAAGTGTACTAGAATATTTCTAATAACTAGAAGTATACAACAAACTTATGATTATTAATGATGTACCCATGTTAAAATCAACACAATTTGATTGTTTAATTATCAGTATTGGATTTGAAAGGACATCTTTGATAATCCATATAAAAAGATGTTGGGAGTGTCCCAAATGGCATGCATAGACACTATACTAAAATGTTTGATGCGGAGCATGTAAGATGGACTCTTTATGCATGGTAGTAGGAATTATCATACATGCCGTATTGTCTACAATACCGCATTTCACTTATGCATTTGATACATAAAGAAAGTGTTATATCTGACTTAAAATTGTAAAATGACAGTTTAGAGTGTTCTCGAGTATTTATGAATTCAAACTCGAACTTCATAAGAGATATTGTAATGACCTGAAATTTCATTGCCTTGATTTGCTAATATTTAATAAATTTAAAATATTAAATAATAGGCTTTATAATTAAAATATAACTCTTTTAAATAACAACAAATGATGATAAAATAGATTTCCAATTTTGTTTAAAAAAATAAGTAGTTCAAATAAAAGTAGAAAATGTGATCGGAAACCGTTTTCCGAAATTTTGACTTTTCGACAACGAAAAGTTATTGGAAAACGTTGTTCACATTTTGTACATCATGCACACACATATATTTACATGTCACTATAAAGTAAGTAAGTGTTAGGATTTAGTTAAATATACCTAGGTTAAGATAATGCATGATTTGACCATTTTTGTACATAAAGATATAAAATAACCAAAATACCTTAGCCTAAATACATTACCATCGTCTAAATACACCTAGGAAGTACATAAAGCATGTTAAAGAGGGGACAAGAGGAGACCAACATGTGCACATACGTATGGGGAGGGGATGGTTATGCATATACATGTATATATACATGAATATTTTGAAATATATATATATATATAGCATGATTTGACTACTTATGCATTAATGTATATATGTATATGTATATGTATATGTAAAGTAACCTTAGACCCCTAGGTTAGTACATGGAAGCATGGGGGGGGGGGAGGTTCTTGTCTTGGATGTATGGAACAAAAGAGAGAGGGGAGAGATGATGCATTTATGTTTCATGGAAACTTAATATTATTTAATATAAGGGTAGTTTAGAAATTCAACTATTTCCTATGCATATAAATACTATACCCACCTCTTCATTTCTTTCCCTTACTTAATTTTCTTTATTTTCCATTTCAACCTCCTTCCTATCTTCATTCATTTCCATAGCTTCTCCAAAACAATTTCCTAAAAGGAAAACTAGTTTAAACATCTTCAAAACTAGCTTAATATCACTCCACGTCACCTTTCAAACCCCCTCTACCAAAAACTAGAACCATCTTCCCAAAATCCACTTAGGTCGAGCCCACTTTGCCACCAAAACCCATAAAACCATCTTATTTCTAAGCCAATGCATGGATCAAAGTAGATTGCTAGAGTTAGTTAAGGTCGGAGTTAGTTTAGAAGCTTTAGAGTGAGTAAAGTTCTCCTTTTTAAATCAAGTTATTACCTTTAAATTTGAAGTGTAATCAGTAGTCAATAATGATGCTTATATTGTGTAGTTATGATGTTGAATGGTTGTGCATTGATGTACTTGGATGTGACGATGATTGGTTGTGGATGTGTATGTTGGTTTGTGGATTAAGTTAACTTGAACCTAAAAGTTAGTAAGAAAAGGTTGTAAATGATGTCGCAAATGCTAGGGGTTATGTGACATGAATTGTAATGTGGATGTGAAGTTTAGTGTATGTTAGTTCATGTTGAAGAATGTTAGCGCTTACTAACTTAGGGACATGAAAATCCCTTATTAAAAGTTTAAAATTTGGATTTAAAAAAATGTAAAGCATTTCAAGATTAAATATTTGTTTTGGATTTAAAAACATTCCTCTATGTTTTGGAATGGATAAATTTTCAAAATGTTTAAGTTTTGAAAGTTAGAAAAGAAAATTTCAAGTATTGAAATTATGGTTCGTATCGCGTAGTCGCTATGCGCACAGTTCGAAAAAATTTAATCAATTTTCTAATCTTGTTTTCACTTAGAAATATTTTTGGAAATGTTTTTTTAACTTTAATTAAGTATTAGAGAACGATTATTTAATTATTTAACGATTATTTAATTGATTAATTAGTTAATAAAGGTAATTTATACTTAATCATTAGTTAATAATGGTTTTTAAACATAAATGTTATATCAATTAAGTTAATCATGATTTATTACTTAATTAAAATTAATTACCATTCAAGGATTAATTAATATTTAATTATTTATTTAAGATAATTATTAATTAATTATTATTTTAAAGGGAATTTGTTTAATTAATCTTTGATTAAAGTTTAATTATATTTTAATAAGGTTTAATTACTTTTAGTTAGTGTTTAATTACTGTTTAACAAGGATTTGATTCAAATTAATAAGATTTTAATTGTTTTAAAACCGTTTTGAGTTTAAGTAATCAGTTTTATTTTAAACTGTTTTCTCTTCAAGTTTGTTTTAAATCAAGGGATTTTTATGTCGCTTACTTTTAAGTAAACACGTATAATTAGGAAAAACCAAATGACATCTCCTAGCAGAAAAACACCATTGCTATTACAATTAGCTTGGACATTTACTTATGTTGACTGACTGTTATTTGTTGACCCCTTATATACCTGTTGTGTAATACCCATGTTAAAGTAGATAAGTAAAACCAAACTAAAAGAACTATTGTGGTCATTAAGCCTCCATTTGATTTTGTAAAGATAAACATTTCATTTCCTTCTTGAAATGGTTTCAAAGTTATTTCTTTTTGAACAAGAAATTTAAAAGATGATTTGGAAAATGGTTTTACTAAAGTTGTTTTAAGTAATTGGAATGGTTTCAAAGTTATAAAAAGAAGTTTTATAATGACTTTGGAAATTTATGAAGTATTTTGAAATGGATTTGGATTTCAAGTAAAAGAGATTTGATGAATGAAATGTATTTGATTAAAAAGGATTTATGGAAGGAAATATAAAAAGAAACTGAGATTTAGGTTTCTCTACACCGACGTTTTAAAATGGTGCTATGGAACATCCATTCCACGCTTAACATCGAGGGAATAATGTTTAGGGTTATCCCTACCTCCAATTTAAACAACATTTGTTTAATCCTTTTTAACATGATTTGGAAGTGAGAAGTTATTCGCTAATGTTAGATGAATATACTTATTTAAGAGATATAAGTATATGAATGTTTTAGATAAACGTTTTGAAAAGAGATTTATTAAATAAATATTTGTTTTAAGAATTAATGTTTGCTATAGATAAAAAAATATCAAATGGAATTGGTTGTTGTTTGTTTATTTGATAGTTAATTAACCGACTATCAAATCTGGACCTTATAACTTAGGAGGTATGTCAGGTATATTCGAGTTCCTTGGTGAGGACTCAATTGCTTAGTGCATATTTCCAAAAGAACTGGAATTGAGTTAGTCGGAAATTACCACTTAGTTTTGGAGACACCGTTTCCCGAATTTGTCCGAGTAATTCCAAACTAATATCGTTCGTAAGTCATATTGAAGTATGCTGTGGAGTTATACTATTCTTCCTGAGGGCGGTTCCAAAATGGAAGATAGTAATGTGGAATATTTGTTCGATCCCAGATCAACTTACATGGATGAATCTTGGCATTGCATCTGTGCCTGGAGGGTAGTGTTAGCATTCCTAGATGGTTTGCTAGTGTGAAAGAAGGTAAAGCGTAGCATCAAGCCTCACAACCAGGAAAAGTGAAAAAACATGGTATGCAGGAGAGCTATGTAGTCAACTACCATTAGGAGCCACTATCCCATTCTAGATTGTCCATATTCGAGTTGTTTTGCGTCCAAACACCGTGGTAGTATAAGGTCTCGGTGTCAAAAAGGGATGGTGTAATCCAGTTCACCATGTTAAAGGGGCATTTGGCTCTGTGTAGCAGGGGCACAAGAAGTTCTTGTCAGACTCCAAGCGCATTTTCCAATGGTGTACCATCAGAAGGTAGTCCCTTACCTTTCCATAGTATTGAATGGTTTTAGATGTATCCAACTATGTTGAAATGTGAGATGCAATCATTTTAGCTATATTCATATTTTATTTGAAACCACAGACGTTACTAGAATATCACTGGATTTTGTATACAAATTTTTATATGCGGCGTGGTCTTATGAGATGCCTTTGATTTAAATGTTTTTATAAAGGTAAAGACTTATGCTTTTCTCACACCAAGGCCTATGTCTGATCCGGAGTTTATTTTCTTTTCTAAACTCTTGGGTGCTCAAATGTGAATGGGAAACCAAGTAGTTTAGGTATTTCCACAGATTCATTTTGGAGGAGCTTGGAGCAGGTTGCTTCATCAATAACTAGTTATTACATTGTTTTCCACTATGTTATATGTATGTTGTATCAGTTAGGTAGGGACAAACTGTTATAATCGTCCTAGGGTATAATTTGTATTAGTATGTCTCTAATGTAACATTTTTGAAATGACTTTGTAATATATTATGTTGAGTAATATATATTGTTCCGTTGTGTTGTAAGATTCAGTTTTGTTCAATTTCTTCTCTTCTATCTTTTCTTTCTTTTAACCCTAATAATCGGCTTTTCGGCATTTGAATGCTCGGCACATAATACAGTGGATGTATTTGCGTCGATTTTTGAGGGTAGAGAATCCGATTCGTTAGAGATATCAAGTACAGTATGTCAATCATAAATTAATGATCAGTCTTAATTAAGGAGCTTTAAGTTGGAATTGTTCTAAATGAAAGGTTGTGGCTGACTAAAAGGCTAAGTATATCGCCTTGAATAGCTCCCAACAAAAACTTTATACTACAAAAATTTATAAATGATCTAAGGGTGATTCCAAATGTTAAGAATCATTTAACACTATTATGCGATAACATTACTGCAATACAGATTATGAAAGAACTTGAGATCACTAGAAGTTGGGAAGCATACTCCATAGAGTTCCACATGGTAAAGATAATTTATCAGTGTCGAAGAGAGCTAAATAACAATGTAGACAGTTAAGACAATATAATATATCTGTTCACTAAGGAACTAGCTCAACCAATTTTGAGAAAACTGATTGGATGAATGGTAATAAGAATCCATAATAGATCCCAAGTGCAAGTGGGAGAATGATAGAGTTAGGGGTATGCGCTAGGGATAGTTATGCAATTTTTTTACATATATCTAACTCTATGACCGTCTGCTCACAATAAATGTATTTGATTTTTATTATATGGTATGTTATATAGTGACATAATTAATTAAATAATTAGTTTAAAGTATATAAATAAGAAAATACTTAATGAAATGTTATGTAATTGTAGTTGAAAATATTTGTAATCCTCAGTAATAAATCACAATATAAATAATATTTCATTCTAAATAATCTCGATCGAGATGTTTTGAGAAAGGATATCGATATATCTATTGAGTTAAGAGTATGCATGTAACGATCCAGAATTTTTATAAATTTAAATTTGAATATTTAATTAATTTTAAATATTAATAAGTGAAATTTATAAGTCAAATAAATTTTTATTTGAATTATTGGACTTAATTGGATAATTAAATCAATAATTTAATATGTGAAATTATGGAAATAATTGAAAATTGGGTTAAATATGATTGAAAATGATTTGTAAAATTTTATTTTATCATATGGGAGTTAGAACGATATTTTAGAACTTTTAAAATCGATTTAGAAGTTAATTTGTGAAAATTGAATATTTTAATAATTAAATCGACTAGTAAAAATAGTCAATTTTTGAACAGTCTCAGAATTGAACGAAACCAGTTCCATTGGATCCGTAATAGTTAGTTATTACCGGATTTCAAATTTCGTGTCAATCGGAGTTATCGTTTGATCGTGGCAGCTCGAAACGCATCGATTTATTTTTAATTTAAATTTGACGAGTGAAAATAGCCATTTTTCAAAAAGTCTCGGATTTCGACGAAACCAGTTTCATCGGATCCGTAATGTGATATTATTGTAAGGTTTCAAATTTCAAGTCAATTGGATTTACCGTTTGTCCTGTACAAATTAAAACGCCTAGAAATCGATTTAAATCGGTTTAATTTAAATTGAGCGTTTACAGCCATAACTCGCACAGATGTCCGAATTAGCTTCCGAAACCTGCTCCATTGTGTCCGAAACGCGGGATAAACCCTAGGTACGTCAGTTTCGGCGCGTAAATCGGAGTTCGGAATTTCCGGGATGAATAGTGTCGTTCGTTCTCTTATAAATAGCCCCTCACTCAAGAAAAAAAAAAAAAAAGATAGAACCCTAGCCGCCACTTTGAACCAAGGGCTGAAAATTCGTTTCCTTCTTCCTTTAATTTATTTCAATCCGTCAAAAATCAATGAAAGTTGTTAACTACAACATTGTAGAGGATAACGAGAGCTTTAATTTCATACGGAGATGATCGGAAACGGAGCAACGTGGGAGGAGCTACAGGGATGCGTTCGGCCACGCTTGCGCACGCAAAACGAGGGGAGATGGGGGGCCGAGTGTCACCATGGTCAGGCCGTGTATGAAGATAGTCGAGCTCTTCGAAATGGCGCTCCCTGATCGAAGTATCATCGAGCGATGGAGGTGAATAATTCAACCCTAGTTCGTGTGTATATGGGTTTGAACGGCTATGTTTTGTTCCTGGAAACTTTTGCGCGTGATGAGGAAGAAGGAGGTGGGACGTTAGATCTACAATGGACGGCCAAGATCTGCTTTGGTATAAAATTAGTAAATTTATATTGTAAATTAGTTTATAAAATCGTGTACAAACTTCGTAAAATCATAACCTTTTCATACGAGGTCGAAAACGCGCGAAACCAGTTGCATTGGGATCGTATGGACGAGCACTACGCGATGGAGTTGGTTTGGAGTCGTTTGGAGTTAGTGAGAATTTTGGGTAAAATTAAACGTCCGTTTAATTTTATTCGAAATAAATCGCTAAAACGGAATTTAAAACCAAGGTGAGAACTTCTCACTCAATCGAATCAGTTTCGATTTTATTTTAAATAGTTAGATTTAAAATATTTGAATGCATGTTTGAATGTTGATTGATATCTATTGATTGTTAAAATAGACATTATGCGCCGTTAGTAAGCGGATGTTATTTATTAAAAACATATACCGCGAATATTTCATAAACAGTGAAATTGGTATTATAAATAATATCAATATATATATATTGGCATATGTATATATTGCAGTTGATTGATTTCCCGTATTTTTAGCGGATGAGACCCTATTGCGCCGTTATTAAGCGGATAATATTTAATAAGAACATATACCGCGATAATTTCGTACTGGAGCGAAATTGGTATTGTGCTAATGTTTGTGGATGCAGGAAAACAGGTTGGAGGGATCCAACTGGATTCCTCAACAGTTTTTATTTGATTTCAGATATTTTGATATTTGATGGATTATCATATCGATATATGATATCGTTGTTGTCGTGATTGGCTATTTGGTGTGTAGCATCATTGGACCAAATTTGGAATTTTAAAATGATTTCAAAGTGATTTTTTGAAAGTATAAGTTATAAAATATTTTTGGAATTGATCCATGTTAAATAAATAAACGTTATAATTTTTTTAAAGTTATGAAAATTATGATTTTGTGAAATATAGTTAAAAGTTGATGTTTGAGAAATATGGGATTTATGATTTTATAAAAATAGTTTAAATTGGATTTTTGAATCTATTATGAAAAGATTAAAAATAGGATTTATAAAATTTAATTATTTTATAAATCAATAGAATGGTGAAATTATAAAGGAATTTAAAGACGTTTTAAAAGAATAATATAAATTGATTTATATTAAGAGATTTATAAATGGATATTTATAAATTGAGATATAGACATTATAAAACGAGTTTTTATAAGTGTTTGAATGAAGTGAAAATGAATTTCATTAAAGAATGAAATTAATAGAGTTATAAACGGTGAAGTTATAAATGGAATTTTATAAACAGTAGGTTTATAAAATTTGTAAAGTTATTAAAAGAATAGACTTGGGTAAATAATTGAATCTCATAAGTTATAAGATTTATAATTATGAAATTCTAAGGAACGATTTTGTAAAATAATCGTTTTATAAGTAATTAACTTATAATATGAACTTGTAGTTTATAATTGAGTTATAAACTGGAATAGGTTAATAAAAGAATTTATAAAAAGGAAGTTTTTATAAATAAATAGAAATGGAATTTATAAACGATGTTTTATAAATTCACAAATGACTTATTTTGATAAGAAAATTTTTGGAACCTATTAAAGGAGTTATATTCACATTTTTAAATAGTGAATAATCCTTTGAATTAAAAATGAATAAAAGGATGAAATTTGTTAACGAAGTTTATTCACATTTTTGAATAATGAATAACACGTTAAAGAAATTGTTTTGGATTTGGTGTTTTAAATAGAATTAAAACGACCTAACGATGTTTTAAAATGTGTTGAGATTCGAAACCATAGATTTCAACATTTATTGTTGAAATAGAATGTTTCGAGAAATAAAAGGAAATGGTGGACTATAACACTGTTGTTATAGTAAATGATTTCCGAAAGGAAATGTTTTGAATAGTATTGGGATTTATATATCTATTTTAATTTCGAATCCCTATACTAGTGATTTTGGGTTGTCGTAACGATGTTTTACGCAACATTCGTTTTGGCCCAAATAAATATGTTAAAGAGAATGATTTCCTTAAAGAATGAAATATATACTTAATTTTGATTGAAGTATATTGAATATTTTCTAAGTGTTGAAAATAAATAAAATTTGTGAAGTACTTATGAATAAATAAGTAAGGAAATGTTTTTCCCAATATAAAGTGAATACTTTGAGAATTTATCTTTTTGAAGATAAATTGAAAATGAATAATCGAAATCGAATATTCATAGATATTTTGGATTATAAATTCACTATGGAATTTATGAATGAAAAGGGGAATTTGTTAAAAATAAATATTGATTTATTTTTGAAGTATTGAAAATAATATATCTCGTAAAGATATTTTGTGAAATAAATAATTTGGAAAATTATTTGGAATCTGGTGATGTTGTGCATATCCATTGATAGTTCAATAACCGACTATCAATATTTCCCTTTGAATGGGTAATCGATGTGATTTGTTTGAATTTGAATGCCACACTTATTTTTAAATAAGCGCTCACTATTCGGGTTAACCGGGAAAGGACCATGGGGTCGTATAACCCATTCCGAATATGTGATACGTCGTTATGAATTGCATTTGAAGATCGGTGTTGAAGACCGAGTATTTGCGAAAGCGATAGGATGACCTATCGATTGTCTCTGCACTGGGTAGCTCCTGGTATAGAGATTCCTTAAGTGATGGGAAATTCGATCGGGATTGTGAATACCCGGATTGCAAGGGCTTCATAAGAAGTGCCTTCGGTTTTGTTCGAGCCCGGAACAGACTTGTATGGATTGTATGTCTGACATTTCAAGTTGAGATATAAAGCCGATTTCTTTCAAATATATGTCTGTTGGTGGCGGAGAATTTATTCTTTTAGCTTAACACCCTTCTCTGAGACGTACGAGCTCAGAGGTTATATAGTTGAATGTTATCAACGATATATTCCCAATTTGGTAATGTGACATGCTGAGTGATGCTGAAATGATCATTGTGTTGATTATTTGTGATAGGATCGTTTATTTGATCGTCTATCCTTGTGATCATTGTGTTGATCATTTGTTGACCCAAAGCATGGCTTTTGTATAAAGTATGTTTTTGTGGACGTGAATTCGTCGAGCCTCACAACCTGGTAATGGTCGAAACAGGAATTGTGCGGCAAGGTTTTCAGGGATAACTTCCCTAGGGTATGACCATTCCTTCTGGAAAAGGGTAGTATCATGGTATGGAGCCCAGATACTTACTCATGTTGAAACACTTATTATTATGGTGTGATGTTGGTTAGAGAGCTCTCGTTTAAAGGTCCCAAAGGACCGGGAGTGGTATATCTGAGGGTTTGTAATATCCCTTGGGAAAAGGGATTCCCGGCTTTGTTTAGCAGAGAACGGTGGTTCTCGGGGCGTCCTTCCAGAGGCATTTCCATGTGGCAATGGGAAGTTCCTTGGCCTGACCATTTGTTGGAAAATCCATTCTTCAAATACGAGACTTGTACGGTTTTAGTTGTATAACCTGCTATGGAATGTGGCGGTAACCTGCTATTGAACATAGTTAGCTATAGTAGGCATACGATAATGGTCGTATGTTGGCTAAGATTTATATTCTACTTTCGAAATGAATTTTTCCTACACTATGCACTAGTAATAATATCAAATGTTCTTTTTAATGCGTATCAAGCATCTTTGACTATCATAAGGAGAAATCTCCTCCGATTCTGCGTTTGCATGTGTGTGTGTGCGGGAGGCCTTATGGTAGTCTCATTTTTAAAAGCATTGCGAATTGAATTTAAAAATATTCTCATATTTTGATTTTAAAGATAAATAAACTATTTTGAGTTCTCACACCAGTCACATGACTGACTTGGAGTTTATTGTTTTCCTTCCTAAACTCTGGGTGCCCACCAATTTCCACACGGGCAGTCAAGAGTTAAGGTTTATCAGGATATTCTGGATATTCAGGAGTTGCAGGAGGCAAGCTGGATGGCATGGCGTACTACTAGTATATAGTATTTCTTTTTCCGCTGCACTGTTTGTTGTTGTATGTTGTACACTCTGATGATATGATGTAATGTAATGTATAAAATGTAATAACTAATAGTTCTTTGTTTAAAGATTATTCATTTATTATTATATGTTGTTCCGCTGCGAATTGTGAGATTCTGTTGTTGTTCTGTTGTTTTCTATTCCGTCCTATTTTCTCTATTTTCCTTTTCCCTATCTTTCTCTATTCTCTTTTCCTTTTATTTTAAAATTTTCTATTTCTCTCTTCTCTCTATTTTCTATCTTTCTATTTTCTTCTACCTCTTTCTTTTCTTAAATTCTTTTTAAAAAAAACCCATAACATTCCGATTTTTGGCCTTCGATTTCTCGACAGTCGATAAAGTGAGTATCGATGTTGAATTTTCGAAAGTCGAAAATTTTCGGGGCGTTACATTTGGTATCAGAGCTGATGGTTAAGCGACAACCATGGTTCTGTTGGGTATAATTCATTAGAGATAGAGTCAGCAGTGCTCTAGAATGAATTTGAGTGTAATAATAGCTATGAGAGCGTATTTGTTAGTGAATATATAATTGTTTTATATTGTGATGATTGGTTTATTGAGTGGCATATGAACTTTCGTCAGCGTGGTCCGCAAGACTATGCCGAAGGGGTTTCTAAACACTTGAATAGAACAATTCGGCACAATATTTGTTTAAATTGGGTAAATGAAATAATTTTGCCTTGATTATATTTTGTATATAAAAGAAATAATTTTTCAGAATTATTAAAGAGTATATAAGTTGATTGTTTAGTTGTTTGAATAATCTAAATTGAAGAATAATTGTATAAGCAAATGAATTATAAGAATTGAATTATAATTAAAGTGATTACAATTGTGAAATAAACTTATATATATAAGAAGTGAAACTATATGAATATATTTATGAATGTGAATTGTAAATAAAAAGTGATGTTTATAAAATGGAATATAACTTAAGTGTTGTTGAATGGAATTGATTTTGGTATCGAAGTAAATAATCAAGTGGATTAAATGAATATGAACTTGAGTTATATAAATGAAATTCAACTTTTGTAATTGAATTGAATGAATGGATTGAATATTAATCAATTGAATGTAAATTAAATTGATAAGAAATAATGGATGTACGTGTTAATTCATTAAAATCTAATGTTATTGGAAGTTGAATAAATTGAATGAGAATGAATATAAACAAAGGAATTTGGTTGAAATGAATATACTTTGGTTGTTATATGATTGTTAGTGATTATATATAATTCATTAAGTAGTTAATGAAATGGAAAGCTAAAGTAAATTGAATTCAAATTGAAAGTAAATAAATTTGAATAGAATTGAACGTGAATTGGATTTAATTAGTGAATGCAAACTAATTAAAATTGAATAAGAATGAATGTTGATAACATCCAATGTTAAGGAATCAAATGTGATTTAAATTGAAAACCTATTTCATTGAATATTAATGAGAATATGAATGAATATTATTGGTTATGGATGATAGTTGGCTGATGGTTGAATATATATTGCTATTGAATGCATTACTATGTTGGTATATATAGTTATTATGTTGCTATATGTTGTATATCGATACTATGCTCTATATGCATGATTCTCATGTTGTTTGTTGAGTGATTAGTAGGTGCGGATCGCGTTTGCTTCGCATTTGGAGCTCGCTTTCGCGCTATATTAGCCGTATATGCTTGCTAATAAAATATAAGGTACATATCTCGGATTAAATATCGTACTTTTACATTTTTTCCCTTCGGGATGCCTCATTACTTGATGAGATGTATATTTGTGATATATATACTGTCATTTTTTTTTCGGATCGAGACGCGCAAAGGAGACTATGGCGAATTTTTTCGAAAATTTAAGGCGTTAGAAAAATTTTGAGAAAATTGGAAAATTTGTGAAAACTTTAACTTTGTTTTGGAATTGAAAGTTAAACAATAGTAGTTGTTTTTGAAAAGATAACTAAGTATGATTTAAAACTTAGTAAAGATTTGTAAGAAGTTTAATTATGAATTTTGGGAAAATTAATAGATTCTGTAACTTTTCTTACTTATAATTTCGAGGACGAAATTCTTTTAAGTGGGAAAGATTGTAACGACCCAGAATTTTTATAAATTTAAATTTGAATATTTAATTAATTTTAAATATTAATAAGTGAAATTTATAAGTCAAATAAATTTTTATTTGAATTATTGGATTTAATTGGATAATTAAATCAATAATTTAATATGTGAAATTATGGAAATAATTGAAAATTGGGTTAAATATGATTGAAAATGATTTGTAAAATTTTATTTTATCATATGGGAGTTAGAACGATATTTTAGAACTTTTAAAATCGATTTAGAAGTTAATTTGTGAAAATTGAATATTTTAATAATTAAATCGACTAGTAAAAATAGTCAATTTTTGAACAGTCTCAGAATTGAACGAAACCAGTTCCATTGGATCCGTAATAGTTAGTTATTACCGGATTTCAAATTTCGTGTCAATCGGAGTTATCGTTTGATCGTGCCAGCTCGAAACGCATCGATTTATTTTTAATTTAAATTTGACGAGTGAAAATAGCCATTTTTCAAAAAGTCTCGGATTTCGACGAAACCAGTTTCATCGGATCCGTAATGTGATATTATTGTAAGGTTTCAAATTTCAAGTCAATTGGATTTACCGTTTGTCCTGTACAAATTAAAACGCCTAGAAATCGATTTAAATCGGTTTAATTTAAATTGAGCGTTTACAGCCATAACTCGCACAGATGTCCGAATTAGCTTCCGAAACCTGTTCCATTGTGTCCGGAACGCGGGATAAACCCTAGGTACGTCAGTTTCGGTGCGTAAATCGGAGTTCGGAATTTCCGGGATGAATAGTGTCGTTCGTTCTCTTATAAATAGCCCCTCACTCAAGAAAAAAAAAAAAAAAGATAGAACCCTAGCCGCCACTTTGAACCAAGGGCTGAAAATTCGTTTCCTTCTTCCTTTAATTTATTTCAATCCGTCAAAAATCAATGAAAGTTGTTAACTACAACATTGTAGAGGATAACGAGAGCTTTAATTTCATACGGAGATGATCGGAAACGGAGCAACGTGGGAGGAGCTACAGGGGTGCGTTCGGCCACGCTTGCGCACGCAAAACGAGGGGAGATGGGGGGCCGAGTGTCACCATGGTCAGGCCGTGTATGAAGATAGTCGAGCTCTTCGAAATGGCGCTCCCTGATCGAAGTATCATCGAGCGATGGAGGTGAATAATTCAACCCTAGTTCGTGTGTATATGGGTTTGAACGGCTATGTTTTGTTCCTGGAAACTTTTGCGCCTGATGAGGAAGAAGGAGGTGGGACGTTAGATCTACAATGGACGGCCAAGATCTGCTTTGGTATAAAATTAGTAAATTTATATTGTAAATTAGTTTATAAAATCGTGTACAAACTTCGTAAAATCATAACTTTTTCATACGAGGTCGAAAACGCGCGAAACCAGTTGCGTTGGGATCGTATGGACGAGCACTACGCGATGGAGTTGGTTTGGAGTCGTTTGGAGTTAGTGAGAATTTTGGGTAAAATTAAACGTCCGTTTAATTTTATTCGAAATAAATCGCTAAAACGGAATTTAAAACCAAGGTGAGAACTTCTCACTCAATCGAATCAGTTTCGATTTTATTTTAAATAGTTAGATTTAAAATATTTGAATGCATGTTTGAATGTTGATTGATATCTATTGATTGTTAAAATAGACATTATGCGCCGTTAGTAAGCGGATGTTATTTATTAAAAACATATACTGCGAATATTTCATAAACAGTGAAATTGGTATTATAAATAATATCAATATATATATATATATTGGCATATGTATATATTGCAGTTGATTGATTTCCCGTATTTTTAGCGGATGAGACCCTATTGCGCCGTTATTAAGCGGATAATATTTAATAAGAACATATACCGCGATAATTTCGTACTAGAGCGAAATTGGTATTGTGCTAATGTTTGTGGATGCAGGAAAACAGGTTGGAGGGATCCAACTGGATTCCTCAACAGTTTTTATTTGATTTCAGATATTTTGATATTTGATGGATTATCATATCGATATATGATATCGTTGTTGTCGTGATTGGCTATTTGGTGTGTAGCATCATTGGACCAAATTTGGAATTTTAAAATGATTTCAAAGTGATTTTTTGAAAGTATAAGTTATAAAATATTTTTGGAATTGATCCATGTTAAATAAATAAACGTTATAATTTTTTTAAAGTTATGAAAATTATGATTTTGTGAAATATAGTTAAAAGTTGATGTTTGAGAAATATGGGATTTATGATTTTATAAAAATAGTTTAAATTGGATTTTTGAATCTATTATGAAAAGATTAAAAATAGGATTTATAAAATTTAATTATTTTATAAATCAATAGAATGGTGAAATTATAAAGGAATTTAAAGACGTTTTAAAAGAATAATATAAATTGATTTATATTAAGAGATTTATAAATGGATATTTATAAATTGAGATATAGACATTATAAAACGAGTTTTTATAAGTGTTTGAATGAAGTGAAAATGAATTTCATTAAAGAATGAAATTAATAGAATTATAAACGGTGAAGTTATAAATGGAATTTTATAAACAGTAGGTTTATAAAATTTGTAAAGTTATTAAAAGAATATACTTGGGTAAATAATTGAATCTCATAAGTTATAAGATTTATAATTATGAAATTCTAAGGAACGATTTTGTAAAATAATCGTTTTATAAGTAATTAACTTATAATATGAACTTGTAGTTTATAATTGAGTTATAAACTGGAATAGGTTAATAAAAGAATTTATAAAAAGGAAGTTTTTATAAATAAATAGAAATGGAATTTATAAACGATGTTTTATAAATTCGCAAATGACTTATTTTGATAAGAAAATTTTTGGAACCTATTAAAGGAGTTATATTCACATTTTTAAATAGTGAATAATCCTTTGAATTAAAAATGAATAAAAGGATGAAATTTGTTAATGAAGTTTATTCACATTTTTGAATAATGAATAACACGTTAAAGAAATTGTTTTGGATTTGGTGTTTTAAATAGAATTAAAACGACCTAACGATGTTTTAAAATGTGTTGAGATTCGAAACCATAGATTTCAACATTTATTGTTGAAATAGAATGTTTCGAGAAATAAAAGGAAATGGTGGACTATAACACTGTTGTTATAGTAAATGATTTCCGAAAGGAAATGTTTTGAATAGTATTGGGATTTATATATCTATTTTAATTTTGAATCCCTATACTAGTGATTTTGGGTTGTCGTAACGATGTTTTACGCAACATTCGTTTTGGCCCAAATAAATATGTTAAAGAGAATGATTTCCTTAAAGAATGAAATATATACTTAATTTTGATTGAAGTATATTGAATATTTTCTAAGTGTTGAAAATAAATAAAATTTGTGAACTACTTGTGAATAAATAAGTAAGGAAATGTTTTTCCCAATATAAAGTGAATACTTTGAGAATTTATCTTTTTGAAGATAAATTGAAAATGAATAATCGAAATCGAATATTCATAGATATTTTGGATTATAAATTCACTATGGAATTTATGAATGAAAAGGGGAATTTGTTAAAAATAAATATTGATTTATTTTTGAAGTATTGAAAATAATATATCTCGTAAAGATATTTTGTGAAATAAATAATTTGGAAAATTATTTGGAATCTGGTGATGTTGTGCATATCCATTGATAGTTCAATAACCGACTATCAATATTTCCCTTTGAATGGGTAATTGATGTGATTTGTTTGAATTTGAATGCCACGCTTATTTTTAAATAAGCGCTCACTATTCGGGTTAACCGGGAAAGGACCATGGGGTCGTATAACCCATTCCGAATATGTGATACGTCGTTATGAATTGCATTTGAAGATCGGTGTTGAAGACCGAGTATTTGCGAAAGCGATAGGATGACCTATCGATTGTCTCTGCACTGGGTAGCTCCTGGTATAGAGATTCCTTAAGTGATGGGAAATTCGATCGGGATTGTGAATACCCGGATTGCAAGGGCTTCGTAAGAAGTGCCTTCGGTTTTGTTCGAGCCCGGAACAGACTTGTATGGATTGTATGTCTGACATTTCAAGTTGAGATATAAAGCCGATTTCTTTCAAATATATGTCTGTTGGTGGCGGAGAATTTATTCTTTTAGCTTAACACCCTTCTCTGAGACGTACGAGCTCAGAGGTTATATAGTTGAATGTTATCAGCGATATATTCCCAATTTGGTAATGTGACATGCTGAGTGATGCTGAAATGATCATTGTGTTGATTATTTGTGATAGGATCGTTTATTTGATCGTCTATCCTTGTGATCATTGTGTTGATCATTTGTTGACCCAAAGCATGGCTTTTGTATAAAGTATGTTTTTGTGGACGTGAATTCGTCGAGCCTCACAACCCGGTAATGGTCGAAACAGGAATTGTGCGGCAAGGTTTTCAGGGATAACTTCCCTAGGGTATGACCATTCCTTCTGGAAAAGGGTAGTATCATGGTATGGAGCCCAGATACTTACTCATGTTGAAACACTTATTATTATGGTGTGATGTTGGTTAGAGAGCTCTCGTTTAAAGGTCCCAAAGGACCGGGAGTGGTATATCTGAGGGTTTGTAATATCCCTTGGGAAAAGGGATTCCCGGCTTTGTTTAGCAGAGAACGGTGGTTCTCGGGGCGTCCTTCCAGAGGCGTTTCCATGTGGCAATGGGAAGTTCCTTGGCCTGACCATTTGTTGGAAAATCCATTCTTCAAATACGAGACTTGTACGGTTTTAGTTGTATAACCTGCTATGGAATGTGGCGGTAACCTGCTATTGAACATAGTTAGCTATAGTAGGCATACGATAATGGTCGTATGTTGGCTAAGATTTATATTCTACTTTCGAAATGAATTTTTCCTACACTATGCACTAGTAATAATATCAAATGTTCTTTTTAATGCGTATCAAGCATCTTTGACTATCATAAGGAGAAATCTCCTCCGATTCTGCGTTTGCATGTGTGTGTGTGCGGGAGGCCTTATGGTAGTCTCATTTTTAAAAGCATTGCGAATTGAATTTAAAAATATTCTCATATTTTGATTTTAAAGATAAATAAACTGTTTTGAGTTCTCACACCAGTCACATGACTGACTTGGAGTTTATTGTTTTCCTTCCTAAACTCTGGGTGCCCACCAATTTCCACACGGGCAGTCAAGAGTTAAGGTTTATCAGAATATTCTGGATATTCAGGAGTTGCAGGAGGCAAGCTGGATGGCATGGCGTACTACTAGTATATAGTATTTCTTTTTCCGCTGCACTGTTTGTTGTTGTATGTTGTACACTCTGATGATATGATGTAATGTAATGTATAAAATGTAATAACTAATAGTTCTTTGTTTAAAGATTATTCATTTATTATTATATGTTGTTCCGCTGCGAATTGTGAGATTCTGTTGTTGTTCTGTTGTTTTCTATTCCGTCCTATTTTCTCTATTTTCCTTTTCCCTATCTTTCTCTATTCTCTTTTCCTTTTATTTTAAAATTTTCTATTTCTCTCTTCTCTCTATTTTCTATCTTTCTATTTTCTTCTACCTCTTTCTTTTCTTAAATTCTTTTAAAAAAAAAACCATAACATTCCGATTTTTGGCCTTCGATTTCTCGACAGTCGATAAAGTGAGTATCGATGTTGAATTTTCGAAAGTCAAAAATTTTCGGGGCGTTACAATGCAACACTCTCCAATGTTGGGCAATATATTATCATGGCTGTTGGGGGGCAACAATGGGTTTTGCACTAATAGTTATTGAATAATTATGGAATGAATTATTCGAGAGTTTCTAGTTGGTTATTAATAACTATGGTAAAACATGAAATCTTGAAGTGATAATATTGCACAAGTCTCTTGATTTGGGAGTACCGCTGGACTTCATTATGGATACTCCACTTTGATTATAGTTAAAGCATGGCATAATGTCCATTGAATGACTATAGTTTGGTATGTGTTAAAGTGTTGGAAATCAAATACTATTTCAATAGAGTCTTCTCACTTATATGAGGTTAGTATCACAGTCAATTATAGTCAATTCAAAGTCAAAATCTCTTGCCATAGTAGGTCGTTAATAATAAACGTTATTGTCGAACCAGATACTTTACTTATGGGCTAACTAAGTTGAATGTGGATGACGTTGGAGTCTTCACCAAAACCAAATTCCATAAATCCTTAGGTGATAGTGTTGACAAAGAGCATATGTGTAAATAATCATTACTAAAGGTACCGCTTGAGAAAATATAAAATATGATTTTATTGAAAAGATCTGTGAGCGATGCATTCAGCCAAATCGTCACACCATGAGCTAAGGTGCTGTGTGAGTGTTAATATTTTAATTGTTCAAAATTAATCTTGACTAAATTCACACATCTGAGACATATAACCTTATTTGTGAATTCTCTGAAAATCGCACGATTTAATAATTTATAAAATGTTTCAAATTATATAAATTAATATTTGAGAAATATTGATATTTTTTAATATTTGATGTTTTGGTGGTGTTGTTAATTATTCGAATGCATATATAAAAGTTATATAAGCGCGTACTGATATACAATATCATTATATATTTAAACCAGTTTTAAATATAGTTACTTGCTTCCCAAGCTTTTGGAAGTAATTATCAATGTGATGGAATGATACAGCCTGCCATGCTAGAGAGAGAGAAAGAGAGAGGAAGGGATATGGATGAGACTTGATTGAAAATTAATTGAGAATCAAAAGTGGACGTTTTAAAGAGAGAGTATGAAGGTTTTTTATTATTTCATTGAAACATATCATCTTATTCATTTTCTTACTGTAATTGCTCTTCTTCCTCTCTTCTCTTCGAAATTGATCGAAATTACCTCCTCCATTTTCTAAAATAACATAAATCCCGAGCAATGTAAAAAATAAAATAAAATAAAATAAGTGGTTCATTCTTCTATTACAAACCTGGATGTTGATCTACTTAGAGATTTGAGGAGAATCTAAAATGAAGGTATTACAAAGGGCAAGACTTTTCAGTTTTTGATTTTCATCTTAGATTCATTTATGATGTTTAGATCTAATGTAGCACACATATATGTATATTATTAACCAACTATTAAATTTATTTTAATAATTCTTTTGTGTATAATGATTAAATGAAAAATCTATCTTATGTATGCATTTTATTTTAAGTGTTGATATTATTTTGATTGGATATGAAATCATTAGTTGTTACAATTTTTTTTGTTAGAACTTTTTGTATTACCACAACTGATTAATTAGTTGTCTAACTAAGACTTATTTATGATTGATTAATTTTTGTTCTAAATTGACTTTCTTGTTTATTGGATCTGAGATTGTTTTTAGTTGTAGATTTGATTTGTTGTAATGAAATTCACTATTGGTGTTTCAACTTAATTATTTTGTAATAAAGATGTTAGTATTTTGATTGATTGAATCATGTATATATGCATATAATTATTAATTCATATTTAATTGTAAACTAATACCACGTCAAACCTTTTTTAGATCAATTTGTTTTAAACTAATTTAGTTAACCTAATTGCTTTGTCAAGTATATGTTTTAAAATTAAATCCTAGTTTATATATATATATATAAATATATATTTGTGTAGTTGTTAATTAATTGTGTCATTAGAATAATGCAGTAAATTATGACAAAAGTTTTAATTTTTCTTTATGGGATCTGCAATTTTGAGGGTCTGGTTTTTTGATGTGGTTAAGTATGGAATGTTATATGGTATTAAATCTATCACTGTAATTATGTTTGATAAAAGTCTTTAACATATTATATCATGTTATTTCTATTTAATTATGATTTGATTGGACATAAATCTAGCATAAAATATCATTTTCATCTTGATCTTTCTAGTTTTTTATTATTTTGAAATATCTAATTTTATGTAGATTTTTTTTTCATAATTTCATACATATACATATGTTAAAATATATCAGTCGTAATAAAATATCCAAATATATGTATATACTTAGGCATTTATATTCTCGATATGCATGTGAATTTATTACATTATGTAAGCATAATTTATAGGTATATACAATAAATATAAACCCTAATATATATATATATATATATATATATATATATATCTCTGTGTGTGTGTGTGTTGTGTGTGTATAGTTATATGCTTGTTTATATTATGTTATGTTTTATTGAATGTATACATGATACATTCAAACTAAAATATATTGTTGGATTAATTAATAAATGTAAAATAAAGTTGAATAAAATATGTATTATTTAGTAACTAGACTGGATCTAGTGAAACCTATAGACTTCATGGGTCCAATATGATTCAAATAAGGATTTTTTTTGAGATCTGCCTATTTCATTCGCCGCAAACCGACCCGGTTCCTTCAGTTTTAGTAGAAGTATAAAAGATATTTTGTTTATTACATTATAATAGTTAAAATTTGGTGTATTTACTGCTATATTTGGACGATATGCTTAATGCTTCTAAAGGAAGGAATGAAATCATTCAATCAAAGTAGAGTTTGAAAGTGGAATTCGAAATGAAGGATCTTGGTGAAGCAAAGGAAGTCATAGGCCTAGAGATTTGTAGGGATAGAAAGCATGGAATTATAAGATTGAGGAAAAAAGATTATCTTAGTAAAATGCTTGCTCGGTTAAGCATGGAGAAGACAAAGCCACTAATTATCCAATGATTTTACACATAAAGCTTTTTGCAAAAAAAACTCTTCAATCTCTAATGAAGACACGACCTTATTGAGTAGGTGCTCTATTCTAGTGCAGTTGGAGGTTTAATATAAGCTATGGTTGCTACTAGGCATGATATTGTACATATAGTTGAAGTGGTTAGTCATTACCTAGAAAATCACATTGAGAAGCTTTCAGAGCGATTTTAAAATATCTTAAAGGGCACTTGATTTTGGGGCTGTTTTTGTAATGAAAAGGATTGCAGTTCGATTGATTAATGTAATTCAAATTATGTTGGAGATAGAAATTAATTGAAGTCAACCTCTGGATATGCATTCACTTTTGATAGTACTACCATTAGTTGGAAAGTAAGGTTGAAAACTATAGTTGCGCCTTTTGTAGAAGCCAAGTTGATGTATGAGAGAGTTAGTGGTATAACCTAGCTAAGGGCAACTATGTAATTTGTTACATATATCTAACTCTGTAATCAATCTTGTTGGTAATAAAGATGTACACGTTACTATATTGTGATATCAATAATTAAGTAATTAATTTAAAGTATATTAATAAGACAAAAATCCTTAAATAAAATATTATGTGATTGTAGTTGCAAATGGTTGCAATCATGAGTAATTATTATAATACAAAATGATATTTTATTGTAAATATTCCTGGTCAAGATGTTTTGAAAAAGGTTACTGAATAATCTATTAAAACCAATGTACGTAATCCTCTCTAAATGTTGAATAATGTATTACTCATGCCTGCCGGGGAACCAAGTGGTTGTACATTTATAATTATTGGATAACTATGGAATAAATCATCTGAGAGTTTCCCGTTGGTTGTAACAACTTAGTCAAATAGGAAATCTCAATATGGAGATGTTATATCGTTATCTCAACTTGAGAATACTATGAAACTTCAATGTGGACACTCCATTTTAATTATACTTAAATCATGATATAATGATCGTCGGACGCTGTAATTGGATATGAGTTGAGGCAATGAAAGTAAAGCACAATTTCATAGAGAATTTGTTTCCTTAGTTGTATGAGCTTAAGGTGAATTAAAATATGATTTTACTAAAAAGATCATTAAGTGATGAATTTGGCCAAACTGTCACACCACTAGCTATGGTGACGTACGAAAACTAATAATTGAATTATTCAATATGACTCATCAACTGAATTCACGCCTTTGCATCGCACAACTATATGTGTGAATTTAAAATACCACTTGATTTAATCCTTTTATAAAATGTTATAAACTAGTTAAATCAATTAAATAATTAACATTTAAGAAATATAAATTATCGATGCTTTTGATGTTTGGGGTAGTTTTAGCAACTAGGGTAGATTATGGAAATTTTCTATGTACCATTAGTAACTATTTGGATGTATATATGAATGTTATATATGCATGTATAGATATATAATACTGATACATATTTAACCATAATTTAGATATAGTTAATTACTTATCGGGTTTCAAGATATTTCAGTCCATGTAAGAGAACATGTATGGTCGGCCAAACAAGGGAAGAGAAGGAGTCTAGATGCGTGATCAAGATATAATTAAAGATCTGCAAGAGAGTCAATGATTCTCGGACTATAACAAGACACATATTTTAATAAATGAGTATTTAAATAATTTATGTAAATATTAAATCATTACTTAACATAACATGCAGGATACTCGACTTTTGGAGATCAATGAATTGAGGACTAACTACACATTCCATTAACACCTCAATTTCATCATGATAAAAATGAGTATAAGCTCGGCTATGTTTGAATTGTTAAGTTTAACGAGTTGTTGTGTCAAAAATTGATACAACATTTTTTTATCACTCAAAAACGAATTAAACAAATATAGAATGATGAAAATGAAGAAAATGAGAGCAAAACACAAAGCTTTATAGTAGTTTGATATAATCTCTGGCCATCTACTTAATCCTTTTGTTTGATGGATTCTCTATGAAATACAACAAGTTATAACCAAATCACGAGCTATGATTCAGTAAATTTTTGCTTTTTCCATGATTTATGAGTTAGAGGAAGAAGAAGGCTGATCCAAAATCATAAGAGCCAATCCCAAAATCAATTCCCTTTCCAGTTGAAGTCCCCTTGATATTTATAGACTAATCCTAGCGTAAGTCTCGATATCTCAAGCTTGAATACGTCTTTATCTCTAGATTTGAAGTTCCAGCATGTAGAGAAAGTCATTGTGCATGAATCCAAGAATGTTAAACAAAAAATCATGTTGGATCATGTTCGTAAAATCATGTCGGAAAATATGGTCGGTACCAACCAAATCACGCATTTCTAAAACTTACCTAAATCTTTGATTTCTTCAATCTTGATATCTTCCAAGCTTCTTGACTAATTCATTCAAAATTTTATTGTCCGATTTCTCTGATCTAAGTCAATTCCAAGATCATGGTAAATTTTTCGAAAACACTTGGCCACAAAGCATGCTTTTGTGGAAACAAAGCATGCTTTGATCGAGAACATATATCAAGTTTGGAAAATTATAATCAGTTGCACTCTCTGGCTATCTACTGCTCCAATCATGGAAAATCATATGCTTTCTTTGGATTCACCTGCAAATCAAAGGTCGTTCTAGAGCCTTCATAATTAAGGACTTAAATCCTTGCACAAGTGTTGGTCATTAATTAAATGATCCGACGTTTTCTCCATATCTAACAAATCATATATCATGTTATCATGCATCATTAATCATATTGGCGTATTGCCTTCGAACAGAACATTACTTGCAAATCATCCAGTATCGCCTAGTTCCCATCATAAGTAAGCCCAACCGAATTGAGGCAATGACATTTATCATTATTTAGAATTCATTATCCAATTATTTCAAATCAAAAGGCATTTGAATCCTAAGGTTTAGTTTTTGATCTCTTCAGATCGTAAATCTAGATTGAAATCAATCCACTTACTCTCCGGTAAGTGGACCCAATATCCATCCGCGTCCGTCCGCTCACTCTCCGGTGAGGGGACTTGCTATAATATATTGGTCCTTCTACTCACTTTCCGATGATGTGACCTATAATTTCATCATTTTCACCTCATATCTCCGGTTGTGGCAATACAATCCAGTATTTATTTATCAAATATCAAGGATACCTAGGTTTCACTAGCATCCATTAGCAATATCAGAATAAAATATCATGTTCAATTAATATACATACTCGAATCATTCAAGTATCCTTATTCAAATAAAAATGCATCAAGAAAAGAATCAAAATATCTAATTTAATCAGAGATTACTCATAGAATTTAACTCAGAGCATGCCTATGGGACCGTTTTGGATCCCTTATGTGTGCAAGTATTAAGGTAGCTATCCTTCATAGTTTATTCAAGGCATGAGTAAAGTGAAGAAAATAAACAAAAATCTGATCCATTTTGATATGGGATAACCATTCTCAACCCAGATCCCTAACCTCATCCGCGTATATCCATCACAGAGGGTGGTCACTCATGCTGCACCATCGCAGTTAGATTCTTACATACCATTGAAGCTGGTTAATTCGAAATTGCTCCTCTATCAAGTTATGCAGATGCATGCATACATATGTTTCATGCTCGTCCAGCTCATAGAATAGGCAGTATCTTCCAGACTTTCACTTCCAAACCACGAGTTCTCTCACTATGGGTTTTGTATGAGGAATCTCCCTTGTATTAGGGTAAATTTTCTCCAAGGTATCTTTTAATTCAATGTAAGAGGAAAACTTTGTTTTTTTTTTGCTTCAATCCTCCAAAGCCATCATTAGCTTTTGCTTTCCCTTATCTTTTATATATCCTACCTTGGGTGGTCCTTCATCTTCCATGGCATTTACTCCATCACTCTCAGCTTCTGTGTCCTCTCGGCATAAATATCCCTCAGCTTGATTGTTGGAATCTGCATGATCAATAGGCGGATTTCTTTATAAAGCTATTTAAAAAACAGTTTTATTGGAAACTCTGAAAACCACCGTCATCATAACTATCGACAAGAGGTTTCTTTATCGAGTGGTTTCTATGTTAAGTCTATTTAAATAACTCTGTAAGGTCTTACCCTCCTTCTACTTCCCATGCGAAAGTGTTATCACATTTTTTGGCCGTATTATATAAACCCTGAACTAGTTCATAAACTTCTCTAGTAATCCGACCTATATGCCGATGGACTCGTTCTCTAGTTGGCTAAAGTACATTGCTTCTAAATCTATTAAGTACAATGAGAAGCATCATCCCATCACTTTCTTTGAATCTCCCAACACTCCTATGTGCTGGACATATCTCAACAAATGTATGGTATTAGTGCTCCCATTGTACATTTCCAACATCGATAACTTGTAATTAGGAGGATTCATAGCATTTCAGATGTTTGGAGGTAAAAGGGTTTCTACTTACATCTTCTAAACCCTGATCTAGGGGTCCATCTCTTAGCCCTTGTCTTATCATATCAGCAATTCTACCGTTATCATTCAGTTGAAATCTTTAGGTCTCTACATCCCCTTGATACAAATCTTCATTGTCTCCGCCGTTCCTATGGGGAACTTCTGGTCCTAATTCTTATGGTTGTACATTTATATTTTGATCTTCACCTCTAAATTTAGCATTGCCTATTCCTAGTATCCCAACTCACTCAAAACATAATATGACGATCGCCTACACCTTTGACATCCAATGTACCTAAAGAGTACGTTGCTACCATGCTTAGCCAGTGTAGGATGATTGTAAAGGGTGAAAGAAGAGAAACAATCATAGAACCTATATATATCTTATAGCCCATCGCATAAAATATGATAATAAAAATCTAGACATAAAATAGATAGGAAATAATAACTAAATGAACCACAATATTAGAATACATAAGTTCACAAAGTTGTACAAGATAGTGATAGAGTTTATACAACTGACAATAAACTCAAAGATAAACAATCTTTAGGTAAAATAAACGAATATTGTCTGGGAACCACAGTGTCATACATTGGAGTAAGCAATAGTAAGTCCATATGAGAAATCGCCATCTTTTGCTTATCCTCTATACAGCAACTGCAAACTACCTAAAGCTGCAATCTAGTCTACTCATTTAAGAGTACTTATGGTAATAAGAAGCAAAGCATAAAACCTTAAGTCAGACAACAGTCTGGTGTAGGTGATAATAAATCTCAAAACACCATTCAAGGCGATATGGTAAGGAGCAAAGTTATAGTAGTCAAACCTGACATGTCTTTGCATCTAAAGAGTTAACTCATAACATTTATAATATGGTACTCTACTATCCTCACCATAAATTATACAAAGGTATTACTATCAGGTGTCTAAATATCAGTCCCCTAGATACCTACGTCATGTTGCATCCCTAGAGTGACCATCAACAAATAAAACAATCATGAAAAACATAAAATCCATCAAACAATCCTCATTGTCACTCAGTGTGTCCTAGATATATGATAACTCCCTCTACTAAGGATCATGGAAAAATCTCGATTTTCATTGTACTCACTCATAGGCCCATAGCTAACATTAGATCCATTCCACTGATCCATGGTATATAGATCCATTCCTCCGATCCAGGGTTGCTATTCCAAGTACCAAATGAGCGTCCTCATAACACCCCTACTTACAAGTATATCAAAAAACACTCCGAGTATCAATGATCCCTTAAAACATGTATTTAAGCCCTTTTCCTTGCTCTATTTTGTTTCCATTCATCCTTATGGAACCTTTGTACGTTCTTTTCTTTCCATGATAGAACCTTTCAATGTTCTATCCATGAGTCATCCTTCCTAGAACCGCCCTTGTGGATAACTATCATCAAGACCCCATCGACATCGCGCCATCATCGTCGAAACACAATCCTATCATCATCGAGTTATCATCATCAAAGTCCCAAAGTCATCATCCTTTATTATGCTACTTATCGAACGTTGAACGAACGAACACCTTCAGCACAATTTATAGGACCCCCTCAGCATCCTCTAGGATTTTTTTTCTACATAGGCCACCCCCATTCATATCAGTACCGACATGAACCCATTCATGTAAGTGCCAATATGAACTACTTAGCAGAAAATTTGACTAAGTTTCCTTGCTTAGAACACGCCCCCTTTGGCTTGCCTTGAGTACCTCCTTCACTTGCATGTAGCCTTGAATTCCCTAGCCCAATTCCATGTGCCCAAAAAGAGGTCGGTATTGAGTTGTATACTTCACCAAAATTTTGAAGTTTAGTCTCAGGTCTCCTTCCCAGCCTTGACCCAAAGTCTTCCCCCCTGAAGTTTTCAAGCTTAAGTCCTAAACATTCCTTCAACTGGACAAAAATGCAACTTCCACCGACCACTTTCCCAAATCTACATTGACATGATTTTGACAATCCAAACCGCCTCCAATTAACTAGCGACCAGAACTACAAACTCCCCAAACTCTCCTTAACTGCGTGTCCAAGTTTCATTCTATTTTGAGCATATTTGACCTCATTTTGCCCAAATTGACAACTGCATCCAACTACACTATAATTAATAACAAACACATCAAGGCACTCTAGGCAATGGTAAACATTATACATAAACATGAAAGCAAGATATTTAATCCATCTAAACATAATTCACAATCATATAATTTCCTAAATCTTGTTCTATGCAAAATGGCAATATTTTCAGAAAGGGATCTAAAACCATTTAAAATCCATTTCTATCTTTTAAAATTTGACAATCAACATGTATGAAGCTTAAATTAATGTTTAAAATCATTTAACATAGAAATCATATCAAAAACATCATTTTTAACAATATGGGTATGCATAAAGTAGTAAGAGATCATCAACCACTCATCTAATACCAAAATTACCCAAATATCTTCCAAAATCTTAAGTAGACAGAAAGGCCACGAATACCTAATAGCTAATAATTGAATCTATGATATTCCTTTTTCCAATTACCCTTCTAATGATGGTTTAAGCTAGGATTGGTATGGAAGAGGCAAGCTTTTTGATGAAATCTCGGTTAATCGAAGTTTATAAATACTTTTGGAAATGGGAAAATTGATTAATTCTATCCCATTAGCTCCTTTTATGCACAAATCCCGAAATGGGATAGTAGGCTTAAATTTGGGCTTACTAATTATTTAATAAACTAGCCAGCATTAGTCTCAACTTAAAATGACCACATCTCCTAAACAATAAGTTTGTTTGCTGATACGAACACTTTACAAAAAGAAAAACCATCTTCCTAATTTAATGGAAGTGGTTTTAAACCCCAATTTAATACCTAACAAAAGTTATAAGATTTACACGAATTTCTAGGTCCAAACTGTATGATAAAAATATTAAAGGTGGAAAATGTCCCTATTAGTCATTTTCCAAAATTTTAGGGTCGTACAACCTTATATGAATTAAATAACAATATTTTATGATTCTTTGATATGTAGCTATGGGTGGTTACACTCTCCCCCATAAGAATTTTGCCTCTACAATTGCCAAATAATGCAATGAATAGTCAACTATGGCCTAACAATCGAACATATCGAACAAATTGCCATGCAATCAACAAATATAGATGAATTTATCCTAGCATATGAGATGCTAAGCTATCATACATGATACCAAAAGTGAAAGTAAATACGATGAACAATACGCCTTGCCATGCAAAGAGCTCTGGATATGCATCCCTCATGCTCTCCTCGGTTTCCTACATGCAATCACCTTCACTTTCACCATATTGAACCTTCAATAATTCAAACTTCTTACTTATAAGCTGTTACATATCATGTCCGACAATACAAACCTACCTACAAGGTTTCAAAGCTTGTGGTTAGATCTCGATATGATCAAGTTGATCTAATGTAATCGTCATGCCTTAGTCATGCACAAACTTTCATAAGTGAGAGAGGTGGAATACATTGTGCACACCTGCCATCTTCTGATGTAAGTCGATCCTACATGCTAGATTCCCAATCCTCTCTACTATTGGAAAAAGGACCTACGAATTTCGGTGCCAACTTCCCCTTATTACTAAATCGAACAATATTCTTCAATGGAGAAATCTTCACGAATGCTATATTGCCAACAGAGAACTCCAAATCTCTAGGTCTCTTATCTGCATATCTTTTCTTCGTATCCTGAGTAGATCTCATTTTTTTCTAAATGATCTCAATCTTCTCCAAGGTCTCTCTGATCTTATCTGGCCCGAGTATCAGTTTCTCAACCGCTTCTCACCAACATGAAGAAGTTTTACACGGTCAGCCATACAATGCTTTGAATGATGGTATATTGATAATTAGACTGATAACTATTATTGTATGCAAATTCCAACAAATTCAAGTGTTGTCCCATAATCCTACAAAATCAAGAATGCAAGCTAGCTAGAGATCCAATAACATGTGATTCACCATCTCGATCTGCCCATCATTTTACAGCTGATAAGCTATATTGAGATGCAGCTCCGTTCCCAATGTCTCTTGTAAACTCTTCCATAACCCACTAGTGAATAAAGGGTCTCGAATGCTCATAATATGCTTCGGTACACCATGGAATCACACCACCCATTTCACATACAACTTGGCCAATTTGGTGTTGTTCTATCATACCTAATGGATATGAATCAGGCACTCTTTATCAATCTATCGGCTATGTCCTAAATGTTATCATACCCTCCTCTGGTCCTTGGAAATCTGTCGATGAAGTCCGTCGATATCTGTTTCCATTTCCACTTAGGAACTTCAAGTGGTTACATCAACCCACTTGACTTCTTCTGCTCTACCTTTACCAACTAGCAGTTCATACATTTTAATAATGTCCCAACACCCTTCTTCATCCCCTCCCAACGATACATCTGTTTCATATAATGGTACATCTTATTACTGTCACGATATATAGTCAATCTAGAATGATGGCACTCCAGTAGTATCGTATCCCATAATCCATCAACATCGAGAACAAATAATCTCCCACCCTTACGGAGCCAATCATCTCGGTTGAGCCTATACTGCCTTATCTCATCAGACTCTCCTCCTCCTTCTATCTTTGAATGATCTCTACCAGTCTAGTTTCTCCCTTCTAAATAGTACTATTCCTCACGATCAAAGTTGGTATAATGGTCAAACTTGCAACATTCTAGCTCTAACTCGCAATGAGGTCAAATTCATAACCAACAATATACTCCAACTACTTCCACTCTAAGAACATCACTTCCAAACTGGCATGTCTTCTACTTAAAGCATCGACGACTGCATTTCCCTTACTAGGAATATAATAAATGCTAAAGTGGTAAAAGGCTAAGAACTCTAACCATCACTGTTGAAAAAGGTTGAGTTTCTTATGGGAGAAAAAGTATTGCAGGGTGGTCCATGAATAAATCGAACCTTTCTCCAAGTAGACAATGCCTTCAAATCTTCAAAGCAAAAACTATCGAAGACAACTCCTAAATCATGGGTAGGGTACTTCTTCTCATGTATCATTAGCTGTCGACTAGCGTGGGGGACAACCTTACCTCCTTGCATTAGTACCACACTGTTAGTACCGCACCTAATCCAGTACTACAAGCATCGATGTGTACCGGCACCTCCTCATTCCCACTCGAAATGGTCAACACTGGTGCACTCAATCAACCTCTCTTTTAGAGTCACGAACGAGTTCTCACACTTTTCATCCCAAATAAAACTTATTTTTTTTGTCAAATTGGTTGACAACCCTAATACCTTCAAGAAGTCCTTGATAAAACGTCTATAATATCCAACAAATCCTGGAAAACTCCCCACATCCATAGCGTTCTTAGGTTGATCCCAATCTTCAACTGCTACCACCTTGGTAGGATTTACTGCGACGCCTTGGTTAAAGATGACATGACCCAAGAATATTAGTTCCCTTTTCCGAAAGTGACACTTTGAAAACTTCACCTTTAACTTATGCCTCCTCAACACTTCAAGCATAATCCTCAAGGCATATTAGGTTCCAACACCTTCCTAGAATGGACCAAAATATCATCTATGAATACAATCTTTAACTTATTTAGCCGATCCCTGGAGACATGGTTTAAGAGATCAAAAAAGTGACAATATGAACTTCTTAGCCAAAAATTTGGTTATTATTCCTTTCTCGGACACTTCCCTTTTGGTTTTCCTAGAGTGGCTCCTTCACTTTCCTTTAGCATTGTAGTCCTCAACTCTATTCTATGTGTCAGAAAAGATGTCGGTACCGAGTTGTATACTTCACAAAAATTTTAAAGTTCAGTCTTTGGACTTCTTCCTAGCCTTAACTTGAAGTCTTCCCTAAGTTTTTAGGCCTAAGTCCTAAAGCACTCCTTCAGCCTATCCAAAATGCAACTTCCACCGACCACTTTCCCAAATCTCCACCAACATGATTTTGACTTATCAAATTGCCTCTAATCGACCAGAGAACTACAAGCTCTTCAAACTCTCCTCAACAACATAACCAAGTTTCATTTAATTTTGAATACATTTGATCTTGTTTTACCCAAATCGACAATTGCATCCTAACTACAATAAAAGCACTAACAAACACATCAAGGCAATACATACAAAGGTAAACGTCATACATAATCATGCAAGAAACATATTCAAGCTGTCCAAACATAATTTGCAATCATATAATTTCCCAGATCTAGTTCTATGCAAAATGATAATATGATTCGTAAAAGGGTGCGAAACCATTTAAAATCCCTCATTAAATTCAATGATAAACATGTACGAAGGTTTAATTAAAGTTTGAAATTGTTTTAACATACAAATCATATCAAAAACATCATTTTTAACTATATGGACATGCATAAAGTAGTGAGAGATCATAAATAACTCACTAATACCAAAATTACCATTATCTCTTCCCAAATCTAAAGTGGATAACAAGGTCACAAATCCTTAGGTAGCTAATAATTGAATCTAAGAACTTCCTTTTTCTAATACCCCATCTAATGATGGTTTAGGCTAGTATTAGTATGAAAGCTGATGAAATCTAATTTTATGGAAGTTTATACTTGCTTTGGGAAATGGGAAAAGTGATTAATTTTGTCCTAACATATCCTATTAGGCACAAATCCCGAATATGCTAGTAGGCTTAAGTTTGGACTTCACTAATTATCCACTAACCTGGCTAGCAATAGTCTAAACTTAAAATTATCATATGTCCTAAACAGTAAGTTTGTTTTCCTATTATCACCACTCCACGGAAAGAAAAACCATCACTCCGATCCAATGGAAGTGATTTCCGACCTAATTCAACTCCTGTCAAAAGCTATAGGTTACACAATAATTTTTGGGTCCAAATTGCACGATAAAAATTTTAAAGGTGGAAAATGTCCATAGTAGTCATTTTTCAAAATTTTATAGTGATATGACCTTATATGAATCAAGTAATAGTATTTTACGATCCTGTAATACGTAAAATATGGGTTGTTACAACTAATTGGCCATGCCCCCAACAATTATGGCCGGTATTGATATGATTATGGTCAGTATCAATCCATTCGAGTGCTTGGGGGTTGGCTCCATTTTGCTCCACTCTATTCTCCTATGCATTTGCTTTGCCTTCCAGCCTTTCGTTCTAAGCTCTAGTTGCTCCAGTTGTCCTTTACGATTCCATTATTTTGAAAAATTCATCCAGTATCTCCTCTTGCCGTACTTAGAATCTAGTTTGCATCTCCATCATCGTCCCTTCCATTTCTTCTTTGGTAATATAGATAAAATGTGGATTTGAGCTTGAGGACACCTCTTGGTTGCCCCCATATCCTTATTGCCTTCCTCTAACAATAGCTCTTGTTCGCCTTTTTATCTTCTCCAAATCAAATCTCAAGTTTTTCTTGGTGAAAGTACCAAAAATATTGCACCAAAAGTTGACACAACGCCCCAATATCACTTAAAAATGAATTAAACAAATATGAAATGGTGAAACTGAAGAAAAATAAAGCAAAACACAAAGTTTTTATAGTGGTTAAGCAAAATCTCTAGCCTATGCCCACTTAATGCTTCTAGTGGATGAATTCTTTTTGGAATACAACAAGTCATAATCAAAACCGAGCCATGATCTAGTAAATTTTGATATTTTCTAAGTTTTATGAGTTAGAGGAAGAAGAAAGTTAATCTAAATTCACAAGAGATAATATAAAAATCAACCCTCTTTCAAGTAGAAGTCTCCTTGATATTTATAAACGAATTCTAGCACAAATCTCATGATCCTAGACTTTAATGCTTATTTTTCTACAAATCCAAAATTCCATCCTGTAGAATAGGTCAATGCGCATGAATCCCAAGTATGTCAAACAACCAAATCATGTGGGTACCAACTATTGACAAGAAAACTTGTCAACACCCCAAAGTAAAGTTGAAGGTCAAGATTAATCTCTTTTGGTTTCTTTTAGGTAAATGAAAAAGAGCAGAATGTATATGTCCTCTTTGATTTTCCTTTCAAATAGGTTGCTTTAGTGAGAACTTGCTTAGAAAAACCTTTCGACCTGGTCAGTATTGTTAGTCTCTTTACTTAACAGCCTTTTGAGCTTGTTGAGATGATATGGTTATCCCTTCGAAAGCCTTCCTACCGAATGGATTGCAAGACTCAGAAGGATAACTCTAAGGATCCTGGATAAAGGCTTAATTTGGTGGGTTTTGACGCTCTCGAAAGCTATGTTGGTTCGTGCTTAATATTTGGATCAGGGATCTGGGATTGACGTTTCGATCCTGTCGAAAGTAGCACCCCTAAGCGTCTCGAGTTGGATAAGGAATCTAAGGTCAAAGTGAATTGGTATAGGTTTCGACCTTGTCCAAAGTAGGAGTCTTAGGGAAGGTGGCATGAGGTTTGAAGCTAGTATTACTTGAGAATGTAAAGGTTTCAACTTAGTCGAAAGAGGTTTTTCAATATGGCCGATACCTGTAACACAAGATTAAACCTGATAAAAGATTGTGAAACAATTAAGTAATTGTGAAGAGTGTAAACTTCCCTTTCTCAGCTCAAAAAAGATTTTATTGCTCCATTTACCTAATTCAATTTACAAATTAGGGTTTTTACAGCTTTTTTAAGTGAGAAAATACAAGTTTAGAATGACCTAATTTGGATCCCCAATGCCAGACTCCTTGGGTTTTATTTATAGATGCAGGTCAGTACCTTTCGACCCTAATGCTTTCGACCTAGTCAAAAGGAGGCTTCCATATTGACTTTAGTATGCTTTCGCCTTTGTCTAAAGGAACAGATGCACTTGTCTTCTCTACATTGATTTGTAAGAGCTTTTGATCCTATCGGTAGGCTTTATTCAGTGGTTTCGAAGGTGTTGAAATGCTGAGGGTTTCGATGCCGTGAGTTGCTTCTGAACTCTTGCCTATGACTAGATGCATAGCCTCCCTAGATAACAATGGCTTTGACCTATTCGAAAGGATTAGTTTAGCTTTCGAAAGGGTTGTTCAGGCCAATACATGCTTTCGAGTGGTTTGAGTAAAGGCAAAACCTTCGGTTTTGAAAGGTTTGGCGCTTATGTGAAGAGTTGTCTCCTTTGCCTTAGAAAGGAGTTACTTTGACTCATTCAAAAGGTCTTCATGCACATAGAATCATCTGCTTCGAAAGGCGGTCACTGAAGTAGAAGGGTGCTTTCGACCCCTTCAACCACTTCGAAAGGTTGAGAATCTTCTGGACCTTGATTATTGCATCCTTTGGACCCATTTGAAAGGTTTTGATGCTTTTGGACTTTGTCAATAACATCCCTTCGACTCCTTTAAAAGGTCGAGCTGGAGCCTTTTCCTCTCATTCTTCATCGTCTTCTGCTCAAAGTTGTTTCGACTAAGTCGAAAGGAAGTTTAGGTGGTAACATTTACCCCCCACGAAAGGATGTACTTGACTTTCCAAGTCAACTGTGTCAAAACCTAGAATCTTCTCGCTTTTGGCATTCCCGCATGAATCTGGACCGTCCATTTAAATCTGATCAAACGACTTGTCGCTATTTCTGACTTTTCTTATAAATTACGTCTTCTTCTTTCTTCCTCTTTACTTACCTGCAAAGGAGATTACTTCCGAATAATCAAAGCTTTAAACTTCCATTTAATTCTCATTTTCTCTCATCAACAATCCAGATCTAATTAAGTATTATTGATTTTGCTTTTGAAATTTCACTTCCTCTCTTTATTTCATGATGAATTTAATTTTTTTCAAATCTCACTATCGAGATTTTGAATATTCGATTTGATTTATTGAAGATTATTCGAGTTTTAAGTTTCAATCATCCTGAGAAAATTCCACGATTCAATTTTCATGAATCGATTAGATTTATTTTTCATTAGGTTTCGCTTTGAATCCAATTTCAATTTTCATACTTACTGTTACTTTCAAGAAAATTTGAATTTTTATTTTAGTGATTTCGAAATTTAAAAGGTTAATTCATGTTTAAATCTGTTGGTTTAATCATTTTGATTCATTTGTTTATTAATTGTTGAATTCCTGGGTTTGGGGAAGAAATTTCCTGTTTTCTTTGCTCGAAAGCTTTGAGTTGCACGAATTAAAAATTGGTGCCACAAGTTTACCTTTCTACCTCTTCGAAAGGGTTTAAGGCAGCAACTTTTATTTTTCTTTCTTAGCCTCTTTCGATGGAGTCCAAAGGTACTGTAGCGCTAATTTGATCGACCTTGTCGAAAGGTTGTATAGTAAAGTAGCATGTAGTCACTCCCCTCCATAGAAAAACGTTTTGACCTAGTCGAAACCTTTTGTGTTGATTGAAAATTTTCTTTTAGTATGCTTTTGAAACCATGATGCCCTTTCGACCCTATGAAAATCTTCAGTAACCAATGAGTCGAAACCTTCTATAATCACCTTTCTTCAGCATTGTCGAAACATTCCAAGTTCATGTGATTTTAACTTAGTACCTATCAACTCAATGGGTATATAAGGTTTCGACGACATTCACATTCCCTTATAACAACTTAGGATTGTAGGTTTCGACATTGTTGAAGGGTCTTTTGTTATCTTGCTTATTGAATATTAGTAGTATGTACTTTGTTCAAAATTTTAAGTTGGTTTTAATTATTCCCTTTTTATAATATGATTTCTGTTGAGCTTTTGGCATTGTTGAAAAGTGCCAATTGATATATACGTCAACCCTTTCTTTCGACCTTGTTGAAAGCTCAATGGATGTTCATATTTATGCTTTCGAAATTGTCGAAAAGTGTTTGTTAAATGTTAATTTTTTTCTTCCCTTTAGACTCTGTCGAAAGCTCTAAATATCTTATTTTTAACTTTAACATTCTTCCAAGAATTTGAAGTTTCATGTTTGGTTTTATATTTA
Source organism: Allium cepa (assembly GCA_030765085.1). NCBI lineage: Eukaryota > Viridiplantae > Streptophyta > Magnoliopsida > Asparagales > Amaryllidaceae > Allium > Allium cepa. The sequence goes on along the minus strand of CM060928.1, from coordinate 564,413,198 downwards.
AGTTGCCATATTAGATTTTTACCAATTCTTGAAAGAATGTTAGGTTCATAACAAACTAAAATTTTAACTGAAACGTTTTCACCTGTCAGAACCATGAGCTCTCCAAAGAAAGTCGAAGCTACTTCAAAGCATTCTCTAATGTTTACACAAGATGAAGTAGAAGCCATTCTCAACGACTATGGAATTTTCGGTGTGGAAGCCTTTCCACTTAGAGAAACGGACACCATCAATAACCCTTCAGAAGGGTTCTTTGCTTATATTGCCATTCATATATGCCACGGAGGGTTTCTCCCTTTTCTGGAATTCTTTTTCAAGTTCCTTTTTTATCTCAGAATCGTCCCAATCTAGCTATCCTAGAATGTATACACTTACCTTCTATCTTTGGAGTTGAAGGCATTAGAATCTGGCCTCCCCTCTTTAAATGCTGAAGCAGTGAACCACTTGGTCCGCCTGGTCAAACTTAGCAATCTCAATAGCCAAATATTCAGGGCGAACCTTTCGAGGAAGCTGATACCAGAAGAAGTTAAGTTTTGAGATTGGTAGAACCTTTTTTTCATTGTTAGATGCTTCCCAAATATCAGTGGGACTTTCTCTATTCCGCTTAAGTTCAAATTTTCATTATTTTTCTTCTATTCTGCGGTTTTTCTTGCCTAATATTTTCCTTATGTCAAGTGAACCTACCAAAGAACTTAATGAGGCCGAAAAGAGAACGGTGGAGTCTCTAGTTGTATATTCTAATAAGATTGGAAACAGATTGAAGCCGTTGAATCCTACCAACTTGAAGAAGCATTCTCTCCTCCCGTTTGGTCAAAGGGTTCTGGAGCTACCTCCTTTGATTTAGCATACATCAAAAAGTAAACGCTTCCTTTTCTTGGGAGATCCTATACATTTATGTCACCCATTTGTTCCGACCATTCCGATAGTTTATAGACACGACACTTGTTTCCTATTTCTGTATTGTTTTTCAAATTATGATGCTAACTTATGATCTGTATGAACTCTCCTCAGTTGCTTCTCAGGTTGTAAAGCCTGCTAATGGTTAGCTGCTCCTTCTGAGACTTCATGCACGCCATGTTTTGCTCAATCTCTTACTAGGACTAAGATGGTTGTTAAGATAAAGTTGGAGAAATCAACTGTGGTGGAGCCGCCCCTTAAGATTACTAAAGTAGTCGAAGCTCCCGATTTTGAGGAGGAGGACTCTCTTGACAAAACTACGGAGAGTCCAATCACTGAAGCTCCACAGGATAAATCTAAGAAGACTCCCACTGTAGTCGATCTTCTCTCTCACATCACTATTTTGAGCTCTCCAGGTGCACTCAAACAGATGCAAAATGCTTTGGAGAAAATCCCCACTCAAATGCACATTCCTCCAAGGCCAACACCTCCTCCTTTCTCCATTAATTTTAAAGAGATAGTTCAGTCTATCCTTAGCTCTGCGTCTTTAGCTTCTATTCTCCCGTCTACCTCTGTTACCGACTTGGCGGGTCATTGTCATTCCCTGATAGGACAACAATTCCTGGTAAGCTTCTCTTCACTTGTCTTTATCGTTACTGTTCCTCTTTAAGATTCTATCTTATGTTGTGTTTTCTCTTTTAGATCTCCAAAAGTTGGTTATCTCTGCAAGAATATGCATCTCAGTCTTTTGCCAAACCCACCAAGCTTCGGGAGGAAATTCTACCCTAATGGACCAAGTTTCTTCCTTGTCCATTGAAAAAGACGAAGTATCTATGAACTGGAGCGATTGAGAGCTTCTCTTGCCCAGTCGGAATCCACTATTTAGAAAGAAAGGAAGGCCCATCAAATCCTCACCAATGAAACCTTGGTGATGCAACTTGTTTGCGCCAAAATTGGTCACAAACACCCAATTGTCGATGAAAGCACCAATTCACAATCACAGATCACAGATAACAAGTTTATAGATAATTAAAGATGAAGAACACTTAGAAAATTAAGAAGAAAGTAGTAAAGAACATAGAGTTTATAGTGGTTTGGTAATCCGGCCTACGTTCACTTTGAAGTTGATCACATTATTGATGTTTCCTTGCTGATTACAATTGATTATAGAGGATTACAATGTTCAAATTCGAGTACAACAGCAGCCTTGAAGTGTAAAATAGTTTCCGTAGAGTCTGGACGTCAAAGAGTCAAAAAGATCCTTCTTCTATAGGCCTTGAGGCCCTATTTAGAGGCGTAGGCTGCAAATATCTCGCTCAAATCTCAGGAGACTTCTTCTGGTACATGTGGGGCCCTCGCGATTGATCCTAAGCGATTTCAGTTCGATCCGTAATCGATAGAATGCAATACATATCGATCAAGATTTTGTCCAATGGAGTCGAAATTTGGTGTGAACCTTATTTAGCTTGTACATAAGCTCCTATGAAAATTTCATAGCATTTGGACTTGTGGATTGCAAGTTATGATCGATGCCAACTTGTGCTTGCTTTAGGCTTTGTCGTTTGTATCGGTTCCCTTGGTATCGCTTTTATTCGCATCGGTCCGAGCATGTGTCTGCAGGTTGATGTGGCGTTAAATTCTTGGATCAATCCACTTTTCATGCCGAGTGATCGAGTCTTTCCTATGGATGCGCCTTGTTTGTATCGATGCAGCTTGGTCCTGTTCGTCTTGATCAACTGCCGCCTATTTGTGTTGATCACTTAGTGGTTATTTCACATTGATAGATGGATGACTTCTTCGTATGATCAAAAAGTAGCCACTTTCGTATCGATGGGTGATTACGCGTCGACCTGTGATCGATCGATACGAACTTTGCAAAACTAGATCGATACGAAATAGACTCCTGCACTACTTACCGATGGATACGAAGTAGACAGTCACAGATGGATACGAATTGGATCTTGGTCGACCGATACGAATAAGTTGGAGATGATTGAATCGATACCAAACCACGTACGTGTGATGGATACAAACAAGGTCGATGCAAAGGAGGCTGCCTCTAGATGGATACGAAGAGTGTAATTCTGGATGGATGCGAACAGAACCAATGAGAAGAGGGAGAAACAACGAATACAAGCGAATTGATTTCCAAGTTTGCGTCGATCATATCTTGGGCATACGAACTCGGATTGACTTGAAATTGGGAGCATTGACTTCTACAGCTTTGCTAGTCGTGTCTTGTCAATAGTAGCTTGATTCGAACTTGGACAAAATTCATCAATATCCATAGCGAACCTGCGTACAACCAATCTTTGGGACGAACTGTCTTTGGTTTTCAGTTGATCTTTCGGTATCACGGCCTTGCTAAAAGGCAGGATAACACTTGCCCCCCAAAAAAAGCCTTGTGGTAGGAAGATGTATTTTGCAGTTCGATAGGCTAGAAATTCGTATCCTGTCAATGACCTACAAAGATATCGATAATCTTGTTTGACTGCGAATGACGATCGTTCGGGATAGTTTGTGACCGTTTGCAGTTGGATGCCGTTCATGGCGAATAGTGACCGTTCGAGGCCAGGGTGTCATTCAAGGCGATTTGTGATCGTTCATGATCAGGTGTCGTTCGAGGCGAATTATGATCATTCACGGTTAGGTGCCGTTCGAGGCAAATTGTGACTATTCGTGGTCGGGTGCCGTTCGAGTCGAGTTGTGACCGTTCGTTGTCGGGTGCCGTTCGAGGCGAGTGGTGTGTGCCCGGGTGGACTTAGTATCATTAATGTCAAATTTCATGTTTGAGTGAGTTTCTGAACTGTTTGTTATGGCGGTTTATCACCATCTCAGATCATGCCTAAGGACTGTTCGCGACCCCGTACATGTGTAAGTGGCTTAGCCGTTATGGAATCACAAATAGCAGATTTACATTCAAAATAAGTCATTCAACCGATAGGTCTAACGAAATCAAGTCCAAACTTAAGAAATGGAAAATAAAAACAATACATAGACCTCAAAGTGCAAACACCTACACCAATGCGATTAGTAGTCGTATCATAGCATGCCTGAGTATCGTTCGTGGTCTTGTACATGTGTAAATGACTTAATCATGTTGGTGTGGTATTTGCGACTTGTTCGTCGTTATTTCAATCAATTGATGACAAGCTGACGCCTCGATCTTGAGCCGTTCCCATTTGATGTAAGTGGCGGCTGCTTTCGTTCCACCATTGTTGTTCCCCTTCTCACATACTACGATAGCAAACTATTTTGGATATGGCGCTCAACCTCATCCTTTAAGTGCCTGCAATCATTCGTGCTATGACCATTCAACTCGTGGAATAAGAAATATTTGTCCGAGCTTCTCTCATTGCTGGTCGGATCCCTCCTAATTGGCTTTCGATAAGGAATCTACCCCTGCTATCCTGATAGATTCGCTCCAAAGTCTCATTCAGCTTCGTATATGAGGTGAATCTAGGTTCCTTTCGTGGTCGCATTAAGCCATCACCGTTATCCTCAGCCTTTCATTTCCCTTTACTAGTTCCTGCACCTTTTTCAGGAGGATTTTTCCCTTGACTGCATAAATATCGATTCCTTCTCATTCCTCTCTTTCAGCATTTGCATCCTCTAATCGTAAAAATCCTTCGGCCTCATGATAAAATTCTCCTAGATCCATAGGGGGATCCTTTGTCAATGAATTCTTAAATTCTGTGCCGTCAGCAATGCCAGATACGGCTGCCATCAAAACCATGGATGGATCTGGTCGATCCATCGATGCTGCCGCTGCATTGAATCGCATCAGAAAGCTCCTCAAAAATTCCTTAGTTCATTGCTGCCAAACTCAACACATTCTTGGGTCTCGAAATGTGAAGCCTGAATTGCCTCATAAACCTTTCATTCAAATCGGTCCATGTTCCAATGGAGCTACTCTCTAGTTGTTGAAACCAAGGTGCGATAATGTCTACCAGGTACAATGGGAAGCACCGGGCCATGACCTCCTCTGATGCCCCTAGCACTTACATATTCCTCATATACTTTGTCAGATGAACTGTAGGATCCATCCTCCCATTATACATTTCCAATGTTGGTAACTTGAATTCTGTTGGATTCCTGGCTTGCCTGATCGTAGGAGCAAAGGGACTCCTATTCACATCCTCTAGATCTATATTCACTAGTCCGCCTCTCATGGCTCGTCTGACCATCTCTGCCAATTTGTCACTGTTGTCAAGCTTTAGCCCTTGTCTGTTGCTTTTGCTTTGCCTCCCGAGTTCACGAGGGATCCCTTGGATTTGCCCTCCTGAATAAGCATTCATTTCTCTGTCAATGCCATGCTGCGCAGCTCCTCCTGGTATTTTTCCCGGGATTGGGTCTACATCTTCTAGGTAAGTGCCCCCTAGTTCTGGGGCTGTGCCAAATGGTACTGACCATTCTTAATTCTACTTGCTCCATGCTCCCGATCCCTATCTCCAACATCTCCTGTAGTTGCGTTAGCTTGATTCTGCAACCTAGTTTGTCCAGTTCCTCGAAGTAAATTCTATATCATCTCTTTCTTTCTTTTCACAAACTCTTTATGCATAGCTCCCACCCTCATCTCCGGTGATGATAGTTCGTATCAGAGGTTGGTCATACTTCGTTTCGCTATGGATATCGCTGAATTTTGTCCGAGCCCAGATTGAGCCACAATTGATGGGACACGACAAGAAAGTTCATAGAAGTCGTCATATCAAATTTCGAGTCAATCCAAGTTCATACACTCAAGTTATGATCGATTCAACCTGAAGGCAAAGACGATGGTTTCGAATCCATCATGGTAGGTGTCTTCGAACCCACCACAGAAAACCGTTCGAACCGCTCGTCTTCGAATCGGTGGACCTCGAACCCATCGGAGTGCCTCGGTTCGACTCCATCAACTTCGAATCCATCTAGTTCGTACCGGTAGGCCTCATGTCCATGGAGAGGTTGCAAAGCTCGTATCCATCAATGAATCCTTGTTCGAATCCACCAAGCATCGGTTGTTCGAACCCATTATTGGAGCCTCGTTCGAACCCATCCATGAAGCTTCGTTCGAACCCATCTGTGAAGCTTCGTTCGAATCCACTGGGTTAACTAGCCGCGATGACGTGTCATCCATCGGTTCGAATGCGCCGAGATACATGGAGTCGAAGCGGTCAACTCGGAGTGAAGATCGGATCGGTTTGAAGTTAGCGCTCCACGTCACCACGAGGGCGCGTGCCACCATCGATTCGAAACCATCGGTTCGAATGGATGGTTTCGAACCAAACAGCCACTCGAAGAAAGTAATCTCGAACCCATCATATCTCCCAATCTATTGATCCAAATGCTACGAAATTTTCACAGAAGCTTGCATACATGTTGAAGAATGTCCACACCAAATTTCACCTCGATTGGATGATTTTATGATCGATTCGAATGGAGTTCGAATCGATGCCAAAGTGGGCCCAAATTTCCTGAGGCCGGGCGCGTGGGCCCCCTCACATGCCAGAAGCGGTCTCCCGAGTTTTTAGCGAAATATCAGCATCCTACGCCTATAAATAGAGCCCCAGAGCCAACAGAAAAGGGATCTTTTGACTCCTAAGCGCCCAGACTCTGCCGGATTGAGATCTCCATCATCCTACATCGTAACTTTGCTGTTGATTTTGAATTTCCAGTTGTAACCTGCTGTTGATCGCTGTAACAGCTTGTAACTATTGAAAGAGAATCAATAAAATATCAAAAAACTTCACAGTGGACGTAGGCAACCCGCCGAACCACTATAAATCGCTTGTCTACACATTTACTTTATTGTGAATTGGAGTTTTGTTAGATAATATCTGTTTTGAATTTACATTCTTCACTATTATCTGTTCAACGACTCCCGAAGAGTGTTGTGACCAATTTTGGTGCAAACACTTTGGTGCTTTCACTTAGAAAACTCAGGTTTTCTCCTACTCGTTGGATCTATCATCGATACCGGATTGAATAAATCTAAGAGAGAGATCCAGATCATTAAATCCAACTTCCTTCCCTTCTACTCAGATTTGCATAAAGTCTAGGAAAGGAATTCAACTCTCAAGATGGTTAGCACAAGAACCACCTCAAACGCTGTCAATCAAGAAGAACAGGATATACAGAATCCTGTGCCTCCACCTCCATCTAATCAGCATGCTACTGGGCACTCTGAACCGTCCGGTCCGGTTACACGACAAGAGTTGCAGTTGCTACTCCAAGAGCTGACCCAGAGTCGGCAACAACTAGAAGAACAGCTACGCGCTAATGCTGAGCTAATCAACAAGCTGGATCGCCAGAAACGAAAGAGATCCATGAGAGACCATGCTTCTCGCTCATCCAGTGAAAGTTCTTCATCCTCTGATTATCATAACCGGCCTCCACGACCCCGGCCAGATGGGAGTCATATGCCACCCGTTGGAAATCAACCGACACTGACCGTTGGATAACTTAGAGCTGGTCCGTCAGCCAGTTTCCAAACCGGACCCTCCTCCCGAGGAGGTGTCGTTCTTTACCACACCGCAGAATACCGCACCACTAACGTTGCGGCTGAACCGGGGGTCGACGCCCAAGATCAGTCGGACCTGGACCATCGTCATAGCGGGCGTACTCCTAAACCGTACGTCTCAGAAGACTATGAGCCAAGAAGGCGAGACTTGGACCGTCAACAATATCCGGTCCAACCCCAAAGATGGAACGTAATCATACTCCGGTGCAGGCCGCACAAAACACGCAAATGCCGGATCTATCAACTATGATACGTCAGATGATCCGTGAGAGTCAGGGATTCACAAACGACGATTGGGGAGTTTCCCGGAGTCACACTCCCTTTTCGGACGATATTCTTACTGCTGAACCCCCACGGCGATTCAGGATGCCAACTCTACCCATGTATGAAGGAAACTCCGACCCCAACCAACATATTCTGAAATATGAATGGTTGATGACCGCTGCCAGAGCCGACGATGCAGTGAAGTGTCATAGTTTCCCCATATCCTTGAGGGGCATCACTACCATGTGGTTCACTCGATTGCCGCATCGATCCATCTCTTCATTCGACCAGTTAGCCACGAAATTCGTTGAGCAATTCCGCATGCACGTCGCGAGGCCAAAAGATGTCAACACTCTATCTAGTGTCACTCAAGCTCCCGGAGAGACACTTAGACACTACTTAGAGAGATTCCATACTGCATGTGCGGAGATCAACAATCCAAACGATAACTCCATCCTTATGGCGTTGACTAAGGGGATCGACCCCGATTCTGAATTTGGCAATTGGCTAGCTGGAAAACCACCTGCATCATTGGACCGTTTCCACGCCAAGGCGGCTCAATTCCTGAGACGGGAAGATGCGAAACAGTCTAGGAAGCAAACTGATGCAAGACCGAGTACGGAAGGGATCCAAAGCAATGTTGCAATCAAACAGTCCGGGGAGAGCTCCGGAAAAGTTCAGTTGAACGTTAAAAATAAACAAGCTCCGCGAAGAGAAAGCGTGAATCAAACTAAAAAACAAGATCAAAATCGTGGCCCGCAGCGTAAGAATCCAATGTTTGACAGTTACACTCCTCTGAATACATCACTAGAGGACTTATACTTACAAACCTGTGACACAATTCAATATCAAAAACCTGCACCAAGACCGTCGTCAGAGAGACAAATACAGACGGGAAAGTTTTGCAGGTTCCATGAAAGCTACGGGCACAATACGAACGAGTGTCGTCACTTACAAGATCTCGTTGAAAAACTGATCAGAGAAAGGAAGCTGGAACAGTTTGTGCGGACACCACAGCCCAGAGAAGCGGGCCCATCAAATCAAAACAATGAACCCAATCGACCGAGACAGGAGGACTCGACTTGCCCCCGTGGAAGATTGGTGATAAACGCCATCAGTGGCGGACCTATTTACCGAGGAGCCTGGAACGACGAAGATCCTCGTCACTGTCACACATGACAGGCTCATTCAATCTACAAATACTTTGCAGTTTCCTTTACATTCTGAAATTTGAATTTGTAATAAGGCACTGACTTTGCCATATTTTCTTATTCCAGCAATAAAATACTGTCTCTTCGAGCTAGAGCTGTGGTTCACCGAATACGACGTTCAACAATCACGACACACGAAGAGCTAAGTTCCATCAAACAATGGAATTTGTTCAAATAGCGAGTGACTGTGATACGACCGGCCACTCACTAAGTTAAACCCCGGCTCGGGGGCAAGCCATCACGTCAAAGGCTGAATTGGACCAACACACGACAGTCCATTCAATAACTCGTTCCCGGAGCGCGAACGGACTCCAACTTCCCAGAGCGTGAATTGGAGTATAAACATTCAATAACTCGTTCCCGGAGCGCGAACGGACTCCAACTTCCCAGAGCGTGAATTGGAGTATAAACATTCAATAACTCGTTCCCGGAGCGCGAACGGACTCCAACTTCCCATAGCGTGAATTGGAGTATAAACATTCAATAACTCGTTCCCGGGGCGCGAACGGACTCCAACTTCCCAGAGCGTGAATTGGAGTATAAACGTTCAACAACTCGTTCCCAGAGCGCGAACGGACTCCAACTTCCCAGAGCATGAATTGGAGTATAAACATTCAATAACTCGTTCCCGGAGCGCGAACGGACTCCAACTTCCCAGAGCATGAAATTGTAGTATAAACATTCAATAACTCGTTCCCGGAGCGCTAACGGACTCCAACTTCTCAGAGTGTGAATTGGAGTATAAACATTCAACAACTCGTTCCCGGAGCATGAACGGACTCCAACTTCCCAGAGTGTGAATTGGAGTATAAACATTCAACAACTCGTTCCCGGAGCGCGAACGGACTCCAACTTCCCAGAGTGTGAATTGGAGTATAAACATTCAATAACTCGTTCCCAGAGCGCGAACGGATTCCAACTTCCCAGAGTGTGAATTGGAGTATAAATATTCAACAACTCGTTCCCAGAGCGCGAACGGACTCCAACTTCCCAGAGTGTGAATTGGAGTATAAACATTCAACAACTCGTTCCCAGAGCGTGAACGGACTCCAACTTCCCAGAGTGTGAATTGGAGTATAAACATTCAATAACTCGTTCCCAGAGCGCGAACGGACTCCAACTTCCCAGAGTGTGAATTGGAGTATAAACATTCAATAACCCGTTCCCAGAGCGCGAACGGACTCCAACTTCCCAGAGTGTGAATTGGAGTATAAACATTCAACAACTCGTTCCCAGAGCGTGAACGGACTCCAACTTCCCAGAGTGTGAATTGGAGTATAAACATTCAATAACTCGTTCCCATAGCGCGAACGGACTCCAACTTCCCAGAGTGTGAATTGGAGTATAAACATTCAACAACCCGTTCCCAAAGCGCGAACGGACTCCAACTTCCTAGAGTATGAATTGGAGTATAAACATTCAACAACTCGTTCCCAGAGCGTGAACGGACTCCAACTTCCCAGAGTGTGAATTGGAGTATAAACATTCAATAACTCGTTCCCAGAGTGCGAACGGACTCCAACTTCCCAGAGTGTGAATTGGAGTATAAACATTCAACAACTCGTTCCCAGAGCGTGAACGGACTCCAACTTCCCAGAGTGTGAATTGGAGTATAAACATTCAACAACTCGTTCCCAGAGCGTGAACAGACTCCAACTTCCCAGAGTGTGAATTGGAGTATAAACATTCAATAACTCGTTACCAGAGCGCGAACGGACTCCAACTTCCCAGAGTGTGAATTAGAGTATAAACGTCAAATCTATCGTTCCCAGAGTGTGAACAGACTTCTAAAAAGCCCAAATAGATGTGACTGACCATCCAGCGGCTAACTCCAGACTCCCGAAGCACGAGTTGGAGTACAAACATCAATTCCAGGTTCCCGGAGTGCGAACCCAAGCATACATGCTAACTCCAAATTCCCAGAGTACGGATTGGAGCACAAATACTAACTCCGAGTTCCCGGAGCGTGAAGCGGAGTACAAACATCAATTCCAGGTTCTCGGAATACGAACCGTGTTACAAATATCGATAACTCTCAAATTCCGGAGTGCGAACCGGATTATCGATCTCAAATTATCCTAAGTCCCCAGAACGTGGACATGTGCGGAAGATTTGCAATGAATGCGATCAACCACCGAAATACAAATGTTGTTCCCCGAAACTAGAGGGTAAAAAAGCTAAGTGTTAATCGCTAGCCAAAGTGATACAATGTCCGAAGTTCAATTATTCATCGATCACAACTTGCGACCAAGATTCTCAGACTTGGCGAATAAAAACGAACTCTACTTGATGGTAAAAACACCACAAGTGCACCGGACTGAAAACAAAACACTACAAATACTTAAGCGCAAACTAAATGAGAATTGAAACAAAGAAACTAAATTTTATTTCAACTAACTGGAGACAAGAACTTACATGCAAAAAAGTTCTTCCAAAAAAAAAAGAATTCCTACTAGCAGGGGCCGAACCTGCATCTATACACGGTCTACTAACAAAAAACGAAAACAAGCTCCTGTCTACCAAAACATCTGCTTGAGAGGCAGATCTATTTCTCCTTTTTCGACCTTCTTATTAGTGGTTCTTCATCGGAATCACTAGGAACAGAAATCCTTCGCTTGGAGGGTCTCCTCTCCGGTGGCCGCTCTTCGGCCGGGGGCATAATATCCACGTCCCCCTCAGAACTTGAACTTAAATGAAGGCTCCCTGCCGGAGGAGTAGGAGGGACCGGACCCGCGATGGAAGATGGGATAGTGCCACCTGATGTTGTTGTCCTTAAAGGCGTTGGGCTATGCGCCGCCGTACTGCCGCCAACACTACTACCTTGCCCCACAGCTTCTAGTTCTGCATGAATCTCGGCTAAGATCTCTTCATCACGAATCGTTTGGGCTTGGCTGGGGGCATCCGCAATCTGCATTGACGAGCTAGAGGTTGGCGGGAGGTCACTAATAATAAATGGCAAGTCTGTAAAAGGGTCACCCTGTTGGCCAAGAAGTTCACTCACCATTTGTTCATCGAGAGATAAGGATCTCCCCTGCGCCATCTCAGTAGACACTGCCGTCGTCACGACAGTCGTTTTGGTGGTGATGGCCTTTTGCCCTTGAATAGACTCTTGAGCCGAAGATGTCGGAGTAGTCTCGGTTGCTAAGCAAAGATAAGAAGAAGTTATTAGCAACTGCTTCCGAACAAACTCTCTATTCGGAAAACACTTGAGATAAGTTCGGAATACCTTCCCCAGTTTGGCTTGCGGACGACTGAGCAGCCTCAGAAGCGTGTTCCCGAATGGGCGATAACCGCGGCTGTTCTGGGTCATAAGCAGGAACAGATTGTGAAACAACCACAGATACAGGCTCTAACGGAGGTGGAGCGATGAATTCAAAAACAGCAGAATGATGCTCAACACCTGATCCCTCTCCAACCTCCAGAGATCGGCCACCAATCATTTCCTTCTCATGAGCAATAATAGTGTCATGGAGGATCTTCTTCTCATCATCTGTCAGCAACCGGTTTTCGAGTTCGAATCGGTCGACCAATTCACCCGGATGCGCTTCTTCTTCTTCCTCAACCAATCGACCCCAAGCGCTGCGGAGGTGTACCGGATAATCTTGGAGCCAGGCCAAATTTATGTGTCTCAACACATTGGCATTGTAAGTGATGAGCAAATCTTCAATATCGACCTCCAGCCTGGCCTCCGCTTGTTGTACTTTCTCCTCAACCTCCGTCTCGACCGCCTGGGCCTTGGCTACTGCCGCATCCCGTTCAGTCCGGAGAATCACGGCTTGTTCACACGCCTCCTGGGATGCGGTATTCGCATCATCCCTATCCTTGGCGATTTCGGTAAATTTGGACTTAAGCTCGTTTAACTCCTTCAGGGCTGCATCCCTCTCGGCAGTGACCAGGGTGTTACGATGGCCCATATCCTCTACCGTGGCATAATGCTCACGTTTCATCCTATCCATCGTTGCTTGGGCTTCGTCGGCTTTTTTGATAGCCTCCATTTCAGATGTCCGAGAAGATTCAGCCTCAGTGTTTAGCACCCCAATAATACGGCTCTTTTGAGCTAGCTCGGCCTGCAATCTCTCGATGGTGGCCCCACACTCAAAGGCCAATGCCGATGCTCTGTCAGCTACTTTCGACCACCCTTTGTACTGAGCGTAAAAATCGTGTACGTAATCATGTACCAATTGCTCAGCTTCCTCCGGGATTTTCTTTAAATGTGGAGGAAAGATATAGTTGTCGAAGCAGATGTTTGGGAAATCTCCTTTCAGCTGAGCAAGCCTGATTGATCCTTCCCTTGAAATTTCCACGGGGGGCTGTTCTGTAACGGCAGCAGTCATCGTTTCGCTCCTAGAATGGCGGGATTCATGCCTAGAAGATTGAGAGGCAGACATGTGGTGTGAAGATTCAGAGGGACGAGAGACATGAGCAGGAGGTTGAATGGGATCTCTGGGAGGAGGAGGAGTACGCGATCGAGATTGACGCTTATAACCTCTGTCTGTATCATATCTCTCCTGACTAGAATACCCAGAGCGTCCCTGGTCATAATCTCTGTCTCCTTCTCGCCTGCGTGAATCATGATATGAAGACTTGCGGACATGTCGAAGACTCCCTAACATCGAACCTCGCCTAGACATAGTATCTGCAGAGCAAAACAAAATAGAATTAATCACTCTTCGGTACAGGTGGTTTATAGTCAAAGGTTATGCAGTGTTGTGAAATATGAATGAATGTGCAACCCCCCGACCAACCGGATGTGTCTGCCACACCAGTGGGAAAAGACTCGCTCAAAACTAGAATTTCTGAAAGCTCTTCCAATCCGGCATCGTGCTGCAGGGACACATCGCCGGAATTGGAATATCGGCGATCCCTTCATAAAGATTTTCGGTTCTCGGAGGAGACATTTCCGAAATTCTAACTCCGGGAGAGGATCTGCTCTGCGACATCCTGAACTACATCCGTAGGCTCGGTCAGCGGCTCATCATCGGTATGGGTTCTTTCAGAATCAGCCTCCTCAACTATAATGACTTTGGACTTCTTGTGCTGGAATCGTTTTTTCGAGACAGTCCTTAGCGCCCCGTCAAACTGTATGCTCTTCCCTCGTTCAATCAACCCGTAAGTCCGGAGATTCCTATCGGTCAAAAGCGACTCGATATCCCTATCTTCACTCGGGACCCCCCGGAGTATTCTTACTACCTCCCTAAATCGTTTACCTTCAGGTCGCTGAATTGTTGCTGTAAAAAGAAAAACTATAAGCTTCACTTTGACTGCAATTGCCTTGATAATTATTTGATAACTCGGCTACACTCACGTCTGAATAACCATCGCCGGGAAAACCCCGGAGGACATCTGACATAGAACCATTCCGTCCTGTAGTAACTCAACCTGGTCCAGGACCCAGTGACCACTTGGCAATTCCTCACCGCTTCCAGAAATGTGAAGGAAGGGTAATCACCTCGAGTTTTGAAATTAAACAGATATCTGATCTCGGTTGGGATCGGTGGTCTATGAAGGTACTCCATGAAGACGATGAATAAACTATTCACGGAGGCATATCCGTTCGGGTGTAGTTGAGATGGAGCGATCCTCAAAAAAGACAACACTTCCCTTATGTACTCGTTGAACGGAGGAAGCGTCCCAGCCGCGCACGCGTGGCGATTAAATGTTGTATATCCCTCCGACGGGTTGTGTGGTCTATCATTCGGCCTCGGCAATAACACATCATCCAGTGACCGGACGTGCCTCAAGCATATTCTCCCCAACATATCTTCAGAAATATTGGATTGAACGGAACCCGACGGATTGGCAATGAAAGTCGCATTGGGAAGTTCGTTCGGGGCCGGACCAATGATCTCAGGTTCAATATCTGGAACCTCTAGTCTCGGAGCAGCTGTGCTTTGAACCTCCTGCTGTTGCGAACTTGAAGGTTCCATGACTAGCTAACTCATGAGAAACCATCGTTAGACGACAAAGGACCCGTGCGTTCCCCAGTGTAAAGTGTATGAATGTATGTTGTACAGTGCCATGCATTACTTGAATAAGTGTCACAGAGTTAAAGGAAATATGCAAACGACAAAGCTAACTTCCCTAGTCATAATGACCGTTATCGCTGACCGTCGTCACTAAACCGTTTGTATGATGGAATTTGATTTGGATAGAAGTTGTTATGGTTCCATCGACGAGCTTCGAAAGGTGGTCAAGTATGCAGTATGATTATCAATTCCAAATATGCAAGGATGAAGCTCGTCGGAATTATGCTTAGAAAATGTCAAACTTTGGTATCCATCATAGAGGGTTCGAACCGATCACAGGGAGCTCATTCTAACCCATCCCAACATCACTTCGAATCGACGTGGAAAGGCGCGCTTCGAACCGATGATCAGGTGTCATATTCGAATCGATCATTGAAAGATGACTTCGAATCGATCCTTGGTTAACTGGTTCGAACCGATAAGGAAACCCTCAATTAACATCAACCACGTTAGACTCGATACCCTCCGTATCGATGCAAAGTTGAGAACTTCGAACCGATAGCCGATGGATTCGAAACCATCGATTCGAATGGACCCATGAAAGATGGCAAACGGTGCGAACTGCGTCACCCCCATAAAGTCATTCCAGGGATCGATGCGAGATCCAAGGGAAAATGATGCCGCCATCATCGCTTCAAACTCGAGTCCACGAATCGATTCGAAGTCCTCCCAAACCAGATCTGGTTTTTCCAATCTCGAGACTGAGCAATCAATGAAGAAGAGATAGGTTTGAAGTAACTTTGCCGTTTGGATTCGAGGCTAATTACCTAGTTTAAGTGATGGATTCGAGGAGTTAAAGTCTTGGATCTTGAATGGTTCGAATACGTAATACAGTGCCTTCTTCTTTGAGGCTTTGAGACAAGGCGAAATACAGTAAAAGCAAGGCGAGAGTAAAAAGCGAAAAGTGAAAAAGTGGCAAGCCCAATGCTATTTATATGGAGCTTTGAGGGCGACCAAGACGATTCCCCTTCCGGTAAATGTGACCGGTCGCAACCAGTCAAGGCATGGATCGTTTCGAAATCTCCATTCGAAACCATTTGCCTAATGCCTTGTGGGTTTGAAGTTAACCTCATATGTCATCGATACGAAGCACACGGCAAAACATCAAGTCGCAACGATGTGAAACAAACAATGGGCACATTAATTCAAAGCCCCTGTTCACAACTCCATCCACAACCTACCGATACGAACGACGATTTCGTATCCATCATTTCCTATCGTTACGAACTACTATTTCATAACTGTCCTTTCACATCGGTTCGATTGTCAGTTTTGTACCCATCACAACACGAGTGTACTCCACCCATACGAAAGTAGATTTCGAACCCATCAATGCTCCAACACATCGGTTCGAAGTATTACATTCCCACAACCCAAAGTCATTTCCTTCGACCTTCTATATCGGTTCAGGAGAGGATCGACACAAAGGGACTTTTCAAAACAACCATCATGCGTTGTCTCAACTTAAATTTCCAAATCGGTTCAGGAGAGAATCGATAAGAAATTCAATGGCAAACCAAACTGACAACGACTCGTGGACGCACGACGTTAACAAGGGTCAAACTAACATTCGATTTTAAACACTTACAGGGATCGAATACTCATCCTGTTACACATGCAACAGCCAACGGCTAAGCGCTATTATACAGCAATCAATCATATCAACGCAAGGTTATAGCAATACGGAGTACCAGTCTCAACAAAAAAGAGAGCAATGATTGTTCGGAGAGAAATTGCAGCTATTCAAAGCAAGTCATGTTCCCACAAGACGTAATTTGGGGGGCAAAATGTTATCCCGCTTTTTGGCAAAGCCGCGATACCAAAAGATCGATCGAAAGCGAAGGATAGTTCGTATCAGAGGTTGGTCATACTTCGTTTCGCTATGGATATCGCTGAATTTTGTCCGAGCCTAGATTGAGCCACAATTGATGGGACACGACAAGAAAGATCATAAAAGTCATTATCTCAAATTTCGAGTCAATCCGAGTTCATACGCTCAAGTTATGATTGATTCAACCTGAAGGCAAAGACGATGGTTTCGAATCCATCATGGTAGGTGTCTTCGAACCCACCACAGAAAACCGTTCGAACCGCTCGTCTTCGAATCGATGGACCTCGAACCCATCGGAGTGCCTCGGTTCGACTCCATCAACTTCGAATCCATCTAGTTCGTACCGGTGGGCCTCATGTCCATGGAGAGGTTGCAAAGCTCGTATCCATCAATGAATCCTTGTTCGAATCCACCAAGCATCGGTTGTTCGAACCCATCTGTGAAGCTTCGTTCGAATCCACTGGGTCAACTAGCCGCGATGACGTATCATCCATCGGTTCGAATGCGCCGAGATACATGGAGTCGAAGCGGTCAACTCGGAGTGAAGATTGGATCGGCTCGAAGTTAGCGCTCCACGTCACCACGAGGGCGCGTGCCACCATCGATTCGAAACCATCGGTTCAAATGGATGGTTTCGAACCAAACAACCACTCGAAGAAAGTAATCTCGAACCCATCATATCTCTCAATTTATTGATCCAAATGCTACGAAATTTTCACAGAAGCTTGCAGACATGTTGAAGAATGTCCACACCAAATTTCACCTCGATTGGATGATTTTATGATCGATTCGAATGGAGTTCGAATCGATGCCAAAGTGGGCCCAAATTTCCTGAGGCCGGGCGCGTGGGCCCCCTCACGTGCCAGAAGCGGTCTCCCGAGTTTTCAGCGAAATATCATCATTCTACGCCTATAAATAGAGCCCCAGAGCCAACAGAAAAGGGATCTTTTGACTCCTAAACACCCAGACTCTGCCGGATTGAGATCTCCATCATCCTACATCGTAACTTTGCTGTTGATTTTGAATTTCCAGTTGTAACCTGCTGTTGATCGCTGTAACAACTTGTAACTATTGAAAGAGAATCAATAAAATATCAAAAAACTTCACAGTGGAAGTAGGCAACCCGCCGAACCACTATAAATCGCTTGTCTACGCATTTACTTTATTGTGAATTGGAGTTTTTGTTAGATAATATCTGTTTTGAATTTACATTCTTCACTATTATCTCTTCAACGACTCCCGAAGAGTGTTGTGACCAATTTTGGTGCAAACATACGTAAGCTCTTGTGAAAATTTCATAGCAATTGGAATTGTGGATTGGAAGTTATGATCGATGCAAACTTGTGTTTTCTTTAGGCTGCGTCGTTCGTATCGATTCCCTTCGTATCGCTTTTATTCGCCTCGGTCCGAGCATGTGTCTGTAGGTCGACATGGCGCTAAATTCTTGGATCGATCCACTTTTCATGCCGAGTGATTGAGTCTTTCCTAAGGATGCGTCTCATTTGTATCGGTGCAGCTTGGCCCTGTTCATATCGATCAACTGCCACCTGTTCTGTCGATCACTTAGTGGTTACTTCGCATCGATAGATGGATCAATTCTTTGTATCGATCACAAATTAGCCACTTTCGTATCGATGGGTGATTTCACATCGACCTATGACTGATCGATACGAACTATGTGAAACTAGATCGATACGATATAGACTCCTGCACTACTTACCAATGGATACGAAGTAGACAGTCACAGATGGATACGAATTTGATCTTGATCGAACGATACGAATAAGTTGGAGGCCGATTGAATGGATATGAGACCACGTACATTTGGCGGATACAAACAAGGTCAATACGAAGGAGGTTGCCTCTGGATGAATACGAAGAGTGTAATTCTGGATGGATGCGAATGAAACCGATGCGAAAAGGGCGAAACAACGGATATGAACGAAATGATTTCCAAGTTTGCATTGATCATATCTTGGGCATATGAACTCGGATTGACTTGAAATTTAGAACGTTGAGTTCTACGACTTTGCTAGTCATGTATAGTCAATTGTAGCTTGATCCAGACTCGGACAAAATTCATCGATATCCACAGCGAGCCTGCGTACAACCAATCTTTAGGACAAACTGCCTTTTGTTTTTAGTTGATCTTTTGGTATCATGACCTTGCTAAAAGGCAGGATAACTCAACCAACCCTAAAAGAATCCGATAAGGAAAAGGCTAGAATGGTGGTAAAGCACACCACTTTGAAGGAAAAGTAGGAGAAAACCAAGGCTTCTCTGAAACTGGCATTTAATACTATCTCAAATGCCAAGCAACGAGTCTCATAGTTTTTCGACACTACACTTGATGAAATTATGATGAAATCTTTCGAGGAGGCTCCGATTCTCTCTTATGCAAACAATATTGACAAATGCCCTGAGCTAAGTTTTCCCTCGCTCGAATCCGCCCTTGTTGATAGAGTTATGGGAATAATTAATCAGATGAAGCAGGGAATCGAGGCTGCAAAAAAGAAGGAAATTGATGCCTCTAATATTCTTTCTTTTGAAGTCAAATCTGACTCAGAAGATGAAGGCAGCAAAGATGATTCTATCGAAGAAAAGGGGATAATGTTGATGATTAAAACGACAACGATAGTGATGATGATGATAACAATAATGGCGGTCAAGGTTCAGGAGGCGATAGAGGAGGCCACATAGAGACTTCTGACAAAGATGGAGATGATAATGCCGAAGCTTCTTAACAAGATTCATCTCCTCATAAGGCAGTCTCACCTAAATCTACCGCACCTTTCACCCCTTAAGAAGATCCAGCTTTTGTTGATGTTGAAGTGCCAAAAGAGAAGGGATAAGCTTCCCAAGCATCAGTCCCAATATCTTAGGTATGAGATTCTCTGTTTAAACATCTTTTACTTCGAAGGAAATAATAATGCATATCTTTTATTTAGGTAAGAAGGAAGTCTGTCCACCCTTATAAAACTAAGCTTAAAAGAAAATAAGCGGAGGTAAATAATTTATATAGGGAGTTAGACAGGCATTTGAAGGAGCACAACGTTCTTTTTGATATATACCATAAACTCAATAGAAGTGCGGCAGTATTAGCCTCTTTTAAGCATCAAGAAGCTGCCCTACGATTAAGGAGAGCGCACCTCCATCATGATGGTCTTCTTAAAGAAAATCGAGAATTAATCACCCTCTTTTGGATGTTGATCGAGGAAAGATGCTTTTAGTTAATTCCCTATACAAAGTCTATCGTAGACATCCTAACGTTGACTTTTCATATTTAGGTGAATTTAGTGAGGGTCTACTTAGGCGCTTACAAAATAGATACTTAGATGACTTCGGATCTGACCCACATCCTGGATCTTGTTGGAATTTACCACGACTCAGATCCATTCTCTAAGATCTACCTCCTGAAAAGCTTAAGTATTATAAGGATAAATTTGTTTCTAAATTATTTACTATGTCAATCTTGTATGAACTAGTTTAATGACTGTAAACATGTAATGATATATTGATTTATGAATATTTGTTTTTGTCTTGCTTTTTATGCTTAGCCCCATTTCATTATATTATCATAGAGTGACTGTTCCTCAGGCCATCTTCTTTCAAGAGACCATTTGAGTCAATACGTTAAACTAAGAAGATTTTATCTCGAAAAGGCATCAATCTTAAAATCCTCAAAAGTAGGAAGATATTGTTTTCTTAGAGATTTACAAAACTTTACTTGGAACATCCTCGTCTCTGCTTTGATTTCCTTGGTGATGAGAAAGAAAAGATTCTTAAGGAGATCAGGACTTATCATATGAAATTAATCTTTGGCCGCGATAGTCCTCCAGTTGGGGAATAGGACTATAGCAAATTTCCCCCAGTGATTACTCCAGAGGGACTAAACAGTCCTTTTGACTCGCCAATTATGCTTTTTGCAAATTCATTAAATAAAGTTAGAGATGCTGCTTCTCGTTTTTAGACATACGACGAGTATTTATTGTATATTTTAGTTTTATTGTCATTTGAGTTGTGATCTTTTATCAAGTAATAAAAAGATTTATCATTCTGTTTTTGATTCCATTTATTTTCTTTTTATTTAGATAGAAGTTAGAGTTATTAGCATCCCCTTTCTCACTCGACTCAGCGTCATGCTTTACCAATCTTAGAGATAAGCTACTAATGAAGCTTGCAAGGAGTAAACTCCTCCATGATACCTTACCCGTTTGCTTTCACGACAATGCTGAAGCCTTAGGATGGCATAACAAATACTTACTTTAGAGAACCATTGTTAGCCATCTTAAAAATCAAATTGCAAAATTAGAGGCTGGTGTCAAAAGTAGAGATGAAACGATTTTCGCACTGAAGCGACAAGTTAAGTCGAATCCTTCAATCGATTTTGACCACAAGATGTTTGAACTTCTCTAACAAGTAAGTGATTTGGAGCTGAAATTGAAGGACAACCAAGATATTATGTGTTATCACACCTTTTGGCAAGCCCATGACACCAAGAACTTGACTAGAAACTAAAGACAGTCCGTCTTGAAGATCGGTTATGCACATGTTCACTATGGATACCGATAAATTTTGTCTGAGTTTGGATCGAGCTACAATCGATATGATATAACAAGCAAAACTATGTAAGCCAATGTTTCAAATTTCAAGTCAGTTGGAATTTGTATGCTCAAGATATAGATCGATCAAAATCAAGAAAACCAACCATGTATGCATCCACGAAAAAAGGGTTAGGTTAGTATCCATCCTTCACTGTCCCATTCATATCCATCAATGGCTAGCAATGATCAGACCTCCACATTTCTTGCTTTGAAGTTGTTCGTATCGATCATCATCTAGGAAATCCGTAACGATCGGCCAGTGATCCATAAGAAAATATATGAACAAACATCGATACGAAAGGGATCAGTTCGTATCAGTGCGAATCGAAGTAAGGACTATCGATACGAAGTGGCATTGACCATCGATACGAAGTCAACCAAGTGCTATGGGTACGAAGCAGTGTCCCATGATCCATATGAAATAAGGAGCATATCAGGTCGATACGAACGAGAACATGCTGAAGAGAAAGACTCGGTCACTCGGCATAAAAGGTGGATCGATCCTGGAATGTAGCGCCACGTCACCTGACTGATGCGAGCTTAAAGCGGTACGAAGGTATCGATACGAGTTGTATCGATACAAGCTCGGCAGTACTTTGAAAAAAAAACTTATATCGATCATAACTCAAAACATACAAGCCCAAATGCCACCAAATTATCAAAGGATCTTGCATGTTATCTCAAGAATGTTCATGATCGATCTCGGCCTAAAAAGACCAAATTTGGATCTATATGAATTTCAAGCGTATCGATCAAGGATCAATCCCAAACTTCCAGGGATCGATCACGTGGTCCACCCACGTGGGAGAAGTAGTCTTCTGAATTCTGAGCGAGATATTTGCAACCTACACCTATAAATAGTAGTCCCAGGCCTTCAAAAAATTGACAATTGACTTTGGAATGCCGATACTCTACTGAAATCTTCATTGGTCCTTGGATGTTCTGTTGCGAACAATTGTAATCAGCGAGAGTTATTAATAAACAACAAACTTTCTATAGTGGACATAGGCTACAACGTCGAACCACTCTAAATCTCCGTGTTTTCATACTTCTGTTTGTCTGTTTTTGGTGTTCGTTAGATCTACCTCATTTTCCATTTATATTCTTCATTTTAATCTCTTCAAACACACCTGAAGAATGTTGTGCCCAATTTTGGTACAAACATTTTGTTGCTTTCACTGAGAAAACCCAGCTTTTCTCCTGCTCTTTGGATCTACTATCATTATTGGATTGCAAGATTCTAAGGAGAAGATCCAGATCTCACATCCAGTAGTTCTTCCACCCTATTCAAATTGCATCAAATCTAGGAGAGAGCTACATCATTCACCATAGTCACTACTAGGACCACCTCAACCACTGCAGATCAAGAAGGAAGAGATAGACAGAACCCTACACACCTGCCTGCTATAGGTTAAAATTCAGCTGGACCTTCAGATCCACAACGCTCTATCACTAGGGAAGAGTTCCAGATGTTGATGCAAGAACTAACCCAAAGCCGCAAGCAGCTTACCTAGCAAATTCATGCCAACACGGAGTTAACCAACCGACTGAATCAGGAAAGACGAAGGAGATCCAAGAGGTATTAAGCTTCTTACTCATCCACTGAGAGCTCATCTTCCTTTGATTACCATTACAGATCCACACATCCTCGATTGGATGGAAGCAAGGCACAAGCTTTCGGGCATCAACGCACTCTGAATCTTGGACAAGCAGGACCTGGTCCACCAACGAGTCACTAGGCTGGACCCTCCTCTCAAGGAGTGGCGATTCCTTACCACATTGCTAATAACCGTGCCGCCGCCGCCGCCGCCGTTGATTTGGAAGCTGACATTCGAGACTGAACAGATCCAAACCTTCGTCAATGTGATCTTACTCTTAAACCCTATGTGCCCGAAGACCAAAAGCCAAGGAGGCAAGGTATGGACCGTCGACCACGCTCGGGCCATCCTCGCATAATGGAACCTGGCCAGACCTTGGCCAAACATGCTAAGAATGTCCAGATACCAGACATCCCGACCATGATTCGTCAAATGATTCGTGAAAGTCAGGGCAATGCCGATTGGGGAATCTCTCGGAGTTATACGTCCTTTATTAATGATATCCTTTATACTAAACCACTCCATCGATTCAGAATCCCAACTTTAACTGTTTACGAAGGGAGTTCGGAACCTAACCAACAACATTTTGAAGTATGAATAGCTGATGAATGTCGCATGAGCTGACTATGTGGTCAAATGCAGTTTTCCTATGTCCTTTGGGGGTATCGCAACCATGTGGTTTACTCACCTACCGCCCTGATCCGTTTCAGGCTTTGATCAGTTAGCTAAGAAATTCATCGAACAGTTTCGTATGCATATCACAAGACCTAAGGATGTTAACACCTTATCCAGCATCATTCAGGCTCGAGGAGAGATGCTCAGGCGTTATTTGGAAAGATTCCATGCCACTTGTGTAGAGATTAGTAACCTTAATGATAATTCCATATTGATGGCACTGACTAAGGGAATTGATCTTGATTTCGAATTTGGCAACTAGTTGGCTGGGAAAACCCCAGCATCGCTGGACCGTTTCTGCTCTAATGTGGCTTAGTTCTTAAGAAGAGAAGATGCTAAACAATCTAGGAAGAAGGATGATGCGGGATCCAGTATGGACTGATCCCACAATTCAATGCAAAAGAGAGTAAAGCTAAAGTGGGCATGGCTAGCCTTCCTACTTATCAGTGTATGCCCCAAAGCTGGAGGCACGAGCGAGAAGCAAGATGAATGCGAACCGACTATTCACCGATCAAATCTATGTCTTTGAAGTTTAGGTGGGAATATAAACATAGCTAGGGCGAGACTCAACCGTCCATGCAGTACATTTTTCAACCCGATACTGGGAGCGGAAGCATGGTCATCCAGAGACTGGTTTCGATAGCACAATATTGAAACTTATATATAGTGCTTACAGCTACACAAGGCTACAACCGAAAGAATGCCTAGAGATAGAATCATTAAATTGATACATAAGCTCGTGGGCACTGTCACTCCAACCCAAAGCATGGGTGAAGGATCATGAATGCATTGAGTAGAAAGTGCGTTACTCGAATATACAAGCAGATTCAAACTCATAGCAAGATCCAGCTATGCACCTGCATCCAACTTGAGGCTGACCCTTACTCGACATTTCCTTCAACGTGCTTTAAGGCCTGATCTTTGGCCATTTGCAGATAATCGATTAGACCATTCAGAGCCCATCACTATTAGACTTAATAACTCATGATAAGACTCTAGGATTCAACTAGTGTAACCATCAACATTGACCGTCCCAACCATATTTCACATTGAATGTTATGCATAATAGTTATATCTGAAATCAAAGAATCCGGGATTGCACCTGCTAAGCTGACAGTCGACATTACAGCTAGCCATGGCAACCCTTTTTGGGTGCTGAATATCGGATCACATCTCAGTGCAGTGATGATAAAAGAATTAGTTGGATTTTTCTGAATAAACAATTATATGTTCCCTTGGACCCATTCTGACATGCATATGTGATTTCATTAACTATTGCAAGCCATGCATTGGATATCAACCCGAAGCTACAAAAGCTAGCAAAATATCTATTGATTTCATCATGAAAGCTCCACTCTTACTTTCAGGCTCACCCCATCAACATCAATGCCTACCAGCCATTGTAGCAGGGCATACAACGACCTGAGACATTTAAAAGACTACTTAAATAGAATATCGAACTAAGCCAATTCGATATCACTTATTTCCCTCGAAGTCTATCCAAGGACGGAAACTAGCGGAATCACACCAAAATTCACTACATCAGATGACTACTCGATGGGTAGTAGAGAACCAACTGATAAATGGAAAATGTACGTGGATGGAACATCTAGTGATCACTGTTCTGGCGTAGGAGTCATGTTAATGACTCCTGAGGAATAATCGATCTGCTATGTCCTAAAATTGGATTTCCCTGTAACAAACAATGATGCTTATTATGAATCCTCAACCACAAGCCTCAAACTTGCTAGAGGATTTGGAGTGGAAACTTTGCAAATCTTTTGTGATTCCTGATTGATAGTACGAAAGTTAAGGAGGTAGATTTTGCTAAGGGGCGTTGTCTTGCTCCTTATCTCGGCCAGGTCCAAGAGCTACTAACCGACTTCACGTATTACACACCAAATCATCCAAGAGGAAGTCATGTGTAGCAAGGAGTTTATCCATCCCCATGTTTCGGTGTATCGCCCATGATGATACCTTGAGCAAAGTCTATGAAGAAGAATGCAACGATAACATCAGGGGGAAAACCATCATAAAGAAAATACTCTGCTATAGGTATTACTGGCCAACTATCAATCCAGATGTGATTGATCGTGCTAGATAATGCGACGAGTATAAGATGTTTGCAAAAAATCCAGGAGCCCCGTCGATGGAAATTACTCAAATGGCTAGTCCATAGCAGTTTTCCACTTAGGGGCATTGACATCACCTTCTTACCGATCCTAAAGGTGGTGCGAAATACGCCATCATAACAGTTGATTGCTTCACCGAATGGGCAGATGAAGAACTTTTAACCACGATCAAGATAAAGAAAATAATCAACTTCATTGTCCGTAACATCATCTGTCCTTATGACCTTCCATGATCCATTATAACTGCAAATGGACAGGTTTAAGCTGTGAAAAAAATTATAAAGCCTATTCTGAAGAGAAGTTTGGAAAAGGCTAGAGGTAAATGGGTAGATGAGCTCCCAACAGCATTATGGGCTTATAGAACTACCGATGAGTCCATGACTGGTCGTACTCCATTCACCCTTACTTACTGCTCTGAGATCATCATCCATGTAAAACTTGAAGTCCGCTCTCATCAAGTGGCTGATTACAGCCTTTGTTTCACAAAAAATACAAATAAGGAATCGCAATTGAATTGCAATTAAACTACATGGAATTGGCGACGACTTATGAGCATATAAAACGAATCCGACAGCCAATGGCAAGAACATGTACTCGAACATGCATGTGTACATCCGAAAAAAGTTCGACTTCTTGAAATCAACAGGGAATTGAATTCTCAGTTAAGGTTATTAAGAGAAGACTGGATCAAATAGCTGAAGCTTATTGGCCCTGTAGAACCGGACACGGATGGCCATTGATGAATTACAACCCTGGATTTATAATATTAGGAATCGACCAAGCGTTATGACGACCAAAGAAGGATACGACACCTTGGGAGGATAAAATTGAAGAATAATGACTATTCAGGAAACATGATGGATTTCTTTCTGTAAACAAGGGATACTGCTGATTCAAAGCGTGTCATGTTGCTTCACACGACACACTTTTAGGGACAAGTGTTACCCGACACCTTTGGCCGGCTGCAAAACGACAGTTGAGGATTATTATTAGCACTAGATAAGATTCTTACCAAGAAGAGCCGGAAGGTATAAGGGTTTGATGCAATCGATATGTTTCGACATGCCTAGCCCAATGCCTAGAAGTCACCTACTCTGGGCCGAGGTACCTTGTTCCTAAGCCCATGAGGGAAGTCCAACCCATCTTCGTCTATAAATAGAGGGGCATGGGCACAGTGAAAGGGACCTTTTTTCGAGAACACTGGGGAGACCCTGCCATTTTTGATACTCTCCTCTTGTTAATTCAAACTTGTATGCAAGTGATTGGTTTACAGATTGTATCTGTATCAAGTGATTGAGAAAGAAATAAAGATTATACTCAAAGTGGACATAGGCAATTACGCCGAACCACTATAAATCTGGTGTTCTCGTTTTTGTTGTTCTTTTGGCATTGAGTTACACTATTCTTCTGTTCTAATTTACGCTCTTCATTAATCTCTCTACATAACTCTTTATTCGGGTGTTAGTGACCAATTCTGGTGCTAACAAATAAGAACTTAGATTAACCAAATATAGTGAAGTTGAATAATCTCCAATTTACCTTGAATTGACCTTGAGATTTAAATATATATAAAACTTTAGTTAGAGATATATGGTAAATTTTTATAAAATGCTATAAACATACACATATCCTAAAGTTAATACTTTAAATTCATGAAACAAAATTATTGATTATGCACAAAACTCTAGTTGAATTATATATGAGAAAGATGATGAAAATTTTATCAGAGAAAGAATAAAATTAACGATATAGTAAAATTTATGTCATAAAATAGTTTGCAACTGGCTGGTAGGATTAAAATCCATGATAGACAGCTAACCTTAGTTGTTCGATACCAAATAGTCGACTACTAAGGTATAGGCAGTCGACCGGTTATTGATGAACAAGAGCAGGTTGAACCTAGCTTATGGCCTGTATTTAATATATAATAATCATATGAGCATGAAAAATTAATTTCCACTTTCTTGACTTTTGGATGCCATGGAACAGAAGTAAACATGTACACGGGAAATTAGTCCTAGACATTGTGTTGATGCCAAAAGTGGCACAACATATAAGGATAACCTATTATAGGATTAGATCTAGTAGAAATAGCAAAAAAGCATAGAAAAGTAGAGAGACGAAAGATATTTATAGTATTTCGGCAATCTCTGGCCTATGACCACTTTATATTTTTATTGATTATGGATTTTATAGGGATTTATACTCAATGGTACAAGGAATTGATAGCTTCTTAAGCCTAGAACTGCCAAAGGTACCTGCCTAGATGATATTGTGTTGAGAGATTGGAGATGATGAAGACCCATAGTCCGAAGCCCTTGCCTGGCTGCTATATGGTTGATATTTATAGGGGAAACTGCTCGGTAGACCCGTAGGCTTGAGTTATACAAGATCCTAATATTAGCCCATAAGTAGAGGAGAGAGCACGCATGCCAAATTCCTAATATAGACCTCTCGATGCCGAGAGGTTTCTCTTGGTGCGGAGAGGTTTCCCTTGGTGCCGAGTGTTTTTTTGGCGGAAAACATATCTTCCTCTCTTGCTTTGCACTTCTATCTCCGGTTCAATGTATTTAAAATTATTTTCCATTGAGGTTGAGCTGTACCTGATGATTTCCTCGATAAAGCTTATATTATCCTACTTTCTTTGCTTTCTTAATCCTTGGTATTGCTCATCTATTCTATGAGAAAGCACTAGGTGATGATTTCTTGAAGTAGAATTTAAAGTACAAGAGTTTTGTGGGGTCTAGAGAGCAATAAAAAGCTCTCGATATGGATAGGTCCTCTAAGTTACCGAGAGGTCCACTTGGTACCAAGAGGTCTTATTTGCTTCAATGTACTTGTAAATTTTTGGGTCCCCTCTTCTAGCTCCTTTAAGTGTGTTCCTAAGTCTGTGAGCCATTTCATCTTTGTTTTGGCCTTCTACGTCTGGTTGAAATCTGCCTTGTTAAAAACTTAGTTAACAGTTGCCCCCAAATGATGCTTTCGTTGAGAACAAAGCCAGTTATGGATCGAGACAAGCACTGACTTGCTAATTTCTGGATTCGGTTAGTCGTTCAGGGATTACTTTAAAGTGTCTCTCCAACCAGTAGATATTCTTTTTAGTACTTTGCATAGCCAAAATTCCATTCTTCATGATAAATCCAAGACCTATGTTCCAGAGATCGTTCCACACCTTAGTCGATCATGTTTTTCACTCTGTCGTGCTTTGTACAAAGTTCTAGGTCAAAATTTCTCTCAGTGCTGACTACTTTCTCTTAGTACCAAGAGTTTTCATTCCCCCAATAACTTATATAAATAGATACTTAGAAATTTTTACTTCCTTTTTACCTCATGCCTTTGCTGATTGAACTCGTCGTTGATTCCTTCAAGCACTTATGACCAACCGCCTATTGCTGCCAACTTCAACTTGCCAACGCCGACCCTAGCTCGCCTCCGGCCATCTGAAACCGTCACCCACTATTCAAGATTTTCATTGCCTCTCTCATAAGCACTCGAGCCTGAATCCATTTCAGGTTCCACCATCGACTACATTTTTTCACCTACCCAAGTTCACATCTCGACTTAGTTTATAGGTTGGCAGAGCCTCCATGTCGTGTCGATTGGTGGTGGAGATGGCAGTCGATTAGCATTGAAGGGGATTAGTTGGTGCTAAGTTAGGTTTTTGACTAGGGTTCGATCTAGAATAGCTCTAAGTCAAACTCAACAGTTGCTTAGATCGCCTTTGAATAATGCACGATGACCAACTCCTTTCAATATTTGGTAGATTGCACTCCATTGTTTGAATTCTGATAAGGCAGTTCTCGCTCAAGAACGGTCGTATTGGCTGAGTTTCTAAATCCGAACAGTTCCATTACTCGGCATCTTCATTTTTACGACATAGCATTCTTCACTACGACATTCTTGATGTTCCTATAAAAGAAATGCTTCCATGTTTCTTCAAATAGTGGTCCTATTATCAATTATCTATCGACAACAAGCAAGATGCGATGCACAGTTCCATTGTGCGACGTGACCTATTTTTCTAGCATGAGCGAGCTATCTACACAGGATGGTCCATTCATCGTATACGAGACATGGGAAGCACACTTTATAGATTAACCCTTTCACTTGCCCTAGTCAATGCTTGGAATCCAATTAGTCTACACACGTCGACATCTTTTGGATTCCGAATGTTGGTTACATCGGTTCAATGTTCAAAATAAAACATACCTGACCGTGTTGAACACCAACTTTTCTTGTTTAGAATGACTCGTAGATCTCCACGCTTCAATTCCAATGAGGGTACGTCTACTCCTCCTAAATCTGGGTTCTCCACAGCTCAGGCATCACCTTCTATACCTATCAAGTCGAACGTTGGATCACGGCTGAGTTAAAAGGCACAGTCGTACCAGCATTCCCACCGTAGAACCAAGCTCCCCTCTAAATGAATAGATCGGTCTAAGGGCTTTATGATTTATGCAAACGGATGCCTACTTTCCTATCTGAGAAGTTTCTTTAGAATATATGCCGCCAGCGTAGAATTCCTATGGGTGACGTACTGCTTCCAACTCAGGATCAATGAGCACATCTTCGTCCGATGAGGTATACATCTTGCAATAGATATACGTGTCTTGACAATGATGTACTGCACTTCAATTAACTTCTTTGGATGATTCTTTAAGAACTTGGGTTGGCTCTGGCTCAAATCCATTGAATGGTTACACTTTATTGAGCACTTTGTAAGCGCTTTTCATGAATCACTTCAATAAGGCTTCGACTGTCCAGAAGCTTACTTACCTCCTTCACTTCAAGCAAAGGTAGGAGTCTCTTTGTTATATAACCATCAAGGCTTAGTGTAGATGTAAAGTTATCGAAGATCTTTATTATAAACGCTTGTACATCCATTCGATGATTGTATGGTTTCAACGAGCATTTACTTTCTAGAAGTGAGTTCCTTTCCTTCTGTTTGTTCTATGCTTGAGTTTTCTTCGTCCAAGTGCTCAACTTGTTGTTTATTTGTTCACAAGCATTCCTACTCAAGACACTTCTGCCGAGCATGCCAATACTTTGGATGGTTTAAGGACGGTCAACTTCCAGCACCGCACTATAGCTTATCTACTAACAAATGAGAATCTTAGATGTTGTAACCTGCTACTCCTGGATAGATATACTATTGTTGAATTGCCCCCACCTAGCGGCTCAAGCGTGCCAACCCGATCTTCTATCCCTACTCGCAGCTTTGATAAGAATCTTCAGGGGAAAGTCAAAGGTCCGTTAGGCATGGCGCATACCAAAGAGCTTGTCGGAAGGAGAGCCAAAGAACCAACAGTTGATGATGTCCCGAGAGAAAGGGACAAAGGAGTTGGGATGTAGCTAATCTCATAGGAAAGTGAGGATGCATGAAGTAGAGAAGGGAAGGAACCAGCAGTTAAAGAGGAAGAAAAGAGCATTGATGGTGACGATAACGGTTACCATGCTAGTGTAGAGGAAGATGATTCGTTCGATGATACATCCTCTAAAGCACTTGAGCTTCCCGCTTTAATCCATCTAGAGAAAATTGTCGTTAAAACTTCTAAAACACCCGATGGACCAACCACATTGCATTCGAAAGAAATAAATCCCTGAAGCTACGTTCTTGCAGATGTATTCACTGGTTTAAGCGACTTCGATATTTCAGCTACTGCCTTCTTTCCGAAGGCTCTCTTGATTCAACTTCTCTCATGGAGTTAATATAAATGAAGGTGGAAAGACTCCATCTTTATGCCCATGTAAATCCGATCTATAGAGTTCTTAGGAGGGTTATTGGGCATCATATACTTCACTAGGATCATGAACGTGCATCCCAGCATTCACTCGTATTTTGAAATTTCAACACTTATTCTATTTCTCTTCTTGTTTCAGGTTACATAGGCAGGGATAGACCTATAAATCTCTCATGCAACATGTTTAATGATGGAAAATTCTATCGATGAGAATACAATCAAAAATGTAATAATAAAACTCGCAAGCGCACGGTGTACAATCATAATACATACGCGAGTATGGTTTGATCCATGGGGAAAGAACAAAATTCTAAAATTACTCAATCAAATTAGCCCAAGGTTTTGAAATTGTGTTAAACTAAGAAAATTATAGAAAAAAATTAGAAAAAACGTGAATAAATTATGAGATTAAAGAGAAATTTAGAGGAAATTCATTTTCGATCATTCATATAAATCAAACACAAAATGTATCTACAACCTCTTATTTATATTTTAAGCAGAAATGAGTTATGTGTTTATTATAAGCATTGCTTATTTGTGCAATTAATTAGCACAACTTAAACCATCAAATCTAACACACTATTCAAATCCACTTCTAAAATCTCATGAAAATGATCATGAAATTAGATATAAAGTCTATTTTAAACATGATCTATTTACTATGGACTAGTAACATATATCATCAAATTTTGATTCTAGTTTGACTTTCATTATCAAAATCACTTAGGAAAATGATCAAATAGTTATGTTTATATTGGATTAAGCATGGCCTATTTGAGATGCCAACAAAGGCTATCAAATTCACTAAAAAGAAACATAAACTACCATCATTCTTAATTTTCATTAAGCACAAAACAAGAGACTACAAATGCAACCATTTTATATTGATTTAGTATGATTCATGAGAGCTTCATTACCCTTAAATTGAAGGGGTTTTGTAACGATCCAGGGTTTTGGTCACTTAAACTAGGCAATTTCATATTTTATATAGTCAATAAATGAATTTTATAGATAAGTAAACCCGTTCTAATCAATCAATAATATGGTAAGTTCATTTTCAAAATTTGTTTATCAAATTGAATAGTTCAAAGAAAAATATAAAATATGACCAAAGGATATTTTCCGAAATTTCAACTTTTCGACACCGAAAAGTCGTCGAAAACGTTGTTCGCCTTTGTGCACTATATATATATATAAGAGTTAATTAACTAGATAATAATATACTTAAGCATATTATCTTATAATCAATTTTAATTTAAAAAGTGATGTGACTACATATAAAAATTATGATTATACATATAAAGAGATTGATGTGACTAGACGTAATAATTATATATATTTATAAAGAGACTGATGTGACTAGGCATAATAATCATATATATATAAAGAGAGTGATGTGTCAACACATAATAATTATATATATATATATATATTTATAAAGAGAGTGATGTGACAACACATAATGATTATATATATATATATATATTTATAAAGAGAGTGATGTGACAACATATAATAATTATATATAAACATATATATTTATAAAAAGAGTGATGTGACTAAACAAGATTATTATAAATTATTATATACATATATAAGTTGATATGATGTAAGATTTTTCGCTTATAAATAGCCATAGGTTTTTTCATTTTCTTTTCACTTTAAAATCTTTCTAAAGCTTCTTCTTTCTTAAGTTCCTTGAAACCTATTAATGGACTCCAAGTTTTACCAAAGTTTTTAAAATCAAAAATCTTGAATTGTTTCAAATGTTCGAAAATGGTTTTAAACTCCTCCATTTTTACCCTAATTTATTTGGCCATAGCTTCCAATAAACTTCACCAAATTAAGATTTTCTTTTTTCAAACCATGTATATTTCCAATGGCTACAACTTTGTACTTTATCACTTTTTCTGATTTCAAACTTAGATGCTCCAAAATTAATTTTTTGCAAGAGTGTTTTTGAACCTAGATTCTGATGTACAAAATACCCCTCAATGTTTTGGCCATAACTTCCTCAAAATTTAACCTTTTTTAGTAATTATTATATTTAAATGATAGAGGAAAGAATAATCTAAAACTTTCCTTTTGATTACTTTTTAAAAATCGAAGAGTAAGGGGTCCAAAAATCCATGGGAAAGTGGACCTATTTACGAGCTCAGTTTCTAAGGTTCGAGTGGAATTTTGTCGAGCTTTAAGGTGAGTATATTCCTAATTTATGTGGAAAAAACTCTATCTTATATGTTATGTGATTTTAAAGCAATATGTATGTCACATATGATTGGATCTTGGTACGTTTGAAATACGTTGATTAGTGCTAATGTATGGGTTAGTATTAGCACTCAAATGGATATGTTTAAATGACGATCGGTATAGGCTTGGATTTGGTTATGTTATTGAATCGGGTTGTTGTGTATGTGACTTTGGATATGTGATAATGTGAATATTGAAGATAGTATCTTAAAAGCGAAGTGGATTTGAGATTCGGTTGCAAATCAAATTGTTTACTTGTTGTTTTGATTTGATTTGTTTTTCTTAAATTCGTTTTCAAACTTTACTAAATTTTTAAAATTTCTTTCTTTAGTAAATAAGAGTGAAAATTTTGAATTTTGGGATAATTACTTAGAAATGAATCCTAGGTTATTGCAACCACAGCGATGGTCGCAATGGATGTAGTTTGGATTTTTCAAATTTTCAAGTTCTAAGTTTTCTTTGAAAAATGTTTTGGAAATCCTTTTTAAAATAAGTTAGCAATATTTAAGTTATTTAACTTAATTAAGAAGGTTTATTAATTAAAATTCATTGGTTAATTAGGAATAATTATTTATTAATTAGTTAAGTAACCGGGTTAAATAATTAGTATTAATTAGTATTAATTAAGTTAATCATTTATTAATTAAGAAGTTTTAGTTAATGACTTACTTAGGTTAAAAAGGGTAACTAACTTTATTTAATCAATTTTAATTACTTTAATTATTATTTAATTGTAGTTTAAATTACTTATTTAATTATTGTTTAATTAAAGGTTAATTATTTACTAAATTATTACTTAACTAAAGATTAATTTTAAGTAAATGTTTATTTGGTTAAAGTTTAATTATTAATTAACTTTTAATTAATTAAGGTTTAATTATTATTAAAGTTTTAATTAAAAATTATTTTACTACTATTATTTTTTAAATAAATAATATTAATTAACATTTAATTACTAATGAAGGTTAATTAATTATTTAATAGTCAATAAATTATTAATTTGGGTTTAATTAATAGTTAATTAGTGGTTAATGAATTATTTAAAGGCTTAATTATTTATTAATTATTAATTAAGTTAAATTAAGATTTAATTAAGTTTAATTATGATTCAATAAAGAGTTTAACTTGAATTTAATTATTCTAAAAGGGAGTTTTAAGTTTTAGATCCTGGTTTTCCGAGAATTAAATCGTTTAAAGGGAACTTTTGTTCCAGGGATAGTTTTAAATACAAGAATTAAAAGGTTGATACTATGAAGTAGAAAAATAACTATGAATGAGTTATAGTGTTGATTGATTATATTGTTTGGACATCTAATAGTAGAATAAATCACCGTTCTGTTATAGGGTAAGTGTTTGATTGTTAAGGATATAGAATAAATTCCCATTCTGTTAAAAATTGATTGTTGATTGTGTGGACATATATTAGTAGAATAAATCACGGTTCTACTATATGTAATGATTTTTTTAGACATTTGTTAGCAGGACAAATCACCCTCCTACTATTATGTTATTTGGACAGGTATATGATAGTTACTTCATATTGAAACGTTATTCCCTGATTTGGATATGAGTTATATTTACATATTTATTGCTTATGTGAATAACTGTTAAGTGAATTGGAACTGAAAGTGAATAGTGACTTAAATTAGTATCGTTGGAATTGCTAAGCCTCTTTTTGAATTTATAAATTATGCTTTTGAATTTATAAAGTACGTTTTTGAATTAACTTCTATTCTTAAATAAATTTTAGAGTTTAAAGTTTATAAATAATTTCCAAGTTGTGCTATTTTGTTGTAAAGTCATTTACAAGTAATAACTTGTTTATAAAGTGAATTTACTGAAGGTTTACTTAAAGTGTTTTAAAAAAGATAATTTGTAAATGATATTTTATAAAGGAATTTTATAAAGGTTTTTTAAATAAGTTTTATAAAGAGTTTTAAATTAGAGAGAGATTTATAAATCATTTTAAAGATTACAAAGGAAGTTAAATCTAGTTTGGAAATTTATAAAGAGGTTTGGAATGTGAAGTAAATGGATTTAATTATAGGTGAAGTTTTTTAAAGGAACTGTTGGCCATTTAATATGGAATTTTGAAGAGGGAATTTCCAAAATATTTTGGTAAATAATGTGAATTGTTTCCAAGTTTAAAAGGAACGTTCGGGGTTTAGAATTAGTGTTTGAAAAGATCTTTTGATCAAGTTTTACAAAGTATCTTTTTAATTAAATAGAATTAATAAAGGCTTAGTGGATCACGTATGGAAATTTAAACCATGATTGGATGTTTGTTTACGGTAGTTAAATGACCGACTATCAAGTTTGAACCAATTTGACTTAGGAAGTATGAATGTAAATTTGAGTTCCCCGATAAGGTCTCGAATACTTACTTCCAAAAGAATCGGGAATAAGTCAACAAGAAATTATCGGTTGTTGGTATGGGCAGACCGTGATCGGATTTATATATCCAAAACCCACTCTAAACCAACATGTACGATCGAGTGGAAGACATCTTGATAATGATTGAAAATGGTGCTCTTTGAAGTGCAAGGGCTGCTACTACTAATCCTGAGGGTGATTCCAAAATGGATGTAGTAGAGTTAGTGCATTCTGTTTCGTTCAGACCCCAAACGAACTTGTATGGATGAATGCTGGCATTGCATTGATGCCTGGAGGGCAGTGTTAGCATTCCAAGATGGATTGCTATTCAGAAAGTTAAATCATAGCCTCAAGGGTCATCAACCGAGAAATGACAAAAATCGGGCATGTAGTAGGAATAAGTGAGTAGCACCCAAGTAGGGTATGGTCATTCCAAATCTAGATCGGTTATTATCTATTCTTTTATTCTTAGAGGCCCAAGCGGGGTGACCATATTCGGTACTACTAATCAAGTGGTAGGCCAGTCCTTTATGGCAGGGGTACAAGATGTTATTGGCAGACCCCAGTGCATTTATGTAGAGATGTACCTTTGGAAGGTAGTCTCTTACCTTGTCATGGTATTGAATCCAATCTCCAATACGTTCCTTACGTTTTCGATTGTAGTACCTAGTATGTTGGAATGTGAGATGTAACCATTTCAGCTATTTTATTTAAACCTAGACACTATTATAATATTGTTAGATTTTGTTATAAAATGTTTTGGTTATCATAAGGTAAAAACCCGTCCGTTTTTATGTGCGGCGTGGTCTTACGAGATACCCTTTGTTTGAAAGGTTATCAAACATGGAGAATCAGTTTGGTTGTTATTTGTTATCGATTTTACTCACACTTGTTTACCAGACTGACCCATATGTTATTCCATGTAATGCTCGGGTTAGACCGAGCATGTTTTCCTAGGTTTAGCTGGATATTTTGGAGTTGGAGAGGAGTTGAATGGTCAAGATGTATTCACGTAGGGGTGTTACGGTTGCAGTAACCATCATTATTACCATTAATCGTAACTGTAACCGTTATTGACGGTTATATTTCTTATAACCATTACCGCAACTGTCTATGATGGTTAACTTTTATATTTTCAATTTCGAAGCATGTATTACAAATATTTTCAATTAATGCATTATTAATTATAAATTCATATAGCTCCAACAGTTTTTTGCAAACATATTTATCTGTTTATTTATAAAATGTCCAATATGCATGCATATGTTATTAGTTCATAAAGGCACATATTATTAATGTAAAGGTTATTCCTCTAACTAAAATTACTAATTTTCATATCTTAATGTTAAATATTATACAAAACAATCATGTATAGTTGGATGGTTAA
Source organism: Allium cepa (assembly GCA_030765085.1). NCBI lineage: Eukaryota > Viridiplantae > Streptophyta > Magnoliopsida > Asparagales > Amaryllidaceae > Allium > Allium cepa. The sequence continues at coordinate 564,375,713 of CM060928.1, read as the reverse complement.
TTGGGGTTATCTAATACTTCAAGCGTTGTCATAACCATTACGTTATAGATGGTAACCGCATGGACAGTTGGTACGATTGAGCGGTTAATGGTTCAACCGTAACAGCGCTATATTCATGTATATTTTTCTTCCACTGTATTATAGATTATGTATGTTTGTCAATATAAGGACAGGTGTTATAACTGTCCAAATTTCGGATAAGTCTAGTGTACTCTGATGTTGTATATATCAATAAAGATGATTCCTTTTTGTAAAGATCATTGTTGTATTATATATTATTCGCTGCACTGTGAGATTCTGTATTGTTTAGTTTTTCTTCTATCTTCTACCTTCTTCTTTCACCCTAACAAATCGGTACTTCCGTCACTTGAATGTTCGGCATGTGATACAGTGGACGTATTAATGTAGTTTTTTGAGGGTCGAAAATTCGATTCCTTACAGGTTTAGCTTCTCATAATTGAGTTCATTTCAACACAAAATGATTTAAACATAAAAAGCAAGGAAAAGAGAGCTAATCAAAAGAATAGAGAGTTAACTACTTACATCAAATGAAACCAAACTAATTGTAAAAATTAAAACTAACTACTAAGATGAAATAAAGAATCATAAACTAAATAACAGAGAATGAAATAAAATAGCAATAAAAGAAAGCATGAAATGAAAGTGCATAAAAGCAAGAAAAAGGCTAAGAAGCCATTAAAGAGATATTTATTTAACATTAATTTTGTGCTACATGTTTGTACCAAAATTGGGTACAACACTCTTCGGAAGTCTTTTGAAGAGATAATAAATGAAGAATATGAATTGAAAATGAGGATTATCTAACAAAAACTCCAAATAACAGTAAAATAAAGATAAAGGCAAGCGATTTGTAGTGGTTCGGCACGTTGCCTATGTCCACTGTGAAGTTTTAGAAATTTTATTGATTCTCTTTCAACGTTTACAAGCGATTACAGCAAGTTACAACTGAAAATTCGAAATCAGCAGCAAGTATATGATGTAGGATGAAGATCTCGATCTGGCAGAGTCTGGGCGCTTGAAAATCGAAAAGATCCCTTTTCTGTTTGCTCTGGGGCTCTATTTATAGGCATAGGATGCTGATATTTCGCTGAAAACTCGGGAGGCCTCTTCTGGCACGTGAGGGGGCCCACACGCCCAGCCTCAAGAAATTTGGGCCCACTTTGGCATCGATTCAAACTCCATTCGAATCGATCAAGAATTCATCCAATCAAGGTGAAATTTGGTGTGGACATTCTTCGACATGAATGCAAGCTTCTGTGAAAATTTCGTGGAATTTGGATCAGTGGATTGAGAGATATGATATATTCGAGATGGGATCCATTGCGTGGCTGTTTGGTTCGAAACCATCCATTCAATCGATGGTTTCGAATCGATGGTGGCACGCGCCTTCGTGGTGATGTGGAGCGCAAACTTCGAACCGATCCGGTCTTCACTTCGAGTTGACCACTTCGACTCCATGTATCTCGGTGCATTCGAACCGATGGATGACACGTCGTCGTGGCTAGTTGACCCAGTGGATTCGAACGGAGCTTCACAGATGGGTTCGAACAAGGCTCCAATAATGGGTTCGAACAACTGATGCTTGGTGGATTCGAACAAGGATTGTTTGATGGATACGAGCTTTGCAACCTCTCCATGGACATGAGGCCCACCGACACGAACTAGATGGGTTTGAAGTTGATGGAGTCGAACCGAGGCACTCCGATGGGTTCGAGGTCCATCGATTCGAAGGTGATCGGTTCGAATGGTGTTTGGTGATGGATTCGAAGATACCTACCATGATGGGTTCGAAACCGGTGTTTTTCTCTTCAAGTTGAATCGATTATAACTTGAGCGTATGAACTCGGATTGACTTGAAATTTGAGACGCGAACTTCTATGATCTTTTCTGTCATGTCCTATCAATTGTAGCTTAATCTGGACTCGGACAAAATTCAGTGATATCCATAGCGAAACGAAGTATGACCAATCTCTGAGAAGAACTGTTCTCCATTTTCGATCGATCTTTTGGTATCGCGGCTTTGCCAAAAAGCGGGATAACATTTTCCCCCCCAAAGTACGTCTTGTGGGAACATGACGTGCTTTGAATAGCTGCAACTTCTCTCCGAACAATCATTGCTCTCTTTTTTGTTGAGACTTGTACCCTGTATTGCTGTAACCTTGCGTTGATATGGTTGATTGTTGTATGATAGCGCTTAGCCGCTGGATGGTGCATTTTTAACAAGATGAATATTCGATCCCTGTAAACGTTTAAAATCGAATGTTAGTTCGACATATATGCACATATGTGCGTTTGACCCTTGTTAACGTCATTCGTCCACGAGTCGTTGTTAGTTTGGTTTGCTATTGAATTTTGTATCGATTCTTTCCTGAACCGATTTGGAAATTTGAGTTGAGACAACACTTGATGGTTCTTTTGAAAGGTCCCTTCGTATCGATCCTCTCCTGAACCGATATAGAAAGTTGAAGGAAACTACTTTGGGTTGCGCGAACGTAATACTTTTGAACCGATGCACTTGAGCATCGATGGATTCGAAGTCTACACTCGTATGGATAAAGTACGCCTATGTTACAATGGGTACGAATCTGACATCCGAACCGATAACTTGGGCGAGTATGAAACGTTCATTCGTACCGATGAGAAAGAATGGGTACGAAATAGTAGTTCGCATCGATAGGAAATGATGGATATGAAATAGTCGTTCGTATCGATAGGTTGTGGATGGAGTCGTGAATCTGTTGATGTGAACACGGGCTTCGAATCGATGTGCCCATTGTTTGTTTCGCATCGATGCAACTCGTCGCCCTGCTGTGTGTTTCGTACCGATGAAGTGTGAGGGTAATTTCGAATCGATAGGGTCTTAGGCCGATGGATTCGAAGGTTGACCTCGAATTGATTCGATAATTGACCGGTTGTGACCGGTTGAGTTAACTGGGATGCGAAACGGCCCGATCACTTCCTAGGCTTCATATAAATAGCAGGGGGTCTCACTTTTTTCACTTTTTACTTTTTTACTCTTGCCTTGCGTTTACTGTGTTCTGCCTCGTTTCGAAGTTTCAGAGAAGAAAACACCGTGTCACGTCATCGAATCAATCAAGATTCAAGTCTTCAATTCCTCGAATCCATCATTCAAACTAGGTAATTAGCCTCGAATCCAAACGGCAAAGCTATTTCGAACCTACCTCTTCTTCATCGATTGGCTACTCTGGTGATTGGTAAAACTAGATCTGGTTTGGGAGAGCTTCGAATCGATTCGTGGACTCGAGTTCAAATCGATTATGGCGGCGTCATTTTTCCTTGGACTTCGCATCGATCCGTGGAATGACTTTATGGGGGTGATGCAGTTCGCACCGATTGACTATCTTTGATGGGTCCATTCGAATCGATGGATTCGAATCCATCAGCTATCGGTTCGAAGCTCTTGACTTTACATCGATGCGGAGGGTATCGATTCGAACGTGGTTAATGTTAAGTTGAAGGCTTCCTTATCGGTTCGAACCAGTTAACCAAGGATCGATTCGAAGTCATCCTTCAATGATCGATTCGAATATGACACCTGATCATCGATTCGAAGAGCGCCTTTCTGCATCGATTCGAAGTGATGTTGGGATGGGTTCGAATGAGCTCCCTGTGATCGGTTCAAACACTCTATGATGGATACCAAAGTTTGACATTTTCTAAGCATAATTCCGACGAGCTTCATCCTTGCATATCTGGAATTGATAACTAAACTGCATACTTGACCACCTTTCGAAGCTCGTCGATGGGACCATAACAACTTCTATCCACATCAAATTCCATCATACAAACAGTTTAGTGATGACGGTCAGCGATGACGGTCATTACTACTGGGTCTCGTAGCTTTGTCGTTTGCATATTTCCTTTAATTCTGCGATATCTATTCAAGTAATGCATGGCATTGTACAACATACATCCATACACTTTACACTGGGGAACGCACGGGTCCTTTGTCGTCTAACGATGGTTTCTCATGAGTTAGCTAGTCATGGAACCTTCAAGTTTGCAACAGCAGGAGGTTCAAAGCATGGTTACTCCGAGACTAGAGGTTCCAGATATTGAACCTGAGATCGTCGGTCCGGCCTCGGACGAACTTCCTCATGCGTCTTTCATTGCCAATCCGTCGGATTCCGTTCGATCCAATATTTCTGAAGATATGTTGGGGAGAATATGCTTAAGGCACGGCCTGTCACTGGATGACGTGTTATTGCCGGGGCCGAATGATAGACCACACAACCCGCCGGAGGGATATACAGCATTTAACCGCCACGCGTGTGTGGCCGGGACGCTTCCTCCGTTCAACGAGTATATAAGGGAAGTGTTGTCTTTTTTGAGGATCGCTCCATCTCAACTACACCCGAACGGATATGCTTCCGTGAACAGTTTATTCATCGTCTCATGGAGTACCTTCATAGACCACCAATCCCGACCGAGATCAGATATCTATTTAATTTCAAAACCCGAGGTGATTACCCTTCCTTCACCTTTCTGGAAGCAGTGAGGAATTGCCAAGTGGTCACTGGGTCCTGGACCAGGTTGAGTTACTACAGGACGGAATGGTTCTATGTCAGATGTCCTCCGGGGTTTTCCCGGCGATGGTTATTCAGACGTGAGTGTAGCCGAGTTATCAAATAATTATTAAGGCAATTGCAGTCAAAGTGAAACTTATGTTTTTTCCTTTTTTTTACAGCGACGATTCAGCGACCTGAGGGCGAACACTTTAAGGAGATGGTGTGAGTACTTCGAGAAGTCCCGAGTGAAGATAGGGATATCGAGTCGCTTTTGACTGATAGTAATCTCCGGACTTACGGGTTGATTGAACGAGGGCAGAGCACAAAGTTCGACGGGGCATTAAGGACCGTTCCGAAGAAACGAGTCAAGCACAAGAAGCCCAAAGTTATTATAGCCGAGGAGCCTGATTTTGAAAGAACTCATACTGACGATGAGCCGTTGTTGGAGCCTACAGACGTGGTTCAGGATGTCGCAGAGCAAAGAAAAGGCAAGGCAGCCGTCGTCACGTCAACTAAGAAGGGGAGATGGAAATCGGTTGTCACGGCCCGATCCTCTCCCGGAGTTAGAATTTCGGAGATGTCTCCCCTGAGAACTGAAAGACTCTATGAAGGGCTCGCCGATATTCCAATTCCGGACGATGTGTCCCTACAGCATGATGCCGGATTGGAAGAACTTTCAGAAACTTTAGTTTTGAGCGAGTCTTTTCCCACTGGTGTGGCAGACACATCAGGGTTGTCGGGGGTTGCACATTCATACATATTTCACAATACTACATAACCTTTGACTATAAACCACCTGTATCGAAGAGTGATTAATCCTTCTTTATTTTGTTCTGCAGATACCAAGTCCGGGCGAGGTTCTATGCTAGGGAGTCTCCGACACGCGCGCAAGTCTTCATATCACAGGTCGCGCAGATGGGAAGGGGACAGAGATTACGACCAGGGACGCTCTGGGTACTCTGGTCAAGAGAGATATGACACAGATAGAGGCTATAAGCGTCGATCCCGATCGCGTACTCCTCCTCCTCCCAGAGATCCCATACAACCCCCTGTTCATGTCTCCCGTCCTTCTGAATCTTCACACTATATGTCGGCCTCTCAATCTTCTAGGCATGAATCCACCATTCTAGGAGCGAAACGATGACTGCTTCCGTTACAGAACAGGCCACCGTGGAAATTTCAGGGGAAGGAGCAATCAGGCTTGCTCAGCTGAAAAGAGATTTCCCAAACATCTGCTTCGACAACTATATCTTTCCTCCACATTTAAAGAAAATCCCGGAGGAAGCTGAGCAATTGGTACATGATTACATACATGATTTTTACGTTCAGTACAAAGCATGGTTGAAAGCAGATGACAAAGCGTCGGCATTGGCCTTTGAGCGTGGGGCCACCATCGAGAGATTGCAGGCCGAGCTAGCTCAAAAGAGCCGTATTATTGAGGTGCTAAACACTGAGGCTGAATCTTCTCGGAAATCTGAAATGGAGGCTATCAAAAAAGCCGACGAAGCCTAAGCAACGATGGATAGGATGAAATGTGAGCATTATGCCACGGTAGAGGATATGGGCCATCGAAACACCCTAGTCTCTACCGAGAGGGATGCAGCCCTGAAGGAGTTAAACGAGCTTAAGTCCAAATTTTCCGAAATCGCCAAGGATAGGGATGATGCAAATAACGCAACCCAGGAGGCGTGTGAACAAGCCGTGATTCTACGGACTGAACGAGATGCGGCAGTAGCCAAGGTCCAGGCGGTAGAGACGGAGGTTGAGGAGAAAGTTCGACAAGCGGAGGCCAGGCTGGAGGCCGATATTGAAGATTTTCTCATCACTTACAATGCCAATGTGTTGGGACACAGAAATTTGGCCTGGCTCCAAGATTACCCGGTACACCTCCGCAGTGCTTGGGGTCGATTGGTTGAGGAAGAAGAGGAAGCGCATCCGGATGAATCGGTCGACCGATTCGAACTCGAAAACCAGTTGCTGACAGATGATGAGAAGAAGATCCTCCATGACGCTATTATTTCTCATGAGAAGGAGATGATTGGTGGCCGATCTCTGGAGGTTGGAGAGGGATCAGGTGTTGAGCATCACGTCACTGTTACTGAAATCACCGCTCCACCTTCATTAGAGCCTGCATCTGTGTTTGGTTCACAATCTGTTCCCGCTTATGACCCAGAACAGCCGCGATTATCTCCCATCCGGGAGCACGTCTCTGAGGTCGTCCACCCGTCAACGAGTCAAACTGAGGAAGGTACTTTGAACATATCTCAAGTGTGTTTCTATTAAAGTGTTTGTTTTGAAGTGATTGCTTATATCTCCTTCTCCTCTTTGCTCAGTAACCGAAACTACTCCAGCATCTTCGGCTCAGGAGTCTATTCAAGGGCAAAAATCCATCACCACTGAAACGACTGTCATGACAACGGCAGTGTCTATTGAGATGGCGCAGGGGAGATCCTTATCTCTTGACGAACAAATGGTGAGTGAGCTGCTTGGCCAACAAGGTGACCCCTTTACATACTTTCCATTTATCATCGGTGATCTTCCTCCGGCCTCTCGTTTTGTAACGCAGACTACAGCTGCCCCCAGCCAGGCCCAATCAGCTCGAGACGAGGAAATCTTCGCCGAGATCAACGCTGAACTAGAAGCTGTGGGGCGTGAGGGCAGTGTTGGAGTTAGGACTACGATGCATAGTCCAGCGCCACTAAATGTGATATTGCCAAATGGCTCTGTGGCCGGTACTCGGGTATCCGCCCCGTCCTCTGTTGTAGGTCCGGTCCCTTCAACTCCTCCGGCGGGGAGCCTTCATTTAAGTTCAAGTTCTGATGAGGACGTGGACATTATGCCCTCGGTCGAAGAGCGGTCACCGGAGAGGAGACCCTCCAAACGAAGGATCTCTGTTCCTAGTGATTCCGACGACGAAGCACTGATAAGAAGGTCGAAAAAGAAGAAATAGATCGGCCCCTCAAGCAGATTTTTGGTAGATAGGAACTTGTTTTCGTTCGATTTTTTTTTTGTTAGTAGGCCGTGTATAGATGCAGGTTCGGCCCCTGCTAGTTAGGGATTTTTTTTTTGGAAGAACTTTTTTGCATGTAAGTTCTTGTCTCTAGTTAGTTGAAATAAAATTCAGTTTCGTTGTTTCAATTCTCATTTGATTTGTGCTTAAGTATTTGCGGTGTTCGGTTTTCAGTCCGGTGTACTTGTGGTGTTCCGTCAAGTAGAGTTCGTTTTATTTGCCAAGTCTGAAAATCTTGGTCACAAGTTGTGATCGATGAATAAGTTGAACTTCGGACATTGTATCGCTTTGGTTAGTGATTAACACTTAGCTTTTTTGCCCCTAGTCTCGGGGGACAACATTTGCATCTTGATGGTTGATCGCACTTATCGCACATCTTAAGCACATGTCCACGTTCTGGGGACTTAGGATAATTTGAGATCGATAACCCGGTTCGCACTTCGGAAATTTGAGAGTTATCGATGTTTGTAGCACGGTTCGCGCTCCGGCAACCTGGAATTGATGTTTATACTCCACTTCCCATTCTGGGAACTTGGAGTTAGTATTGACACTTCGGTTCGCACTCCGGGAACTTTGACGTAGTATTTGTGCTCCAATTCGCACTCTGGGAATTTGGAGACAGCATGTATGTTTGGGTTCGTGCTCCGGGAACCTGTAATTTATGTTTGTACTCCATTCACGCTCTGGGAAGTTGGAGTTGGCTGATAGATGGTCAATCACACCTATTTGGGCTCTTTAGGAATTCGTTCACACTCCGGGAACGATGGATTTGATGTTTACACTCCAATTCGCACTCTGGGAATTTGGAGTCCGTTCACACTCTGGGAACGATTCATTGGATGTTTATACTCCAATTCGCACTCTGGGAATTTGGAGTCCGTTCGCACTCCGGGAACGAGTTACTGGATGTTTATACTCCAATTCGCACATTGGGAGGTTGGAGTCCGTTCGCACTCTGGGAACGAGTTGCTGAATATTTATACTCCAATTCACACTATGGGAAGTTGGAGTCCATTCGCACTCCGGGAATGGGTTATTGAATATTTATACTCCAATTCACACTCTGGGAAGTTGGAGCTAGTGTTTACACATTAGTCCGCGCTCCGGGGACTTAGAATCATTTCAATGTTTATACTCCAGTTCACACTCTGGGAATCTAGAGTTAGTGTGAGGATTGTCGTGTATCAATCCTTTTAAATATTAATGTGGTGACATGCCCCCGAGCTTGGGCTTCACATTATGAGTGACCGGTCGTATCACAGTCACTCCCTATTTGAATTAAATCCCACCGTATGACGGAACTTAGCTCTCCGTGCATTGTGATGTTTTGCGGCGTATTCGATAAATCACAGCTCTGGCTTGAAGAGATAGCATTTTATTGCTGAAATAAGAAAATATGGCAAAGTCAGCTGCCTTATTACAAGTCCAAGTTTCAAAATGCGAAAATAAAATGCAAAGGAAATAACGGGCTAAAACAAATAAAGCCTATCATGTATAGTAGCGATGGAGACTCTCGCTATTCCAGGCTCTCGGCAGAGTTAGACTGTCAACGGTCGATAACTTGAATGTGCCATCTCCGAGCTTATGTGAAATCACATACGGTCCTTCCCAATTTGGCTTCATGTGAGAAGGAACCGGATAAATTCTTTTGAGTGCAAGGTCGCCAAGTTTGAAGGTCCGCGGTCGGACCTTGGTATTGTACATTCGGGCGACCCGACTCCGATATGCGGCTGCCCTTAAATCAGCCTCTTCGCGCCTCTCATCGAGCAGATCCAGGGATTCGGCAAGTAGTATAGCATTCGTTTTCGGATCATAATATGTCACACGATGAGAATGAACTTCCATTTCGACCGGAATAACGGCTTCAGAGCCATAAGATAGAGAAAATGGGGTGTGTCCGGTTGCAGTTTTGTGAGTTGTCCGATAAGCCCATAACGCCATAGGAAGTTCATCAACCCACTTGCCCCCGGCCTTTTCCAGTCGTTTCTTCAAAATAGACTTGATGACCTTATTAACGGCTTCGACTTGGCCATTGGCTTGTGGGTGTGCAATTGCGGAGAATTTCTTATGGATATGGAATCGCAGACAGAAATTCTTGAATTCAGCGCTGTCAAATTGGGCTTCGTTATCGGTGATAATAGTATGCGGGAGACCAAACCGACAGATGATATTGCATACTACAAAGTTGATAACTTTCTTCGTCGTGATTGTTGCAAGAGATTAAGCTTCCGCCCATTTTGTGAAGTAATCGACTGCGACGATGGCATACTTCGCGCCACCTTTAGCCAAAGGCAATGTACCAATTATATCAATCCCCCATATTGCAAATGGCCATGGACTGACCATTTGGGTTATCTCAGTAGGCGGGGCTCTAGGAATCCGAGCGTGTTTTTGGCATTTATCACATTTTTTGGCATAGTCCATGGCATCGCGATTTACGGTAGGCCAATAATAACCATATCGAAGTATTTTCTTGGAAAGTGCTTGTCCCCCAGTGTGATCGCCACATTCTCCTTCGTGCACATCGTGTAACACTCATTTGATTTCGTCGTGTGCGATACACCGAAGAAGAGGGATGGAATATCCCCTTCGATACATAACTCCATTCTGAACGACGAATCGCGAAGCTTTTCGAAGAATTTGTCTTCTCTCACTTCGACGCTCGGGTAGTATGCCATGCTCAATGTAATCTCGGTAGGGGGTCATCCACGATTCCCTCCTGGTGGTAGCCTCAAATGTGCAACCCGTTTCCATCTGACCAATGATCGGAGAAGATAGAGTTTCAACGGGAACGAGCCCCAACTGTTGAGCTTCGCCCGTACTTGCTAACTTTGCCAATGAATCGGCCTTCTGATTATGCTCCCAGGGAATGTAGAAAATGGCATAATAATCAAACTGATCAAGAACCTCCCAGACTCGAGTTAGGTAAGCAGCTAATCTTCGATCCTTAGCCTGATATTCTCCCCGAACCTGACATACAATTAGTTGGGAGTCACAGTAAACTTCCACCGCAGTAATTTTCAGATCGCGGGCCAGCTTTAGGCCAGCAAGTAGAGCTTCGTATTCGGCATGGAACTCGAACCTTAAAGCATAACATATGGATCGGTCCTCGGGGGTTTCAAGTATTACCCCAACGCCCGAGCACCGATCGTTGGATGCACCATCAGTATGTAGCTTCCAGATATACTCAGGAGATTTGCTGGTCTCGGGTAAGTCTTCAGGGACAGTGAACTCGGCTATAAAATCTGCTAGGACTTGACCGTGAATAGCTCTCCTTGGAGTGTAAGTAATATCGAATTGACTCAGTTCGATGTTCCATTTGAGTAATCTACCAGACGTCTCAGGCCGCGTGAGGACCTGTCGTAACGGCTGATCGGTGTATATAGTAATGGGATGAGCCTGAAAGTATGGACGGAGCTTCCTCGAGGCAATGACTAGGAAGTAGGCTAATTTCTCCAGCTTCGGATAGTTACTCTCAGCTCCGGCGAGTCGTTTCCTAACATAGTAGACCGGTTTCTGCACTCGGTCTTCTTCCCGAACAAGGGCAGCAATGATCGCGTTTTCTGATACCGCCAAGTAAAGATACAACTATTCGTGGTTGATCGGCTTTGAAAGAATCGACGGTGTGGAAAGATGTTGGACCAATGACTTGAATGCGTCTTCGCACTCTGAGGTCCATTCGAAGTTCCGCTTCCCTTTTCAGATCAAATCGAAGAATGGGATGCATTTATCAGTGGACTTTGAAATGAACCTACTCAATGCCGCCACCTTTCCGTTGAGACTTTGGAATTTCTTTATAGTTCTTGGGGTTTGTAAATTTCTTATGGCCCAGATCTTTTCAGGGTTGGCTTCTATTCCTCTGGCGTTGACGATGAACCCAAGGAATTTTCCGGATGCGACTCCAAAATGACACTTAAGCCGGTTGAGCTTCATCTCGTATCTTCGAAGGGTATTGAACATCGAATCCAAGTCTTTAACGTGACCAGTAGAGTATCGTGATATCACCAACATGTCATCCACATAAACCTCCATTGTTTTTTCGATCTGGTCGGCGAACATCCGGTTAACCAATCGTTGGTAAGTTGCTCCGGCGTTTTTCAATCCGAAGGGCATGACATTGTAGCAGTATAGTCCCAGGTCGGTTACGAAGCTCGTATGCTCTTGGTCGGGCACATGCATGGGTATTTGGTTATAGCCAGAGTAAGCATCCATGAATGATAGCAATTCGTGTCCGGCTGTTGAATCCACAAGTTGATCAATTCGGGGGAGCGAAAAGCTGTCTTTCGGACAAGCTTTATTTAAGTCAGAATAATCAATACACGTCCTCCATTTTCCATTTGGTTTCCGGACAAGTACAGGGTTGGATACCCACTCCGGGTATAAAGCGTCTCTAATGAACCCATTTGATTTCAATTTATCGACCTCTTCGTTCAGGGCGGAAGATCTCTCTGGATCCATACCACGCCTTTTTTGCTTGACCGGGACAAATCGCGGGTCAATATTTAGGGTGTGGCTCGCAATGTCCGGTGAGATCCCACACATATCAGAATGCGTCCAAGCAAATACGTCCGGATTTGCTTGGAGAAATTCGACCAATTTCCGTTGTGCTCGCAGGCTCAACTGAGACCCAATTTTTAACATCTTTGAATCATCGTTATCACTGATCGAAACGTCAATTGTTAATTCAGCCTGGGAATCCTGACTTTCTCTGGATTCATCTTTATTCTCATTGTCTCTGGGGTCTAGATCCTTCTGGAATTGGTCGTGGTGCCCGGGCCGAGGCCCAGGCGTTAATTGTCAATTGTCGATGAAACAGACGCAGAGAGATTCCTCTATGCTCTTTCCTTTTTCTTTTCGCTGCGCCTCCCGTAGCTCAGCAACATAGCAAGCTCTCCCCGCAGCTTGATCTCCTTGTATAACCCCTATCCCGCGATCAGTAGGGAACTTAAGGGTCAAACACCATGGGGCAATAGCAGCCCTAAATTCAGCTAGGGTCGGTCGGCCCAAGAAAGCATTATACGGAGAAGGAATATCCAAGACAACAAATTGCAACATCCGAACTCTTCGGCATTCTCCCACTCCCAACTCCACCGGCAATTCAACCATTCCGGTTGGTATCGTCGCACTTCCGTTGAAGCCGTGGACTCGTGATTGACAAGTTTTTAAGTCCTTAGCTTCCATCTTCATTAAATCATACGCCCTTTTAAACGGTATGTTCACAGAACTTCCACTGTCTACCAAGATCCTCTTCATCCAAGCAGGACCAACTTGAGCGGATATAACCAGTGGGTCGATTGTGGGGGCTTCAACCCTATCGGCATCTCGACTTCTAAACATGATGTCGTCGGTCATCGTCTTATGTTGTTTAGCCGGAGCCCCGTCTTCAGAATTGCTACAACACTCGAAGTCTGCATGCCTGATTGAACTGGCATACGACTCCATTTCCCCCCAGCTTCTGTCTGTCGGATGGGGACCACCACTTATTGTATTGATAACCAACCTCCCGCCAAAGTGTTAACGCGCAACTGCTCGGGTAGCTGTTGCCGACTTTGAGTTAATTCTTGGAGCAACGTCTGGAACTCTTGCCTGGTAACCGGACCCGATGGGTTGGAATGCCCGGTGTCATCTTGGTTAGGTGGAGGTAGTTGCACGGGATTTTGTCTATCCCGACCTTCTTGACCAGCGGCAGATGCGGTTCTTATGCTAACCATTTTAGATAGTGAACTCCTTCCCTAGACTTTGGCAAATCTGAATAGAACGAAAGGAATCTGAAACTGAAATCTGGATCTCTCCCTTAGATTTATGGAATCCGGTATCGGCGACAGATCCAAGGAGCAGGAGAAAAACTGGGTTCTCTCTGTGAAAGCACCAAAGTGTTTGTACCAAAATTGGGCACAACACTCTTCGGAAGTCTTTTAAAGAGATAATAAATGAAGAATATGAATTGAAAATGAGGATTATCTAACAAAAACTCCAAATAATAGTAAAATAAAGACAAAGGCACGCGATTTATAGTGGTTCGGCATGTTGCCTACGTCCACTGTGAAGTTTTAGCAATTTTATTGATTCTCTTTCAACGTTTACAAGCGATTACAGCTAGCAACAGCAAGTTACAACTAAAAATTCGAAATCAGCAGCAAGTATATGATGTAGGATGAAGATCTCGATCCGGCAGAGTCTGGGCGCTTGAAAATCGAAAAGATCCCTTTTCTGTTGGCTCTGGGGCTCTATTTATAGGCGTAGGATGCTGATATTTCGCTGGAAACTCGAAAGACCTCTTCTGGCACGTGAGGGGGCCCACACGCCCAGCCTCAGGAAATTTGGGCCCACTTTGGCATCGATTCGAACTCCATTGGAATCGACCAAGAATTCATCCAATCGAGGTGAAATTTGGTGTGGACATTCTTCGACATGAATGCAAGCTTCTATGAAAAATTCGTGGCATTTGGATCAGTACATTGAGAGATATGATGGATTCAAGATGGGATCCATTGCGTGGCTGTTTGGTTCGAAACCATCCATTCGAATCGATGGTTTCGAATCGATGGTGGCACGCGCCTTCGTGGTGACGTGGAGCGCAAACTTCGAACCGATCCGGTCTTCACTCCGAGTTGACCGCTTCGACTCCATGTATCTCGGTGCGTTCGAACCGATGGATGACACGTCATCGTGGCTAGTTGACCCAGTTGATTCGAACGGAGCTTCACAGATGGGTTCGAACAAGGCTCCAATAATGGGTTCGAACAACTGATGCTTGGTGTATTCGAACAAGGATTTTTTGATGGATACGAGCTTTGCAACCTCTCCATGGACATGAGGCCCACCGGCACGAACTAGATGGGTTCGAAGTTGATGGAGTCGAACCGAGGCACTTCGATGGGTTCGAGGTCCATCGATTCGAAGGTGATCGGTTCGAATGGTGTTTGGTGATGGATTCGAAGATACCTACCATGATGGGTTCGAAACCGGTGTTTTTCCCTTCAAGTTGAATCGATTATAACTTGAGCGTATGAACTCGGATTGACTTGAAATTTGAGACGCGGACTTCTATGATCTTTTCTATCATGTCCTATCAATTGTAGCTTAATCTGGACTCGGACAAAATCAGTGATATCCATAGCGAAATGAAGTATGACCAATCTCTGAGAAGAACTGTTCTCCATTTTCGATCGATCTTTTGGTATCGCGGCTTTGCCAAAAAGCGAGATAACACTACAATTTTGCATAAAAGAGAAGAGGACTATTACATGAAACATAAAGGGGTACTTACACATGTAAAAAACCTTAATTACTTTTTTAGAGAGCAACCTAAAATACCCTTAAGTTTGTGTAGCCTCCAAGTAATCATTAGGGAATTAATCAATCCCCACTAACATGTACTTTTGCCTTTAAATCTCCATAACATGTGCATGTGCTTTTAATTATGGTCCATTAGTTAGTAGGCATATGGGCTTCTCCATTTGTATGAGTTCTTTTATTCCCTTTATTCTTTTACTTTAAATATATTTTTCTTGTATATATTCATGAAGCTCCATCCAATTTGCACCCAATTTCCTACAAATAAAAATAAAAATGTGCGAATAAATTTTCTTAAAATTAATTCATTCACAATTACCCAAAATGAAGATGATTGAATGATGATTTAAAAACAATTTAGATAACATGTAAAAATACCTTAATATGTTCATTTATATTAATAAAAAAAGATTAAATGTGAGAGTAAAAATATGCATTTTCACATGCATATAAAATACCCTTGCACTTATCTTTTTATTCATCATTAAATAAACAAAAACTACGATAAATCCATTTTCGTAGAAAATACGATTGCATTGAGCATGTGCAACAAGCAATTAAACCACTAGGTGGTGGAGATGGCTTTGAGAAATGAGGAAATGCTTGCTCTCTTTAGTGGAAAAAAGAAGTGGAGATCCAAAGTGGGTGGAGTTAGAAAAGGATGTTCTTTTAAAAGAAAAAAAAGGAGAAACTACCGAGAAAGGAAAGTCTGAGGTTATGTGCTACAAGTACAATAAGAAAGGGCATTTTGCAAATGAGTGTCGTTCAGGTGATGGAGAGACAGTTATTAGAAGGAAGGACATCAAGTGCTTCAGTTGTGGCCAGATTGGACATTACAAGAATTAGTGCAAGGAACCAGCAAAGGTTGAGAAAGGAAAGGTATTTTCCTTGAATCGGTTACCTCGAGACCTACAGCAAAGGAGAAAGGAAAGGCCATAATGGAATGTACGCTTTTGATTCATGGCTTACCTATTATATTATTGTTTAATACCGGTGTATCACATTCTTTTCTATCTCATTGTTTGGTTGGTAAGCTTAACCTAGAACCTTCATACCTAATTACTTCCTTAAGGTTGCAAATTCAATAGGAGTGTATGCAACTCTAGAGATAAGATGTCACTATTTATAGATTTCATTATTAGGTCATATATCTACCTGTAGTTTGCATGTGTTTCATTTCGTGGGCTTTGGGATTATATTAGGTATGGAAATGTTAAGTAAATATGGTGCTAGGATATCTTGCCAGGATAGGAAAAATCACTAAGACACCCTAATAGTAGCGACCGAATTATAGTGAATCCAAGTTTTGATGTATGCGCTTTGTTGGATACAATGGAGGAGAAATATGAGTTGAATCGGGTTTTCATAGTTAGAGAATTTGCAAATGATTTTGAGCCTATTACAGGAATATCGCCAAAACAAGCAATTGAGTTTCAAATAAATCTTGCACCTGGAGTTGAACCTGTAAGTAGACTGCCTAACAGAATAACACCTACCAAGATGAAAGAGTTAAAGGTAGAGTTGGTGCACTTAGAGGGAAATAATTTTATTAGACAAGCCATTAGCCTTGGGAGCATTCGAGGTGTTCATAAGGAACACAGACGGGTCGTTAAGATTGTGTATCGGTTATCATATGTTAAATAAAAGACGATAAAGAATCGATATCATTTGCCAAGAATCTACAATTTAGTTGATCAGTTGAGGGAGCCAAAGTATTTTCTTAAATAGATTTAGTGATAGGGTTCCATCAATTGAGAGCAAAGGAAGACAATATTCTACTAACGACGATTAAAACAAGATATGGTTGGTACAAGTGGTTAGAAATACCATTCAGATTAACTAATGAGTCTACTTTCATTGTAGATTTAGTGAACCGAATCATTCGAGAGCACTTAGATAGATTCATGTTGGTAATCATAGATGACATTTTTATATATTCCAAGGATGAAAGAGTTTATAAAGTTCATCTTAGGATAGTGCTTGAGACAATGACGCAACATCAACAAAAAGCAAAGTTTTCGAAGTGTCATTTTTGGAAGAAAAAGGTGGAGTTTCTTGGTCATGTAGTCTCAGAAGAAGGGTTATCGCAAGATCCAGCTAAGTTAAAAGCTGTAAATGACTGGAAGAGACCCAAGGCGGTGACTGAGATAAAGATTTTTCTTGGACTAGCTGGCTATTACCAGAGATTCATCAAGGATTTCTCTCACGGAAACATTGATGACTAAACTAACGAGGAAGGACGTGAAGTATGTTTGGATCGATAAATATAAGGAGGTATTCCGAAAACTAAAACATTTATCGACTAACGCGCCCATGTTTGTTGTTTTGGATGAAAATCAAGATATGGTGGTGTATACTGATGCGTATAGAATAGGATTAGGAGCTGCGTTAATGTAGAGGAGTGAAGTGATTCCTATGCATCACGATAGCTCAGACCACACGACTTTAGATATCGGACTCATGACTTAGAGATGGCTTCCATAATATTTGCTTTGAAGGTGTGGAGACATTACCTTATAGGAGAACAATTTGCATTGTATACAGATCACAAGTCTTTAAGGCACTTATTCTCTTAGAAGGAGTTGAATATGAGATAGTAGAAATGGTTGGAGTTTTTAGCTACTTATGATTTTGGAACTAAGAACACACCGGGGAAAGGAAACAAAGTTGCAGATGCGAGTAGCAGAAAACATCAAAATGTAGTGTTAGCTATGTTGGCCGAATCGAAGGATCTAGAAGCATTGACTACTTGTGGCGTATAGTTAGGTTCCACAGCCAGTTCTAGTTAGAGTACCGCAATGTTATCTTATTTGGAAGTTCGACCAGTATTGATCGACAGAATTTCTTCTATGCAAAGAGATGATCCATTGCTAGATGAAAGAATTAGAAGACTGGAACGTGGAACAGAGGTTGATGTTTTGAAGGATTTTGACCTTGACCAAAATGGATGGTTGAGAAAGAAAGGACATATGTGTGTTCCATATGTGCTAGACCTATGGAATGAAGTAAGTAGGGAGTGTCATTGATCGATGTTTACTAGTTATCTTGAAAGAACTAAGATATATCAAGATATGAAGAGAAATCTCTTCAGGGATGGTATGAAAAGTGATGTAGGCTTATGAGTAAAACAGTGTATGAATTGCTAGCAAGTAAAAGTCGAATATTAGTAGCCTAGTGGATTGCTTGAGCCTTTGGATATACCAGTATGAAATGAGATTCTATATCGATTGATTTCATAGACGGGTTGCCAAGGTCAAATAGAGGAAATGAAAGTATCGGGGATATGGTGGATAGACTAATTAAGAGTGCACACTTTATACTCATTAAGTCGACAAGGACAACAACTGTTTTAGCTTGATGATTCATGAAGAATATATTTATACTACATGGAGTTCCTAGTAGTATAGTCAGTGATAGAGATTCCTTGTTCATTGCCAAATTATGGGAAATTCTATAAGAAGTTTTAGGTACCAATCTCAAGATGAGTACCCCTTACCGTCCAAAAACCAATGAGCAAACGGAAATAGTTAACAAAGTCTTGGAGAATTTGTTAAGAGCTTGTGTACTAGATTTTGAAGGATCATGGGAAGACCATGTACACTTTGTCAAGTTTTCTTATAACAATAGTTATCAGACTAGTATAGGAATGGCACCTTTTGAAGCTTTGTATGGGAGACCATGCAAATCTCCAGTATGTTTGATAGAGACTGCAAATAGATTAGCCTTTGGTTCAGATATGGTAAAAGAAGCCATAGAAAAGATTGAGTTAATTCAAGCTAGAATGAGGAAGGCTTGGTATAAGCAGAAAAGTTATGTAGAAAAAAGGTGGAAAGACTTAGAATTCAGAGTTGGAGATCACGTTTTCATCAAATTATCACCGATAAAGGATGTGGTAAGATTTGGAAAATTAGGGAAGTTGGTACCTAGGTTTGTTGGAACATTTTCTTTTATAAAAAACCAAGTGATTTTCTTACAAGATAGAGTTACCGAGCAGTTTAGCAGTACTCCACAATGTTTTCCATATTTTTCATTTAAGGAAGTGTGTGCATGATTCAGAGGCTACTATTGCTCCAACTGCTTTGGAAGATTAAGTAGTAGAACCAGATCTGAATTTTCTAAGAAACCATTCAGAGTTGTAGTGAGAAATCAAAAGAAATTAAGGAACAAGAGAGTAAAATTAGTGAAAGTACAGTGGAGTGATAACGAGAGAGACTGTACTTGAGAAACAGAGAGCATGATTAGGGACACTTATCCTGATTTGTTTAATGGTATGTTTTTCCTCTATATTTGAATGTTTGACGTGTGTACCTTATCGAAATTTCGAGGATGAAATTCCTTAAGGAGAGAAGTCTGTAACAACCCTAATTTTAATTAACACTATTTAGCAGATTTAATTGGATAAATTAAATAAAATAACATAAAAGGTTAAGAAAATTGAGATTTGATAATTAATATAGGTCGTGCCTTAAAAAATGAGTTAATAAGAATAGTTTATAACTTAATAAGAAGAAGGAATTATGACAAGGGTAAAGTGGGAATATGTCGTATTTCTCAACTAAAACCCTTCAACCTTCACTGACCCGTTATCACTTCATTTATAAAAACGAAAATAGTAAACAAGGTCGGTCACTCCTAGTGAATCCAAGAAGAAGTAAAGTTAAGGAAAATAAGATCAAAGCTTAGGGGAATCAAATCAAATACAAATCTTAACCTTCGTAAACCATGTGACGACCCGTAAAATTTCGATAATTAAAATGTTAATTTAATAAGATTTCATGGTTTAATGTTGGAAGAATTAAAAATTTGTAATTTATGTATGGAAATAATAACTAGAATGAATTGCAACAAATTTTATCTAAGTTAATTATTTATGAATTGAATGAAATTCCAAATCAAATTGAAAGAATATGTAGTCAGCGGTAATGGAACGAATTTGTATTGTATAGGTAATTGTGACACTTGTTTGTAAATGATAAACTTACAACTGTAATTAAAAGTTAACGGTGATAATTAGTTAAGTTACCTATTCATTTAGTTAGTCGAATTGAATTTGGGAACAAATTGCAATTGAAATGAAATTTTATGTATTAGTTGAGTGCATTATCTCTAACTGAAGTTAAATAATAATGTGGAATTCATTTGATGTAATAAAGTAATCGACTGATAACGAGAATTTATTTAAAAATACAATATTGAAATCCGTCAAATATTGAACAATTAAATTGTTTAAATTTAATATTTGGAATTTATTGAATAATTGGATAACGGAAATTGAATAACTGATTAATGGAAATGGGTGTTCTATAATTTGAATTTGTTAAATTTTATAAGTTCGTTTTTGAATATTTCAAAGGATAGCAATTTAAGGATAATCAAATTTGTTTAAATTTAATATTACAAATGTTTGAATAATGAAATTCCGAATTTGGTATGAGTAATTTGATATCGAAATTTAATATATGAAAATAGAGTGAATAACTGAAATTTTATTTAATATGATTCAAATTGGTTTCCAAAGTGAATGTAAGTTATATTTGGATTATAATAGAGTTAATAAGATTTTAAAATTGGAAATTTTAGCAATCCTATAAATTTTGAAAAGTCGTCGACTTAATCAACGAGTTAAAATAGCTTTCCGGGGTGCAGTCTCGGAATTCGACGAAACCAGTTCCATTAGATCCGTAATAGTTTATTATTATCGGGTTTCAATTTCCATAGCAATCGGAGTTGTCGTTTGACCGTGGCAGCGCAAAACGCTTAGAAATTAATTTAATCGATTTAATTTAAAATTGATCGTTTATTTCCGTAACTCGCACATACGATCGAATTAGGCCCTGAAACATGTCCCATTGTGTTCAGAACGTGGGTAAAACATTATAAACGCCTGACAGCATGCTTTGTTTGGAGTTCGTCTGAAAAAGTTGAAAATTAATAATATTTTATTTATGTACGTTTACATATATACGCGTATCCTCAGAGAAAACCCTAGCTATCTCAGGCCGCCGTTTGTTTTGTTCCAATGGCCGAAACTCTCTTGCTTTTCCCTCGATTTTTCTCCAAATCCACGAGCTTTCGTGGGAAACCTCCAACTGGAAAGTCGACGAGCTCGTCGAAATCTAGAGATCCAAACGGCTACAATCTAAAACCATTCATCGTGAAGGCCAAATTTTGGTGGGGAGTTACGTACGTTCGAAGGGAAGTTGCGGCGGGTAGGAGGGGCCGAGATCGACTCGTCTCTGGCCGGTGGTGGAGCTCGTAGAGGCGCGTCGTTCGGCATGTTTGGATCGAATTATTGGTGATATGGGTGGGATCGGCGGCATGCCCTAGCTTGCGTGATTGGGTTCAGATTTTCTGGAGCACGAGCAGGAAGAAGAAGGTCTGGACGGCCTTGGTTTCGATTCCAGAATGGATGGTCCAGATCTGTTTTGGTATTTAAAAAAGGAAATTTGTGTTTTAATTATGTTAATATATATTCAATCTTTGAAAACTCATATCTCCTCCATACGAGGTCGGAATCTGACGAAACAAGAAGCGCCAGAATCGCAGAGGCGAGAGCTATGCTGTAGTGCAGATTAGGGAGTGTCTGGAGCTCATTAAAATTTTAGGTTAAATCGAACGTCGTTCGATTTGATTTAAAATCGTAGAATCAAGGTGAGTGTTTCTAACGCTCACAGCGTACAAGAATATCTTTATGCTAGTTAACTTTGACAGTATGAAGTGATACAATTTTACTTGTTGTTGTTTGATAAACTAAAATCATCATCTAGATTTGTCATCGAATTTAATGCTAGAAAATTAAAATTGACAGTCAAGTTGAAATTAAAAATTTAATTACGATTAAATTACCTGATATCGATAACTATGAAATTGCCGTGAATTGTATTGTCTATTGGATGATGTATTTCGATGGATGTTATTGGTTGATATTTAAATGTTTGGATGTTTATTTGCTTATATATATATATCCTGTTATGCGTACATATGACACTGTGATTTGATTTAAGTGATATATATTCATCCCTGACATTTAATTGAAATAACTAATCACTTGGCCATAGGATAGAAAATTATATACGGACACCGGATTGGTTAAATTAATATATTTTAAAATCGTTGATTTGAAATTCATTTAAATATTTTAATTTAAAAGTTATAAATAAAATCAACTTATGGAAATCGACTTTATCGAAAATTTGAGTTTGGAATGTTGAAATAATATTTGGTTAAAAGAAATTGTTAAATAATTTAAGTTGAGGCTTTGAAATTTAAAATTGGGATATGATTGAATTTCGAAAATTTATTTGTTTTAAAGATTGAATTATTTCGAGCTTTGAGTATTACTAAGTAAAAGTGATATAAAAATGATATTTTGAAATTGAGCTTGAAATTGAATCATATTTGAAATTTGGATTTAAATTTGAATATTGAAGGATAATTTTGTTAAGTGTTATAAATTGATATTTCGAAAATCAAGCTCCAAATCGATATAAATTGAAATTGAATTAATTGAAGGTGAATGTGGAATTGAATTAATTTGAAGTCAAAGTTGACATTGATTTGAATTGAAATCAAAATTGAATCGGTAGAATGGAAATTGAAATTGATTTGAATTGGGAAGTTTTAATTGAAATGGTTTGGCTTTGAAGCTGTTTCATTTTGTTTTCCAAATTACTCTGTTATATAAACCATCTTTAAATACTTAAACTATTTTAACTTATATTAACTATATTAAATTATTTTTAACCCATCTTAAACCATGTTAACTTATTTTAATTATATTTAATCTATCTTAAATCCATTTAACTATATTAAATTAATTTATCTATTTGAAATCCATTTAAAGATTTTAAATATCTTTAACTATTTAATTATTTAAAACTACTTTTAAACTACTTAAAACTATTTTCTAAAATTTCAAGCAGGTCAATAAGGTGAAATGTTTATGTTCAAATCTTGACTTAAATACGAATTGGGTTAAATGAAGTTGCAAACTAAATAGAAATTCGAAATGATTTTGAAATCGAAATGAGATATTGAGGCGAAAAATGATTTTTGAAACAGAATCTTACATTTTGAATAGATATGATGATATTTGAAATGGATTTGATTTTTGAAGCAAATATGATGTTTTGATATCAATTATGAATTGATTTGAAATGTAAAAGAGCCATCGGTGTAATAATACGTAGTTATTAAAGAGACCGGGATAGGATATGGGCATACTCTCTGTCGATACTGAAAACCACTTTAATAACTAATATACGCGGAGTGTTGATCCAGAATGAACTGGATGGTTTGGTGAACGCGTTGACTGAAGAAAGAGAACGATATTGGATGACCCCTGACATGACTAAAACAGGAGCCGCGCCGGGCCATTGAGGTTCGCCATCTCTAGCGGACACACTTCTTCGATACCATATCTATTACTTTTGTGATTCGATTTGGGTGCACCCCTCGATTTGGGAGTGTTGTTTCATGGTGTTAAGGTAGCTGCTGGCTATGCTCAACAACAGTCCGGATCACGCAACTACTAGTATCCTAATTGGTATCGCCTCATGTTCCTTGTCATACTGATTATCCTATTCGTGACCACTACGTTTTGTTTTGTGTTATACCTATGGGGTACCCTCTGATAACCACTAGTTTACGGTGGGGTTTACGGTGCTGTATAGACTATGGCATTATAAAAATGTGTTAAGGGAAATTATGGTAACGCCTTAACGCTATTTTAATACTTTTAATTTACTGTAGACATATTATAATAGCGTATTGTACTACATAGTAGATAGTTTAACGGATCCTTGAGAGATGGAAAATCCCGTAACATCTCTTGAGTTATTGCACGCACGTTGACACTGGATATGAGATGTCAAACCCCGCAAACATCTCTGACGCCGTTACACTCATATTTATTTACGACTGATTTAACTTTCATTAGGATATTTTAGTCCTGACTTGAGTGTATTGTCTTTTCATTACACTCGGATCAGTCCTGAGTTTTCAGATTTTTGAAGATCTATTCTGGAGGACGAAGACGAAGATTTGGTATACATTTACTATTATTATGTTTGCATCATGCTGTCTGCTGCATTATTTTATTTATTCCGTTGTATATGTATAACTCTGATAAATGTTGTATAAATAATGATCAAAGTATTGTAAACAGCTTCATGAACTGTTTATTTGACTATTATATTTTATCGTTCCGCTGCAAGATTTTCTGTTGTTTCATTTCCTTTATTTCCCTTTCTTTTCTTTTCTTATTTACCCCAATAACCATCTGCCCTTTTGAGTGGTTTGGAATCAGCACGTGAATTGGATCGTCGGTTTAAAGTGTCCAAAAAAGGCGGGTCGTTACACCATTCAAGGTGAATAATAGTTATGCATCTCATATTTTAAGTATAATTTTCGGTTTTAAGCATAAATCCATTCTTTTGCTTGTATTATGTCGTGTTATAATAATTTGAATGAATATATGCTTACCGGTGAACTTATTTAATTTAATTGTGAAATTATTTGATAAGTGTGATTAAGAAAACCTACCAGATGACACCAAAGGACTTGAAATTTTAATATGATGTTAGATTTATTATTTTGGAAGTGGGGTTTTAATTCCATAATTTTCTGATTTAATGAGAATATTTGGTGAATTTCCTATGATTAGAAGACGAGATATTTCGGGTTCTAATTATTTAAAATGATTAAATTATGTTTTGGGCCCTGAAATATTTATATGTTAAAGAATATAATAAATTAGATTTATTATGATTGTTCGAGATTTTTCCCCATTTTTTATGATTTATTATGAATTGTTTGAGCTAGAAATGCTTAATTATTATAATTAAACATTAATATAAAAGATGTGGTTTGCAAATTATTTTTGGAATGTAAAATATGCTCTACAGCAGTATTCTGGAAAAGATTTTGGTAAAAGAAGTGTTAACCAATATGAATTTGACAAACATTTAGAGTTGGTGAAAAGAAATTACTTTAATTAGCAAATATATAGTTTTCCTATTACTTACGGCTTTGCCAGAAATCATGATGTCGCTCCTCATCTCATTGTGTTTATTGTCTCCAAAGTCAATCACAGGTGATACATATGATTTCAACTTCAGTTGATATAGAATGATTGGTGTGGTTGAAGTAGGAAATACAATATCGAAGTTGACATCATGGTCTTCGATGTTGTCATTGCCACATGGCTTAAGTGTCGCATTTTATATAAAATGGGATAATGCCGCTTGTTTCATCAATGCCGTCGACCCCAATATCTTCAAAGTAACTTATAGTGGCTCTAACGAAGCATCATATTTTATTAATGACTTCGAAGGGCAAGGAAGCCGCTCTGAACCTATTCCTTGACTCATATTTTTAGAAGGCAACGATGCAATGTGTTATCACTTTGACTTTAATGATTGCCGACTCTAATCTTTATCACCTGTTTTAATAAAAGGCTATGTAGTCGCCTATTATCACTTTGACTCTAATGATGTCGTTCATTTTCTTTAAGGCTTTGATGCCGAAGACCCACCAAGGTCGCCACCCCTTAGTCTTAAGTTTAAAAGCTTTTATACTTTGCAAATTTTTGAAACCGTATACTATGATAAGCGATAAAGATTTCAACGACTATATAGCCTTATTTTTATCAATAAAAGATTTTAACATGTTTTGAGGAATGAAGGATCTCATCGGCTATATATCTTTGCCGCATTTTACCAATATAAAGGTTTTATATTGTTTTGGCTCTATAGCCTATAGTTTTGAAATGAGTTAACTTCCAATTGATTTAGAGATTCACCAATACTGTTTTAAAAAAGCATATATCATGGCATAAATATTTTGGATAAAGTAAAGAGCTATATTTTACTTATTTTAAAAGTGTGATTTCAAGGGTCGAATCGTTTATAAAGATGTATGTTTTCAAGGAAATAAAAAGGATATTTAGCGCAAAATTTCACTAAAGAAATTAGTTTTCTTATCACCTTTAGATAAATTATGATAGCATGAATTGACTAGGAGATTAGTAGACCAAATGGGACTGGTGTATGGTAGAGCCATATGCTTCAACTATTAGCCCTTTGCTAATATAAGTCCAAAATTCCAGTAATAGGGCTTTGTCATGGGTAAGACTAAAAGTAGGTTTATGTACATAAAGGAACACATAATGATGAAATAGGTTATTGGTTAGCCCACAAAACCATTATGATCATACTAACGCTAGGAATAGTAAGTTTTTAGAAAACCGTCCAGTTGCCTTCTAACAGGACTTTAAACAATTCGATATATCTGGTAGGCCTAAATCAGCCATAGGTTTATAGTTACCTTGAGAAAAGTATGATGTTGGAATAGACAATCCATTTATTTAGACAGACCGGTCATGCTCATCTATGTTGTACGCATGCACCTTATTGTTTATATTGTATATTTTGACCATTGTGTTTGCAAAAGCTATTTTGCAATAGAGATATATATTTTTTAACCAAGATATTAGTAAGGGGAAAGCCCGTTCTGTGACGACCGAGAATTTTTGGTATTCGAATTAGAAAATATTTAAGTGATTTTAAATATTTGAATGATGGTTTAGCTTGAATTACAAATTTAACTATGAATTTAGCAATTTAATTATCAAATTTAATTATAGAATATTTAGGTAAAATATTAAATCCTCGATTTGATGCTGATTAAAAATAATTTGATGGCTTAGAAAATTTATATTAATAATACTGAAGATAATGGAAGCTTCAGAATTGAATTTCGAAATACTTTATTCAGTTTTGAAATTTTATTGTTTAAATTGATATTAAAAAAAATAGCCTTCTGAGGCACAATCTTGGAATTCGACGAAACTAGTTCCATTAGATTCGTAATATTGTGTTACTACCAGATTCAATTTTCGTAGCATTCGGAGTTGTCCTTTGGCCGTACAATAAGCAAACGCGTTGAAAATTATATCGAAATTTAATTTAATAACTGGTTCAAAAAACTGTCTTCTCCATACGATCGAATTTGGACCCAAAACCTTTTCCATTGCGTTCGGAATAGGGGTATAACCTTATAAACTTCTAGTGGCACGGCTCGATAAGAGGTCGGGATTTTGAGTTGCTAAATTCGAGACGATTTGAATTTAAAATTATAATATATATATTGACTAGTCAAGCTGTATTCCTTTTCGTTCACATTAGAGCTTTTTCGTTCTTTCCAAAATCACTGCAGCAAAGCATCTCTAACACGCTTCTCCTCTTTAATATTAACAGCCGAAAAAAAAGAGGAAGGAATTTTGCTTCAAAACAAAAATTAAAGGGCCGCGTTCCTCTACTTATTCGAAATCAACGAAATCCCCCTCTTCTTCTTTTTTTTAATAATCAATCAGCTCGTTTTGAAGAAATAATAATGGCCGAAGCTGTTTTTCGGAATTGAATCCTATTTCCCTTCAATGGATCGCGAGCCGTCTCCCTCTTCATCTCCGTTCACAAGTGTGGCCGAGCTCGTTACAAGAACGATTGTATCCTGTCATCATCGCTCGCTCACGCTCGCGTGGAGAGCTTGGGGGGATTCGTGGTTGTCGCGCGTGCACTCGGGAAGACTTGCAGCGAAACGCGTTGACGTGCGGGCTTGGCACATACGAGGGTTTGGGTCACGATTCTAGTTCAGCTAGCGTTTGTGATCGACGCGACTTCTTAGTTCGATCGAGATGGCAGGGCATGTGAGAGAGTAATGGTGACGAAGCTAGGGTTTCATTCAAGAATTCGAGCTCGACGTTGCGATGGGAGGTCAGCAATTACTATATTCAATTTTTGGGTATGCTTCTTTTATTCGAATTCGTATGTATGTATATATACACTTTTTAATTATTCACTGTTTAAAACAGAAATTTATTTAGGCAGAGAATATATATATAGAAAGATTTCAAAATTATATAGGAATAAAAAAAGAATTAGTTTAAAAAATAAATCATTGGTTAAATTACTAAATAGTAATTAATTGTTGAATCAATTCAAATGATAATTAATCGTTCAATTTTCGTCAAGTGTTAATAAAATTTTATAATGATTTACAAGGTCAAAAAAATTATGAAATCAAGCTGGAATGGAAATGGATTGCACGCAAAGCAAAGGTGAGATCTTCTCACTCAAGTTTAAATTGGAATTTTCAGTTGATTTTAAATAGTCAGATTTAACATTTATTGACTGTGTGCTTGGATGATTGATTTATAATAATTATTCACCGGATGATATTATATATATAGTACTATATAGTATATATTGGGTGATTGATTTCCCGCATTATATAGCGGATGAGACCTTATGCGCCGCATAATAGCGGATGATATTTTATAAATCCCATATACCGCGATATTCCACCTCGAAGTCGAATTGGTATTTAATTGTTTTGTTAACATTTGTGGATGCAGAGAAAACAGGTTGGAGGGATCCAACTGGATTCCTCAAATATTGAATTTGTTTCATATTTTGGGTTGTTGATTATTTATAATCTATGTGTGATTATTTGTAATTGAAACCCTTGAAGGCTATAATTTAGCCGAATATATTTCTGATATCGTAGGATATCAGGAATAAATAAAATTGGATTTTTTTGAAATTAGTAGAAAATTTATAGTAAATTAATTTTAGAAAATTGAATACATTTAATAGATGGAATTTGTTCCAAAAGATAATAAATTTGGTGTTGAAATAAATTTAGAAATCAGTTTGGAAATTAATTTGGTATGTGAAAATGAATTTGGAAACCGATTTGAAAATCGTATATCAATGGATATTTAGAAGTTAAATTCACAATAGGAATTTATAAAGGAAAGGGAAATTAGTTCTAAAAATAAATAACGTTTTATTTTTAATGGGTGTGAAAAGAAATTTACGGATTTGGAATGTAAATTAAAATAGACCGAGAAGATTTATTAATTTATATAAATAGAAAGAGAATTCTTCCTTGAAAAGCCGAATATATTTTCAAAGTAACTTTTAAAGTATAAATTAAAAGTTTTAGAAATTGTTTTGAAAAAATATTGTTAGAGAAATTATTTGGGAAATGTTTAAATCTTTAAAGTAAAGATTTATTTAGTTGATTATAGAAATGATTATTTTAAAGATTTAATAAAAAAATTGATTTAGAAATTGGTTATCTAAATATTTATACCCTATCTACTAATTTTATTTTAAAGTTAGTTTGGACTTGAAATTTTACTTGAGACATTTATATAATATTTTCATAACTAATATTTAAATATATGTTTTAAAATAGTTTTATCTAAATGTTTCTAAGTATATATTTGGGATAAGTGATTTAAAGTATTTTAAAATATTTGAACTCGACAAACTTTCAGTGGAAATAAATAATATCGGGAATCTTATTCCGCGAGTGAAAAGTGATTTGAAATTTGTTTTCAAATAGATGAAGTGTTAAAAATTTATATCTTGCAAAGATATTTTGAAAATAAATAATTGGGAAAATTATTTAAATCTTGGTGTTGTTGTGAATATTTATTGATAGTTAAATAACCGACTATCAATATTGGCCTTTTTAATGGCATTTTAATTTCGACGCGACCCGGGGTCGGATTCTAAGTGGATATCTGAAAACCACATCGAACCTTTATGATTGTGATTGATCTTTTATTTAAAAGATCAACGTGGAATTTGCTGTGATTTGTTTGAAATCTGAATGAATACTTATTTTTAAAAATAAGCGCTCGTTATTCGGAATAGCCGGGAGAGGACCTTGTGTCATAAAACCAATTCCGAATAACGATACGACCGAATGGGATTGTATTTGAAGATGGTGTTGAAGACCGGGAAATTTCTAAAGCAAAAGGATTACCTGACGAATGTCTCTGCACCGAGTTGCTCCGGTATAGAGATTTTATCAGCCTTTGTGATGGGGATTCCAGATGTGATTAGTGAATATCCGGATTGCAAGGGCTTCTTTAGAAGTGCCTTCGGTTCCGTTCCATCCCGAAACGGACTTGTATGGATGTGTGGCTGACGTTACACTTTGAGATGTAAAACTGGTTTCTATCGAATACATTTTTGTTGGTGGCGGAGAATTTATTCTCTTAGCTTAACACCCTTCTCTGAGACATACGAGCTCAGAGGTTATGTAGTTGATGGTTACTAGTGATACATTCCCAATTTGGTAATGTGGCACACGAAGTGCTGCTGATCATTTGTGATCAAAGCATGACTTTGTGAAAAGTGTAGCTTTGTGGACGAGACCTCATCGGACCTCACACCCCGGAAATGGTCAAAACAGGAAAGATGCGGCAAGGTTATGAGGGTCGCGCCCTTTAGGGTATGTCATTTCCTTCTGGAAAAGGGTGGTGTCAGGTATGGATCCCTGATATTTAACCTTTGTGGTTACTGCAAATATTTTTCTTTGTGGTTGTTGGTGCGGAGGATCCTCGGATAAAGGTCCCAAAGGACCGGGGGATGGCATGCTCGAGCAGTAGTTACCTAGTTACAGAGGTAACCCGGCCTTGTGTTGGCAGAGATCCGGTTAGTTTCTCGGGACGTCCCTCCAGAGGTGTACCCATTGGCAGTAGGAAGTTCCTTAGCCTGACCATTTGTTGGAAACCCAAAGAAACAATACGCGCCCTGTATGGTTTTAGTTGTATAACCTGCCATGGAATGTGGCGGTAACCTGCTATTGAACATGCTAGCTATAGTAGGCATACAATAATGGTTGTATGCTGACTAAGATTTATATTATACTTTCAAAATGTTTTCTGCACTATGCACTAATAATAATATCGAAAGGATTTTGCGTATTAAGCTTGTTTGACTATCATAAGGAGAAATCTCCTCCAATTCTGCGTTTGCATTGTGTGTGTGGCGGGAGGCCTTATGGTAGTTTCATTTTCAAAAAGCATAGCGGATTTCTTTTATTTTCTTTGTGAAAATAATTGTTTTTAAGATCTCACACCAGTCCCACGACTGACCTGGAGTTGATTGTTCCTTTTCTAAACTCTGGGTGCCCACAATTTTCCACACGGGCAGCCTAGAGTCAGGTTATCATTATTGGGAGAAAAGTCAAGAAGTTGCTGTGGAAAACAGGAGTTGGAGCTGGATGGCGAGGCGTATCACTTATATATATGTAATATTCCTTTCCGCTATTTGTTGTTGTACACTCTGATAATGTAATGTGATGTAATGTAAAAACTGATATAGTGATTCTGTTTAAGGATATTTATTTATCTATTACATTTGTTTCGTTGCGAAATGTGAGATTCTGTTTATTGTTTCCTCTTCTTCTTCTACTTCTTCATTCTTTAATCCTAACGATTCGGTTTTTGGGCATTCGACTGTGCGGCATTTGATACAGTGGACGTATCGATGTCGACTTTCGGGCGCCGAGAAATCGGATATGTTACATGTGGTATTAGAGCATTTGGTTAAGCGACAACCCTGGCTCTGTTGGGTGTTACTCATTAGAAATAGAGTCGGTAGTACTCTAGAATGAGTGTGAGTGTAATAATAGATATGAGCGCGTATTTGTTGGTGAATATAAAATTGTTTTGTATTGTGTTGACTTATCGGTTAATTATTTATAGATGCTGGTCGGTGCAGTTTGGCCAACTGTATCGATAGGGGTTTCTAAACTCTTAAAAAAGATAAACTGACATAGTATTGTTTTAAAATAGGGTAAATGAAATAATTTTACCCAAAACTATTTTTGTACATAAAAGAAATGATTTTCTGTAAATTTTTATGGTATATGGTTGCTTAGTTGTTAGGAAGTGATGATATTGAATTATCATCATTATTGTATGGAAATTTAATAAGGAATAATGGTATAACCATAGATTTGGAGATACACTAATTAAACAAATGAAATTTATAAATATGAATTGAAAGGATAAGGGAATGAATTCATATACAAATGAGATTTGATTGGGATCCAGTTGAATAAAAAACCAAACTTTGGAAAAATAAAAATAAAATGGATTGAATTCAAGTAAACTAATATGATAATTAATTAATTCATGAAATAGGAAAGTTGAATTAGTTAAATTAAAGCTTGAATTGTGAGTTAAGTAAAAATTGTTTAAATTTGCAGATAAATTCAAATGAGTATAAATAAATTGAAAATTTCCTTGTTATTGATAAAATGAATTCGAGATAAATTGAGAATGGAAAGTTGAAATTTAAAATGGATAAGTGAGTAAAACTAATTTAATTAAATAGTCGATGGAATGGATTTGATAAATGAAAATCAAATCAAGGATTTTAGTTTGGAAGTGTTACAAGGAAAAATAAATGGAGCTTTGAATTGAAATAACTTAAGTAAATATTGGATAAAAGCTCAACTTAAGTAAAATTGTGAAATGGTTGTTGTCAAGTTTTATGGAATGGTTGTGAATGAAACTTGTTTGATTAATGAAATGCAAATGAATGGATTAGAACTAAAAATGCAAGTATAAATATTGACAATGAACTATTGAATTAATATGATGTGAATTTGAATGTCAACAAAAAAAAGACTTGGTTTTGAAAATTGATGCCAAGTATAGTTGATTTGTAAGCTATAATTGCACAGTGAATGCATACTCGGTTGTTGAATATACATAAATGAGGGTTTATAAAATGGATGCTTAGCAAATATTTTTGTATATTAATGCATCAAAATGAATGTGAATATGGAATGCAAAATGAATTGAACGGAATCAATTGGAAATGAAATAGAATAAAGAGTAAATTGAGTTGGTATTAATTTAAATTAGTTATAAACTAGATTGGATATTCTATTTAGTGAATATCGTCGAATTTGCATAGAAAGGATTGTCGTTTGACGCAAACGAGATTGCATAAAATTCTATGAGTTAATGAAAGCCAATAAAATTGATTTTTGAATCGATTGAAATGGACATGAGTTCGTTTCGTTTAAAAAAAAATTGAATTGAATGAAAGAAAGTGAATTGTAACTCGCTTGAATTGAATAGAAATGATATGGAATGTAGTTGTAAGCAATTAAATTTGTATTGAAACCTTATAAATTGCTTATGGGAATTATTTTGAGTGCATTTCTTATGAAAACTATGTGTTCACTATTGAAAATAAGTGAAATGTAAATAGATTTCCTATATATGTCACTTACGTGTTTAAATTGAGTAAGTACAGGTACAGGAATGCCGTTTTGGTTGGATTTGATCGCGCTAAAATGCTAATAATAAACCGCTTTTCTTAAAAATGCTAATAAGGTACGCCTACGCAATAAAAAACAGGAAATATGAATTGTTTTTTATTATTATGTTTTTCCGACCGTGTGGGTCGATGTATATATATTTATCATCTTTGTCAAATTGCAAAAGCTCCTCCGTACAAAGGGGACTCTGCCAAAAATTTAGAAAATTTAGGGAGTTAGAAAAATTTTGAGGAAATTTTGGAAATTTGAAATTTGAATTTAAATTTAAATTTGAATTATTGAGAAAACAATGTTGTTTGGAACTTATAATTGAAGTTGGAAAGCTAGTTGAATTAATAATGGGTCATTGATAAAAAGTATTTGTTGGATGAGTTGATAAAACTGTTTAGTTTTGGAAAGATAGCAAATGGGTTAAGGATCGTTCTTCTTAACTTGTAATTTCGGGATGAAATTCTTTTAAGGGGGAAGGATGTGACGACCCAGAATTTTTGGTATTCGAATTTGAAAATATTTAAGTGATTTTAAATATTTGAATGATGGTTTAGCTTGAATTTCAAATTTAACTATGAATTTAGCAATTTAATTATCAAATTTAATTATAGAAGATTTGGGTAAAATATTAAATCCTCAATTTGACGCTGAATAAAAATAATTTGATGGCTTAGAAAATTTATATTGATAATACTAAAGATAATGGAAGCTTCAGAAATGAATTTGGAAATACTTTATTCAGTTTTGAAATTTTATCATTTAAATTGATATTTAAAAAAAATTAGCCTTCCGAGTCACAGTCTCGAAATTCAACGAAACCAGTTCCATTGGATCCGTAATATTGTAGTATTACCGGATTTCAATTTTCGTAGCATTCAGAGTTGTCGTTTGGCCGTACGATAAGCAAATGCGTTGAAAATTATATCGAAATTTAATTTAATAACTGGTTCAAAAAGCTATCTTCTCCATACGATCGAATTTCGACCCGAAACCTTTTCCATCGCGTTCGGAATAGGGCTATAACCTTGTAAGCGCCTAGCGGCACGCCTCGATAGGAGGTCGAGATTTTGAGTTGCTAAATTCGAGACGATTTGAATTTAAAATTATAATATATATTGACTAGTCAAGCTGTATTCCTTTTCGTTCACATCAGAGCTTTTTCGTTCTTTCCAGAATCACTATAGCAAAGCGTCTCTAACACGCTTCTCCTCTTTAATATTAACAACCGAAAAAAAAGAGGAAGAAATTTCGCTTCAAAACAAAAATTGAAGGGTCGCGTTCCTCTATTTATTCAAAATCAACGAAATCCCCGCTTCTTTTTTTTATATAATCAATCAGCTCGTTTCGAAGAAATAATAATGGCCGAAGCTGTTTTTCGGAATTGAATCCTATTTCCCTTCAATGGATTGCGAGCCGTCTCCCTCTTCATCTCCGTTCACAAGTGTGGCCGAGCTTGTTCGAAGAACGATTGTATCCTATCATCATTGCTCACTCACGTTCGCGTGGAGAGCTTGGGGGGATTTGTGGTTGTCGCGTGCGCACTCGGGAAGACTCGCGGCGGAATGCGTTGACGTGCGGGCTTGGCACACACGAGGGTTTGGGTCGCGATTCTAGTTCAGCTTGGGTTTGTGATCGACGCGACTTCTTAGTTCGATCGAGATGGCAGGGCATGCGAGAGAGTAATGGCGACGAAGCTGGGGTTTCGTTCAAGAATTCGAGCTCAACGTCGCGATGGGAGGTCGGCAATTACTGTATTCAATTTTTGGGTATGCTTCTTTTATTCGAATTCATAAGTACGTATATATACACATTTTAGTTATTCACTGTTTAAAACAGAAAATTATTTAGACAGAGAATATATATACAGAAAGTTTTCGAAATTATATAGGAATAAAAAAGAACTAGTTTAAAAAGTAAATCATTGGTTAAATTAATAAATAGTAATTATTGAGACAATTCAAATGATAATTAATCGTTCAATTTTTGTCAAGTGTTAATAAAATTTTATAATGATTTACAAGGTCAAAAAAAATATGAAATCAAGCTGGAATGGAAATGGATTGCATGCAAAGCAAAGGTGAGATCTTCTCACTCAAGTTTAAATTGGAATTTCCAGTTGATTTTAAATAGTTAGATTTAAAATTTATTGATCGTTTGCTTGGATGATTGATTTATAATAATTATTCACTGGATGATATTATATATATAGTAGTATATAGTACATATTGGGTGATTGATTTCCCACATTATATAGCGGATGAGACCCTATGTGCCGCATAATAGCGGATGAGATTTTATAAATACCATATACCGCGATATTCCACCTCGAAGTGGAATTGGTATTTAATTGTTTTGTTAATGTCTGTGGATGTAGGGAAAACAAGTTGGAGGGATCCAACTGGATACCTCAAATATTGAATTTGTTTCATATTTTGTGTGTTGATTATTTATAATCTATGTGTGATTATTTGTAATTGAAGCCCTTGAAGGCTATAATTTAGCTGAATATATTTCTGATATCGTGGGATATCAGGAATAAATAAAATTGGATTTTTTTGAAATTAGTAGAAAATTTATACTAAATTAATTTTGGAAAATTAAATACATTTAAAAGATGGAATTTGTTCTAAAAGATAATAAATTTGGTGTTGAAATAAATTTAGAAATCAATTTTCGAAATTAATTTGGTATTTGAAAATAAATTTGGAAGCCGATTTGAAAATCATATATCAATGGATATTTAGAAGTTAAATTCACAATAGGAATTTATAAAGGAAAGGAAAATTCATTTTAAAAATAAATATTGTTTTATTTTAAAGGGTGTGAAAAGAAATTTACGAATTTGGAATGTAAATTAAAATAGATCGAGGAGATTTATTAATTTATATAAATGGAAAAAGAATTCTTCCTTGAAAAGCCGAATATATTTTCAAAGTAACTTTTAAAGTATAAATTAAAAGTTTTAGAAATTGTTTTGAAAAAATATTATTAGAGAAATTATTTGGGAAATGTTTAAATCTTTAAAGTAAAGATTTATTTAGTTGATTATAGAAATGATTATTTTAAAGATATAATAAAAAAATTGATTTAGAAATTGGTTATTTAAATATTTATACCCTATCTACTAATTTTATTTTAAAGTTAGTTTGGACTTGAAATTTTATATGAGACATTTATATAATATTTTCATAACTAATATTTAAATAAATGTTTTAAAATAGTTTTATCTTTATGTTTCCAAGTATATATTTTGGATAAGTGATTTAAAGTATTTTAAAATATTTGA
Source organism: Allium cepa (assembly GCA_030765085.1). Classification (NCBI taxonomy): domain Eukaryota; kingdom Viridiplantae; phylum Streptophyta; class Magnoliopsida; order Asparagales; family Amaryllidaceae; genus Allium; species Allium cepa. Next base: position 564,339,421 of record CM060928.1, on the reverse strand, counting down.
ACTCGACAAACTTTTAGTGGAAATAAATAATATCGGGAATCTTATTTCGCGAGTGAAAAGTGATTTGAAATTTGTTTTCAAATAGATGAAGTGTTAAAAATTTATATATTGCAAAGATATTTTGAAAATAAATAATTGGGAAAATTATTTAAATCTTGGTGTTGTTGTGAATATTTATTGATAGTTAAATAACCGATTATCAATATTGGCCTTTTTAATGGCATTTGAATTTCGATGCGACCGGGGGTCGGATTCCAAGTGGATATCCGTAAACCACATCAAACCTTTGTGATTGTGATGGATATTTTATTTAAAAGATCAACATGGAATTTGTTGTGATTTGTTTGAAATCTGAATGAACGCTTATTTTTAAAAATAAGCGCTCATTATTCGGATTTGTCGGGAGAGAACCTTGTGTCATACAACCCATTCCGAATAACGATACGACGAAATGGGATTGTATTTGAAGATGGTGTTGAAGACCGGTTATTTTCGAAAGTAAAAGGATTGTCTATCGAATGTCTCTGCACCGAGTTACTCCAGTGTAAAGATTTTATCACCCTTTGTGATGGGGATTCCGGACGTGATAGTGAATATCTGGGTTGCAAGGACTTCTTTAGAAGTGCCTTCGGTCCCGTTCGATCCCGGAACGGACTTGTATGGATGTGTGGCTGACGTTACACTTTGAGATGTAAAACTGGTATCTATCGAATACATTTCTGTTAGTGGCGGAGAATTTATTCTCTTAGCTTAACACCCTTCTCTGAGGCGTACGAGCTCAGAGGTTATGTAGTTAATGGTACTAGTGATACATTCCCAATTTGGTAATGTGGCACATGAAGTGCTGCTGATCATTTGTGATCAAAGCACGACTTTGTGAAAAGTGTAGCTTTGTGGACGAGACCTCATCGGACCTCACACCCTGGAAATGGTCAAAACAGAAATGGTGCGGCATTGTTACGAGGGTGGCGCTTTATAGGGTATGTCATTTCCTTATGGAAAAGGGTGGTGTCAGGTATGGAGCCGTGATATTTAACCTTTGTGGTTACTGCAAATATTTTTCTTTGTGGTTGTTGGTGTAGAGGATCCTCGGATAAAGGTCCCAAAGGACCGGGGGATGGCATACTCGAGTAGTAGTTACCTAGTTACAGAGGTAACCCGGCCTTGTGTTGGCAGAGATCCGGTTAGGTTCCCGGGACGTCCCTCTAGAGGCGTACCCATTGGTAGTAGGAAGTTCCTTAGCCTGAACATTTGTTGGAAACCCAAAGAAACAATACGCGCCCTGTACGGTTTTAGTTGTATAACCTGCCATGGAATGTGGCGGTAACCTGCTATTGAACATGGTAGCTATAGTAGGCATACAATAATGGTTGTATGCTGGCTAAGATTAATATTATGCTTTCGAAATATTTTCTGCACTATGCACTAATAATAATATCGAAAGGATTTTGCGTATTAAGCATGTTTGACTATCATAAGGAGAAATCTCCTCCAATTCTGCATTTGCATTGTGTATGTGGCGGGAGGCCTTATGGTAGTTTCATTTTCCAAAAGCATAGCGGATTTCTTTTATTTTCTTTGTGAAAATAACTGTTTTTAAGACCTCACACCAGTCCCACGACTGACCTGGAGTTTATTGTTCCTTTTCTAAACTTTGGGTGCCCACAATTTTCTACACGGGCAGCCTAAAGTCAGGTTATCATTATTCGGGAGCAAAGTCAAGAAGTTGCTGCGGAAAAAAACAGGAGTTGGAGCGGGATGGCGAGGCGTATCACTTATATATATGTAATATTTTTTTCCGCTGTTTGTTGTTGTACACTCTGATAATGTAATGTGATGTAATGTAATAACTGATATAGTGATTCTGTTTAAGGATATTTATTTATCTATTATATTTGTTCCGCTGCGAAATGTGAGATTCCGTTTATTGTTTCCTCTTCTTCTACCTCTTCATTCTTTAACCCTAATGATTACGTTTTTGGGCATTCGACTATGCGGCATTTGATACAGTGGACGTATCGATGTCGACTTTTGGGCGCCGAGAAATCAGATATGTTACACGTTCCACTCGGTGGCATGGTCACACAAAATATCCTTAAATCTATATGGCATATTATTTTTCACACTAGCCTTTTTGTCCAACTCTCGGTTCTCAAAATTCGGTTTGAGTGGTCAGAAGTAAGGGTTTGCGGGTTAAGTAGGTTTCGACGAATAAAGCTTTTAGAGATGTGCAGAAGGCAAAACTAGCTATGTAGGAGTCTATCTATTACAATTATCTGCTATATTATGTCGGTTGTTGTATGAACATATTGACAGTAGATGTATCTGTCTATTTAGCTACTCTGATCAACCAAAGTGGCATCTTCATATGTCGTTCTTAGAGTATTTCATAATACTTATATTTTATCTAAACTTAGGCAACATTTGGGATTATGTAATGAATATGGAATATTATCTTTGAAATGAAATATGAAAGCTTGCTTTGAAATTGTGTTTTGATATTTCATATCCTTATGCTTTTAATATTATTGATACAATTAACACTACTGCATTTTGTCATTAGAAATCAATATTATAGATGACTACAGCATTTGTAGCGCTTAATTTTGGCCCACAAAATAGGGGACGTTACATAAGTGCGTAGAGCATCCTCTCCTATATTTATTTTAGGTTGTATCACAAACTGCAGCGCTTTTCGAAGGAGTTTCTTCCACTCGTTCCTGTCTCTAGGGAGTACTCCCCTGAGAAAATAATCATTGATAGGAGTCATCCATGATTCCGCTTCCTCCGTTGCCTCCAAAATTTAATCGATGTCTATTTGTCGATGCTTGGAGCTGTCAAGATCTCCAGCGGACCAGTTCCATCAGTTGTGCTTCTCCAAAACTGGCTAGCTTAGCTGGTGAATCAACCTTTGTATTCTCTTCTCTAGAAACGTGAGTTATTGTGTAAAGCTATAGATCTTTATGCAATTCCAGTTCCTTCAACAGGTAAGGGGCTAGTCTCGCACCTTTAGCCTGAATTCCTTCCTGATTTAGCAAACAGCTAGTTGTAAGTCGATGAATATACGCAGCTTCTTTATCTCTAGTTCCTTCGTTATTTTCAATCCTGCTATTAATGCCTCATACTCAGCTTCGTTATTAGTAGTAGGGAATTCTACTTTTAGTGCATAGTAAATTTATCGTTCTTCTGGAATTTAAAAACTACACCTGCCCCTGAGCTAAATTCATTTGTAGCACTGCCAACAAATAACTTCCAATGAGAAGCTGCGACTGCCGCATCTTCTTCTTCTCCCTCACCATCCTGCATAGTAAATTCAGCGATAAAGTGTGCCAATGCCTAATCGTTTATTGCTCTTCTCAAATGGTAAGTAATATCGTACTGACTTAACTCGATATTCCATTTCAGCAACCTTTCCTAGGTCTTGGCTCGTTAGAAAACCTTGCTTCAGAGGTTGATATGTCAGTACTTTGATTTACAATCGTAACTTCCTTGATGTAATCAACAAGTAATATGCAAGTTTCTCCAGCTTCTGGTAATTTTCTTCTACCCTTGTAAACTACTTGTTGATGTAGTAGACCGATCTTTGAATTCTTGCCTTCACACGTACTAATGCTGCACTTAGTGTGTGAGCAACTATGACTAAGTAAATAAATAAGTCTTCTTTGTCTAATGGTTTGGATAAGACCGGTGGCATCTTCTTATGCTTCAGCAACTCCTCAAAGTCATTCTGAAAATCCTAATTCCATTCAAAATTCTTTTTACCTTTCTTGAGGGCATCGAAGAAAGGTATGTACTTATCTATCGCCCTTGAGATGAATCAACTTAAAGCAGCGATCTATCCATTTAAGCTCTAAAGCTGTTTTTTGTTGTTGGGGCTCTTACATTTCACAAGGCGTCAATCTATTCTAGATTGGCTTCTATACCGCTTTCATTCACAATAGAACCAAGAAACTTTCCCGAAGCAACACCAAGAGAACATTTTAGCGAGTCTAAGTTCATTCCATACTTCCGTAAGATTCGGACATCTCCAAAGGGTCATCCAAATGATTTCTTAATACTATGATTTCATAAACATGTCATCTAAGTATAACTCCATTGTCTGTTCGAATTGATTCTTGAACATTGTATTACCAATCGTTAATCAATAGGATTACCTGGTAGTAGTATAATCTCAAATTCATGATAAAGCTAGTATTCTCCTAATCCGGCTCATGTATCATGATTTGATTATATTTAGAATAAGCATCCATAAACGAGACCATATCATCCATCGTTATTCCATCAACAAGCTGGTCAATTCTGGGTAACGGAAAGTTTCCTTCGGGTAAGCTTTATTTAGATCTAAGTAGTCAATGCATGTTTGCCACTTTCCATTTGACTTCTTGAAAAATACAAAGTTGAATACCCATTGAGGGTGTAAAGCATCATGGATAAAGCTATTAGCCAATAGCTTATCCACTTCTTCCTTCAATAAACAAGATCGCTCCGGACCTAGGTTGTGCCTTTTCTGTTTCATCGGTGTGAACTTGGGATCAATATTTAGTGCATGACACGCTATCTCCGGCGATATCCCACACATATCAGCATGCATCCAAGCAAACACGTCCAGATTTCATTGAAGGAAATTAATCAGTTCCTCACGTAACTGAGAACCAATCTTCAATACTCGAGTTAGGTCATCCGTATCAATAGGGACACTCATCATAAGCTTTGCCTATGCTGCCCATACTTCCCCTTACTTCTTCTGAGGATCCATTAACTTATTGAATCGACTATGGTCCCAGACCCTTGGGTTGTATTGTAATTGCTATGCTTATGGTTCCTAATATGGAGAGTCTTCCTTATATTCTTTCCTTTCTTCGAACATTTATCTTCTTACAGTTCTGCAACATAGAATTCTCTTATTGTGCTTTGGTCCCTCGCACCACTCCAATTCCATTCTCTGTTGGGAACTTCATCATTAAGCACTATGGAGCCAAAGCAATTCGAAAATTGGCTAAGGCTAGTCGGCCCAAGAAAGCATTATATGCTGAGTGCTTATTGATATTAACAAATGTATGAGTATGCATCACCCTATGTTCTCCTTAACCAAGCTCAACGAGAAAATCAATTGTACCAATCGGCTGTTTAGCTGCATCTATAAATCCCTATATTTTTGTTTTTCAGGCAGCCACATCTTTCATACTGATTTTCATTTGATCAAAGTCTTTTTGAACAGAATTTTAACTAAGCTTCCGTTGTCCACCAAAACTCGACGCATAAATACTGGTCCAATTTTGACTGTTACCACCATCAGATTAAGGGTTGGTGCCTCAATAGGCACTAACAGAATCTCAGTTTATAAACAAGATGTTATTTGTTATCATCTTTTGTTACTTAGCCAAAGCTCCATCTTCGATGATGTAGAAACTTTCCTATGGTGTGTATTTCAATGAACTTTCGTATCTTTCCATCTCACCCCAGTTTCTCTCCACTGGGTAAGGCCCTCCGATTATGGCATTAATCACTAGTCTTCCATCATACTCTTGGGCCCCTCTCCACTGGTTCTAGGTCGTTTTCCTTGAGTTAATGGTCCTTGGGCTCCAAATAGCGTAGTCAGAGTTCTGTTGTTGCTTCACGTACTATTAGAGCATGTTCTACCATATCAGCTCCTCAATCAAGTCCTCTAAACGACGGCATTCGTTGGTGTTATTTCCATGCATTTAGTGGAAGCAGCAGTACTTCCTAGATCGCTTATGTTGCTATGTCGCTTCCCCCTTGATAGGTTTCTTATACTGCTTAGTTCTCTAAGTAGAAAGGTAAATATTCTCCAGCGTATCATTCAAAGGAGTATAATCTTCCAGTCTCAAATTCCTCGGATGTTTCTTCTTATTATTATGTCTACCATTGGGGCCTTGATTCTGTTTCTTTTGATTCCTAGAATTTCTAGCATTTCTAGCAACTCCGCCAGAGTTTTCTCCATCCTGGTTAACTGCCATATTGCTTTGAATTACCTCCTTTGACTATCCGTCGCTGAGCTTTCTTTCAACCAAGCTTTCTTCTTCTAATCTTAGAAATTGGATGGCCTTTCGATAAATTCCTCCATAGTAGTAGGTTGTTCCATTTTTGACCACCTACCAAAATCCATGTCCAGGTGAATACACCAGACCAGTGCCATGAATACAAGATCTTCCTCTGAATTGCTAACTTCTGTAACAGCGATGTTGAATCAATTCAAGGAAGCCTTTAGTGACTCCTTGGGTCCTTATGACAAGCTAGATAGGGACATCACGTCCTTTGGCGAGCAGCGTGGAGCCTAAAGTGCTCCGGAAACTTCTTAGCTAATTCATCAAAAGTAGATATGGACTTCGACATGAGCCTAGTGAACAACATAGAAGCGACTCCTTCTAAGAAGATAGGGAAACATCTAAACGAATAGCATCTATAGCTCTAGCTCCATCTATATACAATTCATACTTGAGTAAGTGCTGCCTGGAGTCAGTAGGTCCATTGTATAATGGCATCGTCGGCATCGTGAAATTTCTAGAGTATTCTTCTCTCAGGATGTTTTCAGTGAATGGAGTCCTACTTAGTGTGGAACCCCAATCTTCATTCTTCCTACCTCTACTTTCTCCACCAACCATTTAACCATATCATTTATGTACTTCTCGCTGGCACTATAATCCATAGGTCGACTATCTAGGGATACAACAATCGTTTGACTCTGCAAATGGTATTGTTATTCTAGATGACGTTTATATCCTCCTGTCTCTGGGAGAACCACTCCTTCGGTGTTTCATAGGCATGCGGTTCAATTAATTATGACCGTCTGAGCTCCATCCTCATAAGTACCATCATCCATCCCAAAATCATCATCATCAAGCTGCAAGTCCACTTCATCATCCGAAAGCTTCATTGCACCGTCTTCTTGAGCATCGCCCCCTCCTAGATTCCTATCGGTACCGAGAGAAATTCTCTCAGTACTAGTTGGTTTTCTTGTGGGAAGACTTATACTTCCTCTTACAAGCCCTTCCACTGCTCTGGAGATTCCTACCTTCTGTTTTTGCTTCCCATCTCTTCTTTTTTGGCCAAAAATATAGGAATTCTCTTTTTCTATCGCAGATGAAATTTTCATTCTAGTTTTTACAGCTCTTAGTGATTGCAAATTAGCAAAGCATCCATTTTGTCCATCATAGATTTCTGTCAATTACCATTTTCTAGTTCAACTCCTATAACATTTTATCAAGCTCTCCTCTAGTAACTACTTCTTGTTGAGCAGAGTATCCTGGAATTGTAAATTGGTTATTAACTTTCATTTAGTTAGCATTCCCTTCATCACCTCCAACCACATATCTTGAGGACCTTCTAAATCTCTTTGTTGCCATGACTTTCTATTAGCAACCCCTAAAGTTATTTAAGCAAGTTTTACTAATCTAACTTGTGGATCTTGCCAACCCAAAGTAGAGAGCAAGATCTAAGCCTGGGTTCAGTTTTCTTAATGTAAGCATCAAAATGTTGACGTCGAAAATGGATCAATACCCAAAAATAAGTTGTAGGGAACCTATGAGACCTAGATCTAGCAGATTATAGAAAAAGTAGTAGAAAGAGAATAACAAGACATAAGATTTTATGGTGGTTTGATAATCCATAGCCTACTTCCAGTTTATAGTTTTATTGATTATTTATTATAGAGAAAAGAAGTCACTAGTACAAGGGTCTGACAAGTCCTATTGCTTAGAACTACCAATAGTAACTTCCTAGTTGAATATTGAATGATGAAGGTAGGAGATGATGAAGAAGCGGAGTAAAGATCGACCAATATTCTTTTTTGGTTGCAGTAGGGATGATATTTATAGAGGAGCAGCTGCATAGAGTCAAAAGTCCACTTGAATTGAAGCCCAGGATAAGCCCAATGGTGTAAACGTGAACATGTGGGCCCTCCTGCCTAAAAATCCTCTCTGTACCAAGAGGTTCCTATCGGTACTTGGTGATGGGTCAAATTTCCCACTTACATCATGCTTATATCTTCTTCTCGATGTGTTTCAAGCTCTTTTTCATAGACTTTGAGTTGATGTTCCTTCTGATAACACTTGGATTATCCATCTTTCTTTGCTTCCTTCTCATCAATTTTGAGAACTGCTAACCTGCTCTCTAAGAAAAGCACTTGACCATGAGAGGTTGGAGTAGAGTATGAAGTATATGGAGTTTGTGGTACCAAAATAGAAGGAAAAAGCTCCTAGTACCGAGAGGAATCCTCTTGCTTTCCTTAGCTCCAAAGTTAATGATTTTTCTTGAGCTTGATTCTCTACTCCTTCTAAATGTGTTTTAAAGTTCTTGAGTCATTTCGTCTTCGTCTTGGCCTTCTACTTCTGGTTGAATTCTGCTTGATTAAAACCTGGTAAACATTTCTATAATAGTACATGTGTGGTATAATTTAACAAGAATATGTCTTATGCAACCTAACTATATTATAAGTTCTCGAAGTATAAGCCCTAAGGCTTTTCCAACCCAAGTCTATAACCGTTATCTTTTTAACCCAATAATCCATTTTCAACTATAGGCCAAAGGCCATTCCCAGTCTCACACATTTATCATCAATAATGTTCAAATAATGTAAGATATAGTACCAAAGTCACTTAATACCTCTTTAATGGGAACTAGGAGAACTCTGGCCATTTAATACCTTATTCTAGGCAGGTCCCCATCATTTAACACATATCCAAAGGTGGACTCCTCTCTGATACTATCTAGTTGACATTACATGGAATCTCACCAAACCACTTAATACTTCTTCATGGGAGAGGCAGACCTTATAACAACCGCTTAGTACCTCAAACCTAAAGTGGACCCTTCTCGAGATATCCTTTACTATGCCTGACCGCTAACATGACCATTTAATACCACTATAATAGGGAGGAGGCAGGCCTTCAGTCAGCTACTTACTACCTTCAATCCCAAAGTAGGTCCTATGTATTATGACTGGTAACTCAAATTGCGACATCTCACATTAGTCAGACTCTTCATAGGTACTAGTAGCCAGATTAGATGGGCAAGTTTACCCTACTGAATTTGGGACTAACCTCGTGTACTTATTATACATAATGTCTCACATCAGCCGCAAAGTCACACTGATGATAGCTAAATTAGCTGGGCAGACTTCCATGTGCTTTTGACTGACCTCAACTTAGTCATAATCTACACTCTCTTAACATATCATCATACATCTCACAGCATTCTCTACTAAGGCCTTATAAGGAAAACCCTCGTTTCGCCTTTACTATCAATTTCTTTCCTAATAGGATTTACTACTAATTAATAACCTATTTATTATTTAATTAATACTCTATTAATTATATGTTATTTATATGATTATATATATAAATTAGCATGCCAAAAATATTTCTAAGCATGCAAAGATTACACCCTAAAGTAATCGTTTAAATGTCAAATCTTTAAATTTATACACGTCCAATGTCATATTAATAAACATACCGTATATCCAATATTCCCAATTCAATAACATACTTGTATACAAATAGAATCCATACCAAAGTTATTTTATAATAAATTAGTAAAATCAACATTAACAGAATTTGCAATATAAGTCCTTTTGCGCTCTATTCAACTTGTATATATACAAATCAAAAAGGAGTTCTCATTTAAATTACGAAAGCAGGCAGTGCAAACTATGAATAAGGAGAATACGTACCTTACACGCCATTTTCTAACTTATTTCTTTTCAAAAAACTTTTAATCGGATCCAAAGAAAAAGATGAGAAGTGAAATAGAATGTAAGATACTAAAATTGCAATAACTGCACAATTCCATTATTTTAATATAAAATAATTGATATTCTAACTTAAGAATTAACATTTCTCTTTAAGGGATTTTTGGGTTTTTAGTGTGATATTTTCATAAACAAAATTCTCCAAAGCATATATCAAACCCAAGTTATACTATATAATTAATAAAATAAAATAAAACTAAGATTCCACTCATACAATATCCTTAACTCTTCCCCTTGGATTTGTTTACACCTGCTTTAAATCTCTTTCAAATCTCCCCTTTTACTAATATAAAAAATTAGATTATATATGAATTAGATTCAGAAATTAGGGACTAGAGGATAATAGAATTAAGAATAATAAACACCTAAAATTTCATACTTGAAGCTCTAAAAAATTTCCTAAATCTTTGAAGCGAGAGACGGATAGAGCTTCGCCTAGTTCCCAAAATAATTTGTGAATAAAAGTAAGGGGGTAGGCTCTTATTCATAGTGGTTAAAAAGCAGCAAAATAGTCAGATTTAAGTTGGTTTAAAATAATATAATCTGGACCATTCCTGCTCCAGCTAAACCCTAGCCGTTACAACAGCACGGTTCAATTGCTCTTCCTAAGCGTGACCGCTAGCCGTTGAACAATATCGTTTATTTTGGGAAGAATCGATTGCAGTCGTTGATTTATTATTTAATACCTTAATTACACTTAACGTTAACTTTTCTTTTAAAGTTTACTTAACCCTATGTCAATTTGCTGTTAATTTTTGAATTTCAAACTTTGGCGTTAGTGATTTATTTGAATCTGAATTACATTTAAATTAATTTGAATCCGAAAACTTCAAACGTTAATAACTTTTTCATTTAAGCTCCATTTTCAAAAAAAATTATATATGAAATTGGTTAAAAAAACGTCGTGAATGCAACTGTACAACTTTCATGATCAAATTCTGTATTTAAAAAACATTATTTTTACCCTTATTATTAATTTATTAATTATTTCTTATTAGTTAATTTCTTATTAATTTTTATGGGGTGTTAAAGATACGACAACATCTGGGTCATAGCCGCTAGATTGATGAAGAGTGCTAGATTTATATATGTTAAGTCTTGTAGAACGATATCCAAATTGGCCGAGTTTTATATGTTGTGGATTGTGATGTGCCGAAGATCATTATGAGTGTCCGAACCCGTTGTGTAGTAGTGTAGTGGATTTTGAAAGAGCTTATAAGAGGCTTTAGGAAATATGACATCATATCAACTAGATGATATTGAGATTGAACCAGAAACTTCTAGACCTCTTGGGCCTATTCGTATTATATTATGTGTTGCGAAACAGCTTAGGAGGAAGACAACGAAGTGGTAAAGGTTTAATTGAGTGAAAGCGAAAGTGATTGCATATGGAAGACCAAGGTGAGTATGGGACCACTTACCCAGAGCTCTTATTTTGGTAAGACTTCCATTTTATTGTTAGCTTTTTCGTTTGATACCATGGTTTATATTAGGTAGTTTAGTATCTTGTACGCTAGGATAGGCATGAATGTTGCTCCTTGATGTTTGACATTATGAGTGCAAGTTTGACGGTTTATGTTTCTATGGTTACTTATGTTTGTTATGGTTGTTAGGCAGGTGAGATAGCTATGCTAGATCCTGACTTATTTGATTTAGGGATTTCGAGTGGGAAATCTGTAAAGTGGAGGAGAGTGTAACGACCCGTATTTTACGTATTGCAGGACGTAAAATATAATTTTTAATTTATATTGGATAGTATGATGCTATAACTTTGTGTGATGTTCAGTATTGATATTATTGGCCCTTAATAATTTTATCATACTGTTTTGACATTGGTTTATATTTTCCAGCATTTTGGGTATTTATATGTATTTCATCGATATACATGCAAGATCAACACCAAAGATTTTAGATGAATGAAAAACATCCTTTGGTCAAGAAAAAGTGTACAAGCAAGCAATCAAAGAATTTCAAGATTGGACTTTCCGGCAGCCGGTATGACTTGAAAACGCCCAAAAGTTACCTCTTGGGACACAGTCTTGGATTCTTACAAAATTATACCATTGGAATGGGAAAAAAATAATGAGTCATACGATCGAAGAATTGTTGCAATTTAACATTCTTAGAAGTCATACGACTGTAAAACATGTAATGGAATTTTGGAAATAGAAGAAAATATGGTGTTTTGAAACCCTAACCATATCCGTTGCCACCCTTATTACTATAGCCGCATAATTGTTCTTCTCATTTACGTTATTCCTTCTTCTATAAAACTCATCTCCCCACGTCCCTTTTTCTCATTTTCTTAAGAAATCAATCATCATGTTGATAGAAATAAAAGTCGAGTTCCTCTATTTTTCCAAGAGCTACACAACCATTGCCTTGGATCGGTCCAACTCTGAATGTAGCAGCTAGAAATTGAAAATTCGAAGAAGGGGTGTTCGAACGGAATATGGAATCAAGTTGACACTCGTGCCTAAGTCAATCAAACATTTGTTAATCATCTTATCTCTAATTGTACCCAAAATCATAGGGAATTGTTTAATTTTAAAAATATATTCAATCAAATTAAACGAAAGTCGAGTGAAAGTTAAGCTAGAAAATTAGAGAATGAACTAATAAAAGAAAAGAGATGCAAATATAAGAGTTAAATGACAATTTAAAGAATAAATCCACTCTCTAGATCATGTAGTTCAATACATATGAAATCATGATCTCTCTTTTATGGTCATTAGTGCCTTAATTGATGTTCTTATCATAAGTATGATAAATTTGTGCTTTTGATTAGCCAACATAAGTCACCAAACTATAACACACCCCCTAAACCACTTACTAACTTTCATGAAACTTGACAATGAAAATGAAAATGAAATCTATTTTAAGTATGGCCTATTAATTATTGATTAGAAATATAAACCATCAAATTTGAATTTCCAATAACTTTCTTATGCCATAATCATATTTTAATGAAGAGGCATTTGTGTTAGTGATTGTTTAAGCATAGCCTATTTGTTGCCAACAATATAGGCTATCAAATTCGAAGCAATAACACAAATAAAACACTTCATTGATATCATTAAGCACAAAAAGAGAGCATGAATTAACAAATAACTGAAGCTACATAATTAGAGAGCTTCATTACCCCTAAATTGAAGGGGTTCAGCCTCTCATATTTGTCATTTGATTAACAAATGTAGCTAGCAACATGAAAGAAAAAAGAAAAGAAAAGGAAAATGAAAGCTAATGAAAAAGATAACTACTATTCTACTTGCATAAGATAAAAGAGATCTACACTGCAACATGAAAGAAAATAACAAGAAAAGGAAAAGAACATGTATTAAATTGCATAAAAAAGAATTACATAAAAGAAGAAATGGCTAAATAGTCATGAAAAGAAAGAGAGCTTTCATTTTATTTTTGTAAGAGAAGAGAGCCTAAAAGAGAGACTAAGGAAGAAGAGGTTACATGAACATGATGGGTTATTTATACAAGCATGAAACTCTAATCCATAATTTGGTGAATGCCCAAACTACCCTTGAGAAAGTGTGGAGGCCAAGTAATCATTAACATCTACTAATCATCATTTAAGTGTACTTGAAGTCATTAATTCCATAAGCATGTGCATTAGCCTCTAATTTGTACATTAAGGTAGGTGGATAGGTGGGGTCCTCCATGTTCTTCACTTTGAATTATTTTCATCTTCATTCCTTTGTATTCATTTTGTTCTTCATTCCTTTATATTCATTTTGTGCATGCATGTGTATTCATGAAACCACTCCTATTTGAGATCAAATTCCTACACAAATATATATAAATCTTCAATTAATTTTTCTCAAAGAAGTATATGCACACAAATGGTCGTTTTGCCCCTCTATGAAGATGGATATGTGACAATTCGGAATTGATATGGATTTTGGTTAAAACAAGTTAAAATACCCAATATGATCATTTATTTAATTTAAATAGATTAAATATGGTGGTAAAAATATGCACATTTACGTGCACATCAAATACCCCTACACTTATCTTTTTATTCGTCTTCTAATAAAGAAAAACTAAGATAAATCCATTTTCGTAGGGAGCACGATTGCATTGAGCATATGCAAGAAGCAGTTAAACCTCTGGGTGTCCCCGGTAGGAAGAGTATTGTCTCCTGATGGTTTTCAGCGGATACTACCCACAAAATCCAAACGCAGGATGAAAATATTTACAAAATGCAAGATTTATTTACAAAGAGATGAATGCGAGTTTTTGAAAATATTTAAAATGAAGATTCATTTCTAAATTGACATAAATAAGTTAAATATAGGTTTGGTTATTATCTTGAAAATTTAAGTCATTTACTCGTCAAAATTTTCGACAAAAATTAAGTTACCATAACAAATAGACTATAATTTAACTTGTTTTTTCGGTTGATAACAAAGTGTAATTATAAAGTGGATCCTTAGTTGATTATCAAAGTTTATCAAAGTGGTATATTCATTTATTTTCAGTAATAAGTCAAATCAAATAAGTTAAAAATAGTGCTAGGATTTCAATTGCATACTCCCTCTTGTATTTTTTGAAAATTTTATTGATATTTACAATATTTATATGCCTAACTCAGGTAAACTGAGGCCAGATATATTACCCATGCACTGCCTTATGGACTTGTGTGAAGGGAATACAGAGCGTGGCGAGTGAACACACGAGTGTGAACACCAATCGACTGTAGGCATTATTAATAAAACAATTTTTATATACATACACATAGCTTAGATAAACTGAGACCAGATATACCAATCATGCGCTGCCTTTCGGGCTTACGTGAGAAAGGTATAGAGCATGAAAAGTGTACACACAAGTGTGTACACCTGTCGACCGTAGGTGTCAATAGAATATATATATATATATATATATATATATATATATATTCACACACAAATGTTTTGTACTTTTTTATATGTTTTTTTAAATGAGAGAGAGTTTTGCAAAATCATCTTAGCATCATTTAACTTAGAAGACAAAAAAATGTTATATCCTTTACTTAAAATTCATCACTTTTAAAACAAAGATTTTAAACTATGATGTATTTCATAATTAACACGTATGAATCTTCCTATATACTAGTTAAACCATTGTTCTTTGTAATAAAACTTCATTTTTATATCTGTTAAGAAAACAAATTTTCAAAAATTTCAATTTAGTAAACCAAAATCATATATTTATCCAATAGCGTTTCTTTAAAAATAAATCAAAATGCTTAAAAAGATTCTTCTTTTGTTTTTGTTTTTTTTTGAATTTTTGTAAGAACAATGAAAAATTAATCCTGAAAAATCAAAAGAAGATGAGCCTCCCTCACACTTGATTTTGACTGTGTCCCCACAGTCAACCCAAGTAGAAGGAGAAAAAGAATAAAAAACAAAAAAAAACAAAAAAAAAACGATAACCTATATCTACATGAAAATGAACGTTATTTACACGAGATTAGAAAGTATATCGTCAAAAAGTAAATGAAACGATCTTTCAAAGAAAGATTCATTTGTCTCGTCAAGTATGCGAGACACAGCTCAAGCATAGAAAACTAAACTGTAAAAGATTTTGAAGTTGAACGTTGATCTGGAAAAACGAATGTTGTTTTACTAAAAATCGTACGAGTTGTTTTATTTTGGATGATTTTCGGGGTTGATAAAACAATTGGTTGAAATTCAAGTTTATTTTCACCATTTTGAAATTCAAACTCGTTATTGACAAATTTTTGGAAATTATCGATTTCAAAATCAAAATGGTGTTTTAAATCTTCCCCTTCAGAATTCAACAACTCGTTTTCAAAAGTCCAAAGAAATCATGTTCATTAAATTCGTCTTCCTTTATTGGATTATTAACAACTTAATTGCATATGTCAAGTTCAAAATCCAAAGTTGTTGTATTCAAATTTTCGAAATTGAAAAAAGGAAGATCGAATATAAACGGAATTTCTTTTCCATAAAAGAATTGAAATCCAACTCAATTACTTTATTTTCAACATCTTCATTAAGATTGTCGTTTTCAATTTCAAAAGTTGTTATTCGAAAATCGTCAATTGTGGTAAAAGATGGATTATTATTTGACTCGTCACACGTTGGGATTTGAGTTTGTTTTTCACGTTGTTTCATATATGTTTCAAACAACGAATCCGTGTAATCATTGTAAAATTCGTTAATTTGCTCAACAAAATTGAATTTATAGTTATGAACATGAGGATTTTCACTTTGAAATTGTTGAGAACAAAGATTTTCAATCGTAACGTGGTTAAGATTATTCTCATTGCCAAATTCGTTTGAAAAGTTGTTTCCATTTCCGTTCCAACTTTGAAATTCAGTTTGAAGATTAAAATTGAATTGGTATGGCTTATACTTGAAATCATTTGAATTTGAAGCAAGTTCAAATTTTGATTATCTTGAAAATTTTGGCTTGAGTTGTTGGACAAATATGAATTACACAAATCACTTATCTCTTGATTTTGTTGTGTAGAGATTTCAAGTAGAGATAATATGTTATTTTCTAGATTCGATGGTTGTTCGTAATTTTGAATTTCGTGGTTCAAAACTCTAATCGTTTAAACAATAGTTGTCCTTAAAATATCCATATGAATTTGGAGTGAAATTATATGGATTATATTGATTTTCACAACTATTGTAAAATTCACGTAAGTGGGGAAACTCGGACATTTTCAAGAATGTTTCTTTATAAAGAAAAATATTTACAAATAGAATTTATGTTTTAAAATGGAAAATTGATTTTTGTTTTGTCTTTGGATTTTCAAATTTTTTTTCAAATTTTTTATTTAAAGGTTTTATATAATTTTTTTGGATTTTTGTTTTTCTAAATTTTTTGGTTTTTTGAAATTTCAAAGGAAAAGAATTTAAATTTTCAAAGAAAAATAAAAGGAATATTTACATTTTTTTAGTTTTCGATTTTTGAATTTTTTTTGTTTTTTTAAATATGCATGAACTAACGCAACTAAATGAATGCAATGGTTAATTACAAATGATTTATCCTAATTTAACCCAAAATTGTATACTCACACATTGTTTTAGATAAACAAGATAGTTCTCAGCTAGGTAACGGACAGGATTTATCGGTGCACCACGAATCACCGTAGCAATGCGACCGAAGGTTTAAGTACCTTCAGAGAAACAACTGTTATAATATTTACGAATCACCATAATATTTATAAATGGTTATTGCTCTGCCCTAGCCCAAACACCAAGAAATTAAATTGTTCAAAGAAGACAACTTGTCAATATACAATTAAGTGTTATCGATTTCTAACCGTTATTATTAATCAAAATTTTAGAATGAAATGCAAAATTAAAATTAAACGTGTATTAACATGCAACTACAAATGGATTTTTGTTTTTGTTTTTGAATTTTTTTTATATACAAATGCAAACGCAAGCAATCAACAATGCAAGACAAATAAAACTAGATATGAAAGTAACAATTATTTTTAAGCAAGCAAGTGGAGCAGTTTTTTAGCAGCAACTCCTCCTTTATTTCCTGCAACCTGGAAATAAAATAAGATATATACAAGCTTTTTTTTAATACATAAGGATCGAATTTAAAACAAGTGGAAACAAACAAGTGGAAACAAAACAAACGAAAACAAGAAAGACGAAAACAAAAATAAAACATGAAATAAATTCAAAATTGTTTTTCTAGAAAGACTTCAATAAAAATAATAATAAAATAAAAGCAAACAAACTAAACTTTACCGAAGAAAAAAAGAGTTTTGGCCCAACTTAAACAAAGACGCACAAGACCTCTCCTACCCACTTTACTAATCATCAATCAGCACTCGTTTTCTGCTAAAAAAAATGATAATCTTCTCTTTAAATCCCCACGGCCACATCAAAAAAATAAAAATTCTATTTTTGCTTCCACAGTAGGTTCTTGGTAGCGGTTCGAGCCAAGTGAATTCGCAAAATTGAATTCGAGTTTAGAATTTGGATTCTAGCAAGTTGGTTTCGATTGAGGGAAGCATTTGTCTGCGATGGATGATTGGGTTTCGAATTGCTGCTCTGGTCATGAAGACAATTTGCAGGCGATTGAAGGCGAGGATGTCAGGCGACTTGTATTTGGATTGCGAATGAAATTGGGTTGCGTATGTTTGAGGAGGAGGAGGAGATGTCGATTGAATTTATGTTGCGGGTGACGTTATCGAGGCTGGGTTCGAGAATCAGGAGAAGAAGGTGGTTCAGCATCGAAGCTTTGAATTTGTGGTTCGGTGAAGAATTGAAGGTGGTTTGACTATCGTGGAAATTTGGCCGAGGTTGGAGTGCAAGCAGTGACAAGGAGGTTCTGGTGATTTTGTGGTTGACAGTTGATGATTATGTGGAATGGTGGGGGGTATTTGTTGTTGGAAATTATTTTGAAAAACAAGTGAATTATTAAAATATGGACTAAGCGTGGAAATTGGATCCTATTTGTGAATAGTCCACGTTGTAGGATTATATGCAAGAATCAAGTATTTATCCTTAGAGGCTAGGTTGAGCCTTTTGGACACCCAATGATGCTCTTTTGTGATGAGAGAGATCATGCTTGACCACCACACACGTGCGCCGACCGACCGACTCGACTCGACCTGGGCTCGGGTTTGTGCTTGTAGTGATGTAACACTTATATTTTTGTTACAAATTTATTAACCGTTTTTGACCGCGTTGACCCGCATTGAAGAACGTTGCATAACGTTCATTGATTTGACCCGTTATTTCTCAGATATTTTTTAAGACCACGTTTTCCCCAACCAGCAACGTTCTTTTTACTACTCCGCCTTCTTAACTGATAAGAAGACGAAACCGAAAGAACAACATATCTCATTTTCGTCTTTCCCAAAAATTCGAGCAATATTTTTTTTGAGTGTAAACAGAATCGCTTCGTCCGTGCAAATAAATCGATACCACAAACTTCGAGAGACTGTTTTATCCTAGAGGCGGCGGTGATTGTTACGAACTGCTTGCACCCTAGAGCAGATCGTCGAAACGTCTTCAAGAAAGTGAAGTAGTCCACGACTCAGCCGAAGATAATCATTGTTTCCAACAATTTGAAGACGACGCCACCGATGATGACTTTTACTGCAGATCTCGATGTCGCTGCTCCCGCTTCCCTCTTCTAAGTCCCGATGGTCTCTGCTGTGCCTTTCAGATTCGATGGCCTCCATTTCAAACGCTGGAAACAGAAGATGGAATTCTTCCTAACCATGAGAAAGGTGGTGGCTGTGCTGACAACCGACAAACCGTAGCTGCCGGACAGACCAGACGAAATCGACGCAGATCTGATGCAAGCCTGGACAGAAAAATCAAAGGAGGTGCAGAACTGGACAGAGCAAGATTACCTTTGCCGGAACTTCATACTCAAAGGCCTCGGTGATGACCTCTACGACTATTATAACTCTGACAAGTCGGCCAAGAAGATTTGGGAAGCGCTGAAAAAGAAGTATGACACTGAAGAGGCTTGAGCGAAGAAATATGCAATCAACCGCTACCTGAAATAACAGATGACAGATGACTAGTCAGTAGAGATGCAATCTCATGAGCTACAGAAAATTGCCCATGAGATCATCTCCGAAGGTATGAGTTTGGATGAACAGTTTCATATTGTTGTTATTATTGATAAATTGCCCCCAGGTTGGAAAGACTTTAAGAATGTGCTTAGGCACAAGACTAAGGAATTCTACTTAGAGAGCTTGATCACTCGCCTCCGTATTGAGGAGGAGGCTCGTAAGCAGGACCAGAAGGAGGAAGTGCTTGTTGTTACCAACAACAACATTAAAAAGTCTAAGCCCGCAGTTTTGAAACCGAATCCGAAAAACTTTAAGAATCAGAACCGCAACCGCAACAAACAGAATTGGAACCCACAAGGGAACCAAAAAGGACAGCAGAAACCGACCCAAAAGAATGACACTGGGCAGTTGTTTCTGTGTTACAATTGTGGAAAACCAAGTCATATGGCACGCAAGTGTAGGAACAGACCAGGCCCAGCACCTCAGGCTAAACTGGTTGAGGAGCCTCTTACGACTATGATTTCTAAGATTCACCTTGTCGGCGAATCAGAGGGTTGGTGGTGGTTACTGGTGCATCCCGCCATATCTGCTATGATCGTGCTATGTTCAGTACATACACGGCTGCTGATGATCAGAAAGTGCTGCTGGGAGATTCTCACACCACTACAGTTGCTGGCATTGGAAATGTGGAAATAAAGTTTACTTCTGAAAAGACAGTTATTTTGAAAGATGTGATGCATACTCCAGAGATGAGAAAAAATTTGTTTTCTGGTTTTCTCTTTAATAAGGCTGGTTTTACTCAAGTTATAGGGGATGATTTGTATACTTTGACTTATAAGGGGATGTTTGTAGGGAAGGGGTATGCTTGTCAGGGTATGCTTGAACTTAATGTTGAATCTAATAAAGTAACAAGTTCTGCTTATATGTTGTGTGACTTTAATATTTGGCACTCTAGATTATGTCATATAAATAAGCGTATAATTCATAACATGATCACGTTAGATTTGATTCCTAAAATGTCATAAACTGATTTTGATAAATGTGAATTTTGTAGTCAAGCAAAAATCACTAAGAAACCCCATAAATCAGTTGATAGATTTTCTAAACTCTTAGACTTGATTAATTCTGACATATGTGAGCTAGATGGCACTTTGACTAGACATGGACACCGTTATTTTATCACTTTCATAGATGATACCTTTGATTTCACTTATGTATATCTTATGAGAAATAAAAGTGATGCATTTGATATGTTTAAATTATTTAAAACTGAAATCGAGAATCAATCAAATAAGAAAATTAAGAGACTTCGTAGTGATAGAGGAACAGAATATGAATCTAGTTCATTTCTTAATTTCTATAAATTGCATGGTATAATTCATGAGAGAACTGCACCTTATTCACCTGAAATGAACGGTAAAGCTAAAAGAAAGAATAGGACCATTACCGAATTAGTTGTATCTATTTTATTAAATTCCGGTGCAGCAAAACATTGGTGGGGGGATATTTTGTTGACTGTATGCTATGTATTGAACAGAATCTCTAAATCAAAAGGTAAAATTTCACCTTTTGAAATTTTAAGAAATTATAAATCGAATGTATCTTACTTTAGAACTTGGGGATGTTTGGCATATGTTCGTATACCCGACCCTAAGAGAATAAAATTAGCAAGTAGAACGTACAAATGTGTATTTATTGGCTATGCAATTAATAGCAAAGCATAAAGATTTTATGACCTGAATACACATAATATAGTAGACTCTATTGATGCTGATTTTTATGAAAGTTAATTTCCTTTTAAATTGAGGAATAGTGGGGGCATGTCAAATAACACCGTGCCTATTAGAACAGAACTTAATGAATCTTCGGAAATTGAACCTAGAAGAAGTAAAAGAGCAAGAGTTGATAAAGATTTTGGCTTGAATTTCTGCACTTTTACTATAGAGGAGGATCCAACAAACCTCCAAGAAGCCTTATCTTCATTAGATGCCGATTTTTGGCAAAATGCTATAAATGATGAGATGGATTCCTTGGAATCCAATAAGACTTGGCACTTAGGCGATTTACCACCCGATTGTAAGTCTATAGGTTGTAAACGGGTACTTAAAAAGAAATTAAAACCTGATGGAACAGTTGAAAAATATAAAGCCCGTTTGGTAGCTAAAGGTTTTAGGCAAAGAGAAAATAGACTTTTTTGATACTTTTTCACCTGTAACTAGAATCACATCCATTCGAGTACTAATTTCATTAGCATCTATTTATAATTTAATTTTGCACCAAATGGATGTTAAAACTGCTTTTTTAAATGGTGAATTAGAAGAGAAATTTATATGGACCAACCTGAAGGCTTTGTTATTACTGGTCAAGAACATAAAGTTTGCAAATTAGATAAATCATTATATGGTTTAAAACAAGCACCTAAACAATGGCATGAAAAATTTGATAACTCAATAATCTCAAATGGTTTCAAAGTTAATGAAAGTAACAAATGCATTTATTATAAATCTGAAAATGGCATTTGCACTATAATATGTTTGTATGTAGATGATCTACTTATTTTTGGATCAAACATTCATGCCATAAATACTGTTAAATCTTTGTTAAGTGCCAATTTTGATATGAAAGATCTAGGTGAAGCGAGTGTAATCCTTGGTATTAAGATTACTAGGTCCGAAAAAGGACTTTCTTTGGATCAATCTCATTATATTGAGAGATCTTAAAGAGATACAATTACTTTGACTGTAAACCTGCATGTACACCATATGATCCTAGTGTAAAGCTTTTCAAGAACACTGGTGAATGTGTAAGACAGTCTGATTATGCGAGCATCATTGACAGCCTTCGGTGTGCCACTGATTGTACTAGACCCGACATTGCCTATGTCATGGGATTATTATGTAGGTTTACTAGTAGACCTAGTATAGAGCATTGGCATGCTATTAAGAGGGTCATGAGATACCTAAACGAACCATAAACCTTGGATTACATTATGAAAAGTTTCCAGCTATTCTTGAAGGTTACACCGATGCAGACTGGAATACTTTATCTGATGATTCAAAAGCAACCAGTGGCTATATCTTTAGCATTGGTGGAGGAGTTATTCCTTGGAAATCCAAGAAACAGACTATTTTGGCTCTGTCTACTATGGAGTCTGAGATGATAGCACTAGCCACAGCTAGTGAGGAAGCAGAGTACTTAAGAAATCTACTAGCTGAGATTCCTTTATGGGAAAAACTGATACCAGCTGTGTTGGTCCATTACGACAGTACCGCGGCTATTGCAAAAGTTTAGAACCGTTATTACAACGGTAAAAGATGACAGATACGTCGTAAGCACAACACTGTTAAAGAGCTACTCTCTTCAGGAGCTACTAGAGTGGATCACATACGCAGTGACAAGAATTTGGCAGATCCTATGACGAAAGGACTGGCCAGAGAGAATGTCCTTACGACTTCTAGAAAAATGGGACTATTGCCCTTAGATTGTTGAGTCACGCACAATGGTAACCCAACCTAATGATTGGAGATCCCAAGAACTAGGTTCAATGGGTAAGAACAAGTTGTGAAGTGATAAGAGTTGAACATGCTATTTTTCATCCATATAGAAGCATGTATTTCTGAAGTGATTAAAGGATGAGTTAATAGAAACTCTTAATGAGATCTATACTCCATTTGGAGTGGAGTACCTGCCTTCAGGAGTACTCTTGATAGACTCATCTGTGTGAATGTGGAAATTTGGTCGTTTCCTATGGAGTTTTGGGCAAAACTCCTAGAGCATTCACTAAACTGGGATAGACGTGCATGGCCATAAATGCACGAACTTATTTGATTGCACTCTAAAAAGATTGTGTGTGGTATGATGTTAGGAATAGAGTTCAAGACTACGTGTCACTCTAGTAAAAACTGAATCTTATTCATTATGCAAAGGTTCAAGTCGAACGACACCTTTGTTTATGCACAATCTTATGTTTTCAGAAATTGCTCGAAAATATTTTTTTAAAATTCAAGCGGGAGATTGTTGGAAATTATTTTGAAAAATAAATGAATTATTAAAAAATTGACTAAGTGTGGAAATTGGCTCCTATTTGTGAATAGTCTCACATTGTAGGATTATATGCAAGAATCAAGTATTTATACTTGATTCTTAGAGGTTTAATTGGGCCCTTTGGGCACCCGATGATGCTCTTTTGTGAGGAGGCTTATTTCTCAGGTCCGTTTTTTAAGACCACGTTTCCCCAACCAGCAACGTTCGTTTTACTACTCCGCCTTCTTAACTGATAAGAAGATGAAACAGAAAGAACAACATATCTCATTTTCGTCTTTCCCAAAAATTCAAGCAATATTTTTTTTGAGTGCAAACAGAATCGCTTCGTCCGTGCAACGAATCGATACCACAAACTTCAAGAGGCTGTTTTATCCTAGACGCGGCGGTGATTGATATGAACTGCTTGCACCCTAGAGCAGATTGTCGAAACGTCTTCAAGAAAGTGACGTAGTCCACGACTCAGGCGAAGATAATCATTGTTTTCAACATTTGTGATATGAAATGGGCAGAAGTTGATTATGTGGGATGAAGCTTGATGTTAGGAATGGTTTACACTGATTGAAGGAGTTATGCGGGTTGTTTGATGGATAGTAGTTTAGTGATTTGATTTGGCGATGATCGGATTCAGAGAAGTGTTGACCTGGTTGAGGTGATCCTCGTGATTGAGGGATTCGAAGGTGGTTCAGGCGTTGAGAGTTTGGGAACTGAGCAGAGGCAATGTTATGGATGGTTGCGGTTTTAGGCGATCTCGGTTTCTGGTGGTCTTCGAGGTGATTGTTGAATTCGATTGGTTTGCCTGATAAGTGAGGTTGCTCGAAGGAGATGTTAATTCAGTGGAGAGGCAAGTAAATGGGTGTAAACGTTGTCGGGAATGTGGGTGTAGGGATGTGAATGAATGAATGCCTGCATGTTGTTGGGCAATGGAAGTGGAAGACGTGGTTGAGGTGAATGTTTGTAGTGTTTTGAGCAGGCTGTGGGGAATGTAGTGGTTGTGAGGCAGAAACTATTGATGGTATGGTTAAAAATGTGTGCAGGCTGGGATGGTTCTGGTGGTGGAGGATGTTGCGATGTGTATTTTGTGATAGGGTAGTGAAGTATTTAGTGGGTGTGGACAGAGGGTAGAGGGGCTGGAATGGTGATGGATTGTGAAGTTATTGGTAAAGGAGTTGTTGTTGGAACAGTGCAGGGAAAGGGGATTGCGGTCGAAGTAGAGCAGTAACAGGTTGTGTTGCTGTGGTTAATGCACGGTTATGTAAGATGGTATGATGGTGGAAGAGGAGGTCAGAGGTGAGGGATGAAATGACTGCTTTTAGTGTAAAACAGAGATGATGTTGAGGAGGGACTGCTAGAATGTGGTCGGTGAGCAAGATAGTGGAAGTTAGTGGTTTTGAAAGGCTGTGATATGTAGTTTCAGCCAATGCAGAGTGGCATGCACAGAGAGCAGAAATGCATAGAACAGTATATTCACTAGGTAGTTTTTTTCTTTTGTTTTTGGTTTTGTAAATGTAAATCGAAAAAAAAGAAAGAAAAAGCAAAATGTAAATGTAAAACTATAGATGCAAAATGCAAATGTAAATTAATAAAATGTTTTTTTTAGAACTTGTGTATGTTCTTTTTTTACTTTTATAAAAATAGAAATGCAAATGCAATGAAACAAGAGAATAACAACAAGAAAAAATCAAAATGCAAACAAAAATCAAACAAACACACAACTTTTTTTAACGCACTCAACACACAAAATGAAGACGCATAAAAATCAAAAAATAAACAATTCGAAGAATAGAAAATCAAAATCAAAGCAATTCCCCAGCAACGACGCCGAAAATTGTCCGGACAGAATATGAAATCAAGTTGACACTCGCGCCTAAGTCAATCAAACATTTGTTAATCGTCTTATCTCCAATTGTACATGAAATCATAGGGAATTGTTTAATTTTAAAAATCTATTCAATTAAATTAAACCAAAGTCGAGTGAAAGTTAAACTAGAGAATTAGAGAACGAACTAACTTCAAGAAAAGAGATGCAAATATAAGAGTTAAATGACAATTTAGAGAATAAATCCACTCTCTAGATCATGTAGTTCAACACATATGAAATCATGATCTCTCTTTTATGGTCGTTAGTGCTTTAATTGATGTGCTTATCATAGGTATGACATATTTATGCTATTGATTAACCAACATAAGCCATCAAACTATAACGCACCCCTTAAACCACTTACTAACATTCATGAAACTTGACAATGAAAATGAAATCTATTTTATGTATGGCCTATTAACTATTGATTAGAAATATAGACCATCAAATTTGAATTTCAAATTACTTTCTTATGCCATAATCATATTTTGATGAAGAGGCATTTGCATTAGTGATTGTTTAAGCATAGTCTATTTGGTGTCAACAATATAGGCTATCAAATTCAAAGCAAGAAAAGAAATAAAATACTTCATTGATCATCATTAAGCACAAAAAGAGAGCATGAATTAACAAATAGTTGAAGCTACATAATTAGAGATCTTCATTACCCCTAAATTGAAGGGGTTTAGCCTCTCATATTTGTCATTTGGTTAACAAATATAGCTAGCAACATGAAAGCAAAAAAAAATGAAAGCTAATGGAAAAGAGAATTACTATTCTACTTCATAAAACAAAAGAGATCTGCACTACAATATGAAAGGAAATAAAAAAAGAAAGGAAAGAACATGTATTAAATTGCATAAATAATAATTACATAAAATAAGAAATGGCTAATTAGCCATGAAAAGAAAGAGAGCTTTCATTTTATTTTCCTAAGAGAAGAGAGCCTAGAAGAAAGACTAAGGAAGAAAATGTTACATGAACATAGTGGGTTATCTATACAAGTATGAAACCCTAATTCATAATTTGGGGAATGCCCCTAACTACCCTTGAGAAAGTGTGGAGACCAATTAATCATTAACATCTACTAATCATCATTTAAATGTACATGAAGCCATTAATTCCATAAGCATGTGCATTAGCCTCTAATTTGTACATTAAGGTAGGTGGGTAGGTGAGGTCCTCCATGTTCTTCGTTTTGAATTACTTCCATCTTCATTCCTTTGTATTCATTTTGCGCATGCATGTGTCTTCATGAATCCACTTCTATTTTAGATCAAATTCCTGCACAAATATATATAAATTTTCAATTAATTTTTCTCAAAGAAATATATGCACACAAATGATCGTTTTGCCCCTATATGAAGATGGATGTGTGACAATTTGGTATTAATATGGATTTTGGTTAAAATAAGTTAAAGTACCCAATATGATCATTTAATTAATTTAAATAGATTAAATATGGTGGTAAAAATATGCACATTTACGTGCACATCAAGGGGTATTTGGGGGAGAACTAAAATGGATTTGGATAGTGTGGGTTTGCTCATCTCGACAAGGGGAGTTTAGGAATGTAGGTAGTCTGAGCTAGAGGTGGATGGTTTGGTGGCAAAGTAAGGAAGAAGAATCTATTTTTGGTTTTTTTTAGTGTATGGCATCGGGGTCATCGCGCTCGTTAGCGGCGGTGATAGGTAGAGCTGCAGTGGTGTTGAGGTCCAGTAGTTGCTCGCAATGGTGAGATGGAGGTGGCAACAACTGGCATGTGGTTGGAACATGCGTTGGTGGCTGCGTTTACTTCACAAACACGACGGAAGTTCATCAACGTAGGGCATAGTCGCAATGGCAAGCGGAGAGGAAAGGCCGGAAGGGAAGTTCAGCATACTCTAGTGATGTGTGGATGTCCGATGGTGTGCAAAGGCAGTTCACGAGAAAAGGAAACAGATTGCGGGTCACGTGACTATAGGTGGTGGCCAGAGCAAAGGTGGCGCATGTGAGGTCCGACTGCTAGCGGTAGTGCAGTGGTAATGCAATGGTGGTCTTATGCGATGGTTGGTGGGGTTGGATGAGCATGCATGAATGTGGGAATGGAGATAGTTAAGTGCATGGGTTTGAGTACCGTTGGAAATACTAGGGAAGGGAAAGGATTATGTGTATAGAATAAAGGAAATTATAAAATAGATTACTTAAGTTAATTAATAAATTATTTGTTTAATCATTTAATTAGTTAGTTAAAATAAATCCAAATCTTGTAAAATTTATACCTTTTGCATACGAGGTCCGATTTGGACGTGGCTTCTTGCGTTGCCCTCGTATTGAAGCTTCTACGATTTGGCATGAGATATGGTAGCTTTTGTTAATGTGAGTGATATTGTCTCTCACCATACTATGATTGTTAGTATAGTATGAAATTGATGTTTTGAAATGATTTCCAACTTTAAAACGTGATTTTTAATGTATTTAAAACCACGTCTGATTTTGTAAAAGAATTTAAAGTGTTTTAAAATGGTTTAAATCGAATATCACATATGTCCTTATAGATGTAATGTTTTTTGGAGATCACTAAATTTATGCCATTTTGACATGAATCCCAAAATTAGATGATATAGATGCGTTGTACATACTTTGTATATGCTATGTCGGTTGTATGTACATTATGCATGTTGTATGTATGCATGTTTGCTTGTTTGGTTGAAAACGTCAACGATAGGAAATATAGTGTTAGAAATATTCCATAAGATAGAGATGTGTGTATGTAGGTTGAATATACATATGATGGGAACTCAAATGGATGGATAGAGCTCTATGCATATTAATTGAATGCGCACATGATGGAAACTTGAATTGATAGGATAAGTATATGGAAGAGTGTTGGGATGTGTGCCGACCGATCTAAAGATGGAAGACGATGGACTTGAGCATGTGCTTCGGACTTCAGCATGGATGTCAAACATTTTCATTTGGTTTGTACTTAGCCATTTTTGACTAAGTACACAACTAAAGTGGTCGGTATCGATAACTGCAGAGTTGTCAGTACTCATACTACTGATGATGGCTGATTTGGCCAATCTTTGACATGGATGGAAAGAAAGCTTCAAGGAGCGCGACTACTTTGTTTGTGCGCTCGACTCTGGATTTTGATGTTAATGCTATACAATGAGCGATTTCGATGGTGAAGGGTTGACCTGACACTTCGATATGATGACTTCAGGACGTTGATGACGATAACTCGATTATGGAGTTATGTTTCGATGATGACTGTCGATGTTGACGGAGTCATAAGGATGATCCACCAGGGACGTTCATCGAAGGGAACTCATGTATAGAACATTGAAGGGTTCTAACTTGGAAAAATGGAACGTTGAAGTGTTTCGTGATAATGAATGGAAATGGATGGAGGAATGAATGGCTCAGCTATGCGTACAAAGGGATCGTTGATACTCAGAGTGTCTTTTGATCTGCTCATAAGCAAGGGTATTGTAAGGACACTTATTAGATACTTTGATGGTTACCTTGGATCGTTATCATGATCCATAACCCTGGATTGTTGTTGTGACCTGATGTCAGCTATATGGGATGGTGTTTGAGTATATAGAAAAATATGATTTTACCATTAATGATTGGAAGTGGATGGTCATAGTTATCATATATCCAAATACATGAGTGATGGTGAGAATTTTTTGATGGATGCTATGTTTGCCATGTTGTTTGTCTCTCTAGGGATGTCTCATGACATTGATATCTAGATCATACCTAGGCACCCGATGGTGTACCCGAATGTTTGCACACTTTATGAGGGTAGATTAATATATATTATTATCTGCTAACTCTTTGGACGCAGAAACAGGTCAGGTATATTTCACCATTCCCATGTCTCATAGACTATATCGACTTTCCTAGTATTTTGAGATTGTTTATCGCTCACACTGAAACATTGTCTGACTTAAGGTTTTATAATTTGCTTCTTATTATCTATGGTACTCTTAAATGAATGGACTAGGTTGTAGATGCAGACTACACATAGAGTTGTGTAGATGGGCTAGTAGGAGGTTATACTTTCTCGTATTTATATTTTGGGTTTATTATTTCTTATTCCACTGTATTATACTATGAAGCCTAAACAGTGTTTGTTTATTTTATTTAAAGATAGTTTATTTGTTAGTTGTATAAACTCTATTATTGTATTGTATGAATCTGTGCACTTTGATTTTATGGTTCATTTGGTACTTACTATCTCGCCTGTTTTATATCTATGATGATTATTATATTTTATTTGATGTGCTGTAGGATATATGATATGTTTTTTGATTATTTTATCTACTTTACAACCTTTGACTATCGCCCTACATCGGTCGGGTACCATTGCAACGCAATATACAGGTATGTTGGGCGTCGAATGTATAGAACTATCTTCGTATTTAAGATTTGAAATTTTAAATTGTATTCTTTTACCTTTCACATATGGAGAGTGAACCATCTGTACCATTTTTCACTGTCATTCACACATAAGTCATTTGCATGTGTTTTATTTTGCATTTTATATGAGGATCTGTACCATTGACACTAACCATTTTGTCCTGCATGAGCAAAGTGCAAGCCACTGGATCTAGTACAAAAAAGTTCAAAAGAAAGTTAGAATATTATTTTAAGAGGAAAATAGTAAGGAATACAAAATTTCAACACTTTTTAGGTGCATGGACATGCGCTTTATTTTTATGCGTGAATTGCAAAATTTGTCTTGTAGGGGATAAGTCCAACGTGTTAGGACAAGCTAAATTAAGGTTAACTTTTTTCATATGGTGGGGTCCAAACAGGAAAGGAGTGTGGCAGATCTCGACGATGGTGCAACAGCTCTAGACAACGGTGGTGGAGTCAAGCTTGACGGCGATGATGATGGAGAGAGGCGTGAGTTTGACGATGATGGAAAGAATAAATAGTGATGTTGATCGACATGAAGTTGATGGGAGCATTAACAGTGATGGAGGAGTGACATTTAATATGATTAGAACTGAAGGTGGAGGAGCAGCAATATGAAAACAGGGAAGAAGATAACAGTGGATAATGATACTCTGTAGTGTCATTTTTTAAAACATAACAATTATTTTTATTCCTGCTCCTAATGTTATTTAATAGTAGCATATGTAGATAAAAACTGTATATTGATGATTCTATTTCGTCATATAATTTTATAAATCATAGTGGCAGTTTATGAATTGTAAAGGCAATTTTTGAACAACTATAGCAATTTATAGATGAAGTATGTATTTTAGCTCACAATGCTACTATATAGTAGCACTTATGAACTGTAGTAGCAGTTTTAAACTATTTTAATAATTTTTTATTTGTAGTAGCATTTTATGAATTGTAATATCATTCGTAGATAAGTGTGTAATCTAAAACTACAATGCTATTTTTCGGTAATATTTTACGAATTGTAATAATGTTTTAAAATGAATTAAATTTATACGATAACTCATAATGCTAACGATTAATACTGTTTTTAAATGAAGCTTTTTTATGATTATGCCTTCTAGTATCATTTTATTTTATTTTAACAGTACGTAACATCCCTCACTTAAAGGCCAAAAACTAATGTTTACGGATGCTAGAGTCATCTATAGTTATTAATTCTCGACGACCAAATACGGTAATGTTAGATACATCGATACAAAGAAACATATGAATATAAAAAAAATATCAAACAAGTTCCATATTACATTTCAAAACATTTCAAATTCATTATATAATCCCAAAACGAGAACCACGTTTAGAGAAAATATATTTATTACAACATACACCAAGAGCGACATATGAAGATGCCCATGTTATCCCGTCTTTTGGCAAGGCCGTGACACCAAGAAATTAACTGGGAATCAAGGATAAAGATCGGTTATGCACGCATTCACTATGGATACTAGAGAATTCTGACCGAGTCCAGATCAAGTTACAATCGATATGATATGACAAGCAAAGCTATAAAAGCCAACGTTTCAAATCTCAAGTCAATTGGAGTTCGCATGCATGAGATATTGATCGATCAAGTTCAAAGGAATCATCACCATTTGTATCCACACGAATTTGTATCCATTCCTTCAGAGAGCATCCTTCATATTCATCGATTTCATATCCGTCCCTCCAGGAACTTAAGTGTGTATCCATGAAGCAGGGACAACCCGGTTCGTATCGATCGCCCACTACTTTCCTTTGTATCCATCAAACTAGAGCCATTTCGTATCCAACATGTTAGCACACTTCGTATCGGTCTTTTACTTACTTGATTCATCTCGTTCGTTACTGATCGATACGAAGAAGACCATGCATTATCAATATGAAATCAACCACTCTATAATCGATACAAAAGGATCGTTCATCAATCGATACGAAGCGACTACCAATGATCAATACAAAATTAAATGCAGTAGGTGGATACGAATGAAGTTATACCGGTGGATATGTAAAAAAACCTAAAAGAAAGGAAGACTCGATCACTTGGCATGATAAGCGGATCAATCCTAAAATATAGCGCCACATCATCTGATCGACACGTGCCAGCATGGATACGAACAACATTGATACGAACACCATCGTTACGAACTCGGTAGTGCCCTACAAATGGAAACCTGCATCGATCATAACTCGGATCTACAAGTCCAAATGTCACCAAATTTTCACAGGAGTTTGCCTACAACCTCAAGAATGTACCTAATAAATTTCAGCCCCAAAGGACCATTTGTGGATCGATACAAACTCAATTCGTATCGCTCCCGGATCGAGTTGAAATCACCTGCACTCGATCACGTGGGACCGCCCATGTGAGAAAAGAAGTCTTCTGAGATCTGAGTGAGATATTTGCTACCTATGCCTACAAATAGTGACCCTGGACCAACAGAAAATGGACTTTTTGGCTTCTCTACGCCGATACTATGCCGAAATCATCACTATACTTCAATTGTACTATTGTAACCTCTTGTAATCAATGAGTGAAATTCAATAAACATCAATCATTTCATAGTGGACGTAGGCAATGCACCGAACCACTCTAAATTCGTTTGTTAATGTGCATTTTCTTATCTGTTGATCGGTGTGTTTGTTAGATTTACCTCATTTTACGTTTATTTTCTTCATTTTATCTATTCAAACACATCCGAAGAGTGTTGTGTCCAATTTTGATACAAATGCTTTGGTGCCTTCATTGAGAAAACCCAGCTTTTCTCTTGCTCATTGGATCAACTGTCGATATTAGATTGCAAGAATCTAAGGAGGAGATCCAGATTTCAAGCCTAGAAGTTCTTCCATCCAATTCAGATTTGTACCAAGTCTAGGAGAGAACTTCGGTATACACCATGTCAACACTAGGACCATCTCAATAGTTGCATATCCAAAAGGATGGGATAGGCAAAACCCCATACAACTACCCTCTACAGACCAAAATGCTATCAGACCTTCAAATCCACAAGGCCCTGTCACTAGGGTAGAGTTCCAACTGCTGATGCAAGAGCTAACTCAAAGCCGCCAACACCTTACCCAGTAGCTTTGTGCCAATGCGGAGTTAACCAATTGGCTGAACCATAAAAGACGAAGGAGATCCAGAAGGGATCAGGCTTCCTACTCATCCATCGAAAGTTCAGCTTCCTTCGATTGCAATCACAGATCCATATGCCCACAACTAGATGGAAGCTATACACAGGCTACCGGACGCCAGCGCCTCTGAATCTTGGGAAACCGAGAGTTGGTCCATCAACCAGCCATCAGACCGGACCCTTATCCCGAGGAAGGACGACTCCATATCATTGTATTGACAACCACGCTACCGCCGCCGCCGCTGAGTTGGGAGCTGACGCTCAAAACCAAATGGATCCGACCCGTCGCCAACATGAGTACACTCCTGAGCCTTATGTTCCTAAAGACCTAGAACCAAGGAGGTGAGAGATGGACCGTTGACCCCGATCGGTCCATCCTCGCATTGTGGAACCCGACCACACCTTGGCTTGGCATGCACAAAATGTCCAGATGTCGGACATACCGATAATGATCCGTCAAATGATATGCGAAAGTTAAGGTCTCACCAATGACGATTGGAGAATCTCCTGGAGTTATACCTTTTTCACCAATGATATCCTCTACGTTGAACCACCTCGTCGATTCAGAATGCCAACCCTACCTGTTTAAGAATGGAGCTCTGACCCTAACCAAAACATTTTAAAGTATGAATAGTTAATGAATGCCGCATGGGCTGATGATGCAGTCAAACGCCGAAGTTTCCCAATTTCCCTAGGGGGATTGCAACTATACGGTTTACTCATCTACCACCTCGATCTATCTCATGTTTTGACCACTTGGCAATGAAGTTTGTTGAACAGTTTCGCATGCATGTCACAAGTCCCAAAGATGTTAATACCATGTCCAGTTCCACTCAAGTTCTCGGAGAGACACTCAGACGTTATTTGGAGAGGTTTCATGCTGCATGGGCTGAGATTAGTTCTCCTAATGACAACTCCATTTTGATGGCATTGACTAAGGAGATCGATCCCGATTCCGAATTTGCAACTGGTTGGCCGGAAACCCCCTGCGTCATTGGACCATTTCTGTTTCAAGACAGGTCAGTTCTTAAGAAGAGAGAACGCGAAACAGTATAGGAAAAAGGATGACGCAGGGCCTAGTGTGGAAGGAATCTAAAGCAATGTCACTGTAAAACAAACCATACAGAGTTTCGAAAAGGTGCAGTTAAACATACAAAATAAACATAAAAGACAGAAAGGCGATGGAAATCAGGGCAGAAAACGGGGTCAGAATCGTGGACCACAACGTAGGGCTCTCATGTTTGACACATATACTCCTCTAAATACGCCTTTTTTTTTAAAATGCGTACTTACAAACTTGTAATACTATACAATATAAGAAACCTGCTCTAAAGCAGTCGTCAGAGAAACAGATTCAAACGGGGAAGTTTTGTAGGTTTCACGATAGTTATGGCCATAATACGAAGTGCTGTCATTTACAGGATATTATTGTGAAGTTGATATGTAAAAGAAAGTTGGAGCAGTTTGTTCGGGCACCGCAGTCTGGAGCTGTAGGGCCATCGAATCAAAACCAAATACCAAATCAGGTTAGACCAGAGAAACCCGCTCGTACCGGCGGGAGGTTGGTGATTAATACTGTCAGTGGTGGTCCTCATCTAGCAGATCGGAGCTGGAGGGAAATGGAGTCGTATGCCAGCTCTATTAGGCATGCGAGCATCAAATGTTGTAGTAATTTGACAGACGGGGCTCCGACCAAACAAAAGAAAACGATGACGGACGACATCCTATTTCGAGATAGGGATGCTGACAAAGCCGAAGCCCAACCATTGATCCACTAGTCATTTCAGCTCAGATAGGATCTACTTGGATGAAGAGGATCTTTGTGGACGGTTGAAGTTCAGTGAACATACTCTTTAAGTGAGCCTACGATCAGATGAAGATGAAAGCGAAATATTTGAATCTCTATCAGTCTCGTATTCATGGCTTCAATGGAAGTGCGACTATACCCACTGGAATGGTAGAGCTACCAGTGGAGTTAGGAGTTGGAGAGCGCCGCAGAGTCCGAATAATACAGTTTGTTGTTTGGATACAGATTCACCTTACGACGCTTTCTTGGGTCGACCAGCCCTAGCTGAGTTCAGGGATGTTATTGCCTTTGGTATCTAACTTTGAAATTCCTTACCGACAATGGAGTCAGAGTTGTTTAGGGAGACCAAGCTACTGGATGAGCCTATTATGTTGCTGAGCTATGGGAAGCACGGCGAAAAGAGAAAGGAAAGGGCGTAGAGGAATCTCTCTACATCCGCTTTACGGAGAATTGATAGCTAATGCCTAGGCCAAGGGCCAGGCACCACAATCGATTCCCAAGAGATCTTGACCTGAGAGATACCGAAAGTGAAGATAAAGGCAAAGACAGTCAGGCTTCCCCTGCAGAGTAGACGATCAATGTTTCGATCGATGATAATGATGATTCTAAAATGGTAAAGGTCGGATCTCAGCTAAGCCAACAGATGAAGGAGGAATTGGTTGAATCTCCCCGGACTTCACGAGCCACACATTGAATATTGACCTGCGGCATGTCCCGGTCAAGCAAAAAAGGCATGGTACGGATCCAGAGAGATCTACCGCCCTTAAGGAAAAGGTAGATAAACTCAGGTCGAACGGGTTTATCCGAGATGCATTATATCCGGAATGGGTGTCCAATCCTATACTTGTTATAAAATTTAATGGGAAACGGAGAACATGCGTTGACTACTCAGACTTGAATAAAGCTTTCTCTAAAGATAGTTTTCCACTTCCTTGAATCGATTAGATCGTAGATTCAAAAGCCGGACGTGGACTCTTATCCTTCATGGATGTGTATTCTAGCTACCACTAGATACCCATGCACTTGCCCGATCAGAAGCATACCGGCTTCGTCATCGATCTGGGACTTTACTGCTACAAAGTCATGCCATTTGGACTCAAGAACGCCAGTGCAACCTACAAACGGCTAGTTAATCGAATGTTGGCTAACCAAATCAGAAAACCATGGGGGTATATGTAGACAACATGCTTGTGAAGTCGTGATTCTCTAACGATCATATCAAAAACTTGGAAATGATGTTCAACATCCTCCGAGAATACAAAATGAAACTCAACTCGTTGAAGTGTCACTTGGGGTCGGGTCCGAAAAATTCCTTGGATACATCGTCAACGCTCAAGGAATTGAAGCCAATCTCGAGAAGATCTAGGCAATCAAAAATCTTGAGACTCTAAGGACTATAAAGTAAGTTCAGAGCCTCAATGGGAAAGTACCAGCACGGAGCAGGTTCATTTTAAAATCCACCGACAAATGCATTCCCTTCTTCGATCTGATCAAAAAAGGGAAAGGGACTTTGAATGGAGTACGAAATGTGAGGGCCATTCCGAACACTGGTTCAACACCTTTCCACACCGTCCATTTTGTCAAAACCTATTGATCATGAGAGATTGTACATCTACTTGGCGGCATTAGAAAATGCAATCAGTGTTGCCTTAATTTGGGAGGAGGACTGGATACAACAACCAGTCTATTACATTATCAAACGACTGACCAAAGCAGAGAGAAATTATTCGAAGCTGGAAAAGTTGGCTTATTGTCTTGTCATTGCCTCGAGGAAACTCCGTCCGTATATTCAGGCTCATCTTATCACTGTATACACCGACCAGCGGTTACGACGGGTCCATACGCGGCCTGAGACATATTGTAAGTTGCTCAAGTGGAATATCGAGCTGAGTCGGTTCGAAATCACTTACACACCAAGGTGAGCTATTCAAGGACAAGTCCAGGCAGACTTCCTCGCTGAATTCACTATCCTGGAGGACTTGCCCAAAACCAGTGAATCTCCTAAATATGTCTGGAAGCTACATACTGATGGTGCATCAAATGACAGCTGCTCAGGCGCCGGGTCGTACTTTAAACTCCTGAAGGTCGATCTATATGTTATGCTTTATAATTTGATTTCTATGCGACCAACAACGAGGTCGAATATGAAGCCCTGCTTGCTGCATTAAGGCTTGCCAAAGATTTAAAAATTGTTGCTGTGGAGATTTACTATGATTCACAATTGGTCGTGTGCCAAGTTCGGGAGGAATACCAGGCCAAAGACCGAAGGCTGGCTGCTTATCTTACTCGAGTTTGGGAAATATTGAATCACTTCGATTATGATCTATTGCATACCCCAAAAACGCAATCACTAAGTCGATTCTTTGGTAAAGTTAGCTAGTACCGGTGAGGCACAGGAAATGGGACTCGTCCCCGCAGAGACGTTATCTTCCTCGAGCATTGATCAAATAGAGATAGACTGGGTATTTGGAGTCATTCCCGATAAGGAGTCATGGATGAATTTGTTATCCTGCCTTTTGGCAAGGCCATGACACCAAGAAGTTGAATGGAAATTAAAGACAGATCATCCCAAAAAACAGTTATATGCAGGTTTGCTTTGGATGCTGGTAAATTTCGCCCGAGTCCGGATCGAGCTATAATTAACATGACGCGACCAATAAAGTCATGAAACCAACGTTTCAAATTTCAAGTCAATCCGAGTTCATATACTCAAGATATGATCGATGCAATCCAAGGAAACAAACTCATTCGTACCCATCGGTAAATCCATTTCACATCGTTTTCGTTTGAATCCATCAACAGCAGCTTCCATCATATCCATCAGGATTGACCCACTTCGTATCCATTCGCAACCACCCACTTCGTATCCATCAACAGTAGCACGGTAGTCCATTTCGTATCAATCCAGTTTCAAGCATGCTTAGTATCAATCTGCCATAGATCGATACGAAATCAACACCTCACATTGATACGAAGTGGACCACAGGCGATCGACATGAAGTAAATCATAGACGATCGATACGAAGTGGAGCACAGGACATCAATACAAAGTGGAGTGCAGCAGAAGCGATACGAAGTGGTATGCACAAGATCGATTTGAAGAAAACACATTCA
This sequence comes from Allium cepa, assembly GCA_030765085.1. Taxonomy (NCBI): domain Eukaryota; kingdom Viridiplantae; phylum Streptophyta; class Magnoliopsida; order Asparagales; family Amaryllidaceae; genus Allium; species Allium cepa. Next base: position 564,301,732 of record CM060928.1, on the reverse strand, counting down.
AGTGGAAGACTCGGTCACTAGGCATAAAAAGTGGATCGATCCAAAAAGCAAGTGCCACGTCAACTAGCAAACACGTGCCCAGAAGCGACACGAATAGATCGATGCAAAGTGGAGTGATGCGAACTCAACAGCCTTCAATGAATCAAAATTTATATCGAGCAAAACTCAAAATCTACGGGTCCAAATGCCACCAAATTTTGGCAGGAGCGTGCGTACATCTTTAGAAATGTTCATGATCGATCTCGACTCGATTGGACTAAATCCTAATTGATAGGAATTGCGTTCGTATTGATCACAGATCGACTCAAACGGTCAAGGATCGATCGCTTGGGCCTACCCACGTGAGAGAAAAGGTCTTCCGAGATATAAGCGGGATATTTACAGCCTACGCTTATAAATAACAGCCCAGTACCTACTAAAAAGGGACTTTTGGCATTTTACGTCCAGACTCTCCCGAAATCACTGTTGTACTCAAATTTTACTATTGTAAAACATTGCAACCAGTAAGAAAAAATCAATAAAGTCAATAATTTTATAGTGGACGTAGGCCATACAACGAACCACTCTAAATACGTGTGTTTCTGTATGCTTTTCTTGCTTATTATTGGTGTGTTTGTTAGATTTTCCTCCTTTTCCATTTATATTCTTCATTTTATCTCTTCAAACACATCCAAAGAGTGTTGTGCCCAATTTTGGTACAAACACTTTGGTGCTTTCACTGAGAAAACCTAGTTTCTCTCCTGCTCATTGGATCTACTATCGATATCGGATTGCGTAAATCTAAGAAGAAGATCCAGATTTCAAGATTACAGTTTTTCCATCCTATTTAGAGTTGCATCAAGTCTAGGAAAGAGCTTCGCTGTCCATCATAGTTAACACTAGGACTACTTCTTTTGTTGTAGATCCTGAAGGATGGGACAGATAGAACCCCGTACAACTACCCCCGACCGATCAGAATGTTGACGAACCATCTACAAGGCCCTGTCATTAGGGAAGAATTTCAATTGTTAATGCAAAAGATGACACAAAGCTTCCAGCAGCTTACTCAGCAACTTGGTGCCAACGCGGAGTTGACCAATCAAGCAAATCATCAAAGATGAAGGAGATCCAGAAGGGATCAGGCTTCCTATTCATCGATCAAGAGCTCGGCCTCTTCTGACTACTACCATAGATCCATGCGCCCATGATTGGACGGAAGCAATACACAAGCTACTGGACAACAGCACACCTTGAGCCTTGGGCAACCGAGGGTCGGCCCGTCAACTAGCCATCAAACTGGACCCTCCTCCCGGGGAGGTACTGTTCCTTATCATGCTATTGATAACTGCACTGCCACCACTACTACTGAATTGGGAGTTGATGCTCGAAATCGAACAGATCTGAACCGTCGTCGACATGAATATACTCCAGAACCATATGTCCTAGAAGGCCAAGAACCAAAAAGGTGAGACATGGACCGTCGACCGCGTTCTACCTAGCCTCGCATTGTGCAGCTAGACCACACCTTGGCTCAGCAGGCCCAGAACGTCCAAATGCCAGACATACCGATGAAGATCCATCAGATGATATGTGGAAGTCAGGGTCTCACCAATGATGATTGGGGAATCTCCTGGAGTCATACCCCTTTCATTGATGATATACTCTACGCTGAGCCGCCTCAACGATTTAGGATGCCAACTCTACCCGTCTATGAAGGGAGCTCTGATCCTAATCAGCATATCTTAAAGTAAGAATGGTTTATGAACGTTGCACGAGCCGATGATGTGGTCAAGTGCCGAAGCTTCTCGATTTCTCTAAGGGGCATAGAAACTATATATGTGGTTTACCCGTTCAACACCTTGATCGATTTTGTATTTTGACCAGTTGGAAACAAAGTTTGTTGAGCAGTTCCGTATGCATGTCACAGGGCCTAAGGATGTTTATACCTTGTCTAGTGTCACTCAAGCTCCTGGAGAGACACTTAGACGCTATCCGGAGAGGTTTCACGCAGCATGCGTTGAGATTAGTAACCCCAATGATAACACAATTCTGATGGCAGTGACTAAGGGGATCGATCACGATTCTGAATTCAAAAACTGGTTGATTGGAAAACCTCCTGCATCATTGGACCATTTCTATTCCAAGGCAACCCAGTTCTTGAGAAAGGAGGATGTGAAACGGTCTAGGAAGAAGGATGATGCAGGACCTAGTATGGAAGGAATCCGGAGTAATGTTGCTATTAAACAAACCAAAGAGAGTTTTAGAAAGGTACAACTGAACATGCAGAATAAGCAAAATCAACAGAAAGGCAATGGAAATCAAAAGAGGAAACCGGATCAGAATCACAGGCCACGACATAGGGCTCCTATGTTTGATAATTATATTCCTTTAAATACGTCGTTGGAAAATGTGTATTTACAGACCTGCATAACTATTTAGTATAAGAAACCTGCTATGAAACGGTCATCGAAAAAAAAAGATCCAAATGGGGAAGTTTTGCAGATTTCACGATAGCTATGGCCATAACACAAATGAGTGTCGTCATTTGCAGGATCTCATTAAGAAATTGATACGTGAGAGGAAGTTGAGTAGTTTGTGCGGGCGCCGCAGTTAGGAGGTGCAGGCCCATCAAATCAGAACCATATACCAAATCGGGCGAGACGGGAGGAACTCGATCGTACCAACAATAGGTTGGTGATAAATACTTTAGTGGTGGTCCTCATGCAGCAGACCGAAGCTGGAAGGAAATGGAGTCGTATGCCAGTTCTATTAGGTATGCGAGTTTCGAATGTTGTAGTAGTTTGGATGACAGGACATCGGGCAAGCAATAGAAAACGATGACAGTTGACATCGTATTTCAAGACAGGGATGCCGACGGGGTCGAAGCCCCAGCTATTGATCCACTTGTCATTTTAGTTCAGGTAGGTCCTGCTTGGATGAAGAGGATCTTAGTAGACAGTGGAAATTATGTGAACATAATATTCAAGTGAGCCTATGATCATATGAAGATGGAAACAAAAGACTTTAAGCCTTGTCAGTCTCGTATTCATGGCTTCAACAGGAGCGCAACTATGCCCACTGGAGCAGTGGAACTACTAGTGGAGTTGGGAATTGGGGAACGCCGGAGAGTCCGGATGTTACAGTTTGTTGTGTTGGTTACAGACTCACTATACAATGCTTTCTTAGGCCGACCGGTCCTAGATGAATTTAACGCTGCCATTTCCCCTTGGTGTTTGACTTTAAAGTTCCCTACCGATAATGGAGTTGGAGTCTTTCAGGGAGAGTAGGCTGCTGGACGAGCCTATTATGTTGTTGAGCTGCGAGAGGCGCAGCGAAAAGAAAAGGGAAGGGCGTAGAGGAATCTCTCTACATCCGCTTTATTGAGAATTGACAGCTAACGCCTGAGCCTAGACCCGGGAACCCCAACCAATTCCCAAGGGATCATGACCCAAGAGATATCAAGAGTGAAGACAAAAGTAGAGATAGTCAAGCTTCCTCGGTCGAGCCGACGATTGATGTTTCGATCGACGATAATGATGATTCTAAAGTGATAAGGATTGGATCTCAGTTAAGCCAACAGATGTAAGAGGAATTGGTCGAATTTCTCTGGGCAAACTTGGATGTGTTTTCTTGGACACATTCTGACATGTGTGGAATCTCCCCGGACATCACAAGCCAGCATTGAATATAGACATGTCGCATGTCCCGGTCAAACAAAAAAGGCGTGGTATGTATCCAGAGAGATCTGCCGCCTTTAAAGAAGAGGTAGAAAAACTCTAATCAAACGGGTTTATCCGAGATGTGTCTAGAATGGGTGTCAAAACCTATGCTTGTCCAAAAGCAAACGGAAAATGGAGAATGTCCATTGATTACTAAGACTTGAATAAGGCTTGCGCTAAAGACAGTTTTCCACTTCCCCAAATTTATTAGCTCATAGACTCGACAGTTGGACATGAACTCTCATCCTTCATGGATGCATACTCTGGCTACAATCAAATACCCATGCACTTGCCTGACCTAGAGCATACAAGATTTGTAACCGATTTGGGACTTTACTGCTACAAAGTAATTCCATTCGGACTCAAGAATGCCAAGACAACTTACCAACGATTAGTTAATCGAATGTACGCTAACCAGATCGTAAAAACCATGGAGGTATATATGAATGACATGCTCGCAAACTCACATCATATCGGAGACCTGGAATCAATGTTCAACATCCTCCGAGAATATAGAATGAAACTCAATCCGTTGAAATGTCACTTTGGGGTCGCATCCGGGAAATTCCTTGGGTTTATCGTCAATGCTCGAGGGATCGAAGCTAATCCCAAAAAGATCTGGACAATCAAAAATCTTGAGACTCCAAGAACTATAAAGAAAGTGCAAAGCCTCAACGGGAAAGTAACAACACTGAGCAGGTTCATTTCAAAATCCACTGACAAATGCATTCCCTTCTTCGATCTGATTAGAAAAGGGAAACGGAGCTTTGAATGGACTACGGAATGTGAGGGCGCATTCCAAGCACTGGTTCAACATCTCTCCACACCACTCATTCTGTCAAAGCCTATTGATCACGAGAGGTTGTACATCTACTTGGAGGCATCGAAAAACTTATTTAGTGCTGCCCTAATTTAAGAGGAAGACCAAATACAAGGGCCGGTTTACTATATTAGTAAATGACTAGCGGGAGTAGAGAGAAATTTTTCGAAGCCGGAGAAGTTGGCTTATTGCCTTATCATTGCCTCAAAGAAGCTCCGTCTGTATTTCCATGCTCATCCTATCACCGTTTACACCGACCAGCCGTTACAACAGGTTCTTACACGGCCTGAGATGCCTGGTAGGTTACTTAAGTGGAATATCGGGCTAAGTCAGTTTGACATTACTTACACTACAAAGCGATTTATCCAAGGACAAGTCCTGGCAGACTTTATTGCTGAATTCACTATCCCGGAGGACTTGCCTGAAACCGGTGAATCTTCCAAGTATATCTGGAAGCTCCATACTGACGGTGCATCAAATGACCGTTGCTCAGGTGTTGGAGTTGTACTAGAAAATCCTGAAGGCCGATCTATATGCTATGCTTTAAAGATCGATTTCCATTTGACCAACAACGAAGCCGAATATGAAGCCCTACTGGCTGGATTGAGACTTGCCAGAGATTTAATAATTATTGCCCTGGAGATTTATTGTGATTCACAGTTGGTCGTATGTCAAGTTCGGGGGGAATACTAGAACAGAGATTGAACGTTGGCTGCTTACCTCGCTTAGGTTCAGAAGATATTGAATTAGTTCGATTATTATGCCATCTATTGCATACCCCAAGAGCACAATGAAAAAGCTGAGTTGTTAGCAAAGTTAGCTAGTACAGATGAAGCACAGAAAATGGGAAACGTTCCCGTGGAAACTTTATCTTCCCCGAGCATCGATCAGGTGGAAACAGATTCGGTACTTGAGGTCATTCCCGATGAGGAGTCATGGATGACTCCGTTCAGAAACTATCTCGAGCATGGGACCCTACCGAAGCACAGGAGTGGAAAGAGACAAGTCCTTCGAAAAGCTTCCTATTCACTATCCAGACTAGATGTATAGAAAAGGGTACTATGTTCCTTTACTCTGGTGTATTACTCATGATGAAATCAAATAAGTATTTCATGATGTGCACGAAGGAGAATGCGGCAATCACACCGAGGGGCAAGCTCTTGCCAGGAAAGTGCTTCGATATGGATATTATTGGCCGACTGTAAACCGCGATGCATCAGACTATGCCAGAAAATGTGAAAGATATCAAAAACACGCTCAGATTTCTAGAGCCCCACCTACCAAAATAACTCAGATGGTCAGTTCATGGCCATTTGCAGTATGGGGCACTGACATTATCAGTTCTCTACCTCTAGCCAAAGGTGGTGCGAAGTACCCCATCATTGCAGTTGATTACTTTACCAAGTGGGCGAAAGCTGAACCCCTTGCTATAATCACAACAAAGAAACTGATCAACTTTGTAGTACGCAGCATTATTTGCCGATTTGATCCCCCACATACCATCTTCACCGACAACGAAGCGCAATTCAACAGTGTTGAATTTAAGAATTTCTATCAACGATTCCACATCCAGAAGAAGTTCTCCGCAATTTCATGCCCTTAAGCGAATGGATAGATTGAAGATGTTAATAAAGTTATAAAGTCTATTCAGAAGAAACGATTGGAAAAGGCCGGAGGCAAATAGGTCGACGAACTCCCTATGGCTTTATGGGCTTACCGGACAACCCACAAATCTGCGATCGGCCACACTCCATTCTCTCTTTCTTACGGTTCCGAGGACGTTATTCCAGTCGAAATGAAGTACCTTCTCATCGTATGACTTATTATGATCCGAAAAAGAATGCTATATTACTGGCCGAATCCCTAGATTTATTGGATGAGAAGCGTGAAGAGGATGATTTGAGCACAGCCGCATATCGAAGTCGAGTCGCCTGGGTATATAATGCCAAGGTCCGACCCCGAACCTTCGAACTCGGCGATCTCGTTCTTAAGAGAATTTACCTGGTTCCGTCACATATGAAACCAACGTGGGAAGGTCCGTAAGTCGTTGAACAAAAGCTCGGAAATGGCACATTCAAATTATCGATCGTTGACAGTCTCCTTCTGCCAAGAGCCTAGAACAGCGAAAGTCTACGTTGCTACTACACATAACAGGCTCTGTTAATTTATTTAGTCTATTTTTCGTTCGCAATTTGTTTATGCATTTCGAAATTTGAATTTGTAATAAGGCAGCTGATCTTGCCATACTTTCTTATTTCAGCAATAAAATGCAATCTTTTCGAGCCAAAGCTATGATTTTTTGAAATATGTCATACGACCATCACAATGCATAGAGAGCTAAGTTCCATCTAATGGGATTTATTCAAATAGGGATTGACTATGATATGATCGGTCGCTCACTAAGTGAAACCCAAGCTCGAGGACAAGCCATTACACTGAAGCCAAAAGAGGATTGATACACCACAATCCTTTAGCTAACTCCAGATTCCCAGTGTGAGAACTGGATTATAAACCTATAAATGCAGTTTCGAAGAAGGTGGATCCGTCCACCTAACGACTTCGTCCGTATTCAAACCAAGTTCGAGGAGGATGGACCTGTCCATCTAACAACCTCACTTGTTAACTCAGGGTGGACGTGAGCCGACCATCCACGATCCTGATAGATCCGTCGTTCCTAGAGTGTAAATGAAATCCTAAAGCCTAAACACATGTGACTGACCATCTGTTGGCCAACTCCACATTCCCGGAGTGCGAGCTGGAGTATAAACATAAATAGAAAGTGGGTAAAATTGACAACCCATTAACTAACTCCGGATTCCTAAAGTGCGAATCGAAGTATAAAAATTAAATAACTCCAGATTCCAAGAGTGTGAATTGGAGTACAAACATCGAATAACTCTAAATCCCCAGAATGCGGATTGGAGTATAAACGCAAGCCAGGTGTGACTGACCACCCACGACTCAATCTAAGTCCCGAAAGTGTGGACGAAGTTCTAAATATCAAACGGGTATGACTGACCGCCTATAAAATAACTTAAGTCCCCAGATCACGGATGTATCTCAAAACCTTGTGTGGGTATGATAGACCACCAATCTACAACTGCAATCCCCAGAGTGTGGATGTGATCACCGATAGACGAGTAAGTGTGATTTGACCACCTGAACTCGTCTTGTTTCAATTCTGCTTCAGCGAAGTTAAGCTCGATATATTAAAGGAAATCAACGATTGTTAACCAATCGTTTCAATTTATCCCCGGGACTGGGGGCAGAACTTAAGTGCCGGCCATTGAATGAGATAGTGTAATATCGGAATTCGACTTAGCGCTCGATCGCGACCCGAAACCACGATCTGGAGCTTAGCAACTAAACCCAAGTCCAATTTAAAGATTAAAACTCCACAATTGTATTGAATGAAAGTTCGAACGCTGAAGCACTTTAACAAATGAACACAAATTGAGCTAGAGACAAAATGAAATTCTATTTCAATTATTCTTTGGAAGAAAAAGAATAAGTACAAAACCATACTAAAAGTCCTACTAGCAAAGGCCGTACCCGCATCTATACACGGCCTACAAAAAGAAAGCAAAAGTAGATTCCTATCTATCTACCAAAAATGAGTCGAGAAGGCATATCTATTCTTTCTGTTTTCTCGGCTTCTTCTTCGTCACTGACCCGCTAGATTCGCCGCTTGGCTTCCTCTTCAAACCTTTTCCTTTTAGAGGCTGATCTCCAACTGGGGGCATTACGTTAACTACCTCCTCCAAACTCAAGTGGATAGGAATGCTTCCTAAGGGTGGAGTCGGAGGGATAGGATCTATGTTAGCAGGCAGAGGAGGCACACTTGTATCGGTGATCGTTTCTCCCGAGGAGATCATCCGCAAAGGAGCTGGGTCAGGACCCGCCATTCCACCTCCAAGGCTTCTAGCCTCCATAGTTTCCTCCATCTTAGCATTAATTTTGGCTATTATCTTCTCCTTATGAATTGTTTGAGCCTCATTGAGAATGCTAGCAGTCGGGCATGAGGAGCTAGTCACAGGTGCGCTTCTACTCATGACAATCGAAAGATCAACAAAGGGGTCACCGTGATGATCGAGAGGTTCCTCCATCATCTGTTCATCGAAAGTAAGAGTGCTCCCTTGTACCCCGTCTGTAGGTGCAGTAGCCATTGTCATGGTCATTTCCATGATGATAGCCTCGTGCTCGTGATGTAACTCTTGGGTTGCAGGAGGCATGGAAGATGAAGCTCCTATCACCGAATAGAGACAAATAAAAAGAGTTAGAGATTAATTCAATCAACATTTCCAACTTTGGGTCAGCACAAGGAATGTTTAGAATACCTTCCTCAGTTTGACTCGCAAGTGGTGGAGCAGCTTCAAAAACTTGCTCGCGGACTAGAGATAACCGTGGTTGATCAGGATTATAAACAGGAACGAACTAAGGATCAACCATGGATGTAGATTCAAGCCAAGTTGGTGCAAGAGTTTTGGAACTTTCACCATGGTGTCAACACCGGAACCTTCTTCAGCCTCCAAGTGCCGAGTGCTAACTTTCTCCTTTTCATATGCAATCATGGTATCGCGGAGAACTTTTCTTTCATCCTCATTCAGCACCCGGTTCTCAAGCTCGAATTCATCGATCGATTCCGCTTGGTGTTCAGTCTTTTCATCTATTATCAATCGGCCCCAAGTATTATACAGTTGTGTTGGATAATTATCGAGCCAGGTTAGATTTCTGTGCTTTAAAACATTAGCATTGTACATGATTAGAAGGTCTTCAATATCGGCCTCTAACCTGGTCTCTGCCATCTTAACTTCATCCTCAACCCTGGCCTTAGCCTCCCGAATTTTAAGTGTTGCTGCGTCCCTTTCACCCCGAAGCACCATAGCTTGTTCGCACGCCTCCTAGGCTGCTTTGTTTGCATTGTCCTTTTCTTTGATGATTTCGAAGAGTTTGACTTTAAGATCGTTAAGTTCTTTCAGCGTGGCATCCCTTTCAGTTATAACAATGGTATTTCGGTAGCCCATCTCCTTAGCCAAAGAAAAATGTGTCTGTTGCATCCTTTCCATGGACTGATTTGCCTCATCAGCTTTCTTAATGGCCTCTATTTCCGACTTCCTGGAGGATTCGACCTCATTGTTAAGAACTTCAATTATACGGTCCTTTTGAGTGATATCGGTTTCTAACTTATCGATTGTTTTTGCCCGCTCAAAGGCCGTCGCTGAGACTTTATTCGTAGTCTTCATCCACTCTCGATATTGGCTGTATAAATCAAGGATGTAGTCATGCATAGTTTGCTCCACCTTGACTGGGATTCTCTTTAAATGCGGAGGGAAGACGATGCCATCAAAACAAATATTTGGGAAGTCTTTTTCCAATTGGGCAATTTTGATTGCCCCTTTCCCAGTGGGCCGGTAATGGATTGTTCGATGACAGTGGGAGTTTCGGCCTCGGTTCTACGGCGTTGTGAATCGGGCCTGGGAGCTTGAGAAGACGGTTTTTGACGTGGAGGCTCTAATGGTTGTTTTACGTGACCGGAGGGTTGTGTTGGAGCTCGAGGAGGTGGAGGATGTGATGGGGAATGATATCTGTATTCTCTATCTCTATCCCTCTCCCTCTCATAACGTTCTTGACTAGAATAACTGCAATCGCCATCTCTATTAGCTTCTCTCCTACAGGACTCATAATATGAGCTGGATGACTGGCGTTCCGAGCGAAGGCTTCCTAACATAGATTCTCGTCTAGTCATTGTATCTGTAAAATAGAAAGAAAAATAGAATCAGTGATCTCCAGGAATAAATAACTTATGATTGAAAATCATGTAGTGCCATGAAGTGTATGCATATGTTAAACCCCCCCGACCAACCGGATATGTCGGCCACACTAGTAGGAAGTGACTCGCTTAAATCTAAGGCACTTTGAAGCACTTCCAATTCGGTGTCGTGATGGAGCGATACATAGTCCGGAATTGGAATATCGACGAGCCCTTCAAAAGGATTTTCCATTTTCAAGGAAGGAGCCTATGAAATTCTAACACCGGAGGCTGGCAGGGACACAATCATGGATTTCCATCTCAAAGACTTGTGACGCTTATGTGTTGCTGCCTTGCCTTTCCTCCTTCTCTCTAAATCCTAAAAACTGATAGGAGGTCCGGCTAAAGGTTCGTCGTCAGTGGGCGTATTTTCTTCATCGCCCTCCTCAGCTATTACGATCTCGGGCACTCTATGTTTAGTCCATCTCGTCGGGGCTGCCCTAAGCGATCCCTTAAGTCTTATACTCTGATTTTTATCAATTATCCCAACAACCCTTAATTTTCTATCTGTAAGCATCGAGTCGATTTCTCTCACCTCGCCCGGCACTTTCTAAAGAATTCGTACTATCTCTTTAAAGTGAGCACTTCGGGTCGCGGAATTGCGGCTGTAAAGGAAAGAAGGTATTAGTCTCAATGTAAATTATGATTATCTCATTAGCTACTGAGAAAACTACAGCACTTACGTCTGACTAACCATCGGCTGGCGAACCCTAGAGGGCATCGAACGTAAAACCACTCCGTCTTAAATTAACTCAGTCTAGTCCAAGATCCTGTCACCACGTGGCAATTCCTAACTGCCTATAGAAATGTGAATGAAGGATTTTCTCCCCGGCTCTTGACATTAAACAAGTATCTGAATTCTTCTGGAGTCGGGGGTCGAAAGAAATTTTCTATAAAAACGATGAATAGGCTGTTCAACGGTGCATATCCATTTGGATGTAATTGCAATGGAGAGATTCTAAAGAAAGCTAGCACTTCTCAAATATACTGGTTGAATGGACGAAGTGTTTACATTGTGCACGAATGGCGATTAAAGGTTGTGAATCCTTCTGAGGGAGCGTGTGGCATGTTGGCCTAGCAGCAAAACGTTAACTAATGGTAGACCGTGCCTTAAGCATATTCGCACCAACATATCATCGAAGGCATTAGATGGCACGAAATCTTGTGGGTTCGCGATAAAAGTTGTTCCTGACAGCTCGCCTGGAGCTGGACTTATAACTTCAACCACAATGGTCGAGATCTCTATTATCAGAGAAGAGGAACTTTGAGGCTCCTACTGCTGTGAAATTGTAGATTCCATAGCTACTCAACCCATCGAAATCCATCATTAGATGATAATAAGCCCGTGTATTTCCCAGTGTGAAGTGCATGAATGTGTTGTGTGGTGCAGTGCTACATAGTATTTAAAAGATTCTACAGAATTTAAGAAAAGTTCAAACAACAAGACCTCAGAATTGAACTAGAGTGACCGTCATCGCTGACCGTCACAACCGTGCCATCCAGACTTTAGAGACCCATTTAAGTTAAAGTTTGTTAAATTTTGTCAAGTTACAGTTCCATCGATGAACTTTGAAAGGCAGTCAAATATGTAGTGAAACAGATAAGGCAGATTATACGAAGCAGAAGCTCATCGGAGTCTAGTGTTCGATTATGCAAGATTTCATGTCCTTTAGGGTTTAAATTCAAATCGATCCCCAGAAGCTTAATTCGTATCGACTGAAAAGAACAGATTTCATATCGATCAGAAATTCACACTTTCGTATCGATTACCTACCAAGAATTCATATCGATCATCGGTACCTCAACTTCATATCGATCACACTGCCAATGCTTCATATCGATACGAAGTTCCTCCTTTCAGTTCGATGTGAGTTCCCTTTCCTGGGTCGATGTGAAAGAGATCCTTTCCTTCATCCATCGATACGATTAGGTCAGAGCCAAGAGTCGATTCACTTGACTTTTTCATATCCTTTAGCGGTCTTTCTTCTCCAACCAGCCCAAACGATGTTATTCCTTCCTCAACCTCGCTCCGACTTAGCTCCAGCATCAACGATGCCGGAATAGGTGATGACATTGGACGAATTGGCATTAAAAATTGAGTCTTATCACTTTACGGTAGTTTTGATTGGTTAATTACCAAGCTTGAGTAATCGGTTGGAGGAACTAATGAGTTAATCGATTTGGAGATGAAGACAGTTCTTTTTCTTAGTCTTTCTATCCATACGAAGGCTGGGTGGTAAGTGAGAAGCAAATGAAAAATTGGCTAAGTAAAAAATGAATTTATATAGGTGTGAAACCGAGGAGGAGAAACGATCGATGTGAAGGTCATTGCGAAAAAACAACTTGAAGCAGTAGCATGATAGTTCATTTAGTATCGATCTAGTTTCAAGCATGCTTAGTATCGATCGGCCACAGATCTATATGAAATGAACACCTTCCATCGATACAAAGTAGAGCACAGACGATCGATACGAAGTGGAGCACAGACGATCGTTACGAAGTGGAGAACATGACATCGATGCGTAGTGGAGTGCAGCAAAAGCGATACTAAGTGGAATGCACAAGATCGGTTTGAAGAAAACACATTCAAGTGGAAGACTCGGTCACTCGGCATAAAAAGTGGATCGATCCAAAAATCAAGTGCCATGTCAACTAGCAAGCACGTGCCCAGAAGAGGTAGGAACAGATCGATGCGAATTGGAGCGATGCGAACTCAGCAACCTTCAATAAATCAAAACTTGCATCGATCATAAATCAAAATCTACGAGTCCAAATGCCACAAATTTTCATAGGAGCTTGCGTACATCTTCGGGAATGTTCATGATCGATCCTGACTTGATTGGACTAAATCCTAATTGAATCGAATTGCGTTCGTATCGATCACGAATCGACCGCAAACAGTCATGGATCAATCGCGTGGGCCCACCCACGTGAGAGAAAAGGTCTTCCAAGATCTGAGTGGGATATTTGCAGCTATGCCTATAAATAGCAGCTCAAGACCTACTAAAAAGGGAATTTTGGCACTTCTACGTCCAGACTCTGTCGAAATCACTGTTATACTCGAATTCTACTATTGTAACACGTTGTAACCAGCAAGCAAAAATCAATAAAGCCAATCATTTCATAGTGGACGTAGGCTATACGCCGAACCACTCTAAATCCGTGTGTTTCTATGTGCTTTTCTTGCTTATTATTGGTGTGTTTGTTAGATTTTCCTCCTTTTCCATTTATATTCTTCATTTTATCTCTTCAAACACATCCGAAGAGTGTTTTGCCCGATTTTGGTACAAACAGACTCCATTCAGAAACTATCTCGAGCATGGGACCCTGCCAGAGCGTGGGAGTGAAAAAAGACAAGTTCTTTGAAAGGCTTCCCGGTACACCATTCAGAATGGATTCATGTATAGAAGAGGATACTCTGTCCCTTTACTCCGGTGTATCGCCCATGATGAAATGAAACGATTACTACATGACGTACATGAGGGAGAATGTGGCGATCACATTGGATGGCAAGCTCTTGCTAAGAAACTGCTCTGGTATGGATACTATTGGCCGACTGTAAATCACGACGCATCAGATTACACCAGGAAGTGTGATAGATGTCAAAAACATGCTCGGATTCCAAGGGGTCCGCCTACCGAAATAACTCAGATGGTCAGTCCCTGGCCGTTTTATAGTATAGGGTATTGACATTATTGGTTCTCAACCTCTAGCCAAAGGTGGTGCAGAGTACGCCATCATTGTAGTTGATTACTTTACAAAATAGGCGGAAGCTGAGCCATTTGCTACTGTCACAATGAAGAAAGTGATCAACTTTGTGGTATGCAACATTATCTGTCGATTTGGTCTCCCATGTACCATCATCACTGACAATGAAGCCAAATTTGAAAGTGTTGAATTTAAGAATTTCTACCAGCGATTCCACATCCAGAAGAAGTTCTCGGCAGTTGCAAACCCTCAAGCGAATGGATAGGTTGAAGCTATTAATAAAGTTATAAAGTCCATTCTGAAAAACGACTGGAAAAGGCCAGAGGAAAATGGGTCGATGAACTTTCTATGTCCCTATGGGCTTATCGAACAACCACAAGTCCGTGATTGGCCACACTCCATTTACTCTTTCCTACAGTTCGGAAGCCATAATTCCAGCCGAGATGGAAGTACCTTCTCATCGTGTGACATGTTACGATCCGAAGACAAACGTTATATTACTTGCCGAATCTCTGGACTTATTGGATGAGAAGCGAGAAGAGGCTGATTTAAGGGCAGCTGCATAACGAAGTCGAGTCGGTTGATTGTACAACGCCAAGGTCCGACCCCGAACCTTTGAACTCGGCGATCTCGTCGTTAAAAGAATTTACACTGTCCCTTCACATATGAAACCAACGTAGGAAGGGCCATATGTTATCGAACGAATACTCAAGATGGTACCTTTAAGTTATCAACCATTGATGGTCTCACTTTACCGAAAGCCTGGAACAGCGAGAGTCTTCGTCGCTACTACACATAACAGGCTTTATTTATTCATTCAGTTTGCTTTTCATTTGCAATTTGTTTATGCATTTCAAAATTTGAATTTGTAATAAGGCAACTTTTTCGTATTTTCTTATTTCAGCAATAACATGCAATCTCTTCGAGACAGAGCAACGATTTTTAAAATGCGTCATATGAACATCACCATGTGTGGAAAGCTAAGTTCTACCATACAGTGGGAATCATTCAAATAGATAGTGCTGTGACCCGACCAGTCGCTCGCAAAGTGAAACCCGAGTTCGGGGGAAAGTCATCACACTAAAGCCAGAAAAGGATTGATACATGACAATCCTCTAACTAATTCCGGCTCTCGGAGTGCGAGCCGGAGTATAAACTTGCAAATGCGGGTTCGAAGAGGGTGGATCCGTCCACCTAACGAATTCACCCGTGTTTAAACCAAGTCCGAGGAGGATTGACCCATCCATCTAACGACTTCGCTTGTTAACTCAGGGTGGATGTGAATCGAACATCCACGATCCGGATAAATTTACCATTCTCGAAGTGTGAATAAAATACTAAAAAATAGATGTGATCGACCGTCTGTTAACTTACTCTAGATTCCCAGAGTGTGAACTGGAGTATAAACGTCAACTAACTCCAGATTTCCAAAGTGCAAACTGGAGCATAAACATCAAAATGGGTGTAATCAACCACCCATTGGCTAACTCTAAGTCCCTAGAGCGTGGATTGGAATATAAACACGAACCGGGTGTGAAACGACCATCCGTGAAACAATTCCGAGTCTCCGGAGTGCAGACCGGAGTATAAACCCAAATTGGATGTGAATGACCACCCATAAAATAATCTAAGTCCCCAGAGTGCAGATGAAATTCTAAATATCAAATGGGTGTGACTGACCGCCCGTAAAATAACTTAAGTCCCTGGAGCGTGGATATATCTCTAAACCTTAAGCGGGCGTGACCGACCGTCGACATACAAGTGCAAACCCCAGAGTGTGGATGCAATCACCAATAGATGAGCGAGTATGATTCAACCACCCGAACTCATCTTATTTCAGCCTATCTTCAACAAAGTTAAGCTCGATGTATTAAAGGCGAAAAGCGACTGTCGATCGATCTTTTCAATTTATCCCCGGACCGGGACAAAACTTAAGTACCAGCTACTGATCGAGACAGTGCAGTATTGGAACTCAACTTAACGTTCGGTTATGAAATAAAGCTGTGGCATCAGGACTTAACAACTAAACTCGGGTCCGATACAAAAACTAAAACTGCACAAGTACATTGAATGGAAGTTCGAGCATTGAAATACACAAGCAAATAAACGCAAAACTGTGCTGAAGACAAAATGGAATTTTATTTCAACTATTCTTTGTAAAAGAAGGATAAGTATAAAAGTATCCTACAAAATCATACTAGCAGGGGTCGAACCCGCACCTATACATAGCCTACAGGAAACAAAAGGAAATTCCTATCTGCCTACCAAAAATGAGGAAGAAGATATGTTTATTCTCTCATTTTATTCTTCTTCTCCTTCTTCGGCGTTGACCCATTGGAACTACTGCTCGGATGTCTCTTCGAGCCCTTGGTTTTTGATGGTTGATCTCCAGCTGAGGGAATTACGGTAACCTCTTCCTCTGAACTCACATGAATTGGAATTTTCTAGAGGCGGAGTCAGGGGAATAGGATCAACGTTAGAAGACGAGGGAGATGCACCAGTGTCGAAAACCGTGCCTTCTGGAGAAATCATTCTCAAAGGAGCGGGACCAGGGCCCACCATCCCAACTCCAATACCTTTGGTCCACACGACTGCCTCCATCTCGGCATTGATCTCGACTATTATCTCTTCTTCATGGATTATTTGGGCGTCCACGGAGATGCTGGCATTTGGGCCTTAGGAGCTTACCACGGGAGCACCTCCGCCCATGACAAATGGCAGGTCGGCAAAAGGGTCGCTTTAATGACCAAGAAGTTCCTCCATCATCTTCTCATCAAAAGTAAAAGTGCTCCCCTGTGCTCCATCGGTTGATGCGATGGTAATTTTAGTGGGCGCCTCTGTTATAAGGGCCTCCTACTCGTGATGTAGCTCTTGAGTCGCAGGTGGCATGGCCGATACCACTCCTATCGCTGGATAGAGATAAAAAAACAAATTGTTAGTAACTACTTCAAACAACACTCTCGACTTTGAATAAGTGCAATAAATGTTCGGAATACCTTCCTCAGAATGGTTTTCGGATGGAGCCGGAATAGTGACATGCTCACAAGCTAGAGACAACCGCGTTGATCAAGATTGTATGCGGGCACAAATTGAGGATCAACCGTAGGAGTAGATTCGGGCAGGTTTGGCATAGGAATTTCAGGA
Organism: Allium cepa; assembly: GCA_030765085.1. Classification (NCBI taxonomy): domain Eukaryota; kingdom Viridiplantae; phylum Streptophyta; class Magnoliopsida; order Asparagales; family Amaryllidaceae; genus Allium; species Allium cepa. Next base: position 564,284,553 of record CM060928.1, on the reverse strand, counting down.
TCCACATCATGATGCTCAATGCTAGAACCCTTTCCAGCCTTTGGATGCTGAGTACCGAGTCTCTCTTTCTCAAATATGATAGTGATGTCATGGAGAACTCTTCTCTCGTCCTCATTCAACACCTGGATCTCTAGTTCAAATTCATCAATGGATTTAGTGTGGTGCTCTGCTTTTTCATCTTCCATCAAGCAGCACCAAGCACTGCATAAATGTGACGGATAGTTTTCAAGCCAGCTTAGATTTCGATGCTTCATACAATTGGCATTATAAGTAATAAGAAGATCTTTGATGTCAACCTCCAACCTGGTCTTCGTCGCTCTCACTTCATTCTCAACTCTGGCTTCGGCTTCTTCAAACTTAAGCGTTGTCGCATCCCTCTCATCCCTGAGCACCACATCCTGCTCGCATGCTTCCTGGGCGACTTTATTTGCATTGTCTTTTTCTTTAAAGACTTCAGCAAGTTTGACTTTAAACTCCTCAATCTATTTAAGTGCCCCATCTCTTTCGACCATAACTGGGATAGTCCGATGTCCCATCTCCTCAACCAAGGCTAAATTTGCTCTCCTTATTTCTTCCATCCTCCAGGTTACCTCAACATCTCTTTTATTGGCCTCTATTTCTGAATTTCTCACGCAATCGTTTTCATCATTAAGCACATGAATTATGCGGTCCTTCTGAGCTGATCTCCTAATTTCTCGATTAACTTCGCCCGCTCAAAGGCCACCATTGATACTTTGTCCATGGTCTTCATCCGTTCCCGGTATTGGCCATAAACATCAAGAATGTAGTCGTGCATTGTTTGCTCTGCTTCGACATGAATTTGCTTTAAGTGAAGGGGAAAATGAAGCCATCAAAGCAGACATTTGGATGATGGGTGTTTCGATTTCAGTCCTCCGAAGTTGTGGGTCGGACCTTGGTGCTTGAGAAGGTGGTATTTGATGCGAAGGTTCCAGGGGTTGTTTACCAAAACTAGGGGGTTGTGTTGGACCTCGAGGTAGCGGAGAGCATGACCGGGAGCGACGCCTATACTCTCTCTCCATCCCTTTCCCTCTCGTAGCACTCCCTCACTTGACTAGAGTAGCCGCGATCGCGGTCTCTATCGACCTCACATCTGCGAGACTCGTGACATGAACTAGATGAATCGCATGCAAAGCGAAGGCTACCAAGCACAGATTCTAGCCTCGTCATCATATCTTTAAAATAAAAGAGAGCAGAGTTGGTAATCTTTGGAACTGAATAGCTTATGATTGGAAATTTTATAGTGCCGTGAAGTGTATGTATGCATGTGTAAACCCCTCGACCAACCGGTTATATCGGCCGTACTCGAAGGAATTGACTCACCAAGATCTAAAGCGCTTCATAGCCCTTCCAATCTGGTATCTTGTTGGAGTGGCACATAGTTCGAAATTGGAATGTCTGCAAGTCCTTTGAAGGGATTCTCCATGCGTGGGAAAGGAGCCTCCGAGATTATAACATCGGCAGCTGGCAGGGACACGACTATATATTTCCATCTTGTAGGCTTGCGAAGCTTATGGGCAATCGCCTTGCCTTTTCTTTTTTCCTCTGGATGTTAAGGACTATCTGAGAGCCCAGCTACATGTACATTTTGGTGGACGTATCCTTTCACCACCATGCTCAACTATTACAATCCTGGGAACACTATGCCTAACCCATCTTTTCGAAGCTGCCTTAAGAGATCCTTCAAGCCTTGTGCTCTGGTCTCTATCAATAAGCCTGACAGCCCTTAAATTTTCATCTGTAAGCACCGCTTCGATCTCTCTAATCTCTTTCGGCGTCTCTTGAAGAATTCACACTATTTCCTTATATTGGTCACCTTCAGATCGTGGAATTGAAGCTGTAAAGGAAGGAAAATGTTAGACTCAACATTGATTACAACTATCCCATTAGTCGACAGAGAAATTGCGACACTTACGTCTGCTAGCCACCATCTAGCGAATCCTGGTAGGCACTGAACATAGAACCACTCATTTTGATGTAACTAAGTTTGGTCCAAGTTCCAATCATGATTTGACAGTTTTGGCTCCCTCTAAGAATGTGAAAGAAGGATTATCTCCCCGACTCTTCACATTGCACAAGAACCTGACTTCCTCTGGAATCGAGGGTCGGAAAAGGTGCTACATGAAGATGATGAATAAGCTGTTTAGAATAGCATACCCGTTTGGGTGTAACTATGATGGAGGAATCCCTAAATAAGACAACACCTCCCAGATATATTGATTGAGTGGTGAAAAGGTCCCGGTTGTGCAGAAAAATCAATTGAAAGCGGTGTACCCTTCCGGACGAGTATATGGCCTATCGTTTGGCCCTGGTAGCAGGACATCGTTAACGATAGCCCATGCCTCAAACAAATTCTCCCTAATATATCTTTGTAAACGTTGGATGGTACAGAATCTTGTGGATTCCTAATGAAGGTTTCTCCTAGTAGCTCGTCCGGAGCTGGACTTATGACCTCAACCGCGATGGACGGCATCTCTATTATCAAAGGAGGTGGACTTTGGACCTCCTATTGCTACAAACTACAGGGTTCCATAGCTAATCAACTCATCAAAAACCATCGTTAGGTGATAATAATCCCATGTGTTCCCCATTGTGAAATGCATGAATGTGTTGTGCAATGAAATGTTGTATAATACTTAAGAAAATTCTATGGAGATTAGCAAAGCGTTTGAATGATGAGACTCCAGAATTCAACCGGAGTGGCCGCCATCGCTGACCGTCACAACCGTGCCATCCAGACTTTGGAGGCCGATCCAAGATAAGATTCGTCAAACTATTACAGTTCCATCGATGAGCTTCGAAGGGCGGTCAAATATGCGGTGAAACGATCAACTCCAATTATGCAAGATTGAAGCTCGTCGAAGTTAGATGTTCGATTGTGCAAGATTTTCTATCCATCACGGTGTGTACTTGAATCAATCACTAGGGATGAGTTCGTATTAGTCATGGCATGCAGCAGTTCATATCGATCGAAGTCCTCTGATTCGTATCGATCGCCAGGTCCGACATTCGTATCGATCACAATGTATCGATACGAGTAGACATTGTTAATTGATCGACACGAATACCCACCATGTATCGATACGAAGTGATTCACTCATTCGGTTCGAAGTATTATCACGTCTGGATCGATATGAACTCACCACCATCCATCATCGGTACAGATCTCTTCCTCGTATCCCTATATACTTCATCTTCTCCAATCAAAATGAATGCCACTGCAACCTTCTTTAACCAAGATCCGGCCTAATTCCAGCCTTGGCATCACCGGAATCGGCCATGAACATGGGTAGATAAGCGAATGAATTCGAATTTCATTAACTAATTACCTAAATTAAAGTGTAGATTGAGTTGTATTAATTTGGATGAAGGCAATTTCTTTTTGTAAGTTTCTCAATCGATACGAAGATGAGGTGATAGCAGGAAAGTAAAAGTAAAAATATTTCTAAGTGTTGAAGCATTTATAGTGGGCAAACGTTCCTTCGTCTCCCGGCCATTTTGACCAATTAGAACCAGTCTCCTCGCATCGATATGAAGGCCGCCGTTTATATCCATGTGCCATCAGACCGAAGCCACGCTTGTTCGAACCCACTTAGGACACATCGTTGTGAGATGCTTTATTTGTGTCATTTAATGCGACAGCCGTTCGTATCCATTAGTTCCATCGATACGAATGCCACTATCAAGTCATGATTAGACCGCTCAACTTTACCAATACGAAGTGCCAGTTTCGTATCCCTCCATTCGAAGACAATAGGACTTGTACTCATCGATGCGAACGATCTTGAAACACCAATCAAAGAATCGTATCGATCGCCATCGATACAAAGACAATTTCTCAACTTTTCACATCAATCCAGAAGAGGATCGATACAAAGAGATACTCCAAAGAAACCATAAAGCATTGTTACAACACGAATTTTACATTGATTCAGGAGAGGATCGATACAAAATTCAATAAGAGAAGACTAACAACGAATCATGAACGTATGAACGTGAACGGGAGTCAGGTTTGCTATCATTCAACACTCAGAAACAACAGTGCACAGTGCAACAATTGGCAATCAACAATTCAGTATTTATATTATTGGAGACCAATCAAAGGTCACATCTTTTGACGAAAAGACAACGACTATTCAGCAAATCGAATAGAACTTTTCCAGAATAAAGATTATAGAGTTTCAAAGTATGTCATGTTCTCACAAGACGTACTTTAGGGGACAAATGTTGTCCTGCCTTTTGGCAAGGCCATGACACAAAGAACTTAATTGGGATCAAGGATAGTCTGTCCCAAAGATCGGTTATGCACACGTTCACTATGGATACTAGTGAATTCTGATCGAGTCCGGATCGAGTTACAATCGATATGATATGACAAGCAAAGATGTAAAAGCCAACATTCCAAATCTCAAGTAAATCGGAATACGCATGCATGAGATATTGATCGATCAAGTTCAAAGGAATCATCGCCATTCGTATACACACGAATTTGTATCCATTCCTTCAGAGAGGATCCTTCGTATCCATCCAGCATCCATCGATTCATATCTGTCACATGTGCATTGCTTCATATCCATCAAAACCAAGAAAGCAGATCACGTTCGCATCCATGGAGTTCTCGTATCCATCGACTCAAGAGCATCGATTTTGCATCCGTCCCTCCAGCAACTTAAGTGCATATACATGAAACAGAGATAATTCAATTCGTATCGGTTGCCCACTATTTTCCTTCGTATCCATCGAACTGGAGCCATTTCGTATCCAACATGTTAGCACACTTTGTATCGGTCTTTTACTTACTTAGTTCGTATCCTTCGTTACCGATCGATACGAAGAAGACCATGCACTATCGATACGAAATTAACCACTCTATAATAGATACGAAAGGATCGTGCATCAATCGATACGAAGCGACTACCGACGATCGATACGAAATTAAATGCAATAAGTGGATACGAATGAAGCAACACCGATGGATACGCTGAAAAACCTAAAAGAAAGGAAGACTCGATCACTCGGCATGAAATGTGGATCAATCCTAAAATATAGCGCCATGTCATCTGATCGACATGTGCCAGCATGGATACGAACATCATCGATACGAACTCGGTAGTGCCCTACAAATCCTAACTTGCATCGATCATAACTCGAGATCTACAAGTCTAAATGTCACTAAATTTTCACAGGAGCTTGCCAACAACCTCAAGAATGTACCTGATAAATTTCAGCTCCAAAGGACCATTTATGGATTGATATGAACTCAATTCGTATCCCTCCCAGATCGAGTCGAAATCACCTGAACTTGATCCCTTGGACCCGCCCATGTGAGAGAAGAAGTCTTTCGAGATCTGGACGAGATATTTGCTGCCTATGCCTATAAATAGTGACCCTAGACCTACAGAAAATGAACTTTTGGCTTCTCTATGTTGATACTCTGCCAAAATCATCACTATACTTCAGTTTTACTGTTGTAACCTCTTGTAATCAATGAGTGAAATTCAATAAACATCAATCATTTCATAGCTAGACGCAAGCAATACGCCGAACCACTCAAAATTCGTGTGTTTCTATGCATTTTCTTATCTGTTGATTTGTGTGTTTGTTAGATCTACCTCATTTGATGTTTATTTTCTTCATTTTATATATTTAAACACATCTGAAGAGTGTTGTGCCCAATTTTGGTACAAACAGCCCCCTTGGACGATCAGAGTATATATAGGAAATTTAACAACTTTGCGGTTATAACAACAACACGGCAGAATCAAAATAAAAGATACTCTAAGTAGATATCAAGCCTCTTGCACATCTCTGAAAGCTTATTCACCTAAAGATGTGCCTCAAGACCTCAACTCTCATACTACTCAAAATCAATTGAGTGCCTAAGAGTTTAAGGGAAAAACATAGACTTTGAATTAGACATAAATCCTGGTATGAATAATAATCTACCATCTCAAATCATTTAGATATCTAGTGAGACCACGTCGCTTAGTAGTACGTGTTTTCCCTTTACTAGTATCCTAAAATCTTTATAAAACCATATACCATGCTCCTGCATTCACAATGGTTAAAACAATTCAAAACAATATGATGATATGCAAATAAGTAAATTAATTCTAGATTTTCCATCCCCGTTCATTCTGACCAACTGTCTCATTTATAGTTTCTATGGTAAATGTTAACCTATTAGTTTTCATTGGCTTACATAACATTTTTAATGTTTAGGGACTCCCTGTCCAGTTTCATAGTTTTCATGGGCTTACTATTAATCTATTCAAATTTATGGACTTCCTATCCTATTTCATAGTTTTTATGGGATCACTAAGAACTTATTGGCCCCTGCCAATAACACATGAGTTCTACATGAACCTATTGGTAACTCCAATAACTTCCCTCTTATCCTAGTTTTCATAGGTTGACTAGGAACGTATTGACATCTGTCAATAACTTAATCCGGATATAGTTTACATGGCATCACTACAAACATATTGGCCTCTGCCAATAACTCTTCCCCATCATAGTTTTTATGGGTTTAGTATGAACCTGTCTCACTGACAACTTCTTTTATACATAGTTTTCATGGGTTTGCTATGAACTTGTCCCCCTGACATTTTCTTTAATCAATATTTTAGCATCCTACATTCTGGTTTTCCTGGCCTCCTGGATGCATTTCAACTCATTCAGGGGTTAACTTAATTTATATTCACTACTGGGTCAACCTAGCTGGTTATTCTGCCCTTTATCCCCAAAATATAGTTATGGGTCCATTACAATGTGAATATATATATATATACATACACACACACACACACACACACACACACATATATATATATATATATATATAAAGAAGCAAACATAATAACTTGGTTAATCCCTTTAACATATTAATCAAAGAAAACTTCTTCAAAAACTCCATACTTGTTTGCACAAAAAATGGACAAACACCTCCAAGTCGTATTATTTAATTGATTATATGTGATTTTCAATAATTTTAGATGAGTATGTAAATATGAGAAAAGTAGGGGCTGAAATGTAAAAGACACACAGATTTATAGTGGTTCGGCCAGAATGTGCCTACGTCCACTTTATATGTTATTATCTTCTTTCTTTCAAGTTACAAGTACAATGCGTTGTATACAAGTGTATGAAAGTAGTTTGAAAGTTCCTTCCTTGCTTGAGCTCTCAAACTTGTCTGCCATTGTTGTACCCCTGCCCCTCTATTTATAGAGTGAGGTTGAGGGCAGGGGCCTTGGAAGCATATAGCTGCTGGTGGGCCCGGGATGAAGCAATCTGGACTGGCAATCTTCTGGTTCGGCAAGGCTTCATTCGGCTATGAGCTTGGACCGGTGGTAGGTGTGCATGTGGACCGGCAGGGGAAAGGAGAGGGTTGGTTCGGTGCTTGCCTGGTCCGGTGGTAGGAGTGTGAGAATGTGGACCGGTAGTCGTTTGGTCCGGTTATGTAGGTGGTTCGGTGGTGGTGGTCCGGCTGTAGCAGGGGAGTTGGTTCGGCTACCGGATGGGCATGCCGAATGGCACTTGAGATTTGCCCGAATATGGTTGGTCCGGCTACCGGATGATCATGCCGAATGGACCCTTGTCCTTGCTGGATGAAGAGTGGGTCGCGACTCCGGGTGAAACCAATGCTTCTTAGTCTCGAGGTCTTCTGGGTGAGAATTCGCCCAACATTTGCCCCCCAAAGTGGGGCGCGTGCTTGCACGTGTCGCGCTTTGTTTCCCGGTGATAGAAAGGCTTGTTTCGTAACGCCATGGGCTGGACGTTCGTATCCTGCTGATGTCCTGCAAAGGAATTTACAGTTTTAGTGTGGTTTCAAATAACGACCGTTCGTGGTCGGAATATCTGAGATGAAGTGAACTGTGTCGCTCGGGACGAGCAAGTGTGCCCCGAAGGGGCTTAGCATCGTCGATGCCAGGTTCACGTTAGAGTGGGTCCCTGGGTCGTTTGCCAAGGTGGTTTATCGCCAGCTCAGAGCATGCCTAGGGATCGTTCGCGACCCCGTACATGTGTAAGTAGCTTAGCCATTTCACAATTATCAAATATCCATTTGACCGATGGGCTTAAAAATGCGTGTCAAAGTGTAAATTCCCACGATGGTAGGGTTAATAGCCATTCAGAGCGTGCCTATGGACCATTCGAGGTCGCGTACACGTGTAAACGATTTAATCCACGTCGGTGAGGATTTTACGACTTATTCATCGTTATCATAATCTTATTTTATTAGTTAGTTCTGGAGTTTGGTACTTATCTGAGGGAGGCGCTTTGCACGCCACTAGTTTTTAGTTTCTGCTGGTAGATACAGCTCCATTTGGCGTTGAGTAGGTATATGTTTTCGTTTGATCCGAGGTAGGTGTGGTTTTCATTCGGTTAAGGGTTGATCCGGTATGGAGGGTTTCTTTTATTCGGTGCTTGGTTGGTCCGGTGTAGAGAGGTTAAAGGTTTCATTCGGCTGGGGATTGGTCCGTTAGGCCGAATCGTTTGGTCCGGTGGTATTGTCACCGTCTATATATAGGGGCTACACCCCCTTAGTTTTTCTTTACCGAATCAACAAGCGCCGAACCACTTCATTGCCGAACCAGGTGTTTGCCGAACCAACCTTATACCGAACCAGGTATATACTTATTACCGAATACACACGTATGTCTTCGCTTCACCGAATGGGACTACGGCCTTGGGGCCGAATGCCTTGTGCACCGAATGCACTCGATATAGCACCACCGAATGAACATGATGACCGAATGTGATGGAAACCGAATGAACTTGGAAACCGAATGTACTTGGAAACCGAATGAACTTGGAAACCGAATGAACTTGGAAACTTTAGTTTGCGAATGAAACCCCACACTTGCACGCACTTGTTTGTTTACTTTTCTATGTTCCCTGTTCTAATGCCATGCTTTCCTTGTGTTGCAGAAAATGTCTCGCAAAGCGGAAACACGATCGGATAGAAAGAAGTCTAGAGGCACAGGAGAGCCTTCTTCTTCCTTGCCCCTAGTCCAACCAGGATCCGGGCAACACCGACCTATTCCGAGGTCTCTAGTGGACGGATATGGTCCACAGGAACTTTTGGTCTCTCCCCCGGATTGCTTTCCTAGCTCCCTAAAGGAGGAGCAACTTGACGTCATATCCCGTTCCTTCGGGATAGATAGGGCTCTTATGCTGCTGCCGGGAGATGGAGTGATGCCATATAATCCTCCCGAGGGCTACTTCGCTTTTAGCAGATACCATTGCATGTGCGGCGCTATCCCCCCTATCAACGCTTGGATAGTAAGCTTCACCACATATTTGAAGGTGGCTCCCTTCCAGCTTCAGCCTAACTCATATGCTATCCTGGTGAGCCTCTTTGTCATCTTCCAGAGGAGGTACGGGCGTCCTCCTTCTAACCGGGAGATCCGATACTTGTACAACCTGAGAGGCTATAAGAAGGGGTCTCCGTATATTAGTCTGGAGGCGGCCGTACCCTTCAAACCAGTTCTGGACTTATATTCCAAGTTTACCATGTTCAAGAAAGAGTGGTTCTTCATCAAGGACGATGCTGTTTCTTTCCGCCTTTTCACTTCTGGCTGTAAGATGGATTTCATTTATATTTTCCATGTTTTGACTGTAGTGTTTTTTCTGACATGCTTCTATTTCTGGCTAGCGACAGGTGGTATTGCAGTTGTGGAGGATGATTCCTTGGTGCGAATGGCTGCTGAACTAAAGGCTATTCCGGCACGGGACCGGTCGGCCTCCTTCTTGATCAGGAACGCAACCCTCTTGGAGTATAATTTGATCTTACCGCACCAGTCCGTGGTTAAGCAAAGAGACACGGCTGAGGAGAAGGCTGCTAAAGCTAAGGAGGGGGATAAGGTAAAGAGCGGTAAGAGGGAGCCTTTCGCAGAGCGTCCCGTGGTCGGGGGGAAGAAACTGAGGAAGTCCGATGGCCCTTCTCCAAGTACTTGCCCGATTGTCCCGGAGGAGGAAGGTGTAGAAGAGGAGGAAGGAGGCGAAGTTGGAGAAGGGTCGGAGGGTGGAGGAGATGGCGAAGGTCAAGGTGGTAGTGGTGTTGCTGCTCTAACCTCTGAACAAGACCTCGAACTGGATGAGGCTCTCCGTCGGGCCTTCGGGGAGTCGGAGGGAGAGTCGGAAACGGAGAAGGGAACGGAGAAGGCAAAGGAAACCGGCAAAGCTGTGGCTGGCACTGACCCATCCTCTAAGGGTTCCTCAGCTAGGGTGATTCCGGCGATGCAAGGTGAACTTTTGTCTTCTGCCGATTCTATTTTCGATAAGGACTTAGAAATTTTTTACGGTTCACTTCCGTCCTGGAATGAGATCCAGGACTTATTGCAGTATCCCACTCCTCCGCCGGGTTTGTATAACAGATGTGTCTCCTCACTTTTCTTTCTTTTTAACTTAGCACATTTTTTGAATTGCGGATTATTGTATGTTCGTAACACTTGTTCTTTATTCCAGGGGCAGGCCAGGCGGGTAAAACGTCGGATGTTCGACACCGCCTTGAACAATTTAAGTCGAGGAGAGCTTCCGCGAAACCTTCTACTGATCGCACTGGGGACGTAGTCAAGTACCGCCCTCTTCTTAGGGTCATCGAAGAGGGCATTCAGAAAAGGAAGCGGAGCCGTTCCTTATTTGAGTCTTCTTCTGCTTCGCAGCTTCCCACTCTGTCTCCCCCTACTCAGCCTCCTCGTGATACTACGGAGGAGAGCACGGAGCCCTGCCCCCCTCCTCCTCCTTCCAAGGGTTCTACTGTCATTCATATAAGGCGTCCCGATGTGCCTCGCCCCGTGCCTCGTGACCCTTTTGCCGGTCATCCTGATTTAGACCCAAGTTTTCGGGACATTTCATTCGATGAGACCACGGGCGAGCACCTCCTTCCCCGCAACCCCATGGTAAGAGTGTTGGACGAGGCCAAATCTTTAGATCTTGATTTACTTACTACACGGGTAGTCACTATGGGGGATGAGGCCAAGGCTAATATCGACCGAGTGGCCGCAGAGACCAAGAAGTTAATGGAGCATCATGCTAAGTTGGTCAAGGCCGGGGAAGAGATCGGGAGTGCTAACATTCGGTTGAGGTTAAAGGTTGCCGATCAGGCCAAGCAACTCGCCGACCAAGCCATCCAGATTTCCCAGCATGAGGAAGCCTCCAAGCGTCTGAAAGAGACCATGGAGAAGGCCAGTAGAGCGGAATTACGGAAGATGGAGGTCGCTTGCAGGGAACGGATTAACATAGCCATCGCAACGGTGGATGAGGTTCGAAATGCGGATCTCGAGCGGGTGGAGGAGTTGTCAGGGAGGCTCGAGGCTGCGGAGATGGCTCAGGCCGAGTTGAAGGAGGAGATGGAGGAGATGAGGAGGTCCCTCAAGTTGAAGGAAGAGGAAATGAGGAGGTCACTCCAGGCTGACTACTTGAGATACCAATCAGAGAGGGACGTCGCCATCACCAAGTTGCAAGCTTCCGAGGCCCGGGTGAGGGAGTTTGAGGAAAACGAGGGGATGATGGATGAGATGTTGCAGGATATGTACTTCCGCACTTGGAAGGAGGGCGGCTTGTCTTGGATGGACGATTACCCTCGGGTCATGGCCAAGGTGTATCTCCAGGCTTTAGAGGAGGCCAGGGTGAATGCGGGTAAGGAAGGCGGAGAGGCTTTCAACTTGAGTGCGGTTACTGCTCAGTTCTCAAAGGAGGAGCAAGCGGCGGTGAAGGAGGGGATGCGGCTACTCGCTGCAGAGGAAGCGGGCGTGCAGTTGGATGATGAGGATCAAGCGGCGGATGCTGGTGAGTTATTCTTTTCCCTTTCTTTTCTTTTCGTGTTTTCATAACTTGATCGTTCGTTTAATGAATTCATCTTCTGATCTGGACAGGTGGGACTTCAGATCCACATGCTGGGGGCTCCGATCCTGCGGCTAAGTAGGCTGGGGGAGTTGGTGATGGAGCGTGGATGCATCTGCCATCTTTTTGTCTCTTTTTTTATCACTGTTCATGTTAGTCTTTGATATGCAACTGTAATAAAATTATTTGCAAAGAATAACTTCGTGTGATCTTATAATATAAGCTGATTTTGTCATGTTTAAATGTTGTTGCTATCTTTATGTGCCGTGTGAGAAGTATAATTATGTATATGCCTGTGATTCTAGTTGTGTTTGATGTTAAGTTTTTGCTTGAAATGTAACTTCACGTTTTGTAATGTCAGTGTATGAATAAGCTATAGTTACGCATTTATGTACAAGAGAAGAGAGTACCGCCCTTTATGTTTTATTCGCAGGCGGTAGCTTTGAGTGTCTTGTGTAACTGTTTACGGGTATAGCTGAGCGCCCTGCCACCCAGTACGCAGGCTTAGAGCCTCATGAGTGAATGCTTCCTATTTGGTTTCATGTACTTTAGAGTTTGTTATACAGGATAGGAGAAAAATATTTAAATGAAATGGAAATATAGTAAAAGTAAAACTTCCAGTCACGGAAGGCCGTCGATGTGCTTAAGTTCGTGGCAAACGGGTTTTGTAGTCACTTTCCCTAGCTGTGGGTCTTGGAGACATTTGTCACCCATCTTACGCCTCCGCGGGGAGTTTTCTTTTTTACCACAGCCGCACTTAAGACACATCGGAGCCGAGATCGCGCACGGTAACTACCCGAACCGTTATGGTCCGTAATCGTGGGTATTATTCGATTTACCGTGGCCGGCTAGCGTGGGTGCCGTTGGCCGTGAACTACCCCTGGCTGGCCACACCTTATGTTGGGGCTTAAAGTAGGTTCACGGTTACCGACGAGCCGAACGCCGTAATGAGCTGCCATCGGCTATAGTCGGCCTTTATGATGACTTATAATCGGCTCATTACAGTTGGCTTTGAGGGCAGGCGCGCAATGAGTTAACCCGCAGCAGAGGGATGCTGGAGCAAAAGAGTCTCATTGGCGAGTGCATAGAATCGTGGCGTACCTGTTAGGCCTAGTCTAGATGAGGCCGCGGTGCGTCTTGAGTGGAGATGCCATAGGATTTTGTTCAACAGAAAGGGATAAAACTTAACAAGTAGCCAAGACATAAAGGAACAAGTTAAAAAGAGACAAGATTTTTTAAAGTGGTTCGGCACGAAAATGCCTACGTCCACTGATTCTCTTTGTTAATTCACTTCACATGGGCAGTACAAGTTAAGAAAAGTATCGACGGAGGTGTCGGATGTTCCATGCCCTCTGGAACACCTCTCCGTCCACTGTTGACAAAATGTAAGCTCCGTTGTGGAGATCTTTGTGAATTACATATGGTCCGTCCCAGATGGGGTCCAGTGCCCCGGGGCGCGGAAAGATTCGCCTGAGGACAAGATCTCCTTCTTGTAAGCTGCGATGCTTGACTTTGGAATTGTATAGTGCTGCCACTTTTTGTTTGTGAGCTGCTGCTTTGAGTGCTGCATCGTTTCTCCTTTCCTCAATCAGATCCAAAGACATGAGAAGGAGTTCTTCGTTTTCTTCTGGGTTGTAGTGGATCCTACGGTGGGAAGGCACAATAGTCTCAACTGGGAGCATTGCCTCCGATCCATATGCCAAAGAGAAAGGAGTATGTCCCGTTGATGTTCTGAAAGATGTGCGGTATGCCCATAGTGCCGTAGGAAGTTCGTCCACCCAAGCGCCTTTTGACTTTTCAAGTTTCTTCTTGATTAGGGTTTTGAGAATTTTGTTGACAGCTTCAACTTGTCCGTTTGCCTGAGGGTAAGCTACTGATGAGAAGCTTTTATGAATTCCATGCTCTTGGCACCAGTCGGCAAATTCTTCGCTGTCAAATTGGAGTCCGTTGTCTGATACGATCTTGAGGGGGACTCCATACCTGCACAGAATGTTTTTGATCAAGAAGTTGATAACTTTTGCTGAAGATATTTTATTTAAAGGTTCCGCTTCCACCCATTTGGTGAAATAATCGACTGCCACTATAGCATATTTGGCTCCGCCTCGGCCCGTTGGCAGTTCGCCAATTAAGTCAATTCCCCATACAGCAAAGGGCCAAGGGCTGGTCATTTGAGTAATTTCGTTTGTGGGTAGTCGAGGGATCTTGGCGAACTTCTGACATCTGTCGCATTTCTTAACGAAGTCTAGGGCATCTTTGTTTAGTGTGGGCCAGTAATATCCATATCGGAGTATCTTTCTTGCCAAAGTCTGTCCTCCAGTGTGATCTCCGCATCCTCCCTGATGGATGTTTGTTAATATCTCCTTGGCTTCCCTTCCGGCGACGCATCTTAATAAGGGGCCAGAGAAGCCACACCGGTAGAGGATGCCTTCTTGTGTTGTGTAGTGGGGAACTTTTCTCAAGATCTTCTTGGCTTCGTCACGCCTGTCGGGTAGTATGCCATCTTGCAAATATTTCCGGATAGGGGTCATCCAGGTTCCTTCTTCGATTGCAGTTATCAGATTTACTTGTTCGAAACTTGGGGCTAGCTGCCTTGAGATTGCTGGTGCTCCGGGAAAGGTGCTGTCCTTCATACTAGCTTGCTTTGCAAGTTCATCTGCCTCTTGGTTTTCTTCTCGAGGAATGTGTTTGATTAGATAATGGTCCAATTGATCGAGCAGCAGTTTGGTTTTCTTTAGGTATGCTGTGAGTCGTTCTCCTCGAGTCTGGAATTCTCCTAGTACCTGGTTTACGATAAGCTGAGAATCACTATGAATACATAAGGAATTGATTCCAATTTCTAGGGCCAGTTCCAATCCCGCTATTACTGCTTCATATTCAGCATCGTTGTTAGTGGCCGTGAACTCCAATCTCAATGCATAGTACAACTTTCTTCCCCTGGGGGTGATGATCACAATACCTGCCCCCGAGCCTTGTTCGTTCGATGCTCCGTCTACAAAGAGGTTCCACTTGATGTTTTTTGCTACTTCAGATTGTTCCTCGCCTTCGTTTATAGTGAATTCGGCAATGAAATCAGCCATGGCTTGTCCTTTGATAGCGGTACGAGGATGGTAGGTGATATCATACTGACTTAGTTCGATGCACCATTTGAGGAGTCGTCCAGAAGTGTCAGGACGATGGAGCACTTGTCTTAGTGGTTGATCGGTTAGAACCCTGATGGAGTGAGACTGGAAGTAGTGTCGCAGTTTCCGTGACGCGATCAATAAACAATATGCTAACTTCTCAAGTTTAGGATATCTGGCTTCTGCCCCCGTAAATCTCTTGCTTACAAAGTAAACCGGGCGTTGTGTGCGGTCTTCTTCTCTTACCAAGGCGGCGCTTAGAGCATGAGATGATACAGCGAGGTATAGGTATAACACTTCACCTTCATTTGGAGTTGAGAGTACTGGTGGTCTCTGAAGGTGTTCGATTAGGTTGAGGAAGGCTTTTAAGCATTCGTCGGTCCACTCGAACCTCCCTTTGTCTTTCTTGAGTGCTTCGAAGAAAGGGACACACTTGTCAGTTGCCTTGGAAATGAATCTGCTTAGGGCGGCCACCTTTCCGTTTAGGCTCTGCATTTCTTTTCGAGTGGAAGGTATCCTTATTTCTTTTAAAGCTCGGATTTGTTCAGGGTTTGCTTCGATTCCTCTGGCGTGGACGATGAATCCTAAGAATTTTCCCGATGATACTCCGAAGGAGCACTTTAGAGGATTCAGCTTCATTCCATATCGGCGAAGTTCCCGAAACATATCGTCCAGATGGCTTACATGGTCGTTGGCTTTCCTGGACTTCACCAACATGTCATCCACATATACTTCCATAGTACGTCCTATCAGTTCTGCGAACATTTTGTTGACGAGGCGTTGATAGGTAGCTCCAGCATTTTTGAGTCCAAAAGGCATGACTTTGTAACAATATAATCCGCGGTCGGTGATGAAGCTAGTGTGGTCCTGATCGGGAGCGTGCATGGGGATCTGGTTATATCCGGAGTATGCATCCATAAAAGATAGGAGTTCGTGCCCAGCTGTGCTGTCCACGAGTTGGTCAATTCGGGGAAGTGGGAAGCAGTCTTTCGGGCAAGCGTCATTCAGATTGGAGAAGTCAATACATGTTCGCCACTTTCCATTGGCCTTTTTTACTAGCACTGGGTTAGCGATCCATTCTGGGTAGATGGCTTCCCGTATGAAGTCATTAGCAAGTAGATTTTTTACTTCCTCATCAAGGGCTGCTGATCGCTCTGCCCCCATGCTCCTCTTTTTCTGCTTTACTGGTACCTTGGTGGGATCGATGTTCAACATGTGGCATGCTACGTCTGGGGAGATTCCTGTCATATCGGCATGGGTCCACGCAAATACATCTAAGTTGTGGCGGAGAAAGTCAATGAGTCGATCCTTCAATTCCGTTTTCAGCTGAGATCCGATTTTTAATAGTCTACTTGAATCATGCTTATCTACCGATACGAATTCCATAGCCTCTGCAGGCTCGGCGGTAGCCTCCTCCTCTTTATCCCTGGGGTCTAGTTCATTGAAGGGATCGCTTGTGTATCGAAGAGGAGGGGCTTTCTTTAGTTGCTATGCCTCCAAGCTTTTCATGCAGAGAGTAGTCTCTGCATCTTTTCCTTTATTCTTTCTGCGGTTATTGCGAAGTTCAGTTACGTAGCAGTCTCGGGCAGCACCTTGATCTCCTTCTACTTCTCCTACTCCGTTGTCTGTTGGAAATTTCATTTTCAGGCACCAGGGGGCTAATACAATCTGAAAGTCAGACAAGGCTGGTCTTCCCAAGAAAGCGTTGTAAGCCGAGTGGTTTTCTATTAGTACGAACGTTTGTTTTCGCACAACGGAGCGGGGATGACTTCCTATTTCGACGAAGAGGTCAAGTTGCTCGAGGGGCATTTTTGCATCTCCAGTGAAACCGTGCAGTGGTTTGTCACAGGGGGATACATCCTTCATTGATAACTTCATTTTGTCGAAAGCATGTTTGAACAGGATATTAACGGAGCTTCCTGTGTCTATTAGAATCCGAAAAACTTTAGCTGGACCGAACCAGGCAGAGATGACCATAGGATCCATATGCGGGTACTGTCTTCCTTCCAAATCACGCCTACTGAATATGATGTCGTCGTTTTCTTTTCGTTTCGGGTGGCGTTCCTCTGTAATGGAGTTAACATATCCTTTGGCATTTCTAAGCGACTTGCCGTACCTTTCCATCTCTGCCCAACTTCTGTCGGCAATGTGTGGTCCTCCTGAGATGGTAAGGACTACTATCTTCTCTTGACTAGAGCCACTGGTGTTGTGATTGTTGCGACTCCCCCCGCCTACTTCTGGGAGGGGTTGCTTTGAGTTCTCATTGGCAGGAGTTGGAGTCCTGTTCTGACTTTTCACATAACGTTCCAGTCTTCTTCTTCTAATGTGTTCTTCGATCAAGTCCCGAAGATGGTGGCATTCATTGGTGTCATGTCCGTGGGATTCGTGGAAGCGACAGAACTTTCCGGACTTGAGTGCGTTATCTGATTCTTTCTTGTGCGGGGGGCGCTTGTATCCGAGTTCGCCCTGAGTGGCTAGGTAGATGTTTTCGATTGTTTCATTCAAAGGAGTGTAGGAGTCAAATCTTGGCCCTGGTCGATATTGGCGCTTCTCACCCTTTCTGCCCCCAGCATTGTCTCTAGATTCATTTCTTCGAGCGTCCTTAGCTGCAGTGGGAACCTTGTCCTGAATTATCTTGCCTTGTTGCCCTGGCTGCCTCTCCGTAGCAGCGTCTTCAAGTCTCATATACTTTCCAGCCTCATGGAAGAAATCAGGCAAGGTAGCTGGTTTTTCCTTAGTTAATCTTCTGGCAAACTTGGTGTCTGGATGCACACCACTACAGAGGGCCATTAGAGTGAGTTTTTCATCGGCATCTTGAACTGCTGCCGCTGCGGCGTTGAACCGTGTTAGATATTGTTGCAGCGTCTCTCCGGTTTTCTGTTTGACATTGGATAGAGAATAAGCATCCCTGGGTTGTTCCACATGGATGCGGAACTGGCTAATAAACCTTTCTTTTAACATCTCCCATGAGTTGATGGATCCTTGGGGTAGATGGCAGAACCAGGAGGTAGCTAGATCTGATAGGAATAGCGGAAAGCATTTACATAATACTCCTTCTGTTGCTCCACTCATGAGCATATGCTGGGTGTATCTCTGCAGGTGTACGATGGGGTCGGAAGTTCCTTTGTAAGGTTCCATGGTTGGCATTTTCCATTCCCGGGGAGTGATGGCAGTTTCGATATTTCGGGTAAAGGGACTGGTGACCCTAGCGCCTATTCCCCGGTCCCTTTGCTCCCGTTGGACACATTCTCTGAATAATCGTGCCATCCGCTCGTCAGAACTTGGAGCGGACAAAAATGAGCTCGGTTCTTCCCTGCGGGATCTATCTCGTCCAGATGACCTGTAGGGATGGTACAGTCTATCACCTCTAGCATTATCCAGTGGTTGTCTTTGGCTGCTTGGATGCACGCTAGGACCAGCTACAGTTGCCCCCTGCCTTGATCTTCCCCTGTGGGGTTCTGTTTCGAGCACATCCATGGGGTCAACTTCGGGCTGGGTTCTAGCTCGGCTCCGTTCAGCGGGGTTTCTATGATTAGGTGGCATGACTGGCTCAGCTACATCCGACCCTCGCCTGGTGCCTCCCCCGCTAGGTTCGGTTCCAAGGGCTTCCTCGAGTCAGAATTCGGGCTGAGTCCGGGCGCGGCCCCTATCATCGTTTTTCCTGTTGATAGCTTGTTCGAAGAGTGAAGACCTTTGTTGCCTCCGGGATCCTCCGGATTGGGATTCACCCCATGATTCAGTGTTGCGGTTGGACTCTTCAGCGTCCCTTAAGCGTGTCATGAGTTGGTCCACCAAAGTTTCTTGTTGGGATGTGAAGCGGTTAGTTACTTCAGCCACAACCCTGTCCAGATCTGCCCCAGTGATTGGTTGTTCCGTTGCGGGACCAGTTGGATTTTCCTGATTTTCATCTGGTACTGCTGTTGAAGTGGGCTGATCTGTGATTGCTGGATCTGGAAGGCTGCTAGTTGCGATGTTCTTTCCTTTGTTAACATCCCTTCTCTGTTTGGAAGGCATGATTTCTAAGCAACGAGTGATGTCGTTAGGAAAAAGGTTGAGTGGGAGAAGATGAAGTTTGAGTTCAGCTCTCAGTGAAAGCACCAAAAATGTTTGCACAAAAAATGGACAAACACCTCCAAGTCGTATTATTTAATTGATTATATGTGATTTTCAATAATTTTAGATGAGTATGTAAATATGAGAAAAGTAGGGGCTGAAATGTAAAAGACACACAGATTTATAGTGGTTCGGCCAGAATGTGCCTACGTCCACTTTATATGTTATTATCTTCTTTCTTTCAGGTTACAAGTACAATGCGTTGTATACAAGTGTATGAAAGTAGTTTGAAAGTTCCTTCCTTGCTTGAGCTCTCAAACTTGTCTGCCATTGTTGTACCCCTGCCCCTCTATTTATAGAGTGAGGTTGAGGGCAGGGGCCTTGGAAGCATATAGCTGCTGGTGGGCCCGGGCTGAAGCAATCTGGACTGGCAATCTTCTGGTTCGGCAAGGCTTCATTCGGCTATGAGCTTGGACCGGTGGTAGGTGTGCATGTGGACCGGCAGGGGAAAGGAGAGGGTTGGTTCGGTGCTTGCCTGGTCCGGTGGTAGGAGTGTGAGAATGTGGACCGGTAGTCGTTTGGTCCGGTTATGTAGGTGGTTCGGTGGTGGTGGTCCGGCTGTAGCAGGGGAGTTGGTTCGGCTACCGGATGGGCATGCCGAATGGCACTTGAGATTTGCCCGAATATGGTTGGTCCGGCTACCGGATGATCATGCCGAATGGACCCTTGTCCTTGCTGGATGAAGAGTGGGTCGCGACTCCGGGTGAAACCAATGCTTCTTAGTCTCGAGGTCTTCTGGGTGAGAATTCGCCCAACAATACTTAAAATCATTTCAAAACCCTTTATTTATGCCATGGTTTTCCTTTAAAATGGGATTGGGTTATTTGTTTTGAAAATTAAGGCTTTCGAAACCTTAGAACATTACTTTTGAAACCTCTGGATAACCTCCTTCGAAAGCATAGAAAAATTCCTTTCGAAACATTGAATATAAACCTTTCGAAGCTCTTTAAATCATCTCTTTCGAAGCCAAAATATACCTTTCGAAAGTGTCAAAACATTACTTAATAATCCTTAGAAACATAGCTTCGTAACCACCGACCGTACCACGTTTGAAACAATTGGGTTTGCTCAAAAACATCTTCTGGGTCAATGTGTATATATACGAATGCATCTCTTCAAAACCTTAATTCTTGATATAAAATTGTTCGGGGAAAGTTCGATGGCGTTGGCACCATCCTTTCGAAATCTTCAAAACATTTAAGTAAAACATTGAAGGTTAGCATCGAAACCCCGTTTCAAAACCATTGCCTTCGAAACCCTTGAACCCTTTCGAAAGCATTTAGGAAGTGGCTTAGTATATCTTTAAAACAAAAGCTGCCCTTCGAAAGCACTAATGACTTCGGTACACTCGAAAGACAAAGAATGCTAGTAGGGTTTCAACTAGGTCGGAACAACCATTTTCGAAAGCATTGTTTCATAAACAAAGAACTCTTTTGAAAGCTCTATTTTTAAACAAAGAAAGGTGGTAATAGGTTCGAAAGCAACTTGGTATTGACTAGGTCGAAAGCACCCTTCAAAAACAAGGTCGGCGCATAACCTTTTAAAAATAAAAAATTGTTCCAACTCTATCGAAAGCAATGCATTCGACACCCTGCCTTCTGCCTTTCTACAATCCACTACGTACCCATGTTGATACCTTATGTATTGGTTTCGGCTTTGTGGGGTTTCGACTTGATTGAAGATGCAAGTATATGGTCGAAAGGTGCTTCCAATAGAGGCGGAACCCACTTTTCTAGGTAAATCAGATTTGATGCCAATTAAAGAAAACACTTTCTAACTAACCTGCCTACTCGTAAGCATATGATTGGTTGCCTCAACTTTTCAAATCCTTTACACAAAATAATTGTCGCATAATTTCAAATCAAAACCAAAATTAATTTAACAAATAAGCCCTTCCATTGAGTAAAACAATTAAATCATTTACGTTCTCCTTTCAAAATAATTTAAATCTCATAGTAAATTACTTAGAAAAAATCCTCAAAAATTACAGAAATTCATTTTTAACATGTTATCTAACGTATCTAAATTTCAGACCTAAATTCTTAATATAATTTCTAAAATAAATTTCTAAACCTAATTAACCATATTTTCCTTTGAAAATTCATAATAAGCTTTCCATGGCTTGGAAATTATCAAAATTAAAACCCAACTCTAAAATCATGTTTTACGTAGCATATAAATTTTCCAGGGCATTTAAAATCAGTTATAACCGATTTTACCCTTAAAATCATGTAAAATCATATTTAAACAATCTTGTTTAAATCTAACATGTTATGATCTAAGCATATCATCATCCAAATCATCATAAAAATGAATTTAATCTTAAATCGAAAACATATGATTCTATACAAAATAGAGATGGTATAAATTATTACTCAACTTGATTAAGATTGGATTAAGATTGAGATTTATTCCCCTAAGCTTGAATCCCTAGCTTTAGAATGAATTCCTTCTTTGTTAATGGTCGTCTCCTCTATTAGTTTGTGTTTTATGTTTTGTGAAAAATAAGAAAATGAACGAGAATAGTATAAGGTACGAGAATATATAAGGGTTATGGTAACAGGGTGCGGCTATTTCCCAATATGCCATTGTGTAATTTAACTGGCTTTCAAATCATTCTTAAGCCCATTTAATTTATTAAGCATGGCCCTTAAGTATTTATTCAAACCTCAATCCCCTTATTACTTAATAATTACATTATTCTATTTAATTTTTCTAATTAAATATCTTGAATAATGTTATCAAAAATTAAAGGTGTTACAGGCTTCCTTCCTTAAAGAATTTCGTCCTTGAAATTCAGTTGGACTAAATATAGCAATCATCTGTAACCACTCCTAACAACCATACTAGCCTACCGAACTAGCAACCATCTATATAAATCTAATATAGACATACCCTCAAAGCAGATCAGGATAAGTATCTCTATCATGTCTTCTGTCTCCCAAGTACAGTCCTTCTCGTTGTCGCTCCACTGAACTTTCACCAACCCGACTGTTTTGTTTCAAAAAAATTCTCATCTCTCGCTACTACCTAAATTGGTTGTATAACAAAGGTCAAATTAGGCTCTACTACTAAATCTTCCAACCCTGTCAAAGGAACAGTAGTCTCAGGATCATGCACATACTTGCGAAGATGTCACACATGAAATATGTTATAGACACCTGACATGCTACTCGGCAACTCTACTCTGCATGGGAGCTTTCCACTCCTCTCTATAATCAGAAATGGACCAACATATTTCGATGTCAGCTTCCCTGACTTCCAAAATTGTACCATACCCTTCATCGATGATACTTTAATGAAACCTTACATCCAACTGAGAATTCTATGTCTTTACGCTTTTTGTTTGCGTAACTCTTCTGTTTGGACCGAGCTTCCTTCATCCTTTCTCGGATTAACTCAATCTTCTATGACGCCTTCCTAACCAAATCTGGACATAAGACTAATCTGTCTCCAGTCTCCAACCAACATGTTAGTGATTTCATGGCCTTGCATACAAAGCTTCAAAAGGTGTCATTCCTATACTAGTCTGGTAACTATTATTATAAGAAAACTCGACCAAATGTAGGTGATCTTCCCAAGATCCACCAAAGTCCAATACATAAGCTCTCAATAAATCCTCAAGTACCTTATTGACTCTATTTGTCTACGCATCCGTCTGAAAGGGATATACGGTACTCATCTTGAGCTTACTGCCTAACACATCTCGTAGACTCTTTCAAAATTCGCTAGTGAACAAAACATCTCTGTCAGTGACTGTGCTACTAGGAACCCCAGAAGTCTAACTATGTTCTTCATGAACAACTTAACTAAAAGAGGTGTCGTCCTGATTGATTTTACTGGAATGAAATGGACAATCTTGGTCAACCTGTCCACTATGAGCCATATACTTTCATTTCCCCGATTTGACCTTGGCAATCCGTCTATAAAATCCATGGATATCGAATCTCATTTTCAAATTGGAATCTCTAAAGGTTGAAGCAGTCCACTCGACTTCTGATGTTCGTCTTTCACTTGTTGACAGTTTGCATACTACCTAAACCATAAGCCAACATCCCTCTTCATACCTTCCCAATAGAAGCTCTTTTCCATATCTTAATACATCTTGGTCCCTCCAAGATGAATCGTAAACTTGGATTAATGACATTCTCCAAGAACTCCTTTCCTTAAGTCCTCGATGTTCGGAATACATAATTGTCCCTTCTTTCTCAACCATCCTCTCTAGTTAAGACTAAAATCTTTCAGATCATCGATCTTGGTTCCAACCTCAAGCCTTCTGATATTCTTGGCTAATACTGGATCCCCTTTTTTCTTAGAAGCAATCATTTCAATCAACACTGGACGAACTTCAAAATAGGACAACATGGCAGTATTCTGACTAGAACTAGCAGTCAACCTTAACTACACACTACAAGTAGTCAAAGCCTCTAAATCCTTCCATTCTGCCAACATAGTTAACACCACATTATGATATCTTTTGCTAAGAGCATCCGCTACTTTATTTACATTCCTAGGAGCATACTCTATGCCAAAATAATAAGCATCTAAAAAATCCAGCCACATCTGTTGTCTCGTATACAACTCTTTCTGAGAGAATAAGTACCTTAAAAACTTATGATCTATGTATGGCTCAAATCTCTTCCCTAAGAGATGATGCCTCCTAATCTTAAAAGCGAAGATCACCACAGCCAACTCCAAATCATGAGTAGGATGTCTCACTTAATGTGGTCTATGCTATCGTGAAGAGTAGGCTATCACTTTACCCATCTGCATCAACACAGCCCTAATCCATACATGCATCGGTATACACCACCAACTCTTGATTTCTGTCTGAAACAACTAACACAGTGCATTGGTCAAACAATTCTTTAATTAAGGAAAGCTTCCTCACATTTGTCGGACCAGAGAAACTTTACTTCCTCCCTGGTTAGCATAGTCAAAGGTGCTGCTATCCACGAGAAATCCATGATGAATCTCCGATAGTAGCCAGCAAGTCCAAGAAAACTTCTAATCTTTGTCACTGTCTCTGTTCTCTTTCAATTATTAACAGCTTCGATCTTATCTGATCGACTGACAACCCCTTCTTTGAAACCACGTGACCAAGAAATTTAAAATCTTTCTTCCAAAAATGTCACTTGAAAAACTTCGCCTTCAGCTGATTCTGCCTTATCATCTCAAGTACTACTCTAAGATAATCTTCGTGCTCCCTTTCATTCTTAGAGTGTAACAAAATTTCATCTATAAACACCAGCACAAACCTATCCAAGTGCTCTTGAATAACTCGGTTCATCAAATCCACGAAGAAAGCAGGTGCATTCGTTAACCCGAATGGCATTACTAACCACTCGTACTAACCATACCTAGTCTGAAATGTTGTCAAAGGAATATTGTCCTCTACCACTCTTAACTGATGGAAACCTATTGCCAAATCCAACCGGAAAAACACTCTGGCTCTACACAACTGATCAAATAAATCATCTATTCTCGTAAAAGGATACTTATTCTTGATCGTCCTCTTGTTCAACTTATGATAATCGATACACATCCTTAATGGCCCATCTGGTTTCTTCACGAATACTACGGCCGCTCCCCAAGGCGAACTGCTTGGTCTAATAACATTCCTTCCTTCTAGGTTCACTAACTACACCTTTAATTCCTTTACCTCGATCGATGCCATCTTGTTAGGTGGTCTACTCAAAAGTTCAACTCCTAGCACAAGATATATTCGAGACTCAATGGCTCATTTCAGTGGTAGTACCATAACCGGTTCAAAGACATCTGCAGACTATCTTGCTACTCGAACCTGACTTAGCTTATCTCCCATTTCCATTACACTTAACAAAGCATAACTACTCTGGTTAGAATCCTCCATTGAGAATATGATTCGGTTATGACTATCAGCGTGCCTTAGTGATATCTCCCTATCTTGTCAAAATATCCTAGCCTCGTACCTTCTCAACCAATCCATACCCAGAATGATTATGAAATCGAAAACATATAAACTGCATGCAAACTTATGACCAACAAATCAAGTTCTAACTGGTCACAGCTCATCCCCAGAGTTGCATACCCTCCTATTGGGTTCGCAACCCTTAATGAAGTAACAAGGTATATGGGTTCTAAGCATAACATATCAACCAAATTCTGAGATATAAATGAATGTGATGCACCGGTATCAAATAGTATCCTAACTAGTATACTCTGAATCAAAAACGTACCTTCCATCAGAGTCTTCCCTTTTTCAGCTGCGGTTGGCTTAGCAGATGGTGGTCCAACAGCAAAAACCTTTCCCTTATCTGCTCTGACTGGCTTTGGACACTGGTTCTTATAATGTGCAACTTGATCACAGTTAAAGCACTTCACATTCGCCTTCTTCCCTTTGCCTGATCAGCAATCATGAGCATAATGACCTCTTGTCACACTTTAAGCAAACTAAATAATCCTTGCCTTCTTGGCAGCCTCCCTCTTCTGGGCTTTCTTCTTCTTAAAGAACTTTCTTTTCTTTCCCTGAGAACTCTGGATCTCAAATGGCTTCTCTCTAGCACAAATAGCAAGCATCACCTTATGGCGGATTTCCATCTCTACCACTACATTACTAGGATCACAAAGATGTGGCAGGGTCACCCTAGTAATCTCGGGGTTCAGTCCTCTAATGAACCTCTCATTCCTCCTGATGACGGTGTCTATAGTATTCTATCCATAATGGGACAACTTATCAAACTTAGCAGCATACTCAACAACCGACATCAGCTCCCGATCCAAAAACTTCCTTGGCAGTGCCGATTTAGCAACCTCAGACATAAACTTTTTCTCAAATCTCATTCAAAAATCAGCCCAAGTCAAATCCTCCTCTAAAACTCCAACGGTAACACTGTTCCACCAAAAAAGTGCTGACCCTTGAAGCTACCTAGAGGCAAACCTTCTTTTCTGCTCATCATCTAAACCTAGATCAGCTAATATTCTCTCACAGTGCAACAACCAATTCTCTACCTCTATGACATTCTCCATCCCTATAAAGGCTTCCCACCGAGAATGGTGTAATCTCTGCTAAGCTTAGCAATAATTATTCCCAACTGGAGCCACAGGATTAGCTCCTCCTACATTGCCAGCAACTCCGGTAGCCACTCCTGTTTGCATCATATTGACGAAGAATTGATACATTCCCCTCATATTCATTGGTGGATTTCCAACACCCATATTGACATCAATGTTTTGGTTAGCATTAGAATTTCGACCCGTGTTCCTCCTGGTGAGTCGAGCATTTCCATTAGTTGTGGTGCTTCCTCCATCGAGATTTCCTCTTCGTTTCCTTCCACTGTATCTTCTTTCTCGTAAATCTGCATACGAGCCTTAATAAGATACAAAAGAACGGCCTAAGAGAGAGGGAAATATGTACTTATATATATCTATATCAAAAACAAGTATGTTACCATAGCATTAACCCAAACCCCGATCTTATTTTCTATGTTTGAAAATCTTTTAGGTTTAAAATTCTTTTAAGTTTCATAAATCTATGCTTTGATACCAATTAGTAGCATCCCCCATTTGGGGGTCCAAAACTAACGGCTACGAATGTTGTAGTCATCCATAATTATTAATCATCGACGACCGAATACGGTAATGTTAAATACATTAATACACAGAAACACATGAATATGGAAAAAAATATCAAACAAGTTCCACATTCCATTTCAAAACATTTCAAATTCATTATATAATCCCAATACGAGAACCACGTTCAGAGAAAATATATTTATTACAACATACGCCAAAAGCAACATATGAAGATGTCCCCTTGGATAATCAGAGTATATATAGGCAACTTAACAATTTTGCCTTTACAACAACAACACAGCGGAATCAAAATAAAAGAGAATTCTAATTAGTTATCATGCCTCATACACATCTGTGGAAGCTTACTCGCCTAAAGAGGTACCTAAAAAATTTCAACTCTCAAACTACTCAAAACAAATTGAGTGCCTAAAATTTTAAGGGAAAAACATAAAATTTGAGTCAGACATAAAGCCTGGTATGAATAATAATCTACCATTTCAAACCATTCGGATATCTAGTGAGACCACGCCGCTTAGCGGAACGGGTTTTCCCCTCACTAGTATCCTAAACCTTTATAAAACCATATATCGTGCTCTTGCATCCATAATGGTCAAAATAGTTCAAAACACTATGATGATATGCAAACAAGTAAATCAATTCTGGATTTCCCATCCCCGTTTTTTCTGACTAACTGTCTTATTTATAGTTTCTAAGGTGACTATTAACATATTAGTTTTCATTGGCTTACTAATAACCTGTTTAATGTTTAGAGGATCCAGGTCCAGTTTCATAGTTTTCATGGGCTTACTATTAACTTGTTCAAATTTGTGGACTCTCTGTCCTATTTCATAGTTTTCATGGGATCACTAAGAACTCATTGGCCCTGCCAATAACCTCATTATTTCATGGGTTCTCCCTGAACCTATTGGTAACTCCAATAACTTTCCACTTATCCTAGTTTTCATGGGTTGACTAGGAACCTATTGACATCTGTCAATAACTTAATCCGAATATAGTTTTCATGGGTTCACTACAAACCTATTGGCCCCTACTAATAACTCTTTCCAATCATAGTTTTAGTGGGTTTACTATAAAGTTGTCTCACTGACAACTTCTTTTATACATAGTTTTCATGGGTTTATTATGAACCTGACTCCCTGATAACTTCTTTAATCAATATTTTAGCATCCTACATTCTGGTATTCCTGACTTCCTGGATGCAATTCCACTCACTAGAAGTTAACTTAATTTATATTCACTGTTGGGTCAGCTTAGCTGGTTATTCTTCCCTTTAACCCCAAAATACAGTTATGGGTCCATTACAATGTGAATATATATATATATATATGAAGAAGCAAACATAATAACTTGGTTAATCCACTTAACTTATTAATCAATGAAAACTTCTTCAAAAACTCCATACTTAAAATCATTTCAAAACTCTTTATTTATGACATGGTTTTCCTTTAAAATGGGATTGGGTTATTTGTTTTGAAAATTAAGGCTTTCGAAACCTTAGAACATTAATTTCGAAACCCCTGGATAACCTCCTTCGAAAGCGTAGAAAACTTCCTTTCGAAACATTACATATAAACCTTTTGAAACTCTTTAAACCATCTCTTTCGAAGCCAAAATAAACCTTTCGAAAGTATCAAAACATTACTTAATAATCCTTACAAACATAGCTTCGTAACCAGTGAAAGTACCCCTTTCGAAACCATTAGGTTTACTCAAAAACATCTTTTGGGTCAAAAATAATTTATACGAAAGTATCTCTTTCAAAACATTAATTCTTCATATAAAATTGATTGGGAAAAGTTTGATGGCATCGGTATCATCCTTTTGAAAGCTTTAAAACATTTAAGTAAAACATTGAAGGTTAGCATCGAAACCCCCTTTCAAAGTCATTACCTTCGAAACCCTTGAACCCTTTCGAAAGCATTTAGGAAGTGGCTTAATATATCTTTAAAACAAAAGCCACCCTTCGTAAGCATTGATGACTTCAGTACACTCGAAAAGCAAAAGAACGGCACAGGGTTTCGACTAGGTTGGAACCATCATTTTCGTAAGCATTGTTTCATGAACAAGGAACTCTTTCGTAAGCTCTATTTTTAAACAAAGAAAGGCGGCAATAGGTTCAAAAGCAACTTGGTATTAACTTAGTCGAATGCACCCTTCAAAAACAAGGCAGGCACATAACTTTTTAAATATAGACAATAGTTTCAACTCTATCGAAAGCAATGCTTTCGATACCCTGCCTTCCGCCTTCCTCCAATCCACTACGTATGCATGTTGATACCTTGTGTATTGGTTTCGACTTAAGGCGGAAGTACATGGTCGAAAGGTTCTTCTAATAAAGGCGGAATTTCTGGGTAAATCAGATTTAATGCCGATTAAAGAAAACACTTTCTAACTGACCTGCCTACTTGTAAGCGTATGATTGGTTGCCTGAACTTTTCAAATCCTTTACACAAAATAACTGCCGCATAATTTCAGATCTAAACCAAGATTAATTAACAAATAAGCCCTTCCATTAAGTAAAATATTTAAATCATTTAGGTTCTGCTCTCAAAATAATTTAATTCTCATATTAAATTATTTAGGAAAATGTAACGACCCGTAAATTTCGATAATTATATTGGTTAATTTAATTAGATCTTTGTAATTTAATTTAGAAAGAAATAAAAAAATTATAATTTATAATGAATCAAATGTTAAAAATGAAATGTAGCAATGGTAATTAAAATTAATTATTGACAATTGAAGTGAAATCCCAAAAAAGAAATAGTGTTAATTGTTGCACTTGTGTATAAAATTTAAAATAAGTAAATAAAAGTAAGCATTTAATTAACAAATGCAACAATATATTGATTAATAGTAACTAAATGTAAATTTAGGTAATAATGTTAAAGCAAGTTGATAAATAACTAATTTAATGCAATCCCAACTAATTGAAACAATTGTAAGGTTTTAATTGATTGTAATTTGTAAATTGGAAAATAGATTCAAAGTTATAATTAATTGATGAAATAATACGTAATAAGTGCAATTTGATAGAATCAATGTTAGTATAAATTAAAGAAATGATAGGGAATCATATTTATGAAATAATAACGAGAATGCAAGGTAAACAATGCTAATTATAGTTAATAGTTAATGAACTTAATGAAATTCCGATTATATAAAATAATCTAAATGTTATGTTTGGCTATAAATTGAACATAAGTGAATGAAATTAGTAGTATGAAAATAAATGGCAACATTGATTTGTAAGTAATAAAAGCTTATTTATGTGATTAAAGGGTAACGGTAATGATTATTGTATGTTACCTATTTATTTAGATTGTTAATTAAAATTGAAAATAAATTTTAATAAATGTTACATTAATGTGAAATGTAATACAATGTTTAGGAGTGGTTAAATTGGGTATATTAAGGAAATGAATGGAAAAAAACAAGGTAACTAAGTTTATAGAATAGTAATGAACTTAATAAAAAGATTTGAGTTGAAACAAATCAATCCATTGAAATCCAATTTATAATAAGTGTAATTATTGTAGCAATTGAAATTTAATGTTATGCAACTGAAATAAAGATAAAATGGGAAAATGTTAATGTATCAGGATATATACCAATATAAATGGAACCTAAGATGATAATACGATAATTAGTTGAATTAAAAGAATGGGAGTCTGGATTTATTCATTTATTGGAATTTAAAGTTAAATAATTGGATTATTGCAAATAAGTAGAATTAAATATTAAATTTTACGTTAATTGAAATGAAGATGGACTATGAGAAAATTTATGTAATAGTTTTGAATCCAATGTTAAATCCATCTATTTGACAATAGTGAGTGGAATAATTATTTTGATGTAATTAAATGGAATTATTAGGAATTTTATTTATAAATTCTGAATTCAATAAATTGAGGTTAACATTGAAATTGATAAATTAATTAACTTTAAATTGACATCTAAATTTGTTAAATTAGTGTGAATAATTTGGAAATATAAATATGATAAGAATTGTCAATTTTAGAATTGAAATTGGAAATTTGATTTAATTAATTTATTTAATTAATGTAAAAATAGCCATTTTGGCCACTGACTCGGATTTCGACGAAACTAGTTTCATTGGATCCATAAAAGTGAATTATAGTAGGATTTCAAGTTTCGTAACGATCGAACTTGTATTTTGATCGTACGGACTCGAAACGCCCAAAAATCAATTAAATTGAAATCAACTGAAATTAATTTGAAATAATTTGATTTTAGCATAGCTTCATGAATTTGGACTTGAAACCTGTTCCATCGAGTTTAAAATATTCAAAAACATCTATTTTGATATATGGGTTGACCCAATTTCGTTCCGGAGTTAGAACGGGCTTTTCGGGCCATTTTATCGTTCAACGCGTATATCCAATCGATCCGATCCATTCTAATTTCAGCTTGCCTATATATACCCTGTTATAAACCCTAATTCATTTCTTATTCCTCATTTCTGTACGTTTAGTTCTATTAGCTTCTCTTTCCAACGGCTGCAAACCCTAATTTCCAAATACAATTCCAAATCAAATCCAAAGCCAAAAATTCAAGCTCTTCAAACTATATCATATTATATATCGATCTGAAGCTCTCGACGAGCGCAACTCAAATCTGCAATCTGTTTCTCGATTCGAGCTATCGTCTGATCAGAAGTTTGCCTTTTATTTTCGTCCATTCATGGGCGTACGATGATCGTCGCCCGATCAACGAATTAAGGGCACTACTGTGTGGAGAGTCAAGTGTGTTGTCCATTGGTGTGGTTGGCTTGGCGTGTTAACGGCTGGATCGTCGGCAATTGGTGGATTAGGGTTTCGAAGGGAAGCATCGACCGACTTTTTTTTGCTGCGTCGTCCATCGATGGTGTGTTATCGCGAGGCTAGGGAAGGCTCGGCCGGAGGCGAGGAGGGTTTCGGCGTGATCGGTGGAAGGCGCGCACGGTGTGAAGTGCGGCGATGCGAGTGTGTATGGTCGAGATTTGAGTGATTATGGTTTCGTGCATTCGTTCTTTACTATAGCCGAGTTTGTGATGCGTGTTGTTCTCGGTTGACGTGGTAGGTGGGGATTGTTTCAATTTTACCTTTTATTTATTTTAATTTAATTTAAATTCTGAAACTTCTAATCACAATAACTTTCACATACGAGGTCGAAATTATGCGCAGTTTTCTCCGCTAGGTTCGTATTGGAATTCTCTACATTTTGGCGCTGGTTTGGACAAATTCGGATACTGTTCAAATTTTGGGTTTAAATTGGATTTAAATTCAATTTAAATTCGAAAGGTGAGTGTTTTAACCCACTCACAACTTCTAAAATTTCTTATGTGTGTTAAATTAATTTCTGATGTGATTAGAAATTTATTTATGGCTGTTTGGTATATTTTTACCATCATTCCAGTTAAATTGAATTTATTGAATTAAATTATTATTTAATTTATCATTGCATATAAACTAATTTCTGATGTGATTAGAAATTAAAATTTCTTATGTGTGTTAAATTAAGTTCTGATGTGATTAGCAATTTATTTATGGCTATTTTTACCATCATTCCAGTTAAACTGAATTTATTGAATTGAATTGTTATTTAATTTATTGAATTAAATTGTTATTTAAATTCGAAAGGTGAGTGTTTTAACCCACTCACAACTTCTAAAATTTCTTATGTGTGTTAAATTAATTTCTGATGTGATTAGAAATTTATTTGTGGCTGTTTGGTATATTTTTACCATCATTCCAGTTAAATTGAATTTATTGAATTAAATTGTTATTTAATTTATCGTTGCATATAAACTGCCATTAAATTGTTATTTAATTTATTATTGAATATAAACTGCCAGTAAATACATGATATTTATTATCTGTTATATATTGATGTTATTGTTTGAATTGGATGATGATTGTGATAAATGGTTAATGATTGATATTGGATGAATGGATGCTGTATTTTATATTGTTATAAACTGCAAGTTATTATGCATTTTTATTTCATTCGGGATTGCGGTTTGAAATGATATATAACCGTATTTTTATTTTAAATTACGGATTGAAATGATAAATATCCGTATCACTTGACCATAGGATAGAAAATTATATACGGCAACTGTCGGTCTATATATATAAATATTTTGAAAATGATTTCTATGGTTTTGGATAGAATTATACGGTTTAATAAATATTGATTTTTTGACATTATAAAAAAAAATTATATATAGTTAAATTCATGTATTTAATCTATGTATAAATTTGTTTAATAATAATAAGTTTAATAATGGAGTTTGATTTTATTAAAATAAAATATGGTTAAGTATTTAAATCATACTTTAATATAGAGGATATAATGATTTAAATAAATTAAGATTGGAAGGTAAATTGGAAATTTATTTGAAATTGAGCTTATTTAAGAATTAAACTCCATATGTTAATGTAAAATTTATTGAACTTGAAATTTTAAAAGGTATGATTTTTATAACTGGATTTTTGCTCAAGATTAATTAAACGAATATTTCAAGTATAAATAAATTGAAGGAAATATCTAGTTATTTGTAATTTGAGTTTTATTTACATGATAATGGAATTATTATGCAAATATTTAAAAACTAAATAATAGAACATTGAATTGTTGAATCGTAAGTACCAAACTTAGTTTTGAAATTGTTTAATACTCAAAGTTTGAAACATATTGGAATTGAAATGGTTTATTGAAACTGAAAGTGAGTTGAAAGTTATGAATTGAGATTTAATTTAAATTGAATAAAATTGTGAAGTCGAGGAAACTATTTACTTTATAAAGGAATCTTAAATTCAAACTATTTTATTTTATATACTGTTTGAATATCCAAACCATTTAAGCTTTGGAAGTTATGGTTTAGAAGCTATGAGATACGTAGTATTATGTTTGAAAGGCTATATTTCAAGCATTTGGTTTCGAAATATTATAAATTTGTAAGTGTTATGATTTTGGAAAAGAGATATATTTGAAATAAAATGATATTATATTGATTTGGGTTTTTATAAAAATGATATCATAATGATTTGGTTTTTGAAACGAAAGTGATATCGTATTTATATGGTTTTGAAATGGATATTATATTCTGGTTTTAAAAGTATAAACTATTTTGAAAAGACCGCGGTGTTACAATAACGTTTGGTTGTTAAAGAGGCCGGGATCGGAAGTTGTCATACTCTCTGTCAACTCCGAAAACCACTTTAACAACCGTGCATGCGGTGGAGATTCCAGAATGAAGTAGGATGGTGGCGGCGTTTCCTTTGAGGTAAATACGTGGACCGGAGTTCCATAAGTTGGCATAAGGTGGCTAAAACAGGAGCGATTGACGGACTAAGAATGTGGCATCTTTGATCGGACACATCCCTTCGATATTATACTCTGACTTTTGGATTGATTCGGTGGCCACTTTTGATTTTTGATTTTGGGGTGTGGCTCGAGGTGGGCGGTAGTAGCTGCTACGCGTTACCACCAACCCGGAAGCGTAATTGGTATATCTACCTTGGCATTGCCTAGTTGTGCCGTGTCACCTACCCTATCGTGCCTTGTACGAGTTTGGTTTTCTCCCGTAGTCCGTGGAGTATTTAGAGTAGTCTCCCGATCTGGAGATGAGATGACACTGAATGGACTACTGGGACTATTATTGTGTTAAGGGGAATATTGGGTCACTCCTTAACTCTATTTAAAAGTAAGTTTATTTTACTGTAGACATTATTGTAATAGCGAAATATTACTGCATAGTAAATAGTTTAACGGATCCTTAGGAGATGTGAATCTCAAGCATCTCTTAAGTTATTGCACTCACGTTGACACTGGATAGGAGATGTCAAATCCCGTAAACATCTCTGACGTCGTTCCACTCATATTATTTACTGTTGATTTAACTTACATAAGATCTTTTAGTTCTGACTCGAGTGTTTTGTCTTTTCAATTCGCTCCGGTCAGTCTGAGCATTTCAGGATTCGAAGACTTTATCTTTGGAGGACGAAGACGAAGATTTGTATTACTATTATTTATATATTCCACTACATTCATAATGTTCCGCTGCATTATTTATTGTTCTCTGGTATGTGTAACTCTGATATGTATTGTATAAGTATAATCGAATATTTTGTAAAACAGCTTCATGAACTGTATATTTGATTATTATATTTTATCGTTCCGCTGCAAGATTCTGTTTTGTTCTTTTTCTTTCTCTGCTTTTTCTTATTTACCCCATAACAACCCGCCCTTCTGTATGGTTTAAGTCTGACATGTGTGGTTTATCGTCGATTTAAAACGTACGAAAAGGCGGGATGTTACAGAAAAATCCATAAAAGTTCACCTTTAACATGTTATTAACATATCTAAATTTCAGACCCAAATTCTCAATATAATTTCTGAAATAAATTTCTAAACCCAATTAACCATATTTTCCTTTGAAAATTAATAATAATAGTTCCATAGCTTGGAAAATTATCAAAATTAAAACCCAACTTCAAAATCATGTTTTACATAACATGTAAATTTTCTATGGCATTCAAAATAATTATAACCAGTTTTACCCTCAAAACCAGGTAAAATCGTATCTAAACAATCTTGTTTAAATCTTACATGTTATGATCCTAGCATATCATCATCCAAATCATCATAAAAATGAATTTAATCTTAAATCCGAAAACATATGATTCTAAACAAAATAGAGATGGTATAAATTATTATTCACCTTGATTAAGATAAGAAAATTGGATTGAGATTGAGATTTATTCCCCTAAGCTTGAATCCCTAGCTTTAGATTGAATTCCTCTTTTTCTTTCTTTGCTAATGGTCGGCTCCTCTATTAGTTTGCATTTGATGTTTTGTGAAAAATGAGAAAATGAACGTGAATGGTATATGGTACGAGAATATATAAGGGTTATGGCAATAGGGTGCGGTTATTTTCCAGTTTGCCCTTATGTAGTTTAATTAGCTTTCAAACCATTCTTAAGCTCATTTAATTTATTAAGCACGGTCCTTATGTATTTATTTAAATCTCAATCCCCATATCACTTAATATTACATTATTCTATTTAGTTTAACTAATTAAATCTTTTGAACAATGTTATCAAAAATTAGTGGCGTTACACTGTATTAACGCTACTGTGCATTATCAATTTTCTAAATAAATTAATTATGTATATTTCTGTTCATAATGTTATTTTACGGTAGTATTTTATGAATCGTAGAAGCAGTTTCTGAATTATGGTAGCATATTTTGAATTATAGTAGTAGTTTGTAAACAAATGTAGCATTTATTATATATGTGTAGTAATACTACTATGTAATAACATTTTTTTATTTAAATAATATAATTATGTTATATTATATTATCGTAGCATTTTATGAATCGTATTAACAATTTCTGAGTTGTAGAAACTTTTTTAAAGTTGTAGAATCGGTTTATAAACAGCTATAACATCTTTTTAGATGTATGTAGTAACACCACTATGTAGTATCATTTATTATTATTTTTAATTAAATATAACTATATATAGTTCTATTGATAATCTACTTTATAGTACTATTTTATGAATTTCATTAGAGTTTATGAACTGTAGCACCTTTTTAAAAATTCTATTGTAGTGGCAATTTATAAACAATTGTAGCATTTTTTGGATAAAGTATACATTGTATCTCACACCATTATTTGATAATAGCTATATGAATTATAGTATCCACTTATGAAGTATATTAAAAATAATCTGTTTTGTTGTAAGTTTTTATACATTTTAGTACAATTTTTGACTTAACATGTTTAAATTTCACATTCTAGTATCATTTTATGATTTTTTTTTGTAAACATGGTATCATTTTTGAAAGTTTACCGTGCTATTTTCATACACTAATTTATAATGCTGGTGCATAGCTTTGTAAAGTTGGTGTCATTTTTATTTAATTTATCGAATATATATCGTGCTTACATTTTTCGATAAAAAGATTGATAATTCATTCAACAAGAGCATTTATTTTGATGTCTTGGGGATTCGAATCCATGACCTCTAGGACCTCAACCTACAGCACCATATCACTTGTTATTTGAGCTAATAGCTTTTGACATGCTATTTTTCATAAATTATTTTATAATGTTATTATATAATATCATTTTTGTATTTATCGAATTAAAAAAATACAACAGTTATATTCTAATTTTATCATGTAATAGTTGACGTTACCTTACTTTAGCATTTTTTGGTTAAATAATATGACTTGGTAACATTTTATATTTGCTATATTTTTTACATCATTTTCTCATATAATGATAATGTACGGTATTATTTTTTTACATGTTGTTATTTTTACAATAATTGGTGATTGGTGAGTAAGATGAGGTGAGCAACGGCATTTTGATGTGCTAGAAGATGTACGGCGACATGGTAGGTATCGAGTAGAGGCATAATTTTGTTTGTTAGGGTTAGATTTAAAGAAGACGGCGGCCATAGGAGGCCGTGGCTACGGGAGGCGACGGTTATGGGAGGCGAGGGCTAAGAGCAGTGGCGCAGGTGCAGAGTGTTGGGATGGATGGAGATGGTTGGGGGTGTGTAGCGGCATGCGATGTGATGGCGTAGGAAGCGACAATTTGACATGGGCATACGTGAGGATGAGATGCGGAAAGAGTGTCATTGTAACTAGGTTTGAAGCTAGCGTCTTAAAAGCCAAAAAAAACTATGAAAGTTTGTCCTTTAAACTAAGGTTATCTTAATTTAATAACATTCAAACATCACTATTTATAATTTCTCAATTTTCATACTTTATTTCTATTTTTAAAACAACAATATCTAATTTGATTTTATTTTTTATTTTCTATTTTTTAAGATTAATATGGATTTACACCACTTTTGAAATCCATCTTTTATTCTATTTTTAAAGTCTACTATTAATATAAAAAGATTAATGTTATATTATAAATATACACGCACGAGGCGTGCACACTCACATACATATATCTATGAATCTGTATATATCTATGTATATGTTGAGAGGGGGAAGGGGGTGTACACCTAATTTCACACTTTTGGAATATTTCACAACCATGAAAATAAAATCCATAAGCGTAGTTTTATATTTTACAAAACCGGTCACTACATTCCCTCTCTAAGAGGTACCTTTTCATTGGCAATAAAAGCAATTCACTCAAAATCTTACAGACAACACTACACATAATGTAACAACCCTGGGATTTTTGTAACAACAAATTATCGTCAAATGACAATTTAATTTGGTTGCTAATTGCTTTTGGCATTTAACCAATCGAAATTCGTTTAAAAATTTAATTAATGTTGTTGGGCTTTAAAAATTAATTTTAGCCCATATTTTGTTTGATGCCGTGATAATTCCAATACCCATTCCCCTTTTTATTTGATGGGGAAAACCCTAAACCTAAAAATCAAAACACACGAACGAGATTAAAAATGGTGGCTCATTGGTATTCGTTCCTCTTCTTCAAATTAGGGTTCGATTTATAGTGGTTTCGGCTGCTTGATTTGAGTTCTCCACGGCTTCGACGCACAACCATTCGATCTTGGAATGCTCGATGGAGTTCGATCTCCTTGCTTTGTTGAGCGTCTCGTGAGATAACTTCGGCCGTTTGACTGTGTTCGTCTACGCTTCGTACTAATGTGAGTAATTCTGTTTACTCACATCTAATTCATCTCTAAAATAGTGCTTCTGCAATTCGATTTTGTTTTGGTGATTGGTGACTTTTCTGACTTGGTTCGATTTTGCTCGATGTTGATAAATTTTTCTATGACTTCGGCAATTACTGTATTTGGTTGCGAATTGGGTTTGATCATGTTGTATCGACTTGTTTTGCCTTGTGCTTTAGATTGTCTGACCATTGTATTTCACATATAGTGTTGCTCCATTGTTTTATCTGGTTTCTGATTAAACTTGGTTTGTGTCGTGGTTCCTCTGATGCATTTTCTTCTGGTAGCACTTTTGTCTTTGTTCGAGTTTACTTACTGCTTTATGACATCGGTCATTGTATCATTGACCTGCAGTTCGAATATCATGATTTCTGCACTTGATATTGTTTCTGACTTCAAGTATATATGCCTAGACCTTGATATTGTTTCTGACTTCAAGTATATATGCCATTTCATGTATATATGCCTGGACTTTGATATGGATACTCACTATCACTTGCTGTTGTGGTTTTGTTGCCTTTTAGTTCGTACCTGTATCGAGTTGGCTACGGCCATTGCATTGTTGAGGTTGAGTTGTACTGTCCAATTCAACTCACTGTTGCATACATGTTGATTTCATTGTAGTGTTGCAGTCATTAACTTATGTTGTCCTGTTGAGTTTGGCACTTGCGTTGTCGTTGCTTGACTGTTTAGTTTCTTGGCTATTTGCTCGTTTCAAGTGCGGTTTCATTCTGGAAAAGCATTATATTTTAACTTTTGTAACGACCCGGAAATTTCGATCTCGAAAATTCCAGATAGTTAGTGAAAAGAAGAAAAGGAAAGAAGAAGAAAACAGAAAACAAGACATAGAAACCTCACATTCGCAGCGGATCAAAGTATAATATCATATAAATAATAGTTATACAAAGGAAATTGTACTTGTCAAATTACACCTTAATATATATCAGAGTTACAACATATACAACACTGGTCACATATGAATCAACATGTCCTAGATATGCAACAATAATACTCAACGGGTATGCTCCATACGTTCCTGCCTTCCAGCTCGCCTCCTGAGCTTCAGAACGTCCTTACCTGAAAATTTGTAATACTCAATCTGACCCGAGCATTACATCAAAGTAACACCCGGGTCAGGCTGGAAACCAGCGTGAGTAAACCCATCCAACATGGAATACAAAAGCATACAACTATATAAACCCGGGTAACTTGTATCGATTTATAACTTCACAAGTCGTTATACACATTTCACACATCAATACTAAGTGCCAAAACTTAGATTAAATGATCCAGTTCACTTAAATCATTCCATTGCATCCTATTAATTCACATATCAAGTTTATATAGAATCGAAGTGGTTTCGGGAATTTCCTAATACCCGACTCCGGTCTCTTCGAATCCAATGTCATCCTAACCTAAATTATTCAATTAAATACCATTCAACTTAATTACCGGATAACACTTTTATATGGCAATTTATAATAGATAGATAATCACATTAACACCGTCCATCCAACACATCATATCACAAAGCAATAGATAATCACATTAACACCGTCCATCCAACACATCATATCACAAAGCAATTCTTATCAGAGATATCAACCAATTCAATCATTAATAAGCAAGATTTATCCCTTCCATTAATCACATAAATTAATGATCCTCTAATTACATTCATTAGTTAATTATTCTTAAATTTCATTTAATAATTAACCTTTAACTTAATTACATTCATTAATCAACCTTGATTAATCAAAATCAGAATTTAACTTTCCTAATTTACTTCATCAATTAGATCAACTCCTGCATTAATTATATTAAATAATTCCTTTAATTATATTGAGTAATTATCACTTAGTTCCTTCCACCAAGTAATTATCCTTAAGTTACTTCCCATCAAGTAATTTCCTTTTTTATATAATTACACTAGATGATTGATTATTAATTACTTCTACTAAGTAATCATTCTTCATATTAATTTCACTAGGTAATTAACCCAAACCACATCCAATCTTCCATTAATTATATCATGGAATCACCATTACTAATTAATTCACTTAATTAATTAGTCATAAATTTCAAATCTTGATTAACTTTAAAAATAAACCTTTATCTTTACATATGTCTCACTAATCATAATTTAAATACTTTTAAATTCATTCTACCCTTAAATTAAACTTAAATTTAAACTAAAGATTAAAATAACTTCCAACTTAACTTAACACATTTTAAGTAAAACATATTCCCAAATCTTCCAAATCAAATATTTAAGAAAAATATTTATTTTATAAAGTAGTTTTTTTTCTTAAATTAGAGTTAACTAAATAAAAACTTGTTTTATAAAGGCTTTTAAAAGTCTATATTAAAACTTCTTCGGGTTTTACTCGAGATTAATTCAAATCCAGGAACGCATTTTCTCAAATTTTCTTCCATTTGCAAAAGCTTTCTAACATTTCAAAACTTATTTGATTAAAAGATTTAAAAACTAGGAAGAACATCCCTCTCGCAAAAATCTCGAGAATAACTCGAGCAAAAATACCCTCGAACCCGAACTTCAACCCGAGAATCATTACAATTCACGGATCTCCATCCTCCTCCTCACAACAGTGCACACTTCATAACCACCAGCCATCTCCTTTAAACCAATCTACCCCTTTGCCACAATTATCTCCACAAAACATTCCCACTATCACAAATTATCCACAACAAAATTCTTCAACATCCCATTTTCCACTACCTCACCATACTACAACTTCAAACTTTCATATTACCACCATCACCACATCAGATAACACAATATCCATTCACCACTGTTACACTACTTTAACCAACTGATCACACCCTATCACTGTGCCAATTGACTTCAGTTAGACCAATATACATTTCATTACCTTGCCTTGTTCATTCATCACCATTCATTGCAACAGCCACAATTTCCCCCACTTGCCTAAACCATCTCCTCCACTGACCATCATAAGCCACCGTCCTAACATCTAGACAGCAATCTCCTCCATCCCATCTTCACAACCAATTGCAAACATATCAAACTTCAACAACCTGACCTTATCTGCCACTACATCCATTACTACAGCATTCATTGCATATACTCAGTCATCTACTATCAATGTCAAGGCACAACAGAAATCAAGTGCACGTGCACCAACGTCGTCAACGTTCCGGCACCCATTGAACATC
Organism: Allium cepa; assembly: GCA_030765085.1. Classification (NCBI taxonomy): domain Eukaryota; kingdom Viridiplantae; phylum Streptophyta; class Magnoliopsida; order Asparagales; family Amaryllidaceae; genus Allium; species Allium cepa. Next base: position 564,243,002 of record CM060928.1, on the reverse strand, counting down.
CTCAACAAGTCACCCATCACCATGACAATCCGTTCAAGCCATCGATTCGATACCACAAAACCCAAATCAAAATCAAGCCTTCCTGTCGAAACTCGAAAATCAAACCCATCTGAAAACTCCCTCGACGCGGCGATTCTGGCCACCGGAATCATTAAGACTTCACCAGCGTCTTCATTCACGACCCCAGTGGCTCTTCCTCAAACCACGTGCAGCTCGATGCGCCATGGAAACCTCAGCGACCAATTTTCAAGCCTTGACATATCTAGGGTTAAAAACCCAATTGGCCTATCAGCGACACTACGGCGATCGTGTACCCTCTACCCCATTTTTTCCAACTTCAACGAACGCCTATCTATCTCCAGCCAAAGCCCCGTCCTCCAAAACTACTCCAGTCGCCGGAGCTTTCTCGAAAACTAAATACTGGTCATCCCTAGAATGCCAACCCAATATCCAACTAAAACTCACAATTTTATTTTTAAAAATCGAGTTTGCTAGTGTTGATTTAAGCTGCATGCTTGAATTTATAAAACAAATTGTTTAATTTTAACAGTTTTTGTTAAACTCTTACTGTATTGCATAGTTTCAGAATATTTGCAAACTAAAAATACTTAAACATGTTTAAAAACTTGAATTATGATTTGACAAACTTATATTTTTTAATTTCTAAGTGCAACAGTAATTGGTAAGAAGTTTGAAAAAACAATTTCTCTGGAAATGTTTTAAACTCTGTATATTTCTTTGCAAAGATCAAATACAACCACAAACATCCAAAGTTTCATACTTATATACATATGCACAACACAAATCCAATCCACAATCACATGCATAGATTTAGATCTATTTTAATCTTTTATAGAAAGGGTTGCTCATAAGCATGAGAATTCAAATAGCATTAAGCATCAAAAAGTGTAGAAGATTACTCACCTGCAAATGAAAGTAGAAGAATAGAGAAGGTCTGTAAGAAAAACTGAAATTGCTACTTGATTCTTAAAGCTGGGCTTGAAATTGCAACTTGAATCTGAATTTAAATCTCTACTTGATCTTTGAGTTGCTCATGAACCCGGTTTAGCAAAAATAGAGTATGTTGAATTTACTTTGATATTCTTTTGATTTACTTTGATCTGCATTTTATCTTCAGGTTTTAATTTTTATCCTGGTTTCATTTCTCTCTTTGTTTTGTTTTAGACAATCATCTGAAGAAGAAAAAACAATCTAAAAAGAAAATATGAGAATGCTTTAATTAACTTAATTTTCTCACTTATTAATTATTTTAAAGAAAAATAAAAACATAAAAGATATAAAGGACACTTGTTTATTACAAAATAGAATTGTTTACAAATGGCTTGAATGCATGTTAATATCCTAACACTTGTCCAATTATGCTAAAATTCATACACTTGTAAATATGTATGTACTAATAAATTTCAAAGAAATGATTCTCTAAAAACTTTTTATATTAAATTTTCTAGTAAGCATATACATTTCTCCTAATTATTAATTAATGTTTTAAGGAAAATAATATTAACCAATTATAAAAAGACATAGGATCATACATAATATTTTAAACCCAAAATATTTAAAAATATCTATCTATCAAATCTCAAATTCTAATAAAAATTCAAATTCAAATTCAATTAAAAATCCAATTTGAAATCAATTCAAATATATATATATATATATATATATATATATATATATAAACAATACAAGTTAAATTTGTAAATAACAATTCTATTTTAAAATCTACTATAATTATATTAATTTTAAAAAAAACATCACATTATTTCTATAGTTTGATAATAACAAATTTGCCAGTTTTAATAATTTATAAAGGAGATTATCACACTTATTTGTTTAATCTGTATTTTTCAATAGCTAAATTAGAAAATTACCCCATAACCTGATGTTTCAAAATTCGGGTTATCACATTCCTCCCCCCTTAGAATCTTTTCGTCCTCGAAAAGAAACAAAGCCAGAATTTATTAAAATACTTAATATTTATTAAATCACTTTTGATCATTTTTAAAACACCTTTAAAATCTATATAGTATTATCAAAGTAGCTTTATAAAAATATTATTCTATAACTCGATGTTTCAACAAGTCCATCTTCGTTCTCACAGAAATTCGGTCATACGTTGATTAGGCGTAGGACTGAAAATCTATAAGTACTTAGCAGACCCATTTTCAACACCCAGTGAAAATACTTGGAAAATAATTTTGTTGAAAATATAAAAATAATTTTTGAAAATAGAGGATATATCTTTGGTGAGAATGCTCTGGAAATCATCACCCCCATCCATGGTCACAGTTACATTCCAGGGTTACGTTGCCATCGCAGCAAAAGTCCATGTAACTGCAGGCTCTCCGCGGCCTCTCGATTACGCCATGGAACCCACACAACAGATCACAGTTACACCCAGGGTTACGTTGCCATCGCAGCAAAAGTCCATGTAACTGCAGGCTCTCAACGGCCTCTGGTTTTCGCTGCCAAAATGAAACTTCTCCACTCCTACATAGGTCGCAGTCTACCGATATAAAATCAAACGCAGACTGTTGGCTCTCAGCGGCACACACGACTTTCGCTATGTTATACCATAGATCGCAGTTACATCCTGGGTTACGTTGCCGTCGCAGCAAAAGTCCATGTAACTGTTGGCTCTCAGCGGCACACACGACTTTCCATATGGTATACTCTACTCATAATCCTCAGGAACTAGTTTTGTCCGGACTCCTCACATGATCAACTTTAGAACCCCCCCTTGGGGCTCAAGGCAGCACCACCCGATGGTACTCCTGAGAAGTTCATTTCAAGGGAGCGCCTTTTTCCCCAGAGCCATCATCAAAACATTTTATACTATACATATATAGTATCTTTTAAATCATACACCTAGTATGATCTCATATAAAGCTCCTTTACTCAAAATCGATTATTCCAAAATCGATAATTCTCAAACAAGGCTTTCCAAAAATCAATATTGATTTTACCCAAAAATCTAAAGCCTTTCCAAATCCAAAGGTTCCCAAAACCTTTTTTCCAAAATCCTCATATGATCCTTTATATATAGAGATATATATAAAATCCTTGATAAAAATCTTTGGATCATTATAAACTTGTATAAAAATCCTTTTATACTTCAAACACTTTCAAAACAAATTCTTTTTCTTTTGGCAAAAGATTCATCAAGGGGAGTTTTATCTTATAAAACAAAGATATTTACTTTGTTTACTCAAAATCAGATATTCAAATTAGATTACTCCTTACAAAAACACTTACCATATCACCTACTTCCATAAACAAAATTTCAACCATAGAAATATCCAATTTCTATTTTATTTCCTCATGTTTTTCACAAAATATATTTTCACTTCAAAAACCATTTCAAATTTCTTATCCACAAATTTCAATATCAATTTCATTCCAATCTGTACGATGTACACATATCATCCGTACGCCATACCAATCTGATCGCTCACTCGATCACACAATTTCACTTCCGAACTAATACTGTCCACCCGACTTCCTAGTGCGGACACAGATCTGGTTTCTTGATCAGAAATCGTTATTCTCCTTGCATAGCCATAACTATGATAGAGAATATCCAGAACCAATCAACAATCCATATCCAGGTTCGCCGTTGAAAATCGAGTGAAAAATCCCACTCGGATCGATATAACTATCTCGAAATTCTGTGCTCGAATCTGGATCAAATCACTTTGCGAATAGAATAACATACGTACACCCTACGTATTTATCTTTATTGGTTATTAGCCAAATCAATTCTCTTTCTATTTATATTCACTTTAATTTTCATTCATTTACTCACAATTGCCTCAATCCATTTGGATTATCACCTCTATTTTTATCTCGATTGGGTATTTAACCAATAACAGTTTGAACTCCGACCAGTTTATTTAGAAAATAGTTTGAAAATTTTGAAAACAGATAAGTAGTGGGAAAATAATTACTAGTTTGTAAAATAGGTGTAAAATAGTTAGGAAATATTTAAAATAATTATAGAAATTTTAGATAATTGCAAAATAGCTATAAAATAGTAATTAGTAGTTGAAAATAGTAATTAGTTTATAAAATAGTTAGAAAATTGTTAAACAGTTTCAAATATAATTGTAAAACAAGTATAAGATAATTTGGCTTTTAAAAGAAAGGATGTATATATAATGAATAGCTTGGAAAATAGGTTTATATTAAATCAATTTATATTGAAAATAGTCCAGAGTCAAAACTGCTCATTTCCCAATCTCCATTCTCATCAATTCAATTTAAATTCCCTTTTCCATTTAAATTGACCCAATTCCAATTTAAATAACTTCAATTTCTATTGAAATTGATTTAACCCCAATTCAAGTTGAATTAACCTCAGTTTCTTTCCAAATTTAATTTTATTCAACCTTAATCTCAAATTCTACAAATTCAAATAAATTTTTATTGAACAAGTTCCAATTTCAATTCATTTCAACTCCAGTTTGAATTAATCCCAATTTTAAACTCTATTTCCAAATCAAGTTGAATTATTCTTGATTTCTTCCGAATTCAATTCAAATTCCATTTGAATTTTATACTATTCAACTATAATTACAATTCCAAATTATTTAAATCAATCCAATTCAAATTTTTCATTTGAATCTTACACTCATACATCTTTAATCACCATTTCAATTAATTCAAATCAAATTCAATTTGAATTAATTTCAATTCAAATTCCAAATTTAAACCATCTCGAATTATGTAAATTCGAGCTAATACTTCAAATATTGATTTAATTCCTTTAAATCAAATCAACTATTTAACTTTTTCCCCAAGTTAAACTCAATTCACTTAATCCAGTAAATCTTACCCAATTTGAATCTTCCATTCCAAATTTTGAACTTTTCGTAAATAATCTTCCCACTTATTAAGTTCAAAAACCTATCACTTTGGGTATCATATCTCATTCCAAATTAAACTCAACATTTAGAGTTTTCTTCAAACCACCTTTGATATTATGTATATCCTCATATATACATATTAATTTCTTTTACATACCAAGTTATACTTTAAAATTTTAAACCACCGTTAGTTTTTAATTTAAAAAAAAATTCTTTAAATTTTCAAACAACTCTTGTTTGAAATAAGACCCCTTTCATTCGAATATATTAAATAACATCTCTTATTTTCAAATAAGATCATATTCAAAATAGTTTGAATAATATTATCTCCTTTAACATTTCGAAATCAATTCAAATATTTAAATTTAGAATTCAAACTTCACAATTTTAAATCTACTTAAATTTCCATCCTTTCTAATTTACAAGTTATTCTCATCAAATGGTTATTTCCTTAAAACATTTTATTGTTTATTGAAAAACAATCATCCCATTATTAAACACAATATCCATTTATTTTCTGGTTTGAAACCAATTCTAATTCATCTTATTATGTAATACTTCTCCAATTCAAGATTTCAATTTTAGTTTGAATTCATTTCAAACTTGTCTTTAATTTAAATTCAATTTGGTTGTAATTCTATTATCACTTAATTCTTACTGTTACTTTTAGTTTGATTAATACTACAATCAATTTCCTTACTGTAATAGATAATCTATTTCTTATATAAGATTCATTTACTTTTGAAATCATTTAAAATCCTTTTTATAAAATAAAAAAAAACAAGTACGCTCTCTCATATTTATATATATGCACTCAACTCATTCTAGGGTATCACTTACCCTATCCTTAATGAGTAATCCCACCAGAGCCAAGGTTCTCGCTTAACCTTCGTCTCTGATACCAAATGTAACGACCCGGAAATTTCGATCCCGAAAATTCCAGATAGTTAGTGAAAAGAAGAAAACGAAAGAAGAAGAAAACAGAAAACAAGACATAGAAACCTCACATTCGTAGCGGATCAAAGTATAATATCACATAAATAATAGTTATACAAAGGAAACTGTACTTGTCAAATTACACCTTAATATATATCAGAGTTACAACATATACAACACTGGTCACATATGAATCAACATGTCCTAGATATGCAACAATAATACTCAACGGGTATGCTCCATACGTTCCTGCCTTCCAGCTCGTCTCCTGACCTTCAGAAGTCCTTACCTGAAAATCTGTAATACTCGGTCTGACCCGAGCATTACATCAAAGTAACACCCGGGTCATCCTGGAAACCAGCGTGAGTAAACCCATCCAACATGGAATACAAAAGCATACAACTATATAAACCCGGGTAACTTGTATCAATTTATAACTTCACAAGTCGTTATACACATTTCACACATCAATACTAAGTGCCAAAACTTAGATTAAATGATCCAGTTCACTTAAATCATTCCATTGCATCCTATTAATTCACATATCAAGTTTATATAGAATCGAAGTGGTTTCGGGAATTTCCTAATACCCGACTCCGGTCTCTTCGAATCCAATGTCATCCTAACCTAAATTATTCAATTAAATACCATTCAACTTAATTACCGGATAACACTTTTATATGGCAATTTATAATAGATAGATAATCACATTAACACCGTCCATCCAACACATCATATCACAAAGCAATAGATAATCACATTAACACCGTCCATCCAACACATCATATCACAAAGCAATTCTTATCAGAGATCTCAACCAATTCAATCATTAATAAGCAAGATTTATCCCTTCCATTAATCACATAAATTAATGATCCTCTAATTACATTCATTAGTTAATTATTCTTAAATTTCATTTAATAATTAACCTTTAACTTAATTACATTCATTAATCAACCTTGATTAATCAAAATCAGAATTTAACTTTCCTAATTTACTTCATCAATTAGATCAACTCCTGCATTAATTATATTAAATAATTCCTTTAATTATATTGAGTAATTATCACTTAGTTCCTTCCACCAAGTAATTATCCTTAAGTTACTTCCCATCAAGTAATTTCCTTTTTTATTTAATTACACTAGATGATTGATTATTAATTACTTCTACTAAGTAATCATTCTTCATATTAATTTCACTAGGTAATTAACACAAACCACATCCAATCTTCCATTAATTATATCATGTAATCACCATTACTAATTAATTCACTTAATTAATTAGTCATAAATTTCAAATCTTGATTAACTTTAAAAATAAACCTTTATCTTTACATATGTCTCACTAATCATAATTTAAATACGTTTAAATTCATTCTACCCTTAAATTAAACTTAAATTTAAACTAAAGATTAAAATAACTTCCAACTTAACACATTTTAAGTAAAACAAATTCCCAAATCTTCCAAATCAGATATTTAAGAAAAATATTTATTTTATAAAGTAGTTTTTTTTTCTTAAATTAGAGTCAATTAAATAAAAACTTGTTTTATAAAGGCTTTTAAAAGTCTATATTAAAACTTCTTCGGGTTTTACTCGAGATTAGTTCAAATCCAGGAACGCATTTTCTCAAATTTTCTTCCATTTGCAAAAGCTTTCTAACATTTCAAAACTTATTTGATTAAAAGATTTAAAAACTAGGAAGAACATCCCTCTCGCAAAAATCTCGAGAATAACTCGAGCAAAAATACCCTCGAACCCGAACTTCAACCCGAGAATCATTACAATTCACGGATCTCCATCCTCCTCCTCACAACAGTGCACACTTCATAACCACCAGCCATCTCCTTTAAACCAATCTACCCCTTTGCCACAATTATCTCCACAAAACATTCCCACTGTCACAAATTATCCATAACAAAATTCTTCAACATCCCATTTGCCACTACCTCACCATACTACAACTTCAAACTTTCATATTACTACCATCACCACATCAGATAACACACTATCCATTCACCACTGTTACACTACTTTAACCAACTGATCACACCCTATTACTGTGCCAATTGACTTCAGTTAGACCAATATACATTTCATTACCTTGCCTTGTTCATTCATCACCATTCATTGCAACAGCCACAATTTCCCCCACTTGCCTAAACCATCTCCTCCACTGACCATCATAAGACACCATCCTAACATCTAGACAGCAATCTCCTCAATCCCATCTTCACAACCAATTGCAAACATATCAAACTTCAACAACCTGACCTTATCTGCCACTACATCCATTATTACAGCATTCATTGCATATACTCAGTCATCTACTATCAATGTCAAGGCACAACAGAAATCAAGTGCACGTGCACCAACGCCGTCAACGTTCCGGCACCCATTGAACATCCTCAACAAGTCACCCATCACCACGACAATCCGTTCAAGCCATCGATTCGATACCACAAAACCCAAATCAAAATCAAGCCTTCCTGCCGAAACTCGAAAATCAACCCCATCTGAAAACTCCCTCGACGCGGCGATTCTAGCCACCGGAACCATTAAGACTTCACCAGCGTCTTCATTCACGACCCCAGTGGCTCTTCCTCAAACCACGTGCAGCTCGATGCACCATGGAAACCTCAGCGACCAATTTTCAAGCCTCGACATATCTAGGCTTAAAAACCCAATTGGCCTATCACCGACGCTACGGCGATCGTGTACCCTCTACCCCATTTTTTCCAACTTCAACGAACGCCTATCTATCTCCAGCCAAAGCTCCGTCCTCCAAAACTACTCCAGTCGCCGGAGCTTTCTCGAAAACTAAATACTGGTCATCCCCAGAATGCCAACCCAATATCCAACTAAAACTCACAATTTTAGTTTTAAAAATCGAGTTTGCTAGTGTTGATTTAAGCTGCATGCTTGAATTTATAAAACAAATTGTTTAATTTTAACAGTTTTTGTTAAAATCTTACTGTATTGCATAGTTTCAGAATATTTGCAAACTAAAAATACTTAAACAAGTTTAAAAACTTGAATTATGATTTGACAAACTTATATTGTGTTAATTTCTAAGTCCAACAGTAATTGGTAAGAAGTTTGAAAAAAAAAATTCTCTGGAAATGTTTTAAACTCTGTATATATTTCTTTGCAAAGATCAAATACAATCACAAACATCCAAAGATTCATACTTATATACATATGCATAACACAAATCCAATCCACAATCACATGCATAGATTTAGATCTATTTTAAGCTTTTATAGAAAGGGTTGCTCATAAGCATGAGAATTCGAATAGCATTAAGCATCAAAAAGTGTAGAAGATTACTCACCTGCAAATGAAAGTAGAAGAATAGAGAAGGTCTGTAAGAAAAACTGAAATTGCTACTTGATTCTTAAAGCTGGGCTTGAAATTGCAACTTGAATCTGAATTTAAATCTCTACTTGATCTTTGAGTTGCTCATGAACCCGGTTTAGCAAAAATAGAGTATGTTGAATTTACTTTGATATTCTTTTGATTTACTTTGATCAGCATTTTATCTTCAGGTTTTAATTTTTATCCTGGTTTCATTTCTCTCTTTGTTTTGTTTTAGACAATCATCTGAAGAAGAAAAAACAATCTAAAAAGGAAATATGAGAATATTTTTAATAACTTAATTTTCTCACTTATTAATTATTTTAAAGAAAAATAAAAACATAAAAGATATAAAGGACACTTGTTTATTACAAAATAGAATTGTTTACAAATGGCTTGAATGCATGTTAATATCCAAACACTTGTCCAATTATGCTAAAATTCATACACTTGTAAATATGTATGTACTAATAAATTTCAAAGAAATGATTCTCTAAAAACTTTTTATATTAAATTTTCTAGTAAGCATATACATTTCTCCTAATTATTAATTAATGTTTTAAGGAAAATAATATTAACCAATTATAAAAAGACATAGGATCATACATAATATTTTAAACCCAAAATATTTAAAAATATCTATCTATCAAATCTCAAATTCTAATGAAAATTCGAATTCAAATTCAATTAAAAATCCAATTTGAAATCAATTCAAATATATATATATATATATTTAAACAATACAAGTTAAATTTGTAAATAACAATTCTATTTTAAAATCTACTATAATTATATTATTTTAAAAAAAAACATCACATTATTTCTATGGTTTGAAAATAACAAATTTGCCAGTTTTAATAATTTATAAAGGAGATTATCACACTTATTTGTTTAATCCGTATTTTTCAATAGCTAAATTAGAAAATTACCCCATAACCTGATGTTTCAGAATTCGGGTTATCACAATTGTCGCACTTGTTCGATCCATTTCAGATGCACTTTAATATGCAGACACACTTGAGCATTGCCTCGGTTTTTCACTGCATATGACTTGGGTCTTCATTTGGTTGTGCACTTGGGCTTGTAGCATTGAAGTTGTACTGGTACCATTTTGATGTTCATCCTTGCTGTATATATGCTTGCTGCCTGGTCATCAGTGTATGAGGTCACTGCCTTGTATCCTGTTACTTGCTGCTGTCCTATTATTTTGTTGCTCCTTAATGTTTATGTACGTTAGTTCTTGCGTCATTTTGGAAATTGCAGTTCTCTGCATATTGAGGTTTTCATGCTTCACTTTGGTAATTGCAGTTTCACTACTGCCTCTTTAAATTGAGTATACACTTGCATCGGCCACTGATACATTCCTTTGCACATCACTTGGTTGCCTCTTTTATTGCCTGTTCTTCAAGGCATGTTGTCTTGAGCACTTGATTTAAAAGTTACACTGCAGCCAATTCAGAATTTGACATTTTAATTGATATTTCAATTGTTTGAATTGTTTCGTGTGTCCAATTCAATATTTTGAATTGTATTTTGATTTGGTTTAATTTGATGGTTTTGTTGATATCTAATTATCTTTTTGATAATTAGATTATGAGTTTCTAATTATTTACTTAATAATTGAATTTTGTTGTTAATTGCCGTTTAGGCAATTCTGTTGTTTTCTAAATTATCTTCATTGATAATCTTTTTAATTTATCTTCGTTGATAAATTTGGATTTGCTGATTTGTTGTTTAACAGTGTTACGTGTTATATCCATCGTTATCCGATTTCTTTATTTAAGGATCGGATAGGCGAGATTTATTGTGATTGTCGTCTATTTGTTACTTAATTATTATTTCTTTTGTGCACTAATAACTGAGTTTGAATTAGACTGACCCGTGTATTATTTTCTTTTGAATTTAATACTCGGGTCAGACCGAGTATTTACAGGTTGTAGATATCTTGCTTTGGGTTGCTGCTAGAGCTATGAAGTCTTTTCATACTTTTGGAGTAGTTGTTGTTTCAGTATAGGTTGTTATGTACTCATGTATATTAAGCACGATAATGTACTTGTGTATATAACTTCCTGAGTAGACAGTTGCAGTTGTATCATATGTACTGTATCACATGTATTGTAACTGACATCAGTTATTATATATATGAGACTTTTTGTTTTATCTGTGTTCCGCATTTATATTATCTGTTTTATTATTATATTTATTGTCCTAAACTATTATGAACCATCGTAGTTCGTTTTATACTGGAATTGGGTATGTCGATGGGAGTAAGCAAATAAGAGATGAAAAAAATAAAATAAAAATATATATCACTCCTATCGAGGTAACCAATACTAGTGTAAGGCCTAACTAAGGATGGCCGCTCCTCAACAGCCTTATTCTCCGTGCTAGTTGACATCATTACACCGTAGTGTTCTTGGCTAGCATGGGTATAGGGGTGAGGCGTTACAGTTGGTATCAGAGCTTGGGGTTTATGGACATACTATAAAACATAACTTAGATGGAACATGTGTTACAACTATTAGTCGATGTTTTATTGTGCTTTGAGTCAAAACTAAAGTTTTGAAATTGTGATGAAATTTTTAAATTTCCTTGTTTAAAAATAAAAGTGAATTTGTGTTTTGATGATTGATTGATTTGTGTTCTGTTTATCAGAGTGCGCAGCGGAAACAGTGAGACTGTCTTCGTTGAGTACAGCTGATATCCTTTTTGATTTAAAATTCAAAGTATGAAATTGAAATAAATTTCATTTGTTGTTTACATAGTTGTGTTTAATTTGTTTTCTTTGAAAATTTCGAATCTGATTGAGGATTCGAAGCGATTGCAGCTATGTGATTTTGTTGAGATTCTTGCTGATTTTCCCTGATGCTAATCACATGGTTGATTAGATTTTTTCTGTTTTGAATTATCTTCGTTGAAGATATATTTGAATGATTTCTTTTTTCACTTTGTAGTATACGTGCAAATCTTGGTTGCACATTACTGCATTAATTTTACGTAAAACTGATGTTTGGTTTTAAACGTATTTTGTTGCCGTTATTTTTATAACGGGATTTTTACACCGGTGTTACCTTTTTGAAGTACGGTGTTTTGTTGACCTTTTTAATGAATGAAAATTCACTGATATTATATTTTGATGCGAATTATTTTGATGAGATTTTGACGTATGAATATTACTATCACTTTGGCTTCAGTAATCGTCAAATTTTAAAGTGAATTTTCAAGCAGTTATCCCACAATGCTGATTTTGTTGTCCGTTTTTACGGTATTTTGAGAAGTGCAATTTGCTTGTCGAAGTTGCTACTGATGTTGTTGTTTTAATCACGTGTTTTAAAAATTGTTTCAAAATGAAATTGTTTTCAGAAGTTTTGCAGTTTGCGATTTCAAAAGAATGAGGAAGCGATTTAAAAGTTTCAGCAAAATCGAGGACTATGACCCCTTTCTTTTACTGATTCGCTTAATTCCGGACTTGTTCGGTTGAGAATGTAAATTATTACTTTTATAAAATAAATGAAATTGTTTTCAGAAGTTTTGCAGTTTGCGCTTTCAAAAGAATAAGGAAGCGATTTAAACGTTTCAGCAAAATCGAGGACTATGACCACTTTCTTTTACTGATTCGCTTAATTCCGGATTTGTCCGTTTGAGAATGTGAAATGTTATTTTTTTTATACATAATTTTGCACTTTCAAGGAAACGATGAAGAGAATTAAACAATTTAGTAAAACTCGTGGTTATGGGACATGTGCGTTTGCTATTTTGGTTAATTTCGGACTCCTTAATTGAAATATTTGCTGTTTTGATGATTTTGATGATTTTCGTGTGCTTTCAAGCCGCTGTATTGGACCTTCGGGTCATATGTTGGACCTTCGGGTCAATACTAGTACTAGACCTTCGGGTCATTTGTTGAACCTCCGGGTCATTTGTTGGGCGCCAAAATTATGTTGCGTACTTGGTAGGCTTCGGCCATTTGTTGATGCACGTGCGGCGTAGCTAAAACTCGCCATTTGTTGGGATCGATCCACCTTTTATGTTGATTTTCTAGATTATCTTCATTGATTTCTAGATATTTGTTATTTCCAATTATCTGTAGGTAATTGGATATTTGTTGATATGAGTTCTAATTATCTTTTTGATAATTAGATATTTGTTGATTCTGATTATCGTTTTTGATAATTAGATATTTGTTGATTTGATTATCGTTTGTGATAATTAAATATTTGTTGATTCGATTATCGTTTTTGATAATTGAATATTTGTTGCTTTGAGATTTGATTATCATTTTTGATAGTTGAATATTCGTTGATTTGAGATTTGATTATCGTTTTTGATAATTGAATATTTGTTGATTTGAGATTTGATTATCGTTTTTGATAATTGAATATTTGTTGATTTGAGATTGGATTATCGTTTTTGATAGTTGAATATTTGTTGATTTGAGATTGGATTATCGTTTTTGATAGTTGAATATTTGTTGATTTGAGATTGGATTATCGTTTTTGATAGTTGAATATTTGTTGATTTGAGATTGGATTATCGTTTTTGATAGTTGAATATTTGTTGATTTGAGATTTGATTATCCTTTTTTATACTTGAATATTTGTTGATTTGAGATTTGATTATCGTTTTTGATAATTGAATATTTGTTGATTTGAGATTCGATTATCGTTTTTGATAATTAAATATTTGTTGATTTGAGATTCGATTATCGTTTTTGATAATTGAATATTTGTTGCTTTGAGATTCGATTATCGTTTTTGATAGTTGAATATTGAGATTCGATTATCCTTTTTGATAATTGAATATTTGTTGATTTGAGATTCGATTATCGTTTTTGATAATTGAATATTTGTTGCTTTGAGATTAGATTATCGTTTTTGATAGTTGAATATTTGTTGATTTGAGATTTGATTATCCTTTTTGATAATTGAATATTTGTTGATTTGAGATTTGATTATCGTTTTTGATAATTGAATATTTGTTGATTTGAGATTCGATTATCGTTTTTGATAATTGAATATTTGTTGCTTTGAGATTCGATTATCGTTTTTGATAGTTGAATATTGAGATTCGATTATCCTTTTTGATAATTGAATATTTGTTGATTTGAGATTCGATTATCGTTTTTGATAATTGAATATTTGTTGCTTTGAGATTAGATTATCGTTTTTGATAGTTGAATATTTGTTGATTTGAGATTTGATTATCCTTTTTGATAATTGAATATTTGTTGATTTGAGATTTGATTATCGTTTTTGATAATTGAATATTTGTTGATTTGAGATTCGATTATCGTTTTTTATAATTGAATATTTGTTGATTTGAGATTCGATTATTGTTTTTGATACTTGAATATTTGTTGCTTTGAGATTCGATTATCGTTTTTGATACTTGAATATTTGTTGCTTTGAGATTTGATTATCGTTTTTGATAGTTGCATATTTGTTGATTTGAGATTTGATTATCCTTTTTGATAGTTGAATATTTGTTGATTTGAGATTTCTGATTATCGTTTTTGGTAATTGGATATTTGCGGTTTTGCGAATTTTGATTTGTGCTTTCTAGTTATCTTTGTTGATAATTAGATTTTGCTGTTTTCTAATTATCGTATGATAATTAGATATTGCTGTTTGGTGATTTCTATATTCTAATTATTTAATTGATAATTGAATATTGCTGATAATTGCATTTATTCAGTTTTGTTGTTTTCGGATTATCTATTTGATAGTTAGATTTTGTTGAAAATTTGTGAATTTCTTTTATTGAAATTAAAAGATTTCTTTTACGTTTGTGTTCCCGACTTTTATTTTTCTAGCTTAACCAGTTTATGCTAGAAAAGTAATTGCTATTGACGACTTTAATTATGAAAATTGCGGGGATGCAATTTCTATAAGGAGGGGAGTCTGTAACAACCCTGGGATTTTTGTAACAATAAATTATCGTCAAATGACGATTTAATTTGGTTGCTAATTGCTTTTGGCATTTAACCAATCGAAATTCGTTTAAAAATTTAATTAATGTTGTTGGGCGTCAAAAATTAATTTTAGCCCGTATTTTGTTTGATGCCGTGATAAATCCAATACCCGTTCCCCTTTTTATTTGATGGGGGAAAACCCTAAACCTAAAAATCAAAACACACGAACGAGATTAAAAATGGCGGCTCGTTCGTATTCGTTCCTCTTCTTCAAATTAGGGTTCGATTTATAGTGGTTTCGGCTGCTTGATTTGAGTTCTCCACGGCTTCGACGCACAACCATTCGATCTTGGAATGCTCGATGGAGTTCGATCTCCTTGCTTTGTTGAGCGTCTCGTGAGATAACTTCAGCCGTTTGACTGTGTTCATCTACGCTTCGTACTAAGGTGAGTAATTCTATTTACTCACGTCTAATTCATCTCTAAAAGGGTGCTTCTGTAATTCGATTTTGTTTTGGTGATTGGTGACTTTTTTGACTTGGTTCGATTTTGCTCGATGTTGATAAATTTTTCTATGACTTCGGCAATTACTGTATTTGGTTGCGAACTGGGTTTGATCATGTTGTATCGACTTGTTTTGCCTTGTGCTTTAGATTGTCTGACCATTATATTTCATATATAATGTTGCTCCATTGTTTTATCTGGTTTCTGATTAAACTTGGTTTGTGTCGTGGTTCCTCTGATGCATTTTCTTCTGGTAGCACTTTCGTCTTTGTTCGAGTTTACTTACTGCTTTATGACATCGGTCATTGTATCATTGACCTGCAGTTCGAATATCATGATTTCTGTACTTGATATTGTTTCTGACTTCAAGTATATATGCCTGGACCTTGATATTGTTTCTGATTTCAAGTATATATGCCATTTCATGTATATATGCCTGGACTTTAATATGGATACTCACTATCACTTGCTGTTGTGATTTTGTTGCATTTTAGTTCGTACATGTATCGAGTTGGCTATGGCCATTGCATTGTTGAGGTTGAGTTGTACTGTCCAATTCAACTCACTGTTGCATACATGTTGATTTCATTGTAGTGTTGCAGTCATTAACTTATGCTGTCCAGTTGAGTTCGGCACTTGCGTTGTCGTTGCTAAGACTGTTTAGTTTCTTGGCTATTTGCTCGTTTCAACTGCGGTTTCATTCTGGAAAAGCATTATATTTTAATTGTCGCACTTGTTCGATCCATTTCAGATGCACTTTAATATGCAGACACACTTGAGCATTGCCTCGGTTTTTCACTGCATATGACTTGGGTCTTCATTTGGTTGTGCACTTGGGCTTGTAGCATTGAAGTTGTACTGGTACCATTTTGATGTTCATCCTTGCTGTATATATGCTTGCTGCCTGGTCATCAGTGTATGAGGTCACTGCCTTGTATCCTGTTACTTGCTGCTGTCCTATTATTTTGTTGCTCCTTAATGTTTATGTACGTTAGTTCTTGCGTCATTTTGGAAATTGCAGTTCTCTGCATATTGAGGTTTTCATGCTTCACTTTGGTAATTGCAGTTTCACTACTGCCTCTTTAAATTGAGTATACACTTGCATCGGCCACTGATACATTCCTTTGCACATCACTTGGTTACCTCTTTTATTGCCTGTTCTTCAAGGCATGTTGTCTTGAGCACTTGATTTAAAAGTTACACTGCAGCCAATTCAGAATTTGACATTTTAATTGATATTTCAATTGTTTGAATTGTTTCGTGTGTCCAATTCAATATTTTGAATTGTATTTTGATTTGGTTTAATTTGATGGTTTTGTTGATATCTAATTATCTTTTTGATAATTAGATTATGAGTTTCTAATTATTTACTTAATAATTGAATTTTGTTGTTAATTGCCGTTTAGGCAATTCTGTTGTTTTCTAAATTATCTTCATTGATAATCTTTTTAATTTATCTTCGTTGATAAATTTGGATTTGCTGATTTGTTGTTTAACAGTGTTACGTGTTATATCCATCGTTATCCGATTTCTTTATTTAAGGATCGGATAGGCGAAATTTATTGTGATTGTCGTCTATTTGTTACTTAATTATTATTTCTTTTGTGCACTAATAACTGAGTTTGAATTAGACTGACCCGTGTATTATTTTCTTTTGAATTTAATACTCGGGTCAGACCGAGTATTTACAGGTTGTAGATATCTTGCTTTGGGTTGCTGCTAGAGCTATGAAGTCTTTTCATACTTTTGGAGTAGTTGTTGTTTCAGTATAGGTTGTTATGTACTCATGTATATTAAGCACGATAATGTACTTGTGTATATAACTTCCTGAGTAGACAGTTGCAGTTGTATCATATGTACTGTATCACATGTATTGTAACTGACATCAGTTATTATATATATGAGACTTTTTGTTTCATCTGTGTTCCGCATTTATATTATCTGTTTTATTATTATATTTATTGTCCTAAACTATTATAAACCATCGTAGTTCGTTTTATACTGGAATTGGGTATGTCGATGGGAGTAAGTAAATAAGAGATGAAAAAAATAAAATAAAAATATATACCACTCCTATCGAGGTAACCAATATTAGTGTAAGGCATAACTAAGGATGGCCGCTCCTCAACAGCCTTATTCTCCGTGCTAATTGACAGCATTACACCGTAGTGTTCTTGGCTAGCGTGGGTATAGAGGTGGGGCGTTACAAATAATGTTCGAGCGTGCACGCGGACATATGCGTGTGTAGGAAGGTGTTTTGGGGGAGGGGAGGGGTGTGTTGAAATTTTCGACACCCCCTCGCATCTTCTACTATGCGCGCACTTCATTTACTGTAGAAGAAGCAAGACCACTGAATAAAGCTATTTTGGTGCAGCGTCATTAATGGATATCCCTACATTCTCTTAGAGCATATATATTTTCATGATGACATTTATTGTAACAAAATAATCTCTTATTGTTACATACTACTAATCTCATATGTATGCTCATCTTCTTTAGGATGTCTTACGATGTGGGATTTATCAAAATCCAATATACGCACCCACTCTAATACAGTGTGTGTCACACCTAACAGATCTCCACCTTAACGAACATTTTTCAATTCAACTTGAAGTTATAAAGAGTACTCAAATACTTGAATAATGTCGCTAACACCTCGGTTCAGATTAGGTCGCTACCACCAGCAGTTTGGCCAAGCCGTTTTTCCACAGAGTCCTATTTTCCATGGTTGGAGCAGACCGCATTCTAACATATAACTCCATCTTAATGAGTATCCCGAGCTCAAACCGCATAGTGGAGTATACTTAGGTCAATGCTGCATCATATTAGTCCCATCAAACCGGTTGAAATTTTCAGCACCTCTCGCATCTTTCGCTATACATGCACTTCATTTAGTGTAGAAGAGAGAATACTACTGAACGAAGCTCTTTTGGTGTTAGCGTCGTGATTAAATGTCTCTACATCTCTTAGAACACATATATTTTCACGACAACATTTATTGTAACAGAAGGAATCATTTGTTGCTACTTCTACCATTTTCATATATATGCTCATCTTTTTTAAGAATCCAATATACGCACACTCTCATACAATGCTAGCCACACCTAACATATGTGGAGAGCTGTATACGTTTTTTCACAATTTTCGAATATTTCATAACCAACGAAAATAAAACTCATAAGCATGTTTTATACTTTACGAAACCGATCAGTATATTCTCTCTAGGAGTTACCTTTTCATTGACAATAAAAGCAATTCACTCAAAACCTTGTAGACAGCACTACAAAACTCAGTCAAATATAGGTGGGCACGGAACAATATTTTTAACTGGCAACTGCATCAACTACCTACTAATCAAGAAAAGTGAACCGTTCAGACTTTCATCGCGATACATTTTACAAATTCTCCCTACTGAATAAACATGATTTGGAAATTAACCTTAAAGCCTAGAATATAAAAATTCAAAATAAATCTTTTACCCAGACCACTCAAAAGGAGATCTGAAGTTATCTACCATTGAAGATGTTACAATATTCATGGCACACTTCAAATTTACATTCATCATGATTTGTATCAGTAAAGAAAACACATACATAGTATAATTCCTACATCTCAAGCATGTCTGATGATGTTGGAGAGAAAAAAAAGACCAATTTAATGGTTAGAAGAGCACGACACCAAATCAAGCACTCTTCCCCCTCTTCAGTTCAAAAAAGTATAAAATAACATCTCATTGATGCACGAGGTTAGTGATCATACGCTTAGATTTACCACAAAGCAAAAGTTTCTATAGCTATAGCAAATCAAACCATAATTTGTGGACCAAAAAGACGTTTTTCAGCCAAGAATTCAAGTCTGTCAACGACTTTTAAAGCAATATCAGAGTATGCTTTCGCAGCAGCTGACTCTGGAGCAGATATAACTATTGGATTTCCTTCGTCTGCAGCACTCCTAATGCTTTGCTCTAAAGGTATCTGAAACAGAAATGGAGCATTTAACTACCTAAACAATGCAAAGGGAAGAAGAGGAATATAAAACGTGTAAACCTTCGCATGATTCAATTGGTAACTGGAGTATAATGGTACCTCGTGAGATCTTTGTCTCGATGGCAGATGAATTTCTCTTTACAGAGAATCATCCATGAGCTTTGATATTTTTATTATACGCACTTCAAGTCGTTACAAATAAAAATTAGCATTTTGTTGTGAAACCAAGGTTTAAACATTATGGTTTACGGTTTCGTTCCGGTCACTTAATGTGCTTGAAATTTTGGTTCCGTTTTGAAAATTTTTGAAATTCCGTTTTAATTCTGATTCTGGATTTTCATACATTTTTATTTACATGCATTCTTGTACTATTTTAAATATATATAACTACATTACTTAACCACAAATTATATACACTGTACTAGTTTGGTCTGGTTTGTTGAAAAATTTCAACATGTGGACCACATATGTAAAATGTGTCATACTATTTTGATGTAAAGCCTAATTAAAATGACCAAATTATTAAATAAAGTTAAAAGACTTAAAAGATATAATTGTCATGGTAATAATGCGTGGATACCGAAGCAATTCTAATTTGTCGAAGGGCCAAATTAGAAAATGTCAACATTATAAACAAGAGGTTATGTTCTCCAAATTACAAAAATCTCTATTTATTCCTCTTATCTCTTCTATGGAAATAATTCAGATCTAGGGTTTATATTCATTTGGAAAATCCAATCCAACTTTTATCTTTTAGATCTATCTCTTTCTCTTAATCAGTTTATGAAATATGAAAGCGGCAACTATGGATTCAGATCTAAGGCTTATGTCAATATGGAAAACTAAACTAAAATTACTTTTCCAATCAGCAACTATGAATTCAGGTATGGTTTCCGCTAAGTCATTTATTTTCCTCTGAATTTTTCTCAATCAAATCAATATGGATCAACTTTTCCGAAATTGGGTTTCATGATTAATCAATTCTAAAATATATTTAAATCCTAACAAGTAGTATCAGATTCATCCATCATTGATTTCATTGAGAGAGAAAATTATGCATTTTTTTATGAGAGTTTTGAATTTAACTTCTTTTAGAAGTCTTGTAATTTCTTACTCAAGTTTTAGATCTGTTTGATCTTATATATCGAGGATTTTATGTTGATGATTTTGAATTTGATTTAATATATCTTTTTAATATTACAAATTGAAAGGCTGATTTGTGAAACTATTTTGATGTAGAAAGATAGATCTAAATGGTTTGTATGTCATTTTGAAACAAGTTAGAATTTTGAAATCATTATATTATGGGGAAAAAAAATCTAAATTCCTCTAAATTTCGGAAATAACTTAATTTGGTTAAAGCATTCACATGTTTATTATTGTATATTTTGTAAATAAGATGTGAATTTTAGGAATATTTTGGATCTGATATGTATAGTCATATTTTCTTTAATATTTATGAACGGTATAAACATATATATGATTTAGAATCATTTATGCAAGTAATATAAATCTGGTTCTATAATTATTTTACCTTGCTTAACTTTTGATTAAGTAATTTGGATATTTGCATAAGATATTTGGGCTATTTTAGATATTTTGGTTAATTAGAAATAAAGTATGCTCCTTTGATGTGTTTATGTTTATTTTATGATTGAAGTAAATTTTAACCGATACTAATTTATATTTTAGACTACATAACGAACTATTGTATTTATTTTTATCATAATTGCATTAAATGTGCTTGTTATGGTAATAAATGAAATAATTTATTATCATAAATGCACTAATGTGTCTGTTACAACAAATTTAATGATGCAACATTTTTGTACTTGGAATAAGAAAAGACATTTGGTTTATTATTTTATGCATTTAGTTTGTTTCACTTTCATGCTTCCGTTTTCATATTTAGGATAATAAAATAAATATGCTTGTATTTGAAACAAGAGAAAAAAACATGTTTTCACAGTTTGCCAAAATGCATGGTTACTGACCATCATTAAGTATTCAATTAATAAACAAAAGATAAAGTGACACAGTAGCATACTGTATATATATATTATGGTTCAGATATACATTATAGCTAATGCATTCATTCGTGTTATTTAATATGACATTTACCACGTCGTTTATGCATATTTTATGTGTCATTTACTTCTGACATTCATCCATAACATTTGTTATGTGATTTATTTATGATGCCTTATATCATATTCATTTAGGAAATGTCATGAATGTAACCACATACTTAAAGCAAAAGATTATAACAGCTATGATTAAAACATATGACATGGTTATAATTTTAAAATTTTCAAGTATCTTTTTGACCTAAAGCATTTTTTGGAGTGTGTTATAGCACTCGAAATATATTGTATGTACACTAAAAAATAAATTCAAATATACTTTTGGTGTCTCATTGCAAACTAATTGTAAATATCCTACATTTCAAATGAGCTAATTAAAATAACATTTCACCAAAATGACTTCTCTTATTTTGATTGTTCATGAATATGTTTGATATTTGTGTGTATCTATTCATGCGGATGTTAGCCGGCCCAAAGGAACACTAATATTTGGCCGAATAACTTACACATGTGTGGTGATAAATATGTGACAGTTATAAGGTTTTACAAGTCAATAACTAGACGGCCCAAAAGAAGATTGTTATTTAACTTAAATTTATTGTCAGTATTGATCATTACAACAAGAGTACCACTTGCAGTTGATGAAACTGTCCAAACACTTGATATTAATGTTGTGCTATGTATCTTGAGAAGAGATTTACTAATTATTTGAATTTATTATGACTGATATTGGATATGAGCATATACGGTCAATCCTTAATTTTTGTTCAATTTCAACTAATTTGAATAAAGGGTGCAATTTTAATGTTCTCATCTTTTTTGAGACTAAGGATTATTAAGAGAACATGTTGTTTGTTCTCAATGTCGTGTATCTAGCTCTTGCAATTAGGAGGGCTACACCCACTGATATTATGGTTGAATGCTCTTATAATGTTATGAAGAACATTCAAAGGTGGTATAATTCTTTAAAAAAAATAGAGTCAGAAGATCATAGAGTAAAATATTTTAGAAGCTTTCAAGGATGTGGTGTCCGTGGGGACATCCAATGTTAAGGGGTCCTTTACTGAGAATGAAAAGCGTTTTGTTAAAATGGTAAGGAGAAACAAGCACGTTTTATATTGCTTGATTTTATAAAGTCAAAATAAAGAAAATATAAACGAGTACTATATAGAAAAATATTACTTCAAAAGTTAAAGGCACTCAAGTTATTGTTTTTTTATATCTTTTTATTCACGGTATAACCATTTTAATATTATTGTTAACTGTTATTTTTTAAGGATAAAATGACCTCTTATTGAACTCATAACATTGTGTTAAGAAGAAGAGAGGTTGAAGCATGTAAGATTGAAAGTACTCGTTTAACATACATTGTAAATAAATGTATAAATAAGAGTAAAGAAGTCGCTAAGGACCTAAACAAAAGAAATAACATAAGGATACATTTATACTTGTTTCTTTTAAGAAATCTATTGGCATATAAAGTAAAGTATACTACATATTTTTAAGTTATTATTGAGATTTCAATTACATTGTTTGAATTTATTTGATATTTTTGGTATGCTGTCATTTAGATGGATTTCGGTTTCTAATTTTGATATGAACGAATTTGGTTATTATTGTTCTTTTAGATATATAAGATTAATTTATGAATAAATTCAAACATTGTTGGAATTAAAACTCCTAATTTTTAAAATATAGTTTATATCTACTTATACTAAATATCTTTTATAATGAAGGCTCAAATTTTGATTTGGTGAATAATATGATTATTTGTTTCAGCTTACTAAGTGATTCAAGATTGAGACACTAAAGATAGCAAATACTTTGTTGGTATTCTAAGTGACTTAAAAGCTGCAAGTTTTATAAATCAATACCAAAAGAAATTAAGAGAGAAATGCAACAATTTTTGAGGATGTTGAGTTTGGAGGAGAACTAAAGTACGGATTACTGTCTTTAAGAAGAACCATTATCTTCAATTCAAGTATAGTTACTTCGTCGGATAATGTATAGGATTTGTTTCATTTCATTAACAAGAAGTAAATTAAGAACCATAATAAGACAATGTTAAACAAAATTTTAGGGTATGTATCATCGTCTTTAAGGAGAATCATTATCTTTGATTCAACTATAATTACTTCTTCGTATAATGTATAGGACTTGTTTTCTTTCATTAACAAGAAGTAATTAAGAATCATAATAAAACAGTGTTAAATAAAATTTTCTTCAAATTAAGGTTATTGTTTCAACAAAACAAACTCAGCAACCTCAAAGTGCAAGGTCATTGAGAAAATCCACTTGGAAAGAAGAAATACTATTTCGAATGATTATGTAGTATTTTTCATAAAGATAAATATTGGATTGATGAAGATGATTCTTTGAACTTACATCAATCCATATAAGGTACTAATTTAAAATGTGGATGTAAGGTATGAATGTATAGTCTAAATCTATAAGGACAATAAAATTTGAGATTTTTCCCACCACTTTAAGGTAATAAGATAATGGGTTATGAATAACTATTCAAAAAAAGGATCAAGTGGGTATGTGGAAAGGTATTATAACGCTCATTATAGAAAAGACAATATTCAAAAGGGAAACGATGTTTTTTAAAGAGGCTTTGATGAAACAACTTGAGGAACCCACTTATGAATTACTCTTTTGCATTAGGGATTCAAATACACCATTATTATTAATGGAGTGGTATTTGGATTATCACAAAAGGGTTATACGGATAAGGCTTAAAATAGAAATAAAAAAGGTTTTGACATGCAAACTGCAAATCAATTCTCTTGCCAAAATAGACAAATGTTGTCTTATGTGGTAATATAAAAACATCCTTGAAGCTCAAGAAATGCAAAAGATTCCTCATGCATTTGCAAAAGCATATACACATACGGATATTGTATGTATTATTTGACAGATATCTTACTGACATTAAAAGTGGATCATGGTTAAACCAAAACGGTTATGAGATATCTTTAAGGAACAAAAGGTTATATGCTCATAGATGAAAGATCGAATTGGTTGGAGATCATAAAGCATTAGGATCTGAATATTTTGGATGCTGAGAGTATAAAAGATCCACTTCAGGTAATAATTTCTTTTTTGGTGGAGCTATATAATGAAATTTGTATATAGCCTCCTCTATTTTGGAACTAATATTTATTTTATGTTATGGGGCATCCAACGATAGACAATAATTGCAAAATTTTGTCACAAAGTTAAGGAATATTAGAAAAAAAAGGAATTCAAAAACCGCTAAAGTAATATTGTAACAATAAACAATATATTATTTTCCAATAAAGGGAGAGTGCAAAATAAGTTGTAATTTATAGAGCATGTTGTGCAAACTCCATTAATGGCGGATCCACTTACAGAAGGATTATCATCCAAGGTTTTTCATGAGCATCTTGCTCAATTGGTATAACTTGTATGTAAGATTATTTTGGTTCAGGCGGAATTTGTATTTGATATTGTCATATGACATATTGTTCTATACTTTGGTTACAGATATATACATCAAGTTCTTTTTTCAGATCAAAAAATAAAGTAATAAAATTCTGTTTGCACTCTAGGTTGTTCAAATATTGAACGTTTTGATCTCACTAAAATAAGACCGGTTGAAAATAGACATATATAGATAACATCTCACGTAATTTGCATGCTATGCGTCCATGATTGATCTATATCGTTTGATTGTGTTGGTATATGTGATCATTGATTGGTTTAGTTACACTAAAGGTAAGGAAAATCACTTTGATCCTTTGTCAGCATAGTTAATGGACGCGATTTTTTCAGAAACACTTTCTGTTATAAATAGAAAATTTTGGAACTCATAAAGTTAAACACATTTATAAGGTTATTACATACATGGTCCAAGAGGAGATCGTTGAAAATTTTCAACATGTGGACCGCACATGTAAAATGTGTCGTACTATTTTGGTATAAAAACTAATTAAAGTAATCAAATTATGAATTAAAGTTAAAAGGCTTAAAGATATAATTGTCATGATTAAAGCGTAGATACTGAGGCAATTCTAATTTGTTGAAGGGCCAAATTAGAAAATATCGACATTATAAATAAGGGGTTGTGGTCCCCAAATTACAAAAAACTCTTATCTTTCCAATCTCTTCTATGGAAATAATTCAAATCTAGGGTTTATGTCAATTTAGAAGATCGGATCCAACTCTTATCTTTTAAATATATCTCTTTCTCTAAATCAGTTTATGAAATATGAAAGCAACAACTATAGATTCAGATCTAATATAAGATCTAGGGCTTGTGTAAATATGGAAACCAAATTAAATTTACTTTTTCAATCAACAACTATGAATTCAGATATGACTTCCGCTAATTTGTTTACTTTCCTTTGATTTATTTTCAATTAAATCAATATGGATCAACTATTCATATCTAGAGTTTCATGATTAATCAACCTAAAGTATATTGAAATCCTAACATGATTTGGCAAGGAAAGGGTCGAATTTTGCAAAAATCACAGGCCCAACCAAGCCCAAAAAGAAAATCCTAATATCCACTTACTGAAAAAAGAAGTCAGACCAAATTCAGTCAAAATAACCCTACATACAAAGCTAAATCTCGACCTCTACCCATTCTACAACACCGTCACAGTATCACAGAGAAAACCTAAATCAAAGAAGGAAAAAAAAAAGGTCATCTGCTCATCTCTTATCTTGTCTCAATGGATCTTGCAGTATTAAGCACTCTGAAATCTGGCTTCTTTTTGTTTGCCTTACTTGAATCAGGCTTCTTTTAGTTTGCTTTTCTTCAATTTGTTTTTTCCCTCTCTAATTAGTTTGTATGCAGCAGTTTTTATTTTTCATTACTATTGTCTTCCGGAATGGATTTTAGGGCAAATTCCGGCCCATTCGACGCCATAACCGAAATGGAATGTCTGTTAAACCATGTGTGAAACCCATATTTATAACTTTAGTTACTTTATTTGATTAGCAGATGAATGGATAATAATACATGAGCGCATGAGATTACTGTTATTAAGGTAGTAATTAACAATGATATACCTCACCAAGAAATTCCATGTCCATCTCTTTAGCTGTTTGATGGGCTCCACCATGTCCAAAAATGTAAGACTTTTTACCACAGTTTGGGCACTTGAAGCAACTCATGTTTTCTAACAAACCCACAATCTGCATAAAAAAGAAATTACAAGATGTTTCTCCTAAACATTGATTGTTTTGGCAATTATGTGTAATATAACTAGTACAGCGGAGGTGCTACTGGCTCTTTCTTAAGGTTTAGATGGAAATAAAAAAAGAAATTGATTTAGAACAATTGCATCACGCCTCATGTGCAATAAAATTTGAAATTAGGCCTTCATTTCTCAAATGAAAATTATGAGGGGATTCACAATTTATCTAAACACATAATAGCACACTGAATCATATGACACTGTAAACAAATAAACAGTGAACACGCACTGGGATCAGAAACAAAACCAACACTGCCTTTAGTTTTGCACTAGAGCTATAAAGAACCAAGAGTACTAAAGAAGTTGTGCTTACAGGAACTTCAACTTTGCGAAACATGTTGGCCCCTCTTCGAGCATCGATCAATGCAATATCTTGAGGAGTCGAGACAATCAAAGCACCTGTCTCAATAAGAAAGCAGTCACTCCTGATGATATATACATATATATAGTAAGCTATCATAACTATATAAATGGAGGTTCATTTACTCAAGAAATTAAACCGTAAAGTTAGAAGTCGGAAAAAGTGCAATAAAAAAGCTATATTTTTATAGATCTGTAACATCTGTTCCATAAAGATGACCTCTCATGTTAAATTAATCACCAAGTCGGCTTGCACAAAAGTGTATGCAGCTACAATATAGCTACTTTGATGATATTGATGTTCTATGCCTACACGTTCTTTTCCACTATCATTAGTCGGGCAAGGACATGATACCAGTTGTATTTCATATCAGGTGTTCAAAATCTATCCACGGGTTTAACGGAGATGTAAATGGTACAATTTCCTTCGGACTGGAAACATACTTTGTCAGCACAGTACAATATATTATCTTCAATGTACGTGCGTCTACATGTCAATAATACAGTAGAAAATACATGTTCCATGGACAATTAATTCCAAAGTAAACTGGGTTTATGCAGAGTGCAATTTCAACATCTAAGCTTGAGCATACTAAATCTGTATCTTATTTGATTACCGGATAACTGAAGCCTCTGAGATATTGAAATTTGTGCATCCCCGGTACCAGGAGGCATATCTACAACCAGTACATCAAGTTTTCCCCAATCTACTCCTCTTGTCAATTTTTCAAGAGCACTCATTACCTGAAATTTAAGCTTCGCTGTGAATAAGGAATTAAGAGTTGGAAACCTAACTAGTGATAATAAATTTAGATGTTTTATTCAGATTCATTCTAACTGCTTACTTAACAGATACTTTTAAAGAAATTCTAAACAAGTTAGCTTACAAAATATTGCCATGCACAACAGTGAGTTAATACAATGAAAATGACAAACATAATTATACATGAATGCTTGTATACAACAAGCATATGGTTGCCATTGTCTTTATCTTAATCGAATTTCGTTCATATAATACATAGCATACATGTTGGAAAGAAAATTGTGGACCAAAACATAAGTACATAGACTGCATTTGCAGTGTCTGCAATGGCTATTCTAATAATGAAACTAACATAAGATTAGTATACTCAACACCAAATTTGGCCTATGTCGAATGAATCATAAGATAAAATTCAATTCAAATTTCTTTACATATGAAATGTTACACAACAACAACAAAAGGACCTAAAAACAAACCATAGGACCTCTCCATACAATGGGTGCATCCTTATCAACAAGAAACCCAATGGACATACATCGCACTCCATGATTTTCAATAGGAATCATCTTCATGCCTACATAGGAATGACAGTTTTTTTTTAATAACGAATTCTTTATTTATTTATTTTAAGGGGATAAGAAGGATGCAATATTGGCAAATGACAATAAATAGAAATGAACGTGCATAGATAAAATAACACCTTCACTCACTTCTGGCTTCCCATGCAGCTTCATCATAGTGGGTATCGATGGCCCATATATATCAGCATCCAGTAAACCAACCTTCAACTTATTTATATGAGCAAGAGAAACAGCCAAATTGACTGCAAATCCAGGTGAAAACAATATTGTTAGATAATCAGATGAATATATACAAAAAAAAAAATATTACGTACCGATAATAATAGCAAACTAAGCTTTTGCATTAAGTTTGACTAAATGTGCACACAATACAAAAGAATAATAACAATGTACAGAATGCCACTTACTTAAACAATAACACTTCCGAATACCTTGGGTTACCAACTCTTAATTTTTTACCATGAAATGTCCATCAAATAAACTTTACCACTCTCATTTGAGAATACATTGCCCAACAAGAAGAAATGATTCATTCGATGGTGTTTTACCAAATATTTTTTAATTTATTCGAAATTAGATTGCCAAATGAGTTAGGTAGTTGGAAGTATTTTTTTTTTATTGGGAGCAGCTATTAAGACACAAAACAAGACATAAAATTTGACACATAATCATTGACCGTAGGATTTTTTTATCTTTAGATGGAAAGTGGAAACCAGGAGAAAATCTACAGGTGAAGATCTTTTGTGTCGCATTTGGTCCAAATAGAATTTCCATTTTTTATATAGTTTTATTCTTTGGGTACTAGGAAGAGATTATGATGCTCTTAGCAAGAGATTGAATACTTGAGAACTACATGCTATCATTTTGATAAAGAGTTTGTTTATTATACTTTTTTCAGTTTTGAATTCATTCATAATATTTGTCTCAATAACTGCATATTCTATCTGTCCATACATATAATCCAATTTAATACTATGATTTATTTTGTTTACACGTTTTATCAAACATGTTGGCTTCATAATGTTCAGCATTCTTATTCACACACAATATGACCCCAAATCCATTCTAAATTGGCATTCGAATTTATGACATTCAGCTAAATCTCATCATTCAAATACAACAGCCAGCTGTAGAAAAATAAATTAAGCTTAAAATTTTACCTGCAGTAGTGGATTTTCCGACACCGCCTTTTCCAGAGGCTACAGCAATTATTTCTTTGATTCCATCAATTGAATTAGCTTTTGTGCTGTAGTTGCTTGCAGAACGGGAACCCTAATACAAAATAATTAAACAAATAAAGGTAAAAACTGACAAAGCCGTAACTGTGATATGGACAATACAATTCGCACCGCGGTTCTTACAAGATGCTTGAAAGCAATCAATTTTCCGAAAGCCATAACATGTAATTGGATATTTCTGCTACCCTCTTCATTTTATATTATAATGCCTCTCGTTCTACGTTAAGAAAATAATTTTAATGATAAATTAGAGCAAGGGGTTTTTGGCTCAATGGAAAAGCGGAAGAAAATTTTACTTTAAACTGAATGACATATTCAGCGTAAACAAAAAATGATAGTTACAGCTATCATTCTGTGATTTACATTAGAAAATATCATTCGGACAAAAAACAAACTTGTTATCCTTGAGACTAAATTTTTTTGCAATTTCTTCCATATGTCTATTTTTCTGTTATACTAATAAGTTAAGCTTGTCTTTTCTTTCTGCTACAAAAACAGGTCCAAAGCTCATCGTTTAAGCGTTTTTTTCATCATTCAATTTTTATGGCATCCGTAGAAAGCATCGTTCTCTTTCTCAAATCCATCTTATGTGGACCGTACCTATTATTTATCATGAATTCCTCATCTACCGCTCATCCTAAGCTCCGACTAAGATATGAGAAAACAAAATTATAGTAGGGAGCTTCTTCAGGCAATTGCAAGACGTCTTCCTTCCTGTAGTAGACAACGATGGTAAACTGGTATGAAATCAATACACCTATCATCAAATTAGAATATTTTATTTCTATGTAACTGACGTGCTTTCCTATTCAAATGTTGGAATCATTACGAGGGGAAATGTAGTGAGGGCAGCACTGGAAATAAAGCGTGAAATTGGAAAGCTGGAACTTGCGGTACACAATATATTTCTTTCATGCCCAAGCATGAACTGGCAACCAAGCAATATCCTGCATATGCTTTGTATTGTAGTAGTTCAAAAATTCTGACAACTCCAATGCAACTCGACTTCCTCATTTCGGCATAGACAGAAATCGCAAACACAAATTCAGATAGCAGCTTCACGCCTGACTCAGACAAGCTTCGACATGAGCATTTTTATATCTGATGACACAATATTCAAGGCAGTTTTAACGTAAAACCGCAAATGACGAAAGGATAGGTACATATTTATTTTTATACTTCACAATACTGCTACCAATCAAAATAATAACAAAATCAAATGCCTAATAGTTGTTTGATTGGAATTCATGCTTGGTTATTTTATAAATTATTTTGACTGTTATTTATAACAAAAATGATGCATATATATGTGTAAAAATGATACTTGGTTTGTGTTTGATATAAGTTGATGCTTTATAAATTTAATTATTTAAGTTAACCATCATGTATGACAAAAGTGATATCAAAATAGTGCAAAAATGATACCTAGTAGCGGTTTGATTGGAATTAGTGCTTGGTCATTTTATAAATTATTTTGACTGTTATTTATAGCAAAATTGATACATATATATATGCAAAACCGATAACTGGTTTCTATTTGATAAAAGTTGATGCTTTGTAATTTTAATTATTTATTTGACTGTTTTGTATGACAAAAGTGATACCAAAATAATGCAAAATTGATACATAATAGCTGTTTGATTAGAGTTGACGCTTACTTTATAAATTATTTTGACTGTTATTTATATCAAAACTGATACCTATATATTTGCAAAAATGGTACCTAGTTTCTTTTTGATATAAATTGATGCTCTATAATTTTAATTATTCATTTGACTGTCATGCATGACAAAAGTGATATTATGCAAAACTGGTACCTAGCAGCCATTTGTATAGAGTTGATGTCTGGTTATTTTATAAGTTATTTTGACTGTAATTTATATCAAAACTAATACCAAAATATACACAAAAACGATAGCTAACATTGGTACTAAAACTGTTAATTATTTTATTTCAAAGCATATGATCTGTTTACACCATTAATTCTTAAATACAATGTTATATATTTGTTACATACCTAATACTACAAGTGATGCAAACTGATACTAACAATATTTTGCTTTAAATAGAGTTGACTGCGGTATATATGTCATGATATTCATCATACCATTGAACATAAGCCAAATACCGATAAAAAAACTTGAATAAATGTTGCAAACAATAGCAAGAATTATGTATGACATATTGACGGACAATGATCACTGCTGGAATTCAGTCAAGTTCTTGTCATCACTGGAAAAGGAATAAAATATGAAGAAGTGAATTTATTGTAAAAAAAAATGTCATGATGTTCAGTTCAACTAATATATTTTGAGATGTTGTGTTAGAACTAATAGAATTTAACTTTGTTTAATTGTAGATATAAACACTTGTTGAAATTATGACAGTTTGTTGTAAAAACTATGATTTTATTTCTAATGTTGTAAAAATTAGCTTTGTTTAACTTTTCTTACATGTAATGTTATCTTATGATTATATTTTATATTAATTTATATCTGAAACTGATACTATAGTGTGAATGAACCAATATTATTTTTGTCATACCTAAAGCTGATATCGATACTAATATAATGAAAAATTGATACCTTGAAACTGATACTAATGGCATGCAAAAACCAATAATATATTTTGTAATACTTGAAACTGATACTGGTAACATACAAAACTGATACCACATTTTTACACGCCTAAAACTGATATTAATAGTATAAAAACATGTACTAAACAACTAATATTGAATAAACTAACCAACATCACCACATAACCTACAAACAAACAAATAATAAAACTGATACCGGTTATATTAAAAATTGATACTTAAAATGAAATAACAAATGTTGTTGTATAACCTACAAACAAATAAATAATAAAGTTGATACCGCTTATACTACAAAATTGGTACCGTAAATGAAACTACAAATGATATTGTATAACCAAGTTCAATTATAAAGAGAAAATCAATGACAAATTAAAAATATGCTAAACCGACATACTTATATAACCAGGTTAATTACATAAAATTGCCCAAAAAAAGTCATACAGTACAGTATATGTGACGACCCGCAAATCTGTACCCTTTGAATCGACAATAAACCACACATGTTCGACCCAAAAAGCACGACTGACGGAATGTCAAGAGAAAGAAAAGAAGAGAGAAGAAGAGAAGAGAAGAAAGAGAGAAGATAGAACCAAACAGAACAATACAGAATCTCACATCGCAGCGGAAAACATATAATATCATATCAATGATCTTTACAAAACTGAAACTGTATATACATACATCAATCAGAGCTCAACAATCAATCAATAGTTTTCAGCCTGGACAGTAATAATAACATGTCCTCACAAATGCTGATAATAAACAACAACTAAGCAACGAATAATCATGCTAGAGTTGGGTCAGGTGTTTGGAACATAATCCAGTATTTAGCCATTGTGTTGGAGTTCCTCTCTAGATGAGAGTTACAAAACAATAACACTTCAGAATACCTTGGGTTACCAACTCTTAATTTTTTAAGATGAAATGTCCATCAAATAAACTTTACCACTCTCATTTGAGAATACATTGCCCAACAAGAAGAAATGATTCATTCGATGGTGTTTTACCAAATATTTTTTAATTTATTCGAAATTAGATTGCCAAATGAGTTAGGTAGTTGGAAGTATTTTTTTTTTATTGGGAGCAGCTATTAAGACACAAAACAAGACATAAAATTTGACACATAATCATTGGCCGTAGGATTTTTTTATCTTTAGATGGAAGGTGGAAACCAGGAGAAAATCTACAGGTGAAGATCTTTTGTGTCGCATTTGGTCCAAATAGAATTTCCATTTTTTATATAGTTTTATTCTTTGGGTACTAGGAAGAGATTATGATGCTCTTAGCAAGAGATTGAATACTTGAGAACTACATGCTATCATTTTGATAAAGAGTTTGTTTATTATACTTTTTTCAGTTTTGAATTCATTCATAATATTTGTCTCAATAACTGCATATTCTATCTGTCCATACATATAATCCAATTTAATACTATGATTTATTTTGTTTACACGTTTTATCAAACATGTTGGCTTCATAATGTTCAGCATTCTTATTCACACACAATATGACCCCAAATCCATTCTAAATTGGCATTCGAATTTATGACATTCAGCTAAATCTCATCATTCAAATACAACAGTCAGCTGTAGAAAAATAAATGAAGCTTAAAATTTTAACTGCAGTAGTGGATTTTCTGACACCGCCTTTTCCAGAGGCTACAGCAATTATTTCTTTGATTCCATCAATTGAATTAGCTTTTGTGCTGTAGTTGCTTACAGAACGGGAATCCTAATACAAAATAATTAAACAAATAAAGGTAAAAACTGACAAAGCCGTAACTGTGATATGGACAATACAATTCGCACCGCGGTACTTACAAGATGCTTGAAAGCAATCAATTTTCCGAAAGCCATAACAGGTAATTGGATATTTCTGCTACCCTCTTCATTTTATATTATAATGCCCCTCGTTCTACGTTAAGAAAATAATTTTAATGATAAATTAGAGCAAGGGGTTTTTGGCTCAATGGAAAAGCGGAAGAAAATTTTACTTTAAACTGAATGACATATTCAGCGTAAACAAAAAATGATAGTTACAGCTATCATTCTGTGATTTACATTAGAAAATATCATTCGGACAAAAAACAAACTTATTATCCTTGAGACTAAATTTTTTTGCAATTTCTTCCATATGTCTATTTTTCTGTTATACTAATAAGTTAAGCTTGTCTTTTCTTTCTGCTACAAAAACAGGTCCAAAGCTCATCGTTTAAGCGTTTTTTTCATCATTCAATTTTTATGGCATCCGTAGAAAGCATCGTTCTCTTTCTCAAATCCATCTTATGTGGACCGTACCTATTATTTATCATGAATTCCTCATCTACCGCTCATCCTAAGCTCCGACTAAGATATGAGAAAACAAAATTATAGTAGGGAGCTTCTTCAGGCAATTGCAAGACGTCTTCCTTCCTGTAGTAGACAACGATGGTAAACTGGTATGAAATCAATACACCTATCATCAAATTAGAATATTTTATTTCTATGTAACTGACGTGCTTTCCTATTCAAATGTTGGAATCATTACGAGGGGAAATGTAGTGAGAGCAGCACTGGAAATAAAGTGTGAAATTGGAAAGCTGGAACTTGCGGTACACAATATATCTCTTTCATGCCCAAGCATGAACTGGCAACCAAGCAATATCCTGCATATGCTTTGTATTGTAGTAGTTCAAAAATTCTGACAACTCCAATGCAACTCGACTTCCTCATTTCGGCATAGACAGAAATCGCAAACACAAATTCAGATAGCAGCTTCACGCCTGACTCAGACAAGCTTCGACATGAGCATTTTTATATCTGCTGACACAATATTCAAGGCAGTTTTAACGTAAAACCGCAAATGACGAAAGGATAGGTACATATTTTTATACTTCACAATACTGCTACCAATCATAATAATAACAAAATCAAATGCCTAATAGTTGTTTGATTGGAATTCATGCTTGGTTATTTTATAAATTATTTTGACTGTTATTTATAACAAAAATGATGCATATACATGTGTAAAAATGATACCTGGTTTGTGTTTGATATAAGTTGATGCTTTATAAATTTAATTATTTAAGTTAACCATCATGTATGACAAAAGTGATATCAAAATAGTGCAAAAATGATACCTAGTAGCGGTTTGATTGGAATTAGTGCTTGGTCATTTTATAAATTATTTTGACTGTTATTTATAGCAAAATTGAAACCTATATATATGCAAAACCGATAACTGGTTTCTATTTGATAAAAGTTGATGCTTTGTAATTTTAATTATTTATTTGACTGTTTTGTATGACAAAAGTGATACCAAAATAATGCAAAATTGATACATAATAGTTGTTTGATTAGAGTTGACGCTTACTTTATAAATTATTTTGACTGTTATTTATATCAAAACTGATACCTATATATTTGCAAAAATGGTACCTAGTTTCTTTTTGATATAAATTGATGCTCTATAATTTTAATTATTCATTTGACTGTCATGCATGACAAAAGTGATATTACGCAAAACTGGTACCTAGCAGCCATTTGTATAGAGTTGATGTCTGGTTATTTTATAAGTTATTTTGACTGTAATTTATATCAAAACTAATACCAAAATATACACAAAAACGATAGCTAACATTGGTACTAAAACTGTTAATTATTTTATTTCAAAGCATATGATCTGTTTACACCATTAATTCTTAAATACAATGTTATATATTTGTTACATACCTAATACTACAAGTGATGCAAACTGATACTAACAATATTTTGCTTTAAATAGGGTTGACTGCGGTATATATGTCATGATATTCATCATACCATTGAACATAAGCCAAATACCGATAAAAAAACTTGAATAAATGTTGCAAACAATAGCAAGAATTATGTATGACATATTGACGGACAATGATCACTGCTGGAATTCAGTCAAGTTCTTGTCATCACTGGAAAAGGAATAAAATATGAAGAAGTGAATTTATTGTAAAAAAAAATGTCATGATGTTCAGTTCAACTAATATATTTTGAGATGTTGTGTTAGAACTAATAGAATTTAACTTTGTTTAATTGTAGATATAAACACTTGTTGAAATTATGACAGTTTGTTGTAAAAACTATGATTTTATTTCTAATGTTGTAAAAATTAGCTTTGTTTAACTTTTCTTACATGTGATGTTATCTTATGATTATATTTTATATTAATTTATACCTGAAACTGATACTATAGTGTGAATGAACCAATATTATTTTTTGTCATACCTAAAGCTGATATCGATACTAATATAATGAAAAATTGATACCTTGAAACTGATACTAATGGCATGCAAAAACCAATAATATATTTTGTAATACTTGAAACTGATACTGGTAACATACAAAACTGATACCACATTTTTACACGCCTAAAACTGATATTAATAGTATAAAAACCTTTAAAGGGTTCCTTGATAAAGTTAGGTATAATATTAATTCATTTAAACTCAATAATAATATTTTTAACACTAAAAATAACAGTATTTATATTTATCCAAACTTATCCAACGATCTCACTGTCAACCATAATTTGCTTAGGATCAAAGGTGCTTAAGATTTTTTAAGTTATTGTACTTTTTTCTGTACTTGGCTTTGTTTAGATAGTTAGTTTTTCTTAGACATCTAATCTCCCCCCTTTCATACATACATATATATATATATATATATATATGTATGTATGTATATTAATTATCTAATATACATATATGTGTATCATTCTAACTCTTTTCTTAGTCATTCTGTAGACGCAGGTTCGGGCGATAGGGTGTTTAGGTTCACTTTGCAGGTTCTCACGACTTCAGATTGCAGGACTTTGGATTGCAGAGAGGGCTTAAGCTCGGAGTTTTCATCTTAGGTCCTCTGATTGTTCCTCCGCAGATGCAAGATTGCAGGATATTGGATTCATAGTGGCCACCAAAGTAGACTTTTCCTCTTAATCCACTAGCATATCCGCCTCTTTTTCAGGGCACCTTCATCTTCATTATGGAGTTCTACTATGTAGAGGATCTGCTTTTCGGCTTGGCTCTTATTCCATTATAGCAGGGAGCTTCTTATTTAGCTTGTGACATCACCTTGTATTATTGGTTTTTCTTCAGCTTTTTAGGTACTTCAAACACTTTAATATCGGGCGGTTGTCATGCCGGTGCTCGATATTAGGGTGTGATGGGTGGAGACTTTGTCGGAACTCATCTTAGGGGCACCTAATTTTGTTTTTGTTTTTTGTACCTTGCTTCTGTCACCTGCCAGGTATGTTGGCAGCGCCTTATTTCTGTGTTATATATATAACTATATGTGTGCTCTCCTCTATTCATAGAGGATCACACATTTCCCTCAAAAAAATTATGATTTTTGGAAAATATAATCAGAATGTGATTTTTGGAATATAGAGTTAACTATTTTGTAAAATAGTATAAATTGTGGTTTTTGATTTATTATAAATGGTTTATATAGAAGATTTATGAAATCGAATTTTTATAAATCCAAATAATGGAATTTTAATGGAGTTTTTATAAATGTTAAAATGAAGTTATAAATGAGTTTTATTAGTAAATAAGATTTACAGATTTATAATTGACAAAGTTATAAAAGAATGAATTTGTAAAATAAGAGAATTATAAGTAATTAACTTACAATTTGGATTTTTGGCATTTAAATGAGATAAATGGAATTGGTTAATAAAGGAGATTTATAAATTGAAGTCTTTATAAAATATAAATGGAATTTATAAACATTGTTTATGAATCTGAAATCAACTGAATTTGACAAGTTAAATATATAAGTTTATTAAAGGTATTATATCTACGATTTTGGACAGTGGATAATCCTTTAATAAATATGTAGAAGTGATGAATTTGGCAAAGGAGATATTTTCACGATTTTGGACAGTGAATTATTCTTTAAATTAAATGTGCAATAGTATTGAATTTGGTAAACGAATTATATTCATGATTTTGGGCAGTGAATAATATTTTAAATTAAATAAATGTTTTGGAAGTGATATTTTAAATGAAGTTAAATGGTTTAAAGATGTTTTAAAATGTGTTAACTATCGAAACCATAGTAAATGATTTTCGAAAGGAAATGTTTTATATAGTATATGAGATTTATATATCTATCTTATTTTCGAATCCTTATACTAATGATTTTCGGTTGTCGTAACGATGTTTTACGCAACATTCGTTTTGACCCAAATAAATATGTTAAAGAGAATGTTTTCCTTAAAGAATGAAATATATACTTAATCCTGATTTAAGTATATGTAATATTTTCCAAGTGTTGAAAATAAAGAGATTTGTGAATTACTTATTATTAAATGAGTATATGGAAATGTTTTTCAATATTGAAATGATTTTGAGAGTTATATCTTTTTAAAGATAATTTGAAGTGAATATTTGACAAGTGATTTAATTAATAAAAGATTAATTAAAAGGGACTAGCGATTGCTTATGGTGCTGAATATTTGTTTGTTTGCTTTGATAGTTAAATAACCGACTATCAATTTGACCAAATTTTATTTCCTCGCCTTGATGTGGGAACTATTTAGTCGTACACTTAGTACGTAGCCTTCTGTGTAGGCTAGGTTATCCTTTGTGTTGAGGATGTTGATTCGTATAGTGCAGAGTATTATTCTAATCTATCGAGCTTCCTTCTTGGCCTGTAGGATAGCAAGTTGAAAGTTGGAGACGTGATAAGGCTATGAGACTTAGTTTCTGTGTGAAGTTGAGAAACGCTTTTGCGTTGTTGGTGCGAAGAGACCGGGATCAGATTTATCTGAAAACCACTTCGGACCAACGTATATGCGACGATTGTGCAGGTTGCTTGTGATGATATTGATATTCATGATTTTCATAGTGGGGGACTGCTAGTTGATCGTTTGGGGTTAAAATCCCAATATACATATAGTAGCAGTGGTCTCTTCATTATGAAATATCCAATGCAAGGACTATTCGCTACTAATCCTAGGGATTTCCCGACATGATGTGGTAGAAAAGTGCCTTCGGTTTGTCCTGTTCCTAGACAACTTGTATGGATGTTTTTCTAACATTGCATTTCTACAGATTACGTACATTGGTTTTTACAAACGTACATCAGTGGTGGCGGAGAAGGCAACTTCTCTTAGCTTAACACCCTCCTTAAGACATATGAGCTTAAGGGTTGTACTTCTGTGCAAGGCAATTAGTAGTCAACAGAAATGGTCGTGCGGCATTCGAAGTGATGTAATTATGATTTGTGAAAGGTAATTGTTACTGCTAGCCTCATCAACCGGAAATGACCAAAACATGGTTAGATGCAGCAGGGCTAAGTGGGTCATTCCCAAGTAGGATATGATCATCATCTTCTAGATATATCTTTACATGCTATGACATCGTATATCTGATTATTGTGGTTTGTATGCTAGAGGGCCCTCGGTAAAGGTCGGTAACGACCGAAGGATGATATATTCTGTACCATCTAGTTATAGAGGTGTGCCGGTCTTGTGTTGGTAGAGGATCCTTTGTAATGGTCCTCGGTACATTCTTCTAGAGATGCACTGCCGGAAGGTAGTCCCTTCACCTGGTCATTTGTATGGAAATCCAAACCCCACTACGAGCTGCGATTTTGTTTGTAAAGGCGTAATGAATAGCATCGAAATGCTATATGGGTAACCATTTCGACTATGATTAATATTATTTGTATACTAGACACTAGTATAATATCAAAGGATTTGATATGAAATGATTTAATTATAGTAAGGTAAAAACATGT
The DNA here is from genome assembly GCA_030765085.1 of Allium cepa. NCBI lineage: Eukaryota > Viridiplantae > Streptophyta > Magnoliopsida > Asparagales > Amaryllidaceae > Allium > Allium cepa. The sequence continues at coordinate 564,202,811 of CM060928.1, read as the reverse complement.
CTGTGTTTATGTGTGGACTTGTCTTACGAGATACTTTTGTTTTGATAAAGGAAAAGTTTGGTAATTTAATAAATTCAGTTGAGTGTGTTTCTCACGCTGGTTTACCAGACTGATCCGGGCGTTCTTCCCTTTCAATGCTCGGGTCAGACCGAGTATATTTACAGGTTCAGATTTGGTGCTTTTGGACCTTCAGCAGGAGATCTGGAGATCTTCATTTACGTATACACGTATCTATTTTGATTATTGATTATTCGTTGCTTAGTTGTTTATTATCAGCATTTGTGAGGACATGTTATTATTACTGTCCAGGCTGAAAACTATTGATTGATTGTTGAGCTCTGATTGATGTATGTATATACAGTTTCAGTTTTGTAAAGATCATTGATATGATATTATATGTTTTCCGCTGCGATGTGAGATTCTGTATTGTTCTGTTTGGTTCTATCTTCTCTCTTTCTTCTCTTCTCTTCTTCTCTCTTCTTTTCTTTCTCTTGACATTCCGTCAGTCGTGCTTTTTGGGTCGAACATGTGTGGTTTATTGTCGATTCAAAGGGTACAGATTTGCGGGTCGTCACATATACTGTACTGTATGATTTTTTTTGGGCAATTTTATGTAATTAACCTGGTTATATAAGTATGTCGGTTTAGCATATTTTTAATTTGTCATTGATTTTCTCTTTATAATTGAACTTGGTTATACAATATCATTTGTAGTTTCATTTACGGTACCAATTTTGTAGTATAAGCGGTATCAACTTTATTATTTATTTATTTGTAGGTTATACAACAACATTTGTTATTTCATTTTAAGTATCAATTTTTAATATAACCGGTATCAGTTTTATTATTTGTTTGTAGGTTATGTGGTGATGTTGGTTAGTTTATTCAATATTAGTTGTTTAGTACAGGTTTTTATACTATTAATATCAGTTTTAGGCGTGTAAAAATGTGGTATCCGTTTTGTATGTTACCAGTATCAGTTTCAAGTATTACAAAATATATTATTGGTTTTTGCATGCCATTAGTATCAGTTTCAAGGTATCAATTTTTCATTATATTAGTATCGATATCAGCTTTAGGTATGACAAAAAATAATATTGGTTCATTCACACTATAGTATCAGTTTCAGGTTAATATAAAATATAATCATAAGATAACATCACATGTAAGAAAAGTTAAACAAAGCTAATTTTTACAACATTAGAAATAAAATCATAGTTTTTACAACAAACTGTCATAATTTCAACAAGTGTTTATATCTACAATTAAACAAAGTTAAATTCTATTAGTTCTAACACAACATCTCAAAATATATTAGTTGAACTGAACATCATGACATTTTTTTTACAATAAATTCACTTCTTCATATTTTATTCCTTTTCCAGTGATGACAAGAACTTGACTGAATTCCAGCAGTGATCATTGTCCGTCAATATGTCATACATAATTCTTGCTATTGTTTGCAACATTTATTCAAGTTTTTTTATCGGTATTTGGCTTATGTTCAATGGTATGATGAATATCATGACATATATACCGCAGTCAACCCTATTTAAAGCAAAATATTGTTAGTATCAGTTTGCATCATTTGTAGTATTAGGTATGTAACAAATATATTAGTATCAAACACAAACCAAGTATCATTTTTACACATATATATGCATCATTTTTGTTATAAATAACAGTCAAAATAATTTATAAAATAACCAAGCATGAATTCCAATCAAACAACTATTAAGCATTTGATTTTGTTATTATTTTGATTGGTAGCAGTATTGTGAAGTATAAAAATAAATATGTACCTATCTTTTCGTCATTTGCGGTTTTACGTTAAAACTGCCTTGAATATTGTGTCATCAGATATAAAAATGCTCATGTCGAAGCTTGTCTGAGTCAAGCGTGAAGCTGCTATCTGAATTTGTGTTTGCGATTTCTGTCTATGCCGAAATGAGGAAGTCGAGTTGCATTGGAGTTGTCAGAATTTTTGAACTACTACAATACAAAGCATATGCAGGATATTGCTTGGTTGCCAGTTCATGCTTGGCATGAAAGAGATATATTGTGTACCGCAAGTTCCAGTTTTATGCTTCAAAATCCTTTCCAATTTCACGCTTTATTTCCAGTGCTGCTCTCACTACATTTCCCCTCGTAATGATTCCAACATTTGAATAGGAAAGCACGTCAGTTACATAGAAATAAAATATTCTAATTTGATGATAGGTGTATTGATTTCATACCAGTTTACCATCGTTGTCTACTACAGGAAGGAAGACGTCTTGCAATTGCCTGAAGAAGCTCCCTACTATAATTTTATTTTCTCATATCTTAGTCGGAGCTTAGGATAAGCGGTAGATGAGGAATTCATGATAAATAATAGGTACGGTCCACATAAGATGGATTTGAGAAAGAGAACGATGCTTTCTACGGATGCCATAAAAATTGAATGATGAAAAAAACGCTTAAACGATGAGCTTTGGACCTGTTTTTGTAGCAGAAAGAAAAGACAAGCTTAACTTATTAGTATAACAGGAAAATAGACATACGGAAGAAATTGCAAAAAAAATTAGTCTCGAGAATAACAAGTTTGTTTTTTGTCCGAAGGACACTTTCTAATGTAAATCACAGAATGATAGCTGTACCTATCATTTTTTTGTTTACGCTCGAATATATCATTCAGTTTAAAAAGCAAACTTCTTGTGTCTTAAAATAAAATTTTCTTCCGCTTTTCCATTGAGCCAAAAACCCTTCTCTAATTTATCATTAAAATTATTTTCTTAACGTAGAACGAGGGGCATTATAATATAAAATGAAGAGGGTAGCAGAAATATCCAATTACCTGTTATGGCTTTCGGAAAATTGATTGCTTTCAAGCATCTTGTAAGAACCGCGGTGCGAATTGTATTGTCCATATCACAGTTACAGCTTTGTCAGTTTTTACCTTTATCTGTTTAATTATTTTGTATTAGGGTTCCCGTTCTGCAAGCAACTACAGCACAAAAGCTAATTCAATTGATGGAATCAAAGAAATAATTGCTGTAGCCTCTGGAAAAGGCGGTGTCGGAAAATCCACTACTGCAGGTAAAATTTTAAGCTTCATTTATTTTTCTACAGCTGACTGTTGTATTTGAATGATGAGATTTAGCTGAATGTCATAAATTCGAATGCCAATTTAGAATGGATTTGGGGTCATATTGTGTGTGAATAAGAATGCTGAACATTATGAAGCCAACATGTTTGATAAAACGTGTAAACAAAATAAATCATAGTATTAAATTGGATTATATGTATGGACAGATAGAATATGCAGTTATTGAGACAAATATTATGAATGAATTCAAAACTGAAAAAAGTATAATAAACAAACTCTTTATCAAAATGATAGCATGTAGTTCTCAAGTATTCAATCTCTTGCTAAGAGGATCATAATCTCTTCCTAGTACCCAAAGAATAAAACTATATAAAAAATGGAAATTCTATTTGGACCAAATGCGACACAAAAGATCTTCACCTGTAGATTTTCTCCTGGTTTCCACTTTCCATCTAAAGATTAAAAAAATCCTACGGCCAATGATTATGTGTCAAATTTTATGTCTTGTTTTGTGTCTTAATAGCTGCTCCCAATAAAAAAAAATACTTCCAACTACCTAACTCATTTGGCAATCTAATTTCGAATAAATTAAAAAATATTTGGTAAAACACCATCGAATGAATCATTTCTTCTTGTTGGGCAATGTATTCTCAAATGAGAGTGGTAAAGTTTATTTGATGGACATTTCATGGTAAAAAATTAAGAGTTGGTAACCCAAGGTATTCGGAAGTGTTATTGTTTTGTAACTCTCATCTAGAGAGGAACTCCAACACAATGGCTAAAAACTGGATTTTGCCCCAAACACCTGACCCAACTCTAGCATGATTATGTTCCTCAATCGAACCAAATGCCTTAGCACCTCCATTAGAAGCAGTATTGTTTCCATTATCAGAATCATTATCATCTGGATTTTGCATTGTGATACTACTACACTGTGAAATGACAAAAGGACCGATCGTCACTGTATTACTCCCACCTTCATTTGTTGTGTCCTTTCTTGCTTCTATCATATGTGTTAATACAAATGAATTCATGCTTGCTTATGCATCTGAATTAACTGTTCACAGATGTAACCATAATTGATATTTAGGGCATCTACAGGGCCAATATAATAGAATCGTCTTACTAAAAAAAATTTAGATGCTATCAAAATCTAATGGCTTCTTTCTTTTGATATTTCATATAATTGGCTGCACAAAATTGGATGATTCTAGGTGCATTTTGCAGATTTTTGTGTTAGGATAGAGAATGGTTTTGTGATTATACAAAATAGATTAGTATTTAAAGGCGAGGTAGCATGTGCTTGAATATCTTACATCAAATATATTCCAAAACTCCTCCACAATAGTTGTGCCGATAGCCTGAGCATTATTGGCAGCATTTGCAACAGCAAGGAGCTGAGCAGAAGTATCTTCATTCATATCAAATTCATCTTCGAGGTCACACTCCCCAGCTAAAAGTGGTTGCAATAATAGTGGTGCCATACAAGCAGCTACCGCTGATGCTGTCATCCGATTTTCAGCGGTATGTGCTGCAATAGTGTTCATCATTTTCAAAATCCTGGGACCATCAACTTACATGCATGAGAGCAACTGAGATTATAAATTACAAATTGAAGCAACCAAATTAACAAAAGCGGGATCATGAATAATTGAAGTTTAATTTGCATTTGTTAGTGGATTGATTGTATATTTTAATCTAATACATCTGCATATAGTACATATAACCACAAAGAAGGTTCCAGAATTCATGAGATTCACAGACTTCACTTGCCATACATCAAACAACTTGCATTTAATTTTATAAAGATGTGATCTCCGTTCATAATTACAGCAAAGGCGATATGTTTCCTCTCATCAAGATAGAAAATTAGACTTTCTTCTTTTATCTAATTTTGCATGCACCCATGATCGACAGTATGTGAACCAAGCAGCATATTAAATACTTAAGGTACAAGTTAGTTATTTCTGAGTTCGGTAGTCACTCGATGATGGTTTAGTATTTAACTTTTTTTTCTCTAGGACCTGAACAGCTGAACCAATTTGAATTGATAAGCTATATAGATTACTGGCTCTCCTACTTAGTTTATTCAGTGCTTATACTGAAGTCCAAGCAGTGACTAAATAAATCAAGAAAGCATTCTGCATGGACTTGCAGTAAAAGACATACTACACAAGTGGGAAAGCTAATCCAGACAAGCATTTAGGCTCAAGTAATTATTCATATGAGAAATGTGAAGATTCACATAAAAATCGGATTTAGGGTATATTTAAAACCTTTAAAGTAGACGACGATTTGGTTCCGGGAATGTCTCTGATATCGCCAAACGCATAGCATTAACACGAGCTTCCGTGTTTTCCAATCATGTATCAGTTGCAAAATCGAAACAAAAGATTATATCTTTTGCATATTTTTCATGAATAATGGAAACAACGACAAAATATTCGCCAACTGTGAAGTACCAGAGTACCAAATACTTCCAGCAAGAAGATTCGACCAAATTAACAAAAATCAATCCATTCCTATTATTTCAGCGATCAGCAAAACTAAATAATTTTTTGCCTCTAATTTCAATAGAAGATTGCATTGATTTACGCAATACTTATATATTAAAACTTGACAAAAGATGCTAACAAAAATCTACCAATTTTCTGAAAGAAAACAAGTCGAGGTTTTGAGCATATGATGATAGTGATGATTTAATATGTATGTTTCTTTTCAATGGACTTCAAAATTCACAGGATAAAGATGCATTAACACCTCAAAGGTGGGTAGTTAAAAGAACATCAAAAAAAGTTTTTAGATAAACACCTAAGTAGTTTGCTTACTATATGCTTCCAGCAATGCAGTACAGCAGGACGCAAGAACTGGAGATGATGGAAGCTCACGAAGCACATGCTGCATAGTCAAGTCACACGATTCTTATTAAAACATTGGTCAAACTCCTCTAATTAAGAAAATCCATATAAAAGCCCATAAAAAAAGAAATCACAAAAACTAAGCCAAAACTTTGGAAGAGAAGAACTCTGCTTGTATTAATGTTAAGGGAGACGGGTTAGCTAAAGCTGAATGCCAAAGCAGTTTACAAAATTGAGTTTCCTTACAGCAAACAACAGGCAGTCCCAATGTAGATTTTTAACATAAAGCACGCTGCCGCAGACAGGATCAACCACACTGCTCCCCGTTTCTTTTCCTCTTTTCCTGCTCGTGTTTTAAATAAACTACAAATCAAGCAACAACTTACACTAAAACTATATACAGTTTCATTTCATCCTTGCACCTTTGTTTACACCTAACACCGATTTTGCTCTTAAACATAAATCTATAGGCAATCTCATGAAGAAAATAGTCATCTTTTAATAATTAAGAATTTTTTTAGAAACTACATGTTCTATAACATTCCAAGAAAGCAAAGTAGACTTCCTTGGTACATTTTTCTTAACCCATTAACATCTCATATCCTTCTAAGAAAAGAATAACAATTTCCTAGTTCTAAAAAAGTAGACATAAAAATAAAACAAAAACTATGGCAGATATCTGCTATGATGCTATCACCTACTGCACCACACTTCAAACAGGTGGAGAAAAATGCGACAATCTACCAACAAATTACCAGTATAGCAAAGTCAATTGTTCTGTGTAACAATTACAATTAATACATACTGGTTTGTCGATTTAAGCTTTTGGAACATTAATAAAATACCTATAAATCATAGTAGCTTACTAGGCATTCTTATTACTATAAGTTGAAAGAATGGTGACTGGGCATGTGGCTTCAATACACGCTTATGGCTAAGAATTCATACACATTACATATTGTACACATGAAAGTAAATATTATTCAAAAGTAACCACAATAAGTTTTTTGCATTTGCAATATATTTGTGTGGAAATAAAAAAATTATCAATAACATACTCAGTGTTTGCAATATATATTCATATCAGTCCAATTAATCGTTTGGCCTAATCACAATAGTATCTCATAGCCAAGCACTCACAAAAATGATCAATAACATACTCAGTGTTTGTAATTTATTTTGAACAATCTAGTTGTAACTATGAACCTCATATGTTTAATTGACTTTCCGATAATAGTCAAACATTTAACTCCCTAATCAGCCCCTTTTTTCTTTTTTTTCTATGCAAGCTAAACGAAGCGTCCTCCTCTTCCAAAAATACTCTCCAAACCTATTTCTCTTCCCTAAACCTTCATACTGTTCTCGCGTCTTCAAAAATCATTTACCTTTATTTTCAGAAAACTCAATCTTGAATTCGAATTTCATCTAAATTTTACAAAAGCAATTGTGAATTCGTCAGATATAATCATTACTTAAGTTCTATTGGGACTGAGAAGTTGTAATTTGGAACAGAATGACTCTGATGTGGATCTCATAGTTTTAGTGTTTGATGGGTTATGATACGTTAGAATTCATTTGAAATTAAAAATTAGGTTGCAATCAATTACCGAAATAGAAATCAAGCCCTAACCTTCTTTTGACTTCGTCAAATTGGTTGAAAATAAACAACAGAGGCGATGGCAGAATGACGGAGACGGTGGCAGAACGATGGAGGTGGTAGCAGAAGGTGGTGGCAGAATAGCGGAGGCAGTGGTAGAATGGCGGAGGCGGCGGTAGAGCAATCGAAGAGGGATAACCCTAAAACGATGGAGGAAATAAAATAAAAGATGAAATGTTGACTATTGTTATCCGTGAGAAATGGGCTGAATATAAATAGAAGGGAAAATTACAATCCTATCCATATTACTTTTAGCTATTTACGAAATTACCGGAATTGGTAACAGTAATAACCGTGACAAACGTTTGTCACGGAAATATCTGTAAGGAATTTGTCACGGTTATTACCATTAAAAATTTAAAGTGGAAAAGTGTTACAAAATGGTTTATTTGGTGTAGTGTTGAATTTTAGTTTAAACATGTTAAAACATCCAATATAATCATTTATTTAACTAAGTTCGATAAAATATGAAAGTAAAAATATGCACAATTATGTGCCATCAGTGTCTAACCTTTTTCTCATAATTTCTTTTGATCTATGGAATATGTAAGATCGATTTAGACATTTCCAATCACAATGCATCATCATCGAAACCTAAAATTATTACAGAAATTAGAAGTGATGATGATGTGCTGACCATGCTGAATGTATGAGTCATGGGAATATCTAGATTGATCTTATATAAGGAAAATAAGATAAATTGAAGACTAGGATTGCTTTGAAAGGAGAAACTCCTTTCGACCTAGTCGATAGTGGTACTTCTTAAAGGAACCTTAGTTTACAAATCTGATAACCTTCAATAAGGGAATTCATTCGAGGGGATCTACTCTTCCAAGCATCAGGAGTCCTTTCAAAGGGATTCCAAGGAAGGATTATTAATCTCAAGGGGTTGAAGGCACTAAAATATGTAGATAAAGTTGCGGTTCCCCTTTAAACAAAGTTGAAAGGTCTTAAATGTTGTCTTTCGACGCGATTAAAAGGGAGGTAAAAGATATTGATAATTAATTTCCTTCAACTCCTTGGGAGATAAGACTTAATAAGGTGATGATTTAGAGGACTATGCTCTATGACCAACTCCTAGAGGAAACTAGGCCGTTCCAACCTAATTGAAAGGTTGAAGTGGCCAAGATATCCCTCTCGACAAGTTCGTATGGCTTGGTAATATACTATTATACCAATCTGGTCAAAAGCGTGAAACAACCTCATTATTCCTTTCGACAAAGCCGAAGGGATTGAAGCTTTTTTATACCTTTCGACTAAGTCAATCTGGTCGAAAGCTAGAATTATCACCTCAAATCTTTTCGACCAAGTCATTCTATTTAAAAGTATGCTCTCAAATGAGAGATCCCCTTGACAACATGGTCACATTCAAAAAACATTATCTTATAAAGAAGCATTGGGGATGTTGACAAGATTTCTTATTAGCACATAACCCCAAGGTGGATTCCTCACTGGTAGTATCTAGCGGACATCCCTTGGAACCTCATTGAGCTATTTAATACTTCTTTTAAAAAGAAGTGAACCCTATAATTTAATTATCGCCTAAGACCCCAATCTTGTAGCGAGTCATTCCCGAGATATCCATTATCATTCTTAATTTTTAATTTTTAATTTCAGCAGGTAACTTAATACTTCATTTTAGGAGAGAGGTGAACTCTACAGCTACTTAATACCTCAACTTGAAGCGAAGCCCTACGGAGATATCCTTTACCGTTCTTAATTACTAATTTGGACCATTAATGTAACGACCCAGAATTTATATTAATTAAAATTTGAATATTTAATTAATTTTGAATATTAACAAGTAGAATTTATAAATCGAATAAAAATTTATTTCGAATATCTGGATTTAATTGAATAATTAAATCGATTATTGAATAATTGAAATTACGTAAATAATTGAAAATCAAGTTTAATATGATTGAAAATGATTTGTAAAATTTTATTTAATCATACTAGAGTTAGATTGATGTTATATAACTTTTAAAATCGAATTTAAAGTTGAACTGTGAAAATTGAATATTTTAATATTTAATCGACTAGTGAAATTAGCCGTTTTTCGAACAGTCTCGGAATTGGACGAAACTAGTTCCATTGGATCCGTAATAGTTTGTTATTACCGGATTTCAATTTTCGTAGCAATCGGAGTTTTCGTTTGACCGTGGCAGCTCAAAATGCATCGAAATTGTTTTTATATTAATTTGGCGAGTTAAAATAGTCATTTTTCAAACAGTCTCGGATTTCGACGAAACAAGTTTCATCGGATCCATAATGTGATATTATTGTAAGATTTCAAATTTCAAGTCAATCGGATTTATCGTTTGTCCTGGGCGAGCCAAAACGCCTAGAAATTTAGTTAATCGGCTTAATTTAATTTTGATCGTTTATTTCCATAACTCGCGCATACGATGGAATTAGCCTCCGAAATACGTTCCATTGTGTTCAGAACGCGAGGTAAACCCTAGAAATGCCAGCCGGCACGCTTCGTTTGGAGTTCGGAAAATTTCGATGAATAGTAAATTGGGCAATTTTCTATATAAGGCCACAACATTCACAAATTGCAAAAGAAAAAGGCTAGGGTTTGCTTCAGCTTCAGCCGCCACTTTCATTCTTTCAATGTCTGAAATTATCTCTTCTTCTCCTCCTCTTTTCTCCAAATCCATAAACAATCAACAAAAGTTGTCAACTGCAATGTTGTAGAGCTCTGCGAGCTCTACAAATCCAACGGTCAAGATCACGATTCGAGCTACGGATTGACGATGGTTTGTGTTTGAAACGTGCATTTGGGCACGATTTTCGAGCAGCTAGGGATGACCGAGCGGTATGTCCTTCTGGGTGTTGGTGAGGGGGAGCGAGGCCGTTCGAATGGTACTATCTGATCGATGTAGAAGTAAAGGAGGAAGGCTCGAAAATTTGCTAGAAGGTGGGGGCCGATGGGTTTATTCACGTTCGTATGCGTATGTCTTCATCCGGGAAGAAGGAATGAACGTGGGAAGTATTAGGGTGCGACTCAGATTTCTGGGCAATGATATGAACGATGATGATGGATCTGAGGTTTAAAAATAAAATAGAAATTGTAATTTAGTTATATTAAAAATCGTGTAATATTTAAAATGTTGTATCTTTGTCGTACGAGGTCGGAATCGGACGAAACGAATTGCGTTGCAATCGTTTTGTCGAGCACTACGCTATGGAGCAGGATTGGAATCGTTTGGAGATAGTGAAAATTTTGGGTAAAATTAAACGTCCGTTTAATTTTATTCGAAATAAAACGTTGGAAATTAAAATCAAGGTGAGAACTTCTCGCTCAATCGAATCGGTTTCGATTCAAATTTTGAATAGTTAAATTTAAAATAGTTGATTGTATAATTGGATGATGATTGCTATCTGATTGTTAAAATAGACATTATACGCCGGTAGTAAGCGGAGGTTATTTATTAAAAACATATACCGCGAATATTTCACAGTATAGTGAAATTGGTATTATTTATGTACTTGGAGTTGATTTCCCGTAGTATATAGCGGATGAGACCCTATTGCGCCGCATAATAGCGGATAATATTTTATAAATCCCATATACCACGATAATTCCGTACTGGAACGGAATTGGTATTGTGCTAATGTCTGTGGATGCACGAAAACAGGTTGGAGGGATCCAACTGGATTCCTCAACAGTATTTATTTGATTACAGATATTTGATATATGTTGATTATCATATACTGATATATGATGTCGTTGTTGTCGTGATTGGCTATTTGGTGTGTAGCATCATTGGACCAATTTTGGAATTTTAAAAGGGCTTTAAAGTGATTTTCGAAAGAATACGTTTTATAAAATATTTTTGGAATTGATTCGTTTGAAATAAATAAACGGTATAATTTTGATATTATAAAAGGAAGTGATTTTTGTGAAATATAACTGAAATATGATTTTTGAGAAATATAGTTAAAAGTTGATTTTTGAAAATATGGGGTTAATGATTTTATAAAATAGTTTAAATGAGGATTGTTGAATTTATTATAAAAGGTTTAAATATAAGATTTATAAAATTTGATTATTTTATAAATCAAAGTGATAAAATTATAAAGGAGTTTAAAGACGTTTCAAAAATAATAATATAAATTAATTTATATAAAAGATTTATAAAATTGATATTTATAAATTAAAAATATTGAAATTATAAAACAAGTTTTTATAAGTGTTAGAATGAAGTGTGAATAAATTTAAGTAAATGAAATTTACCGAATTATAAATGGTGAAGTGAATAAATGAATCTTATAAATTATAAGATTTATAATTTGGGAAGTTTTAAAAAGAGCGACTTTGTAAATAGATGAATTCTAAGTATTTAACTTATAAATTTGAACTTTGGCAATTAAATGAGTTATAAATTGAATAGGTTAATAAAGGAGATTTATAACTGGAAGTTGTTATAAAATAAATAAAATTGGAATTTATAAACATTGTTTTATAAATCCGCAAATGACTTATTTTGATAAGAAAATTGTTATAATTTATTAAAGGAGTTATATTCACGTTTTAGACAATGAATAATCCTTTAAAATAAAATGTGTAGAAATGATGAAATTGGTTAACAAAGTATATTCACACTTCTTGATAGTGAATATATATTAAAGAAATGTTCTGGAGGTGATATTTTAAAATGGAATTAAAACGATTTAACAATGTTTTAAAATGCATTAACTATCGAATACATAGATTTCAACATTCATTGTTGAAATAGACGTTTTCGAGAAATAAGGAAATGGTGGACTATAACACTATTGTTATAGTAAATTGTTTTCGAAAGGAAATATTTTATATAGTATTGGGATTTATATATCTATCTTAACTTCAAATCCCTATACTAGTGATTTTGGATTGTCGTAACGATGTTTTACGCAACATTCGTTTTAACCCAAATAAATGTGTTTAAGAGAACGCTTTCCTTAAAGAATAAAATATATACCTAATTGTGATTTAAGTATATTAAATATTTTCCAAGTGTTGAAAATAAATAGATTTGTGAACTACTTATTATAAATAAGTATGGAAATGCTTTTCCAATATGAAATGAAACGTTTTGAGAATTTATCTTTTTGAAGATAAATTGAAAAAAAAAATGAATATTTGAAATCGTATATTCATAGATAATTTGAAATATAAATTCACTATAGAATTTATAAATGAAAAGGGGAATTTTTTCAAAAATAAACGTTGATTTATTTTTGAAGTGTGGAAATAATATATCTAGTAAAGATATTTTGGAAAATAAATAATTTAGGAAATTATTTGGAATCTGGTGATGTTGTGCATACCTATTGATAGTTCAATAACCGACTATCAATATTTACCTTTGAATGGGTATTTGTTGTGATTTGCTTGAATTTGAATGCCACACTTATTTTTAAAATAAGCGCTCACTATTCGGGTTAACCGGGAAAGGACCTTTGGGTCGTATAACCCATTCTGAATACGTGATACGTCGTTATGGATTGCATTTGAAGACCGGTGTTGAAGACCGGATATTTTTGAAAACGGAAGGATCACCGTCGAATGTCTCTGCAATGAATGGCCCCGGTATAGAGATTCCATATGTGATGGGAAGTCCGGACGTGATTAGTGAATATCCGGATTGCAAGGACTTCTTTGGAAGTGCCTTCGGTTCTGTTCGAGCCCGGAACATACTTGTATGGTTGTGTGTCTGACGTTACAACTTGAGATGTAAAGCTGGTTTCTTTCAAATATATTTCTGTTGGTGGCGGAGAATTTATTCTCTTAGCTAAACACCCTTCTCTGAGACATACGAGCTCAAAGGTTATGTAGTTGAAGGTTATTAGTGATATACTCCCAATTTGGTAGCGTCGCATGTTGAGTGTTGCTGTGTGATGATCATTGTTTGATCATTTGTGATATGATCATTTGTTTGATCATTTATCTTTGTGATCATTACTTTGATCATTTGTTGACCCAAGGCATGGCTTTGTATAAAGCGTTGCTTTGTGGACGAGACTTCGTCGAGCCTCACACCCCGAAAATGGTCAAAACAGGAAGGATGCGGCAAGGTTATTAGGGGATAGCGCCCTTTTAGTGTATGTGATTCCTTCTGGATAGAGGTGGTATCATTGTATGGAGCCCAGATATTTAACCTATGTTGTTTCTGCAAATTTATTACTTTGTGGTTGTTGAAAATCGAGGATCCTCGGATATAGATCGGTTACGATCGGGGGATGACATATTCGTGTCAGTAGTTACCTAGTTAGGGGTAACCCGGCCTTGTGTTGGCAGAGATCCGTAATGTTAGGATCTCGGGACGTCATTCCAGAGGCATTTCCATGTGGCAATGGGAAGTTCCATGGCCTGACCATTTGTTGGAAATCCAAAGAAACAATACGAACCTTGTACGGTTTTAGTTGTAGAACCTGCCATTTAATATGGTAGCTATAGTAGGCATACTATAATGGTACCTATGCTGGCTAAGATTTATATTCTACTTTCGAAATTGTTTTCTTCACTATGCACTAATAATAATATCAAAAATGATTTGATTTTGCGTAGTAAGCATCTTTGACTAACATAAGAAGAAATCTCCTCCAAGTTTGCGTTTGCATTGTGTGTGTGGTGGGAGGTCTTATGGTAGTTACATTTTCAAAAGCATTGCGAATTGACTTTAAAAATATTCCTCTATTTTGTTTTTTAAAAAAAGAATAAACTATTTTTTTTAGTTCTCACACCAGTCCCATGACTGACCTGGAGTTTATTGTTTTCCTTCCTAAACTCTGGGTGCCCACCAATTTCCACACGGGCAGTCTAAAGTCAGGTTATCAGGTCATTCTGGAATTCAGGAGTTGTTGTAGAGAATTGGAGGCAAGCTGGAGGGCATGGCGTATTACTAGTATATGTTGTATTTCTTTTCCGCTGTTTGATTGTTGTACACTCTGATTATGTAATGTGATGTAATGTAATAACTGATATATTTCTTTGTTTTAAAGATTATTCACTTATCTATTATATGTTGTTCCGCTGCGATTGTGAGATTCTGATATTGTTTTTGTTGCTGTTTCTATTTTCTTCTTCTATTTTCTTTCCTCTTCTATCTTTTTCTTCTTCTTAAACCTTAAGTGTTCAGTTTTCCGGCATTCGATTGCTCGGCAGTTGATACAGTGGACGTATTGATGTCGACTTTCGTGAGTCGAAGAATCGGTCCTTACATCTGGTATCAGAGCATATGGTTAAGCGACAATCCTGCTCTGTTGGGTATTACTCATTAGAGATAAAGTCAGTAGTGCTCTAGAATGAGTTTGAGTGTAATAATTGAAACGACCCGACTTCCGATCTCCAGGAAATCGCATCATTTTTAAGAAAGAAAGGGATAGAGAATAGAAAAGAAAGAAGAGAAGAAGAAACAACACATCAGAATCTAAACAGCGGAACAAATAAATTATATTAATAACATAACTACTACATAGTTTACAACACTAATCAGAGTTACACAGCATATACATCACATATACTAGACAGTTATAAACACCTGTCTAGTTATACATCATAATACAACTCAACAGATAACACAGAGATACCATACACAGCGGAATACTAAACATATCTACAACGCCGAAGCCTCCTGCTCCATTGCTCCTCCAATATTCGTCAAAGCTAACCTGAATCCTAACCTGAATCCCTTGGCTACTCGTAAAAATTTGAGTACCCAAGAGTTTATGAAAAACAAAAGAATAAACTCCGGGTCAGACATGGGTCTGGTGTGAGTAACAGGTTAAAGTTGCTTAACTTTTAAAAACCTTTTGAAAAAAAAAAGTATCACGTAAGACTTCCCACACATAAACATGGAAAAGTTTTTACCTTACGCTAACCAAAACATTTGATAGGAAATTCGATGATATTATAATAGTGTCTAGGGTTTTCAAGTAAAATACAGAAATAGCTGGAATGCTTGCATCTCACGTTCCAACATAGTTGGGCACAACTAATACGTACGGCACTTATTGGATTTTGGATTCCATCAATGGCAGGGCTACTGGGGTACCGCCCGTCACAGTACGTGGCCTAGATCACAGTACCGAGGATTACTCCCTTCATCCCCTGCTACACAAAGCCGGACCCATTCCTTACTGAATAGTTCCGAACAAGACAACCCCGCAGTTGGTGTACACTGACAACTGCCCACTAAGCCGAATAATAAGGGACCTCTAGACAGGGATCAATCTTGCTCTCCAGTGGGGGCTACCCACGAAGCCTTGCTGCACCTCCCCTGTTTTAGCCATTCCCGGTTGATGAGGCTTGAGGCTACGATTACCTTTATAGGACATATCACTTAGAATGCTCATCGTCCACCTGACGATGTTCTGAAAGCATTCAATCCATACAAGTTCGTTCCGGGTTCGAACGAAACCGAAGGCATTATCTCGTTACACTCGTTTTGGAATCACCCTCAGAGTTAACGACAATAACCCTTGCACTCTGATTCACCATCTCGAATCTATAAGAACTAATTCCGTCAACTCATTACGGAATCACCCACAGAGTTATACTGACGTATAGCTCTTACACCTCGAGTCTTCACTCGCTCCACTTAGATTAACGACCTAACGTTAATTTGGATTGATGTGGTTTTCGGATATCCAAATACGGAAACCCGATCCCGGTCTCATCGAAATCCAAAGCGTGTCTTTTAAGGCCAAGTTGTTTTAAAGGTTTAAAACAATTCAATTATCTATATAAACAGATAGATAAATCACAGATTCACAACAGACAATCAACATTATCATCATATCAGATAAACCATATTATCATTATTCAAAAGATAATCTATATCACAATGCAACCAATGCATCCATATCATGCAACATTACTTATCTCATATATGAGATTCAAACCAATCAAGCAACAATATCATCCATCCATATAAGCAATGATCTATATCACCATTTATAATTAATTTAAAATGAATTAAATTAACTACATCATTCTCTAATTAATTTAAAGTGAATTAAATTAATTACTTCATTAATATAAATTTTGCTTACATAACCTTTAATTAATTACAACTTAATTAATTAATCAATCTTTAATCAATCACCTTAATTAATCACCTTTGATTAATTATTCCTTAATTACATTTATGTAATTATCCTTTAATTAATTTTACAAATTAATTATACTTAACCAAATTTAGTAATTAACCTTTAATTACTTCATTAATTAATTAATCATAATTAATTACATTAATCCTTAATTAATTACATTCATTAATCACTTCATTAATCACTTATTATTGATTAATTAATCTTAATTAATCAACCCTTAATTACATCATTAATTATTAATTAATTATCTCTAATTACATTTTAATTAATTACCTTATTTAAATTAATTACATTAAGTAATTAATCTTAGTTTAAACCATAATTGTTAATCACCCTTGATTAACCCATTCAGTAATTAACTACCCTTAATTACTTTACCCAATAATTAAATTAATTACTCCTTAATTAATTATCTCTAATTAATCACTTGATTAATTTAAAAAGTAATTATACTCAAATTACTTCGATTATCAAATCATCTTCAATTAATTACATACAGTAATTTACCCATTAATTACTTCTCTAAGTAATTCTCTTCATTTAATTACATTAAGTAATTATACTTCACAATCCTCAAATGATTCATTTAAATTAATTGAACTGAATTAATTAACTACATCAAATCAAACTAAACTTAATTAATTACATAATTAATTCCTTAATTACTTCCATAAGTAATTATACTTAACAATTTACTCAAATGATTATCTTTAAATTAATTTATCTAATTAATAATTAAAAATTAATCACATTAATTAATTATTAAATAATCCTTAGTTAACGACCTTCATTAACTATTAACAATTCATTAATTATTTGTTTCTAAAATAATTAACTTATTTTAATCATTATTAATTACAATTAATTAATCATTAATTAATCCATTAATTAATCCCTAATTAATTAAGTGTTAATTAAAACTTAATTAAATCCATTATTACTTAAATAATTAATTACTAATCATTAATAAAAAATAATCTTATTTTATTAATTATTCTTAATTACAAGTTAATTATTCTAAGAAAAATAATTAATCTTAAACCTTTAAGATTAAACCCTTAATTATTTTAAGTAATTACTTATTTCATTAATTTATTAAATAAATTAATTATCCATTTAATTATCCTAATAATTAAATGTATAACAAATCATTAACTTCTATTTTATCAATATCAAGTTTTAAAATCAATTTAAAACCTTTAAATAATAAATATTACTTTCCTTATAAAAGAAATTTTACAAGAGTTAAAACAAATTTCTCTTTAAATTTAAACTCTTTCTTTATCATTCAAAATTGTTTAAACACTTAAATTAATAGAAACTTAAATTTATTTTGAAACATAGATTCAAATCCAAATTTGAATCAAATTTAAACTTTGTTTAAACATTACTTATATTTCAGCTTCCAAATTTAAATTCAAAATTCTTTAAAAATATTTTCAAACAATAAACTCCTTTAAAGTTATTTTAAAGCAAATTTGAATTTAAATACTTATTTATTTCCAGCTTAAGATTCAAATCAGCTTGAACCCAAAATAAAAATTGATTTAAAACTTGTTTAAATCTTTGCTTAGTATTTTAAATGCAGTATAATTTTTTTTTTTAATAAAACAGGTTTCTAACCTGTTACAATCCTAACCCGAACAACACAAAGTTCCTTCGAGCAAAACACTAAATAACTCGAGTGAGCTTCGAGTAATCTTTCATTTGAATGCGTTTAAACGTTAAGGTACTGACAGTTTATCAAAGCCTGTAACAACATTTCCCCCCCCCCCCCCCCCCCCCCCGAGCCCACATAAACCATACTTCGAGTCCCAAGGCCCAATACTTCGAGCAATCACGCGTAAACCCGTAATAAACACGAGCTTCCATCCTCCCCAAAAAAAAACAACCGACACCATCAGAACGCCGTGCACCTGCACCACCACGGCGAACATCACTGACCGTTCGCGTTCCTACTCGCAAGCCAACGACCTTCCTCCAACATGATTCCGACCATCAAATCCAATGCAGAAACACAAAATCATAATCGAGACTATGAGCTCAAGAACTGGAACAATGTCGAATTGTGAATCACCAAAATTTGCTCACCTCCGATCACCAGTGAAACCTTCCCTCCGGCCACACCTTCATCTATACTACATCAATCACTAGCACGAATATAGACGAACTCGATTGCCTCTAGAGACTGCGGCGATCAAATTTCCAAAAGAACATAAAACTAGGTTTAACTGCTATAATCCCAAATTCCTACTGCCTTACTGCATTAATCCTTCAAACATCATTTTTTCCTATAAACTACAAACATCACTCCATCAACAAACGAAACACAGGCAGCTCCATACCCCTAGATTGATCGAACTAAACCAAATTTGTATTTCCTGGTTAAACCAGAAATACTTCATTGAATGCAAACTAAAAATTTAGATTATAGTTTTAAAAATCAAGTTAAAAAAAAATCAAGTAATTTGTTTATAAGTTTTAATAAATAAATCTGGAACATTTACATATTGATTTCAGAAATTTTACTCTGTTTCATTTTTTTCTTTTCTTTTATCCTGTGCCATCACAGCTTTATCATCATTCTCATTTTTTTTTTAAAATTAAACTTTAGCTTGTTACCTATCTGACTAAATCTTAGACTATAGAAATGTTTAAACATGAGATCTTGAACTTGATCAGGATTTAAACTTACATTCTAGGATCAGGTCCAAACTCCTAAGTCACAGCAAGCATGCATTCAAAAAAAAACATACATACATTCCAAGCTTTCACCATATTCAGTCATACACTTATTTCAGAGCAAACAAACAACTATTTATACTTATGTTTATTAAATAAAAATTGTTACTCACCTGTTATATTGGAAGACAGAGCAGTTTTTGGCAAAAACTTTGGTGCTTTTTAATTCTGGAAATATGCAGTTCCTTCTTGAATTTGATTAAAACTTGAGTTCTTTGTTTGCTTGAGTTAAAAGCTTGAAGGCTTGATACTGAACACTTGTATGCATGCTATATGAAACTCCAGATAGAAGATGATGTGGATGAAAATATGCAGGCTATTGATGCTGGTTTGAATTCCAGAGATGCATAATTTCCTGCTTGATTTCATGCATCTGGTTTGTATGAAATCTTGAAATTGACTTGCATGCATACTTTATGAAATTCCAGATTTTTGACAAACAATGCAGGCAGTCTTTTATATTTGAATCAAAAATATGCAGGAGTGCTTGCATATGAGATGCAAGCTTCAAAATTTGAAATTGCAGGTATTCGAATTTAGACTTGAAGTTGCAGATGCAAGACTTTGATGTTGCAAATTTGATTTTTCAGATGCATGCTTTCCAGAAAACAAAATGCATGCAGGCTTTGGGAATTTGCAAATTGATTTGCAATTTGATTTCAAGTTAATGCTTTTTAAACTTTAATTCCAGAGGAAAGAATTGCAGACATGATGAAGTTTTCAAACAGAAATGTTCAGATCTTCAATTGCATGTAGTTTTGGTTGATTTAAAACAGAATTTTAAGGAGAATTTACAGACTTTGGTTGTTCAGGTAAATTGAAGGGCTACAGTTTTGATCAAAGATGAGTTTGCATTTCAGATCTGAAAATTCTCTTAAGGTTTTGAAAAAGAAGGAATAGAAAAAGAAAATGGACAAGGAGTAATATGTTTATATGAGTAGATTTTAAAAATAAAAGAAAAAAGAAAATTAAATAATACACTTGTTCTAACCTTAACATTTGTCACTTTAGTTTATTCTATGGCTTACACATGTCTATATAGGTGTTTTAAAAGATTACACATGTAAATTAAAAGTATTTTAAATTTTAATTTAAATTGTTTATAAATACTTTAACTTATTTTATTCCATATGTATATATAAATGAATTTTATTTCCTTTTAATTTTAGAAATCAAAACAAAACAAGTTATAAACAAAAGCTTATTCAAATATTTTTAAGTGTTTATCCTTTTAAATTTCAAAACATTGAATTCCAATTTAAATTAAATTACAAACTCCAATTTAAAAATCAAGTTATATATATAGATGCATATATAACTTCTTATTAAATTTTAAAAAAACAACAAATCTTATTTACTAAAATCTATTTATGTTTATAAAACTAAGTATTATCATTTTTATTAAAAATAACAAATTAAACAATTCTAAATAATTTATAAAAGAGATTATAAACAAATTAAGATCATTTGTGATTTGTATTGTAAATTCTTATATAGAGATTTCAAACAAAGCTTTATGTTAATCAAATTTAAATTCATTTTTAAGTTAAATAAAAATATAAATTTAACCAAATAAGATTTTCCTAAGTATAAACCATATAATTATTTATTAAATTGTCTTGAGAAGTTAAATGTTAAGTTTTTAAATCAAATTTCCAATTTATGAAATATAAATTAAAATTAGATAATTGATTCATTTATTAAATTCAAAATCAAAGTTTTATCAATTTACGATGTATACAATTATATACATTATAAACAGAAGACAATTTATTAGCTTTAAAAAGATAAAATTTTCCAATTTAAATATTTATTTAAGAAGATTATTAAATCTATTTGAATTATTATTAACAAAATTGTCAATATCAATTTAATTTTAATACCGATTATTAAATTGATATTGTCAAAAATTCCGGGATGTTACAATCCTTCCCCCTTAAAAGAATTTCGTCCCCGAAATTTAAAACAAAGGTAATTTTATAATCTATTTACAGATTTTATTTTAAAATATAGCATATGTTAATCATATGCTAACAACCAAAGCAACCAATTCACACAATCAAAACAAACCTAACTATCTAGAAAAATTCTGAATAGAACTTCCACGAGTTTCCCCGGTATATATATATCGGGATACTCACTTCATAGAATCTAAACAATCAATACTACTAAGCTATAGAGCTCTTATCTCATCTATATCTACCAACAAAACAATATATCAGACTACAGACGAGTCTGAATCTACAATCACATCCTCCTGAACTGCTGGTTCCACAACCAAAGATAAACCATACACGTACTCCCTCAGAGATACGTGAAATACATCGAATTCCAGTTATCCAAACTGACAATTCAACTCTGAAAACCAAACACCAATTCTCACAAGAACACTGAAAAGGTCCAAAACACTTCGGAGCTGACTTACCCAATCTTACTCAATCTTATGGCTCCTTAAATCAGAGAAAACTTATTCCAAAACCAAATCTCCGACTTCGGAATCCAAATTCCTTCGTCTCTTATCCACAATATACTCCTGACGATCCTGGGCTGCCTTCATCTCTCTCAATCAGCTCAACCTTCGATAATTCCTTTAGAGACACGCATAACCAAAAACAATCCATTACAATGATCTCCTCCAGATCAATTCAATCCAAGAACACCAACACTACTCCATAAATAACAGAAAACTACTCCACTTCTCCTATCCGGAAAAGATAAAACAAAAGCATTACCACCATGCTTCCACTGCACAACTCTGATAACTCCAGAGAATACTTAAACTATCGCAAGTCACTTTTGCGATCAACCAGTCCAATATCCAAAGAAAACTGTTCCCTCTTTACCAATAAGAACAGCAGACGCTTATCTAGCCAATCCATCGTAAAAATGGAATCCTCTCTGCTGCTTCTGAACTCCTTCAGAAAATTCGCTAACCAGTAGACCTTCTTGCCAGCATACAGAATACTCCGAGCTGCATTGCTGACATCGACGCCAAAGACTTCCTAATCCAAAGTTCTTCGAGAAACTCGAACTTCAAATCAACAGAAACACCATGCTGAATACGGCCACAACACTGAAGCAGACTCACTTCCTTAACTTGTTCCAAAGAAAACTTCTTAGGAAACAATCCATATTTACTGCATCTCATCACGCAGCTACTACTTCCTGAGGTATCAACATACCATTATTCTCTTCTGCCCAACCGACAGATCCAAATTCTATTTATCCAACTCAAAGATAGACTCCGAACCTTTACGGCTACCTTCAGAGATCTATGAAATCCTACACTCCGCACAATTCACTCAAGACGGTATTAGGTCTAC
Source organism: Allium cepa (assembly GCA_030765085.1). NCBI lineage: Eukaryota > Viridiplantae > Streptophyta > Magnoliopsida > Asparagales > Amaryllidaceae > Allium > Allium cepa. The sequence continues at coordinate 564,180,038 of CM060928.1, read as the reverse complement.
GGTCTTGACAGATACTTCCAACCAATGGTAGTAGTCGTGTTACACACCCCGCTATCTTATCTACCTTTATAACCTATATTGGAAAACCTGAACGGGTAACCCAACAAATAGGTAGAAGTAAATATATATATTTAAAATTACAAATAAGCTCTCTCAAGATAGACACCACTCCAGAGCCTAGGTATTCACTCAACCTAATGCTCCCTAAAGAAAGACACACTTCAGAGCCTAGGTACTCACTCAACCTAACGCTCTGATACCAACTGAAACGACCCGACTTCCGATCTCCAGGAAATCGCATCATTTTTAAGAAAGAAAGGGATAGAGAATAGAAAAGAAAGAAGAGAAGAAGAAACAACACATCAGAATCTAAACAGCGGAACGAATAAATTATATTAATAACATAACTATTACATAGTTTACAACACTAATCAGAGTTACACAGCATATACATCACATATACTAGACAGTTATAAACACCTGTCTAGTTATACATCATAATACAACTCAACAGATAACACAGAGATACCATACACAGCGGAATACTAAACATATCTACAACGCCGAAGCCTCCTGCTCCATTGCTCCTCCAATATTCGTCAAAGCTAACCTGAATCCTAACCTGAATCCCTTGGCTACTCGTAAAAATTTGAGTACCCAAGAGTTTATGAAAAACAAAAGAATAAACTCCGGGTCAGACATGGGTCTGGTGTGAGTAACAGGTTAAAGTTGCTTAACTTTTAAAAACCTTTTGAAAAAAAAAAGTATCACGTAAGACTTCCCACACATAAACATGGAAAAGTTTTTACCTTACGCTAACCAAAACATTTGATAGGAAATTCGATGATATTATAATAGTGTCTAGGGTTTTCAAGTAAAATACAGAAATAGCTGGAATGCTTGCATCTCACGTTCCAACATAGTTGGGCACAACTAATACGTACGGCACTTATTGGATTTTGGATTCCATCAATGGCAGGGCTACTGGGGTACCGCCCGTCACAGTACGTGGCCTAGATCACAGTACCGAGGATTACTCCCTTCATCCCCTGCTACACAAAGCCGGACCCATTCCTTACTGAATAGTTCCGAACAAGACAACCCCGCAGTTGGTGTACACTGACAACTGCCCACTAAGCCGAATAATAAGGGACCTCTAGACAGGGATCAATCTTGCTCTCCAGTGGGGGCTACCCACGAAGCCTTGCTGCACCTCCCCTGTTTTAGCCATTCCCGGTTGATGAGGCTTGAGGCTACGATTACCTTTATAGGACATATCACTTAGAATGCTCATCGTCCACCTGACGATGTTCTGAAAGCATTCAATCCATACAAGTTCGTTCCGGGTTCGAACGAAACCGAAGGCATTATCTCGTTACACTCGTTTTGGAATCACCCTCAGAGTTAACGACAATAACCCTTGCACTCTGATTCACCATCTCGAATCTATAAGAACTAATTCCGTCAACTCATTACGGAATCACCCACAGAGTTATACTGACGTATAGCTCTTACACCTCGAGTCTTCACTCGCTCCACTTAGATTAACGACCTAACGTTAATTTGGATTGATGTGGTTTTCGGATATCCAAATACGGAAACCCGATCCCGGTCTCATCGAAATCCAAAGCGTGTCTTTTAAGGCCAAGTTGTTTTAAAGGTTTAAAACAATTCAATTATCTATATAAACAGATAGATAAATCACAGATTCACAACAGACAATCAACATTATCATCATATCAGATAAACCATATTATCATTATTCAAAAGATAATCTATATCACAATGCAACCAATGCATCCATATCATGCAACATTACTTATCTCATATATGAGATTCAAACCAATCAAGCAACAATATCATCCATCCATATAAGCAATGATCTATATCACCATTTATAATTAATTTAAAATGAATTAAATTAACTACATCATTCTCTAATTAATTTAAAGTGAATTAAATTAATTACTTCATTAATATAAATTTTGCTTACATAACCTTTAATTAATTACAACTTAATTAATTAATCAATCTTTAATCAATCACCTTAATTAATCACCTTTGATTAATTATTCCTTAATTACATTTATGTAATTATCCTTTAATTAATTTTACAAATTAATTATACTTAACCAAATTTAGTAATTAACCTTTAATTACTTCATTAATTAATTAATCATAATTAATTACATTAATCCTTAATTAATTACATTCATTAATCACTTCATTAATCACTTATTATTGATTAATTAATCTTAATTAATCAACCCTTAATTACATCATTAATTATTAATTAATTATCTCTAATTACATTTTAATTAATTACCTTATTTAAATTAATTACATTAAGTAATTAATCTTAGTTTAAACCATAATTGTTAATCACCCTTGATTAACCCATTCAGTAATTAACTACCCTTAATTACTTTACCCAATAATTAAATTAATTACTCCTTAATTAATTATCTCTAATTAATCACTTGATTAATTTAAAAAGTAATTATACTCAAATTACTTCGATTATCAAATCATCTTCAATTAATTACATACAGTAATTTACCCATTAATTACTTCTCTAAGTAATTCTCTTCATTTAATTACATTAAGTAATTATACTTCACAATCCTCAAATGATTCATTTAAATTAATTGAACTGAATTAATTAACTACATCAAATCAAACTAAACTTAATTAATTACATAATTAATTCCTTAATTACTTCCATAAGTAATTATACTTAACAATTTACTCAAATGATTATCTTTAAATTAATTTATCTAATTAATAATTAAAAATTAATCACATTAATTAATTATTAAATAATCCTTAGTTAACGACCTTCATTAACTATTAACAATTCATTAATTATTTGTTTCTAAAATAATTAACTTATTTTAATCATTATTAATTACAATTAATTAATCATTAATTAATCCATTAATTAATCCCTAATTAATTAAGTGTTAATTAAAACTTAATTAAATCCATTATTACTTAAATAATTAATTACTAATCATTAATAAAAAATAATCTTATTTTATTAATTATTCTTAATTACAAGTTAATTATTCTAAGAAAAATAATTAATCTTAAACCTTTAAGATTAAACCCTTAATTATTTTAAGTAATTACTTATTTCATTAATTTATTAAATAAATTAATTATCCATTTAATTATCCTAATAATTAAATGTATAACAAATCATTAACTTCTATTTTATCAATATCAAGTTTTAAAATCAATTTAAAACCTTTAAATAATAAATATTACTTTCCTTATAAAAGAAATTTTACAAGAGTTAAAACAAATTTCTCTTTAAATTCAAACTCTTTCTTTATCATTCAAAATTGTTTAAACACTTAAATTAATAGAAACTTAAATTTATTTTGAAACATAGATTCAAATCCAAATTTGAATCAAATTTAAACTTTGTTTAAACATTACTTATATTTCAGCTTCCAAATTTAAATTCAAAATTCTTTAAAAATATTTTCAAACAATAAACTCCTTTAAAGTTATTTTAAAGCAAATTTGAATTTAAATACTTATTTATTTCCAGCTTAAGATTCAAATCAGCTTGAACCCAAAATAAAAATTGATTTAAAACTTGTTTAAATCTTTGCTTAGTATTTTAAATGCAGTATAATTTTTTTTTTTAATAAAACAGGTTTCTAACCTGTTACAATCCTAACCCGAACAACACAAAGTTCCTTCGAGCAAAACACTAAATAACTCGAGTGAGCTTCGAGTAATCTTTCATTTGAATGCGTTTAAACGTTAAGGTACTGACAGTTTATCAAAGCCTGTAACAACATTTCCCCCCCCCCCCCCGAGCCCACATAAACCATACTTCGAGTCCCAAGGCCCAATACTTCGAGCAATCACGCGTAAACCCGTAATAAACACGAGCTTCCATCCTCCCCAAAAAAAAACAACTGACACCATCAGAACGCCGTGCACCTGCACCACCACGGCGAACATCACTGACCGTTCGCGTTCCTACTCGCAAGCCAACGACCTTCCTCCAACATGATTCCGACCATCAAATCCAATGCAGAAACACAAAATCATAATCGAGACTATGAGCTCAAGAACTGGAACAATGTCGAATTGTGAATCACCAAAATTTGCTCACCTCCGATCACCAGTGAAACCTTCCCTCCGGCCACACCTTCATCTATACTACATCAATCACTAGCACGAATATAGACGAACTCGATTGCCTCTAGAGACCGCGGCGATCAAATTTCCAAAAGAACATAAAACTAGGTTTAACTGCTATAATCCCAAATTCCTACTGCCTTACTGCATTAATCCTTCAAACATCATTTTTTCCTATAAACTACAAACATCACTCCATCAACAAACGAAACACAGGCAGCTCCATACCCCTAGATTGATCGAACTAAACCAAATTTGTATTTCCTGGTTAAACCAGAAATACTTCATTGAATGCAAACTAAAAATTTAGATTATAGTTTTAAAAATCAAGTTAAAAAAAAATCAAGTAATTTGTTTATAAGTTTTAATAAATAAATCTGGAACATTTACATATTGATTTCAGAAATTTTACTCTGTTTCATTTTTTTCTTTTCTTTTATCCTGTGCCATCACAGCTTTATCATCATTCTCATTTTTTTTTTTAAAATTAAACTTTAGCTTGTTACCTATCTGACTAAATCTTAGACTATAGAAATGTTTAAACATGAGATCTTGAACTTGATCAGGATTTAAACTTACATTCTAGGATCAGGTCCAAACTCCTAAGTCACAGCAAGCATGCATTCAAAAAAAAACATACATACATTCCAAGCTTTCACCATATTCAGTCATACACTTATTTCAGAGCAAACAAACAACTATTTATACTTATGTTTATTAAATAAAAATTGTTACTCACCTGTTATATTGGAAGACAGAGCAGTTTTTGGCAAAAACTTTGGTGCTTTTTAATTCTGGAAATATGCAGTTCCTTCTTGAATTTGATTAAAACTTGAGTTCTTTGTTTGCTTGAGTTAAAAGCTTGAAGGCTTGATACTGAACACTTGTATGCATGCTATATGAAACTCCAGATAGAAGATGATGTGGATGAAAATATGCAGGCTATTGATGCTGGTTTGAATTCCAGAGATGCATAATTTCCTGCTTGATTTCATGCATCTGGTTTGTATGAAATCTTGAAATTGACTTGCATGCATACTTTATGAAATTCCAGATTTTTGACAAACAATGCAGGCAGTCTTTTATATTTGAATCAAAAATATGCAGGAGTGCTTGCATATGAGATGCAGGCTTCAAAATTTGAAATTGCAGGTATTCGAATTTAGACTTGAAGTTGCAGATGCAAGACTTTGATGTTGCAAATTTGATTTTTCAGATGCATGCTTTCCAGAAAACAAAATGCATGCAGGCTTTGGGAATTTGCAAATTGATTTGCAATTTGATTTCAAGTTAATGCTTTTTAAACTTTAATTCCAGAGGAAAGAATTGCAGACATGATGAAGTTTTCAAACAGAAATGTTCAGATCTTCAATTGCATGTAGTTTTGGTTGATTTAAAACAGAATTTTAAGGAGAATTTACAGACTTTGGTTGTTCAGGTAAATTGAAGGGCTACAGTTTTGATCAAAGATGAGTTTGCATTTCAGATCTGAAAATTCTCTTAAGGTTTTGAAAAAGAAGGAATAGAAAAAGAAAATGGACAAGGAGTAATATGTTTATATGAGTAGATTTTAAAAATAAAAGAAAAAAGAAAATTAAATAATACACTTGTTCTAACCTTAACATTTGTCACTTTAGTTTATTCTATGGCTTACACATGTCTATATAGGTGTTTTAAAAGATTACACATGTAAATTAAAAGTATTTTAAATTTTAATTTAAATTGTTTATAAATACTTTAACTTATTTTATTCCATATGTATATATAAATGAATTTTATTTCCTTTTAATTTTAGAAATCAAAACAAAACAAGTTATAAACAAAAGCTTATTCAAATATTTTTAAGTGTTTATCCTTTTAAATTTCAAAACATTGAATTCCAATTTAAATTAAATTACAAACTCCAATTTAAAAATCAAGTTATATATATAGATGCATATATAACTTCTTATTAAATTTTAAAAAAACAACAAATCTTATTTACTAAAATCTATTTATGTTTATAAAACTAAGTATTATCATTTTTATTAAAAATAACAAATTAAACAATTCTAAATAATTTATAAAAGAGATTATAAACAAATTAAGATCATTTGTGATTTGTATTGTAAATTCTTATATAGAGATTTCAAACAAAGCTTTTATGTTAATCAAATTTAAATTCATTTTTAAGTTAAATAAAAATATAAATTTAACCAAATAAGATTTTCTAAGTATAAACCATATAATTATTTATTAAATTGTCTTGAGAAGTTAAATGTTAAGTTTTTAAATCAAATTTCCAATTTATGAAATATAAATTAAAATTAGATAATTGATTCATTTATTAAATTCAAAATCAAAGTTTTATCAATTTACGATGTATACAATTATATACATTATAAACAGAAGACAATTTATTAGCTTTAAAAAGATAAAATCTTCCAATTTAAATATTTATTTAAGAAGATTATTAAATCTATTTGAATTATTATTAACAAAATTGTCAATATCAATTTAATTTTAATACCGATTATTAAATTGATATTGTCAAAAATTCCGGGATGTTACAATAATAGATATGAGAGCGTATTTGTTAGTAAATATAAAATTGTTTTATATTGTGATGATCGGTTTGTTGAGTGGTATATGGATTCTGGTTAATACGAGTAATTAACGTTGTTGATAGTGATCTATAAACACTTGTACAGAACAATTCGGCACGATATTGTTTTAAATTGGTAAATGAAATAATTTTACCCAAAATTATATTTTATATATTAAGAGATAATTTTTCAGAATTATTAAAATGTATATAAGATGATTGTTTGGTAGTTGAAAATGTAAGAATATATATAAGTTAATTAAAAGATGTTTGAATAATCTAAATAAAAGAATAATTGTATAAGCAAAAGAATTATAAGAATTTAATTATAATTAATATGATTTACAATTGTGGAATAATCTTATATATAAGAAGTGAAACTATATGAATATATTTATGAATATGAGTTGTAAATAAAATAAAATTGAATTTGAATTGCAGTGAACCAACTTGAATATGAATTAGTGAATATAAACTAATTGAAATGAATGTTAGTAAAAACATCCACCGTTAATGAATCAAATGTGATTTAAATTTGGAAAACCAATTCACTGAATATTAATGAGAATATGAATGAATATTAATTTGATATGGATTAATTGGATGCTAGTTGGTTGATGGTTGAATTTATTGCTTTTACTGCATTTGCTATGTTGGCATATATAGTTGTATGTTGGTGTATGTTGTATATCGATATTATATACATGTTTCTCATTTGTTTGTTGAGTATTTAGTATGTGCGGATTGCGTTTGCTTTGCATTTGGAGCTCGCTTTCGCGCTATATTAGTCGTATATGCTCGCTAATAATATATAAGGTACATATTTCGGATTGCATACCGTACTTTTACACTTTTTTCCCTACGGGATGCCTCATCACTTGATGAGATGTATATTTGTGATATATATACTGTCATTTTTTTTCGGATTGAGCCGCGCAAAGGAGACTATGGCGAATTTCTCCGAAAATTTAAGGCGTTAGAAAAAATTTGGAAATTTTGGGAAAATTTGTGAAAACTATAATTTTGATTTTTGAATTGGAAGTTAAACAAATTGTAGTTGGTTTGAAAAGATAACTAAGTATGATTTGGAAACTTAATAAAGTTATTGTAAGAAGTTTAACTATGGATTTTGGGAAAATTAATGGATTCTGTAACTTTTTCTTACTTGGCAATTTCGAGGACAAAATTCTTTTAAGGGGGAAGATTGTAATGACCCAGAATTTATATTAATTAAAATTTGAATATTTAATTAATTTTGAATATTAACAAGTTGAATTTATAAATCGAATAAAAATTTATTTCGAATATCTGGATTTAATTGAATAATTATATCGATTATTGAATAGTTGAAATTACGTAAATAATTGAAAATCGAGTTTAATATGATTGAAAATGATTTGTAAAATTTTATTTAATCATACTAGAGTTAGATTGATGTTATAGAACTTTTAAAATTGAATTTAAATTTGAATTGTGAAAATTGAATATTTTAATATTTAATCGACTAGTGAAATTAGCCATTTTTCAAACAGTCTCAGAATTGGACGAAACTAGTTCCATTGGATCCGTAATAGTTTGTTATTATCGGATTTCAATTTTCGTAGCAACCGGAGTTTTCATTTGATCGTGGCAGCTCAAAACGCATCGAAATTGTTTTAATATTAATTTGGCGAGTTAAAATAGTCCTTTTTCAAACAGTCTCGGATTTCGACGAAACCTATTTCATCGGATCCGTAACGTGATATTACTATAAGATTACAAATTTTAAGTCAATCGGATTTATCGTTTGTCCGGGGCGAGCCAAAACGCCTAGAAATTTAGTTAATCGGTTTAATTTAATTTTGATCGTTTATTTCCATAACTCGCGCATACGATGGAATTAGCCTCCGAAACACATTCCATTGTGTTCGGAACGCGGGGTAAACTCTAGAAATGCCAGCCGGCACGCTTCATTTGGAGTTCGGAAAATTTCGATGAATAGTAAATTGGGCAATTTTCTATATAAGGCCACAACATTCACAAATTGCAAAAGAAAAAGGCTAGGGTTTGCTTCAGCTTCAGCCGCCAGTTTCATTCTTTCAATGGCTGAAATTATCTCTTCTTCTCCTCCTCTTTTCTCCAAATCCATAAACAATCAACAAAAGTTGTCAACTGCAATGTTGTAGAGCTCTGCGAGCTCTACAAATCCAACGGTCAAGATCGCGATTGGAGCTACGGATTGACGATGGTTTGTGTTTGAATACGTGCGTTTGGGCACGGTTTTCGAGCAGCTAGGGATGACCGAGTGGCACATCCTTCTGGGCGTTGGTGAGGGGGAGCGAGGCCGTTCGAATGGTACTATCTGATCGATGTAGAAGTGAAGGAGGAAGGCTCGAAAATTTGCTAGAGGGTGGCAGCCGATGGGTTTATTCACGTTCGTATGCGTATGTCTTCATCTGGGAAGAAGGAACGAACGTGGGAAGTATTAGGGTGCGGCTCAGATTTCTGGGCAATGATATGAACGGTGATGATGGATCTGAGGTTTAAAAATAAAATAGAAATTGTAATTTAGTTATATTAAAAATCGTGTAATATTTAAAATGTTGTATCTTTGTCGTACGAGGTCGGAATCGGACGAAACGAATTGCGTTGCAATCGTATTGTCGAGCACTATGCTATGGAGCAGGATTGGAATCGTTTGGAGCTAGTGAAAATTTCAGGTAAAATTAAACGTCCGTTTAATTTTATTTGAAATAAAACGTTGGAAATTAAAATCAAGGTGAGAACTTCTCACTCAATCGAATCGGTTTCGATTCAAATTTTGAATAGTTAAATTTAAAATAGTTGATTGTATAATTGGATGATGATTGCTATCTGATTGTTAAAATAGACATTATACGCCGTTAGTAAGCAGAGGTTATTTATTAAAAACATATACCGCGAATATTTCACAGTATAGTGAAATTGGTATTATTTATGTACTTGGAGTTGATTTCCCGCAGTATATAGTGGATGAGACCCTATTGCGCCGCATAATAGCGGATAATATTTTATAAATCCCATATACCGTGATAATTCCGTACTGGAACGGAATTGGTATTGTGCTAATGTCTATGGATGCAGAAAAACAGGTTGGAGGGATCCAACTGGATTCCTCAACAGTATTTATTTGATTACAGATATTTTTATATATGTTGATTATCATATACTAATATATGATGTCGTTGTTGTCGTGATTGACTATTTGGTGTGTAGCATCATTGGACCAATTTTGGAATTTTAAAAGGGCTTTAAAGTGATTTTCGAAAGAATACGTTTTATAAAATATTTTTGGAATTGATTCGTTTGAAATAAATAAACGGTATAATTTTGATATTATAAAAAGAAGTGATTTTTGTGAAATATAACCGAAATATGATTTTTGAGAAATATAGTTAAAAGTTGATTTTTGAAAATATGGGGTTAATGATTTTATAAAATAGTTTAAATGAGGATTTTTGAATTTATTATAAAAGGTTTAAATATAAGATTTATAAAATTTGATTATTTTATAAATCAATGTGATAAAATTATAAAGGAGTTTAAAGACGTTTCAAAAATAATAATATAAAATGATTTATATAAAAGATTTATAAAATTGATATTTATAAATTAAAAATATTGAAATTATAAAACAAGTTTTTATAAGTTTTAGAATGAAGTGTGAATAAATTTCATAAGTAAATGAAATTTACCGAATTATAAATGGTGAAGTGAATAAATGAATCTTATAAATTATAAGATTTATAATCTGGGAAGTATTAAAAAGAGCGACTTTGTAAATAGACGAATTCTAAGTATTTAACTTATAAATTTGAACTTTGGCAATTAAATGAATTATAAATTGAATAGGTTAATAAAGGAGATTTATAACTGGAAGTTGTTATAAAATAAATAAAATTGGAATTTATAAACATTGTTTTATAAATCCGCAAATGACTTATTTTGATAAGAAAATTGTTATAGTTTATTAAAGGAGTTATATTCACGTTTTAGGCAGTGAATAATCCTTTAAAATAAAATGTGTAGAAATGATGAAATTGGTTAACAAAGTATATTCACGCTTTTTAATAGTGAATATATATTAAAGAAATGTTTCGGAGGTGATATTTTAAAAAGGAATTAAAATGATTTAACGATGTTTTAAAATGCATTAACTATCGAATACATAGATTTCAACATTCATTGTTGAAATAGACGTTTTCGAGAAATAAGGAAATGGTGGACTATAACACTGTTGTTATAGTAAATGGTTTCCAAAAGGAAATATTTTCTATAGTATTGGGATTTATATATCTATCTTAACTTCGAATCCCTATACTAGTGATTTTGGGTTGTCGTAACGATGTTTTATGCAACATTCGTTTTAACCCAAATAAATGTATTTAAGAGAACGCTTTCCTTAAAGAATAAAATATATACCTAATTGTGATTTAAGTATATTAAATATTTTCCAAGTGTTGAAAATAAATAGATTTGTGAACTACTTATTATAAATAAGTATGGAAATTCTTTTCCAATATGAAACGAAACATTTTGAGAATTTATCTTTTTGAAGATAAATTGAAAAAAAATGAATATTTGAAATCGTATATTCATAGATAATTTGAAATATAAATTCACTACAGAATTTATAAATGAAAAGGGGAATTTGTTCAAAAATAAACGTTGATTTATTTTTGAAGTGTGGAAATAATATATCTAGTAAAGATATTTTGGAAAATAAATAATTTGGGAAATTATTTGGAATTTGGTGATGTTGTGCATACCTGTTGATAGTTCAATAACCAACTATCAATATTTACCTTTGAATGGGTATTTGTTGTGATTTGCTTGAATTTGAATGCCACACTTATTTTTAAAATAAGCGGTCACTATTCGGGTTAACCGGGAAAGGACCTTTGGATCATATAACTCATTCCGAATACGTGATACGTCGTTATGGATTGCATTTGAAGACCGGTGTTGAAGACCGGATATTTTTGAAAATGGAAGGATCACCGTCGAATGTCTCTACACCGAATGGCACCGGTATAGAGATTCCATATGTGATGGAAAGTCCGGACGTGATTAGTGAATATCCGGATTGCAAGGACTTCTTTGGAAGTGCCTTCGGTTCTGTTCGAGCCCGGAACATACTTGTATGGTTGTGTGTCTGACGTTACAAATTGAGATGTAAAGCTGGTTTCTTTCAAATATATTTCTGTTGGTGGCGGAGAATTTATTCTCTTAGCTAAACACCCTTCTCTGAGACATACTAGCTCAGAGGTTATGTAGTTGAAGGTTATTAGTGATATACTTCCAATTTGGTAGCGTGGCATGCTGAGTGTTGATGTGTGATGATCATTGTTTGATCATTTGTTTGATCATTTATCTTTGTGATCATTACTTTGATCATTTGTTGACCCAAGGCATGGCTTTGTATAAAGCGTTGCTTTGTGGACGAGACTTCGTCGAGCCTCACACCCCGAAAATGGTCAAAACGGGAAGGATGCGGCAAGGTTATTAGGGGGTAGCGCCCCTTTAGTGTATGTCATTCCTTCTGGATAGAGGTGGTATCATGGTATGGAGCCCAGATATTTAACCTGTATTGCTGCTGCAAATTTATTACTTTGTGGTTGTTGGAAATCGAGGATCCTCGGATATAGATCGGTTACGATCGGGGGATGACATATTCGTGTCAGTAGTTACCCAGTTAAGGGTAACCTGGCCTTGTGTTGGCAGAGATCCGTAATGTTAGGATCTCGGGACGTCATTCCAGAGGCGTTTCTATGTGGCAATGGGAAGTTCCTTGGCCTGACCATTTTTTGGAAATCCAAAGAAACAATACGAAACTTGTACGGTTTTAGTTGTAGAACCTGCCATTTAATATGGTAGTTATAATAGGCATACTATAATGGTACCTATGCTGGCTAAGATTTATATTCTACTTTCGAAATTGTTTTCTTCACTATGCACTAATAATAATATCAAAAATGATTTGATTTTGCGTAGTAAGCATCTTCGACTAACATAAGAAGAAATCTCCTCTAAGTTTGCGTTTGTATTGTGTATGTGGTGGGAGGTCTTATGGTAGTTACATTTTCAAAAGCATTGCGAATTGACTTTAAAAATATTCCTCTGTTTTGTTTTTAAAAAAAAAGAATAAACTGTTTTTTAAGTTCTCACACCAGTCCCACGACTGACCTGGAGTTTATTGTTTTCCTTCCTAAACTCTGGGTGCCCACCAATTTCCACACGGGCAGTCTAGAGTCAGGTTATCAGGTCATTCTGGAATTCAGGAGTTGTTGTAGAGAATTGGAGGCAAGCTGGAGGGCATGGCGTATTACTAGTATATGTTGTATTTCTTTTCCGCTGTTTGATTGTTGTACACTCTGATAATGTAATGTGATGTAATGTAATAACTGATATAGTTCTTTGTTTTAAAGATTATTCATTTATCTATTATATGTTGTTCCGCTGCGATTGTGAGATTCTGATATTGTTTATGTTGCTGTTTCTGTTTTCTTCTTCTATTTTCTTTCTTCTTCTATCTTTTTCTTCTTCTTAAACCCTAAGTGTTTGGTTTTCCGGCATTCGATTGCTCGGCAGTTGATACAGTGGACGTATTGATGTCGACTTTCGTGAGTCGAAGAATCGGGGCCTTACAATTAATACTTTTTGATTAGGAAAGAGGCGGGCCCTCAAACAACCACTTAGTACATCTAACCCTTAAGCAGGTCCTACCTTTCTTAAAGTTACGGGTCCTATGGTTTGTGATGTCGCACATTAGTAGTAAGTGCATATTACTGCTGGTAGCCTCTGCGTGAATGGTAGTCTTCTATCATGTGATTATACTAACCTCGCACCCTAACCTTTTAAGCCCAAGTAATTATCATGTGGGTCCTATGGTTAAAGATGCCATGCATTATTAAGGAAATACACACAATTGATAGTAGCCTCAGAGTGAAGGGCAGACTTCCGTTATGTTACTCCACTAACCTCGCATCTTAACCTACTAAGTTCAATTAATTATCGAAAGCTTTAAAAGTTTAAGCCATATTATACTAGGCTTTACTATGACCTTGCTTTATTATCCTAAATGGGATATTGGACTTTGCTTAATAATTTCCCTTTATTTATTTAAGGCCAATTAATTTACCTTAAATATTCAATCATCCATAAATCCCTATTTATTAGACTCTTTTCATAAATGTTAATTTGTCCATAATAATCCTAACAGACATTTCCACAGACATTTATGTATAATAACAAAATTCCAGTTAGTAATCTTTTATACCTATTTGTTATAAAAAGAATAAAGCAGAAGCCATGAGAGAGAGAGGCAGAAGACATATTATTTATTCCTGAGAATGGATTATCTATTTACATTACATTAGCACCTTTATATAGAGGTCTAGAAGCTTGGGGTAGAACTAATCCCGCGATGTGGGACTAAATACAAAACACTATATAGCATATTCACTATTTATATTTACATATATTATAACACTTCCCCTTGAATATGCGTCTTCAAAATCTTGAATCCTCCGATAACTAGAAATTGTCCATTTCGAAACTGTATGATGATTGCTCCCCCTCATTATTGTCTTGCTTGCATTTATCCATTCAGTCGATATAGATATTATCCGTTGCCTCATTAAAAACCTCTGTAAGGAAAACCCAATGGGAAAAACCTTGAAAGAGGAAAAGAGTGCAACTTTTGAAATTATAGATATCATATTAAAAGTGATATTCCTTCTAAGATTTTGATACTTCGGGATCAAAATAATGCCTCGTTAAACCCTTACTAAGAAAAACCCAATGGGAAAAACTTAGTAAAGGAAAAAAAAAGAGTACAATGACATATCTTATTTTTTTATTTCTTCAAGTGAAGTTTGATACTTCTGGATCAAACTAATGCCTCGTTAAAACCTTACTAAGAAAAACCTCATGGGAAAAATCTTAGTTAAGGAAAAAGAGTACAATATAGTATGAGATATATTAATAATTTATAGAATAAAATAGAGTTTGATACTTCTGGATCAATATAATGCTTCATTAAAAACCTTACAAAGGAAAACCCAATGGGAAAAACTTTAGTCAAGGATAAAAATACAATTTAACTTAAATAACATATTTGAGATGTTATTTCTTGAAAAGGCATTTGATTCTTCTGGATCAAGATAATGCCTCATTAAAACCTTAATAAGAAAAACCCAGTGGGGAAAATCTTAAATAAGGGAAAAGAGTACATTATAACTTATTTTCAAATGTTACTGGGGAGTTGATACTTCTGGATCAAGATAATGCCTCATTAAAACCTTACTAATAAAAACCCAGTGGGAAAAATCTTAGTTAAGGAAAAAGAGTGCATTATAAAATACTTATAGATGCTCCCCTTGATTTAAGTTTCCTCTGAATTTGTATTCGTCTTTCGATAACTCAAATTGGTTATAGATACTTCTGGATCTATTAATATGCATCTCATTAATAATACAATTTATTAATAGTTTTGTTCAGTATAATCAAATTTTCTAAGATTGTTTCTTCCAAATATAATTTGAATTTTATGCAATTTGTATGCTACTTTTATGAAAAACACATCATGTGTTTTCATTTTTGTGCTTCAAATTAGTTTTGCGCATTGCAACTATACATCTTTCATGATTATTAAAAATTTCATTACAACATTACTAAAAAGCAGAAAGTAATCTACTCATCTTGAATTATATCAAGATTTTCATTACAACAATACTTAGAAGAAGGCTGTAATCTACACTTCATGTCTTTTGCATTCTATATAACTACAAAAGTTATATATATTCTTCAGGAATTTGTATACTTTAATAAGTATTTGCATATCGCAACTACCACTTCAATGGATATAAAGAGTTTTATTACAACATTACTTAAAAATAGGAAGTAATCTACTCATCATGAATTATATCAAGATTTTCATTACAACAATACTCAAAAGTAGGTTGTAATCTATGTTTTTTTTTCTTTGCATTCTTTATAACCCCAAAATTATTTATATTCTTCAGGAATTTGTGTACCTTCATTGTTTATAATGTTTTAAACAATATTTATACCTTCAGGGTTTAAGTGTTTCAAACACTTTCACTACTTCGATAAATTCAATTATTTATAAACATATGCATAAAGCATTTAACACGATGTAGCACTACATGTGCTTCAGCAATTTCAGTGTGTTTTTCTATAATATATATATATATATTGCGAACTACAGGTTCACATTTCTTATTTATGAGAATTTCATGATGGCCAGTCATGTTTTTCTCTAATCCAGGATCTTTAATCCATTTATAAACATAAGCGCTTTATTATTTACAAATTTATCATCGATGATTATTTCTTGTCAGTTCTAGACATGATTTATTGAGATCTCGTTAATTATCATGTTTTAGGTACCTAACCCACTTCTAGGGTTATTTGAGAATCATGTCATGGATCTCTTTCAGAGCATCCTTAAGTGTTTCTTCAAGAACACTCACCTCCGTTATTTGGCATCTTTATTACTTACTCCAAAAATATTTTGAACTGACTTTTGAACCACATTTCAGATGTAGTTTACACATTTTGATCCTTCAGGGAATCAAATCTATATTGGAGAAAGTCTACTAGGGATATTATTGATAATTTATTCAAGTTACTTAATATTGCATCATTGTATTTTTTAATAAATATTTGACACTGATGATCAAAATGAACCTGTATCTCTTTATCCTCTCCCTCAATGTTGACAAACATTGTCACATTAAATAATATTCATTTTTGGATTCTCATTTTGATCCATTATTATATTGCTACTAGCAAATACACCATAAATACTAATAATAGAAGGATAATCCATTTATCAAATGATAAGATGCATTCAAGTGATATTTGTGAGCTTCTGGCTCATTTTTGAATATGGGATTCAATTATGCCAAATTTCGTGAAATATAATCCAGTTGAAATTGTACCAACTTTTTCTAAAGTAAGCTTCTGGCTTTCAATTTTAGAAAAACGTAAAGATATTCTTTGACGTTTTCATTATAGTTCCAATATTGTAGCCATTCATTTATATATCCTCAAAACTCAATAAATTTCTTTTAAATTTGCTTGAGTATAATGTATTTTGATTTAAGATATATGTACCATTTGGTAATACTATATGCGATCTTCTGGACCCTTCAATTATATTAGCAGATTTGCTATGGTTGAAATTTTTATCTAAAATATTTTTAGATAGTTTTAGAGAAAAACTTCTGGTTTTTCAAAATCATATGAGCAGTTGCCCTATCTAGCAGGCATATATTATCACTCAAATGGCGTTCCATACCTTCTTGTAGAGAGGAAAAATAATGGGTTTATAACGAAATGCAAGAACAATTCTATTCGATTTGCCACTTTAACAGTCGGCTATACTTGTTGTTTCAAAGGAAATAAGAAATAGAACGTATGTTGATCATTTGAATACATACATGACTTCAGGTCATTCAACATTTATGTTGATTGAATTTTAAATCACTAAATAATAACTATGCATAATCTATAAGATGAGCTTATAACAAACTTCAGGTTGTTAGCTGAATATTTATATATATGGATGTATACGTGTGTCCACGTATCACACATATATTATAAATTTTCATATTCTTTCTCATTTGAATTAGTGATTTTTTTTAGAACAAACTATTACAAGAATCCAAACTATTAATTTTCTTTTATCAATCAAAGTCAATGTAAACCCGTCAAAACTGAATGATAATGTCCAAAACATTTGGTTTGGAACCATATCGAACTTCTAGTTCGAACAAAATATACACACAACTTCAAGTTGTTAAGTTTGTTCCTCAATTATATCTCAAATATCAGTTTTGAACATTGATTATGATTACTTATCAAAGAGAAATTTACAATTGCATATAGACATTTCTATACATCTCTTTTGAAAGTTCTGTAAAATAAATTACAGCAAAAATAATAATAAGAGTATCTTCTGGATACTTGGAATGTTACAAATACAGATCTCTTCAAGACCGTATGTATAGCTTGCATAAAAGTTATGACATGAAATATAGACTGTCTCTTCAGGAGAATATTTAAAGATATTTCTTCTAGAAATGATTATCTATATAATATTCCTTATGAAATAATAACTTGGAACATGACCTTTATGGTAAAAATAGACATATTAACATAGGACAATGTATTCTTGAGATAATCTTAAACCTTTTGAATCTAATCTAAATTAAATTAGGATTCTTCATAATCAAATTTATGTACACTTATTTGGTTTAATAAAATTACCAAATATATAAACAAATCTCTTCTAGAGGTATGTTATCATTTTCAAATTTATAAATCACTTCTACAGATATTTTAGTATCACCGCTTCTGGAGTGAACATATCTCTCTTATATATATATATATATGCACTATTGGAATGCCATATCAATATACAATATTTCTTTTATACAAACTACATAATTACTACTTTACAGTAGCATAAAATATCCCTGTTGGAGATTTTTGTTGTAACTTCTTTTGAAATGGCATACTAAACTTTAAATACAGTAACAAAATTAGATTCACTAAATGAAAGTAAGATGCAAGAGATAAAACCACTACTTCTGGAGTGTAATATTGGTATAAAATATCATTTTTTTCGATAAATTATTTTCATTACTTCAAAAAAAATATGGTTATTCTTTCAGGGAATATAGTGTTTCCTTTTAAGGAATTGCAATGCAATAAAAATAAAATTCCTATAACATCTCTTCTGGGATGTTGGATTTTGCAATAAATTTGTTTTTTTCAAATAAATCTCTAAAACATCTCTGCAGGAGATTAATGTGCGCACACACACATCAGATGATATTTGAAATATCATATAACATAATATCTTCAGGATATTTGGTTAATATAATGTAAATGTGAAGATATGAGGTAAGGTATAACTTATTTGGAGGTTTTTGTAATCTCTTGAATGCAGCATCATTATCTTATATGATAATTTGTTATATTTTCTTTAACTTCTTCAGGAAGTACAACCTTATCATTTTACATAATTTCAATAGAGCTTCGGGCTTCTAATTCATAAACTTCAAGTTCATTAATTTGTTATGAACTTCAGGTTCTCAAATTTTGTGTAACTTCTCCTTTTTTTGTACCACATTGTTACAAAATAAAAGTCTATTCTTATTTCAAGACTTGTACATTCTGACAAATTAAAAAAATACTTACAAGAATTCGAGCTTGTAAAGTTTATTAGAAAGTCTTTTCATAATTCAAGACTTCAGGTCTTGAACTTTGAGTTATACAACTTTTATAAAATAGTTTCTTTGCACAACTTCAGGTTATTGTCAAAACCTATTTCCGTTTGACGATTAAATTTTCTGACCTTTTTTTTATTTTAGTTAGAACTTCTGGTTCTTTATTTTGAGAAAATTTGTAATTCACTGATCTATGGAAACCCAACATTTATCATTATAGAAACCGCAGGTTCTCAACTCTTATTTCCTTTTCCTTTTTTTTAAGGAAATATTGAAAGTTATTAAGCTTATCATGTAAGCTTTTACTAATGTTTCCATTCACTTAATACGATCTTCTAGATACGTATTATATTTATATTTGTTTCTCTTAGAAACAATAAAATATTTCTTCTGGAAAGATAAATCATATATCAAAATAATTTCCAAAGTCTTCATTCAAATCTAAATCAAATCAAAAGGTTTTCAAAATGAAAACTCCATTTACCAACCATATTTGATTTCTCAAATCCATGTCCAAACTAAATACAATCAAATTCAAAAAATTTGCTTGAATCAACAATATCAAATTTTGTCAAGTTCAAACTTGCAGTCCAAAATAAATGAACTAAAAAATATAAAAAAATAAGTGTGATATTGAGATCTACAATATACTATGATCAAAAAAATAGCAACAAAAAAAAATTAGATCTGAACTATAATAACTAATAAAATAAGAATCAGATCTCAAAGTTTAGATCTATATAGGATCTAAAATTATAAGACTAAAATAATAAAATTTAAAAGATAAGACAACATATTCAGATCTGAAGAAGTAGATCTAGAATGAAATGAGATATAAAAAAAATGATTTGGAAGATTAAATCAATCAGATCAGAAAAATGACTTACCGTTTTGAGATCTATAATTGGATCTGAAAAAGAATAGATATGATTTCATAAAATATCACAGTTGTAGATCCATAATTTTTTTTTTGTAGCGATCGTGCTGATAACGTGTTATAAAAAGAATAAAGCAGAAGCCATGAGAGAGAGAGGCAGAAGACATATTATTTATTCCTGAGAATGGATTATCTATTTACATTACATTAACACCTTTATATAGAGGTCTAGAAGCTTGGGGTAGAACTAATCCCACGATGTGGGACTAAATACAAAACACTATATAACATATTCACTATTTATATTTACATATATTATAACACTATTCCATTTTTATCGGTCCCATTAATCTAACTATCCCTATAAATTGTAATCCTAAATTTATTTTTCGTTTATTGCCCAATAATTAGACTTATAGCCTTTTACATCCTATTAATTACTGGCAACTCCCAAATTCGTTGCCCATTAATAGGAATTACTACCTTTCCTAGTTCTCCTATTCGCTTTCCCATTTAATAATAACTTATCCTATATGAATGTTACGCATATATACCATGTAAATAGATAGTATTCTTATTTATTAATGCGTTAAATACATATAAATTACCTACTACTAATAAAAATATATTTTAGTCATAAATATTTTAATTAGAATATGTTTTTCGTATTTAATTCGTCAAAATTAGATTCGTTGGGAAGATTTTTTGTTATAATTTCTACAAAATAGCTTAAAACAAAAGATCATAAAAAGGAGAGATTGACTCTGTTTGAAATTACGAGGAATGAATAATTTCTTTATTTGGAATAGACAGTGTAAACCATGTGGAATAAATCTATACTTCATACATCTCTTTCTTTTTATTTGCATATATTCCTTGTTAAATGAAACGCGCCTTTTTCTACAAAAAGTTGAGAAATAAACTAATTTATAAAAATCAAACGGACATTCTTCCCACAAATTAAACTATGGAAAATCTAAGCTCAATGTAAATAGGGCAATAATCAAAATCATATTAATATTTTATACCCTAAGTACGGATCTGGAATAAAACGTTATATCATTCTATTCTAAAATCTTTGAGACTGATTTCCAAGCCAAGGTGTAACAATAGTCTAAATCAGATCTGATATAAGAATATATAGGCAATAGTTTTCTACATTGATTTAAACCTATAACTCACAAATAAGAACGATTTACGCATAAAAATCAAATGTATGCCAACGAAATATATTCAAAATCATAAACAATATATAAAATTTCTCACTCACATTCTAAAAGCAATCCAAATCTTTAGTCTGAAGTAGACCTTTGGTTCATCAAAAAATCCTTTTTAATCCAAAAAATATGTATAAAATGGGTGTCTACATATATTAGAACTTCAAATTTGTGAAGAATTTGAGAATGGGAGATAAAACAGATACAAATATATAAATATATAAATTACCTCGAATACGTGTATTGTTGATTGATTCTCTTCCTTTTCTTCTAATTTGTGTTCCTCTCCAATCTATATAAATTATGTAATTTGGAAGAATAGCGGAGAAGGGAAATGGAAAAGCTGTGCTGCTAAGTCTGAAAAATATGAGAAAAAGATAGGACTATGCCTGAATTTATAGGCACAAAATCAAGCACAACCGTATGATTAAAATTATAAAATCCGGGATGATTAGGCCAAGGCTAATCCTAGCTGCCATTCACCCAACAGATCAACTGCTTATTGGCACCATTCAACCGCTACACGTCGATCGAACGCAATGAACCTATCGATCTGTGGGCTTCGGTAATTAGTTAATAAACATTGATTCATTATTTCCATTACAAATTCGTTTTTCGTCCGTGATTGTTTCGTTTGGACTCCTATTGCAAAACTTCAAATATGAAAGTTGCTTAGAATCGCGCCATGAAAGTAATGGTGCAAGTTTCATTATTAAATTCCAATGTTTGCACAAATTTTATTTTTGGAGCTAAATTAACTAATTAACCAATAAAATAACTAATGCTAAATCATAGGGTTTTACAAATTTCATTGGAGATCATATATAGATTAATTTGGGTTGCAAAGGCGGAAAAGGGCAAAAAAAAAGATAACTATATATTAGGGTTAGGAGTCCTTTTATAGTGGAAGGAATAAAGAGAAAGGTGGATTATATATCTTACTCATTCTTCCTAAATCTTAGCTAGCTATCTAAAATACCCCTAGTCCATTTTTTAGCCGCCTCTGTGTTCTTATTGCTGCCGAAATATACCACCATTCATCATGGGCTAATAGCCGACATATTAGTAACTATTATAAATATATAAAATAATATTTATTCCTTAAATCATGTTCGAAATATAATAATCGAAATTTCATAAATATTAATTAATTCATGACAAATATAAACTAAATAAATCACTTGCTCTTGAAAAAATCCATCATTTCGGTTGTGTGACTCATCAGGTGTAAATTTAGTCAGTGATTAACAACGAATTATTCGAATGTTAATGTTCACACGTCACTTAGCAGGTGGTGTGATATTTTTTCCAAATTTACACTTACTTACATTTGGTAAAATCCAATTTTATTTTATTATGCTTTGCCCGAATGTGACGTTTATTTTCACCAATCCTCTTTGTTAAAACTACATCACTTTGGACTTATAGAATTTGGCAACGGTTAGAATTCTAATATCGTCCATATTCAACTCTATAATTCAAACACAATGTCTTTGATTCAATAATAACCATTATTATAAACTGAAATGTTCTGCCTAGAGACTTTGACTTTGAGTTGACTTTAATTAACCGTGATACTAATCCCGTATAACTAAGGAGACAAACTCTTCCTTGAATAGTGCTTCACTTCCAATACTTCCACTCGATCCAACTATAATCACTCGTTTAACGCCGTGCCATGATTTGAATATAATTAAAGTAGAGCTTTCATAATGAAATCGATAGTATTCTTGTGTCAAAGAACTGTGTAAATCAATCACATCGATATTTACAACACTGTGTAACTATTATCATAAAATATACAATTTATAAATTTTACATTAAATATTTTTTAATTAAATTGATTAATTATTATAACACATTATATCAAAACGCATTCCAAAGAAAAAAATGGAGTGATTGATGGCCGCATTAACAGCTGCTACACTATCACTTCGGTTGCAGAAATAAACTTGCCCGACCTATGTAAATTCTCCTATGCAGTTGTCAATCAAAAATATAGGAACAAACATGACGCAAGTCGCGTGATTTCTTCATCCCCATAGTAACCGCTGACGCATGTCGTTGATTGTTGGTTTGGGATCGAGTACTGCTCATGGTAGAGTGGCTTGTAATGGAGATTGTGGCGATTGGATGGGTTCAGGTGTGGACAAATTGCAAAGAAGAAGGAGGTGAATATCAGGAAATAAAAGAAGGTGGAAAACCAAAAAAGGAGCAGTAATAAGAAGAAGAACACACAAGTAGAAAGAAAGTATGATTATCCTTTTATTAATTCTTGTTGGAGATTGTCATATAATCCCACATCTTAGAATATAGTGAGTCATCTCACTATATAAGGAAAGTGGTGCATTACAATTAAAAGAACATGGAGAGAAGAGATTGGTGCAAATCACTATATATTAAATGTCAAAGATTAGGCACTTAGGAACTTAAGGCACGTTGGCGTGTGCGGAAAATTGAGTTGGCTGTTTTAATTTTGAACCGCCGGACCGTCGCGTCCGTTGGCCCGCAACTGTCACCAAAAACGGTTGCGTCTGTTCAGAATGCATGTTCATTCGCTATAAAATCATGACAGGGTCGCATAGAAAAAGTACAGATATATTTCTCTCTTGCTCTTCTTCTCTTCCTCCTCTCACTCATTCAAGTAAGCAAATCGTTCTGGTTTTTCGCAGTGAATTGCTATCTGCAAGGAACCGTGCTTTGTTGTATCCTGGAGGAATACCGCCACTGATCCCTTAAGCGATCTATATTGTAGTGGGGGCGATCAATTCCTTAAAGACAATGTTGTTCAGACGTGCCTCAAAGAAAATCCTGGTTCACTAGTCTGCATCCTATTTACTAAAAATTTTAAGGAATTGATCCATGGCATCAGCAAAAGGATCTGAATCAACATACAAAGTTATGAATCAGGATTTCACAAAACTTGATCGCTTTGATGGAACCAACTACACACGCTGGCAGGACAAACTACTGTTCCTACTTACTACGCTGAAGATTGCATATGTTCTCGATCCAAAACTGAAACCAATACCAGCGCCCACTGATCAAGATAGTCCAGAACTTATAGAGAAAAGGACGAAACGAGAAGAAGACAAAGTTGTTTGCAGAGGGCATATCCTTTATACATTATCCGATCACCTATACGATCTCTTCACTTCGGTCAAATCTCCAAGGGAGATCTGGACAACACTAGAATCAAAATACAGCAATAAAAAGCAAGGAGCAGATCAGTTTCTAATTTTTGAATTTTTTGAATACAAAAATGCTTGACAATACTTCAGTTCTGGATCAAGTGCATGAACTACAAGTCATTTTCAACAAACTAAAGGACGTCAAAATAAGCATTCCTAAAGCATTACAAGTTGGGGCTGTCATGGCTAAACTTCCACAAAGTTGGAGTGATTATAGAAAGAAACTTATGCACTCAACAGAAGACTTCTCTATGCAACAGATTCAAAAACATCTTCGTATTGAAGAAGAAACCAGAATTCGTGAACGGAAAGTTTTTGAGTCTGATGTGAACACTGTCAGCAATGACAAAGGGCATAAGGAATCTGAGAAAAGAAAGAGAGACAACAACCCTCAAAACAAAAACAAAACCAACAAAAAAGGGAAGGAGTGCTATTTCTGTGGAAAACCAAGGCATTTCAAACGCGATTGCAGGTTTTACAAAAGACAGAAAACCGAGCAAAACGAAAAGAGGAACATGAACTCTGCTAACATGGTTGAACATAATGATATCAAAGTTAGATACTGATACAGTAATGGAGTTAAACATGGATGATTCTCCAAAACAGACAGATTGGTGGTACGATTCCGGCGCTACTATTCATGTCTGCAATAATCAGTCCATATTTAAATTCTATGAAAAAGTTTCTGATGATAACAAAGTTCTAATGGGTAACCATGATACATATGCTATTATCGGAAAAGGGACCGTGGAGTTGGAGTTCACTTCGGGCAAGAAAATAATTCTGCAAAATGTTTTACATGATCCAGATGTTAGAAAGAATTTGGTTTCTGCTTATCTTCTTTGTAATAAGGGTGTTAAATGTGTTATGGATGGCAATGGTCTAATTATGTCCAAAGGAGGGAAGTTTGTTGGAAAAGGCTATGCTTGTAATGGAATGTATAAACTAACTATCAATAAGATGAACGAATTTGCTTATATTATTGACTCATTTCATTTATGGCACAATAGATTGGCTAATTTAAATTTCAAGTCTTTACAATACATGTCTAAAGAAGGATTGATTTCATATGATCATACAAATCAATCTAAGTGTGAAATTTGCATTGAAGCAAAGATGTGTAAAAAGCCATTTCCAAAATCTGAAAGAAATACCCAACTACTTGAACTAATTCATTCAGATATATGTGAATTAAATGGTGTAGTAACTACAGGAGGCAATAGATATATCATTACCTTTATAGATGATTACTCTAGATAGACGCATGTTTCTTTGATGAAATCAAAAGATCAAGCATTTGAAATGTTTAAACATTTCAAGGTTAGTGTTGAAAATCAAAAGGAAAGGAAAATAAAGATGTTGCGAAGTGAAAGAGGTGGAGAATATTTTTCTAACGGATTCTCTTCATTCTGTGAAGAAAATGGAATAATTCACCAATCAACCGCACCTTACACCCCACAGCAAAATGGTTTGGCTGAAAGAAAAAATAGAACATTAGTAGAAATGACTAATGCCATGATTTTGAATGCCAAACAACATGTAAATTTATGGGGAGAAGCACTTCTAACAGCATGTCATTTGCACAATAGAATTCCATCAAAGAAAATGATGTTTTCTCGATATGAATTATGGAAAGGCAGAAAACCGAGTCTGAAATATCTTAAAATTTGGGGGTGTTTAGCCTTTTATCGAATCACGGATCCAAAAAGAGTTAAACTTGGACCCAGAGCTCTGAAAAGTATGTTTGTAGGGTATGCTGAAAACTCTAAAGCATATAGACTATTAGACCTAAAATCTAATGTGATCGTAGAATCAAGAGATGTAGAATTTATTGAAAATAAATTTATATGTGACTCTACTCAAATTGCAGATCCTACACCAATTATCAGCGATAATGATAAACAAAATAATAAGAATACTTCTTCTAATAAAAGAAAGCTCATAAGCGTAACTGAAGAACCAAGAAGAAGCCAAAGAACAAGGAAAAGCAAAGGATTAGATCAGGATTTTGTAGCACCTGATGATGTAATTCATCTTGTAAATGGAAATAGAACTAAAATCATTACTGATACAATTTACGTTTTGAATAACAAAGAGGATCCTAAAACTTTTGAGGAAGCAATGACTTCAAGAGATGTTGTTTTCTGGAAAGAAGCAATACAGGATGAAATGGATTCAAATCTTGCTAATGGTACCTGGGTTCTAACTGACTTACCTCCTGGGTCTAAACCAATTGGATGTAAGTGGGTGTTTCGAAAGAAATATAACATTGATGGATCTATTCAAACCTTCAAAGCTAGACTAGTAGCCAAAGGTTTCAAACAGAAAGAAGGCATAGATTATTTTGATACATATGCTCCAGTTGCTAGACTGACATCAATAAGAATTCTTTTTGCCCTAGCATCTATTCATGGGTTACATGTGCATCAAATGGATGTTAAGATAGCCTTTCTTAATGGTAACTTAGACGAAGAAGTATACATGGAACAACCCGAAGGTTTTGTTATGACCGGAAATGAAAATAAAGTTTGTAAACTGGTAAAGTCTTTATATGGGCTAAAACAAGCACCAAAACAATGGCATGAGAAATTTGATTCTGTAATTTTGACAAATGGCTTCAAGCATAACAACGCCGACAAATGCATTTATTCAAAATTCACAGAACGTTATGGTGTCATAATATGTCTATATGTGGATGACATGCTTATATTTGGAACTAATACGGAAGGTATAAATGAGACAAAGAAATATTTAACTTCATGTTTCAAAATGAAAGATTTGAACGAAGTTAATACTATTTTAGGCATCAAAGTAAAGAAACATAGTGGGGGATATGCTTTGTGGCAATCCCATTACATTGAAAAGTTAATTTTTAAGTACAAACATTTAAAGTTTAAATAAGCAAGTAGCCCTTATGATTCCTCTATCAAAATATTTGGAAATTCTGGAAGAGCTATTGCTCAACTAGAATATGCAAGTATTATTGAAATTCTCATGTATGCCATGCGTTGCACCCGTCCTGATATTTCTTATGCCGTGAGTAAATTATCAAGCTTCAGAAATAATCCCGGTATTATGCACTGGAAAGCAATAGGCCGAATCTTAGGTTATCTTAAGGGAACAATTAAGTTAGGACTACATTATGGAAATTTTCTAGCAGTTTTAGAAGGATATTCAGATGCAAGTGGTGCGACCCCTGAAAATGATAATAGAGGAACCACTAGATGGATTTTTACCCTTGCAGGAGGTGTTATATCATGGGCCTCCAAGAAACAAACTGTTACCATACACTCTACAATGGAAGCGGAATTTATTGCTTTGGACGCATTGGCTTCGGAAGCAGAATGGCTAAGGAATATGTTAACAGAAATAGAGTTGTGGCCACAACCATCATCAGCCATCTCTGTATATTATGACAGTGAAGCTACAATGTCTAGAGCTTATAATTAAATTTATAACGAAAAGTCTAGACATATAAGCTTGAGACATGCATATGTCAGGGAATTAATTATGAATGGTGTTATTACCATTATATATGCTAGGTCCAAGGAAAATTTGGCAGACCCATTAACTAAAGGATTACCTAGAGAAATGATTAAATCAACTAGTTGTGTAATGGGTCTAAAACCTTTCTGATTACCTGTAATAGAAACCTAACCTTGCACTACCTAGCCTAAGGTTTAAAGGGTAATAACAAATTACAATCAAGTAATTGATAAACATTGGTTATTAAGTGTTTATATGCTACGATGAGAGATATCTGTTTGTCCATAGTAACTTGGACGGATTAGAACAGATATCTATATGAACATAAGAAACAAAGTTTCGATAAGGTTAGAAGTTAACCTTATAAATGTTCACGAATACCAGGGGATTGTTAATAGCCCATTATGGTTATAAGGTCTTTCTTGAATAAAGCAGATATTTATGTGTTCAAATATCTCGCCTCAAACGCATAGGATTTTGGTTTAAGCTACCGGCCACCAAATATTCTGTTAAGGTTTAGATATTTAAACTAATATGAAAGTTTAAACCGAAAGGTACTTTCATAAATGCATAAGTATATGATGCGATATTACAATCTAGTAGGGGATTGTTGGAGATTGTAATATAATCCCACATCTTAGAATATAGTGAGTCGTCTCACTATATAAGGAAAGTGGTGCATTACAACTAAAAGAACATGGAGAGAAGAGATTGGTGCAAATCACTATATATTAAATGTCAAAGATTAGACACTTAGGGCGCGGAAAATTGAGTTGGTTGTTTTAATGTTCAGAATGCCTGTTCATTCGCTATAAAATCATGACAGGGTCGCATAGAAAAAGTATAGATATATTTCTCTCTTGCTCTTCTTCTCTCCCTCCTCTCACTCATTCAAGTAAGCAAATCGTTCTGGTTTTTTGCAGTGAATTGCTATCTGTGACGAACCGTGCTTTGTTGTATCCTGGAGGAATACCGTCACTGAACTCTTAAGTAATCTACATTGTAGTGGAGGCGATCAATTCCTTAAAGACAACGTCGCTCAGACGTGCCTCAAAGCAAATCCTGGTTCCCTTGTCTGCATCCTATTTACTAACAATTCTCATATGTCCCTTTACATGCTTTTATTTTCATATATATTAAATACACGCATATTAATCATAAAGGCTTAATCAAACTAGCCGTTGCTAGTGACAACTCATCAAAATATAACAGATTAGCTCCAAATTATATGATCAAATGCAACCATCTCTTCTAAGCTCTCCTAATCCTTCTCCTTTATTCCAGACAGTGGAGGTGGATTGGGAAGTTCGTTGTTCACCATCTGTTTGAGGAAATTACGCTTCAGCTTGATGCCGATCAAATGTTTGCTGTAACGTTTGAACGAAACATAATCTGACGTTTGCAAAGTTCTAGGTCCAACAAAATAATTCGCATCTTTAGAAATGTTTCCGTTCTCCACGAATTTTTCCATTTAGTTCTACAGCCTTTTAAATCTGCGTGTGCTTGTAAAGCCGAAATGAAATCAAACCTGAGATTCAGTTATTTGAAAGCAATCACATATGACAATTAAAGCGTTTCTTCTCCATATCTCTTTTCAGGAATTCCAATTTTGACGACCTCATGTATTGCACCTTCGCGCTAACATCCTTTTATGTCTACGGCAGTCGATAAGTAGAAGTTCAACTAATTCTATCAACCGCTTCCATAAGTGATTTTTGCATACGCAATTTCTGCAATCACTGTTGTAGTTTATATATTTTCAAGGACCATAAATTGGAAGAATTAAAACACCGTTCGCCCGTTCAAACATCAGGTACCGAAATAGGAAGAATTATCCCAGTTTTTAGCCATTGTGTTGGAGTTCCTCTCTAGATGAGAGTTACAAAACAATAACACTTCCGAATACCTTGGGTTACCAACTCTTAATTTTTTACCATGAAATGTCCATCAAATAAACTTTACCACTCTCATTTGAGAATACATTGCCCAACAAGAAGAAATGATTCATTCGATGGTGTTTTACCAAATATTTTTTAAT
Source organism: Allium cepa (assembly GCA_030765085.1). NCBI lineage: Eukaryota > Viridiplantae > Streptophyta > Magnoliopsida > Asparagales > Amaryllidaceae > Allium > Allium cepa. The sequence continues at coordinate 564,150,203 of CM060928.1, read as the reverse complement.
TTATTCGAAATTAGATTGCCAAATGAGTTAGGTAGTTGGAAGTATTTTTTTTTTATTGGGAGCAGCTATTAAGACACAAAACAAGACATAAAATTTGACACATAATCATTGGCCGTAGGATTTTTTTATCTTTAGATGGAAAGTGGAAACCAGGAGAAAATCTACAGGTGAAGATCTTTTGTGTCGCATTTGGTCCAAATAGAATTTTCATTTTTTATATAGTTTTATTCTTTGGGTACTAGGAAGAGATTATGATGCTCTTAGCAAGAGATTGAATACTTGAGAACTACATGCTATCATTTTGATAAAGAGTTTGTTTATTATACTTTTTTCAGTTTTGAATTCATTCATAATATTTGTCTCAATAACTGCATATTCTATCTGTCCATACATATAATCCAATTTAATACTATGATTTATTTTGTTTACACGTTTTATCAAACATGTTGGCTTCATAATGTTCAGCATTCTTATTCACACACAATATGACCCCAAATCCATTCTAAATTGGCATTCGAATTTATGACATTCAGCTAAATCTCATCATTCAAATACAACAGTCAGCTGTAGAAAAATAAATGAAGCTTAAAATTTTACCTGCAGTAGTGGATTTTCCGACACCGCCTTTTCCAGAGGCTACAGCAATTATTTCTTTGATTCCATCAATTGAATTAGCTTTTGTGCTGTAGTTGCTTGCAGAACGGGAACCATAATACAAAATAATTAAACAAATAAAGGTAAAAACTAACAAAGCTGTAACTGTGATATGGACAATACAATTCGCACCGCGGTTCTTACAAGATGCTTGAAAGCAATCAATTTTCCGAAAGCCATAACAGGTAATTGGATATTTCTGCTACCCTCTTCATTTTATATTATAACGCCCCTCGTTCTACGTTAAGAAAATAATTTTAATGATAAATTAGAGAAGGGTTTTTGGCTCAATGGAAAAGCGGAAGAAAATTTTATTTTAAGACACAAGAAGTTTGCTTTTTAAACTGAATGATATATTCGAGCGTAAACAAAAAAAATGATAGATACAGCTATCATTCTGTGATTTACATTAGAAAGTGTCCTTCGGACAAAAAACAAACTTGTTATTCTCGAGACTAAATTTTCTTGCAATTTCTTCCGTATGTCTATTTTCCTGTTATACTAATAAGTTAAGCTTGTCTTTTCTTTCTGCTACAAAAACAGGTCCAAAGCTCATCGTTTAAGCGTTTTTTTCATCATTCAATTTTTATGGCATCCGTAGAAAGCATCGTTCTCTTTCTCAAATCCATCTTATGTGGACCGTACCTATTATTTATCATGAATTCCTCATCTACCACTTATCCTAAGCTCCGACTAAGATATGAGAAAACAAAATTATAGTAGGGAGCTTCTTCAGGCAATTGCAAGATGTCTTCCTTCCTGTAGTAGACAACGATGGTAAACTGGTATGAAATCAATACACCTATCATCAAATTAGAATATTTTATTTCTATGTAACTGACGTGCTTTCCTATTCAAATGTTGGAATCATTACGAGGGGAAATGTAGCGAGAGCAGCACTGGAAATAAAGCGTGAAATTGGAAAGGATTTTGAAGCATAAAACTGGAACTTGCGGTACACAATATATCTCTTTCATGCCCAAGCATGAACTGGCAACCAAGCAATATCCTGCATATGCTTTATATTGTAGTAGTTCAAAAATTCTGACAACTCCAATGCAACTCGACTTCCTCATTTCGGCATAGACAGAGATCGCAAACACAAATTCAGATAGCAGCTTCACGCTTGACTCAGACAAGCTTCGACATGAGCATTTTTATATCTGATGACACAATATTCAAGGCAGTTTTAACGTAAAACCGCAAATGACGAAAGGATAGGTACATATTTATTTTTATACTTCACAATACTGCTACCAATCAAAATAATAACAAAATCAAATGCCTAATAGTTGTTTGATTGGAATTCATGCTTGGTTATTTTATAAATTATTTTGACTGTTATTTATAACAAAAATGATGCATATATATGTGTAAAAATGATACCTGGTTTGTGTTTGATATAAGTTGATTCTTTATAAATTTAATTATTTAAGTTAACCATCATGTATGACAAAAGTGATATCAAAATAGTGCAAAAATGATACCTAGTAGCGGTTTGATTGGAATTAGTGCTTGGTCATTTTATAAATTATTTTGACTGTTATTTATAGCAAAATTGATACCTATATATATGCAAAACCGATAACTGGTTTCTATTTGATAAAAGTTGATGCTTTGTAATTTTAATTATTTATTTGACTGTTTTGTATGACAAAAGTGATACCAAAATAATGCAAAATTGATACATAATAGCTGTTTGATTAGAGTTGACGCTTACTTTATAAATTATTTTGACTGTTATTTATATCAAAACTGATACCTATATATTTGCAAAAATGGTACCTAGTTTCTTTTTGATATAAATTGATGCTCTATAATTTTAATTATTCATTTGACTGTCATGCATGACAAAAGTGATATTACGCAAAACTAGTACCTAGCAGCCATTTGTATAGAGTTGATGTCTGGTTATTTTATAAGTTATTTTGACTGTAATTTATATCAAAACTAATACCAAAATATACACAAAAACGATAGCTAACATTGGTACTAAAACTGTTAATTATTTTATTTCAAAGCATATGATCTGTTTACACCATTAATTCTTAAATACAATGTTATATATTTGTTACATACCTAATACTACAAGTGATGCAAACTGATACTAACAATATTTTGCTTTAAATAGGGTTGACTGCGGTATATATGTCATGATATTCATCATACCATTGAACATAAGCCAAATACCGATAAAAAAACTTGAATAAATGTTGCAAACAATAGCAAGAATTATGTATGACATATTGACGGACAATGATCACTGCTGGAATTCAGTCAAGTTCTTGTCATCACTGGAAAAGGAATAAAATATGAAGAAGTGAATTTATTGTAAAAAAAAATGTCATGATGTTCAGTTCAACTAATATATTTTGAGATGTTGTGTTAGAACTAATAGAATTTAACTTTGTTTAATTGTAGATATAAACACTTGTTGAAATTATGACAGTTTGTTGTAAAAACTATGATTTTATTTCTAATGTTGTAAAAATTAGCTTTGTTTAACTTTTCTTACATGTGATGTTATCTTATGATTATATTTTTATATTAATTTATACCTGAAACCGATACTATAGTGTGAATGAACCAATATTATTTTTTGTCATACCTAAAGCTGATATCGATACTAATATAATGAAAAATTGATACCTTGAAACTGATACTAATGGCATGCAAAAACCAATAATATATTTTGTGATACTTGAAACTGATACTGGTAACATACAAAACTGATACCACATTTTTACACGCCTAAAACTGATATTAATAGTATAAAAACCTATACTAAACAACTAATATTGAATAAACTAACCAACATCACCACATAACCTACAAACAAACAAATAATAAAACTGATACCGGTTATATTAAAAATTGATACTTAAAATGAAATAACAAATGTTGTTGTATAACCTACAACAAATAAATAATAAAGTTGATACCGCTTATACTACAAAATTGGTACCGTAAATGAAACTACAAATGATATTGTATAACCAAGTTCAATTATAAAGAGAAAATCAATGACAAATTAAAAATATGCTAAACCGACATACTTATATAACCAGGTTAATTACATAAAATTGCCCAAAAAAAGTCATACAGTACAGTATGTGTGACGACCCGCAAATCTGTACCCTTTGAATCGACAATAAACCACACATGTTCGACCCAAAAAGCACGACTGACGGAATGTCAAGAGAAAGAAAAGAAGAGAGAAGAAGAGAAGAGAAGAAAGAGAGAAGATAGAACCAAACAGAACAATACAGAATCTCACATCGCAGCGGAAAACATATAATATCATATCAATGATCTTTACAAAACTGAAACTGTATATACATACATCAATCAGAGCTCAACAATCAATCAATAGTTTTCAGCCTGGACAGTAATAATAACATGTCCTCACAAATGCTGATAATAAACAACAACTAAGCAACGAATAATCAATAATCAAAATAGATACGTGTATACGTAAATGAAGATCTCCAGATCTCCTGCTGAAGCTCCAAAAGCACCAAATCTGAACCTGTAGATATACTCGGTCTGACCCGAGCATTGAAAGGGAAGAACGCCCGGATCAGTCTGGTAAACCAGCGTGAGAAACACACTCAACTGAATTTATTAAATTACCAAACTTTTCCTTTATCAAAACAAAAGTATCTCGTAAGACAAGTCCATACATAAACACAGACATGTTTTTACCTTACTATAATTAAATCATTTCATATCAAATCCTTTGATATTATACTAGTGTCTAGTATACAAATAATATTAATCATAGTCGAAATGGTTACCCATATAGCATTTCGAGGCTATTCATTACGCCTTTACAAACAAAATCGCAGCTCGTAGTGGGGTTTGGATTTCCATACAAATGACCAGGTGAAGGGACTACCTTCCGGTAGTGCATCTCTAGAAGAATGTACCGAGGACCATTACAAAGGATCCTCTACCAACACAAGACCGGCACACCTCTATAACTAGATGGTACGGAATATATCATCCTTCGGTCGTTACCGACCTTTACCGAGGGCCCTCTAGCATACAAACCACAATAATCAGATATACGATGTCATAGCATGTAAAGATATATCTAGAAGATGATGATCATATCCTACTTGGGAATGACCCACTTAGCCCTGCTGCATCTAACCATGTTTTGGTCATTTCCGGTTGATGAGGCTAGCAGTAACAATTACCTTTCACAAATCATAATTACATCACTTTGAATGCCGCACGGCCATTTCTGTTGACTACTAATTGCCTTGCACAGAAGTACAACCCTTAAGCTCATATGTCTTAAGGAGGGTGTTAAGCTAAGAGAAGTTGCCTTCTCCGCCACCACTGATGTACGTTTGTAAAAACCAATGTACGTAATCTGTAGAAATGCAATGTTAGAAAAACATCCATACAAGTTGTCTAGGAACAGGACAAACCGAAGGCACTTTCCTACCACATCATGTCGGGAAATCCCTAGGATTAGTAGCGAATAGTCCTTGCATTGGATATTTCATAATGAAGAGACCACTGCTACTATATGTATATTGGGATTTTAACCCCAAACGATCAACTAGCAGTCCCCCACTATGAAAATCATGAATATCAATATCATCACAAGCAACCTGCACAATCGTCGCATATACGTTGGTCCGAAGTGGTTTTCAGATAAATCTGATCCCGGTCTCTTCGCACCAACAACGCAAAAGCGTTTCTCAACTTCACACAGAAACTAAGTCTCATAGCCTTATCACGTCTCCAACTTTCAACTTGCTATCCTACAGGCCAAGAAGGAAGCTCGATAGATTAGAATAATACTCTGCACTATACGAATCAACATCCTCAACACAAAGGATAACCTAGCCTACACAGAAGGCTACGTACTAAGTGTACGACTAAATAGTTCCCACATCAAGGCGAGGAAATAAAATTTGGTCAAATTGATAGTCGGTTATTTAACTATCAAAGCAAACAAACAAATATTCAGCACCATAAGCAATCGCTAGTCCCTTTTAATTAATCTTTTATTAATTAAATCACTTGTCAAATATTCACTTCAAATTATCTTTAAAAAGATATAACTCTCAAAATCATTTCAATATTGGAAAACATTTCCATATACTCATTTAATAATAAGTAATTCACAAATCTCTTTATTTTCAACACTTGGAAAATATTACATATACTTAAATCAGGATTAAGTATATATTTCATTCTTTAAGGAAAACATTCTCTTTAACATATTTATTTGGGTCAAAACGAATGTTGCGTATCGTTACGACAACCGAAAATCATTAGTATAAGGATTCGAAAATAAGATAGATATATAAATCTCATATACTATATAAAACATTTCCTTTCGAAAATCATTTACTATGGTTTCGATACTTAACACATTTTAAAACATCTTTAAACCATTTAACTTCATTTAAAATATCACTTCCAAAACATTTATTTAATTTAAAATATTATTCACTGCCCAAAATCATGAATATAATTCGTTTACCAAATTCAATACTATTGCACATTTAATTTAAAGAATAATTCACCGTCCAAAATCGTGAATATATCTCCTTTGCCAAATTCATCACTTCTACATATTTATTAAAGGATTATCCACTGTCCAAAATCGTAGATATAATACCTTTAATAAACTTATATATTTAACTTGTCAAATTCAGTTGATTTCAGATTCATAAACAATGTTTATAAATTCCATTTATATTTTATAAAAACTTCAATTTATAAATCTCCTTTATTAACCAATTCCATTTATCTCATTTAAATGCCAAAAATCCAAATTGTAAGTTAATTACTTATAATTCTCTTATTTTACAAATTCATTCTTTTATAACTTTGTCAATTATAAATCTGTAAATCTTATTTACTAATAAAACTCATTTATAACTTCATTTTAACATTTATAAAAACTCCATTAAAATTCCATTATTTGGATTTATAAAAATTCGATTTCATAAATCTTCTATATAAACCATTTATAATAAATCAAAAACCACAATTTATACTATTTTACAAAATAGTTAACTCTATATTCCAAAAATCACATTCTGATTATATTTTCCAAAAATCATAATTTTTTTGAGGGAAATGTGTGATCCTCTATGAATAGAGGAGAGCACACATATAGTTATATATATAACACAGAAATAAGGCGCTGCCAACATACCTGGCAGGTGACAGAAGCAAGGTACAAAAAACAAAAACAAAATTAGGTGCCCCTAAGATGAGTTCCGACAAAGTCTCCACCCATCACACCCTAATATCGAGCACCGGCATGACAACCGCCCGATATTAAAGTGTTTGAAGTACCTAAAAAGCTGAAGAAAAACCAATAATACAAGGTGATGTCACAAGCTAAATAAGAAGCTCCCTGCTATAATGGAATAAGAGCCAAGCCGAAAAGCAGATCCTCTAGATAGTAGAACTCCATAATGAAGATGAAGGTGCCCTGAAAAAGAGGCGGATATGCTAGTGGATTAAGAGGAAAAGTCTACTTTGGTGGCCACTATGAATCCAATATCCTGCAATCTTGCATCTGCGGAGGAACAATCAGAGGACCTAAGATGAAAACTCCGAGCTTAAGCCCTCTCTGCAATCCAAAGTCCTGCAATCTGAAGTCGTGAGAACCTGCAAAGTGAACCTAAACACCCTATCGCCCGAACCTGCGTCTACAGAATGACTAAGAAAAGAGTTAGAATGATACACATATATGTATATTAGATAATTAATATACATATATATATATATATGTATGTATGAAAGGGGGGAGATTAGATGTCTAAGAAAAACTAACTATCTAAACAAAGCCAAGTACAGAAAAAAGTACAATAACTTAAAAAATCTTAAGCACCTTTGATCCTAAGCAAATTATGGTTGACAGTGAGATCGTTGGATAAGTTTGGATAAATATAAACACTGTTATTTTTAGTGTTAAAAATATTATTATTGAGTTTAAATGAATTAATATTATACCTAACTTTATCAAGGAACCCTTTAAAGAATTTGTTTTTAGCTAATTTATATTTGGGGTTAGAAATCCAACTAAAACTAAAAGAAGAAATAGTGTAAATCAGTTTATTACCCTATCTAATAATATTATTAAAAATTCTTTGATTTCTTTCAAACCAAATATACCAACAAATAATAGTGAATAAAGTATCTAGTAAGTATCTAATATTCTTTTTGAACCTAAATCTAAAATTGCTCCAGTAGAATTCACAATCATTGATTTTAGTTATTATATTAAAATTAAAAATTCTGTGAGTATTGTTTAGGATGTAATAAGAATCCAAGCAGTCATAATAAATGTGTTTAATATCTTCAGAATGCATATTACAAAAATAATATTTGTTGTCATTTTGAATGTTTTTTCTCTTTAGTAATTATATAGTATTAAGTTTTCCATGAAGTATTAACCACATATGAATTCTAGATTTAGGAGGAGCATTTGCTTTCCAACTAAAGTTAAAAGAGATGTTTGGTGTGCCTGAAAAGTTAATAAATTTGTAAAAAGAATTTGGAGTATATTTCTTACTCTTATCCCATTCTCACCTAATAGTGTCATTATCATTATCAATATTATAAAGATTTAATTTAGCATAAAGCAAGGAAAGTTGCCTAAAAGTTGAGCCTGCTAGAATTCTGTTAAAAGTAAAGTTCCAAGGGGAATCGTTATCAAGAGAAAAAACATCATTAATTAACGCATACTTAAAACTGTAGATTTCGTAAATCTCTTTCAATTCTAACTTAAGAGGTAAAACATAAATCCAACGGTCATGCCAAAAAGAAGTACAATTACCAGAGTGGACTATCGTACTAAGACCTAGGTCGAAAATATCCTGACATTTCAAAATGGATTTCCAAAAATTAGAAAGATTTTGATTGTCAGGAGAAATGATTTGATAAGAGTTAATACAACCATTATAGTAATATTTTATAATGATCTCTTTCCAAGTCGTATTATCGTTTATATCTTTAAACTTCCATAACCATTTACTTAGCAAAGAAAAGTTCATATTACGCAAGTTAATTACTCCTAAGCCACCTTCCTTTCTAGCTTTGCAAACAGTTTCCCAGTTTACTAAACATTTTATGTTATTGTTAGTATTTTCCCCACTCCATAAGAAATATCTTCTAATTTTGTCAATTTTATCTATTACCCAATCAGGAAATAAATGCATGGATATCCAGTATATTGGAAGGGCAGTTAGAACAGAATTTATTAAAACTAATCTACCTGCTCTAGATAATAATCTCCCATTCCAACTAAAAATTCTATTTTTGATTTTATCAATGATTACAAACCATTCATCATGTTTGAGTTTAGAAGGTCTAATCACAAAGCCGAGATAATCAAAAGGAAAGTTCATAGTCTTGCAATTTAGAGTATTTGCAACTAAACTTTCAACATTTTCGTGATCGTTTAGGACTAAAACAGAACTTTTATCAAAGTTTATTTTCAAACCTGATAGGAGTTCGAAACAATATAAGATAAACTTAAGAGAAATGATATTGTCTAGGTAAATGAGAAGAAAAAAGCATGGTATCATCAGCAAATTGAAGGACTGATATACCATTATGCGATATATCATTACCTATATTTCTCAAAGATCCATTATCAACCGCTTTTTTAATTATCTTAGCAAAAACATCTGCGGCGAGATTAAACAGAAGTGGCGATAAAGGGTCCCCTTGCCTTAAACCTCTCCTAGATTGAATTTTATTACCTAAAATACCATTAACCATTGTACTAGAGTTCCCATTTTTGAGCAAATTCATGATCCAACTAATCCATCTATGACTAAAACCTCTAGCATGAAAAATATCGATTAAATAATCCCAATTGACGGAATCGAAAGCTTTGGCGAAATCTAGTTTTAGGATAGCACAGGTAATATTGTTTTTACAGCAGTGATTAATATATTCCTGAACAGCAGCCACCCCATCAGTGATATTTCTTCCTTTAATGAAAGCAGATTGTGAACAGTCAATTAGATCATTCATTCTTATACTCGGTCTATTAGCCAATACTTTTGAAATAATTTTAACAGAACAATTAATCAATGAAACAGGTCTAAAATCTTTAAATTATCTCCGCCAACTTTTTTATGTAATAAAATAACATTAGCAAAATTGAGTCTTCCTAATTGCAAGCTTCCATTATAAAAATCAGTAAACATATTAATTAGGTCTAATTTCAAGACATCCCAAAAAGTTTTATAAAATAAAATGGGGAACCCATCCGGACCTGGAGATTTATCACTAGGCATGTCGTTAATAGCTTTTCAAATTTCCTCTGCAGCAAAAGGTTTATCTAGTTCCGAAAGATCAACATTGGATTCAGGCGGGTAAATATCATTCCAATTAACATTTATTCTAAATTTATTTTTAACACCAAATATATCTCTATAATAATCTGTAAAAGCCTTATTAAGATCTCTCTGATCAACTAAAATTTCATTATTAATAGAAATAGAATCAATTGTATTAATTCGTTTTCTACCATTAGCCATGTTATGAAAAAAATTTGTATTATAATCACCTTCATTAATCCACTGGATTCTAGACCTCTGCTTCCACATAACCTCCTCTTTTTCTAGAATAGAATTTAGCTCTTCTTTTAGATTAGCGAGAACGTTATGTTCTCCTAAATTTAGCTGTCTAGTTTCTTCAATCTTATTTATTTTAAGCATCTCATTAAGAATAATATCTTTTTTATGTTTTATATTGCCGAAAACATTTATATTCCAATTTTTAAGAAAAATTCTAAGGTTTCTAAGTTTTAAAACAAAAATTTTAGCACAGTTATCTTTATTTATAATATTATAAAAACTCGAAGAGAACCACTTATTTTGAATCAAATTTAAAAAGTTAGATTCTAAAAGCTACATTTTTTCAAATTTAAAAAAGTCTATTAATTACCCTATGCTTTCACAAGTAAGAATAATTGGACAGTGATCGGAGTATGTGTAAGGCAGACCAGAAACTCTGCAGATGGGAAATTTACCCTCAATCTCATCACTAACAAAGAACTTGTCTAGAAGAGCAATGGAAGGGAATTCCCTAGTATTACTCCAAGTAAAATCTCTATTTGAAAGAGGGATTTTGATCAAATCAGAGTTAATAATAAAATGATCAAATTCCTCCATGGCAGAGAAATCTCCTTCCCGAGGAGAACGCTCTCCCAAAAAACGTGTAACGTTAAAATCCCCCCAGGATCCAAGAGCCCAGAGCTAAAGATCTAAACTCTAGGCATTCATTCCATAAAATTCGGTGATTAATTTTTGAATTAGGACCGTATACGTTAGAAATATTTAAAAAAGAATTATCAACAAGATTAATAAAAATAATGTGTAAAGAATGTTGTTTTGAAATACATTGGAGATGTTTAAAATAATTATCACGCCAACCAACCATTAGGCCCCAGAAGCGCCAACATATGGTAAAAAAGCCCATTTTCTCAAGTGATATCCTCCTAATCTTCTAAAGAATCTAAAATCAGGGCAATCAATTTTAGTTTCCTGAAGAAGAGCAATGTCAATAGAATAGTTTATAAAAAAGTTTGAACTTTGTCACATTTATTTAAATCATGTAAACCTCTAATGTTCCAACTAATAATCCTCATGAACTAACAGATCTAGCCATGTCCAACTCCCTACATCTAATAAACTCACGATCTATCTCGGCATCAAAAAAAATGAAACCAGTATCAGAAGCTAACTTACTAAATTCAGAAGCAGATAGGTTACCTAAAGCGTACGAAGAATATGTACTACCCATATCGAGACACATACCTGAGCCTGAGTTCGAAGTGCCACTCTTGGCACTCGAACCAGGTAGCTCACCCGTAGCCTGAGACTGATTACCTCTGATCCTGGTGCTACATCTAACAGATCTACTAGCAGCCATCTTCTTTCTCCTACCTTTCTTAGACAAAGGTGAATATGAACCATATTGTTTATCGCTCCCACCATTGGATTCATATAATGAGATCTCTGAATCCATAGTTGCCCCAGGAACCAATTTTTCTCTCGCGTGTTTAATTGTATCTGCATTATTAACATTGGAACCGAAGCCAAGCCCACTACTTTCTCTCAAACCAGAAACACATATCTCATTACAAAATGCACCAGCAACACATTTTTCTAGTTCGACTGGCCCATCACCAGTAAGAATTTCTTTGAAATCCACATTAGCATTAGATCCAGCACTGACCTTACTAGAAGTGAAAGAAGATGCTGAAATAGAGACATGCATAAAAACTTCACTGTTCAAATCTGTATCTCTGCACACACTGACTCCGTCTATAAAAACATCGATATTATTATTAGAGATAGCCAGATCCTCTTCGTTGGTCTTTATTACAAAACTCTCCTGCTCTAAAAATTCAGAAGCAAGCATCACCGTATGATTAGCAGGCGACATCTTGTCACAGTCACACACTTTGTCCAATGAGATCTCTTTATCTATTTCTAACAGTGAACAACCTTCCTTTTCATTAACTACACCAAGCTTGTCCACTACATTAGGCATACTCTTACAATCCAAAGAATTTCCAGCAGTTTTTTTCGATGCCAATGGGATTGTATCAGTTGAAATGTTAACTGGGCAAATCAATCCCAATTCATCGGGTATTAAAGGGGATACGAGACATTCAAATGGATTTTCGATGGATATTGCGAAATAACGTTTTTCACTTGGTTTATCTAAGTTTCTCTTCTTAATAACCTGAATAAATCCATCATCACCCGACCCATCACAATTACCAGAGTCACTCAAATCAACATCTTTTAAGGAGAGCAGATTCTCGGATAATGCAGAGACAACAGGGTCCAGAAGCATTGGGTCAAAAACATTAGAGCATTCTGACAGGTCATTGAAGAAGTAATCCAGGCAACTGAAAGAACTTTCCATTTCTCTGCTTTCTGTCGAGTCTAAATATGAAACCAATATGCCAGAACATTCATTAGGATCACCATAATTATCACAAAACCCTTTACCAATGTTAGGAGAATTAACAGCGTCGAAATGACTGAACATCTCCTCCAAATAACCAATGCCCTCATCTCTCAACTGCCAGAGGTTATCTAGCAGTAGACCTTTTAATATCAAATATTTAAGTACGAACTGAAACTCGTGGTCCACTAGAGAAGGATTGGGAATGGGTTTAGCGTGAGCATACTTTGACTTTGATTTTCCAAAATACGTCCCAGGATCGCCGAAATGAGCACGATCCCCTTGCCTATGTTTGGCGAATTAATAGCATCAAAATGAATAAACGACTCATCCAGGTATTTGAGACATTCATGTCTCTTTTGCCAGAGATTATTGAGCAAAAGCCCATTTAGCAGCAAAATTTTTAAGGCAAATTGAAACCCGTGGTTGACCATGGAACAAGGCGTAGATTTGTTATGGTTCAATTTTGTAGGACAGTCGAATTTTCTGTGGCCAAATTTCCCACACACGAAACAACGAATTGGATCTCTACAATGTTTTGCAAGATGATTTTCGCCTCCACATCTGAAACAAAGAGATTTTCCTCTCTTGCCTTTGATCCAGATTTTCTTAGGTTTACTGCGCTTGCCGATTTAAGTGTAAGAAGAAGATTTGACTACATCGGCATACAATCTAGGCAAGAGAATGTTTCTGTTGAACAGATTCGATTGTTTGATAGATTGAGGAAAAGAAATTGATTGCGTTATGCAAGTATAAGTGTTAGAAGCACGATTTTCAGGCGCAGGTTTCAGAGAGCAAGAAGACGCCATTTTTGACCGTTATGAATTGAGATTATTTCATGTTTCTGCACTTTTGGTATTTAGGCATGGTGTTCCCAAAAATCATAATTTTTATAACATAAAAATTATGATTTTTATTTATTTAAAATAGTTTCCTTCCTTTATAACAAATCAAATCATATATTTTCAAATCGCTTAAAAATCCTTTTTAATTTGAAATCATCATTTTAACATTTTTTTCAATTCCAAAAATAGGCCCAATGCTGCAACAGCACTAAATACATCAATTATACAACCAAAAAATCATATATCATATGAATACAACATATATCACCATATCTGTAAATAAATCAACACTGGTGAGGAATCCAGTTGGATCCCTCCAACAAGTCACCTTCAACAAATATACATATTAGAATATGTGTACAATGTCCGCTTCAAGGCAGACATGCGTACAAAGGGTCATCCGCTCATATAGGGGAACGTATAGGGTCATCTGCTCCAATAGGCAGGTATATATCCAAATACTAATCAATATATAAATAATATATCATATATCACCCAAACAGTCATCAATCATCATAAATAATATTTATTCTCACTTATATAAAAATATTAGTGAGTCAGAAAGAGTGAGTTGTACTCACATTGCTTGTAGTCGTCGCGATAGCGATTTATTCCGTTTAAAATTAAACAAGCGTTTAATTTCAATCAAAATTTTCACTAGCTCAAATAAATTCCAATCTAGCTCCATAATGTAGTGCTCGTCAATACGAACCCAACGCAATTCGTTTCGTCAATTTTCGACCTCGTATGAAAATGTTATGATGTTTTAAAGTTTAAACGATTTTATTATATAATAATTTCAATTTTTTTTAACCTTTTATCATCTCTGCTGTTCGATCCCTTTTCAAAAAATCTAGGCCGCCCCTTTCTTGTTCCTCTCCCCCGTTCAATTCACGTTCGAAATCTAGGTCAACCGAACCCATGCCGCCACCGCTTCATTGAATTTTCGCTCGACCCACGTTGATGGTGATGACGATCAAAGGCCACCAATCGAAAGCCCTATGCTAACTCCTCCATCGCCGATGATCCCTCGAAGCTCGATTGTTTCTCGGCTTCAAAAAACGTGTTCGATCGCTTGACCTTTGCCTCGAGATTCACATCGATCCGCCTCTTCGTTTTTGGTCATAACCGTTGATCGGCTAGATCTCGTCGTGCTCTTTAATTTTGTAGTTGGATGTTTTCGACGGTTGGTGGTGGATTGGAAGATAATCAAGGAAGAAAGAGGGAGTTTTCTGGCCATGGAAATCAAAGCAGCGGCTAGGGTTTTGAGTGTGTGGATGTATATATATATATATGTATGTATGTATGTATGTATGTATGTATGTATTTTACTATTCAAAAACCCTTTTCACACTTGATTTTTTTTTCCGATCTCAAAATGAAACGTGCCGCCCGACATTTATAATGTTTTACCCCTATTCCGAACGCAATAGAATATATATCGAGAGCCAATTCGATAGTATTTGGAAGATAGGATTTCAAATCGACTATTTAAATTTAAAATTCACTCAAACAGATTTCTACGCGTTTTAGCTTGTCCCGGACAAACCGTAAATCCGATTGACACGAAATTTGAAATCTTACAATAATATAACATTACGGATCCGATGAAATAGGTTTCGTCAAAATCCGAGACTGTATGAAAAAGGGCTATTTTTACTCGTCAATTAAATATTAAAATATTCAATTTTCAGAAATTAACTTTTAAATCGATTTTAAAAGTTCTCTAACATTATTCTAATTCAAATAAGATTTAATTCAAATTTATAAATCATTTCTATTCACATCTAATTCAAATTTCAATTATTTTAGCAATTTCAAATATTAAATTAACGATCTAATTATCCAATTAAATCCCGATATTCGAAATAAAATTTATTCAGCTTATAAACTTAACTTTTAAATATTCAAAATCAATTAAATATATGAATTTCAAATGACTGAAATATGAGTTGTTACATCCTCCCCTACTTAAAAGAATTTCGTCCTCGAAATTACCAAGTAAGAAAAAGCTACAAAATCCATTAACTTTTCAAAAACAATTCGTTCAAACTAGATTACCAAAATCATTTAACCATTTAACTTTTCCAAATTCCATTAGCTAAACTTCTTATAAAAACTTTTCTAAGTTTTCAAATCCATTCACAATTACCTTTTCAAAACTACCAATATCGTTTCAAATCGTAACTAAAAATCAAAATTTTAGTTATAAAAAATTATTCCAATTTCTCAAAAATTTTATAACGCCTTGAATTTTCAAAAAAATTCGCTAGAGTCTCCTTTGCGTAGTTCGATCGTAGTAGGATCACAATATATATATATATATATATATATATATATATATATATCACAAATATACATCTCATCTTCGAGGACGAGGCATCCCGTAGGGAAAAAAATATAAAAGTACGATATGTAATCCGAGATATGTACCTTATTTATTATTAGTGAGCATATACGGTTAATATAGCGTGAAAGCTAGCTCCAAATGCGAAGCAAGCGCCATCCGCACCTACTAAACACTCAACAACATATGAGAAACATGTATATTTGAAAATAATATCAATATACACATATACCACTACAACTACTATATATGCCAATATAGCAAATGTAATCAAAACAACAAATCCAACCATCCAACAACTATCATCCAACTAACATCCAACAACTATCCAATCAATCTATAATCAAATCAATATAAATTTACTTCTTATTAATATTCATTGAATTGATTTTCAATTAAATCCACATTTGATTCATTAACATTGGATTTTACTAACATTCATTTATTCAAATTCAATTAGTTAACATTCACTAACTTACATTCAAGTTGGTTCACTTCCAATTCAATCAAATTCAATTCTATTTACTTTTACTCACTTCCACTTTGAATTCAATTACTTATAGCTTCCAATTTCATTAATCCAACTTCATTAATACTTAATGAATTTCTATTCAATCAACTAACAACCATCTAACAACCAATGTATATCTAATCATAACCAAATTAATTTAATTTACTTTCAACATTCAATTTGGTTCAACAATTTTAATTTCAATTGGTTTAATATCTAATTGACTTTCATTCAATTATTCAATTTAGATTGAATTCTAGTATTCTCTATATTCACATTTTTATACGACACTTTCAATATTGTTATTAATTCACAACTTCTTAACAACGACATTTTTAATGCTAATTCATTTTACCACTAAACTTGAATTTCATATCACTTATTCAAATTCAGATTTTGTTTTGCTTAACAAAATTGTTTAACCATTTTAACAATTGGTTTTACTTACGTTTTCTCATTTTATAAGTTATACACTGTGTAGTTAATGCCCCGCTATTACCCCGCTATAACCGCGCTATATCTCATAGCGGACTTCTACCGCTACGATTTTTCCATATAGCCCCAAAATATATCCTTTCCGCTTTAATCCCCGCTATTTCCGCTATATCCCGTTATTTCCGCTATATTTTGCTATTTCCGCTATATCTTCTTTAATAAAATGAATTAAAAAATTGCATTTATACATTATAAAAATTATGAAATTAATTAATTTAATTTAATTTTTAATATATTTTCAGAAATGAAAGTACTCTAATATTCTACTAAATTCAATTATGTTATATATAATAGTTTTACGTTTATTTAAAGTATATCCGCACATGTTTTTTGTTTAAAATTATTTATGTATTAATTATAATTCAATTGAATGATAATTTTTCATTTAATTACCATTATATATTTATAAAAACATTAAGTACGAGTTTTATATGCTGCCATCCGCTATATCCCGCTATATCCTCGCGGTATCCCCGCTATGACTTTTTGCACCTCCACCGCTTCGAATCTGCCGAGTGCTTTAACTGCACAGGTTATACAACTTATTTGCTTAAACTTCCAAATTCATATTATATAATCACTAACCACTTAAGTTAAATTTCATTTCAATAACTTATCTAATCTAGTTCAAATTATTTAACTTTCCTTTAGTTAAATTTCAAATCATATATTTTATTATGCCAACTCAAATTTTATTTCAACTTTACCAAAGTTACATTTTTTTCATATAATAAGTCCAAATTCATTTTACTTATATTCATCAATTTCAACTTGGATTTTAAATCAATTTGTTTATCACAACAAAACTTCAATTTCAATTTACTATTGGTAGCAAATCCATCACATAGAAACTCGAAAATGATACTGATGATGCTGCAGTCATCACCCTTATTATTTCCCAGCAACAATAGTGAATTCGCTTTAAATTCTTTCAAAAATTTATTTATCTTATCTAGATTTACAATAATATAATCTCTTTAATCTTTTGAAAAATAACATATCAAAATCAATGGGATTCAAATTTTCACAAATTCTTAGCTTAAATCCATTTTTATTTACAACTCATATTTGTAAACATACTCAGGTTGTTCCATTTCTTATATATAAGATTATTTCACAATTGTAAATCATATTAATTATAATTTCATACTTATAATTCATTTACTTATATAATTTATTCTTTTACAGTTGTTGCTTTTATTTAGATTATTTAAATAACTTTTATTAACTTATATATATATATATATATATATATTTCATTTTCAACAACCAAACAATCAATTTATATACACTTTAATAATTCTGAGAAATTAATCCTTTATATATAAAATATAATCGAGGTAAAATTATTTCATTTATCCATTTTAAAATAATACTATGTCAACTTGTCTCGTTTAAGTGTTTGGAAATCTCTATCGATAATATGGCATCCCACATACCGACCAAAATTCACAAACAGCTCAACGGATAAGCAAACACAATATAAAACATTTTATATCACTAACAAATACGCGCTTATATATAATACACTCAAGCTCAATCTAGGGTGCTACTATCCCTATCTACACTGAGTACACCTTAAAGATTAGGAATATACAAAATCTAAGCTCTGATACCAAATGTGACGACCCGCAAATCCGTACCCTTTGAATCGATAATAAACCACACATGTCCGACCCAAAAAGCACAAACTAACGGAAAGTTAAGAGAAAGAAAAGAAGAGAGAAGAAGAGAAGAGAAGAAAGAGAGAAGATAGAACCAAACAGAACAATATAGAATCTTACATCGCAGCGGAAAACATATAATATCATACCAATGATCTTTACAAAACAGAAACTATATATACATACATCAATCAGAGCTCAACAATCAATCAATAGTTATCAGCCTGGACAGTAATAATAACATGTCCTCACAAATGCTGGTAATAAACAGCAACTAAGCAGTGGATAATCAATAATCAAAACAAATACGTGTATACGTAAATGAAGATCTCCAGCTCTCCTGCTAAAGCTCCAAAAGCACCAAATCTAAACCTGTATATATACTCGGTCTGACCCAAGCATTGAAAGGGAAGAACGCCCGGATCAGTCTGGTATACCAGCGTAAGAAACACACTCAACTGAATTTATTAAATTACCAAACTTTTCCTTTATCAAAACAAAAGTATCTCGTAAGACAAGTCCACAATAAACACGGACATGTTTTTGCCTTACGATAACTAAAACATTTCATATCAAATCCTCTGATATTATACTAATGTCTAGTATACAAATAATTTTAATCATAGTCGAAATGGTTACCCATATAGCATTTCAAGGCTATTCATTACGCCTTTACAAACAAAATCGCAGCTCGTCGTGGGGTTTGGATTTCCATACAAATGACCTGGTGAAGGGACTACCTTCTGGCAGTACATCTCTAGAAGAATGTACCGAGGACCATCACAAAGGATCCTCTACCAACACAAGACCGGCCCACCTCTATAACTAGATGGTACCGAATATATCATCCTCCGGTCGTTATCGACCTTTACCGAGGGCCCTCTAGCATACAAACCACAATAATCAGATACACAGTGTCATAGCCTATAAAGATATATCTAGAAGAGGATGATCATATCCTACTTGGGAATGACCCACTTAGCCCTGCCACATCTAACCTTGTTTTGGTCATTTTCGGTTGATGAGGCTAGAGGTAATGATTACCTTTCACAAATCACAATCACATCACTTTGAATGCCACATGATCATTTCCGTTGACTACTAATTGCCTTCCACAAAAGTACAACCCTTAAGCTTATATGTCTTAAGGAAGGTGTTAAGCTAAGAGAAGTTGCCTTCTCCGCCACCACTGATGTACGTTTGTAAAAACCAATGTACGTAATCTGTAGAAATGCAATGTCAGAAAAACATCCATACAAGTTGTCCAGGAACAGGACAAACCGAAGGTACTTTCCTACCACATCCTGTCAAAAAATCCCTAGGATTAGTAGTGAATAGTCCTTGCATTAGATATTTCATAATGAAGAGACCATTGCTACTATATGTATATTGGGATTTTAACCCCAAATGATCAACAAGCAGTCCCCCACTATGAAAATCCTGAATATCAATATCATCACAAGCAACCTGCACAATCGTTGCATATACGTTGGTCCGAAGTGGTTTTCAGATAAATCTGATCCCGGTCTCTTCGCACCAACGACGCAAAAGCGTTTCTCAACTTCACACAGAAACTAAGTCTCATAGACTTATCACGTCTCCAACTTTCAACTTGCTATCCTTCGGGCCAAGAAGGAAGCTCGATAGATTGGAGTAATACTCCACACTATATGAATCAACATCGTCAACACAAAGGATAATCAAGCCTACACAGAAGGCTACGTACTAAGTGTACGACTAAATAGTTCCCACATCAAGTCGAGGAACTAAAATTTGGTCAAATTTGATAGTCGGTTATTTAATTATCAAAGCAAACAAACAAATATTCAGCACCATAAGAAATCACTAGGCCCTTTTAATTAATCTTTTATTAATTAAATAACTTGCCAAATATTCACTTCAAATTATCTTTGAAAAGATATAATTCTCAAAACCATTTCAATATTGGAAAACATTTCCATATACTTATTTAATAATAAGTAATTCACAAATCTCTGTATTTTTAACACTTGGAAAATATTACATATACTTAAATCAGGATTAAGTATATATTTCATTCTTTAAGGAAAACATTCTCTTTAACATATTTATTTGGGTCAAAACAAATGTTACGTAAAACATCGTTACGGCAACCCAAAATCACTAGTATAAGGATTCGAAAATAAGATAGATATATAAATCCCATATACTATATAAATCATTTCCTTTTGAAAATCATTTCCTATGGTTTCGATACTTAACACATTTTAAAACATATTTAAACCATTTAACTTCATTTAAAAAATCACTTCCAAAACATTTATTTAATTTAAAATATTATTCACTGTCCAAAATCGTGAATATAATTCGTTTACCAAATTCAATACTATTGCACATTTAATTTAAAGAATAATTCACTGTCCAAAATCATGAATATATATTCTTTACCAAATTTGTAACGACCCGTAAATTTCATAGAGTTAATTTGGTTAAATTAATAAGTTTGTAATTAAATTAAAAAGAAAAATAAATTAAAAACCTACTTATAGTAATTCGAAGTTAATTCAACTGATTTTAAGTAGTGAAAAGAATTTTTCCTGTATATGAATTGAATATGAGGAATTTAAGAAAAATATTAAACTGATATAATGTAATAAACATTGTTAACAGTAAATGGAATATGATAATAAGAACAATTGCAAGTTTTGTATTTATGGGCTAAATAATATTGATAGGTAATAATTGTTATAGAGAATAAATTTCAAATGTTATAAATTGTAAAATGGTGACAACTATTGTCCGTTACCAATGCGTGTAATTAATAGCAATTAAATGAAATTAATCATTGCCTTTTGTAAGTTAAGAAAATAACTGAAATTTTGAAGGTAAAATCAATAGAAAGGTTAACTATATGCATAAGTTGGAAAGTTGAATAGAATTCTAATAAATGATAATAATGGAAAACGTATACAATCAATGTAGGAATTTAGTAATTACAATGTTGTTGAAATTATTAAACGTTTCTTGTGATAATTAATAAATAACGAAAGGAGTAAGCGTATTTATTTAGAGTATTAATTACTATTGGATAAAGATTTAAGTAACAACTTTTAATGCAATATAAGTAATGCCAATTTAAGTCAATAATAAGGAATTGGGAATCATATCTATGAAATGATAACGAGAATACAAGGTAATAAATGCAAATTAAGGGTAATAATTAATAAACTTAATGAAATCCCAATTTTATATAAAATAATTTAAAAGTCAGGTTTGGCTATAATTTGAACATAAGTAAATTGAATTTGTAGTATGAAAATATATGCCAAAATTGATTTTGTAATAAAAGATTTTGTATGTGACAAAAGGTAACAGTAATGTTTATGGTAGGTTGCATATTCATTTATTTAGATTGTTAGTTGGAATTGGAAATAAGTTTGTAATAAATGTAAATAAATGATACATTTATGTGAAATGTAACCAATGTAATTTTTTTTATAATATAGCAAAGGGTAGACATTTGTGTAATAGAGTATGAATCTATTGTTAAGTTTATTTATAAAATGGCAGTTGGGTAAATGAAAGGGTGCAAAAGTAAGCTTGTCGGTATATTGAAGTAATGTATGATAATAGGTTTAATTGAAATAAATGAAAATTTAACATCTAAATATTACGTTAATAGGAAGTAATTGTTCTACTTATCATTACATTCATTTAGCCCATTTTGAAACTTAATCAACTGAAATTAATGTATTGAAAATTTTCAATTAATAGGAGAGAGAATACTAATTGTAATAGGTGCAATTAAAAGCAGCTTATGTTTTGTGAAATATAAGGAAAGTTTTGATTCAATGAAAAAAACCATTTACATCAATAAAATGAATGTTTCATCTGTGAATGTAGGTTTAATTTAATTTAAATAAAAATAGGAAGTTTGATTTTTAAAAAAGAAATATATGTTTAATTGAACTGTGTTTAGCTTACAGACTGATTACAAGAATAGGGAAATAATCTATTTATTACTCTTGTGTATAAACAATTTTTCTATTTTTTTATGCATTTTAGTTGTCTGTTTTAAAATTTAACTTTGTAAGTGATTGCAATTAATGTAGTTCAAATATTTCAATTAAAAGGAAAGAAAACGGTGATTGCAATTGATAGATTTAATAAAAAAACGCGCGTTTTGTTGTAAACAAAAAGGGTATTTTAATGGTAATAAGAGATCATTTTGGGAAAAACAAGTCAAACGTTTTCGTTTTTTAGGTAAGTATAAAAAATTATTATGCATAGACAAAAACCTAAATGCGTAGAAATTCGAATATTTCTTGAGTTAATGAAGTTAATTTTGTTGTGTTTAGGGTTAGCAAAATTTATTAAGTAAACAATTGTTTTGAAATTTGAATTCTAAAAGTTTGTTTACAGTATAAAGTTAGTCCATTCATTCCCTTTCTAATTAATAATTACCTCCTTTTAATACCTGCTACTTTTAAAAAGGTTGTTCATATTTACTATATTTCAAAACCAAGTTTGTTCATATTTACTTTATTTCTTTCCATTCATTTTCCAACTTCATTTTCTGAAACGGCATTTCATTTATTTCTAATTAATAGCGGTCTCTCTTTTCAAATCTCTTTGATCCTAAACCTAACTCTAACCTTATAAATAAGATATGACGCAAATGAAACCACAGCCTCCATTCTAATCTTCTTCTTTTTTCCTTTTCTTTTTTTTTCTTCAAATCTCCTTATTATCTCTCATTTTAATTTTTCCTTCCTCTTCAAATATTCTTCTTCTTATTCTTCAAATCTTCTTCTTTTTCAAAGCTTCCTTTTCTTTTTTTCTTTTTTTCTTTTTTTTCTTCTTCTTCTTTAAATTTTTCTCTCTTTTAAACCTTCTCTTCTTTCCATGTCTTTTTCTTCAAATCCCGATTTATTTAATCTTCTCTTCAAAACTTTCTATATAAAAAAAGATTAAGATAGCAAGGAAACAAAACAAAATGAGAAAGTAGTTGCAGATCCAAATCTGGCTAGAAAAGGGAAAGCAAAAAGATGAGTGATTCAACCCACTCACGCAATACTAAAAATTCCATTGCAAGTTAAATAAAATATACGATGTGATATATAATTTCTTTTTTTTTTCTTTTTTTGAAATTTCAATCACCATTAATGCGTATAACTTTCTCCTACGAACTCTGTTTCACGCGAGATTTTTTTTGTTAGGATCGAAATTTAATTCCAGATCTTTTAACGCTGGTTTGGATAGATTTGAAGACCGTTGAATTTTTGGGTTTAAATCGGATTTAAATTCGATTTAAATTCAAAAGGTGAGTGTTTTAACCCACTCACAATTTCTAGAATTTCTTATGTTTGTTAATTTGACTTAAGATATGAGTAGAAATTTATTTATGATTGTTTGGCATGTTTTATTCATCATCTCAGTTAAATCGCATTTATTTAATTTAACTGTTAATTAATTTTTTTATTGCATATAAATTTGACAGTTAGAATTTATTTATTTGCATATTAACTGCCAGTCATAGTTATGTTTAATTTTTATTTCATATTAACTGCCAGTTAAATTTACGTTTATTTTTGCATATAAACTGCCAATTAACAATTATTAAATTTATTTTGAGATAAACTGATAATTGATACCAGTTATTTATCACCTGTTATATATTGATGTGTTGTTTGAAATTGGATGATGATTGTGATAAATGGATGCATGATTTGATGGATGAATGGATGATTAATTATATTAATTTCAAGTTGTTATATATTTCATTTCATTTGGGATTTGCGGTTTGAAATGATATACAACCGCAAAAATTTTTATTTTTAAATTGCGGATTGAAATGATAAATATCCGTATCACTTGACCATAGGATAGAGAATTCTATACAGACACCGTCGATCTATATATAATTATTTTCAAAATGATTCTATGGTTTGGATAGGATATGGTTTAATAAATATTAAGTTTTGATATTTTTAAATATTTTATATACACATATAGTTAAATTGTTGAATTTAAGCTATGTATAAATCTGATAAATAAAAATTGAATAAGTTGAAAAATGGAGTTTGATAATTCATATTATATGTTCAAGTACAGGTTCAAGATATTGTATATATATAGAGTTTTAAATGATTCAACTCAATTTAAGATTTGAAATATAAATTGGAAATTTATTTAGAATTGAGCTATTTAAAAATTGAACTCCATAAGTTGATGTAAACCTGTTAAACTTGGAGATTTTATAGGTATGATATTTATAACTGGATTTTTATTCAAGATGAATTAAATGAATATTTCTATTATAAATGAATTAAAAGAAATATTTAGTTATAGGTAATTCGAGTTTTATTTAAATGATTATGGTTTAGCATGCTATATTTCAAACTAAATAATAGGACATTTAATGGTTGAATAATAATTTCCTATTTTAAATTTTGGAAGTGTAATCCTTAAAGTTTGAAATATATGTTAAAAATTGAAGTGGTTTTGGAAACTGCAAGTAAATCTAAAATTTATAGTTTAGACTTAATTTAAAGTGAATAAAATTGTAATGGCGTGGAAATTATTTACTTTATAAAGTAATTTAAATTCAACTATTTTCTTTATATACTGTTGAATATCCAAACCATTTAAGTTTTAGAAGTTATAGTTTTAAAGCTATAAATTTCAAAGTATTATGTTTTGAAAGTTATAATTTAAATGTTTGGTTTCCAGATATTATAAATTTTAAAGTAGTATGATTTTGGAAAGAAATATATTTGGAATAAAAAAAATGATATTATTGATTTGGGTTTTATAAAAATAATATCAAAATGAGTTTGTTTTGGAAATGGAAATGATACCGTATTTATATGGTTTTGAAATGGATATTATATTATAGTTTTAAAGTATAAACTATTTTGAAAAGACCGCGGTGTTATAATAACGTTTGGTTGTTGAAGAGACTGGGATCGGAAGTTGTCATACTCTCTGCCAACTCCGAAAACCACTTTAACAACCGTGTACGCGGTGGAGATTCCAAAATGAAGTAGGTTGGTGGCGGCGTTTCCTGTAAGGTAAATACGTGGACCCAACTCCTGTGAGTTGGCATAAGGTGGCTAAAACAGGAGCGATTGACGGGTTAATAAGGTAGCACCTTTGATCGGATACTCCTCTTCGATACTATACTCTGACTTTGGATTGATTCGGTGGCCACCTTTACTTTTGATTTCTTTGATTTGGGGGAGTTTGTCCGAGGTGGGCGGCAGCTGCGCGCTGCGCGTTTCCATCGGCCCGGAAGCGTAATTGGTATATCTACTCTGGCATTGCCTAGTTGTGCCGTGTCACCTACCATACCGAGCTTTTACTACGAGCTTCTATTTGTGTCGTACCTATGGAGTATCCTCTGGTAGCCTCCCGATCAGGAGGTATTACGGTACTGTATAGATTATTGGCATTATTTGTGTTAAGGGCTATATGGGTAAAACCCCTTAACGCTATTAAAAAGTAAGTTTATTTTATAATTAGACACTATTATAATAGCGAAATATACTACATAGTAAATAATTTAACAGATCCTAAGGAGATGTAAATCCCGAGCATCTCTTGAGTTACTGCACTCATATTTATTTCTGTTGATTTAACTTACATAAGTTCTTTTAATTCTGACTCGAGTGTTTTGTCTTTTCAATTCGCTCGGGTCAGTTCGAGCGTTTCAGGATCGAAGACTTTAGCTCAGGAGGACGAAGACGAAGGTTCGTATTATTATTATTTATATTATTGGACTACACTCATATTATTCCGCTGCATTGTCATATGGTATGTGTACTGATATGTATTGTATAAATATAATTAAAGGTTTTGTAAAACATCTTCATGAACTGTATATTTGATTATTATATTTTATCCTTTCGCTGTGAGATTCTGTTTTCTTTTTATTTCTTTTTTTTTCTTATTTACCTCATAACAATCCGCCCTTTCGTATTCTTTGAATCGGCATGTGTGTCGATTTAAAGCGTGCAAAAAGGCGGGATGTTACAAAATTCATCACTTCTACATATTTATCAAAAGATTATCCACTGTCCAAAATCGTAGATATAATACCTTTAATAAATTTCTATATTTAACCTGTCAAATTCAGTTGATTTCAGATTTACAAACAACGTTTATTAATTCCATTTATATTTTATAAAAACTTCAATTTATAAATCTCCTTTATTAACCAATTCCATTTATCTCATTTATATGCCAAAAATCCAAATTATAAGTTAATTACTTATAATTCTTTTACTTTACAAATTCATTATTTTATAACTTCGTTAATTATAAATCTGTAAATCTTATTTACTAATAAAACCCATTTATAACTTCATTTTAACATTTATAAAAAGTCCATTAAAATTACATTATTCTGATTTATAAAAATTCAATTTCATAATCTTCTATATAAACCATTTATAATAAATCAAAAATCACAATTTATACTATTTTACAAAATAGTTAACTCTATATTCCAAAAATCACATTCTGATTATATTTTTTGAAAATCATAATTTTTATAACATAAAAATTATAACATTTATTTATTTAAAATAGTTTCCTTCCTTTATAAAAAATCAAATCATATATTTTCAAATTGCTTAAAAATCCTTTTTAATTTGAAATCATCATTTTAACATTTTTTTCAATTCCAAAAATAGGTCCAATGCTGCAACAGCACTAAATACATCAATCATATCGACCAAAACATCATATATCATATGAATACAGCATATATCACCATATCTGTAAATAAATCAACAGTGGTGAGGAATCCAGTTGGACCCCTCCAACCTGTCACCTGCAACAAATATACATATTAGAATATGTGTACAATGTCCGCTTCGAGGCAGATGCGCGTACAAAGGGTCATACGCTCATACACGGAAACGTATAGGGTCATCTGCTCCAATAGGCAGATATATATCTAAATATCAATCAATATATAGATAATATATCATATATCATCCAAACAGTCATCAATCATCATAAATAGTATTTATTCTCACTTATATAAAAATATCAGTGAGTCAGAAAGAGTGAGTTGTACTCACATTGCTTGTAGTCGTCGCGATAGCGATTTATTCCGATTAAATATAAACAAGCATTTAATTTCAATCAAAATTTTCACTAGCTCAAATAAATCCAACCCAACTCCATAATGTAGTGCTCGTCAATACGAGCCTAATGCAATTCGTTTCGTCAATTTTCGACCTCGTATGAAAATGTTATGACGTATTAAAGTCTAAACGATTTTATTACATAATAATTTCAATTTTTTATTTTATTTTTTATTTTTTTAACCTTTTATCATCTGTGCCATTCGATCCCTTTTCAACAAATCTAGGCCGCCCCTTTCTTCTTCCCCTCCTCCGTTCAATTCAGGTTCGAAATCTAGGTCAACCGAACCCATGCCATCACCGCTTCATTGAGTTTTCGCTCGACCCACGTTGATGGTGATGACGATCGAAGGCCACCAATCAAAAGCCCTATGCTAGCTCCTCCATCGCCGATGATCCCTCGAAGCTCGGTTGTTTCTCGGCTTCAAAAAACGTGTTCGATCGCGTGACCTTTGCCATGAGATTCACGTCAATCCGCCTCTTCGTTTTCGATCATAACTGTTGATCGGCTAGATCTCGTCATGCTCTTTAATTTTGTAGTTGGATGTTTTCAACGATTGTTGATGGATTGGAAGATAATCGAGGGAGAAAGAGGGAATTTTCTGGCCGTGGAAATCAAAGCGGCGGCTAGGGTTTTAATGGATCGGGTTTTGAGTGTGTGGATGTATATATTTTACTATTCAAAAACCCTTTTCACACTTGATTTTTTTTCCGATCTCAAAACGAAACGTGCCGCCCAACGTTTATAATGTTCTACCCCTATTCCGAACGCAATGGAATATATATCGAGAGCCAATTCAAAAGTATTTGGAAGATAGGTTTTCAAATCGACTATTTAAATTTAAAATTCACGCAAACATATTTCTACGCGTTTTAGCTTTCCCCGGACAAACCGTAAATCCGATTGACACAAAATTTGAAATCTTACAATAATATAACAATACGGATCTGATGAAACTGGTTTCATCGAAATCCAAGACTGTATGAAAAATGGTTATTTTTACTCGTCAATTAAATATTAAAATATTCAATTTTCAGAAATTAACTTTTAAATCGATTTTAAAAGTTCTCTAACATAATTCTAATTCAAATAAGATTTAATTCAAATTTATAAATCATTTCTATTCACATCTAATTCAAATTTCAATTATTTCAGCAATTTCAATTATTAAATTAACGATCTAATTATCCAATTAAATTCAGATATTCGAAATAAAATTTATTCAGCTTATAAACTTAACTTTTAAATATTCAAAATCAATTAAATATATGAATTTCAAATGACTGAAATTTTGGGTCGTTACAGTATAAATCTCAAGAAATTCATAAAAACATAAATAATATCTTCTTAGAAGCTTGGCAGTTACGCTTATTGTAACCAATTTGCTTGCATACACCACATCTATTTTGCTTATTTTCAAAACATGCAAATCCTCTTTTTCGTTTTATAGCAGGTCTACTGGCACTGCATTTCTCTTTAGGCGGCTTAATAACATCTTCAACACTTGCATCAATAATAGGCTTCTCAAAATTAGGAATATGATTAATAGCATTAACATAAGAATAATGGAAAGCATCCACGGTGAAATAATAATCAACGTTTTCTTGAAACATTTGTTCCATATGAAGATAGTAATGACTATGAAAGGATGAAGGAAAAACTTCACGAACACCTAAATCCAAACCCTTATGGCGATCTGTATAAAAACCAAACCACGATCTTCTTGAAGCATTTGTTTTAAATGATATAAAAACCATTTTCAATTATCTACATTTTCTGGATAAACTATACCCATAGCTAAAGGGAAAACTTGCTAAAAAAAACATTAAAACAAAATTTAATAAAGTGTTAACTTAGAAACTGATACCTAAAAACCCTTGAAAAATAATAGCTAAAAACTAATACCTAAAAACCGCTACTTGAAAACTAATACCTAAAAACTAATACCTAAAAACTGATAATTAAAATCTAATACTATACAGCAAAACATGTTTAAATTCTGGTACCTAAAAATTAATACAAAGCAATAATCTAATACACCAATGCCACAAATGCAATACTACAAAATATCACTTTTTCATAACAACTAATACTACAAAGTATCAACCATGATAACTTTATTCCCAAGCACATAAGAAATCTTAATGGATAAAGAAGTAAGTTGATACCAATAACAACAAATTTCGTTATTTAGATAGAAAGAATAATCAAAGGACAACCGAATGCTGAAAGTATTATCATTAAATACAAACAAAACAAGAAGACTATTGTCACCACTGCAAAAAAACATCAGTAAAAAATATATGCTTTAGATTGTCATTTTATTCTAGTACAATAATTTTCTTCATACAACAACAAGCACAAAAAATTAGATTTTTCAAAAATGATACCGATAGTATATAAAATTGATACCTAGAAACTGATCCTTAAATTAGTAATAAAACTAATACTGAACAGACTTCATCAAATGTTTGATACTAATAAAACACTAATTCAACTCATTGATTGTTTGGTGCATATTATCATATACAACTTAATTTTTTATGTACTCAAACAAACAAAACATCAAAAAACTTTCAGACTGCATTATTATAAAAAATGATACTAAGAAAAAATAAAAATGATACATAAAATTTGATCCTTACAGAAATGAATACAACTCTCAAATTCTCAAACTCAACTTTATCTCTTCCCGAAGCAAATACCTTTTTCAGTTCAAAGTCTAAAAAAATTAACAGAATTCCCATGGTTTCTTCTTCTGCTCTTCCAACTGAAACCCAAATTGATGAAGTATCGAATCAAGTAACTGGCAATTCATCCATTTGTCACCATCTCAGAAAGCTCTCTCCTTACTCTGCGAATTGAAGTGAGATCATTTGGGTTTCGAAGAGGATATCTCGTGCTCGCGGTTAGGGTATTGTGAAAAAGAGAGAGCTTTGGAGTTGGAAATTGAACGATAGGGTTAACCTTTTATTGTCGCCTTGAAGAAGAAGAAAGAGCATGGTTTATCGCTCGAATGTAGAATTAAACATTTTTATCCTTGAAACAAAATTATTATTGGGCTGTCCCTAGTACTAAAAAACCTCTAAATTTGTCCTCTAGAATATTTTCCTGGTTTTAAATTATATAACTTGAAATTTCTAAAGTATTAAATTTTAAGGGTTTATGGAATATTTTCCATTAAATATGGACAACTCCATTTCCAACCCATTTAAACCCAA
Organism: Allium cepa; assembly: GCA_030765085.1. Classification (NCBI taxonomy): domain Eukaryota; kingdom Viridiplantae; phylum Streptophyta; class Magnoliopsida; order Asparagales; family Amaryllidaceae; genus Allium; species Allium cepa. Next base: position 564,119,355 of record CM060928.1, on the reverse strand, counting down.
ATTTTGATCAGTGATATTGAACGCCATCATATACACTAATTATTACCCAGAGCAAATTATTCAAAACCAATATTTAAAAGTCATGCTAACACCTAATTTATTAAGTTTAATCGTCACTCCTAATAATCTAATCTTCATTCTCTAAACGTCAAATCTTAGTTTCTTCTTCACTAATCATCTCTTCTTTACTAACTCATTTTTAAATATACAAAAAATTGATTATTCATTAGCAAATATGAATAATAACAATTAAGTTAGAAGTGGACAAGAGTTATCTCTAGTAGAAACACAGTTTTATGTTTTCGCTTTTTTTTTCTAAAGCTATATATTTGCACAAAAAATGGACAAACACCTCAAAAGAATTATATAAAACCATAGATGCTTGATGTATTCTATAGTTGTTAATTATTATATATAGTAGCATTTTATATAGAGCTAATCAGAAACAAATGATACATATTAAATAATGTGGAAAATAATTAAGTCACATATTTTATAGTGGTTCGGCTGAAGATTGTCTACTTCCACTGTGAATCGTCAATCATTTCCTTATAGATGTCAGGTACAAAGCGTAAGTACAAAATATAATGATTTGTTGATCGAAAGAAATAGAAAATACAGTCTTAGAAATTTTGTTCAGTAGTTCATGTTCGGTAGTAGTGGAGCTCTCAGACTTTTCTGCCATTATTGTTCACATATGATGCATTTATAAGTTTGAGGTGGGAGGAAATCGTTAGGCGTTTCCTATGAAATATGCATTTCCATGTTTAACTCATTCTATCTGGTAGCACATAGTTCGGTAGATTTGTTCAGCAAGAGAATCGTCATATCGTTTTTCTTATTTGGTACCTTTCTTGTACCAAACTTTTTTATTGTTTGGTACCTTCCTTGTGCCAAACTGTTTTTTGATTTGGTGGTTGATAACTATCAAACTACTTTGTTGTTCGACGGTAAACCGTTTATGATGTTTTATACCAAACCATTCTGTGCTGCACCAAATTCTTCATTTAGCCAAACTCTTTTTCTTCTTCTTTTTTCTTCCAATTAGCTCTTGATCCTCTTGTATCTTCATCTTACCCATTCGATCATCTGATAGCAAACTTATAATGACCTTCAGTTGTCCCTGTATTTGTCGTGTTGTGGGCGAAAATGTCCACAACACTTATCCTCAAAGCATACTTTTGTGAATACAAAGTGTGCTTTGCTCCATCCAAAGTCGTCTCTTTCTTTATGTAGTAGCTATCTCGAACATTGAATAGATATTCCTTAAACTGTCTTTTCTAGTAAGTCTCCAACTGCTGGTTTAATGCGCAGTCACATATATTTTGGGGAAAAGTTTTTTGACCACCCTTAAATTTTTGGGAGTTCAGTATTCAAAGGTAAAAGTGTCATTCATGTCACGAAGCACAAAATTCGATAATGATCCACCTTGGTTCGAAAAAAATTTCTGGTATAAATTCTATTTAGTAGAAATCTATCTGGTACAACTCTGTTTGATACCAAACAGAATTTCTACTCCTATAAACATTGGGCCAGCCACTTTAGGAATATTTTACTTCCCTTACCATTTCAAAAAAAATTCGTCTTCTTCATCAATGTTAAAATGGGTCTAAGAATACTCTTCCTAAATCAATATAAAATTTTCAAACAACAATCAAGTAATAATTTTATGCCTTTATCCATATTTTAATCTCATATTTTTGACTATCTATTCTTGTTTAATATGCTTAAGCCAGACTGGCTCCCTAGGGATCGGTGCAGTGAAAATTAGGGTTTTTTAATTTTTTGTCAATTAGCTTAATCCTAGTGCATGCATATGATATGCTACGGTTGCTATATTGTTTAGGTTCATGATTTTTACCGATTTTGTTGGAACATAACAAAAGCACATAGACTATGGCCATGGTCGAACAATACTAAGGGCTTGGTTGAACACACTAGGGGCTTTTCCTAGAGATGACATGATATGTTTAATCTAATGTTTTGTGTATGATAATGTAATGTTTATTTTGCATTTTAAATAAGGAAAAACTTGGTTGTTTTGGTTGTTAAGGCTACCGAACGGAATACTTGTGTCTTTTTGGGTTTTTGATATGGTCGATGCAAGGAATTATCCCTGTATCATATTGAATATCGTAAGCGCATATAGATTCATGTGCTACATTTCTTGTTATAACATTAGCTTTCGACATATCACTTTTGGCTTAGTCACAAAGCCACCAATTGATATGTAACGAATGAATGCAGTGTTTGTGCTTATTATAATATTACTAGCAAATAGTGATATACTTTTCATTCGTGCTACTATGTGCATGTGAGATCCCACACCTCCGGACACACCAATTCAGTATAAAATGACTTTCGAACTCACGTGAGTTTTATAACATACATGATGCAGAGATTAATATGAAATTTAAAACATTATACACTTTTAGATCTCATGGCAGAAGACAATAAAATATAAATATTGAAAATAAGAAAATCAGATAATAGTCTCCACACAATGTAGTCGTACAATAACTGACATAATAAAGCTTTCAAATAACAACATGGTATTTGACTAAAAATAAAAATAATAAATACTACGTACAGAGTAACTATAAAGAATGTAACTCTAGGCGCCTAGTCTCACTCCTCCATGCACTGTGTCTAGAATAAATCATATGTTGGCATGTCCTCCTATAGTGGATATAAAAGGGAGGAAATGGATAAGGGGTCAGATAAGGTCTGGTGAATGAGGTGTTGACAAGCAATTAAAGTTCGATTATATCCTACACAACCTAGGAGTATTTTTTAGTGTTTGTGTAATACTTATAATGGAATGGTTACTTTACAAATCAAGGGTGTAATTCTAATTACACCTACACCCATAAACAACTTACAAAGACTTCCAATCGAGGGTTGAACAACCTACAACTAGTAATCCAACATTGGGTTAACATTCCCAATGACGAACCACATATATCACACTTACGCACTACGCGAACATCGTAGTGCATAGGCTGGCATACCTAAGTATTCATATCATCTTCTCAATGGTAAATGCGTTCTATGCTCTTCATCATACAACATGAAGTTGAAGAAATCACTATAGCGATTTTGCCATAGGTTTCGATTTTGCAGCCGTGTGGCCATACTATTACGGAAGCCTACATCTCCCTTCCTTCATTCCTACATGTTTAACATGTGACTTGGCACACCCAGGTAACAATAAGAGCTTCTAGTTGTGATGTTATCACATGCCTTGTCGAGTTTTATGCTGCTCCCACCATAAAGTGTGAACCTAAGTACGCCATCCAGTATAGAACTGATATTGTCCATTATACCCTTTTCATGCAGCTACATGAACTACCTTAAGTCGAGAAAGTTGGGATGAGTTCTCATCTTCGCCCTATTTGGCCTGCACCATGTCTAGATTCAACTTGGGCTTACTGAAACAATTCAGATGTTTGAAAATACAATTCAAAAGTCCAACCATATACGTAAAAAATAACTTCTAGGTATTCAGAGGTCTGATTTTCTTTCTCAATTATCCGACTTCGATTCTAGACTTTTGAAAAGGGATCTAGATATCTGAATCGAGTCGAATTTGAACTAGTTGCTCTCGAATTGAGATTGTTTGAAATCCAGAGGTCTGAACCTTAAATCAGACATTTGATTAATATTTTAGACGTCTTGTTAGGGTGCTTCTCTAGATTTTAATATTTTTGGTTATTTTATTTATTTCAACTGCCTTCTTCATTGGTTAGAGTATGGAATTGAAGTTGAGTTTTAACCAATTTTTATGTATAGTATGTCCCTTTTGTTTACATGAATTGAATCGGTTAATTTCAATGATTATACACACACGTACACAAATACACACACACACACACACACACAGTTACTTATGGCTTTCAAGCGAAAAGTCTACGTATATTTCAATTTATAACTAATTCAAGGTGAAATAAAATGGGTAGTTGATTTTTTTTCATTTATCAAATCAAACCAATCGTTTATCAAATCCCACCAACTTTATCATATAATGGTTTTATATCCATAAATTTTAGGGTGGATTAATCTAGTATGTCTTTTTCCCTTTCTACACTTAAGATTCATAACTGAAATTAATCAATTTTAATAACTTTAGATTGAAACCTTTATTCCAAATTCAAAGATTATATTTTTAGATCGGGTAGAATTACAAAGGAATTTAATTACTTATGGATCAATATAGCATTGTAATCAATTCACTTGCCTTTAAATGCTTTCCTCCTTCTAGCCTCGATTTTGAATCTCCTCTCTTAGACCTCCAAGCTCGATTGATTCGTCTTTCCTTCTCTTTTTCTCCTTTAATTTGATTTTCTCTTTTTAATTATTTTCCTTTATATTTATTTTTATTTTTGATGTAGAAATTTTGAAGAGAACATGAATTTTGTTTTGGAATCGAGAAGTTTCAGTAGAAGAGAAAGATGAATTGTACATATAGAATAAGGAGGTGGCAGCTAGGATTTGGAATAAGAAATAGGGGGACTAATGTCTAAGTCATAGCTGAAAATTAAGGTTAACTGATTAAATCCCAAAATTAATAATTACAAAAATGTCATTGGTCATAGCTTTTGCTAATTTTGACTCGTTTTATCTAATCTAACAAGTTTATTTATGTTCTCTAATTGTAATGACATTCCAGACACAATGGAATAGGTCCCATGGCTTGACTCCAAAATTTGTGAAAATTTACTATTTAGCCCTTTTATGTAAAATTAATTTTTTACCCTTATTAAAATTTTAATTTATTATTAAAATTTTCAGGGTGTTACATTCTCCCTTCTTAAAAGGATTTTGTCACTGAAATCTCTAAGGATGAAAAAGTGTGACTCATTGATACAACCAATATCTACAACCATCTACTCAATCATCAACCATTTCCAAAAATTGCCCTTAAATTCATAATTTCGAGTGTAGTATGTACATATAGGTATGAAATGCATATGGATATGTATGTAAGGTAAAATTAGGTGATTTTGTGAACTAATCGACCTCTTGAAATACAAGTGCTTATGACATATGTCCAGAAGCATGCAATGTCCTATACTTGTAATTCTATATAGATGAGCAACCATTCAATACATATGAAAAAATGCAACAACCATTATGCATATAACTGATAAAATAAAATGGATGATGTGGTGTGTGTCGTAGGCCAACATGAATACATCGGCCCATATGTGCAATACCGAATAATAAAATTCATCCATTAATAACCATCATCCAAAACATGTCCTAGCGACACGTTCACCATCATGCTTATCATCCAAACACTCCTACCTATGGAATATTCTAAGCTAAATACTATATGTACTGATAATTATACTAATTTAAATGGAAACGTACGAGAACAGATCTCTAGATGGGTATCTTGGATTTTCTCCTCGGACTCTCACGTACTCTCAACTGGATCATCTCTCCCAATTGGACTCTAACCAATTTAATTATTTTGTTGCAAACCCGTCTCCTCATTGGACTCCAACTGATTCGACTTGACGTTGGTAGCTGAATCATGTAGACACTTTCGCAAGTGCAACACATGGAAAACATTATGAACCCCAACCAACTTTTTAGGAAGCTTATCTCTATAAGCTAACTTTCCTACTCTCTCCATGATCAGAAAAGGTCCTACAAACCTTAGTGCTCGTAACAGCCCTCTCCAGAAAAATGGGCCTACTTTTCGATCTAATAAAAGCCCGTTGAACTTTAGGTCCATTCGAGAGCTAACGGTTGGTTGGTAAAATCTATCAAATCAATATATAAAGTTATCTATCTATGCTTTCAGAACCTCATAGCGGAAGGGATGAAGTATAACAATAAAGTAAGTAACCATTTCAAAAACTCTTAATATAATTATTCCAAATATCCATAATATCTCAAAATAGAACATCAACAAGTCTAAAATATGGATACATCAAACAAACCATAAGCATAAATAAATAGCTATACTTCCACCGGTCTTCACTGCCTCCTTCGTGCTTCATCATCAGCACCATTGCCCCAAACCTATGGGTTGTAATAAGGGGGGAGTCAATACAACAATGTATGGTTAATAAAAATCTCAAGTCTTAACATAATAGTATTTTAACGGTATTTGTAACGATCCCGGATTTTAATTGAGTTTAAAATAATAATTAATGTAATTTTTGAATAAAAAATTGTGTAATAATTGGTAATATATATATATAATGTTAGTTAAATTTTAATAATTGAGAATAAAATTTGGATATTTGAAAATAAATATGAATGAAGAAATACAAGACAATTTGTATGAAAGGCAAATTAAATACTTAAGTTAGAAATATAATTTTATACATAAGATAAATTACAAAATATAAAGTAAAACATATCTGACAAATTCTAACATCAAATTAAATATAGAACTACATCCATATTTCAAAGCAATAAGTGTAAACTAGGAAATAAAAGACAAATTCAAACAACATATTAAAGTAGGAATTGTTTACATTTTAAAGTAATAAAGAAATACAACCAAAAAAAATAGGTATGTAGCCTGTAAGAAATGTAGGCAAGCATAAACAAAACAAACTTAATAAAAGCAGCCACCATGTTAAAGCAAAGGAAAGAAATATACTCGAGTATATAAACAAACAAAGGCAAGTAAAAGAATAAACAAGATATAAAACCAGTACTAAAGAAGAAGAAAAAAATATCTTTGCAGCAACCTACCTCTAGCAATTAATGCAACATGCAAGATATCAGCCGAAAAAAGCAAGCATCTTCAACCATGCTTATAGTACAAACAAATAACACCTCCTCTATACAATTCTTTTATATGTATTAGCTTCTCTCTTTTATATCAAGCTCTCAATTTAGTTTGTTCATTCTTAGCTAAGGAACTGAAGCAACACCATTTAAAAACTTAAACAAAGATTCAATCTAAAACAACACTTTAATTCAACAAAACAGAGGAAAGAAAGATTTAAAGGAAGAAGAAAAACAACTGCAGTTTCAACATAAATCAAGCTCTGTTCTCCTTCCTGAAAACGGTGAGTAACTCCACCTTTAAAATTTAAAGTATAAATTAGTTGAATGATTTTGCTGTGATTAATATTGTTTTGTGAAGTATGTTTGCAATTTTTTTAAGTATGATGTATGCAGGCATTAGAATAATAGAAACTTCTCTGTTTCCAGTTTTTGTTCTGTTCATGTTTTGATCTAAATTCAAAACCTTTTTAATCTAATCTTTGTTTGGACTTAAGCTTAAATGAAACTTGTTTGTTTCGTTTCAAACTTTAGTAAAAAAAATTATACCTAAGTTAAAAATAATATTAAGATGCTCTGGGAATCATAAACAGTTGATCAACTTTGAAAAGTGAAAAACTCAAACCTTGTAATTCATTGTTTCAGGCTTAGGATCTGAAACATCATCCTAAAACATATTTTTAAAACTAAAATTATAATTTTTAGTTTAGAAATAAGCATGCAGTTCTGGGTTGAACAAAAATGGGAAATTGGGTAATCTCTGGTGATCTCAGTGGTTTGGGATGTTGTATTCTTCAGTGATGATAGTAGGATGATCAAAGACTTAGGGAAAATTGGTAGGAAGTAGATTAGATCATTGTGGCGGTAGGGGTGTTCGATTTTTGGTTTGTAACCCTAGTTTTAACTAGGTTTGATAATTCGATCACCACGGTTTCCCTGGTTGATCGAGTGTAATGGGGTCTTGGGTGAGGGTAGCTTGGTCGTTGACGAAGGGTTGGCCGAAGTTGCAGAGTCTCCGGTGGTCGTGATGAGGAGAACGAAGCGTTGACAGGTGATGGTGTTTCCAGTTTTTACGTTGTTCCAGGTTTGAGTGCGAACTCGTTTTTTTTATTTCGATCGAGATGGGCGAAGCTAGGTGGTCGTGAAGCTTGAAAGGGTTGCCGTCGACTTGGCAACGTGATCGTGGTTGATCGAAAGAGCTTCGATCGGCCGTGCACGTGAACGTATATCACTGTGTATCAGTGTGGTTTTTGTTTTGGGAAGAAGAAGTAAAACTGGGTATTTTGTTTAGTTTGGGTGGAAGCAGCTCTCTTGTGTTTCACTCGAGTGATTCGAGTATTTACTCGAAGTAAATAGAGTCTGGACTCGAAGCAAAGTTTTAGTGGCTCGAGTCATTTATTCTGGCGACAGGTTTATAGACCTGTCAGTTTAAAGTTTAAATAGATTTTTTATTATTAAGCAAGGATTTAAAATATGTTTTAAATCAAAGTTTAATTATAGATTCAAGCTAAATTTAAATTTTAACTGGAAATGATTAAAGTTTTTTTAGTCAAATTGTTTTAATAATTTAAAAGTATTTAAGAAGTAAAGTATATTATGAGAATTTGAATTTAAAATGGGATTTGAAATTATAAGAAACAAGTTAAACCAAATTTTGTAACCTAGACCTAAGTTAAAAATTTGAATTCCAGATTAGAAATTAAATTAAGTTTTATAAATTCAAAGGTATAAATAAGTTTAAATGTTAAAGTTTCTTTTAATATGTGAATTTAATAAATAAATTGATTTAAACTCTTTTAAAATTTCTTTATAATAAAATATTACTTCAACAAGTAATTTAAAGGATTTTTTAAATTAGTTTTAAACTTTACTAAAGATAAATGAGGGTTCATTTTAAATCTTGGGTTTAAAAATGAAATTTAGAAAGGTAAGTTGAAATAAAAAGGGTTTCAAACATATTTTTAAACGATATTTAAATCACTACTAATAATGATTAATTTTTTGTAATACATTAATTATCAAGTTAATAGGAATAGATAATTAATGTTTTGTATCAATTTAATTAGTAATCGTAAGTTTAACTTTATTAATTAAGGTTTAATTTCTTAAAACAATTAATTAATTGGTTAATTAATTATGTAATTGGTTTAAAAGATTAATCTAATTAATTTATTAATTAAGAAAAATTAATTAAGGTGATTAATAAATTAATTTATACCAAATGATTTGTAATTAATAAATCAGAATTGGATAATTAATTCATAAGTAATTAATTTAGTTGGAAATAAATTGAATTAATCAGGATTAAACGATTGATTAATCCTGCTTATAAATGATTATTAAATGCTTGACCTTACTTATGAATGATTGTATTGTATGAGATGCCTTAAATTATTGTCCTATCTGATCTGTAATATTTTTTTCTGTGGATTGAGCAGTATAGAATTTATTCATTTATTTACATTTGTATATTATTTGTGAATCTGTGAATAAATGATAAGCGTTATAGTTTATATCTCTTACCAACTATATTTCTGTATTTTAATCTGTGATGATTGAAATGATGTTGCACTATTGTGTTAAACCACTGGACCACACTTATACACACACAAATATGGATTCCACGAGGAAATCGGTTAAGTCACAGATTTTTAAAAGTCGAATATTTAAATTCAAATGGTTTGAAAATAAGATTGGGTTTAAAGTGAAAAGCTTTTGAAATGGAATTTCAAAGATGAAATTTATTTTGAATAACTTGATAAAGTTTGAAGTTTAAATAATTTGATTTAAACTTAAATACAAGCTTTGAAATTGAATTCTATGATTTGAAACTTGGGATTAAAGATGTTATACCAGTTATATATGGGTTAAACTATTTTAAAAAGTATTGATTTGGGAATGTGAATATAATTCAAAGGATTTAACTCGTGCAAATATAATTGGATTTTTCTAAAAAGAAAACTATTTGGTTTCAAATAATAAAAGCTTTCACATAAGTAATGAACTTCAGGTTTGTGTTAAAGGGATTTCAAGTTAAAAATGAAAATGATTTTCCAATTTATGAAAACTGGGTTGAAGGCTATAAGTTAAATCCTTAACTTGAAGATTGGGTAAGTTAATTCTAATTGGAAATGGAAATGGTTTTGAAATCTATGAATGGATCTTTGTAAAACTGGGTGAACTTTGTAGAATAAATCTTTTTGTTTAAAGATTTGAAATGATGATTGGTTTAAACCATTTAACGAAAGGTTTTGGGTTTTAAGTTATGACTTAATTGAAATCCCATATCCATATATTTTTAAATATTGCGCTCATTATTCGGTTTAGCCGGGAGAGGACCTTGTGTCATATAACCCATTTCGAATAGTGATACGACGTATAGATTACATTTGAAGACCGGTGGTGAAGACCGGATATTTTTGAAAATGAAAGGATAACTCGTCGAATGTCTTTGCATCGACTGGTCCCCGGTATAGAGACTCCATATGTGATGGGAAGTCCAGACGTGATTAGTGAATATCTGGATTGCAAGGACTTCGTCGGAAGTGCCTTCGGTTCTGTTCGAAAACCTGAGCAGACTTGTATGGTTGTATGTCTGACACTACACTTTGAGATATAAAGCAGATTTCTTTCAAATACATATCTGTTGGTGTCGGAGAATTTATTCTCTTAATTTAACACCCTTCTCTAAGACGTACGAGCTCAGAGGTTATGTAGTTGAAGGTTATCAGCGATATACTCCTAATTTGGTAGTGTGGCATGCCGAGTGCTGCTGTGTATCATTTGTTGATCAAAGTATAGCTTTTGTATAAAGCGTAGCTTTGTGGACGAGACTGCATCAGGACCTCACTCCCCGGAAATGGTCGAAACAGGAAGATGCGGCAAGGTTATGAGGGTCGTGCCCTTTAGGGTGTGTCATTCCCTTCTGGTAAAGGGTGGTATCAGGTATGGAGCCCTGATATTTAACCTATGTGGTTGTTTCAATCTCATTTACTGTGTGGTTGTTGCTTAGAGGTACCTCGGATAAATGTCCAAAAGGACCGGGGGATGACATGCTCGAGTAGTAGTTACCTAGTTACAGAGGTAGCCCGGCCTTGTGTTGGCAGAGATCCGGTTAGGTTCTCGGGATGTCCCGCCAGAGGCGATCCCATGTGGCAGTAGGAAGTTCCTTAGCCTGACCATTTGTTGGAAATCCATTCATCAATATGAACCTTGTACGGTTTTAGTTGAAGAACCTGCCATTTACTTATGGTGGTCACCACTGTTTAGATGGTAGCTATAGTAGGCATACGATACTGGTCGTATGTTGGCTAAGATTTATATTATACTTTCGAAATGTTTTCCTGCACTTTGCACTTATAGTAATAATACCAAAGAAATTTGCATACCAAGCATCTTTGACTATCATAAGGAGAAATCTCCTCCGATTCTGCGTTTGCATTATGTGTGTGTGCGAGAGGCCTTATGGTAGTTTCATTTTCCAAAAGCATTGCGAATCAATTTAAAAATATTTCTTTGTTTGTTTTTAAAGATAAATTATTTTTGTTGCTCACACCAGTCCCATGACTGATCCGGAGTTTATTATTTCTTCCCCAAACTCTGGGTGCTTAAATTTTTTCCACACGAGCAGTCTAGAGTTGGGTTTTTCAGATAGTCAGGTTTAGTAGATTATCGGGAGCTAGTTCAGTCTTTGGATTAGACTACACTTGCTTATCTTTGTGCATCGTTATTGGGAGTTCGAGCTATTTCTAGATTGGTGCTTTCAAGATGGAGATTATCCGCTGCTGGTGTTATCGTTTTCTTGTCCGTTGCTATTTCTTGTATCATATCTCTGATGTATATTGATATTCATTGTATCATTCTGTTGTATCAGATATTGTATATCAATGTATTATTCTTTTTCTTCCGCTGTGTTATTTACTTAATTGTGTTATAAGCTCCGACGAATCGGATTTGAACGGTCGAATCTACGGCATTCGAATACGATGTGAAGTATGGATGTTGATTTTCGAACGCGAAAAAAACCTGTTCGTTACAGTATCTGTGACGGCCCGGAAATTTTCGAAGCCGAAAATTCCAGATAGTCATGAAAAAGATGAAAGAAAGGGGTGAGAAAGTAGAAAAGACAGAGAAGAAGAAGAAACAACATCAGAATCTTAACAGCGGAACGAATAAATTATATTAATAACATAAGTATTTCATAATATACAATATCCACCAGAGTTATACAGATAATACATCACATACTAGACAGTTATAAACACATGTCTAGTTATACAACTCAACACAATACAACTCAATCAATACAACTCAGAGATACCAACACAGCGGAACTATATATATCTATAACGCTGAAGCCTCCTGCTCCATTGCTCCTCCAGAATTTGTCAAAGCCAACCTGAATCCCTTGGCTACCCGTAAAAATTTGGGTACCCGAGAGTTTAGGGAAAAACAGAAAATAAACTCCGGGTCAGACATGGGTCTGGTATGAGTAACAGGTTAAAGTTGCTTAATTTTGAAAACCTTTGAAACAAAGGGTATCACGTAAGACTCCCCACAAATAAACATGGGTAAGTTTTTACCTTACGCTAACCAAACATTTGATAGGAAATTCAGTGATATTATAATAGGTCTAGGGTTTTCAAGTAAATAGAATCATAGCCGAAATTGTTACATTTATTAAATTCCAGCATACTAGCCACAAAGTGGGTTATACAATCAAATCCGATGGCACTTATTGGATTTTGGATTCCATACAATGGCAGGGCTACTGGGGTACCGCCCGTCACAGTACGTGGCCTAGATCAACGTACCGAGGATCACTCCCGACCCCCTACAACACAAGGCCGGACCCATTCCTTACTGAATAGTTCCGAACAAGATAACCCCGCCAGTTGTTGCAATCAACCGCCCCACACAGCCGAATATAAAGGGACTTCTAGACAGGGGAAAATCTTGTCCTGCAATGGGTATGACCCACCTAGCCTTGCTGCACATCCCCTGTTTTAGCCATTCCCGGTTGATGAGGCTTGAGGCTGCGATTTACCTTTAGAGAAACATCTCTTAGAATGCTCATCGTCCACCTGACGATGTGCTGAAAGCATTCAATCCATACAAGTTCGTTCCGGGTTCAAACGAAACCAAAGGCATTATCTCGTTACACTCATTTTGGAATCACCCTCAGAGTTAACGACGATAACCCTTGCACTCTGAATCTTCATCCTCACTGGAGATTCACGACCTATCGTTAATTTGGATCGATGTGGTTTTCGGATATCCAAATATGGAAACCCGATCCCGGTCTCATCGAAATCCAAATCGTGTCTTTTAAGGCCAAGTTGTTTTAGAGTTTAACAATTCAATTTAATTATCTATATACACAGATAGATACAATATCACAATAGATAATCACATCATCATCATAAACAGATAATTCATATTATCATTCAAACAGATAATAAACAGATAATCCATATTATCTTACTTTATCTAAGCATTCATATCATATAGATATTACACATCTCATTTCTGAGTTCACAACCATTAAATGAAATCAATATCATTCATCCATAAGCAATGATTTATGACCATACCATTTGTAATTAATTTAAAGTGAATTAAATTAATTACTTCTATCTCTAATTAATTTAAAGTAAATTAAATTAATTATTTCATCTATAAATCCTACTTACACAATCATTAATTAATTATAAGTCTAATTAATTAACCTTCCTCTAAACATTTATCTTGATTAATCACCTTTGATTGATCATTCACTAATTACAATTTGTAATTAGTCTTTATTTCACAAATTAAATATTCTTAATCATTTATAGTAATTATCATTTAATTACTTCGTTTATTAATTACATATAATCACTTACCTTTATCCTTAATTAATTACAATAATTATCACTCCATTATTTACCAATTCTTAATATCATCATTAATTACATTAATTAATGATTTCCAATTATTTTTAATTTAATTACTTTATTCAGATTAATTACATTAAGTAATTAATATTTAATTAAAACACAATTATTAATCACCCTTTGATTAATAACAATCCAGTAATTAACTACCCTTAATTACTTAATAAATCAATTATTCCATAATTAATTATCTCCATAATTAATCCCCTGATTAATTACAAAAGTGATTACCCGAATTACTTCACTTACAAATCATCTTGTATTAATTACATTCAGTAATTATCATCTAATTACTTCCCTAAGTAATCCTGCTCCATTAATTACCAATTCTTAATTTCATATCTCAACCCATCAAATGATTTGCTTAAATTAATTAAAATAAATTAATTAACTTAATTAAATCATATTATCAAAATAAATTACAATAAGTAATTAATCTTTTTATTACTTTTATCAAGTAACTACATTTAACAAATCAAAATAGATTATCTAAATTAATTAATCTAGTTAATTAATCACATTAAATAATTATCCCAAATAATTCTTAGTTAATTATCTTTAATAACTAAAACATTTCTTAATTTATTCCCTAATTAATTTCTAATATAAATTATCTAAACTATAAACTTATAATTTAGATCCATAAGTTATTTCCTTACTTATTCATTTAGTCATTTAAATACTTTAATTATTTCTAAGATAATTCACTTCCTTGTTAATGGCTTTATTAATATTAAAATATATTATTACATTTTAAGTTCAAATTCAATTTCCATTTTGAATTCAAGATTCAAAAGGATTATTTATTAAACGTTAATCAAATTTAAATTCAATTTATAATCTTGTAAATAACATTAATCTCTAATTTAAATTTCCAAAATAGGTTAATATTTAACTTGCAAAATTTCAAGTTAAAAAAAAAATATTTACTTTCCATTCACAATAAAAGAGTTTTCTCCAAAATCAAGTTGAATATTTATTTAAAACAAATCTTCTTTTCAAAACTATTTTATTTGAACTTATTATATATATATATATATATATATATATATATATATATATAAACATTCATATTTTAAAACTGGATTCAAGGTTCATTTGAAACCACTCTTTGTATTTTGACATTTAATTTCAGTTTTAAATTTTTGTTTCAGATTTTAAATCGAATTTAAAAATCTGAAACAATCAGGTTTCTTTAAACATGAAACTCTTCTTACAAAATTTAAACTTTATCACATCCCAGATTTGGGTTACAATAAACTTGGGTTTAACTTCACTGAAATTTTAACTTTGCTTTAAATTTGGTTTAACAATCTAACTTCATTTGAATATGCTTAAGACGGATTCTTGCTTCCAGTTTATAGCGACTGGGACTAAGAAATACATTTGCATTTGCAATAAGATTACAACTAGAACAAGTTAAACTGTTAAAACTCGCTATCAGGTGATAGCCTCTGCATACAAAAATGCACAGCACTGCCGTGGACATGGTGCACGTGCGCCAAGGGCCCGGCCACCTCCGGCCATGCACTGGCACTCCACCACGTCGCCGACCATCTCCAGTCCCCATCTCAATCACCAAAAGCCACCACAGCAGCTCAAATCAAAGAATGAACTTATGCTCAAACCTGGAAACGCAAAAACCCGACCTTCCCAAACCTGTCAACGAGTCGTTCTTCCCACCTCGGCCACTTGAACTCGCCAAACTCCGGCCATGAACTCGCCTCCGACCATGCTACCATCTTCTCAAACCTCGTGCAACTCGATGCACCGTTGAAGACGCGGTGGTCAAAAGTTCACTCACCACAAAAATTAGGTTAAAAAAAAACAAAAACCCACCGCCGCTTCTTCGACGAACTGGAGCAACTCCAGGTATTTTTCCCAACACCTCCGGAGGTTCCTTCACCCCCACGCCAAACATCAAGCATTCCGGTCCACTTGATCACCAGGAAAACCCAAACTTCCCATTCCCGTTCAAACCCATACTACACCTTAAAACCCAAACTAAAAATTGAGATATCAGTTTTAAAAATCGTGTTTTAGTAAATGAATTCAAGTTATAAACCTGAATTGATATTTTAAGGTGTTTGATATTTTGCTTATTTTAAAGGATGACTGTTCCTATAGTTTACAGAGGCAATCTCTACTTTGTTTAACTTGAATTCAAAATTTAAAATTCCCTTTATGAACAATCAAACACAATTTGTTTAGATACTAAGTCCTATCCACCAACAGATTAAACACTAATGATTCTTGAAGGTAAAACAGGAGCTTGAATTCCAAATACAGAGATGTATTTCAAGTGGTTTTAACAGACAAGCATCATATCTTTGCATCAATATATACACACACATAACATGCTTATTCTAGACCTAAGAAGCATAACTGAATATACTTAAGCTAATTTTAAATTTAAGTTACTCACAGATAAGTATTCAGCAGGTTCAAACTTTTAAATTTTAAAACAAGAGTTACTCACTGTGTTGAAAATGAAGAACAAAGCCTTTTATTTGAAAACAGGCTTTGAAAGATGCTAATTGGAACTCCTTTTTATTTTGATCTTCATATTTGTTATAAGTTGAAAATAAGCTTCAGAGATGAACAGAGGCCAGTGAATAAGCTTTAAGCAAAAATCTGGAATTGTTTTAAAACTGGAACTTGCATAGCCATTACAGTTAAAACTTTGAAGTTGAATGCTTGTTTTAAAATGCTTTGATCTGGTTTTGAGGAAGTTGTGGTGAACGAGTGAAATAAGGAAGATATGTATAGAGAAAGATTGTACAGGCTTAATTAATTTATTTGTACAAATAGAAAAATAAGCCAGAGATATTTTCCTATCTTGGTGGCTGATAGGATTTTGTAATGTACTGAGGTGTTTATCATTAAATGCTTGTCTTTAAGCCTACATACTCATTCTTATTTTATTTCCTTTCGTATGTACTAATATCTTGTATGTATGCAAATGAATTTGAGTTTGAAGAAGAATACATAAGCTACTTCTCTGATTTGTTTTGTTGTAAAATGCTTCAGTTTGTAAAAAAAAGAAAAGCTTGTCATGATGAAAACGAACAGAGATGGGAAGTTAAATATAGAAAGAAAGCTCACAGGGTTTTGCAATTGCAGGAACTCTTCTTCTTATAATTACTTGACTGATCACGGCATTTTTCATTAGGGGGGCTGAGTTGATTTTAAACCCATATGAACTGACTTGTTTATGCTTGCATATATTCTTACAGGCAACATCATCATGCTTTGTGTCTATTTACATGTTACATACAAACACATCTTTACCACCTGGCAGCTTTATACTTTATGTACATATTATTCTTTTGCTTGGATGCTTTTTATTATTTGTCTTTTTGTCTTACTTACTTATATTGGTTGTTACTTAACATATGTGCTTCTTTTTATTTCTCTTTTATCTTTGTACTTGTTAATATAAATAAGGTTTATTTTAAACATTTTGAAAGATTTTATTTTAAATATTCAAATTATAGCTTTCTCCAAAATACACATATATATAAATATTTCTATTTATTTTAAAAGCCTACTTGTAAAAATATTACATTATAAATAAATTTCATTATTAAATTAAAACAGTTTATAGAAGAAATTCATCACTATATAAATAAATTTCTTATTTTATCAATCTATATTCTAACTTAATATTTAAACATAACTTATTATTTATTTATATTAAATTTAAATCAAATTCCCAAATTATAATTTCCAAAAAGATTAAAATAAGAAAATATGTCTTTCTTATCAAATTAAAACAAAACTTACTATTTACAATATATATATAAATATATATATTATAGATAGAAACAAATTAAATTAGCTTTTAAAACATAAACTATTAGTTAAATATTTATTTTAAAGAAGATTATTAAATCAATTCAAATATTATTAACAAATATTATCAAATCAATTTAATATTTATCACAGATTATTAAATTGATATTGCCCCAAATTTCCGGGATGTTACAGTATCATTTAGATGCGTACTATATCTTATGTATTTTCGTAACTATACCTTTCCAAGTATAGCTCTAACTGTAAGACTACGGCTTTCCCAGTCTAGCTCGAAAGCGTATCTCCAACTGTAGGTCAATGGCCCTTTCTGGCTAACTTCATAACTATAACATGGGTGCAATGAAACTATGGAATATGTATTGGGTCCAACAACCCATCTTTATTAATCATATCCTAATAATGCGAGAGAAAGCACTCGAGTCACTTAGACATTTTTAATGGGAAATAGGCAGACTCTAACCATTTAATACCTAGACCCTAGGTAGATCTGCATTATTTAATACTTAGACCCAAGACGAACCCCTCTCTGTTACTTCCTAGCCGACATCATAAGAAATCACAAAGGGCCACTTCATACTTCTTAAATGGAGAAGAAGCAAACCCTCCAATAGCCATTTAATACCTCAACCCCGTAGTGGAACCTCTTCTAAGATTTCCTCTACCGCACCTAAAAGATAATCTTGGCCATTTAATTCTTCTTAAATGGGAAGGAGATAGACCTTACAATAGCCATTTAATTTCTCCAATCCCGAAGCAGACCCATCATGGGAAATTTGTTCTATGACTCGTAACCTAAATCGTGACATCTCACATTAGTTCGATTATTCGTAGGTGCCTGTAGCCAGATCAACTGAGCAGACTTATCCTATATGTTATCCTGCCTTTTGGCAAGGCCTTGACACCAAGGACTTGACTAGAAACTAAAGGTAATCCATCCCAAAGATTAGTTATCTACAGGTCTACGATTGATACAAGCGAATTTTGTCCGAGTCCGGATTGAGCTACAATTAGCATGGTACGACGAACAGTGCTATGAAATACAACATTCCAAATTTCAGGTCAATCGAAGTACATATGCTCAAATTATGGATCAATCAAGGTTCACGTGAAACATGTTCAATTCGTATCCATCAACTTCGTATCCATCAGCTTCGTATCCATCTACCTCACATCCATCCATATACTTCGTATCCATCTGGCTCCTTTCCAAATATTCATATCCATCCATTTCGTATCCATCAGGCAATAGCGGCATGCTTCGTATCGATCAAATGGTAATGATTGCCCATTTGATCGATACGAAGGGAAGAACCAGGTATCGATACGAAGGGATGTCTTTGGCATCAATACGAAACCGTATGAAAAGCATCGATACGAAGAGAAAAACCTCAGATGGATACGAAAGAAGCAGTCAAACTAGAGGAAATGGTCCCTCAGCATGAAATATGGATCTCCACAAAATACTCAAGCCACATCATCGACACGCAGATGATCGATGCGCATCATATTGATACGAGATCCATCGATACGCAAGCATCGATATGAAGCCCTTAGCAAAACTTGCAAACTCAATCTTGGATCGATCATAACTCAAAAACTACAAGTCCAAATGCTATGAAATTTTCACAGAAGCTTGCTTATTCGCTAAAGAACCACCATGATTGATCGCAGCTCCATTGGGCCAGTACTTGATCGATATGAAGTACACATGGATCGATCAGGGACCAAACAACCCCTGATCGATCTGGTGGGCCCACCCATGTATGAGAAGAGGTATTCCGAGGTTTGAGGGAGATATTTTCAGATCTACTCGTATAAATAGCACCCCTACGCTTACTGAAAAAGGACTTTTGAAGCTTCTACGTCGTTACTCTGCTACAACTCCATTGTACCCGATTATTAGTGATTTGTATTGTTGTAATCAGTTGAGAATCATCAATAGACAGCAAACTATTCAAAGTGAACGTAGGCTACAACACCGAACCACTATAAACTCTTGTCTCTTTCTATTTCTTCACACTTTTATTGGTGTAATTGTTAGATTAGCCTCCTTTTCCATTTAATTTCTTCATTCTAATTTCTTCAATTACATCCGAACAGTGTTGTTACCAATTTTGGTACAAACACTTTGGTGCTTTCACCGAGAGACTCTGCTTTTCTCTGATTCAGTGGATCCCCTACCATTGTTGGATTACTAAAATATAAGGAGCAGATCCATATTTGTCTTCCAGTAGTTCGTTCCATTCTATTCAGATTACTCCAAATTTAGGAAAGAGCTACATTCATCATGGTGCGCATTACCAGAACCGCTTCAAATGCTGTAGATCCAGAAGGAAGGGATAGGCAAAATCCCACACAGCTGACCATAGCAGGCCAAATGTCAGTTGGAGCTCCAGATCCACAAGGTCCTATGACTAGAGAGGAGTTCCATAACCTCATGCAACAGCTTACTCAGAGCCATCAAGATCTCACTCAACAGATCCATGCCAACACGGAGCTCGCAAACCAACTGAATGAAGAAAGGCGAAAGTGATCTAGAAGGAATCATGTCTCTCATTCCTCGACTGAAAGTTTGGCTTCATTTGACTTCAATCACAAATCTACATGCCGTCGATTGGATGGAAACTATGTAGAAGCCTCTGAGCATCAACATGCTATGAATCTCGAACAAGCCAGGGTTGGTCCTTCTATAGGGCTTCAAGCTTGACCCTCTTCCCGAGGAAGAGCACTTCCTGATCACACCATTTATGACAACGCATCTGATGCCGCTATAGATCTTGAAGCCGAGATCCAGAACCAACCAGATCTAGCTCATCGCCAATATGTTCATGCTTAGGATCCTCACTTCCCTGAAGATCGGGAGCCAAGGTGGCATGGAAGGGACCGTACATAGTGACCAGACCATCCCCGGAACATGGAACACGACCATGCCTTGGCCCCGAACATCCAGATGCCTGACATTCCAACCATGATATGCTAGATGATCAGAGAAAGTCAAGGCCTCATAAACGATGATTGGGGAATCTCCCGAAGTCACACTCCATTCACTAATGACATCCTTTATGCAGAGTCACCCTGTCGATTCAGGATGCCGACCTTGCCGGTGTACGAAGGAAATTTGGATCCTAACCAGCACGTCCTGAAATATGAATGGCTCATGAACGCCGCTCGAGCTGACGATGTGGTTAAGTTTAGAAGCTTCCCTATCTCCTTGGGAGGCATTACGACTATGTGGTTCACTCGTCTACCACCCAGATTTATTTCATGTTTCGATCAGTTGGCTACTAAGTTTGTTGAACAGTTATGTATGCATGCTACGAAACCAAAGAATGTCAATACCTTATCCAGTGTTACTCAAGCTCCAGGAGAAACTTTTAGGCTTTATCTGGAAAGGTTCCATGCTGCTTGTGCTGAGCTTAGCAACCCTAATGATAATTCTATTTTAATTGCATTGACTAAAGGGATCGATCCTAATTCTAAGTTTGGCAATTGGTTGGCTGGGAAACCCCCCGCTTCTTTGGATTGTTTTTATCCTAAGGCAGCCCAGTTTTTGAAGAAAGAAGACACTAGACGATCTATGAAGTAGGACGATGTGGGTCCCAGTAGTGAAGGAATTCAGAGAAATGTTGAAGTAAAGCAGACTGGTGAGAATTCAGGTAACGTATAGTTGAACATACAGAAGAAGCAAGGTCAACAGAAAGCCGATGGAGGTCAGGGAAAAAAGAGAGACCCACATCATGGACCGAGACCCAAAGCTCCCATGTTCGACCAATATACTCCCTTAAACACATCACTAGAAAATGTTTACCTTCATACTTGTAATACCAGACAGTATAATAAGCAGCTCCGAAACCATCATCTGAGAAACAAATCTAGGTCGGGAAGTTCTGTAGGTTCCACGATTTTTACGGCCACAACACTAATGAGTGCAGCCATTTGCAAGATATCATCGATAGGTTGATTAGAGAAAGAAAGTTAGAACAGTTTGTTCGAGCTTCGAAGGATGGAGGCGCGGGTCCGTCTAATTCGAATCAAGGTCAAGGCCAGGCTAGGCCCGAAGAACCCATGCATATTGGCGGGACGTTGGTAATAAACACTGTGAGTGGTGGTCCTTATCTGGCTGATCGAAGCTGGAAAGAAATGGAGTCATATGCCAGTTCGCGTTGGCATGTGGACTTTGAATGTTGTAGTAATTCTGACGACGAGGCCCCAAGAAAACAACAAAGGATGATGACAGACGACATTGTTTTCAGGAATCATGATGCTAGCAGAGTCAAGGCCCCCACTATCAATTCATTGGTCATCTCAGCCCAAATAGGTCTTGCTTGGATGAAGAGGATCTTGGTTGACAACGGAAGCTCTGTGAACATTCATTTTATGTGCGCTTATGACCAAATGAGGATGGAAGCGAAAGACTTGAAACCGTGTCAATCACGTACTCATGGTTTTAATGTATGCACGACTATACCAGCTGGAATGTTGGAATTGCCCATTAAGTCGGGTATTGTAGATCGCTGGAGATTCTGGATGTTGCAGTTTGTTGTGTTGGACATATTCCCCTTATAATGCTTTTTTGGGCCGACTGGTCCTTGCGGAGTTCAGGGCAGCGATTGCCCCATGGTGTTTAACACTGAAGTTCCCCACTGATAACGGGGTCGGAGTAGTACATGGTGACCAGGCGTTTGGACGCGCCTGTTATGTTGCGGAGCTGCGGGATGCGCAGTGGAAGTAGAAAGGAAAGGGCGTAGAGGAATCTCTCTACGTCCGTTTTTCAGAAAATTGACAACTAAAGCTTGGGCCTAGGCTCGGGCGCCACAACCAATTCCTTAAGGACTTAGATCCCAGAGACAATAATGATGAGGATAAAGCCAAAGACTATTAGGCTTCCCCGACGGAGTTGACGATCGATGTTCCGATCCACAACGACGACGATTCCAAAATGGTATAGGTTGGATCTCAACTCAGCCCCCATATGAGACAGGAATTGGTTGATTTTGTCTAGGCAAACCTTGATGTGTTTGCCTGGACTCATTCAGATATGTGTGGGATCTCGCCGAACATCGCGAGTCATGCATTAACATCGACCCGCGGCATGTCCCGGTGAAACAAAAAAGGCGAGGTATGGATCCAGAGAGATCTTCCGCCCTAAAGGAATAACTCAAGGCTAATGGGTTTATCCATGATGATTTATACCTAGAGTGGGTGTCGAATCCAGTGCTTGTAAGAAAATCGAACAAGAAATGGCGGAAATGTGTGGACTACTCGGATTTGAATAAAGCCTGCCCCAAAGACTGCTTCCCACTTCCTAAAATTGACCAACTGGTGGACTCAACGGCCGAACATAAACTCTTATCTTTCATGGATGCATATTTTGCAACAATCAAATCCCGATACATCTTCCCGATCAGGAGCATACTAGCTTCGTTACCGATCCAGGACTCTATTGCTACAAGGTGATGCCATTCGGACTCAAGAACGATGGAGTAACTTATCAGAGGCTTGTGAACCGGATGTTCACTAACCAGATCGAAAAAACCATGGAGGTGTATATGGACGATATGCTCATGAATTCGCAACTATCCATCAACCATGTCGGTGATATGGAAACGATGTTTAACATACTTCGATAGTACATAATGAAGCTCAATCCATTAAAGTGTCATTTCGGAGTAGTGTTAGAAAAATTCCTTGGATTCATTGTCAATGCTAGGGGAATTGAAGCCAATCTTGAGAAAATCTGGGTAATTCGGAATCTCGAAACTCCCAAGACCATTAAGCAGGTACAAAGCTTCAAAGGGAAGGTGGCAGCCTTAAGCAGATTTATTGCTAGATCCACAGACAAGTGCATTCCTTTCTTCGATCTGATCAGAAAGGTAAAGCGAAATTTCGAATGGACAAAGGAGTGATAAGGCGCATTCCAAGCACTAGCTCAACATCTGGCAACACCACCTATTTTGTCGAAGCCAATTGATCACGAGAGATTATATGTCTATTTGGCGGTTTCGGCAAATGCAATCAGTGCTGCGTTAATTCGAGAGGAGGATCAGATCCAACGACCGGTCTATTATATCGACAAAAGGCTAACAGGGGTAGAAAGAAACTACTTGAAGGTGGAAAAGCTGGCATATTGTCTCGTCATGGCCTCGAGAAAGCTCCGTCCATATTTCCAGGCTCATTTAATCACTGTTTACACCGACCAACCATTACGACAGGTCCTTATGCGACATGAGACGTCTGGTAGATTACTTAAGTGGAATATCGAGCTGAGTCAATTTGATATCACTTATATGCCGTGGCAAGATATTCAAGGACAAGTTCTTGTGGACTTCATAGCTGAATTCACCATACTAGAGGATTTTCCCAAAGCCAGTGAATCTCCCAAGCGTACATGGAAGCTATACACTGATGGTGCACCAAACGACGTTGCTCGGGCGCTGGAGTGATACTCGAAACCTCAAAAGGTCGATCCATATGCTATGCTTTAAAGTTTGACTTCCGCGCAACTAACAACGAAGCCGAGTACGAAGCTTTGCTTGCTGGATTAAGACTTTCCAGAGACTTGGGAGTTATTTGTGTGGATATTTACTGTGATTCGCAATTAGTCATTGCCGGGTTCGAGGGGAGTACCATGCCAGAGACCGGAGATTAGCCACTTACCTTGCTTGGGTTCAGGAAGTGTTGAATCAGTTCGACTATTATGTTGTTCATAGTATACCCCGAGAGCACAATCAGAAAGCTGATTCTTTAGCGAAACTGGCCAGCACTGGCGAAGCACAACAGATGGGACTCGTCCCCATCTAGACACTTACCGCTTCGAGTATCGATCAAATAGAGATAGACTGGGTGTACGAGGCAACACCCGAGAAGGAGTCATGGATAACTCCGATCAGAAATTATCTTGAGCACGGAAAATTACCCAAACGCAGAAGCGAGAAAAGACAGATTCTCCGAAAATCTTCGTGATTTATTATCCAAGATGAAGTCCTGTACAATAGGGGATATTCTGTTCCTTTACTCCAGTGTATTGCCCACGATGAGATCAAATGAGTGTTACGCGACGTGGATGAAGGAGAGTGTGGCGATCACACTAGGGGGTAAGCCCTTGCGAAGAAAATACTCAGATACAGATATCACTAGCCAACCGTGAACCGAGACACATCGAATTATGCTAAGAAGTGTGATATATGCCAGAAACATGCCAGAATTCCAAGAGCCTCGCCAACCAAAATCACTCAAATGGTCAGTCTATAGCCATTTGCCATATGGGGCATTGATATAATAGGGTCCCTACCTTTAGCCAAGATGGTGCAAAGTACGCCATCGTTGCAGTTGACTACTTTACTGAATGGGCAAAAGCTGAGCCCCTTACCACTATGACGACGAAGAAAGTAATCAACTTTGTTGTGCGCAACATCATCTATCGCTTTGGCCTCCCACACACCATTGTAACAGATAATGGGACCCAATTCAATAGTGTCGAGTTCAAGGATTTCTGTCAACGCTACCGCATCCAGAAGAAGTTCTTAGCATTATCTCACCCTCAAGCAATTGAGCAAGTCGAAGCTATCAACAAAGTTATCCAGACTATTATGAAGAACCGACTAGAGAAGGCTGGAGGTAAGTGGGTCGATGAGCTTCCCATAGCCTTATGGGCATATCGAACTACCCACAATGACCAGCTATACTCCGTTTGCACTTTCCTACGGCTCTGAAGTTATATCGGGTTATATCAATTCTAACACAGGGAAACAACTTTATAGAATTTTCTAAGTCATATCAAGTTATATGCAGTAAGTACTTCACCTAATAGTGTTGTAAACCGAGTGAGTTTGAAGTTGGTAGATCGAAAGATGAAGCTTTATCATTCAAGTCTATAAATGATATAAAAAAGAAAAGCAAAGATAAACATGAATTGTTATTCAAGACTATAATGCTATCATTCAAAGTTTGCTTGTACTACAGGATGTCACTGTAAAATTACCATGTTAAACTAAAACATTAATACTGTTAAAGTAAAACATGATACATCACTAAAGAATATTTATTTGTTGAAAGCCTGAAACTAGAAATGAAACAAAATTACTTTGTAAAACAAAAGTACGAAACAAGTAACAAGATTTGGAAGCCTTACAGCATTTGCTTAGTTGGCCTAAAGGTTGATAAATCAATATATATTTGCAGCTATCTTAAACTGAAACAATATCACAAAAGTGAACTAAAAGCAAATATCTATTTGCTTACTTATTTCAAATTCTTCAAGTTCTTTGTAGAAAGAGACATCATCTTCGATCGGCTCCTTATAGAAATTGAATTCGTCTCCTCGAAGCCAATCGTTTGTACATACCAATGCCTCAACCATTTTTGGAGTTAATGAAGCTCTAAAAGGATCAACAATTCTCCTTTCCAAACAAAAACCATTTTCTCTAGCCACCGTTGGACTTGGAATTGAAAATAAACCTTTTGCAACTAATGAAAGAATTGGATACCATGCTTGATTCACCTTCCACCAATTCAAAAGGTTAAAAGATTTGCCATCAAATTTCTCGCAAGGATTCGAAAAGTATTTATCTTCTTAATTGTTGATTTCTCTAACTTCTATTTGTTCTCTCTTTCTCATGAGTCGTATCTCAACATGATAAAGTCCACTTGATTGAGAGCCCATGTTTTCATGGTCCCGAGTGGTGATTTTCTTTATGGTAGATGACTGTTCTTGTTCATTACCTCCTTTATATTCATTATATAACTTTAAAATGCATTCTTTTATTTCATGAACAATGTTTTTGACTATATGACTATCCTTTTCTATATCCTCAAACCAAATTAGTAACAATTCAAGTTTATATCTAGGATTGAGAACATGAGCTACATATATCTTTTTGTTCACACTCTTAAAATTTCCCTAATATTTTTTTCACTTAACATTCATGGATTTCCTAACGTTTTGTAAAACTGGATTAGTAGCATCATTAATTCTCATTTCAATATCAATAAGTAGGTCTGACACAACCACAAACATTAAAGGAGATGTGTAAGATTTAGATGCACTTCATGATAAGGTGACATCATAAAGTTTCTTCAAAACATGAATAAAGGCCTTAGACTTCTCCCAATTATCATCATTTGGTGGCCCAACTCATTTTAACCCATCTTTATCCTTTCGTTGAAATAACTTACAAAAGGAGCATTTTCTTCCGCCATTCTATCAAACACCTTATATTTTTCGGGACATTCAAGCGTTTTATAAGTTGCTTCCATCTAGTTGTAACATCGATAGGGATGTTTGACATTTGATCCATTCTGAATAGAACGGTATAGACCTTAAACTTGTCCAACCTTGCGGGGGACGAGTGTATATACTTAAGGCAATTCCATATACTTTCAATTGAGCTATATAGATACTTTAAACCATCCTTAGTGATTAAGTTAATTATGTGACAAGAACACCTCATATTCAAGTATTCATCATTAGATAATAAAGTATTCATATCACTTAATCTTTTTTTGATATATTCAATAGCCCCAACAATAGCGGATGCATTATCGACCGTAATACTAAAGATTTTTTCAATTCCCCAACTTCTCAAGCGCAATCCAAGCATCTTCCTATTTCATCACCTTTATGACTAGTTATTTTTGTAAAATAAAGTATTCTTTTATGCAACTTCCATTCACTATCCATGAAATAAGTGGTGATAACCATATAATTTACGTTTTGAACAGATGTCCAAGTATCGGTAGTGATGCTCACTCTTCTTTCCCTTATCACACTCATTATTATAACCTTTTCCATAGCATACATTTCCCATACTAGACTTACAATATTTTGTCTAGTAGGTATGTAAGAATAAGGACATAATTCCTTTAATAATTATCGAAAACCCTTACCCTCAACCACTCTATAGGGATTTCATCTATGATAATGTACCCGATTAATTTTTCTTCATATTTTTTGATCAAAAGTGTTTGGAACTAATGTTCCCCGTGCACTATTTAGTGAAAGAGTAGGCCGACCTTTTGTAGCAGCATTCCGTCCATAAGCTGGATATTCAGGGCATTGTTTTGAAAAATGATTGGCAAGCCCCGTTGTTCTATATGACTTGCTGTCTGCTTTCATTTCTTTTTTGCATGTTCTACAAACGCTGACATGGTAATCTTTACCATCTGCATCTTTTCTTACTTCTTTGACTGCATAATCCCATACCCAGGAAGTTTTTTCTTACCTAAGAGCAAACATAGTGTTTTGGTACATTAATAAAGGTGAAAACATATGATAGAGATGAGTATTAAGGACATTTTAATATGTTAAGATACTAAATTAAGGCACTGACTTAAATAAGTAAATGTTTGATACTTTCATGAGAACATTGTATTATAATATTATTGTTTTTAAATCCAAAAATAAAATTAGATATCAATATTAAAAGTGAAAAATTATAAATGAGCAAGTAGAACATGTCAGAACCTTTTTTTTTTTTAGTATTTTAGTACAATTTCTGATTAATAAAGTATGGAAAACTAAGTAAATAGTTATAAGAAACCAAAAAATACGCATCGATCTATAAATTACCTGGTGCAGTAATAGTGGAGTGAGAAGGTTTGGTTTGGTTTGTAGGTATAGAATCTAATGCGTGTTCCTCCACACCGTTGACATTATTTCCTATTGAATGAATTGATTGTGTTGATGTCATTTCTTTTATTAAGAAAAACTATAATACATGTGATGATCTAGCTTGTATTTCAAAGCACACCACAAGGAAATATCATTAATTTTATCTTATGAAAATACACAAGCAAACTGTTCCTACACTCATTTCTGATCCAAATAAAAGTAATTTACACTTTACAGTAAACCAAAAGATTTTCAGTAAGCCAAAAGTTCATAACAAAGTAGCTTATAATAATTATATTTGGCATTATTCATTAAAGCTTACAATAGCCAGTCAAGTACATAACAGCCACTCAAATTTTCAATTTTTTTTTATACCAAATACATAAAAGGGTAAAACTATATATGTCAAGATGAAGGTTTTATGCATTCTAAAAAAAGAATAAGTGCAAGAATGGTAGCATAAGGCATAAAGAATTTGGAATCTTACAAAAGATATAAAGTGTTCTGCATTAATATTCATTTATCCTAAATTCAGTATATTAATTAACAAATGTTAATTAACTGTACATTATCAGTATTTAGTTTTCAATTTTCATCATATTGTTCTCCATTTGTTTTATCATTTATCGAATTATGTGTTAATTCAGTCTAGATTAACGGTTACAAGTGAAAGCTCTATCTATCAATCTCAGTCAATATTCCCCTGTTTCCATTTTTGTTACAAGACAATACAAAGAAGGAACTGATAATATTGATAATAAAACGACAATGGTAGCGATAAATCTCTATGATTCAATTAGTAATCAGTAATCCTAAATTGGCTTATTAATTAACAATTATAAGTTAAATCGAAATTAGAATAAAGGGAAAAGGATTATAGAATACCACTTGTAGAAGCTGCCTTCTTTTAATTTCTCCCTTTTAATTTTCTTTTCTTTTATAAGTGAACTGGAAGGAGAAGAAGAAAGAAGGAATAATGGCGATGACCAAAGAAGGTGAAGAAGAAAACATAAAATAATGGCTGCATTTGGGTTTGGCTCTTTACTGTAGAAGTAAAACCCTAAGAATTGAAAGGATAGATGTCGTAGATTAAAAAAATAAGAATCCAATGGCCTAAACTTTTGTACATAAAATATTTAAATAAGTAAGGAAAAAAGCAATTTTTCGATAATTTACCGATACCGTCGGTTTGAAGAAAAACTTACCGATACTTTTACCGCTCATAACGGTAATATTACCGTTACCATATCGATTGTATCGGTATACCATTTTGTTGTATTGTCGGTAACCGATTAATCGGTAATGTTATGGTAATGGTAAATTTACCATTACCATAACAGCCCTATTTCCAGGTATACTGAATTTCAAAATCATATTACGCTATAAACTTCATCCAACTCTATCTCCTAAGATCCAAATATTTTTAGGAAAATAGGGATTTAAGGGACTTATGATCAGTGAATAGCTCAAAGCTTTTCCCCAAAAGATGGTGTCTCCATATCTTCATAGCGAATACAATAGCTACTAACTCTAAGTTATGGTGGGATACCTCTTCTTATAGTCCTTCAACTGCCTACTTGCATAGGCTATCACTTTGGCCTTCTTGCATAAGAACAACTCCTAACCCCATACTACATGCATCGGTATAAACGGTGAAAGGCTTCGATCCATCTGGAATAGTTAGCACTAGTGCACTAATCAACAGCTCCTTCGGCTTCTCAAAGACTTCTGTGCATTTCTCATCCCATGCAAAGACTAAGTTTTTCTTAGTTAAGAGTCAACGGTACCATTATCTTTGCGAAGTCCTTGATGAATTTCCTATAGTACCCGACCAAACCAAGAAAACTCCTAACTTCAGCAGCGTTCCTCGGAATCCTCCAGTCATGAATAGCTACTACCTTTGCAAGGCCAACAGCCAACCCTTTCTCAAAGACAATGTGATCGAGAAACATTTCATCCTTCCTTCAAAAATAATACTTTGAGAATCTGGTTTTTAACTAGTGTTTTCTCAAGGTCTCTAGTACCTCCCTTAAGAGATCTTCATGCTCAACTTTTATTTTAAGATAATACTAGAATATTATCTACAAATATTTCAACGAACTTATTCAGTTGCCTCCTAAAGACTCTATTCATCAAATCTATGAAAAATGCAGATGTGTTTATTAATCCAAATGGCATTATTTTTTATTCATACAGTCTGTATAGAGTGAGGAAAGAAGTCTTCTCCTTGTTATATTCAGCTACTCTTAATTGATGAAACCTAGTGGCTAATACTAGTTGGGAAAAGACCTTGGCTCCAATAAGCTAGTCAAACAAGTCGTCTATTATAGATAAAGGATTCATGTTCTTCTTTGGCTTGTTGAGTGCTCGGTAATCAATGCATAGCCTTAATGAGATGTTTGCCTTAGTGACAAAGATAATTGGCACTCCCTACTCTGAAGTGCTATGACGAATACACCATTTCTGTAATAGTTCTAAAATCTGCTTATCTATCTTTCGCCTTTCTTTAGGGGCATAATGTCTCAATGGTAGCACAATGGGTCTAGCATCCTTCCCTACGTCAATTCTAAACTCGATCTCCCTTCGGGGTGGGAGACCGAAGACTTCATCAAAAATGTCTTGAAAGTCTTGAACTACAAGCACAGATGAGAGCTCATCCTGTGATAGGCTAAGAGAATACAGATATCTTAGCTTGACAGAACTTTGGGGCATACAACAAACATTTATATCTCGCCCTACAACTCCTCAACCATACAATCCTCCTATCACAATCTAAGACAACCCCGTAGTAAGATAACCAATCCATCCTTAAGATAAATCCATACCCCTTAAAAACCAGAATATACACATTGCGTACAAAGTCAACATTACATATATCCACCACTAAGTCTTTGCAGATTATAGAAATATGTGTCGAACACCAATAGAATTTGACATGACTATAGGGTTGGTGACACATTAGATTTTTAATCCCAAAGAGTTAATTACATTCTTAGTTATGAATGAATGTGATGCTCCTGAATACAATAAGGTACAAATAGTATATCCGAAAATAATAATTATACCTTCCATCGCCGTCTTTCCTTTGTCCTTAGGAGGAGCTCTGCTTAAGATTGACGCATCCTTAATAGCATAAGCTTGCCTATCTTATCCCCGCTTTGCTAGTTTCGAGCACGGTTCATGTAGTGCCCTTCTTCATGGTAGTTATAGCACCTCTTCTTGAACTCTTCCGTCGTCAAACTCACTTTGTGATCCTTAGTTACGTGCCCCTTCTAGTGACATCAACAGCATATCACACCTCCTTTCTTGATCTTCTCTTAGCTTTCTTCTCTGTTTGGAACCCTCCTTTCTTCGCTCCACCTTGATTATGCGATTATCTTACTTTCTCTTTTTCCTCATATACCAATTGTCTGAAGCAGAGCCATTTAAACTAATGTCTCATAGGTGGCGCCTGCGGGAACTTGACTTTAAAGTAGCTCCCAAAGTGGAAATTTTATGCCTTTTACAAACTTCATCGCCTTCTTTGTTGGGGTGTCAATCAGGCACATTCCAAACTTAGCTAACTCCATGAACTTATTGTTGTACTCCTTCACCGTAGAGTCTCCCTGCCTCAGTTGGATAAACTTCTCCAATTGCAGACTTACTTCAGCATTGGACATGAATCGTGACTCGTAGGAAAACCCCGTCATTTAATACCTAGACCCAAGGCAAACCCTCTCTGGTACTTCCTAGTTGACATCGTAAGAAATCCCGTAAAGCCACTTAATACTTCTTAAATAGGGAAAAGGCAGACCCTCCAATAGCCACTTAATACCTCAGTCCCAAAGTACACCCCCTCTTGAGGTTTCCTCTACCGCACCTAAAAGATAATCCCGACCATTTAATACTTCTCGAATAGGAAGGAGGAAGACCCTACAATTGCCATTTAATAACTCCTACCCTGAAGCAGGCCCATCTCAGGATATCCATTCTATGACCCGTAACTTAGACCGTGATTTTTCATATTAGTCTGACTATTCAAGGTGCTAGTAGCCAAACTAGTTTGGAAGACTTACCCTATAGAATTGAGACTAACCTTGTGTCTACTATAGGTACTTATTAATGGCTATGTGTCTCATCAGTTCCAAAGTCAATCCACTGGTAGCCAGATTAGTTGATCAAACATTGTGTATTTTTAACCGACCTCGCATCCCTATAACTAAGTCATATTTCTACTCTCCAACCTTATGAAATTAAAGTAACATATATGTATAATACACACGCACACGCACATATATAATATACATCATCCACATTTGCGCATTAACTAAGGGAAATCCTTATTTCACTTTTTAATTATGGATTAATTTCAATAATTGTTCCTAACTTCCTTTTTATATGGTTTGTTGTTATTCATTAACGTGTTTATTTTATATGCGACTTATATGTTATTTTTATATCTATGTTTAACGTTATTTTTTTGCTAACTAGTTTTTATTAAATATTCCTAGGCAAGCGTAAAAGTACTCTTGTACTATGATTTTCGCTTCTTATTCGGGTTATTAATATAATTTAAATGTCACAATGTCCATATCCATACAAGTCCTTAATCCAATACAACAGTTTTCGCAATAGCTAATATCATAATTCAAATTAGCTGAACAAATCAGACTTGCATATATATATATATATATATATATATATATATATATATATTCAGAAAATGGAATCAAAACATCCAACTTGTTTTACATTAACATGGTAGAATTAATGCCTCTATTTCAAGGGATCAAAACTTTATAATTTAAATCCTTTATATTTTATTCGACTTTTAAATGGATAAGGTTGAAATGAAAAAGGTTTCATATTTATTTTCATTAATGAGCTAGGTGGTGTAAATAACGGATGGGAAATCCATGCTTTACACACCCTTTTCTAGGAGGTGGAAGTTGAATAGAACATAAATTATCCACATTGCAAATAATAATAGACTAAATTATACCATATTTACATAAAATAAATAAGATTCCAACTAATCACAAAATTACCATTTTCTAGGGGAATTTTGGAGTTTTAGATTTAAAGATTTTATATACAAAATTCCCCAAAGAATAAAATAATCCAAATATTAACAATAGAAACTATTATAAAGAGAAAAACTAAGATTTCTACTCACTAATAGCTTTCCTCAAATTCCTTTCGATTTGATTACATGCCTTCTCCTACTTCCTCCCCCAGTTATCTTCTTATTAGTAGCATAATTCATTTGTGTATATATATATACATTAAATTCAGAATTTAGATATTAGGGAAGAATATAAAATTATAAATATATATCTAAAATTCATTACCTTTCCCTTTAGTCTAATTGACTTCTTCCCTAAAGCTTGAATCTTTTATTGGAGAGGAAGGAAACTGGCAAAGTCTCGTTAGCATGTTTATTTTTCTTGTGAATAAAAGTAGGGGGGCTAGCCTCTTATTTATTGTGGTTTGAATGTATTAGAACCATTGGATAGAGAATCTTTCATTTAAAATGCTAATGATTTGTAAAACTTTTAAACATAGTTTTTAAATACTTTCAATATATGAAACTCTTATAAAATATTTGTAAAATTACACTTTAAAGATAAAATAAATATTTTGATAATAAGTATTTTGATAAGAGAGTATTCAAAGAATAGATGGTTACTATCCAAGGACTTCAACAAATTATTCTAATGTTTATTTCTTATGATCTGTAGTCTTGAACTCTTCTTATCTTTGTCTCTAAACTCACGAGTCTTCAAATAACTTGATTATCTCTAAATGTTGATCTCTAGTCTTTTTACTGAACAGTCTTCAAACTTGATTATTTTGTACTTGTATAAACCTGTATAATATCCTACAAAATATTATATATAGCTTGGGAAAACATTAATACTTATATTTATATGGTTGTTGTCATCAAAAACAATATCTGTGGTATTAACATTCACAACCACACGTTGTGTCGAAAATGGAAAAACACACCCAAAGTATATATTATATATAACAGATTTAACCAAAAAGCAATAAAAAAACATAATTTTTATAGTGATTTGGCAAATTCTTCGGCCTACGTCCACTTTAATTTTATCATCTTATGTTTTCTCTCTAGAACACAAAGATTACAACTCAAATCCAAGCACGATCAAGTAGATATTAGAATAAAAATGGTTTGGGGAAGAAGAAGATAGAGAAAGAAGTTTAAAAAAAGACCATTTCAAGTTGTAGGTAGTTTGTTATATATAGGCAAAATCCAATATAGATCTCATAATCCAGCTCTAAAAACATCCGAATCTCCAAGGTCCAACAATCTAGCATGAAAACCAGGTCACACCGTATCACTCATGAGAAGAAAAATAGGTCGGCTTAACATGATCTGGTCGGTCTCGATATGAATTTATGTATGCAAAACAATTTTCTCTTCATGTTAGAGCTCCTTTCATCCATCTCTTTCCATTTCAAGTCTTAAAATCATGTCGGTACTAACCAAATCATATCGGTACCGACATGAGTTGACTTTGGGTTGCACTTTAGGCAAATCCTTAGTTTGCTTCACGATGCGCTTCAGGCCAATTTGAGGTTGAGTTTCCCTTGTATTTTTCCACCTACTTTAGGCCAATACTTGGTTCACTTCGAGTCGTGCTTTAAGACACTGACCAAAAAGTGCGACTTTCCAATTTTTCAACTATTTTTTAATATTTCCTTTTTATAGTGTTTCCTAAATCCTTGAGTCATTTCTTCATCGTTTGTTCTTCCAATTCGATTGTCTAAGTCCGTTCGAACACTAGGGTAAATTTAGCCATAACACCTGCCCTCCAACGTATGCCTTGCAAATGTAAGGTATGCTTTTCTTAAGAAAAAGTTTCAGCGGTAGTCGACCTTTAGCAGTCAAGCTCGCCAACTATCCATCAATTCCAATCGTAGTGAATCATCTGGTTTCTTTTGATTTACCAACAAATCAAAGGTCGTTCTTCACCATCATAGCTAAGGGCTCCAGTTCTTGCTTAAGTGTTAATCACAAATCATAATCAACCCATGTTCGTTTGGATTTATCATATCATATATCATTGTCGCGGCCATCCCGCGTTTGCCTGGGGTTAAGTTATCATAAATTGATATTTATATCATAAGATGTTCAAATCCTAAGGCCAAGTCTAGATCTTCTCGGATCGCACGATCAACATCCAATCTAGGGTCTGGTCTCTCCAGATCGTCCAACAACCAATCTAGGGTTTTATCTCTTCGGATCGTCCCACATCCAATCTAGGGTTCAATCTCTTCGAATCCATGACGAGTCCAATCCTCTTGCTCTTCATTGAGGGGGCTCAACGTCCAAGAAAATCCATCATCTTACTCTCCGGTGAGGGGACTTAATTTCCTAGCTAATCCATCACTCATTATCCAATGAGGAAGATAGTTATTTGTACAAGTCCAACCCACCCGCTCTCCGGTACAGGGACTTTAACCTTTAGTCATCACCACATCTCTCTAGATAGAACTACCATGTTCAATCAATATTATTCATCAAGTTCCAGTGGTTTTTAAAATCAAATATTCATTTGTAAAATCCAAATCAAAGCAACAAACAAATATCCTAACCATCCATCCCAAACATCCAACTTAGAGCATGCCTAAAGAATAGTCAAGGTCTTGTATACATGTAAGTGGCCAGATGTTATTATTCTCTAACTTATTCAAAACAGAAAGCAAAACTAATGAATCAAATCTAACTCTCATCCATCCCAATTAAGGGATTATCATTCTCGACCCAGCTCCGTGAATGTATCCAGATGAGTTCGTTGCAGATGGTGACTACTCCTACCATACCACTGCAACTTGGTTCCTCATGTACTGTTGTAGCCAGTTGTTCTGAACTGCTCTTCTATTAAATTACGAAGATGTCTGCACTCATTCGTTTCATGTCCGTCCATCTTATGGAAAAAGCAAAATCTTTCAGACCTTTTTTCCTGATTCGTAGGCTCTCTCTTAGCTGGCTTCTAGTAGGGGATCTGCCCCTTAATATCTAAGTTAATCCTCTATGGGGTTTCAGTTAGGTCAGTGTAGGAAGGGAATTTCAATTCCCTATTCTACCACTTTGGTTCTCCGAAGTTATTTTCAGCTTTCCACCTTCCTTTGCTTTACTATATCCTACTTTGGACGGTCCTATGTCATCTACGACATTGACTTTAGTGTCTCAACTTTAGTGTCTGCTTGACGTAAGTATCTCTCAGCCTCATGGTATAACTCCATAAATCCATCGGAGGTTCCATTTCTAGTGCAATTTTGCAGTCAGTCTTATTTGTGACTTCAAACACTACAGCCATCAAAACAACTGATGGATCCGACTTATGAACCATAGCGGTTGCTGCGTTAAATCTAGTCAGATAACTCCTTAAGGTATCTCCAACCCTTTGCTTCATGCTTGAAAGCAACATCAAATTCTTTGGTTGAGAGATATGAACTTTGAACTATCTTGCAAACCTATCCACCAATCCGAACAACGTGCTTATGGACATGTTCTCTAACTGCCTGAACCACATTACAGCCAGCCCTGTCAAGTACAATGGGAAATAACATCCCATTACTTCCTCAGAATCACCTAATACCTCCATATGTTAGGAGTATCTCATAAGGTGAACATTTGGATTTTTTCCTTTCATCGTACTGTTCCAACGTTGGTAGCTTGGAATCGGGTGGATTCCTCGCATACTAGATATTAGGGGTGAATGGATTCGTGTTCGCATCCTCCAACCTCTGGTTTGGAGGTCCTCCTCTCACTATTTTTCTGACCATCTCAGCTATTCGGTCGTTGTCATCTAATGGAGGTCTCTGATCCATAGCAACATCCTGCCACCTATTCTTGCGGAGAAATTCTAACACATACTTCTTATGTTGCATGTTCGCGTTTTGATTCACATATTTGTATCCTGCATGATCAACTCTCGGCATTACAACTTGTCCTAAATCCAAATTGACAGTGCCCTCTGTAAATTCATGTCGGTACCAACCCTATTTAGGTTGGTACCAATCTGATTTTATGGCGGGGGCACAGTTCCAGTGTACTACGCTCTAACTCCAAATGTTCTAGCATTGGTTTTTGGCCTTTGGTTCTAAATTCCAACTGCTCCGGCTATTCTTTATTGATCCATCCACCAAAAAAATCCCTATGGCATCTCCTATCGTCGAGCTATTATTCCATCTTGCATCTCTTTCATCATCCTCTCTCTATCTCTTTTCTGGTTACATAGATGGATGGATTTGAACTTGAGGGCATCTTTTGGTTACCCCCATCCTCTCATTGATTCGGCCCTGTGATTGCTCTAGTAGAAGGCCTCTTCATCTCATCCAAACTTTAGATCCAAGCATTAACTTATCCAATCTAGCTATTTCTCAGTAAAAGCATTGAAAATATTATGTTAGGAAATGGCTTAAATTATATATAGAAAATCTAATCAAAAATCAATAAATGACAAAAAATTAATAGTGCTTTGGCAAATTCTCTGGCTTACATCCACTTTAATTTTAGCATCTTAAATTTTCTCTCTAGAGTAAAAAGATAACAACTCGAATCCGACCACAATCCAGTAGATATCGGATGTAAGAAAGTTTGGGGAAGAAGAAGATAGAGAAAGAAGTTTGAAATGGAAAGTCCGCTTCAAATTGTAGGTAGGTTGCTATTTATAGGCAAAATCCATCATAGATCTTGTAATCCATCTCTATAAACATCCAAATGTCAAAGATTCAATAATCTGGCATAAAGACCAGGTCATGTTGTATCACTCACTAGAAGAAAATCAGGTCGGTACCGACATGAATTTATGCATGCACAGCCAAGTTTCTCTTCATGTTAGAGCTCATTTCATCCATCTCTTTCCATTTCAAGTCTTAAAATCATCTCGGTACCAACCAAATCATGTCAAACCCACATGATTTCACTTCGGGTCATGCTTCAGGCCAATCCTTAGTTTGGTTCAGGACATGTTTTAACCGTATTTGAGGTTGAGTTTCCCTTATGTTTTTCCACTTGCTTTAGACGAATCCTTTTTTTGCTTTAGGTCGCATTTCAGACCATCTCGGTTCGGACCTAAGGACCCTGACAAAAAATGTCTTTCTAATGTTTCAACTATTTTCTACTATTTTTTTATATTTCATTTTTCTTGCCTTCTATGATGTTTCCTAAGTCCTTAGGTCATTTCTTCATCGTTTGTTCGACTAATTCAAACATTTAAGTCCATTCGAAAACTAGGGAAAATTCGACTATAACACCACCCTTTCAAATCAATGGAATAGTGCAACACTCCATAAAAATTAATATAAAACTATTGTGACGCCCCATCCCGAGACCCACATTAACAAAGAGTCTGCTAATGCAGAGAATAGGGCTGGTTAGGAGCGACCATCCGTAAGCTTTGCTTTAAATGAATATCGAACACGTCGACTAAATGCTCCATTTTTTTAGTGGATCGACCGTATTTGATATAGGTTTAAAACAAAACTACAGTGGCTAATGGATCTATTAGAACAAAACGTATAATAATACATATATCGCAGATCACAGAATAGTAATCCATAAGTACTTGATCATAGATACAACAGGAGTACAACATAGTCTCTGTTCTTATGAATCATATACATCGAGTCACCAAAAGAATATAATACATCAGAGTGATACACCAAACAAAACGCTAATACATGCAATACACACAAGAAGACACTAGGGTAGTCCATATATGGAAGCAATGGCAAGATGAGCATCGACTACAGGGACTAACCTGAAACAACTCAGTTTGACCCGAGTACATAACATACACCGAGTCAGTCTAGCTTAAACAGTATTATTACATGATAAGATAGTGAATAAGTTCATATTGACAACAGTTCTATAAAATAGAAGGGGTCAACATGGTATATAAGCAACTTGTGTATATGAGATATAGTTCAACTTACACAATCAACATATAAATATCCTATAATAAATAACAACATCTATTTCCATCAACACCAATTTCGCTCACTTGTTATGGTTAAGCGATAGAAAATCACAACACCAATAAACACCAAGATGGAAATCACCAAAATACCATATATAACTTGTATAAGAGGTCAAAACACTATAAATGTAATTAATAATGAGGTCAAAAATGAGAATTTTGCAAACGTTATAATTTGACCACGAAACTTACACCATTATGTATGTTGTGATCTTCTAAGAAACTTTCATATATAAAGCTTCACAACCGAAAACGAAGGAGTTATTAATGTTCGAAAACTTCGAAGCAAAAGTAATTCAAAATGAATTTAGGAAACAAATATTTTGAACCTTAATGCTAAAGCACCATTAAATTATAAAACTTTGACATTAAGAAATGGTTAATATCAATTAGTAAAATGGGTAATAAATATTATTAATAATATGTTATCATATTTTACGTAATAACGCCGCAGTCAAAAGGACCGGTCGACCGTTAGTGGTCAACCGCCCAATAACGAATCGACAAACAGATTGTCAACTGGCGGCTAGGGTTCTCTTAGGCCAGAACGATCTATATTTAACTTAAATAAAAGTTTCTCGATTCGATGGTTTTACCGCTTTCTAACCACTATAAATTATGTTAAAAAAAATTTAAATGGGTCGACGAAGCTCTGCCATTTTTCTTCCTCCTCAATAAACTTCTAAAAGTCAAATTCAAATGCAAATATACATATGGAAGATTCAGGAATTGGAGAATGAATTAAAGAAAGAAAGGTTAAGGAAAAGAGGTAATGAATCTTTAATACGATTATATCTATATATTGTAATATCCTCTATTTAGAGGCCTAAAACTAACGGCTACAGATGCTGCAATTATCTATAGTTATTAATCTTCGGTGATCAAACATGACGATATTAGATACATTGATACACAGAAACACAAGAATATGGAAAAAAAATTTAGACAACAAACAAATTCCACATACCATTTCAAAATATTCCAAATTGATTACATAATCATAGTTCATAGACCACGTTCAGATAACATATAATTATTGCAAAATACGTTAAG
The DNA here is from genome assembly GCA_030765085.1 of Allium cepa. Lineage (NCBI taxonomy): Eukaryota > Viridiplantae > Streptophyta > Magnoliopsida > Asparagales > Amaryllidaceae > Allium > Allium cepa. The sequence goes on along the minus strand of CM060928.1, from coordinate 564,079,195 downwards.
AGGACATATTAAGATGACCCCATGGATGATCAGAGTATATAGATAGACAAGAAAACAATTTGCCTTTATAAAGAAAACACACAGCGGAAATAAAAGAACTCCAATAACAAGCTTGCCTCCTGCACGTCCTTGGAAGCTTTATTCGTCTAAAGAACACCTGGAAACCTTAACTCTCAACCTACTCAAATTCAATTGAGTACCCGAGAGTTTGATGGGAAAATAAAAAATTCGAGTCAGACATAAAACCTAGTAAGAATAATAATTTACCATCTCAAACCATTTAGATATCTAATGAGACCACACCGCTTAGCGGAACGAGTTTTTCCCCTCACTAGTATCCTAAAATGATATAAAACCATATAGTGTGCTCCTGCATCCATAATGGTTAAAACATAGTATTTCAAAACATTATGATGGTATGCAAAATAAATAAATCAATTCTGGATTACCCATCCCCATTCATTCTGACTATCTGTCTTAATTATAGTTTCTAGGTTACTGTTAACCTGTTAAATGTTTATGGACTATCTGTCCAATTACTTAGTTTTCATGGAATCACTAAGAACCTATTGGTAACTCCAATATCTTATTTCTTATCCTAGTTTTCATGGGCTAACTAGGTACATATTGACTGACTATCAATATCTTAATCCAGATATAGTTTTCATGGGCTAACTACAAACCTACCGGCTCCTGCTAGTATTAAATCATAGTTTTCATGGGCTGACTATGAATCTATTGGCCCCTGCCAATATCATACAATTTTCATGTGCTTATTGTAAACCTATTGGCCCTGCCTATATCTTTAATTAAGATTTTAATACCTGTTAAGTTATATTCACTACTGGAACAACTTAACTGGTTATTCTGCCCTTTCCCTAAAATACAGTTATGGTTTAATAATAATGTGAATAATATTTCCAAAACCTTTATGTATGCCATGGTTTTTCCTCTAAAAATGAGAATGGGTTATTTGTTTTTAAGCTTTAAAACATCACTTTCGAAACCACCGGATGACCTCCTTCGAAAGCATAAAAAACCTCTTTTCAAAACTCTAAGTATATACCTTTTGAAACCAATGATACCTTTCGATGGTATCGAGAAAACATTCTTTAAAACATAGCCTCGAAACAAATAAAGTACCCTTTTGAAAGCATTGGATTTACTATTTAGAAACATCATTTGGGTCAAAATGGTTATATACGAAAGTATCTATTTTGAAACCAGCTAAAAATTAATTTGGGGAAAAGTTGATGGTGTCGGAACCATCTAGTTGAAAGCAAAGACCTTTAAAAATTAAATTTTTGAAGTACATTGTCGAAATCCCCTTTCGACTTCATCACCTTCGAAACTCTCAACCCCTTTCGAAAGCAATTAGGAAGTGGCTTAACCTAGGTAAAAGCAAAGACAACCTTTCAAAGGCATTGATGACTTCAATATTTCGGAAGGAAAATAGCGGCTGAGTTTCGACTAGGTCGGAACCAACCCTTTCGAAAGCTCTTAGAAAAAGGCACCTCTTCGAAAGCTAATATTTTAACATAATGTGACAACCTTCTTCGAAAGCTATTTATAAAACCCTTTCGATAGCATATGTTTCGACTATGTCGAAGGCTTTAAGTAAAACAAGGCAAGGCTTTAACTTTTGAAAACAAGGCAGGGTTTCGACCTCATCAGAAGCTTACCTTTCGACACCAAGGCTTCCGCCTTCCTTCCAATCCACTGCGCACCACTAGGTGATACCTTATGTATTGGTTTCGACTATGATGGAGGTTTCGATTAGGATAAGGCAGAATCATTGGAGTCGAAAGAGGTATTAATTGAGGCGGAACACCTTTTTCTAAATTAAAGGTTGAAATGTTGCTTCTTTTAGTAATTGTTTTATAAAAACTTGTCTATTTGTAAACCATTGATTGGCTGCCACAAAACTTTTCAAATACGTTAAAATTAAAACTGCTGCATTTATACCAGATCTAAACCATAAAATGCAACGTTTAAGCCATTTCATATAACAAAAGTAATATTTGCAGAAAAGTCATTCCTTTAAAATAATTTACTTTCCTTAGTAAGTCAATTGGTAAAATTCCCCAAAAATCACATAAATTCGATTTCTTCATGCAATCAAACATATTAAAAATTTAGACCTAGTTTCTTCCCGAAATATTCACAATAAATTTTAAACTCAATTACATCATATTTATGATCAAAAATTCATAATAAAATTTCCATAACGTGGAAAATTCTGAAAACTAAAACCCATCTCCAAGGTCATGTTTTACTTAACATAAAAATTTTCCATGGCATTTTAAAATCAATTACCCACGGTTTTACCCATAAAACCTTACGAATTTCATGTACAATTAAATTGTTTAAATCAAGCAATTCATAAATTAAGCATATCATCATCCAATATATCTTAGAAACAAAATAAATATTCAATCCGAAATCATATGATGATAAAACCAAAAAGAGATGGAATGAATTATTATTCACCTTAAACTTGATAAGGAATTTGAGATTTGCTATTGATTAATCCTTCCTAGCTTTGATCCTTAGCTTTTGTTTGATTTTTCCTCTTTTCCTCTTTGTTAATGGCCGGCTATATTTTTATTTTATGATTTGCGTTTATGATCGTGAGAAATGAAACGTGAATGGACAAAAATGAGAACTGTATAGCTGTGTAAAATAAAATGGCTATTTACTAATATGCCCATGTGTAACCTAATTAACCTTTAAACTAATTTAAACTCTATTTATTTAATTATTAAGCATGACCCTTTATATAATTTATTCGAATCTCAATCCCCTTATCATCATTATTCTAATTAATTTATCTAATTAAATTTCTTTGAATAATGTTATCAAAAATTAGGGATGTTACAGGCTCCCTCCTCAAAGAATTTCGTCATCGAAATTCAGTAAGGACTAAATACTAAACATAGCAATCATCTATAATAACTCCTAACAACCGTACTAGTCTAACTGACTAGCAACTATCTATATAGATCTAATATAGACATACCCTCAAAGCAAATCAGGTCAAGTGTCTCCAATCCTGTCCTCTATCTTCCTAGTACAGTCCTTATTGTCGCTCCACTGAACTTTCACAACCTAACTGTCTTGTTCCTTAATCTTTTCTCATCTCTAGATACAACTCGAACTAGTTGTCTAACAATAGTCAAATTAGGCTCAACCACTAAGTCATCCAAACCTGTTGGAGGAATAATAGTTTCTCGATCATGCGCATACTTGCGAAGATGAGACATATGAAATACATTATGGACACCTGCAGAACTGCTCGACAACTCTATTCTATATGCGAGCTTTCGAATCCTCTCTATAATCTGGAATGGGCCTACATATCTTGGGGCCGACTTCCCTGACTTTCCAAATCATATCACACCCTTCATAGGTGATACCTTAATGAAAACCTAATCTCCAACTGAGAATTCTAAGTCCTTACGCCTCTTATCTACCTAACTCTTCTATCTTGACTGAGCTTCCTTCATCCTTCCTCGGAATAACTCAATCTTCTTTGACACCTCTCTAACCAAATCTGGACCTAAGACTAATCTGTCTCCAGTTCCAACTAATATACTGGTGATTTGCATGGTCTTCCGTACAAAGCTTCAAACGGCGTCATTCCTATAATAGTCTGATAACTATTGTTATAGGAAAACTCAATCAAATGTAGGTGATCCTTCCAAGATCCATCAAAATCCAATACACAAGCTCTCAATAAATCTTAGAGTACCTTATTGACTTTCTCTATCTGCCCATCCGTCTAAGGGTGATATGCAGTACTCATATTAAGCTTGGTACCCATCACTTCCTGTAGACTCTTCCAGAATTCACTAATGAACAAAGCATCTCTGTCACTGACTATACTAATAGGAACTCCATGCAGTCTAACTATGTTCTTTAGGAACAACTTAGCTAAAACAGGTGTTGTTCTGGTTGACTTAACTGGAATGAAATGGGCACACTTGGTCAATCTATCCACTATAACCCATATACTTTCATTACCTCTATTTGACCTTGGCGACCCATCTATAAAATCCATAGATATCGAATCCTATTTCTAGACTGGAATCTCTAAAGGTTGAAGCAACCCACTCGGTTTTTGATGTTTAGCTTTCACTTGTTGACAGTTTGTACACTGCCTAACCCACAAGCCAACATCCCTCTTCATGCCTTCCCAATAGAAGCTCCTTTTTATATCCTGATACATCTTGGTTCCTCCAGGATGAATAATAAACTTGAACCGATGACAATCTCCAAGTACTTCTTTTCTTAAGTCCTCCACATTCGGAACACACAACCGTCCCTTCTTTCTTAGCCATCCTTTTTGGTCTAGGTTAAAATCCTTTAAATTATCGATCTTTATTCCAACCTCCAGACTTCTGATCCTTTCAACTAATACTGGATCCTCCTTCTGATTAGAAACAATTTTTTCAATCAATACTGGTCGAACTTCTAAACAAGACAACCTGGCGGTACTCTAACTAGAACCAGCAGGCGATCTTAACTGCGCATCGCAACCGACTAAACCTTCTAAATCCTTCCACTCTGCCAACATAGCTAACACCACATTCTGATGTTTCCTGCTAAGAGCATCTGCTACCTTATTACCTTTCCCCAGTGTGTACTATATACCAAAATCATAAGCGGCCAAAAACTCCAGCCACCTCTGCTGTCTTATATTCAACTCCTTCCGAGAGAATAAATACCATAAAGACTTATGGTCGGTATATAACTCAAATCTCTCTCCTAATATGTCTCCAAATCTTCAATGCGAAGATCACAACTGCCAACTTCAAATCATGACTAGGATATCTAAAGCTTCCTAGATGCGTAGGCAATGACTATACCATTCTGCATCGACCTGCTCCTAATCCAATTCCATATGCATCAATATACACCACCAACCCTTGGTTTCCATCTGGAACTCCTAACACGGGTGCATTGGTTAACAAATTCTTTAACTTAAGGAATGCCTCCTCACATTTATCGAACCAAACAAATCTCACTTCCTTCCTGGTTAGCTTAGTTAAGGGTGCTGCCATCGGTGAGAAATCCTTAATGAATCTCTGGTAGTTGTCAGCGAGTCTGAGAAAACTCCCGATCTCAGTCACTATCTCTGGTCTCTTTCAATTATTCATGGCTTCAATCTTATTTGGATCGACTGACAATCCTTTCTATGAAACCATGTGACCAAGAAATTTTACCTCTTTCTTCCAGAAATGACACTTGGTAAACTTCACCTTTAGCTGATTCTGTCTCAGCGTCTCAAGCACCACTCTAAGATGAACTTCATGCTCCCTCTCATCCTTAGAGTATACTAGAATGTCATCTATAAACACCAGTACAAACCTATCCAAGTACTTTCGAAAAACTCGGTTCATCAAATCTATGAAGAAAGTAGGTGCATTCGTCAATCCAAATGGCATCACCAACCACTCATATGAACCATATCTAGTCTGAAATATTGTCAAAGGAATATTGTCCACTACCACTCTTAACTGATGGAACCCGGTCGCTAAATCCAACTAGGAAAACACTCTGGCTCCATTTAACTGATCAAACAGATCATCTATTCTTGACAAAGGATACTTATTCTTGATCATCCTTTCGTTTAACTTACGATAGTCGATGCACATCCTCAACGACCCATATGGTTTCTTCACAAACACCATAGCCGCTCCCCAAGGCAAACTGCTTGGTCTAATAAAATTCCTTCCTTCTAGATCTACTAGCTGCACCTTCAGTTCCTTCATCTCAGTAGGTTTCATCCTGCTATGTGGTCTACTTACAGGTTCAGCTCCTGGCACAAGACCTATTCTAAACTCAACAACTCTTTTCAGGGGTAGTCCAGTGACTGGCTCAAAGACATCTGCAAACTCTCTTGCTATCCGAACCTGACTTAACTCATTTCCTACCTCCATAGCACTAAGCATAGCACTAACACTCCGGTCAGTGTTATCTACTGGGAATATCACTCGGTTATGAATATCAGGATGTCTCAATGATATTTCCCTATCCTAGCAAAATATTCTAGCCTCATACCTACCTAACCAATCCATACCCAAAATGATTTCGATATCTATGAAATTAGTAACATAAAAACTGCATGCAAACTTATGACCTAACAAATCAAGTTCTAACTGGTCACATCTTAACCCTAGAGTTGCATACCCTCCTGTTGGATTCACAACCCTTAAGGAAGTAACTAGGTAGGTGGGTTCTAAACAAAATCTATCAACCAAACACTGAGATATAAATGAATGTGATGCATCTGTATCAAAAAGTACTCTAACTGGAATACTCTGAATCAAAAGCGTACCTTCCATCACAGTCTTTCCTTTATCAACCGCAGTAGGCCTATCTGGTCCTATAACAAAAACTTTTCCTTTGTCCTCCCTAACTGGCTCTTAGCACTGATTCTTGTACTACCTAAATTGATCACAGTTAAAGCATTTAACATTCTTTTTATTTGCAGCTTTCTTCCCATTTCCTGACCGGCATTCATTAGCAAAGTGACCCTTCTTATCACACTTATAGCATACTACCTCAGTCTTTGACTTCTTAGCAGTATTTCCCTTCTAAGCTCCCTTCTATTTAAAGAACTTGCTCTTCTTCCCCTGAGAACCCTGAGTTTCCACTGACTTCTCTTTAGCTAAATTAGCAAGTAACTCCTCATGGTAAATGGCCATCTCTACCACTATGTTACAAGGATCACAGACATGTGTCATGGTAATTCTAGCAAGCTCCAGCCTCAATCTTGAATGAACTTCTCATTCCTTTTGACTTCAGTATCTATAACAGCATATCCATATCGAGACAGTTCTTCAAACTTAGTAGCATACTCGACTACTGACATCTCTCCCTCAACAAAATCCATAAACTTCCTCATCAGCTCAGACTTAGCAAACTCGGATACAAACTTCTGCTCAAATCTCATTTTAAAATTAGCCCAAGTCAATTGCTCTTCCGGCACTCTGACAGTGACATTATTCCACCAATGCAGTGCTGACCCCTGCAACTGTCAAGAGGCCAACCTTCTCTTTTTCCCATCATTCGGACCCAATTCAGGATCTACACACTTGCAATGCAACAGCCAATTCTGAACCACTATGGCACTCTCTGTTTCTTAGAATGGTTTTCCACCCAAACTGGTGTAATCTCTACTCAGTAAAGCAATATTCCCAACTGAAGCCACAGGATTAGCTCCTCCAACATTTCCAGCAACACTAGCAGCACTCCTTCTTGCATCAAACCAGTAAAAGAACTGATACATCACCCCCATATCTACTAGTGGATTTCCAGTACTCACATTGGCATCAGCATTTTGATTACTAACATTAGCCTGTCTACTCGGATTCCTCCTGGTAGCGGGTCGATCATTTCCATTAGTTGTGGTGCTTCCTCCACCGAGATTTCCTCTTCCATTTCTTGCTTCCATATATGCTTTTTCATAATATACATACGAGCCTTAGTAAGATACGGAAGAACGATCTAAGAGAGCGGGGAATACGTACTTATATATATAACTATATATTGCAAATACAAGTACGTTACTATAATGTTAACCCAAACCCCAATCTTATTATCTGATTCATTGGATTATGATTGGAAAAATCTTTTAGGTTTAAGTTTCTTTTAAAGTTTCATAAACCTATGCTCTGATACCAACTTGTAACATCCCCCTATTTAGAGGCCCAAAACTAATGGTTATGGATGCTGCAGTCATCCATAGTTATTAATCCTCGGCGACCAAACACGGCGATACTAGATACATTGATACATAGAAAAATAAGAATATGGAAAAAAAATTAAACAACAAATAAATTCCACATTCCATTGCAAAATATTTCAAATTGATTACATAATCTCAGTTTGCAGACCACGTTCAGATAACATATAATTATTAAAAATATGCCAAGAGCGATATATGAAGATGCACCGTTGGATGAACAGAATATATAAATAGGAAAGAAAAACAATTTGCCTTTACAAACAAAACACACATTGGAAATAAAAGAACTCTAATAACAAGCTTGCCTCCCACATGTCCTCGAAAGCTTTATTCGTCTAAAAGAACACCTAGAAACCTTAACTCTCAACCTGCTCAAATTCAATTGAGTACTCGAGAGTTTAAGGGGAAAACAAAAACTTCAAGTTAGACATAAAGCCTGGTATGAACAATAATTTACCATATCAAACCATTTAGATATCTAGTGAAACCACGTCGCTTAGCGGAATGAGTTTTCCCCTCACAAATATCCTAAAACATTTATAAAACCATATACTGTGCTCTTGCATCCACAATGGTTAAAACATAGTATTTCAAAACATTATGATGATATGCAAAACAAATTAATCAATTCTGGATTACCCATCCCCATTCATTCTGACTATCTGTCTCAATCATAGTTTCTTGGGTTACTATTAACCTGTTAAATGTTTATAGACTATGTGTCCAATTACTTAGTTTTCATGGGATCACTAAGAACCTATTAGTAACTCCAATATCTTATTTCTTATCCTCGTTTTCATGGTCTAACTAGGAACCTATTAACTGACTGTCAATATCTTAATCCGAATATAGTTTTCATGGGCTAACTACAAACTAATTGGCCCCTGCCAGTATCAAATCATAGTTTTCATGGGCTGACTATGAATCTATTGGCCCCTGCCAATATCATACATTTTTCATGGGCTTACTATAAACCTATTGGCCCCTGCCAATATCTTTAATTAAGATTTTAACATCTCTTAAGTTATATTCACTACTGGATCAACATAACTGCTTATTTTGCCATTTCCCCAAAATACAGTTATGGGTTAATAACAATGTGAATAATATTTCCAAAACCTTTATTTATGCCATAGTTATCCTTTAAAAATGAAAATGGGTTATTTGTTTTGAAGCTTTAAAACATCACTTTCGAAACCACTGGATGACCTCCTTCGAAAGCATAGAAAATCTCTTTTCAAAACTCAAAGTATATACCTTTCGAAACCAATGATACCTTTCGATGGTATCAAGAAAACATTCTTTATAACATAGCTTCGAAACAAATAAATACCCTTTTGAAAGCATTGGGTTTACTCTTTAGAAACGTCATTTGGGTCAAAATTGTTATATACGAAAGTATCTCTTTCAAAACCAAATAAAAATTAATTTGGGGAAATGTTGATGGTGTCAAAACCATCTAGTCGAAAGCAAAGACCTTTAAAAATTAAAACTTCAAAGGACAGAGTCGGAACCCCCTTTCGACTTCATCACCTTCGAAACCCTCAACCCCTTTCGAAAGCAATTAGGAAGCGGCTTAACTTAGGTAAATGCAAAGACAACCTTTCGAATGAATTGATGACTTCAATACTTCGGAAGGAAAATAGCGGCTGGGTTTCGACTAGGTCGGAACCAATCCTTTCGAAAGCTCTTAGAAAAATGCACCTCTTTGAAAGCTAATATTTTAACATAATGTGACAACCTTCTTTGAAAGCTATTTATAAAATCCTTTCGAAAGCATATGTTTCGACTATGTCGAAGGCTTTAAGTAAAACAAGGCAAGGCTTTAACTTTTGAAAAAAAGGTAGGGTTTAGTCCCCATTGGAAGCTTACCTTTCGACAACAAGGCTTCCGCCTCCTTCCAATCCACTGCGCACCACTAGGTGATACCTTGTATATTGGTTTCGGCTATGATGGAGGTTTCGACTAGGATGGCACGGAACCATGGGAGTTGAAAGGGATATTAATTGAGGCGGAACACCTTTTCCTAAATTAAAGGCTGAAATGTTGCTTCTTTTAGTAATTACTTTATAACTACTTGTCTATTTGTAAACCATTGATTGGCTGCTACAAAACTTTTCAAATACTTTAAAATTAAAACTGCCGCATTTATACCAGATCAAAACCATAAAATCCAATGTTTAAGCCCTTCCATATAACAAAGTAATATTTGCAGAAAAGTTCTTCTTTCGAAATAATTCACTTTCCTTAGTAAATCAATTGGTAAAAATCCCCAAAAATCACAGAAATTCGTTTTCTTCATGTAATCAAACATATTCAAAATTTAGACCCAATTTGTTCCCGAAATATTCAAAATAAATTTTAAACCCAATTACATCATATTTATCATCAAAAATTCATAATAAAATTCCATAACTTGGAAAATTCTGAAAATTAAAACCCATCTCCAAGATCATGTTTTACTTAACATAAAAAAATTTCCATGGCATTTTAAAATCAATTACCCACGGTTTCGCCCCTAAAACCGTACAAATTTCATGTAAATTAAATTATTTAAATCAAACAATTCATAAATTAAGCATATCATCATCCAATATATCTTAGAAATAAAATAAATACTCAATCTGAAATCGTATGATGATTAAACCAAAAAGAGATGGAATGAATTATTATTCACCTTAAACTTGATAGGGAATTTGAGATTTGTTGTTGATTAATCCTTCCTAGGTTTGATCCTTAGCTTTTGACTGAATTTTCCTCTTTGTTAATGGCCAGCTATATTTTTATTTTCTGATTTGCATTTGTGATCGTGACAAATGAAACGTGAATGGACAAACATGAGAAGTGTATAGCCATGTAAAATAAAATGGATATTTACTAATATGCCCATGTGTAACCTAATTAACCTTTAAACTAAAGCCCATTTATTTAATTATTAAGCACGACCCTTTATATAATTTATTCAAATCTCAATCCCTTTATCATCATTATTCTATTTAATTTATCTAATTAAATTTCTCTAAATGATTTTATCAAAAATTAGGGATGCTACATATATCATTTTTTCCTTCTCTAATCCATGATTTTGTAATTTAATTGTTAGGGTGAAAGTTGAGCTGGGTTATCAAATCAAGGCAGGTGGAGATAGGCTAAAAAATCCACAATAGCATACTTTGATTTATCCCGCATGAAGTCTTTCAACATAAAAAATTCAAGCCAAATATCCAATGATATGGTAATGCAGATTATGTAAAGTAAGAGCCTGTTGTTATAAAATTATCAATTACAATTTCCTATAACGGTCATGGATCCCTAATTTTAAGATTTTTTCACAAAGTAAGGAAGATTATGAAAATGGGGGCGATGGAGAACTTAAGAAATTCGACCACTTTTTTTGGTGGGGGGTACTCCTATATTTATAGAGAATTTGGGTCATTGGATTCTTGGCACATGGCACTCGAATAGATGGCCGTGATTAGTCCACATGGCCCATGATCGAACTAATATGTGGCATGTTCGTCGACGGAAATTCTATCGGTTTAGAAAACCGTCGAACGAATTTTGTAATAAAAATAACCGCAAGCGCACGGTGTACGAATGTAGCACGCGGCGAATACGAGTCGATCCACAGGGAATTGATGATTTTAAAATTCTATTCAATCAAATTAAACCAAAGTCGAGTGAAAGTTAAGCTAGAAAATTAGAAAATGAACTAACTAACAAAAAGAAAAGAAATGCAAATATAAAAGTTAAATGACAATTTAGAGAATAAATCCACTCTCTAGATCATGTAGTTCAACACATGAAATCATGATCTCTCTTTTATGGTCATTAGTGTTTTAATTGATGTGTTTATTATAAGTATGACATATTTGAGCTATTGATTAGCCAACATAAGCCATCAAACTATAACACACCCCTTAAAACACTTACTAACTTTCATGAAAATTGACAAAGAAAATGAGAATGAAATCTATTTTAAGTATGGCCTATTAACTATTGGTTAGAAACATAGACCATCAAATTTTAATTTCAAATCACTTTCTTATGCCATAATCATATTTTGATGAAGAGGCATTTGTGTTAGTGATTGTTTAAGCATAGCCTATTTGGTGTCAACAACATAGGCTATCAAATTCAAAACAAAAACAACAATTAAACCAATTCTATCAATGCCATTAAGCACAAAAAGAGAGCATGAATTAACAAAATGTTGAAGCTACATTAATTAGAGAGCTTCATTACCCCTAAATTGAAGGGGTTTAGCCTCTCATATTTGTCATCATATGAACAAATGTAACAACAACATGAAAGCAAAAAGAAAGAAAAATGAAAGCAAATGAAAAGAAAACTATTCTACTTGCATAAAAGTAAATCTACACTACTAGCATGAAAGAAAATGAACATGTAAGTAAAAGGAAACACTAATTAACATTGCATAAAAAGAAAAGAAAATTACATAAAATAAAAATAGCTAAGTATGAAAAGAGAAAGAGAGCTTTATTTTATTTGATCTAAACTAACTAAAGAGAAGGGGGCCTAAGAGAGACTAAGAGAAGAGATGAGATTACATGAAACATAAGGGGTATTTATACAAGTGTTAAAAACCTAATTCATTTTTTGGGGAATGCCCAAAATGCCCCTTAGGAAGTGTGGAGGCCAAGTAATCATTAACATGTCTTAATCCCCCATTAAGTGTACATGAAGCCATTAACTCCATAAGCATGTGCATTAGCTTTTAATTTGTACATTAAGGTAGGTGGGTAGGTGGGGTCCTCCATGATCTTCACTTTGAATTATTTCCATCTTCATTCCTTTATATTCTTTGTGCATGCATATTCCTTCATCAAACCACTCCTATTTGAGACCAAATTCCTACAAAAATATATATAAATTTTCAATTAATTTTTCTCAAAGAAATATATGCACACAAATGACCGTTTTGGCCCTATATGAAGATGGATATGTGACAATTCGGAATTAATATGGATTTTGGTTAAAACAAGTTAAAATACCCAATATGATCATTTATTTAATTTAAAAAGAACAAATATGGTGATAAAAATATGCACATTTACATGCACATCAAATACCCCCACACTTATCTTTTTATTCGTCCTCGAATAAAGAAAAACTAAGATAAGTCTGTTTCCGTAGGAAGCACGATTGCATTGAGCGTATGCAACAAGCCGTTAAACCTCTGGGTGTCCCCAGTAGGACGAGTGTTGTCTCGTGAGGGTTTTCAGCGGATACTACTCACAAAATCCAAATGCAGGATGAAAATATTTACAAAATGCAAGATTTATTTAAAATGGGATGAATGCAAGTATTTGGAAATATTTACAAATGGAAGATTTACTTTTAAATTGACACAAATAAGTTAAATATAGGTTTTGGTCATTATCTTGAAAATTTATGTCATTTACTCGTCAAAATTTCCAACAAAAATCAAGTTATCATAACAAATAGACAATAGTTTAACTCGTTGTTTCGGTTAATAACACAGTGTAACTATGAAATGGATCCTTAGTTGATTATCAAAGTTTATCAAAGTAGTATTTTCATTTCTTTTCAATAACAAATCAAATCAAATAAGTAAAAATAGTGCTAGGATTTCAATTGCTTGCTCTCTTATTATTTGCAAGAAAAATTACACACCTAGCTCAGGTAAACTGAGGCCAGATTTACCACCCATGCACTGCCTTTCGGGCTTATGTGAGGGTAGTATAGAGCATGGCGAGTGCACATACTTTCGTGCATACACTTATCGACCGTAGGTGGTTTTTATTAAGTCTATTCTTCTTTTTAATTTTTTATATGTGTTCCATACATGCATAACCGTGAGGACTTTTAAATGAGTATGAAAGCACATAATCAAAGATTCCAAGTAATTCACCTATGCATAACCATGAGGACTTTTAAATGAGAGTGAATACTTTGAATGTCACTTTTTTATATATTTTTTTAAAAAAGAGAGAGTTTTGCAAAATCATCTTAGCACCATTTAACTTAGAAGACAAAAAATATATTATATCCTTTACTTTAAATCAACCACCTTTTAAAACAAAGATTTTCAATTAGGATGCATTTCATAATTAACACGTGTGAATCTACCTATATACTAGTTAAACCATTGTTATTTGTAATTTAACTTCATTTTTATTTTTGTTAAGACAAATAAAATTTCAAAAATTTTAATTTAATAAACCAAAACCATATATTTATCCTATAGTGTTTCTTTAAAAATAAATCAAAATGCTAAAAAAATTTTGTATTTTAAATTTTGATATTTTTTTGAGTTTTGGAAGAAAAAAGAAAAAATGAAAATTTAATCATGAAAAATCAAAAAGAAACGAGTCTCCCCCCACACTTGATTTTGACTGTGTCCCCACAGTCAACTCAAGTGAAGAAGAAAAATAAAAATATAACCTTTATTTAAATGAAAATGAAAAGATGATTATTTACAAGACATGAGAAAGTATACAGTCAAAAAAGTAAATGAAACGGTCTTTTAAAGACTGATTCATTTGTCTCGTCAAATGTGCAAGACACAGCTTAAGCACGAAAAAACAAATCGTAAAAGATTTCGAAGTTGATTGTTGATTTGGAAAAACGAATTTTGTTTTATTAAAAATTGAACGAGTTGTTTTGTTTTCGATGATTCTTGGGGTCGATAAAACAATTGATTGAAGTTCAAGTTTATTTTCACCAAATTCAAGCTTATCATCGATTTCAAAATCAAAATGATGATTCAAATCGTCCCCTTTAGAGTTTAACGACTCGTTTTCGAAAAGTTCATAAAACTCGTGTTCGTTAAATTCATCTTCCTTCGTTGGATTATCAACAACTTCATCGCATATATTCATTTCAAAATCCAAAGTTGTTGTCTTCAAATTTTCAGAAAAAGGAAGATCGAAATTTAAATCGAGTTTCTCACCCTCAAAAGAATTGAAATCCAACTCAATTACCAATTTTTCAACAACATCATTAAGAATGTCATTTTCAGTTTCGAAAGTTGTTATTTGAAAATCGTCGATGTGGGTAAAAGATGGATTATCGCTTGACTCGTCATACTTTGGGATTTGAGTATGTTTATTACGTTGACTCAAATATGTTTCGAACACCAAATCCATGTGATCGTTGTACATTTCATTCATTTGTTCAACAAAGTCAAATTTGTGATTATTAACTTGAAAACTTTCGATTTGGACTTGTTGAGGACAAGAATCGTTAATTTCAATAAACGGTGGATTTGATTCTTCCGAAGTTGGGATTTGATTATGATTTTCACGAAACGTTTTGTATTTCTCAAGTAATAAATCCTCGTTATCTTCTTCCATTTGGTCAACAAAATCAAATTCATGATTATTAATTTGAAAATTTTCATTCTGAATTTGTTGACAACCAAAGTTTTCAATCGTATCGTTATTGAAACTATTCCCATTGCCAAAATTATTTGAAAATTGGTTTACATTTTCATCTTGATTTTGAAATTCATTTTGAAGCTCGAAATTGAATTGGCATGGGTTACACTCAAAATCATTTGAATTTTGAAGTGAATTCAAATTTTGATTATTTTGAAAACTTTGATTCGAGTTATAGCACAAATATGAATTGCACAACTCGTTTATCTCTTGATTTTGTTGCGTAGAGAGTTCAAGTAACGACGAAATGCTATTTTCAAGAGTTGAGGGTTGACCATTTTTTTGGAAATTTTGTGGTTCGAAATTTGAATCGTTCAAATAATAGTTGGAATGAAAATATCCATACGAATTCGGAGTGAAATCATATGGATTATATTGATTTTCGCAACTATTATAATATTCAAGTAAATATGGAAATTCAGACATTTTCAAGAATTTTTTTTGTTTTTTTTTATAAAGGAAAAATATTTACAAATAGAATTTATTTTCAAAATGGAAAATAGATTTTTGTTTTGTTTTTTGGATTTTCAATTTTTTTTGGCTTTTGAAAAGATTATATTTTTTTTTTGGATTTTTGTTTTTCTAAATTTTTTTGGATTTTCGAAATTTTGATTTGAAAATTTTTAAAGGAAAAGGAAAAAAACTAAGTTAAGAAATATTTACAATTTTTTTGTTTTGGATTTTGAATTTTTTTGTTTTTTTTAAATATGCATGAACTAATGCAACTGAATGAATGCACTGGTCTAATTACAAATTATTTATCCTAAGTTAACCCAAAATTGTATAATCACAAATTGTCTTAAATCAACAAGATAGTTCTCAGCTAGGTAACAGACAGGATTTATCGGTGCACCACGAATCACCGTAGCAATGCAGCCGAAGGTTTAAGTACCTTCAGAGGAACAACCACTATAATATTTACGAATCACCGTAATATTTATAAATAGTTATTACTCTGTCGTAGCCTAGACACCAAGAAAGTAAATTGTTCAAGAAAGACAAATTGTGAAGGTACAATTAAGTGTTATCGATGTCTAACCGTTATTATTAATCAAATTCTAAGATGAAATGCAAAGTAGAAATTAAACGTGTATTAACAATGCAACTACGAATGAAATTTAGCTTTTTTTATTTATTTTTCATAAAATGCAAATGCAAGCAAACAACAGTGCAAGCTAAATAAAAGCAATAGATATAGCAAGCAAGCAGTTTTTTTTTTCTTTTTGGCCAAGCGGCTCCTTCCTTTATCTGCTTTGGCAACCTGAAATAAAAATAACAGGATATATACAATTTTTTTTTTAATTAAAGAGAAGGAAGACAAAAACAAATGGAAAATCAGAACAATTAAAATCAAATGAAACAAAACAAATGAATGAAAGAAACTTGTTTCTTTGTTTTTTTTTTAAAAAAAAAATTAAATAAAACTATACAAAAAATCAAAACAATTCAAAAGCTAAGGATTTTTTTTTTGAAAGACACTAAAAAAAGAAATAAAAGGAGCGATCCTTCTTCACCGTTCAAACAAAGCAAACAAAACCACCCTCCCAAACGCAAATCCACTGCCGCCTCCTTTTTTTTATACGAAATTTCTTCTATCTTCGTTAATTCGCAATTAAATTATCGACTTCACGCAGTCAAATATTAATTCAAAATCAAATATCAATTCGTTAATTCGGTAGTTGAATTGAAGTGGCAATTGGGTTGGTTCGCAGTTTCAATTGGGTTTGCGGTTGAATTGAAATTGTCGAAGCTAGGTGGTGAATGGGGTTCGGCTGAATGCGATGGAATCTATGAGGGTGTGGTGACGAACGGAATGTTGTAGTGATGTATGAAGGTCGCGTTTTGAATTGAATTGGTTTGCGGCTGTTCGTGCTCGATGGAAGTAGGCAATGAGGAGCTCGGTTGATTTGGGGAGTTCGATGGGAATTGATTGTCGGAGATAGGTCGTTGGTCAGGAATTGCTGCAGGTGAAGTTGTGGTTTACGGTAGATGTGTCGTGGTGAGAGGATTGTTGCAGTTGGCAGGTCACTGGTTGTTGCAGTAGAATAGTAGGATGATGAAGTTCTCTGGGTCGAAAGGCAGTGGTTCAAGTGATGGATGTGATTGCTGTAGAGGGTTGGAATTGATAATTGTTGGGTATGAGGTTGGTTGCTGTTGTTTTGGGAAGTGAAGGCTGGTTCTGCTTGCTTGCTTGTTTTGAGAAGAAGAGTGAAGCAAGTGGGGTGTTGTGGTGAAACAGAAGATGGTTGCAGGAGTAGTGTTTGTGGAAGAAGGATGTCGGAGAACTGTGATGTTGTATGCAGTGGTATTGCACGGCAGTTTCAGGCAATTTGGGGTGTTTGAAATTGAAGGTGGTTTGCGTGCAGACTGGTGGGAAGTGGTCAGGTCGATGTAGGTTTTGGTTACGGTGGTTCGAGGTTGTTTGTTATGATGGCAGAAGTAAGGGGATTAAGTGGGGGGCTGCTGTGGGTTGTTGGGTGGTTGTATGCAGTAGGCAGTGGCAACTGAAACTAATGGTTGGGGGAAGAAGAAATGTTGATGTGGGAAGCTGAAGATGCTTAGGTAGCAGCAGTTGAAATGGATTGCTTGGTAGCAGTAATTTATTTTTTTTCTTTTTTCTTTTGGTTGTTTGGGAGAATGGCAGTGGAATATGAACAGTGCACAGTGTGCTTGCGTCGAGGCAGTTAGAAGTGATGAATGGATGAATGGTGATGGCAGTTGCAAGTTTGGGCAGAGGATGTGATGTATGTGAGTGGTGAACTGAAAATGGGAATGTGGGTGAGTATAGAAGTATGGAATTGCTGGTTTGAACTGATAGCAGTGAAGTGGTGAAGTAGTGGGCAGAAGTTACAGCAGTGAGGAAAATAGGTGTTTCAGGTTGGTGGAAAGAGATGTATTGCTACAGTTAGATGTGTGATGAAGTTGGAGAAGTGATTGTATTTGCTTGTGAGACGGTCTGTCAATGGTGATGGTGAAGGTTGGAGTTGCTCTGCAGGCAGAAATGAATAGGGGGAACAGTGGTTTGTCTGATGATCAATGCAAGGATGTGAAGACAGAGCACTGTGCAAGGGGAAGTCAAAGGAGAGTTTTCACTGTATATTCACAGTGAACAGTGCACAGAAATGTGCAATGTAAATTTTTTTTTAAATAAAATGTAAAACGTAAATGAAATAGAAATTTTTTTAAGAATTTTTGTATGCTTTTTTTTTCTTTTTGTAGAAATGCAAATGCAAAGGACAAACAATCACACACAAACAAAATGCAAACAAAAATCAAACAATTTTTTTGTTTTGTTTTTGTTTTTATATATGCAAACAAACACACAAAATACACACAATAAAATCAAACAACACAAATCCGAAGAATAGAAAATTAAAATCAAAACAACTCCCCGGCAACGGCGCCAAAAACTTGTTCGTCGACGGAAATTCTATCGGTTTAGAAAACCGTCGAACGAATTTTGTAATAAAAATAACCGCAAGCGCACGGTGTACGAATGTAGCACGCGGCGAATACGAGTCGATCCACAGGGAATTGATGATTTTAAAATTCTATTCAATCAAATTAAACCAAAGTCGAGTGAAAGTTAAGCTAGAAAATTAGAAAATGAACTAACTAACAAAAAGAAAAGAAATGCAAATATAAAAGTTAAATGACAATTCAGAGAATAAATCCACTCTCTAGATCATGTAGTTCAACACATGAAATCATGATCTCTCTTTTATGGTCATTAGTGTTTAATTGATGTGTTTATTATAAGTATGACATATTTGAGCTATTGATTAGCCAACATAAGCCATCAAACTATAACACACCCCTTAAAACACTTACTAACTTTCATGAAAATTGACAAAGAAAATGAGAATGAAATCTATTTTAAGTATGGCCTATTAACTATTGGTTAGAAACATAGACCATCAAATTTTAATTTCAAATCACTTTCTTATGCCATAATCATATTTTGATGATGAGGCATTTGTGTTAGTAATTTTTTAAGCATAGCCTATTTGGTGTCAACAACATAGGCTATCAAATTCAAAACAAAAACAACAATTAAACCAATTCTATCAATGCCATTAAGCACAAAAAGAGAGCATGAATTAACAAAATGTTGAAGCTACATTAATTAGAGAGCTTCATTACCCCTAAATTGAAGGGGTTTAGCTTCTCATATTTGTCATTTTATTAACAAATGTAGCAAGCAATATTAAATAAAAAAAAGAGCAAAATGAAAGGAAAAATTAATCTAATTGCATAAAATAAAATAGATCTACACTACAACATTAAAGGAAATGAACAAGGAAAGTAAAATGAAACACTAATTCACATTGCATAAAAAGAAAAGAAAATTACATAAAATAAAAATAGCTAAGTAGCCATGAAAAGAGAAAGAGAGCTTTATTTTATTTGATCTAAACTAACTAAAGAGAAGGGGCCTAAGAGAGACTAAGAGAAGAGATGAGATTACATGAAACATAAGGGGTATTTATACAAGTGTTAAAACCCTAATTCATTTTTTGGGGAATGCCCAAAATGCCCCTTAGGAAGTGTGGAGGCCAAGTAATCATTAACATGTCTTAATCCCCCATTAAGTGTACATGAAGCCATTAACTCCATAAGCATGTGCATTAGCTTTTAATTTGTACATTAAGGTAGGTGGATAGGTGGGGTCCTCCATGATCTTCACTTTGTATTATTTCCATCTTCATTCCTTTATATTATTTGTGCATGCATATTCCTTCATCAAACCACTCCTATTTGAGACCAAATTCCTACAAAAATATATATAAATTTTCAATTAATTTTTCTCAAAGAAATATATGCACACAAATGACCGTTTTGGCCCTATATGAAGATGGATATGTGACAATTCGGAATTAATATGGATTTTGGTTAAAACAAGTTAAAATACCCAATATGATCATTTATTTAATTTAAAAAGAACAAATATGGTGATAAAAATATGCACATTTACGTGCACATCATGGCACAATGGTTTCTTGATGGATTTTGTTCATGACTTGAGTAAAATAGTGTCTTGGAAACCTTATACGATGGCTTTAATTTGTTGTTTCAAAATTACACATGATTTCCTTATAACTCTTTAGATAGCTTATATTACCCATTTTGGAATCACACTCAATAGCATGTTGGAATCTCTTATAATCGCACGCGATGGCTTCACTGAATTCCCCATGATAACCTTAATTTGTCATCTAAAGATTGCATGCGATAGTATGAGAAAACTTCTCACGATGGCTTGGTTTATCGTTTACAGGATGGTATATGAAGGCTTCATAAAACTCCTCATGATGGCTTAGTGGCCTTGCTTCACAACTGCTTTCGGTGTTTCATCATGATAGCATATATTTGACAGATTATACATGATGACTATTGAACTTTTCACGATAGCTTTAGTCCATCATTTGAAGATAGATGTGGTGCCTACGTCAAACTCCTTATGATCACCATAATCCATCATTAGCGCATTGTCCACAATAACTCTTCTTATCTTCCCAAAATAGGTTTGGCTATTTAACCAAAGTGCGCAATGGACCTGTTGAACTTCCCATGATGGCCTCATGACTTTGCCTCACGACCATTCCAAGAGCTGTATCACAACTGCTATAATATCATTGTCATAATTTCATAAGATTCCCCATGATGGCTCCGACTTCCTCCTCGTGATAACATACGATGACAATGTTGGACATTCCTAGATAATCATGATGCTTTTATTGTAATAGCTTCACAACTCATCATGACAATTTTAGCTTCTGTATTCAAAGACATCACGCAAAGGTTCCTTGTAAATTTCCCTATGAAAGCTTTCACTTTAATATCACAAGGACCCTTAACCATTATCACATAATGGCTACCTTAAGCTATAGCACGTTGTCATTATTCTTTGTAATTCCTCTTCTACATTATCCTACGGTGGCCTAACAGTTTGGGTATAACATTTGCCCCCTCCTCCTCTTTTATAATATTGCTTTATACTTTATTATAAATAATGCTTCATATTCTTAAACTCGTTCATCTTAACCATTCATGTTTCTTTACTTTTAATCTAACAGTTGATTATCTTTTTCTTTCTTCCTATAAATAGCAAGCTCTTCTTCTTTTCTTCTCTTACTAGCTTTATCAAAAATGACCTACTCTTATTATCTTCCAAAATTAAATTTTTGCTTCATCAAGGTTTCTATCTAGTAAATGATTTTCTTATTTTTTTTACCGTCCATTTTGTCATTGCAGTTTTTGCTTGACTTGGTTAGTCTTAACCTTAAAAGAAATTCAGTTGATCTGAATTACCCACTCCAATCTTAATAAAAGAAGTTTGTACTTTCTTCTTTAATCGTTGCTTTTATCTAGATTTGATTACCTAATCATCCAATCTATTTTTTATGGGTTTCGAGCTTAACAATTTCTGTATCCGTTTATTACTGAGCTTATCTCATTGTTATATGATTGGATTCTGCAGAGGACTTAATGTGTGAAAGCTTGGCTTTTATGCGAAAATATCGTTATAGTTTGATATTTGAAACCTTGTCCATGCTCCTTACTCATAAGAGCCAAATAATTACGTTTCTAGTGAGATACACGAAGTCCTTAATTTCTAGTTTACTCACGATGGTTATGCCCAAACTTATCCTGAACAGCTCTGAACGTGGACTTCTAGGCTTTACTCATGAAAGCCTTTTTTA
This sequence comes from Allium cepa, assembly GCA_030765085.1. Taxonomy (NCBI): domain Eukaryota; kingdom Viridiplantae; phylum Streptophyta; class Magnoliopsida; order Asparagales; family Amaryllidaceae; genus Allium; species Allium cepa. Next base: position 564,057,314 of record CM060928.1, on the reverse strand, counting down.
TATTCAAATTGTCTCAAGAAAGCTTGTTGATTTTAATTCACAATGGTTATACGAGTCTTTCCCTCTTTTACATGAAAACTAATCCTTTTGGTTTAACATGTAAAAACCTTGTCCTCGGTTCTTCTCAAGATGGCAGTACTTAAGCTCAACGCGAGAAAGTTTGAGTTTGAACTTTATTCACGAGAGCTATGTTTAAGGATTAACTTTATATTTTATTACACGAATGCTTTATATGCGATGACTAATCGTTTCATAACCAACATTTGTCCTAATATTATCATACGACTTCTTAATTGTTAATCATTTTATATACTCATATACCTTATCATTGCTTGATTTATGGTATGTTAAAACTTAAAAGTTGATTTTCAAATATTTCATATATAAATGGGGTAATAAAATTCTTAAAACTTTTATATATCGCATATCAACATATAATGTTTTTCATAGAGAGAATAATAAGTCTTGACCCGTATAAACACACATACACACACAAAAACACACACACACAAATATATATATATATATATATATATATATATATATATATAAGGGTCAAGACTTATTATTACACAATATCACTTTGATATGTGTATGTGTGTGTGTGTGTGTTAGCATATGCATGTAGCTTTTGTTCCTTATTACACAATACCACCTTGATATATGTACACATAGTCTCTTATATATTTAAGTATTTATCGCAAATTTGTTGTTTAGTGGCTTTACCCTCCCTTTTCAACTTAAGAGGGCTTCTCCCTTTTTGTTGTTGGGGTTTTTTCCTTCAATAACTAAAAAATTTGTATTGTAAACTTCATGGTTGGAGATAAGAAACCGGCTTCTAGAGGAGCAACAGAATCCCCTAAGTCCCTTAAGCTTGCGAGCTCTTCCAAGGAAAAGGTTTACACTTCTCGTTAATCCTACTTCACAAAGCAAGAGGATATCAACTTTGTTCTCCGCTTTTTTGGCACTTCAGGGATCGAAATGAGGGTTCCAGGCCCAAATGATTAAATCAACACTCCTCCTAAAGGGTTCTTCACCTTTACTTCTCTTCACAACTATCATTCATGTTATCTGCTCTTCAACTCCATTATCCATAACGTCCTAGCCTTTTTGAAGATTGCACATATTTAATTAAATCCTAAATCTTATAGTTATATTAACTCTTTCTTTATTCTATTCAAAGAACTCAAGTAGGAAGAACAGACTCCCTCCATCCTTTGCTCCTTAGTTACTCTTTAAAAGATGAAGAATCGGCCTGAGGGTTCTATTTATAATCTCAGTTCTGTTGGTAGTGGAGTAGTAACTGACTTCATTAATAGGCCTTAGAATTGGAGTCACCGGTTCTTCTTCATGAGATGTTATTCTCTAGATATCATTGGAAGGTTCTCGGTTCTCGATATGCATTTTTGCTTGATTTTTTTCATCTTCTTAATGCTTATGTTAGTTTTTATCGATTTATGTTTTATTTTTTATAATGAATGATGATGCTGAATCAAAGAATGATGATTCTTGAGCTTTGGCTAAGATTCCTAGTTTTGGGGATGCTACAACATTCTCAAGGAGTTGGTTGAGGCTTATTACTAAAGAGAAATTAAAGAAGTACTCTCTGATTTTCCAATCCATCAAGTCTTGGGTGAACACCTTATGATGAAATGGAAAAGGGATAATCAATCAGCCCTTGCTGTCGATAAGCTGGACAAGTTTTCCACAAATTCTCCAGTACAACGCTCAACGGGCGAAGGCCCGAATATTCTCTAGGTTTTGTTTCTTGTTCTCCTTGTCTTTTCGGTTTAGTGAAACAAACTCCTCTGATGCTTTCCTTTTGTGAATAGATCCTTCCGAAGTGCATCTTATAAGCATAAATGCCTTATCACCTAATAAAGGTACTTTCGAATTACCTGCTTCGTCTAAGGAGATGGGGAAAGTTATGGCTTCAAAAACCACATCACAATTTGTTGTTTCTTCATTGAGGATACTATAATGAAGGTTATGGAAGATAAGAAAAGGAAAAGCTCAAAGGTTTCTCTTGCACCATCCGAGGTTCCTTCTAGAAGGCCCAAAGGGGCTGGACCCACTATAGCTCTGTTTCCCGTTCCTTCTTTTGGTATTGTTGCTATTGTGATGTAACGACCCTAATTTTGAGTAACATTATTTAGGATATTTAATTAGTTTAATAAAATAAAATAATGTAATGATTAGGGGATTGATATTTGTGACTAATAAAAGGGTAGTAGTGCCCATTAAACAAATAAACTAAAGGATTTAAAATGAATCAAGTTGGGGTAAGTAGGCAAGGACAATATAGGAATAGGTATATTCTTATAGCCTAAACCCCTACACTCATTCATTTCATACATTCATTTGCGAAAAAAAAATTTAAAAATAGAGGCCGACCACTATTAAGCAAGAACAAGAAGAAGATAAGCTAAACGAAGAAGCTAAATCAACACTAATCCATTCTCAAATCTCAATTCCTTAATCTCAAAGCTAAGGTGAATAATGACTACATCTCAAGTTTTCTATTGTTTCGATTTTAGGATGAAATTCGAATTGTTTTGCAAAGTTATTTGCCATGTTTTAATTGTTAAAATAAATATATATGCTTGTTGATGATTTATAATATTTCATATGGATTTTATGATATGTTTAATATGAAAACCCTATTAAATGACATCCAAATACCTTGCAATTTTATATTTAGATCAAAAATAATATTTTAGAGATGGCTTTCAATTTTTATAATTTTCTAAATTAATGTGGATTTTATATTAATTTTCAAGTGAGGAAAATGGATATTTGGGATTAAAATAATTTATGGGTAAATTATATATGTTTTGGTCTGAAATTTATATATGTTAGAAAATATATTAAAAATGATTTATAAGAATTTTTGTAGAATTTTCCTAAGCGTTTTAATAGATATATAAAATTATTTAAGGTATAAGACTTAAATGTATTATATATTTATAAAAGGGGAAGGGGTATTTTATAAATAAATTAAATTGTTTATTTCTAAAATTTTGGTAGTACTTTTAGGAAAGAAAATTAGCAACCAATAATATTTTGACAAACAAGGCATGTTAGTTGAAAAGATTCCTTTAAAAAGCTAAAAATCATGTTTTACATGCTTTTTACATTTTCACCACTTTCAACACCTAGGTTCCGACTGGGTACCTCCGCCTCCATTACCATCAAAACCAATGCATATAGTATCAATGATTTGGCATATAGTGAATTGGATATAGGCGAAAGGTATTGGGTCAAAACAATGGGTTCCGATGGGGTCGAAGCGCTATTTTGCTTTCAAATGAAAATGCATCCGCTTTGCTTTCAAATGGAATGCTTTCAACTTGGTTGGGTACTGACTAGGTTAAATTGATTTAAGAAATTATTTCGAATGAGGTTGCACCTTTTGTTTTAAGTAAATGCTTTCGAAGGGGTCGAAACCCCTTACTGCCTCTTTCTACCTTTCGAGGAAAATGGTTTCGAAAAGATACTTTGTTTTTAAAACCTAGCCGCTTCTCCAATACTTTCAAAGTGTTGTGTGCATTTCCACCACCGAACCAGAGAGAGGGAAGATGCCACCGGACTGGACGAAGGAAAGCCACTACCGAACCAACCTTTTCTCGTGCCTGCCGAACGAAGTTCCAGCCTCTACCACCGGACCATTCCCCTGCCGAACCAAAGTCTCTCCTCCATCACCGGACCAACTCTCACTCCACCTACTACCGGACCAACCCACACTCCACCTACGACCGGACCAACCCACACTCCACCTACGACCGGACCAACCCACATACCACCTCCCACCGAACCAGATTCCACCGGACCAAGGCGTACCGGACCAATTCTACCAGGCCAAATTGCTTCAGCCCAGGCCCACCAGCAGCTATATACATCCAGGACCCCTGCTCCTAGCCTCACTCTATAAATAGAGGGGCATGGGTACAACAATGGCAGACAAGTTTGAGAGCTCAAGCACGGACGGAACTTTCAAACAACTTTCATATACTTGTATACAAAGCTTTGTACTTGTAATCTGAACAGTAAAGGAGAATAACATATAAAGTGGACGTTGGCACGTTCTGGTCGAACCACTATAAATCTGTGTGTCTTTTACAGTTTAGTCCCTGCTTTTTAAATATTTGCATAAATCACCCAAATCACTAAGAACAACATAAAATCAACTAAATCATACGACTTGGAGGTGTTTTCCCATTTTTTGTGCAAACATTTTTGGTGCTTTCATTGAGAGCTAGAGCTCGAAGCTTCAGCTTCTCCCACTTAACCTTCCTCCTAACATCATCGTTCGTTGCTTAGAAAACATGCCTTCCAAGCAAAAGAAGGATGTTAACAAAGGAAAGAACATCGCAACTAGCAGTATTCCAGATCCAGTAGTCACAGATTGAGAGGATCATCCCATCCCAACAGCAATACCAAATGAGGATCAGGCAAATCCGACAGCCCCTACCACGTAACAACCGGCAGCAATTACTAGGGCAGATCTAGACAGGGTTGTGGCTGAAGTAACTAATCGCTTCACATCCCAACAAGAAGCCTTGGTGGACCAACTCATGTCATGCTTAAGGGATGCTGAAGAATCCAATCGCAACACTGAATCATGGGGTGAGTCACAATCTGGAGGATCTGGGAGGCGACAAAGATCCTTCTTCTTCGAAGAAACTAACAACTGAAACAGCAATGGTAGGAGCCGAGCCCAGGCTCAGCCCGAATTCCGACCCAAGGAAACACTTGGAACCGAATCCAATAAGAGAGGTACCAGGCAGGGGTCGGATGTATCTGAGCCTGTCATGCTACCTAACCATGGGAACACCAATGGACGAGGCCGAGCTGGAACCCAGCTCGAAGTTGGGCCCGAGGAAGTGCTTAGATCAGAACCCAGCAGGGGAAGATCAAGGCAAGGGCCAACTATAGCTGAACCCAGCATGCCCCCGGAAGACCAGAGACAGCCACTGGATAGACGATACCATCCCTATAGGTCGTCTAGACGGAATCAATCCCGTAGAGAAGAACCAAATTCATTTCTATCCACTCCAAATTCTGATGAAAGGATGGCACGATTGTTCAGAGAATGCGTCCAACGGGATCAAAGAGATCGAGGGATAGGCGCTAGGGTAACCAGCCCTTTCGCCCGCAATGTCGAAATTTCCATCACCCCCCGAGAATGGAAGATGCCGACAATGGAACCTTACAGGGGAACCTCTGACTCCGTCGTACACTTGCAGAGATAAACACAGCATATGCTCATGAGCGGAGCGACGGAAGGAGTATTATGCAAATGCTTTCCACTATTCTTGGTAGATCTAGCTACCTCCTGGTTCTGCCATCTACCCTAGGGATCCATCAGCTCATGGGAAATGTTGAAAGAGAAATTCATCAGCCAATTTCGCATTCATGTGGAACAACCCAAGGACACTTATTCCTTATCTAATATCAAACAGAAGCCTGGAGAGACATTGCAACAATATCTAACCCGATTTAATGCCGCAGCGGCTGCAGTCCAAGACGCCGATGAGAAACTTATCTTAATGGCCCTATGCAGTGGTGTGCATCTGAATACGAAATTCGCTAGAAGATTAACGAAAGAAAAACCAGCCACCTTACCCGATTTCTTCCATGAAGCCGGGAAATATATGAGACTTGAAGACGCTGCCACCAAAGGCGGACAGGGCAACAAACTAAGGCAGCTCATGGCAACCCACCCGCTGTAGCAAAGGACGTTCGAAGAAGTGACCCTAGAGACAATGCTGGGAGCAAGAAGAGAGAAAAACGTCTATATCGGCCAGGACCGAGATTTGACTCTTACACTCCTTTGAATGAAACAATCGAAAACATCTTCCTGGCCACCCAAGACGAAGTTAGATACAAATGCCCCTCGCACAAGAAGGAATCGGATAACGCAATTAAGTCTGGAAAGTTCTGCCGCTTCCATGAATCTCATGGGCATGATACCAATGAATGTCATCATCTCATAGACTTAATTGAAGAACACATCAGAAGGAAGAGACTGAAACGCTATGTGAAAAGTCAGAACATGATTCCAGCTCCTGCCAATGAAAACCCAAGGCTACCTCCCCCAGAGATGGGCGGAGGAAATCGTAACACCAGTGGCTCCAGTCAAGAAAAGATAGTGGTCCACACCATATCGGGAGGACCACACATCGCCAACAGAAGCTGGGCAGAAATGGAGAGATATGGAAAGTCACTTAAAAACAATGAAGATTGCGTTAACTCTGTTATAGAAGAACGCCACCCGAAGCAGAAAGAGAATGATGACATCATATTCAGTAGACGAGATCTAGAGAGAAGGCAGTACCCACACATGGATCCTATGTCATCTCTGCCTGGTTCGGTCCAGCCGAAGTTTTTCGAATTCTAGTAGACACTGGAAGCTCAGTAAATATCCTATTCAAACATGCTTTCGACAAAATGAAGCTATCAATGAAGGATGTGTCTCCCTGCAACAAACCACTCCATGGTTTCACTGGAGATGCGAAGATGCCCCTCGGGCAACTGGACCTCTTTTTTGAAATAGGAAGCCACCCCCGCTCCGTTGTGCGGAAACAAACATTTGTACTAATAGAAAACCACTCGGCCTATAACACCTTTTTGAGAAGACCAGCCTTGGCCGACTTCCAAATTGTCCTGGCCCCATAGTGCCTGAAGATGAAATTTCCAACAGACAACGGAATAGGGGAAGTAGAAGGAGATCAAGATGCTGCTCGAGATTGCTATGTAACTGAACTTCGCAATAACCGCAGGAAGGATAAAGGGAAGAATGCAGAGACTGCTCTTTGCACAAAAAACTTGGAAGCATAGCAACTAAAGAAATCCCCTCCTCTTCGATATACAAGCGATCCTTTCAATGAACTAGACCCCAGGGACAGAGAGGAGGAGGCTACCGCCGAGCCTACAGAGGCTATGGAGTTTGTATCTATAGACAAACACGACTCAAGTAAACTATTGAAAATCGGATCTCAGCTAAAAGCAGAATTAAAGGATCAACTCATTGATTTTCTCCGCCATAACCTAGATGTATTTGCATGGACGCATGCCGACATGACTAGAATCTCCCCAGACATAGCATGCCATGCACTGAACATCGATCCTGCCAAGGTGCCAGTAAAGCAGAAAAAGAGAAGCATGGGGGCAGAACGATCAGCAGCCCTCGATGAAGAAGTAAAAAACCTACTTGCCAATAACTTCATACGTGAAGCCATCTACCCAGAGTGGATCGCCAACCCGGTACTAGTAAAGAAGGCTAATGGGAAATGGCGAACATGCATTGACTTCTCTAACTTAAATGACGCTTGCCCGAAGGACTGCTTCCCACTCCCCCGAATCGATCAGCTTGTGGACAACACAGCCGGACACGAGCTCTTATCTTTTATGGATGCATACTCAGGATACAACCAAATTCCTATGCATGCTCCCGATCAAGACCACACTAGTTTCATCACTGACCGGGGATTATACTGCTACAGAGTGATGCCTTTTGGGGTTAAAAACGCCAGAGCTACTTATCAGCGCCTCGTCAACAAGATGTTTGCAGAACTAATAGGACGGACTATGAAAGTTTACGTGGATGACGTGCTAGTAAAGTCGAGGAAAGCCAACGATCACGTAAGCCACCTGAGCGAGATCTTTCAAGTACTTCGCAAATATGGAATGAAGTTGAATACTATGAAGTGCTCCTTCGGAGTATCATCAGGAAAGTTCTTGGGATTCATCGTCCATGCCAGGGGGATTGAAGCAAACCCCGAACAAGTCCGAGCTCTGAGAGATATCAGGATACCTTCCACCCGAAAAGAAATGCAAAGCCTAGATGGGAAAGTGGCCGCCCTAAGCAGATTCATCTCTAAAGCAACTGACAAGTGCATCCCTTTCTTCGAAGCTCTAAAGAAAGACAAAGGAAAGTTCAAATGGACTGACGAATGCTTAACAGCCTTCCTTAACCTAATCGAACACCTCCAGAGACCACCGGTACTCTCAACTCTGAACGAAGGCAAAGAGCTATACCTATACCTTGCTGTGTCATCTCATGCTCTAAGCGCCGCTTTGGTAAGAGAAGGCAACCACGTGCAGCGGCCAGTATACTTTGTAAGTAAGAGGTTTACGGGGGCAGAAGCCAGATATCCTAAACTTGAGAAGCTAGCATACTCTTTACTGATCACATCACGAAAACTTTGACATTATTTCCAATCTCATTCCATCAAAGTTCTAACCGATCAACTGCTAAGGCAGGTACTCCATCGCCCTGACACTTCTGGGCGACTACTTAAATGGTGCATTGAACTGAGTCAATACGATATCACCTACCATCCCCGCACCGCCATCAAGGGACAAGCCATGGCCGATTTCATTCCGAATTCACTACCAACGAAGGTAAGGAGCAGTCTAAAATAGCAGAAGACATCAAATGGAATCTCTTCGTGGATGGAGCATCAAACGAGCAAGGCTCGGGGGAAGGTGTTGTGATAATCACTCCCAGGGGAAGAAAGCTACACTATGCTCTGAAGTTGGAATTCGCTGCCACCAACAACGATGCAGAATATGAAGCAATAATAGCAGGATTAGAACTTGCTTTGGAGATTGGAGTCAGTTCTTTACGTCTTCATAGTGATTCTCAACTCATTGTAAATCAAATACTAGGAGAATTCCAAACTCGAGGAGAACGACTCATAGCATATCTGAAGAAGACCAAGCTGCTACTCGATCGATTGGATCACTACTTAATCAAGCACATTCCTCGAGAGAAGAATCAAGAGGCCGACGAACAGGCAAAGCAAGCTAGCATAAAAGACGGCGCCATTTCCGGAATAGTAGCCATCTCAAAGCAACTAGCCCCGAGTTTCGAGCAAGTGAATCTGATAGCTACCGTCGAAGAAGAAACTTGGATGACTCCCATCCGAAAATGCTTACAAGATGGCATGCTGCCCGACGGGCGTAACGAAGTCAAGAAAATCCTAAGGAAAGCTCCCCGCTACACAATACAAGAAGGCATCATCTATCGGCGTGGCTTCTCTAACCCTTTATTGAGGTGTGTCGCTGGAAGAGAAGCCAAAGAAATCTTGTCCAACATCCATCAAGAAAGCTTCGGAGACCACACTGGAGGACAGACACTGGCAAAAAAGATACTACGATACGGATATTTCTGGCCCACCTTAAACAAAGACGCCTTAGACTTCGTCAAAAGATGTGACAGATGTCAGAAATTTGCTAAGATTCCTCGACTACCAACAAATGAGATTACTCAAATGACCAGCCCTTGGCCCTTTGCAGTATGGGGAATTGACTTGATTGGTGAACTGCCAATGGGCCAGGGCGGAGCCAAATATGCTATTGTGGCAGTCGACTATTTCACCAAATGGGTGGAAGCGGAACCTCTAAATAAAATATCTTCGGCAAAAGTTATTAACTTCTTGATCAAAAATGTTCTATGCAGGTACGGAGTACCACTCAAAATCATATCGGACAATGGACTTCAGTTTGACAGCGAGGAATTCACCAACTGGTGCCAAGAGCACGGAATTCACAAAAGCTTCTCATCCGTGGCTTATCCCCAGGCAAACGGCCAAGTCGAAGCTGTCAACAAAATCCTCAAAACTCTAATCAAGAAGAAACTTGAAAAGTCAAAGGGCGCTTGGGTGGATGAACTTCCTACGGCACTTTGGGCCTACCGCACATCTTTCAGAACATCAATAGGGCATACTCCTTTCTCTTTGGCATACGGATCGGAGGCCATGCTCCCAGTTGAAACTGTAGTGCCTTCCCACCGTAGGATCCACTACAACCCAGAAGAGAATGAAGAACTCCTCCACATGTCTTTGGATCTTATTGAAGAGAAAAGAAATGATGCAGCACTTAAAGCGGCAGCTCACAAGCAAAAAGTGGCAGCACAATACAACTCCAAAGTCAAGCACCGTAACTTACAGGAAGGAGATCTTGTCCTCAAGCGAATCTTCCTGCACCCCGGAGCGCTGGACCCAATCTGGGACGGACCATATGTAATTCATAAAGATCTCCACAACGGAGCTTATATTTTATCAACAGTGGACGGAGAGGTGTTCCAGAGGGCATGGAACATCCAACACCTTCGTCGATACTTTTCTTAACTTGTACTGCCCATATGAAGTGAATTAACAAAGAGAATCAGTGGATGTAGGCATTTTTGTGCCGAACCACTTTAAAAAAGCTGTCTCTTTTTAACTTGTTCCTTTATATCCCGGCTGCTTGTTAACCGAATCCTTTTCTGTTGAACGAAATCCTATGTAATGGCACTTCCATTCAAGTCACATCACGGCGCGACCTCACCTGGATGAGACCTAACAGGTACTATGCGAATCTATGCACTCGCCAATGAGACACTTTTGCTCTAGCATCCCTCTGCTGTGGGTTAACTCATTGCTCGCGACTGCCCTTAAAGCCAACTGTAATGAGCCAATTATAAGCCATCAAGAAGGCCGACTATAGCCGATGGCAGCTCATTACGGCGTTCGGCTCGCCGGCAACTGTGAACCTACTTTAAGCCCCAACATAAGGTGTGGCCAGCCAGGGGTAGTTCACGTTTGACGATCGGCACCCACGCTTGCTGGCCACAGTAAATCGAATAATACCCACGATTACGGGCCATAATGGCCCGGGTAGTTACTGTGCGCGATCTCGGCTCCGATATGTCTTAAGTGCGGTTGTGGTAAAAAAGATAAACTCCCCGCAGAGGCGTAAGATGGGTGACAAATGTCTCCAAGACCCACAGCTAAGGAAAGTGACTACAAAACCCGTTTGCCACGAACTCAAGCATATCGACGGCCTTCCGTGATTGGAAGTTTTACTACTTCTTATATTTCCATTCTACTTAAAAACTGACCTCCTATCTTTCTATAACGATCCCTAAAAGTACATGACACAAAATAGGAGACACTCCCTAATGGGAATAGGAACTCACAACTGGATGACAGGTCATTCAGCCGCATTCCATACTCAGTTACACAAGATGTTCGAAGCTACCCTCTGCGACTAAAACATAAAGGGCGGCACTTTCCTCTCTTGTACATAAACATGTAGCTATAATTTATTCACACCTCACACTAACATTGCAAGACATGAAATTATATTTCAAGCAAGAACTTGACATCAAACACAATTAAATCACAGGCATATGCATAGCTATATTTCTTATGCAACACATCAAAATAACAACAGCATTCAAAATATAACAGAATCAGCTTGTAAAATTACATAAAGTCGTTCGTTACAATGACATAATTACAGCCTGAAAGTACATTAATGTTTTGGACTAGCATATACAGGAACGTCAAGTAGACCAAATAAAATAGTCAGCTACATCGGGGCTCCGCCTTTATCCTGCTAGCCCTTCGGATCTACTTAACTGCGGGATCGAAACTCCCAGCATGTTGACCAGAGGTCCCACCTGTCCAATTCAGGAGAAGAATCAATTAGATAAACAATAAGCGATCAAGTTATGGAAAGCTAAAAAGGGAAGACTTACCAACGTCCGCTCCTTGGTCGTCATCCTCCAACTGTACACCAACCTCCTCAGCAGCGAGCAGCCGCATACCCTCCTTCACCGCCACCTTCTCCTCCTTGGTGAACTGAGCAGTAACCACATCCATCCTGAAGGCCACTCCACCTTCCTTGTCTGCATCGGCCTTGGCCTTCTCCAGAGCCCTGAGGTAAATCCTGGCCATGACCTGGGGATAGTCATCCATCCAGGATAGATTGTCCTGCTTCCAAGTACGGAAATACATATCCTGTAGCATATCATCCATCATCCCCTCGTTCTCCTCAAACTCCCTCATACGAGCATCAGAAGCCGATAGCTTCGCAACGGCAGCATCCCTCTCCAATCGGTATCGCGAGCAGTCAGCCTGAAGAGATCTCCTCATCGCCTTCATCTCCTCCTTTAGCTTGGCCTGAGCAAGCTCTGCGGCTTCAAGCCTCCCAGATAACTCCTCTACCTGCTCGAGATCTGCCCTCTGAACCTCATCCACCGTTGCTATAGCCATGTCAATCCGTTTCTTGCAGGCATCCTCTATTTTGCGCAACTCTGCCTTGCTAGCTTCTTCCATGGTTTTCTTCAGTCGTCTGGAGGCCACCTCATGCTGGGAGATCTGGATGGCCTGATCGGCAAGCTGTTTGGACTGATCGGAAACCATTAGCCGCAACCGAATATTAGCACTTCCGATTTCCTCTCCATCCTTGACCAGTCGGGCATGATGCCCCATCAACTTCCTGGTCTCCATAGCTGTGACGACCGCCCATGACTCCCGCACCAAACAAGGTAATAATGCGCTGAAAAGTGTGCCAGGCCGCCATGGACGATTGTCAGGATAAGATAAAACAACAAACTCTATCGTATAACTCACAGCGCATGGACAAAATACAATAGAGAAATATATGTAGTGAAGCTATATAACAGAATATCATCATATAAACTCCATAAAGGTTTGATACAAGCATCTGAAAAGACAATACATCATGCCTCACTACAAAGCACTCAAAGCAAATACAGCAGCGGAACACCCAGTACATATAGTAAGAAAAACAATATGCAAAAGCCTCGCTCGTCTTCGTCATCAGCAACGTGATCTCTAAGAACAGCACCTGTCACCTGCTACCTAGTCTGCCCATCCCAACATAGATGAACAGCCCAAGGTAATAAGAGTTGAACATAAAACCTTGAGTCAGAAAAAGTCCTAGTGAGCAGTAAATCAACTATCAAACATACCAAAAGAGCATAAAGGATAAAAGGAATAGGAACCCAAACCATCCCACTCCATCTCTTTCTACAGTGATAGCCCCCAGACACACACTAAGGAGAAGCAAGCATAACAAAACAGACAATTAAAGTAAAGCAATAATCACTCGAGTCAAGGTCGATGTTTTCCAAATATAAACCCCCAAGGCCTAAACCAAGATCAGATAAGCACCCAGAAAACACCGCTCTTGAGACAAAATGATGATACAACCAAACATCCATGACTCTGGCTATCACTGTTATCGTTGCCTTGATTTTACCGTTAATTGAATGACCGGCACCGTCCTTTCAGCCGTCAGTCAAGGGCTAATGGCAACCCCGGTTCTAGACATAGCTCCACACGTCATCATGACCCGTGCCTAGGAATAACGAATCTACCCAGAGTACTACCACGTCATCATGACCCGTGCCTGGGACTAACGGATCTACCCAGCGTACTCTTGCTTTGAGCCTGCTAGAACCTTTAATAACGATAAGATCTCAGCCTTCTAGTCATCCTCCTCGACGACTATTCCCATTCTAGCTCAAGCGCCTCTCGAGCCCACCATTATCCACCAACTCGAACCGCATCATCGAGTTATCAACATGCTTGGAATAATCCCGTCTGGATTAAATCAAGACTATCTCACATCATGCTTTGCTCCAACGCATCATAGCAAAGTCCCATCTCGATATCATGCTTCGCTTCCTCTAATCATAGCAAAGTCCTTCATTATCGAATCTATCCATATGAGCTTCATCATCCGCTTCATATGCCATAAGCAGCTTTCACCATTCAAAAGCCTTTCTCTTGGCTTTTGAATCACCATCAACCATCCTGTCTAGGTCTAACTATCAATCAACTAACATACATAGCAATCAATCAAATCAATCATTAGTTTAAGCAATCAAGTAATCAAACATGGTCTAAATAAGCATTTATAACTACAATGGCAATTTCGTAAATACATGAGCATAAATCTAACATGCATGAATCATGGGTGTTTAGCATAGATCTAACAAATATGAATCATGGGTTTTGTCTCTACAACTTGATGAATGAACTTGCATAAGTAAACATCTTCATAAGTAATGGATCTACACTTGGATCTAAGGAAAATGCATGAAATCACTATCTACAACACTCCAACAAACCACCAAACCAATATACTCCTTTGGGTCCGCGTGAGAGATAACCACCACTCACCAAATCACCTAAACACCTCAAAAGCAACACACTTCAGATCTGGACAACAAAGACTCAAGCTTGATTCGTCGAAATCCCGCTTGAAACGATGAAATCTCACTTTGTTGGATGAAGATCTTCAACTTTGGCTCTTGGATCTTTGATCTTGATCTTCGATCTTGAATGGATGTTAGCACTAGATTAGAGTAGAGAAAAGAAGTGAAGAAATGTTGTAGTCGAGCTCTCAAAATGGCAGCACTTCGTCGCTTCAAAATCCGGTGCCAAAAAGTGAAGATAGACCGTGTATTTATAGGCTCGCTCTTAGGTCGCTCGCCTTTAGGTCGTCCACGACCTACCATTGCCCACGACCTACGACCTAAAGATCCCCCATCGACCTAACGACCTTTCGGTCCAAACCTATGCACGACCTAAAACATACACGACCTAACCCCTAAATCCTTCATGCGGCCTACTACAGGAACGACCTAACGAAACAAGCTAATGCGCGACCTAACACTACAACACTCACGCGACCTAACAACATGGCCACCCTAACACTCGTGCGACCTAACACTCATGCGACCTAGTGACTTAACTAGTTGCCGACCTAAGCTACTAACCTCTAGATCACCCATCTCTATAGGTCGGTCATTCTACTAGGTCGCTCGCGACCTAACGAAAGTCGCTCACTGTTATAGGTCGCCCACCCCTTAGTCGCTCAACCAACCTAACTTCCACACGACCTAACTCTTAGGTCGTTGTGTTGGTTCAACCGATCTATCCTTAAGCCGGTCACCTCTATAGGTTGCCACTATGACCTAAACCACTACTCGACCTAACATTCTTAAGTCGTACACGACCTATCTAAACACACAAGGTCTCACGACCTAAGCCATCTTCCTTAAGTCGCTCGAACGACCTATCTCTTAGGTCGTTAACCCACTAATCTGTTAACTCGCTCAAACTACTAGGCCGCTCCACTCGACCTAACTCTCATTCGACCTAAGCCCTATACGACTTAAGCTTTGGTCGACTCAACTCTAAACGACTCAAGCAATACTAACGACTAGATGGTAACTATTTTACGATATGTCGACACGTAAAATACGGGTCGTTACATTCTCTCCCCCTTCGGAATTTCGCCCCCGAAATTCCAAACAAACAAGAGCAACCATAAACTATTCTGCATGCCTACCATCCATAGCAACCAACAAACCATGCATCCAATTACTAGCCTAGCATGCAGAATTCTAAGATTAGAATCAAGTTACAAATTCATGAGATGTCACGACACCTTAGGGCCATACCTCGAAGAGTTCCGGATGAGCTGCCTTCATCCTCTCTTCCTCCTCCCATGTACAGTCGTTAACATCGTCACTCCATTGTATCTTGAGCAACGTAATCGTCTTCCTCCTAAGCTGTTTCGTGTCGGTTTCCATAACACGAAGCGGCTTACGAGGTCTTCTAACAACTGGATCAACCTCTAAATCTTCATAGCTATCAGCAGAAACCACTGTATTCGAGTCGTGCACATACTTCCGTAGATACGATACATGAAAAACATTGTGCACACCTGCCATCTTTTCCGGTAACTCCAATTTATAAGCGAGCTTTCCAATTCGCTCGATGATCGGGAATGGTCCAACAAATCTTGGAGTCAATTTTCCTTTCTTCCCGAATCGAATAACATTCTTTAGAGGAGAAACCTTCACAAAAACCATATCACCCACGTCGAATTCCAAATCCTTACGATGCTTATCTGCATAACTTTTCTGACAATCTTGGGCTGCCTTCATTCGTTGCCGAATGATTTCTATGCAATCTGTAGTCTGTCGAATCATCTCTGGCCCAAGTATCAGCTTTTCTCCAGTTTCCAACCAACATGTCGGAGAGTTACACGGTCTTCCATACAGTGCCTCATATGGTGCCATACCAATGCTTGATTGGTAACTGTTATTATACGCAAATTCCACCAAATGTAGATGATCTTCCCATGATCCTCCGAAATCCAAAACACATGCCCTGAGGAGATCTTCCAAAACTCGATTGACTCTCTCAGTCTGACCATCGGTTTGGGGATGATAAGCTATACTCAAACACAACTCGGTTCCCAACACTTCCTGGAAGCTCTTCCAAAATCCACTAGTGAACAACGGATCTCGATCGCTCACTATACTCTTCGGAATACCATGGAATCGAACTATCCACTTAACATACAACTCAGCCAACTTCGATGCAGTCCTAGTTGATTGAACAGGAATAAATCTTGCACTCTTAGTCAAACGATCTACTATGACCCGAATTCCTTCATTTCCTGCTCTAGTTCTAGGTAACCCATCGATAAAATCCATCGATACTTGCTCCCACTTCCATGTAGGAACTTCTAATGGCTGAAGCAATCCACTTGGCTTCTTCTGCTCTGCTTTAACCAACTGGCAATTCATGCACCTTGAAATAAAATTTCCAACATCCTTCTTCATACCTTCCCAGTAATAGGTTCTCTTCATGTCCCGATACATCTTATTTTCACCTGGATGAATTGTCAACTTCGAGTGATGACTTTCCCTCAGAACTTCATCTCTCAATTCATCTATATCGGGAACAACTAGTCGTCCTTGTTTTCGAAGCCAACCCTCTCGATCGACTTCAAATCCTTTATCCTTTTCTGGGTTCAATCCAGATTCCAAATCACGGATAATCTTGACAATCTTATCATCTTGCTTTTGACTCTCGCCAATTCTTTCCACAAGAGTAGGTCTTATTGATAAGTTTGCCAACATCTCAGGTTCCAATTCACATCTAGGCCTGAAGTCAAATCCAGCTAAATACTCGAGATTCTTCCATTCTGAAAACATGGCTCCCAATCCTGCATGTCTTCGACTCAACGCATCTGCCACTGCGTTACCCTTTCCCGGAGTATAGGCTATACCAAAGTCATATGATGCCAAAAACTCTAGCCATCGTTGCTGCCGAAGATTCAAATCCTTTTGGGAGAAAAGATACTTCAAAGACTTATGATCCATAAACAACTCAAATCGAACTCCCAATAGATAATGTCTCCACATCTTCAGAGCAAACACGATCGCCGCTAACTCCAAATCATGAGTCGGATAATTCCTTTCATGCGGCTTTAGTTGTCGACTTGCATACGCAACAACTTTATCCTTCTGCATCAGCACTGCTCCAAGTCCAGTACCACATGCATCGGTGTAAACCACCATCTCTTCATTCCCACTTGGAATAGTCAAAACAAGAGCACTTGTCAGTCGCTCTTTCAGGATTCCAAAATCTTGCTCACACTTAGCATCCCAACTGAATACATGATTCTTTTTCGTCAATCCTGTTAATGGTGTAGCTATCTTGGAAAAGTCTTTGATAAACCGACGATAGTATCCTGCTAATCCAAGAAAACTTCTCACATCAGATGCATTCTTAGGTCTAATCCAATCTTGGATCGCTGCCACCTTAGCGGGATCAACCGCTATTCCATTTCCAGAAATAACATGGCCTAAGAACCTCACTTCACTCTTCCAGAAGTGACACTTCGAAAACTTCGCCTTCAGCTGATGTTTCCGCAAGATTTCCAAAACAATACGCAAGTGCTTCTTGTGCTCTTCTTCAGTTCTAGAATAAATCAGAATATCATCCACGAACACAAGTACGAACTTGTTCAACTGATCTCTGAACACTCTATTCATAAGATCCACAAAATATGCTGGTGCGTTAGTCAATCCAAACGGCATTACCAGCCACTCAAAGAAACCGGATGGTATCTTGAAAGAAGTCTTCGGCACACTATCCTTAGCCATTCTCAACTGGTGAAATCCCGTTGCCAAATCCATCTGAGAAAACACCTTAGCTTCGTGAAGCTGATCAAACAAGTCATCTATTCTCGACAATGGATACTTGTTCTTCTTAGTCACTTTATTCAGCTCACGATAATCAACACACAACCTCAACGATCCATCCGCTTTGGTTGCGAACACAACTGGTGCACCCCATTCGGACACACTACGCCGAATGAATCCTTTCCGTAAAAGGTCATCAACTTGCACCTTCAACTCCTGCTGTTCCTTAGGCGCCATCCGCCTAAGAGGCATCACAACGGGTCTGGCTCCCTCAACTAGATCGATATGAAACTCGATCTCCCTATGCGGCGGTAACCCTTTGACCTCATCAAAGACATTCTCAAATCCATTTGCAATCGGCACCGATGACAGTCCATCCCGTGGAACAACCAGCGAATACATGAAGCTCATGAAGACGCCTTCTTCATGCTTACATCGTATCACAACCTTTCGCCCATCCACATTCTCGACTGTCACTTCCAACCTTTCACAATCAACCTTAGACGCATACTTCCTAAGCCAGTCCATACCCAAGATAATTCCGAACCCCGCAAAGTTCAGAACAAAACAATCACAAACAAAAGAGCAATCATGACTCGACACAACTAGACCACGGCATATCATACACAAACAAGACGAACCCCCAACTGGATTAGTCACAACCAATGGTCTATCAACGATATCCGGTTCCAAACCTAACCGGCACACAAGCTCGTTACAAACAAAAGAATGCGACGCTCCGGTATCAAACAAAACTCTAACTGGAACACCACAAATAGAAAGAGTACCTTGAACTACCACACTCTTTCCTTTCTCTTCCATGGTAGGAGCTTTCGAGGATGACGGAACAACCCCCAAAGCATAAGCTTTCACAATCTGCTTGTCCTTCTGTGGTTCAGGACAATTCTTCTTAACATGCCCTAACTTATCACAGTTGTAGCACTTCAACAGCACCTTTGGATTCTTGCAATCCCTAGAGAGATGGCCCTTCTGCCGACAATTGTAGCAAGTCATTTCACCCTTCGGCTTCTTTTGACCATCCTTACCCCTCTGTTGCTGCTGCTTCCTTTTCTTGTTTCCACCCTGCTGTGGTTTAGACTCTTCCTTGGTCACAGCAACAACAGATCCTTCCTTAGGAAACAAACTCTCATGCCTGAGAGCTTTCTCCACAAGCTTCTCAAATGGATCGTCTAGATGATCCACCAACTGCCTTCCCAGATAACTATCCAAGCCTGTCACGAACTTCTCATTCTTTGATATGAAGATTCAATATATGACCGAGCATACTTGGACAAAGCTTCAAACTCAGAAACATACTCAAGAACTGATCTTCCACCTTGCTTGAGTTCCACAAACTTCTTAAACAAGGTAGACTTCTGAGCCGTAGAAATGAACTTGGCTTCAAATCTAGCTTGGAACTGCACCCAAGTAATTTCTTCCTCCGGAGTATCAATGGTGATAGAGTTCCGCCAATCAGAAGCTCTCCCTTGAAGCTGCCTTGATGTAAGCTTCCTCTTAGTTGCATCCTCGATTCCCAAATCACCAAAGATCCTCCTACAAGCATCTATCCATCTCTGGACTTCAATAGTAGATTCTGTCCCTAAGAAAACCTTCCATCCAAGAGCAGTATAGTCCTTACACAACTTAGCAAAATCCACCGGTCTTGGAGCTTGAACTTGAATCCCAACATCTACCGCTGGCCCTGGAGTTGGTATCCTTCTCATGATCGAAGTCATCATCACTTCGAACATAGCTCCATAATCAGCAACTCCTTCAGCGTCACGGCCTTCCCTTGCAGCTGGTCGCCCTCTTCGACTCATCCTTAGTATCGAGAAAAAGAAATGATTAGAACACCTTTGAGAAACAACTGCATAAGGAGTTCAAATCCTTCTAAGCTACTATAATATATATAGTAATCATCCATCAAAATACAATTACATCTCTCGTACGTAGTTACGTCAGCGAGCGTTGGCAAAAATCGATTTAACCAAAGCTCTGATACCAAATGTGACGACTGCCCATGACTCCCACACCAAACAAGGTAATAATGCGCTGAAAAGTGTGCCAGGCCGCCATGGACGATTGTCAGGATAAGATAAAACAACAAACTCTATCGTATAACTCACAGCGCATGGACAAAATACAATAGATAAATATATGTAGTGAAGCTATATAACATAATATCATCGTATAAACTCCATAAAGGTTTGATACAAGCATCTGAAAAGACAATACATCAGGCCTCACTACAAAGCACTCAAAGCAAATACAGCAGCGGAACACCCAGTACATATAGTAAGAAAAACAATATGCAAAAGCCTCCAGCTTGTCTTCGTCATCAGCAACGTGATCTCTAAGAACAACACCTGTCACCTGCTACCTAGTCTGCCCATCCCAACATAGATGAACAGCCCAAGGTAATAAGAGTTGAACATAAAACCTTGAGTCAGAAAAAGTCCTAGTGAGCAGTAAATCAACTATCAAACATACCAAAAGAGCATAAAGGATAAAAGGAATAGGGACCCAAACCATCCCACTCCATCTCTTTCTACAGTGATAGCCCCCAGACACACACTAAGGAGAAGCAAGCATAACAAAACAGACAATTAAAGTAAAGTAATAATCACTCGAGTCAAGGTCGATGTTTTCCAAATATAAACCCCCAAGGCCTAAACCAAGATCAGATAAGCACCCAGAAAACACCGCTCTTGAGACAAAATGATGATACAACCAAACATCCATGACTCTGGCTATCACTGTTATCGTTGCCTTGATTTTACCGTTAATTGAATGACCGGCACCGTCCTTTCAGCCGTCAGTCAAGGGCTAATGGCAACCCCGGTTCTAGACATAGCTCCACACGTCATCATGACCAGTGCCTAGGAATAACGAATCTACCCAGAGTACTAGCACGTCATCATGACCCGTGCCTGGGACTAACGGATCTACCCAGCGTACTCTTGCTTTGAGCCTGCTAGAACCTTTAATAACGATAAGATCTCAGCCTTCTAGTCATCCTCCTCGACGACTATTCCCATTCTAGCTCAAGCGCCTCTCGAGCCCACCATTATCCACCAACTCGAACCGCATCATCGAGTTATCAACATGCTTGGAATAATCCCGTCTGGATTAAATCAAGACTATCTCACATCATGCTTTGCTCCAACACATCATAGCAAAGTCCCATCTCGATATCATGCTTCGCTTCCTCTAATCATAGCAAAGTCCTTCATTATCGAATCTATCCATATGAGCTTCATCATCCGCTTCATATTCCATAAGCAGCTTTCACCATTCAAAAGCCTTTCTCTTGGCTTTTGAATCACCATCAACCATCCTGTCTAGGTCTAACTATCAATCAACTAACATACATAGCAATCAATCAAATCAATCATTAGTTTAAGCAATCAAGTAATCAAACATGGTCTAAATAAGCATTTATAACTACAATGGCAATTTCGTAAATACATGAGCATAGATCTAACATGCATGAATCATGGGTGTTTAGCATAGATCTAACAAATATGAATCATGGGTTTTGTCTCTACAACTTGATGAATGAACTTGCATAAGTAAACATCTTCATAAGTAATGGATCTACACTTGGATCTAAGGAAAATGCATGAAATCACTATCTACAACACTCCAACAAACCACCAAACCAATATACTCCTTTGGGTCCGCGTGAGAGATAACCACCACTCACCGAATCACCTAAACACCTCAAAAGCAACACACTTCAGATCTGGACAGCAAAGACTCAAGCTTGATTCGTCGAAATCCCGCTTGAAACGATGAAATCTCACTTTGTTGGATGAAGATCTTCAACTTTGGCTCTTGGATCTTTGATCTTGATCTTCGATCTTGGATGGATGTTAGCACTAGATTAGAGTAGAGAAAAGAAGTGAAGAAATGTTGTGGTCGAGCTCTCAAAATGGCAGCAGTTCGTCGCTTCAAAATCCGGTGCCAAAAAGTGAAGATAGACCGTGTATTTATAGGCTCGCTCTTAGGTCGCTCGCCTTTAGGTCGTCCACGACCTACCATTTCCCACGACCTACGACCTAAAGATCCCCCATCGACCTAACGACCTATCGGTCCAAACCTATGCGCGACCTAAAACATACACGACCTAACCCCTAAAGCCTTCATGCGGCCTACTACAGGAACGACCTAACGAAACAAGCTAATGCGCGACCTAACACTACAACACTCATGCGACCTAACAACATGGCCACCCTAACACTCGTGCGACCTAACACTCATGCGACCTAGTGACTTAACTAGTTGCCGACCTAAGCTACTAACCTCTAGATCACCCATCTCTATAGGTCGGTCATTCTACTAGGTCGCTCGCGACCTAACGAAAGTCGCTCACTGTTATAGGTCGCCCACCCCTTAGGTCGCTCAACCAACCTAACTTCCACACGACCTAACTCTTAGGTCATTGTGTTGGTTCAACCGATCTATCCTTAAGCCGGTCACCTCTATAGGTCGTCACTACGACCTAAACCACTACTCGACCTAACATTCTTAAGTCGTACACGACCTATCTAAACACACAAGGTCTCACGACCTAAGCCATCTTCCTTAAGTCGCTCGAACGACCTATCTCTTAGGTTGTTAACCCACTAATCTGTTAACTCGTTCAAACTACTAGGTCGCTCCACTCGACCTAACTCTCATTCGACCTAAGCCCTATACGAGTTAAGCTTTGGTCGACTCAACTCTAAACGACTCAAGCAATACTAACGACTAGATGGTAACTATTTTACGATATGTCGACACGTAAAATACGGGTCGTTACAATAGCCACCCGATCATTGTTTGCCTTGGCTTCACCCTCCATGGTTACAATCCGAGTAGTCAACAAGTCGAGATCCAAAGACTTAGCCTCATCAAGCACCCTTACCATAGGATTGCGGAGTAGGAGGTGCTCATCGGTAACCTCATCGAAAGAAATATCATGGGAGCTCGGATCCAGGTCCAGATGACCCGCGAATGGGTTGCGGGCCAAGCCGGGATGGTCTATCGAGGTAATGGTAGGATTCTCAGATGGATGCGGAGAAGGTACAAACTCAGTAGTCTCCTCCGTAGTATCCTGAAGCGGCTGAGTTGGAGGCTGAGGACCAGGTGGAGAATCAAACATAGAGTGTCTCCTCTTCTTCCTTTGGATATCTTCTTCAATAATCCCGAGAAGAGGGCGATAACCGACTACGTCCCCGGGGCGGCTAGTAGGAGGCTTAGGTTTGGCAGAGGCTCTGAGTAACTTGTATTGTTCGAGGCGGTGTCGAACATCAGATGTCTTGGCCACCTCGCCTTCCCCTGGAATAAAGAACAAAGTGTTACGAGCATACACTAATCCATAATTCAAGAAATATGTTAAGTTAAAAGGAGTAAGAAGACACATTTATTATACAAACCCTGAGGGGGAGTGGGGTACTGCAATAAGTCCTGAATCTCATTCCATGACGGGAGCTGGCCATAAAATATTCCTAAGTCCTTATCATAAAGGGAGTCTGCAGAAGTCAAAAATTCACCTTGAATCGCTGGAGTCTCCTTAGCTGGAATACTGGCACCAACCCCGGCCTTGTCAGCTCTCCCGGACTTCTTTACCGGATCCGGTTCTCCCTCCAACCCCTCAAAAGCTTGGCAGAAAGCATCATCCGCCCACTCTTGAATCTCACCTCCTTCACCCTCGTCTCTTTCCTCCTCCGCGCTCTCCTCCTCCGGAACATCCGGGCATGTGCTGGGAGAGGGTCCATCGGATTTCTTGAGTTTCCTCCCCCCGACGACAGGAGGTATCGAGAAGGGTTTCCTCTTGCTGCTCTTCGCAGTGGCCCCTCCTTTGGCTTTGGCAGCCCTTTCCTCAGCCGTATCCCTCTGCTTGACCACAGACTGATGTGGTAGAATCAAGTTGTGTCCCAGGAGAGTGGCATTCCTGATCAGGTACGAAGCTGACCTATCCCTTCCCAGAATGGCCTCTATCTTTGCAGCCATCTGAACCAGGCGATCGCTCTCTACAACCGCAAAGCCACCTGTTGCTAGAAAAAGTAAAGTACATGAGAAGAAGCATTACAGTCAAAACAGAAATTACAAGTAAACTTCAACTTACAGCCAAAGGTGAAGCGACGAATAGAAACGGAGTCATCCTTGACGAAGAACCATTCCTTCTTGAACATAGTGAACTTTGAATACAAGTCCAGGACCGGCTTGAAGGACACGGCCGACTCTAAGCTGATGTATGGAGACCCCTTCTTATAACCTCTCATGTTATACAGGTACCGAATCTCTCGGTTGGACGAGGGGCGCCCGTACTTCCTCTGGAAAATGACGAACATGCACACCAAGATAGCATAGGAGTTGGGCTGGAGTTGGAAGGGGGCCACCTTCAAATAGGTGATGAAGCTAACTATCCAGGTATTGATAGGAGGAATGGCCCCAGACATGCAGTGGTACCTACTATAAGCGAAGTATCCTTCTGGGGGATTATATGGCATGACCCCCTTCCCTGGCAACAACATGCGTGCTCTATCAATCCCAAAGGAGCAGGAGATAACATCAAGCTGCTCTTCTTTGAGAGAACTAGAAAAGCAGTCAGGCGGAGAGTTCAGAAGCTCTAGAGAACCATACCCATCTACTAGCAATCTCGGGGTGGGTCCGTGACGTTCCGGTCCTGATTGAGCTGGGGGCACTGCGGAGGACTCTCCTTCGTTCTTGGATTTCCTTTTATCTGATCGAGTTTCCACTTTGTGAGACATAATCTGCAACACAAGAAAGTACATCGTTAGAACAGAGGATATAAACAAGCAAGTGTATATAGTCTGAAATTTCACTCATAATTCAAAACACTCAAACTCCTGGTGTCATTCGGTAAAGCAAATATAAAAGTTCATTCGGTATTCGGAGTCTCAGGGTTCATCCGGTGATTCAAGTATAAGTTCATTCGACACTTTTCGTTTCTCATTCGGTGGTTCGAGCACAAGTTTCATTCGACAATTCAAATGTGAAAGTTTCATTCGGTACTTAAAAACCCCTCGGGTTCATTCGGTAAATCAAAGTCTTTAAGTTCATTCGGAAGTTCGACCTTAAAAAATCGTTCGGCAGAAGAAAGCTTACCTGGTCCGGCAGTTAAGTTGATTCGGTATGCAGTTGATTCGGTATGCAGTTGATTCGGCAGTCAGAACTGGTTCGGCAGTTAGGAATTTGATTCGGCTATGTCACTTGGTAGGAAATAACGAAGGCCTAACACCCCTACTTATAGACGAACACAGGATGACCGGACCGGGTGATTCGGCACATATGATCGGATGAAAATACCCAAGTTAAAACAAAGCACGCCATGTGCATGCACATGCCCTACTTTGGGGGGCAAGTGTTGTGTGCATTTCCACCACCGAACTAGAGAGAGGGAAGATGCCACCGGACCGGACGAAGGAAAGCCACTACCGAACCAACCTTTTCTCGTGCCTGCCGAACCAAGTTCCAGCCTCTACCACCGGACCATTCCCCTGCCGAACCAAAGTCTCTCCTCCATCACCGGACCAACTCTCACTCCACCTACTACCGGACCAACCCACACTCCACCTACGACCAGACCAACCCACACTCCACCTACGACCGGACCAACCCTCACTCCACCTACTACCGGTCCAAACAACATACCACCTCCCACCGAACCAACCTACTCCACCCATTGTCGAACCAGATTCCACCGGACCAAGGCATACCGGACCAATTCTACCAGGCCAAATTGCTTCAGCCTAGGCCCACCAACAGCTATATACATCCAGGACCCCTGCTCCCAGCCTCACTCTATAAATAGAGGGGCAGAGGTACAACAATGGCAGACAAGTTTGAGAGCTCAAGCACGGACAGAACTATCAAACAACTTTCATATACTTGTATACAAAGCTTTGTACTTGTAATCTGAACAGTAAAGGAGAATAACATATAAAGTGGACGTAGGCACGTTCTGGCCGAACCACTATAAATCTGTGTGTCTTTTACAGTTTAGTCCCTGCTTTTTACATATTTGCATAAATCACCCAAATCACTAAGAACAACATAAAATCAACTATATCATACGACTTGGAGGTGTTTGCCCATTTTTTGTGCAAACACGAAGGGTTGGTTTTGACACCATCACTTATTTACTTAGGAATTGCTTTCGAAAGGATGCTTTCGACTTAGTTTTTTATGACTCTTTTGTTCTGTTGAAGGTAGAACCCAAAGGTTTAGAAATGAAAGATTTTTAAATGGTTTCGAAAGGTTTCCACATGTTTTACTTGAACCCAAATTCTTTCGAAAGGTTTGATGTTTACAAAGGATTTAATACTTTCGAAAGGTCTAAATAAAGGGTTCGAAAGGTTTAGAAGGAAGGTTTCTAATGTTTTCGAAAGACAATGTTTAAGTGTTTTAAAGGTAGGATGTCTAAGGTTATAAAGTTTTCCAAAGGGATGATTTTAATGTTTTCGAAAGGTAATTATAAATGTTTTTGAAAGTTATGTTTTGGTCTTTTGGTCTAAGGTATTACTTGTATCGAAAGGGGTACTTTTAATGGAATCGAAAGTGGTACTTTCAAAGATTAAATGTTTTCATTAACAAATTTTTTTGTAAAGTATTAATTCCTTGTCAAGATGATGCAGGCGGGTGTTTCAGCTGGAGTAGTTGGAGGAGTTCAGGAAGCTCCGGTGGTGAATAACTATGCTATTCTGAGTAGGGATTATACTCGGTTGGAGGAAAGCCATTCATCGGAACTGACGACGCTATTGAAGTAGAAAATTGGTTACTGCATTGTGAGAGGATCTTTGCAAATTTGGGACTCAATGACGAGCAGAAGAGAAGGCTTCCTTTAAGACAACTTTATAATGGTGGAATAGTGCGACGATTGGAGTGAATGAAGAGACGATGACATGGGTGGAGTTTGAGAGAAGGTTCGAGGAGAGGTTCATGTCTGTGATGGTGAAGTCTACCTTGCTCAGGAAGTTTGCCGAGTTGGAGCAGAGGGAGAATACTGTGTTGGACTATGCTACAAGGTTTGAGAAAATGGCAAGGTATGGTTATGCCACTATAGACACTGTGATTAAGAGGAACAAGAAGTTCATTAGGGGGTTGAAGCTTGAGTTGGCAAAGGCTACATTACCACACATCAGAGACCCCTGTGATGTTGTGGTTGAAATGGCTATAAGGAATGAGGAGATGCTTGGTTTTTTGGAGAAAAACAAGGCAAGGAAGTCCAGGTGAGGCAGAGTCAGAAAATAAAGTTTTTAAAGGAGCTCAAAAGGGTGGATCTACTAAGAAGGGAAAGGTAGAAGTGGTATATTACAAGTGTGACAAGAAGGGACACTATGCCCATGAGTGTCGACGGGCAAAGGAAAGAAAGCTACGGAGAAGAAAGAGGTGAGGTGTTTCAACTGCGATCAAATTGGACATTACAAGAACCAATGCAAGGAGCTTGCTAACAAGGGAAAGGGCAAGGAGTATCCATTGGATCCAGGTACCTAGAGGCCAACAGCAGAGGAAAAAGGAAAAGCTGTGTTGAGAGGTACGCTTCATATTCATGGTATGCCAGTTAGTATACTGTTTGATACTGGTGCATCGTATTCTTTTATATCTCCTTGTTTGGTAGATAAGCTTAACCTAGAACCCTCATACTTAGTTACATCCTTAAGGGTTGCAAATCCAATAAGAGGGTATGCGACACTCGGGATGAAGTGTGACCACTTAGAGTTTGATTTGTTAGGTCATACCTTTGTTTGCAGTTTGCATGTGTTTGATTTTGTAGGGTTCGGAGTTATTTTAGGTATGGATTGGTTAAGTAAGTATGATGCTACGATATTTTTCCATGATAAGAATATATCTCTTAGACACCCTGATTGTAGTGATCAGATTGTATATACAAGAGAAAACCCTAGCTGTGAGGTGAATGCTTGGTTGGGTGTTGTGGAGGTAGAAGACGAGTTGAATTGAGTTTTTGCTGTTAAAGAATTCATGGATGTTTTTGAACCTGTAATAAGATTGTCACCAAAACGAGCCATTGATTTTCGGATAGATTTGGTACCTGGAGCAGAACCAGTGAGTAAACTGCCAAGCAGGATGACACCTACCGGATGAAAAAGTTGAAGGTACAGTTGGTGGATTTGGAAGGCAAGAATTTTATAAGGCCAAGTAGTTCACCTTGGGGAGTAGCCGTAATGTTTGCTAAAAAGTCAGAAGGATCATTAAGGTTATGTATCGATAATCATAAGTTGAATGAGAAGACGATAAAGAATCGATATTCGTTGCCCAGAATTGACAATTTACTCGATCATTTGAGTGGAGCCAAGGTATTTTCTCAGTTGGATTTAGCAACATATTTCCATCAGCTTAGAGTAGCAAAGGATAGTATTCCTTTGACGGCGTTTAGAACTAGATGTGGATCGTATGAATGGTTAGTGATGTCGTTCGGACTAACTAATGCGCCATCATTCTTTGTGGATTTGATGAACAGAGTTTTTCGAGAGCACTTGGATAGGTTTGTGTTGGTTTTCATAGATGATATTTTGATATACTCTAAGGATGAAAGGGTGCGTGAAGTTCAACTTAGAGTGGCGCTTGAGACGCTATGGCAGAATCAGCTGAAGGCGAAGTTTTTAAAGTGTCATTTCTGGAAGAAGGAAGTTAATTTTCTTGGTCATGTAGTCTCAGAGAAAGGGTTGTCTATAGATCCGACTAAGATTGAAGCGGTGAATAATTGGAAGAGACCCGAGATAGTGACTGAGATAAAGAGTTTTCTTTGATTGGCTAGATATTATTGGAGGTTCATTAAGGATTTTTTGCGAATAGCAGCACCAATGACTAAGCTAACGCGAAAAGATGTGAAGTTTGTTTGGACCGATAAGTGTGAGAAAGCATTCCAGAGCTTGAAACACTTATTGACTAATGCACCTGTGTTGGTTGTTCCAAAAGGGAATCAGAATTTCGTACTATATACAGATGCTTGTGGAACTGGGTTAGGAGCTGTGTTAATGCAAAGAGGTAAAGTGAGTGTCTATGCAACTCGACAGCTTAGACCGCATGAGATTAGATATCCAACGCATGATTTGGAATTAGCTGCGGTGATTTTTGCGTTGAAGGTGTGGAGACATTACCTTTTGGGAGAAAGGTTTGAGCTATATATGGATCAAAATTTGTTAAAGTATTTATTCTCTTAGAAGGAGCTGAATATGAGACAACAGAGGTGGTTAGAACTTTTAGCTGCTTATGACTTTGGTATTGAGTACACACCAGGGAAAGGCAAAAAGGCAGCGGATGCTCTTAGCAAAAGACATCAGAATGTGATGTTAGCTATGTTGGCGGAGTGGAAAGATTTAGAAGCCTTGACTACTTGTAGTGTGCAGTTAATATCGACTGCTAGTTCTAGTCAAAATACTACCATGTTGTCCTGATTAGAAGTTCGACCAGTGTTGATCGAGAGAATTGCTTCTAAGCAGAAGAAGGATCCAGTATTAGTTGAACGGATCAGGAAGTTAAGGGATGGAACGGAGGGCGATGACTTAAAGGATTTTAGTCTTGACCAGAGAGGATGGTTGAGAAAGAAGGGACGATTATGTGTTCCAAATTTTGAGAACTTGAGGAAAGAATTTCTTGAAGAATGTTATCGGTCCAAGTTTATGATTCATCCTAGAGGGATCAAGATGTATCAAGATAGGAAGAGGAGCTTCTATTGGGAAGGAATGATGAGGGATGTAGGCTTATGGGTAAAGCAGTGTCTAAACTGCAAATAGGTAAAAACCGAACATCAGAAGCCAAGTGTGTTGCTTTAGCCATTAGATATTCTAGTATAGAAGTGGGATTCTATTTTTACGGATTTTATAGACGGGCTTCCAAGATCTAATAGAGGAAATGAAAGTATATGGATCATAGTGACATGTTAACCAAGAGCGCCCATTTCATTCCTGTTAAATCAACCAGGCTTGCACCTGTTTTGGCTAAGTTATTTATGAAGAATGTGGTTAGACTACATGGAATTCCAAGTAGTATAGTAAGTGATAAAGATTCCTTATTCACTAGTGAGTTCTAGAAGAGTCTTGTAACATCCCACACTTGACCCAAAACTAATGGCTGCAGATGCTGCAGTCGTCCATAGTTATTAATCCCCGGCGACCAAATACGATAATGTTGGATAAATTGATATACCAGAAACACATGGATATAGAAAAAGTTTAAAATTTCAAAAAAATTTCACATTCCATTCCAAACTCATTTCAACATTCTTTACATAATCCCACAGCGTTAACCACGCTCAGAAAAATATAATTATTACAATATACTCCAAGAGCGACATATGAAGATGTCTCCTTGGTGATCAGAGTGTATAATAGGCAATAAACAACTTTTCCTTAATAAAACAATACAGTGGAATCGTATGATAAAGAACTTAAATAACTACATGCCTTCTGCACGACTCTGAAAGCTTTTTTGTCTTAAGAGGTACCTGAAAACCTCAAATATCAAACTACTCAAAATAAATAGAGTACCCGAGAGTTTAAAGGGAAAACATAAACCATTATCTTAAAACTTTTATAAACCATTTTCTTTGCCCCTGCATTCACAATGGTTAATTCGATTCAAAACAATATTATGTGATGATATGCAAAACAATTTAATCAATTCTGGATTACCCATCCCCAATTCATTTTGACTATCTATCATACAAATAGTTTCTAGGATTACTATTAACCTAATAGTTTTCATGGTCTAACTAATAATCGATTAAACTTTTAAGGACGCCCTATCCAATTATATAGTTTTCATGGGATTACTTTGAACCTATTGGTTACTCCAATATCATTTCTTTTATCCTAGTTTTCATGGGCTGACTAGGAACCTATTGACTAACAGACAATATATTTCTTTTACCCTAGTTTTCATGGGCTAACTAGGAAACTATTGACTATCTATCAATATTTCATTTTCTTACCCAGATATAGTTTTCATGGGCTTACTATAAACCTGTCTAACTGACATCTTTAATCATACATAGTTTTCATGGGCTAATTATGGACCTATTGGCTACTGCTAGTATCTTTATAATTTTCATGGGCTTACTGTTAACCTATTGGCCCCTGCCAATATCTTTTCCCTTACACAGTTTTCATGGGCTTACTGTTAACCTATTGGCCCCTGCCAATACCTTTTATTTATTCACTACTGGGTCAACCCAATTGGTTATTCTACCTTTTCCCAAAGTACAGTTTTGGATTCATTATAAAGTGAATATATGCTTATATGATGAAGTAAACAATATAACCTGGTTAATTCCTTTAACCCATTTAGATTCTTCATAAGTTCCATTTCAGAATACTTTGTTTATTAATACGCCATGGTTTTGCTTTTTAAATAAGATTGGGTTATTTGTTTTGAAAACTGTACTTTCGAAACCTTGCTTTCGACCTCACTGGATAGCCTCCTTTGAAAGCATATATCTCTTTTCAAAACATTTGGTTTCTAACTTTTAAAAACACTTTAAAATCCTTCTTTAGAAACCTTTCTAATATAATAAAGTGTTGCTTATTAATTATTAGAAGCATAGCTTCGAAACCATTGGAAGTATCTCTTCCTAAAGCATTGAAAGTCCCCCTTTTGTCATTAGGTTTATCTTTTAAAATATCATTTGGGTCTAAGTAGTTATAAATGAAAGTACCTCTTTCGAAACCATTCTTTATTATATAAAAATATTAGGGAATTTATGATGGCGTCGATATCATCTCTTTTGATGGAGTCGAAAGCCTACATTTAAAATATTGAAGGATGGCTTCGAAACCTCATTCGAAATCATTGCCCTCGGAACCCATAACCCTTTGGAAAGTATTTGGAAAAAGGCTTAATATAGCTTTAAAACAAACAATACCTTTCGACAGTATTGATGACTTCAATACACTCAAAAGGCATAAGAATCGGTGGTAGGGCTTCGACTAGGTCGGAACCCCTTCTTTTGAAAGCATTGATTTATAATTAAAGGAACTCCTTTGAAACCCCTTTTTCTTTTAGAAAAACATGGTAACCCCTTTAAAAGCCATTATAAACTTCTTTCAGAAACATACGTATCGACTAAGTCGAAAGCTTAGCAAAACAATGGCAGACGCTTATCTTTTCAAAACAAACTGAGGTAACGACCCCATCGCAATCTATGCTTTCAACACCATACTTTTTGCCTTTCTCTAATCCACTACGTATCACATAGATGATACCCTGTGTATAACAAAATGACTTAAGAAAAATCCCCAAAAATCATAGAAATTTACTTTGATCATGAAATCTAACATATCAAAATTTCAAATCCAAATTCTCAATATATTTCTTGAAATAAATTATTAAACCCAATGTGCTATATTCTCATTCAAATATTCATAATAATCTTTCCAAAGCTTGGAAAATTATCAAACATAAAACCTAACTCTAAAATCATGTTTTGCATAACATATATTTTTTCCATGGCATTAAACATCAATATCACACAATTTTGATCTAAAACGTATGAACCATTATTTTAAGAATCTTGTTTAAATTTAAATAAATCATAACTCAAGCATATCATCATCAAACATCATATATACGAATTTAATCTTAAATCCAAAACATATATTTAACAAATAGAGTTGGAAATTATTATTCACCTTAATCTTTGATAAGGAAAATGGATTGAGATGAGTTTGATTTCCCTTTTTTACTTTCTCTTCTTTTTCTTTGAATTTTCTCTTCTTCTTTTCTTTTTAATGGCAGGCCTAATCTTCTTTCCTTACGTTTTTATTTTTGTAAGAAAATAAATATGAGTGTGCATGGCTTAAGGGTAAACACACACACACACACACACACACACACACACACACACACATATATAAAGGTAAGGTTAGGTGTAGTTAAATCCCATTATACCCTTATATAATTTAATTAGTCTATAAACCAATCTTTAGCCCAATTAAATTAATAAGCACGACCACTTAAATTTTATTCAAATCTCAATCCCATTATCACTTAATATTTTCATTATTCTATTTAATTTATCTAATTAAATATCCTGAATACTGTTATTTAAAGTTAGGGGTGTTACAGGCTCGCCTCCTTAAAGAATTTCGTCCACGAAATTCAATAAGGACTAAACACTAATCATAACAATCATCTGTAACCACTCCTAACAACTATACTAGTTTATCTAACTAGCGATCATCTATATAAATCTAATATAGACATACCATTTAAAATAAATCGGGATAACTAACTTGAATCATGTCTTCTATCTCCCAATTATAGTCCTTCTCGTTGTCGCTCCACTGAACTTTCACCAACTTGACTGTTTTGGACCTTAATCTTTTCTCATCCCTCGCTACAATCCGAACTGGTTGTCTAACAATTGTCAAATTAGGCTCTACTACCAACTCATCCAATCCTGTTGGAGGAATAGTAGTCTCTGGATCATGCACATACATGCGAAGATGAAACACATGAAACACATTATGGACACCTGCCATTGCTCGGCATTTCTACTCTGTACATGAGCTTTCCAATCCTTTCTACAATCTGGAATGGACCAACATATTTTGGTGCCAGCTTCCATGACTTTCCGAATCGTATCACTCCCTTCATCGGTGACATCTTAATAAAAACCTTGTCTCCAACTGAGAACTCTAGGTCTTTACACCTTTTATCCGCGTAACTATTCTGTCTGGACTAAGCTTCCTTCATCCGATCCTGGATCAACTCAATCTTTCCTGATGCCTCTCTAACCATATCTGGACCTAAGACTAATCTATCTCCAGTCTCTAACCAACGTGCGGGTGATTTGCATGGCCTTCCATACAAAACTTCAAAAGGCGCTATTCCTATACTAGTATGAAAACTATTATTTTAGAAGAACTCAACCAAATGCATGTGATCTTTCCAAGATCCACCAAAGTCTAGTACACAAGCTCTCAACAAATCTTCGAGTATCTTATTGACTCTCTTAGTCTACCCATCCGTTTGTGGGTGATATGTTGTACTCATCTTGAGCTTGGTACCTAATACTGTCTGTAAAATTCTCCAAAACTCACTAGTGAATAGTGCATCTCTATCACTGACTATGCCACTAGGAATTCCATAAAGTCTAACTATGTTCTTCACGAACAACTTCGCCAAACCGGTGATGTTCTGGTTGACTTGACTGGAATGAAATGGCGCTCTTGGTAAATCTATCCACTATGATCCATATGCTTTCATTTCCCTTGTTTGACCTTGGCAACCCATCTATAAAATCCATGGATATAGAATCCCACGTCCAAACTGGAATCTCGAAAGGCTGAAGCAACCCGCTCGGCTTCTGATGTTAGGCTTTCATTTGTTGACAGTTAGCACATTGTCTAACCCACAAGCCAACATCCCTCTTCATGCCTTCCCAATAGAAGCTTCTCTTCATATCTTGATACATCTTAGTTCCCTCAGGATGAATCATAAACTTGGATCGGTGACACTCATCTAGAACTTCTCTTCTCTAGTTCTCTACATTTGGAACACATAATCGCCCCTTCTTCCTCAACCATCCTTTCTGGTCAATGCCAAAATCTTTAAGATCATCGATCTTAGATCCCACCTTGAATCTTCTATTTTTCTCGACTATCTCTAGATCCTCTTTTTGTTTAGAAGCCATCCTTTCGATCTAAACAGGACAACATAGCAGTATTCTAACTAGAATTAGTAGTCGATCTCAACTTTATACTACACATAGCCAAAACTTCTAAATCATTCCATTCTGCCAACGTAGCTAACACCACATTCTGATGTTTTCTGCCAAGGGCATCTACTATCTTATTTCCTTTTCTAGGAGTATATTCTATACCAAAATCATAAGCAGCCAAAAACTCCAGCCACCTCTGCTATAGCACATTCAACTCTTCCTGAAAGAATAAATATCTTAAGGACTTATGATCAGTGTATAGCTCAAATCTCTCCCCTAAGAGATAATGTCTCCAAATCTTCAATGCGAAGATCACCACAGCCAACTCCAAATTATGAGTAGGATATCTTACTTCGTGTGGTCTAAGCTATCGAGAAGCTTAGGCAATGACTTTACCATTCTGCATCAATACAGCTCCCGATCCTATTCAACATGCATCAGTGTGCACCACCAACCCTTAGTTTCCATCTAGAACAACTAACACTGGTGCATTGGTCAACAAATGTTTTAACTTAAGGAACCCTTCCTCACATTTGTCGGACCAAATGAACTTCACATCCTTCCTGGTCAAATTAGTCAAAGGTGCTGGTATCCGTGAAAAATCTTTGATAAATTTCTGGTAATAGCCAGCAAGTCCGAGAAAACTTCTGAACTCGGTTACCGTCTCTGGTCTCCTCCAATTATTGACAGCTTTGATCTTAACTGGATCTATTGCCAAACCTTCCTTCAAAACTACCTGACCAAGAAACTTGACCTCCTTCTTCCAAAAATAACATTTAGAAAACTTCGCCTTTAGCTGATGTTGCCTTATCATCTCAAGCACTATTCTCATATGATTCTCATGCTTTCTCTCATCTTTCGAGTACACCAAAATGTCATCTATGAATACTAACACGAACCTATCCAACTATTCTCGGAAAACCTGGTTCATCAAGTCCACGAAGAAAGTAGGTGCATTCATCAACCCGAATGGCATCACAACCATTCATATGAACCATACCTAGTTCGAAATGTTATCAAAGGAATACTGTCCTGTACCACTCTCAACTGATTGAAACCGGTCGCCAAATCTAATTGAAAAAACACTCTAGATCCACTCAACTGATCAAACAGATCGTCAATTCATGGCAAAGGATATGTATTTTTGATCGTCCTATCATTCAGCTTACGATAGTCGATGCACATCCGTAATGACCCATCTGACTTTTTCACGAAACCCGTGGCGGCTCCCCAAGGCAAACTGCTTGGTCTAATAAAATTCCTTCCTTCTAGATCCACTTGCTGCACCTTCAATTCTTTCATCTCAGTCGGTGTCTTTCTACTCAATGGTCTACTGACAGTTTCAGCCCTTGGTACAAGATCTTTTCGAAACTCAATAGCTTGTTTCAGTGGTAGTCCTGTGATCGGCTCAAATATGTCTACAAACTCTCTTGCGACTGGAACCTGACTTAGCTCCTCCGCTGCTTCCAAGGCACTTAACACTGCACAAACACTTCGGTCAGAATTCTCTACTGAGAAGATGATCTGGTTCTGACTATATGGATGCCTTAATGATATTTCCCTATCCTAGCAAAATATCCTAGCCTGATATCTATCTAACCAATCCATACCCAAAATGATTCTGAAATCTACGAAATCATAAACATACAAACTGTATGCAAACATATGACCTAACAAATTAAGTTCTAACTGGTCACACCTCATTCCTAGAGTTGCATACCCTCCTATTGGATTCGCAGCCCTTAAGGAAGAAACATGGTAAGTGGGTTCTAAGCATAACTTATTAACCAAATTATGGGATATAAATGAATGTGATGCACCAGTATCAAATAGTATCCTAACTGGAATACTTTGAATCGAAAATGTATCTTCCATCACAGTCTTTTCCTTATCTGCTGCAGTTGATTTGGAAGAAGATAGTGATCCAATAGCAAAAACCTTTCCTTTATCTGCCCTAAATGGCTCTAGACACTGGTTCTTGTAATGCCCAACTTGATCGCAGTTGTAACACTTAATATGCTTCTTATCTGCAGCCTTCTTCCGGCGCTTGCCTGACTAGCACTCGTTTGCAAAATGAACCTTCTTGTCACATTTGTAGCAGACTAAATCAGCTTTTGACTTCTTGGCTGAATCTCCCTTCCGAGCTCCTTTCTTTTTGAAGAACTTTCTCTTCTTTCCCTGAGAACTCTGGGACTCAATTGGCTTCTGTCTAGCACAAATAGCAAACATCTCCTCATGGCAAATGCCATCTCCACCACCACATTACAGGGATCATGAATATGAGTCAGGGTCGCCCTAGCAAACTTGGGCCTCAGTCCTCGAATGAACCTTTCATTCCTTCTGATGTCGGTGTCTATAATATCGTATCCTTATC
The DNA here is from genome assembly GCA_030765085.1 of Allium cepa. Taxonomy (NCBI): domain Eukaryota; kingdom Viridiplantae; phylum Streptophyta; class Magnoliopsida; order Asparagales; family Amaryllidaceae; genus Allium; species Allium cepa. The sequence goes on along the minus strand of CM060928.1, from coordinate 564,020,438 downwards.
GAGATAGCTCATCAAATCTATTTGCATACTCGATAACTGACATGTCTCCCTGAACTAAATCCATAAAATTTCTGATTATTGCTGACTTGGCAACTTCAGGAATAAGCCTCTGTTCGAATCTCCTTAGAAAATCAGCCTAAGTCAACTCTTCTTCTGGAACTCCGGCAGTCACACCATTCCACCAGTGGAGTGCTAACCCTTGCAACTGTCTAGAAGCCAACCTTCTCTTCTGCGCATCTTCTAAACCCAAATCAGAGAAAATCCTTTCATAGTGTATCAGCCAATTCTCCACTTCTATAGTATCTTCCATTCCCATAAATAGCTTTCCACCCAAACCGGTGTAGTCTCGTTTCAGTTTGGCATAATTATTCCCAACGGGAATCACAGGATTTGCTCCTCTAACATTTCCAGCCACTCCAGCAGTTCATGCTTACATCAAATTAGCAAGGAACTTATACATCATCCCCACATCTACTGGCGGATTCCCAGCACTCACATTAGCTTTCACATTTTGATTAGTGTTAGCCTACTGACCTTGGTTCCTCCGGGTGTTAAGTCGAGCATTTCCATCAGTTGTGGTGCTTCCTCCACCTAGATTTCCTCTTCCATTTCCTGCTTCTATATCTTCTTTCTCGTAAATCTATATACGAGCCTTAGTAAGATACTAAAGAAAGGTCTAAGAGAAAAGGGTATTACGTACTTATATATACCTATATATATCAAATGCAAGTACGTTACAATCGCGTTAACCCAAACCCCGATCAAATTTTTGATTCATTGGATTATGTTTTGAAAATATTTTAGGTTTGAATTGCTTAAGTTTTCATAAACCTATGCTCTGATACCAACTTGTAGCATCCCCCACTCGGAGGCCCAAAACTAATGGCTATGGATGATGCGGTCATCCATAGTTATTAATCCTCGACGACTAAATACAGTAATTTTAGATAAATTGATATACTAGAAACACATGAATATGGAAAATGTTCAAAATTTCTAAACAACTTTAACATTCCATTCCAAACTCATTACAACATTCTTTACATAATCCACAACGTTAACCACATTCAAAAAAATATAATTATTACAATATACTTCAAGAGCGACATATGAAGATGCCCCTTTGGTGATCAGAGTGTATAATAGGCAATAAAAAACTTTTCCTTAATAAAACAATATGGCGGAATCATATGAGAGAACTTAAATAACTACATGCCTTTTGCACGACTCAGGAACCTTTTTCGTCTTAAGAGGTACCTGAAAACCTCAAATCTCAAACTAATCAAAATCAATTAAGTACCCGAGAGTTTAAGGGGAAAAGATAAACTTAAAGTCAGACATAAAGCCTAGTATGAATAATAATATACCATCCTAAATCATTCAGATATCTAGTGAGACCATGCCACGTAGCGGAACGGGTTTCCCCTCACTAGTATCTTAAAACTTTTATAAACCATTTTCTTTACCCCTACATTAACAATGGTTAATTCAATTCAAAACATTATTATGTGATGATATGCAAAACAATTGAATCAATTCTGGATTACCCATCCCCAATTCATTTTGACTATCTGTCGTACTTATAGTTTCTAGGATTACTATTAACCTAATAGTTTTCATAGGCTAACTAATAATCGGTTAAACTTTTAAGGACTCCCTATCCAAATATATAGTTTTCATGGGATTACTTTAAACCTATTGGTAATTCCAATATCATTTCTTTTATCCTAGTTTTCATGGGCTGACTAGGAACCTATCGACTAACAGTCAATATCTTTCTTTTAACTTAGTTTTTATGGACTAACTAGGAACCTATTGACTATCGATCAATATTTCATTTTCTTATCTGGATATAGTTTCATAGGCTTACTATAAACCTGTCTAACTGACATCTTTAATTATATATAGTTTTCATGGGCTAACTACGAACCTATTGGCCCCTGCCAATATCTTTACAGTTTTCATAGGCTTACTGTTAACCTATTGGCCCTTGCTAATATCTTTTCCCTTACATAGTTTTCATGGGCTTACTGTTAACCTATTGGCCCCTGCCAATACCTTTTAGTTATTCACTACTAGGTCAACTCAACTGGTTATTCTACTTTTTTCCAAAGTATGGTTTTTGGATTTATTATAAAGTGAATATATACTTATATGAAGAAGTAAACAGTATAGCTTGGTTAATTCCTTTAACCCATTTAGACTTCTTCATAAGTTCCATTTCAAAATACTTTGTTTGTTAATATGCCATGATTTTACTTTTTAAATAGGACTGGGTTATTTGTTTTGAAAACTATACTTTCAAAACCTTCGAAACCTTGCTTTCGACCTCACTGGATAGGCTCCTTTGAAAGCATACGTCTCTTTTTAAAACATTAGGCTTCTGCCTTTTAAAAACACTTTAAAATCCTTCTTTCGAAACCTTTCTAATATAATAAATGGTTACTTATTAATTATTAGAAGCATAGCTTCAAAACCATTGGAAGTTTCTCTTCCTAAAGCATTGCAATTCCCCCTTTCAACATCATTGGGTTTATCTTTAAAATATCATTTGGGTCTAAGTAATTATAAACGAAAGTATCTCTTTCAAAACCATTCTTTACTATATAAAAATATTGGGGAATTTATGATGGCGTCGATACCATCTCTTTCGATAGAGTCGAAAGCCCACATTTAAAATATTGAAGGATGGCTTCGAAACCCCTTTCGAAACCTTTTCCTTTGAAACCCATAACCCTTTCGAAAGCATTTAGAAAGTGGCTTAATATAGCTTCAAAATGAACAGTACCTTTCGATAGTATTAATGACTTCAATACACTCGAAAGGCACAAGAATCAGCGGCAGGGCTTCGACTAGGTCGGAACCCCTTCGTTTGAAAGCATTGATTTTGTAATTAAAGGAACTCCTTTGAAACCTCTTTTTCTTTTATGGCAACACCTTCGAAAGCCATTATAAACTTCGTTCAAAAACATACGTATCAAGTAAGTCAAAAGCTCGATAAAACAAAGGCAGGCGCTTACCTTTTCAAAACAAATTGAGGTAACGACCCCATCGAAAGCTATGCTTTCGACACCATACCTTTCGCCTTTCACCAATCCACTATGTATCACATAGATGATACCCTGTGTATTGAATTTAGCTTAATCGGGTTTCGACATACTCAAAAGCGAAAGGTACTCTAAATAGAGTCAAAACCTATTTTTCTGGGTTAAATACTAAATTAAGTAACTTATATAAACTAACCTGCCTACATGTAAATTTCTTATTGGTTGCCTTAACTTTTCCCATGCTTTTCAAAACTAACCGCCTTTTTATTTTGGATAAGTATCAAACTTAAACTTTTGCAAATAAAGCATTCTTCTTTATTTATACGTAAATCATTTTGATCCTCTTCTCCAAATAATTTGTTTTGTATAACAAATCACTTAATAAAAATCCCCAAAAATCATAGAAATTTACTTTGATCATGTTATCTAACATATCTAAAATTTCAAATCCAAATTCTCAATATATTTCCTGAAATAAATTATTAAACCTAACATGCTAAATTTTCATTCAAAAATTCATAATAATCTTTCTAAAGCTTGGAAAATTATCAAACTTAAAACCCAACTCTAAAATCATGTTTTGCATAACATATAAATTTTCCATGGCATTTAAACATTAATATCACACAGTTTTGATCTACGATCATATGAACCAATATTTAAACAATCTTGTTTAAATTTAAATAAACCATAACTCAAGCATATCATCATCCAACATCATATATACGAATTTAAACTTAAATCTGAAACATATATTTAACAAATAGAGATGGAAATTATTATTCACATTAATCTTTGATAAGGAAAATGGATTGGGATGAGTTTGATTTCCCCTTTTTACTTTCTCTTCTTTTTCTTTGAATTTTCTCTTCTCCTTTTCTTTTTATTGGTCGGCTTGATCTTCTTTCCTTACTTTTTTATTTTTGTAAGAAAATGAATATGAGTGTGTATGGCTTAAGGGTGAACACACACGCACACACACACATATATAAAGGTAAGGTTAGGTGTAGTTAAATCCCATTATACTACATAATTTAATTAGTCTATAAGCCAATCTTTAGCCTAATTAAATTAATAAGCATGACCACTTAAATTTTATTCAAATCTCATGACCCTTATCACTTAACATTTTCATTATTCAATTTAATTTCTCTACTTAAATATCCTGAATAATCTTATTTAAAGTTAGGAGTGTTACAAGTCTACAGGAGATTTTAGGAACCAAGCTCAAGTTGAATACCGCTTACCATCCACAGACCGATGGGCAAACGGAAAGAGTTAATAAAGTCTCGAAAAATTTGTTAAGAGCTTGTGCGCTAGATTTTGAAGGATCATGGGAAGACCATTTACAATTAATCGAGTTTTCAAATAACAACAGTTATCGGGCTGGTATAAGAATGGCACCGTTTGAAGCTTTGTATGGAAGACCATGCAAATCGCCAGTTTCTTGGGTAGAGACCAAGGATAGGTTGGTTCTTGGTCCGAATTTAGTTAGAAAAGCTGCAGAGAAGATTGAGTTAATTAGGGATAGAATGAAGGAAGCTCAGTCTAGGCAGAAGAGTTACGTAGATAGAAGACGAAAAGACTTAGAGTTCTCTGTTGGAGATCATGTTTTTGTCAAGGCGTTACCGATGAAGGGTGTGATTTGATTCGGAAAATCAGGGAATTTGGCACCAAGATTTGTAGGATCATTTCTTATTATAGAAAAGATCGGGAAAATCACATATAAAGTAGAGTTACCGAACAGTTTGGTAGGAGTCCACGATGTTTTTCATATTTCTCATCTAAGGAAGTGTATTGGAGATCCGAAGACTACTATAGCACCGACTATGTTAGAGGACTTAGTAGCGGAGCCGAATTTGACTATAGTTAGAAAGCCAGTTCGTATAGTCACGAGAGATGAGACGAGCTAAAGAACAAAACGGTCAGGTTAGTTAAAGTCCAATGGAGCGATGATGAAAGAGATTGTACCTGGGAGACTAAGAGCAGAATTAGAGACGCTTATCCTGATTTGTTTGATGGTATGTTTTACCTTTTGATTGCTTTGTTGTGTACCTTATCGTTATTTCAAGGACAAAATTCTTTAAGGAGAGGAATCTGTAACGACCCTAATTTTGAGTAACGTTATTTAGGATATTTAATTAGTTAAATTAAATAAAATAATGTAATGATTAAGGGATTGAGATTTGTGACTAATAGAAGGGTAGCCATACCCATTAAAAAAATAAACTAAGGGAACTGGACTGAATCAAGTTAGGGTAAGTAGACAAGGGCAATATTGGAATAAGTATATTCTTATACCCTATACCCCTACACTCATTCATTTCATATGTTCATTTGCAAAGTAAAATTAAAAATAGAGTCCGATCACCATTAAGCAAGAACAGGATGAAGATAAGCTAAAGGATGAAGCTAAATCAACACTAATCCATTCTCAAATCCCAACTCCTTAATCTCAAAGCTAAGGCGAATAATGACCACATCTCATGTTTTCTATTGTTTCATTTTTAGGATGAAATCCGAATTATTTCGCAAAGTTATTTGCCATGTTTTAATTGTTAAAATGGATATATATGCTTGTTGATTATTTATGATATTCCATATGGATTTTATAATATGTTTAACGTGAAAACCCTATTAAATGACATCCTAAGGCCTTGCGATTTTAAAATTTAGATCAGAAACGATATTTTAGAGATGGGTGTCAATTTTCATAATTTTATGAATTAATGTGGATTTTATATTAATTTTCTAGTGAGGAAAATGGATATCTGGGTTTAAAATAATTTACGGCTAAGTTATATATGTTTTGGTTCTGAAATTTATATATGTTAGAAAACATATTAAAAATGATTTATAGGAATTTTTGTAAAATTTTCCTAAGTGTTTTAATAGATATATAAAATTATTTAAGGTATGAGACTTAAATGTTTTATATGTTTATAAAAGGAGAAGGGGTATTTGTAAATTAAAAAAAATTGTTTATTTATGAAATTTTGACAGTACTTTTAGAAATGAAAATTAGCAACCAATAATATTTTGACAAACAAGGCAGTTTAGTTGAAAATATTACTTTAAAAACTAAAAATCATGTTTTACATTCTTTTTACATGTTTCACCACTTTCGGCATCTATGTTCCGACTGGGTACCTCCGCCTCCATCACCATCGAAACCAATACACATAGTATCAATGATTTGGTACATAGTGCACTGGACATAGGCGGAAGGTATTGGGTCGAAACAATGGGTTCCAATGGGGTTGAAGCGCTATTTTGCTTTCAAATTAAAATGCGTCTGTTTTGCTTTCAAAAGGGATGCTTTTGACTTGGTTGGCTTCTGACTGGGTCAAATTGATTTAAGGAATAGTTCCAAATGAGGTTGCACTTTTTTTTAAAGTAAATGCTTTCGAAGAAGCCGAAACCCCTTGCTGCCACTTTCTACCTTTCAAGGCAAATGGTTTCGAAAGGATACTTTGTTTTTAAAACCCAGTTGCTTCTCCAATACTTTTGAAGGGTTGGTTTTAACACCATCACTTCTTTACTTAGAAATTGCTTTCGAAAGAGTGCATTCGACTTAGTTGTTTTATGACACTTTTGTTCTATTGAAGGTAGAACCCAAAAGTTTCGAAAGGAAAGATTTTTAAATGGTTTCGAAAGGTTTCCACATGTTTTACTTAAACTCAAATGCTTTCGAAAGGTTTGATGTTTACAAAGGATTTAATACTTTGAAAAGGTCTAAATAAAGGTTTCGAACGGGTGGTTCCCCAATGGTTTCGAAAGGTTTAGAAGGAAGGTTTCTAATGTTTTCGAAACGCAATGTTTAAGTGTTTTAAAGATAGGATGTCTAAGGTTTTAAAGCTTTCGAAAGGGATGATTTCAATGTTTTCGAAAGGTGATTATGAATGGTTTCGAATGGTATGTTTCAACCTTTTGGCCTAAGGTTTTACTTGTATCAAAACGTGTACTTTCAATGAAATCGAAAGCGGTACTTTCAAAGGTTAAATGTTTTCATCAACAAAGTTTTGTGTAATATATATAACATGGCAGGGTGATTTGAGTAAAGCATAAAATATATTTTCCTTGTTTAAAGAATGATTTAAAGGTTTAAATCAATTTGAGAGAAAAGGTTTTCAAAGAAACTTTATGGGCAGTTAATCCTAAGTAAAATGACTCAGATATTAGAATACTAGATGGAACTGGTATAGGGTCGCACCCTATACATTAGCTATTAGCCCTAGCTAATTTAGTCCAAAATTCCAGTGTGTAGGGCTTTGTCACAGGTAAAACTATAATGATGTTACACACAGAAATGAATATACAGAGTAGAGATAGGTTATTAGTGAGCCCGCAAAACCATTAGGATCAGTTGACCCTGGGAGGACAGACCGTCCAGAAGAAGAATATCTAACATAAGTTAGGTTATTTGTTTATTTTGACTGGTAGGCCCGAGTCAGCCAAACAAAGCTATATTGTTCGGACAGATAGTCCATTTGTTACATGATTTATATGCTTTCATGATATTGATATTATTGTGTTAACCAGTTTTGGTTGTAGGATTAAGATTTGCAAAAGATATGTTTTAAAATGATATTAGTGAGGGGAGAACTCGTTTCGCTAAGCAGCGTGCTCTCACTTAATATCAAATAACCAAGATGCATAATATTATTGACACCAGGCTTTATGTCTGACTCGATGTTTATGTTTTCCCCCTTAAACTCTCGGGTGCTCAAAATTGATTTGAGTAGGCTAAGGGTTGAGGATTTACATATTTTTAGTAGGTGGACGAATAAAGCTTCCGAAGACGAACAAGAGGCTGAAGTTAGCTATTTAGGAGTAGTTCTGTTTGTTTTATTCTGTTGTGTTGTATTAAGTCAATTATGACTATTTAGTACTCTGGTCATCCAAGGAGGCATCTTCATATGTCGCTCTTGGCATATTTATGTAATAATTATATTTGATATGAACCTGGAAACGTTTGGGATTATGTAACTTGGATATGAAATTTTTTTTTGAAATGTAATCATAAAATGTTTTAATCTGTGATGATTTTATTTCATATTCAAGTGCTTCTGATATTATAAATACCATTAAAATTACAATATTTGGTCATCGGACGTTAATACTATGGATGACTACAACATCTGTAGCGCTTAGCTTCAGACCTCCAAATAGGGGACGTTACATGTAACTACCCTTCTAATATAAGATTATGGTACCAATGTTTCTAATCCTTCTCTTTAAGAGTGTATGACTTCTTTACACCGGCCTTTAGGACTTGATACTCCTTTTGAAGACATTCCTCCCTTTTTTCCTGGGTCGGGATCTTCTTATTCTACCAACTTTATGGATTTGTTCACGAAGGTCCTATGATCTTTTGTATTTGCTTCCCCGAGCTCTTCTGATACTACTCCTTCTTTATCCATAGAATCTTAGGAAAGTCTTTTACAGCACCTTATTCGGGTAAAATTCTCTTGCCTTTTTATTCTTTAAGTGTTGAGTTTAGTTATTCTTTGGCTTATGATTTCATATTATCCTCTTTTTTAGATTAGACGGTGCTTATTTGATTTTCAACAGTCATCCACATCCTCTTCCTAGGATGTGGCAAAGCTGCAGGAACTAGATTCCCTTCTGTCTAAGAAGATAACTACTTTAGAAACCCAGCTTTTTTACCTCCAAACCAATAAAAGTTGCTTTTTATTGAGAATATAGTGACCATATCCTCGTTGGAACTAAAAAAGAAAAAATACCAGGATGTTGGAGGAGATGACATAGCTCTTAGTGGAGAAACTTGAATAGTCTTGCAAACTGGAAGAGAAAGTGAAATCTTTAGAGGACAAACTTCCCCAAGTTCAACTAGAAAAGTCCGCTCTTGAGACTTCCCTGGCAAGGGTTCCCACTTTAGATTTGGATGAAAATAATCTTGCTATTGGCAAACTTAAATAGTCCTTTCATACCATGAAATCCAGGGTTTACTCCTTTTTGAGCGACTCCCTTCCTCGATGGAAGGAGCAATGTGCTAAGGCAGTTTTGTTTACTACTTATAAAGACAACATCGACCGATGCCTTTGATGGTCAAGGGTGGATTACAAAAGATATTTGACATTTTTTGATGAAAGGAAATGAGATCCTAGGCAGTGTTGCCATATATAAAATTGAATAAAAGGTAGTACCCGCCTAACATGCCTAGTTGGTAGCCGAAAAGTTCACTAAGGCAAAAGCAGTGTCAACCCATTATACATGGTAGTGACAACAATAATTGTAACGACCCCACCGCGATGCCCAGTTTAGCAAAGAACATTACAAATAATGTCATCTGCTAACCAGAGAATACGGCTTGTTAAGGACGATCGAATGTGAATATATCCTTATACTAATATTGACACATCATTTATGCCTTTTCACTTAATATATGAACTGAATTTGACGTGTACAATATTAATACAAAGTAATAGACACATCGATTTCTCAAAATCAGAACAATATATCATATAAATAACAGTCGCATATCATAGTGGAACAACATACATATATGAAATATTTAGTTTACAAAACGAAATATTATACGATTGTTATACAAATTTAAAAATTCTCTAATCTCAATTATACATTTAATATACAAGGTCCAAATTCCTAAATGGGATAAACTAAAAGTCCAAATGTTTATCTCCTTGCTAGCATAACCATTCAAAAGTCAACCTGTCCTGTAACCTGAAAAGTCTCGGCCTAACCCGAGCAAAATAACACCCGGGTCAGACTATCTCTAAATATCTAATAGAGTGAGAACAAGATATAGCACAAGGACAAACAACATATGAGTAAATACAGATATTCAGGATTGAATTCACAGAACAAAACACAATATCTCTAAGCACGCAACTATCAATGATTAATTCAGTATAGGGTTATAAGTTTTCGTCACAAACACGAACTAATCACTAAACATAAAATAGTAGAATTAACTTAACATCCATCACAAGGCAATAGAATATATATATACTTATTTCACGAACACAGAACAGTCACAAAATCCAAATATCCAGAATCCAAGAGATCTTAATCCAAACCGATCGTAATGATCGTCCAAAACAATCGCAATGATTGTACTCAAAACCCGTGGCAAACAAACAAACAAATTGGTATCACTCGAACAGATCCGATACCAAGGATCGTACTCAGACCGGGAACACAAAATCACAGAATGATCTCAAAGATAGTCCATACCGATCAAGGTGATCGTAGAAACCATGACTCGACAATTCCATATTTGTTTAATTATATTAAATTATTATGTTTGAAAAGAAATCCTGGAATAAACTTCTTAAGGATCTAGCAGCCACTTGTCGCACACCAAAAGAGAGTAAACTCTAAAGTGCCAAATACTATCACCTTCAGTAATCACTAGAATTTAACCAATACGTCCCATACCATATGGTGAAATTCAAGTATTTACTAAAAGCTAGCAAATATCACTTATTAAGGATACCACTGGAAAACCTGAATCATATTCTCTTAAGGATCTAGCAGCCGCACACCAGAAGAGAATACAACTCTAAAGTGTTAAGTACTTTCCCAAATACAATCACAAGAATTTAACCAAGGCATCCCATACTACCCGGTGGAATTCGAGTATTCATTAATGGGTTAGTAAATTCCACTCAAACTTTCTATTCAATGAGTTGTGCCATATTCTACTAAGCGTTATTCGAAAGCATTTAAACCAATCGATAACACTAAGTCGATTATTAGCACTCCCCATATTATAGAACTAAGGCTCTCAAAACATTTATTTTCTTAATCACTTATTAAAATGTTTCATTAATCCAAATTATTCCAAAAATATTTATTTTATAAAACCAAGATTCACCAATCTAATTCAAAAATCCCAAATTGGTATTTATACATTAGTTTAAAATAACTTAAGTTTGTACTTCCCAAAATTTATATTCTAAAACCCATAAAACACTCTCTATTATTTAGTAACTTATATACAATACATTTTTTCTCTCGATTATTAACTAAGATTCTAGTTCAAACTTAGTAACCAAGCGTATTTGTATACATAATTTTTGTAGTAAGTTTATAAGAAAATATTACATTAAGTTCATTTGTTGCCAAAACAAGTTTAAAAACTAATATAACCAGGTGACCAGAACCAAAAGATTTATAAGGCAAGTTCTAATGTATGAACATGCAAGGACAAAGCTACATTTCCAAAAGAAAAAAATGTCAGGTCCTTAAAATAAGCATGTACAAGTTCTAGATACTAAGCTATATAATATAACAAACATGATAGCGCACGTCCCTATTCCATTCCATGGCAAAGTGACTTTGTACCAAAGCAAAAGGACAGAGCATAAAAAATATCAAAACACTATCCATGTCAGGACGAAATCAATACATGCAAATGCAAATAAAAGAGAAGGCAAAAGATGTAACAATGTTAAACAATAAAGGTTGCTACTATTTACAAACAAAAGTTTTGCAATTAAGTTTAACTAAATGTGTATAATTGCACAAACGGAGATACAACTAAGGCTATAGACATTTATACTATAATATTATTAGTCAGTTGGATTTCAAGAGCACACAAGCCTCCTTCATATTTAGGAAAATGAATAGTCAAGTTTTTAATTTCTTTTTATTCCAAATTTTGAAATGTGATAACTTTTTTTACATTAATTGGATTTAAGAAACGATTTCACAGTTAAATCTCAAATTTAATATGCTTTCCAATGATATCCATTGTTGATAGCTAAAAATAAATTTTTTAAAATCATAGTTTTTCGGATTATTCATATTATTAAAGTTATTAAATCTATTTGACTTTATTTCTTTTAAATAATCTATGTCATAGATTGTTTTGAATATTTCCAACCTCTGATTCTACTTTCACAAATTGTAGTCAAGTCTGGTGAAATCCAACATTGACAAAATACATCAACAATGTTAGATGGAATTAGAAATGGAACCAGAAAGCTCAAAAGCATTAAATACAATTATATGCTTCTTATTATATTGAATTTGCTTTGGCTGTAAAAGAAATACAATGATATTCTTCACATTAAAATAAATATTGTTGAATAATGGTTGTTAGTTCCAACACGTCAGACATAAAATATGCATGCTTTAGATTTAGCATACTTTTCACAAGAATCGTTCAAAACAGAAATAAATCTCTTTATCCTCTAATCTTATCATTCTACAGTAATATGATGCTGCATAATGTGTTCCTAGACATAGTCAGTTATGGGATCATCATCAACACTTGCGTTCTCATGAATCATGTCAACGTTGCTTTTGGCATTTTTGGATCAATGGTCAAGTGTAAACCAAATGTTGTTACCTGCACTGTTCTTATAGATAGTAATTACTGAAGCAGCAAATGGAATCAACGACATCAAGTATTAAAGGAAATGATTGATAAAGGTATCTCACCAAATGAAGTTACATATAATACAGCTGATGCACACAATAAATTTATACGTGTATAATTTATATGTGTATTGTGTGGAAATTTTATCTTTGAAATTATTTTTGCTCGATATTTTGCAATTGTTTATCAAGCACCAGTACTATCTGCATTACTGTTTTCAAAGATTTATACACAAGTTTTAGACAAAATGCAAACTTATTTGAAAATTGATAAAAAAAGATCACTATTTCTTAATCAATGAACCATATAAATCATTTAAACATGTTATGATGATAAGAGGTTGAGTGCGGTCCATATGCGAAGCACGGGTTCGCACTAGTTAACTAATAAAGTGAGACAAGCTATGCAACTTGACAATATGGGACATGCTAACCTAAGAATAGGCAACAATGCATGGGTATTTCCATTTTTCTCTCTCTAAACAACAGGAAGGCAGGGACGTGATACATCAGTACACTATATAATCTATTTTCAAGGCAACTAGTATATATCTAAGTACAAATAAACCAAAGACAATTTACTGCTACTATTCACCAATGAAGAATTTCACATATAGGCCCAAATTAATATGTATAATTGCAAGGCTATAAAGCACAGGAAAATAGAAAACATTGAAGCAATAGCCTGCTACTATTCATAAGAAGTAATTTTTTCACTTAGGCCTACATAAATGTGTTCAACTGCAAGGTAATGGCTATATGCATATCATGGCCGTGGCAAACGAAACAAAGAGAAGGCAACTGACTTTGGGCTTGACTCAATTCATGGCAACATGACAAACTATAAATCAACTTCAACAGGGACGTGTAACCCTTATCATGTAAAGAAACAAGACTAAAAGTATAAAGGTGGAAACTAATTCAAAAGTACAGGGACATGGATGCACAAAAATTTAGTCAGAACAATGAAACAAAATAAGGCTATAGGCATGAATTAAAAAGCCTGACATACAATCAAAAAAAATTAAAAAAACTAGCAGAGGACACACATAACAAAGCAGGGTAAGGACGTATGAATCAAGATAACAAACGCATGACATGACCAAAATTTAAGACTACAAACAAAGCACGGAGACAGTAAAGGATGAAAGTAAGGCTTAAGCCAACGATTTTATTCAACATAGACAAAAGTAAAACAAGGCATGAAAGTAATAGGACAATAGAGCATTACCCCAAAAAAATTTCACGCGGTAGGTTTTATTTAATTTTAAAGAGTGATGGATTTCAGTACGCAGCCACTAATTACTGCAACAAATACTAACTTTATTCAAAGAACTACAGTTGGAATCAAGGATATAAAAATGCATTTAATATTCAAAGATAGGTTTTGTGAGGATCAACTCACCTTAAATCCCAAAATAGCAGCGTTAAGCGATTGCATCACCATCCGATGTCTAACCCAGCTCGTCATCACCTGAACACAGCCATCACTAACGTCCACACCTTCGACAATGCAGCTCAAACTCCTTTTACCATGATGTCCTACCTTGCCTTGCCCGAGCTTCGTCTATCACCATAGCTTGGATTGATAAAGGAATTTAATTGGGGATTTAGGGATTTGATTCTTTTTTTTAGACGAAGAGTGAAGGGAAACGAGCAATATTTGCTTACAGGAAAACAATAGAGAAGAGAGGAAGTAAACGTATTTGTTTACTTAAGTAATAGAATTGGGTTAATGGTCCAATGGGCTTGATTTAAACTTAAGGCCCAAACAATTTAATTAAGTTATAAATCATTTCTTTAAACAAAACAATAGATTTAATTAGCCTAACTAGTTAAATCAATTAAATTAAGTTTGCTTATGTTTCTATAATATAGTTTGAATAGTTACATGCAATACTATTTCAAAATTTAAAATCCAATTATTGATTTAAATAATATTTTGACTAAATCGAAATCCACTAATTTAAATCATTTATTTAAATTAGATTAAATTTCAAAAACTAAACTTCTAAAATCCTAAATTTAAATTAATCAAAACCAACTAATTGTGATTTTTCAGGTTATTAATAACAGGGTTGTTACAATAATAATAAGACATAAGGAACATATGCAGTGCTGAATAATATACAAACCTAGACCACAACACAGTAGCTACCACAAAAAAACAAAACATCAGATGTTCGCACTATTGCCTCCAGCTGATTCTTACGCCTCCATGTTCATTAGGAAGAACTACAGAGGACTATGTGAGGTTCCTATCCAAAGAGAATACATATACATAGTTTTGTTAGCCACAGATAAATAGTTATTAAGCTTAGAGTTAAAGCAACAATCATTTCTTTCCAACCAAACAGACTAGGAAAGAGCCAAGGCAAGAAGAGCTGAAGGGTAGTCTGGGTCGTAGACTCCCATAGATGAAACCAAGCAGGCTCTGTATTAGTGCTGCGGATGTTTAAGTTAGTTGTATAGAATAACTAAACCTAAAAGGAATAATCACATCATTAAAATACATTTTTGCAAGAATCAGAGTGATCGGGACAAAGGAAGTAGTTTCGAGCACTACCAATTTGTTTTATGGCGAGGTTTTCGATAGTGTAAGTCTATTCATCATTACAAGCCATATGTGGACCTTATACGTCGGAGGAGCCCTTAGATGCCAAAGGTGACTAATATTAGAGAATGTACCATAGAATTTGTAGAAGTAAGATTGAGAGTTCACCGTGTAAGAACCATTACTATTGCGACCCTATTTGAAGCAGTCATCATGCTAATTAAGATGCACAGAACTTGTAAGCTCCAGCAGTGAGAGGATTGTAGTATTTGCACCGGTGATAATGTTATTGAATTCAATGTTACAGTTGCCACTTAGAAATGCCTAATGCATAGAGATATCCTTATTGGAGGCCAGATCGTACAAGTCAGGGAAAGATTTGACATCTTATTGGGATGTGCTCCCAGTGATTACTATAAGGTTATAGGAGAAAACATGGTCGATCCTTTTGATCCCGCCAAGTCCTTGACTTTTGATGATATATCAATGAATGATGATGATAGGGATCAGGGGACGAAGGTGCTGATAAAAAAATGCAGATAATGATGATGAAAACGACGACGAAGATGATAATGATAGAAATGATGGTACCGGTGGCTCTTTTGGAAAAGAATTTCTAGAAGGAGATGGGAATGGTAGCACAGATCAAGGTAGGTTCGGAGCACCTCAAGGTTCAGATTGTATGTCTGACTTCCCTCCTTCGAGACCACTAAAGGTGTTGATAAATCTCCGCCTTCCAAACACTCTCCTTCTAAGTCAACTCCTCTTGAATCTAGTGAGATAGGTTAAACATCTCCTAAGATTCAACTTCTTCTCGAAGCTCAAACTCCTTCTAATGCTCCCTCTGTTTGATCCTTCAGACCTAGTGCTATGGTTACTCCTCCACGGGTAATTTTCTCATCTTACTTATTTTTTTACGTGTATAGTTGAAGATTATTAAAGTAATTTAACTATCATTGTAGGAAAATGATAAAAAAATTACGAAGAGATTATTATAGATAAAAACAAATAGGAAAATTTAAGACTTGATCGAGAAGGAGAAAAACTATGTAAAGATTTGAAAGAATCAAATCAGAAATATATAAGAATTTTAAAACGTCTCAAGTATCTTGAAGATTTCAAGAACAAAAAGGTTGCGCCCCTTCTTCGAAAATCACACTTTCACTAGGCCAACTTTCGCAAGGAAAATAAAGAATTGACCATGCTCTTTTGGATGCTAAGAGGATAGGGCTAAACTTATGGAGGGTCTATATCGTGTATATGCCTAATTTCCCATGACTGACTTTTTTTTCCTGGGTGACAGTTGCGGAGTACTGATTAAACGCCCATAGAGGAGATATTTGGATTTACACGGATCTGACCCGCACCTTCGGCAGCGTTGGAACATGCCAGGGTTCTTACAGTGCCTTTAACTATCGATTCCCTTCCTCCTAATAAGGTTAAATTTAATAAGGATAGATTTGTTACTAAGTATTATAAAGAACTTGTTCTTTTTGAGCATCTATGATGTTGTAAACTAATTATCTTTTGTTGTTAAGCTGAATTTTGTAATGATTTTGTGGACTTTGTGTTTTAATATATTCATTATTATTATCCTGCCTTTTGGTTAAGCAATATTCGGACAAATTGGATGAGTCGAACTTGGAGTTATCAAGACAGGAAACCCAAAGAGATAGCTCAAGAGTCTGGAAACTAAGCATTAACAAAGCCGTAAGGCCAATGCCAGAACAAGCCAAGACAAACACCAATCTTTTCTTCCCCAATGGTGGTCAACTTCTGCATATTCCCTTTACTTGATTCAAAAAGCCTATTTCTAATGTCGTTCTGTTGATCCAGTGCAATTCTCATCAATCTCTATGAACACTTGAAGCTGCAACTCTATTCTTTCACAACTCCATCATTTGGACTCAGAAACGAGCTAATGTTGGTGGAAACAACTATGGAATCACGAATCTAATAATAAGTCAAGCCAAGACGAAGAGATGAGGGCATCCATTTTGGCTAACTGAGGGATCGATATCGACTCCTACTTCTTGATGATGTGGCACCTACTTTTGTGGGAGATTTGATCTATATCGCATGTAATGACAAAGATATTTTGTGCCAGATATTAGGCTCCCTACCTCTATAAATAAGAAGGCAGGGCTCATTTTTTAGGATTTTTTTCTTTAGTTCTTCCCTACTCTATATTCTTGTGATTCTGAAAATCTAAGTGTCGGAGTTGGACCGACCCCCAAGATCTTGTGCCTCCAAGTCAGTTATAAGCAATAAAATCTTAAAGTGGACACAAGCCTTGCTTTGTCGAACCACTATAAATGATTGTATTTTGTTTATTTCTTTTTTCCATTTGTATTTCTTCATATGTTATTCTGTATATAAACTTCTTGGTATTTGTGTCATTTTTGGTTCAAACATTTTTGTGCTTTCATTGAGAAATGAACTCAGGTTCTCAAACTACTTGGATCCATCATTTACTTTTGGATTTCCTATATCCAAGAGATAGGTCTAATTTCTCAACTTTTAATTCTATAACTCAAATTTGCAAAGATCTACTAGAAGCTTTCAACCATAGCTCCATCCAGAAGAGACCATTCTACCAACTCCAAAGCTAATAATAAAGCTGAGAATTAGAATCCTTAACAAGGAGATAAAGTTGTCCAACCTACTTAAGCGAAGATCCAGACTCCAACTGACGTCATGACCAGAATGGAGATGGATACGATGATGAAGCAGATGGAAGATAGATTCCAGGCTAGCCAAAATGAGATGAATCAGGCGATGCAGTAGAGCATGAGACTATTGAATGAGCTAACTCAAAACAGCCGTAGAAAGAGTAGAAGGGACTCTAGTTCTTTATCTCAAAGTTCCCCATCATCTGAGCAGAGATGGAGGGGTAGGAAGCAGAAAAGGACTTGGAATGCCGCTGAAACATCATATCAAGGAAGAGGAAGAACCCTAGGTTCAAGTTTGGGGATCCACCGACCTGAGGTTAGGGGTCGGTATGGACCACTCCAATGGTGAGCCCAAAGCCCATCTTCTAGAAGGTGGCATGAACTTGGCTTCAGGATGCGCTGTTGGTGGTCAGAATCTAGAGAATCATGCTGCTGCTAATAATATTTCTCATGCAAATCAAATAGGGGGACTGCTAGACGAATGGATCTCCCAAAGACTAGAGAACCTAGGTATTGAGAGCCAAACCAACATATCTGTACAACTTGTTGACTCGGACTACTCGGAGGATATGGTGAGGAGACTTTTTAGCGAAAATCATATCGGTAGTAATGATGAATGGGTACCTCTCCCAATCGGAATCCGTTTATAAAGAACATTCTACGTCGGAGTACCCCCAGAGATTCGCAATGCTAACTATGTCGTTGTACAGAGGAACGACAGATCCTAGGCAGCACTTGATGAGATATGAATGACATATGGATTCAGCTAGAGCTTCCAATGCCGTGAAATGTCGTTGTTTCCTGATTTTCTTAAAAGAATTAGCTACAATATGGTTCACTCAACTTCCGTCGTGGTCATATCGTCTTCCATGGAGTTATCGAAGAAGTTTGTAGAACAATTTCGTTTACATATTGCACGTCCAAAGCATGTAATGTCTTTTTCAAACCTCTTCCAAGCAGAGGGAGAGTCGCTGAAGGATTTCTTGAATTGATTCCTTATAGCCGTGATAGAAGTTATAGATCCTAAGGATGACATAATGCTGATGGCATTGATTATGGGGATTCATCTCGATACGGAGCTCGGAGAATAGTTGTAAAGGAAACCCCCATCAATGATGGATGCTTTCTATAAAAAGACTAATGAATACTTACGCTTGGAGGAAGAAAATAAACGTCCATGGAGGACAGTGCTAGAAATTTTAATGAAGTGATACAAAGCAATGTTGCCGCAAAGCAATCTAGAAGATGCTCTGGGAGTGTGGATGTGAATGTTGGTAATCAAAACAATAACTGGAAATGAAATGATAATAGGCTAAGAGAATAAGCCAGATAATAGGAATCGTATTAGGACTCCTAAATACGATAGTTATACTTAACTGAACAAATCAATAGAAAACATATACTTGGCGACTCAAAACACGAAGTAGTACAAAAAGCCGGCTCTAAAAGAGTCAACTGAAAAGGAAAGAAAGTCAGGGAAGTTCTATAGATTCCATGAAATTCACATCACAATACCAACGAGTGCAGACACTTGTGGGGTATGATTGAGGAGTTGATTCACAAGAAAAGTTATAGCAATACATAAAAGCCCCGCAAGATGGCGGGCAAGGAAACTCTAACCCCCTGGGTCATCTTCCTAATGAGGGCAAGCTAAGCCTAGTGCCGATGCAATCAGACGACCAGAAAGGTGGTTGGTAATTGATACAATTATTAATGAGCCATACTATACCGATAAGAGTCTATCTGAGATGGACAGATATGTTGGTGCAATAACACATGCAGAAAGTGAAAGTTGCTTCACTATTGAAGATGAGACTTTGGAAAAACAATGTGGAATGATGACTGGCGATATTGTTTTCCAGAATAGAGATGTTGTTGAAGTGGAAGCTCCAACGATTGACACACTCATGATCACAACCATAATTGGTCCTGCTATTGTTCGGAAAATGCTTGTTGACTATGGGAGTTCAGTCAATATCTTGTTGACTATTGGAGGAAAAGGATTTGTAATCTTGTAAATCTCGAGTACAAGGGTTCAACGGTACAGCTACTAAGCTAATTGGATATGTAGAGTTATCGGTGGTACTTGGTGACGGCGACCGCAAGAGAATGCAAGTCATGCCTTTTTTGGTGTTGGATATTTACTCAACTTACAATGCATTTCTAGGCCGACCGGCCTTAGCTGAGTTCAGAGCTGCTATAACACCTTGGTGTTTGACTATGAAGTTTCCTACAAAGAATGGCGTAGGAATTATCCAAATAGATCAGGTGACTAACTGCGAATGCTATGTCACCGAGCTAAAGGAGGCAAGGCGAAGAGAGAAAGGAAAAAATATGGAGGGGACCCTCTACATTAAGGCTTTGTATGCATAGCAATAACAGTCTGAGCCCTAGCTCAGGTAGCCCAGTCGGTTCTAGATGACATGGACCGATGTAAAGAGCTAGAAGGTGGAAGAGCAGCTCCCGCCACATCGACGATCGTTGTTCCAGTCAGCCAGGATGATCTGAATCAGGTCCTAAAGGTCAGATCGCAGCTCGACGCAAGAGTGATAAAGGAGTTGGTTGGTTTTCTCTAGGCAAACCTGGGTATGTTTACCTAAACACACTTAGCTATGTGTGGGATCTTGCTAGAGATAGCGAGCTATGCATTAAATATAAATCCTAAATGTGTTCCTATGAAACAGAAATGTCACGGCCTGGGTGCAGAGAGATCCACTTCACTCAAAGAAGAGGTGGATAAGATGAAGGACAACGGCTTCATCCGCGATTCCTTATACCCAAAGTGGGTATCTAACCCTGTCTCAGTGGGGAAAGCAAATAGGAAGTGGATAACATATGTTGACTATTTTGATTTGAATAAGGCATGCCCGAAAGATAGCTTCCCATTCCCGAGGATCGATCGGTTGGTGGATTCGACAGCTAGACATGAGCTACTTTCATTCATGAATGCATACTCAAGATACAACAAAATCTCAATGCACATCCCGAATCAAGAACACACTAGCTTTATAACCGACCTTGGACTGTATTGCTACCTGATCGTGCCCTTTGGATTAAAGAATGCATGAGCGACTTACTAGAGGCTTGTTAATCGAACATTCAAAGAGCGGATTGGATGCTCGTTGGAAGTCTACATGGATGACATGCTTGTGAAGTCATGGCATTCAAGAAACCACGTTGATGATCTGGTAGAGATGTTTGATGTCCTCTGATAGTATGGAATGAAGCTTTATCCCATGAAATGCTCATTCAGCATAGCATCAGGGAAATTTCTGGGCTTCATTGTGAACTCCCATGGGATTGAAGCTAACCTAAAAAAGATCGAGGCACTGAGCCCCAAAGTCGATCAAGGAGGTCTAAAGCTTAAATGAGAAGGTCGTCATCTTGAGTCGGTTCATTTCCAGATCCACAGATAAACAAATCCCTTTCTTCGAGGTGATTAAGAAGGAAAAAAGGAACTTCGAATGGAACTGCGAGTTTTAAAGACACATTCCAAGCTATGGTGGATCACTTGGGAAGACCCCTCATCCTTTCAAATCAGTGGATAACAAGTACTTGTTTATATACTCAGTGGTGTCGGTGCATGCTTTGAGTCTCGCACTTGTACGTGAGGAATCTCGCATCCAATGACTGGTCTATTACGTCAGTAAGCGGTTGACAGGTGCAGAATTACACTAGCCAAAGCTGGAAAAGCTCGCATATTTCCTTTTAATCACTTTAAGAAAGCTCCATCCTTATTTCCAGGCTCATCCAATCAAAGTTCTTACCGACCAACCTTTGCAACAAGTCTTGCAGCGACCTGAGACTTCTACAAGGCTATTGAAATGGAACATTGAATTGAGCCAATATGACATAACTTACTACCCTTGGAGAGAAATCCACTTTCAGGCCTTGGCTTATTTCATTGCTGAATTCACTATACGAGATGGTCCTTCGGAGAGCAGTAGTGAGAAAGAAACTAGATGGAAGATGTACACAGATGATGCAGCTAATGAACGGTGTTTTGGTGCTGGAGTTGTACTTGTTACTCCCGAAGAACACACAATTTGCTATGCCTTGAAGCTTGACTTTTCGGCAACTAACAATAAAGCTGAATACAAGGCCCTGATTGTAGGACTCAAGATTTCCAAAGAGCTAGGATTAAAGACTTTACATGTTTTCTGTGACTATCGGTTAGTGGTTTGCCAAGTTCAAAAAGAGTTTCAAGCAAAAGGAGTGAGACTAGCTCCTTATCTAAACCGAGTCCTTGAGCTGCTCGTTGACATTGAACATTATACAATCACTTATATTCCTAGGGAGGAGAATGAGAAGGTCGATTCACTGGCTAAACTGGCCAGCTCGAGAGATGCACAACTCATAGGCTTGGTTCCAGTGGAAGTGCTTTCAACTCCGAGCATCGACCAGATGGATGTCGATTGGATCTTGGAGACCGAGCCTAAAAGGGAGTCATGGATAACTTTGATTTGGGATTATTTACAAAGAGGAATCCTTACGGAGAGAAGGAATGAACGATGAAAGCTCCTTCAACAAGCATCAAGTTATATCATGCAGAAAGGAGTACTTTATATGAAGGGTTTCTTTTTCCCCATGCTTCGGTGCATCACTCACAACGAGGCCAAACAGGTCTTAAGAGAGTTTCATGAAGGGGCACATGGCGACCATACTGAGGGGCAAACCCTAGCGAAGAAGATCCTCTGCTATGGATACTTTCGGCCAACTGTCAACCGAGATGCAGATGATTACACCTGAAAGTGTGACAAGTGCCAGAGGTTTGCTAAAATACCGAGAGCCCCATCAATGGAGATTACTCAAATGGTCAGTCCTTGGCTGTTTTCAGTTTGGGAAATTGATATTATCGGTGTGTTGCCGATATCTAAATGTGGCATGAAGTACGCAATCGTTGCAGTTGATTACTTCACCAAGTGGGCAAAGACAAAGCCATTGACTAGCCTCACCACTTTTACCAATAATTTCACTTTCCTCGATGTCCTTCGATACTTGTTCAATATTTTCTTCAACTTTAACCCAGGACTTGGCCTAGAGGGGAAATCTGGATTATCCTCGCCTCCTCCAAGTGGGTTGTTATCATTGTCGTCGTCACTAGAAGCTATTTGAACAATGCTAGTGCTACGTCCTTATTCTAACAAGACGTAGGCAAGAAGATTTTCATCTTACAGGAGAGTTCTAATATCTCTATCTCCTACCGAAACTTCCATAAGAGTGGTAACAGCATTTGAAAGCGCTGAGCTACTGGGTCTCGCCGAAACATCTGGATAGTAAAGCAAGGAAATGTGTTAATTCTTCGTATTATAAGGCATACTCGTACAATATAAATAGGATGGGCCTTATATCCAGATATCCATCCCCAAGCTAACTCGAATGGATAGAGAATGTAGAACCACTCACTCTTAAAGTAGCTTAACTTGTTCCATGCCCTAGTAACCACTCTACAGCCTCTGATTAGTTCCAAGTAAATCAGAGACGGACTCTTTTTCGATTCTTGAAGCTATAAATGTGCATGATCTCCTCATCATTTGGTACTCGGCTCAAGTGCTCGAAGAAGACCATGTATGTACTTAGGAGGAAAACATAGTTGTTCGGGTGCAGCTGCGTCAATGCCAAGTGCATAAAATTTAGAACTTGATGGACAAACTGGTTGAATGGTGGGACTCAACCCGCCAAACCCATATATCTATTGCAGGCAGTGTACCCTTCTGGAGGGTTGTGTGGTCTTTGGTGACGGAAAGAAGCTAGAACATCTTCAAATGGAATCCTGTTCTTGTTGCATATTCTATGAAGCAATCCTTCATCAATTTTGAAAGCAACAGAATTAACATGATCATATAATATTACGGCATGCTCAAGAGTGTCGGGTGTTGGATCTATGTCTGACCCGCCTACCGGCTCTACCGAATTTTCAGGAACTTGTTGCTTCTTTAGGATATTCTAGATTTTTCTGTTCAACTTATGGAATCTCTTATTGTTGTTTCTGCTGAGCTGGATTTTGTTGGGCATATGGAATTGTGGTCGAACTCGATTCGACATCAAATTCTATATTTTGGAAGTTGATGTACCTATGGCTTAAGCAGCAAGACGTTTGGAACGTCTATAGTACATTTCTATAAAAAAAATCAATAGATAATCAATGTTAGAGTAATTACAAGCTACACTCCCCATGATAAAATTGATTCTAGTGCAGTGTCATGCAATGTATGTTATCATTTAACAGTTCAAGTTCTAGAAATCACTAGACGTAACCGTCATCGCTGACCGTTTCGACAAGTTTAACATCATTGACCACGCTTCGAAAAAGGTTCAAAAAAGAAGAAGAAGAAGCTCAACATCAATCCACTAAGGCAAAGGACTCATATGGATTTGGAGTTGATGAAATTCTCCAAGTGGTGGAGTCATATCGACCCAACTCCAAGGGGAATTCCATCCTCCTTCTCTTTCTTCTTTTCAAACCCCAATCACAACTATCCGTGTCCAAACCCAAACCACGACTGTTTATCACCCACGTCTGTTCATCTATGTTCATGTCTGTTCATCCATAACCAAGTCCATCACCTACCTATTATCGGGTCTGATTGTAAGATGGAAGTTAGGGCTTGGGTAAGTGAGCCTCCAATTGACGCGAGGAGGCAATTTCTAGGTTGGCAGTGCTGGAATGGTTGGGGTCGGAGGTAATGGTGTAGGCGCGGGGCAAGATTGATTCGAAGTTCAAGATTTTTCATGGCAGGAGCTTGAGAGCTTTGGATCGGCAAGAGATAAAGTGAGGACTCGAAATGAAGGGAATTGACGTTATAACATCATGGACCTGCACTCAAAGGCACAAGACTTGGAAAATCTCCTAAGTTTCGAATCGGTACTAACCATAGAACTATGGGTCGGTACCGAGCCCTAGGTTTAATAAATAAATATATATATAAAATATGTGTGTGTGTGTGTAGGTGCATGGCAAGCTTGTCCAAGAAAGTGCACATGCACATATGTGTGTACATATCTAAAACCCAGAACAACCAGAATCAATAAGAATCGAATTCAAGCCTGAATAATCCATGAAAGGAATCAGTTGAAGACTATCAAGCACAGAATAACAGATTATAAGAATACGTTCAAGAATCCCAGATGCTAGTAAAGCATCACGACAAATAACTATGGACATAACTTTTCACAAAAGAGATTCGTAGGAAGGATAACGACCATTTGAAACACAAAGTGGAGTCCTTCAAGGCAATTCCAACTTGTCTTGATTCAAAGCACATCACTTTTGAAATGAGATATACTTTAGGGGGCAAAAGAGATAGTCCAAGAGTCTAGAAACCAAGCATGAACAAAGTCATAAAGCCAATTCCAAAACAACCCAACCTAAGACAATCACCAATCCATCGAAGTTATGGGTCAGTACCGACCCTACCCTATGGGCCGGTATCGACCCCTATTTTCTTCCCCAATGGTGGTCAACTTCTTCATATGCCCTCTACTTGATGCAAAAAAGCCTATTTCCAATGCCGTTTTGCTGATCCAATGCAATTCTCCATCAATCTTCATGAAGCTGCAACTCTGTTCTTCCACAACTCCACTATTTGAACTCAAAAACGAGTTAATATTGGTGCAAACAACTATGGAATAATGAAGCTAACAACAAGGCAAGCCAAGAAGAAGAGACGAGGGTAGCCATTTTGGCTAACATAGGGATCAGTACTGACTCCTACTTTCTTATGATGTGACACCTTCTTTTGTAGGAGATATGATCGAAATTGTGTGCAACGGCTTGGAGATATTTTATGCGAGATATTAGACTCCCTACCTCTATAAATAGGAAGGTAGAGCTCATTTTTAAGGATCTTTTGACTCTGGTTCTTTCCTACTCTACATTCTTGTAATTCTGAAAATCTAAGTGTCAGAGTTTTACCGACCCCTAAGAATTTTTTCCTCCAAGTCAGATATAAGCAATAAAATCTTAAAATTAACGTAGTTTTTACTTTTCCGAACCACTATAAACGATTGTGTCTTGTTTATTTCTCATATCCATTCACATTTCTTCATATTTTATACTCTACATAAACTTCTAGGTGTTTGTGCCATTCTTGGTTCAAATAATTATCAATGTGCAGGCTTTAAAATATATTCATGTTTACTCTTTAACTCCGATGCCAAGAGACAATTTAAGTAAATTACTTAGACTGAAAAGGAATTTTAGAGAAAATTTCCATGCATTTAACAAATCTCACTTAGTAAAATATTGCTTCCCTTGTGACCCCATCAGACGTACATCCAATTTATGAACCTAGATTTCAATTTCTTCAGCAGCCACAAGGACCAATTTCTTCATGAAATCTGAACTAACTATGTCAAGCTATTGTGTAGTAGATTTAGTTCCTATCCTCCAGTGTGGGACAATCATGGGTTCCCTCCAGTTAATACCCCTCCCAGTGTCGATGCTCCTTTTAGTGCAACATTTTCTATTTCGCCTTGCTCATTTTAGAAGATTCAAGATGCCCTTTCTAGTTCTAAAAATTAATTGGGTTGCAGATTCTATTATTGTTATCTCCTTGGATGTAATAATTTTTATGAAATATTTATTGCTGTTCAATGGAAACTTGGTTGTCTTTCTTTCATTTTCATTGAAATTTTGCTATTATTTATTTTCTAAATTAGGACAGAGGATTGCCCTTATATATCGATGCTCCTAACCTCAATTAATGTCTTGAGAACATTCATGCTATATTGGCGACAATGCTGAAAGAACAAACATTTCGTTTTATATCCAGTTCTATAACCATAGACGACAAGAAGCGAACAAGTGGTCTGACAAGTACGTTAAGCCGAAATCTATTCTAAAATCAGCTTAAGAAATTGTAACAAATCTTGAGAAGAAAATTTTGCATAAGGATGTTGAAATTTCTATATTGAATGAAAAGCTCGGTTCATGTACTAATTTGCAACGGCGGTTGGAGTTCGATGTGAAGATTGCTTATTTAAATCAATGCATCTTTAACTTGGAGGTTGAAGTGATAAAGTACAAAAATGAATGCCAATCTTACAAATCGATATTGACTGAAGGTTAAAAAGGATGGCCTATCACAACTCCAGTTGACCCATCAAAGAGGAAATCACTGCATCTTTCTTCCTTATCTCGAGGGCATTCAATCCATAGTCACGGTACACCCGATTCTTCCTTAGTAGATAAATCAAGGGAACTTGTAAGGCAGAGTAGAGCCTTCAAACTAGAGTTCATTTAAAAGGTTAAGGATCTATAAAACAAGAAATTTACCGAGACAATCTCATTGAAAAGACAAGAAATTATGATGCTAGAGCACTAAAAGAATGAACCAATGATGAGACCAAGATTCTTGAAGAAAGCAATAGTAAGATGAATCCCGTGCAGCTAAAGCCCTACAAAATCCCCATTATAGCACATAATGCTCTTCGACTGCTTCGCTTTTTCAATAATACTGAATAGTTGATCTGCTTTAAGCACCACTATTTTCCACTACACCTGCTAAATCAATGCTTTTTAGCACCCGCTTTAGCGACGTTAATATAAAAAAGTTGATTTGACTAGTTTACTTTTAAACTAAAGCAACAAAGTAGGGTAAAGATCTAATTTTAATGCATAAGTGCTCAATATCAGTTACAAATTTGTTATAGTTACTAAATTTGGATTGCATAAATCACTATATTCTTCGGTTTTGCTATATAAGATTAAACAATATTTCTTTTTTCTACACAAATATGTGAGAATGGGATTAAATTAAGTTAAAATATTTTGTTTTATATCTAATAAAGTATTTTGCACATATGTTATTTTTTGTTATATCCCCGCTTTACCCCCTTATAACTTTTCGCATATCCAACGCTATGGAACAGTTATGTGCTTTAACTTCACAGATGAATCGTAGAATTTCTCAACTTAAGGGCGCAAATAAGACTTATGAAAAGGCCTACCAATTCAAATAGACTCTATTGATTCTCTTAATATTATTCGTTGTATGGAGAGAAAACTCAAGAAGTATCTCCTAGTCACCTTACAGTACATTGTTGATCCTCCCTCTGTGCTTGAATCCTTATGAATGAGGTCAAAGAACTTGAAGATCAATTGGGATTAATGTAGTTTTATTTCAATAGGGCTTCCCAACTTGATTCTCTTGTTGACTACTTAGTTGAAGTCATAGTTGCTTTTAACTTACATAATGATTTCACATTTAGGGCATGGAAAGAGATAGCAAATTGAGGAAGGTCATCATTTCTACTTATCAAAGATTTCATTTTTTTTCGATATGGATATTCTGAAGCTTTGAAAGAAATCGAGGCCCACGATTTTATATAAAGAATCTTGTTCGTCCAGCGAACAACATCTTTGTACTTTGGACGTTGAGGGACATGAAAGGAGCTTTGATACCAACATCACCTACTCCCTTATCCTTTGGGACCATAATTGTCAAGGAATAATTCACTTGTTATGAAATAGATTTGTTGTGTTAAAAACAGTTATGTTGTTCTTTATAAATTGCATCATGTTTAACTCTTGTATAAGATTGTATACCATAGTTATGTTGATAAGTAAAATAAATTTCCCTTTTTGCATGCTTGACTTTGGTGGTGCATTGTTTTAAGGTATTTTCCCTACTTTATTGTCTTGATATCTTGATTTGCGATTGCTTTAGACTGATTTTGAGTAGTTAAATGTTGAATTATGTGAGCAGTGTGCTGGGATTCGCTGTGTACTCAAGCTTTCCCATTCATTTCTTCTGGGTTTGTGCTTTAGCCAGGCCCGAAGGAGGGACCAAAGGCTTAATTAACCATTACTCTTCGGATGGATGCTTCAGCCAGGCCCGAAGGTATGACCGAAGCCTTTTCGACCGTCCCCTTTGGTTGTGTGCTTTGGTCAGGCCCGACGGTAGGACCAAAGGCTTAATTGACCATCACTCTTTGGATGAGTGCTTCGATCAGGCCCGAAGGCAGGACCAAAAGCTTTTCAACCATCTTCTTTAGATGGGTACTTTGGTCAAGCTGACGGTGGGACCAAAGGCTGATTGACCACCACTCTTGGTTGGGTGCTTCGGGCAAGCCCGAAAGTTGGACCGAAGGCTTTTCGACCATCTCCCTTGGATGGTTGATTTGGCTAGGCTAGACGGTGGGACCAAAGGGTTAATTGGCCATCGCTCTTTGGATGGGTACTTTGGCCAAGCTCGAAAGCTGAACCAAAGGCTTTTAGAAGATCTATTAATGCTCTTTTTGGTTTTAAAAATAGAATTTGTGATTATTTTGTCTTTTACAGACGGATTCACTTGCTTTGGCTCTAATTCCTTAAACATTGAGGTTCTACAAACTCATGTGGTTCTCCTTTCCTTACATAAACTCGATGATCCTAGATAGAGCACGGCAACCATTAGTGTGATGGCCCTTTGCTTTTGTGGTAGTGTTAGTATATCCCTCCATCAAATCTGTCTACTTTCTTTGGAACTTTCTTAGAAACTCAATAGTTTAGCCTATCCTTAGTAAGGAAGTACACTTTCTCTTGAAAAATGAGGATTGGTGTGACAATGTTGCCATTTTGGGCCCCTTGTTATGAGATCCCTTTTCTCATCTTATACCTTTTATGAGAGTTTTCCATTTCGTAAGTCTCTTCTAAATTTCGTTTCCTTAATAAAGGCTCCAAATTAACGATATTTTCCCATTTCTAAGCAAAATTTTCAAAATTAAGATTTATCTCAAATTCAAAGACTATGCCATGTGCTTGAAGTTGTATGCTTCGTCTGATCTGAGAAAACAAACTTATTTCAAACCTTATATTATCCCTATTTCCTTGGTTTAGCTTTTCTGATCTTATTTCGTTGGCTAAGGCAAAGATCAGCTCTTCCTCGATATAGAAGGGTATTAAACTCCATTTACTCGGGTTATATCGAGCAGTCCTTTTCTTTTCCTCCAATGTTCGAAGGGCTAGATTTCTCAAATTTAACTAATGTTCTTCACTAAATCGTTGATTACATAGTGGGTAGAGTAAATAGTTTAGATGTGGTTCGAAAGATCCTTATTGAGAACTAATTGTCATTGTCGAAAATGTAAATGATGTTGGTTTGCCTTTAAAGAGAGAGTAAGTGAGAGTGAACCCCAAGTTCAATTCTCAATGAAAGCACCAAAATGTTAAGGTAAAAGTCGAGCTAGGTTATCTAATCAAGGTAGGTGGAGATAAACTAAGGCTATAGTTATAATTGAATTCATAATGGTATACTTTGATTTACCCAGCATTGAGGTCTTTGAACGTAAAAAATTCAAGCTAAATATCCAATGATATGATAATGCAAATTATGTCAACTTTATTACAAAATTCTCAATTAAATCTGCCCTAATGGCCATGGATCCCTAATTTCAATCTTTCTTCACAAAGTAGGGAAAATTATAAAAATGGAGGAGAAGGAGAACTTGAGAAATTTAACCCCTTTTTTGGGGGGTACTCCTCTATTTATAAAGAATTTGGGCCGTTGGATTCTTGGCGCGTGGCACTCTAGTAGATGGTCGTGATTGGTCCACGTGGTACATAATCGAGTTGATATGTAGCATAATGGTTTCTTGATAGATTTTAGTTCATGATTTGAGTGTGATGGTGTCTTGGAAACCTTCCACGAGGGCTTTACTTTGCTGTATCAAAATTACACGCAATTGTTCCTTTTAACTCTTCACAATAGCTTATATTACCCATTTTGGAATTGCACTCGATAATATGTTGGAATCTCTCATAATTACATGCGATGGATTCATTGAATTCCCCATAACAGCCTTAATTTGTCATCTGAAGGGTGCATGCGATAGCATGAGGAAACTTCTCACGATAGCTTGATTTATCACCTGAAGGATGGTATGTGAAGGATACATAAAAATCCTTACGATGGCTTAGCGGCATTGCTTCACAACTGCTTTAGGTGTTTCATCACGATAACATACGTTTGCCAAATTATACATGATGACTTTATTGAACTTTCCACGATAGTTTTAGTCCATTATTTTAAGACAACATGGGTGTCTACATCAAACTCCTTATAATCACCATGATCCATTATTAGCGCATTATCCATGATAACTCTTTTGATCTTTCCAAAATAGCTTTGGTCCATTATTTGACCAAAGTGCACAATGGCATGTTGAACTTCTTACGATGGCCTTATGGCTTTGCCACACCACCATTCTAAGAGCTATATCACAATTGCTATAATATCCTTGCAATGATTTTATAAGATTCCCTACGATGGTTTTGAGTTCCTCTTCATAATAACAAACAATGGCAATGTTGGGCATTCTAGGATGATCGTGATGCTTTTGTTTAACAACTTCACAACTCATCGCGATGGATTTAGCTTTCATATTCAATGACATCATGTGAAGGCTCCTTGTAAGTTTCCCTACGGAAGCTTTCACCTTAATATCATGAGGACCCTTAACTGTTATCACACGATGGCTTCCTTAAGCTATATCACGATGGCTTTATTCTTTCTAATTCTTCTTCTACATTGTCCTGCGATGACTTAACATTCTCCTGTTAAATTATGGCCTTAGTTTATTTCTACCTGCCTTAATTCGATAACCTAGCTCAACTTTTACCCTAACACTAACACGTATAAAATAAAATTTTTAAAAGTTATACAACGAAAAGAAAGATAACTGGAGAAAGAAATAAGTGAATGCGTGGAATCAAATCCAAGGGAATTCGGGGAAAGCAATCTGTGAATGGAAATCTTAATTTTTCTCTTTATAGTAGGTTATGAAGTTAATAGCTGGATTTGTTTTATGCCATGGGAAATTTTATATGCGAAAACTTTAAATCTAAAACCCCAAAATTTCCCCAAGAAATGTTAATTCTAGAAGGTTTGAATCTTATTTGTTTTATGTTAATATGGTGGAATTTAATCCATTATTCTTTGCAATATGAATAATTTATATTCTATTCCACTTCCACTTCCCAAATTGTATTTGTGATGACAAAGGATTCTAAAAAGAATAAAGGAATGGCACTTAAAATATGGATTTTTATTCCATCTGTGGTTTGCACTGCCTAGTTCCGTAATGAAAATAAAGAAGAATCCTTATTTATTTCAACCTTATTATTAGATTTAATCTCTTCCGGATTAAGATTCTAAAAGCCTAGATTGATAACTCTATATAATGTTTATTTGTTCAATTTTACAAATTAATAGCCAGCTTTGGAATGGACCTAAGGATTTATGGGCTTTTATTAGGTTGAAAATTGGGCCAGTCCTTTGTAACGCCCCACTCCGAGACCCACTCTAGTAAAGAGTATTACGGAGTAATACCGTCTACTAGAACGGAGAATAGAGTATAATGGAAGCGACCATGTGTAATCTTACTTTAACTATCTACTGAACACGTCGAAAAGTGGAATCTATTTTTTTTTCATCTCATGTGGTTCGACATATTCAATAAATACTTAAAGAAAAACTACAATGGCTAAAAGATCTATCAGAACAAAGCATAATAGCAAAATGAACATCATCACAGAACAGCATCAGATAATGGGCAAATAGTCTCAGCACAATAAGTCTCAGCACAATACAACATCAAGTACAGATCCAAATATAAAAGTGGTGGGTACAAAGCCACCGCTCACACATGTGAGTCAAAAATATGTACATAAGAGACTGAATAATCAGAGTATCAAAATAGTGGACAAATATAAAGAGCTATCTATCAGCATAGCAGATGATGTCCAAGCAAAAGCACAGAAAGCTAAGTCCAGAGGACTAACCTGAAACAACTCGGTCTGACCCGAGTGAAAAACACTCGGGTCAGGCTAGCTAAACAATCAGCAATAACTGAGATATATAATAATGCGGTACATAAATAAAACAGTACTTCTCCAAAGAGAAGAGTATTATGGACTACATGAATATAATGACGATCCCTAATCATCAATAAACAGCAAAAATCTCCAAAGTGAATATCAACACCAAAGTGTTAAATAAATAAAATCGCCTCATATCATCAGCGTAGCCAAAGCTATATAAAGTTGCCCATAGGCAATAATCCCAAGAGTGACCAGAGTCTGTAATCAATGCCCAAGCAAAGATCGATGCTCCAAAGAGCAATAGGGATATACTGAAAAGTCAATGAAATCGAATACTGAAATGCAGTGTCCAGAGACACTGTAAATCCACAAGGTAATCGCACTTACATCGTATGGTTCCATAGAACCAACACCGAATGGCGGTACTCGAATGGATATAAAAATCATCAGATAATACAAGTATAGCACGTGCACCGACCAGAGTCGTTATTGCCAAGTACTGTAGAGTTGTGATCGATCACTCGCACAGATGCGGAACGCGCGAGACGGCGAGATCCTTCCTAGAAGGATAAAGGCCCAGAGGCACATGCCGAAAAACTGCTCCATAGAGCAGGTGTTCAGAGACGGTTGCCCAGAGGCGTGGTGACCCAGAGGTCCAGTACTGGCCGCCCAGAGGCTAATGTGTCACAAACTTCTTGGAGAGAAACCCGTAAAGTGTTAACAATGAGTCCCATATCCCACGTTCGCACTAAACGGTTTACTAACCAATAGCAAGCTCACACTCCAAACAATAAAAAGTCCACCTCGTATCATCGGTAAACTAGACCCAAAGGTCAAAACGATCAATCGAATAGGTCGGGGATTAACCGGAAAGAAAATACACATGGTTCCATAGGCCGGAGATTTCCTAACCGTTTAAGCACCTTTCCACTTCGCTCGACGTGCTAAAAAGTGAGTGTGAGATTTTTATTATAGAAAATAATGGTGCGAAACGGATTTATAATTGATTTTGAAATCACTTTAAAACAGCTTTTGAAATTCTCCTATTATGGAGTAATTAATTTAATATTTACTCAAGAATACTCCATTCGGCTATCATCATAGAAACTACAATCGAATGCTTGCGACTAAGCGCATCTGCTACACGATTACCCTTGCCAGGGGTATACTGAATGTCAAGGTCATATGAGGCAAGGAACTCAAGCCATCGCTGCTACCTCATATTAAGATCCTTTTGAGTGAAGAGATATTTCAAGGACTTATGATCGGTATAAAGAATGAAATGTTCGCCCAATAAATAATGGCGCCATATCTTCAAGGAAAAGACAATGGCAGGTAACTCAAGATCATGAGTTGGATAGAGAACCTCATTTGGACGTAGTTGCCTAGAAGCATAAGCAACCACCCGATCTTTCTGCATGAGAACGGCACCGAGACCTCTACCGCATGCATCAGTAGACAACAAGATCGTGGTTTCCTTCGGGAACCACAAGAATAGGAGCATGAGTGAGAAGTTCTTTCAATCGCTGAAAAGAATCTTCTCACTTGTTTGACCAGATATAATGGATTCCCTTACGAGTAAGGGTAGTCAATGGAAGCACAACACGGGAAAAGTCCTTTATGAACCGACGGTAATAACTCGCCAGTCCTAGGAAGCTACGAATCTCATGCACATTCTCGGGTCGCTTCCAATTCTGAATGGCTTCGATCCTGGCGGGATCAACAGATATGCCTTCAGAAGATACAACATGACCCAAGAACTTAACCTCATTCTCCCAAAAGTGGCATTTGGAGAATTTGGCTCTAAGATGATGAAGACGAAGTGTATCCAAGACAATCCTCAAATGATGGGTATGCTCTGTCTCGGATCTAGAATATATCAGAATTTCTTCAATGAATACAAGAACAAACTTATCGAGATATTCTCGGAATACTCGATTCATGAGATCGACAAAGAATGCAGGAGCGTTCTTCAAACCGAACGGCATGACAAACCACTCAAATGAACCATATCGAGTGCAGAAAGTTGTCAGTGGCACACTATCATCCGCAACTCGGAGCTGATGAAATCCTATAGCAAGGTCAATCTGAGAAAAGACTTTCGCACCACTTAACTGATCAAACATATCGTCAATCCGAGGCAATGGATAACAATTCTTGATGGTCACCTCATTAAGCTTGCGGTAATCAATGCAAAGTCTAAGAGAACCATCGGACTTCTTCACGAAGACCACCGCGACACCCCACGGCGAAGAACTGCACTGAATAAAATGCTTTGCTTCGAGTTCTACTAATTGCTTCTTGAGTTCCTCATTCTCCTTTGTAGACATCCTCGTGGGAGGACGACTAACTGGATGAGAACCGGGAATGAGATCAATACGGAACTCAATAGCCCGGTTAGGCGGTAAACTCGAAACTGGCTCAAAAATATCGGGGTAATCCCGAACAATAGGAATATGAGATATATCACAATCATCATCTCGTGAATTAAGAGCACATAAAGAAGCTTCGAAGATATCTACATCCCAAAGGACAAGACCTAACTGAGCGGAAGAGTCAGGGTGACTAAGAAATAGTAACCATTCAGAACAAATGATCTTGGCATTGTATCGAATGAGCCAATCCATCCCCAATATCATGTCAAAACCCAAATAAGCCATAACGTGCAGATTCGCATGGAAAGAAAAGCCACAAAGATTAATATCAACATTCTCACAAAGCAGGCTAAGGGTCGTGGATCCGCCAATAGGATTCACAATTCTTAGAGAAGAAACCAAACAAGAAACATCCAAAGACATAATATCAACAAGTTCTTTTGATACGAACGAGTGAGAAGCACCCGTATCAAAGAGAACTCTAATAGACTGATCATGAAATAAAATAGAACCTTCGAGAATGGAAGGATGCGTATCTCGAGGCTGAGATGAAGATGCAGGAGCCTTGGCAGCATTAAGCTTGCCAGATCTAGGAGGTGCAGTAGGACAAGCGGAAATAAGATGACCCTCCTTACAATAGAGGCAGATAAGATACGAGTTAAGCACGATTCAAAGATAGATAATCCAAAGTGGAATGCTACAAAATATAAATGTATTCCTAAACATATTCCTCACTTATCTATCCAATGACATGAGGAAAGGGCTTTGTAATATTTGAATCATATTAGGATGTATTGTACTAAGTGTTACTGTTCTGTGTTTATTATACTTAGTTCTGAACCTCGCTCTGATACCAAGATGTAACGCCCCACTCCAAGACCCACTCTAGTAAAGAGTATTACGGAGTAATACCGTCTACTAGAACGGAGAATAGAGTATAATGGAAGCGACCATGTGTAATCTTACTTTAACTATCTACTGAACACGTCGAAAAGTGGAATCTATTTTTTTTTCATCTCATGTGGTTCGACATATTCAATAAATACTTAAAGTAAAACTACAATGGCTAAAAGATCTATCAGAACAAAGCATAATAGCAAAATGAACATCATCACAGAACAACATCAGATAATGGGCAAATAGTCTCAGCACAATACAACATCAAGTACATATCCAAATATAAAAGTGGTAGGTACAAAGCCACCGCTCACACATGTGAGTCAAAAATATGTACATAAGAGACTGAATAATCAGAGTATCAAAATAGTGGACAAATATAAAGAGCTATCTATCAGCATAGCAGATAATGTCCAAGCGGAAGCACAGAAAGCTAAGTCCAGAGGACTAACCTAAAACAACTCGGTCTGACCCGAGTGAAAAACACTCGGGTCAGGCTAGCTAAACAATCAGCAATAACTGAGATATATAATAATGCGGTACATAAATAAAACAGTACTTCTCCAAAGAGAAGAGTATTATGGACTACATGAATATAATGACGATCCCTAATCATCAATAAACAGTAAAAATCTCCAAAGAGAATATCAACACCAAAGTGTTAAATAAATAAAATCGCCTCATATCATCAGCGTAGCCAAAGCTATATAAAGTTGCCCATAGGCAATAATCCCAAGAGTGACCAGAGTCTGTAATCAATGCCCAAGCAAAGATCGATGCTCCAAAGAGCAATAGGGATATACTGAAAAGTCAATGAAATCGAATACTGAAATGCAGTGTCCAGAGACACTGTAAATCCACAAGGTAATCGCACTTACATCGTATGGTTCCATAGAACCAACACCGAATGGCGGTACTCGAATGGATATAAAAATCATCAGATAATACAAGTATAGCACGTGCACCGACCAGAGTCGTTATTGCCAAGTACTGTAGAGTTGTGATCGATCACTCGCACAGATACGGAACGCGCGAGACTGCGAGATCCTTCCTAGAAGGATAAAGGCCCAGAGGCACATGCCGAAAAACTGCTCCATAGGGCAGGTGTCCAGAGATGGTTGCCCAGAGGCGTGGTGACCCAGAGGTCCAGTACTGGCCGCCCAGAGGCTAATGTGTCACAAACTTCTTGGAGAGGAACCCGTAAAGTGTTAACAATGAGTCCCATACCCCACGTTCGCACTAAACGGTTTACTAACCAATAGCAAGCTCACACTCCAAACAATAAAAAGTCCACCTCGTATCATCGGTAAACTAGACCCAAAGGTCAAAACGATCAATCGAATAGGTCGGGGATTAACCGGAAAGAAAATACACATGGTTCCATAGGCCGGAGATTTCCTAACCGTTTAAGCACCTTTCCACTTCGCTCGACGTGCTAAAAAGTGAGTGTGAGATTTTTATTATAGAAAATAATGGTGCGAAACGGATTTATAATTGATTTTGAAATCACTTTAAAACGGCTTTTGAAATTCTCCTATTATGGAGTAATTAATTTAATATTTAAAATAATACTAAATAATAGTTTCAAAAGCTATTTTAATGGAAAATCGCTTTAAAATAATTTATAAAATCCGTGCACGAAATCTAGAGACAAATCTCAAAGAAATCGAAAAATCTCAGAAAAATAGTTGATATTATACCAAGTATAAAATCACTGAAAACAAGTCAAAGTCACTAGTTCCACGGCAGATTTGAACCTGCAAACAGAGTCCAAATGGCATGAAAGTTGGCAGGCATGTAGACCAACATCCCTGCTCCAAACTGCAAAATGAATCGGGCAATTCCGACATGAAACGAAGAAACCGCGTCGTCTCAAAGTCGGACAAAAAAACATAAAACTCTGATGTGTCAAAACAGTGCAAAGGTCACACTTCGACGACATGGTCGAAGGGTCATATCCACCCACATCTAGATGAAAATTTGCAGGAGCATAGTACAGTACTCCTACTTTAGTATGCAATAAGAATCGTTCGGTTACAACTTGAAACGAAGAAATGGCAACGCCTCAAAGTTGGTCCGACGATATCTGAAAATGATCACTGTTGTAAAACAGTTTCTGGGTGCTACTTCGGCAATAAAATTGAAGTATCAAACGCACCCAGATCTTAACCAAATTATGGATATTTGAAGATCGCGATCTCATATTTCCAACGAGACCAAAATCGATGAAATCCGACATAGGACGATCCCGGAATGGCATCGCAAAGTCGGGGTTCTGCGCTGAAATCCGACTAAGGCCTGTAGCTATGCACTAACAGACCAGAGATGAAAAACCATAATTTTGGCATAGTAAACTTCAAATTCTGGAAAACTTAATAAAACAAAAGTTGTAGCTTAGTTTCTAAGCATTCCGGAATGACCAAGATTGTCAAATTCCGATCAGGGATGAAAATTCTATGACTAAAACAATTCTCAGATCTAAATTCTATATCAGTGTCGTTGTGCTCTCGAGACAGTAGTAAGAATGCACAGTTTTGACCAAATTAACTTCGATATTTCATGAAATTCAAAATATAAAAGTTTTATCCCTAAATCTAAGCTTTCCAGAACATCCAATATTATTAGATTTGGATAAGAAACGAGTAACTTATGGCCAAATCAATTTCAGGTTTTTATTTTATCAACCCTGTAGTTTGTTGTCAGGTCAGTGAAAAACAAACGTGATTTCGACCATTCAAACCTCAAAATTAGGCAAAGCACAAAACATAAATGTTATAGGCTATAGAATATTCTTTCCATAACTTCAAGAAAATCTTAATTCTGATTTAAGATGAATGAGATATGCCTAATTTACTAACAGCAACAAGCTAATTATAATTTCAGCTAGCATATGTCAGGTCAGCGACAAACAAACGTGATTTCGATCATTCAAACCTCAAAATTAGGCAAAGCACAAAACATAAATGTTATAGGCTACAGAATAAGCTTTCCAGAACTTCAAGAAAATCTTAATTCTGATTTAAGATGAATGAGATATGCCTAATTTACTAACAGCAACAAGCTAATTAAAATTTCAGCTAGCATATATTACCTCAACCAATGCAAGAAAAATATGTACACTCCAAAAGCTAGAGAGAGGAGATCAAGAGGCTTCATAACAAAAATAAACCAAAAATCATGTATTAAAAATTAATTTCAGAAATTAGAATGAAGATTAGAGAGTGATTAGAGAAGGATTGTTTTACCTTTTAGCTTGTATTAACCTAGATTAGCTATGTGGAGAGGAAAAAGGATCTTCTACCAATTGGAGGCCATTAATTAGGTTTTGCTCTAGGGTTTAAGGGTTTATGGAATGAGATGTTGGCTAAAACGAATGGATAGAAGATGGTTTATAGGCTAATGGAAGTCGGTTAGTGGGCCTAATACCCATTAAGACTTGGAATATGTTCTATATCTCAAGTTAGCTAATTTCTCTAAGTACAAACTACACATTATTTATCCATAAAATTTTAAAATATGTTACCAAAATAATTTAGCTATAGTTATAAAATTTTACATCACAATATTTTCCAACTTACAATTTAACCCCTAATTATTCCAAAACACATTTTAGTCAAAATTGCCCAAAAATCACCGTTTTGCAATTAAATTGTAAATTAAATTCCCAATTCAAATATTGCACTATTTTACACATATAAAATTTTGAAATACTATAAATTTCCATTTACCATAATTAATTTCCATAAAATGCTCCATTTTACACTTAAGCCCAAAAATATTAATTTATTCAAAATAACTAAATTTTGAACAAATTAGCCACATTAAAAATTCATTAATAGCTCCAATTAAATTAAAAATCATAATTTTAATTTATTATTTAGTAATTGCAATCACGGGTTGTTACATCCTTGGAAATAATTTGTAAAATCTCTTAGATGATTAATATGCATATACACATATCATCAATACACAAGATTTTCAAAACGAAGAAAAAAAATAATTACAATTAACTTTATTAAAGCTTTAGATAAAAAACAAAAACATAAAGAAGTAGCTATCTAAAATTATTTCTCAATCGACCGAGGGTGTCAACTAAATGTTGTTCATGTCGACTAAGCCAGTTGATTGACCAAGCCATTTATCCTTTTATTTTTTAGTCTTTTTCTTTGGAATAATTTTTACAAATAGCCATTCGACTTGTCATCATTCCCAGTCGATTGAATGAATAATAACGACTAAAATAACTAAATTTTGTAAAACAATATATTAAAGAGATGTAACTCTTCAATGGTTCTTCTTCTAATGAGTGCGACTTTCTAGAATCAAAACAATATTTTAGTATAACTGTTAATTACTACAAAAAAGACTAAGATAAGAAGTTTTGAACTTTAACTTACTCTCTTGCTTTCTAAATACTTCTTTGCGACTATTGTTTTCAAAAAGGCTATCACTACTTATTCACTCAAAATACTCCTTTCACTTCCTTAATCACATCACACGCATCATTGAATCATCAAAGTAGATTATAGGAAGTTTGTAACTAAAGTCAAAATCCATGTTAAGAGAACACAATATTGTCAAATTAGCAACTCTTGTAATGCCTGTTCCTTTTGGCTAAGTGAGGGTGATTGATTAGTAGAAATTCGAAGGGGATCTTCGGGACTGGACGTAGGACGGGAGGTCCGAACTAGTATAAAAGTCTTTGTGTGATCGTTTTTATTTTATTATTGTTTAGCTTGATTATAGTCATATAAACCTTTACATAAGTTAGCCATATTAGAGATCTTTTATGCTTGCATTATGTATCAAAGTAGGAATTTTCATTAACCATAACAAACTTTTTGAGAAATATAATAATATGGCATGCACATTTCTTGAGGGTCAGTTAACTGCACATTCACCATATTATACTGGTTCAAACTATGCATCTTGGTCTACAAGTATGAAATTTTTTATGGAAACCAGCGGTCTTGAGATTTGGCATGCTACTCAAAATAACTATGAAGCACCTTCTACCAAAATGAGTACCTGGTCGGATGCTCAAAAGACCACAAAAATCGATAATGCTATAGTTATGAATGTTCTATTTTGTTCCCTTGATAAAAATGAATTTTCTAGAGTCATGCTTTGAAAAACCTCCTATAACATTTGACGTGCACTTAGACAAAAAATTAAAACAAACTAAGATCTCTCTTCTTATTAATCAATTTCATTCATTTGAAATGAAAACTAATAAGTCTATTATGGACATGTATTCAAGATTTCAGACAATAAAACATGATCCAATGGCATTAGGAGTAGAATTTATTGAATTTGAACTTATTACACGTATTTTAAATTCTTTAAGGATTGAGTGGGAAAGAAAAGTACCGACAATAGAAGAAGACAGTGATCTTTTCCAACTCAAAGTTGAAGAACTAATTGAAAATTTGATGTCCTATGAAGCTAATATGCAGGCTAGGAAAAAACAAACTCAAGAGAAGAAGAGTAATACATTTCAAGAAAATTTTGAGGATTCAAATTTAGATGAAGATGTGATTATATTTATTGCTAAGACAAGTTCAAAAAATTTATGAAAATGATGAAGGGGCAAAATTTTGGAAATTCAACCTCAATTAAATG
The DNA here is from genome assembly GCA_030765085.1 of Allium cepa. Classification (NCBI taxonomy): domain Eukaryota; kingdom Viridiplantae; phylum Streptophyta; class Magnoliopsida; order Asparagales; family Amaryllidaceae; genus Allium; species Allium cepa. Next base: position 563,979,096 of record CM060928.1, on the reverse strand, counting down.
CTTTGATTGTGATAATTCGGTCATATGAATAACAAAGACAAAAGTAGATTTTAAAAGTTCAAAAAGAAAAGGAAAACATTTCAAGTCACATTGGATGACTCGAACTCCTCCTCATCAGAAAATGACAGCGATATTGACATGGAACAAGCCAATATTTGTTTCATGGCCATTCATGGGGAAAATTCCAATTTTTCTGATAACGATCTTCATCAAATTAGTATGGTACTTGTCGATAAATTTAGAAATTTAAAGAAGTTATATAAAGAAAATACTGGCAAGTTAAATAGGGCTAAGTTAGAAATTGGAATGTTAAAAGATGAAAAATGTATTTTAGAAGAAGAGTTAGAAAATTCACAAAAATATTTTGAAAATTTAACTTCTTAAAATATGGATTTAGTTGAAGAAATTAAGGCATATAACATTGAGAATGTTAAACTTACGAAAGATGTTTGTGAACTCAAACCTAACTTCGATTCTACTAAAAATTAAGTATTTGAGTTAAAACAAAAGTTAGAACAAATCACTAACAATGTTTTTTAACTTAATAAAGGAAAACAAAGCTTAGAAAATTTAATTAAAATTTCAAAACCATTTAGTAATGAGAATGGACTAGGCTTTAAAAAATCAGGGCAAATAAAAAATACTACTAAAAAATATAGCACGTTATACACAAAATTTAGGTAACCTAAAAGTATTGGTAAAACAAATACTTCAGATTCTAAAATATTAACATATGGGTTCTTAAAACTAGTAATAATTTGATTAACAAAAGTATATATATAGTTTCCTAAAAAATGTATATTATAGTAGTAACTACTTTTTTGAAGTTCTCAAGCCTTTATGTGTACAACTACCTTCTTTTATTAACACATAGGACTCTAATGCAGGAAGTGGGTACCAACAAAATATTTTTATATTTTTTGCAGATGCCCAATAACAAAAAAGAGAAGTGCATACTCGATAGTGGACGTTCCAATCATATGAATGCAAAAATGTTGTCTAACATTACATATATAAATGGCGGAAACATTACATTTAGACATAACTCGAAAGGAATTGTAGTTGGAACAAGAGACGTCATCAATTTTTATACTCTAATTCTCCTTTAATTATGAATGTTTTATATAACAATCCGGAATTTTGAGCATTTGATTTTAAATGTTTAATTAATTTTAAAATATTTAATGTTTACGCCAAAATTAGTCACAAACCCCAAATATCATGAAAGCACCAGTGTATGAACACAGATCAGCAGTATATGACTACAGATCACAGATCTAAATAATGTAGAGGATAAAAATGAAGAATAACAAACTTAAAACGGAAAGAAGTAGACAGAGACACAAGATTTATAGTGGTTCGGCTATCTCCGGCCTACGTCCACTCCAAAAGATAATATTTTATTGACTTTGCTCGCTGGTTACAGCGGATTACAGCAGTAATTTTTGAGTACAACAGTGAAGTTTGAGTACAATGGTGAATTTTGGCAGAGTTTGGACGTAGCAAAATCAAAAGTCCCTTTTCTGTAGGCTTTTAGATGCTATTTATAGGCGTAGGCTGCAAATATCTTGCTCAGATCTCGGAAGACCTCTTTTGGCACGTGTGTGGGCCCATGCGATCGATCCCATGCAATTTGCACTTGGTTCGTGATCGACATGAACCAATTTCATATCGGTCAAGATTTGGCCCAATCGAGTCGAAATTGAGCAGGAACATTCTTTAGGTTGTATGTAAGCTCCTGTGAAAATTTGGTAGCATTTGATCTTGTAGATTGTGAGTTATGATCGACGCAAGTTCATGATTTTCGAAGACTATCGCGTTCGTATCCATCCATTCATCTCCATCCCTTCATATTAACTGCATCGATGATGTGGCTCGGAAGTCCAAAGGAAATCCACTTTTGATGCCGAGTTGACCGCTTCTTCATCCAAACACGTCCCCTTCGTATCGATCGAATGCTATGCTCTTCGTATCCATCCATCAGCGTCTCATCGTATCGATCGGCCGCTTACTTGTTTGTATCGATCGGGCTGTTGTTATGGATCGATACAACAAGACCGATACAAACCCTGCCTTCGTATCCATCTGAATTGATACGAAATCTTTGATTTGAAGTATGCCGCCATCTCTATCCTGATTAATACGAACATCATCGATTCGAATCCATGTCGATCAATACGAACAGTATCGATTCAAAGTACTGTATGTTGATCAATACGAACAGTATCGATACGAACCAGTTTTCACGAATCTTAACCCATCCATATCTCAAGCATACGAACTCCGATTGACCTGAAACTTGAAGTGTAGCCTTTCCTAGCCTTCATCGTCATTCCCAATCGATTCCGTCTTGATTGGAGCTCGGTCAAATTTTGACGATATCGATCATAGCCTTGTTTCCAATCGATCTCCAATCCTGATATCCATCCTTCATAGCCAATCTATTGATATCCCGACCTTGACCAAAAGGTGGGATAACATTTTCCCTCCAAAACATGCCTTGTGGTAAGAAGGTGTGTTTTGAAAAATTTCCGATTCCAACATCCGAAGTCCATATTCCATCCATAGCCATACCATCCGATTCATAATCCAATCCATTACCAAGCCATCCTATCCGAGTGCCACATTCTTGACTGGTTCGAGTTGATGTATGATTCCAAATCCAGTAACCAAATCCTTAGCCAATTCCATATCCATCTGAACCCAACAACCGAGCCCTAACCCATCCTTATCCAATAACCGAATCCAGGACCTCTTCGGGTCGATATCCAAGTTCTTAGCTATCCATGCCGATATCTGAATTCATAACCTCTCCGGGTTCTTATCAGGCGCAATCCACACCCGACATCCTGTACTAAGAAATGCCTTGGTGACCGTGGTCCAGTGTCCCTGAATGCTGAGTAATGCCATGGCTTAACTCTTAAGCCAGAATCATGGTCGCTCCGAACCCTTGCCTAGTATAGTCCATACTCAACGACCTGAAATATTAACCGATAATATAGGGCCTAAGTCCTAGGCCAAATCCTGGTCTTTCCGGACCCTTGTCGAGCATAGTCCATACTCGATGACCTGAATAAGCCAATTCGCCACGTTCGGACGAAGAAGAGACTTACCCCTTGCCAGGCATAATCCATACCCGATGACCATTTACCAAAAACCAGATAAAAACCCAATCACAATCCAATCCAAAATCCAGATCAAATCAAAAAAACCAAAAATCCATACCAGAAATCCAAACCACTATCCAAACCAGAAAACAACCATCCAAACAAAAGTCCAAACCAGAAAACAAACAAAATCAGGAGTTCAAACCAAAACTCCAAAACCAAACCAGAAAAAGCGAGTGTCCAAACCAAAAAGGAAAAAACAGATTTCACAAACCATTGCGTCGCAGTTTATCATCATCCCAGAGCATGCCTAGGGGCCATCTCCGTCCCCGTACATGAGTAAGCGACTTGGCCGTTTGCCTAAAGTTTGCTAGTTGTTCCATATTATCCCCGTCAGTTGATAACCAATCGACCATCATTCCTGGGCCTCGCGCCATTGTCGGTAGAGGTGGACGGTGGCTGCTCCTGTTCTACTGCCGCATTCCGAGCTCCGATATATTGCCGCAACCGGCCATTCCTTACATGTTCCTCGATGATATCCTTTAGATGCCTGCAGCTATTGGTATCATGTCCGTCCAAATCGTAAAAGAGAAAGTGCCTTCCTGATGCCTTTTCATGCTCTAAGGGCTCTCTCCTTGCAGGCCTTTGGTAGGGAAGGCGATCCCGAGTCTCCATGAATATCCGTTCTATCGTCTTGTTCAATCCCATGTAAGTGGAGAATTTCGGCTCTCTCCACCGCTTCCTAGCTTTTCCTGATTTGTCATCCAACTTCCTCTTTCCTTTATCTTTACCCAAGCTTTCGCCAGATGGCTCTCCATTCTCGGTCGCGTTCACTTCCTTCAGCTTCATATCCAAACATGCATCCTCCTGTCGAAGAAATCTCTCGGCTTCATGAAAGAATTCCCCGAGATCCATTGGTGGGTCCCGTATCAATGACATTTTGAAATCCGAGTTATCCCTTATTCCTGACACTGTTGCCATCAAAACCATCGATAGATCCGACCGATCCACCAAAGCAACCACTGCACTAAACCTAGTTAAGAGAGCTCTGAGTGATTCTTCTGTCTTTTGCTTCACCGATGTTAGCGTCATTACATTCTTCGGCCTTTTGATATGAACACGAAACTACTTCAGAAACTTGTCCACCAATTCTATCCACGACCTGAAAGATCCCTCTTCCAACTGTCTGAACCACATAGTAGTTGTATCCGTCAAATATAGAGGGAAACATCGGGCCATAACTTCCTCTAATGCCCCCAGCACTTCTATATGTCTTGTATACCTCATCAAGTGATCTATAGGACCAGCCTTGCCATTGTATACCTCCAGAGTAGGTAGCTTGAACTCTGGTGGATTCCGGGCCATTCTGATTTCACGGGTAAACAGACTCTTGTTTACTCCTTCCAAATCTCTGTTTGTCAGGCCTCCGCGCATAGTTGCCTAATAATCTCAACCAATCCAGCGTTGTCCATCAAAGGTTGCCCCTCGAGTTTCTGAGGGAATTTTGGTACATACTCTTCGTCACGTGCTCCTGCATTCCTGTCAACATCTTGTTGTGTGGCGTCACCTAGAATTCCTCCATGGATTGGTCCATCATGATTAACAGTCGTGTGCTGATTAGGGGCCGCGCCCTGTTGAGCTGCTCCGTCTGATTGCTTGTTGGGTCCTTCTGTTCTAGCTCTGTGGATCTGAACTCCAGCAACTCCAACTGTCCCTGCCAGTCCAAACTGTCTGAGAAGATTCTGCATCATTTCCTCCTGTCTTTTCAGAAACTCTTCATGCATAGCTCCCATCATCATCTCCATCTCGTCTCTGGTGATGAAGGCTGAAGTCTGATTAGCTCCTGAAGATTCTTCCTGGCTTCCTTCATGCTGGATTCTCTCTGCTCTTTGCCTCCTTGTCGATTGCTTTGTCATGGTTCCTATTAGATCTGATCCATTAGCCTTTCAAATCTGAACTCCAAAACTGGTATAGCGGGTGCTAGTCGTTCTCAGCGAAAGCACCAAAGTGTTTGCGCCAAAATTGGTCACAAACCCCAAATATCATGAAAGCACTAGTGTATGAACACAGATCAGCAGTATATGACTACAGATCACAGATCTAAATAATGTAGAGGATAAAAATGAAGAATAACAAATTTAAAACGGAAAGAAGTAGACAGAGACACAAGATTTATAGTGGTTCGGCTATCTCTGACCTACGTCCACTCCAAAAGGTAATCTTTTATTGACTTTGCTCGCTGGTTACAACGGATTACAGCAATAATTTTCGAGTACAACAGTGAAGTTTGAGTACAATGGTGATTACGGCAGAGTCTGGACATAGTAGAATCAACCCTTTTCTGTAGGCTTTTGGATGCTATTTATAGGCGTAGGCTGTAAATATCTTGCTCAGATCTCGGGAGACCTCTTCTGGCATGTGTGTGGGCCCACGCGATCGATTCCATGTGATTTGCACTCGGTCTGTGATCGATACAAACCAATTTCGTATCGATCAAGATTTGGCCCAATTGAGTCGAAACTGAGCGGGAACATTCTATAGGTTGTATGTAAGCTCCTGTGAAAATTTGGTAGCATTTGGACTTATAGATTGTGAGTTATGATCGATGCAAGTTAGTGTTTTTTGAAAGCTGTTGCGTTCGTATCCATACATTCGTCTCCATACCTTCATATTAACTTCATCGATGACGTGGCTCGGAAGTCCAGAGGAGATCCAATTTTGATGCCGAGTTGACCGCTTCTACATCCAAACATGTCCCCTTCGTATCGATCGAATGCCATGCTCTTCGTATCCATCCATCAGCGTTTCTTCGTATCGATCGGCCGCTTCCTTGTTCTTATCGATCAGGCTATTATTATGGATCAATACGAACCCTGCCTTCATATCCATATGAATTGATACGAAATCTTCGATTCGAAGTATGCCACCATCTCTATCCTGCTCGATACGAACATCATCGATTTGAATCCATGTCGATCGATACGAACCGTATCGATTCGAAGTATTGCATGTTGATCGATACGAACAATATCGATATGAACCAGTTTTCACGAATCTTAACCCATCCATATCTCGAGCATACGAACTCTGATTGACCTAAAATTTGAAACGTAGCCTTTTCTAGCCTTGACCGTCATTCCCAATCAATTCCGTCTTGATTGGAGCTCGGTCAAATTTTGACGATATCGATCATAGCCTTGTTTCCAATCGATCTCCAATCCTGATATTCATCCTTCCCAGCCAATCTATTGATATCCCGACCTTAACCAAAAGGTGGGATAACATTTAAATAATTGGATATTGGAATTTAATAACTTATAATTCAAATATTGTAATCATTTCAATATTTGAATTGTGAATTAAATATTAATTAAATGGATTTAATAATTTTGTTTAACTCCTTTTAATTAATAAATAATATTGGTGAATTCAGTTTAAAATTTTATTTACAAAAATAAATAGGTCGGATAAATATCGATAATTTGATCTAAAATATAAAACGATATTTAATTCTTTGAAAATAGCATCCCGGGGCATTGTCTTAGATTTTTACAAAATAGTGCCATTAGATCCGGAAAAATAAATTGTTGTATGTCGTCGAGTTTCGTAATGATCAGACGTACCGTTTGGTCGTGCAAGCTCGAAACATGTAGCAATTAATTTTAAATATAATTTGATTTAAAAAAGGTAACTTACGTATACTTCGGAATTAGACCCCAAAACTAGTTCCATTGAGTTCGGAATAGGGGTATTTAGTATTGAATGTCAGTCGGCATGCTTCGATAGGAGTTCGAGATTTTTGGGTATGTAATGCCGGATATTTTAAAAATAAAATAATATAAATACCTTATATTTAATTCCTTACTTCAGCCCACACTCTTCACATCAGGCCCATACTCCCATGTCTAAGCCATTCCTCCATCTCCTTTATATTCCATTTCCTATAAGCTAAAAAGAAAGTTTTCAAAACTTTAAAAATTCAAAATCAAATCCCACGGGCTACTAAAAATCACGAAATTCAATCCGTTGTTCTTGTTTTGTGCTAGGATTCAATCCTATATAGGTTTTGTTCGGTGCATTATTGCTTTAGGAGGTGGCCATCTATTGTTAGTTAGTTTTGGTTAGTTATTGCTTGAGCTATGGTGAACTATAGGCCAAACGGGGAGTAGAATTGAGATCGGTGTGGAAAATGGCACACGTAAGCACAATTTGGAGTCATCTGGTCGAGGGAGGCCATATTCGTGTGTCATACAGCATGTATGGAGCTTCAGGTCGGAATTTTTAGGGGCAGGAGGATCCGGGGGGTCGAGGTCGAAGCTCGCGTGAAGATGGATGCGTTGGCGAAAACGTGAGGTCGTTTCATTGAGAAACGAAGGATATATTGCCGTTTGAAGTTGTGGCCATGGTGGGTTTGTGCATTAACTGTACGTGCACATCTTGAGAAGGGAGGAAGATGATTAGTGTGGGAGAAGATGATTAGAATGGTAATTAATTTGTTAATAAAGTTATTAATTAACTTAATTTAATCGATAACTTGAAATTTGAATAACTTTTGCATAAGAGGTCGAATTCGAACTTTATCTTTTGCGTTGGAATCGTAGCAATGATGGCTACGCAATGGAGTTTGTTTGGTTGGATACGGAGCTAATGGAATTTTTGGCTAAAATCGAACGCCTGTTCGATTTTAGTCCAAACCGGAATGCTTCGACGAAAACTGGAATCAATGTGAGTTTAACTCACATTAAATTTTGCAATATCATATCTACGATGCTATAAACCATTATTGCCAACTTGGATGTTAGTTAGATTGTTTGATTGATTATTTGGTTTAATTCCGTTTGGAAAATGGATGACATATTAACTTGATTGTTATGAACCCATATGATTATATATAATGTCCTTAACCTTTGTTTTGCATGGAGAATTTATAGTGAGACCCTGATGGGTTTCTCGTCAATAATTATTTATTTACATCCTTATGCTGTTATATTGATGTTTAATTGAAATAAATCTTGATATTCTATTTAATTTGTTAGGTGTCGTTATATCATGGCATGTGCATTTTGAACTTGAGCTTGTGTTTTCACTAAATAGAATTTTAAAATTCATTAATAATATTAATTAATGATATTTTAGATTAATTTATCATTTTAATTAATGGTTATTTGAATTAATTAACTAATCATGTTAACTAATGATTTTGGAATTAATTAATTAATTTAATTAATGATGTTTTGAAATTTATTAATCTATTTGATTAATGAGATTTGAATTTGATTAAATCATTTTAATTAATGATTTTAAACTTTAAATTCATCATTTTAATTAATGATTGTTTTAAATTTAATTAATTTTTTTAACTAATGATATTTAAAATTTATTTAATCATTTTAGTCAATGATGTTTTATAGTTAATTAATCATTTTAACAAATGATGTTTTAAAAATTAATCGTTTTAACTAATGAGGATTGAATTTAATTAATCCAATTAATTTATGATAATTTGAACTTAATTAATTGTTTTAATTAATGGTATTTAAAATTTACTAATCATTTTAGTTAATGATGTTCGAGATTAATTATTCATTTTAATTAATGATTATTTGAATTTAATAAATCTTTTTAATTAATGATATTTAAAGTAAATTAATTAACTTAATAAAAGTGATTAAAGTAAATTAACTAATTTAATGAAAATGTTTTAAAGTTAACAAAATGATTTAATAAAAGTTTTAAAGTTAATTTACTGATGATATAAAAGTATTTGGAAATATTAACTATTTTATTAAAGATCATGGATTTGTTTATTTAAAAGTGATTATAAACGTGATTGATTATCTTTCGGGATAATTAATATTGTTTTAAATTTATGAAGGTATTTAAATTGTTTTATTATCTTTTGGGATAATAAATATTGTTTTAAATTTATAGATGATGGTTTTAAATTTTTGTAGATGATGGTTTTAAATGAGAAAATCCTTTAAAGTGAATCATTTGTAAATAAAGCTAAGTATAAATTTTTTAAGTTATAGTAAACAATGTTTTAATGACATTGGTTTTTGACCCTTATTTTAATACACTTAGTATTGTAAATTTTGTCTTATAAAAGAATATTTTTAAAGAGTATTTCCAAAATGTTTTTACCAATATTGTAATATAGAAATCAAGCACAATTTCAGCTTTAAAAAGTAAAGTTCGATTCGGTTATGGAAAAGTAATTTCGTAAATGATATCGCTTATATAGAAAGGATCTAGTCATACTTTTAATGTTAAACGTTGAGGCTTGGACTCGTTTCTATCTCGAAGGTTAAAAATGTCGTTAAGCCGATGCCTAGAGGTAGCCCTTGTTGATTCAAGAGTTTTGATTCATGACACAAGCTTCATATATCATACGACGAAAGTGACAAAAAGAGAATAAATATATACTATGCACTACAAAGGAGACAAGACTACAATTCAGAGTTTAGTATGAATATTTTTATGTATATTAGTCTTAGAATATTGTTAAAATCATTCCTCAAGTAGTCACATACACACACGAATTAATTTATACACAAATAAGTGTGCACTGTGCACATAACTACAGGTCGGCTGACCGACCACAGACTTCGGTCGACCGACCCTGTAGTCAGTGCACAGATACTCTCTGTTTTTATACACGAATTCAAACTCAGCCGACCGACCCTGTAACCCGGTCGACCGACCTGCATATAACGGCTAGTTTTTACTGAAGAGTTGCGAATGATTCGTGAAGAGGAATGTCTCTTAATCAAGAGATATGGACATAACTTTTGATTGAAACTCTTCATGAAAGATTGCAACTATTCTACAATTATATAAACATGTTTAATTCACTTCTACAATCACCGATTCTTGTTTAATAATTCTGAAATATATTCTCTAATTATTCTCTGCAAACAAAAGCATTCATTCTTATTCTAATCACTAGAATCCTTGATTTAATTCATAAACTTCGATTCTAAGTGATTATCTTCCTTCTTAATCTTCACACACACATATATACCCTTGAGGATTTGATTATAGGAAGTTGTACTACAAAAGACAATCAGTGTTATTCAGAACACATTCGTCAAATTATTTTGTATTGAAGTAGAAGTCCTCTTCGGTTGTTGAGGCGGAAAAACTCATGTTCGGCTGCTCAGGTGTCGTATACCTATTCCTCCGGGTTAAGTGAGGGGTTTAGTTTAAATCCAGAGGATAGTCTGGGACTGGACGTAGAACGGGAAGTTCGAACCAGTATAAAAATTCCTGGTGTGCTTACTTTAATTTTTATTTTATTGCTATTATCAGTTTCCGCATTTATATACCATATTACACGATCCTTAGTACTACACGTACACTTTCATTTGGCATCAGAGCAAGGTCATCCTATAACCGTCACAAAGTTATTTGATATTTATTTCTAGTAATATGGCAACGACACAAACTAACAATGTCAACACTAACACTAATACTAGTTTCACAGAAGGTCAATCAACTGCACGACCTCCACTTTTTAATGGTTTAAATTATAATTGTTGGTCAACTAGAATGAGAATTTATATGCAATCTAGTGGTTTTGAAATCTGGAATATTATACAAAGAGAATATATAACGCTACAGGAGAATACTCAACTTGGAGTAACACACAAAAGATAGATGCTACATCAAATGCAAAGGCTATGAATATTTTATTTTGTGCATTAGATAGGAATGAATTCAATAGAGTTAGCATGTGCACTTCTGGTTATGGAATTTGGAGAACACTGCAGATAACACATGAGGGAACGAACAAAGTTAAATTAAGCAAAATTTCCATGTTGAAAAATCAATTTGAAAATTTCAAAATGAGGCCAAACGAGTCTATAAATGATATGTACTCTAGATTTCAGGATTTTTATCATGCTTTACTATCATTAGAACAAACTTTTACTGATTTTGATGTTGTCACAAAAATCTTAAATTCTTTAACTGACGAATGGGAAAGAAAAGTCCTAGCCATTGAAGAAGCAAGTGATTTGTCAACATTAAAACCAGAAGAATTAATAGGTAATTTAATGTCCTAAGAAGTAAGTTTGCAGGCAAAAAGAAATGGAGCACAAGAAAAGAAAATTGTGGCTTTTCAAGCAGAAAAGGATGATTCCGACTCAGATAATGAAGATATGGCAATGATAGCTAGAAATTTCAAAAAGTTTTTGAAATTCAACAGAAACAAATTCAAAGGAAACAAAAATAATTCCAACAACATTTCGAATAGCAGCAAACCATCATCTTCAGCAATGGAATGTTATGAATGTCACAAGAAAGGTCACATGAAGAAGGATTGTCCAGAACGCAAAAAGAGTAATTTTAAGAAGGATAAAACCAAACGAAGAGCTTTTTCTGTCACTTGGGACGACACTGACTCATCATCTTCTTCAGAGAGTGAAAGTGACAATGAACAAGCAAATGTGTGCTTCATGGCTTCATCAGACGATGTAAGTGATTTTACTTTTGAAGATTTAATTGAAATAAATTCCGAATTAGTAAATGTAGCAAAGCAACTTAAAAAGAAAAATAAGGAGTTACAAAGAAAGTTAGATAGAACTGTTTTAGAAGTAGATATGCTGAAAGATGAGAAGAAAATATTAGAAGAAGAACTTGAAAATTCTCAACAGTCAAATTCTAATTTATCATCTCAAATTTCATCAATATCTGAAGAACTAGAAATTCAAAAGAATAAAAATGATGAATTACGTGTCAAAAATAATAGTTTTAACTCAAAGATTAAAGATTTAGAGTTAGAAAAATCTAGTCTTAAAATAAAATTTGATAATATTTCTAAAAATGTATCTAACTTCAATAAAGGAAGAGAGAATCTTTCTAATATACTAGAAAATTCTCAAACCTCTAACAATAAATCTGGACTAGGATTTAAGAAACAAAATAACTTTGTTAAAAGTAGAATTAATGTTAATATTAAGAAGGATATTAAGAAAACAGTTTATCCAAATACTAAAACCATCAAGATATGGATTCCAAAAACAAATAATATTTTGATAAGGAATAAACATATCAAAATGTTTATGGAAACTGTTCATAATAACAAAGACTATGTTTATAAAGGGAATTCTGAACCCGTATGGGTTTGGCTTCCTAAGATCTAACTCTTAGGACCCTAAAAAGAAACGGGTACCAACTTTTTATAAATGTTTTTGCAGGTACCACAAAAGAAGAGAGGAAAATGGATTTTGGATAGCGGTTGCTCAAAACACATGACTGGAAACAAAGAAATGTTGTCAAACATTATATACTCAAATGGAGGAGTAGTCACCTTCGGAGATAATTCAAAAGAATATATCATTGGCAAAGGCGATGTCAGTAGCAACGGTATCTCTAATTTACCTCTCATTACTGATGTTTTATTAGTTAAAAATTTAAAACACAATTTATTAAGTATTAGTCAGCTATGCGATAAAGGTTTTAATATAAATTTTTCAGAAAATAAATGTAATATTCTTGATAAAAATCATATCACTATCTTTGAAGGAATAAGAGATAAAAACATTTATATCTTAAATATGAATGTTAATAATGATTCAAATTTATGTCTAATGGCTAAGGAAAATGATTCATGTCTCTGGCACAAAAGATTTTGTCATATTAATTTTAAAACCATCAATAAATTAGCTAAAAATAAATTAGTTAAAGGATTACCTGACATAAAATTTAAAACTAATATATTTTGCGATGCATGTAAATTAGGAAAATTAACAAAATCATCTTTTAAATCAAAGAAAGTAATATCTACAGAACAACCACTTGAACTCTTACACATGGATCTTTTTGGTCCAACTCAAGTGCAATCTATTAATCATAATAGATATGTATTTGTTATTGTAAATGATTTCTCTAAATATACTTGGATTTTCTTTTTGAAAAATAAAAGTGATACTTTTGATAATTTCAAAAATTTTGTTAAAAGATTTCAAAATATTAAAAGTTTGAAAATTAAAAATATAAGAAGTGATCATGGAGGAGAATTCGAAAATGAAGCTTTTGAACAATTTTGTAACAAGAAAGGTATTAACCATAATTTTTCGTTTCCTAGAACACCACAACAAAATGGAGTTGTAGAAAGGAAAAATAGAATGTTACAGGAATGTGCAAGAACTTTATTAAATGGAACCACTTTATCAAAACAATTCTGGGCAGAAGCTGTAGCTACTGCTTGTTATGTGCTAAATCGTGTTTCTATTCGACCATTAACTAAAAATACTCCATATGAATTACTAAATGGAAGAAAACCAAATATTTCATATCTTAAAGTTTTCGGCTCTAAATGTTTTATTTTAAATACTAAAGACCAACTAGGTAAATTCGATCCAAAATCCGATGAAGGAATATTCGTTGGATATTCGGAACGAAGCAAGGCATATCGAATTTACAATAAAAGAACAAAAATTATTGAAGAAAGTCTACATGTTTCTTTTGACGAAAATTTTAAAAATATACATCCAAATGTTACTATTGACTCTGATGATGAATTTACTCAGATTGACAATAGTAATATTGAACAAACTCTCGACAATGGTCATGATATCAATGAAAATGAGAATATTACTACTAATATAACAAAATCTCCACCTAAAATTTTACGACATCATCCTGTGCAAAATATAATTGGAGAAGTAAACACAAACGTTAAAACTAGACATCAATTAAATCAAGTCGGTCATGTAGCGTTTCTTTCTAATATAGAACCTAAAAATATAAAAGAAGCTTCAACTGATGACTACTGGATTCTTGCCATGCAAGAAGAATTAAATCAATTCGAACGAAACGAAGTTAAGGACTCGTTCCTAGACCAAGTGATCAAACAGTCATTGGTACTAAATGGGTTTTTAAAAATAAAGCAGATGAATTAGGAAATATAACTAGGAATAAAGCTAGATTAGTAGCACAAGGATATAATCAAGAAGAAGGAATAGACTATGAAGAAACGTTTGCTCCAGTTGCTAGACTTAAAGCAATACGAATTCTATTAGCGTTCGCATGTTTTCATAATTTTAAACTTTATCAAATGGATGTTAAAAGTGCATTCTTAAATGGTTATATAAAAGAAAATGTTTATGTTGAACAACCACCTCTTTTTAATCATGAAAAATTTCCCGATCATGTATATAAACTTAAAAAGGCTTTATACGGTTTAAAACAAGCACCACGTGCTTGGTATGATCGTCTTAAAAGTTATTTATTAGAATCTGGTTTTGAAATTGGTAAAGTAGATCAAACACTTTTTATTAAAAAAACTAATAAAGATATTTTAATAATACAAATATATGTTGATGATATCATTTTTGGTTCAACAAATGAAAAACTATGTCAAGATTTTTCAACTATAATGACAAATGAATTTGAAATGTCTCATATGGGAGAATTATCATATTTTCTTGGATTACAAATTAAACAAATTGAAAATGGAATTTTTATTAATCAAGAAAAATACTGTTATAATTTAATTAAACGATTTGGTCTCGAAAACACTTCTGCCAAACCAACACCAATGAGCACAACAATTCATCTCGATAGAGATGAAGATGGCAAAAGTGTTGATCAAAAACTATATCGTAATATGATTGGATCGTTATTATATTTAACAGCGAGTCGACCTGATATTATGATGAGTGTTTGTCTATGTGCTCGATTTCAAGCAAATCCCAAAGAATCACATATGCGAGCAGTTAAACGCATTATTCGTTATCTAACTAAAACCAAAGATTTCGGTTTATTTTATCCGAAAGAATGTCCTTTCGAATTAGTATCCTATAGCGATGCTGATTTTGGAGGAAGTCGAAAGGATCGAAAAAGTACGAGTGGAACGTGTCATTTCATTGGACGCTCCTTAGTCTCTTGGTTTAGTAAGAAACAAAATTGTGTTTCTTTATCGACATGTGAAGCAGAATATATATCTGCTGCTTTGGCATGTGCACAAGTCGTATACATGCAACAGACACTACAAGATTTTAATTGTTATCTTGAAAATTCTATTATGTACTGTGATAATACTAGTGCAATAAATCTTTCTAAAAATCCAGTAAATCATTCAAGAACAAAACACATTGATATTCGTCATCACTTTCTTCGCGACTGTTTAGAAAAAGGTTTAATAAAATTAGAATTTATTAATACTGAAAACCAAACTGCTGACATTTTTACTAAACCATTGAATGAAAATAATTTTATAAAACTAAGACGTGACTTAGGTATAATGTCTTTTAAAGATTTATAAATAAAAATATAAAATTTTTGAACAAACAAAAACAAATTTTATTTCTGACCAAAGCAAGACTCGAACTCATGACCTTGAACTAGAGTGATAGATGTTGTAGCCACTTGAGCTACAGGTATTTCTTGTTTGACCTTCCTCTCATTTTAATTTTATTACTGGTGTTTTACAGCTTTACTATTATTAGTCCTATAATTTAGTTCAAACATTATTAGCCGTGTTTATTTTCAATTCTGTGATAACCTTTTAACACAAATCATAACCTCATATTTTTCGGCAAAATTTTCATTATAAATACTCCGCCAATTTTTTTTTAAAAACATTTAAGGATATCTCTAATCAAAACAAGTCCAAAATCTTTATAATGTCTTCAAACAATGATGTTTACAACTCCGACAACTCTCATCTGTCGTTCTCATCACCAGATGATTGTTCCGATCGTATTCCGAAAAATGGTCCATATCCTGCTTTTCCAATGCCAAATCGTGTTCTCGATTTTTCTTCTCCGGATAAAGATCCGAGACACGGATGGAAACCATGGGAAGATTCCCATACAGGTTATACACCTAAAAATAAAAAGGGGAAGCAAACAATGGTTATATCTCCATCGACCAAACAAAAAATTGATGAGATACACCATTATCAACAACAACAAATGAATATGCAACGGGAGCTATATTATGAACAAAGAGTAACAACAAGACGTCTAAGCTTTTTAGAAAAAATTGCCATGAAAATTTGTTCATCGAAAAAGGATAATGTTGCTGAACCATCCTACAGAACTCCATCCACTTCAAATCCTATTCAATCTCCTATAGCTCCAAGATGATCACCGGTAGAAGATGTTCCATCCCCAAACTCATGGGAGCGTAAACTTTAAAGAATGGTGGCTATATTTTATATATATAAGTGTTGTTGTTTTAAATAAAATGTATAAAGATAGTATAATAATAAAAATTTTAACTTGTTCTTTACTTATATTTAAACAGCAAACATTGCAGAATCGGCCGACCGAATACTCTGAGTCGGTCAGCCGACCACAGGCTGCAAGCATAAAATCATGCATATTTAATAGGGTCGGTCGACCGAGACTCTGAAGTCGGTCAGCCGAGCCCTTTCCCAAAACTTTCAGCAGCTCCTGTTCCCTAACTCGGTCAGCCGACCCAGAGAGCTCGGTCGACCGAACGTGTTTCCAGCTGTAAACTTTCCCTGTTTGCTTCATATTTTTAACCCATCCCTTCACTCTCTTCATCACTTTTGTTTCTCACATTCAGATTTTTCTAACCCTAGCCCCCATTACAAAATTTCTTCAATTTTTTCACCATCAAATTCATGGCTCCTAAGAAGAAAACAAGAACTACCGGAGGTTCATCTTCAACACCTCCCGTAGATACTCAAATTGCTTCATGGTTAGTCAATGATGTTGCTCTTCAACGATGGATACGACTACAAGATGCAAAGATTTTTGAAGAATCTTTCATAAGTTATCCTGATTTCATCTCCTATCAAATTGAAGAAGCAGCAATTAGAAGTGGTCTTGATACGTTTCTAGACTACCGAAAAAATAACTTGAAAATTAACCACATTATGGTTAAATTGTTTTTAGCCAACTTAAACCTTGTCAACCCACTTAGAAACACTGAAAACTGTGTGTGGACATCGGTTTGTGGCACTTCTTTGTTCCTCTCCATTGATCGAATCAACCATATTTTGAATGCTACACCGGGAGGAATTTCTTTAAATGACGTAGATTGTAATATATCACGTCGTGACCACATCAGTCATTTATTTTTTGAAGATGATGCTACGGACCTTAGGCAAACATCATCGCTAAGACCAAAAGCTAGGCTATTTCATCGTTTCATGATGAAATCAATTGTACCTAGAGGTGGCTCATATCACATGGTGTATCCGGAGAATTTCAAAGCCTTATATGCATTATGTTCTAATACACAAGTTAATTGGGCATAATTTCTAATGGATGAATTCCTCACTTTTAATCAAGGCAAGATGCTTCATATCTACTATGGAGAATACATGATGCGATTAATCAATAGCTTTGTCCCAAATGCTCCGGAATCCGAAACTTCTAAAGTTCGATCATTTGATTCACGGACTATAAAACTCATGAAGTCGCCCGACGCACCACCTAGATTTATAACATTCAACCAATGGCGTACTACTCCTCGAGAACAACTACACCGTAGCTTCTCCACACCTCAACCATCAACTCATCCTACGGAACGTATAACACGTCAACATTCCGTTCAAAGACCAACTCCCGGAATGAGTACAGAGGCGGCCATTGGTATTTTGGCTCAAAATCAAATAGCCTTGGATGCTCGCCTAAGAAAAATTGATGGTCGTTTTAAGAAAATCAAGGGCTTCTTTGTGAATCTATGGGATGCATTGTCATGTACTTCCGAAGCCGGTGCATCTTTTGTTGCTCCTAGAAAAAGGCCGGCACCAAACTTCTCATTTTCCACTTCGGAGAATACAAGTTCCGGTACATCAGGAACTCACGCTACTACCACGCAAAGACGTGGTAAGGAACATGCTCCTCCGGAGGAAAATATTCATCCGGAGTTTTGGGACTCGGATGATGATGAGGAGTAATCTTTCGTATTTTACAACATTGTTATGTCTTGTTTTTTTATGTTTTATATAATGTGTACTACGAAAACATCAGTAACTATTTCTATTTGATTTGCCTATGTTTTCTTATGTTCTTGCACATATTCCACTAAGTATTCCTTTTTGTCGATGACAAAGGGGGGGAAATATATGCAAGCTAACAAACTTTTGCAGAAAGGTCGCCATATATTCAGGGGGAGAAGTACAATATATACTACTTCGTCACATAGGTATTGTCATTAATCAAAAACGGGGAGAATGTTGATTCAAGAGTTTTGATTCATGACACAAGCTTCATATATCATACGACGAAAGCGACAAAAAGAGAATAAATATATACTATGCACTACAAAGGAGACAAGACTACAATTCAGAGTTTAGTATGAATATTTTTATGTATATTAGTCTTAGAATATTGTTAAAATCATTCCTCAAGTAGTCACATACACACACGAATTAATTTATACACAAATAAGTGTGCACTGTGCACATAACTATAGGTCGGCTGACCGACCACAAACTTCGGTCGACCGACCCTGTAGTCAGTGCACAGATACTCTCTGTTTTTATACACGAATTCAAACTCAGCCGACCGACCCTGTAACCCGATCGACCGACCTGCATATAACGGCTAGTTTTTACTGAAGAGTTGCGAATGATTCGTGAAGAGGAATGTCTCTTAATCAAGAGATATGGGCATAACTTTTGATTGAAACTCTTCATGAAAGATTGCAACTATTCTACAACTATATAAACATGTTTAATTCACTTCTACAATCACCGATTCTTGTTTAATAATTCTGAAATCTATTCTCTAATTATTCTCTGCAAACAAAAGCATTCATTCTTATTCTAATCACTAGAATCCTTGATTTAATTCATAAACTTCGATTCTAAGTGATTATCTTCCTTCTTAATCTTCACACACACATATATACTCTTGAGGATTTGATTATAGGAAGTTGTACTACAAAAGACAATCAGTGTTATTCAGAACACATTCGTCAAATTATTTTGTATTGAAGTAGAAGTCCTCTTCGGTTGTTGAGGCGGAAAAACTCCTGTTCGGCTGCTCAGGTGTCGTATACCTATTCCTTCGGGTTAAGTGAAGGGTTTAGTTTAAATCCAGAGGATAGTCTGGGACTGGACGTAGAACGGGAAGTTCGAACCAGTATAAAAATTCATGGTGTGCTTACTTTAAATTTTATTTTATTGCTATTATCAGTTTCCGCATTTATATACCATATTACACGATCCTTAGTACTGCACGTACAATTTCAGCCCTATCTCAACTTGCCTGGCTTTATCTTCAACCAAGACAAAACATTTATTTGGAATCAACGAGTAGTAGAAAAAATATGATATTTAATTTCCATATATGATCAATTTAATTATCCTCGATAGTTGATTATTTAATTACCAGATTCAACTTTCTTCATGGTGTATCGTCACTTTAAAAATGATTTGCTTCTTTTTGAGCTCCGTTATCCTTCGTCATAAATGACTAAACCCAAAGTGCGAGAGGAGGCCAAGCAATGTGGGGTTGCTTCCATTAGGATACTTTCACGTCTCATTTAGATTGGATTCGGTTGTGCACTTAGATGTGAAATATTCGGATTCTCAATAAGGTTAGGTGGGGTCTGGCTTGGAGGGTTCCGAGAGGTTTCACAAAGTAAATGAGCTTCTCAAAGGTGTATTACTAGAGGTATACTTCAAGGGGGTGCGGTGCACCTTCCTAGTCATTTGTTGGAAATTTTCCTTTCCTTATTTGATTCGAACCTTTAAATATGTTTTTCTTTAATTGCAACGGGAAGAGTCAACCACTCTTCGTGGTGTTTAATTACTGGTTCTGTCCATTCTACCAAATTTGGATTGTTATCTTGTTTTATCCATTCTGTCCAGTTTGGATTTTGCTCGGATTATCTTCATTCTTTCAAGTTTGGTTTTTAATACTATTTATTCCCATTCTTATTTGGATTTATTTCTTTTTGTTTATCTATACTCTTTTCTATATGGATGTTATTCTTGTGAGGTAAAAACCCGTTCCACGTTAGCGGCGTGGTCTCAAAGAACTTTTATATGTTCCCCATTATTTGAGTTTTCTCATGCTGGTAGAGGTTTACCAATTGTAGTGTTTTATTTTCCGCTCTATTATATAGTATCCATATCTGCAATTGCAAGGTCGGGATTTTATAACTGTCCGGTTGATAAGGATTGTTTTTAACTCTTATATACTCTGTATTTTGGAGTGGCGGTTTTTATGTCCTTGTTATATTATATGTTGTCGATTCCGCTGTAAGATTCTAATTTTCTCTGTTATATGTAATTTTCTTTTTTATTTACCTTAACGATCTACCCTTTGGTCGATTGGATGTTTGACATTTGAACATAGTGGTAGTATTTGGTGTCGACTTTCGATGGTTGAAAAGGCAGGTCATTACAATTTTGTATCAGAGTTGAAAATTAAGCGAGAACATTGACTTTGGTTAGGTATGGCTCATTAGAGATAGGGTTAGTAATACCCTAGAATGATTTTGAGAGTATTATATACACGAGAGCGTATTTATTATTATTATAAAAATGTATTGTGTTAATTGGTCTATTGATTTTCTTTATGAATTTTGGTCGACACGTGGGCACCATGGTGTCGATAAGGGTATCTAAACACTCGAACAAGGCCAACAGACATGGTATTGATTTTTGAAAATTTGTCATATGAAATATTTTGCCAAGGATTTTATTTTTTATATATAAAGAAATAATTTTCAATATTTATATAGTTGTAGAGTATGTTTGTTTGAATGTGATAATATTTATTTATTATCACTATTGTTTGATCGGTCATGCTCGATTAAATTGGGAGTGTTGATTGCCATTTGTTGATTTTTTATTATTATTTGTGTTTAGCTTATTTATAAGAACTTGTTGTTTGAATTTATAAATAAACCCCATTGTGAATGAATTTCACAATTTGATTATAAGGTGTTTGGAGAAAATGTTAAGTTAAAATTAACCTTTTTAATAATGGTAAGTTAAAATTAAACTTTAATAAAAGTTGTTGAATATAATCTAAATAGTAACATAAAACATTTAGATAATAAACATTTGAGAAAATTTTATTATAATAAAGTAGAATCATTGTAATATGAAATGATTTTACATAAAGGAAATTTTATATAAATTTAGTTTATAAAGTGTGTTTTAAAAAGGATTTTTGAATCTAAATCCTGGAATTTTTGAAAATAATTTCAAAAGGATTTTGAGAAATAAAATAGTAGTATTCTTGGAAGTACTCGAAAGTAAAAATATTTTGGGAAGTAAAATTTTAAATGTAATGCATTTTCTTTGGGATAATTCGGAGGAAATTGTCTCGATTAATTTTGTGGTAACCTGAATAATCTTCTAAGTGACGATCGGATGTTTGCTTAGGCGAACGTTGTGTAGTACTTAGTAAATTATTCTCTTTATCATTGTGCGATCAAAATGAGTTCAAATCTGAACGAACCTAAAGTGATTTGTAATAAATATATCATTTGAAGTTATTTTATATAAAAAAATATATGTAGTATGTTTTCAAAGATGAGTTTTTGTAAATAAACAATCGAGTATTTAAATTTTAAGTCCCCTTAAAAGTGAATTATTTTCAAAATAAAAAGAATTTCATATTAGAGATTATTTTGATAAATGAGATTTTACCCTTAGATAAGATAGGGGATAATTTAAGACAAGTTTAAAATGAGTTAAAATTGGATGGCAAAGTTTTGATAAACATTATTTTATTAAAACCATATATTTGTCTAAAATGTCTAAGTAGTGTAAACTATTTGTTGATTGGGTCAACGCATAAATATCTTCCATTTTAACACTCTAAGTTAAAGAGGTTGAGAAGTTGACTTGGCTTTAAAAGACCCAAATTTTGATTAGATCTTCACCTAAATTGTGAAAAGTAAAAAAAATTGTATGTACTCTTAGGATATAGAACAGCATTATACAAGTAAAGAAAGTGGAATAAGTTATTATTTGATGTTTTATAAAAAATGACTTTATAAAATATTTTTAAACATAGGTGGAAAATTATGAAATAATTCATAAATAATTTTAGTATTGAACAAAATACTAAGTGGAAATATAAGCAATTTAGAAAAAAATTAATGTAGTTAAGAAACTAATAAATTTAGAGTATGTTAGCCGCTATGCACAGGATCAAAGATGGCCAACGGTTGTAAATAATGTAAATGTAGTAAAAATAAAATAGTAGATAACATGCTCATTTTTATACTGGTTCAGACCTCCCATCCGATGTCCAATCCCGAAGCTCCCCTTCGGTATTTCTTTTAACCAAATAACCCTCGCTTCGCTTGGAGGAATATGCTAATACAAAAGTATTTCTCTGACAATCTTGTGTTCTAAATAACACAGATTTTGACAAATAGTACAAATCTTCCTATTATCTCCTTTGACTATGTGAATGTGAATGCTTTTAGTTGTAGGAAGTGGTTTAACCAAAATTATATTTTGGTTATGATAGATTGAGAATATGTAAGCAAGATTTGCATAAATATGTAAATAGAGAATAATAAGAAATCAAGAGAATAGTTCATTGTCTATTTGTATATCTCAATCATTAAAGTATTTATAGGATTAGAGAGATGCAGATGAGGAGTTGTTACTGTTAGATAAAGTCTATTCAATTTAATGGCTGCAACCTTTGAAGAAAAAATGAGACTATTCGATATGAAACGAAGCATCCTTTCAGATTATAGCAGTTGACAGATGATAGACGTCTCTGGGAAAACCACAAACGTCTGTGGCTTCAGGAATTAAATTCCCCAAACAATTTTCCACAGATGTTTGTGTATGGAATTTTTAGATTATGAAAGTTTTTAATGCTAATTTTGAATGTTTTAGTGCTAATTTTATGTATATGAATTCGTGTGTGCATATATACTCATGGGGAACTTACAATGTTTATCTAAGACTCTTAATACACTAGTATAACCTTACTAATCATAACATGATCAATAAACCTTTGTTTGTCTACGAGTCCTAGTATCTTTGAGTATGATGATCACTTGTAGTGTGTACCTATAATCTTGATACGATATATAATATAATGGATTGTATAGTTGTTGTCATTTAAACCATAGAATGAAGGTTCTAACATTCTCCCCTTTTTGATGACACTATACAATCGTTCGTCATGTAAAACAACACTTCCTAATTTAATCTCCTCTTATGTATATGCATATATTTCTCCCCCTTTGTCATTATCGAAAATAAAATAAGACAAAACTTAAACACATAGTCACAGGAAATGAGATAGATTGATATGCATAACACATAGACAGTTCACACATAAACACAATAACATAATTGTGTAATGAATTGGTTATATACTCTTCCTATCAATGTGCCCAATTTTCTCCCCCTTTGGCATCAACAAAAAGGTTGAAAATCTGTACTTATAAGCAAATTTTCAAAAAATAGTTTAACAAAATATACATAATATAGGCTAATGTTAGGTACAAAAAAATGATTCAACAATATTAAGCATAGTTGTACTTTCTTAAAATATTTATTGCCTTCAAAAATAATTTTATTTTCCATGAAATAATTTTTCACACTATATTTCTAGCACCTTTGAAATCAACTTATTATATAAAATGTGTACCTAATTTATTTATTTCAAAAAAATTCTTTTTGATACTCTAATAAAAATACCTACCCCAAACTATTCATAAAAATAATTGAGTTAGTTATACCGAATTTACTGCAGTTCAATTATCTATAAATGCTCATTCTCCATCGTATGTACGGAAGATTTGTTATTCGAAATCTATCTCGTTCTTTTATCTTTCTTAGGTACCTGCAAAAAAAATTCAATATTTCGGTACCCACTTCCTACGTTAGGGTTCAAAAGGTTATGTCGAAGATAAGCATACCCAAGTGGGTATGGTAAAATCTTTGAAAATATAATTTCCATTGTTAGTTACTTCATCAAAATAATCTATAACGACCCAGATTTTTAGCCATTATTGAAATATTAATTTTTATTAGTCGAATAACTTAATTTTCTAATATTGGGAATATCTGAATCTATGAATTTTGAAAGCTATACTAAATTTCCAAACGCTAACTACTGAATATGATAAAATTGGAATTCGAGAATAATTCCATCGTGTCTGAAATAAGAGTATTTAGTGTAGAACGATGAGCAGCACGAGATGTTGATGCTCGAGATATTTTCCCACGAATGACTTGACGCAACATTTTAATATAAATATATATATATATATATATATTGTAAAGACCCGGATTTTTAGCCATCTGTTATTAGAATAATTAAGTAATTTTAAATATTGAAATATTAATTTTTATAAGTTGAATGACTTAATTTTCTAATATTGGGAATA
Organism: Allium cepa; assembly: GCA_030765085.1. Classification (NCBI taxonomy): domain Eukaryota; kingdom Viridiplantae; phylum Streptophyta; class Magnoliopsida; order Asparagales; family Amaryllidaceae; genus Allium; species Allium cepa. The sequence goes on along the minus strand of CM060928.1, from coordinate 563,954,674 downwards.
TCTGAATCTATGAATTTTGAAAGCTATACTAAATTTTCAAACGCTAACTGCCGAATATGATAATATTGGAATTCGAGAATAATTCCATCGTGTCTGAAATAAGAGTATTTAGTGTAAAATGATGAGCAGCATGAGACGTTGACACTCGAGATGTTTTCCCATGAATGACTCGACGCGACATTTAAATAAATAAGTAAATATATATACATATATAAGCTTTATCATTTCAAACTTAAAATCGGCATGCAAAAGATCAAATCAACCCATAAAAGAAAATAAAAAAATAAAAAGATGAAGCTTGAATAAAAATCTCAGCCACCCTCATGTGTACCTCAGCCCCTTTCTTGTTGCATTGGCCCCCTCCTTTCTCTATATATAGCCTTGTTGTTCATTTATAAAAAAATCTCTGCCATTAAGATAAAAAAGGATTGAGTTGTTCAAAAGCTTGAAGATTTAATTAGTTGTTCATCTATTATATATCTGTGAGTAGAACCCGTATTTTTGTTTACTGGTTATCACACACACACACACACACACACACACACACACACACACATATATATATATATATATCTGTGATTATGATCTGTGACAAGTGTATATGAATCTGTTATGTATATATATGTATGTATATGTGTGTTCGACATGGTCAGTTCCACCAAAACACTGTGTTTCTTCCACAAGGCTTCTCTGTTCATGTTTTTGGTCTAAAACAGTTAAGCATTCACTTTAAAAATCAATATCTCAACATCCAATGAGTTTTAAATCATGATGCCAAAACAAAAGTTGTTAGTTTTTGGTAGAACATTTTAAAATTTATTTCGTTCAATTTCATCAGGCGTAGAGAGAGAAAAACCCATATAACAGTTAGTGGGTCAAATATGGTCGAGATTCGACTATCGTAATTTAATAAATGGATCATACAGTTGTGATCGTTGTTGGAAAATATGACTTTTAAGAATGGTTTGAGGATTTTTAGTGTTGTGTGGAGGGAGAAATTTGGAGATGATCCAATTTAGACGTAACGCCAAATTCCGGCGACTTGAGCGATTTCATGTCTTGGAATTTGGCGTGGAGGAGGATTGAGCTATGGTGCAGCCTAGAAAAATGGAGCGGTAATATTTATTCGCGTGTGTGGGCTAGACAAGTTCGAACTAGGGTTTTAGGGTAGTTTTGTTTAGGTCTCAGTTTCATGTGCAATGGAGATGTTGATAGAGGGAGAGAAGCGTGCACATAGGGGAGATTGGTAGAGAAGACGATGGAGGAGCTCTGGGTGAATTTTGGTGGTGGATGGTGGCCTGAGGTGACATGGCGAGGTGTTTGGGTAGTCACTGATTTCGTTCCAGTTTGGGTGTGTAGTTCGATTTTCGAATCGAAGGATGGATCGTGTTTCCAGGTGCGTAGGCGAGATGTGGTGGTCGTGGGCGACTTGCGTGGATGGTTGTTGGCGAGTATGGTCGACCGAAGGTTGTGTGCATGTGCACACATTCGTGCACAGTTTCGTGCACTCGTATGAAGAGTAGAGAGGGAAACTAGAAGAAGGGAAATGATTTTGGGTCGGGTTTAGTTGGATGGGCCGGGTTGTTTTGTTTGGGCTGTGTTTTGTGTTTAAAAAGTAAATTGAATTAATTAGTTTATTTAATAATTTATAAATTTAAAAAGACTATTTCTGTTTGATTTCAAATCCAATCAACGTGCAGATTTTTGCGTCGGGATCCTATCTCCGAGTATTTTCATCTGAACTAATATGTCAAGATTTCCGCAATGTAAAAGTTTAATGATTTATAACAATTGAAGTGAACAAATAAGTAATTTCTTATTAAATTATCTATATGTTAATTAATCAATTAATTATTAAATGGACTATTTAATTTTTATTAACTAAGAATAAATCATTTTATAAATTTCTTTGATTGACAAGTAATCTGGACTAAAAATATAACTTGACTCAACTAATTAAAACCAATTCAGTTCTGATTTGTAAATTGATTTAATATTAATTATAATCGTTGATTGAAGTTAATGATCTATGCTTTGACTTTTATTTCTCTTAGATATTGATTTATTTATCTTTTGTCTGTACCATTAAGTAGCCAAACAAGTTAAAGTAGTTAGAATAAAATGTTGACACATTTTATTGGAAGTAAATCGACTTGTACCGATCACTATTTCGAGTTTCAAAAAATGTGATGATTACAGGCGAATTTATTTCGATGGACAGGTCATGATAAAGTAAATATATGGAATGAATTTCCATATGTGAATATTTACACCATGGTTGTAGAATTGTTTGTTTAAACAAACTTGGCCTTTAAAAAAATTATCGTTTTGGTTCGATGAGACCAGGATCGGATAACAGTATTATCCGAAAACCACTTCGAACCAATTTAAGCGAGCGATTTGGAAGATTCTAAAGGCAAGATCCAGGATCCAGATTTTAGAGTGCAAGGGCTATTTTCAACTAACCCTGAGGGTGATTCCAAAATTGGGTGTAGTGAAAATGGTGCCTTCGGTGTCGTTCGGATCTAGAATTGACTTGCATGGACGAATGCTATTAGAACATTGTCATTGGAGGACAATGAGCATTCTAAGTGCAAATTTCTTGAAAGGTAAACGTAGCCTCAAGCCTCATCAACCAGGAATAACTAAAACATGGGAGATGCAACAGGGCCATGTGGGTCGCTCCCATAAGGGTATGTCATCACCAGTCTAGAATCGATATTATCCCTTTTTTTGTATGCTACGGTACAGTTAGTGATCATAACCGTGGTGGTGATGTATTCGGTACCATCCAGTAAGGGGTAGGCCAATCGTGTGTTGGCAGGGATCGATTGGTTCGATCTCGGTACATTTGTCTAGAGGTGTACTGTGACGGACGGTACCCCAGTAGCCAAGTCATTGTCGGGATCCATTCTCCAATAAGTGCCGTACGTTTTTGATTGTGCCCAAATATGTTGGAACGTGAGATGCAAGCATTCCAACTATGTTTTATTTTATTTGAAAACCCAAGACACTATGATAATATCACTGGATTTTCTACTAAAGTGTTTTGGTTATCGTAAGGTAAAAACCCGTCTGTGTTTACGTGCGGCGTGGTCTTACGAGATACCTTTGATTTTAAATGATTTTCAATTTAAAGTAATTTAACCGTTTTACTCATACTAGACCCATGTCTGACCCGGAGTTTATTTTTTCTGTTTCCCTAAACTCTTGGGTGCTCAAATTTTTATGAGTATCCAACTGATCTAGGTTCTCACGATGGCATTTTGGAGGAGCTGGAGCAGGTGGCTTCACCGTTAGCTAGTTACTATCTATTTCTGTTATGTCTGTATATGTATTTTGGATTGTAATGTATGAATAGGTAGTTACGACTGTCTAAATATGGTATATGTATTACTACTACTCGTATGTATTGTATTCTCAGTGACTATGTAAAGCTTATGTTATGCAATATATATTATTCTGTTCCGCTGTTAGATTCTGAGTTTTGTTTAGTTCTTCTTTTCTATCTCTTTCTTTCACCCTTAATGACTCGTCTTTCTTTGGTAAGAAAGGTGGTTCATTACATTTGGTATCAGAGCTTAGGTTGAGTGAACACCTAGGCTTTTGGGTTAGTATCAATCTTGAGAGAGCATATTTGTAATTTTATATTTATATATCCCAGATAGTTAGATCAGCTTTGATAAATTTGATTAGTGCCATTTTTGGAGTGTATTCCGTCCAAGCTTTCTAAGTATCATCTTAGTATGTCCAGAAAGTAAGCAATGAGCACTAGAGCCAGATGTGGAAGGGGAGCTAGCAGTACCACAACCATAAATGGTCGGACCCGGATCCCGGAAGAGTATGAATTGCAGAGGAAGCAGTGCCGGTTCTGCCAAGGGAAAACTTTGCAACATTGTGCAAAGACTACACAACTTTGGGAGGGAAACCATTTAAGGGGACAGAATCTATCATGGAACTCCAAGCATGGTTATGAACATATGAAAACATTTTCAAAGCACTTAATTTGGCCGATGAGCAGAAATGCTTTTTAGCTTCTTGGCAGTTACAAGAGGGAGCAGCCGCATGGTGCGATTCTCTAACCGCAAATGTTCCCGAAGAAGAGTTCTCCTGGAACAAATTTAAGGAAGAATTTGAAGCTCATCCTGCCTGCTACGGGTAAGACAAGGATGTACCGAAATTTTATGGATTTAAAACAAGGGGATTTGTCCATAGCGGAATATGAATATAAGTTTAATGAACTTTCATGCTTTGGACCTGAACTGATCAATACCCCATTAAAGAAGAATGAGATGTTTGTGACCAGATTGAGGAAAAGTTTTCATGAAAAGATGATGGGCCATCTTAAGGAATCTTTTGTTGACTTAGTGGATATGGCTCTCCGATACGAAGCATTGGATAAGAAGAAGCCAGTTCCAGCAGCACCCAGTAGGAATACGAGTGGCAACAACCCTAATAAGAGGAATTTCAATCCGAACTGGAAGAACCAAGGGAAGGAAAAATCAGGCGGTGAAACACAAGAGAATTTGAGAAGTGGAAAAGGGAACAAGTATAAGAATGTTAGTTGTTACCTTTGCAAGCAAAAGGGCCACATCGCAAGGTTTTGCAAGAATTTTGAAGTTCGGAAGCAGTAGTAGCAACCTCAACAACAAGTAGGACCTATCACTTTGATAGTCTAGAAAACCCTTTGTTTCAACTATCTCCAACTAGGCCATATGGTAAAGGACTGCTCATTTCTGAAAAAGGCTCCGCAACCCAAGGTTTATGCGCTCAAAAATGAGCCATCAACTTCGGAAGATGTCAAAGGGAAAGGCATCCTTGAAGGTACCTTACTTATTAATGGTATTTATGTTAGAGTGTTATTTGATTTTGGTGCCTCTTATAGCTTTATTTCTTTGGAATCAATAGAGAAATTTCATCTCATTCCTAGTATCGTAGAAAACCCTATTTGTGTATCCAATCCCATAAGGGGAGTGGCCTATTTAGATATGATTTGTGAAGGCATGCCAATTTCTTATCTTTCTCATTTCTTTTCATGCAACCCTTACATATTAGGTTTTAAGGGATTTGATATTATACTTGGTATGGATTGGTTAGCGAAGCATAGAGCTATCTTTGACTGTGACGAGAGGACTGTATCTTTAGAATCCAAGTTGGGAAGGATTGGGAAGATAGAATGTGATAACCCGGGAATTCATACGTATAGTTTACATGCTCTTGAAGCATCTCAAGAAGGGTTAGGATCCATAAAAATCGTTAAAAACTTCCCTGATGTTTTTGAAGAAGTTGAAAGCTTACCCCCTCACCAAGAAATAGAATTTCGAATTGATTTAGTTCCTGGTGCAAGGCCTGTGATTCAACCCAAAAGAAGGATGGCTCCGAGGGAGAGAGAGGAGTTAGTAAATCAAACCTAGGATTTATTGAATAGAGGGTTGATTAGACCAAGTCATTCGAGTTGGGGCTCAGCAGTAGTTTTTATGGCTAAGTTCGATGGTTCCCTAAGACTGTGTGTGGACTATCGAGAATTGAATAAGGTGACCATTAGTACTAAATATCCTTTACCCGAATTGATGACCTTTTTGACCAACTCCGTGGGGCAATAGTATTTTCCCAAATTGATCTAGCTACAGGATTTCATCAATTAAGAATTGTTGAAGATAGTATACCATTAACTGCATTTAGGGGTTCAGACTTTTTTTTCGAGTGGTTGGTTATGCCTTTCGGGCTTACCAATGCACCCGCACATTTCATAGACTTGATGAATCACATTTTCAAACAAGTCCTGAATAAGTTTGTGTTGGTTTTCATCGATGATATTCTCATCTATTCTAAGCCTGGAGAAGAGCATCGACACTATTTGGAAGTAGTGTTAGAAACTTTGCGGAGGCATGTTTTGAAGGGAAAGTTCTTCAAGTGTCATTTTTGGTAGTCAGAGGTAAGATTCTTAGGCCATATTGTGTCAGGAGAGGGTATTTTAGTAGACCCGATAAAAGTTAAAGCTGTGCAACAATGGAAGCAACCATGGACTCCTACTGAAGTTCGTAGTTTCTTAGGATTGGTTAGATACTATAGAAGGTTCATACAAGATTATTCCAAGATCACCTCTCATTTGACAAATTTTACTAAGAAGGGTGAGAAGTTCATATGGACTCCTAAGTGTGAGGAAGTATTTTTAGAATTGAAGAAGAGATTGACTAGTGTGCTAGTTCTACCTGTTCCAGACGAAAGGAGTGGATTCACGGTTTATACCGATGCGTGTGGAGCAAGATTGGGCGCTATTTTGATGCAAAATGGTAGGGTGATTGCATATGCAAGTAGACAATTGAAGCCACACGAAAAGAATTATGTAATGCATGATTTGGAGCTGTTAGCAGTTGTCTTTGCATTGAAAATGTGGAGACACTGTTTGTTGGGTAAGAATCTCTCTATTCTTTTTGTTTCTTTCTTATCTCTAAAATTCTAGTAAGTTAGTCTTTTCTATCTAACTAGGTGAAAATTTTGAACTCTTCATGGATCACAAGCCCCTGAAGTACCTTTTCACTCAGAAGGATCTGAATTTGAAGCAACAAAGATGGTTGGAGTTTCTGGCATCCTATGACTTGGATATTCACTATACGCCAGGGAAGGCGAATGTTGTAGCAGATGCTCTAAGCTGGAATGTGGTTTTATCTCTTTTGGAGGTTACACCAACTCTATAGGAAAGAATTATGTATTGTCAGAGAAATGATAAAAATATGGAGGAATTAATTCAAGGAGTTGGGGAGGGATGATATTCAAACTTTCAGGTGGACGATCGTGGTGTTTTGAGGTTAAACAAACATCTGTGCGTTCCATATGTAGATGGATTGGGCCATGAAATTTTATTGGAGTGCCACAAATCTAATTTAAGTATTCATCCAGAAGTTCATAAGATGTACAAGGATATGAAAAGAGTATTCTGGTGGCCAAGGATGAAGAAGGATATCTCTATCTTTGTAAGCAGGTGTGCGAGCTGTCAGCAAATCAAAGGTGATCTTCAGAAGACAGCTGAATTGTTACAACCTTTGGAAATTCAAAAATGGAAATGGGAAATGGTATCCATGGATCTTATCGATGGTTTACCTAGAACAAGAAAGGGAAATGAAGGAGTATGGATCATTGTGGACCGGTTGACCAAGAGCGCCCATTTTATACTAGTGAAACAAACTAGAACTGTATCTTCTTTATTAGAGATTTTTATGAGGGAGATTGTTAGATTGCATGGAGTCCCAATAAGTATAGTAAGTGATCGTGATCCTATCTTTACCAGTAAATATTGGGAAGCGTTGTAAGTAGCCCTAGGAACAAAGTTAAGTTTGAGTACTGCTTACCACCCTCAAACTAATGGTCAAACTGAGAGGGTTAATCGCATCTTGGAGGATATGTTGAGAGCCTACATCTTGGATTTTGGAGGATCACGGGTGGATCATCTACACTTAGTGGAATTCTCCTACAACAAAAGTTATCAAGCTAGCATAGGGATGGCACCTTATTAATCTCTTTATGGAAGGCCGTGCAAGTCACCAGCCTATTGGGTAGAGTCTGGAGATTGTCTAGTGCTTAGTCCAGATATGATTCCAGAGGCATTTGAGAAGGTTGAATTTATTAAGAGGAGGATGAAGGAAGCTCAAGATCCCCAGAAAAGCTATGGTGATAAAAGACGAAGGGATCTGGAATTTTCTGTTGGAGATATTGTGTTCGTGAAGATTTCGCCAATTAGAGGAGCGATTAGATTTGGAAGGGCTGGGAAGTTAGCTCCAAGGTATATTGGACCTTTCCGTATTCTTGAAAGGATTAAGTCTCTTGCTTAGAAGGTTGAGTTGCTAGAAAGGATGGCGGGAGTTCATAATGTGTTCCACTATCTCATCTAAGGAAATACGTTCATGATCCATCATTGATTTTGGAGCCATTAGTTCAGGAGGATTTAGAAATAGAACCAAACTTGACACTGGTCAGACATCTAGTTTATATTGGAGACCAGGATAAGAAGAGACTTCGGAATAAAGTGGTGAAGTTAGTCAAGATTCAATGAAGTAAGGATTCTAGAGACTGTACATGGGAGACTTTGGATAGCATGAGAGAAGCCTATCCAAAGATGATGTTAGGATAGCTAGTGGTTGGTATGTATAGTGTATGTCTTGTTTATTATGGTTGTTTAGTGTACTTATGTATGTGCTTTATGATATAAATATATGATTTTTTGTATAGCTTGAATTATCTCTTTGCTTTCTAATTTCAAGGACGAAATTCTTTAAGGAGGGAGGAATTTAACGACCCGGATTTTTAGCCATCAGTTATTAGAATAATTAACTAATTTTAAATATTGAAATATTAATTTTTATAAGTCGAATAGATTAATTGTCTGATGTTGGGAATATCTGAATCTATGAATTTTTAAAGCTATACAAAAATTTTAAACGCTAACTGCTGAATATGATAAAATTGGAATTCGAGAATAATTCCCTCATGTTTGAAATAAGAGTATTTAGTGTAGAACGATGAGCAGCAAGAGACGTTGACGCTCGAGATATTTTCCTGCGAATGACTCGACGCGACATTTAAATAAAAAATATATATTTATACATATATATGCTTCATCGTTTCAAACTTAGAATCAGCATGCAAAAGATCAAATTAGCCCATAAAAGAAAATAAAGAAAATAAAAAGATGAAGCCTGAACAAAAATCTCTGCCACCCTCACGTGTACCTCAGCCCCTTTCTTGTTGCATTATCCCCCACCTTTCTCTATATATAGCCATGTTGTTCATTTATAAAAAAAATCTCTTCCATTAAGATAAAAAAGGATTGATTTGTTCAAAAGCTTGAAGATTAAGCAGTTGTTCATCTATTTTATATCTGTGAGTTGAACCCTTATTTTTGTTTACTGGTTATTACATATATGTATATATATGACTGTGATTATGACCTGTGACAAGTGTATATGAATCTGTTATGTGTATATGTTTATGTATATGTGTGTTCAACATGGCAGTTCCACCAAAACACTGCGCTTCTTCCACAAGCCTTCTCCGTTTATGTTTTTGGTTTAAAATAGTTAAGCATTCAACTTAAAAATCAATATCTCAACATCCGTTGAGTTTTAAATCACGATGCCAAAACAAAAGTTGTTTATTTTTGAGTATAGAATATTTTAAAATTTATTTCATTCAATTTCATCAAGCATTGAGAGAGAAAAAACCATATAACAGTTAGTGGGTCAAATATGGTCGAGATTCGACTATCGCAATTTAATAAATGGATCATACAGATGCGATCATTGTTGGAAAATATGATTTTTAAGAATGGTTTGAGGATTTTTAGTATTGTGTAGAGGGAGAAATTTGGAGATGATCGAATTTGGGCGTAACGCCAAATTCCGGCGACTTGAGCGATTTTATGTCTTGGCGTTTGGCATGGAGGAGGATTGGGTGATGGCACAACCTAGAAAAATGGAGCAGTAATTTTTATTCACATGTGTGGGCTAGACGAGATCGAACTAGGGTTTTAGGGTAATTTTGTTTGGGTCTCTGTTTCATGTGCAATGGCAACGTTAATAGAGGGAAAGAAGCGTGCGCATATGGGGGATTGGTAGAGAAGATTATGGTGGAGCTCTGGGTGAATTTTGGTGGTGGATGGTGGCCTAAGGTGACGTGGCGAGGTGTTTGGGTAGTCACGGCTTTCGTTCTAGTTTGGGTGAGTAATTCGATTTTCGAATCGAAGGATGGATCGTGTTTCTAGGTGCGTAGGCAAGATGTGGTGGTCGTGGGTGACTTGCGTGGATGGTCGGTGGCGAGTATGGCCGACCGAAGGTTGTGTGCATGTGCACACATTCATGCATAGTTTCGTGCACACGTATGAAGCGTAGAGAGGGAAACTGGAAGAAGAAGGGAAAGGATTTTGGGTCGGGTTTAGTTGGATGGGCCGGGTTGGTTTGATTCGGCTGTGTTTTGTGTTTAAAAAGTAAATTGAATTAATTAGTTTATTTAATAATCTATAAATTTAAAATGACTATTTCTCTTTCATTTCAAATCCAATCGACGTATGGATTTTTGCATCGGGATCCTATCGCCGAGTATTTTCATCTGAACTAATATGTCAAGATTTCTACAATGTAAAATTTTAATGATTTATAACAATTGAAGCGAACAAATAATTAATTTCTTATTTAATTAACTATATGTTAATTAATCAATTAATTATTAAATGGACCATTTAATTTTAATTAACTAAGAATAAATTGTTTTATAAATTTCTTTGATTGACAAGTAATCTGGATATAACTTGACTCAAATAATTGAAACCAATTCAGTTTTGATTTGTAAATTGATTTAATATTAATTATAATCGTTGATTGAAGTTAATGATCTATGCTTTGACTTTTATTCCTCTTAGATATTGATTTCATTTATCTTTTGTCTGTGCCATTAAGTAGCCAAACAAGTTAAAGCTGTTAGAATAAAACGTTGACACATTTTATTGGAAGTAAATCGACTTGTACCGATCACTATTTCGAGTTTCAAAAAATGTGATGATTACAAGCGCATTAATTTCGATGGACAGGTCATGATAAAGTAAATATATAGAATGAATTTCCATATGTGAATATTTACACCCTGGTTGTAGAATTGTTTGTTTAAACAAACTTGGCCTTTAAAAAAATTTATCGTTTTGGTTCGATGAGACCGGGATCGGATAACAGTATTATTCGAAAACCACTTCGAACCAATTTAAGCGAGTGATTTGGAAGATTCTAAAGGCAAGATCCAGAATCTAGATTTTAGAGTGATCATATGAATCATAAAGTACTTGATTGTAGTTTGTAGTTGCTTCAGCAATAGCGTTGCTCTTTTTTTGTTGATAATGTCTCGACTGGATATTGTATTGGCCATTGTTCTTGGATGTTGTTACGATCGGTAGAACACCAAGCTCTGATACCACTTGTTAGTCGCTATGCACAGAATTAAAGATGGCCAACAGTTGTAAACAATGTAAATGTAGCGAAAATAAAATAGTAGATAACATGTTCGATTTCATATTGGTTCGGACCTTCCGTCCTACGTCCAGTCCCGAAGCTCCCCTTTGATATTTCCTTTAACCAAATAACCCTCGCTTCGCTCGGAGAAATAGGCTAATACAAAAGTATTTCTCTAACAATCTTGTGTTCCAAATAACACGAATTTTGACTAATAATACAAATCTTCCTATGATCTCCTTTGATTATGTGAATGTGAATGCTTTGAGTTGTAGGAAGTAGTTTAACCAAAATTATATTTTGGTTATGATAGATTGAGAATATGTAAGCAAGAGTTGCACAAATATGTAAATAGAGAAGAAATCAAGAGAATAGTTCATTGTCTGTTTGTATATCTCAATCATCGAATCATTTTTAGGATTAAAGAGATGCAGATGAGGAGTTGTTACTATTACATAAAGTCTATTCGATTTAATGGATGACACCTTTGAAGAAAACATGAGACTATTCGATATGAAACGAAGCAACCTTTTAGATTATATCAGTTGACAAATGACAGACATTTATGGGAAAACCACGGACGTCTGTGGCTTTAGGAATTAAATTACCAAAACAATTTTCCACTGACGTCCGTGGATGGCATTTTCGGATTATGCAGTTTTTAATGCCAATTTTGAATGTTTTTAGTGCCAATTTTATGTATATGAACTCGTGTGTGAATATATACTCAAAGAGAACTTACAATGTTTATTTAAGACTCTAAATATAGTAGTATAACTTTACTAATCATAGCATGGTCCATAAATCTTTGTTTGTCTTCGAGTCCTGATATCTTTAGGCATGACGATCTCTTGTAGTGTATACTTGTAATCTTGATACAGTATATAATACATATGATTGTATAGTTGTTGTCATTGGAACCATAGAATGGAGGTTCTAATAGAGTATAGCTTTCCATTTTGTCCGAGTGAGCTTGGATAATCTTCTAAGAAATGACCAAACGCTAATGAGAAAAACTATATGCTTAGATAATCATCTATGTTTTGGACAATCAAGAAAGTTCTGAACTTAAGTTAAGATTTGTTTGTTAGTCATTTTACATTTTGAAACATTGTTAAGTGGTAGGTTTTCCCTTATGGTATTTAATTGATTGTTGGTATTAGTTTATTCCTTCATGGAATTTGATTGATTTGATTAAATTTGATTGATTGATTCTATGATTTTATATACTATTATTTATAAAGTTTAAATTTACAGACAAAGGATTTTGAATTTTTGTTATTAGGACCTAAATTCTGGTAATTTTGAAAAAAGATTTTGAAGATTTTGGGAAAGAAATAATATTTATTCACTCTTGTTGATGTTTTGGAGGAACCAAAATACCACTGGATGTTCCATGTTGTCTTGATTCTAGAGTTTCACCCTACTTTATTAGAAGGAATTCCCTCCTTCTCATTTTGATTTTTGATCTTTGATTTAATACCCATCTGAGAAATTTGAAAATAAAATTTTGAATTTAAAAACCCAGGCATTTAGATTTAAATTTATCATTTGAAATTATTGTATGCATAACATTTATTACCGATATTCTCTGTATTTTGTCATCTATGATTCCGATATTGTTGTTAGTTGCATGTAGCTTTATTTTATAATAGCGTTGCATGTAGATTTATATCATGCTAGTTTTTGCATGTAGAGTTACATCATATTACTTTTGTCAACCTGATTTTCTTTTGGATTTCATAAGTACATGTATGCAAGAGATTGTTATTTGATTCTTGTGCGCCTGCATTTGCATAGAGATAATAAATTACTTGCCAAAATTATATAACAAATGCAAAAAGGTATGTAATAAATTTAAAAAATTAAATTGGTTGATGATTTATGCCCCAATTATGGGATGCCACTTGGCTTTTGTTTTCTTTGGTTGGTTTAGAGCTCATATAGGCAATTTGTAGTTGTTCCGATCAAGTCGCACAAAAGAGACGCTGTTGATTTTTTTTGTAAAATTTTGAAATTTAATTAATAAGTTTAATAACTCATTTTAATTAATAGTTTTAAACTTAAGGGTTTGGAAACATTTTCTTCCTTGGAAATTTCAGAGACGAAATTTTATTAAAGGGGGAGAATGTAATAACCCAGAATTTTGGTCCTTTGATTTTAAATGTTTAATTAATTTTAAAATATTTAAATAATTAAATTTTGGAATTTAATAACTTATAATTCAAATATTGTAATCATTTAAATATTTGAATTATGAATTAAATATTAATTATTTTATTTAACTCCTTTTAACTAATAAATAATATTGGTGAATTCAATTTGAAAATTAATTTTAAAAAATAAACAGGTCGGGTAAATATCGATAATTGGATCGAAAATATAAAACAATATTTAAATCCGTGAAAATAGCATCCCGGGGCACTATCTCGAATTTTGACGAAACCAGTGTCATTAGATCCGGAATAATAAATTGTTGTATGACGTCGAGTTTCGTAATGATCAAACGTACCGTTTGGTCATGCGAGATCGAAACGCGTAGCGATTAATTTTAAATATAATTTGATTTAAAAAATCTTACTTCTGTATACTTAAGAATTAGGTCCCGAAACTAGTTCCATTGAGTTCGGAATAGCGGTATTTAGTATAAAATGCCAATCGCCATTCTTCGATGGGAGTTCGAGATTTTTGGGTATGTAATGTCGAATATTTTAAAAATAAAATAATATATATACCTATTGACGCCAAAAATGGCATCAAACACCCATAGAATCTAGTAGAGATTAAATGAAGAATGAAATTAAACAGAGAAAAAATCATAAATGAACACACAGATTTTTATAGTGGTTCGTCAATTTTGGCTTATATCCACTTCATATTTTTATTGATCTTGACTTGATTATGATTACAAGAATGTTTGGATCAATTGAGATCCATTAGTACAAAAATTAAGAATAAAAATGGAAGAGCATTAGCAGTAGAAAGAAGGATCCCTTTTCTGATGTCATGCCTGCTGTATTTATAGGGAAGACGTGCATGGATCAGGCTGAAATTTCGGCAGATGAACCTCCAAGCCAAGACGAGGCCACACAAGAATTTTAAGGCCCATTGGGTCCCAACACAGGGATCGCCTCTGATCCCTATTTGGTGTCCAAATGGGGTGTAATCCCTTTGGGGGGGTTCCCCATGATGTTGGCTACTTGCCCTCCAAATTTTGTGCCATTCAGACTTATGGTTTGTGAGATAATGTGTTTTCCATGAAGTGGTGTTGCATGTATTCTGATTTCACCGAGGGATAGGGTCTGATCCCTCCAAAGTACCCCATTTAATGTGCGGTTCCTATGGGGTGTTCTCTATGTTATAGTAAACTTTCATGTCAATTGGGTGAGTAGAACATGAATTATTGCTCGATCTTTGGTGCAATGTGAGTTGTATCTTGATCTTAGCCGATCCCTATTGAGGGAAGAGAGCCAATCCCTCTTTCTTCATCCTTTTAAGGTGAGATCCCTAGGGTAAGCACCCTAAGGTCCCCACATCTTGTTTCCAAAATTTTATATGCATCAGACTTATGGATCTTGAGATATTGATTGTTTTCCATTGACTTGCACTTGCTTGGCTGAAATATGTCGAACTTTCTGTACAATCCATTTTATACCGGTCCCTTTTATATAGATCCCTTTCTTAGGTGAAGTAATTTGCCCATAACTTGAGTATACAAATTCTAAATGACTTGAGATTTAAAATATAGCCTCGCAGGGCCTTCCTTGTCCCTCTATATTAACAAAAATTGAGGATATATACGATCCCTTAGGGAGAGGGATATGCACTGATCCCCCGCCTGGGAAAGGTACTAATCTATACTTAGAATATTCTAGAGAGTCTATCCCTTGGTCTCGGTTGATTGTCACTTCACATCAGTGCCTGCACTTGATTTCTGGACCTCATAATCATCGCTCTGGGCTACTTCCCTTGATGACAGTCGAGTCTAACTATTCCTGTCAGTTCGAATATAGTTGGGTCAAAATGCCAGATAACACTTCCCCCCCAAAGTACGTCTTGCGTTGAACATGACGTGCTTTGAATCGAAGCAAGCTGGAGTTACCGGAAAGAAATTCATTCATTTCTCTAAATAGTCACTATCCTTTCATTGAATTATTTTCCTAAAGTATTGTATCTCTCTTTGATCGTCATGACACTTGGTCAATTTTCAACAGTATAAATATAGGATTATATTCCATTAGTTGCTATTTGTGTTCAGTTTTACGAGGCTAGTAAGATTTGGCTATTTGATCTAATTTTTCCTTTGTAAGCTTCAGGTGAGAATTTGATTTCCATCGATTTTAAAAATTGAATTTTTAAAATATACACGTGCACATTAGGTACACGTCCTTATCATTGGCACCCGGATACGTTTGTATACTCACGGGTCGTCACTAATTCCTTATAGTTTAATTGCAATTAGATGGCAATTCCTTGTTTATATTTTTCTTATATAATGAAATAGGGGTCACAATAAGTCAATCGATGAGAAAGGACTACAAGTTCTACAAGGATGACGGCATTGGAGCCGTAAGTAAAAGCGAATGGAGTATGGCCGATCACGGACTTGCGGGTGGTTCTATATGCCCATAATGCCAATGAGAGTTCATCGACCCACTTGCCTTTAGCATTTTCTAAACGCTTCTTCAGAATGGACTTTATGATTTATTTAACAGCTTCGACTTATCCATTAGCTTGAGGATGAGCAACTGCCGTAAATCTTTTCTCAATATGATGTTGGCGGCAAAAGTCTTTGAATTCAGCATTTTTTTCGTTATGATCACAGCTAAAGGTTCAGCTTCAGCCCATTTGATGAAGTAGTCCACTGCTACGATGGCGTATTTCGCACCACCTTTAGAAATCAACAAGGAGCCGATGATGTCAATATCCCAAGTGGCAAACGGCTATAGACTGACCATTTGAGTAATTTCCGTCAGCGGGGCTCTCTGCATTTTTGCAAACATCTGGCACTGGGTGCATCATCTAGCGTAATTAGCTGCATCTCGACTGATAGTTGGTCAGTAATACCCGCCATGGAGATTTTCTTTGTTAGGGTTTGCTCCCCCTGGTGTGATCACCGCATTCTCATTCATGGACTTCTCTCAAGACCCGTTTGATTTCATTATGGGCAACACACCGAAGCAAGGGAATGGGGAAACCCTTTCTATACATGACTCCTTCTTAGATGAAGTATCATGAAGCTTTGCGGAGGATCTATCATTTTTCATTCCTCCGTCAAGGAAGGATCCCTCATTGTAGATAACCTTTGACAGGAGTCATCCACAATTGCCTTTTTGGCTCCGTCTCCAGAACCCATTCAATCTCCATTTGATAAATGCTCAGAGCATTTAGTACTTTAACCAAGACCAAGCCCATTTGTTACGCATCATCGTAACTGGCCAGCATGGCTAGCGAGTCGGCTTTCTCATTTTGTTCTCTGGATGTGTGTGTAAAGTTGTAATACTAGAAGTCTACCAGTAGCTCTTGGACCCGGCCGAGACAAGGAGCAAATTGATGCCCCCTAACTTGATAATCTTCCCTGACTTGGCATACTACTAACCGGGAATCACAAAAGAATCGTAAAGTTTTCACTCCCAGTCCTTTGGCAAGTTTGAGCCCAACAATCAGAGCTTCATATTTGATTTCGTTATTTGTTGCAGGAAAGTCGAGTTTCAGGGAGTAGCAGATTGGTTGTTCCTCAGAAATCACTAACATGACTCTGGCACCAGAACATCGATCGTTGGATGCTTCATCAATGTACATTTTTTCATCGATTGGTTGGTTCTCCACTACTCTCTAGTCTTCCAGTGCAGTGAATTTAGCTATGAAGTCCGCCAACGTTTGTCCCTGGATGGCTCTCCGAGGGAGATAGGTAATATCAAATTGGCTCAGCTTGATGTTCCACTAAAATTTCCTTCCAGATGTCTCAAGTCACTGTAGGACCTGTCATAACGGCTGGTTGGTGCAGATGTTGATGGGATGAGCCTGAAAATAGGGGCGGAGCCTTCGTGACACAATCAACGGGCAACTGCAAGCTTTTTCGGCTTTAGGTAGTTTTTATCAGAACCTGTCAATCGCTTGATAACATAATGTACCGGCCTCTGGATCTGATTCACTTCACGTAATAGTGTGGCACTTATGGCATGTACCGACACTGTTAAATAGATGTATAAATCTTCATGATCCAATGGCTTGGGTAGGATGGGAGGTCTCTCTATGTGATCTACCAGAGCTTGAAACATATGTATGCAATCCTGCATCCGTTTAAAGTTTCTCTTCCCTCTCTGATTAGGTTGAAGAAGAGAATTTACTTGTCGGTGGCCTTGGACATGAATCGACTTAGGATGGTGACCTTTGCATTGAGGCTCTGTACCTGCTAATCATCTTCAAGCCTTGGATGTTTTGAATTACTTGAATCTTCTCGAGATTTGCCTCGATTCTGTGAGAGTTAGCAATGAAACTCAGAACTTCCCCTGACGTAACCCCGAAAGAGTGTTTCAAGGGATTGAGTTTTATTCCATAATTTTAGAGGATACTGAACATCTCCACCAAGTCATCAATGTGGTCATTTGATTGTCGTAACTCACGAGCATATCATCCACATATACTTTGGTCGATCGTCCGATATGAACTTTGAACATCCGGTTGACTAGTCTTTCATAAGTAGCTTCAACATTATTTAATTCAAATGGCATCATAACATAACAATATAGCCCTATACTAGTAATGATGCTGGTGTGTTCCTAGTCGGGGACGTGCATCAGGATCTGGTTGTATCCGAACAATGAATCTATAAATGAAAGCAGCTCATATCACACGGTTGAGTCTACCAGCTGTCGATTCTCGAAAGTGGAAAGTTGTCTTTCGGGCATGTCTTGCTCAGGTCAGAGTAGTTTATGTCCGCCACTTTCCATTAGCTTTTCTCATAAGAACTAGATTGGATACCATTTTAGGTAGAGGGTGTCGTTGATAAACCCACTGTTTTTGAGTTTATCCACCTTCTTTTTAAGTGCAACAGATCTCTCCGGATCCATGCCATGTCATCTTTTTATACCGGGACATGCCTTGGGTTAATATTCAATGCATGGCTCGCGATAGTCGGCGAGATCACACACATGTCCGAATGGGTCCAAGCGAACACACCAAGATTCGCACGTAGAATGCCGGCTAATTCCTTTATCATCGTTGCACTGAGCTATGATTCAATCTTCAAGACCCATGATGGGTCGTCGTCGCTGACCGTAATGTTGATCGTTAGCTCAGCGGGTACAACTTTCGATTCTTTAGGCTCCTCTTCTTCATCTTTGTGGTCTATATCTTTGTAGATACAACTCTGTTGTTGTTTCTTGATATTGGTTGTATATTGTAAGCTGAAAATTGCTTAAATGGATTTGCCCAAGCAACGGGATCGGTTTTGGTCCCTTTTTTTAGTGGAACTTAAGCATTTTTTTGATTTAACGTAAACATGTTAGACCATATGAACTTGAAACCGAACAATTGGGTATGATATATATGACTTGCATACTTGAACTAGCATATAGCCTTAAATCGGTTGTTTACCACTTCAGAATTGAATAGATTAGCATATTTGTACTCTTACCGATTGTAACATGTGCCTTGAATGAACTTGAATATGAATGCCAGATTCTTATATGTTGATAGTCGATCATTAAGTTCAAATGTAACTATTTTGCATAACAATCAGCGTGAAATCCAATTGGGACGTCATTTCGGTTGAATCCCAGAGTCTTGTCTTAAGCTGTTGAGTCTGATAGTAATGGGTTTTAGATGCTTTTAGCGATTATCTACGATGGTTGAAGATCAGGCTTAAAGGAGCGCGTCGAGTCAAATGTCGAGTAGGGTTCAGCCTCATGTTGTGCACAGCTGCATAGCTGGCTCTTGCTTTGAGTTTGAATCCGCTTGTGTACTCGAGTAACATGCTTTTCATTCACTGTATTGGCAATCTATTGCTCATTGTTTAGGTTGGAGTGATGGTCAGTTGCCCATGAGCTTGGGCATCGATTCAATGATTCTATCTCTAGGCATCCTTTCGGTCGTAGCCTCGAGTCATTGTAAACACTTGGTACGAGTCACAACATTGTGCTATCGTAGTCGGTCTTTGGATGTTCACACTTCTACCCTCGGTCCTGGGTTGATAAATGTACTATGTGGATGGTCGCATTTCATCCTAGCCATGTTTATACTCCCGCTTAAGCTCCAAATACTTAGAGTTGATCGATGAATGGTCGGTTCACATTTATCTTGTTTCTCGCTCGTACCCCCAAGTCTGGGGCATATGTCGATAAGTAGGAAGGCAAGTCCTAACCACTTTAGCTTTATACTCTTTCCTGTTGAATCATGGATCATATTAGTTGATGGAAGGCTAGTCTCCCCTTTCTTGGATCATATTCTTGTTTTCCTTCCAGGGGCAATACTTTGATGCTCCGTCAGAGCTCTCCTCGTCGGACAAAGGGCAAGGATCAATGTGCGGACCGTCAGATCGTGTTTGTTTCGTATTGCTCTTCTTGTCCGATCATGGTAAGAGTCAACGAATGAACGATTCCGACACATTCATTCAGAGTTGGATGGTCAGTCATGCTCATTTTGATTCATATTCTCTCGTCGGATCTGGGGAACAAGTCCGCTCAAGTGTAGTCGGGTCATGCTCATCTGGTCTCTTGTTTCTCTTGATGGATCGACGGAGAGTGTTGGAGAATTAATAATCAACACTACTACAAAACAGGCCATTTGCATCGGTTGTTTACCCACCTTTTGCATCAGTTCAACAACCGATGCATATGCAACCGATGCAACAGGTTTAACACTTTTGCATCAGTTCTGAAACCGATGCAAAAGGATCCTTTTTGCATCGGTTGTTACTAACAACTGATGCAAAATATCGTGTTTGTTAGCTTGGACACAGCCCCCATATTGCATCGGTTGTAATGAAAACCGATGCAACTAATCTCTCTATTGCATCTGTTTTTTATAACAACCGATGCAAACTAATCCTTCTATTGCATCAGCTATTTATACCTGATGCAAAAAAACCATTCTCAGATACCATTATTACAGTACTCAAATAGACTATATATATATATTATTGATTATAACAAACAATTATTGCATGCAATATTACTATCATTCAAAATTAAATTTGATGGCAAATACATAATCAGATTTAATAATTCTACAAAAGAATGAAAAACATAAATAAATTCCACGGTACATAATCAGACAGTCAGTAGTAAAAAATAAATGCAGCGTATTATATGTAAACACAAAAATACATATATACAGAGAAGAGAATGTATCGTTGACAGTGGATAAATTAAGCAGAAGATGATCTTCAAATGCACAAACCTTTATCCTATATTGTACTTGAGCTACCTGAAGTTGAGCTGTGCAATCCTTACGTAGCTCTTCTGGTCACTGCCACATCCACTCCACAACCATCAGTTACCCTGCATACAACCAAAACTGTGCCCATCAGACTGCTGCCATTCCCATATTTACAGTTCATCAACAACTTGACCACTGTCTCAGCTTCATCTACTCACAGTTGACCACCACTTGTCACTAGCAACTACAAGCTTCTGCCACCATACAATATCCATTACAATACTTGCTGCCACATCCATCTACCCACCTGTCCCTGCACAATATCACCATCAACGCACTTGCCAATAGATCCATACCCAAATGTATTTCCCGTCACTACAAAATCCACATGTAACTGATATTTACCATAAATACCCAACTGGGATGCAAGAAGTCCTAAAAACACGATAGAGGCAAAGATACAGGAAGAGTAGCATAGCCAGTCATATACCTATATATAAATGCACATAAGAATAACTCCAACATTTATTTTTCTTGAAACAAATACCCAACTGAGTCAGACATTGTCCATAAACTATGCTAAAAAAGTAGAATACATACCTATATATACACATGCACATAAACCTGTTATTGCTTCATATACACATCAGTCTTCCCTACATCAAACATTACCAACATCATATCAGCCACTACAACATCTTCTTTGCCATCTTTGAACTGCGCAACATCTTTGAACTTCTAACTGCTCTCACACTTTGAACTCCACCATCTTCTTTTCCAAACATCTGCAACTGCCACAACTTCCTCCAACTGACAGCCACTAACCATCACTCAAACGACTTGCTTCCATCACTTACCAACAATCCACACATATGCCTCTCAATACAACTGTTGCCTACATTCGACTCAATTTCTGCCACAACAGAATATCCCCTGCCTCATCATTGAATTCTACCTCGAACTGTGCATCCCCTTGCCATATCAGTGCATTCCCTTGTCACTGCACTGCCATATCACTGCTCAACCACATAACATCCCCAATCAAAGCAATTGTTCGATTCATCTCTACCCTTTCTTCTGCCTGCAACATAACACACCCATTCAGACACTTTTAAACTGCACAACATTCAGACATACCACAAACCACCCTGGTTACAATACCAAACCACCATCTGCTATACAAAATCAACAATCCATCACTACTCAACACTACTGTCAGATAACTCCCCCCGATTGCTGCCACCTCACTTCGACAATCCATTACATAACCACAGCAGTTCACCCATACTTCCACGAACTCCCTATACGACTTGCCTTCACTCACCAAAACATTGCTTATCACCTTAACACCATACCACACATCCACCATTGTCGCACTGCCTTGGCCTAATCTTCCCACTGCCAACATCAACTAATCTACACAACTACAACTACAAGAGCATATCACCAGCCAACATTTCACTGTACCATTCTCTGCTGCACACCAATACCACTCACAACTGCAGTTGTCACATACAAGTCACCACACCCAATACATAGGACAGTCTACTAATTTTGATGTGCACAGCTCCCAATCCGCTCCTGCAGCTTAACCTGAGACACAACGTACTCAATGAAGTGTGGACCAGACATATCATGGAATCAAGAACAGCAGGAAATGGGCTTGGTTTTAATGCAGCAGAGGACAAAGACTTTGTGGTCAATCCAACGTGTGACCAATATACTGCTCACCTAAGAGCCAAAGCCAAAACAAATAATGTCAAAAACAACACTTTACGTAATTAATTTGTATAGTTTATCATACATAGCTCATGATCTAACATGTATTCAGTTTAGATTAAGAAAAATTCTTTCAGCACAAGGAAAATAAAATTGAATAGACTAAAACAACGTATCACTAAACACTGATATATTATAAACCAAGTATCGCAAGAGGTTTTGATTTTAATATCCAAACAATGTATCGGTAAAGTTCCTATTTAAGCTCACATATACAGTAAAGTAATGCAGTATACAAATTTCGTAGTAGAGTACATCATCATCATCATCATCATTACTAAAACAACTTCACAAATGCAGTAAGAATTAGAACTAATACAACTATAAAAATTCAAACATGCTATATCAAATATTAGCTAATTTCAAAATGATTCTTACTTGAGCTCTTCTTTCATCAACTCATCCAATACAGCATCATTAATTTTCGCAGAAACCTGCTTAACCCAATCGACCATTTTACCCGTTTCCTCCGCAATCTTCTCCTGCTCTTTCCACATTTTCTTCAAACCCTTTCTCTATTTCTTCATATACGAAGCGCTCCCCATCTCCTTTAGCATCTCATCGTCTACAAATCTCACACCTTTATCCCCCCTCTCATTTTTCTTCAAAGAAAACCCAAAACAACAAACCGTCTTAGTTGGTGAAGGGGAACGCTTAGAATTGGAGAAGTCATGTCTCGAAATTTCATCTTCCGATTCTCGAAGTATCGCATCGTTCCCTTTCTCGTTCTGTAGGGGAAAGGAGATGGACTTTCGAAGCAATTTAGGGCTGATTGGTAATGGCTCGGGTTGAGCTAAGGGTAAAGACTTGAGTTTTTGGAAACGGGATTCGAGATTTGAGGGTAGAGGAGAGTCGGAGAGGTGAGCTGTGTTGATAGCTGCGATCTGTTCGAGGGCGATTAGATCTGCTGTTTCAGAAATTAGTACGTCGATTTCGGTTTCAGAATTTTCAGGAGATGAGAAATTCATGACTTTTTATTCTTTTGTGAGGATTTTGATTTGGGGAGGAGCTGCTAATTTGGTTTGAAAGTTAAAATTCAGAGACGAATTTGATTCGAAGTCGTTCAATTGAACAAATATAAACTTCTTAACGGGTTGGGGGGGAAGGGGGGAGAAATGAAAACTAAGCGGGAAATGAAAAGGTAAGGGAGGGAAAATGAAAGTAGCAAACCGATGGAAATTGAATGCAAACTAATGTAGTTGCATCGGTTGAATTTAAAACCGATGCGACTAAAAACTATTTGCACGTACCAATTGCATCGGTTGTTGGTGACAACTGATGCAAATTTAATTTTTTATCACCTATTGCTTTTCACGTACCAATTGCATCGGTTATTAAGATAGAACTGATGCAAATAGTTCTATTTGCATCAGTTTTTACTTCAACTGATGCAAATGAGGCGAAGCAATATGCACTTTTTGTACTAGTGCAAGTCACACTCATTTATGGTTTATTCTCCTATCCGCACTTTGGTGATCGGAGGCCATCCGGGTCACATCCGTTTATGTTTGGTATGGATCGATATTGACCGTCGACCCAACAGTATGATATAGCCGGTTGCCTTTAACTTCGGACGTCGTTTCGATAGGTGTTGTATTAAGACCTCCCTACAATCATTGCCTTAAGTCATACAGAACACCAAGCAGAGCTATAATGAGCTGTCATATTAAGCTTTCAGGAATTTGTACTCGTGCCCTCAGTCTTAGGTTAGCAGAGTTAGTTTGTAGATGTTCGAATTCCATTCGTAGTGAGTTTATACTCCTCTTGTTGAATTTAGGTCATGGAATAGTGAGTGGTCGCACCACATTCATTTATTTGTTAATACTCATATTCGTGCTCTAGGGATAAAAGTTTATTGGCGGGTGGTCGAATCACACCCCATTTTTGTTTATATTCCAGTCCACACTTTGGGGACTTAGAGTTATCCCGAAAAGTGGTCGAACCACATTTTCCTTAGTCATTTCTTCTGCCCCCAAGTCAGGGGCAGAAGTCAAAGAGTGGTCGTTCGTATCACTTTCACTCTTACTTGAAGTTCTTCACATCGAATCATGGGAACGAGCTGATTAGCGGATGGTCAAATCAGATATGTTCTATGTTTTTACACTCAGCCTGTCAGTTTATAGAGGAGAGTTAATGGATGAACGGTCGAACTACGTCCATTTTCCACCTATACTCTTATCCTCGCTCTAGGGACCAAAGTTTGTTGAGGGCGGTCAGTCGCACCCATTTGGTGTTTATACTCCAGTCCATTCTCTAGGGACCAGAGTTGGTCGGTGGACAGTCGAATCGCATCCATCGTTTTGTGTTTACACTCCGGTCCATGCTCCGGGGACCAGAGTTTTATGATGGGTGGTCAATCACACCCGTTTTTTATTTACACTCCACCTGTCAGGTCAAGGTAAGAGTTGTCAAATGAACAAACGAGTCATGTTCGTTCGTGGGAAGGAATTCTACACCCAGTGTCGAGGACAAAAGTTGGCAAATGGACGGTTGATTCATGTCCACTTAGTAATTAAGCGATGGATGGTTGGACCACATCCATGATCTATGCTTGGGTTGGAGAGTCAGGTCTCATCCAATTTTCTTCGTACTCCTCCCGGCAAGTCAATGGAGAGAGTTGTTGGGTAGACGGTCAAGTCACATCCACTTCACGTTGCAGTCATGTCCTCGTGTTGAGGGTGGTAGTTGATGAGTAAATGATTAATCATGCCTACTTTAAGTCTAGCTCCGAGACTACCTCATATCTCCAGGGCAGGAGTTAATGTGTGGACGATCGAATCACGTCCAATTTAGTTGGACCTTGGTCTTGCTGAGCTTCGGTAGAGGCATAAGTATTTTATCAAACTTTAAGCATGGGCTAGGGAGTGGATGGTCGGGTTGCATCCACTCCAAGTGTTTCTCCAGTCTTCAAGTCAAGCATGGAGGTTAATGAGTGGACAGTCAGTCGTGTCCACTTTGTATTGGACTCTAACTTGTCGGGCTCTAAGTAAGGCATAAATGTTCTGTCAGAACTAAAGTATAGAGTAAAAAGTGGATGATCAAGTGACACCCACTTTTTGAGTCCTTGCCTCTAAGTCAAGACAATATGGTAGCTGATGAGTGGTTGAATCACGCTCGTCTTGATGATCCTCCAAAAGTCTAATCATGGTCCGTGGAGGTTGTTTGGCACTCAACTCTAAGTACTTGGTCACCTGCATTGTTTGGAAATAGTTTAGTTCAAGTGGGTCGTAGTTCACAACATAATTGAAATTGAAACAATTCTTATTGATAAGTGAAGCAGCGTCATATGCTCGCTATTCCACTTCGCCCTAGCCATTCTCAACTAGAAGTCCATCATAGGTGGTCCAATTGATTATCAGAGTTCTTTAATGATAGAATGTTCCTGCCCACCATTCTACGGGCTTGCACATATTGTTGAAGCTTTCCTTTTCGGATCTGCTTTCCGATCACATCTCGGAGGTGTCTACAATTGTTGGTGTTATGATTGTATGTATCTAGAAATATACAACATTTCCCATATTTCTTTTGCATTTTGATGGACTCTCTAGATGCTGGTTTCCAGTACTGCTCTAAGTCATGAGTCTCCAAGTAGATGTTTTCAATTGAATCGTTCAAAGGAGTATATGAGTCAAATTTTAGGATTCTGGGTTGTCTCCTAGAATTTGAGTCCTCATTTAGGGCCTTGTCATTGCTTGACTCGCTTTATCGCCCTTTGGCCAACGGGCCTGCATTGTTCTTTTCTCTAGTCTGCTTTGCCTCCTCCTTGCTTAGGTTCTGGTTCGTTTTGTAATAGAAACAAATTAAGGTCATAGGAGGCTATCCAGGTAACCAATCGTCAAAGTGTGTCTCGGGGTTGATTCCCCATATCAGCGCCATCAGTATGATATTCTCGCTGGGATTGCTTACTTCAGCGACAACAGTGTTAAATCTTTGCCAGAAGTATTTGAGCAGCTCACCTTCCGCTTGGAATAAATTGGATAATGACATCATATCCTTAGTGTGAGTCGCATGCAAACTGAATTGCTCGACAAACATCTGATCTGCTTGATCGGATGAGGAGATGGACCAAGGTGGTAACTGCGTAAACCACATGATTGTTATTCCTAGAGGAATATGGGAAAACATCTACATTCGATGGCATCCATCGCTCTGGCGGGATCCATGTGCCACTCGTACTTCACGAGATGTTGTCGGGGGTCTATGTTCACAGAATACGCCAGCATGGTCGGCACAATGAATCTCCTCGGATATTCTGCATGCTGAACGGCTTCGATGAATAGGGTTTGATTGGGGGAGATGCTCTTATCGTCATCAATCTAGTCCATTTTCAAGTTACGTCTGCTTGTAATGCTTGTGAATGATATATGCATGGTTGTCCAACATTTGAATGGTTGAGAATGCCGATCAAATGGCGAATTGGTTTGGATTGGGTCCCTAATCGGTGACGATCCCCAAACTTTCACCCAACAGAGGTGTGATCCATATAAGGCAGTAAGGATGGCCTCTTATGGTTGCACACTAAGTTTCGAGTCATTTGGAGTCCGTGTGCCCGAGTTATGACCGAAACCAAATGGACCGGTATTGACAAATTGTGATAATTTACTTGGAGTCCAACCCAAGAAAATTTGTTATTTGCTTGGAGTCAGTCCCTGGTTTGCTTGGAGTCATTGAATTCGAAGTGCTGGGTGGTGATGAACGATGCTTGGAGTCATATTGGTGTTTGCTTCGAGAAAATCTTGGTTTTACCCAAGTTTGACCTTGGGTCAAAATTTCTTGAGTTTGCTTTGAGTTGAATGGGTGATTACTTCGGGTCTGACTTCAGGTCAGCCTTGAAGGGAGTTTTTCGACAAATGTTTCGGTGATCTTTGATGGTTTTTGATGACTACCACTCGTGACTCGATGATGAAGGTTCCATAATGGCAAGTGATGACTTTGATGATGGATAGTTATACTTTGAGATGACATAGTAAGAGGCATAGGTCGGTCGTCACACAAGTCGTCGTACCATATAGCCAAGTTAGGTGTTTGGAAGCTGGTCAGTTGAGTGCAGACACAATCTATCCTGGGAGCTTGACCCGATAATCGATCCTAGTTGATGTCATATCGCCTAGTTCTCCAGCCTTTAGGAGTATCATTTGAGTAGCGGTTCCTTGTCCATTCCTTGGTTGCAATTCAACAGTTGTCGTTTGATCCCCTATCCCCGGTCAGTCATAGGACGTAAGGAAAGTGGATAGAATGCACTGTCTTTAAGTTGATTTTCGAATCCATAATGCGGGGGCACTATGTTGCGCATGTGTTCGGGCTGATCTGATTTTTTTTAAATGAACCGTACCCGATCCATATTTTTGTTCTTATTTCACAAGCGATGCTTTATTTTATTTATAGGTCGATCCTTTTAAATTTTGCACCAATTCCTTCCTTTTTCACTTTGTCGATTCCTACCTTCTTCACTTTTCCGATCCTTGCTCATGTAGTGGATCATTTCAAGAATGGGATCGGTTATGGAATGGGTAAGTATATGAATGTATATTGTAACAAAATAGCATATGACATATAATAAGCATTTGAAAACTTGTACTTTACTATAAATATATTTTCTTATTTCTCAGTTAACTTGACTACATAATATTAATATCAATAGCGTTCAGGAATACAATACATTCCATAGAAGATGTTTGATTACCTCTGAAGTGAAGTTATGGAGCTTCAAAGGATATATCCCCAAATAATACTCTTTCAGTGTTACTTCCCCTTCATTTGATGCTATGGGTGACTTTCATGCAAAAAATGACAATTCTGAATCAAGATTTATACAAAATTCATGTAATCAATTCAACACACATGGCAGTAAACCTCCACTGCATTTTTTCTTGAACATTGCATTTAGGTTGGTGCCATCATCTTTAGTGAAATTATGATCCCAAGCCATGTTGTTGACCATTTTGATTCTTATTTCAGTGGTAACATAGAATAACAATTCTACTGCATTAACAGAACGTTCATAACTAGTGATGTCTTATATATAAAAGCTTTGCAGTTGTGGATATACCTCAAACTTCTCTACCAAAGTATGTGATGTCCATGATGTCTATCTCAGCTGGAAAAGGGAAAAAGGAATTATTATCAAAAAGACAAGAATTAATACTTAAAAGCGTTTATGATTGTAATTTTTATAATATAATTTAATTTTCATAAAACAAAGGTAACTTAGTTAAATTTTATGAACTTGATTGTTTTTATAAACTTGTTTAATTTTTATAAGACTTAGTTAACTTGGTTAATTTTTAAAGATTTTGTTATTTTTTTGTAATACTTAGTCTACTTGATTATATTTAATATAGTTAATTTATTTTATATAACTTAGTTAACTTTGTTCATTTTTATAAAGCTGTTTAATTTATTTAACTTTTTAAAACATAATTGGTTTTTATAAAGCTAGTTATTTCTATTAACTTATTTAATTTTTATAAAACATATTTAATTAATTTTTTTTATAAAACTTATATAGGAGCATACATGTTGTAATTGAAGTCTGTTCATGATGTGCAGCTACATATGCTCCCAGTCTAGTTGATTTCCAAGTCTCTTGGTATGCATACCTGCACTAACAGATATAAATGCAGTGGATCTATAATCAAGGAGTAATTGAGTGGATAATAACTATTGTATATGACTTGAATAGATAGTTAATGTAGTGGTAAAGATGCCAATTAAAGTTTTGTGCTTAAATCTTATAAAATGTAAACCATGAACCCTTTGAGTTTTACTGCTAGGAACCATTGCCCAGTAGCTTGTGGAATCAATTAATTGTATTTGATGTTGAAGTTAGGCTTTTAACTTTCTAACTGGTGTGCATGATGACCATTATTCCAGTATTAAATGTGGATATGTAATGATTGCAGTGATATTAACTAAATTTAACCTAAAATAGAAACATTAATGTAATTTAAAAAATTAAAAGTGATTTATTTTGATAATAAATAAGTTTGGAAATAGACCTAAATTTGAAATAAGTTTCCTTCGGAGGACTAAAATGAATATTTGTCCTTTAAAAAATATTTGGGATGACGGTTTTCTATGTGAACTTAAGTGTAAAGGCCGAATCCAAATTTACGCTTTTACATGTTCACCTTACAAGAGTGTAGAAAAACATAAAAACAAGGATGGAGTGGTTGCAGCCATGAATTGCATTTTGTTTGTCAATATTACACGAACAGAGAACTACAAAAACAAAGAACTCTGCATACTCCTGAATTCAAGAAAGAAGAAAAAAATGGTAGTGTACTCAAGTGCTCTATGATTGGTTCAGTCTCGGGTCAGAGTCAGAACTGTGAGTCAGACTGTGACCGTGGTTCAGTCACGTCTTGTCCTTTCCAACCCACGGAGCTGCTCTTATTATTTACTCTTTTTCAATACTCATTTCTTTCAGTTTTCTACTGTGCTTTATATTCATGCTCTGCTGTAACCTGTAAAAAACTAAAAAGTAATGCTTTCTTCAATGGAAGCATTGGAATACCTTAACAGACAAAAACAATAGAAGAGCCAAACTATTCCATCATCCAGCATTTGAGCAACATACCATAGTTAGCTAAGAAATAATGTACAGTAACATTACAAAACAGTAGTAGATTACAGTATATGAGTAGCCAATTGAACAAATTCAAAATTGCATTAAGGAAATAAGCATCTGGGTAATATAATGCCATAGTAAAAAATATTTAAGGAGCAAATACAAGAAAAAGCAATTGCAATCAGAATAAAGTTAATTAATGAACATCATAAATTTATAATTTGAATTTCCCAGCCATCATGGAGTAAACTATTAGTATATAGTTTAATACATTCAACCAGATAATATATTTTTCTCATAATTTTTTAGACATACACTACAGGAAAAGATAAATTCTTATTGGGTTGTTTGTATTCTTAATAAGCATATGGACATATAAATTAAAGTAACTCGTTGAACCTTTAGTGGTAAGAATAAATGCTACTAAGCTAACTGGCATGAAGACCAGCTTTATCTTGTCATAAAAAATTAAAAGTAAATCACTGCACCAGTAATTAATTGTCAAAAGAATTGCTAGAACTCATTTCATATGAACAATGCCAATATACAACGTATGGACATATTAAGCATCTTTTGAGATCAATCATGAAAAGCATGAGCTGGAAAAAATCGCTAAATTTAGCACTGGTTCTCTTCATCACCAACATGTTTATATGCAAATCAAATATGAACGTACAAGTATGGAATCTTCTTGACTTCCTATGTTGATCATTTTGTAGTAAGTTTTCTGGAACTCTTTGTATATTTCTTAAGTATGTACGAACTAATTTTTATTTTTTATTGCAGAGCATTGAAGCAAACATAAGAATTTAAGACAAGAATCAAAGAACCAATGGTTATTGCATTCCCTAATAACAGCAATTCATTTAACAATATTTGAATAATACAATATATGCAACATGTATTCATAAAACAGGCAACGTACATAAAAGGTAGTAAACAAAATATATTTTGAATGAATATAGTAGACAATTTTTTTCAAACCAAAATCGCTTCAACTGTAAAAAAAATACCAAATAGGGGTTTCCATATAGTCTAATCATAGTGAACTCAACAAAAATGAACAAGGTCAGGAAACTAAAGTAAAATTAAGACTTTAAGAATAATATGAACCTTACCAATTAATCATTAGGTTCTATCAATCCACTTTCACTATGGAAGCCCAGAAAATACAAAACTATTTCAAATAAACCCAATGAATCAGCAAAGTGGAGAAAGTTGAGAACGGAGGCAAACAACTGATGTTGCTTGATCCTCATCCTTGTAGACCTCACCAAAGCGGTTCAACTACTAGAGCTGGGAAGAGGCGCAACTTGGCAATGGGGTTTCGGTTGTTGGCAAGCAGCGGAGTCATTCAAGGATGAGGCCACAGCGGAGTCAACGAGAAATAATAAAATTGTAAGGGAGACAGCGGTGAAATCGAAGGATGGGGAACAAATTTCTTTTTGGGAAAACGAAATTAGGTTTAGAGAGGGAAATTAAATTTTCGGTGAAATAACGAATGAAGTGGCGGGCTGTAATTATTTGGGATGTGTTTAACATTAGTTCCGCAAAGAAATTTATATTTGTTAAAGGTTGAGATGCATAAAACAGCGTAATATACTAAAACGCTGAGACTAGACGTTGTTAGAAGCTATTTTTCTTGTAGTGGTGGGATCAGTGGTGTAGGGATCGACAGTTTAAGGATCGATGGTATAGGGATCGACTAAATTTCCTTGGTAAGGGATCGGTGGTATAGGGATCGGTTGTAGTTGAGTGTGGTGTAAGGATCGGTTGAAAAAGGTTTCAGTTCTGGACGAAGACGGCATAAGGGTCGGTAGTGGATAGACCGATCGGTCATGACATGCCCGATCCCTTAGCGATCGACATTAAATGTTTTGTGAGAGGGATCGGTTATAGAGAGTATGGAGGGATCGGTAGTGAATGTAGTACTTTGACAGAGGGATCGGCTATTTCTCTTGTTATAGTTGAAATATACAGGATTTGAAATATGTAGTGACATGCTGGTATTCTTTTTGTAGGCTACAGATGGGAGTGGGTACGATCCCTTCTCATAAGCAGTTTCTTGAATTAAGCTTGCATGTAATCAACTTGAGCATCTTTTTGCCAAATGAACAAAAACACATGAACAACTCCGAACAAGAACACTAACATCATCATTTCCTTCAACAATACAGGAAGTAGACTTTGGTTGCTCCAACCATGGCTGATAGTCTCCTTATAGATCTCTTTCAAATCTGAATAGAAGAGGAAAGTTTTAGTAGAAAGCTTGATCTATCTCACGACTATGGGAATCCACAAGTAGACGATGAGATCTAATCAAGCTGAGAATTCAACTCTCAGAGAAAGCACCAAAATGTTGAAGCCAAAAATGAAAATCAACACCCAATAGAATCTAGTAGAGATAAATGAAGAATGAAATTAAAATAGAGCAAAAATCATAAATGAAAGCATAGATTTTTATAGTGGTTCGACAATCTTGGCCTACGTCCACTTCATATTTCTATAGATCTTGACTTGATTATGATTACAAGAATGTTTGGATCAGCTGGGATCCATTAGTATAAGAATGAATAATAAAAATGGAAGAACCTTGGTAGCAAAAAGAAGGATCCTTTTTTTGATGCCATGCCTGATGTATTTATAGAGGAAGACGTGCACGGATCAGACTGAAATTTTAGCAGAAGAACCTCCAGGATAAGACGAAGCCACAAATGAATTCTGAGGCCCATTGGGGACCCACAATAGGGATCGGCCCCAATCCCTATTTTGGTGTCCAAATGGGGTACAATCCATTTAGGTGGTTCCCCATGATGTTAGCTACTTGCCTTCGAATTTCTTGTCATTCTGACTTATGTTTGTGAGATATTGCATTTTCCATGAAGTGGTGTTGCATGTATTTTGATTTCAGTTGATCCCTTTGGAGGGATAGGGGTCGATCCCTCCAAAGTATCCCATTTTATGTGCGATCTCTACGGGGTGTTCCCCATGTTGTAGCAAGCTTGTGCTCTAGGTTTCATGTCACTTGGATGAGTAGAACATGAGTTATTGCTCGATCTTTAGTGCAATGTGAGTTATCTCCTAATTCTAGCTGATCCCTATCGATGGAAGAGGGCCGATCCCTCTCTCTTCATCTTTTAAGGTGAAATCCCTAGGGCAAGCTCCCTAGTGTCCCTACATCTTGTTCCCAAAATTTCATATGCATTGGACTTATGGATCTTGGGATAATGATTGTTTTCCATTGACTAGCACTTGCTTGGCTGAAATATGTCGATCCTTTCTGTATGATCCCTTTTATACCGATCCCTTTTATACAGATCCTTTTTATATGATATCTTTTATACTGATTCCTTTCTTAGGTGAAGTAATTTGCCCATAACTTGAGCACACAAATTCCAAATGACTTGAGATTTGAAATATAGCCTTGTAGGGCTTTCCTTGTCACTATGTATTGACAAAAATTGAGGATATGTACCGATTCCCTAGGGAAAGGGATAGGCATGGATCCCCTGCCAAGAGAAGGTACTAACCCATACTTAGAATATTATAGAGAGTCTATCTCTTGGTCTCGGTTGATCGTCGCTTCACATCAGTTCCTGCACTTAATTTTTGGACCTCACAATCATCGCTTTAGGTTATTAGCCTTGATGACAGTTGAGTCTAACTTGTCCACTTAGTTTGGATATAACTGGGTCAAAATGTGGGATTACAATACCTTATATTTTAATTCCTTACTTCAGCCCATACTCTTCCCATCAGTTACATTGTCCCACATCTAAGCCATTCCTCCATCTCCTTTATATTCATTTCTTGTAAGCTAAAAAGTAGGTTTTCAAAACTTCAAAAATTCAAAATAAAATCCTACAGGCCACAAAAATCATGAAATTCAATCCTTTGTTCTTGTTATGTTCTAGGCTTCGATCCTATATTGGTTTCGTTGGGTGTGCCATTGCTTTAGGAGGTGGCCATGTATTGTTA
Organism: Allium cepa; assembly: GCA_030765085.1. Lineage (NCBI taxonomy): Eukaryota > Viridiplantae > Streptophyta > Magnoliopsida > Asparagales > Amaryllidaceae > Allium > Allium cepa. The sequence goes on along the minus strand of CM060928.1, from coordinate 563,920,975 downwards.
GTGAGCTAGGGTTAGTTATTTCTCGAGCTATGGTGAACTAGAGGCCAACCGGGGAGTAGAATTGAGTTCGGTGTGGAAAATGGCACGCGTAAGCACGATTTGGAGTCATCCGGTCGAGGGAGGCCATTTCCGTGTGTTTTACGGCTGTAGGGAGCTTTAGGTCAGAATTTTTAGGGGTGGGTGGAGGTGGATCTATGGGGTTGAGGACAAAGCTCGCATGAAGACGGATGCGTTGGCGAAAGTAAGAGGTCGTTTCGTGGAGAAACGAAGAAGATATCGCCACTTGAAGTTGTGGCCATGGTGGGTTTGTGCATTACTGTACGTGCACATCTTGAAAAGGGAGGAAGATGATTAGTGTGGGAGAAGATGATTGGGATGGTAATTAATTTTTTAATTAAGTTATTAATTTAATTTAATCAATAAACTTTGATTTGAATAACTTTTGCATACGAGGTCGGATTCGAACGTCATCTATTGCGTTGGACTCGTAGCGATGATGGCTACGCAATGGATTTGGAGCTAGTGGAATTTTTGGCTAAAATCATCCAAACTGGAACGTTTCTGTGAAAACTGGAATCAGTGTGAGTTTAACTCAATTTTACTATATCATATCCATAATGCTATAAACTATTATAGATTGCTTGGATGTCAGTTAAATTGTTTGATTGATTATGTGGTTGAATTTTTGTTTAGAAAATGGATGACATATTAACTTGATTATTATGAACACATATAATTATATATAATGTCCTCAACCTTTGTTTTGCAGGGAGATATAATGATTATTAATCTTGATATTCCATTTAATTTTTTAACTGTCGTTATATCATCCCTACAACCCGAGCATGTGCATTTTGAACTTGAGTTTGTGATTTCACTAAATAGAATTTTAAAATTCATTAATCATATTAGTTATATTAATTAATGATATTTTAAATTAATTAATCATTTAAATTAGTAGTTACTTAAATTAATTAACCGTGTAACTTATGATGTTTAAAGTTAACTAATCATGTTAACTAATGATTTTGGAATTAATTACTTTAATTAATGATGTTTTGAAATTTATTAATCTTTTTGATTAATGAGATTTGAATTTAATTGAGTCATTTTAATTAATTATTTTAAACATTAAATTAATCATTTTAATGAATGACTATTTTAAATTTAATTAATTATTTTAATTTATGATATTTGATACTTATTTAATCATTTTAATTAATGATGTTTTATAGTGAATTAATCCTTTTAACAAATTATGTTTTAAATTAATCGTTTTAGCTAATGAGGTTTGAATTTAATTAATCCAATTAATTTATTATTATTTGGACTTAATTAATTGTTTTAATTAATGGTATTTAAAATTTATTAATCATTTTAATTAATGATGTTTGAGATTAATTATTCATTTTAATTAATAAAAAATAAAATTAAGAATATGGCGTCTGACGCTCGTTCATTTCAGCATCTTTCTTCTTCTTTTCTATTTCCTTCTTCATTATCGCACTCTTTCTTGTATAATTATCCCATTCAGTATTATGATCGCGTTTCTCCATCAAAGCGCTCGTATGCTCAAGTGGTTAAGGAGACGAAATATATTCCTAGTTCTTTTTACCTAAAACCTATTTCTACTAATTGGGTAAATTCCAAAGAGGAAGGAAATTCTGTTATTGTTGTGGTGATTTTTATCATCTGGCCAAAGAATGCCGCGACTCTATAAGATGTTTTGGATGTGGATCTTTTGGTCATAAAAAGTTTGAGTGTTCGAGGAAATTCATTCCTATTACTGATGAACCCAAAGATCTCTCTATTTCAGATTATGGCTATCTTTTCATCTTGAAATGCATGAAACTCAAAAGAATCTTGTTGGATCACTTATGGTTTCAGAGGACAGAGGGTATCGATTTTCTTGAGGAATTCTTCAAACACTTTGAAGTAATCAATGAAGTTAATATTGGTAAATGGTACAAAAAGAAATTATAAGATCCAGATGATTATTTTGGATATTCTGCTTCTTCTTTGGATGATGTTTCTGCTGCTGATATACCGTCAATTCAGAATGGAAATAACGGGGTTTTGAGCATATTTAGTGGTGTGCATTTTGATTCAAATAACTCTGATGGTGTTCATGAGGAGGATTCTATTTTCTCTGATCTGTTGTTATTAGACCCATTTGTATCACATTGTAGATTGAATCCTCAATCTTCTAAAACCAGTGATATAATCTTAGACTATAGATATGTAGATTCTACTGAAGGAAATTCTGAATTTATTATAAGTGAGAAGAGCAATGATTTTCTTTCTGTTCATAACAAAAGATCCATTGCAAATTCTAGTGTTGTGGAAAGTTTTGATATTGACATTTCTAACCGTTATGATTGTCTGAAGTTGTTGGAGGAAGAGGGATTGAGCCCTATTTTGTCAGAAAAAGCAGCTTTGGTCTCTAAGTATAATGATGTTATCGGTGGTGTTCCATCATATCTTGAATCACTGGTGTATGATATCTGTTGTGAAGCTCAGGTTCAGGGGTGCATTCGCGATGGAGCTTCTGGAAGTTTAAATATCCAGAGTTCTGATGCCATGGTTTCTGATGATGTGATTTTGTCTTCAGATTGTTTGAAAGATATGAGTATGCATTGTGAGGTTAATGAAGTATGTAATGATGAGCAGAAATTGAATGGTTCTTTAGTCATTTATAATTGTAATACTTATTTTGGAAATCTGGTGGAAAGTCCAGTGGGTAGTGAAGCTACCAGAGAGGCTAATTTTCGAGAAGAGGCTCTTATCTCTGATGATGGGTTTGTTTCTTATGACTGTAGGGAAGTTGATAATTTTCACAGAGAGGTTTTTGATTCAAGAGATGATATGTAGAAGGCTTGTGTATCTGTAGTAAGTGACATGCACATTTTGAACATGCACAAGATTAATGGCTCAATCTCTAATAGCTTGGTTCTGTATGGTGATTGTACTTGTGATGGGATTGGGAACATTAATGAATTGACTGGATTGGCTTGCCATGGGGATCGTTTGGTTGGTGATGTTGATGTGGGTATAAGATTTCAGTCTTGTTTTGGTGATTCAAGAGAGGATTTGCAGATGGATTTAGTGTGTGACATGCACAGTTTGGATAGGCACAAGATTAATGACTCTATCTCTAACAAGTTGGTTCTATATGGTGATCATATTTGTGATGGGATTGGAATATTAAGGGATTGACTGAATTGGCTTGTCACAGAGATTGTTTGGCTGGTGATGCTGATGTGGTTATGAGATGTCAGTCTAGTTTTGGTGAGGAGGAGATTTTATCGGAGGGTGGTTTGCCTTATGTGGTTGATGGTAGAGATTTGATGATTGAAGAGTTCAATGAAGTAAAATATGATATTCTTTCTAGAGATGGAGTGGATTGTTCTACTGGTGATGCTGTAGCAGAGAATGTACATCATAATGCATCAATCATTTCCACGAATAAGGGGAGTGAGTGTAATTCCAGCAATAGTGCTTCAGTTTTTCTTCAACGTCTAAGAGAGGAAGGCATAGAAAATCCGTTGCTACTAATGGTGTTGTTCATCGTAGTGCCAGGATCCGCAGTAGTCATTCTTCATTTACAGGTGAATCCGCAGTAGTCATTCTTCATTTACGGATGAGTCATCGGATTCGAGTGTTATGAGTGGCACTACGAATTCAAGCTCAGGCATGGCTTCTGGTTTAGGTAGTACTTATTCTTCTTATGTTGTTCGTAGTTTATCTACCAGTGAGATTTGTCAGTTAGCTATAGATACCGCTTTTATTTTTACAGATGTTGAGTTAGATTCTGCTTACATTAGAAATAAGGAAATAGAGAGGGTTAGATCAGCTGGATTATGAGGATTATCAGTTGGAATGTTAGGGGTCTTAATGATTTAAATAAATGCGATAAAATTAGAACATATTTTAAAGATTATTTTATCGATATAGCATTTTTGCAAGAAGCGAAAATTGATTGTCTCGATCTCCATTTTTGTAGAAGATTAGGTGGTTTTCATTTTTGATATTTGGTTTGTTTACCTTCAATTGGAGCTTCTGGGGTTTTACTTATAGGGTGGCATGATAATTCTTTTAAACTTCTTCAAACTATTACTAAGCAGCACTCTATACATGTAATTCTCATTAACGTTAGCGATAACTCTTTATTAAATATTTCTAACATTTATGGACCAAACTCGAAAATTGGTCGTCGTGTTCTATGGAACGAATGTCTAGAATTCGGATCATTCGCTCCTAGATCTTGGGTTTGGGAGGTGATTTCAATGTTACATGTTTTCAAGAGAGAGATATCCCAGGGGAGGAGATTTCTCTTCCATGAAAGAGTTTGATCAATTTATTATTAGTAGTAATTTGACAGAAATGTCTTTATCTAATAAAGAATTCACTTGGAGTAATACTAGGGAATCCCTTTCTATGGCTCTATTAGATAGATTTTTCATCAGCAGTGAAATTAAAGATAAATTTTCTAATTGTAGAGTCACTGGTTTGCCTTATATATTCTGACCATTGCCCTATCATTCTTACGTGCGATCATCATAGAATTATTAATAAAAAATTTAAATTTGAAAAAAATGTGGTTATTAGAATCCAATTTCTCTGACCTACTTAAAAATAAAAAGATATCAATGAATTTGGCTTGGTGCAGGATGTCACAAGTTCGAAACATGCTTTCGGATGTTTATTTGACATAGGATATATTGTCCTAATGATTTGTTGTATATAAAGTACCAGTTCAAAAAAAAAAGATATCAATGAATTTTTATAATATTAGGAATACAGATAACTGAGAAAAAAAATTGTTTTAAAATTCGGGGGTCATAAGAATTTTCTTAAAAATTGAAGTAAGAATGTTTTTGGCAGTATTAAAATTAAAAAGGAAAATTTACTTTCTAAAATGCTTAAAATTAACAAGATAGAAGAAACTAGACAACTTAATCTTGGGGAACGTAATGTTCTTGCTAATCTAAAAGAATAACTTAATTAAATCTTAGAAAAAGAAGAGATTATGTGGAAACAGAGATCTAGAATTCAATGGATTAATGAAGGCGGTAATAATACAATTTTTTTTTCATAATATGGCTAATGGGAGAAAACATAGCAACACAATAATTTCTATTTTTGTGAATAATGTTGAATTGGTTGATCAAAGGGATCCAAATAAGGCATTTACTAATTACTATAGGGATATTTTTGGCAATACGAATAAGCATAGAATCAATGTTAGATGGAATGAACTCTATCATATTGATTATAGAATTAACCTTACTGACTTTGATAATCCTTTTTCTGAAGAGGAGATTTTGAAGGCTATTAACGACATGCCTAGTGATAAAGCCCCGGTTCCCGATGGGTTTCCTATTTTATTTTACAAATTAATTCAAGATGTTTTGAAATTCAATTTAATTAGCATGTTTAATGAATTTTATAATAGGAAATTACAACTAGGAAGATTTAATTTTGCAAATGTAATTTTATTGCATAAAAAAATCGGTGTTAATAATTTAAAAGATTTTAGACCAATTTCTTTAATTAACTGTTTTATTAAAATTATTTCAAAAGTTTTAGCTAATAGACTTAGCACAAGAATGAATGATCTAATTGATTGTTCACAAACCGCTTTCACTAAGGGTAGAAATATCACTGATGGAGTGGCTGCTATTCAAGAATACGTAAATCACTGTTGTAAGAATAACATTACATGTGTGATTCTAAAGCTGGACTTTGCGAAAGCTTTTGACTTGGTGGATTGGGATTTTATTATTGATATGTTACTAGCTAGAGCTTTTAGTAGCAAATGGATTAGTTGGATTATGACTTTGCTTAAAACTGGTATTTCTAGTATAATGATTAATGTAATATTAAGAAATAAAATACAATCTAAACGAGGTTTAAGGTAGGGTGATCCTTTATCGCCTCTTTTTATAACTTAGCTGCAGATGTTTTCTCTAAGATTATTAAAAAACATGTTGGAAATGGTTCTTTAGGGTGCGTTGGTAATGAAATCTCATGCAATGGCCTCTCTGTTCTTCAATTTGCGGATGATACCTTATTATTTACTTCCCATTTGCCTAATCATGTCATTACCCTTAAATTTATTTTATACAGCTTTGGACTTCTTTCATGGCTAAAAATTAATTTCGATAAAAGTTCCGTTTTAGTATTAAATGACGTTGATAAGGTTGAAGGTTTAGTTGCTAATACGCTTAATTGTAAAACTATGACTTTCTCTTTTGATTATCTTGGAGTTTCGATTAGACCAACTAAACTTAAGTGTGATGACTGGTGAATTATAATAGATAAAATTAAAAATAATTTCTAATTGGAATGGAAGGTTTTTATCGAGAGCGGGTAGATTAGTTCTCATCAACTCTGTTTTATTTGCTCTTTCGATCTATTGGATGTTTATGCATCTTTTCCCAGATTAGTTGATTAATAAAATAGATAAAATAAGAAGAGATTTCTTATGGAGTAGTGTGAAGACCCAAAATTTTTGAGAATAAAAAAAATTATTTAAAAAAAATATATAGCTTGAAATGAATATCAGAAGTAAGTGAAGTAATCAAGGGGACAATCATATTTTTATTTACAGTGATGAAAGGAAAATGGTTAAGTATAAAATGAATTCAGAAATTCACATGATTGGTATATATGTGAATATTGTATAGAAAGTATATATATGATTAGAAAAGTATGGAATGATAAAATAAAAATCCTCTTGACAACTAAAAATGCATAAAACCAGTTAAGTAATATTTCTGAGTTTTAAAAATAATCAAGAGAGGAGCAAATGGTAAATTAAGTCAGTAAAAATAAAACTGATAGAAAGAAACATGAGAATTAGCTCGGGTATGGTAAGGTACATTGTGAAATCTAGTCATATAAAAAAAATAACGTGCATATAGAAATCATGCAAAAAGCATGTGCACAGAAAAGTAGTGAGATAACTACTTTTACCAGAAATAGAAATTTAAAAGAAAATGGCAAGATTAGCCATAGGCAAGTACACAGGATTCTTGAAATTATATGGGGATAAGATGGACTTTTCCTCCATTAAAACCCTAACTAAATGATTTAAATCAAGGAGGAAGAAACAGTTTGTTTCTGGGGGGAGGAAACAGAGAAATTATTATCATTAAAAAAAGAGAAGAAGCAAACTCACATTGCCTACAAGCCCAAGTATTCTCGGGAAAGAAGAGGAAGGTGAGTGGTAATCATATATGAAGCTTGAGGCATTAAGACCCATGCTAAGGGCAGCCAAGTTATATTTCTTATAAAAATTATAATATAATTTTCTGTTGATTTTCCTGAATGAATGGTTATTGAACATGGATGATTTTCTGGTTAAACTTTTTTTTGGTTGAGACTTTAATTTATTTTGGTCTAATATGATGGCTTTAACCTCTGTTTTGAAATGCACTTGATATAATACTTATCTTGATCACAGAGATGGATTTTTGGTAATTCAGTTTTTATTAGAAAATGAGTTAAACATTTTTCTGAGAAGTAGGGTATCAAAGAAATAAAAGAAATAGGCAATGTGAATAAGGAGATTCATGCTCATGTCTAGTTCTTAAAAATTGATGTGAACAAAGCAATAATATATGTGCTGATTTGTTCAGATCTTAAACCAACATGTTTTATGGGTTTTTCTCAAAAACCTTACCCTATGTTCAGAGAAGAATAAATCTAGATTTCTAAATGATTTTATCAATTTAAAACAAGCACTGGGAAAAATCACAAGGAAATATGTATGAGCAGACTTTTGGAAAAATCTGATTAAGTATAATCTCTGCTTATAAGCTGTGGAACTTTACATAAATGCTTGTATGTTTGGATGTACTTTATGAGTGAGATCAATGATTTTTGATTTATGAAATGAAGAAAAGAGCACAAGCATTTCAGAAAATTAAAAGAAGAGTTCCTTATAAACATAAATATTCATGGTCTCTAAATCATAACATGATTTAGGAGGAGTGCCTTGATCTGCTCATCATCAGGAGGATGATGGGTATGTGCATGACTTGCTTAAGTCCTGTAGGCCTCTGTGTAAAGGGTTAACAAAACTGAGCCCCTTTACAATGCACACATGGTGTTCAATGGCAAGGAGTTAGACCAAAATAAAAATGTAAAATGAGATTGATCAAACAAGCTATGGAAATTAGAGATTAATCCATGGGAACATATGTATGAATGTTTGGATGAAATGAATGAATGGATGTATGGGTGTATGATTGATAGATAAATTTATCCATGCTCAGATTTAATATGAATTAGTGTAATATTAAATTAACCTGTTCTCTATGCAGTTTTAGAAATTTATAAAGTGTTATAGTATATGATTTTCACTCATACCAGAAATTATTTCTGACCCTATTTTGTTGCTTTGTGACATTTGGGGTGTCTCATTTTTATTGAGGCAGCTCTAGATGTTGCTGCAGGAAAGGGAGCATGAGAAACTTGCTTGCAAGGATATATGAAGATTCACTTGAATTTTATATGCTTAAGAAATATGGAAGGAATATTGTAGTAAATAAGCTAGGCAAAAACCTTATCATATTCTAAGTATTCCTAGAGTTGATGTTGTTTGTTTTTCTGTGTAAAAACTGTGTAAAGATAGTGTCATATGTGTTATTAGGAGTTTTTATTTTATGCATCTGATCTGGGCATTTTTCTGATGAAGTATGATGAAGGAAATCATGCCATATAATTTGATATGTGGTCATACTTTCCTTGGCAATGTTTGCTAAATATCTGATAACAAAAATTGATATGGATTTACAAAATAAAATATGTAATGTACCTGTTAAGTGTAGAGCTAAACCAGGTCCGGGTCAACCAGTAAGACTTGATCATGACTTGTAAACTAATATAAGTACATGTCAAACTTAAAAACAAGGCCTATAATCTTCAATCTGGGTATTTGGTTTATTGTAGGAATTTGTGTTGCTTTGTGTAGTTAGTCCATGAGCATTTCTGAAGCTTGTAGACTTCACTGCCACCATACTTAACAATCTTACCATTTAAATACATGACTTGGTTGCATTTGGTCATGATAAGTCTGAGGCAGTTTGAGTAACATGTAGTCTACCTAGATGTCAAACATAATAATAAATATATTGTTTGATTGATCACCATCATTTGTCTTATAATCTGAGAACCAGTCAGTGTCCTTCTCAAAATGCTCATCTGAAAGTTTGCATTAGACTGATTTTGATATTGCTCCAGTCATTATGTTTTCATATTCATGCAAGTCCATATCTAGTATGCTAGGTTAACTTAGCATTTTACTTGCCTGTAGTTTTTCTTCTGCCTGGTCCATAACACACACTTACCTCCAAATGTTCATAAGATTATTACCAATATTATAAATTAAGACATGAGTATATTTATCTAACATAAACAATGTTTGAATAAGAAATAAGCACTCCGGGATAAAATTCTCAACTTGAGTTGTTTTTGTACTATGCATAACTTCAATGGTAAAACAATAAGCAACAAACTCCTAGGTTCCCAGACATTAAAAGTATGAGAAGTTAATCCAGAAATTAAATCATTGTGCCATGAAACAAGTGTGAAGTAAATCAATTAAATAATTGATTTGAGAAATAAAACAACGAAAAAAATGGTTATATCATAATTAAATAATAATCAAAGAAATGGCTATGTAACACAAAACCTCTTGTATATGAGAAACATTGTGTGATTGAATTTCTTTGCTAATTTAATTACTCTGATAGGCAAAGAAACTTTTATATATCTTCATATATGTAAAAGACATGATTGGATTGAAGTACTGATATTTTTATATTGGTAAAATATGGATCTTGGGGAAATGAATTAAAGAAGTGACCACGAAAAAAATCACTAAGGCAAATGCAAAAAGAAGTGGGTCATTTCAAGTAGTGATAATCCCAACAGTAATTTAAAATGTTTAGTCAATTGGGAAACAATTTGTAAATCGAAAAAGGAAGGTGGTTTAGGAGTTATTAATTTACATAACATGAATTTATCTTTATTAGGGAAGTGGTTATGGAAATTTAAGGATGTAAATGATAATATTTGGAAAGAAATTATTTCTAGACATTAGTAATAGTTTATACCAAATTACACCTACAGTTATTAATAAGTTGTCTAATTTTTGAAAATCAATTTTAAAATGTCAAGAAATTTTTAACCTTGGTACTAATACGGTTGTTCATTGAGGAAATAATACTTCTTTTTGGCATAATCGTTGGTCATTTGTTGTTTCGCTTAGGATAGAATTTAAAGAGCTTTTGGGTATTTGTAACTTTAAAAATGCTTTAGTTATAGATGTTTTTTCTCCAGATAATGATCCCCCTTGGAACTTTAGTTTTAATAGAATCTTAGAAGGTACTACTCTTAGGCAATTTTCTTTATTATGTGCAAGATTGAATTTATATAATATTGATAACGAAAATGATATTATTAACTGGTAATGAGACAGAAGTAAGAAATTCACTTCTAATTCTTTATATAAATTTCTTAATTTCTCGGGCGTTACTTATAAATCTTTTAATTTTATTTGGAAAGCTAATGCCCCGCCAAAAGCTAAGATTCTATGTGGTTAATCATGTATGGGAAACTAAATACTACTGAATTTTTAAAAAGAAAGAATATGCAAACTGATAATAAATGTACTTTTTGTGAACTACATTTTAAAGATATTAATCATATTTATTATGATTGAATGAATACTTGTTACATTCTTAACAATACTCTTAAAATCTTTAACTTTAATCATAGAACTAAAGTTTCTGATTGTGATTTCTACTGGAATAATTTAAGATTTAAGTTTAAAAAGGGAAATAGATTTTTACTAGATACTTTATTCATTACAATATGATGGTATATTTAGTTTGAGAGAAACTAGAGACTTTTTAATAATAATTCTAGTCATATTAATAAATTGACAATAGCATCATTTTGTTTTAGTTGGATCTCAAATCCTAAACATAGATTAGATAAAAATAATCTTTTTAAAAAATATCTTAATAAGGTTAGAAATAGCATTAAGATATTTAAACAAAAGTACAATATTTCTAATAATAATAATTATAGCATTAACATTTTCTTGAATTTGAATGATGATTTTACTGATTATCATAACGTTCTTTTGATCAAAGGAGCGTAATGTTAATTTTCTCGATTTATAGTTTATAGGCTTTAGCTTCATATTTTGTTTTTATGCCTTTTAGTTTTCGAAATCGCTATTTCTTAACTTTAGAATAGCTTGTAACAACCCAGAATTTTGGATATTTGAAATTATAATATTTAATTGATTTTAAATATTCAAATGTTAATTTTTAACTTGTATTTCAAATATAACGATTTATTTGATAAATTAATTAATGGATTTAATAATTCAAAATTTGTTAAAATATTGAATCTTGAGTTTTAAGTCTGTTAAAAATAACTTAAAAGATTATAAAATTTATATTTATATTAATAATAATTAAGATAAAAAGTCTTTTTAAATTGAATTTAAAAGTGATTTGTTTGATTTTAAAAATAGCTCGATTTAATTAGCGTATAAAAATAGCCTTCCGGAACACGGTCTCGGAATTTGACGAAATGAGTTCCATTGGATCCGTAATAGTGTATTATTATCGGATTTCAAATTTCATAGTGTTTGGAGTTATCGTTTGGTCATACGGGATAGAAACGTGCTGAAATTAATATCGAAAATTTAATATAATAATTGGGTTCAAAAAGTTATCTTTTTCGTACGATCGAATTAGGACTTGAAACCTTTTCCATTGCATTCGAAATAGGGTTATAACCTTATAAACGCCTAGCGGCACACCTTGATAGGGGTTTGAAATTTTGAGCTACGAAAACAGAGATATTTGTAATAAAAAAATAATAATATTTTAAAATTTTATAGTCAAACTCAGCCATATTCTATTCAATCAGAAGTGATATTGCTTTTTCCTTCATCACGCAACCCCCTTATTTTTAAACTCACACGCAAAAACATTTATGGTAAGAAAAAAATGAAAACATCAAAATTTCAGAAAAAATATCTTCCAAGATATTCAACTAAAAATTTCCAAATCATTTTCAATTCTTGTTTCAACATCCTCTTCAATTTGATATACATGTGGGAGGGTGAGGCTCACTTATTTTTGGTGCTCGACTTTGCAATAGACTAGGGTTTTAGTTATCGGAAGCTTTGGCCTTCGAGTCGCCAGACAAAGACGATTTTTGGATTCGTTGAGGCAAGGCGCACCTCTGAACAGAGTTTGGTGGAGTGCGGTGGCATTTCAATTCGCGCGACTTTTCGCTTCGAAGGGGAGAATGAGCAAGGTGTTGCTTCGAGATGGTGATCGAGTTCGACGCCTTGGATTTGGTTGTGTGGGGATCGAGGAGAGGAATCGAACGAGGGAAGTGATGGTCGAGATGGTCCCTTTTGTGTGTGTCATTGCATGCACGTGACTTTTGGGGATGGAGGATATTGTGTACAGGTGATTGCGTCGGGGAAGAAGATGGCTTCGGTCTAGGTTTTTCTTTCGTTCGTGGGCTAGGGGCTAGGCCAAAAACAAAAAAAAGGAAGAGATTAGAAAATAAAAGACGGGCTGAACTTGTTTTTGACAGGTTGGGTTTGTTGGGTGAGTTTTGGATTTTGTTTAGAGATTTAGTATATAGATGGTTTTATAAAAAAAAATCCAATAATTATAAATATCATATCTTGTTCGTCTTAGGTCAGATCGACACGCGGTTTGTTGCGTTGTGTTCGTATCGACGAATACAACCCATAGGGACTGGATTGATCGAGTTTAGAGCTTGCTAAATTTTCAGATAAATTCAAATGCGTTCGGATTAAATCGGAACCGGAACGCAAAAGCGACAAGAAAATAAATGTGAGTTAATCTCACTCATTTTTAGATTACTAGTTAATTTTTAAACAGTTAAAATTAATTATGGGTTGATTGGATGGTTTGATAATTATTGTTATCAGTTTGGATGCTATAATATATAGTAGTATATATCAGTAGTTGGATCGATTTTCTCGCTTATTGGAGTAGATGAGACCTTATGTGCCCCGCATGATAGCGGATAACCCTATATACCGCGACATCCCCCTCAAAGTGGGATTGGTACTTTTATGTTGTATTAACATCTGTGGATGCAGGGAAACAGGTTGGAGGGATCCAACTAGATTCCTCAAAAATGTTGAATTAAATTTCATATATATTAATATATGATTTGTTTGAGAAATCTATGATAGATTATTGTGTGATTGAATCTATTGGATGCTGTGGTAGCACTAGACTAGATTTTGGTATTTTAAAATACCATATATATATATTTGAATTTGGAAAGAAAATAAAAAGGAATTTTTGGAAGTAAAATATTTATATAGAATCTGGACTAATTAAAAGATATTGATTTGGGTAAATAAAATAGTTTGACTTTAAAATTATACTTAACTAATTCGGATATTTTAAATAGAGATTTGGGAAAACACACACACACACACACACACACACATATATATATATATAGGATTTTAAATAATAATTCTTAAGTAATACTTGTTAAATATAAAGTGTTTTATAAAAAAATGAGATTTTAATGAATTGGAAGAATAAAGGAAAATTAGGGGAATAAAATATAAAAGTGGTTATATCGAATCTTAAATAAGATTTCTAAATTTACGGAATGGAAGAAAAATCGATTTTTTGTTGTTTTTGGAATATAGTTGGGTTATTTAAGAAGTTAATTTATAAATGAAATTCAATTTAGGAAATTGATTTATAAATGGGATTTAATGTAGAAATCAATTTACAATGGATGTAAATGATGCGAAACCATTATACATTGGAATTGAAAACTATGAGATTTATAAACAATGTTTATGAATAAAGTAAAGTGGTTATTAGTGGATAAATTGAAGTTATAAATTCACGGTGAGGATTTATAATGAGATGGGTAAATCAGCTTAAAAATAAATGATAGATTTATTTTTAGAATTATGAAAAGGGGGATTTACGAAATTGGGACGCAAATCAATTTGGTGATAAATCGAGAGAGATTTAAAAATGTTAGACTGGTTATATTGGAATTGAGGATTATATTTTATCAAGAAATTAATTTCTTTTAAAAGAGGATTTTAAATTATTAGTATTTTATTACAAATATCTCGGTTTTCGCAGCTCAAAATTTCGAACCCTTATCGAGGTGTGCCGCTGGGCGTTTATAAGGTTATACCCCTATTCCGAACGTAATAGAAAAAGTTTCAAGTCCTAATTCGATCGTATGAAGAAGATAACTTTTTGAACCCAGTTATTATATTAAATTTTCGATATTAATTTCAGCACGTTTCTATCCCGTATGACCAAATGATAACTCCAAACACTTCGAAACATGAAATCCGATAATAATACACTATTACGGATCCAGTGGAATTCGTTTCATCAAATTCCGAGACCGTGTTCCAGAAGGCTATTTTTATACGTTAATTAACTCGAGCTATTTTTAAAATCAAACAAATCACTTTTAAATTCAATTTAAAAAGCTTTACCATCTTCATTATTATTAATATAAATTTTATAAGCCTTTAAATTAATTTTAACAAGCTTAAAACTCAAGATTCAATATTTTAACAAATTTTCAATTATTAAATCCAATAATTAATTTATCAAATAAATCTTTATATTTGAAATCCAAGTTAAAAATTAGCATTTGAATATTTAAAATCAATTAAATATTCCCATTTCAAATATCCAAAATTCTGGGTTGTTACGTAGTTAAGATGTTGCATAATGAACTTTGATCCTTTTATTAGTCTTTCGATTATTTTTGTTTCTTTACTGTTTTATAATTTTAACTTTAGTTTTATTACTTTTACTTCTTCAATACATATATATATATATATGTATATAAATTTTATTTATATACATATATGTAATATTCTTATATTTTCCTTTAGTTCCATTTACAAATGCAGGTTTAGGCCAAAAATGGTGCTAGATTACTATTTGCGCGGTTTCTGGGTTGTTGTTGACAGTATTGCAATGAGACAATTCATTTTAGACCTTCCCCGCTAGCAGTGAGGTGTTTTTTCCGGTTCTTCCGCGTATGCAGTGTGGCGTTCTTTCTGTGGTGGAGCTGCTAGTTGATCTCTTAGATGCACTTGGTTGCATCATGGTTCATCTGCTTTTTCAGTGAGACGTTCATTCTGGATCATCCGCATTTGCAGTGAGGCGTTCATTCTGGATCTTTCGCATTTGCAGTGAGGCACTCTTTCTCTACTGGAGCTGCCTATCGATCTCATCTGCACTGGGTTGCATCATGGATTTTTTTAGGTACTTCTAACATCTCATAATCGGGCGGTGGCCTTGCCGGAGCTCAATATTGAGGTTTAATGGACAATGCCCTCGCCGGAGCTCATTCTTGAAGTACCCGAGTTCTTTTTCTTTGATTTTTGTATTATGATTTGTTACCTGCCAGGCATGTTGGCAGCTCCTTTTATTTAGTGATATATATATATATATATATATATATATATATATATATATATATATAGACACACACATGTGTGCTCTCCTCTTTTAAGGATTTTAAGAACCACACATTTCCCTCAAAAAAAGTATTCATTTTAATTAATGATTATTTGGATTTAATAAATCTTTTTAATTAATGCTATTTAAAGTAAATTAATTAACTTAATAAAAGTGACTAAAGTATATTACCTAATTTAATGAAAGTGTTTCAAAGTTAAGAATTTAATTTAATAAAGGTTTTAAAGTTAATTTACTGATAATATAAAAGTGTTTGGAAATAATTAGCTATTTTATTAATATCATGGATATGTTTATTTAAAAGAGATTATAAATGTTATCTTTCGGGATAATTAATATTATTTTAAATCCATGAAGGTATTTAAATTGTTTTATTATCTTTTGGGATAATAAATATTGTTTTAAATTTATAAATGATGGTTTTAAATGAGAAAATCCTTTAAAAAGAATTATTTTTAAGTAAAGCTAAGTACAAATTATTTGCGTTATAGTAAACAATGTTTTGATGCTATTTGTTTTGAACCTTGTTTTAATACACTTAGTATTATAAATTTTGTCTTATAGAAGAACATTTTTAAAGAGTATTTCCAAAGTGTTTTTACCAATATTGTAATATGGAAATCAAGCACAAGTTCAGTTTAAAAAGTAAAGTTCGATTCGGTTAATGAAAAGTAATTCTGTAAACGGTATCGCTTATATAGAAGGATCTAGTCATACTTTTAGTGCTAAACGTTGAAGCTTGGACTCGTTTCTATCTCAAAGGTTAAAAATATTATCAAGGTGATGCCTAGAGGTAACCTATCTCAACTTGCCTGGCTTCATCTTCAACCGAGAGATAACACTTGTCTGGAATCGATGAGTAGTGGTAAATATATTATATTTAATTTCCAAATACGATCATTTTAATTATCCAAGATAGTTGATTATTTATTTATGGGTTCAGCTTTCTTCATGGTGTATCGTTACCTTATAAATGATTTGGTTCTCTTTGAGGTTTGTTATCCTTTGTCGGAAATGACTAAACCCAAAGCGCAAGAAGAGGCTAAGCTATGTAGGGTTGCTTCCATTAGGATACTTTCACATCTCATCTAGATTGGATTCGGTTGTGCACTTAGATGTGAAATATTATGATTCTCGGCAAGGTTCGGCAAGGTCCAACTTGGAGGGTTCCAAGAAGTTTCACAGAGTAAATGAGCTTCTCAAAAGTATATTACTAGAGGTATACTTCAAGGGGGTGCATCTTCCTAGTCATTTGTTGGAAATTTTCCTTTCCTTATTTGATTCGAACATTTGAATTTGTTTTTCTTTAGTTGCAATAGGAAGAGTCAGCCACTCTTCACGAAGTTTAATTATTTGTTTTATGCATTCTATCAAGTTTGGACTATTATCTTGTTTTATCCATTCTTTCCAGTTTGGATTTTGCTCGGATTATCTTCATTCTTTCAAGTCTGGTTTTTAATACTATTTATGCCTATTCTTATTTGGATTTGTTTCCTGTTGTTTCTCTCTACTCTTTCTTGTATTGATATTATTCTCGTGGGGTAAAAACCCATTCCGTGTTTGCAGCGTGGTCTCATAGAAATTTTATATGTTCCTCATTATTTGAGTTTCCTCATGCTGGTATTTCCAAACTGATCCGGGTGTTATTTTATTATAATGCTCGGGTCAGACGGAGTATTTTCCTAGGTTGGCTTTGGTGTTATGAAGATCTTGGAGAGGAGCTGGAGGTTTAACTATCTTAGTGTTTTATTTTCCACTTCATTATATAGTATCCATATCAGCAATTGCAAGGTCGGGATCTTATAACTATCCAGCTGATAAGGTTTATTTTCAAGTCTGATGTAATTTATATTTTGGAGCGGTATTTTTTACTGTCCTCGTTATATTACATGTTTTCGATTCCATTGTGAGATTCTGATTTTCTCTGTTCTATTTTCTTTTCTTTTTATTTACCCTAACAATCTGCTCTTATGTCGATTGGATGTTCGACATTTGAACACAGTTGTAGTATTCTGTGTCGACTTTTGATGGTCAAAAAGGCGGGTTGTTACATTTTATTAGTAGAAAATTTAAAACATAATCTTTTGAGTATTAGTCATTTATGTGATAAAGGTTTTTAAATTGACTTTGAAAATGATAAATCCAATATCTTTGATCAAAATAAAATTTTAATTTTTGAAGGTATAAGAAATGAAATATTTATGTTTTAAATATGAATTTTAATCATATAACGATATATGCTTAGTTGCGAATCATAACAATCTGTGGCTTTGGCACAAACGATTTTGTCATATTGATTTCAAATATATTCATGAACTTGCTAGAAATGATTTAGTAAGAGGTTTACCAAAAAAATTTAAAGTTAAAAATTTATGTTATGCGTGTCAATATGAGAAATTAAAGAAAACATCTTTTAAATCTAAAAAGGAAATTTTAGCAAAACAACCACTTGAATTACTACACTCGGATTTATTTAGTCCTACTCAAATAAGATCAATAAGCCATAACAAATACGTTTTCGTGACTGTTGATGATTTTTCTAGATATACATGAACTTTATTTTTAAAGCATAAAAGTGATACTTTTGAAATGTTTAAATTTTTTCAGAAAGAAAACAAAATTTGAAAAGCTTAAAAATCACAAGTATTAGAAGTGATCATGGAGGAGAATTTGAAAATGAACGTTTCAATGATTTTTGTTCTAAGATGGGTATTAGTCATAATTCTTGAATACCACAACAATACAGTTGGTAGAAAGAAAAAATCGGACCTTACAAGAGTGCACAAGAACATTGTTAAGTAGTAGCAATTTACCAAAAAAATTAGGCCGAATTACTACTGCTTGTCGTGTATTTAATCGTGTCTCTTTAAGGCCAATGACTATGAACACTTCTTATGAAATGTTTTATGGAAAGAAACTAAAAGTTTCATATATTCGTGTTTTCAGGTCAAAATGTTTTATTTTAAATACTAAAGATCGTTTAGGAAATTTTGATCTGAAAGCCGAGGAAGGCATATTTATTGGTTATTTAGAATGAAGTAAAGGCTATAGAGTTTTCAGTACTAACACAATTGAAGAAAATTTACATGTTTCTTTTGATAAAAATTTTAAAAATAAAAATGACGAGGAAGAAATTTTAGAAATAAATCAACCTTGTGTTTTAGTAAATAATCTCTTTAATACTAATACTAAATCTGAAAATGAAATTTAAAACAATATAGATTCTAATAATGATATCTTAAGATCTCCTCCTAGAATTTTAAAAGACCATCCCATAAATAATATAATAGGAGATGTAAATACTAGGGTTTCAACAAGAAATCAACTAAACCAAATGTGTCATGTAGCTTTTATTTCAAATATTGAACATAAGAATTATGAAGAAGCCACTAAAGATGATTTTTGGTTATTAGCAATGCATGAAGAACTTAATCAATTTAAAAGAAATAACGCTTGGGAACTTGTACCATGACCTAATGATCAATCCATTATTGGAACAAAATAGGTATTTAAAAATAAAAATGATGACAATGGTAATGCAATTCGTAATGAAGCTAGATTAGTTGCTCATGATTATAATCAAGAAGAAGGAATAGACTATAAAGAAACATTTTCACCTGTAGCACGACTAGAAGCAATCTGAATATTACTTGCTTTTGCATGCCATTATAATTTTAAGCTTTACTAAATGGCTGTCAAAAGTGCTTTTTTAAAAGGTTTTATTAAAGAGAGTTTATGTTGAATAACCACCTTTATTTGTTCATAAAAAATTTCAAATCATGTTTTCAAACTTAAAAAGCTGTTTATGGTATTAAATAAGCACCCCATGTTTGGTATAATAGGCTCAAAATCCATCTTTTAAACTTCAATCTTCAAATTGGTAAAATTGATTCTATGTTATTTATAAAAGGGGAGAATAATGATATTTTAATCATTCAAATTTATGTTGATGATACAATATTTGGATCTATAAATGAAAATCTTTGTAATAATTTTGAAACTATTATGGAAAATGAATTTGAAATGTCTTATATGGGAGAACTAATTTTTTTTTGGGTTTACAAATTAAACAATTAGAATATGGAATTTTTTATTTATTAGGGAAAATACTTTAGAGAATTACTAAAGCAGTTTGGAATGGATAACACTTCAAGTAAACCCACTCCAATGAGTATTAGCTTACATTTAGATGAAGATGAAATGGTAAGGATATGGATCAAAAACTATATAGAAGAATGATAGGTTCCTTAATTTATCTAACTTCTAGTAGATCTGATATTATGATGAGTGTTTGCTTGTTTGCTTGTTTGCATGATTTCAAGGAAATCCCTAAGAATCACATTATCAGCCCGAAAATGAATTTTTTGATATTTGACCAACACCAAAGACTACGGAATTTTATACCTCAAAGGTTGCTCCTTTGAATTGTTTTCATATAGTAATGCAGATTTTGGGGGTTGCAAGATGGATTAGAAGAGTACTAGTGGAACTTGCCACTTTATTGGTCAATCTATGGTTTCTTGGTTTAGTAAAAAGAAAAATTGTGTTTCATTATCGACATGTGAGACTGAGTACATCTCAGCTTCTTTGGCTTATGCTCAAGCTATCTATATGCAACAAATAATTTGAGTTTTCGGTGAAGACACCGAGAAATCTCCAATATATTTCGATAATACAAGTGCAATCAATCTCTAAGAAAATCCTATAAATCATTCTAGAAAAAAACATATTGATATACGTAATCATTTTCTAAGAGATAACGTATAAAAAGAAATCATTTCCTTGGAATTTGTCAATATAGAAAACCAAATAGCTGATATTTTCACTAAACCATTATGTGAAACAACTTTTATAAAATTGCATAGAGAATTAGGTATTTGTTCTTTGAATGAATTAATTGAATAATAGTTTTTAAAATCCTAGGAATAACTTATAATATATATATATATATATATATATATATATATGACGATTTAACAAAAATTACTAATTTTTCTAGAAAAGTCAGAAATTCCAAACATTCAGTCGACACCTTCTGTGATTTAGTCGATTAAACCATGCCTTATTCTCGGGAAACTTTTTCCTAAGAATTCAGTCGACACTTCACCTTTGTCGATCAATTGAATATTGCTTAGCCAGTTAACTTCTTTAATTTTTTTAGTTGACTGGATAAGGTTGTGCTCTTAGGAATATTTTTCCCTTACATTCAGTCGACACCACCCTCTTCTAGTTGACTGAATCTATCTAATTCTATTTTTAAAGTCATGTCTATTCATTTATAACTAGTTTTCTTTTCCTTCTTTTCACTTTCTTTTTTTTAAATCAAAAAATTAACCAGACATGAAGTAATTCTCTAATGCCTCCAAGACAAAAATTACCAGCAAAGAGAAGAAAGATCAGACAAAAGGTAAAAAGCCTCTTCTTCAACTCCATCTTATCCCGAGTATGCATCGAATGATCAACTTGTACAATGGATGAATCACAATAATACTTCCTTGCAAAGATTTGATGAACCTGATGATAAGAGGATCTTCAAAGAGGACTTCTATAAAATGTCATATTTTATCAAATTTGGAGTGGAGGAAACTGTGCAAGAAAATGGATTCTTGTCTTTAATTGATAGCGATCATAATAAGGTAAAAACTTACCATTTTCTTGTTTGGATGTTTTATTCTAACCTCCATGGTAATTATTTCAAACCTGATAATGGTGATGGTCTTCTTTGAAATCAAGTATTAGGGGTAGATATTCGACTATATGTTAAGGACTCATGTATAATTTTAGGGCAGTCTTCATCGAGTGAGGACTTATATGAAATAGACCATGATGAGTTTGCATATAATCCAACAAGTTATCTATTTTGATGGAATAAATGAATAATGTTTCTGTTAACTTACCACCTCAATCAATAATTCTTGATAAGATGACACATAATGCAGTTTTTCCTAGAATGGTTAGCTATGAGAAAATGTACGACAACAACCATAAAACCCTATATGCAATTTAGTCGAAAACAAGAATAAATTAGGCTAAAGTTATCCATGATGCGATAATAGTTTTATCGCCCAATCTTGGCAAACCATTTTCTAGGTTCATATTTAACTAACATCTCCGTTCATTTTGAAATCCACCTTGAAGCATTATCTGACTTCATCGTCCCTAAAGTAACCGATCAAAAGTCGATTTCCTTAATGAAACTTCCAGCAACTATGGAATTGCTTCCTCCTTATAATGTATATCTTGCAAATATTGTTCATGAGAATATTGGACAATCATCGTCTCAGCCTCAAACTTCATCACAGCATTCATCTCATCAAGAAGTTGAAGAAGAGTCATGGACCACTGATAGTGATAAGGATGTTCCCTTGGTTCATCAAAGAATGTTTCCTATCAAATCCCCAAATTCAAAACTAGGAAATTCTTCTTCAAAACTAGAATAGGCTTAGTAAAAGATGAAGAATTTTGAGAAAACCACAATGGGTTTTCATGAGAATATTAGGCATAAGGTCTCTTCTTGTTCCCGATCCCCTTCTCCATCTCGCTCGCACGCCTATTCGATAATGAGTAAAATCAAGAAGGTTTCTAGGTCTCTCTTCATTAACCTTTTCTTTTTTTAGCCATGTCTTTTGTTTTTGTTTTTATGAAATTTGTACATTAAAAACATATTTTATAGTCTGCATTAATAACATGTTTTGTGTTTATTTATGCACTTACTCTGTTGTTTGCATCTTTTATATATTTCCATGTGCATCTACATTTGTATAGTCTTATATGAGTATATTCATACTTGTATGCATTTATTTCATTCTATTTTTTTACATTTTTGTTGATGACAAAGGCGAAGAAAGTATGTTGAAAGAGGGAGCATTTATTAAGGATGAGATTATATATACATATATATCACACATATAGTTGTCATTCATCAAAAATGGGGAGAATGTTAGATACCTGATTGTATGATTGTTTTAATATTGACAACTATTTACATATCTCTTGTAGCATCTTTTTTATAGGACTTTGATGGCAAGACTCCAAAGGCATCAATGATTCGAAGAGACAAGAAGCAAAAGAAATATGTAGTCATCTATAAGTCAAAAAGTATGTTCTTTTGCCCTTAGAAATAATTTATAAAATCTCCTAGATAATTGATATGCATATACACATATCAATGGTACATAAGATTTCCAAAACAAAGACTAAAAATAATTACAATTAAATTTTTCAAAGCTTTAAATAAAAAACAAAAATACGTAGAAGTAGTCAACCAAAATTGCTCCTCGATCGACTGAGTGTGTCGAATGAATGCTCTTTATGTCGATTGAGCTAGTCGACTGACCAAGCCATTTATTCTTCTATTTTTGGTTTTCTTTTTTGGAATAATTTTTACAAATAGCCAGTCGACTTGTCATCATTCCTAGTCGATTGAATGAACAGTAACAGTTATAATAACTGAATTTTCTAAAACAAAATATTGAAGAAATACAACTCTTTAATGGTTCTTCTTCCAAGGAGTGTGACCTTATAGAATCCAAACAACTTTTCAGAATAAATGTTAATTGCTATAAATAAGCCTAAGGCAAGAAATTTTGAACTTAAAATTACTCTCTTTCTTTTTAAAAACTTCTTTGTGATTATTGTTTTCAAAAACACTGTCATTACTTATTCACTCAAAATACTCCTTCCACTTCCTTGATCACATTGCATATATCATTGAATCGTTAAAGGAGATTATAGGAAGTTTATAACTGAAGTCAAAATCCTTGTAGATAGAATACAGTATTGTCAAATCGACAAACTCTTGTAACCCTATTCTTTCAGGCTAAGTGAGGGTGATTGATTAGTGGAAATCCGATCCAAAGGGGATCTACGGGACTTGACCTAGGATGAGAGGTTCGAACCACTATAAAAATATCGATGTGATAGTTTTTTCTTTACTTTAATTATTATTATTTAGCTTGGTTACGGTTATATGCACATTTATATAAGTTAGCCATATTAGAGATGCTTTGCACTTTCTACATTTGGTATTTAAGCTTAGGTTAGTAGATCAACAGGAATAGGTATATGTAAGAGTATGTATTTGTTATTTTTGAAAATATTTTTCAAAACATTACTATACATATAATTTTACATATATGGACATACATAAATACACTGGACAAATTTTTAATTCAACAAGTTACACTACCGTAGGAAGTTAGAATTAATCTGAAATTTTGAACCTATGGATAGTTGAAGTAGCTGAAAATAACGGCTCTGAAGTCGAAAACCACCCGCCGTAGAGATACATACCATTCTGGGGATATCATCATAGTTATGACAATATTTAAGGCTTGTGGGGGCAAGTTCCCGTTCCTTAACAAGCTACACCGACGACACTAGTTGCTCCACCTGCTGAACCAGCACCCGCCCATCAGACTTCCGTAAACCGTGTAAAGATTCTCAGAATATGGAAGGATAAGCATTTTCAAGGTGGGAGATTTTGTAGAAACCAAGGCATTGATTAACGACTGAGATCGTATATTCTGGTTTAAGAGGAGGATAGATGCATAGCACCTAAAAGGAGAGGCACTGGATTGGTAGACCATAGTAACTAAGGGGAATGAAGGGGAACTAATTACTTAGGCTGAATTCTGGGTTCACTTTGAGTCACGATTCATGTCCAAAGTTGAAGTAAGTATGCTATTGGAGAAGTTTATCCAACTGAGACAGGGAGACTCTACAGTGATGGAGTACATCAATAAGTTCACAAAATTAGCTAAGTTTGGAGTGAACCTTATTGACATCCCAGTAAAGGAGGCCATGAAGTTTGTAAAAGGCCTAAATTCTCTAGCTACTTTTAACTCAAGTTTCCACAAGCACCACCTATGAGATGTTAGTTGAAATGGCACTGCTTCAAACAGCTGGTATAGAAGAAAAGGAAAAATTAGGGCAGTCGCATAATCAAGGTGGAGCAAAGAAAGGAGGATTTTGGGCAGACACGAAAGCCAACGGAAAGTTCAAGAAAGGAGGTATGATATGGTGCATATGTCAAATGAAGGGGCAGGTCGCTAAGGACTACAAAGTGAGTTTGATGAGAGAAGGGGCATGTCGACTATTGCTGCAGATGTTAGAAGAAGGGCACCACAAGAACCGGTGCCTGAAACTAGCAAAGGAGGGACAAGGTGGGCAAGCTTATGCCATTGAGGTTGTACCTATCTCGAGCAGATTTCCTCTGAGGGACAAAAGAAAAGCTATGATGGAAGGTATAACTATTATATTCGAAAATACTATCATGCATTATTTGATTTAGGAGCATCACATTCATTCATAGGCAGGAATGTAGTTAACTCTTTGGGATTAAAAATCCATTTCTTCAGTAACACTATAGTTGTGTCAAATCCTATTGAGGGGTCGATACACCTTTCTATGATTTGCAAATACCTAGTGGTGGATATATGTAATGTTGAATTTATTTGTACTGTGTATGTTCTAGGTTTTAAGGATATGGACTTATCTCAGAGATGGTTGCCTTACTATGGAGCTGTCTTAGATTGTGAAAGAAAGATTGTATGGTTTAGGAGTTGTAGGATGCGATATATAAATGTTAGTTGTATTCCCTAAAACTCAGTCAAGTTAAGCTATTTATATTCTCTTAGTCTATCACGGGATGAGCTCTCATCTGTGCCTGTAGTATGAGACTTTCAAGACATTTTTAAAGAAGTATCCCATCATGAAGGGAAATAGAGTTTAGGATTGATTTAGAGAAGGATGCTAGACTCGGCGTGCTGCCATTGAGGCATATGTCCCCCAAAGAAAGGTGAGATTTCTCACCGAGAAAGGGTTAGTTGTTGACCTTGCAAAGATAGCAGCAATTCAAAACTAGAAGATTTCGAGGAACATGACTAAAGTTAGGAGTTTTCTTGGTTTGGTCGGGTAATATAGGATATCCATCAGGGACTTTGTAGAGATAGCAGTACTATTGACTCGACTAACCAAGATAAACTTGGTCTATGCATGGATGAGAAATGTACGAAAGCCTTTGAGTAGCAAAAGGAGCTATTGACGAGTGCACCAGTACTAAAAATTACAGATGGGTCGAAGTCTTTCACCATTTATACCAATGCATGCAGTACGAAGCTAGGATCCATTTTTATGCAAGAAGGCACAGTGATAGTTTATGCAAGTAGGCAGATGAAAGACCATGAGAAGAGGTATCCGACTCATGACTTAGAGTTAGCGGCTACCATATTCGCCTTGCAAATTTGGAGGCATTAACTCTTGTGTGACATCCATCCCATACCACCTGCACATCAATGACATAAAAGAGCACTGTAACCGTGCCAGGCTGATATGGAATGATCATAAAGGTTGAAATTTAAAGCAAAAAATCTGTTGCATATCTCACAATGCATGGATAAAATATAATATAGAAAATATACAACAGAATATAATGAGCCATAGCAAATGAAAATAACATCTCCACTAAATCATGAGTTATGGTACAAATGTCATAATATCTCAGTACAACATTTCCTCACTATACCCCTCAGAGTATATATAAAAAAATAGGGAAAACTACAAATATAAAGTAATACATCATAGCCACTCTAAGCTCGTCTTCGTACAATAGTTGCGACTCCAAACCTGTCATGTAGTCTATTCATTCAAGAGTACCCAAGATCATAAGAGGAAACATAAAACGTTGTGTCAGACAATAGTCTAGTGTGAGTGGTAAATGGCTATCAAAATCTATACTAGAAAATATGATACTAGACAGGTGCAAAAACCCATACTTGACCTATCCCTGCAACCAAAGAGTTATCACATAATAATAAAATATAATATGCTACTCAAATAAACGACAATGGAATACTGTAACAGAACGAGATTAAAGAATCTAAACAGCCTCCTCCATTGGCCCTATTCCCAATCCCTTCTCCAGCATTCCAATAGATGATAGCCTACCCAAGAGAAATAGCAACCATAGCATCCATTAACCAAAACCTATCTATCATCTTCTAAAGCCTTGAATATATGTTAACTCGTATGGCCTAGTCCTCGCTTGCCAAAGACTAAGGGAAATCTCGGTTCTCGATTGTGTTCCACCGTACTTTAAAGTCTGAAACCCTACATGGTTGTCTCTTACAGTATCTCCATACCATTAACACTAGACATTCTCGGAGCGGTCCAGGATACACGACTAGCGCTACCGGCCTTCGGGTGACCCTACATATAGTACCCCTGCTTGAAAACAACCAGAACACTCTGAGTTATCAATGATTCCTTGGCACTCCCACATCTTCAGAGCTTTCACAACTCTAATTCATTTTCGGGCACGAGTCCTGCCACTCAACCAAGTCCATTATACCACAGCCTCGTTTTATCCCGAGTTGTCTCTCAACTCCTTCAATCCTACTCTAGGGCTGTCAATTTCTTGCACGACCCAAAAATTGCATGGAAATTAGCAGGTTAACGAAACCCATATAAGTGGGCAGGTCATTTTCGGGTCAATCCAAATTTGACCCGTTCATAAATAGGTGGGTTTCGGGTTGATCCGTGAACTCGAATTTGACCCGTTTATAACTCGTTTATATTTATATGGGTTGACCCGACCCGATTATAACCCAACATGACCTGTGAACCCGAATTTGACCCATTTATAACTCGTTTATGAACCAATTATAACCATTTATACCTTATACAGGTTGGCCTGACTCGTTTGCGACCTGACCCGACCCGACCCATTTAGAATCGGGTTACAAAGGCTGGGTTGGGTCAGCTCATTTATAATCGGGTCGGATTTGGGTTAAGCTATTTCTGACCTGTTTAATAAATGGGTTGACCTGCCCATTTAAAATCAACCCAAACCAGACTTAACCCAACCCGAACCCAATCTGACCCGACCCGACCCATTGACAGCCCTATCCTACTCCTTCCGAGCCCTCGATCGAAGAACCGAAACTTCATCTTGCTATAACTTCATAACCGTAGAAGTAATCAACGAGGAACCACCTCTAGTATGATCCTATACGACCTAAGAATCTTCCCCTGGATCTCACATCCAACAGAGCCACTTAATTGGATCGATATTGATCCAATCCAATTGGATCGATGTCGATCCAAATACATAGCCAATTTTGGCTCTATTTCTCTTGAGTCCTCTTATGTACTCCCTCTAGATGCCATAAACCCTTAGCCATCCCTCTTTGCCTTCGGTTCTTCTCTTCCATGCACCATAGCCGATCCAAAATGAAGATAATTCATCCAATCATCAACACTTGGCCTATCCTTTGATCCAACTTCATAGAGCAACTATAGAAACCTTGCTCTAGCTCCCCTTTAGATCTCACACCATTTGGAGTGAGTAATATGGATCAGTGCCGATCCAACTCACTTGGATCGGTGCTGATCCACATACATGCCCCAAATGAAGTGAAATCTTCAAGGTTCCATCCCACCGTGCTCTAGAGCCTATCCTCCAAGTTTCGTGCGAATCCGATGAACTTTGCTTCCGATATGCTCCGATCACCAATCTAAGTCCTAAAACATGCACAACACTAGCAAAAAACAACCTTAGCAAAAAATTCAAATATAACAGCAAATCAAACATACAAATTATCTAATTACATCCAATATGAACATACAAATCATCCAATTCAATCTACCATCACAATTAGCATAGATCTAATCTAACACATACAATTTCATAGCCAAACATACACAAATGACATTAGCCAATGATCTAATTCCAATTACATGTTTAATTAGGTTAATCTGGGGTTTTTTTAATCTGAAATTACCCAAGTCTAATCAATTTATAGCTTAATTTGACAACTCTAACCAATAATCACCTAATTATAACATATAATCCATCATAGACTAGTGAGAGATCATAACCACTCATCGAATCTACCAAACTTATAAAATATGATGAAGATCCGATCCGAACAGCGATAAGTCAAATAAAGATGTAATCCAAATGATGAAATCAAGCTCCTCGCTGAAGATCCAACCTCTAATTTGTAGTTAGAGTTGATTTGAGATGAAATCCAATGAGATGAATAGAGAATCAGAGAGGAGTTAGGGTTTAGGACTGATATCAAATGAGAGGCAAACTTTCAAATGGTCTCTCTCACCTCATATTTATAGCCAAACCTAATTAGACTAATGTGCTTGCGAATTCGACCCATTAATCCCCTTTTAATTCTGGCCAACAGATTTTAAAACTTAAACTGCTATAACTTCCTAAACATATATCTGATTTTCTTATATGACCACTCTACGGAATGAAAAACCACCATCCTAAAGTAATAAAGTAGGTTAGAGATTCTAATTCGGCTCCTATTAAAAGTTATAGCAGAAATAAGTTCTCCAAGGGAAAATGGTCACATAGAAAATTGGGAAAATCGTGGATGTGTAAAACATACCTAAGAACCATATACCAAAATATTAGAATCATATGAACATAAATGAATTAAAAAATTATTTTACGATCCTCCGATGCATAAAACACGGGTCGTTACTGTTTGCGCCAAAATTGGTCACAAACCCCAAATATTGTGAAAGCACCAGTGTATGAACACAAATCAGCAGTATATGATTACAAATCACAGATCTAAGTCATGTAGAGGATAAAAAGTGAAGAATAATAGACTTTAAACAAGAAGAAACAGACAGAAACACAGGATTTATAGTGGTTCGGTTATCTCCGGCCTACGTCCACTTCAAAGATTTATCTTTTATTAATTTTCCTTGCTGCTTACAATTGATTACAGCGATTACAATGAAGAAATTCGAGTACAACAGCAATGATGAAGTGCAAAGTTGAATCCGGCAGAGTCTGGACGTCTGATAGCCAAAAAAATCCTTCTTTTGTAGGCTCTGGGCTCTATTTATAGGCGTAGGAGGCTGATATCTCGCTCAAACTTTGGGAGACTCCTTCTGGCACGTAGTGGGCCTACACGATCGATCCCATGAAGTTTCGACTCGATCCGTGATCGATACGAACCAATTTCGTATCGATCAAGAATTGGTCCAATGGAGTCAAAACTTGGCATGAACCTTCCTTGGCTTGTACATAAGCTCCTGTGAAAATTTTATAGCATTTGGACTTGTGGATTGTGAGATATGATCGATGCAAGATTGCATTTTCAGTGGGCTGTTATTTTCGAGTCGATGCTTTCGTATCCCTTCTGTTCGAATTGATCGAGGCACGTGTGTGCGAGGTGACGTGGCGCGAAATTCTTGGATCGCTCCACCTTTTTTGCCGAGTCGACCAAGTCGTATTCGTACCCAAGATTGAAGCCTTATTCGTATCAGTTAATTCATCTTGTTCGCATCGATATTCATGGCGCTATTCGCATCGTTCGTTCGTAGGAAGGTTTCATTCGTATCGATCGATCGTGGTTATGTCTGTATCGATCGACTATCGACACCGATCGATACGAACTAGTGGTTCGCTTGTGGATCGATACGAACTATGTAGTTCTCAGAGGGATGCGAATAACACCGATGCGTGACATGGATTCGAACATATGGAGTGCGAACCAGATTTCCCTAAAACGATACGAACTCAATGGAAACGAATAGCACGACCAAGGATCAATTCGAACATGATCGATTCGAACCTGATCAATTCGAAGGTGATCGATTCAGACCTGATCGATTCGAAGTTGCTCGTTCTTGATGGATTTGAACTTGAAGGATTCGAACAAACCAATACGACGGCTTTCTGATGGATACGAAGAGCGTATCTTTTCTAACTTGTATCGATCATATCTCTATCATATGAACTCCGTTTGACCTGAAATTTGAAACGCAGCCTCTCCTAGCCATGTTTATCACTCAAAATCGATTCCGCCTTGATCGGAGCTCGACCAAATTTTAACGACATTTGCAACCTTGTTTCAAATCGATCTCCAATCCTGATATCCATCCTTTCTTACCAATTTGTTGATATTCCAGCCTTGACCAAAGAGTGGGATAACATTTTCCCCCCAAAACATGCCTTATGATAAGAAGGTGTGTTTTGAATAGTTCTGAATCCGATATCCAAAGTTCATAGCCACATCATTCAAGTGCATCGTTCTTGACTGCTCCGAGTCGATGTCTGATTCCAAATCCAGTAACCAAGGCCTTAACCAATTCCATATCCATCCAAACTCGACAACCGAGTCCTAATCCATTCTTATCCAAATAGCCAATAACCGAATTCAGGACCTCTCCGGGTCGATATCCAAATCCGTAACCTCTCCGGGTTTATGCCAAGCACAATCCACACTTGACGACCGTGGTCCAGTGTCCCTGGACGTGAGTAATGCCGTGGCTTAAGTCCTAAGTCGAATCTTGGTCACTCCGGACCCTTGTCGAGCATAGTCTATACCCGACGACCTGAAATAGTAGCCAATAACGTAGGGCGCGCCTAAGTCCTAGGCCAAATCCTGGTCTCTCCGGACCCTTGTTGAGTATAGTCCATACTCAACGACCTGAAATAGTAATCGATAATATAGGGCCTAAGTCCTAGGCTGAATCCTGGTCGCTCCGAACCCTCGTCGAGCATAGTCCATACTCGACGACCTGAATAAGTCGATTTGCCACGCTCGGACAAAGCAACTTACCCCTTTCCAGGTATAATCCATACCTGACGACCGTTTACCAAAAACCAGACAAAAATCCAATAAAAATCTGATCCAAAATCCAAATCAAATCAGAAAACCAAAAATCCACATTCAAAATCAAAACTGATGTCCAAACATGAAAATAACCATCAAAACAGAAGCCCAAACCAAAAACAAGCAATGTTCGGAGTTCAAACCAAACTCCACTACCAAACCAGAAAAAGCGAGTGTCCAAACCAGAAAGAAAAAACAAATTTCACAAACCATGGCTTTATGGTTTATCATCATTCAGAGCATGCCTAGG
The DNA here is from genome assembly GCA_030765085.1 of Allium cepa. Classification (NCBI taxonomy): domain Eukaryota; kingdom Viridiplantae; phylum Streptophyta; class Magnoliopsida; order Asparagales; family Amaryllidaceae; genus Allium; species Allium cepa. The sequence continues at coordinate 563,889,503 of CM060928.1, read as the reverse complement.
GGCCATCTCCATCCCCGTATATGAGTAAATGACTTGGTCGTTTGCCAATAGTTTGCTACTTATTTCATACTATCCCGGTCAATTGATAACCAATCGACCATCATTCCTGGACCTTGCATCATCGTTGTTTGAGGTAGGCGGTGGTTGCTCCTGCTCCACCGTTGCGTTCCAAGTCCCGACATATTGTCGCAACTGTCCATTCCTTACATGCTCCTTAACTATGTCCTTTAGATGCCTGCAACTGTTGGTATCATGTCTGTCCAAATCATGGAAGAGATAGTGCCTTCCTGATGCCCTTTCACGTTCTGAGGGTTCTCTCTTTGCTGGCTTCTCTCAGCTCTTTGTCTTCTACTTGTTTATCGAGTCATTGTTTTTCAAATTTGAATTCTTCAAGCTTTCAAATCTGAACTCCAAATCTGGTGTAGCGGGTGCTAGTTCTTCTCAGTGAAAGCACCAAAGTGTTTGCGCCAAAATTGGTCACAAACCCCAAATATTGTGAAAGCACCAGTGTATGAACACAAATCAGCAGTATATGATTACAAATTACAGATCTAAGTAATGTAGAGGATAAAAAGTGAAGAATAATAGACTTTAAACAGGAATAAATAGACAGAAACACAGGATTTATAGTGGTTCGGCTATCTCCGGCCTACGTCCACTTCAAAGGTTTATCTTTTATTGATTTTCCTTGCTGATTACAATTGATTACAGCGATTACAATGAAGAAATTCGAGTACAACAGCAATGAGGAAGTGCAAAGTTAAATTCGGCAGAGTGTGGACGTCTGATAGCCAAAACGATCCTTCTTCTGTAGGCTCTGGGGCTCTATTTATAGGCGTAGGAGGCTAATATCTCGATCAAACTTCGGGAGACTCCTTCTGGCACGCAGTGGGCCTACGTGATCGATCCCATGAAGTTTCGACTCAATCTGTGATCGATACGAACCAATTTCGTATCGATCAAGATTTGGTTCAATGGAGTCGAAACTTGGCATGAACCTTCCTTGGCTTGTACGTAAGCTCCTGTGAAAATTTCATAGCACTTGGACTTGTGGATTGTGAGATATGATCGATGCAAGATTGCGTTTTTAGTGGGCTATTATTTTTGAATCGATGCTTTCATATCCCTTCTATTCGAATCGATCGAGGCACGTGTGTGAGGTGACGTGGCGCGAAATTCTTGGATCGCTCCACCTTTTTTGCCAAATCGACCAAGTCATATTCGTACCCAAGATTGAAGCCTTATTCATATCGGCTAATTCATCTTGTTCGCATCGATATTCACGGTGCTATTCTCATCGTTCGTTCATAGGGAGGTTTCGTTCGTATCGATCGATCGTGGTTCTGTCTGTATCGATCGACTATCGACACCGATCGATACGAACTAGTGGTTCGCCTGTAGATCGATACGAACTGTGTAGTTCTCAGAGGGATGTGAATAACCCCGATGCATGACATGGATTCGAACATATGGAGTGCGAACAAGATTTCCCTTGAACGATACGAACTCAATGGTAACGAATAGCACGACCAAGGATCGATTTGAACATGATCGATTCGAACCCGATCGATTCGAAGGTGATCGATTCGAACCTGATCGATACGAAGTTGCTCGTTCTTGATGTATTTGAACTTGATGGATTCGAACAAACCAATACGACAGCTTTCTGATGGATACGAATAGCGTATCTTTTTTAACTTGTATCGATCATATCTCTATCATATGAACTCCGATTGACTTGAAATTTGATACGCAGCCTCTCCTAGCCCTGTTTATCACTCCCAATCGATTCTGCCTTGATCGGAGCTCGGCCAAATTTTAACGACATCGATCGCAACCTTGTTTCCAATCGATCTCCAATCCTGATATCCATCCTTTCTTGCCAATTTGTTGATATTCCAGCCTTGACCAAAGGGTGGGATAACAGTTACATTCTCTCCCCCTTTAGGAATTTCGCCCTTGAAATGCCTAAACAAACATAAGCAACCAAGGTTATCTCGCATGCCTACCATCCACTAGCAACCATTTAACAATCCAACTAAGTAGCCAAATCAAACAATAGCAAACAAAACCTATCCTAGCAGACGAAATTCTAATAGTGTAAGATACAATGATGCAAGTAGATACGACCTATGGGTCTTACCACTCGAAGAGTTCTGGATAGATCATCCTCATATTCTCTTCAGTCTTCCATGTACAATTGTTATCATCCTTACTCCATTGAACCTTAACTGACCTAACTACCTTCCTTCTAAGTTGTTTTGTCTCATTACCAATGATTCAAAGCGGCTTACGAGGTCTTGAAACTTCTGGCTCAACCTCTATTTCTTCCACCTGATCCGGTGCTATCACGATACCCGAGTCATGCACAAATTTCCGTAGATATGAGATATGAAAACATCGTGCACACTAACCATCTATGCAGGTAGGTCAATTATATAAGCCAATTTCCCAATTCTCTTAATAATTGGAAATGGTCCAACAACTCTGGGTGCTAACTTTCCCTTCCTCCCAAATCGAACAACATTTTTTAGAGGATAAATCTTAACAAATACCATGTCTCCAGCTGAGAATTCCAAATCTCTCCCTCTCTTATCTGCAACAGCACTTTTGTTGATCTTAAGCATTCTTCGTTCGTTGCCAAATGATCTCTATCTTCTTCGAAGTCTCACTAATCATTTCGGGCCCAAGTATCGATTTCTCACCTGCTTCCCGCCAATATGAATGCGGATTACAAGGTCGTCCATATAATGATTCATATGTTACTATGTCAATACTTGACTAATAACAATTGCTATATGCAAATTCTAGCAAATGAAAATGATCTTCCCAAGATCTCCAAAATCCAGAATACAAGCTCATAGGAGATCTTTCAGAATCTGATTCACTCTCTAGGTCTGGCTATCCATCTGTAGAGGATAAGCTGTGCTCAAGTGCAGTTTGGTTCCCAAAATCTCTTGTAAGCTCTTCCAGAATCCACTGGTAAATAACGGTCTCTATCGCTTACAATACTCTTGGCACACAATGGAATCAAACAATCCACTTAGCATACAATCTTTGCCAACTTGGATGTCGTTTTGGTAGAATTGATAGGTATGAATCTTGCACTCTTGGTTAGTCGATCTACCACTACCCAAAAATTATCATATCTTGCTCTATTCAGTGGCAATCCATCTATAAATCCATAGATATCTTTTCCAATTCCATTCGGGAATATCTAGTGACTATAGCAATCCACTAGGCTTCTTCTGCTTAGCTTTCACTAACTGGCAATTCATACACTTCGAGATGAATTTTCCAACATCCTTCTTCATACCTTCCAGTAGCAAGTCCTCTTCATGTCTCTATACATCTTGTTACTACCAGGATGAATGGTCAATCTGGAATGATGGCATTCCCTTAGTACTTCATCTCGTAATCCATCAACATCTGGAACAACCAGTCTCTTATCCTTATAAAGCCAACCATCTCGTTCAATCTCATACTGCCTCAAATCTTCAATTTCCACTCCCATCTCAATCTTTTCCATGATCTCTACTAGCTTAGCATCTTGCTTCTGACTAGTACCAATCCTTTCTATGAGAGTAGGTCTGATAAATAGACTTGCCAACATCTCAGGCTCGAGGTTACAATATGGCCTGAAATCAGATCCATCTATATACTCCATATGTTTCCATTCAAGAAACATAGTTCCTAATCCAGCATATCTTCTACTTAGTGCATCTACCACTGCATTACCTTTTCCCAGAGTGTAGGAAATATTAAAGTCATAGGATGCTAAAAACTCTAACCACTATTGCTATAGAAGATTAAGATCCATCTGAGAGAAAAGAAATTTCAAGGATTTATGATCCATGAATAGCTCAAATCTGTCTCCCAACAAATAGTGCCTCCACGTTTTCAAAGAAAATACAATCGCAGCCAACTCCAAGTCATGGGTTAGATAATCCCTTTCGTGCAGTTTCAACTGTTGACTAGCATAAGCAACAACTCTTCCTTTCTACATCAATACACGTCCAAGACTAGTACCACAAGCGTCGGTGTATACTATCGTCTCTTTATTCATATCTGGAATAACCAATATAGGTGCACCAGTCAATATCTCCTTTAGGACCAAAATTCATGCTCATATCTAGCATCATAATTAAAAGTCTGATTCTTCTTGGTCAAGTTAGTTAACGGTGCACAATCTTTGGGAATTCCTTTATGAAGCATCTATAATATCCTACCAATCCAAGGAAACTTCTCACATCCGTAGCATTCTTGGGTTGGTTCCAATCTGGGATCGCCACAACCTTTGCAGGATCCACTTCTATTCCTTGTCCTGACACAACATTGAAAGAGTGTAGGACCATACAATATGGATATACAATAATGCAGAGTATAGTGATGATAGCAATATAGTAAATAGAGCGGAATATAAAAGCAGTATAAGTAAAAATGACACCAGAGATTTTTATACTGGTTCGGAGCACCATCCTACGTCCAGTCCCAGACTCCTTCTAGAATTTCACTAAAACAAAAATCCTCACTTAACCCGGAGGAATAGGTATACACAGTCTGAGCAGCAGAACAGACACCTGAGCGGTAGAACAGGATTTTCACCTCAGCAGCAGAAGAAGACTTCACTAATACAAAAGAATATCTGACACTGTGTGTTCTTGATAACACTGATTTGTCTCTGATAGTATAGACCTCCTATAATCAAATCCTCAAGTGTATGAAGTGTATGTGAAGATACGAAGAGAAGGTGATGCTAAGAATCGAAGATTATGAAAGTTTATTTGAAGATTCAAAGCAGTAAAATGCTTGTTTGCTGTTTGAATGAAAGTATGAGAGCATAAGAAGAATATAAGAGAGTTAGAATGATTTTCAGTAAATATGAAGTGTTTGGGAACATGTATTTATAGAAGTCGGAGAGTTACTACCATTGGTGAAGAGTTCTGACCAAAAGGAGCATCCATTTCCGTTCAGAGAAGGATCGCAACCTTTCGCAGAATGGAAATGTCTGTTCAAAATATGACAGTTGGGTTCAAGTCAGTCGACTGTTCGAAAATGGTCAGTCGACTGAATAGTGAATACATGTAAAAATATCGTGCACAAATATGTTAAAATGCACAGATTCAGTCGACTGACTGACTGTATTCAGTCGATTGAATTCTATTGTTAGGCAAAAATTGCAGTAGCTCATTTGGTTAGAGTGCTTGCCTTCCAAACTAATGACCCGGGTTCGAGCCCTGCTCCATGCATTTTTTAAAAACTTGATTTTGATTAAAATATGCAACTTTATGTGAATGATGATTCTTGACGAAAGATTTTAACAAAGCACTATACTGGACTCTATATACATATTTGATGACTCTTGTTAAAATATATAACTATATGAACCATACTTTGAGTCGTTGAGTCCGGATGTTGTCGTAGTCATAGATTCGTGAATTGTTGTTTCATGTCAGCAATCAAAACCTATGATCCAACAAACATGACCAAAGAATCCCACTTCTTCCTTCCAAAAACGACAGTTAGAGAACTTAGCTCTCAACTTATGCTTTCTCAAAACTCAAGCACAATCCTCAAATGCGTCTTTTGTTCTTTCACGATTCTAGAGTAAATCAGAATGTCATCCACGAACACAAGTACAATCTTGTTCAACTAATTTTTAAAGACTCGATTCATAAGATCCACAAAATATGCCAAAGCATTGGTCAACCCAAAAGGCATCACCAACCACTCGTAGAAACCTGACGGTGTCCAAAATGCAATAATAGGCACGCTTTCTTTAGCCACTCTCAACTGGTGAAATCTTGTTGCCAAATCCATCTGAGAAAACACCATTGCATCGTGTAGCTGATCAAACGATTCATCAATCCGTGAAAGCAGATACTTATTCTTCTTCGTAACCTTGTTCAGCTCAAGATAATCATCACATAACCTCAAAGAACCATCTGCTTTAGTGGCAAATAGAATAGGTGCGACCTATTCAGATATGCTTCTTCGAATGAATCCTTTTTTCAGCAAATCATCCACTTGCACCTCTAACTCTTTCTACTCTCTGGGTGCCATATGCCTCGAAAGCATCACTATGGGTCTAGCTCAATCCACTATGCCAATCCAAAACTCGATCTCTCTATGCGGCGGCAATCCTATCACTTCCTCGAAGACATCGGGGGTACTCTCTAGTGATAGGCATAGATGATAATCTTTCCTGTGGAATCTCAAGCGAATATAGAAAGTTGGCCATACCCCATCCTTTGTTAAGTAGCGTATCCCTACCTTTCGCCCATCTCCAATCCCAATTGTCACCTCTAGCTTCTCGCAATCCACAACAGTCACATACCTCTTAAGCCAGTCCATTTCCAAAATAATCCCGAACCCAGTAAAATTAAGAACAGAGCAATCACAAGTAAAAGAACATCCATGACTCGATAAAACTAAACCTCAACAAATCATCCAAAGACTAGTAGATCATTTAATAGGGTTCGTCACAATCAAAGGTCGGTTTACTACCTCGGCTTCCAAACCTAGTCTGCATAGTAAATCGCTGTAGATGAAAGAATGCGAAACTCCGGTATCAAAAAGGACCCTAGCAGAAACATCTCGGATGGAAAGCATACCTTCCACCATGACTCATTTCCCCTTATCCTTAGCAATAAGAGCACAAGATGAAGTTGAGACTGCATCCAAAGCATATGCCTTCACAATCTACTTATCCTTAGGCGGTTCTGGACAATCCTTCTTCATATGCCCTGGCTTATCACAATTGTAGCACTTCTTAACAGCCTTGCATTCCTTAATGTAGTGGCCCTTTTCCTTGCAACCATGGCAAACAATTTCACTTTTATTCTTTTTCTCGCCCCCTTTTCCTTATTGTTGTTGCTTCCTTTTTCCATTCCATGTCTTCTTACCTCCATCGCCCTATTGTGGTTTTGGTTTCTCATTGTCGGCAATAGCAACAATAGCAGTCTTATTCTTTGGGTATAGACACTCATTTCTAAGTGCTTTCTCAACCAACTTCTCAAAAGAAACTTCAATGTGATCCACCAGCTTCTCTCCAAAGTGGTCGTCCAATCCAGTGATAAATTTCTCATTCTTCTTTAAAGGTGTATAAATAAAAGACATCCCATACTTCGACAGAGCATAAAATTCTGCACATAGTCAAAAAAAGACATCTCTCCTTGCTTCAACTTAGAAAATTTCTTGAACAACATGGACTTCTGAGCCGTAGGAATGAACTTCTCTTCAAACCTAGTCTTAAACTGATCCTAAGAAATCTGATCCTCTGAAGTAGCTATGGTAGCAGCATTTCACCAATTCATTGCTCGGCTCTGTAGTTGTCTTGAAGCAAGTTTCCTCTTTATAGCATCTTCCACATCTATATCCTTGATAATGCATTACACTTCAATAGCTAAATTTGTTCCCAAGAATGGCTTCCCTCCAAGAGTAGAATAATCCTTGAAAAGCTTGGCGAAGTCAATCCTAGGCACTTGCAAAGAAGCACCACCACCTAAAGTCATACCAGGAGTAGTTTGGGCTCTCCTCGCTAGCAAAACCATTATTGCATCGAACATGGCTTGAAAATCGGGAGTAACAGCTCTCGAACCCACTACCTCTTCCACTCTTGAAGTAGAGTTATTCCTATCAACATTCCTTGTGTTCTGATTCATTCTTATCTGTAATAAGAATGAAGCCTCATTCCAAGAAAGCTGTAATGGTACTCAAGTGCATACCATACCATATAATATTACAATATAGCACAATATCTTTGTTAACAAGTACGCTCCCACCTTTAGCATTTACTCTCGACTTGCTTCGGTTAACTCGTAACCAAAGCTCTAATACCAAATGCGATGACCGCCCTATACCACCTGCACATCAATGACCTAAAAGAGTGTTGTAACTATGTCAGGCTGATATGGAACGATCATCAAGGTGGAAATTTAAAGTAGAAAACCTGTTGCATATCTCAAAGCGTATGTATAAAATATAATATGGAAAATATACAACAGAATATAGTAAGCCATAACAAATGAAAATAACATCTACACTAAATCATGAGTTATGGTACAAATGTTATAATATCTCAGTACAACATTCCTCACTATACCCCTCAGAGTACAAAGAAACAGATAGCGGAAACTACAAATATAGAGTAATACACTATAGCTTCTCTAAGCTTGTCTTCGTATAGCAGCTACGACTCTAAACCTGTCATCTAGTCATTTAAGAGTACCCAAGATCATAAGAGGAAACATAAAACCTTGGGTCAAACAACAGTACAGTATGAGCGGTAAATGACTATCAAAAGCTATACTGGAAAATATGATACTAGACAGGTGCAAAAACTCATACCTGACTTATACCTGCGACCAAAGAGTTAGCACATAATAATAAAATATAATATGCTACTCAAATAAATGATAATAGAATACTGTAACAGAATGAGATTAAAGAATCTAAACAGCCTCCTCCATTGGACCTATTCCTAATCCCTTCTCCAGCATTCCTATAGATGGCAGCCTACCCAAGAGAAATAGCAAACATAGCAACCATAGCATCCATTAACCAAAACCTAGCTATCATCTTCTAAAGCCTTGAATATATGATAACTCATATGGCCTCGTCCTCGCTTGCTAGACTAATGGAAATCCCGGCTCTCGATTGTGTTCCATTGTACTTTCAGGTCCGAAACACCGCACAGTTGTCTCTTACAGTACCTCTGTATTGCTTGACACTAGAACCTCTCGGAGCGGTCTAGGATACATGACTGGCTCTACCAGCCCTCGGAAGCCCCCGCATATAGTACCACTGCTTGAAAACAACCAAAACACTCCGAGTTATCAACGATTCCTTGGCACTCCCACATCTTTAGAGCTTTCACAACTCCAATCGATTTCCGGGCATGAGTCCTGCCACTCAACCCAGTCCATTATACCAAAGCCTCATTCCATCCTGAGCTATTTATCAACTCCTTCGATCCTACTCCTTCTGAGCCCTCGACCGAAGATCCGAAACATCATCATGCTATAACTTCCAAACCGTAGAAGCAATCATCGATCCACCACTGCTAGCATGATCCTATACAACCCAAGAATCTTCCCCTTGGATCTCACATCCAATAGAGCCACTTATTTGGATCAGTATTGATCTGATCCAATTGGATCGGTCCTGATCTAAGTACATAGCCAATTTTGGCTCTATTTCTCCTGCGTCCTCTAATGTACTCCCTCTTGATGACGTAGACCCTTAGCCATCCCTCTTTGCCATCAGATCTTCTCTTCCATGCACCATAGCCGATCCAATGAAGATAATTCATCCAATCGTCAACACTTGGTCTATCCTCCGATCCAACTTCATAGAGCAACTGTAGAAACTTTACTCTAGCTCCCCTGTGGATCTCACACCATTTGGAGTGGGTAATTTGGATTGATGCCTATCCAACTCACTTGGATCCGTGCTGATCCAAATTCTTAGCTCCAAATGATGTGAAATCTTCAAGGTTCCATCCCGCCATGCTCTAGAGCTTATCCTCCAAGTTTCGTGCGATTCCGATGAACTTTACTCCTGATATGCTCTAATCACCGATCTAAGTCCTAAAACATGCACAACACTGCAAACAAATCAAGCATAGCAAACTATTCAAACATAACAGCGAATAAACATAGCAAATCATCTAATTACATCCAATATGAACAAATCATCAAATTCAATCTACCATCATGATTCTAGCATAGATCTAATCTAACACAAAGAATTTCATAGACAAATATACACAAATGAGACTAGCCAATGATCTAATTCCAATTACATGTTTAATTAGGTTAATCTGAGATTTCTAAATCTAAAATTACCTAAGTCTAATCAATCTATAGCTTGATTTGACAATTCTAACCTATAATCACTTAACTACAACATATAATCCATCATAGACTAGTGAGAGATCATAACCACTTACAAAATCTACCAAACTTATGAAATATGATGAAGATTCGATCCAAACGGCATCAAATCGGATGAAGATGTAATCTAAACGATCAAATCAAGCTCCTCGTTGAAAATCTAGCCTCTAGTTTGTAACTAGAGACGATTTGAGATGAAATCTAATGAGATAAATGGAGAATTGGAGAGGAGTTAAGGTTTGGGGCTGATATCAAATGAGAGGCAAACTTTCAAATGGTCTCTCGCACCTCGTATTTATAGCCAAACCTAATTAGACTAATGGGCTTGCTAATTTGGCCCATTAATCCCCTTCTAATTCTGGCCAAAAACTGCTATAACTTCTAACCACTTATCCGATATTTTTTATGACCACTCTACCGAAAGGAGAACCACCATTCCGAAGTAATGAAATATGTTAGAGCATCTAATTCAGCTCCAATTAAAAGTTATACCGAAAATAAGATCTCAAGGGGAAAATTGTCACATAGAAATTCGAGAAAAATCGTAGTTGTATAAAACATCGTAAGAACCATATCCCAAAATATTAGAATCATATGACCACAAATGAATTAAATAAAATTATTTTACGATCCTCCGATACATAAATTACAGGTCATTACATTTTGGAGGAAAGGTTTGAGCTATTTATTGATCGTGAGTCCCTTAAATACCCGTTTTCTAAGAGGAAAAATCGTAGTTGTGTAAAACATCCCTAAGAACCATATCCCAAAATATTAGAATCATATGACCATAAATGAATTAAATAAAATAATTTTACGATCCTCCGACACGTAAAATACGGGTCATTACATTTTGGGGGAAAGGTTTGAGCTATTTATTGATCATAAGTCCCTTAAATACCCATTTTTCCAAAAGGATTTGAATCTTAGGCATCAGAGGTGGATGTAATTTATAGCATCATATGCTTTGAAATTCAGCATACCCTTGGAAAAGGAATGTTATTACCGATGCCCTTAGCCAGAGGCATGCTACTCTTGGTGCTATATAAGACTGGAGGCAGTTGAAGTTTCTCTAGAATTTCAATTTCCTAAAGCCATCAGAATTCACTCTAGGATATCTAGCTGCTATGGAAGTAAGGCAACATTGATGGACCACATTGGTCAAGAACAAAAGAGGGATGCCACAATAGTTGACATTTTGGGCAAGTTGGATATGGGAGAGCATTTCCCCCACATCTATAAGTATTCGACTAACAAAAAAGGATGGTTAAGGAGAGATGGACGGCTATATGTTCCAGTAGTGGAAGATGTTCTAGAGGAAGTGCTAGCGGAATGCCACCATTCTAAGATGACCATTAATCCAGGTGGAGATAAGATGTATAGGGATATAAAGAAAATTTTCTACTGGTCGAGAACGAAGAGACAAGTAGTGGAATATGTCACTAAATGTTTAACATGCCAAAAGAATAAAGTGGAACATAGGAAGCCTGAAGGTTTTTATTACCATTAGAGGTACCGACTTGGAAATGGGAGCATATATCGATGGACTTTATAGATGGGTTGCATAAAAGTCAAATAAGCAATGAAGCTATATAGATTATAGTGGATAGAATCGCAAAAAGCACCCACTTTATTCCGGTAAGGAGTAATAGGATGGAAGCATCTCTAGCGCAAATTCATATAAAAGAAGTGGCATGATGGCATGGAGTTTAGATCAAAACTGTTAGTGATGGAGACCCCTTATTCACTAGTGAATTTGGAGGAGTTTTCGATCAGCTTTAGGAATGACATTGAATCTTAGCACCACTTACCACCCCCAGACCAATAGACAGACTGAGTGAACTGGATTTTATAGGATTTATTGAGAGCCTGCATCATGGATTTTGGAGGAAATTGGAGCGGTATTTACCCTTAGTAGAGTTTGCATACAATAATGGTTACCAGGCGATGATTGGTATTTCACCCTTTGAATTATTATATGGAAGGTCATGCAAGGCACCCAATTGCCATTGGGAAACTACCGATAAAATTCTATTTGGACCAGATTTGATAAGTGAGACCACATAAAAGATTAAGGTGATTAAGCAGTGAATGAGGGCCGTCCAAGACCAACAAAATTCCTATGCTGACATGCGAAGGAAAAGAGTTGGAATTTTCAGTAAAGACATGGTATTTGTTATGATTTCCTCTCTTAGGAAGGTTATGAGGTTTGGAACATCGGGGAAGTTTTCCATTTTGGAGAGGGTAGGGAAACTTGCATATCGAGTAGAGCTTCCAGCTAAGTTTGTTGGAGACCACGATATTTTCCATGCATCGCATCTGAAGAAATGTCTGCACGGCATAGCCACTATAATAAAGCTTGATCAGTTAGCAGATATAAAAAAATCAATAGCACCCCCGCCATCGCACGTATAGTAGAGCAAGGAGTTAGAAAGCTTCGTAACAAAGAAATTATGCTGGTTTGAGTGCAATAGGGAGACGATCCAGTGGAAACAACATAGGAAACAAAAGAGAAGATGAGGTTCCTCATCATAAGATTTTCTCAGGTAAATAATCTCTCTAAAATTTAGTATTATATAGTTTTTAGTTGCATCATGGCTATTATATTGGATGGTAGGGATGGTTGCCACACTTTTTCCTATTATTTTTGCACTCGTATAGAATCTTATGCATATTTTGGTTGTTTGTACACATGCCTATATGTCATGATTTTCTATTCTTGCTAGGGTTAAGCTCACAAATTGTTTGTTGTATACATAATCACATTGCACTTTTGGTTGAGTAGATGGTTCTGTAGATAACATTGTTGTACGACATGGTTGTAGAGTGCGCGTTACACTATCTACCCCTTAGGAATTTTAAGGATGAAATTATTTTAAAGGGGGAGAATGTAACATCCCGTAAAAATTAATAAAAAAATCAATTGTTAGTAATGATGCTAAAAATGGGAATTTTGCAAACATCAAAATTTGGCCACGAAAGTTACACCATTGTGTTTATGGTGATTTTCTAAATAACTTTCATATACAAAGCTTTATGATCGAGTTCAAACGAAGAAGTTATCAACGTTTGAAAGTTTTGAATCGAAAATAATTCAAAACGAATTAAGAAAATAAATATTTTATAGGTTAATGTTAAAGCACGGTTAAATTATAAAACTTAGAGGTTATACAATGGTTAATTTTAATTAATAAAATGGGTAATAAATATAAAATAATATCATGTTAACATATTTAACATAATAATGCCGCGGTCAAAAGAACCGGTCGACCGCCTTTATTGGGCCGATCGACCGGTTGTCTATTGGCGGCTGGGGTTTTCCTAAGCGAGAATGTCATGGATTTAATTTAAATAAAAGATTCTCGATCTGATGGTTTTAACATGCTCTAACCACTATAAATAAGAGGCTAGCCTCCTCACTTTTATTCAAAATAAACAAGCATACCAAACTCTGCCATTTTTCTTCCACCTCAATAAACTTCCAAAAATCAAATTCAAAGACTTATATATATATGTTGAAGATTTGACAATTAGATAAGGTATTAAAGTAAGTAAGCTTAAGGAAAAGAGGTAATGAATTTTTAATATGATTATATGTATATGCATGTGTGTGCATGGTAGAATTTAATACGTATAAAATAAAATTCTTATATGTTATACAACGAATAAGAAGATAACTAGAGGAAGAAATAGACAAAGGCGTGGAATCAAATTCAAGGGAAGTTGGGGAAAGCTATCCATGAGTGGAAATCTTAAATTTTCTCTTTATAGTAGTTATATAGTTAATATTTGGATTTGTCTTTTGCCTAAGGGAATTTTGTATGTAAAATTTTTTAATCTAAAACCTCAAAATTCCCTTGAAAAATATTAATTCAGGAATTGGTTGGAATCTTATTTATTTTATGTTAATATGGTAGAATTTAATCTGCTATTATTTGCAATATAAGTAATTTATGTTCTATTCAACTTCCACTTCCTAAATTGTGTTTGTGATGACAAAGGATTCTAAAAAGAATTAGAAAATGGTGTGTAAAGAATGGATTTTTATCCCATCCATGGTTTACATCGTCTACTTCCGTAATGAAAATAAATATGAGTCTTTTTTCATTTTAAACTTATCCATTTAAAAGTCGAATGGAATATAAAGGATTCAAATTCTAAAGTTTTGCTCTGTTGAAATAGAGGCGTTAATTCTACTATGTTAATGTAAAACAAGTTGGACATTTTGATTCCATTTTTATGTATGTGTGTGTATGCAAGTCTGTTTTATTTAGAAAATTTAAATTCTGAGATTAGCTATTATATAAACTATGATACTGGACTAGGGACTTGTATGGATATCGAAATTATACATTTAAATTACTTTAACAACCCAAATAGAAAGTGAAAATCATAGAATAAAAATGTTTTCACACATGCCTAGGATTATTTAATAAAAACTAGTTAGCTAAAAATTACATGGAGTATAGATTTAATAATAACGTATAAGTCGTAATGTATAAAACAAATAGGTTAATAGTTAACAACAAAAATATAAAAAGGAAGTTAAGAGCAATCATGGGAATTAATTCATAATTTAAAAGGTGGGATAAGAAGTTTTCCTTATGTAGCCTTAATGCGTACATGCGGGTGATATATATATTATGTGTGTGTGTATTTTATACGTATGTGTTAGTATATTTCATAAAGTTGGAGAGCAGAAATATGACTAAGTTATTAGGATGCGAGGTCGGTTAAAAGTACACAAAAGCCTGCCTAGCTAATCTAGTCACTAGCAACGTGACTTTGGCACTGATGTGAGACATTGCTTTAATAAGTACTCACGGTGGATGCGAGATTAGTCCCAATTCTATAGGATAAGCCTGCCTAACTAATCAGGCTACCAACACCTATGAATAGTCAGAGTATGTGAGATGTTACAATTTGGTTTATGGGTCATAGAACGGATATCCCAAGATGGGCCTATTTTAGGGTTGGAGGTATTAAATGGCTATCATAGGGTGCACCTCTTTCTTACTCAAGAAGTATTAAATGGTCAAAATTATCTTTTAGGTGCGGTAGTGGAAATCTCCAAAAGGAGTTGAGGTATTAAATAGCTATTGGAGGGTCTGCCTCTTCCCCATTTAAGAAGTATTAAGCGGACTTATGGGTTTTCTTACGATGTCAGCTAGGAAGTACCAGAGAGAGGTTTGCCTTGGGTCTGGGTATTAAATGATGGGGATCTGCCTATGATCTAAGTAATCGTTGGAGTCAGCCTATTCCCATTTATAAAGGTCTTAAGTGACTCAACAACTTTCTCTCGCATCATTAGGATACGGTTGACGAAGATGGATAGTTGGAACCAATATATTCCATAGCTCTATTCCACCCGTGTTATAGTTCTGAAGTTAGAATGGAAAAGGTCATCGGTCTACTGTTGGAGATATGTTACAGAGTTGGACTAGGAGAACCATTGGCTTACAGTTGGAGGTATACTCGGAAAGACTTAGTATAAAATGCATAAAACATAATACTCATCTAAATGATACCGCCCAAATAATATTATGGTAAGACTTGATATTTTTATTCACCAGACATTGTTGTTCTGACTCCATCCTTATCACAACCCACAGATTAGGGGAAACGATACTGATGATGAAGTGCGAAGGATGCAGTGAAGGCTGATGGCAGTATAGCTATTTATTTATGTTTATGAGTTATTCTGATGCACCTAAATTTTAGACTTATTGATGTTTAATTTTGAGACATCGTGTTATGGATATTTGGAATATTGTATTGCTGAGATTTGAAATTGTGTGAAATGGACACTTACTTTATTATTATATTTGATCCCTTTCGCTATGAGATTTTAAAAGAATGGAAAGATAGCTCTGTATATTGTTTATTTGATCAGTTTTATGTACCAATAGCCTGCTTTGGAATGGACCTAATGTCAATGGGCTTTTATTAGGTTGAAGATTAGACCCATCCAAAAGAGGGCTGTTACAAATAGTGAACCAAATGACTCGAAAGCTCTCCTCTGTTCTGCTTCTCAAAAACATCAAACAACTTCTTGCCTTGCTTCTAACAAAAAATGATATGGTCCATAAGCAAAGGCTCAACATCTAAACCAACCAGCAATCTTGGTGTAATGTTTGATAAAGGTCGAAAATCAAATGTGGAAATGAACTCCCAGTGCTTCCATTCCAAAAATATAAGGTTCAATGTCACATGCTTTTTACTCAATGTATCAATTACTACATTACCCTTACCTGGAGTATATGAAATGCCAAAAGCATACGACGCTAAGAACTCCATTCACCTTTGCTGCTTTAGATTCAAATCCTTTTGGAAGAACAAATACTTTGGAGACTTGTAATCCATGAATAGCTCAAATCGCTCTCGTACAAGATAATGCGTCCATGATTTGAAGACAATGGTAGCCAACTCAAGATCATAGGTTAGGAAGATTCTCGTGTACCTTCAACTATCGACTAGCATAACAAATAACTCTACCCTTCCACATCAAAATTACGCCCAGCCTTGTACCGCAGGCATCGATTCACGCTACAAATGCCTTTGTACCATCAGGGAGAACTAAAATTGGTGCACTAGTCAACAACTCCTTCAGCTTAATAAAAGCATCTTCGCACTCCGAGTTCCATGAGAAAACTAAATTCTTATTGGTAAGATGGTTCAACGGTGTAGAAGTTTTAGTAAAGTTCATGGTGACTATAATAGCCAGCCAAACTAAGAAAAATACTCACCTCCATAGCACTCCTTCGTACATGCCCATCTTGTAATGCAGTAACTTTACAAGGATCGACCACTAGTCCATGTCCAGTTTAACACCCCACTCTGAAACACTTGGCCGAAATCGAGAGTGCTACCCTCATAATATGGTGCTATCATGTTATTGCCACAAGTTTGCAAGGAGAAATGCCAAAACCTCATAACATTCAGATTAAATGATTTCAATCGGAAGATATACTATACATTCATACTTGCAATACAAATTAATTTACATAAGGTCTTGTCTTTGACTTCATGCATATATACACATCAAGATTTAAAATACTAAATAAAAGCTAAGAAAAATTCTTCACTTTCAGTTTTCCATGAAAAGTCCCAAAATCCACTTTAATTATCCGAATCTGAAATGTTTATGTGTAGCATCATGAGCAACACTAACTTAGTGAGGAATCTATTTAATCTAAATCTCATGTCATATCATAAAATTCTCCAAGATGTCCAAACCATATTTTGAAGTATATTAACATATCAAACATATATTACTCAATTAAAATTGGTAAATTTCTCCAAACATATTTGTCAAAACACATTTAACATACACAGATATCTTCTGTAATTAAGGGAAACTACAAAACTAACAATTCTTAACAAAATCAATTTGGATACACATGGATCTAATCTGAATATGGAGTAGGGAATTAGATCCTGGAAACTTTTCATCCTCTCACGGCCGGCATCCTAACATATATCATGGATGTACTATATCTCCTAATACATAGTATGGAAATAAAGTAGTAGTGTTCTATCCTTAATCTTTTAACTTTTGTCACATTCATTTGAAAGCCATCACAATCATAAGTATATGTATAAGTATTCTTCAAGATACTTTATAATCATCAACCAATATAGATTATTCTTTCTTTTAAACAACCGAAGCATCAATCATATACCCTTGGTTGAGGTCAAAAATATTATAAGCAAAAGCTATGTCTACAATACCAAAAGGGTTAGCATAGTGCAACATATTGATTAAACATAATATAAGTTACACACTACTTCATGGAATAACTTGAAATTTTAAAATTAGATAGTTTTTCTCACCTTAGCAATAATAGTTTTGGCCTATGGTTTAGCTCCTAGGCTTTCCATAAGATCTTCCTCTTTTTCTTACTTTTATTTAGTTGTAATTGTTTTTCTCTTTCTCCATGGCTTGGGCTATTTATAGGTGACCAAGGGAATGGTACTTTGGTAATTTTCTAACCCTCTATAGGCTAACCTGATTCGACCATCCTTTGGTCCAATAGAAACAATTTTTATCAACTATGGCCTAACCTGATTCAACCACATTTTGGTCCAATGGAAACCATCTATATGGCCTAACCTTACTCGACCATATTTTGGTCCGATGGAAACCATCCATATAGCTTAACTTTATTCGACCATATTTTGGTCCAATAGGAACCATCCATATGGCTTAATTTGATTTGACAACATTTTGGTCCAATGTAAACAATTCTTATGGCAAAACTTGATTCGACCACTCTTTGGTCCACTAATAGGTGTCCTTATCAACCATACATTTATTTGATTCGACCTCCTTTTGGTCCAATAGAAACCATTCTTATAAATTACACATTTTTTTAAAACATGTACAAAACCGTCAATAACTTTTAACGAGTTTAAAGTCGTATATCTATAAACAAATTTTCGGTCATATTATCAAGTATACTTTCTCTACTCATTGACGTAAAAAATTTTAAAAATGGTGTTTTATATCATTTTTTATTTAAAAGGACATGCATAGGGTTATATAATTCACCATTTGAATATTTAAATATTCAGATTTCTAAGTGATTAAATTATGGATCGTTACAATTTTATTTGGATATACAAATTTTACAAACACACACGAAAGTAAGTCAATAGGGTTCTTACATTCCACCCTCTTTAAAAGAAGATTTAGTCCTCGAAATTCAAACCTCAAATAACTTTGGATAATTTGAAGCATTTCTAACTCAAGTTCCCATGATACCTCATTTTCATCATAATTATTCCATTGAACTTTTACAAAGGAATTTCTTTTGTTCGTAATTTCTTGATTTTCCTATCGAGAATTCAGATAGGTCGTTCAATGTATGAGGAACCCTTCTTAACTTCGATGTTACTTAAATCACCACGTGCGATGGGTTAGAAATGTATTTTCGTAACATTGATATATGGAAAACATTATGAATATCTGCTAATTTTTTTGGTAATGCAAGTCAGTATGCAACTTTACCTATCTTTTAAGTGATTTGAAATGGTCCACTAAATCTGGATAACAATTTTTCCTTCTTCTTTCCACATCACATTACACCTTTTGTTGGAGAAATTTTTAAAAAATATGTTCCCCTACTTCAATTTCCAATTATTTCCTTCTTTATGATCCGCATAGCTTTTTGTCTACATTGAGCAGCTTTTAGTCGTTCTCGCATGGTTGTAATTTTCTTTGTTGTTTCTATCACTAGATTAGGGCCGAGAAGTTTACTATCTCCTATCTCTTCCCAACAAATAGGTGAACGACATGGTTTTCCATATAGAGCTTCAAATGGGGCCATTCCAATACTTGTGTGGTAATTATTGTTATATGCGAATTCTATTAATGGTATGTGTGTTTCCTAGGTACTTTCAAATTCCATTACACAATATCTTAGCATAATTTCTATTACTTGATTAACCCTTTCAATTTGTCCATTTGTTTAAGGATGAAAGGTAGTACTCATATTGAGCGTTGTACCCAAAGCCTTTTGAAGGCTTTTCTAAAATCTAGAGGTAAACCGTAAGTCTCTATCTGAAATAATTGTGACTAAGACTCTATGCTATCTAACAATTTCTTGTAAGTATAGTCTACTTAGTTTTTCAATTGAGTATCCCATGTTATTGGGTATAAAATGAACCGACTTTATTAAGCTATCTACCACTACCCATATTGCATCATGCATTTGGTTTGATCTTGGGAGTCCAATAAAATATCGATTGAAATATGTTCCCATGTCCGTTCTACTATAGGAAGTGGATGCAATAGACCATATGGTCGTTGTTGCTCAGCCTTAATTTGTTGCCATTTGAGGCATCTTGAAACAAAACTTACAACGTCCTTCTTCATTCCATTCCACAAAAATTGAAACTTTAAATCCATATACATCTTCATGCTTTCAGGATATATAGTGAGCCTTGAACGATGTGCCTCATTCAGAATTTCATTCTTCAATTCTACTTTATTTGGCATGCAAAGTCTATTTCGATATCTATATCCTCGGTCATTTCTTACCTTCCAATCTACTGGGTCCTTGTCTTTTATTTTCATACCAATCCTTTAACTTTCTATTTTGTCATTAGGCTTGTATAATTCTACTAACTAAAGTAGGTTGAATGACCACACTACATACGAGGGCCTTCCTTTCACTATTTTTTTCATTAATCATCTTAGGTCGAGCATTCATTTCTACTAAAGTTTCCAAAGCTCTCCATTAAGTGATCATCGGCTAGCAATAACTCCATATGACTTTCGACTTAATGCATCCGCTACCACGTTGGCTCTTCTGGAATGGTAATGTAATGTGAAGTCATAGTCCTTTAAAAACTCCATCCATCTTCGTTGTCTCATATTAAGTTTATTTTGATAGAATAAATACTTTAAACTCTAATGATCAGAATAAATATCAAATTGTTTGCCGTAAGGATAGTGTCTCCATATCTTTAATGCAAACACTATTGTTGTCAACTCCAAGCCATGAGTTAGATAATTTACTTCATGCTTCTTTAATTGTCGAGGGGAATAAGCAATAGCTTTATCTTCTTGCATCAATACACATCTGAATCCCTGATAACATGCATCACAATATATTTTATATTGTTCTCCACTCCTTGGTAATGTTAGAACTAGTGCTTTAGTTAGCCTTCTTTTTAATCTCAGAAATGCCACCTCACATTTATCAGTCCATACAAATTTTATGTCCGTTTGGTTTAACTTATTTAATGGAACTTCTAACTTTGAATTTTTTTGAATAAATCTTCTATAGTAACCAGCCAGTCCAAGAAAACTTTGAATCTCTGAAGGTGTTCATGGAGGACTCCATTTCAAATCTGCTTCAACTTTTGATAGGTCTACTTTTATCCAATCTTTTGAAATAACATGCTCGAGAAATTTTACTTCTTCCAACCAAAACTCACATTTACTTAGCTTGGCATATAATTGGTGTTCCTTTAATGTTTGTAGTGTCATTTGCAAATGTTTCTCATGCTCTTTTCTTGATTTGAGTAAATTAACATATCATCAATAAATATTATGGAAAGTTGATTAAGGTATGGATAGAACACATGATTCATAAGATCCATGAAAACTGTTGGTGCATTAGTTTGTCCAAAAAGCATGACCAAAAACTCATAATGTCCATACTATGTTTAGAAAGCTGTCTTTGGAATATTTTCTTCCTTTATCCTTAGCTGATGATAATCAGATCTCAAATCTATCTTTGAGAATATGGTAGCTCCTTAGAGTTGATCAAATAGATCATCAATATGAGGTAATGGATACTTATTCTTAATTGTAACCTTATTAAGTTCTCGATAGTCAATACATAATCGTTGGGGCACGTCATGCTTCTTTATGAATAATACCAGAGCTCCCTAAGGTGATTTACTTGGTTTAGTAAATCCTTCATCCTCTAACTCTTGAATTTGCTTCCTTAGTTCTTGATTTTCTAGTGGAGCCATACGATAAGATGTTTTTGCTATTGGGTTTGTGCCAAGGAACAATTCGATACAAAAATCAATTTCTCATTTCGAAGGTAATCCCATTATATCCCTAAATACTTCTTCAAATTCACTGACCACTTTGATTTGGTCTAATTGTAGGCCTACATCTTTAATGTTTATATATGCTTGGTATCCAGATATAAATGCATTTCTAAATTTATTACATGAATATATGAATGTCTCATGTCCCAAAATGGAAAGGTTAAAGTCATGTCATGACAATCCAGTTTGGCATAATGTTTGTAAAGCTAATCGATTCCAAAAATGAGATCAAAGCGGATCACTGGGAAAAGGAACAATTCGCAGGCATTTCCTTATCTTCAATATAAAGAGGACAGTTCTTACATATACTTCTAAGTTCATTTTCTCCTTCTACTAAGCTACCTATTATTAGGGGATTTGTTAGTTGCTCAATTGGTAACCCTAACTTAGTGGAAAATACTATAGATATTAAGGAACTTGTGGCACCCGGATCGAATAAAACTTTAGCTCGAAAATCAAAAATAAATAAGGTACCTTCCCTTCGTGGTTTTCAGAAACCACCTGTTAGCATCAAAATTGGTCACTAACACCCTTAGAAAGTTTGTGAAGAGAAAATAATGAAGAATGTAAATTAAAATAGAGAAGAAAGCATAAATAAAAATGCAAGAGACAAGAACACAGGATTTATAGTGGTTCAGCGTTGTAGCCTACATTCACTTTGAAGTTGATCTTTTATTTCTCTCTTTTATACTTGATTACAGATACAATCTACTGTTAATTACTTGAATACAATTGCTAAGTAAAGATGAAAAAGCTTAAGTCTTGAATGAAGATTGAATGTGGCAGAGTCTCCACAGTGTTCTCTAAATTCTGATCCCAGAATCTCCTCTCTTTTTCTGTGCCCCTGCCCCTCTATTTATAGATGAAAGTGGACTGGACTTCCCTGGTGGGCCAGATGACTGAATAGCTTGGTCCAAATAGGGCGTGCCCTGAATGCCGAGTAGAACAGGCCGGCAGATTGGAATGCCGAACGATGGTCATGCCATGTGAAGCATTCTCTTTAGTCATGTGAGTACGCCGAGTGAAAGACGCGTCGTGGGAAGGTCTGTCGAGTGGGCGGCATGCCGTGGGAAAGACATGCCGAGTGGAACTCATGCCGAGTGGAACCCTTGCCGAGTGAAACTCTTGCCGAGTGGAACCCTTGCCGAGTGAAACTCTTGCCGAGTGTAACCCTTGCCGAGTGAAACTCTTGCCGAGAAGAACTCTTGCCGGGTGGAACTCGTGCCGAGTGAAACTCGTGTGCCAGATGGGGAGGATACCGAGTGGATGCTATGCCGAGCGAAGACTTGAAAGGCCGAGTACAACCCAGGCCGAGTACAACCTTATATGCCGAGCGTCCACTTACGTCGCGTACAATTCTGGACGGCCGAACGCTGCCTTATGTCGGGCGTCCATTTATGCCGAGTGCAACTTATGCCGAGTGAAGCTTATGCCGAGTGAAGCTTAGGCCGAGTGAAGCCCTGCGTGCCTAGTGTTCACTTTCCTGGTCGATTCACTTGCCTGGTCGATTCTCCAGGTAACATTTTGCCCCCTCAAAGTATGCCGTGTGTTCGAACAGGGTGTGCTTTGAACTACTGGACCGTTGCATTGCCACCGAGTGATGAGAATGCCGAACGATAGGGAGCCGAGTGGAACTTCTTAGCCCAGCAATGCCGAGCGAAAACATCACGTCCGGTAATACTGAATGGAACCGTCTAGTCCGGTAGAGCCGGTCAAAAGCCCTTTCGTCTTCTTCTCCTTCCTTATATAAACTGCCTTCTTCTCCCCCCTTTCCTTACCTCACATTTACTGTTACAATCCGAATTTTTGAGCTCTTAATTGCAATCATACTTCAAGCACTTTGCTAACTCTTCCGAAGTTCAATCCTTGAATTAGGTAAAATCCCTTCACCTGTTTCCCCATTATTTCCTATGGAGCAGAATCGTCTTTTGACGAGGCTGTGTAGGTGGAGACGGTTAGAAATGAACGCCTTGTGAGGTCTGCTTGGTTGCTATAGTCCGGCTTGGCTCGTACGTGTCAGTTGAGGCTAGGAGGAGAAGTTAGGTGGAGGAGAGTAGGGAGGCTATGCCGAGTGTTGAGACTCGTCATATCCTTTGCTCGACACAGCGTGGTTTCGTTCGAACGATACTAGCTATGCCGAACAAACTACCATGCCAAGCGTAACTACGTGCCAAACTGACTTACATGCCGAATACAAATAAATGCCGAACAAACTTCCTCTATGCCGGACAGACCAAAATGCCGAACAAATTAATGCCGAACATATGAATACCGGACATACCAATGCCGAGCGAACTAAGGCTGAACATAATAATGCCGAATGAACTAAGGCCGAACATACTAATGCCGAATGAACTTAGGCCGAACATACTAATGCCGAATGAACTTATGCCGAACCAATCTGAACGCCGAACACATCTGAATGCCGAACACAAGTAATTGCCGGCCTAATTTCCATGCCGAACGGTCTTAAATGCCGGTCAGACTGTCGCCTTGTCCATTTTCATAACTTAACTTTATTCGACGTAATCGAACAACTTCTTCTGGCGCTTTCTTAACTAATCGCCATATGAAAGGCTTTCGGAGACGGTCAGCGATGACGGTTTTCGGAGGCGAAGTTTATGCGCTTGACGTTATACTGAATGCTTATGCACGGTTGATTGCACTAGTTCACACACCACGTGGGGGGTTATCTGCGGTGTTAACTCTAACATCGATTATTTCTTAAGTGTAGTTCCAACAGGTGCTCGATTGAACCTACTACATGTTTAGGATGTCCACAAGATCCAGCTCTGCTACATTTTCCGACAAGCCTGGTCCGTCTTCTAAGCGGAAAGTCGTCGAACCATCTGACCCGTCGGTTTCTCCTGCTCATGACTGGGCTCCTGATACTGTGGAATCTTCAATTTTGCTGGACGATCCGGTCGACTCACAGGCTTCGAGAGTCACCAAAGCTGCTCTCAGGCGGATATGTTCTATCCACGGCATTCCGTTTGTTGATGTGCTAGTTCCGTCGGGGCATGATCGTCCGCACTTGCCCCCAGTGGGATATACCGCTTGCAGCAAATTCATGTGTTGGGTAGGCAGCGTGCCGCCGTTCAACCTCTTTCTTCGAGACGTGTTGCAGTACCTTGACGCCGCACCATCACAACTACACCCAAACAGCCACGCCTTCATCTACGGCACGTACATGCTCTTCATGGTTGTCTTCTCTAGGCCACCAACTCCGGGCGATATTAGATATATCTACCTGACTAAGAAGCGGGGGGACAACCCATCTTATATGTTCCTCGAGCCACATCGAAAGTGTCAACTTTTCACCGGTGCGTGGAGCAGTAAATTTGCTCAGTACAAACAGGAGTGGTTTTATGTGCGCTGCCCCCAGGGCTTTTCGAGGAGATGGGTCGAAGCAAGTAAGTCTTCTTTTTCCCGAGTTGAACTCCGTTCTTGACTCAAGCTATGCTCCTATTAACTCGTTGTTTTTCCATTTTAGGTTCTGTTCCGCGTCCTGAGGGCCGGGGATATTCAGATGCCGTCGAAGCGATCAGAGCTCTTCCCGCTGAGGAACGAGATATTCGAGCTCTTATCTCCAATGAGTCATTGTCAAAGTTTGGCTTGCTAGCCCCGGGCCGCCGGGTTAGTCTACCAGTGGGCGCTTCGCTTCCTAGGCCCGCGTCTGTTAGAGGGAAGAAATTGCCTAAATCACCCGTTTGCCCTTCTAGCGAAGCACCGGAAGAAGGGGAAATCCCCGATGTGCCATCTCAGGGGCAAGGTGAGGACGTGAATCCCGCTCGGGGCCCCGAAACCGAAGTTCACGATATAGAGACGTCGTCTTCCCCTTCGAAGGGGAAAAAGAAAATTGCACGCGCGTCAAAAAAGGAGAAGGTTGGCGCGACCTCCATAGTTTTGCCTGCCCAGCCTGAGAAAGAGGCTTCGTCGCAAAATGTTGAGAGTTCCCTGAGGGGCTTGTCGAACATCTCCATCCCTGACGACTTGCTGAATTATGACTTTAACGATCCGGAGTTGCTCAAGTTTCATTCACCCGCTCGGGGAGATGTGGGTGTCCCTGCCTCGACCCAAAAGGAGAAAACTCCCGTTAGCAAAGCCACCGGTCCGTTTGGGGGGTTGCACTAGGACACACACAGACACGTGCACTTCACTTTGTACCTACTTTTCTTTTACCATTCTGTTCTTTCGCTGATTCAATATTGTTTGATTACAGGTGACATGGGGCGTTCTCACGGGTATGACCGCCTCCGCAGTTCGTCAACTTCCCGCCACCCCGAACGGGGCTCAGGTCCCGGAAAGCGTCGTGATAGGGACAGCGACGGCGATAAGGACTACCATTCCAGAGATTCGTCTTTTCGAAAGAAGGCGTATTATCAGCCCAAAACTTATCAGGAACCTTCTTCTCATCAGGAGCAGGGCGTGGATAAGCGTGGTCACAAAAAATCACAGCCTGAAGCCCCCCGGGACCAGCATTCAGATTCCTCTTCTACCCGACAGTCCCGCGATCCTCATAAGAGGGGTGAGCTTTCAAAGCCATCTCCCCCCATTCCTCCGACGGACCCATCGGTTTCAGAGAGGCTGGCCGATCTTAAAGACAAGTTTCCCAAGATATGCTTTGATGGACTTAAGTTTCTTCCGGCTATCCATCCCATTCCTGGGAATGTGAAACAAAGCTCTCTCGCTTGCACAAACGACATCTATGTTCAACATGATGCGTTCGTCCATCTTGCTGAAAAACTTTCTGAAGTTTCGGTGGAGCGTCAGCACGAAATTGATCGCTTGAAACTTGAGGCCGTGCATGATAGAGATATTATCAAGGCTTAGGATGAGGAAATAGCTACTTATAAGTCCGAGCTTGAGGCCGCTCGTCTTAATGCCAAAGACACCGCTGAGGCCGTCTCTCGCCTTGAGTCGACTCACAAGAAGGAGCTTGACGAAGCGGTTCAGCGATGTGGAGCTCTAGCTTTAGAGAAAGACTCCGTTCAGAAGGAGCGTGATATCTTCAGTCGCCGTGTTAAAGAACTTGAGGAGGAGCTCCGTAAGGAGAAGGAAGAGAAAATTGCTGTTCAGGTCGAGGCGCAACAATATTGTGATGAGATCGTTGCTACTAGGCTCTTAAAAGAGAAACTCGACGCCGACCTTTCGAAAGTCGAAGCATTGAAGAATGAGGCCCGCGAGGAGGGCATAGCGATTGCGAGTGTCGACATTGACTCCCGTCTTGAGGCGGTCAGGGAAGAAGGTAGGGAGGAGATAAAGACTGAGTTCGACCCGTTGATTGCCGAATTCAATGCCCGAGTCCTCATGCATAGAGATTTGACTTTTCTGGGCGACGGCTATCTCGAGTCTTTATACGAGGCGTGGGAAACGTTGATCCAACTCAAGAAGGATGAGAGTGGCGCCGTTGAGGTTGACGAGGAGGCCTTAATTAAAGAGTTCTTGAAAGGAAACGAGCCGTCCGACCTATCATCGGCTAAAGCCCTTTACCGCCAAGGCTCCCCCTCGAGGAAAGGAAAGGAAGTGGTTACCGGTCCCTTCGGTGTCGTGCCCCCAGTTCGTGCGCCGATCCCGCCGGCTAATCGGCCGGTGCTTGACCCTTTTGAACAACATGCTGGCTATGACCCGGAAGCTCCCGGGCTTGGCATTCACGTTCTATCTCCTATCCCGGAAGGCGAGACCCCCCTGACCACTGAAAATCCGCCGGTACCCGGTAAGCAATCCATTTGCTTTATAAGGGTCTTTGCGTTTTTCTAGAAGCTGTCGTGTTCTAACACTTGTCCTCTTGTGATTTCGTGCAGGTTGTTCTGATCCCGAGCCCACTCCGAGGAGCGACGTCGCCAAGGAGGTGGAGAACAAGGCAAGCGAGGCCACTCAAGCTGTCGGGGATCCTAGTCCAGATGCTCAAGTGATCGGGGCGCTTGATGAAGGCAAATCCGACTCTTCCTCTGAGAGTTTTGAAATAGAAATCACAGGCGCCTCTGAGCACACATCTGAGTTAAGCATGAAGGAACGGCTCGAGAGAGAGAAGAAAGATACAGCTACGGTCAAGGTCGAGCCACGTGACGTGGACCTGGATGACCCCTTGAAAAGACCATTGAAGATCATTCTCCCTGGCAAGTCCCAGCCCCTGGACGTTCCTCCTACTTCTTCAGTGGTCACCCCTTCATCAAAGAAGGATTCCAAGGGTAAGCGCTCTGGGAAGGAGTCATCGGGGAAGAAGTCGAAGAAACACAAGAAGTGATCATCGTCCTCGTTCAACGAGAATTAACTTTGGTCATGTAATAATTTTTGTAGACTGTGTAAACAGGCTGTTGGCCCCGTACTTCGGGGCGTTTTTGTAATGGGCAGCTCTATGTGAATAAAATTTTATCTTCTCTTTTTGTCTTTTCAAAAGACTCTTATTACCCAGTTTCTTTTTATGGTTGTAATTGAGATCTGAATTGTCATGAATAACTTAGACTTCTCGGTTCGTTATTACATGGCTGGGGAGCTTCTCTGGATTTGCTCAATCTCCACTCGGTGCTTCAAGCACTTGGAATATTTCATGGCCCGTATGTTGGGGACTCGACGTATCCAAGTCGTTTATGCCATAGTTCCCATCCAAGAAACTCGGAAGCCTGGACCGTTTGTGCTCCGATCTATACACCGGACTTTGAGTATTCCAGTCCACGTTCAGGGGACTTGGAGATTTTTTAAGTTGTTTATACTCTAGTCCGCACTCTGGGGGCTTATAGTATTCCAGTCCGTGCTCCGGGGACTTGGAGATTTCGTTAAGTCGTTTCATACTCTAGTCCGCACTCTGGGGACTTAGAGTACCCTAGTCCGTACTCTGGGGACTTGGAGATTTTTTAAGTCGTTTATACTCTAGTCCACATTCTGGGGACTTAGAGTACTCCAGTCCGCGCTCAGGGGACTTGGAGATTTCTTAAGTCGTTTATACTCTAGTCCGCATTCTGGGGACTTAGAGTACTCCAGTACGCGCTCAGGGGACTTGGAGATTTTGTTAAGTCGTTTATACTCTAGTCCGCACTCCGGGGACTTAGAGTACTCCAGTCCGCGCTCAGGGGACTTGGAGATTTCGTTAAGTCGTTTATACTCTAGTCCGCACTCCGGGGACTTAGAGTATTCCAGTCTGCGCTTCGGGGACTCGAAGATTTTTCAAGTTGTTTATACTCTAGTCCGCACTCCGGGGACTTAGAGTACTCAAGTCCGCGCTCCGGGGACTTGGAGATTTTTTAAGTCGTTTATACTCTAGTCCGCACTCCGGGGACTTAGAGTACTCCAGTTCGTGCTCAGGGGACTTGGAGATTTTGTTAAGTCGTTTATACTCTAGTCCGCACTCCGGGGACTTAGAGTACTCCAGTCCGCGCTCCGGGGACTTGGAGATTTTTTAAGTCGTTTATTTTATCCGCGTTCGAACGCCAGACATAGTTTTTTGGTAGGTCGTGATAAGCCGACCATTTTGCGCAAACATCAACAATTTGCAAAAGAGACGGCTTCAAGCCTTTATTAACGAAAATAGACTAGATGATCTTAATACATGCCAATGGCTGAGAAGGGAAATGTACTGGAAATAACAAATTCTGGAAATAAAAACAACTAATACATGGAAGGGAAAACTAAGTGTAGTAATGCCGCAGATGTTCGCTGTTCCAAGCTCGAGGAAGTGTCGAGCCATCGACGGTCGCTAGCTTGAAGGTTGCTTCTCCAAGTTTCCGTTCGACGACGTACGGGCCTTCCCATGCGGGATTCAGGTGAGATGGAGTTGGAAAAACTCGTTTCAAAACGAGGTCCCCCACATCAAAGGTCCTGGGGCGAACTTTTTCATTATAATACTTAGCGACCCGTTGCCGGTATGCTGCTGCTCTCAAATTTGCCTCTTCGCGCTTCTCGTCGGCGAAGTCCAGAGATTCAAGTAAGAGACCCTGATTCGTATCGGGGTCGTAATGAGTCACTCGGTGCGAAGGAACTTCAAGCTCCACAGGTATAACGGCCTCTGTGCCGTATGCCAAGGCGAATGGAGTGTGGCCAGTCGCGGACTTGTGGGTGGTTCTATAAGCCCAAAGTGCTGTCGGGAGTTCATCCACCCACTTGCCTCTAGCCTTCTCCAAACGTTTCTTTAGTATGGACTTGATCACCTTATTCACAGCTTCCACCTGTCCGTTGGCCTTCGGGTGAGCCACTGCTGTAAATCTTTTCTCGATGCCATATTTTTGACAAAATTCTTTGAACTCTCTGCTCTCAAATTGAGTTCCATTGTCTGTAATGATGGTCCGTGGAAGGCCAAAACGACATATGATATTTCGTACAACGAAATTAATGACCTTCTTGGTGGTGATTGTGGCCAAAGGCTCTGCTTCCGCCCATTTAGTGAAATAATCGACCGCGACTATTGCGTATCTTGCACCACCCTTGGACAGGGGTAGAGATCCGATTAGGTCGATTCCCCACATCGAAAATGGCCAAGGACTGACCATTTGTACGAGCTCCGTCGGCGGGGCTCTTGGGATTTTTGCAAACTTCTGGCACTTGTCACATTTCCGCGCATAGTCGGCAGCGTCCCGATTTATAGTCGGCCAAAAGTATCCATAACGGAGGATTTTCTTCGCCAATGTTTGCCCCCCGGTATGGTCGCCACATTCTCCTTCATGCACCTCGCCCAAAATTCGCTTAATTTCGTTGTGTGCTATACATCGGAGCAGAGGGGTCGAGAATCCCCTCCGATACATTATTCCATCTAGCACCACATACCGCGAAGCCTTTCGAAGGATTTGTCGTCTGTCGCTTTTCTTCTCGGGTAACTCTCCTCGTAACAAGTACTGCTTGATTGGGGTCAACCACGACTCTCTCTCAGGCTCAATTTCTAGCACGGAGTCTATTTCCATCATGTCTATGCTCGGGGACTGTAAAGCCTCAATAGGGAAAAATCCCATGTGTTGGGCATCGCCGGTACTCGCGAACTTAGCCAACGAGTCGGCTTCCTTGTTTTGTTCGTGAGGGACATGCGAAATGTCATAATATTCCAGGTCTGCTAGTAGCTCCCGGACCCGAGCAAGGTAAGGAGCCAGTCTTTGCCCTTTTGCTTGATAGTCTCCCCGTACCTGATATACCACCAACTGTGAGTCACAGAAGATTTCGATTGACTTTACCCTTAGTTCATTGGCAAGTCTTAAGCCGGCAATCAGTGCTTCGTACTCGGCTTCGTTATTAGTTGCTGTAAACTCAAGCTTCAAAGCGTAGCAAATCGATCGGTTTTCGAGAGTTATCAGAACTATCCCAGCCCCTGACCAATGGTCGTTAGATGCTCCGTCGGTGAACATCTTCCATCGGACAGGAGGGATTACTTTGCGATTTTCACTTGGTTCATCCGGAATGGTGAATTCGGCAACGAAATCGGCCAATGCTGCCCTTGGATGGCCCTTCGCGGCAGGTAGGCGATATCAAACTGGCTTAGCTCGATATTCCATTTCCGCATCCTACCAGATGTCTCCGGTCGTTGGAGTACCTGTCGCAAAGGTTGGTCAGTGTAAACACTGATTGAGTGCGCCTGAAAGTAGGGACGAAGCTTGCGTGATGCAATCACCAAGCAGTAGGCAAGTTTCTCGATCTTTGGATAATTCTTTTATGCCCCTGTCAGTCGTTTACTAACATAGTACACCGGCCTTTGAACCCTGTCTTCCTCGTGAACTAGGGCTGTGCTAATAGCATGTTGAGACACAGCCAAGTACACATACAACGTTTCGTGGTCTACTAGTTTTGACAATACTGGGGGACTTTCCAAGTGCCTTACCAGGGCTCGGAATGCTTCTTCGCAATCAGCCATCCATTCGAAGTTCCTTTTTCCTTTCTTTATGACATCGAAGAAAGGAATACACTTATCCGTGGCTCTGGATATGAATCGACTGAGTGCAGCTACTTTTCCATTCAAGCTTTGCACCTGTTTTATGGTCCTAGGTGCCCGTATATCTCGGATGGCCTGGATCTTCTCCGGGTTGGTTTCAATTCCTCGTGCATTCACAATGAATCCCAAGAACTTCCCTGATGCCACGCCGAATGAGCACTTCGAAGGATTGATCTTCATCCCATATTGCCTTAGTACACCGAACATTTCTGCTAAGTCTTGGATGTGGTCGTTTGACTGTCGTGACTTCACGAGCATGTCATCCACATAGACTTCCATTGTTTTACCGATCTGATCTTTGAACATTCGGTTCACAAGGCGTTGATAGGTTGCTCCTGCGTTCTTCAACCCAAAAGGCATCACTACATAACAATACAGCCCGATGTTTGTGACGAAGCTGGTGTGTTCTTGGTCCGGGATGTGCATTGGGATTTGACTGTACCCGGAGTATGCGTCCATAAAAGATAGTAACTCATGCCCGGCAGTTGAATTGACTAGCTGATCAATTCGTGGTAATGGAAAGCTGTCCTTTGGGCATGCTTTGTTTAGATCGGAATAGTCAATGCAAGTCCTCCATTTCCCGTTTGCTTTCTTTACCAACACCGGGTTGGATACCCATTCCGAGTAGAGGGTGTCGCGGACAAACCCATTGGCTTTGAGTCTGTCCACCTCCTCTTTGAGAGCTGTTGACCTCTCCGGGTCCATGCCTCTCCTTTTTTGCTTTACAGGTACATGTTTCGGGTCTATGTTCAACATATGGCTTGCAATCGCAGGGGAAATCCCACACATATCAGAGTGTGTCCAGGCGAAGACATCAAGATTCGCTCGGAGGAAGTCAGATAGATTTTCTGTCATCAGGGGATCGGGCTGTGACCCAATTTTAAGAACTCGCGTCGGGTCGTTGTGGCTAACTGGAATATCAATCGTTAGTTCGGCCAGTGCTGCATCTGGTTCCCTGGGTTCCCCTTCGTCATCTCTCGGATCAATGTCTTCAATGATCCGAGAATATTGCCCGAGCCAGGGCTCGGGCGCTAATTGTCAATCATCAGAATTCGAGATGCGGACGATGTCGTCCGCATTCTTCCCCTTTTCTTTACGCTGGGCCTCTCTCAGCTCGGCCACGTAACATGCACGTCCGGTTTCTTGGTCGCCATGTACTACGCCAACTCCTTTGTCTGTTGGGAATTTCAGTGTGAGACACCACGGGGCCAAGGCTGCCCTGAAATCTGCGAGGGCTGGTCGTCCCGATAACACGTTGTATGGCGAATCAACATCCAGTACTATGAAGGGTAGGATCCACACTCTCCTACGTTCTCCTTGTCCCAGTTCAACTGGTAATTCCACATATCCCATAGCATCCGTTGCTGCGCCGTTAAAGCCATGGATTCGGGCTTTGGATGGTTTCAGATCCTTGGCCTCCAATTTCATTTGGTCATATGCCTTCTTGAAGATGATGTTGA
This sequence comes from Allium cepa, assembly GCA_030765085.1. NCBI lineage: Eukaryota > Viridiplantae > Streptophyta > Magnoliopsida > Asparagales > Amaryllidaceae > Allium > Allium cepa. The sequence continues at coordinate 563,856,669 of CM060928.1, read as the reverse complement.
CAGAGCTTCCACAGTCGATTAAGATTCTTCTCACGAATGCTGGCCCAATGGTCGCGGATATGACCATTGGGTCAACAGTAGGAGCTTCTATATTATCCGCATCTCTATTCCTGAATACAATATCGTCGTTCATCGTGCGTTGTTGCTTCGCGGGGGTTCCATCCTCCACGTTTGAACAGCACTCGTACTCCGTGTGCTTCAGAGAGCTAGCATACCGCTCCATCTCCTGCCAGTTCTTATCCGCAGGATGAGGTCCTCCGGCAATCGTGTTAATGACCAATCTTCCCACGGTTTGAGCGGGTGGTCCTAGCTGGCGCGGAGCCGGCCCGGGCACGGGGTCCGATGTCTCCTGCCTTCCGCCTGGTGAATCTTTAACAAACTCCTGTAGCTTCTTTTGTCTAATCAATTTCTCGATAGCGTCGTGAAGATGTCTTCACTCATCCGTGTTGTGCCCGTAAGACTCGTGGAAGCGGCAGTACTTCCCAGTCCGCTTCTGCTCTTGGTAGATTCCTCTGGGCGTGGTTTTCTGTATTAAAAAGTGTTACAAGTTGACAGGTAGATGTTCTCAAGCGACGCATTCAATGGAGTGTATTCGTTGTAGGTCGGGATCCTTGATTTCCATCTTCCCGTTTCTTTCTTCTTTCCGGGATTTTCACCTCTGGTCCCTTTAGATCGTTCGATCTTGTTCTGGGCATTATCTTGGGCTTTGCCAGGGTTACTGCCGCTCGCCTTCACAGCGATGTTGCTCTTTACAGATTCCTGTGAGGGCCCCAATGCCTTGTCCTTTCTAATCCATCGAGCTTCTTCCCTTCTTATGAATTGGTGGGCTTTCGAATAAAAACGCTCCAACGTTGCAGGAGGCTTTCCCGCCAATCAATCCCCGAATTCGGAGTCTGGATCCACTCCACGCATTACTGCCATCAGAATCGCGTGGTCGTTTGGATTGCTCACTTCGGTAGCGGCGACATGAAACCTCTGCAGATATGCTTTTAGTGATTCTCCTGGAGCTTGGGTTACACTTGATAAGGACATAACATCTTTGGGACGAGTGGTGTGTATCCTTAATTGTTCTATGAATTTCGTTGCCAGCTCATCAAAGCAAGATATGGATCGAGGAGGAAGTCGAGTGAACCACATGGTGGCAATCCCAGATAGAGTGATTGGGAAGCATCTGCACTTGGTTGCATCATTGGCTCTTGCTGAATCCATCATCCATCCATACCTCATTACATGCTGCCTAGGATCAGTTTTCCCTTCATAGGCAGGAATAGTTGGCATGCTAAACTTCTTCGGGTATTCAGCCTGTAAAATGGTATCTGTGAAGGGAGTATGACTCCTAGACACTCCCCAATCTTCATTAGTCAGTCCCTGATTCTCTTTCATCAGCTGCCTAACCATAGCTGTCAAGTCTGGTGTAGGTATGGAAGAGGGGAGGTCAGGTTCTTTGAGGTTCTGGTTCTTAGCAGATCGGTCATCGACACCTGCTTGCTTACCCTCATTCTTGTAGCGCTTACGCCTAGGGGGTTCATCAGCTGAAGTGGAACTGTCATCATCTGAGTAGGGAGCAGGGCTATTTTCATCATTCCGATGCTGTTGCTGAGTAAGATGAATCATGAGGTCAGCATTGACCTGCATTTGCTCCTCAAGCTGCCTTTTACTTTCTTTAAGCTCCCTTACCAAATCATTGAGCTCTGCTCTTGATACGGTTTCCGCTTGATGTTGGGTAGAGGGTCCAATGTTTTGGGCAGCTTACTGATTGCCATGCCCAACCTGTTGTACACTAGCAGTTTCTCGGGCATCTGCATTTTGAGAAGTCGATCTAGTTCGTGGCATTCCCATTGTAGAGTTTTGTGGTTGTACCTCTGAGTAGAATCAACAGATGCCTTTTGAATAAATTAGATCTCCTTCGGTGGATTTATTCAATCCAGTAGCTACAAAGTAGATCCTAACGGTCGGAGAGTTCAACTCTCAGTGAAAGCACCAAAATGTTAGCACCAAAATTGGTCGCTAACACCCTTAGAAAGTTTGTGAAGAGAAAATAATGAAGAATGTAAATTAAAATAGAGAAGAAAGCATAAATAATAATGCAAGAGACAAGAACACAGGATTTATAGTGGTTCAGCGTTGTAGCCTACATCCACTTTGAAGTTGATCTTTTATTTCTCTCTTTTATACTTGATTACAGATACAATCTGCTGTTAATTACTTGAATACAATTGCTAAGTAAAGATGAAAAAGCTTAAGTCTTGAATGAAGATTGAATGTGGCAGAGTCTCCCCAGTGTTCTCTAAATTCTGATCCCAGAATCTCCTCTCTTTTTCTGTGCCCCTGCCCCTCTATTTATAGATGAAAGTGGACTGGACTTCCCTGGTGGGCCAGATGACAGAATAGCTTGGTCCAAATAGGGCGTGCCCTGAATGCCGAGTAGAACAGGCCAGCAGATTGGAATGCCGAACGATGGTCATGCCGTGTGAAGCATTCTCTTTAGTCATGTGAGTACGCCGAGTGAAAGACGCGCCGTGGGAAGGTCTGCCGAGTGGGCGGCATGCCGTGGGAAAGACATGCCGAGTGGAACTCATGCCGAGTGGAACCCTTACCGAGTGAAACTCTTGCCGAGTGGAACCCTTGCCGAGTGAAACTCTTGCCGAGTGGAACCCTTGCCGAGTGAAACTCTTGCCAAGTGTAACCCTTGCCGAGTGAAACTCTTGCCGAGAAGAACTCTTGCCGGGTGGAACTCGTGCCGAGTGAAACTCGTGTGCCAGATGGGGAGGATACCGAGTGGATGCTATGCCGAGCGAAGACTTGAAAGGCCGAGTACAACCCAGGCCGAGTACAACCTTATATGCCAAGCGTCCACTTACGCCGCGTACAATTCTGGACGGCCGAACGCTGCCTTATGCCGGGCGTCCATTTATGCCAAGTGCAACTTATGCCGAGTGAAGCTTATGCCGAGTGAAGCTTAGGCCGAGTGAAGCCCCGCGTGCCTAGTGTTCACTTGCCTGGTCGATTCACTTGCCTGGTCGATTCTCCAGGTAAAACCACCGTATATACCCTAGCTTGATTTCCTGACGTTGCTTTATTTTCCTTTTTCGGCTTTTTACAGTCCCTGCTCATGTGTTCAGGTTTATTCAAATTGTAGCATATAATCTGTTTTCTTTCCTTAGGATAGTTAGGAGCAATATGGCCCTTTTCATTACAATTATAACATGTTTTTTAGTTTGTTTTGACCCTTTCCTCGTTGTACCATGGCTTCCTCCCATCGAATTTCTTTTGATTATTGAATTTTTCTTGATTGATATGGTTTTTCTTATTCGAAAGATTCCTTTCTTGCTGAAATTAAATATAGTCTTCTTTGAGGTTAAGAGCTTTGAATATGATTGCCTCATAAGTCCTGTGATCACCAATTATGTGTCTCCTTATTGGTGGAATCAGTACTTTTGCAAATCTTATGACTCTCTTTTAAGGTGTATTAATTAAATGACTTGCAAATCGAGACAATACCTCAACGATTTTGATGTTGGGATACTGTCATGTTTCCTTGTGTGAGAGCCTGAAATTTTATTTCCATCTTCTCCCTTTCATGATCTGGAAAATACTTTTCTAGAAATGTTTCAAACTTCCCCAAGTCATCATGCTTGAATCATTTATGGTCCTGATTAACTCCCACCAATTCATTGCCTCTTTGCTAGTTGAAATACAACCAACTTCCTTTTATCTATTTCACTACAATCCAACACTTCAAAAATGTCTTTTAAATATTGGATCCATTGTTCAGCTTTAAATGGATCAGTATCTCCAATAAATTTGTCTAGATGTAAATTCTGAAAATGACTCAATAAATTATCAGATGGATCATTCGCAGGCCTTGAGGAGATTTATTCCATTTGTTTGATGAAGGATGCGAACAACTCCATAAGATTTTGTTGTGTTGAGGCTTGAACCTATTGACTATGAGTTGAAGTAGTAGTTTCTTGGTCTTTCGTAACCTTGAAGAAACAAAAGGATTTTGTTATGATTAAGACTAGATATAACTACGTTATTCAATATGAAACATTAATCAACCAAACTCAAGTCATACATACAAAGGATATATTATTTATAACCCTTTTCTCTGTACAAACAAAATTTGGGTTATCATTTACAAACTTCCATATACATCTCCAACATCTATAAGTCAAAAAAATTGGAAACTAAACCACCAAACTTTAAGTAACCCTTCATTTCTTTATATTACATTCTCCATGGAAGTCAAATAGCATGGGAAAGAATCCTATAATATTATTCAATTCATTTTCCATGAGTCCTTCCAAAAGTCCCATAACTTCTTCTAAGACCTTACTTGATACTCGGGGTTCTGACTCCTCTTCATCCAACGGTCTTTTATTTACCCTTGGGAACATTTTCCTTCGTATAGGTCTTACAGGTGTTAGAATTTCACATCACCTTTTGAGAAATTCTCAAATTTCTCTATACTTGGTTCTCTCTGCCATCTTTATAGCATTCATTTCCTTCTATTCTTGATGTAGATGGTAAAATATAAGGTCTCTTTTAGTACCTCTTTATAGTCATATGCTCTATTTGACACTTCTATCATTTCTCCTACTAAAATCTTTTGTGCCTTCCTTCTAATCATCTTCTTCTCTAATTGTGGGAAGGTTGGGGTTAATCGTTCTTTAGGATTAGTTGTGCACTTAACCCCTCCCGATGAATCTCCACTATCCCATGCCTTTTGGCTTGTCATTGTTTATAACTATTACAATTATAAACATGTCAACGAATAGCATAAACTTCATATTCTGGCAAAACCCAAACTATAGGGTTTTATTCTTGTGACATGATAAAGTGTTTTCTACTAAGCACCACTTAAATCTAGGCTCTAATATGACTTTGTAACACCCCACTCCAACACTTTTGGCTGGAATCAGGAGTGTTACCCTCATAATGTGATGTTATCATATTAGTGTTATAAGTTCGCAAGGAGAAATGCCAAAACTTAAATCATTCAAATTAAATGGTTTCAAGCGGAAGAAATATTATACATTTATACCTACAATACAAATTAATTTACATAAGGTCTTGTCTTCGACTTCATACATATAAGTACATCAAGATTTATAATACTAAACAAAAGCTAAAAAAATCTTCCCTTCCAGTTTTCCATGAAAATTCCCAAAATCCACTATAATTATTCGAACCTGAAATGTTTATGTGTAGCATCATGAGCAACACTCACCCAGTGATGAATCTATTTAATCTAAATCTCAGATCATATCACAAAATTCTTCAAGATATCCAAACAATATTTTGAAGTATATTAACGTATCTAACAAATATTACTCAACTAAAATAGGTAAATTTTCTCCAAGCATATTTGTCAAAATTAATTCGACATATATCGATATCTTATGTCAACAAAGAACATAACAAAATAAGAAATCCATGTTAAAATCAATTTGGAAACACATGGATCTAATCCGAACACGGAGGAGAGAATTAGATCTTGGAAACTTTTTATCTCATCATGGCCGGCATCTATATGCACAGTATTGATGTACTCTATCTCCTAACGCATAGTATGAAAATAAAGTAAAAGTGCGCTATCCAATATCTTTGGTCTTTTACCGTATTCATCTGAAAGCCATCACAAAACATAAGTATATATGTAAGTATTCTTTAAGATACTTTATAATCATCAACCAATATAGACTATTCTTTCTTTCAAACAAATAAAGCACCAATCATATACACTTGGTCGAGGTCAAAAATATTATAAGCAAAAGGTATGTCTGTAATACCAAAAAGGGTTAAAATAGTGCAACATAGAGATTAAACATATTATAACTTACACACTATTTCATGGAATAATTTGAAAATTTAAAATTAGATAGTTTTCCTTACCTTAGCAGTAATAGTTTTGGCCTTTGGTTTAGCTCCTTGGCTTTCCCTAAGATCTTCCTTATTTTCTTAGTTTTGTTTAGTTGTAATTGTTTTTCACTTTCTCCATGGCTTGAGATATTTATAGATGACTAAGAGGAGGGTACTTTAGTAGTTTTCTAACCCTTTATATGCTAACCTAATTCGACCACCCCTTGGTCCAATAGAAACAGTTCTTATCAACTATGGCTTAACCTGATTCGACCATATTTTGGTCCAATGGAAACCATCCATATGGCCTAACCTGATTCGACCATATTTTGGTCCAATGGAAACTATCCATATAGCTTAGCCTGATTCGACCATATTCTGGTCTAATGGGAACCATCCATATGGCCTAACTTGATTCGACCACATTTTGGTCCAATATAAACTATCCTTATGGCATAACTTGATTCAACCAATCTTTGGTTCAATAGCAACCACCATTACCAACCTCATATTTATTTGGTTTGACCATATTTTGTTCCAATAGAAACCATGCTTATAAATTACACATTATTTTAAAATATGTACAAAACCATCGACAACTTTTAATGAGTTTAAAGTCGTATATGGGTAAAACAATTTTCGGTCATATGATCGAGTATACTTTTCTCTACTCATTGATGTAAAAATATTTGAAAATGGGGTATTATATCATTTGTTATTTAAAAATACATACATAAGGTTATATAATTCACCATTCGAACATTTAAAATATTCAAATTTTTAAGTGATTAATTATGGGTTGTTACAATTTAATTTTGATACACATATGAAGGTAAGTTGATCGGGTTCTTACACCTAGTGACAACATGTCCCAAAAAGCAAACCTCCTAGCATAAAAAGTGACATTTGTAAAATTTCGCCTTTAGCTTATGCCTACGGAGAGTATTGAGCACTTCTCCTAAATGCTACACGTGCTCTTCCTCGCTTTTTGAATAGACAAGTATGTCATCAACAAATACCAACCATGAACTTATTTAACAATCCACTGAAGATTCAATTCATGAGGTCGACAATATATGCTAGTTCATTGCTCGGCCAAAATAGCATGACTAACCACTCATAAAGTCTGTTAGGTGTATGAAAAGCAATTTTCTAAATACTATCCTCTGCTACACGCAATTAATTGAATCTGGTAGCCAAGTCAAGCTAAGAGAATACCTTCGCTCCAACTAACTGATCATATAGAGTGTCTATATCAAGCAGTGGATAATGATTCTTCTTTGTTAGCTTATTTAGTTCATGATAATCGACGCAAAGCCTTAAAGAGCCATTTGCATTAGTAGCAAAGACAATTGGTGCTCCACACTCTGAAATACTTCTCTAAATAAAGCCCTTCTCCACTAATTCATTTACTTGCTTAGTTAGCTCGCGTCATTCTCTAGGAGCTATATGCCTAAGATGTAAGGAAACGGGTCTAGCATTCTCTTCAAGATAAATTTGAAATTTGATCTCCTTTTGGGGCAGAAGATTGGAAACTTCGAAAAAGGCATTTGGTTAGTCATGAACTACTTGTACTAAGCTAAGTCATCATGTGACAGGTCTAAAGAACATAGGTAACTCAACATAACCGAACTCATGGGGTCATAGTAAACCTCAAGGCTGTGCCCACTACAAGTACCTACGATTCCCAAGATGGAGAATCCAATGGCATTGTTTTATGATAACAACATAGTGATGTAAATCGCAAAAGATCCTAAAACATGTAAGAAATCACGACATGTTCTTCGAAAGTTCCACCTAATTAGAGAATTCGTTGGGAAGAGGTTGTGATACGAAGAGTAGATACAATTGACAACAAAGCAGATCCATTCGGTTGGTTCTTGTCATGCTGATCGAAGGAATGTGATTGAGATTCCATAATTAGCCTCAAGTGCAAGTGGGAGATTGATATAGTCAGGGGTATGACCTATGGGTAATTCTATCATTTATTGTAAATTATTTACTCTACAATAAAACCTCGTTCGAAATAAAAGATGTTTTTCTTTCTTTTATAATATGTTTTCTTAATTAATTATTTAATTAAGTATATTTAACAGAAAATCCATATATGTTGTGTTTTGTGATAGTAATTACCAAATGTTGTGATCAAGGACAATTTATCACAATATAATAACACACATCATTTTAAATATTCAAGTTAAGATGTATTGAGATTGGATATCAATACTTCCATTGAGACTAGAGTACGTAAAGCTCTCTAAATATTGAATAGTGTATTATTTATGACTACTAGAGGCACCAAAGGGTTATGTAATAGCTATTGGATAACTATAGAATGACTCATTCGATGGTTCTATTGGTTAATATAAAAAAAGTCAAATAGAAAATATCGATATAATAATAGTAAACAATTCTCACGACTTGAGAATACTATCAAGCTTTAATATGGAAACTCCGCCTTGATTGTAGTCAAATAAAGGCACGATGTCCATCGAATGACAATAATTGGGTCGAGTGAAAGTATTAGAAGTGAAATACTATTCAATAGAGAATTCGTCTTCTCGGTTATATGAGGGTAGTATCACGGTCAACTAAAGTCAACTTGAAGTCAAACTCTATGGCGATGGCGGTTTGGTTAATAATAATTGTTATCATCGAACTGAGGACTTTGTGTTTGGGCTATAAAGTTGAATGTGGATGATATTGGAATTTTGATCATTTCCAAATTCCATAAGTCCTAATGTGATATAGATTTTTACGAAGAGAATTGGTTTAAATAATCACCACTACCGGGTACTGCTTGAAATAAGTAAAAATATATTTTACCAAAACTATATAAGCAATAAATTTGGTCATAATGTCACACCACTAGCTAAGATGACGTGTAAATGTTAATATTCGAGTTGTTCGATATCAATTGATGACTGAATTTACACCTAAGAGTCACACTACCGAAGTGGTGATTACTCCGACTACCACCTGATTTAATTAAATTATAATTGTTATAAATTGACTAAATTAACTAATATTTATGAAATACTAATTATAAATTTTTGACTGATAAATTTTTGACTGATTTGTGTTGGTCAGTATTAAAAATAGTGTGTGTATAAAAGTTATATGCACACATATCGATATACGATATCGATATATGTTTAAATTTGATTCAAATGTATATTATTTGATCGGTTTGAAATGGAATAAAGGCCCATGTAGGGGCTTAGTATGTCTGACCATAGGTATGAGAAAGAGGGGTTAGATTTGATTCAAAAAGAGTTTAGATTGGTAAAGAAATTTATGGATCTAGATCCACCTTTAGCTCCTTCGTTTCTCTCATATTTAAACTTCCTTAACCCTTCCTTTTAGCAACTCTCGTTTTTCTTCATCCTCATCCACCTCTGGCCAAACATAGTCCCCCTCTTCCTTTATTATTTCAAGCATCAAAAACACAAATTTAAATAAAAACAAGGCAATGGTGTGTTGATCTTTCAATTCTGTAGCTCTTTCTAGAAGAATTTGATTTTAGATTCAAAAGAAGTTAATCAGATTCAACATTCGAGCTGCAATATATATGTTAAGGTAATAATCATGTTTATATATATATGAGACCATTATATGATTTATGTATAGTTAAGTCGAATGTATTACCACAAATCCTTATATACATGTATTGTCTACATAGAATGTGAATATGTGTGTGTTTTATAACCAGAAAGGTTTTATATATATTTACATATGAGCTTTCGACCAGAGAATAAAAAAATTTAATTTTTGAAATTAATAATAATTAAAAAAAGGTTTTTTAAACAAAGGTTGATTTTAATATATAAATACAAGTACATAATATATATACGTATTTTTTGTTAAATCACGTACATGGTTGCATAAATTAACACACACACACACACACACATATATATATATATATATATATATATAAAAAAATTTAAGTCCATATATATGTAACGACCCACTATTTTGTACCATTCAAATCCGACAATAAATAAAACATGTCAAGCTTGAATAGTTCAAAACAGTAGATTGTAAATAACTTAGGAGCAAATGAAATCAAAAACACAGAATCACAGACACAGATATCAGAAACTCACAGCGGAAATAAAATATTTAGTGGTTCATGAAGCCACTATAAAATTCTTTAGCCAAACAAAATTACATAGTTTAGAATCTTCAATACAGTTGTAAAACATAAATGGAAACAGAGTCTTCCAAAGTCTTGATTACAGAAAAAGATAAAGACTGAAAAAGCTTCCGGCAGCACGAATGATCTACTGAAAGTCCTAGCTCCGGTGAGAACCTGAAGCTGCAACTCAGGCTGACCCGAGCGTAAAATAAAACATAAACACTCAAGTCAGGACATACATACTTATAAAATGTAAGCTAGTTCAAGTGTACTGTAATATAGGGCAAGTAACTTAAAGGATGCTTGGGACCGCCCATCCTCTAAGGATCCGTTAAACTATTTACTATGTAGTAATACTTCGTTATTATAATAGTGTCTATATTAAGATAAATATACTTTTAAATAGCGTTAAGGCTTTACATTTTCCACCTTAACACGTAATAGTCCCAGTAGTCCATCCAATATCATAGTCCCTCCTGATCGGGAAGCCACCAGAGGATACCACACGGGCTACGGGAGAAATCCAAACTCGTACAAGGCTCGGTATGGTAGGTGACACGGCACAACCAGGCAATGCCAGGGTAGATATACCAATTGCTATCCGGACCGATGGAAACGCGTAGCCGCAGTTACCGCCCACCTCGAACAACACTCCCAAATCAAAGGTGCGCACCAAAAACAATCACAAGAGTAATAGAATGGCATACGAAGAAGTGCGTTCGATCAGAGGTGCTACCTCATTAATCCGAGAATCGCTCCTGTTTTAGCCACCTTATGCCAACTCACGGGAGTCGGGTCCACGTATTTACCTTTAAAGAAAACGTCACCACCAACCTACTTCATTCTGGAATCTCCACCGCGTACACGGTTGGTAAAGTGGTTTTCGGTATCGACAGAGAGTATGCCAGATATCCGATCCCGGTCTCTTTAACAACCAAACGTTATTATAACCCGTGGTTACAACTTTTAAAATGGTATTTATACTTTGAAATCAAAATAAATTTCAAATTCCTTCAATATTAAAATATTGATTTAAACATTTCATTTTATAATATACTATTTAAATTTATTCAATTTATTTTGGAATTTATTTCCTTTACCAAATTTTAAAGTTAAATTCTTCCTTTAAAAACCATCCAAAACAAATTTCTTAAATTTTTATTAATTATATATTAAATTCCAAAATTTACACCTTTTCCCAAAATTAATTTCCATAAAGTTTAAAACAATCAAATTCCAGTTTCTGCAGCACTTATGAAATGCTACCTAAAGTTTACGGGTTAAAACAGTCCAATCTTAAAAGACAGCATTTAAATGCTGTAATAGATTCTTTTCTTAACAATTTAGTTTTAAATTTCCAAATATAACTTATTATCAATTATTTCTTAACTGAAATCTTATATTTAACAAAATCCAGAAATTTCCCAAACAAGTTACATTTACTCATTCAAAATCATTTTTAAATCTTTATAAAAATCCTTTAAATACATTAAACCACAATATTATAAACTTCCATTTAAAAAAATAATTTTAAAATATTTCAGAAAATATTATAGGAACCATGGGTCTGTATAAAATTTTCTAGCCTAGGTCAAGTGATACGGATTTATATCATTTCAATCCGAAATTTACAAAACCCGGGTTCTATCATTTCAAACCCGCAATCCCAAGTTAACTGTTAAACAGTTAACAGAATAAATGAACAATAATCATCGTTTAGGCCTATCATTTCAGCCCATAACTATCTAAATTTTACAGGGAGCTTGCAGTGATGATTTAAACAGTAAATAACATTAAATAATATAACTGCAGTAATATTACAATAGATAAATAACTGATGAAGTGTCAAATTTAAAATGGGTTTTAACATCCTACGTTATATTACAGACAGATAACAGTTAAATAATAATTTACACATACACTTGCGATAATTCACAGAAATATAGGTATGTCTGTCTGGTGAGAATACTCACCTGAAGGTTGCAGAAAGATTTGATTCAAACAAAATGAAAATCCACCGAAAAGGGACGAACAGAGAGTAACGATCAAATATCCCGGATGTCACGCCTATAACAGATCCAAATACCGGAAACGTGACTTTAGAAATTTACGGTCAAAGCAAAATTAAAAATAGAACGAGAATTAGTTTGTCTTGCTCGACCACTCCACCGCGTATAACATAACGAAAGCTCTGCCTACCCATTTTTGAACCATGCCATCACTATAACTATGATAAAATTTCCTAAGGCAGTCTAAAGCAAAAATGGTGAAGTTTTCTTATAGGCCTCGATATATGCATGTACAAGTGCATTACAGATACGTTGCTGGAAGATTGTTGCCTGTAAATCTGGGCACGCATCATTTATCATACATCTTAATTGATGTAGTGATGACGTACTATTTATTTACGTTGGTCAGTATTCACTGGTTTGCAACTTGTTAATTGTCAATGTTAGAACTTTGAAGAGACTATAATAGTGGCATGGATGTTTAACGTGGTACGAAATAAATGTAGATGCATGTTTTTTTTCTCTCTCTTCCTTACTATGCCTCCCTCTACAACTGCATTTATCCCAATCCACATTTCCCTCTGCTGCTGAAAGATGGTAAAGACAGCCCGCATGCACATTTATCCCTTTGAGCATGCACAGAACGTTAGTGATTCGTGCATCCACACTACCACTACACTACATCCTACCTACACAAATCAGTTCCACTAAAACATGGTCAAAAACTCAACTAATCAGCCTTCCTATATGCGATACGACCGTGCAACAGACGTGCACAGATGCACGCCTCACCTTCCTCTGTTATTCTTCTTTCTTCTCCCTTTTTTTTATATTCAAAAGGAAACAGTGTTTCCCAGTTTTGGCCAAAATTCACATAACAAACTCATGCTTCAAATATTTTTGCTCTGTTTCTTCCATGCGAGATATATGCCTCTGCAAATTTAAAACCACAACATGCACATAACATTATGTGTGCCAACAACCTTATGCACCACCTACAGCAAATTAATACCTAATAAGATTTATGCTTCAACTCGCACGTTCCTTCCAGCCTATTTCTATCAAAGCTTCTATATGTACTAAAATATTGCAGGCCTTTCTTTTTATATTTTATATTTTTTTTAATCAACTGAAGCTTCCTATATACTTTTGCCAAAACAACACATGCCTTGCAAACTCTACAACTATGCATTTCACTCTCCCAGCTAAAAGCTCGGTTTTGAATAGTTTTGCAAAAGAAAGTAAATAAGCAACTGTTTTGATTCTCTATTGTTATATTTTCAAGATTTCTGGGAATGGATTTTATAACCACAAAACTAGATCTGCAAAATTCTAAAAATACTTTGACAAAAGGCAGGCAAACTATAAGGCACGGCTCTATGCAACTCACTCCACTCTGACTTACTCAACTATGATGAATGCTAATCAGGGTTTTGTTTGTATAGAAGCACGGTTATGAGCTTAGAGGGATGCCGTGGTGGCCGAGCAAGGAAACAGAGAACACAAGAAGCATAACTGGAAGAAGAAAAGAAAGAGCAATGTAAAATTGTTTACCTGATAGAGCTCGTACCAGAGAGGAACAGACAAGGAGATATGAAAACTTATGTGAATGAGGCAAAGTATATATAGATGAACTTGCGAAATAAAAGGGAAGATAATAGGCAGGTTTGAAAATGAAGAGGTAAAAGCAAGCGTTGATTTGAATGCATGCGTTTAGGCAAGATTGATCCTTGATTGAAGAAACGGCAAGGGGATGTTGAATGGATATTGCGTGAAGATAGTAAGCCAATACAAATTTTGAACTGAATAGGAAATGGAAAGTTGATTTTCTTTTAACGGCAATTTATATATATGTCCATTTTCTTAAATGTAGGCTGCGTGATATATGCGCGATTCATTTCAGTTTATACATTATGATTTCAACACTTTTCCATTTAATAGAGGCGTGATTGTAGATTGAAGAACGGCATAGGCAAAGCTTTTGAAATGAAAATGGTATATACAAAGATTTAAACAATTTGACAGTTACAACAAAAGTAACGTTCGTCATAAAAATCACTGACTGATATTTTAATCCATAAAGATATTTAAATATGATTTTTACAATACGCCCAACTAACGCAATATAAAACACCCAAATTTTTTATAAAAATAACGTTTTAAATTAATACGTTTTATTACGTTACTTACCATAAATTTTTACGCGTTCCTTAAATGCGATATTTGACAGTTTATAAATACACTAAATCTTACACAGCTATTATTAAAATTTTATTGGTTTACAGAATATTATATATATATATTAAAATATATTTCAAAATTTAATGATTAAAAGGAATAAATAGCTATAAAACTAGGGCTGTTACACTCTCCCCCACTCAGAACTTTTCGTCCTCGAAAAGGAACGAAAGAAAGAAAAACAAAGGAAGATAAGATAGTAGACCAAGGTACCTTAAACGAATAGTTTCGGATTCGAAGCACGAATGCTCTCCTCCGTCTCCCATGTGCAATCTCGCTCATCGGTGCTCCATTGCACTTTGGCCAATTGGACAGATTTTCTTCTAAGCTGTTTTATACCTCGATCGACGATACGAAGCGGCTTTCTTTCAATAGTTAGATCAGGCTCGATGTCCAGACCATCAAGAGCAGTAGGCTGGATGATAAGAGATGGATCGTGAAGACAGCGCCGAAGGTGGGATACATGAAACACATTGTGTATTCCAGCAAACTTCTCGGGTAGATCTAGTCGATAAGCAAGAGATCCAATCCTCTCCGAAATACGGAATGGACCGATGAACCTAGGGGCCAGCTTTCCTCTTCGACCAAACCGAACCACATTTCTTAAAGGAGAGACCTTGAGAAATACCAAATCTCCAACATCAAACTCCAAACTTCTTCTACGCCGATCAGCATATTTCTTTTGTCTATCTTGAGCAACCTTTAACCTTCTCTTAATCTCCTCCACTTTCTCCGAAGCTTCCAAAATCATCTCAGGGCCAAGAACTAAACGGTTACCGGACTCAATCCAACAAGAAGGGGATCTACACGGTCTCCCGTATAGAGTAGCAAATGGGGACATCTCAAGACTAGCCTGAAAAGACGGAATGAGATAGATAGGAAAAATAAGATAAAATAAGACAGAGGATTGGAATTTATACCTGATAACTATTGTTATAGGTGAATTCCACAAGATGAAGATGATCTTCCCAAGATCCTCCATAATCCAAGATGCAAGCACGAAGAAGATCCTCAAGAATCTGATTTACCCTCTCCGTTTGACCGTCAGTTTGTGGGTGGTAAGCGGTGCTCAGGTTCAAACGAGTACCCAAGGATTCTTGGAATGCTTTCCAAAACTGACTAGTGAAAATAGGGTCTCGATCGCAAACAATGCTAAGGGGAACGCCATGGAGGCGAACAATCTCCCTCATATAAATTTCGGATAAACTCGAAGCTGTGCGGGTAGATCTGACCGGAATAAAATGAGCAGACTTAGTCAGTCTATCCACAATAACCCAAATGCTTTCATTTCCCTTCCTAGATCTCGGCAAACCATCAATAAAATCCATAGAAACTTGCTCCCACTTCCAATCAGGGATCTCCAAAGGCTGCAACAAACCCGGTGTCTTCTGATGGTCCGCCTTGACTTGCTGACAAGTCGCACACCTACTCACAAAGATAGAGACATCCCGCTTCATGCCTCTCCACCAATAGAGTTTCTTCAAATCCTGATACATCTTTGCTACGCCAGGATGAATGGAATGTCGGGACTGATGATGTTCCCGAAGTAATTCCTACCTCAGACCATCAACATTCGGGACACAAATCCGATTATTTATCCTTAAAATCCCTCTGTCATCAATCTGAGCTCCACTATTATCAGAACTATTACTACCTCTGCCCGGACATTCTCCTTAATCAGTCTGATGATCCTATCCTCATCTTGCTTAGCTACGATACGGTCCACCAGAGGAGAAGAAACAATAAGATGACACAACAAAGATTTCTTCCTACTCAGCGCATCTGCCACAACATTTGCTTTTCCGGGAGTATAGTTGATGTCGAGATCATAAGAAGCAAGAAACTCGAGCCACCGTACTTGTCTCTGATTTAAATCCTTCTGGGTAAAGATATATCAGAGACTGATGATCGGTGAAGAGATCAAACTTAGCTCCCAAGAGATGATGTCTCCAAAGCTTTAGAGCAAAAACAACCGCCAGCAATTCTAGATCGTGAGCCGCATAATTAGCTTCATGTGTCTTCAGCTGACGGCTAGCATATGCAATTACTTTCCCATCTTGCATTAGTACTGCTCCCAAACCCTCTCGACAAGCATCGGTAAAAACCGTTAATCTTTCACTTCCATTTGGTACAGTAAGCACTGGTGTGGAGGTGAGCTTATCCTTTAACTCTTGGAAAGCAGCTTTGCACCTACTGCTCCATATAAACTTAACATTCTTCCAAGTTAGAGCAGTCAGAGGTGCCGAAATCCAAGCAAATTTCTCAATGAACCTTCAGTAGTAACCGGCAAGGCCTAGAAAACTGCGAATATCAGTAGGAGTCTTAGGTTCTTCCCAATCTTTGATTGCAGCGATCTTGACTGGATCAACAGAAACTCCTTCACTAGAGACAATGTGTCCGAGGAATCGGACTTCTTCTTCCCAGAAATGGCATTTAGAGAATTTAGCCTTTAATTGGTGATTTCAGAGAGTCTCAAAAACATACTTCAAGTGCGACTCATGCTCATCTCTTGTTTTAGAGAAGACAAGGATGTCATCAATAAAGGCACAGACAAATTTATTAAGCACATCGCGAAAAACACGGTTCATCAATTCGACGAAGAAAGCAGGAGCATTAGTCAAGCCAAAAGGCATAACTAGCCATTCAAAGAAACCATTTTCGGTACGGAAAGCAGTTTTAGGGATGCTCTCCTCAGCAACTCTAAGCTGATGGAAACCTGTGGCTAAATCAAGCTGAGAGAAGACAGTCGCTCCATAGAGTTGATCGAACATATCATTTATGCGAGGCATAGGATATCTGTTCTTCATGGTAAGCTTGTTTAGTTCCCTATAATCAACACACATCCGGAGGGAACCGTCAGATTTTGTGACAAAAACTACAGCTGCTCCCCATTCTGAGAAGCTAGGTCTGATCAGACCTTTGGAGGATAAGTTTTGAATCTGCTTCCTTAATTCGCTCTTCTCCCGTGGTGCCATTCTTCTGGGTGGAAGAACTATAGGTCGTGCTCCAGGGATAAGATCGATACGGAAATCAATTTCCCGCTTTGGAGGTAAAGAAGTGACTTCACCAAATACGTCGGGAAATAATTTCACTACCGGAGTCAAATGGATATCATCCGGGAAGATGTCGAGAGAATAAATGAAACTACCGTCGAATTCCTGAGGCAATTTACACTGGATTTCCAAAATCATCTTTGAGAGCAACCGTACGAGAACTACAAGAGATATCTACATCATGTCTATCTAACCAATCTCCTCCAAGCAAAAGGTCGAAAGCGTCAAAACCCAAAACATAGAAGTCCCCAGTGAAGCATTGCTGGAAATGGAGGAGCTTCACATCCCTACAGACTTTACTAAGGTTCGCAGGGCCACCACTGGGGTTCGAAACACATAAAGGTACGGAAGAAAATTCAGGAGAAAGGAGATGTTCAAATCTATCACAGAGGTCTGACGAAATGAAACTGTGGGAAGCTTCGGTATTGAATAAAACTCGAACAGGAGATTCGAACAAAGTAAAAGAACCTTGAAGAGTACCTTGAGAGTCGTTCGGGGCTGGAGCGGGTGCAGGTGCAGGCTGTGGAGCTGGTGAGGATGCAGAAGTCACCGCGAAGATCCCTGATGCTGTGCCCTTTTTTTGAGTGGGGCAATCCTTCTTGAAGTGTCCCGGCTAAAGGCAGATGTGGCATAAGTCTCGTCTAGCAAACTGAGAAGGAGGTGGAATAGCAGCACCCAAAGTAGGACAGCGATTTGCGAAGTGTCCCTTTTGATGGCATCTATGGCAGGTGATGGTAGACAGATCTACAGGTGGCCTCGCAGATGCAGAAGATGATGATGATCCCAACCCTGGAGTCTTGTTCCTCTTATGACGGTAGAAATTTGACGGTAGAAACTGAAGCTTCCTATATACTTTTGCCAAAACAACACATGCCTTGCAAACTCTACAACTATGCATTTCACTCTCCCAGCTAAAAGCTCGGTTTTGAATAGTTTTGCAAAAGAAAGTAAATAAGCAACTGTTTTGATTCTCTATTGTTATATTTTCAAGATTTCTGGGAATGGATTTTATAACCACAAAACTAGATCTGCAAAATTCTAAAAATACTTTGACAAAAGGCAGGCAAACTATAAGGCACGGCTCTATGCAACTCACCCCACTCTGACTTACTCAACTATGATGAATGCTAATCAGGGTTTTGTTTGTATAGAAGCACGGTTATGAGCTTAGAGGGATGCCGTGGTGGCCGAGCAAGGAAACAGAGAACACAAGAAGCATAACTGGAAGAAGAAAAGAAAGAGCAATGTAAAATTGTTTACCTGATAGAGCTCGTACCAGAGAGGAACAGACAAGGAGATATGAAAACTTATGTGAATGAGGCAAAGTATATATAGAAGAACTTGCGAAATAAAAGGGAAGATAATAGGCAGGTTTGAAAACGAAGAGGTAAATGCAAGCGTTGATTTGAATGCATGCGTTTAGGCAAGATTGATCCTTGATTGAAGAAACGACAAGGGGATGTTGAATGGATATTGCGTGAAGATAGTAAGCCAATACAAATTTTGAACTGAATAGGAAATGGAAAGTTGATTTTCTTTTAACGGCAATTTATATATATGTCCATTTTCTTAAATGTAGGCTGCGTGATATATGCGCGATTCATTTCAGTTTATACATTATGATTTCAACACTTTTCCATTTAATAGAGGCATGATTGTAGATTGAAGAACGGCATAGGCAAAGCTTTTGAAATGAAAATGGTATATACAAAGATGTAAACAATTTGACAGTTACAACAAAAGTAACGTTCGTCATAAAAATCACTGACTGATATTTTAATCCATACAGATATTTAAATATGATTTTTACAATACGCCCAACTGACGCAATATAAAACACCCAAATTTTTTATAAAAATATAGTTTTAAATTAATACGTTTTATTACGTTACTTACCATAAATTTTTACGCGTTCCTTAAACGCGATATTTGACAGTTTATAAATACACTAAATCTTACACAGCTATTATTAAAATTTTATTGGTTTACAGAATATTATATATATATATATTAAAATATATTTCAAAATTTAATGATTAAAAGGAATAAATAGCTATAAAACTAGGGCTGTTACAATATATATACCATTTATTTTAAAAATATAACTCACTACTATAGTTTAATATATATCTTAAAACACACACATATGTATTTGATATACTCAAAATTATACATATGTTGTGAAATTAATTTTTGAAAAAAAATTAATTTTAAGTATTTCCATATGGAAATTAAAAACCGTAAGTTTTAGTTAAAAAAATTGATTTTGTTAAAATATTTTTGGTCAAATACACACACACACATTCACATTTAAACATATAATGCTATTTTATACTTAATTTCTAAATATTAATTTTAATATATATACATATATTTGTTAAAAAAATATTATTTTGCAAGTATATGTTTATTTTATTAAAATATAATTTATAGATTTAAATTTGAAATTAGAAGATATTTTAATATCTAGATCAAGTTTTGAAATTCAAATTTTTTGTTCGTATTTATAAGTATTACCATTTTACAATTTCATACACACACACACACACAAATATTTATATTATTATGAATATATTTTTATATCACATTATATTTATACACATAGATACATGTATTAGACAACACATATGTATATGAAGGGGCTAACACATCCATGTGGTGTAAATCACATCACTTAGATAGTGGCATGTTAAACTATGCACATTGTATATGTTGCATGTGTACGTACATACATATGTGTCTATGATACATATGTACATATATTATGTAATACAAGTATTATTTCAAAATAAACTTTTATTTACAAATAAAATAAAATAATGATTTTATTTATAATTAATTATGATCGGATCTAAATCAATTTAGACTACATATGCCTAATAAGATCCAAAATAACTATTTTTTAAAAATAATTCACCAATTTAACCTGTTGGGTGCTACCCCAGACACAATAGACATACCACTAACAAAGTTAAATATCTAGTAATTTGCTTCACTTACTTTTTGGATACAAAACCGAGCTGATGATAAGGAAATGCTACTCATGCCCCAACTTTGCTCGTTAAGATGGTCACATCTTTTAGCGCATTCAAATAATGAACCGAAATCTTCATGCCTAATTTATCAGTAAAAATAATACAACCGAACTCATAAAGATAATAAGTCCGAGTTAATTGATTATACATATATTTGTCAACATTCTCAGTTATAGATGTAACTTGTAAGTTTATTTTTCAGCCACTATTCTAATTGAATGCTTCCTAATATGCATCGTGTTGCCTTATTCCAAAATTATTAGCTATTATCTGTAGCATCATTCAAACTAATGTCTTTCCGCCATCTTGTTTAAAAGATACATGTTCCAACAAGAGGAATTCTAAGAATATGAAAAACATCATCAAGGCTATCATCATCTCACCAAAGGAAAAACGAAATATATTAGTATTTGGGTGCCACCTCTGAACAAAAGTGGATACGACAATATAATCAATTCATGCATATGAATGTTCCACTAAGTCATACAAACCATTAGCTTAACCTTCTCTATAAGTTCACTCACTTTATTATAAAAATTTCATCCTTTAACTTTAAGAGAGTGAGACATACACTTTAGTCATAAACGTTCTTAAAACTACAAGATTTAAAAATCACCAAAACAAATAAGTTCAATAGTTATTATGCAAAATTAAGAAGAAATAAAACTTACCACGCCACTAATCCAAATAGAATGTGCTACATGATACTTAAAATCACGTAATATTGAAAACCTTGTGTACAAGCTTCACCTTTCTCTATAGTCGAAGTGCAAGGACAATCAAGATGGCTGTTGGGATTTTCTTGAATTGTTTTGTCTTAACACTTAAGATCATGACCAAAATGTGATGAAGAACGATCAAAATTAGACTCTTGTACATTCCCCCTTTGTTATTCTAAATTCCGCCTTACGTACCATTCTTGCTAAAGTCGTCGATCACTATACAACTATCGAATAAAAATCCCAATAAACATATTTAAACATAGC
The DNA here is from genome assembly GCA_030765085.1 of Allium cepa. Taxonomy (NCBI): domain Eukaryota; kingdom Viridiplantae; phylum Streptophyta; class Magnoliopsida; order Asparagales; family Amaryllidaceae; genus Allium; species Allium cepa. The sequence goes on along the minus strand of CM060928.1, from coordinate 563,835,342 downwards.
TTAAAAACCAAGTCTTTAGCAGTGTAAAGTATACAACACTAAATTCATATGGAATTAGTAAAGTGATTTGCAAACAAATTCAAATGAAAATGTGAAATGTGTTTGTTGCTCACATATTTCAAATGGCAAACACTTCTAAATGACACTATTACAACAACAACAAAATTAATTTGGTTTCCTTCATGTCTTTCAAATAATACGCTAATCAACTTTCACAAAAACCCTTATCAACCTTTAAGCCAAAATCGAATACAAAACCAAAATTAAATAACTTTGTTGTTGTGTTCGCTATGATGGATTTACAGAATGGTTGATTGAAGTTTTCTTTGGTTTAGCCATTTAGATTCAAGGGTTTTGTTTTGTAGAAGTTTCGGAGATGACTAGGGTTTAGAGTTGGTTGTGATTTTGTGACACGATGGGTTGATCGTTTTTTGGATATTATTACTAAAACTCCAAAAATGGACATGAGGGGCTCAACTTTTATTTTCACTCCACAAAAAATAAAAATACTGTGAATGTTACACACATATTATTAAATAAACCTACTTTTCCTATTCTACTCATCTTGCTTTTTACCCAAATCTAACTTTTACCGTCTCCTCCAACTTTAATTTAGTAACTTCTGCTTTAAAAAATGGTATAAAAAAACCGTGCTCGGTTAAATATTCCAGACCCGAAGTTGATTGAAAAGGTGATGGCAAGGTGCGTGCTTCCATTTCATACTAATTTTAGGGTTTTTACTCGATTAAGATGTGTAAGGTTTTGGTTTGAATCGACATTATTGATCACATGCAATAATTAGGGTTTAAGCTATTACAGTTGAATTCGGTGGCATTAAGTTGGTTTTTATAATTTACTTCGACGTGATTTCATCGGCTTATATAACTTACTTCGACGCCTTCCAATTGAATAAATGATTTTTGTTTGGAAATCACTTGCCAAACTAATATATATATATATATATATATATATATAAGTTGGAACTATACTTCCTTGTTTTTTATTTTCAGTCGGCAACTTCATGTTGTTGCATATTCTTCTGCGCCTATGAATGAATCCATTTTCTTGTTGTAGAAAAAAAGCTTCAGCTTCATCTTCAACCACTCGTATCCTTCAAACCGCTTCAAATCGTAAGAGACTAGAGTTGGAATGAATGAAAAAGCGTATTAAGGAGTATACTGTATAGGACGAAAGCAATAGTAGTTAAACCAACAATACTGCAAGTGAGGAGGAAAGCAGGCGACAAGAGGACGTTGATGAAGGAAATGTATAGGGACTGGATCAAGAGGAAGAGACGGCAAACTAGGATGAACCATCCCATGAAATGAAAGAGGAGACCGATACAGATATATAAACATTGAAGGGTAAAAACAAAGGAAAAGGTGATGGCACAACCATCAAGTCAATCTACCGAAAGTGAAGTTCAACCATCTCTACTATTTGCCTATAAAGATCATATTGCTACTAGCATATGGAATTCTTCAGTACGTTTATTATATATCTATATCATATAGAATATTAAATAATATAAGTGTATGTTTTTAATATTGCATTGGTAATATAGGTACTAAGGGATGAAGCAAGAATTGTTAAGTTTCACAATCATGTAGGGACTCATAAACGGTGAGATTTAACCAACGAATGAGATTTTATTGAGGATGCGGTAGTCGAATCAGGGTTCTTGAATATAATAAAGCATGCATACGACAAACTTGACCAGGCATTGATCAATGCATTTATTGAATGATTCTATCCGAAAACTAACACTTTTCATCTTCCATTTGGTAAGATGACAATTACTATCGATAAATCATTTTACATTACCGGTCTTCTCATTGAAGGAGAAGCAGTTATGAGGCCAATCGAAAGGTCTAGGGGAATAAGTGATCATGATGTGTACGAGTTGTTGGATAAGTGTCTTGGCATCAAAGAAGAAATGGCTAACGAGTTGTTGGAGGGTGAGAAAAAAGTCTGTTTAGAGTGGTTAAGAACTATATTTTCTGGTTCTCAAAATTGCGATGTTATAGACCAAAAAAGGCAATGCGCAATTGCATATTTACTATACACTATTGGTGTGTTAATTTATGGGGATAAATGTAGAAACAAAGTCTCTATACATTTTTTGCGATGCCTACATTTGTTAAGGCAAGTGAACACTTATTCTTAGGGCACTGCATGCTTGAGTTGTTCGTTCTATAACTTGGCTCAGGGTACAAGAAAATGTGTAAGTGTAACACCCCGTAAAATGAATCATAAATAAATAGATTAAACTGAATTAAATATGATAAGATAGAATATAGAAATTTTATAAAAGTTGGAATTTGACCATGAAAGCTATTCTCTTGCATTTGTGGCGAAAGTTTGATCTGTTTCCATGTATAATATGTTGAAAATAGAGCTCAAATGAAGAAGTTATGAGCGTTTGAAGTTTTTAGATTTAAATTAACTTAGCTTGAATTCAAATTTACATAAGAAATTAAATTTAGGATTTGAATTTTTAAAAATTAGCTTGGGGGCTAATAAATGATAATTAACATTTGATTAACGTTTAATGTTAACGTTGATTGGGAGAAAGAAATTAATTTATAAAGAAACGGAACCAGATATTTCCCGAAATAATCAACCGGTCGACACCCTAGTCATGACCGGTCGGCCCCTGGCGATCGACCGAAAGGGGTGGTCGACTAGTCATTGTCAGATTCTAGCAGTGGCAAGCTAGGGTTTGAAGGGGTGTGTTATTATTTTAACACTACAGATTTATTCGTTCCTCGCCTACTTCAAACCCGCGGTCCTTGTGTGTTTTAACCCCTATAAATAGACCCTATCCTTTTCACTTTTTATTCATATCATTTTGGGGAATACAAAGAAACTCTACCATTGCTATCTCTCTAATAAGATTCAAAAAATCTATAGAGAATTCAGTTAATAATTAATCTACTTCTTATTTATTTCTTCTTCCTCCAATCTATTCTTATCATATTCTTCTCTAATTATCCTGAATCTAATAAATATATATACATCTTCCCTACTATGTGTGTGTGTGTGTGTGTGTGTATATATATATATATATATATCAAAAAGAGAGATTCCAGAAGGGATTGAAAGGCTACAAATCCATTGAAGTGAAGTTAAGGCTAATCATTAAGCGGAAACCTTAGTATTTCTTTTTTAGTAATTGTTTAGTGTATTTCTTTTTGGATTTGAATATGCCTTAGGAATTTTGGGATTTCAAAAATACGATAGATAAAATCCCCCAAAATTCCCTTTTCTTTCGAAATGTCAATTATGTGTGAAGATTCTTGCTTATTTACATTAATTTGATGAGACTTGTTCTATTGTGCAATTTTTAATGATTTCATGTTCTATTCCACTTCTCCCTCCGTGATTCAAATTTGTGATTCTCCAATAAAATAAGGGTTTAGATTACAAATTTTATTTTTAGTTTACACTGCTTATTTTACACAAATTTCCTGCTTGTATATTTCTTTATAAAAGAGGAGTTGGATAAAATATGCGATTTAGATTGCAATTTCTTTTGTTTAAGATATTCCATTCAATTAATGTAATAAATTAAGTTTCTAATTTATTTACATGTCTATTATTATAGTTTAGGTTATGAATAATTATTCGTAGTTTGGATATTGAAATCCCTTATTTGATATGCTGGAATCTTTTGAAGAAAAATGACTTGTATAGTATTTGGTTAGAGAATTGACATTTAATGCTAGTTTAGGGTGTAAAATCTGTGCATTTAGAATTTATTAGGTGCAAATAATTATTTATCTCTATTAGCGTGATTAGTGTATAATTATTGCCTATAGGATGTAGTTATTTAGGTAATTATTATTCTCATTTATTTTCCCCATTAGGAAGGAAATTGATTGTTAGGCTAAAATAAAAGGAAACTCTTATGTATCCTAATTATTATTTTAAGGCGTAACAAAGATGGTTACTTATAAGGCCTTATTTATGAAACGGTGAGATGAGTGTGTGTGTGTGTGTGTGTATAGAGTATTTGATTATGGTTAAGTCATAAGAATGCGAGGTTAATCGAGTTACAAGATGGAAGTCTGCCCTTCACTTTAAGGCTACCAGCAGTTATGTACACTCTGATTGATGTGAGATATCCTTATGATAAATATTTATAATGACGCGAGGTTAGTCCTAAATTCTATAGGTGACATCTATCCGGCTAATCTGGCAACCAGTTTCTACGAATAGTCGGACTAATGTAAGACGTTGTTATGAGTATGGGCCATGAGATAAGGGCCTGCTTCGAGATATTGAGGTATTAAGTTATTGTTTAAGGGCCCGCCTCTTTTCCCCATATGAAGTATTAAATGGTCAAGGGGTTATGTTAGGTGGTATCTCGATGGGGTTCTGCTTTTAGAATAGGTATTACATGATGGGATCTACCTTAATTAAGGTATTAAATGACCAGAGTCTGCTTATTTTCCATAAGGAAGTATTAAGTGGCCTAAGAGATTCCATATGATCTAACCTAGATAGTACCATTGAGGAGCATGCCTTGAAAATATGTATTAAATGATATGGTCTGCCTTAATTAAGGTATTAAATGACCAGAGTCTGTCTAATTTTCCAATAAAAGGTATTGAGTGGCTTGGGTACCGTCTCTCACATTATTAGCTGTTCATGACTTATGATTGGAATATGGAATTCTAGAAACCTGCTTCTGGAATGAAAGGTATTAAATGGTTGGACCCGCCTCCTTTCCTTCTAAAGAAATATTAAATGGTTTAATGGTTTATTTTTCATAGACATATTCTTATTTTGAGATATATTGCCCAGGTACTGAAACGGTAAGACTCGAGGTTTTTATTCATTAGACATTGTTGTTCTGACTCCCTCCTCATTACAACACAGGTTGAAAACGTTCATGGAAAGGTGATGCTTGGAGACGAAGGTGGTGGGCTTGTGGCAGTATTTACCATTTTTACTTGCTTCCATATGTACCCATGTTTTCAGATGATTGTTGTAACAGATGATGTTATGGTTTGATGGTTTCTTGTATTTTGACATTGTTATGATTTTGAAATAAATGGGTACGTTTTACTATTATATGTTGTTCCATCCACTGTGATTTCTGAAAGTCTAGTTATTGGTCTGTAATACTACCAATGGCTTACCTTAGAATGGTTCTAAGTTTCGATAGGCCTTTCCTGGATCGAAATTTAGACCTATTCTGGGGTGGGTTGTCACATTTGGTATTAGTGCCAGGTTACCCATCAACGGGAAAAAGTATACATATAAGAGACGTATTTGTTATTTTGAAAATGTTTTTCAAAAAGAATTTTCAAAACTCTTACTATATATATATATACACACACACTCTATTTTCTGAAACATATGCATATACACTTGGCAACCTTTTTCTTTATCTTAGGAAAACATTACTAAAGGTTTAACCTAAAGATATTGATATGGCTGATAATCAATCTTCTTCCGAACAAGGGAACCCTACTTGTGAAAGACCACCCATTCATGGAATGGACGAATATTTTAGATAATATCTTAGGACCGTCGAGCAGATTCCTATCCCTCTAGCTACACCGGTGGCACCTAACGCCCTACCTACCGATGTAATACCTCATCTTGTTGATTTTCATAAGTTGTGTAAGGAGTTTCTCAATATGGGAGGGAAGATATACTCCAGAACTAAAGGATATTTGGAAGCTAAAGCTTGGGTGAGTAACTACGAGAAAATATTTAGAGAGCTTGATTGGGATGAATAGTTAAGAGGGAGAAAAAAAGCTTGGCGGTACATTAGGGGAGAAGCTATGTTGTGATGGAACTTTGTGACTAATAAGACATGGAAAGGATATTCTCTCGGAATAGATTTAGGGACAAATTTGAGTTGAGGTTCATGTTTAGAGCAGAGTTTAAATTACAAATGGAGAAGTTCATTCAGTTGAGACAAGGAGATTCTACTCTTAAGGAGTGTATAACCAAGTTTAATGAATTGGCTAAATTCAGGATGAGCCTAATAGACACACCTATGAAAAGGGAATGAAGTTCGTAAAAGGCTTAAATTCTCACTAAGAGAAATGTTGTTGACCCAAGTACCTAATGGGGCCACGTATGAGATGTTCGTAGAAATGGTAATGCTGCACATGGCCAATGAGGAAGATAAGGGATCAGAGAAAGAGAAGTTTGCATCGACCAAAAAACAAGGAAGGTCCAAGAAAGGGAGCTTTTAGGCTAATAAGAAGTCGAAGGGGAAGTTTAAGAAGGCTGGGAAAGTGTGTAAGAGATGCTAAAAGAAGGGTCATGAAGCTAAATATTATAAGGTGAGTCTGATGAAGGAAGCCTTTAAAAAGAAGTGCTTTAATTACCACGAGGAAGGGCATTACAAGAATCAGTGTCCCAAGATGGCTAAGGAAGGATAAGGCTGTGACGCCCCACCTCTATACCCACGCTAGCCAAGAACACTACGGAGTAATGCTGTCGACGAGCACGGAGAATAAGGCTGTTGAGGAGCGACCATCCGTGAAATTGCCTTGTGCGAGCATCGATATGTCAGATAGTAAAGCATGCATTTCATTTAAGGTGGAAATCCGACATGCCGATACAAACTCAAAGCTATCACACGGTGGCTATATATATAATCTTCGGAAACAAACATAGAAATAAACATAACATAAATCAGTCACAGACAATTCATATCACAAGGGCGGAAATAGATATGAATACTACACATCAAAGTGTATATCAGAGTAGTGGTCCAATAGGATCCACAATAACACAAAAGAATAGATACAAGTGCTAGCAAAAGAATAAGTATACATTAATGAGTCTATCTCTCGAATGTATACAACAAAAACTACAAAACTATGTAGTTAGCCAAAAGGTCAGATGATGGTTCCAAATAGGAAGCCAAGAGGAAGCACCTGTAAAATCTCAGTCTGACCCGAGTATTATTTATAAGAAAATAATAAACGGATCAGTCTAGCTATAAATATCAGATAACATGATATAGAACGATAGATATGGCATAAACATAAAATATCCATAAGGCATACTATGATAAGTATGTAAATGATAATCAACAAAAGATTAATCAATATCATAAGAATCTTCTCAAAGATCCAAAGAGGGTATCATACCCAAAACTTGTATTCATAACAAGTCAATAACATAAACTCCAGAAATCAAGACAAGAAATCCAGAAATCATAAAAAAGTATGTGTGAATGGAATCACACATGTGGTGTCTAGGCTAACCGAAAAAGTATGTGAGGATGGAACCGCACAAGTGGTGTCTAGCCTAACCAATTTAGCAAAAAGTATGTGTGAATGGAATCACACATGTGGTGTCTAGGCTAACCGAAAAAGTATGTGAGGATGGAACCGCACAAGTGGTGTCTAGCCTAACCAATTTATCAAAAAGTATGTGTGAATGGAATCACACATGTGGTGTCTAGGCTAACCGAAAAAGTATGTGAGGATGGAACCGCACAAGTGGTGTCTAGCCTAACCAATTTATCAAAAAGTATGTGTGAATGGAATCACACATGTGGTGTCTAGGCTAACCGAAAAAGTATGTGAGGATGGAACCGCACAAGTGGTGTCTAGCCTAACCAATTTATCAAAAAGTATGTGTGAATGGAATCACACATGTGGTGTCTAGGCTAACCGAAAAAGTATGTGAGGATGGAACCGCACAAGTGGTGTCTAGCCTAACCAAGCAGCAAAGAGACATCGCACAATTGCTAGTCTAAATCATAAAAATGATCGTCATGATCAAAGAGAAGTGTCAATTACAATAAGCTAGTAAATATATGAGTTTAGCATCATGTCCCATAACCACTAGCTTAACTTAAATATTTGCGAACAAATTGTAGATCTCCACTAGAAAATTGTCACAAGAGTTTCAATCGAACAAGTCCAAGAATTAACCGACGAAGTAAACGCAAGCGTTTCATACCACTTGTTTTACTAAGTCGTTTAATTAGATTTCTCATACGAGTGAGGTAAAGGTTTGTATATACTAATAGATTGGAAATCGGTTTGAGAAAACAAGATTTGTAAATAAAATAGTTGTTGAAATCATTTGAAGAAAGAGTTTTGATATTTACTACTAGTATTGAAACCTTTATATTTTTAAAGTGACAAAGCACAAAGGGGATTGTAGAAACAATCAATCATGAAGGTCACATTCGAAGATGTGAATAAAAATCCAATGAAATCGATAAAGGATCCATCAAAGTGGATATATCTAAAATTCCCAAAGAAAAGAAGTCATCAAAAAGGATAATAATTGATAACAATAAATAAGGAAATAACACGAATCGATTTAAGTTGGATATTCAAGCAACTAGGCACAATTGGGCAAAGTGCATCAGGTCGGTCGACCGGACTCCCTGAGTCGGTCGGCCGAACCAATCAAACAGAATGTGCATATGCACATGGAAGCAGGTCGGTCGACCGGACTCCCTGAGTCGGTCGGCCGAACCAACAAAACAGAAAGGCTCGAGTAGCAGGTCGGTCGGCCGGCCCAGGGTGCTCGGTCGACCGGACCTGAAACAGAAAGTGCTCATGCACTTGGAAGCAGGTCGGTCGGCCGGCCCAGGGTGCTCGGTCGACCGGACCAGTAGATTTGCACTGTGATACCAATTTTAAATGAGGTGCAAACCTCGATCAAATTGCATTCGCACGAGCAACGGCGCTAAGGGATTATGTCAATCGACTACCCGGCCCTATATGCTCCTTGGTGCATCACCAAAAACACACAAAATCATCAAAGCTATGATTTTTAAGGATTTGAACCCAAAACACTAAAAATTGGAATATTCACAAAAGTAATCCAAATCCATATCAAATACACAAGAAGAAGTGTTAGGAATTCATACCTAACAATCGAAGAGAATTATAAGCATAGATGTGAGATTAAAAATCTCACCTTTGAATCCAAATTTATGAAGGAGAAGCTTGAAAGCAAATGGAAATCAACCACTCTTCAATCTCAACTCAAGAAGCTTGAATCTAAGCTTAAAAGAGAAACATTTCCTAAATTAGGTTTAGGAAATTTCTGAAATCAAAGAGAGAATGAGTTAGAGAAGATGAAGAGGAAGCTTACCAATGGATTCTCTTGAACTTTGGAGGTAGAAGCTTGAATTTGCAAAAGGAACTAGGGCTTGGAGTTTTAATTTCCACTTCCACTCTCCATTGTTGTAGAAGCTTGAGGAGTTAGGAAATTATGAAGAAGTGAAGAGGAGAGGGGGTTTGGGACTGAATACATAAGTGGGTTATTGGGCTCAGCCCAAACCAAAGCCCTAAGTAAAAAGTGGCAAAAATCAACTTTCTCCAAACATATCGAAGCTTATACTCAAAAAGGTCGCAAACGTCATTTTGAACTCAATGAGGGTGGTATCGAGTCCCAATTCGACTGTTTGCACAAAGTAGCTTTTTGGACCCAAAATCCGACGAACGGTGAAATATTTAAATAAAATATTTAAATATAAAATCGATAAATATGCGGGTTGTTACAGACTCCCCTCCTTAAAGAAATTGCGTCCTCGCAATACTTAAGAGGAAAATAAGAAGTAACAACCATAGAGGCATATCAACACAAAAGAAAATTTGAATCAAGAAGTTCACCATAAAGAGCACGAAGGAGTAAATCCGAAAGTTTTCGTTCAATGAATTCTCAAGATTTCACAAGAGCAAGGATTTGAGAACCATTGAACCTTCACAAGAAGAACATCTTTATTCCGAAGGCGCTCAATCTCCGGATAAATGACACGAATGCAATGTTGCTCAAAAGTCAAATTTGGTGAAACTTCAATCTCCTCAATAACACCGGGCTCAAGAACAAAAACCGGAAATATAGAAGCATTTCCATAGTTAAAAGACGTGGAAAACGTCAAGAATAGTAGAAGGTTGAGCCGGTATAATGGCGTAGTACAAAAACGGTACGCCCGAGAAACTAAAAACTCGAATACTTTGGAACACCGATGTAATGCTAAGACGGTAAGTCTAATGAACCGAACACAATAAAAGAACATCGGACGCAAGTCCATAAAAGAAATGAAATGAAACTCACTGAGACGAAGTATATTAAAATCTCCGATGAACTCAATAAAAAGATAATTTCATTTGGACATCACCAAAGAATCAACCACTTGTTGCACATGACTAAATGTAATGGCAACACGATTTCCCCTTCGGGAATAAAAAGAATATCAAGATCATAAGATGATAGGAACACGAGTCAACATGAAGTTCCTTAAGAGAACATAAATATTCCAAAGATTTATGATCGAGATAGAGAACAATTTCTCATCCAAAAATGATGATGCCAAATTCCAAAAGTAAAAACAATAGCCGCGAGCACTAGATCATGAGTGGCATATCTAGTCTCGATAAGCTATAATGATTTAGAAGCACACATGATAGCACGTTCTCCTATGCAAGAAAACGGCATCTAAACCAATACGAACAGTATCGGTACAAATAGCAAAGTCTTGGTTCCCCTTCAGGAATCACAAGAACAGAAGTACCGGAAAAGAGTTATTTTAAATAATTTTCTTTCCCGAAAAGCTAAAACTTTCAAAATTACATTTATCTTTATGTAATGATTTTTTCTAGAAAAATTTACTATTTACAAGTCAATATATCGTGTCTAATTGTCACATCAAAGCGTTTAGGAAATTCCTATCGATAACGTTGATCAAGCGCATCGACCAAAATTCTTAAAGCACTCAACGGGCAATACAATCACAAAAATCATCTTTTAACTAAGTCTCTTAAAAAGTTTTAAGAATATTCTTTGCTCGTTTTAAGAGCAAAATATCAAATTGCACTTATAAATAAATCTTATGAAAAAGATTTGCAAAATTTTTAAATTTCTATTTCCATCCAAAATCTATAAACAAAAATGGTCTCATCGAAATTTTCATAGAATATTGGATTTATAAAACGGATGAAACAAGCTGGACAATTTGAATGACATAATAATTCATTCATAAGAATCATAACAAGTGCGGAATGTGGTAAGTGGAATGCTAACTTCCGCAACTCGTAGCAAATGAAAACGGTGGTAAAGTCGAGTTAAAAAGACCTTAGCACCACACAAAAGATATTGCTTAGGAGATAATCTCAAGACAAGCACAAAAATACCAGAAGATTCTCAAACGATATGATTGAGAGAAATAACACTTTCCTTATGAGGGGGCTTAAGGAATAAAAACGATGCAACCAAAAATTTGAAATTGAAATTCCAAAGAAAATAGAAATCTGCTTAACAGATAGAAAATGTCGAAGACGAATGGTCCACACGGAAAATAGGATATGGCTTCATAGTGATTAAGCCAATCCTTTCAAAAATCAATTCCGAAGCCAAAGTAAAAATGTCGGCTCGGAAAGAAAAGTCACATAAAATAATTTCGACATCAAATAAAAAGAAACAAGTTGAGTGTTACGGATCCGTCTGGATTCATAATCCTCAAAGAAGTCTTCAAGCCCAGAAATGTTTAAAGAAAAAGAATCACAAGTTCTTTTGATATAAAAATAATGAGATGGGACTCATATCAAAAAGAACTCAAATAAGGAGATCACGAAATAAAACAATGCCATCAAGGACAGGATGAGACATACCTTAGCCACGAGATGTGTTGCCAAGAGCTTGAGCCAAATTCAACTTTCCCTCTTGCCTTCACGTTTGAGGCATTGATGGATGAAATGATCTGGGCTCTTACAATAGCGACATGATTTGGGCTTTGAGCACTTATTAGCAAAATGATCTCCAGATCCACAGTTGAAGCATCTCGCACTACTAGGAGAAGGAGCCTTTGCAGCAGGAGTTGCTTGCTTGCCCTTTTTGTTGGGATAAGGGTCTTTGAATTCATTGGGCCTCTTTTTGTTATCGAAGTTTGGTTTGGCACGCAAAACTTCAATATCGCTTTCTTTATCGGCCTCTTCAAGACGAAGAGCGATATCAACAAGCTGATCAAATGATACTTCTAGTTTCAGAAGTAATGGCTTCTTGAGGTTCTTATTCAAGCCATAAACAAATCTCTGATTTTTCTTCATCGGGGTATTAATATACTCGACCCCATACTTAGAGAGAGATTCGAAAGATGCGACATAGTCTGTCACAGAAGATTCACCTTGAACAAGGTCGATAAAACGCCGGGCCAAAGTTACTTTTTCGGCCTCCGGCACAAATTCCGATTCGAATCTTTCCCGGAATTGCTCCCAAGTGAGATCTGCTTCAACGATTTCGGAAATCAAAAGCTCATACCAATCTAATGCTCTTTCTTGGAGCATGCTAGAAGCTACTTGGACTCGATGAAGGTCAATAAGATTCATGCGAGTAAAAATACGGTCGCATGATTTGAGCCAAGCTTGAATTTCTATAACACCTTCGAATCCCTTGAATGGCCTTCCACCCAAATCGGTATAGTCTCGGCACAAGCGCGCGAAACCGGATCTAGGATGAGTAGGCTCAGAATTGGGACCGGTAGCTTGAGCATTCTTTACTAGATCAAGAAGCTGCTGGGCAGACATAAATACTCCATCCTGGGGAGTAGCACTAGATTGACCGGCGCTGGGACGGCCAGGTCTAACCATTTCTCTTCTTTAAGAAATAAAGAATAAGAAAAGTTATTCACAAAATGAATATCAAGCAATCTTGATAGATAAAACAAGGAATCATAAAGAAAATTAGGATAGTACGGTTCGAAGACACGAATTAAATCCTAAAGCACGACTCCTAAGAAAGACTCAGGACGATGATCCTTGTTATAATATTCCATATTGTTCCGAAGTTTGGCTCTGATACCAAGCTGTGACGCCCCACCTCTATACCCACGCTAGCCAAGAACACTACGGAGTAATGCTGTCGACTAGCACGGAGAATAAGGCTGTTGAGGAGCGACCATCCGTGAAATTTCCTTGTGCGAGCATCGATATGTCAGATAGTAAAGCATGCATTTCATTTAAGGTGGAAATCCGACATGCCGATACAAACTCAAAGCTATCACACGGTGGCTATATATATAATCTTCGGAAACAAACATAGAAATAAACATAACATAAATCAGTCACAGACAATTCATATCACAAGGGCGGAAATAGATATGAATACTACACATCAAAGTGTATATCAGAGTAGTGGACAAATAGGATCCACAATAACACAAAAGAATAGATACAAGTGCAAGCAAAAGAATAAGTATACATTAATGAGTCTATCTCTCGAATGTATACAACAAAAACTACAAAACTATGTAGTTAGCCAAAAGGTCAGATGATGGTTCCAAATAGGAAGCCAAGAGGAAGCACCTGTAAAATCTCAGTCTGACCCGAGTATTATTTATAAGAAAATAATAAACGGATCAGTCTAGCTATAAATATCAGATAACATGATATAGAACGATAGATATGGCATAAACATAAAATATCCATAAGGCATACTATGATAAGTATGTAAATGATAATCAACAAAAGATTAATCAATATCATAAGAATCTTCTCAAAGATCCAAAGAGGGTATCATACCCAAAACTTGTATTCATAACAAGTCAATAACATAAACTCCAGAAATCAAGACAAGAAATCCAGAAATCATAAAAAAGTATGTGTGAATGGAGTCACACATGTGGTGTCTAGGCTAACCGAAAAAGTATGTGAGGATGGAACCGCACAAGTGGTGTCTAGCCTAACCAATTTAGCAAAAAGTATGTGTGAATGGAATCACACATGTGGTGTCTAGGCTAACCGAAAAAGTATGTGAGGATGGAATCGCACAAGTGGTGTCTAGCCTAACCAATTTATCAAAAAGTATGTGTGAATGGAATCACACATGTGGTGTCTAGGCTAACCGAAAAAGTATGTGAGGATGGAACCGCACAAGTGGTGTCTAGCCTAACCAATTTATCAAAAAGTATGTGTGAATGGAATCACACATGTGGTGTCTAGGCTAACCGAAAAAGTATGTGAGGATGGAACCGCACAAGTGGTGTCTAGCCTAACCAATTTATCAAAAAGTATGTGTGAATGGAATCACACATGTGGTGTCTAGGCTAACCGAAAAAGTATGTGAGGATGGAACCGCACAAGTGGTGTCTAGCCTAACCAAGCAGCAAAGAGACATCGCACAATTGCTAGTCTAAATCATAAAAATGATCGTCATGATCAAAGAGAAGTGTCAATTACAATAAGCTAGTAAATATATGAGTTTAGCATCATGTCCCATAACCACTAGCTTAACTTAAATATTTGCGAACAAATTGTAGATCTCCACTAGAAAATTGTCACAAGAGTTTCAATCGAACAAGTCCAAGAATTAACCGACGAAGTAAACGCAAGCGTTTCATACCACTTGTTTTACTAAGTCGTTTAATTAGATTTCTCATACGAGTGAGGTAAAGGTTTGTATATACTAATAGATTGGAAATCGGTTTGAGAAAACAAGATTTGTAAATAAAATAGTTGTTGAAATCATTTGAAGAAAGAGTTTTGATATTTACTACTAGTATTGAAACCTTTATATTTTTAAAGTGACAAAGCACAAAGGGGATTGTAGAAACAATCAATCATGAAGGTCACATTCGAAGATGTGAATAAAAATCCAATGAAATCGATAAAGGATCCATCAAAGTGGATATATCTAAAATTCCCAAAGAAAAGAAGTCATCAAAAAGGATAATAATTGATAACAATAAATAAGGAAATAACACGAATCGATTTAAGTTGGATATTCAAGCAACTAGGCACAATTGGGCAAAGTGCATCAGGTTCGGTCGACCGGACTCCCTGAGTCGGTCGGCCGAACCAATCAAACAGAATGTGCATATGCACATGGAAGCAGGTCGGTCGACCGGACTCCCTGAGTCGGTCGGCCGAACCAACAAAACAGAAAGGCTCGAGTAGCAGGTCGGTCGGCCGGCCCAGGGTGCTCGGTCGACCGGACCTGAAACAGAAAGTGCTCATGCACTTGGAAGCAGGTCGGTCGGCCGGCCCAGGGTGCTCGGTCGACCGGACCTGTAGATTTGCACTGTGATACCAATTTTAAATGAGGTGCAAACCTCGATCAAATTGCATTCGCAAGAGCAACGGCGCTAAGGGATTATGTCAATCGACTACCCGGCCCTATATGCTCCTTGGTGCATCACCAAAAACACACAAAATCATCAAAGCTATGATTTTTAAGGATTTGAACCCAAAACACTAAAAATTGGAATATTCACAAAAGTAATCCAAATCCATATCAAATACACAAGAAGAAGTGTTAGGAATTCATACCTAACAATCGAAGAGAATCATAAGCATAGATGTGAGATTAAAAATCTCACCTTTGAATCCAAATTTATGAAGGAGAAGCTTGAAAGCAAATGGAAATCAACCACTCTTCAATCTCAACTCAAGAAGCTTGAATCTAAGCTTAAAAGAGAAACATTTCCTAAATTAGGTTTAGGAAATTTCTGAAATCAAAGAGAGAATGAGTTAGAGAAGATGAAGAGGAAGCTTACCAATGGATTCTCTTGAACTTTGGAGGTAGAAGCTTGAATTTGCAAAAGGAACTAGGGCTTGGAGTTTTAATTTCCACTTCCACTCTCCATTGTTGTAGAAGCTTGAGGAGTTAGGAAATTATGAAGAAGTGAAGAGGAGAGGGGGTTTGGGACTGAATACATAAGTGGGTTATTGGGCTCAGCCCAAACCAAAGCCCTAAGTAAAAAGTGGCAAAAATCAACTTTCTCCAAACATATCGAAGCTTATACTCAAAAAGGTCGCAAACGTCATTTTGAACTCAATGGGGGTGGTCTCGAGTCCCAATTCGACTGTTTGCACAAAGTAGCTTTTTGGACCCAAAATCCGACGAACGGTGAAATATTTAAATAAAATATTTAAATATAAAATCGATAAATATGCGGGTTGTTACAGACTCCCCTCCTTAAAGAAATTGCGTCCTCGCAATACTTAAGAGGAAAATAAGAAGTAACAACCATAGAGGCATATCAACACAAAAGAAAATTTGAATCAAGAAGTTCACCATAAAGAGCACGAAGGAGTAAATCCGAAAGTTTTCGTTCAATGAATTCTCAAGATTTCACAAGAGCAAGGATTTGAGAACCATTGAACCTTCACAAGAAGAACATCTTTATTCCGAAGGCGCTCAATCTCCGGATAAATGACACGAATGCAATGTTGCTCAAAAGTCAAATTTGGTGAAACTTCAATCTCCTCAATAACACCGGGCTCAAGAACAAAAACCGGAAATATAGAAGCATTTCCATAGTTAAAAGACGTGGAAAACGTCAAGAATAGTAGAAGGTTGAGCCGGTATAATGGCGTAGTACAAAAACGGTACGCCCGAGAAACTAAAAACTCGAATACTTTGGAACACCGATGTAATGCTAAGACGGTACGTCTAATGAACCGAACACAATAAAAGAACATCGGACGCAAGTCCATAAAAGAAATGAAATGAAACTCACTGAGACGAAGTATATTAAAATCTCCGATGAACTCAATAAAAAGATAATTTCATTTGGACATCACCAAAGAATCAACCACTTGTTGCACATGACTAAATGTAATGGCAACACGATTTCCCCTTCGGGAATAAAAAGAATATCAAGATCATAAGATGATAGGAACACGAGTCAACATGAAGTTCCTTAAGAGAACATAAATATTCCAAAGATTTATGATCGAGATAGAGAACAATTTCTCATCCAAAAATGATGATGCCAAATTCCAAAAGTAAAAACAATAGCCGCGAGCACTAGATCATGAGTGGCATATCTAGTCTCGATAAGCTATAATGATTTAGAAGCACACATGATAGCACGTTCTCCTATGCAAGAAAACGGCATCTAAACCAATACGAACAGTATCGGTACAAATAGCAAAGTCTTGGTTCCCCTTCAGGAATCACAAGAACAGAAGTACCGGAAAAGAGTTATTTTAAATAATTTTCTTTCCCGAAAAGCTAAAACTTTCAAAATTACATTTATCTTTATGTAATGATTTTTTCTAGAAAAATTTACTATTTACAAGTCAATATATCGTGTCTAATTGTCACATCAAAGCGTTTAGGAAATTCCTATCGATAACGTTGATCAAGCGCATCGACCAAAATTCTTAAAGCACTCAACGGGCAATACAATCACAAAAATCATCTTTTAACTAAGTCTCTTAAAAAGTTTTAAGAATATTCTTTGCTCGTTTTAAGAGCAAAATATCAAATTGCACTTATAAATAAATCTTATGAAAAAGATTTGCAAAATTTTTAAATTTCTATTTCCATCCAAAATCCATAAACAAAAATGGTCTCATCGAAATTTTCATAGAATATTGGATTTATAAAACGGATGAAACAAGCTGGACAATTTGAATGACATAATAATTCATTCATAAGAATCATAACAAGTGCGGAATGTGGTAAGTGGAATGCTAACTTCCGCAACTCGTAGCAAATGAAAACGGTGGTAAAGTCGAGTTAAAAAGACCTTAGCACCACACAAAAGATATTGCTTAGGAGATAATCTCAAGACAAGCACAAAAATACCAGAAGATTCTCAAACGATATGATTGAGAGAAATAACACTTTCCTTATGAGGGGGCTTAAGGAATAAAAACGATGCAACCAAAAATTTGAAATTGAAATTCCAAAGAAAATAGAAATCTGCTTAACAGATAGAAAATGTCGAAGACGAATGGTCCACACGGAAAATAGGATATGGCTTCATAGTGATTAAGCCAATCCTTTCAAAAATCAATTCCGAAGCCAAAGTAAAAATGTCGGCTCGGAAAGAAAAGTCACATAAAATAATTTCGACATCAAATAAAAAGAAACAAGTTGAGTGTTACGGATCCGTCTGGATTCATAATCCTCAAAGAAGTCTTCAAGCCCAGAAATGTTTAAAGAAAAAGAATCACAAGTTCTTTTGATATAAAAATAATGAGATGGGACTCATATCAAAAAGAACTCAAATAAGGAGATCACGAAATAAAACAATGCCATCAAGGACAGGATGAGACATACCTTAGCCACGAGATGTGTTGCCAAGAGCTTGAGCCAAATTCAACTTTCCCTCTTGCCTTCACGTTTGAGGCATTGATGGATGAAATGATCTGGGCTCTTACAATAGCGACATGATTTGGGCTTTGAGCACTTATTAGCAAAATGATCTCCAGATCCACAGTTGAAGCATCTCGCACTACTAGGAGAAGGAGCCTTTGCAGCAGGAGTTGCTTGCTTGCCCTTTTTGTTGGGATAAGGGTCTTTGAATTCATTGGGCC
The DNA here is from genome assembly GCA_030765085.1 of Allium cepa. Taxonomy (NCBI): domain Eukaryota; kingdom Viridiplantae; phylum Streptophyta; class Magnoliopsida; order Asparagales; family Amaryllidaceae; genus Allium; species Allium cepa. Next base: position 563,817,073 of record CM060928.1, on the reverse strand, counting down.
TCTTTTTGTTATCGAAGTTTGGTTTGGCACGCACAACTTCAATATCGCTTTCTTTATCGGCCTCTTCAAGACGAAGAGCGATATCAACAAGCTGATCAAATGATACTTCTAGTTTCAGAAGTAATGGCTTCTTGAGGTTCTTATTCAAGCCATAAACAAATCTCTGATTTTTCTTCATCGGGGTATTAATATACTCGACCCCATACTTAGAGAGAGATTCGAAAGATGCGACATAGTCTGTCACAGAAGATTCACCTTGAACAAGGTCGATAAAACGCCGGGCCAAAGTTACTTTTTCGGCCTCCGGCACAAATTCCGATTCGAATCTTTCCCGGAATTGCTCCCAAGTGAGATCTGCTTCAACGATTTCGGAAATCAAAAGCTCATACCAATCTAATGCTCTTTCTTGGAGCATGCTAGAAGCTACTTGGACTCGATGAAGGTCAATAAGATTCATGCGAGTAAAAATACGGTCGCATGATTTGAGCCAAGCTTGAATTTCTATAACACCTTCGAATCCCTTGAATGGCCTTCCACCCAAATCGGTATAGTCTCGGCACAAGCGCGCGAAACCGGATCTAGGATGAGTAGGCTCAGAATTGGGACCGGTAGCTTGAGCATTCTTTACTAGATCAAGAAGCTGCTGGGCAGACATAAATACTCCATCCTGGGGAGTAGCACTAGATTGACCGGCGCTGGGACGGCCAGGTCTAACCATTTCTCTTCTTTAAGAAAGAAAGAATAAGAAAAGTTATTCACAAAATGAATATCAAGCAATCTTGATAGATAAAACAAGGAATCATAAAGAAAATTAGGATAGTACGGTTCGAAGACACGAATTAAATCCTAAAGCACGACTCCTAAGAAAGACTCAGGACGATGATCCTTGTTATAATATTCCATATTGTTCCGAAGTTTGGCTCTGATACCAAGCTGTGACGCCCCACCTCTATACCCACGCTAGCCAAGAACACTACGGAGTAATGCTGTCGACTAGCACGGAGAATAAGGCTGTTGAGGAGCGACCATCCGTGAAATTGCCTTGTGCGAGCATCGATATGTCAGATAGTAAAGCATGCATTTCATTTAAGGTGGAAATCCGACATGCCGATACAAACTCAAAGCTATCACACGGTGGCTATATATATAATCTTCGGAAACAAACATAGAAATAAACATAACATAAATCAGTCACAGACAATTCATATCACAAGGGCGGAAATAGATATGAATACTACACATCAAAGTGTATATCAGAGTAGTGGACAAATAGGATCCACAATAACACAAAAGAATAGATACAAGTGCAAGCAAAAGAATAAGTATACATTAATGAGTCTATCTCTCGAATGTATACAACAAAAACTACAAAACTATGTAGTTAGCCAAAAGGTCAGATGATGGTTCCAAATAGGAAGCCAAGAGGAAGCACCTGTAAAATCTCAGTCTGACCCGAGTATTATTTATAAGAAAATAATAAACGGATCAGTCTAGCTATAAATATCAGATAACATGATATAGAACGATAGATATGGCATAAACATAAAATATCCATAAGGCATACTATGATAAGTATGTAAATGATAATCAACAGAAGATTAATCAATATCATAAGAATCTTCTCAAAGATCCAAAGAGGGTATCATACCCAAAACTTGTATTCATAACAAGTCAATAACATAAACTCCAGAAATCAAGACAAGAAATCCAGAAATCATAAAAAAGTATGTGTGAATGGAGTCACACATGTGGTGTCTAGGCTAACCGAAAAAGTATGTGAGGATGGAACCGCACAAGTGGTGTCTAGCCTAACCAATTTAGCAAAAAGTATGTGTGAATGGAATCACACATGTGGTGTCTAGGCTAACCGAAAAAGTATGTGAGGATGGAACCGCACAAGTGGTGTCTAGCCTAACCAATTTATCAAAAAGTATGTGTGAATGGAATCACACATGTGGTGTCTAGGCTAACCGAAAAAGTATGTGAGGATGGAACCGCACAAGTGGTGTCTAGCCTAACCAATTTATCAAAAAGTATGTGTGAATGGAATCACACATGTGGTGTCTAGGCTAACCGAAAAAGTATGTGAGGATGGAACCGCACAAGTGGTGTCTAGCCTAACCAATTTATCAAAAAGTATGTGTGAATGGAATCACACATGTGGTGTCTAGGCTAACCGAAAAAGTATGTGAGGATGGAACCGCACAAGTGGTGTCTAGCCTAACCAAGCAGCAAAGAGACATCGCACAATTGCTAGTCTAAATCATAAAAATGATCGTCATGATCAAAGAGAAGTGTCAATTACAATAAGCTAGTAAATATATGAGTTTAGCATCATGTCCCATAACCACTAGCTTAACTTAAATATTTGCGAACAAATTGTAGATCTCCACTAGAAAATTGTCACAAGAGTTTCAATCGAACAAGTCCAAGAATTAACCAACGAAGTAAACGCAAGCGTTTCATACCACTTGTTTTACTAAGTCGTTTAATTAGATTTCTCATACGAGTGAGGTAAAGGTTTGTATATACTAATAGATTGGAAATCGGTTTGAGAAAACAAGATTTGTAAATAAAATAGTTGTTGAAATCATTTGAAGAAAGAGTTTTGATATTTACTACTAGTATTGAAACCTTTATATTTTTAAAGTGACAAAGCACAAAGGGGATTGTAGAAACAATCAATCATGAAGGTCACATTCGAAGATGTGAATAAAAATCCAATGAAATCGATAAAGGATCCATCAAAGTGGATATATCTAAAATTCCCAAAGAAAAGAAGTCATCAAAAAGGATAATAATTGATAACAATAAATAAGGGAATAACACGAATCGATTTAAGTTGGATATTCAAGCAACTAGGCACAATTGGGCAAAGTGCATCAGGTCGGTCGACCGGACTCCCTGAGTCGGTCGGCCGAACCAATCAAACAGAATGTGCATATGCACATGGAAGCAGGTCGGTCGACCGGACTCCCTGAGTCGGTCGGCCGAACCAACAAAACAGAAAGGCTCGAGTAGCAGGTCGGTCGGCCGGCCCAGGGTGCTCGGTCGACCGGACCTGAAACAGAAAGTGCTCATGCACTTGGAAGCAGGTCGGTCGGCCTCGGTCGACCGGACCTGTAGATTTTCACTGTGATACCAATTTTAAATGAGGTGCAAACCTCGATCAAATTGCATTCGCAAGAGCAACGGCGCTAAGGGATTATGTCAATCGACTACCCGGCCCTATATGCTCCTTGGTGCATCACCAAAAACACACAAAATCATCAAAGCTATGATTTTTAAGGATTTGAACCCAAAACACTAAAAATTGGAATATTCACAAAAGTAATCCAAATCCATATCAAATACACAAGAAGAAGTGTTAGGAATTCATACCTAACAATCAAAGAGAATCATAAGCATAGATGTGAGATTAAAAATCTCACCTTTGAATCCAAATTTATGAAGGAGAAGCTTGAAAGCAAATGGAAATCAACCACTCTTCAATCTCAACTCAAGAAGCTTGAATCTAAGCTTAAAAGAGAAACATTTCCTAAATTAGGTTTAGGAAATTTCTGAAATCAAAGAGAGAATGAGTTAGAGAAGATGAAGAGGAAGCTTACCAATGGATTCTCTTGAACTTTGGAGGTAGAAGCTTGAATTTGCAAAAGGAACTAGGGCTTGGAGTTTTAATTTCCACTTCCACTCTCCATTGTTGTAGAAGCTTGAGGAGTTAGGAAATTATGAAGAAGTGAAGAGGAGAGGGGGTTTGGGACTGAATACATAAGTGGGTTATTGGGCTCAGCCCAAACCAAAGCCCTAAGTAAAAAGTGGCAAAAATCAACTTTCTCCAAACATATCGAAGCTTATACTCAAAAAGGTCGCAAACGTCATTTTGAACTCAATGGGGGTGGTCTCGAGTCCCAATTCGACTGTTTGCACAAAGTAGCTTTTTGGACCCAAAATCCGACGAACGGTGAAATATTTAAATAAAATATTTAAATATAAAATCGATAAATATGCGGGTTGTTACAGACTCCCCTCCTTAAAGAAATTGCGTCCTCGCAATACTTAAGAGGAAAATAAGAAGTAATAACCATAGAGGCATATCAACACAAAAGAAAATTTGAATCAAGAAGTTCACCATAAAGAGCACGAAGGAGTAAATCCGAAAGTTTTCGTTCAATGAATTCTCAAGATTTCACAAGAGCAAGGATTTGAGAACCATTGAACCTTCACAAGAAGAACATCTTTATTCCGAAGGCGCTCAATCTCCGGATAAATGACACGAATGCAATGTTGCTCAAAAGTCAAATTTGGTGAAACTTCAATCTCCTCAATAACACCGGGCTCAAGAACAAAAACCGGAAATATAGAAGCATTTCCATAGTTAAAAGACGTGGAAAACGTCAAGAATAGTAGAAGGTTGAGCCGGTATAATGGCGTAGTACAAAAACGGTACGCCCGAGAAACTAAAAACTCGAATACTTTGGAACACCGATGTAATGCTAAGACGGTACGTCTAATGAACCGAACACAATAAAAGAACATCGGACGCAAGTCCATAAAAGAAATGAAATGAAACTCACTGAGACGAAGTATATTAAAATCTCCGATGAACTCAATAAAAAGATAATTTCATTTGGACATCACCAAAGAATCAACCACTTGTTGCACATGACTAAATGTAATGGCAACACGATTTCCCCTTCGGGAATAAAAAGAATATCAAGATCATAAGATGATAGGAACACGAGTCAACATGAAGTTCCTTAAGAGAACATAAATATTCCAAAGATTTATGATCGAGATAGAGAACAATTTCTCATCCAAAAATGATGATGCCAAATTCCAAAAGTAAAAACAATAGCCGCGAGCACTAGATCATGAGTGGCATATCTAGTCTCGATAAGCTATAATGATTTAGAAGCACACATGATAGCACGTTCTCCTATGCAAGAAAACGGCATCTAAACCAATACGAACAGTATCGGTACAAATAGCAAAGTCTTGGTTCCCCTTCAGGAATCACAAGAACAGAAGTACCGGAAAAGAGTTATTTTAAATAATTTTCTTTCCCGAAAAGCTAAAACTTTCAAAATTACATTTATCTTTATGTAATGATTTTTTCTAGAAAAATTTACTATTTACAAGTCAATATATCGTGTCTAATTGTCACATCAAAGCGTTTAGGAAATTCCTATCGATAACGTTGATCAAGCGCATCGACCAAAATTCTTAAAGCACTCAACGGGCAATACAATCACAAAAATCATCTTTTAACTAAGTCTCTTAAAAAGTTTTAAGAATATTCTTTGCTCGTTTTAAGAGCAAAATATCAAATTGCACTTATAAATAAATCTTATGAAAAAGATTTGCAAAATTTTTAAATTTCTATTTCCATCCAAAATCCATAAACAAAAATGGTCTCATCGAAATTTTCATAGAATATTGGATTTATAAAACGGATGAAACAAGCTGGACAATTTGAATGACATAATAATTCATTCATAAGAATCATAACAAGTGCGGAATGTGGTAAGTGGAATGCTAACTTCCGCAACTCGTAGCAAATGAAAACGGTGGTAAAGTCGAGTTAAAAAGACCTTAGCACCACACAAAAGATATTGCTTAGGAGATAATCTCAAGACAAGCACAAAAATACCAGAAGATTCTCAAACGATATGATTGAGAGAAATAACACTTTCCTTATGAGGGGGCTTAAGGAATAAAAACGATGCAACCAAAAATTTGAAATTGAAATTCCAAAGAAAATAGAAATCTGCTTAACAGATAGAAAATGTCGAAGACGAATGGTCCACACGGAAAATAGGATATGGCTTCATAGTGATTAAGCCAATCCTTTCAAAAATCAATTCCGAAGCCAAAGTAAAAATGTCGGCTCGGAAAGAAAAGTCACATAAAATAATTTCGACATCAAATAAAAAGAAACAAGTTGAGTGTTACGGATCCGTCTGGATTCATAATCCTCAAAGAAGTCTTCAAGCCCAGAAATGTTTAAAGAAAAAGAATCACAAGTTCTTTTGATATAAAAATAATGAGATGGGACTCATATCAAAAAGAACTCAAATAAGGAGATCACGAAATAAAACAATGCCATCAAGGACAGGATGAGACATACCTTAGCCACGAGATGTGTTGCCAAGAGCTTGAGCCAAATTCAACTTTCCCTCTTGCCTTCACGTTTGAGGCATTGATGGATGAAATGATCTGGGCTCTTACAATAGCGACATGATTTGGGCTTTGAGCACTTATTAGCAAAATGATCTCCAGATCCACAGTTGAAGCATCTCGCACTACTAGGAGAAGGAGCCTTTGCAGCAGGAGTTGCTTGCTTGCCCTTTTTGTTGGGATAAGGGTCTTTGAATTCATTGGGCCTCTTTTTGTTATCGAAGTTTGGTTTGGCACGCACAACTTCAATATCGCTTTCTTTATCGGCCTCTTCAAGACGAAGAGCGATATCAACAAGCTGATCAAATGATACTTCTAGTTTCAGAAGTAATGGCTTCTTGAGGTTCTTATTCAAGCCATAAACAAATCTCTGATTTTTCTTCATCGGGGTATTAATATACTCGACCCCATACTTAGAGAGAGATTCGAAAGATGCGACATAGTCTGTCACAGAAGATTCACCTTGAACAAGGTCGATAAAACGCCGGGCCAAAGTTACTTTTTCGGCCTCCGGCACAAATTCCGATTCGAATCTTTCCCGGAATTGCTCCAAGTGAGATCTGCTTCAACGATTTCGGAAATCAAAAGCTCATACCAATCTAATGCTCTTTCTTGGAGCATGCTAGAAGCTACTTGGACTCGATGAAGGTCAATAAGATTCATGCGAGTAAAAATACGGTCGCATGATTTGAGCCAAGCTTGAATTTCTATAACACCTTCGAATCCCTTGAATGGCCTTCCACCCAAATCGGTATAGTCTCGGCACAAGCGCGCGAAACCGGATCTAGGATGAGTAGGCTCAGAATTGGGACCGGTAGCTTGAGCATTCTTTACTAGATCAAGAAGCTGCTGGGCAGACATAAATACTCCATCCTGGGGAGTAGCACTAGATTGACCGGCGCTGGGACGGCCAGGTCTAACCATTTCTCTTCTTTAAGAAAGAAAGAATAAGAAAAGTTATTCACAAAATGAATATCAAGCAATCTTGATAGATAAAACAAGGAATCATAAAGAAAATTAGGATAGTACGGTTCGAAGACACGAATTAAATCCTAAAGCACGACTCCTAAGAAAGACTCAGGACGATGATCCTTGTTATAATATTCCATATTGTTCCGAAGTTTGGCTCTGATACCAAGCTGTGACGCCCCACCTCTATACCCACGCTAGCCAAGAACACTACGGAGTAATGCTGTCGACTAGCACGGAGAATAAGGCTGTTGAGGAGCGACCATCCGTGAAATTGCCTTGTGCGAGCATCGATATGTCAGATAGTAAAGCATGCATTTCATTTAAGGTGGAAATCCGACATGCCGATACAAACTCAAAGCTATCACACGGTGGCTATATATATAATCTTCGGAAACAAACATAGAAATAAACATAACATAAATCAGTCACAGACAATTCATATCACAAGGGCGGAAATAGATATGAATACTACACATCAAAGTGTATATCAGAGTAGTGGACAAATAGGATCCACAATAACACAAAAGAATAGATACAAGTGCAAGCAAAAGAATAAGTATACATTAATGAGTCTATCTCTCGAATGTATACAACAAAAACTACAAAACTATGTAGTTAGCCAAAAGGTCAGATGATGGTTCCAAATAGGAAGCCAAGAGGAAGCACCTGTAAAATCTCAGTCTGACCCGAGTATTATTTATAAGAAAATAATAAACGGATCAGTCTAGCTATAAATATCAGATAACATGATATAGAACGATAGATATGGCATAAACATAAAATATCCATAAGGCATACTATGATAAGTATGTAAATGATAATCAACAAAAGATTAATCAATATCATAAGAATCTTCTCAAAGATCCAAAGAGGGTATCATACCCAAAACTTGTATTCATAACAAGTCAATAACATAAACTCCAGAAATCAAGACAAGAAATCCAGAAATCATAAAAAAGTATGTGTGAATGGAGTCACACATGTGGTGTCTAGGCTAACCGAAAAAGTATGTGAGGATGGAACCGCACAAGTGGTGTCTAGCCTAACCAATTTAGCAAAAAGTATGTGTGAATGGAATCACACATGTGGTGTCTAGGCTAACCGAAAAAGTATGTGAGGATGGAACCGCACAAGTGGTGTCTAGCCTAACCAATTTATCAAAAAGTATGTGTGAATGGAATCACACATGTGGTGTCTAGGCTAACCGAAAAAGTATGTGAGGATGGAACCGCACAAGTGGTGTCTAGCCTAACCAATTTATCAAAAAGTATGTGTGAATGGAATCACACATGTGGTGTCTAGGCTAACCGAAAAAGTATGTGAGGATGGAACCGCACAAGTGGTGTCTAGCCTAACCAATTTATCAAAAAGTATGTGTGAATGGAATCACACATGTGGTGTCTAGGCTAACCGAAAAAGTATGTGAGGATGGAACCGCACAAGTGGTGTCTAGCCTAACCAAGCAGCAAAGAGACATCGCACAATTGCTAGTCTAAATCATAAAAATGATCGTCATGATCAAAGAGAAGTGTCAATTACAATAAGCTAGTAAATATATGAGTTTAGCATCATGTCCCATAACCACTAGCTTAACTTAAATATTTGCGAACAAATTGTAGATCTCCACTAGAAAATTGTCACAAGAGTTTCAATCGAACAAGTCCAAGAATTAACCGACGAAGTAAACGCAAGCGTTTCATACCACTTGTTTTACTAAGTCGTTTAATTAGATTTCTCATACGAGTGAGGTAAAGGTTTGTATATACTAATAGATTGGAAATCGGTTTGAGAAAACAAGATTTGTAAATAAAATAGTTGTTGAAATCATTTGAAGAAAGAGTTTTGATATTTACTACTAGTATTGAAACCTTTATATTTTTAAAGTGACAAAGCACAAAGGGGATTGTAGAAACAATCAATCATGAAGGTCACATTCGAAGATGTGAATAAAAATCCAATGAAATCGATAAAGGATCCATCAAAGTGGATATATCTAAAATTCCCAAAGAAAAGAAGTCATCAAAAAGGATAATAATTGATAACAATAAATAAGGAAATAACACGAATCGATTTAAGTTGGATATTCAAGCAACTAGGCACAATTGGGCAAAGTGCATCAGGTCGGTCGACCGGACTCCCTGAGTCGGTCGGCCGAACCAATCAAACAGAATGTGCATATGCACATGGAAGCAGGTCGGTCGACCGGACTCCCTGAGTCGGTCGGCCGAACCAACAAAACAGAAAGGCTCGAGTAGCAGGTCGGTCGGCCGGCCCAGGGTGCTCGGTCGACCGGACCTGAAACAGAAAGTGCTCATGCACTTGGAAGCAGGTCGGTCGGCCTCGGTCGACCGGACCTGTAGATTTTCACTGTGATACCAATTTTAAATGAGGTGCAAACCTCGATCAAATTGCATTCGCACGAGCAACGGCGCTAAGGGATTATGTCAATCGACTACCCGGCCCTATATGCTCCTTGGTGCATCACCAAAAACACACAAAATCATCAAAGCTATGATTTTTAAGGATTTGAACCCAAAACACTAAAAATTGGAATATTCACAAAAGCAATCCAAATCCATATCAAATACACAAGAAGAAGTGTTAGGAATTCATACCTAACAATCGAAGAGAATCATAAGCATAGATGTGAGATTAAAAATCTCACCTTTGAATCCAAATTTATGAAGGAGAAGCTTGAAAGCAAATGGAAATCAACCACTCTTCAATCTCAACTCAAGAAGCTTGAATCTAAGCTTAAAAGAGAAACATTTCCTAAATTAGGTTTAGGAAATTTCTGAAATCAAAGAGAGAATGAGTTAGAGAAGATGAAGAGGAAGCTTACCAATGGATTCTCTTGAACTTTGGAGGTAGAAGCTTGAATTTGCAAAAGGAACTAGGGCTTGGAGTTTTAATTTCCACTTCCACTCTCCATTGTTGTAGAAGCTTGAGGAGTTAGGAAATTATGAAGAAGTGAAGAGGAGAGGGGGTTTGGGACTGAATACATAAGTGGGTTATTGGGCTCAGCCCAAACCAAAGCCCTAAGTAAAAAGTGGCAAAAATCAACTTTCTCCAAACATATCGAAGCTTATACTCAAAAAGGTCGCAAACGTCATTTTGAACTCAATGGGGGTGGTCTCGAGTCCCAATTCGACTGTTTGCACAAAGTAGCTTTTTGGACCCAAAATCCGACGAACGGTGAAATATTTAAATAAAATATTTAAATATAAAATCGATAAATATGCGGGTTGTTACAAAGGCAGACTGGCGTACGTTATTGAAGCCATCCCTATTTCTAGTAAGCTACCAAGAAACCATGGAAAAGTAGCTCTATAAGGTATAACACTTATTTTCATGGGTGACCATTCGTACCCTATTTGATTCAGGGGCATCACATTCCTTTACAGCTAGGAATGTAGTAAATCTCCTTAACCTTCAAACCAAGATGGTCAAGAGCCCAATAGCAGTTTCTAATCCTATTGGGGGTTCGACCCATCTCTTCCTGATTTGCAAATGCCTAGTGTTAGACATATCATATGTGAAGTTGATTTTATATGTACTGCATATGTTCTAAATTTTGAGGGGTATGGACTTATCTTGGATATGAATTAACTATCGTATTATGGAGCTATTCTTAATTGTGATAAGAGGTAGTATGAATAAGGAACTATGGAGGTTGTGACCTAGAAGTTCTTTGTACACCTAAAGATTTAGTTGAGTTAAGTTATTTATACTCACTAAGTCTATCTGTTGTTGGAGAGACATCATCTATACTCGTAGTTTATGAATTTCTTGATGTCTTCGAGAAGGTCTCGGGTCTCCCACTCCATAGGGAGGTTGATTTCCGAATCGATTTGGAGAAGGATGCAAGGCCCATTGCTTTGCCTTTGAGACATATGGCCCCCAAAGAAAGAAGGGAATATGATAAGAAAATCTCATAGCTATTGAAGAAAGGATTCATTCGTAGGAGTACTTCTGAATGGAGAGCCCCTATTGTTATTGCTACTAAGGTAAATGGTTCTTTGAGACTTTGGATCGATTATAGAGAGTTGAACAAGTTGACAAGGAAGAATATGTACCCTTTACCTAGAATAGATGACTTGTTCGACCAACTTATAGGAGCTAAAGTCTTTTCCCAATTATACAGCAACAGGACTCCATCAATTGAGGATTGCAGAGGAAAGCAAGTCAAAGACCATATTTCGTACACCAGATAGACTTTATGAGTGGGAAGTAATGCCTTTTGGATCGACGAATGCCCCAGCATATTATGTGGATTTGATGAGTAGAGTATTTAGAGGGCAACTTAATAAATTTATCGTGGTGTTTGTTGATGATATCTTGGTTTTCTCCAAAGGCACAAAGGCGCATGAGGACCACCTTAGAGAGGCATTAGAGACCTTGAGAAGGAACTAACTCAAAGCCAAGTTTTCTAAATGCACTTTTGGAAAAGTAAAGTTAGGTTCCTTGGACATATTGTTTTGGAATAAGGATTGGTTGTGGACCCTGGTAAAGTGGAAGCTGTCCAAGGATGGAAGACCCCTAGTAATGCATCAAAGGTTAGGAGTTTTCTAGGGTTGGCAGGATACTATAAGAAGTTCATCAAACTTTGCAAAAATAGCAGCCCCTTTAACCCAATTGACCAAGAATAATCTAGTTTTTGTTTGGGACGGTAGATGCACTAAGGCATTTGAGAAGCTTAAGGAATCATTGGTTAGTGCACATGTGCTCACTATTCCAGATGGAACCAAGCCGTTCACGGTTTTCACAGGTGCATGTGGCAAAGGATTAGAGGCAGTTCTTATGCAAGAAGGGAAAGTAGTTGCCTATGCCAGTAGACAATTGAAGGACCATGAGAAGAGGTATCCAGTGCATGATTTTGAATTGGCAGCCATTGTCTTTGCCTTAAAGATGTGGTGGCATTATCTTTTGAGGGAAAGGTTTGAGTTATTCACTAATCATAAATCACTCAAATACCTATTTTCCTAAAAAGATTTGAATCTTAAGCAGCAGAGGTGGATGAAGTATATAGCATCATTTGACTTTAGTATTCAATATACTCCTGGAAAGGGGAATATAGTCGCTGATGCCCTTAGTCGAAGGCACGCTACCCTAGGTGTTATATACGAATGAAAAAAGTTGGAGTTTCTCTCAAATTTTAACTACCAACTTTCAATAGAACCCATCTAAGGCTTTATAGCGGCGATGAAGATTAGACCAGCCTTGATGGACCGCATATGACATGAGCAAGTGAAGGATGAGAAGTTGGCCGAGATTTTGGAAAAATTAGGGAAAATTGAGCCTTTTCCTCATGTTTGTTGGCATTCAGTTGATGAGAAGGGATGCTTGAGAAGAGATGGTTGTCTTTGTGTTCCAACGACTAAGGATTTGTTATAAGAAGTGCTTATGGAATGTCAACACTCACCTCGGAGGAGATAAGATATACAAGGACATGAAGAGAATTTTCTTTTCGGAATGGAATGAAGAGAAGCGTAGCTGAGTTTGTTGCTAGGTGTTTTACATGTCAAAAAATAAAAGCTGAGCAAGGGACGCCTAGCGAATTATTATTACCTCTGGAAATTCCAACCTCGAAGTGAGAATATATTTCAATGGATTTTGAGGAAGGATTGCCTAAAAGTCAGAAGGGTAATAAGGCTATTTGGATTGTTGTGGATAGACCCACTAAGAGTGCTTATTTTGTTCTAATTAGGAGATATAGGACTACCTCTTCTCTCACATAGATTTATATCAAGGAGGTAGTTCGTCTACATGGAATTCATGTGAGTATAATCAGTGACAGGGACCCCTTGTTCACTAGCGAGATTTGGAGGAGCCTACAAACAGTTTTGGAAACTTATTTGATCCTTAGCACTGCATATCACCCACAGACCAACGTACAAACAAAAGGATGAATAGGATTTTGGAGGACTTGTTGAGAGTGTATGTCTTGGATTTCAAAAGACACTGAGAACAACATCTATCTTTGGTTGAGTTCGCGTATAATAATAGCTATCAAGCAATGATTGGTATGGCCACTTTTGAAGCACTTTATGGGCGACCATGCAAATCACCAAGTTGTTGGTAGGAAACCACTAACAAAGTATTGCTCGGACCCAATTTGATCCATGATACCATAGAAAAAGTACAATTGATTGGACAAAGAATGAAGGCAGTACTAGACCGTCAAAAATCTTATGTAGATAAGAGAAGGAAAAATCTTGAGTTTGGGGTTGGAGATAGGGTGTTTGTTAAAATCTCCCCTCTTAGAAAGGTTGTTAGAATCGACAAGTCTGGAAAACTTGCACCAAGGTTTGTTAGGCCATTCAGAGTTTTGGAAAGGATAGGAAAACTTGCTTATCACGTGAAGCTTCCGGACCGATTGGTAGGAGTCCACAATGTTTTCCATGTTTCTCACCTTAAGAAATTCCTTCAAGACACCAATATTAGAGTTAAGCCCGATTAGTTAGGGGATTTAGGGATGGAGCCAACAGTGTCCTGTGCCACCGCACATCGTGGAGCATAGAACTAGAAGACACTGCAACAATGTTCTTAGACTAGTTCGAGTGCAATGAAGAGAAAATTTAGCAGAAAGCACTTGGGAAACCGAGGAGAAGATGAAGATCACTCACCCAGAGCTTTTCACTAGTAAATATTCTCTCCATAACTAGAATTTTTGGTTGCACCGTGGTTACTAGATTGGATGATAGGAGATGGTTGCTACACTTTTCACAATCACTTTGCACTCATGCAGGAAACTTTATGCATGTTTAGGGTGTTTGCATAAATACTTGCATAACACGGTTACACTTCACGCTAGGATTGAGCTGATTTTAGTATGTCTATAATATATAACCACATTGCACTATTGGTTGAGTAGATGGTTGTGTAGATAACTTGGTTGTATAATATGGATGTTATTGTGCGTTACGCTGTTCACCTCTTGGAAGATTTCAAGACGAAATCCTTTTAGGGGGAGAATTCAATACCCCGTAAAATGAACCATAAATAAATGAATTAAATATGATAAAATAGAAAATGGAAATTTTATAAAAGTTGGAATTTGACCATGAAAGTTATTCTATTGCGTTTGTGGCGAAATTCTGATCTGTTTCCACTTATAATATGCTAAAAATGGAGTTCAAACGAAGAAGTCATGAGCGTTTGAAGTTTCCAGATTTAAATTAATTTAGCTTGAATTCAAATTTAAATTTAGGATTTGAAGTTTTAAAAATTAGCTTGGGGTTGAGTAAATGTTAATTAATATTTAACATTTAAGTTGATTAGAGGAAATTAATTAATTTATAAAGCAACGAAATCAAATATTTCCTGAAACAATCAATCAGTCGACACCCTAGGCACCACTGGTCGACCCCTAGCGGTTGACCGGTTGAATAGGGACAATTGACTGGACGATGTCAGATTTTGATAGTAGTGGCTAGGGTTTGAAGGGGTGTGTTATTATTTTAATGCTCCAGATTTATTCGTTCCTCGCCTACTTCCATCCCGCGGTTCTTGTGCGTTTCAACTCCTATAAATAGAACCCTATCCCCTCCACTTTTTATTCATATTATTTTGAAGAATACAACAAAACTCTGCCATTGTTATCTCTCTAATAAGATTCAGAAACTCCATAGAGAGCCTATTTCTTATTTATTTCTTTTTCCTTTAATCTATTGTTATCCTATTCTTCTCCAACTAGTGTGTGCATGTATATCAAAGAAGAGAGATTCTGGAAGGGATTGAAAGGCTACAAACCATTGAAGTGAAGCTAAGGCTAATCAGTGAGTGGAAACCTTAATATTTCTTTTTTAGTAATTGTTTAGTGTATTTCCTTTTGGATTTGAATATGCCTAAGGGATTTTGGAATTTCAAAAATACGATAGATAAATCCCCCAAAATTCCTTTCCTTTCGAAATGTCAATTCTATGTGAAGATTCTCGATTATTTTCATTAATTTGATGGGATTTGTTCTATTATGCAATTTTTAATGATTTCATATTCTATTCCACTTCTTCTCCCTCTGTGATTCAAATTTGTGATTCTCCAATAAAATAAGGGTTTAGATTATGAATTTTATTTGTAGCTTACACACCTTATTCTACACAAATTTCCTGCTTGTTTATTTCTTTGTAAAAGAGGAGTTGAATAGAATATGAGATTTAGATTGAAATTCCTTTTGTTTAGGATATTACGTTCAATTAATGTAATAAATTGAGTTTCTAATTTATTTACAAGTCCATTATTATAGTTTTGGTTATGAATAATTATTCCTTGTTTGGATATTGAAATCCCTTATTTTGATATGGTGGAATCTTGGAAATTTGAAGAAAAGGGACTTGTAATAGTATTTGGTTAGGGAATTGACATTTAACGCTAGTTTAGCGCGTAAAATCCGTGCATTTAGAATTTATTATGCACGACTATTTATTTATCTCTATTAACATATAATTCTTGCGTATATGGCATAGTTAATTAAGTAATTATTATTTTCATTTATTTCCCCCATCAGGAAGGAAATTGATTGTTAGGCAAAAAAAAGAGGAAACTCTTATATAGCCTAATTATTATTTTAAGGTGTAATAAGGAAGGTTCCTTATAAGATCTTATTTATGAAACGGTAAGATGAGTGTGTGTGTGTATGCATGTGCGCGTATATAGTATTTGATTTATGGCTAAGTCATAAGGATGCGAGGTTAATAGAGTTACATGATAGAAGTATGCCCTTCGCTTTGAGGCTACCAAAAGTTGTGTACACTTTGATTGATGTGAGATATCCTTATGATAAATATTTGTAATGACGCGAGGTTAGTCCCAAATTATGTAGAAGAAATCTGCCCAGCTAATCTAGCTACCGGTTCCTACGAATAGTCGGACTAATGTGAGACGTCATTATGAGTATGAGCCATGAGAGATAGTCAATGGGTTACGTTAGGTGGTATCTCAATGGGGGTCTGCTTTTGAAAATAGGTATTAAATAATGGGGTCTGCCTTAATTAAGGTATTAAATGACCAGAGTCTGCTTATTTTCCTCAAGAAAGTATTAAGTGGCCTAAGAGATTCCATATGATGTCAGCTAGATAGTATCATTGAGGAGCACGCCTTGAAATAGGTATTAAATGATGGGGTCTGCCTTAATTAAGGTATTAAATGACCAGAGTCTGCTTATTTTTCAATAAAAGATACTAAGTGGCTTGGGTACCATCTCTACATATTAGTTGTTCATAACGTATGACTGGGATATGAGATTCTAGAAACCTGCTTCTGGAATGGAAAGATTAAGTGGTTAGACCTGCCTCATGTCCTTATAAAGAAGTATTAAATGGTTTATATTCCGTAGACATATTCTTACTGTGAGATATACTTCCCAAGTACTGAAAAGGTAAGACTCGAAGTTTTTATTCACCGGACATTGTTGTTCTGACTCCCTCCTCATTACAACACAGGTTGAAGATGTTGATGGAAAGGTGATGCTTGTAGATGGAGGTGGTGGGCTTGTGGCAATATTTACCATTTTTACTTGCTTTCATGTGTATCCGTGTTTTCAGACTATTATTATAATGGATTATATTATGGTTTGATGATATCTTGTATTTTGATATTGTTATGATTTTGAAATAAATGGGTACATTTTACTATTATATTTTGTTTCATTCGCTGTGAATTCTGAAAGTCTAGTTATGCCTCTGTAATACTACCAACAGCTTACCTTAGAATGATTATAAGTTTCAATGGGCCTTTCCTGGGTCGAAATTTAGGTCCATTCCAGGGTGGGTTGTTACAGTATGTCAAATTGCTGGTTGCATGACTTTGTTTCAGGTGTAAGTGAAATGAAAAATAAAAGTAATTATTAAGTCATGTGTTTATATTTGATTTTTTGTCTATAGGTTTGGATATACGAGCACTGCTTGGTGAATTGTGGTTAGATTTTTTACTTTGTGATGGAAACAAGTACCAACCTGGCTTATGATTTGGTCACTCTTAGAGAGAAGATTGACGACTTTCAAGTTAATGATGTAGTTTAGGAGTGCTTGAAGGATATGAGAGATCATTACCCGTTTCAACGATGTGTGTTATACAATGTTCCCATTGTGTGTTTTGAAGTAACAGAGTTGTATCTTCTGTAAAGAATTCTTCATCAATTTGGGCATGCTCAACCAGTACCCGTAACCACTTGTTCCTCATAGACAAAAAATGAAGTCATTATAAAAATCATACGAGGTAGCGTATTCTATTTAGGATATTTTAGTTGAAGCGAGTGAGAAAACCATCTTTTGAATGAGAGTTTATCGTCAAACCATGTCACACACCCTTGGGGTTACGACGCAATGTATATGCAGTGGTATAAATCTATGCCACATCCGTTGTTGCCAATTCACAAACATGATTTACCGAGCCCATGCACGTTAGAGAAAACAATTCGCTTATTGTCTATATTGTAAGTCCATACTTTAGATCAACTTATTATTTTTTAAGTTATGTTCGATCATATTTTTAAATTGATAATTATTACTTGTATAAACAGAGACTTGGACATATTACGGACTTCATTAAATCTTGTACTCCTAGTGACTTAATGTCCCAAGTGCTTGAAAGGGTAGAACATATTGAGGAAGATGAACCACTTGATATATTTGGTGAACAAGTGCATGTAGAAGAACATGAACAAGTGGAAGAATCTGAGGCGAAGAGGAGCAAGAACAAAGATGGTGAAGGAAGGAGCTAACATGCAAAGAAATCTTCGAGAAAGAAGAAAACTTGACTTATTTTGGTTGGGACATCGAATTTGAAGTGGTTGGGAATGTTTATGACTTATTTTGGTTTGTTTATGGGACATGAAATTTTATGTTAACGTATTTAGTATGTTATGTTGACGTAAAATGTTGAAGTGTTTGGGATCGATCTACCTTTCGTATTTTGTAGTTTAAGCTTCACTTTTGCACTGTACACATTTCTTATGGTTGATTGGTTCTCCGGATTGTCAAATTTAATAGCAGTTAAAATATTTTGAGGGCTAAATCCACTATTTGTCATTGTTTCAACAGTCCGAACTTCACGATCTTTCAGCCTCGCCACATACAGATGCCCGGTTAATACATTAGGAATCATGTGATTGTGGCGTCCATTCTTTACGTTCAATATCCACGTCCCATCATTTATACAACATGCGCTTAACTCAAACAAACAACCATATTTTCTACTTCTCATTCTTCTCCATTTTTGTTGGGTTTTTGGTACATAATTCTTTGCCTATGATCAGTATACTCCCTGCCTAGAACCATCCACGATCCTTTTCCATTAGGTTGCAAATTTCTCATTCTTTTTCCTTTTGTGACAAAAATACGATTTACAATGAGCCCACGATCCATGCACCAATCTCGAACATTTTCCTCTAACTCAAAAACCTACATCATAAATCAATAGCAAAACTCAAAACTAATCAACTATGCAGATATAATTGAAAGATTTTATCTTACCATACCAGTAGCGAAATGAGAAGCTAAATCGGGGTAACCCAAAGGCGACATGTCGACTTCCACATTTTGATTGCCATTGCCAAATACTTCAATTTCACCAAAAACACCAAGTTTTTATTTAAATTGAATTTTAAATAAATTAAATCTCTTTATCCAAAACTATATTCTTATCTTATCGAAACCGGTAGATTCACAAAGCATCTTTTCAAAAATATTTGAAAACCCCTTTTAAAAATAACGTGGAAAGTACGACCGTGGTATGAAACCATGGATCATAGCTCAATGGTTACGTCTCTATCCCAAAGAAATTCAAGACTTAGCTGCGGGCACTCACTGCCTCCGATTTATGCCATGCGAGTATACCATTACTTTCTAAACTTTATTTAATAGCTATCCCCAAAAAAAAATGCTTGTAAGTTCTAAAATAAATTTCAAGTTAAATCTAGGCAATTATACTTAAATAAAAGTTATTATACAAACCATATTAAAAATAAATAATTATCTTTTAAAACAAAATGCCGACTAGTGCTTAAATAAAAATAAATCTTAACACTCATTGTAAAGAAACTAATTAATAATAAAATATGCTTTGAACAATTTAAAATAATTAAACAACTAATTTTCTAAAATATTTTAACACTGTACAAATTATCAAATTAAAAAATTAAAAATCCTCTTTTTCTTTAAACAAGCCTAAATTCTCGATTTTAAAACCTTTATATTTTTAAACAAATATCGTTTACGGATTTATTATTTAAAAATCCTTTATTTAATACTTTTATTCCAAAATTCTATTCACAGTATTCCGATTTGGCTAAGTACAAATTTCAAAAACCATTTATTTTATCCAATTGGTTAACCCAAAATTCTTTATAAAACATTTTGCTTCTAAACTCCTTTTAATTTTCTTTTCCAATTCAAACATATATTACTGGTGTTTTAAAATACCAGAATCTAGGTCAAAACCGGCAATAACATCCAATCAATCCAAATCACACAATAACCTGTCACCGATTATTTCAGCAAAACATATATCACTATATATACAATTAAATTAAACATTTTGAGGAATCCAGTTGGATCCCTCCAATCTGTTTCCCTACATCCACAGATATTAGCACAACATAAAAATACCAATTCCACTTCGAGGTGGAATATCGCGATATATAGGGTCATCCGCTATTATGCGGGGCGCATAGGGTCTCATCCGCTATACATATGCAGGAATATTAATCACTCCAATTAATATATACTACTATATATAATATCGCATCTAATTGATAAGAATGCATCAATTTAACCAATCAATCATTTATTAATTTTAATTATTTAAAATTTAGGCTAGCAGTCCAAAATTGAGTGAGATTAACTCACCTTGATTTTTATGTTGCCGATGTTCCAATTTTAAATTAAATCGACCACGTTCGATTTAACCTAAAATTTTCACTTACTCCAAACATCTTCAGGCCTGTTCCACTGCGTAGAGCTCATCGCTGCGATTCCGACGCTTGTTTCGTCCGATTTTGACCTCGTATGACCAAGATATGAGGTTTTAAAGTTTGAATATAATTTTATATAATAAAATTCTCTTTTCTTATTTTTCTACCAGACGAAAATCTAGGCCGCACACTTCGTTTAGAATGATCGTAGCCGTTCGTTAACACATCTTCCTCCCGCTCCCTACTAGGTCGAGCAAACCCATCGGCCACTTCCTCTGACCGAGTGCCCCTCCTCCCCTGGTGATCGAGACGCCGATCCACTAACGTAAATTGACAGCCCCTTCGCCACGCTGCTGCAGCCAAATGCCGACCCCACCTGGTTCCGCCATCTCTTCGAAATTTGCGATCAACTGGAGCATGAATGCGAAAAAAATTTGGCCTCCACACTCCACTAATCTCGATCGCATCCGTATAGATTTGAAGCTCTTGCCAAACTCTAAAATTTTCTAGTTGAAGTTTCGTCACGAAGGTCTATGGATTCGAAGAAAAATCGAGGAAAATAGGACGTAGTTTCGGCCATTGGTTTATAAGAACGGCGGCTGCGTTAGTAATGGTTAGGGTTTCACTGTTGATGCACTTATATACGCGTATGCCTATACTATTTTAATATTATTTCCAAATTTTAACGTGCTTTTTCAAACGAACTCCAAACTAGATTTGCCGCCTAGCATTTATAATGTTTTACCCATATTCCGAACACAATAGAATGTATTTCGGGGCCTAATTCGATCGTATGTGGAAGATATCATTTTGAATCGATTTAAAATATTAAATTTTCGATATTTATTTCAACGTGTTTCTCTTCCGTTCGACCAAACGGTAAATCCAAATGCTATGAAATTTGAAATCCGATAATAATACACTATTACAGATCCAATGGAACTAGTTTCGTCGAATTTCGAGACTGTGCCCCGGAAGGCTATTTTAACACGTTGATTAAATCAAGCGATTTTCAAAATCGTCGAAATTGTTTAAAAATTAAAATTTTAAAACTTACTAACTCATTTATAAATCAAATAGAATTTACATCCATATTAGAAATCATTCTGATTCATTTTAATCCAAAATTCAATTATTTACATTATTCCGGTATATTAATTTTCACTATTAAATTAATATATAAATTTCCAATTTTAACTTATCGACTTTTAAATTCCATTCAAAGGTCCATATTATAATTCTACTTCAAACAGAATTTTTAATTCAACCTAGAAATCATATTCCTATTCCCATTTATTCTCATATTCCGGTATTGTCCCAAATTTCAATTATTAATTTTATAATTTACCAAATCAAATTTATTGCTGTATTTGAAATTATAAACCATTTCACTGATTCTTCCATATTCAAAATCAATTTATAATTCAAATTCAACATTTAAAATAAATTAGATGTTCAAAACTAACGACTAAGATTCCGGGTCGTTACATTCCTTCCCCCTATAAAAATTTCGTCCTCGAAATTGCTAAGGTAGGAAAAATGCTTCCAAACCCATTAACTTATCCAAAACCCACTCAATTACAATTTTACATCTGCTTCCCTAAACCCCTTTTTGTTTTATCCAAAACAATTAGCTTTCCGTTCTAATACAACAGCCTTGATTTGTAATATAATTCAAAAATCACCTTTTCTAGTTAACAAAATTTTTCCAAACTTTTCAAAAAAAAAATCTAACACCCAAACTTTCCGGAAAATTTTGACAGCGTCTTCTTTGTACGTAGATCCTTTTGCAATATCACAAATATGATAAAAACATATACATCGACCAACACGGTCGGTAAACAAAATATATAACAATATATTATCATTTCTTTACTTTATTGTGTAGGCGTACCTCATACTAGCGTTTTTAAACAAGCGGCTTATCTTATATGCATTTACGCACCCCCAAAATCTATCCAACAGCCTCCTGTACCTGTACTTACTCCAAATAAGCACATAAGTTTTAAAATCATGAAATTTCCATAACATTTCATTCCTTGAACTAGCCAAACACATCAACTTCATAAACCAAACATGCCAAACGTATATTACAAGCAATCATAAGGTTCAACACTAATTTAATTTCTTCCCATGGACTATATATCATTTCATTCAATTCAAAATGATTTACAACCAAACTTATTACATTCAATTCATACTTACAACCACCAAACTCATATTCACTCCAATATGATATATATGTGCCTTACTTACATAAATCCACTTTTATTCAATTTTAAATTGATCCCTAATCAATCTATTGCATTTCATTTATATTTACTTCCACTATATGCAAATCCATTTACCAAACTTTAATTTATTCCTTTTTTAATTTGACTTTAAATCCATTTATCTAATTTTCATTTGATGCCCATTCAAGTTATTCACCACTTTGTTTGCTTTATTTTTTTTCATTAACACATTTCAATCCATGTTAATTTCATTCATGAATCCATTTCATAAGTAATCACTTAAGTTAAGTTTCCATTACAACCGCGTTCCATTTCATTTTAAATTGAATCTCATTCAATTTATTTGTTTTCATTCACTTAGTATATCCAATTTATACTATAACACTTTGGGAAAACATTTCATAAAATTATTTTCAAATGTTTATTATAAGCATTCCATATCGTTACTTAAGTTATATTCAACTTTAAACTTACGTTCATACCCAACCTATACCCCAAAATCAAATTTTAATTCATATTCAATTCATTTACTCTTAAATTGAATTCATTTCTTGTTACCAACTACTTAACTGTTTTACTTGATTATACCTTTTCACTTTTTCCTAGTTTAATAAGTTATACAACTTATATATTCACAATTTTCCTGAATTTTCAACTTAAGTTTATCCACATTCCCTATTTATAACATATGGTTATATATAATCACCCCACCATTCATATTTATATTCACTTTACTCAATTTCAATTCACCCTTCATTTAAAAATTCAAATTTTGAATTTCCAATCTTTTTCCATAACACTAAACCATTTTTATTTTGGTTTACTATTTTATTTCTCAATTCATAAGTTCAAAACTTATTTACTTAAAATCTTATATTGCTTACCTGAGTCTATTTACAACTTATAACCCTAACTTTGGATTATCTATTTCGCTTAATAACTTAAGTGTATTCATCCTATTCAATAATTTGTAACTTATACTTATACAATTATCCTACATTTCCACTTAATATCCAATTCAATCCAAATCCAATTTCAATTTTATTTAACTTATCCTAAGTTAAATCCCAACATATCTTATTCACTTTTATTTACTCAAGTTAAATTTTAATTCCAGGATTAAAATTTTCATTTTCCCTTCCTTACCTACATCAACTTCAATTTATAAATTCAATAATTGGTTTTTCTTAACTTTTCAAATCATTTAAATAGAAAACCTAGAATTCAAGTACCCGGTATTTATTTCAAATCATTTTGAAATCATAAATAGCACATACCCACTTTGGTATATCAAATCATACCTCTAGATTTCAAAACAACTTGGTTTTACCAAAACAATTCGCCTTCAGAATTTCTAAAACAAACTTGTTTATTAAACAAGCCAAAGCAATAACCATAGTCAACCACCACGGTAGCAATCCATCACTTAGAAACTAGAAAATGAATACTGATGATGTGGCCATCATCACCAGAATTATTTTCCAGCGACTGAAGCGAGTTCAGTGCTTTCTTGCTCCCAAAATCATTTTAAAACAATTTCTATTCCAAAAATATCTCCAAAATACTATTACTATTATTCCTTTCAAACCACTTTGAAAAACGTTTCCAAAATTCCCAAGATTTTAAAATTCCAACACTTGATTCAAATTCATTTTAAAACATTTCCCAAAATTTCCGGGATTTAAATTCTGGTTTAAAACAAACTTTAGTTATATCCCTTTGTATAAACCATACTTATAAGTTCCATTCGATTATATATATATAACCATTTAAAGTTTAATAATCTTATTTGATTTTAATGTCAACAACCAAACATCCAAATATATACAGTATAATAATTTCAGAAAATTATTTCTTTTATAACAAAATATAATTTTGGGTAAAATTATTTCATTTGCTCACTTTAAAACAATAGCATGTCGGTTTACCTTGTTCAAGAGTTTAGAAACCCCTATCGATACCGCTGTACTTCCCCGTATTGACCAGAATTCATAAATACTCAACCGATAGGTCAACACAATATAAAAACATTTTTATATTCATTAACAATTATGCGCTCATAGCTATTAATACACTCAAACTCATTCTAGAGTACTACTGACTCTATCTCTAATGAGTAATCCCTACTAAAGCCTAGGTATAACGCCAACCTAAGCTCTGATACCACATGTGACGACCCGTCCTTCACGACCCCCGAAAATCGATATAAATATACTCAACGTACAACATGCCGAACGATCGAGTGCCGGAAGGACATATTATTGACGGAAAGAAAGTAGGTAGAAGAAGAAGAATACTAAACAAAACAAAATCTCCCAACGGACAGTACAATACATAATATCAATAGTTCTTTACACAAAAACAAAACTGTAATATACATATCTCACATCAGAGTACACGAATCAATAGTTACCAGCCTGGACAGTCATAACATCTTGTCCTCACAACTACTGGAAATTACAAATGACACGGCAGCAGAAATAAACAAGTGCGAGAATACGTCTCGGTCTCCAGCTCGTCTCCTGAGCTCCATAGTATCCAATGTTGAACCTGTAATACTCGGTCTGACCCGAGCATTATAATAAAATAACACCCGAGTCAGTCTGGAAAACCAGCGTGAGAAAACACACTCAATTTGAATTATTAAAGTTTCAAAAACCCTTTAAAAATCAAAGGTATCTCGTAATACCACGCCACAAATAAACACGACGGGTTTTTACCTTACGATAAACAAAATATTTCATATCAAATCCTCTGATATTATAATAGTGTCTAAGTACAAATACTTATTCAGATAGCTGAAATTGTTACATTAATTAAATTCCAGCAATACTAGGCTCTACAATCAAAACCGTAAAGGGCACGTATTGGAGAATGGATTCCAACTGAATGACTAGGCGCTGGGGTACCACCTGTCACAGTACACGTCTAGAACAATGTACCGAGGACCACTCCGGGATCCCCTGCTACATAAGAGCGGACTACGCCTTACCTGTATAGCCCGAATAAGATTACCCCGCGGTTGGGATCAGCAACCGCCACACAGCCGAATAAAAGGGGCTCTAGATAGGGGTAACCTTACCCTACTTGGGTGCGACTCACTTAGCTTTGCCGCATCTCCCCTGATTTTCAGTCATTCCCGGTTGATGAGGCTTGAGGCTAAGCGTTACCTTTTTAGAAATATTCACTTAGAATGCTCATTGTCCTCCAATGACAATGTTCTGATAGCATTCATCCATACAAGTCCGTTCCCGGTCCGAACGGAACCGAAGACACTACTCCTACTACATCCATTTTGGAATCACCCTCAGGATTAGTAGCTATTAGCCCTTGCACTTCACTGCTCCATCTTCGACTCCAAGCTCTTGTCTTCATTTTCGAAAACGTACTCGTTTGATCGAAGTGGTTTTCGGATCACAAATCCGATCCCGGTCTCTTCGAAACAACATTCGATATTGCCCGGTAAACTCAACCCTGGTTCTTTAGGAAATACACAGACGAGAATAAGATCGAAGATCACCTCCTAACCGTTAGTGGACATATTTTCTTATAAACATCCTAGAAGAACGAAATGAGTTGATACGTACAGTATAACACCTCGAACAGTAACTGTAACATATAATTCCCGTACCTCTTCTAGATATTCCCAAAGTTGTATTTGGGTCCAGATTTGATAGTCGATTATTTGACTATCAAATAAACAATCAATTCAACCAAATACTTCAATTTCACCAAAAACACCAAGTCTTTATTTAAATTGAATTTTAAATAAATTAAATCTCTTTATCCAAAACTATATTCTTATCTTATCGAAATCGGTAGATTCACAAAGCATCTTTTCAAAAATATTTGAAAACCCCTTTTAAAAATAACGTGGAAAGTACGACCGTGGTATAAACCATGGATCACAGCTCAATGGTTACGTCTCTATCCCAAAGAAATTCAAGACTTAGCTGCGGGCACTCACTGCCTCCGATTTACGCCATGCGAGTATACCATTACTTTCTAAACTTTATTTAATAGTTATCCCCAAAAAAATGCTTGTAAGTTCTAAAATAAATTTCAAGTTAAATCTAGGCAATTATACTTAAATAAAAGTTATTATAAAAAACCATATTAAAAATAAATAATTATCTTTTAAAACAAAATGCTGACTAGTGCTTAAATAAAAATAAATCTTAACACTCATTGTAAAGAAACTAATTAATAATAAAACATGCTTTGAACAATTTAAAATAATTAAACAACTAATTTTCTAAAATATTTTAACACTTTACAAATTATCAAATTAATAAATTGAAAATCCTCTTTTTCTTTAAACAAGCCCAAATTCTCGATTTTAAAACCTTTATATTTTTAAACAAATATCATTTACAGATTTATTATTTAAAAATCCTTTATTTAATACTTTTATTCCAAAATCCTATTCACAATATTCCGATTTGGCTAAGTACCAATTTAAAAAACCATTTATTTTATCCAATTGGTTAACCCAAAATTCTTTATAGAACATTTTGCTTCAAAAGACCTTTTAATTTTCTTTTCCAATTTAAACATATATTACTGGTGTTTTAAAATACCATAATCTAGGTCAAAACCTGCCACAGCATCCAATCAATCCAAATCACACAATAACCTGTCACAGATTATTTCAACAAAACATATATCACTATATATGCAATTAAATTCAACATTTTGAGGAATCCAATTGGATCCCTCCAACCTGTTTTCCTGCATACACAGATGTTAGCACAACATAAAAATACCAATTCCACTTCGAGGTGGAATATCGTGGCATATAGGGTCATCCGCTATTATGCGGGGCGCATAGGATCTCATCCGCTATACATACGCGGGAATATCAATCACTCCAATTAATATATACTACTATATATAATATCGCATCCAATTGATAAGAATGCATCAATTTAACTAATCAATCATTTATTAATTTAAACTATTTAAAATTTAGGCTAGCAGTCCAAAATTGAGTGAGATTAGCTCGCCTTGATTTTTACGTTGCCAACGTTCCAATTTTAAATTAAATCCCTAAAATTTTCCAAGATATGAGGTTTTAAAGTTTGAAAATAATTTTATATAATAAAATTCTATTCTTAATTTTTTTTACCAGACGAAAATCTGGCCCGCACACTTCGTTTAGAAGGATCGTAGCCGCTCGTTAACACATCTTCCTCCCGCTCCCTACCAGGTCGAGAAAACCCCATCGGCCGCTTCCTCTGACCGAGTGCCCCTCCTCCCCTGGTGATCGAGACGCCGATCCACTAACGTAAATCGAAAGCCCCTTCGCCCACGCTGCCGCGGCCAGAGACCGACCCCACCTAGTGCAGCCATCGCTTCGAAAACTACAAGTAAACTATTTTTGAGTTACTGTACTATACTACTTTACAGGGTGAGCTGGTCTAAACTAGTAAACTATTGTGGTCTATAATATGCTATAATTGTAATACGTGAAGTATTTCAGTTCATGTAGAGTATGTTATATTGTGAACTGTGGACTATGTTGTTGTTTATGGATCTGCATATTTGACTGAATATTGGTCATGTGTATGAAATTATAGTCATATTATTTTCTCATCAAATTAAACTACAAGTGGAAAAAAAGTGAAGGGTTCTAACGTTTCGATCGGTCCAACCGTCTAAACCTCAAACATTTGGCCACTGCGGTTGGACCTATGGTTCGGTTTTCAAAACTATGTATGTATGTGTATGTATAATCGTTGCCAACAAGCTCGACAATTAAAATTCTACTTTTGCTCTCTGAACTCGTTGCCGTTAGGCTTGCCTATGGTTATATTTCTGAATTGCTTTGTTAACGGCCGATTATTAGGTGATACTTCAAATTATATAAAAAAGAGAGGAAATAATAACAATTACCATTGACTATTAGTTCATTTCTGATGCTAAAAATTATTTTATTAAAGAGCAACAACTCCTGTAAAAATGATCCTTTTTTTTGTTAATTAACAGTAGCTTCTTGTTATGCATTTCTAATGCTAAAAATTATTTTATTAAAGAGCAACTCCTGTAAAAATGATCCTTTTTTTTTTGTTAATTAACAGTAGCTTCTTGTTATGTATTTCTAATGCTAAAACATATTGGTTTAGTAGCTTATGATATATACATCCTTGTATTTAAAATGTACTGTCCATCGGGAGCAGTGGTTCATGTTTTAGTGGGGGGAAAAATAATCCTAATTTCGAATGCATTGTTCTTTCTTATATGTACAGGAATCATTTGCCATGAAACCTTTCAATGATTTTTCACAAACTGGGCTAGTGTTTGGTGATGCTCTGTTAAATATGACCAAAACTGTTCTACACGGTACATGTTTTTTATCCTTTGGGTATATATATGTAGTTTTTAAGCTTTTTAATGCATATCTCCCTGTATAATAGGTCTTGTAAACCATTTTTGCCAATTGTAGTTGACAGTAAAGTATAAATGATGCTTTCTTTTGTTCCATTTCTTGCCAGAGAAAGCTTCATGCTGGCTCTTAATTGTAAACTTTCCTTTCTGCTTTGAATCAAGAATGCATGGTTTGTTCTATCCAATCTTAAAACAATATTTAGACACATTTCTGTGATTTTGCCGTGTGCTTTCCCTTTTTTCAAATGATTTCGAACTTTGAAATGTACACCATAATGTTATGGGTCTGTGATTCATTACTTTTTATGGTTCGATATCCCAGGTGGCATTACACCTTTTATCAAAATTTTAATGCTGTTTTTCTTGCATACATTACAAGATTAATGATCTAAACTTTGAGAATCATGCATGTATAGATTTGCATACCAGTATTTTTGTATATACATGAATGGAAAACTAAGCATTGCTTATCCCTAGCCTTGCCTTTCTTCTAAAATAACATTGTATTGAAGTTGTTAAAATGTTTGCAACCAACAACTAAAATCAGATAGATCTGTTTGGAAATCTTGTGTTATCAATCCTCAGCAAGATATATTTGAGTATGTACAACGTCCTTACATTTTTATTAGCCATTTACACTTCATCTTCATCATCATCATCTTCATCATTATTGTTATTAATATTATTATGATGATGATGATGATCACGTACACACACACATGAAATCTATTGATATTATGTTAACTTTATTTCTATATCACTTACCCTATGCAGATACTGCAAAAATTTCTAAGAGCTTTCTTAGTAAGCTCAACTGTAGCATATCAAATGGCCTACCTCATGCAGAACCAATTCATGCATATAAAACAGATGAAAAGGATCTGGTACCTAATTTAGATTAAAAACTTGTGCTCAAAGTGCTGTTTACTCATATGGTTTATATTTCTACTGCTACATATAGGTCAAAGGAGTCTTACATATGCTCCAAGGGTTCTCAAGTTCTATATTTTTCTGGGATCAGCACGAGGAAAGGTTTCAATTAAAGAGTGAGATATATGTGTTGCATTTATCTCAGTCAAGTTTAAATGGTATCATGGACCAGTTTGCATTTGGTGGATCTTGTTTGAAAAAAGTGGAAAATTTCGTAAAGAAAGTGGATATGTCAAAGCAAAAAGCTCCTACATTGAGGGCCTTCAACAATTCTGTTAGATCTTGGCTTAAGGTATGCCTTTAACACACACACATGTATATAGGATGCTATTGGTGTTATTTAGTTACATATATCACTCGTTTTGCAAAGAGGCTGCGAAATATTGCTTTGAATGAGGAAGTGAACTTCGTAAGATTGGACGCTGCGAACTCCATTACACTACTGGGATTAAACAATTCTTTATCAAGGTAAAACCCTATTTTCATGGTCAAATTACTCTGTTATTCTGGTGTCAGTTATTTTAAAATCATTCGTTATTTCATGTATATGAATGGTACTTTCACCATTACAAAATTACAAAAATCATACGAGTTAAATCCGTTTCAAATCGAATATCTCCATTTATGATTCGATTTACATTCTGACTCGAACTCAGTTAAAACCACAATTGAGAAAGTTCATTTAGTTCATGATGATACATTCAAAATACTTACTTACATAGTTGCATCCACAATTCAAAATTTAATGTTTTCCAAACGATATAAAGATGAAACAAGAGAGAAAGTTGAGTTTTAGGTTTATATGAAAAAGCTTTAACATCATCAATTTCAGAATGTGTACAAACCTTAAAGCATGGATCTTTTAGATCTACAATTTACGATTTAAATCCTCTTTTGATGTAAAATTTGAATCTACGATTTACGTGAAAACCTTTTTATCTAGTGGAATACATTACTTCTTTGCTTTATTATACGGAGACAAATTGTATTGCTTAATTTATATCTACTAAATTTTTAAGCGTGCCTATATTAGGATGAGTTTTACACAACTCTTTGGATGGGAGTAAAAGTTATTGTAGGAAAACTTTCAATTACTGATTAGCTCTTGTACACCCATTTCCAGCTGGGTATTTTCAGTCGATATGCAGCTATGCTTTCAACTCTCAGATATACGTGGATAACATTGAATATTAGTACTACATAATATCTGCTTTCCAGATATCTATTGTATATATGTGTTATCTGTAGTGAAGACTGTTATCCATATATTTCGGACTACTATGCTAGAAGAGTTATCAAGGGAAAAAGAAGCAATTAAGTCAGTATGGGGATATAGAAGCATCGAAAGATAGGTATCGAGCCTGTAAATGCATGGTGATATGACGAGCCTGTAAATCCATGGTGATATATTGAGCTTTCAAGTCAATAATATATTGAACATCTAGCAGTGCTCTAAGGGTATCGAGCAACAATAACAACAACAATCCATTATTTTCAAGTTAGTTGTGGTCGGATAGAGATGGAACCCAAAACTAAATAACAAAATCAATTCAAAGTCATAGCAACAACAATAATCTTTAATAATAGTTGTAATACCTTTGGTGTCCGCGTGAACTAACAAAAATGTCCATTTACAGTATTAACAAATCTTAATATTCCTTGAAAGTATGATCTAACAGTTAAACTTGCTCGATATTAACGAATTTTAATATCCCAAAAAAATAGGATCTAACAGCTAAACTTCTTTACACATTCAAAACGTCCATCTACACTTAAAAATATGATCTAACAGCTAAACTTCTTTACACATTCAAAACGTCCATCTACACTTAAAAATAAGATCTAACAAGTAATTTTTTTCTTTATTTAACTACAAATTCGTTGTTTATTAATTAATAATACAAATAAAATTCAAACTAACAAAAAAAGTTAAATGTTGAAATTTAGAAATAAAAGTTTAAATTAACTACACATTATTTCAATGTAAAAACATGGTTAAATATTTGTGCAAATCATTTTTTCTTGAATATATAATCCGTAGAAAAATAATTCTTGCGCCAGGTACATGCTATTATCACGCGCGAAGCACGTGCCAAAACGCTCGTAATAAAAACCAGGATTAAAAAAAAGTCAAGTAAGTAAACAAATAATAATAACAACTAAGCAAAATAAAAATAAAATAAATAAATATATACATTAAAAAAAACCATGACGATAATAATAATAATATTAATAGTAACAATGATACTAATAGTAATATTGACTGAAGACCAAACACTACGTCTTAGGCTTCTATTCATCAGTCCTATAATTTAACACTTACAATACTAAACCCAAAAAAATACCTCCTAGCTCATGGTTCTAGTACGTGGATCGTTAACTTTCACGCGCTCTTGTTCGACACCAGTTCTTCGGAAATACGTCAATCCTTCAAGTTCTTTTTACTACTACCTTTCATGTCAACCTTGGTCGACCTCTGTCTCTCTTTGAGCATTCAACGCGACCTATAATTCCAACGTGCATCGGTGTCTCGGAAGGCCCCGTTGGAGATGTCCAAACCATCTTAAACGGTGTTGGACTAACTTCTCCTCAATTGGTGCTACTCCAAGTTTATCACGTATATCATCATTTTTAATTCGGTCTCTTCCTGTATGACCACAACTCCATCGCAACATACGCATCTCTGCTACACTTATCTTCTGTACATGTTGACTTTTAGTAGGCCAACATTCTGCACCATACAACATCGCAGGCCTAACTGTCGTTCTAAGGGTATCGAGCATCTAAAGAAAATAATGCCGAGTTTGGAAATGACGAGAGTTTTCAAAGATAGTAGAGATATCAAACATTTGACCAGTAGAAAGGGGTAACGAGCCTTTAGCAACAAGAAGAAGGTATTGAGCATCTAACGATAAAGTGAACATGTCGAGCCTGTAAGGTGATGGAGATGTCGAACCAGTAAATGCTTGAAGATATCAAGCTACCACAAACTTGGAGGAACTAGAGATATCAAGTTTCTACAGCACAAAAGTTGTTGAAACTAAAGATAGTAGAGTTGTCAAAGATGTAAAAAGGGATGTCTAGCCTCTACAACACATGGTGTTATCGAGCATGTAACAAAGAAAGGATGCATCGGCATTAAAAAATGTCGATCATCTAACTACAAGGGAAGGTTGTCGAGTTTCTGCAAAGAAGACTATATTGTCGCGCTTCTACAAGTAGGTGATGTCGAGTCTTTACAAAGGAAGTATTGCCGAAATTTCACCAAGTTGGAGCTAACGGAGCCCTCAGATTCCCAACCAGGATATGTGTCAATCATCCTGCATGATTGACACCGCTATAAGTAGGACCTTCTCCGGCACTTAGAGGGGGCGGATCATTCTTCTTTCTCTATTTCTCAATTATAGAAATTAAACCCTAAATCAATTTGGGGATTTCTAAAGCCAACTGTAACTCTTGGACTTTTTTGCAAATAAGGACTTGGACATTTAACTCGCATAGCATATCTCATTTGTACTTGCCTAATTAGCTATTTGTGTCGATGAACATGCATATAACTTTATCTTCGGACTTGGTCTTGAACTTGGACTTGCGTATTATTAATTTGCCCAAGGTCACTTAAGCCCTTGTTCAAATTCAACTTGAATTTACCTTGCATATTAACTATTATGCCCATTGATATATGAACAAAGGACTATTATATATTTATGGGACTTGCATATTTTACCCTTGAACATGTGACTTGAATTTTTGAACAACTTAGTGATTGTATTGAAACCAAGGGGTGCTATTGGAATATTTTCAAATAATATCACCTTGTCTGACATATTGGGTGTTGAGCCAAATTCTGGTTCAACAAAGACTCTCATTCTTTATTTGATGGTGAAAGGGTATATGATTTTGCTAATCCATGCAGTTATTTACAGTGGTTTTGCCAATCTCATTACAGAATGAAATCAAGTTTACTTTCTGTATTTCTCTATACCAAATATTGACAATTTCACCAGCTGTTCCAATTCCTCCAACTTCAACTTTTGATTCGGAAAGTTGTTTGATATCAATTCCTTTTTTTTGCAGCATCTTGTCTGGAGCAGAACTTCTATTACAAGTAGTACAAGGGGCATGTCCAAGTGTTTATTTTGATTTGGAGCCTTCTCTCTGTCCCAGTGAAATAGCAACTCATGTCCTTGACCATCTTTTCAAAAAACTGAACAAAGTTTGTCTTGTGCAAGGTGGAGAGGTTGCTAAATAGTCACATTTCACATGTATGTGTGCCCAGTTTCTGAACATCGCTTACTAATTTGTTTCTACATGACAGGAAGAAGCATATCATTTGCTACTTGCTGTTTTCACTGAAAGTTTGCTTCCTTACATTGAAGGGCTTGACTCTTGGCTATATGATGGGATTCTCGACGATCCGTATGACGAGGTATCCATTCATACCATATTATTACAAATTTTAAGCTACATCGTATGATCCTTTTGGAAACTTCCCCTGGCTTAGTTGCTTATTTGTAATACAAGTACACATTTATCTTTAGTGAGAGAAGTAGCTATAATTGGCATACTAATATCCGGCAGCACATCATTTCAAGATATTGGAGATGTCACATCGCAAAATTCTTTTAAACCATAGTCATAATTAAAATACTAGAACCTTATTATATATTTTTTTTCTTAGGATTAGGCTAATAAAATTAAAACTATATAACGTAGTTCAGTGCAATGGCTTTCTTAGTAAAGCTGCTGAATCTTAAAATTGTTTCTTTGCAATGAGTTGATCCTTTTCGCTGTTTGCTCTAAACCAAACTTTGTTTTTTTGAACAAGAATTTCTACAATATGCTTCCTTGAGATTTGTAAGTTAAACATTGAAGCACCATAGGTAAAATAACTTTTTTGCGCAGGGCATATGACTCATATTTGTTGACCTTCAATGATTGGACCTTAATTTATTCAACTTGCGAATAATTTCAATTTAATTGGTGTTTCTTATGTAGATGTTCTTTTACTCCAACACCAATGTATCCGTTGACCAACCGTCATTTTGGGAGACAAGTTATCTTCCCAGACAATTTACTAAGCAAGCTAATAAGCTTCAAGTTGTTAAAGATTCTAAAGAGAAGGATACAAATGAAATGGATGTCATAAATTGTCCTGTATTCCTAATGGAAATGTCTAAAGCAATTATATCTGCTGGAAAGTCTCTACAATTGATTCAACATGTTCAAGGTGATAGTGTTTATGATCTCAAGCAAAATTTAAGCTGTAAACATTCTGAAGAAGCAGAATCTATTTCTCACTATGGTGAAACAAAACATGCTCGAGAAATGGGAATTCTAACATTGTCGGAGGTTTATCTGCTATCTTTGGTTGGTTTAGTAGGTGATGGGGATCATATTTATGAGCGCATCAGTGATTGTTCATATGGTTCACCTATAGATGATAAAACTTGGTTCAAGTTTTTGACTAATGCAATATCAGAGAAGCAAAAGACAGTAAATGGCAATGACAGTATTGGTTCTTTCTCCCCTAGGAATCCTGTAATCACTGTATGCAAAGAGTTTCTTCAAAAGAATAAAGTTACATGGGATGATCTCAATATTTCTAGAAACTTCAGTCTCCCTCCATTGAACGATGAAGGACTGCGCACTGCTGTATTTGGTGAAACTTCAAATGAATCTGACAACAGAATTCCAATCTCTGAACTGAGCAGAACAGATTATACTTTAGGGTTTCAGTATGACGACTTTGAATGTCTTCGTAAAGAGAGTGACTCAAAGACCTTGGAAACTTTGTTTCCATTTCCAACTCTTCTACCTTGTTTCCAGGTTTGATGATGGTGAATCATTTTTGTGGTTCCAGAAAGTTCCTCGTCTTTTGGGTCTGTGCATCGGCAGTCTTTTTTCAACCTTATGACGGGGTTGTTAAAATGAAACTTCATTTGAGTTGGCACTGCTGAACCCCAGGAGTATGGGGAGCCCTCTGCTTACCCTTATATCAAATACAAATGAATATACCCCTTGATATTTTCTTATTTTACATATACCCGCCTCTCCATTCATCATTTTGCTTGTATCCCTTTTAATTTTTATCTCATGTTAAAATCCAGATCCAGTGCATTTATTTTCTCATTTTAATTTTCTCTCTGTGGTAACAAACTAATATACTAATTCATATTTTGTCATACTAATCTATCGATTTACCTTTCAAAACCGTTAGAAACTATTTTCTGAGTTGGACGACACCTTAATGGTTTGGAGGTATATGTTGAAAGGAAGATTAAGAGTGGTAGATGAAATGATGGAAATAAAGACAATTATTATGTAAACAAAAACCAAATACAGTATGTATTGAAATGAATTGAACATGGAACAGGAGGATTTTCTTATGTCAGAACTTCTCCCGTTCCAAAGAAGTTCTACACTTGCATCAAGAATTCTTCGATGGATACAAAGCATCGACTCAATAGACATGCTTCAACCTGCTGTTCTTATTAATGAATGCCTAGCCACCTATGTAAAGAAACAGGTTGTTATGGACTTGTATTTTCAATATTGCTTGTACATCTTTAAGGGCATTCAACATGTAACACTTTGGTGTCTTGTCTATCCATACCATGGAACATTGCTTTCATGTTATTGTTCCAACTTTATCCATGCATGAATCTCATGGGAATCATACAAATTTGAAAATAAAAAATTATGAGTTTGTGATTTTTTTTTTGGGGTGGGGGGGGGGGGGGGTGCTAGAATTTGAAGTATTATTACATGACTTGATGTGAAAACTTTCATGCAGTTAAGCATATATCATGTACTTCTAAGCATCTTATGTCTTTTCATCCAGGTAGATCACATAGGAAAACATGTTCTACGAAAACTTATGAATGAGTGGAAGTTAATGGATGAACTCGGCGTATTGCGTGCCATATATTTGCTTGGTTCAGGTATTACTGTTGTTGCAAATGTATTCTTCTGCCGAAAAAAAAGTACGACAATATTCCCATCAGTTAAATATCATGCATAATCTTAGGTGACTTGCTGCAGCAATTCTTGACGGTTCTTTATGACAAGATGGATAGAGGAGATTCGTGGGGTGATGATTTTGAGTTGAATACACTTTTACAGGTATGCTATTGTTTAAATGTCATCTACTTCCTGAGATGTGTAGGAAATTTTGTTTCTTAATGTTGCAGGAAGCTTCCTCACTTTTCATTTCATGGTAGAATGATCCTTGTACTTCAGGCCATCCGGTTTGGATCACTTTGTTTCTCTTATTCACTGATGGCCTAAAAATATAACCTATTTCCTTATATTTTCTAAAATGTACTCATCAAAATATGGGAACGTGAGGGGTTCAGGGGGATTTTCCATTACTTTAAGTAAGCAACAGTTGTCTCTTGTGGGTCAAAAATGACGAGGTTTCCTGCAATTTGACCAAATTTATTCTGCATTTTAAGGTATTTTTACATCTGCAGGAGTCAATAAGATATTCTGCTGACGGTACGCTTCTTTCTACTCCAGATCGGTTGGTTGTGTCCATAACAAAAGCTGACGATGATGATTTTGAGGAAATTAGAACTAATAAAGTCACAGTTTCTACAAAAAGCAAAGGATTAGGCCAGTCATTTGGCATTGATGCCTTTGATATGCTACATTTTTCTTACAAAGTATGTGATTTTATCATGAGCAGTTAATATATTTCAATAGCATTGTTTGTTTAATTGTAGTTACTTTGTTTAATATAGGTATCATGGCCTCTTGATCTTATTGCTAATGCAGAGGCTCTTAAAAAGTACAACCAGGTGTTGCCATGTTTGTGCATGATTATTTTTTTGTGGAAATTAGATTTGCCCCTTGTTTTCAAACTTAATACCTGGAAAACACTTTTCAAAAACAAGTTTCATGAGTATTTTAAACTGCACATATTTGATCTTAGAACTGCAAATACTTACAGTTTAAAATGAAAATATTCAGTTTAAAATGCACATATTTGCAAAATAAACATTTGCAATGTGGACTGCAAATATTTAAAATGTAAAATGTGCATTTTTGCGGTATAGACTGCAAATTTTCATTTTACAGCGATGTGCATTTAGAACTGCAAATATGTGCAGTTTAAATGCACATTTTCGTTGAAAACATTGACAGATGTTCTTCATGAATCCTGGTTTTGACAGGGGGCGGAAGTGAATTTTGAAACTTTTGAAGGGTGTTTGAGTAAACATCCCTATTTTTTGGTCACATATACTCATTGTTTTGCATTTCTTTTTTTTCTTTATAGGTCATGGCATTTCTATTGAAGGTTAAGCATGCAAAATTTGTCCTCGATAAAACTAGGAGATGGATGTGGAAGGTGCTTGTGCTTTTAGTATCCTAATTTTGAATTAAATTTGTGATAGTTTTTATAATTCTTTATTTTCTTAAAAAAAAATAACAATCCATCCACCTCAGAATTTATGTAGGAGCCCTTTGTGGGGGTCCTTGTTGCGAGATACATCTACCCTTTTTAAAAAAAAAATTGTGTTTTCCGATGGTTCACAAAAGCTGTACACTAGTCACTGTACAGCCAGAGCGAAAAATAAGAAAATAGTAAAAACTGTTGTATAAAAACATAAGTAATAATATATTATGCTACTTTCATCATAAACAAAGAAGAAAAATAGAACAACAAAGGTGTAGTTTTATTTTAGCATCATTAAATTGGGTTGTAATTTTTTGTAATGCCCAGAGAAACAACCTTCGCTTTTGTAAACTCTGGGCAATCACTTGTACCCTAGGGGTCTAAAATGGTTTTTCCTCCTACATGCTTTTCACTTAAACTAACAGATGTGTGCATGTTATTAGTTGCTGTATTTTGCACGTTAAGTTTCATATCGTAGCAATATGTTATGTTCAAACATGCCCGATTCACTTTCTGATTTCTGGTTATGATTAGCATAGGCTGAATACACTTTTTTCATAGCAATGGTCTATGGTCCATTTTTTTTAATTTCTTGGAAAAAGTTATGGGCCAATTAAACAGTGCAATAGTTTAAGGTATTTTATAACATAGAATTGTTAAGCTGCTTGTTTATGTATTCTTTTGATGTAGGGAAGAAAGGATGCAAAGTACAACTATAAACATCACCTGGTTGTTCAGCAGAAACTCCTTCATTTTGTCGATGCATTTCATCAGTATGTCATGGATAGGGTATACACCATTCTTCTGCTTGACAATACATACAACACAACTTTGAATTAAAATCATATAGCTATTATACTTGTATGTTTTTCTACCAAAATATACTTCCTAAAAAATCTAGTAGTTTTGAACATATGTTTTTTGCAATGACCGACATTACATTTTTAGATAAAATTTTGGGATAGTTTGGCTAAAGTCCCTAAGTTTCAAAATACACCAAACATCATTGCCAAAAAAAGTATGTAAATTAGGTCTCTAGAATTAAGTTACAGATAATTGCATACATTTATGCAATTATTCAGTGAATAATTGCAGACATTTATGCAATTATTTCAAAATTTTCGCAATTTTTCAGTGAATGATTGTGGAAATGCCTGCAATTTTTGGATATAATTGTATAAATGTCTGCAATTATTCACTGAATAATTGCATAAATGTATGCAATTATTAAGTAACTTAATTATAGGGATCTAATTTACAATCCTTTTTTGGAGTAGTTATCGTGTATTATGTTTGATTTTAAGGACCTGAGCCTAATATTCACTAGAATTTTGAAATTGCTAAACCATATTGCTATATGCTGGCAAGTAATTGATAAGCTATGCAGGTATATCACAGTGCATGGAGTGAGCTATGCATGGGTATGGCTTCTGCATGCTCGCTTGATGAAGTCATAGAAGTT
Organism: Allium cepa; assembly: GCA_030765085.1. Classification (NCBI taxonomy): domain Eukaryota; kingdom Viridiplantae; phylum Streptophyta; class Magnoliopsida; order Asparagales; family Amaryllidaceae; genus Allium; species Allium cepa. The sequence goes on along the minus strand of CM060928.1, from coordinate 563,777,600 downwards.
CATGATGCCTACCTTTTATCCATTCAGCGCCAGTGCTTTGTTGCTCCAGATAAACTGGTTAGGTCCTTTCTGTTTTATCTTTTATCTGCCAAATTATCTGTTTTTGTCAAAATTAATTAAGTTGCATTTGCTGACGTAGTCTAATTCTCGTCCATAGTTGGATTCATCGGTGAATGAATCAGATTCGACAAGCTTCAAGCTCTAAAAGGGCTGGATATGATAATTTGTTTCCTCTATTATGAATATGTTTGATATAAAAAACTTAACTTAGAATTGGAAATTTGAAACAATGAAGACGTTATTATCATGTTGCTCAGATAACGTTTTTCTTTCACCATGATTTCTCAACTTAAATATTTTTTATTTCTATCTACTTGCACAATATTTAAATTGTTTAATAGTTTAAAGACTTCTTCTATGACTCAAATCTGATAGCGTACAACTAATCTGCCAGTGGGCTCTGATAGCAAGTAGGGTGAAGAATATTATCGGACTGGTGCTTGATTTCTACAGCATAGAGAAGACACTTGGTAGCGGTGGAACAACACCAGCTATCAGAGCAAGATGTGAAAGTGAAATGGAGCGAATCGAGAAGCAGTTTGACGATTGCATTGCATTTCTTCTCAGAGTAACAATTAATTTTCCTCTCTAATATGTTATTTTAGTTGTTATTAGCACCCATTATGCTATACCAGCTGGCTGGCATGTGATGGATCCATGTCATTAAATTATATGAAGTTTCAAGGACGCTTAATCTGAATTTTTTGTGGCAGAAAACATGCATCTTTATATATATTGCGTTTAAGACTGTCTTTTGACTTCAATGCAGATCTTGTCTTTCAAGCTCAACATAGGCCATTTCCCTCATTTGGCGGATTTGGTGACCAGAATCAATTACAATCACTTCTACATGTCAGACAATGGAAATTTGATAACAGTTCCGAGATTTGAAGCTAATACTGCTTCTCGGTTGGTGAAGAATGTAACATCCAAAGTATCAGAATGAACCATGTTCATTATCCCTAACAAATTTTTTAAATCTTAGCATTCATTTGGCTAGTGAAGTGTGGGGTTGCATCAACTGCCATGTTGTTGAGTTTCTTTACAAGTTACAAAATCTATGATTTTCCTTGTAACTTTTTGTTGTATGGTTGATTGATTGGTTAATATATTTCTCTCCATGATGATATTGTTATTATTGCTTGAAGTATGAGCATTTCTGTTTGTCCTATTCATTAATGAATGTCAAGCTGCATTGTCCTTGTTTGCAACTTGAACAAGTCTTATTCAAGAAAGTTGGAAATTTAGATGAAAATGGAATCTATACGTACTACAGGGTCCCACTATATTTGCACGTTCAGCAATCCAACTAATGTATGGCTGGTTGTTTCGTCTCAGCAACAAATTTGTTTTTGTAGAAGCAACGGTGGATTATTTATTATTATTATTATTACTAATATAATTAAATCTGAATTCTTTCAATCTTAAGTTCAAAATATTCGACAGAATGAAATTTTGATTCACTTGTAATCGGTGTATTACATGTTGCAAGTAACAAATTCACTATAGTATATCCAGTACACGTCTATAAACTGTAGGGTAGCTGGTAAAATGCAGCATGAGCACAGGTAAAAATGCAGGCATTATCTTTTTGCAAGTTCAAGTTGAACTGTTCAACCTCCGTATCTGCTTCTGCGTGATTCAGGATGCGCTTCTTCCATAATACCCGCACCTTTGGTACTCAAATATTGCCTTATAGTTGTTTTTCTATCTCCCAGGAATGTGTGGTCTAAGAAATTATCATAAGCTGATTTGCCTAGACTTTTGGCTGCCAGTACACTACAATAAAATAGCAGCTTATTATTAATTCAAGAGGTATTCGGTATTAAATCAAATTATTTTCTGGTACGAAGAATTTTAAACCAGGTGATAGAAAGGTTAGTGTTGTGTATCTGTACCAATGCTTAAGATAAACTCGGCATGGTAAAACATCATCTCGCCATATCTTACGGATGTTGTATTTTCCACATCTGTTGTATAAAATTTCTTTATTGCCTGCAAGCAAATATAATACAAATTCATTTGTTGATTATATTTTATTTTTCTTTTGTACCAGAATGCATACAAGCTATATAGAGATGTCCGGTCAGTCTTTCAGATAATTACCTTTGCATCTGATACGAAAATACTCATCATCCGTGTAGCTAGCACACACAACCTGTAAAAATTAAATAAAGTTATGTTTGTTTCGTTTTTTTTTCCCTTCACACAGGGAAAAAAATTATAATAATAAAAATAAAAAGCAGTACTACAAAACTACAAATACTTACAGCTGGAGCCCCATATGGTTTCCCATTAAAATCTTCAGGAACAACCTAATTAAAAACAAAAGGTGGATATAATTAATATATCAACCATTCACAACAACAAGAATATCAAAACCAAAACGTTGATATAAAAAGCCCCTACGGCTAAAAATCTGAACTCGTTCTCCCGTTCAATCAAAGCAGGCACCTACATATAAAATACAATAATTAACATGAATTAAACACGTATTATCAATCTCAGAAACAAATATAATTAAATCATAATATGTTAATTTAGATATAAATATTAAACACATACCTCTTCTAATCTGATCTCAAAAGTAGTTACAATCAGAGTTTCACCGTCGCAGGGCTCCACGGTCAAACCAGAAACTTCCTGCAACATCAAATATTTGCACACAAAAATGATAAAATAATTTATAAAAAAAAGCTGATAATTACAAAATTAATTAATACAGAAAATGTGGAAGTCTAACCCCAGTTTCCTGATTTGCCAGCCCAAGTTGAACAAAGACTGATCCAACAGCCGCATACAGTCGGCGAAAGCCTCTGAGAACTCCAACTCTGAAGTTCCTTACTTCAGAAAACGTGCTCCTAGCGCTCTTCTCTGCAATAATATTACATCGTTTCCATTTTATAAAACACTAGCAAGTTTATATTTATCTTTTCAGCATCATCTTGTCTATCATTTCCATTCTAAATTTTTATTTAATTTTTTTTTTTTTTTTTGGGAATGACAACATGATGCATAAATCAGTGGCTTCAGAGAGTAATACCAGAGAGAAGAGAGCCAAAACCGCAAATGGAAACGTAGCCATCAAGAGAAGACAAAGCTTTGAAATCGGAGAGGTCATTGAGCTCAACGTGGCTATCGGAATATGCACTGAATGCAGGCATGATTCTTCTTTTTTTTTTTTTTTTTTTTTCCCGCCCTCTCCTTATTCCTTCTCCTCCTTGAAGGTGAAGAACTTGCCCTTATTCACAAGTTCTTCTAAGTTAAGAACTTGCCCTTGTTTCTTTTAAGTTGAGAACATGCCCTTTTTCTCGGAAGGGGAGGAAGGAGGCCTAAGGCATATATAGCTAAGCCGTGTGCAGTTGAATTTGATTGGATGGCGGCTGCACGTGTTGCAGCTGGATTTTATAATATATTTTAAAATCTGTATACATTGTATCTGTTTATATTGTGTCTCTTTTGTTAATATTTTTATACCATGACAGCCATGACAAAATGGACTACTAGGAAAACCGAACAACGGTGGGACTCAAGTTGTATAATTTCAAACAGAAATAATTGTTGTCATTTTTTATCGATTCACGTTAAAAGCGCAAATATATGTTTGACCAAAAATTATTTTCATTGTTAAAACACGTGCACGAGAAGAATCAACGATCCTCAATAGCCTTTTAATTTCAGACACTCGTTCCTATTTAAATACGCTTGCGAAAGAAGGTAGAATACTTAATACGTGTGATGCATATGCATATAAAATGAATATTAATATCATAAAATAGAATAAGAGGCTTCTCAATAACAAATAAAAAAGAATTAAACATTTCAAATATAAATAACATACGATCAATATCAGATAAAAGATGAGAAATAAAATTGAGTTAATACGATCTTCACATTTTATTTAACTAATAACGAACTAACCTATGATCATATGTGTATAGAGAAAGAAATGTTCAATGGCATCCCTTTTTAGAGCACCCTTTAACATCTCTATCATATTTGAGTTACACGATTTTAAATGCTGTGAAATTCTATAGATGTTTAATCTAGATTATTTTTATCTCTACAAACTACGATATTGTTATGGGCATTTGTGCCTAAGAGACCTAGACGCAATGTAGCATGCTAAAATGAAGGCAAGAAAAGTCAAAGAACTGCAAGAGAAGCAAAGTGAGTATAGGATAGATGGAAGGAGCAAGGCAAACCTACTCTGCTCGGTAGACGTATGAAAGACTCGGTCAGGTAAACTTGTCGGCTTAAGCTTGGGTTGCCCCATGATTAATTCTGTCCAGTTGCAAGAATGAACCGGACAGGAATTCCTGTCCGGTTGTTCCACCATCGAACAAGAATTCATGTTCGGTAGTTCCTTCACCAAACAGGAATTCCAGTTCATTGGTAACTCACCGAACAAGAATTTTTTTCCGGTGCATTTCTTACCAAGCAAGCACCGAAAAGAACATTCGTTCGGTGTGAACTCAAGGCGGGACAAGGGGAAGGTGAACAAGACTGAAACAAGGAGATGTATGAAAGAACATGACCATAAAGATGTCTACATCCGCCTGTCGAGCCAACTTCTCCAGGGGCTAGGACAGAGCCTTTTTAGCCGAACTAAGTAAGTTATTTATGGTATGAAATCTGAACATATATGGAAATTCTTATTCATATCTTTCATATATGGATATAACCGAACCAAGCAAATTATCCAGGGAAACTGCCTAATTTTGCCGGAAAGATCCATATATCTCTTCACTTGTATAAATACCCAAGCATCCAACAACCATGAGGACAACTTTTGGAGCCTCTAGACTTTGACGAACAAAAATAGTCGAAGAGCTTTTGGATTCTAATATTTAATAATAAATCATTGTACTTCGCATTCAAATACTTGTAAAAGCTGAAATACAGGAGAGGGAATAAAATGAACAGTGGACGTAGGTCCATTATAGCTGAACCACTATAAATCTGTGTGCACTTTACTTTTATTGCATTTTATTTCTATTGAATTCTCTGTTATAAGTTCGATTGGGGTGTTTGTCCACTCTTCATGCGAACATTTATGGTGCTTTCACTGAGAACCTTTCTCAGCATGCCCCATAAATCTAAGAGCAAGAATGGTGGTACCAGAGGGAACGCAAACCAAGCTGCTACTAATCATGACAACCATTCATCCAGTACTTCAAGACCGGACACCAGCACTAGGGGTGACTTGGACAGAGTTGTGGCAGATCTCGATACTTGCTTCGTTGCCCAGTAGCAAGCAATTGTGGACTAGATCATGAAAAGCTTAGGGCAGACGAAACCAACCATACACAACACTGAAGTAAAAGGGAGAGTGTAATGACCGACCTTTTCGACCCTAAAAAATCGACACTAATACATTCACGGTATTCATGTGCCGAGCATCCGAGTGCTGAAAAGACAGATTGTTGGGGTGAAATAAAAGAATCTCACATCATGACGAGTAATATATAATATCCAAATGATCTTTACAAAAAGAAAACTTTAATATGCATAAAACAATCAGAGTAAATATCATCAGCCTGGACAGTTATAACATCATGTCCTCACAATTGCTGATAAATACCAACAAATAATGTAGCGGAAAATGAAATACGTGAATATGTCTTGGAGGCATCCAACTCTTCTCATGAAGCTCCATAGCGTCCGTTGTTAAATATGGAAATGTACCAAGTCTGACCCGAGCATTATAAGAAAATAACACCGAGATCAGTCTGGTAAACCAGTGTGAGAAACTCAAATCAAATCATATGGATTTTCACATTTATAAAATCCTTCAAAAAATAAAGGTATCTCGTAAGACCACACTGCAAATAAACACGAACGAGTTTTTAGCTTACGATAACCAAACCATATTATAAGAAATCTTATGATATTATAATAATGCCTATGGTCTAAAATAAATATATAACATAGCCGGAATGGTTACATTAATTACATTCAACAACATATTTAATATATAACTAAGTTCATAAGGCACGTATTGGAGAATGGATTCCATCAATGACAAGGCTACTGGGGCATCCGTCACAGTACACCTCTAGAGAAAATGTATCGAGGGCCGCATATGGATCCCATATCAACACAGAACCACCTACCCCTTAACTGGATAGTACCACGTATGTCATCACCCCGCTTGTCCTAGACAAACCATTTTCTATGGCCACATCATACATAATATGTAAATATCGATCTAGATACAAGTGATACCATATCCTAATGGTAGCAGACCACATAGCCATACTGCATATCCCTTTTATTAGTCATTACCGGTGTGAGGCTTGATGCCACGTTTTATATTTTTAGAAAATCCCACTTGGAATGCTAACATTGCCCTCCAGGCAACAATGCAATGTCAATATTCATCCATACAAGTTGTTCAAGAAATGAACAAACCAAAGACATTACTTCTACTACATCCTTTTTGGAATCACCATCGGGATTAGTAGCAAGTAGACTTTGCACTTTAAAGAACTCTGTCTTCGATTCCATCAACTTAAAGATGTCTCCAATTCGAATGTTTATGCCGGTTCCAAGTGGTTTTCAAGTAATTCTTGCTTATCCGATCTCAGTCTCTACAAACCAGCAACCGATAGTTTCAAAACCGACCAAGATTCGATAGTCAGTTATTTAACTATCAAATAAGAAAATAATCAAACTAGAGATTTAATTTCATATGGAAACGAAGCATGATTAAGCATATAAGCAACCACTCAGCTTTTTTAGTTAATCCTTTTCATTAGTTAAAGATCACTTTGTAAATACTTGTACTAAAATACTTTTACAATAGGTAATAATTAAGAAAGTGTAAAAATGTCCTCCCCCAACCACTAAACTGCGTAATGTAGGTGTGTACCACTCCTAGACATTTTGATATACAAGTTGTGAATGTTGTAAATATTCCTCTTCATGAGGTGATTGAGGCAGACTCTCTATTTTGGCATGAGCAGTTAGTTGCTTTTTCTTAGACGACAACCCTCGATACTCCATTGTGAAAACACATCTAAAGCAAAATTGGAAATTGGAAGACAAAATTACTATGCGATATGATAATTTGTTGTTCTACTTTGACTTCTCTTGCCCTGAGGACAGGCTTTAATTTTTGAAGCTGATCCGATCATCAAATGAGAAAGCCTTTTATTGTAACTAATTAGTTCCTCTCCGTTGAAGCTACGCGTGATCAGGTTCTTTCTATTCCAGTTTGGGTCCAATTTTCGGTTATTCCATCTAACTTTCAATCTATAAATGGTATCACTTGGTTATCGAATTTGATCGTGCTTGGATGAATCTACAGTTAGAAGAGACAGATTGGGTTATGCTAGAGCCCTCATTGAGATCAAGCCCGACAGATTATTGCCGTCTGTTCCCCTGGTTGAACCGGTGTCTAGAGTTGTTGTTATGGTTGACATTAGATATAAGTGGAAACTGTTGATCTATGCAAACTACACATCTTTTGTTCATCTAATTGTTAAATGCAAGCATTCTCATAACCTTATGCCAATCCCTGAAGTAGTAAAAGTTGAATTGAATCCTCCTCAAAAGATCCTGCTTCCCAAGGTTGAGAAGCGAGTTTTGGGTCCCTAAATGCGTGCTTCCTAAAAATGATTTGGATCCAGTCTCATCGATTGCTAGTACAAGCTCCATCTCAGAGAAAGCCTGGTTCATGAGATCACCTAGTTTCGTTACTATCCAATGTTTGACATATATTACAAGTTCGTATCTTCGCAGGAGGGTGAGCATAAATCGCTTCTTATCACATTTCAAGTGACATGCTTTCTCTTTTAGTAGACAATGAATATGGAGAGGACAATGTTGAGATTTTAAAGGATGAAATTTGAGATATAACATTTATTTTTTATGAGGATTCTGTTGTATTTGATCCTAGTATTATGCTTCTTTATAGTGAGTAGGTTAATATCATTGGGATTGACTCGCCTAGTGATGAGGATGACCCCTCCTCTGCGCAAGAGGTTTAGTCCTTTTGTTTCTTAGGCATGTAGTAGATTTTGCCTTTTTGCCATACTCATGTATTTATTTGTTCTGTAGTTTTCTGTGCACGTGCGAAACTCCCGTTTTAAATTATTAATAAAATTAGCACGACCTACTTTAAAGCCGGCTAGCCTTGCTAAAAGGATTTACATATGTATACTACTCATTTACTATTCATTTACACTTAAGGCTGTTAATTTTGTACGAGTGTCCGATGTCCGTTCGTGTTCATGGCCGAAATATGTCCGTCCGAGTTCGTTTGATTTTAAATTAGGACACGAGCTAGGACAACAAAAATTGTACGAGAAAAAATCTTGTCCGGTCCGTGTTTGTTCGAATTTGTCCGAATTTCTTATAGTTCAGTATATCCTCTATGTTTTTCAAAACATATATGACAACTGTTTGGTCGGTTAATTGAGTAGAGAATCATAAAATGCTTATACTTCAATACACATTGATAAAAATAATATAGCTGATGGAAATTCTATTAAACAACATAAAATTTGATGTAAATAGCATTGTCTGTCCGTGTCCGTTTGAGTCCGTGTCCCAAAAATGTATGTACGTGTCCGTTCGATTTCATTTAGGACACGAGCTAGGACAATAAAAATTGTACGAATATAAAACTCATCCGGTCCGATTTTATTTAGGACAGAAACTGAACACACCTCCATCCGGTCCGGTCCGACTGATTTACACCCTTATTTACACTCTTTCAATACTTGGCAAAATATCCATTTACTTATCTCATCGATATAAGTATATTCATCAAACACTACACTTTCAAGATTTAGAAAATATAACCATATACTTATCTCAATAGTATAAGTATATTCACAAAACACTACACTTTCAATACTTGAAAAATGTAACCATATACTTATTTCAATGGTATAATATATTCACAACACATTTATGAAAGATTTCACATTTCAAAAGCATACCTAGATGGGCCAAAAATAAATGTCATTTAAAAATATTGTTGACTATAAACCCAAACCACTTTCCTTTTTGGTGTAAGTGAATGGACCATATGGAAATTGTGACAACTCGGAATTTTTGGATATTTGAATTCAGAATATTTAATTGATTTTATATATTCAAAAGTTAATTTTCAACTTGAATTTCAAATATCGCTATTTGGTTGACAAATAAACTATTGAATTAAATATTTGGAAATTGGGTAAATGGTTGAATCTGAAATTTTAAACTTGTTAAAAACAATTTAAAGGCTTGTAAAATTTATATTGATAGTACTGAAGATAGTAAAAGTGTTAAACTTGAATTTGGAAGTGTTTTGTTAATTTTTGAAATTATATCGTTTAAATCGATATTTAAAAATAGCCTTCCGAGGCGCATTCTCGGATTTCGACGAAACCAGTTCCATTGGATCCGTAATAGTGTATTATTATCGGATTTCAATCTTTGTAGTGTTTGGAGTTTCGTGTGAGCATGCGGTAGATAAACGCGCTGAAATTTTATCAAAAATTTAATATAATAACTGGGTCTAAAAAAAGCTATCTTCTCCATACGATCGAATTAGGACTCGAAACCTTTTCCAATGTGTTCGGAATAAGGGTTAACATTATAAACGCCTAGCGGCACGCCTCGATAGGAGTTCAAAAATTTCGAGTGGTGATTTCAAGACGATTCAATTTAAATTTAAATAAGTTGACTAGTCAAAATTTTTTCACTTCAGTTTTTTTGTATCACTATTTTATACTCATTCCAACACCTGTACACTCAAGAAGCATATTACCTCCATTTGTCAAGCTCATAGGATTTTTTTTGAACACGTATCTTCTTTTAAAACAAAAATGATGAAAATGAAAATCGAATTCAAAGTTTTGATAGCCGACCTTCCTCCTCTTTTGAACTAAATCAAAATAAGGCTCAGAGAAAAAAATGGTGAATGTTTGAAACCCTCTTCCCAGATCTACGGCATGCTAACCCGTTCTAGCAAATCGAAACCCTATCTAAGGCGAAATCAAGATTTTTACATCCAGTTCGTTGCTCGATTTCCATCTCGTGTATCACAGTCGTAGCGACATCGGTTTCAGCCATTGTTTTCGAGTCGAGAGAGAGGGACGCTCGCGTTTTGGAAGTCGTGTTCGAACAGGAAAGCAGCGGCGTCCAAGCGCACGCAAGGCGGAGAGGGGCCGTTTGGGACTAGGCGTGGAGGTGCTGTTGCAATACGATCTGGCAGCGACGTTCAGGGCTAGGTGACGATGTCTGGGAGGGTGCGGTGAGGTATTTTTCTTTATTTATTAAATTTGTATATATATATATATATATATTTTGTATATATATATATATACACACGCAGAAGAAAGATTTTTTTTACAGAAAGATAGTTTTTATTTTTAAAAAGAAATAGGGAATGTTAAAAATCATATATATATATATATATTTACAGTAAAGGTATAAAATAGTCCTATTTTTTAATTTAATATATATGTATATATATATCCACATGCATGTTTAAAGTTTATGAAAATTGGATTTTTTAAAACCTATATGGATTATTTTCATATGCAGTTGGAAATGAAGAAAAGTAATATTAAATTTACTAAGCTATGTTAAAAATAATTTATTAAGGTGTTTAATTTATTTAAATAACTTATTTAATTATTTTAGAAATTTTTAAAGGAAGATTAGTTAAAACTAAAATATTAGTTAGTTAAATTTATCAAATGAAATCAATTGCTCGATTAGTTCAAATGTTAACAAACCGTATAATGTTATACAAGGTCTGAAATCGTGAAGGAAACAAGCCAGTTTGAAGTGGATTGCAAACAAAAGTTAAGGTGAGTTAATGTCACTCATCTGGATTATTATTTAAATTTAAATAGTTAAATTTAAATTTTTGGATGAATGATTGAATTGATTGGATGTGGTATATTATATAGTAGTATATATATATCGGAGTGATTGATTTCCCGCATTATATAGCGGATGAGACCCTATGCGCCCCGCATAATAGCGGATGACCCTTTATACCGCGATATTCCACCTTGAAGTGGAATTGGTATTTTTATATTGTGCTAACATCTGTGGATGTAGGGAAACAGGTAGGAGGGATCCAAATGGATTCCTCAAAATATTTAGATTGTTATAATATTCTGTGATCTGATTTATTTAATAATTTGAGATAGATTATATTGATAATTGAAAATATTGGATGCTATGGTTTGACTAAATATATTTTGGGTATATTGAGATATCAAAAATATGAATATTGAATTTGTAAAAGGAATAAAAGAGAATTTTTTTAAGTAAAATAGATATAGAGAATTTGGATAAATTAAAGAATGAATTGGAAAAGGATAAAAGTTGATTTTTATATTCTAATAAATAAATTCCAAGTATGGGAAAGGAGATTTTTGAAAAGATAGAATAAATGAATTTGTAAACTTAAGTGATAATATTTAAAGAAATAAAAGAAGAATTTTGAAATAAATATGAAATTGGTATTTTCAGTTTAGATAAGATTTTTAAATTATAATATGAAATTAATGGTTTTAAAAATAAAATTTAGTAAGTAAAGAAATTTATTTTAAATGGAGTAAATTCTGGTAATCGATTTGAAATTGATTAAGTGTTGAAACTGTGCTTAAAGGAAACGAGACTATGGAATTTATAAACTGGGTTTATGAAATGAAATAAGATATCAGTGGATATTTGAAAGTATAAATTCAGGATGGGAATTTGTAAGGAAAGAGAGATTTGTTTAAAAATAAATAGTGGTTTATTTTTAAAGGTGTGGAAAGGAAAGTGTATTTCCCTAAAAAGCCGAGTATATTTTCAAAGGAAGATTTCCAAGTATAAGTTAAAGGTTTTAAAGTGATTTTTAAAGAATGTTTTAAGAGAAATTTTATAAATTTAAATTGTTTTAGAATTTTAAAAGTAAATATTTTTTTTAAATTAATTATAGTAGTAATTATTTGAAAGGTTTGACTAGTATTATGAATTTAAAGATAATTATTAATATTTATATCTTATAAGGTAGTTTTATTTTAAAGATAGTTTGGCTAAAGTTTTATTTGAAAAACTTGTATAGAATTTCATAACTTTTATTGTAGGATTTGTTTGGCTTAAGTTTACATGAAAAATTATTATTAAATTTCATAACTAGTATTTTAAATAAAGTGTTTTAAAATAGTTTTATTTTAAATGTTTATAGTATATATTTTTGTATAAAGTGATCTAAATTATTTTTAAATCTAAGTATTAAGACTTGGTGATTTACAATGGAAATAAAACAATTGGGTGGAATTTCTTTCGCGAGAGAAAAGTAATAAGAAAACTATTTTCAAAGAATTGAAGTGTAAAAAATATCTTGCGAAGATATTTTGAATAATAAATAATTTGGAAAATTATTAAATCTGATGATTGTTTGTGGATGTTATTTGATAGTTAAATAACCGACTATCAATATTGGTCAATGCGCTGATCGTTTCGAAGAGACCGGGATCGGGATTAATTTCCCAAAAACCACTTCGATCCGATTTGAATGTTTTCGTGAGGAAGACAAGAGCTTGGAGTCGAAGATGGAGCAGTGAAGTGCAAGGGCTAATCGCTACTAATCCTGAGGGTGATTCCAAAATGGATGTAGTAGGAGTAGTGCCTTCGGTTCCGTTCGAACCCGGAACGGACTTGTATGGATGAATGCTTTTAGAACATCGTCAGGGGGACGATGAGCATTCTAAGAGAATGTGTGCTAAAAAGGTAACGCTTAACCTCGAGCCTCATCAACTAGGAATGGCTAAAACAGGGGAGGTGCACACAAGGCTAAGTGGCTAACAACCAATTAGGGTAAGGTCATCCCTGTCTAGAGGTCCCTTTATTTCGGCTGTGTGGGCGGTTGCTGATCCCAACTGTGGGGTGATCTTATTCGGACTATCCAATAAGGGGTAGCTCCGGTCTTGTGATGCAGGGGATCAGGGTGGATCCTCGGTACGGTGATCTAGACCACGTACTGTGACGGGCGGTACCCCAGTAGCCCTGCCATTGATGGAAATCCATTCTCCCTACGTGCCTTTACGGTTTTGTTTGTATACCTATTATGCTGGAATTTAATAATGTAACAATTTCGGCTATTTGAATAAGTATTTGTATATAGACACTACTATAATATCAAAGGATTTCATACGAAATGTTTTGGTTATCGTAAGGTAAAAACCCGACATGTTTAATTGTGGCGTGATCTTACGAGATACCTTTGATTTCAAATGGTTTTGGAAACTTTAATAATCCAATTGAGTGTGTTTTCTCACGCTGGTTTTTCAGACTGACTCGGGTGTTATTTAACTATAATGCTTGGGTCAGTCCGATTATTATAGAGTACAGATTCTAGATGGACTACTGTGGAGCTTAGGAGACGAGCTGGATGACGAGGCGTATTCCCGTAGATTTATATTTCCGTTATGCAGTGTAAGCTGTATATTCAGCTTTGGAAGGACGAGTTATTATAACCGTCCTAAATGGTGTTGTTGATTGTATTGTACTCTGATGATGTAATGTATAAACAAATATAGTTCTTTTTGTTTAAAGATTAGTCATTTATCTATTATATATTGTTCCGCTGCGTTTGTGAGATTCTGATGTTGTTTTCTATTTCTTCTTCTACATCCTTCTTCTTTAACCCCTAATGGTTCGTATTTCCGTTCACTTTAAGTTGATATGATGGAGAATAGTGTCAACTCAAGGGGTACGGGTTTGCGGGCTGTTACAGTGGTATCAGAGCTAAAGGTTAAGCGAGAACCTTGGCTCTGGTGGGGATTACTCATTAAAAGTAGAGTCTGTAGTACTCTAGAATGAGTTTGAGAGTATTAATAGATATGAGCGCGTATTTGTTAGTGAATATAAAAATTGTTTTTATATTGTGTTGACTTATCAGTTGAGTGTTTATGAATTCTGGTCGATATGTGGGATGCCACATCATCGATAAGAGTTTCTGAACTCTTAAACAAGATAAACCGACACAGTATTATTTTAAAATAGGGTAAATGAAATAATTTTACCCAAATTATTTTTGTATATAAAGAATAATTTTCTGTAAATTATTATAGTTATATATGGTTGCTTGGTTGTTAGGAAATGATAATATTAAATCATTATCATTGTTGTGTAAAAATTGAATAAGAAATTGAAATCATAACTAAAAGCTAAGAAATAAATTCATATACAAATGGATTTGTAAATGTAAATTGTGAATGTGATTTATGATTTGAAATAAAATTCCAAAGAAATATTTGAAAATAAATTGAAAAGATTTGAAATTTGAAATTTTGGGAAAAGTTTAAATTCCTTTGGGTTTGAAAATGGTTTTAAAAGGTTTGGGGAAATAATAGTGATACTATTTCAGAAATATTTTTGAATTGGATTTGAAATCTGGTGAGATTTGGAATTTAAAAATATTTGGAATGGACTTTTGGAAAGAATAAAAGCACTGAACTCACTTCGGTCGTTGGAAAATAATTTCGGTGATGATTGCAGCATCATCGAGATTCATTTTCGAGTTTCTAGGAGAGGAATTGTTGCCAAATTGTTTTATATTAAAATGGTTTGCGAAACTGGGATTGGTTTTGAGATTCAAAGAATAGTTGATTTGGATATATATGTTTTCAAATTTGATTTTGAATGGTTTAAACTCTAGAATTAAATTTAAAATGTTATGGAAATATAAATGGGTTTGATAACTAGTAAAATTTGAGTTTTTCTAGAATAGGAAATTTAACTTGAAAAAGAGTTAAATTAAAATAAGTATGAAAACAAAATAAGCTAGTGAAGTAAACAAATAAATAAAGTAAAAAGATTAGTAAATGAGATGTAATTAAATTTGGAAAACTTATGGAAGTTTAAAATTTTGAATTAAATTAGAGTGTAATTAAATCTAGATAAGTAAAGATGAATGTAAAGAAAAAAAAGTCTAGGTGGACTAAGTGAAATGGTAACTTAAATAAATTTGTGAATGGATAAATGAATTTACAATTGCAAGTAAATGAAATTGAAATTGAATGTTGAAATTCATTTTAAATTTGTAAGTAAATGGAAAATTAGTCAAGCTGGAATAAATAAAAACAAAGGATTGAAAATAAAATTAGTAAGTAAACTAATAAATTTAAATGGGTAAGCAAATGAATTGAAAACGAATATTGGGATGATATTAAAATTTGTGTAAAGTAAAGTGAAGTTGTAGAATTAGTTCGAAGTAAACTAAAATAATAAAGGTTTGAAAATAAAAATTGTTTGATATTTAAAATAAATTAGTAAGAAGAACTAATTAAAGGAATGATTAATTAAAAATGGTTTGAGATGAGATGAATTAACTCAATATTTAAAATTGGAAGGTAAATTGAATGCAAAATGGAATTGAAACTTAAGTTAAATGGAAATAGACATAAAGGCTTAAGTGATAAAGTGAAAAGGAATATAAGAAGTATAAAATACCTATATTGAACTTAAGAAAAGAATGGTGAAATTCTTAAGTAAAAAATTTTTTGTATTGGGAAAATATGTTAAGCAAGTATTTGAGTAAGGATTTAATAGAGGTATGTGGAATAATAATTGTGAATAAGTGAATAGAAATTGGAATAGATATGAATAAAAAGAAAATTGATATAGCTAATAATTAATCGAGATAAATACGTAGAATGTACGTATATTATTCTATTCGCATAACGATTTGGTCCAGATTCGAGCACAAAATTTCGAGGTAGTTATACCGATCCGACTTGGGATTTTTCACTCGATTTTCGACGGCGAACCCCGAATATGGATTTTTGATCGATTCTAGAAATTCTCTATCATAGTTGTGACTATGCAAGGAGAATGATGGTTTCTAATCAAGAAACCAGATCTGAGTCCGTACTAGGAAGTCGGGTGGACGATACTAGTTCGGAAGTGAAATTGTGTGATTGAGTGAACGATCGGATTTGATATTGCGTACGGATGATATATGTACATCGTACGGACTTGAATGAAATAGATATTGAAACTTTTGTAAAGAAGTGTATAAAATGATTTTGAATGCTGTGATTGGACATCATCGCTAAGTAGTATACAGGTGTTTTAAAAGCAAAAGGAAATTGGGATTTTTGATTTTTTTAAAGATAAATTGAATTGTTCGACAAAAGGTATGTGTTTAAATTTCTGTATGAAATTTGAGATTTTCTGGTCTAGCCATTTGGCATTTTGTTTTCTTTTCAAATCTAGGGGCCCATAGAGGCATTTTTTAGTTGTACCAAGCTAGCCGCGCAAAGGAGACGCTGGCGAAATTTTTCGAAAATTTAAGGAGTTAGAAAAATTTTAAGAAAATTTTGATAATTTAAAATTTGGTTTTAAATTTAAATTTGTTTGGTTGGGTAAGTGATATTGGTTGAAACCTATGAAAGAAGTTTGGAAAGTCAGTAAGGGTGATAATGTCTTTATTAAAAAGTTGTTTTGGGAAGTTGTTAAAAACTAGTTGTTTGGGAAAAATAGCTAACGGGTTGGAGCATTCTTCTTAACTAGTAATTTCGGGGACAAAAATCTTTTAAGGAGGAAGGAATGTGACAATCCAGAATTTTTGGATATTTGAAATCAGAATATTTAATTGATTTTAAATATTCAAAAGTTAATTTTCAACTTGAATTTCAAATATCACTATTTGGTTGATAAATAAACTATTGAATTAAATAATTGGAAATTGGGTAAATGGTTGAATCTGAAATTTTAAGCTTGTTAAAAACAATTTAAAGGCTTGTAAAATTTATATTGATAGTACTGAAGATAGTAAAAGTGTGAAACTTGAATTTGGAAGTTTTTTGTTAAGTTTTGAAATTATATCGTTTAAATCCATATTTAAAAATAGCCTTCCGAGGCACAGTCTCGGATTTCGACGAAACCAGTTCCATTGGATCCATAATAGTGTATTATTATCGGATTTCAATCTTTGTAGTGTTTGGAGTTGTTGTGTGAGCATGCGGTAGATAAACGCGCTGAAATTTTATCAAGAATTTAATATAATAACCGGGTCCAAAAAAACTATCTTCTCCATACGATCGAATTAGGACTCGAAACTTTTTCCATTGTGTTCCGAATAGGGGTTGAACATTATAAACGCCTAGCATCATGCCTCGACAGGAGTTCGAAAATTTCGAGTGGTGATTTCGAGACGATTCAATTTAAATTTAAATAAGTCGACTAGTCCAAATCTTTTCACTTCAGTTTTTTTGTATCACTATTTTATACTCATTCCAACACCTGTACACTCAAGAAGCAGATTACCTCCATTTGTCAAGCTCACAGGATTTTTTTTGAACACGTATCTTCTTTTAAAACAAAAAATGATGAAAATGAAAACCGAATTCAAAGTTTTGATAGCCGACCTTCCTCCTCTTTTGAATTAATCAAAATAAGGCTCATAGAAAAAAAATGGTGAATATTTGAAACCCTCTTCCCAGATCTAGGGCACGCTAACCTATTCTAGCAAATCGAAACCCTATCTAAGGCAAAATCGAGATTTTTACATCCAGTTCGTTGCTTGATTTCCATCTCGTGTATCAGAGTCGTAGCGACATCGGTTTCATCCCCTGTTTTCGAGTCGAGAGAGAAGGATGCTCGCGTTTTGGAAGTTGTGTTTGAACAGGAGAGCAGCGGCGTCCAAGCGCACGCAAGGCGGAGAGGGGCCGTTTGGAACTAGGCGTGGAGGTGCTGTTGCAGTACGACCTGGCAGCGAAGTTGAGGGCTAGGTGACGATGTCTGGGAGGGTGCGGTGTGGTATTTTTCTTTATTAAATTTGTTTATATATATATACACACGCAGAAGAAAGATTTTTTTACAGAAAGATATTTTTATTTTTAAAAAGAAATAGGGAATGTTAAAAATCATTTATATATATTTATAGTAAAGGTATAAAAGAGTCCTATTTTTTAATTATATATATATATATATATATATATATATATATATATATATATCCACATGCATGTTTAAAGTTTTTGAAAATTGGATTTTTTAAAACCTATATGGATTATTTTCATATGCAGTTGGAAATGAAGAAAAGTAAGATTAAATTTACTAAGCTATGTTAAAAATAATTTATTAAGGTGTTTAATTTATTTAAATAATTTATTTTAGAAATTGTTGGAGGAAGATTAGTTAAAACTAAATATTAGTTAGTTAAATTTATCAAATGAAATTAATTGCTCGATTAGTTCAAATGTTAACAAACCGTATAATGTTATACAAGGTCTGAAATCATGAAGAAAACAAGCCGGTTTGAAGTGGATTGCAAACAAAAGTTAAGGTGAGTTAATCTCACTCATCTGGATTATTATTTAAATTTAAATAGTTAAATTTAAATTTTTAGACGAATGATTGAATTGATTGGATGTGGTATATAATATAGTAGTATATATATTGGAGTGATTGATTTCCCGCATTATATAGCGGATGAGACCCTATGCGCCCCGCATAATAGCAGATGACCCTTTATACCGCGATATTCCACCTTGAAGTGAAATTGGTATTTTTATATTGTGCTAACATCTGTGGATGTAGGGAAACAGGTAGGAGGGATCTAACTGGATTCCTCAAAATAGTTAGATTGTTATAATATTATATGATCTGATTTATTTAATAATCTAAGATAGATTATATTGGTAATTGAAAATATTGGATGCTAAGGTTTGACTGAATATATTTTGGGTATATTGAGATATCAAAAATATAAAGATTGAATTTTTAAAAGGAATAAAAGAGAATTTTTTTAAGTAAAATAGATATAGAGAATTTGGATAAATTAAAGAATGAATTGGAAAAGGATAAAAGTTGATTTTTATACTCTAATAAATAAATTCCAAGTATGGGATAGGAGATTTTTGAAAAGATAGGAATAAATGAATTTGTAAATTTAAGTGATAATATTTAAAGAAATAAAAGAAGAATTTTAAAATAAATATGAAATTGGTATTTTCAGTTTAAATAAGATTTTTAAATTATAATATGAAATTAATGGTTTTAAAAATAAAATTTAGTAAGTAAAGAAATTTATTTTAAATGGAATAATTCTGGTAATCGATTTGAAATTGATGAAGTGTTGAAACTATGCTTAAAGGAAATGAGACTATGGAATTTATAAACTGGGTTTATGAAATGAAATAAGATATCAGTGGATATTTGAAAGTATAAATTCAGGATGGGAATTTATAAGGAAAGAGAGATTTGTTTAAAAATAAATAGTGGTTTAATTTTAAAGGTGTGGAAAGGAAAGTGTATTTCCCTGAAAAGCCGAGTATATTTTCAAAGGAAGATTTCCAAGTATAAGTTAAAGGTTTTAAAGTGATTTTTAAAGAGTGTTTTAAGAGAAATTTTATAAATTTAAATTGTTTTAGAATTTTAAAAGTAAATATTTTTTTAAATTAATTATAGTAGTAATTATTTGAAAGGTTTGACTAGTATTATGAATTTAAAGATAATTATTAATATTTATATCTTATAAGGTAGTTTTATTTTAAAGATAGTTTGGCTAAAGTTTTATTTATAGAATTTCATAACTTTTATTTTAGGATTTGTTTGGCTTAAGTTTACATGAAAAATTATTATTAAATTTCATAACTAGTATTCTAAATAAAGTGTTTTAAAATAGTTTTATTTTAAATGTTTAAAGTATATATTTTTGTATAAAGTGATTTAAATTATTTTTAAATCTAAGTATTAAGACTTGGTGATTTACAAGGGAAATAAAAAAATTGGGTGGAATTTCTTTCGTGAGATAAAAAGTAAATTGAAAACTATTTTCAAAGAATTGAAGTGTAGAAAATATCTTATGAAGATATTTTGAATAATAAATAATTTGGGAAATTATTAAATCTGATGATTGTTTGTGGATGTTATTTGATCGTTAAATAACCGATTATCAATATTGGCCAATGCGCTGATCCTTTCGAAGAGACTGGGATCAGGATTAATTTCCCGAAAACCATTTCGATCCGATTTGAACGTTTTCGTGAGGAAGACAAGAGCTTGGAGTCGAAGATGGGGCAGTGAAGTGCAAGGACTAATTGCTACTAATCCGAGGTTGATTCCAAAATGGATGTAGTAGGAGTAGTGCCTTCGGTTCCGTTCGAACCTGGAACGGACTTGTATGGATGAATGCTTTCAGAACATCGTCAGGGGGACGATGAGCATTCTAAGAGAATGTGTGCTAAAAAGGTAACGCTTAACCTTAAGCCTCATCAACCGGCAATGGCTAAAACATGGGAGGTGCACACAAGGCTAAGTGGCTAGCAACCAATTAGGGTAAGGTCACCCCTGTCTAGAGGTCCCTTTATTTCGGCTGTGTGGGCGGTTGCCGATCCCAACCATGGGGTGATCTTATTCGGACTATCCAGTAAGGGGTAGCTCCGGTTTTGTGATGCGGGGGATCAGGGTGGACCCTCTGTACGGTGATCTAGACCACATACTGTGATGGGCGGTACCCCAGTAGCCCTGCCATTTATGGAAATCCATTCTCCTTATGTGCCTTTATGGTTTTGTTTGTATACCTATTATGCTGGAATTTAATAATGTAACAATTTCGGCTATTTGAATAAGTATTTGTATGTAGACACTACTATAATATCAAAGGATTTCATAAGAAATGTTTTGGTTATCGTAAGGTAAAAACCCGACATGTTTATTTGTGGCGTGGTCTTACGAGATACCTTTGATTTCAAATGGTTTTGAAAACTTTAATAATCCAATTGAGTGTGTTTTCTCACGCTGGTTTTTCATACTGACTCGGGTGTTATTTAACTATAATGCTTGGGTCAGACCGAGTATTATAGAGTACAGATTCTAGATGGATTGCTGTGGAGCTCAGGAGACGAACTGGATGACGAGGCGTATTCCTGTAGATTTATATTTCCGCTGGGCAGTGTAAGCTGTATATTCAGCTTTGGAAGGACGAGATATTATAACCGTCCTGAATGGTGTTGTTGATTGTATTGTACTCTGATGATGTAATGTATAAACAGATATAGTTCTTTTTGTTTAAAGATTAATCATTTATCTATTATATATTGTTCCGCTGTGTTTATGAGATTCTAATGTTGTTTTCTATTTCTTCTTCTACATCCTTCTTCTTTAGCCCCTAACGGTTCGTATTTCCGTTCACTTTGAGTTGATATGATGGAGAATAGTGTCAACTCAAGGGGTACGGGTTTGCAGGCTGTTACAGAAATTAGAACAAATACACTTACTACCACTTCCCGATTTTAAACTTGTACTATCCTCGATTAACAATTAAGTCGGAAAAGTTAGAGAACCGCCCTTACCTCGACATACGTTCTTAATTCTCATAGATAGAGATGGGTTTCCCTACCTCGGAATTTAGTATTAAGTATGAAGGGAATACTTTTCATACCACCATAATTTAGAATGATCATTTATAGAAATCAAATCTCATTTCCTTTAAAATTCCTTTTCATAAATCTCTTTTATATTTACAAACTCCTTTTATAAGTCTCCTTTCTATTTATAAAGCTCCTTTTTTAATCTCATATACTTATCATCCATCTTTGATTCAAGAGAGGACTAAATACTTTACATAAAATAATCATTCCATATATCACTATAAATTCATAAATGTGATTTATTATTCCAATTTATCAAAATGGTATCATTTTCCTTCTATAAATTATAATTTATAAATCTATTCTTATATGAAAAAACCATTTATAAATCTATCTTTCTATACAACATTTTTTATAAAGCATTTCACAAATATTTGTTCCAAAATATTTCTATCTTCTTTTGAAATAGAATCACTTCATTATAAAAGATAAATCCATTTTGTTCTTTTTGATAATAAACATTCATCATTATATTAACTTTTCTATACAATAAACACTTTCCAATGTACCTTTTAAAACATATCCATGTAAATTATAAGAGACTAACGAAAAGGTTGGAGTAGAATAGAGAAGTTCAAAAGCCATTTCTAAATTAAAAGCCATGGAAAATTTCAATTCAAATGGGAGTTAACTCACCAAAATTCCAACCAACGCTTATGCATTTCTGCTCGATCCAAAATCGAATGATGCTCGATTTTATCTCAAAATTCTACATGCTCCAAACTTGACAAAATCAACTCTAGTGTGTAGATACACTCCTTCGAGCGCAACGAAAAAGAAAACATTCAATTTGGACCTTGTTATGGATTTTATAAGATTTTGAATTAAATAATGTAATTAATTAACAAATTGCTAGTTAGATTACTTACCTTTCCTGTAGCGACCCGAAAGTTCGAACACTTCGTCTTCGAATATCGGTACAGTTTGAATAATAATTAAGTGTTATAAATATGATTTTATTGTTTAGTATCATTTAATTAATAAATAATGATAAGGAACTTGTTTTTGAAAAGTGTTTATAAAAATATATTCTTCGAAGAAAAATCGATAATGTGACCGAAAATCGGTTTATCGATAAACAACTTTTCAATCAATGTAAGTTGTTCGAACTGTCGTGCACATAACTAATGTTCAAATGAACAAATTAACAACTAATTAACATACTCTCCCCTTTATAAAGCATGGAATTTTCTAGAGAGTTATATTAAAATAAGAGATATTATATGGTATAGGTATAATGGTAAAATGAAAAAGGAGAAGTGACATAAAGTTGTCACGATAAGAAGCAATTAATGTTCATTACGGTTTTGAGGGATTTTTGGTCTTTCATTTTTCCTAAGCATATATAAGGAGGGGTACACCCATATGAAATATATCACAAAATTCCTAAGCTTTGGGCTGAAATATTCATGTCTTCATCATCTTAAATTCCTAAAGCAAATAGTTTGCAAATCAATTCCAAATCATCTCAAACTTTGAGGAAAGCCTTGCCGTTACATAACCTCACCTTCTACATAGTTAGATTGTAAAAAGAAAATTGAAACTCCCCTCACACATTAAGGCCGTGAGCATTAGGAGGCTAGAGGAGGCTTGGAGCAAGGGAAAACAAGGAGAGGAAGGAAGGGAAAGGAGGTTGTTAGCTTGGGTTTAAAGTTAAGTGCTTAAGCTTGGGTTTCCCTGCATCCACTAATGTTAGCACAATACCAATCCCGTTTCAAAACGGAATATCGCGGTATATGGGGTTTATTAAATATTATCCGCTATTATATGGTGCAATACGGTCTCATCTGCTATATAATGCGGGAAATCAACTCCAAGTACATATATAATACCAATTCCACTTTAAGGTGAAATATCGCGGTATATGTTTTTAATAAATAACCTCCGCTTAATATACGACGTATAGGGTCTATTTCAAAACAACAGATAATAATTTATCATCCAGGCATACAATCAACAATTTTAAATCTAACTATTTAAAATTTTAAATCGAAACAGATTCGATTGGGTGAGAAGTTCTCACCTTGCTTCCAATACAGTTTCAGTGTTTTATTTTGAATAAAATTAAACGCGCGTTTAATTTTACTCAAAATTCACACTAGCTCCAAACGACTCCAAACCAGCTCCATTGCGTAGTATTCGACAATACGATTCCAACGCAAGTCGTTTCGTAAAATTTCGACCTCGAACCAAAAAGTTATAGTGTTACAAAGTTTATACGAGTTAATATAATTCAATTTACAAATTTTCTTTTATTATTTAAACCTTATTCAATCAGAGCCGTTGCTTTTAACTTCTTAAATCTGGGCCGCGAGTTGTTGTTTCTTCCCCAACGTGAAAGATTGCGACTTAACCCATTTCGGCCGCCATTTACATCGAATTAACGCGACCAATATGAACGTCTTCACGTCGATCCACTAGCGCCACCTCGAAGAGCAACTCGAACCCTACCCACGGCCGAAGCATCATGAAGCTCGGTCGAGCATTTCTCTTGAAATTTGTGCACGAACGCACGGTCCTTGATCGAGAATTCCCACTGATTCGATCAATTAAAATTGATCACAGCCGTTGGATTTGTAGAGCTTGTTGAGCTATACGAGTTTGCAGTTTGAAGTTTGTGAAAATAGCGTGTGGATTAGAAGATAATTGGAGGAAAAGGTGGGAAGATGTCGGCCATGGAAATGTTGTTGGCGGCTGACATTGAAACTAGGGTTAGGTTTTGATGTATGTTGCAAATTAAAGAAAACAAGTGCTTTTATAGAAAATTTCCCAAAACACTATTCACTCGAAATTTTCCGAACTCCAAACGAAGCGTTTCGGCTGGCGTTTCTAGGGTTTACCCCTCGTTTCAGACACAATGGAATGTGTTTCGGAAGCCAATTCGATCATATGTGCGAGTTACGGAAATAAACGATCAAATTTAAATTAAATCGATTAAACTAATTTCTATGCGTTTTGGCTTGCCCCGGACAAACCGTAAGTCCGATTGACACGAAATTTGAAACCATACAATAATATAACATTACGGATCCGATGAAACTGGTTTCGTCGAAATCCAAGACTGTTTGAAAAATGGCTATTTTTACACGTCAATTAAATATTAAAATATTCAATTTTCACAAATTAACTTTTAATTCAATTTTAAAAGTTCTATAACATCATTCTAACTCCAATATGATTAAATATAACTTTACAAACCAAATTTAATCACATTAAACCTAATTTCCAATTATTTCTGTAATCTCAAATATTTAATTATCGATTTAATTATCCAATTAAATCTAGATATTCGAAATAAAATTTATTCGACTTACAAATTTTACTTGTTAATATTAAAAATCAATTAAATATACGAATTTTAAATGACAGAAATTCTGGGTCGTTGCAAACTTCCCCCCTTAAAAGAATTTCGTCCTCGAAATTACCAAGTAAGAAAAAGTCTTGAAATCCATTAACTTTTCAAAATTATTTGTTCAAATTAAATTTCAAATTCATTTAAGTGTTTAACTTTCCCGAAATCCAATAGTTAAACTTCTTATAATATCTTTACTAAGTTTTCAAATCATACTTAGTTATCTTTTCAAAACCAACTATATCGTCCAACTTTTAATGCAAAAACTTTAGTTATCAAAAGTTTTCCAATTTTCCCAAAAATATTCTAACGCCTTAAATTTTCAGAAAATTTCGCCATAGTCTCCTTTGCGCGGATCGATCCGAAAAAAAATGATAATATATATATCACAAATATACATCTCATCAAAGTAATGAGGCATCCCGTAGGGAAAAAAGTGTAAAAGTACGATATGTAATCCGAGATATGTACCTTATATATGATTAGCGAGCATATACGGCTAATATAGCGCGAAAGCGAGCTCCAAATGCGAAGCAAGCGCAATCTGCACCTACTAAACACTCAACAAACAAATGAGAACATGTATATATGCAAGTAATATCAATATACAACATATACCAACAACTATATATGCCAATATAGCAAATGCAATCAAAAACAATAAATTCAACCATCAACCAACTAGCATTCAACTAACATCCATAACCAAATTAATATTCATTCCCTTCTCATTAATATTCATTGAATTGGTTTTCCAATTTAAATCACATTTGATTCATTAACACTGGATGTTTTTACTAACATTCATTTATTCATATTCAATTAGTTTACATTCACTAATTCATATTCAAGTTGGTTCACTTCCAATTCAAATTCAATTACATAGCTTTCAATTTTATTAATTCAATTTCATTAACACTTAATGAATTATATACAATCAACTATCAATCATATAACAACCAAATCATAACCAACATAGCCAAATTATTAAATTTACTGTCAATTTGGTTTAACACTTTTAATTCCAATTGGTTGATATTAAATTGACTTCCATTCAATTATTCAATTTCCAATTTACTAGTTTTTAATGAATTAACACTTACATCCATTATTCCATATCAATTCATTTACATTAGATTGATTAAAATTCAATCCGTTCATTAATTCAATTGCTAATTCATTTAACAAATAAGGTTGAATTTCAATACATAACTCAAGTCCACATCCATTTAATTCACTTTATTATCTTACTTCAATACCAAAAATCAACTTTATTCAACATTACTTAAGTTATATTCCATTTCAAACATCATTTGTTTAACTTGACTTAAATTTTCACTTACAAAACCAATTCAGATTCCAATTCTAAAGTAAATTCTATTTAACTTTTACCAAAGTCAAATTTTCGTCACTTATTCAAATTCATATCTCGTTTTGCTTAACAGAATGGTTTAACCATTTTATCATTTGGTTTCACTTACATTTTCACATTTAATAAGTTATACTACTTATAGATTTAAACTTCCAAATCCATTCCATCTACTAATTTAATTAAATTAGTTTTATTCACTTATCCATTTTTATTTAACTCACAATTCAAGTTTTAATTTAACTAATTCAACTTTCCTATTTCATGAATTAATTAGTTATCATATTAATTACTTAGATTCAATCCATTCTATTTTTATTTGTTTTAATTTCCATATAATAATGATAATATTTCAATATCATCACTTCCAAACAACCAAGCAACCATATATTATAAACATTTACATAAAATTTATTTCTTTTATATACGAAAATAGTTTTGGGTAAAATTATTTCATTTACCCTATTTTAAAACAATACTGTGTCGGTTTATCTTGTTTAAGAGTTTAGAAACCCCTATCGATACAGTTGGCCAGACTGCACCGACCAGAATCTATAAACAATCAACCGATAAGTCAACACAATACAAAACAATTTCATATTCACTAACAAATACGCGCTCATATCTATTATTACACTCACACTCATTCTAGAGTACTACTGACTCTATCTCTAATGAGTAACACCCAACAGAGCCAAGGTTGTCGCTTAACCAAATGCTCTGATACCAAATGTGAGGACCCGATTCTTCGACTTCCGAAAATCGACATCAATACGTCCACTGTATCAACTGCCAAGCAATCGAATGCCGGAAAACCGAATTCTTAGGGTTTAAGAAGAAGAAAAAGATAGAAGAAGAAAGAAAAGATAGAACAGAACAATATCAGAATCTCACAATCGCAGCGGAACAACATATAATAAATAATTGAATAATCTTTAAATCAAAAGAACTATATCAGTTATTACATTACATCACATCACATAACATTACATTATCAGAGTGTACAATAACAAAAAGCGGAAAAGAAATACTATATACTAGTTGATACGTCACGCCATCTAGCTTGCCTCCAGATTTCTACAACAACTCCTGAATTCCAGAATGACCTGATAACCTGACTCTAGACTGCCCGTGTGGAAATTGGTGGGCACGCAGAGTTTAGGAAGGGAAACAATAAACTCCAGGTCAGTCATGGGACTGGTGTGAGAACTTAAAAACAGTTATTCTTAACCATAAGAAAACAAAGGAATTTAAAAGGAATCCACAATGCTTTTGGAAAATGAAACTACCATAAGGCCTCCTGCCACACACACAATGCAAACGCAGAATTGGAGGAGATTTCTCCTTATGATAGTCAAAGATGCTTACTATGCAAAACAAATCATTTTTTGATATTATTATTAGTGCATAGTGTAGAAAACATTTCGAAAGTACAATATAAATCTTAGCCAGCATAGGTACCATTATATTATGCCCGCTATAGCTACCTCCTGAGGAGGCAGGTTATACAATTTGTAATCGTAAAGGGTTCGTATTGTTTCTTTGGATTTCCAACAAATGGTCAGGCCAAGGAACTTCCCATTGCCACATGGGTACGCCTCTGGAAAGACGCCCTGAGAACCTAACAGGATCTCTGCCAACACAAGGCCGGGTTATCCCTGCCTGGGAGTAACTACTGACACGAGTATGCCATTCCCCGGTTGTAAACAACCTTTATCCAAGGATCCTCTATACCAACAACCACAAAGTAATAAATTTGCAGCAACAACATAGGTTAAGTATCTGGGCTCCATACCATGATACCACCTCTATCCAGAAGGAAATGACATACACTAAGGGGGCGCTATCCCCTAATAACCTTGCTGCATCTTTTCCCGTTTCGACCATTTCCGGGGTGTGAGGTCCGACGAAGTCTCATCCACAAAGCTACGCTTTAAAACAAAAGCTATGCTTTGATCATAAATGTTCAACAGCACTTCGTATGCCACATTACCAAATTGGGAATGTATCACTAGTAACCATCAACTACATAACCTCTGAGGGTGTGAAGCTAAGAGAATAAATTCTCCGCCACCAACGGAAATATATTTGATAGAAACCAGCTTTACATCTCAAATTGTAACGTCAAACACACATCCATACAAGTCTGTTCCGGGATCGAATGAAACCGAAGGCACTTCCGAAGAAGCCCTTGCAATCCGGATATTCACTAATCATGACCAGACTTCCCATAACAAAGGGTGATAAATCTCTATATCGGAGATCAACCGATGCAGAGACATTCGACGGTAATCCTTCCGTTTTCAAAAATATCCGGTCTTCAACACCGGTCTTCAAATGCTATCCATTACGACATATCACTATTCGGAATGGGATTCATGACCCAAAGGTCTTCTCCCGGTTTAACCGAATAACGAGCGCTTATTTTAAAATAAGTGTAGCATTCAAATTCAAGCAAATCACAACAAATACCCATTTAAAGGTAAATACTGATAGTCGGTTATTTAACTATCAATAGATATGCACAACATCACCAGATTCCAAATAATTTCCCAAATTATTTATTTTCCAAAAATATCTTTACAAGATATATTTTTCCACACCTCAACCATTTGAAAACAATTTCAAATTACTTTTCAATTTATCTTTACAAGATATAATCTCAAAACATTTCACTTCATATTGGAAAACATTTCCATACTTATTCAATAATAAGTAATTCACAAATCTATTTATTTTCAACATTTGGAAAATATTCAATATACTTAAATCACAATTAAGTATATATTTTATTCTTTAAGGAAAACATTCTCTTAAACACATTTATTTGAGTCAAAACGAATGTTGCGTAAAACATCGTTACGACAACCCAAAATCACTAGTATAGGGATTCGAAATTAAGATAGATATATAAATCCCAATACTATACAAAACATTTCCTTTCTAAAATCATTTACTATAACAACAGTGTTATAGTCCACCATTTCCTTTTATTTCTCGAAAACGTCTATTTCAACAATGAATGTTGAAATCTGTGGTTTCGATACTTAATACATTTTAAAACATCTTTAAATTATTTTAATTCTATTTAAAATATCTTTTCCCCAAAAACATTTCTTTAATATATTATTCACTGTCCAAAATCGTGAATATACTTTGTTAACCAAATTCAACACTTCTACACGTTTTATTTAAAGGATTATCCACTGTCCAAAATCGTGGATAAAATTCCCAACCAAACTCTTTAATATTACACATATTTTATAAAGGATAATTCGCTATCCAAAATCGCGAATATATCCCCTTTAATAAACTTATATATTTAATTTATCAAATTCAATTAATTTCGGATTTATAAAACAATGTTTATAAATTCCATTTCTATTTATAAAAACTTCGATCTATAAATCTCCTTTATTAACCAATTCAATTTATAACTCAATTATATACCAAAAGTCCATATTATAAGTTAAATACTTATAATTCATTTATTTACAAAATCGTTCTTTTAAAACTTCACAAATTATAAATCTTATTACTTATAAGATTCATTTATAACTCTCTTTTTACATTTATTAAAACTCCATTATTCTGATTTATAAAAATTCAATTTTATAAATCTTATTTATAAACCGTTTATAATAAATTCAAAAATCCCCATTTATACTATTTTACAAAATAGTTCATTTCATATTCCAAAAATCATATTCTGGTTTTATTTCACAAAACCCACAATTTTTATAACATAAAAATTATAACGTTTATTTATTTAAAGTGAATCAATTCCAAAATTCAATAAACGTGTACCTTCCAAAAATCACTTTATAAATCCTTTTAAATTAGAAATCGTTCCTTTAACATTTTTAAAACTTCAAAATAGGCCCAATGATGCATCAACACCAAAAAATCAATCACGACAACCAAAACATCACATAACATCATATGATAATTAACATATATCACAATATCTGTAATCAAATAAATACTGGTGAGGAATCCAGTTGGATCCCTCCAACCTGTTTCCCTGCATCCACAGATGTTAGCACAGTACCAATCCCGTTTCAAAATGGAATATCGCGGTATATGGGGTTTATAAAATATTATCCGCCATTATACGGCGCAATAGGGTCTCATCTGCTATATAATGCGGGAAATCAACTCCAAGTACATATATAATACCAATTCCACTTTAAGGTGAAATATCGCGATATATGTTTTTAATAAATAACCTCCGCTTAATATACGGCGTATAGGGTCTATTTCAAAACAACAGATAATAATTTATCATACAGGCATACAATCAACAATTTTAAATCTAGCTATTTAAAATTTTAAATCGAAACAGATTCGATTGGGTGAGAAGTTCTCACCTTGCTTCCAATACAGTTTCAGTGTTTTATTTTGAATAAAATTAAACGCGCGTTTAATTTTACTCAAAATTCACACTAGCTCCAGACGACTCCAAACCAGCTCCATTGCGTAGTATTCGACAATATGATTCCAATGCAAGTCGTTTCGTAAAATTTCGACCTCGAACCAAAAAGTTATAGTGTTACAAAGTTTATACGAGTTAATATAATTCAATTTACAAATTTTCTTTTATTATTTAAACCTTATTCAATCAGAGCCGTTGCTTTTAACTTCTTAAATCTGGGCCGCGAGTTGTTGTTTCTTCCCCAACGTGAAAGATTGCGACTTAACCCATTTCGGCCGCCATTTACATCGAATTAACGCGACCAATATGAACGTCTTCACGTCGATCCACTAGCGCCACCTCGAAGAGCAACTCGAACCCTACCCACGGCCGAAGCATCATGAAGCTCGGTCGAGCATTTCTCTTGAAATTTGTGCACGAACGCACGGTCCTTGATCGAGAATTCCCACTGATTCGATCAATTAAAATTGATCACAGCCGTTGGATTTGTAGAGCTTATTGAGCTCTACGAGTTTGCAGTTTGAAGTTTGTGAAAATAGCATGTGGATTAGAAGATAATTGGAGGAAAAGGTGGGAAGATGTCGGCCATGGAAATGTTGCTGGCGGCTGACATTGAAACTAGGGTTAGGTTTTGATGTATGTTGCAAATTAAAGAAAACAAGTGCTTTTATAGAAAATTTCCCAAAACACTATTCACTCGAAATTTTCCGAACTCCAAACGAAGCGTGCCGGCTGGTGTTTCTAGGGTTTACCCTGCATTCCAGACACAATGGAATGTGTTTCGGAAGCTAATTCGATCATATGTGCGAGTTACGGAAATAAACGATCAAATTTAAATTAAATCGACTAAACTAATTTCTATGCGTTTTGGCTTGCCCCGACAAACCGTAGGTCCGATTGACACGAAATTAGAAACCATACAATAATATAACATTACGGATCCGATGAAACTGGTTTCGTCGAAATTCGAGACTGTTTGAAAAATGGCTATTTTTACACGTCAATTAAATATTAAAATATTCAATTTTCACAAATTAACTTTTAATTCAATTTTAAAAGTTCTATAACATCATTCTAACTCTAATATGATTAAATATAAATTTACAAATCAAATTTAATCACATTAAACCCAATTTCCAATTATTTCTGTAATCTCAAATATTTAATTATCGATTTAATTATCCAATTAAATCTAGATATTCGAAATAAAATTTATTCGACTTACAAATTTTACTTGTTAATATTAAAAATCAATTAAATATATGAATTTTAAATGACAGAAATTCTGGGTCGTTACATCAGGCCAGTATTGGAATGACACCATTTGAAGCATTGTATGGATGGCCTTGCAAATCTCCATCATTATGGGTAGAACCTGGAGACGTACTGTGCTTGGGCCGGATATGATCTGAGAGGCATCGGATAAGGTTATAGAGATTCTGAAGCGAATCAAGAAAGCGTAGAATAGACATAATATGCAGACGAGAGGCGCAGAAACTTGGAGTTCTCGAGTGGAGACTTTGTATTTGTAAAGGTTTCTCCACCGAGAGATTTAGTTCGATTTGGAAGGGCTGGGAAGTTGGATTCTCATTATATAGGACCATTCCCGATTCTTGAGAGGATTGGTACATTCCCATATAGAGTCGAGTTACCGATTAGGCTATCGGATGTGCATAATGTATTTCGTGTATCACATTTTCATAAGTTTGTATGTGATCCTTTCACGATAGTGGAAGCGTCACAGCAAGAGACTTAGAGATTGATCCAAATTTAACCATGTTAAGGCAGCCTGTTCATATTGTTGATAAAGATATGAAGCAACTGAGCACTAAGGTTGTAAAGTTAGTCAAGGTATAATGGGGCGAGGATGCTCGGGATTATATGTGGGAGACCGAGGATAGTTTGAGGGAGTCCTATCCAGATTTATTCTTAAGCTAGAGTTTCCTTATCTTAGTTTGTATTTGAGTTGCAGTTCAGTTTGTATATAGTTTCAGCAGTGCTATATATATATATCTTGTTCTTCTATCTTCTTTGACTATCGTTCTTATTTGAATTTCGAGGACGAAATGTTCTAAGTGGGGGAGAATGCAACGACCTGGAAATTTAAACACTTCGTCTTCGAATATCGATACATTTTAAATAATATTTAAGTGTTATAAATAAGATTTTATAACCTTTTTTAACATCATTTAATTAATAAATAATGATAAGAAACTAATTTTTAAAAAGTGTTTACAAAAATATATTATTTGAAGAAAAATCGATAATGTGATCGAAAATCAGTTTATTGAAAAATAGAATTTCGATCGATGTAAGTTGTTTGAAACATCGTGCACTTAACTAGTGATCAAATGAACACACTAGAAACTAATTAACACACTCTTCTCTTCATAAAGCATGGAATGTTCTAGAGAGTTCTATTAGGATAAGAGATATTATATGGTAAGGGCATAATGGTAAAATGAATAAAGAAGAATTGATATAAAGTTGTCATGATAAGAAGCAATTAATGTCATTGGGGTTTTGAGGGCTTTTTGGTCTTTTCCACCATCAATCCTAATCTTATATAAGAAAGGGTACCTTTAGGAAATATATCACAACAATCCTAAGCTTTGAGTTAAAATATCCATGTCTTCGTCATCTTCTTCATCTTAAATTCCTAAAGCAAATAGTTTGCAAATCAATTCCAAATCACCTCAAACTTTGAGAAATCCTTGCCACCACATAACATCACCTTTTAATTAGTTAGATTGTGAAAAAGCAAATCTAAACTCCCCCCCACACATTAAGGCTGTGAGCATTAGGAGGCTAGAGGAGGCTTGGAGCAAGGGAAAATAAGGAGAGGAAGGAAGGGAAAGGAGATTGTTAGCTTGGGTTTGAAGTTGAGTGCTTAAGCTTGGTTATTTGTTGGGTTTAACTTGAGCTAACTCACCCCTTGGACTGATAATATAACTCATATATGATTATATATTGTTGAGTTAAAGTTGTTTGAATTGTTAAGTGACATATGTTGAAAACATCGATTTGGATTCGTGTTTGGAAAACAAGTGGCACATAAGATCCATATATGGACCTGAATGGACTTATATGATATATGACTAGGCCTTGAACAAAGCACATAAGTTGTAGTTGAACATAGGTTGAGATATGACTCGGATTTGAAAGCGCACTTATAGTGATAGTCGCTATAGATGTAGTTCAGAATTGTCTTGTTTTTGACAATTGTTATGGAACTATGTAGAGGGACCCATAGGGATTTCTTGCTACATTTATTTTTTTATATATGTATGTTTGTTGCTATTAAAAGCTTGAATAGTAAAAAGTTAAGCAACATCTCGAAAACAGCCAAACCATCACTAGTGCAAAAATGCCCCATTTAAACTTGATTTTTGGACTTTAATTGTTTCAAAAAGGACTTTAAGTTTGAGCGATTTGTCTCATTCTTTTTTAAAGTATTTCCTAACTCATATTAGAGTATTTAAAATTATTTTGAGATATTTATGAATTTTTAAGAATTAGTTGTGAACTTTTGAAGAAAGAACTTTTAGAATAAAATATGTTCTTTTTTCAAGTTTTGTTGATTTTTCAAACTTGTTATTTTTAAGTAATATTTTGTATAAATGTTTTAAAACTTATTATAAGAGTTTCTAAGTATTTTAAATGTTTTCAAAAAGGGGTTAATAATTTCTTAATGGCTAAATAAATAATTGTTTAATTACTTATTAGAAAAGCAATTAACTATGCTTAACACTTATAAGCCTACGAAGTAATCTTATCTATTTGTGAGAGTTAAGATTGATGTCGAGTAGGGAAAGAGCAACAGAGCTCTAACATATCGAGCTTCCCTCTTGACCGAGGAATAGGCAAGTGGAAAATGTATTAAACATTTTCGTGTTGATTTCTTATTGTTTATGGAAATCATTAATACTATACTTAACACTAAAAGTCGATGAGGTAGAGTTATCTATTTGTTAGATTCAAGAATGAAGTGTCTTGGCAAGGCTTGGAGCAACCAGTAACCAAAATTACCTGGCTGCATTCTTGGGTGAGGAACAGTTAAGTTGGAATGTTAGAAAAGAGTTAAGCGTATGAATCATGATTTGTATAAGTAATTATTTTGATTAGATAATCGATTAGTTGATTATCGAACTTGATCTACTGTTAACTTAGGAAGTTATCAAAATGCTTCGCGATTTTATACCAATAAGAACCCCCGGGGAGAAGTAAACATTGTAAAGAGTAATATATAATATCTACAATATCTTTACAGAAAGAAAACTTTTTAATATACATACAACAATTAGAGTAAACTAACTTACATCTGCCTGGACAGTTATAACAGCCCGTCCTCACAAATGCTGATAAGTACCAACCAGTAATGCAGTGGAAAATAAAATACGTGAATATGTCTTAGAGGCATCTAGCTCTCTCCTGAAGCTCCAAAGCATCCATAACTAAATTTAGAAATATACTTGGGTCTGACTCGAGCATTATAAGAAAATAACACCTAGATTAGTCTAGCAAACCAGCATGAGAAACTCAAATCAAATCATATGGATTTTTATATTTATAAAACCATTCAAAAAATAAAGGTATCTCGTAAGACCATGCCGTAAATAAACACGGACGGGTTTTTACCTTATGATAACCAAACCATTTTATAAGAAATCTTGTGATATTATAATAATATATAGGGTTTAAAATAAATGTATAACATAGCTGGAATGATTACACTAATTACATTCAATAGCATTTAATATATAACTAAGTCTGTAAGGTATGTATTAGAGAATGGATTCCATCAATGAAAAGGCAACTGGAGTACCGCTATCAAAGTAAACCTCTAGAGAAAATGTACCGAGGGCCACATATGGACCCCCTACAAACACAAAACCGGCCTACCCCTCTAATATGTCATCACCCCGGTTGTCCCAGACAAACCATTTTCTGTGGCCACATCATATGTAATCTATAAATATCGATCTAGACACAAGTGATGACCATGTCCTAATGGTCGCAAACCACATAGCCCTGCTATATATCCCCTATTTTAGTCATTACCTGTTGTGAGGCTTAGGGCTACGTTTTACCTTTTTAGCAAATCTCACTTGGAATGCTAACATTGCCTTCCTAACAACAATGCAATGCCAGCATTCATCCATACAAGTTGTTTAGGATACGAACAAACTAAAGGCACTACATCCTATTTGTAATCATCTTTAGGATTAGTAACAAGTAGCATTTGCACTTCAAAGAGCACCATCTTGGATTCCATCACCTTCAAGATCTCCCCAATTCGAACGCTTGAGCCGGTCTAAAGTGATTCTGAGATAATCATGCTTATCTGATCCTGGTCTTTGTGAACCAACAATCGATAGTTTCAAAACTGGCCAAGATTTGATAGTCCGTTATTTAACTATCAAATAATCAAACAATGAAACTAGATATTTAATTTCATATAGAAATCAAGCATGATTAAGTACATAAGCAACCACTAAGCCTTTTTAATTAATCATTTTCATTAATTAAAAATCACTTTATAAATATTTATATTAAAATACCTTGATATACATATGGATACTACACATTTACTATTCATTTATACTCTCTCAATGCTTGGAAAAATATCCATATACTTATCTCATCGGTATAAGTATATTCACAAAACACTAGACTTTTAATACTTGGAAAATGTAGCTATATAATTATCTCAACTGTATAAGTATAGTAAAAAAACTACACTTTCAATACATAGAAAATGTAACTATATACTTTTCTCAATGGTATAAGTATATTCACAAAACATTTATGAAAGATTTCATGTTTCAAAAGTATTCTTAGATGAGCCAAAAACAAATGTCATTTAAAAACATTGTTACTTTAAACCCAAACCACTTTCCTTTTTGGTGCAAGTAAATAGATCATATGGAAATTAGACCAAATATACTTAACCACCACTTTCCAATTTCAAATTTGTACTACCCCTTGATTAGCAATGAAGTCGAACAAGTTAAAGAACAATTCTTGCCTCGACATATGTAACATCCCGCCTTTTCGCACGATTTAAACAGACACACATGCCGATTCAAACCATACGTAAGGGCGGATTGTTATAGGATAAATAAGAAAAACAGAGAAGAAGAAAAAACTAAACAGAATCTCACAGCGGAAGGATAAAATATAATAATCAATATACAGTTCATGAAGCTGTATTACAAAACCTTTTTATTATATTTATAAAATACATATCAGAGTACACATACCATATAATAATGCAGCGGAACAATATGGGTGTAGTGGAACCATATAATCTATAGTAATAATAATAAAATCTTCGTCTTCTTCCTCCAGAAATAAAATCTTCGATCCTGAAACGCTCGGACTGACCCGAGCGAATTAGAAAAGACAAAAACACTCGAGTCAGAACTAAAAGATCTTATGTGAGTTAAATTAACAGAAATAAATATGAGTGCAGTAACTCAAGAGATGTTCGGGATCTACATCTCCTGAGGATCCGTTAAACTATTTACTATGTAGTATATTGCGCTATTATAATAGTGTCTAATTGTAAAATAAACTTACTTTTAAATAGTGTTAAGGCTTTACATTTTCCACCTTAACACATTTATATATTCCCATAGTCTATACAGTACCGTAATCTCCCCCGTACTGAGCGTCGTCAGAGGGCACTCCATAGGTATGGTACAAAACAAAATCGTATAAGGCGCGCTAGGGTAGGTGACACGGCACAACTAGGCAATGCCAGGGTAGATATACCAATTGCTATCCGGGCTGATGGAAACGCATAGCCGCAGCTACCGCCCACCTCGAACAAACTCCCCCAAAATCAAAGTAAAAGTGGCAACTAAATCAATCCAAAGTCAAAGTATAATATCGAAGAGGAGTGTCCGATCAGAGGTATGACCTCATTGGCCCGAGAATCGCTCCTGTTTTAGCTACCTTATGCCAACTCACGGGAGTCGGGTCCACGTATTTACCTTACAGGAAATGCCGCCACCAGCCTACTTCATTCTGGAGTCTCCACCGCGTACACGGTTGGTCAAAGTGGTTTTCGGTATCGACAGAGAGTATGTCCATATCCGATCTCGGTCTCTTTGCCAACCAATCGTTATTATAACACCGCGGTCATTTAAAATAATTATACTAAAAAAAAACAGAATAAAATATCCATTTCAAAACCATATAAATATGATATCATTTCCTTTTAAAAACCCAAATCAATACGATATCATTTTATTCCAATATATATATTTTCCAAAATCATAGGGTTTTCAAAGTAAATATTTAGAGATCAAAACTCTTGAATATAGAAATTTCAAATTATACTACTTGAAAATCATAACTTTGAAACAAGTTTCCATCTATTAAATGGTTAAATATTAAATTACTTTTATAAAACAAAATAGCTTCTTTACATTTCACAAATCAATTCCAAATGTCGATTTAAACTTCCAAATACTATTTTAATTCTTATGTTTCAAAGCTTTAAATATTTCACCATTTCAAAAGCAACTCATCTGACAAACCCATATATCAAATTCAATTACTTATTATTTAGACTTGAAATGTTTACTTAATGAATTCAATAAAATTTAAGTAAAACCTTTATCTTCACATAACTGGATAATCTTTCAATTTATTATATATATTCATTTAAATCAACCTGATATTCATTTAAATCACTCTACCCAAAAATCAAGTTGTAAATCATATCCTTTAAAAATTCTAACTTTTTATTAAATTCCAATTTAACTTAATATTCATCTTCAACCTTATTCTCTTTTAAGTCATTAAAACTCTAGAAATTAAATTTCAAATAAATGCTTGATCTCAAAATCAAACTTTATTTTATACTTCAAATCCATTTTATACAAAGTTTAAAACCCGGAATTCACTGTACCTAAATAACCTTTATCAATAACCGAATAAATATCCCATAAACCATATATATAGCTTTACAAAACCATAGAAAAATCATTTCAAAAATAATTTATATATATATATACCGCGGTGCCTGTATATAATTTTCTACCCTATGGTCAAGTGATACGGATGTTTATCATTTCAATCCGCAATTTAAATTAAAAATGCGGTTGTATATCCTTTCAAACCGCAATCCCGAATGAAATGAAAATGCATGATGACTTGCAGTTTATACAATATAAATATAGCATCCATTCATCCAAATATCAATCATCAACCATTATTTATAATCATCATCCAATTTTAAACAAACATCAATATTTGAGCATATAAATATAACAGGGAATA
Source organism: Allium cepa (assembly GCA_030765085.1). Taxonomy (NCBI): domain Eukaryota; kingdom Viridiplantae; phylum Streptophyta; class Magnoliopsida; order Asparagales; family Amaryllidaceae; genus Allium; species Allium cepa. The sequence goes on along the minus strand of CM060928.1, from coordinate 563,738,706 downwards.
AATAACAGGTATTAACTAACAGTTTATATTCAGTAATTGTAACAACCCTAGTTCAGCTTGTTATTTTATTTAATTTATTTAATTTATTTTTAATTTTAAATAATATATTTTATAAAATTGGGTTTAACAATATAGTTAAATATTTAAAATTTGAGATATATTTTGGAATTTTTTTTATGTCAATAAACTTAAATAATAACTGTAAAATTTTAAGCTAGGTTTGAGCCGTTAAATTTCGCGTTTGAAAGACGCGTGATTTAAAGGGTTAAAGTGACGTTATAAAACGTGTGTTTTTAAAATAATAATTTTACAAAAATTTCTGAAGTTTTTAACTGCGTCTGTCTAGCGTAGGGTAAAAATCAAGTTTTAAATAATTTTGAATATAAAATATCAGTCAGCGTTTTAACTAACGTACGTATTTTAAACTGTCAGCCGATTTTATATATTTTGACGTACGTTCAAATTTTAAACTGACTACATATAAACGTAACGTTAACATTTGAAAACGTCAAACTAAATCAGAGGAAGTTTAACAAAAATTTAAAACCAACATTTAAATTCAACACGTTCAAACTTTTGTTTCACATTCTCTCGGCCGTTTCAATTTCACTTGTACACTTCCTCATATTCAAACTGTAGCATGCACATTCAACAGTGCCAGGCTAGATTCATAACCATATACGAGTGAATCAAGTAACCACTGATTATGCTCAAAAGTAAATATGCACTGGAAATTTTTTTTTTATAACTGAAATCGTGCATCAACATATCAATCTTTCCCCTAACTTCAACTTCAGTTTCAATATCAAGCTTTGATCTCGCATAATTCTTTGATCAGTTTCTTAAATTTAAACAGCCATTGATTGCTTTCCAAAGCAAAGCATCAGATAAACTTCAAATATTGGAAACTGCTCGGCCTTAATATGAATTGATGAAAAAAAAAAGGGCTGAACGTTTGTTTAGGAATAGAAAAACTCTGCCTTTACCTTATCCCTCCATCACACCATCAATGGCTATGATCACGCATCAGACATTTACTTTGAAACTGATAGCTTAATTTGCTCAAAATCTTCCCAGAGTCATTACATAAGAGAAACTGCCTTGATTTCCTCTAGAATATCAAGCCTCGGCCTATATGTATCTTTCACCTTCCTCTACATTTTCCTCTGCAAATTCCAGTCAGTCTTTTGCTCAAATCAGGTAATAGTCTCTCTTATTTCTTCCTTCCTATTCTAAGCTTTTCTCTGTCATTTGTGTGTCTTGCTCGGCCATGCCTTCTTTGGTAGGAGATCTGTATGTATACTGTCTATAGCTTTACTGAGTGACATATAGGATGTTGTGAAACCTAGGCAAATCTATAAGTGATAGCCAGATCTGTTGTTAGCATAATATCAGTAGTAGGAGACATGTAGATCTAGGGGTGTGTTCTTTTGATGAAGCCTGCAGTGGAAGAGGTAGACTATAAATTGGTATAGGAGTGTGTCTGCATCATGGTAGGAGTCAGTGCATATGAATATGATTTTAGTTTGCATCATGTAAGCATGTTATAAGTATCATAGGAGATATGGTTTCAGTTTGCATATGTATAGTGTTCAGATCTGCTTCATAATTCAGTCTGCATATATACACTAGATGATAGCAGTGCTTAGGACATGAGAGATAGGAGCATGTGTGACTGAAACGTAGATGAAAATAGTTGATGTTGGTGGAGTTTGGCAGGTCAGGCAGATGGTAAGTGAAGAGGCAGGCAGATCTGGAAGGTAAAGCAGACATTGGTGGCAGATATGAAGGATAAGTGATGAGGGGGTAGATTGTTGATACAGTGATGTATCTTTGATTTGCTCAGCAAATTTTGAGATATGGTTAGCAGTGGAAGTGCCACAGTTGCATATCCAAGGGTGCACGTGCACAAAGGTCTGTGCACACATCAGGGCACTCAAAAAAAAAATCCAGGCACTGAAGGGTCTGACACATTAGCTTGGTGTATAGGAGGGGGATGGACTAGTGAAGGCAGAGGTAGGAGGAAGCAGTGGCAGTGATGGCCAGAGGAAGGCTAGATTTCTGGAAATTGAAGTGTTTCAACACTTCCACAAATGACTCGAAGCAGATACTTATTTAACCCGAAGCAGACTAAATTTTGACCCGAAGAAAACCCTGTTTTGTCTCGAAGCAGAGAAGGGGAGACTCGGGTTCAGTGCAAATTTTTGAGTCTGTTGTAAAGTGTGATCTGAAGTGATTTTGGAGAAATGGTGGAAACCATTGTGAAAAAAAAAAAAATGAAAAAAAAAGGAGAAAAAAAATGAAGGGGTAGGCAGTGCATATGTATAGGGTAGGCATGAACAAGTTAGGGGTGCACTCGTATTCATTTTGCAATCGGGTTTTAGAAAATTTGGTCGAGCAAGTCAAATTTCTTTTCCTATCTTTAATTTTTTTCGTTGACTAAAATCTAAGTCGCGTTCCTATATTCTGAAACTTGTTCTAGATCTAAATCTAGGTGACGCCCGGAAAATTTGACGGTTATTCTCTGTCGGTCTATACCAGTGAATTTTCAATTTTGAATTCAAATTTGCTGCAACATTCAGGTGAGTATTTCTCACCAGACATACGTATTTATATTTTGTAAATTATTACAAGTGTATGTGTAAATTTGTATTTCACTATCATCTGTCTGTAGTGTAATATAGAATGATGGACCCTATTTAAATTGACACCTCATCAGTATTATCTGTTATACTATTTCTGCAGTTATGTTATTATTTATTTACTGTTTAAATCACACTGCAAGTTCCCTGTTATTATAGATGGTATGGGCTGGAATGATAGGCCAAATTGATTATTGTTCACTTGTTCTGTTAACTGCTGTAAATTATCTTGGGATTGCGGGTTCGAAATGATAGAACCCGGGGTTTGTATAAATATCGGATTGAAATGATATAAATCCGTTTCACTTGACTTAGGCTAGAAAATCTTATACAGGCCCGTGGTTATATATTATTTTCTGAAATTATTTAAATTATTTAAATTTAGAAATTGATTACCTTTTAATTTAAATTATATAAAGGATTTTTATAAAATTTATAATGATTTAAAAGGGGTTAAATAAATAAATGTTGAGTTAAAATTTTGGAATATAACTTGTTTAGAAATCCTATGTTTTGAAAAGGGTAAGATTTCAATAAAGAAATAATAAATAATAAGTTATATTTGAAATTTGATTTTAGCTAAAAGTCTACAACAGCATTTAAATGCTACCTTTTTGAAATTAGACTAGGTTAAACTCATAACTTTAGACAGCATTTCCTAGATGCTGTAGAAATTGAAATTGATTTATCTGAAAATCTATGGAAATTTATTTGGGGATAAGTTAAACTTTGGAATTTAAATATGTAATAAATAAAGGAATTTAGAAATTGAGTTTGGATAGATTTAAAAGAAAAATTTGATTTCTATTGTTAATAAAAGAAATAAATTCCAAATTTAATTGGATAAATTGAAATGGTATATTTTCAAAGGAAATGTTTTAAATCAAGGATTTGAAATTAAAGGTATTTGAAATATATATATTGATTTGAAAAATATAAATACCATTTTTCAAACTATAACCACGGGTTATAATAACGGTTGGTTGGCAAAGAGACCGGGATCGGATATGGACATACTCTCTGTCGATACCGAAAACCACTTTGACAACCGTGTACGCGGTGGAGATTCCAGAATGAAGTAGGATGGTGGTGGCGGTTTCTTGAAAGGTATATACGTGGACCCGACTCCCGTGAGTTGGCATAAGGTGGCTAAAACAGGAGCGATTCTCGGATTAATGAGGTAGCTCCTCTGATCGAACGCACTTCTTCGTTTGCCATTCTATTACTTTTGTGATTGTTTGGTGCGCACCTTTGATTTGGGAGTGTTGTTCGAGGTGGGCGGTTGCTGCGGCTTCGCGTTACCACCGGTCCGGATAGCAATTGGTATATCTACCCTGGCATTGCCTAGTTGTGCCGTGTCACCTACCATATCGAGCCTTGTACGAGTTTGGTTTTCTCCCGTAGCCCGTGTGGTATCCTCTAGTTGCTTCCCGATCAGGAGGAGCTATGATATTGGATGGACTACTGGGACTATTACGTGTTAAGGTGGAAAATGTAAAGCCTTAACGCTATTTAAAAGTATGTTTATTTTACTATAGACACTATTATAATAGCGTAAATATACTACATAGTAAATAGTTTAACGGATCCTTAGAGGATGGGCGATCCCAAGCATCCTTTAAGTTACTTGCTCTTTACATTACAGTACACTTGATTTAGCTTACATTATATAAGTATGTATGTCCTGACTCGAGTGTTTTGTTTTATTGTACGCTCGGGTCAGCCTGAGTTGCAGATTCAGCTTTTCTTTCTGGAGCTAGGACTAGATCACTCTTGCTAGTTGGAAGCTTCTTCGTCTTTATCTATTTTGTAATTCAAGACATTTGGGAACTATTTTTGCTTATGGCTTAAAAATTGTACTAAAGATTGTAAACAATGTATTTCTGTTGGTAATGGTTTTCAGTGGCTTCATGAACCACTGTATTATTTTATATTCCGCTGTGAGATTCTGATATCTGTGTCTGTGATTCTGTGTATTTGGTTTCATTTGTTCGTTAGCTATATTTACGATCTATTATTTTGAACTATTCCAGCTCGACATGTTCTATTATTGTCGAATTCGAATGGTACAAAATAGTGGGTCGTTACAGTTGGTATCAGAGCCAGGTTTATCCATAGCTAAGGAACAAAAAAAAAACTCATTAGAGATAGAGTAGCAATACTCTAGAATGAGTGAAGTCAAATTCCGGAATCTTTTCTTGTGAGAGAACGTATTTTAAAAATATAAAATGATTTCAAAAAGATTTTAAAGGAAGTATTTTAGTATAAAATTTCCTATTTTAAAATAAGTTTCCAACACTTCTTCTTTCTCTCCATCGTTATATTCGAGCTCTTGTTAGTTTCTTAATTTTATCTTATCCTAGAACATCTTGATATTTTTCTCTATCCTTAGTATCCACCCTTAATCTTTCAGGATGAATAGAAGAAATAACCGAGGCCGAGGGCAACCTGTTCCTCCTCCGGTTGCCCCAGTCCGATTCACAAAATTGTGTAAGGACTATGTTGAATTGGGTGGCACCAAATTTATGGGTACGGAAACCATCATAGAAGCTCAACAATGGCTTGGGGACTTAGAAAGGATTTTCTCCTGCCTCGAGATTACTAATGCCCAGCAGAGGCAACTCGCCGCCTGGCAAATGAAAGGCGCTGCTTTAAACTGGTGGCTATCTATTACAGCTCAAACAAATGAGGCTGACATCACTTGGGAGCAATTTAGGTATCTTTTGGTTGTCAAAATTCGGATTTGAAATTCCATTTTTGAATATATCTTTTAAACTCTTATCGTGCTTTAGGGAGGCCTTTTTGGCCAAGTGGATGCCCGAAGCAGGCAAGTCTCAGCTCTATCGAGACTTCATGGATCTAAAGCAAGGCAGTATGACCTTCACAGAATATGAGAGGAAGTTTAATGAACTCTCACAGTATGGCCTGAACCTGATTGACACCCCGCTCAAGTTGAACGAGAAGTTTATCGCTGGAGCTCGACCCGAGTTCTACGATCGACTCATTACTCATGTGCATGGGTCATTCACGGCATTGATGGATATGGCTCTCAGGTATGAGAACCCTACCTCTAAGGCCACTCCTGCTGCTTCTTCTGCATCAGCCCAGTCCTCTGGAAATTCAAGGAAGAGGAAGTCAAATTTCTTCCGTAATAAGAAGAACAGGACTCAAGGGTTGGGATCATCATCATCTTCTGCTTCTTCGAGGCCACCTGTAGATCTGTCTACCATTACTTGCTACCGATGCGACAAAAAGGGACACTACGCTAGTAGTTGCCCTACTTTGGGTGCTGCCATTCCACCACCAGCTCAGTTTGCTAGGAGAGATCTTTGTCATATCTGCCTCCAGCCAGGACATTACAAGAAGGATTGTCCCACTCAGAAGAGGGGCACAACATCCGGAGTCTTTGCAGTAACTGCTGCATCTTCTACAGCTCCGCAGCCTGCACCTGCACCAGCTCCAGCTCCAGATGATTCTCAAGGTACTCTTCAGGGATCTTTTACTTTGTTCAAATTACCTGTTCGAGTTTTATTCGATATCGGAGCTTCCCACAGCTTCATTTCATCCGATCTCTGTAATAGATTTGAACATCGCCTTTCTCCTGAACTTTCTTCTATACCTTTATGTGTCTCAAACCCTATCGGTGGTCCTGCGAACCTTAGTAAAGTGTGTAGGGATGTGAAGCTCCTCCATTCCCAACAATGCTTCACTGGAGACTTTTATGTTTTGGGTTTCGACGCTTTCGATCTTCTGCTCGGAGGCGATTGGTTAGATAAGCATGATGCAAAGATATCTTGTAGTTCTCGGACTGTTGCTCTTAAAGATGATATTGGGAATCCTTTAAAGATCCAGTGTAAGTGGCCTCAAGAGTTTGCTGGTAGTTTCATCTATTCTCTTGACACTTTCCCAGATGATATCCATTCCACCCCTGTAGTCAAACAGTTTCCCGACGTGTTTGGTGAAGTCACTTCTTTACCTCCAAAACGGGAAATTGATTTCCGTATCGATCTTATCCCTGGAGCACGACCAGTAGTCCTTCCACCAAGAAGAATGGCACCACGAGAGAAGAGCGAATTAAGGAATCAGATTCAAGACTTATCTTCCAAAGGTCTGATTAGACCTACCTTCTCTGAATGGGGAGCAGCTGTTGTCTTTGTCACAAAATCTGATGGTTCTCTCAGGATGTGTGTTGATTATAGAGAACTCAACAAGCTTACCATGAAGAACAGATATCCTATGCCCCGCATAAATGATATGTTCGACCAACTCTATGGAGCAGCTGTTTTCTCTCAGCTTGATTTAGCTACAGGTTTCCATCAGCTCAGAATTGCTGAGGAAAGCATTCCCAAAACTGCTTTCAGAACGGAGAATGGTTTCTTTGAATGGCTAGTTATGCCTTTTGGCTTGACTAATGCCCCTGCTTTCTTCGTCGACTTGATGAACCGAGTTTTTCGAGATGTGCTTAATAAGTTTGTCCTTGTCTTCATTGAAGACATCCTTGTTTTCTCCAAGTCCGAGGAAGAACATAAAGTCCATTTGAAGTATGTTTTAGAGACTCTTCGGAATCACCAATTGAAGGCTAAGTTCTCTAAATGCCATTTCTGGGAAGAAGAATTCCGATTCCTTGGGCATATTGTCTCTAAAGAAGGAGTTTCTGTTGATCCAGTCAAGATTGCTACCATCCAAGATTGGGAAGAACCTAAGACTCCCACCGATATCCGCAGTTTTCTAGGCCTCGCTGGCTACTATCGAAGGTTCATTGAGAATTTTGCTCGGATTTCGGCACCTCTGACTGCTCTAACTCGGAAGAATGTCAAGTTTGTATGGAGCAGTAAGTGTAAAGCTGCTTTCCAAGAATTAAAAGATAAGCTCACCTCCGCACCAGTACTTACTGTACCAAATGGAAGTGAAAGATTAACGGTTTTCACCGATGCTTGTCGAGAAGGATTGGGAGCAGTGCTAATGCAAGATGGGAGAGTAATTGCTTATGCTAGTCGTCAGCTGAAGACACATGAAGCTAACTATGCTGCCCACGATTTAGAGTTGTTGGCTGTTGTATTTGCCTTGAAGCTTTGGAGACACCATCTCTTGGGAGATAAGTTTGATCTGTTCACCGATCACAAATCTTTGAAATATATCTTTACCCAGAAAGATCTAAATCAAAGACAAGTGCGATGGCTCGAGTTCCTTGCTGCATATGATCTCGACATCAACTATACTCCCGGGAAAGCTAATGTAGTGGCAGATGCGCTGAGCAGGAAGAAATCTTTGTTATGTCAGATTTTTGCCTCTTCTCCTTTGGTGGACCGGATCGTAGCTAAACAAGATGAGGATAGGATCATCAGATTGATTAAGGAGAATGTTCGAAGCAGAGCTAGCAATAATTCTGATGGAAAAGGAGCTCAGATTGATGATAGAGGAGTTTTAAGGATAAATGGAAGGATTTGTGTGCCAAATGTTGATGGGTTGAGGCAGGAATTACTTCGGGAGCATCACCAGTCCCGACTCTCCATTCATCCTGGCGTAGCTAAGATGTACCAGGATTTGAAGAAACTATATTGGTGGAGAGGTATGAAGCGAGATGTCTCTATCTTTGTCAGTAGATGTGCGACTTGTCAGCAAGTCAAGGCAGACCACCAGAAAACTCCCGGTTTATTGCAGCCTTTGGAAATTCCAAACTGGAAGTGGGAACAAGTTTCTATGGACTTTATTGATGGATTGCCAAGATCTCGAAGGGGAAATGAAAGTATCTGGGTTATTGTGGATAGACTGACTAAGTCTGCTCACTTTATTCCAGTCAGATCTACCCGCACAGCTTCGAGTTTATCTGAGATTTATATGAGGGAGATTGTTCGCCTCCATGGCGTTCCTCTTAGCATTGTTTGCGACCGAGACCCTCTTTTCACTAGTCAGTTTTGGAAAGCGTTCCAAGAGTCCTTGGGTACTCGTTTGAACCTAAGCACCGCTTACCACCCACAAACTGACGGTCAGACGGAGAGGGTAAACCAGATTCTTGAAGATCTTCTTCGTGCTTGCATCTTAGACTATGGAGGATCTTGGGAAGATCATCTCCACCTTGTGGAATTCACCTATAACAATAGTTATCAGGTATAAATTCCAATCCTTTGTTCTTATTTTATCTTAGTTCTCTATCTATCTCATTCTATCTTTTCAGGCTAGTCTTAAGATGTCCCCTTTTGCTGCTCTATACGGGAAACCGTGTAGATCTCCTTCGTGTTGGATTGAGTCTGGTAACCGCTTAGTTCTTGGTCCGGAGATGATTCTAGAAGCTTCAGAGAAGGTAGAGGAGATTAAGAGGAGGTTAAAGGTTGCTCAAGACAGACAAAAGAAGTACGCTGATCGGCGTAGAAGGAAGTTAGAATTTGATGTTGGTGATTTGGTGTTTCTGAAGATCTCTCCTTTAAAGAATGTAGTCCGATTTGGTCGGAGAGGAAAGCTAGCACCTAGATTCATCGGTCCCTTCCGTATTTTGGAGAGGATTGGATCTCTGGCTTATCGACTTGATCTACCAGAAAAATTTGCCGGAATTCACAATGTCTTCCATGTATCTCACCTTCGTCACTGTCTGCACGATCCATCTTTAGTCATCCAGCCTACTGCTCTCGATGGTCTGGACATCGAGCCTGATTTGACTATGGAAAGGAAGCCGCTTCGTATCGTCGATCAAGGTACGAAACAGCTCAGAAGAAAATCAGTCCCGTTGGTCAAAGTGCAGTGGAGCACTGATGGGCGAGATTGCACATGGGAAACGGAGGAGAGCATCCGTGCTTCAAACCCAGAACTATTCGTTTAAGGTACTTATCTATCTAGCTTATTCTTCCTTTGTTTCTTTTTCTCTCGTTCCTTTTCGAGGACGAAAAGTTCTTAAGTGGGGGAGAGTGTAACAACCCTAGTTCAGCTTGTTATTTTATTTAATTTATTTAATTTATTTTTAATTTTAAATAATATATTTTATAAAATTGGGTTTAACAATATAGTTAAATATTTAAAATTTGAGATATATTTTGGAATTTTTTTTATGTCAATAAACTTAAATAATAACTGTAAAATTTTAAGCTAGGTTTGAACCGTTAAATTTCGCGTTTGAAAGACGCGTGATTTAAAGGGTTAAAGTGACGTTATAAAACGTGTGTTTTTAAAATAATAATTTTACAAAAATTTCTGAAGTTTTTAACTGCGTCTGTCTAGCGTAGGGTAAAAATCAAGTTTTAAATAATTTTGAACATAAAATATCAGTCAGCGTTTTAACTAACGTACGTATTTTAAACTGTCAGCTGATTTTATATATTTTGACGTACGTTCAAATTTTAAACTGACTACATATAAACGTAACGTTAACATTTGAAAACGTCAAACTAAATCAGAGGAAGTTTAACAAAAATTTAAAACCAACATTTAAATTCAACACGTTCAAACTTTTGTTTCACATTCTCTCGGCCGTTTCAATTTCACTTGTACACTTCCTCATATTCAAACTGTAGCATGCACATTCAACAGTGCCAGGCTAGATTCATAACCATATACGAGTGAATCAAGTAACCACTGATTATGCTCAAAAGTAAATATGCACTGGAAAAAAAATTTTTATAACTGAAATCGTGCATCAACATATCAATCTTTCCCCTAACTTCAACTTCAGTTTCAATATCAAGCTTTGATCTCGCATAATTCTTTGATCAGTTTCTTAAATTTAAACAGCCATTGATTGCTTTCCAAAGCAAAGCATCAGATAAACTTCAAATATTGGAAACTGCTCGGCCTTAATATGAATTGATGAAAAAAAAAAGGGCTGAACGTTTGTTTAGGAATAGAAAAACTCTGCCTTTACCTTATCCCTCCATCACACCATCAATGGCTATGATCACGCATCAGACATTTACTTTGAAACTGATAGCTTAATTTGCTCAAAATCTTCCCAGAGTCATTACATAAGAGAAACTGCCTTGATTTCCTCTAGAATATCAAGCCTCGGCCTATATGTATCTTTCACCTTCCTCTACATTTTCCTCTGCAAATTCCAGTCAGTCTTTTGCTCAAATCAGTTAATAGTCTCTCTTATTTCTTCCTTCCTATTCTAAGCTTTTCTCTGTCATTTGTGTGTCTTGCTCGGCCATGCCTTCTTTGGTAGGAGATCTGTATGTATACTGTCTATAGCTTTACTGAGTGACATATAGGATGTTGTGAAACCTAGGCAAATCTATAAGTGATAGCCAGATCTGTTGTTAGCATAATATCAGTAGTAGGAGACATGTAGATCTAGGGGTGTGTTCTTTTGATGAAGCCTGCAGTGGAAGAGGTAGACTATAAATTGGTATAGGAGTGTGTCTGCATCATGGTAGGAGTCAGTGCATATGAATATGATTTTAGTTTGCATCATGTAAGCATGTTATAAGTATCATAGGAGACATGGTTTCAGTTTGCATATGTATAGTGTTCAGATCTGCTTCATAATTCAGTCTGCATATATACACTAGATGATAGCAGTGCTTAGGACATGAGAGATAGGAGCATGTGTGACTGAAACGTAGATGAAAATAGTTGATGTTGGTGGAGTTTGGCAGGTCAGGCAGATGGTAAGTGAAGAGGCAGGCAGATCTGGAAGGTAAAGCAGACATTGGTGGCAGATATGAAGGATAAGTGATGAGGGGGTAGATTGTTGATACAGTGATGTATCTTTGATTTGCTCAGCAAATTTTGAGATATGGTTAGCAGTGGAAGTGCCACAGTTGCATATCCAAGGGTGCACGTGCACAAAGGTCTGTGCACACATCAGGGCACTCAAAAAAAAAATCCAGGCACTGAAGGGTCTGACACATTAGCTTGGTGTATAGGAGGGGGATGGACTAGTGAAGGCAGAGGTAGGAGGAAGCAGTGGCAGTGATGGCCAGAGGAAGGCTAGATTTCTGGAATTTGAAGTGTTTCAACACTTCCACAAATGACTCGAAGCAGATACTTATTCAACCCGAAGCAGACTAAATTTTGACCCGAAGAAAACCCTGTTTTGTCTCGAAGCAGAGAAGGGGAGACTCGGGTTCAGTGCAAATTTTTGAGTCTGTTGTAAAGTGTGATCTGAAGTGATTTTGGAGAAATGGTGGAAACCATTGTGAAAAAAAAAAAAAAATGAAAAAAAAGGAGAAAAAAAATGAAGGGGTAGGCAGTGCATATGTATAGGGTAGGCATGAACAAGTTAGGGGTGCACTCGTATTCATTTTGCAATCGGGTTTTAGAAAATTTGGTCGAGCAAGTCAAATTTCTTTTCCTATCTTTAATTTTTTTCGTTGACTAAAATCTAAGTCGCGTTCCTATATTCTGAAACTTGTTCTAGATCTAAATCTAGGCGACGCCCGGAAAATTTGACGGTTATTCTCTGTCGGTCTATACCAGTGAATTTTCAATTTTGAATTCAAATTTGCTGCAACATTCAGGTGAGTATTTCTCACCAGACATACGTATTTATATTTTGTAAATTATTACAAGTGTATGTGTAAATTTGTATTTCACTATCATCTGTCTGTAGTGTAATATAGAATGATGGACCCTATTTAAATTGACACCTCATCAGTATTATCTGTTATACTATTTCTGCAGTTATGTTATTGTTTATTTACTGTTTAAATCACACTGCAAGTTCCCTGTTATTATAGATGGTATGGGCTGGAATGATAGGCCAAATTGATTATTGTTCACTTGTTCTGTTAACTGCTGTAAATTATCTTGGGATTGCGGGTTCGAAATGATAGAACCCGGGGTTTGTATAAATATCGGATTGAAATGATATAAATCCGTTTCACTTGACTTAGGCTAGAAAATCTTATACAGGCCCGTGGTTATATATTATTTTCTGAAATTATTTAAATTATTTAAATTTAGAAATTGATTACCTTTTAATTTAAATTATATAAAGGATTTTTATAAAATTTATAATGATTTAAAAGGGGTTAAATAAATAAATGTTGAGTTAAAATTTTGGAATATAACTTGTTTAGAAATCCTATGTTTTGAAAAGGGTAAGATTTCAATAAAGAAATAATAAATAATAAGTTATATTTGAAATTTGATTTTAGCTAAAAGTCTACAACAGCATTTAAATGCTACCTTTTTGAAATTAGACTAGGTTATACTCATAAATTTAGACAGCATTTCCTAGATGCTGTAGAAATTGAAATTGATTTATCTGAAAATCTATGGAAATTTATTTGGGAATAAGTTAAACTTTGGAATTTAAATATGTAATAAATAAAGGAATTTAGAAATTGAGTTTGGATAGATTTAAAAGAAAAATTTGATTTCTATTGTTAATAAAAGAAATAAATTCCAAATTTAATTGGATAAATTGAAATGGTATATTTTCAAAGGAAATGTTTTAAATCAAGGATTTGAAATTAAAGGTATTTGAAATATATATATTGATTTGAAAAATATAAATACCATTTTTCAAACTATAACCACGGGTTATAATAACGGTTGGTTGGCAAAGAGACCGGGATCGGATATGGACATACTCTCTGTCGATACCGAAAACCACTTTGACAACCGTGTACGCGGTGGAGATTCCAGAATGAAGTAGGATGGTGGTGGCGGTTTCTTGAAAGGTATATACGTGGACCCGACTCCCGTGAGTTGGCATAAGGTGGCTAAAACAGGAGCGATTCTCGGATTAATGAGGTAGCTCCTCTGATCGAACGCACTTCTTCGTTTGCCATTCTATTACTTTTGTGATTGTTTGGTGCGCACCTTTGATTTGGGAGTGTTGTTCGAGGTGGGCGGTTGCTGCGGCTTCGCGTTACCACCGGTCCGGATAGCAATTGGTATATCTACCCTGGCATTGCCTAGTTGTGCCGTGTCACCTACCATATCGAGCCTTGTACGAGTTTGGTTTTCTCCCGTAGCCCGTGTGGTATCCTCTAGTTGCTTCCCGATCAGGAGGAGCTATGATATTGGATGGACTACTGGGACTATTACGTGTTAAGGTGGAAAATGTAAAGCCTTAACGCTATTTAAAAGTATGTTTATTTTACTATAGACACTATTATAATAGCGTAAATATACTACATAGTAAATAGTTTAACGGATCCTTAGAGGATGGGCGATCCCAAGCATCCTTTAAGTTACTTGCTCTTTACATTACAGTACACTTGATTTAGCTTACATTATATAAGTATGTATGTCCTGACTCGAGTGTTTTGTTTTATTGTACGCTCGGGTCAGCCTGAGTTGCAGATTCAGCTTTTCTTTCTGGAGCTAGGACTAGATCACTCTTGCTAGTTGGAAGCTTCTTCGTCTTTATCTATTTTGTAATTCAAGACATTTGGGAACTATTTTTGCTTATGGCTTAAAAATTGTACTAAAGATTGTAAACAATGTATTTCTGTTGGTAATGGTTTTCAGTGGCTTCATGAACCACTGTATTATTTTATATTCCGCTGTGAGATTCTGATATCTGTGTCTGTGATTCTGTGTATTTGGTTTCATTTGTTCGTTAGCTATATTTACGATCTATTATTTTGAACTATTCCAGCTCGACATGTTCTATTATTGTCGAATTCGAATGGTACAAAATAGTGGGTCGTTACAGTAATAAATTTTATAACTGTTTAACTAGCAGTTTATATGCAAATAAATAAATTCTTAACTGTCAATTTATATGCAATAATCAAATTAATTAACAGTTATATTAAATAAATGCGTTTAAACAGAGATAATGAATAAAACATGCCAAACACTCATAAATAAATTTCTACTCATATCTAAAATCAATTTAACAAACACAAGAAATTTTAGAAGTTGTGAGTGGGTTAAAACACCCACCTTTTGAATTTAAATCGAATTTAAATTCAATTTAAACTCAAAAATTTGACGGTCTCCAAATTTGTCCAAACCAGCGTCAACAGATCTGGAATTTCACTAGGATCCTAACAAAAAAAATCTCGCGTGAAAACGAGGTCGTATGAGAATGTTATGGCGATAAAACGATTTGAATTTCAAATTTAAATTACACAAACAAACCCAAATAAAAAAAACCACGTCAGCTCCTTCTCTCTCCACGCGCATGAACAGGCAACCCACGTGAATTTACGTGATCAAATCTTCCTCCAGCCGAAACCCTAACTAGCCGCCTTTGTCTTCCAAATTTTTGCCGTCACCTTGATCGATTCGAGCCAGATCCAAGGTCGCCGTTGAACTCAGCAGGACGAGCCCCCCATACCGGTACCCACGTCACTACTTCCGGTCACCCCCATAGGTAGCACCGCCGCCGTGCTTTCGAAGCCACCACGGCAATCTTGTCCACTTCGACCTCCATGAACCGTATAGATCAACTTGTCTCGACACTCTCCACAAGACCATGCCACCCGATCGCAAAGATATCGAAGATCCACTGTTGAAAGCAACGGTAACCTATGGACGGCCGAAACAAACGAGCCAAATTCTGATCAAACCAAAACCCGAATCAAAAAACGAATACCACCAACAGATTACGTTCGTCGAGAACATCAACATATAATTTTTTTGGAATTTTCTGAGAACTTTGAATTTTCATTTGAATTTTGAATAGAATTGGATCTGCAATCTGCATCCATTGAGGAAGAGAAAGAGTTGAAGAAATGAACGTACATCAAATGAGAATAGAATGGAGGCTAGGGTTTACGACCGAGTTTATATAGGTAGGTTAGAAAAATAGATGGATCGGGCTGATAGATATACGTGCTAACTCTAACGTGGCCCAAAAAGCCCGTTCTGAACCCGGAACGAAATTTGTTAAACGCATATATCCAATTAGGTGTTTTAAAATATTCTGAACGCGATGGAAAAAGTTTCACGTCCAAATTCGATCGTATGAAGAAGTTATGCTGAAAACAAAATTTTCAAATTGATTTCAAATTGATTTTAATTAAATCGATTTCAAGGCGTTTCGCGTTCGTACGATCAAACGACAAGTCCGATCGATATGAAACTTGAAACCCTACAATAATTCACCGATACGGATCTGATGAAACTGGTTTCGTCGAAATCCGAGTCCATGGCCAAAATGGCTATTTTTATTATTAATTAAATAAACTAAGAATTTAGTGAAAAATCCAAATTTTTATATTCCAGTTTTAGTATTGGAAGAATTTTATCACTTAACAATCCTCAAACATTTAAATTGATTTTAAACCAAATTTAAAAATGTAAATTTTGATGATTCATTTATAACTTTCAATATTACTTCTCGATTTCATAAAATTCCAAATTTATAGGTAGATTTCCAAAATTTCCATTTAATTGAATTAACTTATATTTATTCCATTCGTAAATTTTCAAATATAAGGGTTTACCATTGGATTTAAATTATCACATAATTTTCCAGTTTTTAACTTAATTAACGTAATAATTACACGTTTGATTTTTTTATTCATTTGCAATAAATCCTACTACTATAAATTCAATACATTTACTCACCATTAAAGATTCAAATCCTATAATCCATAAGTTTCCTATCACCTTGATTTACTTAAAACTTTATAATTCCTTAAACAATTTCTATCTCAAATCTTATACGTAAATTATTTTACCAATTATAGTACTTATTACAAATTTTTAAAATAACCTTTCTATTACGCTTTGAATCCAAATTTATTTTAAATAAGTTTCCAATTCAATGGATTAGATTCAATTTCAAACTTACATATAAGTTTAGGTTATTATTAATTTATAACGTGATTACTTCCATAGTTACTTACATTACAACTTCCCTTATTAATTTCACAATTAATCACAATTATTAAAGTAACGCTTATAATAAATACGATCCAAATTTCTCAACTTTTAAACGACGTTATTTCATTTCCAATTAGTGTAACATTCATTTTATTATCCCTTATCATCAATTCTAATTCCATTAACAAATAAGCAGGAAATTTAATAATCTATGTTGCAAGTTTTGAATAAATCACTACTCATTATTATTGACTTTAATTTAACATTAATTACCTTGCATTAACATTTTACTTAAAATCCCTATCCAATTTCAATAAATATTCAAATGAATACATTTACTCTTTTCCGTTATATCATTTATTATCATCAAGGCATCTTTATTGGTAATAAGTGAATTCACTAGTAACCCACTAATATACCGTTTAATATACTTGTATATTATTAGTTTACCCTTTTATTTCCCAATATAATATATGCACACATACAATTTAAGATTCTAAATCCAATTAATTATTCCCTCTAGGGCTCATTCCTTCACTTTCTGCATAATTAGCATTTACTATTCAATTTGTCACATCCACTTATATTCACTTTATAAATAAATTTGTATTCCATTTAATCCATTTATTACTAACTTAAATTATTGAAATTTATTATCTAACATACAAATTGAATCTATTTTCAAATTTTCACCTTTCAATTAATTTAACACCTTACAATAGTTAATAAATAAAAGGGATTGTACTAAATAAATAATTTATTTTCTTTGATGAGTTCGCTACTTGCCTTTATTTACTTATTTTTAACTTAATATCTAAATGCGACAATTTTCACTATTACAATTAATTGCAGTATAAAAATTAAATTTGTAAATTTTAATTTCTCTTGATACTTCAATTTCAACATTCTCTCTCATATAAATAAATAAGATTTCTATTTCTCTCTAAATCTAACTTAAAATCCTATTAATTATATTCATTTTAAACATCGAATTTACACGGTTCGTTACGCTCTCCCCCACTCAAAACTTTTCGTCCCCGGAAAGAAAAAAGGGAAAAGAAGAATTTAGAAATCTATATATCTTATTCAAAACATTAACCTTATAAACAATTAAATTTACAACATTTGTTACTTTCCTTTAAAATATACAAACTTACAACATTATCTTTTTATACTTAAATTTATTAAAGTTTGGAAAACATTTTCAAAATATTCTAAGTCCAAAATTTACGGAAAATTTTGGCAGAGTCTCCTTTGTACGGAGAGGCTCGGGAAAAATATAATATCAAAATATAACAATTATATCACCTGTAATATCCAAAATAGTATATCCCAATACGGGAAAATATATAAAATAGCGATAAAACCGTAATCCGAAGCGTACCTATTTGTCGGGCAGTTTACGCTTAATTTATGGAACCAAAAGTAGTAGCAATTGCTTCCATAACCTGTATTCCACTTATAAAATCTAAAAGGGTTAACAATTTATGTATAGTGAAATATTTAAGTGGTTTCAATCACTATCAATAATTAAATACAACAACCATCAATTTCAACAACATACAAAACCAATACAAACAACCATTAAATCAAACAAACAAATAGTTGTTCGGGTTCAAAACTTTTAAATTGCACGGAATGAAGAATAACTACTAGCGCATCATTTACTCAACAGTCTTAGATAAAACTAATTAGATTATTCATTCATCCCAAATCTAATTTTTAAAGTACCCTTGCCCAAACAACCATCAACACCCAATTTCAAACAACGATCAACTTATCTTATTAATAATTTCATTTCATACCTTTGTTATTTGATCTTCTCTTTTTATTCAAACCACATAAATTTTCCTTTCATAATTTACATTTATTTCTAACAACTTTAAATTTTATTTTCTCATTCAGTGGTTATTTCCTTTATTTCAACTTATTAATTACAATTATTCATTTTTATTTATTCAGGTCATGTAAGTTTCTTTTATTTGTATTATATTTAATGCACTTCTCAATTTCAATCATTTATTCTATGCTTACATCTATATTATATTTAATTATAGTAACCCTCTTTAATTACCCTTACATTCTTAACCTTATAATATCCATTCCGATAAATAAAGGATTTTATCAAATCTTTAACTAAGGTTTGCGGTCATTTATTTATTACCTACTTTCATTATATTAAACTAGTAGCATTTAAATCATACTTAAGTTTATAACCCTACACATCAATCCTATTTATTAAAGAATTGCATTTTATTTACTTAAGTTTTAAAATCACCTATTTATAATACTTACCTTTAATTTTGGTAAAATTTCAATCATAACTTAAGTTTATACCACTAAATTCTCATTTATAATAGCAATTCATTGAATACTTCATTATTTTCAAAATTTCTACTTGTATAATATTCTATTCCAATCTCTTATTTAACATTTCAACTTTTCATATTTGGTAAGTTATATACGTTAAAGAAAATGCAATTGAACTTATACAAGCTTTATCTTATCCATTAATTAAATTTAATATTCAACACTATTACTCTTTGTTTCATATGTTACAAATTTCCATTTATAACTTAGCATTTAAATCTCTTATTTTTCATTCCAATAATTGAAACAATTAATTAATGGGAATTTAAGAATTTAATACCGGGTTAAATTTTAAATTTTATTTTAAAACAAAAGATAAATATATTCTTACAACTTATATATCTCAAATTATATTTAAACAATTTTAAAATTTATATATATTTTCAAAACGAATCTGCAGTAGAACTACTACAGTGGCCTTTCCCCTTCGAAACTCGAAAATGAAAGTCGATGATGCGGCCGCCATCACCGAAATTATTTTCCAGCGACAGAGAGGAAAGTACAAACTTATTTTCTCAAAATCTTCTTTAAAATAATTCTTTCAAATTTTACTGAAATATTTATATCAGAAAATACCTATAAACAATATTATTATATTTCATAAATCCTTTGAAAGCAGATTTTCAAAATCCCGGACTTAAGTTCTAAAATTTCCAAATTTCATTGATTTTAATCTCAATCTTATTTTACCTATTATTTATAAATTTTATCCCTAACAACCAATCTTTTGCAACCAAATATATATATCTTTATAAAATATTTTTATATATAGAAAATATAATAGGTAAAGTTATTTCATTCACCTATATTAAAACAAATATTATGTCGGTCTGTCCTATTAAGTGTTTAGAAATCCCTATTGATGTCACAGCGTCCCATGCACCAACCAGAATTTATAAATACAAAACGGAACAGATTAACACAATATAAAAACCTTTTTATAACACTAACAAATACGCTCTCTCATATATATACGCTCAGCGACTCCCATAGGGTATTACCACCCTATTGACAAAGAGTCAAACCCCACAAAGCCAATGGTTTATCGCTAAACCAAAGCTGTGATACCAACTGTAACGGGCCGCGCCAGTGGGGTAACGCCCACCGTAGCATACATTGGTACCTGTGTTCTGCCTTTACGGCCAGCCTCTCGAGTGCACCAACCCCGCAGGGACATGTAGGAGTAAGAGTCATCCGCTCGCTACCCAAACCAAATGCGAGAACCCCCTATCATGCTGCACCCTCCAAGTGCATAGGTAGACACACATGCTGATTCAAACCATACGTAAGGGCGGATTGTTATGGGATAAATAAGAAAAACAGAGAAGAAGAAAAAAACTAAACAGAATCTCACAACGGAAGGATAAAATATAATAATCAATATACAATTCATGAAGATGTATTACAAAACCTTTTTATTATATTTATACAATACATATCAGAGTACACATACCATATAACAATCCAGCGGAACAATATGGGTGTAGTGGAACCATATAATCTATAGTAATAATAATAAAATCTTCGTCTTCTTCCTCCAGAAATAAAATCTTCGATCCTGAAACGCTCGGACTGACCCGAGCGAATTAGAAAAGACAAAAACACTCGAGTCAGAACTAAAAGATCTTATGTGAGTTAAATTAACAGAAATAAATATGAGTGCAGTAACTCAAGAGATGTCCGGGACCTACATCTCCTAAGGATCCGTTAAACTATTTACTATGTAGTATATTGCGCTATTATAATAGTGTCTAATTGTAAAATAAACTTACTTTTAAATAGCGTTAAGGCTTTACATTTTCCACCTTAACACATTTATATATTCCCATAGTCTATACAGTACCGTAATCTCCCCCGTACCGGGCGTCGTCAGAGGGCACTCCATAGGTATGGTACAAAACAAAATCGTATAAGGCACGCTAGGGTAGGTGACACGACACAACTAGGCAATGCCAGGGTAGATATACCAATTGCTATCCGGGCTGATGGAAACGCATAGCCGCAACTACCGCCCACCTCGAACAAACTCCCCCAAAATCAAAGTAAAAGTGGCCACTGAATCAATCCAAAGTCAAAGTATAATATCGAAGAGGAGTGTCCGATCAGAGGTATGACTCATTGGCCCGAGAATCGCTCCTATTTTAGCCACCTTATGCCAACTCACGGGAGTCGGGTCCACGTATTTACCTTACAGGAAACGCCGCTACCAGCCTACTTCATTCTGGAGTCTCCACCGCGTACACGGTTAGTCAAAGTGGTTTTCGGTATCGACAGAGAGTATGTCCATATCCGATCCCGGTCTCTTTGCCAACCAATCGTTATTATAACACCGCGGTCATTTAAAATAATTATACTAAAAAAAAACAGAATAAAATATCCATTTCAAAACCATATAAATATGATATCATTTCCTTTTAAAAACCCAAATCAATACGATATCATTTTATTCCAATATATATATTTTCCAAAATCATTGGGTTTTCAAAGTAAATATTTAGAGATCAAAACTCTTGAATATAGAAATTTCAAATTATACTACTTGAAAATCATAACTTTGACACAAGTTTCCATCTATTAAATGGTTAAATATTAAATTACTTTTATAAAACAAAATAGCTTCTTTACATTTCACAAATCAATTCCAAATATCGATTTAAACTTCCAAATACTATTTTAGTTCTTATGTTTCAAAGCTTTAAATATTTCACCATTTCAAAAGCAACTCATTTGACAAACCCATATATCAAATTCAATTACTTATTATTTAGACTTGAAATGTTTACTTAATGAATTCAATATAATTTAAGTAAAACCTTTATCTTCACATAACTGGATAATCTTTCAATTTATTAAATATATTCATTTAAATCAACCTGATATTCATTTAAATCACTCTACCCAAAAATCAAGTTGTAAATCATATCCTTTAAAAATTCTAACTTTTTATTAAATTCCAATTTAACTTAATATTCATCTTCAACCTTATTCTCTTTTAAGTCATTAAAACTCTAGAAATTAAATTTCAAATAAATGCTTGATCTCAAAAATCAAACTTTATTTTATACTTCAAATCCATTTTATACAAAGTTTAAAACCCGGAATTCACTGTACCTAAATAACCTTTATCAATAACCGAATAAATATCCCATAAACCATATATATATATAGCTTTACAAAACCATAGAAAAATCATTTCAAAAATAATTTATATATATATATACCGCGGTGCCTGTATATAATTTTCTACCCTATGGTAAAGTGATACGGATGTTTATCATTTCAATCCACAATTTAAATTAAAAATGCGGTTGTATATCATTTCAAACCGCAATCCCGAATGAAATGAAAATGCATGATGACTTGCAGTTTATACAATATAAATATAGCATCCATTCATCCAAATATCAATCATCAACCATTATTTATAATCATCATCCAATTTTAAACAAACATCAATATTTGAGCATATAAATATAACAGGGAATAAATAACAGGTATTAACTAACAGTTTATATTCAGTAATAAATTTTATAACTGTTTAACTAGCAGTTTATATGCAAATAAATAAATTCTTAACTGTCAATTTATATGCAATAATCAAATTAATTAACAGTTATATTAAATAAATGCGTTTAAACAGAGATAATGAATAAAACATGCCAAACACTCATAAATAAATTTCTACTCATATCTAAAATCAATTTAACAAACACAAGAAATTTTAGAAGTTGTGAGTGGGTTAAAACACCCACCTTTTGAATTTAAATCGAATTTAAATTCAATTTAAACTCAAAAATTCGACGGTCTCCAAATTTGTCCAAACCAGCGTCAACAGATCTGGAATTTCACTAGGATCCTAACAAAAAAAATCTCGCGTGAAAACGAGGTCGTATGAGAATGTTATGGCGATAAAACGATTTGAATTTCAAATTTAAATTACACAAACAAACCCAAATAAAAAAAACCACGTCAGCTCCTTCTCTCTCCACGCGCATGAACAGGCAACCCACGTGAATTTACGTGATCAAATCTTCCTCCAGCCGAAACCCTAACTAGCCGCCTTTGTCTTCCAAATTTTTGCCGTCACCTTGATCGATTCGAGCCAGATCCAAGGTCGCCGTTGAACTTAGCAGGACGAGCCCCCCATACCGGTACCCACGTCACTACTTCCGGTCACCCCCATAGGTAGCACCGCCGCCGTGCTTTCGAAGCCCCCACGGCAATCTTGTCCACTTCGACCTCCATGAACCGTATAGATCAACTTGTCTCGACACTCTCCACAAGACCATGCCACCCGATCGCAAAGATATCGAAGATCCACCGTTGAAAGCAACGGTAACCTATGGACGGCCGAAACAAACGAGCCAAATTCTGATCAAACCAAAACCCGAATCAAAAAACGAATACCACCAACAGATTACGTTCGTCGAGAACATCAACATATAATTTTTTTGGAATTTTCTGAGAACTTTGAATTTTCATTTGAATTTTGAATAGAATTGGATCTGCAATCTGCATCCATTGAGGAAGAGAAAGAGTTGAAGAAATGAACATACATCAAATGAGAATAGAATGGAGGCTAGGGTTTACGACCGAGTTTATATAGGTAGGTTAGAAAAATAGATGGATCGGGCTGATAGATATACGTGCTAACTCTAACGTGGCCCAAAAAGCCCGTTCTGACCCCGGAACGAAATTTGTTAAACCCATATATCCAAATAGGTGTTTTAAAATATTCTGAACGCGGTGGAAAAAGTTTCACGTCCAAATTCGATCGTATGAAGAAGTTATGCTGAAAACAAAATTTTCAAATTGATTTCAAATTGATTTTAATTAAATCGATTTCAAGGCGTTTCGCGTTCGTACGATCAAACGACAAGTCCGATCGATATGAAACTTGAAACCCTACAATAATTCACCGATACAGATCCGATGAAACAGGTTTCGTCGAAATCCGAGTCCGTGGCCAAAATGGCTATTTTTATTATTAATTAAATAAACTAAGAATTTAGTGAAAAATCCAAATTTTTATATTCCAGTTTTAGTATTGGAAGAATTTTATCACTTAACAATCCTCAAACATTTAAATTGATTTTAAACCAAATTTAAAAATGTAAATTTTGATGATTCATTTATAACTTTCAATATTACTTCTCGATTTCATAAAATTCCAAATTTATAGGTAGGTTTCCAAAATTTCCTTTTAATTGAATTAACTTATATTTATTCCATTCTTAAATTTTCAAATATAAGGGTTTACCATTGGATTTAAATTATCACATAATTTTCCAGTTTTCAACTTAATTAACGTAATAATTACACGTTTGATTTTTTTATACATTTGCAATAAATCCTACTACTATAAATACAATACATTTACTCACCATTAAAGATTCAAATCCTATAATCCATAAGTTTCCTATCACCTTGATTTACTTATAACTTTATAATTCCTTAAACAATTTCTATCTCAAATCTTATACGTAAATTATTTTACCAATTATAGTACTTATTACAAATTTTTAAAATAACCTTTCTATTACGCTTTGAATACAAATTTATTTTAAATAAGTTTCCAATTCAATGGATTAGATTCAATTTCAAACTTACACATAAGTTTAGGTTATTATTAATTTATAACGTGATTACTTCCATAGTTACTTACATTACAACTTCCCATATTAATTTCACAATTAATCACAATTATTAAAGTAACGCTTATAATAAATACGATCCAAATTTCTCAACTTTTAAACGACGTTATTTCATTTCCAATTAGTGTAACATTCATTTTATTATCCCTTATCATCAATTCTAATTCCATTAACAAATAAGCAGGAAATTTAATAATCTATGTTGCAAGTTTTGAATAAATCACTACTCATTATTATTGACTTTAATTTAACATTAATTACCTTGCATTAACATTTTACTTAAAATCCCTATCCAATTTCAATAAATATTCAAATGAATACATTTACTCTTTTCCGTTATATCATTTATTATCATCAAGGCATTTTTATTGGTAATAAGTGAATTCACTAGTAACCCACTAATATACCGTTTAATATACTTGTATATTATTAGTTTACCCTTTTATTTCCCAATATAATATATGCACACATACAATTTAAGATTCTAAATCCAATTAATTATTCCCTATAGGCATTCCTTCACTTTCTGCATAATTAGCATTTACTATTCAATTTGTCACATCCACTTATATTCACTTTATAAATAAATTTGTATTCCATTTAATCCATTTATTACTAACTTAAATTATTGAAATTTATTATCTAACATACAAATTGAATCTATTTTCAAATTTTCACCTTTCAATTAATTTAACACCTTACAATAGTTAATAAATAAAAGGGATTGTACTAAATAAATAATTTATTTTCTTTGATGAGTTCGCTACTTGCCTTTATTTACTTATTTTTAACTTAATATCTAAATGCGATAATTTTCACTATTACAATTAATTGCAGTATAAAAATTAAATTTGTAAATTTTAATTTCTCTTGATACTTCAATTTCAACATTCTCTCTCATATAAATAAATAAGATTTCTATTTCTCTCTAAATCTAACTTAAAATCCTATTAATTATATTCATTTTAAACATCGAATTTACACGGTTCGTTACAACATATATTCTTAATTCTACAGACAGAGACGAGTTTCCCTACTTCAGAATTTAGTGTTAGGTATGAAAGGAAAACTTTGCATACCACCATAATTTAAAGTGATCATTTATAGAAATCAAATCTCATTTCCTTTATAAAATTCCTTTTTATAAATCTGTTTTATATTTACAAACTCCTTTTATAAGTCTCATTTCTATTTATAAAACTCCTTTTTTTAATGTCATATACTTATCACTAATCTTCGGTTTTCTAGAGCGGACTAAAGACTTTACATAAAACGATCATTCCATATATCACTATAAATTTACAAATGTGATTATTATTCGAACTTATCAAAATGATAATATTTTATATTAAGCATTTCACAAATATTTATTCCAAAATATTTCTATCTTCTTTTAAAATCAGAATCACTTTATTATAAAAGATAAAACCCCTTTTGTTTTTCTTAATAATAAACATTCGTTATTATATTAACTTTTCTATATAATAAATATTTTTTGAAATAATTTTTAAAACATTTCTATATAAATTAAAAGAGACTAGCAAAAATGTTGGAGTAAAATAGAGAAGTTCAAAAACCATTTCTAAATAAAATGCCATTGAAAATTCCAAAAGTCACTTTAAAATCATCCTCCAAATAAAAACATTTTCTAAATCAAAAACAGCAAATAATAATATTTCAAAATAATACAATGAGGTCTAGAGCTACCACAACACTTTACAAGAGCTATCATTGATCTACGCTAAAAGAGTTTAGCATTTGCGACATATCAAAGTCACATCCAATATGGCCAAGCTACCAAGCTTTTACCATTCAACAATTTATACGATAAGTATATTAATTAAATTAAAATCAATAGTGATGAGGAATTCCTTAGGATCACTCTATAAAATTTCCTAAGTTCTTTGTATTCATTCCATATGTCATCCGCTTTCTAAAGCGGAAATTCAACCAAACCAAATAAAGAAATCATCTATGCATACAAATAATAATTTATATTAACACGTAAATCATACAATGTTTATTCAAAGGGGAGTTAACTCACTAAATTTCCAGCCAACGCTTATGCGTTTCGGCTAGATATAAAATTGAATAACATTCGATTTTAGCTCTGAATTCTACTTGCTTCAAACTTGAAGAAATTACCTCTAGTGTGTAGATAACACTCCTACGAGTGTAACGCAAAAAACCGCGTTGATTTGGACCAGTTACGCAAGAGTTATGGATTTTATAAGATTTTTAATTAAATAATTTAATTAATTAACTAATTACTAATTAAATTAATTACCTTTCCCCTAATTATCTTCCTAAATCTCCTAATCCCTTGTACACGCACTAATATACATAGATACACATAAACACAACACACCTTCTCTCTTCTGCCTCTCCCTCTTTGGTCAACGAATCGATCATTGGACTTCACCATCGCGTCACACTCTGCAATCTCTACATGACGGATCCCACCATTGCAAGCTCGACTCCATAGCCCAATCTGACTTGATGCTCCCCCTTTCGACTATCAATGTCACACCTTGCCTCGGAGGTCTGGAATACTTCAAATCAACATCGATCAACTCCTCTCGCCACCACAAATCCAACTCCACCTTCGATTTAACCTCCAGCACCTCCTTTAGATCTACGGCTATAGCTCCACTAGTCAACAAAGGAATTGTCACACCTCCTATTTCGTTGCCGCACCACTCCAATCGATCACCACAAGCCCACCTTCACACGAGATGACTGAATCCACCTTCGCCTTGGCCTAACTATGCCCCTAGCTTCGTTAGTCCCTAACCTTATCTTCTGACCATCATCATCAACCCTCGCGAAACTTCAACGAACCTTCACCAAAAGTCTGCTACTTCGCCACGATGCTAATGCACAATACGCCGTCATCTAATTTGGCTTGGATCGAGAGAATTGATTTTTCGAAGATTATGGAAAATTTTCCCCAAATACTATCATTGAGCATCCACAACCACTTTGCTCGATGAAAACTCAGGTGCTCATTTTTATAAAATACTGGGGACGATAACAACAACTTTCATGTTTAGACTTTTGGCTAACTGATGATGGATTGGGAGATATGGATTTTTGAAGTTGGATGGAGGAGTTTTTTCATTTACAAGGAAAGAAGAAAAAGAAGAAGTAGAAGAAGAGGGGAGTTGGAGTGCTGTGTATTGCTGTATGTTGAGTGTTAAGTTGATATATAGGCAAACAAGAAAGCAACCAAATTCAAAAGCAAGATCCATGGTTTAAGGCATGAATTTTAGCTTATTGGTGGCTACAAAAGTTTTGATTTGATTTGGTTGGGTACCTCGCTACATAATATTAAGTTCGCGTACAAACCACGAACATTAGAAATAAAAAAAATGATCGAGCATAATAATGCGACACAATCATAAAACAACAAAAAAATACACTAATTAACTTATCTTGTGAAGTTTTTAAAAATGCAAATGTTTGCCGCAATATGTGTCCAACGAAAATTTAATTACGTTCTCAAATTAAAAATTATGGAAAAATCCTATAAATTTATTTAAAAATACATCACTTCCAATCAAGTCATTTTATTAACAATTGATTTTCTTATTATTAATTATATTTGACCCTGCTCCGGGATCGTTCGCGGTGATAGGTTCGCCTTCCATCAGTTTTTATTTTTGCTAAGACAAGGGAGCGTTTCCTAGATCGGGAAGGATCAGCCATGGCCGACCTTGGTTTAGCACCTCTCTTGTTTGGTTCGGTGTCGAACCGATCCCCAGGTGCGGTGTTTGGTTGAGTCATTGCATGACCTGTTTCCTTAGCATTCGCTCTTCCTGCTCCTTAGTTTTCTTGATCCAATTCACTGGTGTAATATGATCTCCTTCGCCTCCTATATCCCCCGAATCTGACAGTCTACAGTAACCCATAATTTTTAACGAATTTAATCTATTCAAGTATTCAAATTTGAAATAAAATAATTTATTTTATTTTTGGAAAATAAAATGTATTTATGACATCGACAGTTGATATCTTCAGTTTTATATATTTCTTCGAAAATTCAAGTTAAGTTTAAATATATGGGTTATTATTTACAAATAAGCCTATTTTAATTATTTAATAATGATGGTAAAATAGTTTTTAAAAATTGTTTAATAAAATAGATAGTTCGTAGAAAAATAGAAAATGTGATCAAAGAACATACCCGGAATTTCGACTTTTCGACACCGGAAAGTTGTTGGGAATGTTGTTTACCTTTATGCACTATACACACACATATATAATAGATAATTAACAATATAATAATATACTTAGTTATGTTTTATCTTATGTTAATTATGTCTAGCAAGTGATGTGACAAGACATGATTTTAAAATAATAACTTATATATATATATACTAATTCATTTCATTATCCCTTGTCATTTCCTTAAGTACCATCATCATTACCCATCATGGCTTAGGGGATGTGACTAGAGATGAGGGATATGTGACATATGAGGGGGAGGAAGGTGGTGATGTGACATGTCAAAATGATGACATGTTATGATATTTTATTCTAAGGATAAAATGATAATATCCCCACTTTACTTCATCTATAAATACACACCCATACACACACATTTTTACTTACATTCTCTCCTTCATTTTATAAAACTTTCTCTTTAAAATTTCCATGGCTTCCAAAACCTTTCTAAGTATTTAAAAATCCTAACTTTTCACTTTAAATCTCTTCCGAATCTAGTTTAAACTTTCCTATATTCATTTCTTCACTTTATTCTTCAAGAAACCAAGCTCACACCCACCTCACACCACTAGGCCAAGCCTCAACACATTAGGCCAAGCCCATTTGAAGCTCAGAACCCTGGAAAATCTTCAATTTTCGAAGCTCGAGTGTTGTTTCCAAAGTCCAGTCGAAGTTCGCTTTGTGTTGCAGAGTTTTGGTGATTAAAACTACTTTGTTCTGGAATAGTTTTTAAATTTACCATGATGTGTTATTATGGTGATAATATGATGATAAAATTGAATGGTTATTGTGTTGGTGGATGGTGATTTGATGGATGTTTGCGTTTGGTGTTGAATTTGAGATTTGAATGTGATGTTGTCGAGTTAGTAAGCATATAACCTTATGTTTATATATGTGTTTCATTGTGATGTTAAAAGTATGCTAGTATGGATGTATGGTTGTGATCTAAGAACCAAAGTATGTTGAGTTGAAACAAAGTTAACAACTTTGTATGTTGCAACGGACTGAGATCCAATTCAAAATCAAAAACTATGTTTTCTTGTTTTAAAGTTTGGAAATTGTTTCAAAGTTTCTATCTTTGTTTCTAAGTCTCAATTTTTTTTAAGTTATGTTTCTAAACATGAAATAATAAGCAAGTGTTTTCGTTAAAGTATGTTTAAGCGAACTGCGCTCATAGCGATAAGCGCTATGGAAGTAGTTCTACAAAATTTTCGATTTTCGTTCTGAAACATTTTCTTTTGAAATGGTTTTGAAATTTTTTTTAAAACTTAATTAGTAATATAAAAAGAGAAGTTTAGTTAAATTAATTTTTTATTATTTAATAAATTAATTAAAGGTTGGTAGTGAAATCTCATGTAATGGTCTATCTGTCCATCAATTTGCGGATGATACCTTACTATTTACCTCTCATTTGTCTAATCATGTCATTACCCTTAAATTTATATTATATAGTTTTGAACTTCTTTCAGGTTTAAAATAAATTTTGATAAAAGTTCTGTTTTAGTTTTAAATGATTTTGAAATGGTTGAAGTTTTATTTGCTAATACGCTTAATTGTAAAACTATGAAATTTCCTTTTGATTATCTTGGTTTTTCGATTAGACCAATGGAACAACCCGAATCCCAGCGAGTTCGGATTTTTCGCAAAAATGCTAAAATCCAAGCCCACTGAAACCCGAGTTGGGTATTTGGTATCCTGCAAAATAGGCAAAGGTAAATATATCAGAGCTCAGGTAAGTATCTCAATGCAGAACTGACTAAAATATAATAGTAAGTAAATACTCACTAATAAAATAACACTTTCTAAACAAGTGTCTTGAAGCTGGAAAGTCTCTACCATCTACCTAACCTGTAGGATGTTATGAGGAGGGGGTAGAACTAAAGTTCTAGTAAATGGACAAATTATACACTTCTAACTTATTTCTACATATACCGTTTTATTTCCATTTACTGTTATATTAGGTTTATTGTGTTTATAATACTTTCGCCTCAGTGCATGAATCGTGCCCATCTACTCCCTAGTAGATTAAAACCTAATAACTTATATATATGTACAGCTATATGTCCCTTGGCCGCATCGGTCCTAGATACTACCCATAGTACCTTCCGTATCCTCCTCGCAAAGGACTCCATCGTCTTACTACTATGGCGTTCTATGACTACATCTATAAAGGACTGCCTCATAATGCCTCTAATACAAATGTTCCGTTGTCTATTATGAAAACGTAAAACTGCGTCCACACTAGTCTATACTAATGCTCGAACATCCACATTGTACCACCTAGTGCATACCTTGAGGACTACACGTAATCGTTCTGTCTACTCCCTGAATCCCGCTTAACAAGATCTACCTTGTACGGAACTCAGTCGGGGATTTTCTATTTCTGTAAAGGACAACCCTGTTAGGCCTGTAATACAGATATTCTATTTGGTCTGTCTCTTTTCTTATCATGGCTATGGCCCCACGCAACCACCCTTCAACTAATCAAAAGACCTCTAAATAGCTAAGTTGCTATGCCTTACTGCAAACAATCTAAACATCCAATTGGCTGCGCCCCTCATCCAATGTCTCGATAGTGAAAGGTTCATTGTACTGTTGGTTTAACTCTAGTCTTTCTCGAACTCGCTTCTTGGTTTTGATGCTAACCCGATATCCGCATGCGACAATCCTTTTGGGTCCTGCCCATTAAAACATACTTGCAAGTACTAGGACATACAAATATCCTACTCCAAACATCAACTCCTTTTGACTGCCTACAATGGTCCTGCCATGCAAAAAGCAGGCAAGGCATACTCTTTTGATGGAAAGCCTACAGACCTTCCTCCAACGGACAGCTCCATTATGTCTACCCCAGAGGGCCATCCTAGAGTACCCTCAAGTTCGGTTGAAGTCTCGTACTTCCTCTAGCCCAAAATATCTAAGCTGGACGTGCTCCTTCTGTGCTGAAATCTGTGATGAACTGCTTCGTTAGGCTCTTCATCCTTTAGGCTGCTTCAAACGCATCTCACTCTTTTATTAGACCCTAAGTCTAATTTTTTATTTTGTGTTTAGTTTACTTTTCTTATTATGTTGGCTACTTATTTACCCTAATTAGCATTATCTTGTCCCAGCCTCATCTAACTATTATGAGACCATCAGTTCCTCACAGAAAAGGAATGCTTTGGTATGGACCACTTCTATTATCTTGCTTATTAACTTAATTTAAGTCTTAAGTTCATTAAAATAAGCCTCTTCTATTATTTCTGCTCTATTTGCTTATTAACTTAATTATAACCTAAGCTATAATTTTACTTGTAATTATCACTTTATTTTCTTTTATTATATGTACATTATAAATATAATTACAAGTGTCTCTTGTCTATTCTAGTCTGTCTTCTTTTATTACGATATTGAATTCTCTTATATTATATGACAATCTTGGCTTGGGACTACGTCCGATTGTCACAAATTTACTTATCATAATAACTGCTTTGCCTTTATTCTTTTATCTGCGCAGTAATTGCACATCTAGGTATATTTCTGTTAATTGCTTCTAGTCTTGTCTAATACTTAACTTGATTTCTTCTTTACTTCCTGTAATTCTTCACTTTATTTTTTTATATTCTAGGAAGTAGCTCTATTCTATTTGTTTTGTTATAAAAACTATGCTAAAATTCCATTTCCATGTTTTAATACTAATCAATGCTATAAACAATAATCCGTAACTGTAAGATATTTCTTTTACTTTTTGGATAGTGCAAAATACAGTAGTTTCTCTATATTACACTAGTTCCCTTTTTCTTTCTTTTATTCTTGCAATTACGTTTATCATTATCTTTTAAATATTAAACTATGGATATGTATTCTCTTGTCTTAACCAACCAACTAATCTATCACTTACTTCCCTATCAAGTTATTAAATTTTCCCTTTTAATTTATTTTCCTTATTTTGGCATAATTTACTGCAAATTTCTATTTTTCTCTTTTTATTTTAGCTTTTCTTATACCTAATTTCCGTAAATATAGTGTGTTCTATTTTAGTCCGTATTTGCGAATTCTTCTCTTTACTATTTTATTCGCATGAAAAGGAATAAAAAAAGCTAACATTTATAGGCTAAATTTCAAATTTTAAAATAGACGTAAATAACTGTAAATTTCTTATTTCTTTAGGCTTATGCCTTTCTCTAACTATTAAGCCTAATATTATTCATATTTAATTTGATTACTATTTTCCATATAAATAATAATTACATATAAGCTCTCTTATATAATTTACAGTCTCAGCATAACTAATTAACAGAATTAATTACTGAAATAAATACTGAATAAAATTATTTAACGGGAATCTAACGATAATATATCATAAACATAAAAGATATATAATTAAATCTACTCACATGTCGTCCTTAGCTTTGCTTGTGCTCAGCTTGGCTCTATGGTCTTTCTGGATCCCCTTCTAAGGTGTCTAATATTTTTATTGAGAAGATCTTCTCCCTAGAAACATTTTCTCTTTAGGGTCCAGCCTCAG
Source organism: Allium cepa (assembly GCA_030765085.1). NCBI lineage: Eukaryota > Viridiplantae > Streptophyta > Magnoliopsida > Asparagales > Amaryllidaceae > Allium > Allium cepa. The sequence continues at coordinate 563,705,587 of CM060928.1, read as the reverse complement.
GTAATGAACCCAATTTGGAGAAAATATGATTATGAGAAAATAACTAGGCCTAGGGTTCTATTTATAGTGGAGTTTGGGGATCTTAGACCGTTGGATTCTTGGATTGAATCTGAAGCCACCATGTCACAGGGTCGATCAGAGCCATCAGATAAATCAACGTATGGCTCAGACTGTGGAAAAATCAAATTTTAATTGGTTCGGCACTTACCTGGACGAAACTACGTTCAGGTAGTATCATGGGTCGACCTGGTGGTCGACCCAGGAATGTTCTGGGTCGACCCATTTTTTTTCTTTCGATTATTTCCTGTCTCTCGTTTCTCCCGTAACTTCTTCATATTGACTCAGATTTTGACAAGTTATATATGGAAATTGATCAGAAAATCACCACGGACACAATGGTATAAGTTTCGAGACCATATTATGACAGTTTCAAAAATGTTTATTTTCGTTGTTCATCGTTATTTGATTATTTAATCATTAAAAATGGGGGGTGTTACAACCAACTAAACTTAAACATGATGATTGGCTTATTATTATAGATAAAATAAAAAAATAGGATTTTAAATTGGAATGGGAGATTTTTACCTAGAGCTGGTAGATTAATTCTCATAAATTCTATTTTATTTGCTCTTCCAATCTATTGGATGTCTATGCATCTTTTCCCAGATTGGGTGATTAACAAAATTGATAAAATAATAAGGGAATTCTTATGCAGTGGGGACAACACTAACAGTAGTATTAAATGTTTAGTAAATTGGGAAATAGTTTGTAAATCCAAAAAGGAAGGTGGTTTAGGTGTAATTAATTTGCATAACATGAATTTGCCTTTGGTAGGAAAATGGTTTTGGAAATTTAAGGATATTAATGATAATCCAATTTGGAAAGAAATCGTTTCTAAATATTACTATAATGATAGTAATAACTTATACCAAATTACACCTTTTGTTATTAACAAGTTGTCTAATTTTTGGAAATCAATTTTAAAATGTCAAGAGATTTTTGACCTTGGTACTAATATGATTGTTCATTCAAGAAATAACACTTCTTTTTGGCATGATCGTTGGATTTCTGCCATTCCTTTTAAAATAGAATTTAAGGAGGTTTACGATATTTGTAACTTTAAGAATGCTTTGATTTTAGATATTTTTTCTCTGACTAATGATCCCCCTTGGAATTTTAGTTTTAATATAATTTTAAACGGTACAACTCTTAGGCAACTATCTTTGCTTTATACTAGATTGAATTTATATAATATTGATAATAATAATGACAATATTATTTGGGAGTGGGATAAGAGTAAGGAATTTACCTCTAATTCTTTTTATAAATTTCTTGATTTCTCAAGCGTAACTAATAATTCTTTTAAACTTATTTGGAAAGCAAATGATCCTCCTAAATCTAAAATGCATATGTGGTTAATCATGCATGGAAAACTAAATATTATTGAATTGTTAAAGAAAAAGAATATGCAAATTGATACTAAATGTTTGTTTTGTAATTTGGATTTTGAAGACCTTTTGCATGTGTATTTTGATTGCATAGACACATATTATATTCTAAATAATACTCTTAAAATCTTTAACGTTAGTCTTACTTCTAAAATAACTGATTGTGACTATTATTGGAATAATTTAAGATTTAAATTTAAAATGGAAAATAGATTTTTACTTGATTCTTTATTCATTATAGTTTGTCGGTATATTTGGTTTGAGAGAAATCAGAGAATTTTTAATAATAATAATAGTCATTGTAATAAATTGATTTTTATAATGTCTTCATTTTATTTTAATTGGATCTCAAATCCTAAATATAAATTAGCTAAAAATAATCATTTTAAAGAATATCCTAATAAGGTTAGTAATAATATTAAGTTATTTAATCATAAAACAGTATTTTTGACATTAATAATTATAGCATTAACATTTTTTCAAACTTAAATGATGATTTCGCTGATTATCATAATATCTTTTTGAACAAAGGAGCATAAGGATACAGGTTTTGGCCAGAAATGGTGTTAGATTATTTTTGCAGGTTCAAAGGATTGCTAATGGAAGGATTGTTGTTTGTAGTGAGGAGTTCTACTCAGTTCTTCTATATCTTTAGTGGGGCATTCTACTTTCTATATGATTTACTTTTATAATGAGGCTCTCTCTTCAGTTCTTCCAAGTCTACAGAGTGGCATTTTTCATTCTAGGTCATTTGCATCTCCAGTTCTTTCGAGTCTACAGCGTGGCGTTTCCTTCACAGATGGAGCTGTCTTCTAGTATCATTGATGCTGAGCTGGTTCATAGTTTTTTTAGGTACTTCCAACACCTCACTACTGGGAGGTGGCCTTGCCAGAGCTCGATATTCTGGTGTAATGGGAGGTTGCCTTGCCGGAGCTCATTCTAGGGGCACATGAGTTCTTTTCCTTGTTATTTGTACTATGTTTAGCAACCTGCCAGACATGTTGGCAATACTTTGTCTTCAGTGATATATACATATTTACATGTGTGCTCTCCTCTATTCTAGAGGATCACACATTTTTCTCAATAAATAAATTAATTAATTAAAGGTAATTAGCACTTAATTAGTATTAGCAAGTGATTAGAGGTTAAATAACACTTAAGGAAGTTTAATGACTAGTTATTTGATTGATAAGGTTTTAACTAGTGATTTATGAAGATAAAAGTAATTTAATGATTAATTACTATTTAATTAAGTTAATTAGTCAATTAATTATTATTATTTAATTAAGTGATTATTTAATATATTTTTAATTAATTAGGGTTTAGCTAATAATGAATTGATTTAACCTTAACTAAGCCGCATTTAGAAGTTAATTAGGACTTAACAAAGTCCATTAAGTTAGTTAAAGTTTAATTATGAATTAATCTTGATTTAATTAAGATATAATTAGGGTTTAAGCTAATTAAAAATATTTTAACCTTTTCAAAGCTATATTTAGACTTAATAGGTTATATTTTAAATCAATTTCTTTTCAGGCTAATTGATTTTAAATCAAAGGATCTCTCATCTGGACCATTAAGTAGCAAATGAATTAAAGTAACGATTATAAAACATTGACACATTTTATGGGAAGTAAGTAACTTGTGTTTAGCACAAACGCCGAATATCGGTAACGTGATAGACACAAAGAAGTTAATTTCAATAAGTGGGTCATGATAACTTAACCATATGATATACTTCTATGTGTACATTTTTCGCCCGATTATGGATTACCTATATTTATAACTTGGACATCTACCTATGATTGATTGTATGTTATGTGTGAATCTCTTACATCTCTTATGTTTGGAAGTATCTACGATATAACTTAGATATGTTAAACCCAAATTTAATGATCCATTGTAGTCGTTGAGCCTCCATTTGGTTTGTAAAGTAAATATTTCATTTTCTTTTGAAATGTTCTTCAAAGCTATTCTATTTTGAATAAGATATTTGAAAAATGATTTGACAATTGGTTTGAGAAGTTTTATAAATTATTTTGGGGTATTCATAAAAGGAGTTTTAGAAATAGTTTTGAATGTTTATAAAAAGATTTTATAAATTGGTTTGGATGTCTATAAGGAAATTTATAAAAGGATTATTGAAGATAATTACAGTAGAAATTCGAGATATGGGTTTCTTGAGGTCGACCTTTTAAAAAAATGATGGTATGGAACATCCGTTCCACACTTAACACAGAAGGAATAATGCTTAGAGTTATCCTTTTCTCCAATTTAAATAATGTAGTTAAATTCGTTTAAGAGATTTGTAAATGGGAAATCTTATAAATGTTTTGTGAATATACTTATGTAATGGAGATAAGTATATGAGTGTTGATAAATGTTTGAGATAGGAGATTTATAAATGAGAATGGTTTCGAGGCTTAGTGATTGCTTTGTGTAATTAAATATCTAGATTTTGTTGTTGTTATTTTATGGTTAAATAACCGACTATCAAATTTGGCCTAATTTGAATTAGGAAGTATGAATGTAAAATTCGAGTTTCTAACAAGGACTCGAATACTTACATCCAAAAGAACCGGAATGAGTCAATGGAAATTATTATTTGTTGGTACAAAGAGATTGAAATCAGATTTATATATCCAAAAAGAACTCCAAACCAACATGTATGTTTGAGTGGAAGACACCTCGATGATGATTGAAGATGGTGCTCTTTGCAGTGTAAGGCTATTGCTACTAATCCCGAGGGTGACTCCAAAATGGATGTAGTAGATTTAGTGCTTTCGGTTTCACTCAAACCTAGAATGAACTTGTATGGATGGATGCTAGCATTGCAATGATGCCTGGAGGGTAATGTTAGCACTCCAAGGTGGATTGCTATTCAAAAAGGTAAAACATAGCCTCAAGCCTCACAACCGGGAGGAATGGCAAAAATAGGGCATGCAGCAGAGCTATGTGGTTAGCTACCATTAGGAGCGGTCACCCCATTCTAGATGTCCCTTTCAGAGTTGGTTTGTGCACAAACACCATGGTAGAATAAGGCCTCGGTTTCAAAGGGGTGAGGTAATCCGGTCTGCCATGTTAAAGGGGTAGCCGGCTCTATGTTAGAATCAGTGCATTTTCTAGAGGTGTATCGTCGAAAGGTAGTCCCTTAACTTGCCATCGTTGGGATCCATTCTCCAGTACGTGCCTTACAGTTTTGATTGTAGAGCCTAGTGTTTAAATGCGAGATGCAAGCATTTCAACTATTTTCTCCATTTACTTTAAGCCTAGACACTATGATGATATCACTAGATCTTGATATAAAACGTTTTGGTTATCGTAAGGTAAAAACCGATCCGTTTTTATGTGCGGCGTGGTCTTACGAGATACCATTTGTTTGAAAAGTTTTCAAATGTAGAAATCATTTTAGTTGTTACTTGTTATCGAGTTTTACTCACGCTGGTTTACTAGACTAGCCCGGGCGTTATTCCGTGTAATGCTCGGGTCAGACCGAGCATGTTTTACTAGGTTTAGCAAGACATTTTGGAGCTGGAGAAGATCATGTATTTTACTTCCGCTGTACTATAGAGTATATATGATTGGTCAATGTAAGGACAGGCTTCTATAACTATCTAAATTTAGGTTAAGTCTACAATACTCCAATGTTGTATATATGAAAAAGATGTTTCCTTTTTGTAAAGATCATTGTTGTATTATATATTATTTGCTACGCTGTGAGATTCTATGTTATTTAGTTTTCTTCTAACCTCTACCTTCTTCTTTCACCCTAACAGATCGTTATTTCTAGCACTTGAATGTTCGGCATGTGATACAGTGGACGTATTAGTGTCGACTTTCGAGGGTCGAAAATCCGGTTCATTACATTGGACGTGTCCAAGGACCAACAGAGTTCTCAAGTATTTTTCTAGAGGTATACTTTTCGGTAAGGGGGGTGGACCCTCCTAGTCATTGTTGGAGATTTTCCTTTCCTTATATGATTCGAACCTTTAAATATGTTTTCTTTAATTACAATGGGAAGAGTTAACCTTTCTTCGCGATGTTAATTATTGATTGAATCCATTCTATCAAGTTTGGACTGTTATCCTATTTAGTCTATTCTATCGAGTTTGGAATGTTATGTAATTTAGTCTATTCTATCGAGTTTGAACTGTTGTCTTGTTTTATCCATTCTATCCAGTTTGGATTTCTATTCAGACTGCTTCCATTCTTTCAAGTTTGGATGTATATTAATAATGCCTATTATCTACGTTTGGATTTGTTCTGTATTGTTCATTTCTAGTTTTGTTATGTTTGGTTGTTGTTTATGTGGGAGAAAACCCGTTCTGTGTTAACGGCGTGGTCCCACATGTTATTGTTTAAATACAACCCATTTGTTTCATAGTTTTACTCATTCCAGACATTTTATCTAACACGAGTTGTTTATTTTCCTTAAACTCTCGGGTACTCAATTATATTTGAGTAGTATGAGAATAGCATGTTTTTCTTTGGAGTTCTTTAAAGTCGATGGACGAGCGGGATGCTTCTTACTTATCTAGCTATTTATTTCCCCGATATAATTATGTAGATGTATTTTGTATCTTAAAATGCCAAGTCAGAATGTATAACTGCAAATCTATTAGATGTAGTACTTTTATATAACTCTGATAACTCCATATAAGGAGTAACTTTTTGTACTATGCCGTTTTGTATTATGTATAATCGTTATGTTATGAGGTTTATCTATTCTCTTTAGTTCTATTCTTTATTTTACCTAAGACAACATCCCTTTCGGACGCTTGGGCAACGACACATGAATATCATGGATGTATTAAGTGTCGTTCCTAGAAGTCAGAAAGGTGAGTCATCATAGTTGGTATCAGAGCATAGGTTTAGTGAGCCCCTAAGCCTTGGTGGGGTAAGCTCTCTAAGGATAGGATTATCAATATCCTAGGATAAGTCTGAATGTATAAATATATATTGAGTGCATATTTGTTAGTGTTATAAAAATGTTTTATATTATATTATTTGATCCGTTGAGTGGTATACGAATTCTGGTCGATGTGTCTGATCAGCGTTATCGATAAGGATTCCTAAACACTTGAACAGACCTACCGATACAGTATTGTTTTAAAATGGTAAATGAAATAATTTTCCCTAGGAATATATTTTATATGTACAACAATGATTTTCAAAATTAATATATTGTATTAATGAGTTGATTATTAGGAAATAATAATATTTTATTGTTATCATTTAGGATTTATTTCGTTATGGTCGTTCAGTTTGAGCACTAACTATTGTTGAATAGTTCATAAGATATTTTACTTAGTAAGGTGTAAAGGAATTAGGGAACCTTGAAATGAACCCCTTATGAATTACGTTTCGTAGTTCGACTAAAAGGTTTCCGGTGAAACGGTTAAGTTAAAAGTTATATTTTAATAGTGATTAGCTAAACTTTTAATAAAAGAAGTTGTTTGATATAATCTAAATAGTAGGATAATACATTTATAGGATAAATATATGAGAAAATTTAGTTGTAATAAATGAGAATTATTTAAATGTGAGTTTAACTCACATTCAAAATTTACTATGTCATATTGGTGATGCTATAAACCACTGTGGATTGATTAGATGTTAGTTAAATTGTTTGGTTGAATTTCTATTTGGAAAATAGATTTTTAATAGAAATTAATATTGATATTCCATTTAAACTATTTAAGTGGCATTATAGCAATTTTCATTATACTGTCATTTATTGAATATCATCCCCTAAACCCTTGTGTATGTGTTTAGCTTGAGCTTGTGTTTTCATAAAAGTAGATATTTAAAATTCATTAATCATTTTGATTAATGATATTTTAAAATTAATTATTCATTTTAACTAATGATCATTTTGAATCTAATTAATTATTTTAATTAATAGTATGTAAGTTTTATAAATCATTTTAGTTAATGATAGTTGAGATTAATTATTCATTTTAACCGATGATTATTTGAATTTAATAAATCATTTGATAAATGATATTTTAAGTTAGTTAATTTTTTTTGCGAAAAATGTGTGATCCTCTGTAAATAGAGGAGAGCACACATGCAAATATATATATCACAATAATAAGACGCTGCCAACATGCCTGGCAGGTAACAAAACTGAATACAAGTATCAAAGAAACTCGGGTACCATTAAGATGAGTTCCGGCAAGGCCACCACCCATCACACCCCAATATCGAGTTCCGGCATGGCCACCACCCGATACTAAGGTGTTAGAAGTACCTAAAAACAAAAGAAAATGAAGCTCCATGCATTTGGATCGGAAGCTCCATGCATCACAAACTAAGAAAGAAGCTCCATGCATCTGGATCAGAAGGAATGAAGAAGCATCTACTCTGAAGTGGAACTGAATATGATGCTGAATGGAAAATCTACTCTTGGGACTCTGTACAGAGTAAGAAGTGCCAAGCAGAAAAATGGATCCTCTTGAATATAATACGCCAAAATAGAGATGAAAGTATCTTGTATCTGTGGTGGAACTACAAGCAATCCTAAGTGGAAAACTTTACTCTGCTGGCCTCTCTACAGTCTGAAATCCTGCAGTCTGATGACATGAGAACCTGCAAAATGAGCCTGACACCCTATCACCCATACCTGTGTCTGAAGGATGACTAAGGAAAAAGTTAGAATGATACATATATATGTATATTTATATAATTAATATACATATATATGTATAGATGAGGTAGGAAATAAAACCTAAAAAAGACTAAACTGGACAAATACAATAGAATTAAAATACCTATAAACTAATACCAATAAAAACAAGAATAACAATTGAAACAAATCTTAAAAGATTCTTATGAATCTTTAATCATAAGTAAGTTATGATTAACATTAAGATCATCATATAAATTTGAAAAAAATATTAATACTAATACTGTTAATGTTAAATATATTATTGTTGTGTTTAAATAAGTTAATATTATAACTAACCTTATTAAGATACCTTTTAAAAAGATTATTTTTAGCTAATTTATATGTGGGATTAGAAATCCAATTAAAAAAATATGAAGAAATTGTAAAAATCAATTTGTTAAAATGACTATTATTATTATTAAAAATTCTTTGATTTCTTTCAAACCATATATACCAACTAATAATTATGAATAAAGTGTCAAGTAAAAATCTAATATTCTTTTTGAATCTAAATCTAAAATTATTCCAGCAGAAGTCACAATCCGAAATTTTAGTTATTATATTGAAATTAAAAATTTTAAGAATATTATTTAGAATGTAATAAGAATTCATGCAATCATAGTATGTATGTTTTATATCTTCAAGATGCAGATTAGGAAAATAACATTTATTATCATTTTGAATGTTTTTTCTCTTTAAGAATTCTATTGTATTAAGTTTTCCATGCCGTATTAACCACATGTGAATTTTAGATTTAGGAGGAGCATTAGATTCCCAAATAAATTTAAACGAGTTGTTTATTGTACCTGAAAAATTAATAAATCTGTAAAAAGAATTAGAAGTATATTTCTTACTCTTATCCCATTCCCAACAAATAATATCATTATCAATATTATAAAGATTTAATCTTGCAGAAAGCAAAAAAAGTTGCCTAAGGGTTGAACCTACTAAAATTCTATTAAAACTAAAATTCCAAGGAGGATCATTTTCAGGAGAATAAACTTCATTAATTAACGTAAACTTAAAATTACAGATTTCATAAAGCTCTTTAAATTCTAATTTAAGAGGTAAGACCGAAATGCAACGGTTGTGCCTAAAAGAAGTACAATTACCAGAATGAACTATTGTATTTATTCCTAAGTTAAAAATCTCATGACATTTGAAGTTAGTTAATTGATTTAATTAAATGAATTTAAAGTAAATTAACCGATTTGATGAAAGTGTTTTTGAAGTAATTAACTATTTTTTTTTAAAGATAATTGATTTGTTTATCAAAGGAAATTGAAAATTTGATTTATTATCTTTCGGGATAATTAATATTGTCTTAGATTTATAAAAGAGTATTATAAATCATCCCCTAGGACAATTAACATTGTTTGGAATTTATAAAAGGTATTTAAATTGTTTTATTATCCTTTAAGATAATAAATATAATAAATGATGGTTTTTAAATGAGAACTTTCAAATAAAATTGTTTATAAATAAAGCTGAGTGTAAATTGTTTTAGGATTTTAGGAACCGATGTTTAAAATGACATATGTTTTTTATCCTTGTTTTGATACACTTAGTGTTATCTGGGTTTCTAACCCAGCAGGACCTAACAAGAAAAAGAACAAACTCGTGATATTAGAATGGTTTAGAACTTATCTAGAAAGGCTAAGAAATTAACGAAAGCCAAGCTATATTAGTGTTGGCTCAGTTTTTCAGCACGCAAGGGTAGGGAAGGAGTTGAAGCAAAGAAAGAGGAAGCGGATGGAGTTAGAATAAAGTGTAGAAGGCAAGAATGCCGGACCAAATATCTGGTCCGACATTCACTGAAATGCCGAACCAGATATCTGGTCTAGCATTCACTAAAATGCCGAACCAGACATCTGGTCCGACATTCCACGAAGTGCCGGACCAGATGTTTGGTCCGACACAACATCAAAGCGTCGGACCAAACATTTGGTCCAGTACCCAGGCTTGCCGGACCAAATGTTTGGTCCGGCAAATAGGTGTCTCCAAGCAAGATACCAAATGAAGTGACGAACAAGCAAACCATGTGGTGAGATGCCGGACCAATACCTTCCTGCCCAACTGCCAAACTAGACTCAGGGAGCTATAACCCAACCTCTACACTTCACAACTCCACTCTATAAATACCAGAGCTCCTCAACAACAATGGGGACCGAATTTTGGAGATAAGAGGGAAAACTCTGCTGAGACTCAACCACCCCAGCTGCTCTAAGTTTATTGTTCTTTCTAATCAAACTTGTATCCGTAACCAAATCAAAGAAGTTAATAAGATGGACAGTGGATGTAGACATGTTCTGGCAGAACCACTATAAAATTTTGTGTGATTTACTTCCTTCAAACTGCTTTCCAACTCTGAGTCTGTGAACTGTTCTGTGACTGTAATAACTATCTTTTAACACATTGGAACATATTAAGCTGCATATCAAACAACTTAAAGGTTACATAACCAAATTCGAACTTGGAGGTATTTGCCCAATTTTTTTGCTAACATTTTTGGTGCTTCCACTGAGAACGGCGTAGAGAGCCGAACTCTTCTATCCACTCTCCTTCCAGCCTTAACACATCATTAGAACATGGCTCCCTCTAGGCGGAACGCTGACAAGGGTAAGAATTCGGCCACTACTAGTACGCTCAATCCCATCCAAGAGGATCAAGAAAACCAGTCCACCCACTCTCAGCCTCCAGGTTCAGTTGTCATCCGAGAAGACTTAGATAGGGTTGTGAATGAGATGACTGACTGCTTCGCTGCCCAACAAAATGCTTTAGTGGACCAGCTCATGACATGCTTGAGAGGCATGGAGGAACCCGCTCACAACATAGAATCTCGAGGTGAATCTCAATCTGAAGAGTCTCATAGACGGAACAAATCCCTTGCAAATGAGGAATTCAATCAAGAAAATACAAGAAATCAAAACCGAGCCAGGACTCAGCCCGAAGCCGATCCTGAGAGAACACCAAGAGCTGGGCCCAATCAAGGGGGCATCAGGCAAGGACCAGCTGTGACTGACCCTGTCATGCTTCGAGCCAGCTATCGCCCTTCCAACCTCAACCAAGGTTCCGGATGCCATCAGCATCAAAGGGAGCCACCACTTCTCTAGGGCTACCCCACAATCCAAGAAAAGGATGACACGCCTCTTCAAGGAATATCTCAAGCACGAATAGCTCGAAAGAGGGGTAGGAGCAAGGGTATCCAACCCATTCACTAGGGACATAGAAGCAACAACCACTCCTCGAGAATGGAAGATGCCCACCAGGGATCCCTATAAAGGCATGTCCGACCCAATCATCCACTTATAGCATTACCCAACACATGCTCATGAACGGAGCAACAGAGGATGTGCTGTGTAAATATTTCCCGCTATTCTTATCAGACTTAGCAACCACATGGTTTTGTCACCTACCTCGTGGCTCTATTAGCTATTGGGAAATGTTGAAGGAAAGATTCATTAGTCAATTCCGAATCTATATGGAATAGTCCAAAGATGCCTATTCCCTATCAAACATGAAACAAAAAGCGGGAGAACCACTACAACAATATCTTACATGCTTTAACGCTGCCGCGGCAGTAGTGCAAGACGCCGATGAGAGGCTTATACTGATGGCGTTGTGCGGGGGCATCCACCTGGATTCCAAACTCGTAAGAAGATTTACGAAGGAGAAGCCCCTAACTCTTTAGGACTTCTTTCATGAAGCTGGGAAATACATGAGATTGGAGGATGTAGTAGCCCACCGACATAGCGAGCAACCCACAAAGGCTTCCAGCATCCAGGGAAACATGTGTGCCCCACCCCGAGGGAAGGGGCATAAGCGGAACAGTGAAGTAAAAATTGGCCACCAAAGCAACTCTAGGAATGAAAAATGCAATAAGCGACGATACCGACCAAGATTCGAGTTATACACGCCTCTGAACGACACTGTGGAGAACATTTACATGGCTACTCAACACGAGTTGAAATACAAACGCCCTTCGTACAAAAAAGAATCAGAGGCCGTAATTAGAACAGGGAAATATTGTCGCTTCCACGAGTCTCATGGGCATAACACCGAAGAATGCCAGCATTTGCGGGATCTCATTGAGGAATATGTCCAAAAGAAGAGAATGGAGCGGTACATCCAAAAAGGACAGAACTCTTCCACTTTGGCCCAAGAAGGATCCGGGCAACCCCCGCAAGGGAATAATAAGGAAGAAACATGTGCAAGCCGCTCAAACCAAGAAAAGATAATTGTCCACACCATATCTAGAGGCCCACATAGCTGATGGAAGTTGGGCCAAAATGGAGAGGTACAAAATATCCTTAAGGGATAAGGAAGGATACGTTCATTCCATAAACTGAAGGTCGCATCGCAAAACAGAGAGAAAGAGTTGACATAACCTTCAACGATGAAGATTTGGTTGGAAAATAGTATCCACACACTGACCCCCTGGTTATCTCTGCCTGGATCGGCCCGACCGAGGTGTTTCTCATTTTGGTCGATACTGTAAGCTTGGTGAATATTTTATCCAAACATGCATTCAATAAAATGAAATTGTCAATGAAAGATGTATCTCCGTGCCATAAGCCTTTACACGGGTTCACCGGGGAGGCTACAATGTCACTCGGGCAGCTAAACTTGTTTGTTGAGCTTTAGAAGTCACCCTTGATCAGTTGTGTGGAAGCAAAAATTCATACTGTTGGACGGGAACTCTGCCTACAATGCCTTCTTAGGAAGACCTGTATTGTCAGACTTCTAGTATTAGCACCGCGGTGCTTGAAGATGAAATTCCTAACCAATAACGGAATATGGGAAGTGGAAGGAGACCAAGACGCAACTTGCGATTGTTATGTGACTGAACTTCGCCAAAACAAGAAAAAGAAAAAGAGAAAAGGCATGGAGGTCATCCTCTATGCCAAAAATTCAAAAGCATAGCAATCAAAGAAGGCCCCTCCTTTTGGATATACCATCGACCCATTTAATGAATTGGACCCCGGAGATAAGGAAGAAGAGGTCAACGCCAATCCTGTGGAGGCTATGGAACATGTAACGGTAGGCGAACACGACAAAACAAGGCTTTTAAAGATAGGTTCTCAGTTACATCTGAACCTCAAAGTCCAGCTGATAAGATTCCTACGAGAGAACCTGGATGTATTCGTATGGACCCACGTGGACATGGTAGGGATATCCCCAGCAATGCTTGCCATTCCCTCAATGTTGACCCAACCAAGGTCCCGATCAAACAAAAGAAAAGAAGCATGGGGATAGAACGATCAACTGCTCTCAACGAGGAATTGAAGAACCTACTCACCAAAGGTTTTATCCATGAAGCCATCTACCCGAAATGGATATCCAACTCGGTCATGGTGAAGAAGCCTAATGAAAAGTGGCGAACCTGCATTAACTTCTCCAACCTCAATGATGCTTTCCCCAAAGACTATTTCCCTTTACCCCGAATCGATCGACTGGTGGATGGAACTGTAGGACATGAGTTGTTGTCATTCATGGACGCATATTTGGGATACAACCAGATTCCCATGCATGTGCCGAATCAAGAACACACTAGCTTCATCACAGACCTAAGACAGTATCGTTACAAGGTCATGCCCTTCAGGCTTAAGAATGCCGACGCTACCTATCAACGCCCGGTTAATAAGATGTTTGAGCAGCAAATTGGTCACTCCATGGAAGTCTGTATTGACGACATGCTTGTCAAATCAAGAAGAATAGTGGATCATCTGAGCCACCTAGCCGAGATGTTCCAAGTATTGCACAAATACCAAATTAAGCTAAACCCATTGAAATGCTCTTTTAGGGTGTCTTCGGGTAAGTTCCTAAGTTTTATCGTACATGCTAGAGGGATAGAGGTGAATCCTGAAAAGGTACAGGCTTTGAAGCACATCAAGATCCCAACAACACAAAGGGAAATGCAAAGCTTAAATGGAAAGGTATCCGCTCTGAGCAGATTTATATCCAAGGCAACGGACAAGTGTGTCTCGTTCTTTGAATCCCTCAAAAGGGACAAAGGAAAGTTTGAATGGACTGACGAGTGCTACTCAGCCTTCCAGAGTTTACTCGAACATCTGCAAAAGCCTCCAGTACTCTCCACTTCGATGGATGGAGAGAGCCTTTACTTATACCTGGCCGTATCCTCCCATGCCCTAAGTGCAGCACTATTACGAGACGATGATCACATCCATAGACTGGTATACTTCGTTAGCAAAAGGTTCACGGGCATAGAAGCTAGATATCCTAAGATCAAAAAATTGTCTTACTGTTTGCTCATAGCATCCAGAAAATTATGACCTTACTACCAATCACACTCCAATAAGGTTCTAACGGATCAACCCTTGAGACAAGTCCTACACAAGCCAGATACGTCAGGGCGTCTGCTAAAATGGTGCATTGAGCTAAGCCAATACAACATCACTTACCATCCTCGCACCGCAATTAAAGGACAAGCCTTAGCTAATTTCATAACTGAGTTTAAAATACAAGATGACGAGATAGAAGTAAAAATTAAGGAAACTGACAGATGGAATTTGTTCGTTGATGGAGCATCGAATGAGCTCGGCTCAAGGGCAAGAGTCATAATAGTCACACCGCGAGGAAGAAAGTTATGCTATGCCCTAAGGCTAGAGTTCACTGCAACCAATATTGAAGCTTAATGTGAAGCAATGATAGCTGGCTTAGACATCATTAAAGAAATAGGAGTTAGATCGGTATGTATTCACAGTGACTCACAGCTGATTGTGAACTAGATCCTTGGAGAATTCCAAATTCGTGGACAAAGGCTCCCATCTTACCTCAAAAGGGCCAAAACCCTCCTCAATGAACTAGACTACCATGTGATAAAACACATCTCGTGAGGATAAAATCAAGAGGCAGACTCCCTTGCTAAAGAGGTGAGCGTAAAGGCCGAACCGATGGCGGGGGCAACCCTCGTCATGAGTCAAATCTCACCAAGTTTCGAGTGTCTTTAAATCACAATGACTGCTAATGCGAGGAGACATGGATGACCCCCATCATTAGATACCTATAAAATGGAACCTTACCCGCAGGACGGAACATGGTGAGAAGGATCCTAAGGAGGGCTTCTCACTACACCATCCAAAGCGGCATACTGTAACGTCGTGGTTTTTCCAAACCACTACTAAGGTTTGTTGTTGGAAATGAAGCGAAAGATATCCTTAACATCCATCAAGGGAGTTGTGGCGATCACACCGGGGGAAAACTCTAGCCAACAAAATTCTCCTCTATGGATACTTTTGGCCTACGCTAAACAAAGACACAGCCGGGTTCTCTAAGAAATGTGACGAATGCCTTAGATTTGGCCAAATCCCGAGACTACCACCTACCGGTTTAATCCAAATGGTCAGCCCCTGGCCCTTTGCAAATTGGGGGATTGATCTAATCAAGGAACTCCCCATGGGTCGAGAAGGGGCTAGATACGCCATAGTGGTAGTGGATTATTTCACCAAATGGGTGGAAGCTGAAACCTTGAACAAAATTTCATCTGCCAAGGTGATACACTTCCTAATACGAAACGTCCTATGCAAGTATGGGGTACCACATAAGATCATATCGGACAACAAACTCTAATTCGATAGTGAAGAATTCTATAGTTGGTGCTAAGAACATGGTATTGCTCGAAGCTTCTTAGCTGTAGCTTATCTCTAGACGAACGGGCAGGTCGAAGCGGGAAACAAGGTCTTAAAAACGCTGATAAAAAAGAAACTGGAGAAGTCCAAGGGGCATGGGTGGACTAACTTCCTATTGCACTATGGGCCTACCGAACTTCCTACAAAACCACGATAGGGCATATGCCATTTGCATTAGCATACGAGGCCGAAGCCATGATCCCAGTCGAAATAGTTGTCCCATCACACCGAAGGATGCATTATAATCCGAAAGAAAACGAGGAGCTCTTGAGTATGTCACTAGACCCGATCGAGGAGAAAAGGAACGGCGCCGCCTTCAAAGCCACCACTCATAGACAGAAGGTGGCAAGGCAGCATAACTCCAAGGTGAAACCTCGAGCACTGCAAGAAGGGGACTTGGTACTCAAGCCGGTCTTCCACGACTAGGATCACTAGACCCAATTCGGGAAGGACCGTTTGATGTTCATAAGGATCTTCATAATGGAGCTTACATCCTGTCAACCGTCGACGGGGAGGTGTTCGGGAAAGTATGGAATCTCCAACACCTTCATCGTTATTTCTCTTGAATTGTAGGGAAGCCTGTATTAACTGAAACAATAAAAGAAAGACAGTAGATGTAGGCATATTTCGACCGAACCACTATGAAAATTTGGTGTCTTGTCTTATTTAAACTTTATTTTATTTAGGTGTTTATCTAATGACTATTCCTATTGCGAACAATCGCAAGCGCTCACTGGCAGTGGTGAAAATAAGATAGCTATAACAAGAGGCACGAAACAAGCATCGGTAGTTCACTACTGACGATCGGCACCCTCAAGCCGGCAATGATGAACCGACTATAAGCCATGGAATAGGCACGATTTATAGCCTAGGCAGTTCATTATTGGAGTTCGGCTCGCCGACAACTGCGGACAGATTATAAACCCCACGATTAAGGCATGGCTACAGCCAGGGTTAGTTTGCAGTCGACAATCGGCACTGTGCACGCCGGCAACGATAAGTCGAATAGTACTCACGACGCGGGCAATAGCCCGAATAATTTTCGTTCGCGACCGGCCCTGAACATAGCAACACGTTTATGGTTTCTTGCATCTCAGAAAACAATGATGATTAACAAAGTCATAAGAAGTTCACAAGTAGGCAAGGCAAACTATAAAATCATGTGTCACAAAAGTCATTCCAGATGAACATACAAAGGACAAAAGTCGAACATTACAAAATTAGGTCTATATGTAAATACACACACATACACATATGCAGGATGACCCCACATCCTCTAAAGACGCATACAAAAAAGGGGAGGGAAAATTTCCTTGACTAAGCAGGAGGGACATCCTTGTCACTCGGCCCGCTCCCTCCGACCATGTCCTTTGGAAGCTCAGATCGCTCAAAGGACTCAACATCTCTTTCTGATGCCCCATCAGCACCCTTTGGCGGCACAGCTTGTCTTGGGGCCATCCCTACATGATGTAAGAAAGAAAGGTCGTAAGTCTTATGGTCCGAGACAAGTGATAAAGAAGCTAAAATGAAGAGACGAGGTACCCGCGGTAATGTTGTATGGGTCGCCAAGCCCCTCAAAATCTAAACCCTCTTCATCATCCTCATCCTCCGCCAGCAGCTCGTATCATTTAGCAATAGCCTTGGTCTCTTCCACCGTGAACTGATGGTTCACCATCTCAACATCATATATAGCTCCTTCTTCCTGGGCGACCGCAGCCTTAGTCTCTTCGGTAAGCCGATTATGGATCCCAGCCATCACTTGGGGGTAGTCATCAATCCACTGAAGGTTCCCTTGCTTCCAGAATATGTAATAGGTGTCCTTCAACATCTGATTAACCATCTCACAAAATTTGCTAGACTTGTCGACTTTGGCTTGAAGGGACACCACCTTGTTCATATACTGTTCTTTGTCCCTCCTTAGCTGGACCTGCTCTGCCTTCAGCATATCAATATCAGCCTTGTTAGTATATTTTTCCTTGCGCCACTCACCCTAAGACTTTTCAGCTCAGCGGAGACTTCCTGGGACTTCTTCATTTTTCCCTTAAGAGAGCGGATCCACTCCAGATGCTTCTGCCTAGCTTCATCCACTGAACTCACGGCCTCATCGATCTGTGCCTTGCATAAGTCGGTGGCCTCTCTCATCGCTTCTTCCTTGGCATTCTTTATCTCGGCCACGCAAGACGCTTCAACCGCCTCCAAATTTACATCCTTCTCCCTAAGTGCTCTAAAGAGATCCTCCACCTCCAGGCGTAACCGTCAATTAACACTCCCAACTTCCTTACTGGCCTTGGCTAAACGGGATTGGTAATCAACAATTTTCCTAGTCTCGTCAGTAATCTGGACCATTCTCGTTGTCGGATTGGCAAAGTCAAGAGTTTTTGCCTCATCTAAAATTCGAACTAGAGGATTTCAAGGCAGGAGGACCTCGGTATCAGAATCCGCTAGATGGCGACCTATATAGCCAAGGTTAATATTGAGGTGATTCTCTAAAGGATTTCTCATCGGCGGTTGAAAATTTGAGAAATAAGTATCGAGATTTTCTTCCCCTAAGTCACCAGGCACCTCATGCACTTAAGGGCCAGATGGATTTTGGCGATGGCAACGGAAAGAAGTTTGAGAACCGAAAGAGGGGGCATCTTTGTCTTGAGACCTTGCACGTTTTTGAGATATCTCGTGGCTCTCTCCTCTATCCAAGCCCGATGGAGTCTCCTCGACATTCTCTTGTGCATGCTTTTCCTTTTGGGAGGCAGTCTTAGAAGGAATGGAGGCCCCTTTCATCCATTTGAACTGTTCAAGTTGCTAAGACATCTAATTCCTTTTCGGATTTCTTCTTTTTCCTACAAAGCGAACAACAACTTTAGAACAAAGAAACGAAGAATGCATAAACACAAGCATGCAAGACACTAAGACACTGCAAGCTACCATAAACCCTTAGGGGAGACTGGATCAAGTGGCTGAGACAGGGTCTCACTCAAGTAGGTAATTTACAGGGACAGGACTTCTCAAAGGAAGGACACACGATGACTGACTTCATTTGACTGGGGAGCAAGTGAAGGCCAGGACTCGTCTAAAAACAAAAAATTCCCAAGAAGAACCCCAAAGTCCATGCAGAAATCGAAAGTTCCTGGAGAAAGCTTAAACGTCTCATTGATCCTCGCTCCACTTTGCATTGAAAGAACACGCACTCCGCTTAGGTCATTCGTCATTGCATTCTCTTGAGAAGGGCTAGCAACCAAAGTTGGCCCAGGTGCCTGCTCGGACTGGTCTAACTACTCAGGCCACTCCCGCACGACCTCGGTATTCTTCAAGGGGGTCATGCTCAGATCTTTGCTACCTATAAACTCCACATCCTGAGAAGCGTAGGCCTCCAACTCTGTTGCCCCATAATCTCCCTCCGACCCTTCCTCATTCTCACTGTCACCTTCCAAACGAGAACCCTCCTCGTCATCAGGAGAAGGAGCATCCCGTATGCGCAAAGATTTCCTCAAACAAGGAGGACAAACAGTGCTCTTCTTGCGCCTTAGTTTCTTCAGGCCTTCGACCCCTTCGCCCTCTTCCTCTAGCTCCTTACCTTTGCCAGTGTCTCCCCTTCTCCTTCGGCTCCCGTTGCCCTCTCAGCAGAACTTGGCCTGATCCTAAACTCGGATTGGCCGGGACCAATTAGATTATAAAAATGGAGGGCTGTGTCGCGAAGCAAGAATGCGGCTTCCCTCAGGAATAACTAAGATTTCCTTGGCCATCTTCTTCAAGCCTTCGTCCTCTGCCGCCTTTACACAACTTGAAAATACAAAACATTAGGAAACCAAGTCGACAGAAATTATAGAAGTGGATATAAAGGAGACTTACACCCGAAAGTGAAAACATGTTGAGGGACGACATCATCAAGCACAATGAAGTACTCTTTCTTAAACATAATAAATTTTGAGTATAAGTCAAGGACTGGCTTGAACTTATGAGCCGACTCTAAGCTGATGAAGGGGCTCCCATTTCGGTAACTTCTCACGTTGTACAAGTAACTGATCTCTCTATGGGTAGGGGTATCTGATTATGCTTTACAAATATAAGATATAAGCAAGTCAGGATTGCATAGGAGTTAAGCTGTAGAGGAGAGAATTTTAGATAGACCACGAAACTAGAGATCCAGCAGGTAAGCGGAGGGATTGCACCACACGTGAAGTGATATTTACTATATGCCATGTATCCCTCCGGGGGAGAGCATGCCCTGTCATCTTGTCCTGATAGTAGCATGTCCCGGTAAACGATCCCGAATGTCGTAGCTATAGAGTTAAGCTTCTCAATTGTCAACACGCTAGGATAACATTCAGAAGGCTTTGCCCGCGTCTGATTGGGAGCGTAGCCCTCCACCAAAGAATATGCGGAGCTAGGTTGTTTTGGGGGATTAGTGGGAACCTCAGAAGAAGAAGCGCCAAACCCGGAAGGCTGTGATGACGCATGCTTAGATCGAAGCTCACGACCAGACGGTATTTTCTTTCCTGCACAAGGAAATAAAAAGCAAGCATAAGTCCAACACACCAATAGCTACGCAATTGTAACAAGAGTAAAGTAGTAGCGATGAATTTAACACATTAGAAATCATTAAATCATAACCAGAAAGTAGATGCTTATGGAAAGGCTCCTATCATTTGGTGTCACACACCAAACCAAACCTTCCAAAACTCAAGCCGCTACTCCTAGGACTCCCCTCTTGGCTCGGCATAGGCTGATCTGGTCCGGCATCGCTCAAAACACCGGTAAAAAGCCATACAGTGTCAGGGTGCCGAACCATTTCCACCAAGCCCTGCACAAAAACCACTTCGATCCAACGCCTATTCCCCAATGGGCCAGTAACATTTACAACCATGCCCAAACCTAACACACAAAGAAACTGAACACAGTATGAAGGAGCCCCTGCTGCCTACTCGAATTCTTCCACCTTCGTTGTCAACATCAGCCGCACCTCCACTTATCATAGAGTTCACCTTCACCGAACCATTACAGGGATCCAACGCTCATTCGAATAAGTTATTCCTTCTCCAATTCAGGACAAAACATCATGAAAGACTATAAAAAACCCTAGGATTGAAGACACCCAAAAATGCCCTAAGATAAAGATTGAAATTGAGAACCTACCTTACCTCGGATAATGGTGAAATACGAGAAAGACAAATTCGAGTATTGGGAGCTTCGGGAAATACGAAAGGAATTAAAAAAATTTCGAGGTTTAAAAATAGAAGAAAGAAATAAAGGAAGGGGGAACTGTATCTATAAAAGAAAGAAAGGGGAAAAGACAAATAAATAAGGGAGACCAAGCGTCTCACCGGTTGAGAGGAAAATTAAGACCGAACCAAACAAAGCACGCCGTATGGAAATACGATGTACTTTGGTGGGCAAGTGTTGGCTCGGTTTTTCAGCATGCAAGGGTAGGGAAGGAGCTGAAGCAAAGAAAATGGAAGCAGATCGAGTTAGAATACAGTGTAGAAGGCTAGAATGCCGGAGCAAATATCTGGTCCGGCATTTACTGAAATGCCGAACTAGATATCTGGTCCGACATTCACTGAAATGCCGAACCAGGCATCCGGTCCGACATTCCTCGAAGTGCCGGACTAGATGTTTGGTCTAGCACAGCATCAAAGTGCTGGACCAAACATTTGGTCTGGTATCCAGGCTTACCGTACCAAATATTTGGTCCGGCAAATAGGTATCTCCAAGCAAGATACCGAATTAAGTGACAACCGAGCAAACCATGGGGTGAGATGCTGGACCAAAAACTTTCTGCCCAACTGCCGAACCAGACTCATGAAGCTATAACCCAACCTCCACACTTCACAACTCCACTCTATAAATACCAGAGCTCCTCAACAACAACGGGGACCGAATTTTGAAGAAAAGTGGGAAAAGTATGCTGAGACTCAACCACCCCAGCTGCTCTAAGTTTTTTACTCTTTCTAATCAAACTTGTTTTTGTAACTAAACCAAAGATGCATAATAAGATGGACAGTGGATGTAGGCATGTTCTGGCCGAACTATTATAAAATTTTATGTGATTTACTTCCTTCAAACTTCATTCCAACTTTGAGTCTGTGAACTGTTCTGTGACTGTAATAATTATCTGTTAACACATTGGAACATATTAAGCTGCATATCAAACAACTTCAAGGTTACTTAACCAAATTCGAACTTGGAAGTGTTCGCCCAATTTTTGTGCAAACAATTAGTAAGGCAACGAATGAGATTAAGTAAACAAAGAGACCTACATTCGTTCAGTCCAATTAGCAGCTAAGTGCAAACAGCAAGAGGATTATCATCAAAACGAACAATGGGCAACAAGACTACATGAACGACATCAATGCAAGGCCATATAAAAGCAACCCAAACTTGGAACCTCAGAAACAATCAAAGTGCTTGGATTGCTAGCGACCCATATCTATGGATCGCTAGTGATCCGTGCTAACATGTTGGTTCGATGAATGAAGTGGGGATAAGGAGCCTTGGAGACAGAAGCATAAAAATTCTAAGTGTATGGATCGCTAGCAATCCATACACGGTGGTTCTCTAGCGATCAATATGAAACCAAATTCCTTGCGACCTTGCATATTGGAATATGAGATGATAGCAGCTAAACAATTAGCTCACGAGCGGGCCAACTCTACCCATAGACCGTGGGTCACTAGCGACCCATGATTTTGGCTCGGATCGCGAACTAAACCCCTCCTAGATCGTTCTATACCTACCTGTGAGCAGTTGATGAAGTGCCTAGCCTAGAAGCTCTCCGATCCCTATAAATACCATTCTACCTGAAACATAATCTGGACCTTCTCCGGACTGATTGCTGAAGCTCTGTTGGAAACATTCTTCACTCTCTACCTCCCTCACAACAATCTCCAAATGGATTCACTATGATTCTCCAGTGGATTCTAACTTTGGGGATTCAATCTACTTAAAGATACTTAAAGTCTTGTAATCAAACACTTCTTGTAACAGTAATCAGTCTACAATAAAACTATAAAGTGGACGTAGGCTTCATTAACAACCGAACCACTTTAAAAATTCTTTATCTTCTTTCTTTTACTGTTCTTTTTCTATATCTATGATCTGTGATGTTGCTCTGTCAGAAAAGGGCTAGTGCTTTCAAACTCAATCTAGGGCGTTGATCCATTTTTCGGGTTAAAATTTTGGTTTCACTAAGAAACCCAACTCAGGATCCAAATCTAACTATCTACTTTGGATCCCATAGGTCCAAGAGTTAGATCCACAATATTTTCTTTAAAAATATGCTGTTTGGAATCAATGGCCCCTAGAATGAGAAGAACTGCCTCTGGAAGATCCATAGGGGTAGTAGTAGCTAGAGAGGATGCTAATCCCCAACAAACCGAAGTAATTGGTGCAAACTTAGGAAATCAGGCACCAACATCCTCCAGTCAGCACGAAGTTTTCACCAGAGATGAGTTGAATAAAATGGTTGATGAGATCAACGAAAAAATGGAAAATAGCCAAAAGGCTCTAATGGATAAACTTAATGCTCTTCTAACCATATAGACAAAACCTGCTCCAAGGACTATGCCTGAACCCGCGGCTGCTGTAGAACAAGAGAATTCCTCCGTTTCTGGTCTACACAAAAGAAATGGAAAGCAACCACAAAGAAGGTGACAACAGGACTTGACGTGGATGGAAATGCAAGTACTCCGCTCACTAGGGCAACCTATTCTCAACTTGAATTAGGGGGTGAAGACCCCGTTGGAAGATATAGCTATGAATCTCTCCGACTCGGAGGACGGAGAGCAAGATGACAGATTGGAAGAAAATGCCAGTGCACTAATAATGCAAGGAATACTCAAACTACTCCAGTTAAGCCAACCGCAAGCCAACGAGAGCCTACAAAAGTGGCTCTCTCGAAGGCAGGAGAGCCTAGGTTTCAGTCCACTCACCAAGACCATTTGCAAAGCAAAACACTTGGTGTAATGACTAATTACCGTCCTCAGGACTACCGAACATCTAAGGCATACATAGCGGATATGGTTAAACGATTAATGGAGGAGAGTAAAAATAGAAGAGATGATGAATGGGGATCTACACTAAGTCGGACTCCTTTCACCAATGAAATCATGAATGAGAGATATCCAGAAAAATTCACAATCCAACTATTCCGTCCTGTGATGGGACAAAAGACCCAAAACCCCACCTGTACAACTACAGTTGGTATAAGGATGAAGCTAATGCCTCCGAAGCTGTTCGATGCAGATGCTTTCCTATCTTTCTCGAAGGATTTGCATCAATATAGTTCACTAGGCTTCCGCCAAGATCTATCTCTACTTTTGACCAATTGGCGACAAGGTTCCTTGATCAATTCAGACTCCATACTGCATAGCCAAAAGACGTTATGTCCCTATCCGGATTGTTCCAAGGGCGTAACGAATCACTGAAATCTTCTATGAATAAGTTTAACACTGCAGTAACGGATGTAACCAACCCCAACGAAAAATGGTTTTTATGGCATTAGTCCATGCCATTCACTCTTAAACTGAATTCGGGAAGGGGATTAAGATGAAGCAACCTACCACCGGGAAAGATTTCAATCGTAAAGTAAGTCAGTACCTAAGGTTAGAGGAAGCGCATGAATTGGAAAGGAAGTCTACTAGTGTGCAACTGACGAACGCCGGGCAAAGCAATGTAGCAATGAATCAAATTGCGCATGATTCTGGAACTGCTCAGGGAGCCGTAGAAAAAGGCGGGAATCAAAAGAGGAGAAATCAAAACTCTAATAGAAGAAATAGCAATGGCAGCAACAAAAGATTTAAGGAGTTCAGACATGAAGAGTACATCCCTCTAAATGACACTCCAGAAAACATCTTTCTTGCAACTCAAGGGATCGAGGAATACAAGAAGCCCCCTAGAAAGGAAGCAACTGAGAGCAAAAGTGCTTAGGGAAATTCTATCGCTTCCATGAGCTACATGGCCACAATAAAAACAAGTCCCACCACCTAAAGGACCCCATTGAAGGGTTAATCTGAGACAATAAGCTTCAGCCGTATGTGAAAAAGCCACGGAAACCCCATCAACCTGAGGGCCCCTAGCCTCCTAAGAACGAAGGAATCAAATTGGAACCTATGAAGAGGGGTCGAAACGAACTGATCAAAGGCTTATTATTGGAACAATATCTAGGAGACCACACCCCACACAAAGAAGTTAGGGGGAAATGGAACGATATGTAAGTTCGTTGAAGCATGCTCCGAAGGAATCACGTTTAGATTTAGAAGATGAGACTCCGACCAAGTTGGAAAGGGTTTTGAATGACGATATAGTATTCCAAAATCAGGAAACGAAGGGATCGAAGCTCCAACTCTCGATCCAATGGTGGTGACGGTAGGAATCAGATCTACTGTAGTTCGGCGGGTGTTGGTTGATAGTGGCAGCCCCGTTAACATACTCTTCAAGCGTACTTTTGATCAGATGAAGATTGACATGATAAGCATATCCATATGCCAAACGAAGATTCATGGGTTCGCCGATAAGCCCAAATAACCAGTCGGAACAATTAACCTACCTATGGAGCTCGGAGAGGGCAATCGAAGAGTCACCCTCATTCAAACTTTTATGATCATGGATGAAATGTCATCATACATTGCCTTCTTGGGACGGCCCGCACTAGCCGACTTTAGCATAGCATTAGCCCAGTGGTGCCTTACAATGAAGTTCCCTACAGAGCATGGAGTCAAAATTGTAATGGAAGACCAGTGCGCCACCTTGGAATGCTATATCGTAGAACTGCGTGAGTCATGAAGAAAGGAAAAAAGAAAGGATGTGGGGAAAACTCTCCACATTCGTGAGCCCACCGAATAGCAATTACAGAGCGACCCCTAGCTTGGGGCCCATAGCTGATTCTACAAGGCTTTGGACCCTAAGGAAAAGAGTTCAGTAGAATTGATGGTCTCTGTCCCAGTCTGTATGGATTACCTAATTGGGTCTTGAAAATTGGATCGCACCTTGGAAACAGGATGTGGTCAGAACTAACCAAATTCTTCCACGCCAATTTCAACGTATTTGCTTGGACACACTCCGATATGTGTGGGGTATCACCCGAAATTGCCTGCCACGCATTCAATATTGACCCTAAATTTACACCAGTAAAGAAAAAAGGCGCAGCTTGGGCCTTGAACGGTCCAAGGCACTGAGAGAGGAGGTAGATAAACTGATGGCTAACGGCTTTATTTGAGATGCAACTTACCCCGAATGGTTATCAAACCCAGTCTTAGTCAAGAAGTTTAATGGAAAATGGTGAAATTGTATTGATTTCTCGAATTTGAACATAGCTTACCCGAAGGATAGCTTCCCGCTCCCCAGAATCGATCAACTTGTAGATGGAACAACATGACATGAATTATTGTCATTTCTGGATGCATATTCGGGCTACAACTAGATCTTGATGCATGAGCCTGATCAAGAGAACACCAACTTCATCACCGATTTGGGACTATACTGCTATAGGGTAATGTTGTTCGATTTAAAGAGTCCCAGAGCAACGTACCAAAGGCTAGTGAATGCTATGTTCAAACGCCGGATCAGAAAGACCATGGAAGTTTATGTGCATGACACGTTAATCAAATCACGAGTGGTTGCTAATCATCTAGAAAATCTCGTTGAAATGTTCGAAATACTCCGAAAGTATGGAATGAAGATCAACCCACTCAAATGCCACTTCGGGGTAGCCTCTGGGAAATTCTTGAAATTCATAGTAAGTGACCGAGGCATTGAAGCGAATCCAGACAAATAACTGCGCTTCGAGAGGTCCAAGCCCCGAAATATAAGAAGGAACTTCAAAGTTTGAACGAAAAAGTCGCAGCATTGAGCCGATTTATCTCAAAAGCTACATATAAATGCATACCATTCTTCGACGTGCGAAAGAAGGGAAAGAAGAACTTCAAATGGAGTGAAGCTTGTCAAACAACATTCAAAGGATTGCTGCGACACATGGAGGCTCCGTCAATCCTATTAAAACCCATGGATGGAGAAGACTTGTTTATTTACTTAGCAGTCTCACCCCATGCATTGAGCGCCACTCTGGTGCGTGAAGAAGCAAAAAATCCAACGACTCATGTATTACATTAGCAAGTGGTTTACTGGAGCAGAGAAAAACTATCCAAAACTGGAAAAGCTAGTGTATTGCCTCCTGATCACATCTAGGAACTTACGGCCGTACTTTCAGGCCCATCCAATTAAAGTGTTGACTGAACAGCCCCTAAAGCAGCTGCTATACCGACCGAAAACTTCTGGACGCCCACTCAAGTGGAATATAGAGTTGAGTCAATATGATATCACATACCTCCCAAGGAAAGCCATGAATGAGCAAGCGTTAGCAGACTTCGTCGCCGAGTTTACCATACGGGGCGACGAGTGAGAAACACCGCCGGAGGGGAAGATTCGATGGAAGCTCTTTGTCGATGGTGCATCTAACAACCTCTGTTCGGGGGCAGGAGTAGTGCTTGAAACCCTCGAAGGACGAACCATTAGCTATGCTTTGCGCCCCTGCCACAAATAACGAATCAAAATACGAAGCACTGATCGCAGGAGTGAAAGTTGTAAGAGAACTCAAGAAAAAATCTATTCACATATACAGTGACTCCCAATTGGTCGTTTTTCAAATAAAGGGGGAATACCAAGCTCGGGGAGAGAATCTGGCCCCGTACCTGTCCAATGTACAAGAACTTCTCAACAAAATTGAATATTACACTATAACTCATATTCCGCAGGTGTAAAACACCAAGGCATATTGTTTGGCTAAACTGGCAAGTTCCGGAGAAGCTCACTCATTGGGACTAGTCTCAGTTGAAACTCTAATCAACCCAAGCATAGACGAAATGGATGTCGATTGGATTCTCGAAATCACCACCGAACCAGGAACGTTGATGACACTAATAAAAGAATATTTACTCGCAGGGACTATTCCACCTGACTGAAATTAACGAAAGAAGCTTCTTTGAAAAGCACCCCAGTTCATGATACAAGATGGAATACTCTACTGAAGAGGGTTCTCGACCTCCCTCCTTAGATGCGTGTCCGACGACGAAGCCAGGCGAATCCTGAAGGAAGTGCACAAAGGCGAATGCGGAGATCATACTGGGAGGCGAACCCTTGCAAAGAAAGTCCTCCGATATGGGCACTTCTGGCCAACAATAAACTGTGACACTGCAGATGAAGCCAGGCGATGTGATCGCTGTTAGAGATTCAACAAAATTAAAAGAACTCCATCGATAGAGTTAATGCAGATGGTCAGACCATGGCCGTTCGCGATATGGGGGATAGACTTGATTGGCGTCCTACCGATAGAAAAAGGAGGAGCCAAATATGCCATAGTTGCTGTAGACTATTTCATAAAATAGGCCGAAGCGGAACCGCTAGCCACAATAACACAAAGGAAGTTACTAACTTTGTTACTAAAAACATCATTTGCAGGTTTGGTGTGCCGCAAAAAATCATCATTGACACTGGTACCCAATTCGAAAGTGTCAAGTTCAAAGACTTCTGTACGTGCTTCCGAATTGAAAAGAGCTTTTCCGCAGTGGCTTATCCAAAAGAAAACGGGCAGGTGGAAGCGATAAAAAAGATTATCAAGTCTGTCCTATTAAGTGTTTAGAAATCCCTATTGATGTCATACCGTCCCATGCACCAACCAGAATTTATAAATACAAAACAGAACAATTAACACAATATCAAAACCTTTTTATAACACTAACAAATACGCTCTCTCATATATACGCTCAGCGACTCATCATAGGATATTACTACCCTATTAGTAAAGAGTCAGACCCCATAAAGCTAAGGTTTATCGCTAAACCAAAGCTCTGATACCAGATGTAACGTCCCGCCTTTTTGTACGCTTTAAATCGACGATAAGCCACACACGTCAGACTTAAACCATACAGAAGGGCGGATTGTTATGGGGTAAATAAGAAAAAGGAAGAAAGAAATAAAACAAAACAGAATCTTGCAGCGGAACGATAAAATATAATAATCAAATAAACAGTTCATGAAGCTGTTTTAAAAAACATTCGATTATTCTTATACAATACATATCAGAGTCACACAAAGCAGAGAATATTAATAATGCAGCGGAATACAATGGTGTAGTGGAATATACATATAACAAATAGTAATAATAATTCTTCGTCTTCGTCCTCCAGAATTTAGGCCTTCAAATCCTGAAATGCTCAGGCTAACCCGAGCGAATTGAAAAGACAAAACACTCGAGTCAGAACTAAAAGATCTTATGTAAGTTAAATCAACAGTAAATAACATGAGTGGAATGGCGTCACAGATGTTTACGGAGTTTGACATCTCCTATCCAGTGTCTAACGTGAGTGTAGTAACCTAAGAGATGTTCGGGATTCACATCTCCTAAGGATCCGTTAAACTATCTACTATGTAGTAATATACGCTATTATAATAGTGTCTAAAGTAAAGTATAATATACTGAAAATAGCGTTAAGGCTTTACATTTTCTTCCTTAACACACTTTTATATTCCCATAGTCTATACAGTACCGTAATCTCCCCCGTACTGGGCGTCGTCAGTGGGCACTCCATAGGTATGGTACAAAACAAAATCGTATAAGGCGCGCTAGGGTAGGTGACACGGCACAACTAGACAATGCCAGGGTAGATATACCAATTACGCATCCGGACCGGTGGTAACGCATAGCTGCTACTACCGCCCACCTCGAACAACACCCCCAAATCAAAGAAATCAAAGTGGCCACCGAAACAATCCAAAAGTCAAAGTATAATATCGAAGGGATGTGTCCGATCAAAGGTGCTACCTCATTAGTCCGTCAATCGCTCCTGTTTTAGCCACCTTATGCCAACTCACGGGAGTTGGGTCCACGCATATACCTGAAAGGAAATGCCGCCACCATCCTACTTCATTCTGGAATCCCCACCGCGTACACGGTTATTAAAGTGGTTTTTGGAGTTGGCAGAGAGTATGACAACTTCCGATCCCGGTCTCTTTAACAACCAAACGTTATTATAACACTGCGGTCTTTTCAAAATAGTTTATACTTTAAAACCAGAATATAATATCCATTTCAAAACCATATAAATATGATATCCTTTCCATTTCTAAAACCAAATCATTTTGATATCATTTTTACAAAAACCCAATCAATATAATATCATTTTATTTCAAAGATATCCTTTTACCAAAATCATAGCATTTTCAAATCATAATACCTTGAAACCCATAAATTTGAAACATAACTCCCAATACTTAAAGGGTTTAATATTAAATTACTTTATAAAATAAATTAGCTTCTTAAATTTCAAAAATCAATTCCAAATACAGATTTAAATCCTCAAATAAACCATTTCAAATTCCATATACTTCAAAGCTTTAAATATTCCACCATTTCAAAACAAATTCTTTGATAATCCCATATACATCAAATTCGATTATTATTATTTAGATTTGAAATGTTTGCGTAATAAGTCCAATATCATTTAAGAAAACTTTTAACTTCACATAACTGGAAATCCTTTCAATTTATTTAACTCGATATATTCATTTAAATCGACTTTATATTCATTTAAATCACTCTAAACCAAATCAAGTTATAAGAATCATACCCTTTAAAATCTCAATTTTATCTAAATTTCAAATAAAATTTATTCGAGTATAATTCTTAAATAATTCAATTCAAACCAATTTCATATTTATCTTCCAACTTAATTTTTATTTAAGTCATTAAAACTCTATATATACAATATCTTAAACAAGTACTTAACTATATAATATAAAACAATCAAACTCCATTATTACGCTTCTTTTTATTAAACAAATTTATACATAGCTTAAATTCAAAAATTTAACTATATATATATATATAAAATAATATTTATATAATATCAAAAATTTATATTTATTAAACCGTATATTTCTTTCCAAAACCATAGAAATCATTTCAACATATTTTTATATATAGACCACGGTGTCTGTATAAGATTATCTATCCTATGGTCAAGTGATACGCATATTTATCATTTCAATCCGTAATTTAAATATAAAATACGGTTATATATCATTTCAAACCGCAATCTCGAATAAATAAAATGCATAACAACTTGCAGTTTATAATAATATATAATGCAACATCCATTCATCCAGTATCAATCATCAACCATTTGTCCCAATCATCATCCAATTCAACCAATAACATCAATATATAACTGATAATAAACAACATGTATTAACTAGCTGTTTATATTCAATAATAAATTAAATAATTGTTAAACTTGCAATTTATATGAAATAAATAAATAAATAACAATTTAACTGGCAGTATATATACAATGAATAATTAAATAAATTTAATTTAACTGGGATGATGATTAAAAATATGCCAAATAGTCATAAATAAATTTCTAAACACATCATAAACCAATTTAACAAACATAAGAAATTTTAGAAGTTGTGAGTGGGTTAAAACACTCACCTTTTGAATTTAAATTCAATTTAAACCTAAAATTCCAACAGTCTCAGAATCCATCCAAACCAGCGCCAAAACGTCCGTAATTCTAATACGATCCCAGCAAAACAAACTGCGCATGAATCCGAGCTTGTATGAAAAAGTTAGGAAAATTAGAAGATTGGAAAATTCTGGTCCTGAGTCGACTTCGGGTTCAACTTTGGTCCACCGCCTCAATTCCCCGGTGCTTGCTTGGAGTTTTTGCCAAAACAACCCAGAGCGACCCGAGTCAGTTTCTTCCTAACCCGAAGTAGATGCAGCGTTTTTGCCTCGGAAACTCGAAGCGCGACCAAAAGTTGCTGCAGAGCCGCAATTTTTTTTTTGAAATTGAAATTGGATTGGGAAGATTAGGGTTTGCAGCCATTGGAATGAGGAAGAGCATACGTACATAAATGAGGAATAAGCAATGACCTAGGTTTTATAACGACATATATATAGGCAAAACAGTATAGAAAGAATGAGCTAGGTTGGATTTGGGTTTTGAACGATAATTGACCCGAAAAGCCCGTTTCGATTTCGGAACGGAAAAGGGTCAACCCATATATCAAAATATATGTTTCAAATGATTTTAAAATCGATGGAACATGTTTCAAGTCCAAATTTCATCGTATGAAGAAGTTATGCAAAATTCAGTTTATTTCAAATTGATTTCAATTAATTTCAATTTAATTTATTTCTAGGCGTTTCAAGCCCGTACGATCAACCGACAAGTCCGATCATTATGAAACTTGAAATCCTACAATAATTCACAGTTACGGATCCGATGAAACTGGTTTCGTCGAAATCCGAGTCAGTGGCCAAAATGGCTATTTTTACATTAATTAAATAAATTAAAAATAAATTAATTAAATCACCTTTCAATTTCAACTCTATAATTAACAAATTTCATCAATTTTAACTTTCTTAATCATTTACACTAGTTTAACCAAATTCAAATGTCAATTTAGAGTTGATTAATTTATTAATTTCAGTGTTAAATTTTCAATTTCATTATATTCACAAATTAAAATTTAAATTCTCAATAATCCTATTGAATTTACTTTTCATTCTTATTATTCAATTCATTATTATCCAACGGATGAAATTTACATTGGTTTATGGTTTATTACATTATTATCCTCAAATTTCATCTTAATCTCAATTAATGCAATAATTAAATATTAAATTTCATTAAATTGCTATTACTCCAATTATTATTATAGTTCAAATCCTAATAAATTAATAAATCTTGATTTCCGTTCTTCTTATCCAACCAATTGCTTTAATTAATTGGGATTGCACTAATTAAGTCAATTACTACAATTGCTTTCAAATTAAATTCTATGAACTAAACAAATAGGTAATTTATAACAATTGTAACCATTAAACTTTAATTAACTTTAAGTTTATTACTTTCAAACAAATATTATAATTACTTGCAGAACATTGATTTTATTCAATTACCATTTATTAAAATTTAAATTCATTAATTAATTCAATGCTTACTTTGTTTTCATTATTCAATTTGTAGCTAAGTATAACATCTACATTATTCCCATTGATTTGAATTAAATTCCCATCTTTATACTCTGTCTATTATTGCTCTATAAACTAGTTACTATTGTTTACCTTTCATTTACTTGTCATATTCTCATTCCCATTATTGTAACCTTTATTTATATTCATTAAAATTTAATTTCAATTCCAATTCAATCAACATATTCAACATGCAACTTATAATAATTGCTTACAAGCCAAGGTTACGCTTAAGTTTCTTATACTTCAACCAATTGTCATATTATGAATGGAATTAACATTAATTTCAAATATTATCTTAATTTACATTAACATAATAATTAATTACCTTTACTGAAATTTATTCCCCAATTTATTAAATGCAATCAATTTTGACCATACAATTGTTTCAATTAATTGGGACTGCACTAAATTAATTATTTATTGACCCGTATAAACTTTATTACCTAAATTTACATTAACAAAACGTTAAATTTAGATTTATTGCGATTGATTACCAAAATTTATTTAACACATTAAATAAATGAACAACCTATATTCATTGTCACCTATTTGCTTTTAATTGCATTTATAAGTTTGTTACTTATCAACCCAGGTTATAATTCCATATATAACACTAATTTTATTCCACTAATATTTATGATATATTTGCATTACATACTTCAATATTTCCATTTTCATCTTAATTCCAATTCAATGTAGTATCAAATTTCAATTTCTTACAATAAACCCATTTATTATAAATTTGCATACCAATTAATTAGTTTCAAATAAATAGATTGATTCAATTCAACTCTTTTATTAAGTCTATATTAATCATATTTCATTGGTTAATTCAAATCTTACTTTTAATTACTTATTTTCCATTTTATACCCAAGTGCAACAATTTACACTATTTCATTATTATTGTGATTTCACTTCAATTGTCAATAATTAGTTTTAATAACCATTTCTACACTTAATTATTAACATGTACTTCATTATAAATTATAAAATTTTTATTTCTTTTTAAATTTAAATACAAAGTCTTATTAAAATGACAAATTTAATTATCGAAATTTATGGGTCGTTACACTCTCCCCCACTCAAAACTTTTCATCCCCGAAAAGGAAAAAGAAGGGAAAAGAAGAATTAAGAAATCAATATATCTTACTTAAATATTAAATTTATAAACAAATAAATTTACAAAATTAATTAATTTAAATAAAATATACCAATTTATAACCATTAGATCTTTTTATACTCAAATTAATAAAGTTTGGAAAATATTTTCAAAATATTTTCTAAGTCCAAAATTTACGGAAAATTTCGGCAGTCTCCTTTGTACGGAGAGGCACGGAATAAAATATAATATCAAATATAACAATATACAACATATATTTTCCAAAATAATATATCCCAACACGGGAAAAATAATATAATAGCGCTATAAACTGTAATCCAAAAAACGTACCTATTTGTCTGGCAAACAATGCTTATTTTATGAAACCAAGAGCAGTAGCAATTGCTTCCATAACCTGTATTTCACTTATATAATCTAAAAGGGTTAATAATTATATAAAGTGAAATATTAAAGTCATTTCAATCAATAACAAACAACTTAATATAACAACCATCACTTGCAACAAGCATACAACCATCACATAAAATCAACATACATCAATTATCCATTCATACTAAACAAAACAAATAGTTGTTTGGGTTCAAAAACTTTAAATTGTACAGAATGAAAAATAAACTACTAAGTGCACCATTCACTCAACAGTCTTAGATGAAACTAAATAGATTATTCATTCACCCAAACAAATTTAAAGTATCTTTGCCCAAACAGCTATAAGTCAAACAAACAACAATTTCAAACAATAGACCATGTTCATTCTTATTAATTTCATTTCATAATATTTGTTTTTTGATTCCCTTTTCTTTCATATAATGATTTATCTTTTTAATTCACATTTATTTCTTGGAAATTTCAATTTCCTTGCATATTAATTCATTTACTTAAGTTTATAATCTTATACTTACAATACTTACTTCCTATTACCTTTATTATAGTAACATTTCATTTATAACTTAAGGTCACAACAATTACAACATCAAATTCTTATTTATAAAATAATTTCATTAAATACTTTCATTACCTCCAGTTTATTTCTTGTATAATATCCATTACATTTTCTTATTAAACATTAGAACTTTTAATATTTTGTAAGTTACATATATGCTTTTAAAGATGTAATTGGAAGTTACACAAGTTTATTTTTCTTTCTTTTAAATTAACCCAATGTTCAATAATCATTTCCTTTGTTTCACATGTTACAATTTCAAATTTCTTTTAATCCCATTTATAACTTAGCATTAAATCTCTTATTTCATTTAGGGTTTCACTTATTAGTTAAATTCCATTTCACTACACTAATTGAAACTATCAATTAACGAAAACTTAAGAACTAAATACCGGGTTAAATTTCAAATCATTTTAAAATAACAGATAAATATATACTTACAATTTATATATCCAATTATAATTAAAACAATTTAAAAATTTAAATTTGGTTTATCAAAAAAAATCTGCAGTAAACTACTACAGTGGCCTTCCCACTTTGAAACTCGAAAATGAATGTCAATGATGCGTGCACTCATCACCGAAATTATTTTCCAGCGACAGAGAGGGGAGTACATAACTTATTTCTTTAAAAAATTCTTTCAAATTATATTGAAATATTTATATCAGAAAATACTTATAATAATATTATTACTATATTCCAAAATTATTCGAAAGAAAGTTTCAAAACCCCGGAACTTAAGTTCTAAATTCCCAATTTTCATTTATTTTATTTTCAATCTCATTTCACTATTATTTATAAATTTCATTCCCTAACAACCAATATATTGTAACCAAATATATATCTTATAAAACTTTATTTTATATATAGAAAATATAATAGGCAAAATTATTTCATTCACCTATATTAAAACAAATATTATGTCGGTCTGTCCTATTAAGTGTTTAGAAATCCCTATTGATGTCATAGCGTTCCATGCACCAACCAGAATTTATAAATACAAAACGGAACAAATTAACACAATATCAAAACCTTTTTATAATACTAACAAATACGCTCTCTCATATATACGCTCAGCGACTCATCATAGGGTATTATTACCCTATTAGTAAAGAGTCAGACCCCACAAAGCTAAGGTTTATCGCTAAACCAAAGCTTTGATACCAGATGTAACGTCCCGCCTTTTTATACGCTTTAAATCGACGATAAGCCACACACGTCAGACTTAAACCATACAGAAGGGCGGATTGTTATGGGGTAAATAAGAAAAAGGAAGAAAGAAATAAAACAAAACAGAATCTTGCAGCGGAACGATAAAATATAATCAAATAAACAGTTCATGAAGCTGTTTTACAAAACATTTGATTATTCTTATACAATACATATCAGAGTTACACATACCATAGAATAATAATAATGCAGCGGAATACAATGGTGTAGTGGAATATATATATAACAAATAGTAATAATAATTCTTCGTCTTCGTCCTCCAGAATTTAGGCCTTCAAATCCTGAAATGCTCAGGCTAACCCGAGCGAATTGAAAAGACAAAACACTCGAGTCAGAACTAAAAGATCTTATGTAAGTTAAATCAACAGTAAATAACATGAGTGGAATGGCGTCAGAGATGTTTACGGAGTTTGACATCTCCTATCCAGTGTCTAACGTGAGTGTAGTAACCTAAGAGATGTTCGGGATTCACATCTCCTAAGGATCCGTTAAACTATCTACTATGTAGTAATATACGCTATTATAATAGTGTCTAAAGTAAAGTATAATATACTGAAAATAGCGTTAAGGCTTTACATTTTCCACCTTAACACACTTTTATATTCCCATAGTCTATACAGTACCGTAATCTCCCCCGTACTGGGTGTCGTTAGTGGGCACTCCATAGGTATGGTACAAAACAAAATCGTATAAGGCGCGCTAGGGTAGGTGACACGGCACAACTAGGCAATGCCAGGGTAGATATACCAATTACGCATCCAGACCGGTGCTAACGCATAGCTGCTACTACCGCCCACCTCGAACAACACCCCCAAATCAAAGAAATCAAAGTGGCCACCGAATCAATCCAAAAGTCAAAGTATAATATCGAAGGGATGTGTCCGATCAAAGGTGCTACCTCATTAGTCCGCCAATCGCTCCTGTTTTAGCCACCTTATGCCAACTCACGGGAGTTGGGTCCACGTATATACCTGAAAGGAAATGCCGCCACCATCCTACTTCATTCTGGAATCCCCACCGCGTACACGGTTGTTAAAGTGGTTTTCGGAGTTGGCAAAGAGTATGACAACTTCCGATCCCGGTCTCTTTAACAACCAAACGTTATTATAACACTGCGGTCTTTTCAAAATAGTTTATACTTTAAAACCAGAATATAATTTCCATTTCAAAACCATATAAATATGATATCCTTTCCATTTCTAAAACCAAATCATTTTGATACCATTTTCACAAAAACCCAATCAATATAATATCATTTTATTTCAAAGATATCCTTTTCCCAAAATCATAGCATTTTCAAATCATAATACCTTGAAACCCATAAATTTGAAACATAACTTCCAATACTTAAAGGGTTTAATATTAAATTACTTTATAAAATAAATTAGTTTCTTAAATTTCAAAAATCAATTCCAAATACAGATTTAAATCCTCAAATAAACCATTTCAAATTCCATATACTTCAAAGCTTTAAATATTCCACCATTTCAAAACAAATTCTTTGATAATCCCATATACATCAAATTCGATTATTATTATTTAGATTTGAAATGTTTGCGTAATAAATCCAATATCATTTAAGAAAACTTTTAACTTCACATAACTGGAAATCCTTTCAATTAATTTAACTCGATATATTCATTTAAATCAACTTTATATTCATTTAAATCGACTTTATATTCATTTAAATCACTATAAACCAAATCAAGTTATAAGAATCATACCCTTCAAAATCTCAATTTTATCTAAATTTCAAATCAAATTTATTCGAGTATAATTCTTAAATAATTCAATTCAAACCAATTTCATATTTATCTTCCAACTTAATTTTTATTTAAGTCATTAAAACTCTATATATACAATATCTTAAACAAGTACTTAACCATATAATATAAAACAATCAAACTCCATTATTGAGCTTATTTTTATTAAAAAAATTTATACTTAGCTTAAATTCAAAAATTTAACTATATATATATAAAATAATATTTATATAATATCAAAAATTTATATTTATTAAACCGTATATTTCTTTCCAAAACCATAGAAATAATTTCAAAATATTTTTATATATAGACCACGGTGTCTGTATAAGATTATCTATCCTATGGTCAAGTGATACGAATATTTATCATTTCAATCCGTAATTTAAATATAAAATACGGTTATATATCATTTCAAACCACAATCCCGAATAAATAAAATGCATAACAACTTGCAGTTTATAGTAATATATAATGCAACATCCATTCATCCAATATCAATCATCAACTATTTGTCCCAATCATCATCCAATTCAACCAATAACATCAATATATAACGGATAATAAACAACATGTATTAACTAGCAGTTTATATTCAATAATAAATTAAATAACTGTTAAACTTGCAGTTTATATGAAATAAATAAATAAATAACAATTTAACCGGCAGTTTATATACAATGAATAATTAAATAACAATTTAATTAATTAAATTTAATTTAACTGGGATGATGATTAAAAATATGCCAAACAGTCATAAATAAATTTCTAAACACATCATAAGTCAATTTAACAAACATAAGAAATTTTAGAAGTTGTGAGTGGGTTAAAACACTCACCTTTTTGAATTTAAATTGAATTTAAACCCAAAATTCCAACTGTCTCAGAATCCATCTAGACTAACGCCAAAACGTCCGTAATTCTATTATGATCCCAGCCAAATAAACCGCGCATGAATCCGAGCTCGTATGAAAAAGTTAGGAAAATTAGAAGATTGGAAAATTCTGGTCCTAAGTCGACTTCAGGTTCAACTTTGGTCCACCGCCTCAATTCCCTGGTGCTTGCTTGGAGTTTTTGCCAAAACGACCCGGAGCGACCTGAGTCAGTTTCTTCCTGACCCGAAGTAGATGCAGCGTTTTTGCCTCTGAAACTCGAAGCGCGACCAAAAGTTGATGCATATCAGCAATTTTTTTTTTGAAATTGAAATTGGATTGGGAAGATTAGGGTTTGCAGCCATTGGAATGAGGAAGAGCATACATACAGAAATGAGAAATAAGCAATGACCTAGGGTTTATAACGACATATATATAGGCAAAACAGAATAGAAAGAATGGGCTGGTTGGATTTCGGTTTTGAACGATAATTGACCCCAAAAGCCCGTTTCGATTCCGGAATGGAAAATGGTCAACCCATATATCAAAATATATGTTTTGAATGATTTTAAAATCGATGGAACATGTTTCAAGTCCAAATTTCATCGTATGAAGAAGTTATGCAAAATTCAGTTTATTTCAAATTGATTTCAATTAATTTCAATTTAATTTATTTCTAGGCGTTTCAAGCCCGTACGATCAACTGACAAGCCCGATCGTTATGAAACTTGAAATCCTACAATAATTAACCGTTACGGATCCGATGAAACTAGTTTCGTCGAAATCCGAGTCAGTGGCCAAAATGGCTATTTTTACATTAATTAAATAAATTAAAAATAAACTAATTAAATCAACTTTCAATTTCAACTCTATAATTAACAAATTTCATAAATTTTAACTTTCTTAATCATTTACACTAATTTAACCAAATTCAAATGTCAATTTAGAGTTGATTAATTTATCAATTTCAGTGTTAAATTTTCAATTTCATTATATTCACAAATTAAAATTAAAATTCTCAATAATCCCATTGAATTTACTTTTCATTCTTATTATTCAATTCATTATTATCCAACGGATGAAATTTACATTGGTTTATGGTTTATTACATTATTATCCTCAAATCTCATCTTAATCTCAATTAACGCAATAATTAAATATTAAATTTCATTAAATTGCAATTACTCCAATTATTATTATAGTTCAAATCCCAATAAATTGATAAATCTTGATTTCCATTCTTCTTATCCAACCAATTGCTTTAATTAATTGGGATTGCACTAATTAAGTCAATTACTACAGTTACTTTCAAATTAAATTCTATGAACTAAACAAATAGGTAATTTATAACAATTGTAACCATTAAACTTTAATTAACTTTAAGTTTATTACTTTCAAACAAATATTATAATTACTTGCAGAACATTGATTTTATTCAATTACCATTTATTAAAATTTAAATTCATTAATTAATTCAATGCTTACATTTGTTTTCATTATTCAATTTGTAGCTAAGTATAACATCTACATTATTCCCATTGATTTGAATTAAATTCCCATCTTTATACTTTGTCTATTACTGCTCTATAAACTAGCTACTATTGTTTACCTTTCATTTACTTGTCATATTCTCATTCCCATTATTGTAACCTTTATTTATATTCATTAAAATTTAATTTCAATTCCAATTCAATCAACAAATTCAACATGCAACTTATAATAATTGCTTACAAGCCAAGGTTACGCTTAAGTTTCTTATACTTCAACCAATTGTCATATTATGAATGGAATTAACATTAATTTCAAATATTATCTTAATTTACATTAACATAATAATTAATTACCTTTAATGAAATTTATTCCCCAATTTATTAAATGCAATCAATTTTGACCTTATAATTGTTTCAATTAATTGGGACTGCACTAAATTAATTATTTATTGACCCGTATAAACTTTATTACCTAAATTTACATTAACAAAACGTTAAATTTAGATTTATTGCGATTGATTACCAAAATTTATTTAACACATTAAATAAATGAACAACCTATATTCATTGTCACCTATTTGCTTATAATTGCATTTATAAGTTTGTTACTTATCAACCCAGGTTATAATTCCATATTTAACATTAATTTTATTCCACTACTATTTATGATATATTTGCATTACATACTTCAATATTTCCATTTTCATCTTAATTCCAATTCACTGTAGTATCAAATTTCAATTTCTTACAATAAACCCATTTATTATAAATTTGCATACCAATCTGTGATGCCCCACCTCTATACCCACGCTAGCCAAGAACACTACGATGTAATGCCGTCAACTAGCGTGGAGAATAAGGCTGTTGAGGAGCGACCATCCATGTAATTGCTTTGTGCGAGCACCAATATGTCAGATAGTATAACATGCATTTGATTTCAGGAGGAAATCCGACATACCGATACAAACTCAAAGCTACTACACAGTGGCTATATAAATTCTTCAGAAACAAATATAGAAATAAGCATAACATAAATCAGTCACAGATAATTCATATCACAAAGGCGGAAATAGATATGAATATACAACACTTAAATGTGTTTATCAGAGTAGTGGTCTAACAAGATCCACAATAACACAAGTCAATAGATACAAGTGCTAGACAAAAATATGTATACATCAAGGAGTCTATATCTCAAATGTATACAACAAAAACTACTAATCTAAGTAGTTTCCAAAAGTCAGAGTAATAGATCCCTGGGGAGAAGTCAAGCAGAAGCACCTGTAACATCTCGGTCTGACCCGAGTATTACTTCATTAGAAAATAATAAACGGATCAGTCTAGCTATAAATATCAGATGACATGATATAGAATAAGAGATATGGCATAAACATATAATATCCATAATGGCATACTACTATAAGTATGTAAACGAAAATCAACAAAAGATTAATCAATATCACAAGAATCTTCTCAAAGATCCAAAAAGGGTATCATACCCAAAACTTGTATTCATAACAAGTCAATGGCACACGAAATCACCAATGCATAAAAATTGATAAAGCATATCAATAGAAATCACAAAAATTGGTGAAGCATAAAATTTCTAGAAATCAGCACATGAAATCCAGAAATCATAAAAAGGGAAAGAGGCCTATCATAGAACGGAAGCATGAAAACTCCCAACACGTGTATCGCAAAACGAGCCGAAGCTCCTCCAAACGAGCCGAAGCTCCTCCAAACGAGCAGAAGCTCTAAAAATGAGCCGAAGCTCTACGAATGAGCCGAAGCTCCACAAAAAATGAAATATCGTCCTCGAAGTGGACAAAGAGACAACGCACATTGCTTGTCTAAATTGCAAAAAAAGATCGTCATTGATCAACAAGAAGTGTCAATTACACTAAGCTAGTAAATATACGAGTTTAGCTTCATGTCCCATAACCACTTGCTTAACTTAAATATTTACGAACAAACTGTAGATCTTCACTAGAAAATTATCACAAGAGGTTCAATCGAACAAGTCCAAGAATTAACCGGCGAAGTAAACGCAAGCGTTTCATACCACTCGTTTTACTAAGTCGTTTAATTAGATTTCTCGTACGAGTGAGGTAAAGGTTTGTATATACTAGTAGATTGGAAAACGGTTTGAGAAAATGAGCTTTGTAAATAAAATAGTGTTGAAATCGTTTTGATGAAAGAGTTTTGATATTTACTACTAGTATTGAAACCACTATATTTTTAAAGTGACAAATTACAAAAATGATTGTAGAA
Organism: Allium cepa; assembly: GCA_030765085.1. Classification (NCBI taxonomy): domain Eukaryota; kingdom Viridiplantae; phylum Streptophyta; class Magnoliopsida; order Asparagales; family Amaryllidaceae; genus Allium; species Allium cepa. Next base: position 563,663,098 of record CM060928.1, on the reverse strand, counting down.
CAATCAATCACCAAAATTCACATTCGAAGACGTGAATAAAATCCAAAGAAATCGATATCAAATCCATCAAAAATGGATATTTCGAAAATTCCCGAAGAAAATGTCATCAAAGTCGATAATAAATGATAACAACAAATAGGATCATCACGAATCGATTTAAATTGGAAATTCAATCCAAAAAGGAAAACTGGGCAGAAACAGCAGGTTCAGTCGACTGAACAGAGTTTTCAGTCGACTGACCCTGTACCTGGAAACTTTCCAGGTTCAGGAAACTTTCTGTTTCCAGGTTCAGTCGACTGAACAGAGAATTCAGTCGACTGAATCATGCCTGGAAACTTTCGGGTTCCAGGTTCAGTCGACTGAACAGAGAATTCAGTTGACTGAATCATGCCTGGGCTGTTTTTCAGCCTATACAAATGAAGAGCAAACTCTTCCAAAATGTAATCAGACGAACATTGGCTCTAAGGGTTTATGCCAATCGGCAACCCGGCCCTATATGCTCCTCGATGCATCACCAAAAGCATGATCAAACATCCATAAAAGGATTTTTTAAAGATTTGAACCCAAAACACTAAAAGTTGGAATATTCACCAATTCAATCCAAACCAAAAGCAAATGCTCATGAATAAGTGTTAGGAATTCATACCTAACAATCGAAGATAAATGTAGGCGTAGATGTGAGATAAAAATCTCACCTTTGAACCCAAATCAAATGAATGAGAAGCTTGAAGACAAGGGAAGATCAACCACACTTCAATCTCAACACAAGAAGCTTGAATCTAAGCTTAAAAGAGAAATATTTCCCAAATTAGGTTTAGGAATTTTCTGAAATCAAAGAGAGAATGAGTTGGAGAAGAAGGAGATGATACTTACCAATGTTTCTCTTTGAATTTGGAGCTATAATTTGTATTTGCAAATGAACTAGGGTTTTGAAGTTTTAATTTCCCATCTCTCCCACCATTTTTGCTTTAGAACTGAAAAGAGGAGGAAGTGAGATTGAATGGGGAGGGATGGTTCAGATTTGGGTATTAAGTTGGCTAGTGGGCTGAACCCAAACCCAAACCCAAAGTAAAAATGGTCAAATTTTTAGCTAGCTCCAAACATATCGAAGTTTATACTTAAAAAGGTCGCAAACGGCGTTTTGAACTCAATGGAAGTGGTGTTGAGTCCTAATTCTTCCGTTTGCAAAAAGTAGCTTTTCGGACTAAAATCCGACTAACGATAAAATATTTAAATATAAAAATCCATAAATATGCGGGTTGTTACAGACTCCCCTCCTCAAAGAAATTGCGTCCTCGCAATACTTAAGAAGAAAATAAAGAGTAACAACCATAAAAGCATATCAACACAAAAGAAATTTTTGAAATAAGAAGTTCACCATAAAGAGCACGAAAGAGTAAGTCCAAATGTGTTTGCTCGATGAATTCTCTGGATTCCCAACAGCTATCCTTGAGATTTGAGAACCATTGAACTTTCACAAGAAGTACATCTTTATTTCGAAGGCGCTCACCCTCCGAAGAAATGATGCGAATAGAATGTTGCTCAAAAGTCAAATCTGGTGAAACTTCACTTTCTTCAATAACACCGGGCTCAAGAATAAATATCGGAACCCCTAAGGCATTTCCGTAGTAGAAAGACGTAAGAATACGTCATGAATAACAGACAATTGAGCCGGTGCAACGGCGTAGTACAAAAACGGTACGCCCGAGAAACTAGAAACTCGAATAATTTGGAACACCGACGTAGTACAATAACGGTGCGCCAGATGAACCAAAGCTCGAATAATTTCGGAACACCGACGTAGTATAAAAACGGTACGTCCAATGAACCGAACGCCATAAAAGAACATCAGACACTAGTCCATAAAAGGAATGAGATAAAGCTCAATAAAACGAAGTATATCAAAACGTCCGATGAACTTGATAAAAAGATATTTCCATTAAGACATCATCAATGAAACAACCACTTGTTGCTTACAACAAAGTGCATTGGCAACATGATTTCCCTTACGGGAATAAAAAGAATATCAAGATCATAAGATGCAAGGAACTCGATCCAATATTAAGTTCCTTATTAGAAAATAAGTATTCCAAAGATTTATGATCAGGGTAGAGAACAAATTTCTCACCCAAAATTGATGATGCCAAGTTCTAAAAATGAAATCAATAGCCGCGAGCACTAGATCATGAATGGCATATCTAGTCTCGATTGGCTTTAATGATTTAGAAGCACAAGAGATAGCACGTTCCCTTTTGCAAGAGAACGACATCCAAACCAATACGATTAGCATTAGTACAAAAGATAAAATCTTGGTTCCCATCGGGAATCACAAGAATAGAAGTATCAGAAAAGAATTCTTTCAAATAATCTTCTTTCCCGAAAAGCTAAAACTTTCAAAATCACAATTATCTTCATGTAAAAATCTTTCTAGAAAAATTTGCATTTTACAAGTCAATATATCGTGTCTGATTGTCTCATCAAAGCGTTTAGGAAATTCCTATCGATAACGTTGATCAAGCGGATCGACCAGAATTCTTAAAGCACTCAATGGGCAATACAATCACAAAAATCATCTTCTATATGATAAACAAGTTTTTTTTTAAAAACTTTTAAGAACATTCTTTGCTCGTTTAAGAGCAAAATCAAATTGTAATTATAAATAAATCTTATGAAAAAGATTTGCAAAATTTTAAATTACCGTTTTCACCCAAAGTCAATGAATATAAGAATGGAGTCATCGAGATATTCGTCGAATACTCGATTTATAAAATGGAATAAATAAACTGGATAAACTGAATGACATAACAAGTCATTCATATGAATCATAACGAGTGCGAAATGCGGTATGTGGAAGGCTAACTTCCGCAACTCGTAGCAATTGAAATTCCGTGGTAAGGTCGAACTGAAAAGACCTTAACATCGCTCAAAAGATTGCTTAGGTGATAATCCTAAGATAAACTCAAAGATTCCGGAATGTTCACAATTACCCAAATGAGAGAAATAACTCTTTGCTCAACATATGAGCTTAAAGAATAAAATGATGCCATCAATTCGGAATCGAAATCACAAAGGAAAAATATGAATCTGCTTAACAGATTGAAAATGTCGAAAACGAATAGTCCATTCGAAAAGATGGGATATGGGCTTCAAAATGATTAAGCCAATCCTTTCACTCAAATCGATTCCGAAGCCTAAGTATCGCATATCATGCAAATCGGTTCGGAAAGGAAAATCACATAAAATAATTTCGACATCAATAAAAACAAGCTGAGTATTGCGGATCCACCGATCCGGATTCACAATCCTCAAAGAAGTCATCAAGCCCAAAATATAACAAGAAAGAGAATCAACAAGTTCTTTTGACATAAAATAATGAGATGAAACCCATATCAGCAAGAACTCGAATAAGATAATCACAAAGCAAATATCATCAAGGATTGAATGGAAAATACCTTGACCAAGAGAAGTGTTGTTTAGCTCCCTCTCTCTCTTGCTTTGAAATTTGGGACATGAAGACATATAATGGTCCACACCTTTGCAATAGCGGCAAGAAATAGGTCTAGGACACTTATTTATGTGGTGATCCTTAGAGCCACAATTGTAGCATTCTCCACGATTAGGAATTGGAGTCTTTGCTTCCGAAGCTTCCAGCTTCCCCTTCTTATAGGAATTGGGGCCTTTGGACATAATAGGTCTCTTCACAATATTGTTGAAGTTCTGTTGGGCACCGACAACTTCAACATCGCTTTCTCTATCTGCCTCTTCAAGACGAAGAGCGATATCAATAAGCTGATCAAATGAAACCTCAAGTTTCAGGAGTAATGACTTCTTAAGATTCTTATTCAAGCCATAGACAAATCTTTGGTTTTTCTTCAATGGGGTATTAATGTATTCAACCCCGTATTTGGACAGAGATTCGAAAGATGCGACATAGTCTGTCACAGAAGATTCACCTTGAACAAGGTCAATAAAACGCCGTGCTAAAGTTACTTTTTCAGCCTCCGACATGAATTTCAATTCGAATCTTTCTCGAAATTGCTCCCAAGTAAGATCCGCTTCCACGATTTCAGAAATTAAAAGCTCATACCAATCCAATGCTCTTTCTTGGAGCATGCTAGAAGCCACTTGGACTCGATGTAGATCAATAAGGTTCATGCGAGAAAAGATGCGATCGCATGATTTGATCCAAGCTTGAATTTCTATAACACTCTCGGATCTCTTGAATGGCCTTCCACCCAAATCGGTATAGTCTCTGCACAAACGTGCAAAACCGAATCTAGGATGAGTAGGCTCTGAATTGGGTCCGGCTGCTTGAGCGTTCTTTACTAGATCAAGAAGCTGCTGGGCAGACATAAATACTCCATCCTGGGGAGTAGCACTAGATTGTCCGGCACTGGGACGATTTGATCTAACCATTTCTCTTCTTTAAGAAAGAAAGAAGAAGAAAAGTTATTCTCAAAATAAATATCGAGCTATCTTGATAGATAAAACAAGGACTCATAAAAAAAGTAGGATATAACGGTACGAAGACTCGAATAAATCCTAAGGCACAACTCCTAAGAAAGACATAGGACATGATCCTTACTAGATTATTCTACATTGTTCCGAAGTCTGGCTTTGATACCAAGCTGTGACGCCCCACCTCTATACCCACGCTAGCCAAGAACACTACGGTGTATTGCCGTCAACTAGCGTGGAGAATAAGGCTGTTGAGGAGCGACCATCCATGTAATTGCTTTGTGCGAGCACCAATATGTCAGATAGTATAACATGCATTTGATTTCATAAGGAAATCCGACATACCAATACAAACTCAAAGCTACTACACAGTGGCTATATAAATTCTTCGGAAACAAATATAGAAATAAGCATAACATAAATCAGTCACAGATAATTCATATCACAAAGGCGGAAATAGATATGAATATACAACACTTAAATGTGTTTATCAAAGTAGTGGTCTAACAAGATCCACAATAACACAAGTCAATAGATACAAGTGCTAGACAAAAATATGTATACATCAAGGAGTCTATATCTCAAATGTATACAACAAAAACTACTAATCTAAGTAGTTGCCAAAGTCAGAGTAATAGATCCCTGGGGAGAAGTCAAGCAGAAGCTCCTGTAACATCTCGGTTTGACCCGAGTATTATTTCATTAGAAAATAATAAATGGATCAGTCTAGCTATAAATATCAGATGACATGATATAGAATAAGAGATATGGCATAAACATATAATATCCATAATGGCATACTACTATAAGTATGTAAACGAAAATCAATAAAAGATTAATCAATATCACAAGAATCTTCTCAAAGATCCAAAAAGGGTATCATACCCAAAACTTGTATTCATAACAAATCAATGGCACACGAAATCACCAATGCATAAAAATTGATAAAGCATATCAATAGAAATCACAAAAATTGGTGAAGCATAAAATTTCCAGAAATCAGCACACGAAATCCAGAAATCATAAAAAGGGAAAGAGGCCTATCACAGAACGGAAGCATGAAAACTCCCAACACGTGTATCGGAAAACGAGCCGAAGCTCCTCCAAACGAGCCGAAGCTCCTCCAAACGAGCCGAAGCTCCTCCAAACGAGTAGAAGCTCTAAAAATGAGCCGAAGCTCTATGAATGAGCCGAAGCTCCACAAAAAATGAAATATCGTCCTCGAAGTGGACAAAGAGACAACGCACATTGCTTGTCTAAATTGCAAAAAAAGATCGTCATTGATCAACAAGAAGTGTCAATTACACTAAGCTAGTAAATATATGAGTTTAGCTTCATGTCCCTTAACCACTTGCTTAACTTAAATATTTACGAACAAACTGTAGATCTTCACTAGAAAATTGTCACAGGAGGTTCAATCGAACAAGTCCAAGAATTAACCGGTGAAGTAAACGCAAGCGTTTCATACCACTCGTTTTACTAAGTCGTTTAATTAGATTTCTCGTACGAGTGAGGTAAAGGTTTGTATATATTAGTAGATTGGAAAACGGTTTGAGAAAACGAGCTTTGTAAATAAAATAGTGTTGAAATCGTTTTGATGAAAGAGTTTTGATATTTACTACTAGTATTGAAACCACTATATTTTTAAAGTGACAAATTACAAAAATGATTGTAGAACAATCAATCACCCAAATTCACATTCGAAGACGTAAGGAGGAGGAAGTGAGAGTGAATGGGGAGGGATGGTTCAGATTTGGGTATTAAGTTGGCTAGTGGGTTGAACCCAAACCCAAACCCAAAGTGAAAATGGTCAAATTTTTAGCTAGCTCCAAACATATCGAATTTTATACTTAAAAAGGTCGCAAACGGCGTTTTGAACTCAATGGAAGTGGTCTCGAGTCCTAATTCGTCCGTTTGCAAATAGTAGCTTTTTGGACTAAAATCCGACTAATGATAAAATATTTAAATATAAAAATCCATAAATATGCGGGTTGTTACAAATTAATTAGTTTCAAATAAATAGATTGATTCAATTCAACTCTTTTATTAAGTCTATATTAATCAATATAATATTTCATTGGTTAATTCAAATCTTACTTTTAATTACTTATTTTCCATTTTATACCCAAGTGCAACAATTTACACTATTTCATTATTATTGTGATTTCACTTCAATTGTCAATAATTAGTTTTAATAACCATTGCTACACTCAATTCTTAACATTTACTTCATTATAAATTATAAAATTTTTATTTCTTTTTAAATTTAATTACAAAATATTATTAAAATGAAAAATTTAATTATCGAAATTTACGGGTCTTTACAAATTCCTTACATTGCCCGAAGATAAGAAACTCCGAGGAGCATGAAAAATCGCACACTGATTCTTAAGACTTAAACTCTTACCCTGCCCAAAGATAGGCATCATTAGGAAGCACTAAAACATATGCTTGTCGCATTGTCCGAAGATAGGCAACGCCTAGGAGCATCGAAAACCGCACATCCCACAATTAGCGCCAACTTCAACAAAATTGGAATGCTACAAACTAGCAGAAAAGTTTCGACTAAGGACACTTAACGATCAAAACTGTCTTCAGTTAACCTATGCAATATGCATCTCTCAAACACAAATATTGCAAATTTTCTGGAATATTACAAGAAACTTGGATAACATGCTAAAGTTGCAAAACTTCCGAAGAAAGGAAAATTGAGCCGTGACTTAGCCAAATTTCAAGTTTAATATGAAAATTGTCTAAACCCTAAGTTACCGGTCATTTGAAAGTTGTTTGAAGTAAACAGCCCTGTGAACTACAGGGCATACACCGGTACTTGAACAAAAACACATGAAAACAAAAGGTTCACAAGTTCTGTCACTCCAAAAAATATTTTTTAAACAAATAATTCGTAAATAGTTCCGTTAATTTTTAAGTTCTGTTACTTCAAACGAAGGATTTTGGAAGTAATCACAGGACTAGATAAGTACAAAATAAAGCAAGCACAAGTGCACCGAACATATATGAGCAGACAGATAAGAATACAATCAAAGTATCAATATATTGCTTATAATTTTCTTTACACAGGGTCAAAATTTAGGTGTAACAATCCGTAATTTCGCTACTTCGAAAATGAGAGTGTAACAACCCACATATTTTACGATTATGTATTCAAATATTTTATTTAAATATAGCATCGTTAGTCGGATTATAGTCCGAAATGCTACTTTTTGCAAACGGTCGAATTAGGACTCGGGACCACTTCCATTGAGTTCAAAATGCCGATTGCGACCTTTTTGAGTATAAACTTCGATATGTTTGGAGCTAGCTAAAATTTGACCTTTTCACTTTGGACTTTGGGTTTGGGTTCCAACCCATTAGCCTGAACTACTAACTCTAGCTCAATCCCCACTTCTCTTCATTCACTTTCATTTCCTAATACCTTCAAGCTCTAGATAAAAATGGGGGAAGAGAAAAAGAATTAGAATTCCTAAGCCTTAGCTTCATTGCAAATCCAAGTTCTAGCTCCAAATCCAAAGAGAAGCTATTGGTGAGCATCCTCTTCTTCTTCTCCAACTCATTCTCCCTTCAATTTCAGAAATTCCTAAAGTCTAACTTAGGAAAAGTTTTTCTTTTAAGTTTAGATTCAAGCTTCTTGGGTTGGAATTGAAGAGTGATTGTTGTTGCCTTGCTCTATAGCTTCTTCTTCATTGTTTTTGGGTAAAAAGGGTGAGATTTTTATCTCACATCTATGTCTATATCGATGATAGTATTAGGTAGTGATTCCTAACATCTATTCCTTGTCCGTTTGCTTTTGGATTGAATTGGTTTTATGAGTATTCCAATTTTTGGTGTTTTGAAGTTAAATCTTTAAAAATCTAGCTTTGATGTTTGATCATGCTTTTGGTGGCGTATCGAAGAGCCTATAGGGCTGGGTTGCCGATTGGCGTAAACCCTTAGAGTCCCTCGCTCGATCGATTCACAAGAAGTTGGAATTTTGCCCCTTGGGGGCATAGACTGAAAATACTAGAATTCCCAGTTCAGTCGACTGAACCAGAGGGTCAGTCGACTGAACCAAACCCAGGAAATTTCCTGGGCCAGTGTCAGTCGATTGACCACTCTGGGTCAGTCGACTGAGCCTGGAAACCGAAGGTTTCCAGGCATGATTCAGTCGACTGACCACTATGGTTAAGTCGACTGGACCTGGAAACAGAAAGTTTCCAGATCTGAGTCAGTCGACTGACCACCCTGGTCCAGTTGACTGAATTTGCTGTTTTTTGCCCAATTTGCCTTTTGGGTTTGAATATCCAATTTTTAATCGATTCTTTTTCTCCAATTAGTTGTTATCACCTTTGTTGACTTTGGTAACTTCTATTTTTGGGATTTTTGGAAATATCCATTTTGATGGATTCGGTATCGACTTCTATGGATTTGATTCACGTCTTTGTATGTGAATTTTTGGTGAATTGATTGTGTTTACAACCATTTTTATGGTTTATCACTTTTAAATGCAAAGGTTTCTATACTAGTAGTAAATATTCAAACTCTTTTACAAAGACGATTTGAACTCTAATTTTAAATACAAAGTCCTTTATAAAACCATTTTCCGATCTACTAGTATATACAAACCTTTACCTCATTCATTTGAGAAATCTAATTAAACGACTTAGTAAAACGAGTGGTATGAAACGCTTGCGTTTACTTCGTCGGTTAATTTTGGGACTTGCTCGATTGAAACTCTTGTGACCATTTTCGAGTGGAGATTTACAATTTGTTTGTAAATACTTAAGTTAAGCAAGTGGTTATGGGACATGAAGCTAAACTCATCTATTTACTAGCTTAGTGTGGTTGATACATCTTTTTGATCATTGATGATAATTTTTGTGATTTAGACCAGCGATATGCTATGTTTCTTTGTCCACGTAGGGGACGGTACCTCGTTTTATTGAGTTTCGTCTCATTTCTTTTATAGGCTAACGACCTATTTATTTCTTGGAGTTTCGACTCAATTTTTGTGGGCTAGCGACCCATATTCTTTTATGGAGTTCGGTTCATCGGACGTACCTTTGTACTACGTTGTTGTTCCGGCTTGTCAGGTTCATCGGGCGTACCGTTGTACTACGTCGTTTTTCCGAATTATTTGAGTTTCAAGTTCCTCGGGCGTACCGATATTGTACTACGTTGTTGCACCGGCTCTATGGTTAGCGACCATGAGATAGCGTCCCGTTTGTGATACACATGTTGGTGAGTTTCCATACTCCCGTTTATGATAGGCCTCCCCCATTTGTGATTTCCGGATTTCTAATTGACGATTTCTAGAATGTGCATTTCACCAATTTTTATGATTGGCATCGATACGATGTCAATATTTGTGGTTTGGTGAATAAAATAAAGAATATGACATTCTTTTTGGTGCTTTGAGATTATTGAGATATTGTATGATTTTTGTTGTTGTCAAACGTATACTTTTCATAGTATGGCATTATTGTTATTATATGTTTTGTTATATCTCTTATTCCATCTCATTTTATTTTATATTTATAGCTATACTGATCCGTTTATTATTTTCTTATTAAATAATACTCGGGTCAGACCGAGATGTTACAGGTGCTTCTACTTGACTTCTTATCTGGGATCATCATCTGACTTTTGTCTAACTACATTAGAATTGTAGTTTTTGTTGATATACATATGAGATAGAGACTCCTTGATGTATACATATTCTTTTGCCTAGCACTTGTATCTATTCTTTTGTGATATTGTGGATCTTGTTTGACCACTACTCTGATATACACTTCTATGTGTTATATTCATATCTATTTCCGCCTTTGTGATATGGATATCTGTGACTGATTTATGTTATGCTTATTTCTATATTTGTTTCTGAAGATTATATAGCCACTGTGTAGTAGCTTTGTGTTAGTATCGGTATGTCGGATTTCCTCTCGAAATGAAATGCATGTTATACTATATGACATACCGGTGCTCGCACAAAGTAATTACACGGATGGTCGCTCCTCAACAGCCTTATTCTTCGCGCTAGTTGACGGCATTACTCCGTAGTTTCCTTTGGCTAACGTGAGTATAGAGGTGGGGCGTCATAGCTTGGTATCTGAGCCAAACTTCAGAACAATATGAAATATTATAGCAAGGATCATCGTCCTAAGTCCATCTTAGGAGTTGTGGCTTAGGATTTTATCCGAGTCATTGGACCCGTTCTATCCTACTTTCTTTGTGATGCCTTTTTTTATCAATTATTATTATTTGATATTCTTTCTGAGAATAACTTTTTCTTCTTCTTTCTTTCTTTCTTAAAGAAGAGAAATGGTTAGACCAGGCCGTCCAAGTGCCGGTCAATCAAGTGCTACACCCCTAGATGGTGTATTTATGTCTGCCCAACAGCTTCTTGATCTAGTAAAGAATTCTCAAGCTGCCGGACCCATTCCAAAGCCTACTCACCCTGAATCTGGGTTTGCACGCTTGTGCAGTAATTATACCAACTTGGGTGGGAAGCCACTCAAGGGTTCCGAGGGCGTTATCGAAGTCCAAGCTTGGCTTAGAACATGCGATCGCATCTTTTCTCGCATGAATCTTATTAATCTTCATCGAGTCCAAGTGGCTTCGAGTATGCTCCAAGAAAGAGCATTAGATTGGTATGAGCTCCTAACTTCTGAAATTATTGAAGCGGATCTTACTTGGGAGTAATTCCGGGAATGATTCGAATTAAAATTTGTGCCGGAAGCTGAAAAGGTGACTTTGGCCCGTCGTTTCATAGACCTTGTTCAAAGTGAATCTTCTGTGACGGAATATGTCGCATCTTTCGAATCTCTTTCTAAATACGGGGTTGAATACATTAATACCCCATTGAAGAAAAATCATAGATTTGTCTATGGCTTGAATAAGAATCTCAAAAAGCCATTACTTCTGAAATTGGAAGTTGCTTTCGATCAGCTTATTGATATCGCTCTTCGACTTGAAGAGGCAGATGAAGAGAGTGATGTTGAAGTTGTGAGTGCCAAACCAAACTTCAACAACAACAAGAAAAGGCCTATTAAATTCAAAGGCCCTAATCCCAACAAGAAAGGGAAGCAAGTAGCTTCGGTAGCAAAGACTCCTACCCCTAGTAGTGGGCAACACTACAATTGTGGTTCGAAGGACAATTATGCTAATAGATGCCCAAAACCTCTCTTTTGTCGTTATTGCAAGAGTTCGGGTCATCTTTTATCTTCATGTCCCGAACTTCAAGGCAAGAAGGAGGGAAAGCTAAATGTTGTGCAAGCCCCTAGTAACACTCCTCGTGGTCAAGGTATTTCTCATTCTATCCTTGATGGCAATTATGTTTCGTGATCAACCTATTCGAGTTCTTTTTGATTCGGGTGCATCCCATTCTTTTATATCAAAAGAACTTGTTGATACTTTTTCCTTAAGTGTTATGGCTTTAATGACTTCTTTGAGAATTGCGAATCTAGTTGGGGGATCCGCAACACTTAGTTTGCTTTGTAAAGATGTCGAGATTATTTTATGTTATTTTTCTTTCCGAGCCGATTTGCATGTTATGCGTTACTTAGGCTTCAGAATGATTTTGGGAATGGATTGGCTTAACCGTTATGAAGCCCGTATCCTATGTCCTGAGCGGACTATTCATCTTCGACATCCTCAATCTGTTAAGCAGATTTCTATTGTTCTTAAAGATTCAGATTCCAGCTTGACAACATCTTTGTATTCTTTAAATCCTCATGATGACGATAATGATGACGAGGAAGATGTCATTTCTCTTATTCGCGTTGTTCGTGAATTTTCTGACATATTTGAGCCCGTTTTAGGATTACCACCTAAGCGAGCAATTGAGTTCAGAATTAATCTAATTCCTGGAGCTTTACCTATTACTCATCCTCCTTATCGCATGTCTAATAAAGAAAATGAGGCGATGCGCAAACAATTATCCGAATAGGAAGAAAATCAATTTATTCATTCTAGTTCCTCTCCTTGGGGAGCTTCTGCTATTTTTGTGAGGAAATCTGATGGTACACTTAGGCTTTGCGTTGACTACCACAAGCTTAATGATCTCACTATCAAGAATAAATATCCCTTAGCCCGGATTGATGATTTATTTGATCAGCTTAGTGGTGCTAGAGTCTTTTCACAATTAGACTTAGCAACCGGTTTTCGTCAGCTTCGCATTGCAGAGGATGGCATTCCTTTGACATCATTTCGTACTCGTTATGGATCGTATGAATGGCTTGTTATGCCATTTGGTTTAACGAATGCTCCGGCTTATTTCGTTGACCTTATGAATTGAGTTTTCAAAGACTTCCTCGATCGATTTGTTCTCATTTTTATAGATGATATTCTTGTTTATTCTAAAACCGAGGAAGAGCATGAAAAGCATCTTCAGATTGTGTTGGAAACTCTTAGGAGTAATCAATTAAAAGAAATTTTTTCTAAATGTCACTTTTGGCAATCTCGTGTGAAGTTTCTCGGTCATATTATTTCCGAATCCAGAATTTCTCTGGATCCTTCAAAGATTGAAGCGATTCAAAATTGGAAGAGACCGGAGAGTGTGATGGAAATCCATAGTTTTCTTGGATTGGCGGGCTATTACCGTCGTTTTATAAAAGACTTTTCAAAAATTTCCCTGCCTCTTACTAGTTTGACAAAGAAAGGAGTCAAATACATTTGGTCGGACAAATGTGAAGCTTCTTTTCAGAAATTAAAAGAACTCCTTTCCGATGCTCCTATTCTTGTGATTCCCGAAGGAAACCAAGATTTTATTGTTTATACCGATGCTAGTCGTGTTGGTTTGGGTGCCGTTCTTATGCAAAGAGAACGTGTTATTGCTTATGCTTCTAGGAAATTGAAGCCAGCCGAGACTAGATATGCTACTCATGATTTAGAGCTCGCGACTATTGTTTTCGCCCTTCGAATTTGGCGTCATTATCTCTTGGCAGAGAAATTTGTTCTCTATATCGATCATAAATCTTTGAAGTATTTATTTTCTCAAAAGGAACTTAATTTGCGTCAACAACGTTGGCTCGAGTTCCTTGCATCTTATGATCTTGATATTCTTTATACTCTCGGAAAGGGAAATCGTGCTGCCGATGCACTTAGTCGTAAGCAACAAGCGGTTGTTTCTATGATGATATCCGAATGGAATGATCTCAAGACTTTATCCACTTGTGAGATTCGAGATCATGAATCCGATTTGTGTTCATCTCTTGTTTTATGTAGCCTTGAGGCTCATCCATCTCTTTTAGACCGCATTCTTGAAGCTCAAAAGCTAGATCCCGAATTGGCTCTTCTTAGCCAAAGTTGTAGGGATAAAATTGATATTGAAGGTTTGAAAGACTTTGATATTGATGGTCGTGGCGGAATTCAAAAATTTGGTAGACTTATCGTGCCAAATATTGATAATCTTCGTAAAGATATTTTAGAAGATTTTCATCATTCTAAATTTACCATTCATCCCTGAAGTAGTAAAATGTACGCGGATATGAAGTGGCTTTATTATTGGGATGGAATGAAATCTGATATTGCTAACTTTGTTAAGCGTTGCATGACTTGCCAACTCGTTAAAGCCGAGCATCAAAGGCCCGGTGGGTTATTGCAACCTTTGGACATTCCAATTTGGAAGTGGGACCAAATTTCCATGGATTTTATTGATGGCCTTCCCCGTTCTCGTTCGGGTCATGATAGCTTATGGGTGATAGTTGATATACCTACAAAATCCGCCCATTTTATTCCCGTTCGGTCCAATCGGACCGTACCTCTCTTGGCCAAACTTTTTATTAAAGAAATTATTAAATTACATGAAGTTCCTACTTCTATTGTTAGCGATCGTGATCTATTGTTTACTAGTGGATTTTGGAAGAGTCTTCAAAAAGCTTTGGGAACGAAGCTTAACTTTAGCACCGCTTATCATCCTTAGTCCGATGGACAAACCGAGCGTGTGAATCAAACTCTTGAAGATCTTCTTCGTGCTTGTGTTCTTGATTTTGGTGGAAGTTGGGAAGATCATATTTCACTTGTTGAGTTTTCCTATAATAATAGCTTCCAATCTAGTATTGGTATGGCACCTTTTGAGGCACTTTATGGAAGGCCATGCCGATCTCCTTCTTGTTGGCTTGAGGCCGGTGAGAAGCTGATTTTAGGTCTTGATTTCATTCGTGATTCCACAGAAAAGATTGACCTTATTCGCCATAGGATGAAAGAAGCTCAAAGTAGGCAAAAATCCTATGCCGATAACCGAAGAAGGAAATTAGAATTTTCTGTGGGAGATTTTGTGTTTATTCGTGTTTCACCTATGAAAGGTGTTGTGCGTTTCAGTCGATCGGGAAAATTAGCACCTTGATATATTGGTCCATTTCCCATCACAGAACGTATTGGTTCCGTGGCTTATCGCCTTTTATTACCGGCTCAGCTTTCTGCTATTCATGACATGTTTCACGTTTCTCAATTACGGAAATGCCTTCGAGATTCCGATTCTATTATTTAGCCCGTTGTTGTTGAAGAAATTGAAGTTTTGCCTAATTTGACTTATGAGCAACATCCTATTCGTATTATTGCATCAGAGGTTAAACGCATTCGAAAGAAAGATGTCCCGCTTGTGAAAGTTCAATGGTCCTCAAATCCTAAGGGTTGTTCTTGGGAATCTAGAGAATTCATCGAGCGAACACATCCAGACTTACTCTCTCGTGCTCTCTCAGGTGAACTTCTTATTTCAAATTTCTTTTATGTTGATATGCTTTTATGGTTGTTACTTTTTATTTTCTTTTTAAGTATTGCGAGGATGCAATTTCTTTAAGGAGGGGAGTCTGTAACAACCCACATATTGGACGATTGTGTATTTAAATATTTTATTTAAATATAGCATCGTAAGTCAGATTATAGTCCGAAATGCTACTTTTTGCAAACGGTCGAATTAGAACTCGGGACCACTTCCATTGAGTTCAAAACGCCGATTGCGACCTTTTTGAGTATAAACTTCGATATGTTTGGAGCTAGCTAAAATTTGACCTTTTCACTTTGGGTTTGGGTTCCAACCCATTAGCCTAAACTACTAACTCTAGCTCAACCCCCACTTCTCTTCATTCACTTTCATTTCCTAATACCTTCAAGCTCTAGATAAAAATGGGGGAAGAGAAAAAGAATTAGAATTCCTTAGCCCTAGCTTCATTGCAAATCCAATTTCTTGCTCCAAATCCAAAGAGAAGCTATTGGTGAGCATCCTCTTCTTCTTCTCCAACTCATTCTCCCTTCAATTTCAGAAATTCCTAAAGTCTAACTTAGGAAAAGTTTTTCTTTTAAGCTTAGACCCAAGCTTCTTGGGTTGGAATTGAAGAGTTATTGTTCTTGCCTTGCTCTATAGCTTCTTCTTCATTGTTTTTGGGTAAAAAGGGTGAGATTTTTATCTCACATCTATGTCTATATCGATGATAGTGTTAGGTAGTGATTCCTAACATCTATTCCTTGTCCGTTCGCTTTTGGATTGAATTGGTTTTATGAGTATTCCAATTTTTGGTGTTTTGAAGTTAAATCTTTAAAAATCTAGCTTTGATGTTTGATCATGCTTTTGGTGGTGTATCGAAGAGCCTATAGGGCTGGGTTGCCAATTGGCGTAAACCCTTAGCGCCCCTCGCTCGATCGATTCACAAGAAGTTGGAATTTTGCCCCTTGGGGACATACACTGAAAATACTAGAATTCCCAGTTCAGTCGACTGAACCAGAGGGTCAGTCGACTGAACCAAACCCAGGAAATTTCCTGGGCCAGTGTCAGTCGACTGACCACTCTGGGTCAGTCGACTGAGCCTGGAAACCGAAGCTTTCCAGGCATGATTCAGTCGACTGACCACTATAGTTAAGTCGACTGGACCTGGAAACAGAAAGTTTCCAGATCTGAGTCAGTCGACTGACCACCCTGGTCCAGTCGACTGAATTTGCTGTTTTTGCCCAATTTGCCTTTTGGGTTTGAATATCCAATTTTTAATCGATTGTTTTTCTCCAATTAGTTGTTATCACCTTTGTTGACTTTGGTAACTTCTATTTTTGGGATTTTTGGAAATATCCATTTTGATGGATTCGATATCGATTTCTATGGATTTGATTCACGTCTTCATATGTGAATTTTTGGTGAATTGATTGTGTTTACAATCATTTTTATGGTTTATCACTTTTAAATGCAAAGGTTTCTATACTAGTAGTAAATATTCAAACTCTTTTACAAAGACGATTTTAACTCTAATTTTAAATACAAAGTCCTTTATAAAACCATTTTCCGATCTACTAGTATATACAAACCTTTACCTCATTCATTTGAGAAATCTAATTAAACGGCTTAGTAAAACGAGTGGTCTGAAACGCTTGCGTTTACTTCGTCGGTTAATTTTTGGACTTGCTCGATTGAAACTCTTGTGACCATTTTCGAGTAGAGATTTACAATTTGTTCGTAAATACTTAAGTTAAGCAAGTGGTTATGGGACATGAAGCTAAACTCATCTATTTACTAGCTTAGTGTGGTTGACACTTCTTGATGATCATTGATGATCATTTTTGTGATTTAGACTAGCGATATGCTATGTTTCTTTGTCCACGTAGGGGACGGTACCTCGTTTTATTGAGTTTCGTCTCATTTCTTTTATAGGGTAATGACTTATTTATTTCTTGGAGTTTCGACTCAATTTTTGTGGGCTAGCGACCCAAATTCTTTTATGGAGTTCGGTTCATCGGACGTACCTTTGTACTACATTGTTGTTCCAGTTTGTAAGGTTCATCGGACGTACCATTGTACTACGTCGTTATTCCGAATTATTTGAGTTTAAGGTTCCTCGGGTGTACCGATATTGTACTACGTCGTTGCACCGGCTCTATGGTTAGCGACCATGGGATAGTGTCCCGTTTGTGATACACGTGTTTGTGAGTTTCCATACTCCCGTTTATGAAAGGCCTCCCCCATTTGTGATTTCTGGATTTCTAATTGATGATTTCTAGAATTTGCGTTTCACCAATTTTTATGATTGGCATCGATATGATGTCAATATTTATGGTTTGGTGAATAAAATAAAGAATATGACATTCTTTTTGGTGCTTTGAGATTATTGAGATATTGTATGATTTTTGTTATTGTCAAACGTATACTTTTCATAGTATGGCATTATTGTTATCATATGTTTTTATATATCTCTTATTCCATCTCATTTTATCTGATATTTATAGCTAGACTGATCCGTTTATTATTTTCTTATTAAATAATACTCGGGTCAGACCGAGAGGTTACAGGTGCTTCTACTTGACTTCTTATCTGGGATCATCATCTGACTTTTGTCTAACTATATTAGAATTGTAGTTTTTTTTTGATATACATATGAGATAGAGACTCCTTGATGTATACATATTCTTTTGCATAGCACTTGTATCTATTCTTTTGCGATATTGTGGATCTTGTTTGACCACTACTCTGATATACACTTCTATGTGTTATATTCATATCTATTTCCGCCTTTGTGATATGGATATCTGTGACTGATTTATGTTATGTTTATTTCTACATTTGTTTTCGAAGATTATATAGCCACTGTGTAGTAGCTTTGAGTTAGTATCGGTATGTCGGATTTCCTCTCGAAATGAAATGCATGTTATACTATCTGACATACCGGTGCTCGCACAAAGTAATTACACGGATGGTCGCTCCTCAACAGCCTTATTCTTCGCGCTAGT
This sequence comes from Allium cepa, assembly GCA_030765085.1. Taxonomy (NCBI): domain Eukaryota; kingdom Viridiplantae; phylum Streptophyta; class Magnoliopsida; order Asparagales; family Amaryllidaceae; genus Allium; species Allium cepa. Next base: position 563,644,936 of record CM060928.1, on the reverse strand, counting down.
TGACGGCATTACTCCGTAGTGTCATTGGCTAACGTGAGTATATAGGTGGGGCGTCACAGAGAGATTTCATTTGTTTTAAATTTAAAAAGGTTTAAAACTTAAAAAAATAAGTTATATATAATAGATAATAATAGAGAAATTATTTATTCATATAGTTGATAATTTAAAAAGTATAAATATGGATTTTAAAATAAATCAACAAAAGTTAAGTTCTGTTAAAAATAAATAAGTGCTTAAATAAATAGGTTTAAATATTTATTTAAAAAGATAAATCTTATTGAAAACATTTAATAAAGATAATAAAATTATACTAAAATATTTATAAGTATGTTAATAATCATTTTATGAAAATAACCAAATTTTATCGCATTTTGTCAGTTTTACATACGCTGTAAAACTTGAGATTTTGATATTATTTAAATATGATTTTGAAATATAAAGAGACATGTTTTAATTTATTTAAAGAAGTAAAAAGTTCATTTTTAAATTTGGTTTACATAAATAAATAGTTTAACTAAAACGTCAAAATGTGACCGTAAAACATTTTGTCGAAAATCAACGTTTTATCGATAAAAAGTTGTCGAAACGTTGTCGCACCTTTATTTTCTTATATAGAAACATATATTCAAATAGTATAAGTATTAATTAATTCATTAATTAAGTTTACTTTTACTAAACGTACTTAGAAAATTTTAGAATATAATTAACAAAAAGTAAGCACAAAAAGACAAACATGTCTTTTCAAAGCAAAAGGTAAACACCAAATCAACCAAATATAACTATTACTTTCTTTATTTAATATCTAAGTGAAAATGACATAAAGTAATGATTTGAAATGTGATGTTAAGTGGTGAAAAAAGGTTACTTAAGAAGTAAGTAAGGTTATTTTGGTAATTTGGTAAATGGATATTTTGGTAACTTACCACTTCATTTTTTTCTATAAATACCAACCACTTTCTCACTTTTTTCACACTATTTCTACCTTCTTCTTCTTCCTCCTTGAAGCTCTCTTTAATGACTTCTTCTTCTCTTCCATTTCCTTACTAACCTATTCAAAATCATATCAAATCAACTCCAAACACCACCAAACTTTGCCAAAGACCTTAAGATACCATTAAAATATGGTTTAACATCTAAGAAGTAAAGAAATGATGGAGGAAGGGGGAAATAGATGGAGACTGAACCTATAAAGAGAAGGAAGCAAGTCGAAAAGCTCTGGAGCAAGAAAAAGAGAAGGAAGTGACGGCGATTTCATTCCAAGGAGCTAGGAGAAAATTCAAGGTGCTGCGGAAGCTCTGTCGGATTTTCGGAAGTTTGGAAGAAGAGGTCGATAGCATTAAGCAAAAGAAATGGAGTAGAAGTTGATTAGTCGAAGTTTAAGTGAAGTGTTGTTGCATATGAATGTTGGTAGGAAGAATTGGTTAAGTTAAAAGGTGAGTACTCAAGTCTTAGTTTTATTTTAATAAAACTTAAGTTGATAATACACATGTTAAATTAGAAATTAATATGTTGAATATTGGTTGATATTGGATGATAACTTGGTTGATATTATGGTTGATTATATGTTTGTGATATGGATGATAACTTGGTTTGATAAATGATAAGAGGAATGATTAGTAATTAACCATAGTTAATTAAATGAGAATTAAATCCATATAAATATGTGTATGGAAATTATTTAGCCTCTTAATGATTTCAAAATATCTAAAAAGACTGAAAATGATATTATAGTAATATAATATTATAATATGAAATAAAATGAAAAATAAGTTTGAAATGATGAAAATATTGTTTTAAATAAGTTAACATCTTTTATTCGATGATAGGTACGAAGGAACCAGGATCGGATTTAGGTGATTCCTATCCGAAGAACCGAGATCGGATTTGGGTGATTCCTATCCGAAAATCACTTCAAACTAATTTTCGAAACCCCTTATGAACTTAACTTCTTTTTATCGATGATTAACATGAAGGAACCGGGATCGGATTTGGGTGATTCCTATCCGAAGAACCGGGATCAGATTTGGGTGATTCTATCCGAAAACCCCTTCAAATTAATTTTCGAAATAAAATATATTGAAGACAATGATCATTGATGACAAAGATCTTCATGATGTAGGATTACTTGCCATTAGTCCCTGGAGGTGAAATTTAACATATTTAAAGTGGTAGTAGTGCTCTGTTATAAAAATCTTCGATTTGAAAAATACGATTTGAAGTTAAGAAAGAAATCTTTGAATAAGATTTAATGAATGATTTGGGAATATTTTCCCTAATTTAAAGTTATAACTTCAATATAAGAAATCTTTGATTAAGATTTAATAAATGATTTGGAAAAGTTTTCCTAAGTAAAAGAGAAAATGATTTGGAATTATTCCAAGATTAAAGAAAGGTTTTAAATAAACCAAATGATTCGATAAGTGAGGCTTAATGATTCCATATACTGTTGAAAAGAAAATGGAATAAAGTGAAAAGAATATATCTAAGAAAGATATTTGATTAGATAAAAGATGAAGTAATTGATTGATTATTGATATCCACTTATGAACTTAACATCTTTTAAAGCGATGATTGGCTTCGAAGGAACCAGAGTCGGATTTGGCTGATTCCTATCTGAAAACCACTTCGAACCAATGTATACATTCGAAAGTGAAGACATGTTGAAGATGATGATTATTGAAGACCGTGGATCTTCATAGTGTGAGGACTGATTGTTGAACATGCTCTAGGTTGCTCCCATTATAGAGTTATTTATAGCACGAGTCTCCCCGTGGTGGAGATTTTTCGAATTGCAAGGACTACTCTCTACTAGTGGTAGTAGGAGAGTGCTTTCAGTTTCGTTCAGTCCCAGAAAGAACTTGTATGGACGAATGTCCGACATTGAATTTCTGAGACACAACGTTTGACTTTTACAAATGTTCATCTGCTTGGTGACGGAGAAGACAACTTCTCTTAGCTTAACACCCTTCTCTGAGACATACGAGCTCATAGGCTGTATGCTATTGGGAGTCAAATAGTGATCAAAGGAATGGCAGTGTGACATTCAAAGTGGAACCAGTTATGATCAAAGCGTGGTTTTGTATGAAAAGCGTGGCTTTGAAGAAATTGAGGGTAGCCTTGCGAGCCCCACACCCCGGTTATGATGGGATACTATATGGTCTCACAGATGCAAATTCAGAATAAGTGAATGTGTATGGTGTGTCAAATACGTTTGGCCCTTTGGGGATACGTCCCTCAAGGCATTTATTTCCCCATGTGGATAAAGTGGTAAGCTTGAGAAAACAGGGAACTACCGGTTATCAGTTGTAGTGTTGCAAGTATAGTTCCAAGTGACTAGTTTGAGAAAAGCGATTACGGCACCGTGGGAACTATGTTTTGTTATGCATGGATTGGAGAAATGCCACTAGTGCCCTATCATGTTGCAAATCCAATCCCAATACGAGATTTACGATTTTGATTATAGTCCCAAAATAGCTGTAATGACTTGCAAACATTTCAGCTACCCCTTATTGGTATCATATATTCCATTCGGTATATTCCGTTGACCCAGTCCGGATATATTACCTTAGACTTAGTCCAGATATTGATACCTTATTTGAATAAATTTATTTGAAAAGTGTTTTCATAAGAATGTCATTAAAAATAATATCAAGTGTATTTTGGTATGAAGTGTTTTGGTTATCATAAGGTGAAAATCCGTCCGTGTTTATGTGTGGGCGTGGTCTTATGAGATACCCTTCTTTTCAAAGGTTTTGATAACATCGTCATGATCTATACATTTTAAATTTCGAGTATCTCACGCTGGTTTATCAAGCCTGATCCGGGTATTTTTTATACTCGGGTGATCAGAGTAGTTTCAGGTTGAGTTAAAGACGGTTAGAGTTTCCAAAGAAGAGCTGGAGATCTTTGTCATCGAATGGACGTATTCTATTATCCGCTGCATCTATCGTATCCATTTTGTTGTTTGTCAGCATCTGTAAGGGCATGTGTTATAACCGTCCAGGCTGAATCTAGGTTAGACTCTGATATTCTATTTCAAATTTTCCGCTGTAAAGATTATTATTGAAATAATATATGTTATTCCATTCGTATGAGATTCTGTTCTATCTTTATTTTCTTTCTTCTCTTAGTGATCCGCTTATTCATGCAATTTGAATTGGACATGTGTGGTTTATTGTCGATTCAAAGGGTAAAGAATTGTGGGTCACTACATTTGGTATCAGAGCTGAAGGTTAAGCGAGAACCTTGGCATTGGTTAGGTAAAGGCTGATCAAAGATAAGGTTAGTAATACCCTAGGATGAGTAACTCATTAGAGATAGGGTTAGTAACACCCTAGAAGGAGTTTGAGTGTATTATATATATTAGTGTGTATTTGTTAGTGACTAATAAATTATTTTGTGTTGATTTATCTGTTGATTGACTTATGGATTTTGATTGATGCGCCTGATCACCGTTATCGATGAGGGTTCCTAAACATTTAAACAAGATGAACTAACACAATGATTTTGAAAAATTGGTAAATGAAATAATTTTACCTAGGATTATATTTTGAATATAAAGTATATAATTTGAAAAGTGGTATAGTTAGAAATCAGGATTAGTGAAATTTAAATATGAATATCTTGTGATTAGAATTTCACAGTATGACTATAAGATGTTTCATAAAGATAATCGATAAGTAAGAAATCTGATAAGCTAATTTAGATCTTTAATACTTATACCAAAATAATAAATTAAGAAAAGAAAATGTTAAGTTATAATCATAAATTGATCAATTGTTTGATCTAAAAGTTAAGTACAAATACCTTGTGAATTAAGTTTCATGATTTGACTATAGGGTATTTGATAATAAGATTTGTTTAAGGAATGAACACATAAGATAAAAATGTATTTAAATGATTATGTAAAAGAAAAAATATAAAAGGAATGAGAATTTAAATTCGAGTAAAAGAATTGTGGTAATTTAAATGAAGTTGATTAATATATGATAAATTTGGATCACTAATTGATAGGATAAAGTGGAATTTCCGACGATTTTGGACAGTCGAAAAATTCTGAATCATACTTAACTCAGAGCTAAGAAATTTGTGAAAACTTTTGATAAAAGATTGTGAAATACTTTAAGTAAATGAATTATGATAAGGATGATTTATAAATTTGATTTATAAAGAGAGATTTAAGAGTTAAGAGTTTGAGGATTTAAATACGGGCGGTTTTAAAATTTGTTTTTTTCAAATGTAGAAAATTAATAAAAGTATTAAATAAGAAATAATTTTTATAACTTATGAATTTAAGATAATAGTAAATTACAATAAAGTTTAAATCTGTTAGACAGACAGATTTAAGTAAAATCAATTTGAAATTTGGGATTTGTATATACTCTTAGGATGTAAAGGTATATCATACAAATATAGATTTAAGTCATGAACTATTAAGTAAAATAATGACTCCTCAAAAAGTTAATTATAATCTAGAAAATGTTTTATATGAATTCTAGCATAAATTAAGAATTTGGACTTAAGTTTTTAAAATCGATTGATTTGCATAAGTTATAAGATGTAATAAACTTAAGTAATAGTTTTTTGAAATGATTCATAAATAATATTAGTGTTAAAGGAAATATACCGAGTTAAAGGATTGTGGGAATTATAATACAGATAAATCATCTTTTGAGAGAAAAAAATGGTTTCTTTAGAATATTTTCCTTTAATAAAAATGTTTGAAAATAAATAATTAAAGGGATTATATAAAGAAGCACCTTTATAAAATGTTTGAACTGAAGATAAAAGTTTATGAAAGTTTTGAGGTTTAATAAATACATATGTTATATGTAGATCATTTCATTACACAAATTTTGATCTAAGATTCGAGTTCGGAACTTTGAAGCGTTTACGTTGGTCCGAAAAAGAATTTATCACTCAATTCTTGACGACGAACATTGATTTGGGTTTATGGTTGGGTACTTGAGTTTTCTATCATAGTTGAGCACCATGAAAGGAAAGCAAAGGTTTCTGAGCAAAGAGCCTGATTAAAGTCCGCACTAGAGGATCGGGGGATTGGTACTAGTTCGGAAATATAGCTGTATATTCGAATAGGAGATCGAATAAGATATTTCATACGGATGATCTATGTATATTATATGGAATTAGGTTTGGAGATAAATGTTTAGGCAAATTTCTTTTGGGCAATTTCGAGGACGAAATTCTTTTAAGTAGGGGAGAATGTAACAACCCGTAATTTCGCTACTTCGAAAATGAGAGATTTCGTTTGTTTAAAATTTAAAAAGGTTTAAAACTTAAAAAAAATAAGTTATATATAATAGATAATAATAGAGAAATTATTTATTCTTATAGTTGATAATTTAAAAAGTATAAATTTAGATTTTCGAACAAATCAACAAAAGTTAAGTTTTCTTAAAAATAAATAAATGCTTAAATAAATAGGTTTAAATATTTATTTATAAAGATAAATCTTATTGAAAACATTTAATAAAGATAATAAAAGTATATTAAAATATTTATAAGTATGTTAATAATCGTTTTACAAAAATAACCAAATTTTATCGCATTTTTTTCAGTTTTACATACACTGTAAAACTAGAGATTTTGATATTATTTAAATATGATTTTGAAATATAAAGAGACATGTTTTAATTTATTTAAAGAAGTAAAAAGTTCATTTTTAAATTTGGTTTACATAAATAAATAGTTTAACTAAAATGTCAAAATGTGACCATAAAATTTTTTGTCGAAAGTCAACGTTTTGTCGATTAAAAGTTGTCGAAACGTCGTCGCACCTTTATTTTCTTATATAGGAACATATATTCAAATAGTATAAGTATAAATTAATTCATTAATCAAGTTTACTTTTACTAAACATACTTAGAAAATTCTAGAATATAATTAACAAAAAGTAAGCACAAAAAGACAAACATGTCATTTCAAAGCAAAAGGTAAACATCAAATCAACCAAACATAATTATTACTTTCTTTACTTAATATCTAAGTGAAAATGACATAAAGTAATGATTTTAAATGTGATGTTAAGTGTTGAATAAAAATAAGGTTACTTAAGAAGTAAGTAAGGTTATTTTGGTAATTTGGTAAATGGATATTTTGGTAACTTACCACTTCATTTTTTCCTATAAATACCAACCACTTTCTCACTTTTTTTCACACTATTTCTACTTCTTCTTCCTCCTCCTTGAAGCTATCTTTAATGGCTTCTTCTTCTCTTCCATTTCCTTACTAACTTGTTTAAAATCATATCAAATCAACTCAAAACACCACCAAACTTTGCCAAAGACATTAGGATACCATTAAAACATGGTTTAGCAGCTAAGAAGTGAAGAAATGATGGAGGAAAGGGGGAAATAGATGGAGACCGAACCTATAAAGAGAAGGAAGCAAGTCGGAAAGCTCCGGAGCATGAAAGAGAAGGAAGTGCCGGCGATTTCATTCCAAGGAGTTAGGAGAAAATTCAAGGTGCTGCGAAAGCTCTGCCAGATTTTTGGGAGTTTGGAAGAAGAGGTCGATAGCATTAAGCAAAAGAAATGGAGTAGAAGTTGATTAGTTGAAGTTTAAGTGAAGTATTATTGCATATGAATGTTGGTAGGAACATTAGTTAAGTTAAAAGGTGAGTACTCAAGTCTTAGTTTTATTTTAATAAAAATTAAGTTGATAATACACATGTTAAATTAGAAATTAATATGTTGAATATTGGTTGATATTGAATGATAACTTGGTTGATATTATGGTTGATTATATGTTTGTGATATGGATGATAACTTGGTTTGATAAATGATAAGAGAAATGATTAGTAATTAACCATAGTTAATTAAATAAGAATTAAATCCATATAAATATGTGTATGGAAATTATTTAGCCTCTTAATGATTTCAAAATATTTAAAAAGATTGAAAATAATATTATAGTAATATAGTATTATAATATGAAATACAATGAAAAATGAGTTTGAAATGATGAAATTATTGTTTTAAATAAGTTAATATAGTTTAAATATGGTTTAAAACAAATTTGAAGTGTTTCGGACAAGTTCCGAAGCAATTCACAAAACTGGTCAAAATCGAGCTCGTCGCGTAGCGGTAGTTCGTAAATTTCGACCCATAACTTCAAATTAACGTAGAGAATGATTTATAAGTCCGATTTCATCGAAATAAAAATCTTTGGTTCACAATGATACTAGTTTTCAAAAGAAGAAAGAAAATCATGATTTCATTAAGTAGATTTTGAAATATGTCCAAAATAATTTTCTAAAAACATCGCGGTTTTGCAGTTTGGAATCCAAAATGAGATTTCTTTATAAATGATATTTTTAAATGATTAAAGATATGAAATAAATTTGATAAATCTATTTAAATGGTTTAAAAGAGATTTGGAATGGAAAATATGAATTTTCAAATATTTAAAAGTTTTTTAAATCAAATAAGTTTATATAGCACTTTCCACGGCACTTTTATGCTGCGAATTCTATAACCTTTTGAATATGAGTTTAAACTTAACAATTCTTTCCTAAATATTTTGTGAATGATTTTAAAGGAATAATTAAGTAATTTAAAGATGGTTTGGAAGTTTTAATAAGAGTTATAATAAATGAGACGAATTGTTTATACCACTTAAACAAAAAGTGAAGAATATTGAATGTAATAAAAAACTGTGTATGCGGAAACGACTAGTACATTTGTCGCAGCTGTGTGGTCTGGGAAGGTAAACAAGGTATTTAACTAAGGTTAGGGATGGAGCAACCAGTGCCCTGAACTTACCTGGCCTATATTTTCTCATTTTAAGCGAGGGGTGGAACAGATTGAAAGGAAAGCCTGGATGCTCTAAAAGATCATATTTAAATTTTTTTCTAAGATAAAAGAAAAGACACAAATTCTTTGAATGTTAATTAACCACTTAACATCTTTTATTAGATGATTGGTACGAAGGAACCGGGATCAGATTTGGGTGATTCCTATCCAAAGAACTGAGATCAGATTTGGGTGATTCCTATCCGAAAATCACTTCAAACTAATTTTCGAAACCCCATATGAACTTAACATCTTTTTATCGATGATTAGCATGAAGGAATCAGGATCGGATTTGGGTGATTCCTATCCGAAGAACCAGGATCAGATTTGGGTGATTCCTATCCGAAAACCCCTTCAAATTAATTTTCGAAATAAAATTGATTGAAGACAATGATCATTGATGACAAAGATCTTCATGATGTAGGATTACTTGCCATTTGTTCCTGAAGGTGAAATTTACCATATTTAAAGTGGCAGTAGTGCTCTATTATGAAAATCTTCGATTTGCAAAAATACGATTTGAAGTTAAGAAAGAAATCTTTGATTAAGATTTAATGAATGATTTGGGAATATTTTCCCTAAGTTAAAATTTATAACTTCAATATAAGAAATCTTTGATTAAGATTTAGTGAATGATTTGGAAAAGTTTTCCTAAGTAAAAGACAAAATGATTTGGAATTATTCCAAGATGAAAGAAAGGTTTTAAATAAACCAAATGATTTGATAAATGAGGCTTAATGATTCTATATACTCTTGAAAAGAACATGGAATAAATTGAAAAGAATATATCTAAGAAAGATATTTGATTAGATAAAAGATGAAGTAATTGATTGATTATTGATATCCACTTATGAACTTAACATCTTTTAAAGCGATGATTGGCTTCGAAGGAACCGGAGTCGGATTTGGGCGATTCCCATCCGAAAACCACTTCAAACCAATGTATACGTTCGAAAGTGAATACATGTTAAAGATGATGATTATTGAAGACCGTGGATCTTCATAGCGTGAGGACTGCTTGTTGAACATGCTCTGGGTTGCTCCCATTATAGAGTTATTTATAGCAGTGGTCTCCTCGTTGTGGAGATTTTTCAGATTGCAAGGACTACTCGCTACTAGTGGTAGTAGGAGAGTGCCTTCGGTTTCGTTCAGTCCCAGAATGAACTTGTATGGACGAATGTCCGACATTGCATTTCTGAGACATAACATTTGACTTTTACAAATGTACATCTGCTTGGTGGCGGAGAAGGCAACTTCTCTTAACTTAACACTCTTCTTTGAGACATACGAGCTCAGAGGTTGTATGCTTATTGGAGTCAAATAGTGATCAAAGGAATGGTAGTGTGGCATTCAAAGTGGAACCTGTTATGATCAAAGCGTGGTTTTGTATGAAAAGCGTGGCTTTGAAGAAATTGAGCGTAGCCTTGCGAGCCTCACACCCTGGTTATGATGGGATACTATGTGGTCTGATAGATGTAAATTCAGAATAAGTGAGTGTGTATGGTGGTGTCAAATACATTTGGCCCTTTGGGGATACGTCCCTCAAGGCATTAATTTCCCCATGTGGATAAAGTGGTTAGCTTGAGAAAAGCAAGGAACTACCAGTTATCAGTTGTAGTGTAGCATGTATAGTTCAAAGTGACTAGTTTGAGAAAAGCGATTAAGGCACCGTGGGAACTATGTTTGTTATGCATGGATTGGAGAAAAGGCCACTAGTGCCCTATCATGTTGGAAATCCAATCCCAATACGAGATTTACGGTTTTGATTGTAGTCCCAAAATAGCTGTAATGACTTGCAAACATTTCAGCTACCCCTTATTGGTATCATATATTCCGTTCGGTATATTCCGTTGACCTAGTCCGGATATATTACCATAGACTTAGTCTAGATATTGATATCTTATTTGAATAAGTTTATTTGAAAAGTGTTTTCAAAAGAATGTCATTAAAAATAATATCAAGTATATTTTGGTATGAAGTGTTTTGGTTATCATAAGGTAAAAACCCGTCCATGTTTATGTGTGGGCATGGTCTTATGAGATACCCATCTTTTCAAAGGTTTTGATAACATCGTCATGATCTATACATTTTAAATTTCGAGTATCTCACGCTGGTTTATCAAGCCTGATCCGGGTATTTTTAATACTCAGGTCAGATCCGAGTAGTTTCAGGTTGACTTGAAGACGGTTGGAGTTTCCAGAAATGAGCTGGAGATCTTCATCATCGTATGGACGTATTCTATTATCCGCTGCATCTATCGTATCCGTTTTGTTGTTTGTCAGCATTTGTAAGGGCAGGTTTATAACTGTCTAGGCTGAATCTAGGTTAGACTCTGATATTCTATTTAAAATTTTCCGCTGTAAAGATTATTATTGAAATAATATATGTTATTCCATTTGTGTGAGATTCTGTTCTGTCTTAATTTTGTTTCTACCCTTAATGATCAACTTATTCATGCAATTTGAATTGGACATGGGTGGTTTATTGTCGATTCAAAGGGTATGGAATTGTGGGTCATTACAGTGGGGGCCATACCCATACAACACCAGCCAACAAAATGAAAATACAGACTCCACAACGGAAAAACTAAGTGCAGACTCTGCACTTGAAAAAAATGACTCAATAGGAACCAAAAATCAAATCAATTTCCACAGAAGCCTCTCAAAGCTTCTTTTCACTACTTCGCTTTCCACTCTTTGTTGGCAGCTTCTACCTCGCCAGGAGTGCTATCACTGCCGGTAATGTCAACGAACACTTCAGTTTTAATGTCCTCTTCTTCCTCTACAGCCTTCTCAAAAGAGTCTCCTTTCCCTTTGCGTTTCCATGATTTGTGGGAGCTCTTTGAGGCTTTGATTGCTTCAACCTTTTCCTTTTTGATAGCAGCAAGTTTGTGCTGTTTCTTGTGAGGCTGCTCGGTCTGAACTTCCTACTCAGTTTCTGCCGTGGTCACGTCACCTTCTAAAGACACAGAAGGATCATCCAGGCCATGAAGCATGGCTATCTTCTCAGACTTCGGCCCTAGCTGCGAGCTAGACACGTACGTAGGAATAGTAACAGAAACGACCATGGAGGTTGTAGAGTTAACAGTGGGTCCGGAAGCTGAAGAAGTGGGCATGTAACGACCCGTATTTTTACGGATCGAAAGATCGTAAAACTGTTGACGTTAGATTGTTGTGTTGTTTAGCCGTCCAGAATTTAAGTCGTTCAGAGCTTAAGTCGTCCAGAGATAAGTCGTCCAGGGTTAGGTCGTGTCGTAGCATAGGTCGGTGGAGCGACTTAGGAGATGGGGCGACCTAGGGGAAGTGAACGGCTTAGGGTTTAGACGGCTTAAGGGATAGACGACTTAAGAGGTTAGCGGCTTAAGGGTTTAGACGGCTTAAGGGATAGACGACTTAAGAGGTTGGAGCGACCTATAGGAGTTAACGAGTTAAGTCGTTGAGCGGCTTAGTGGAGTTAGTGACCTAGTAATAAGAGCGACTTATTGGTTAAGCGGCTTAAGAGAAGTAGCGACCAAGGAGATAACGACCTAAGGGGATAACGACCTAAGGGGATAACGACCTAAGGGAGTTGGTGACCTAGGGGTTAGCGGTATACGAGTTAATGACCTAAGGAGATAAGTCTGTTGAATGACTTAAGGATGATGGCTTAGGTCGGTGAAGTCTTAGGTCGTAGGTCGCGTGAAGGCAAAGGCATATAGGGTTAAGTCGTTAAGTCGTTGAGTCGCTAAGCCGTGTGTGTAGTTAGGTCGCGACTTTTGTTAAGTCGCTAAGCCGTGTCTTTGTTATGCCGTTAAGTCGTAGGTCATGAGGATGGTTAGGTCGGCAATATAGTTAAGTCATAGGTCGGGGGAACCGTTAGGTCGTAAGTCGTGGGGTTTGCTAAGTCGTGGACGACTTAAGGAGGCGGACGACTTAAGGGTTTGGCCTATAAATACACGGCCTTATCTCTCTTTTTGGGATCCGGATTTTGAAGCGACGAAGTGCTGCCATTTTGAGAGCTCGAGTACAACACTTCTTCACTCCTTTTCTCCACTTTAATCTAGTGCTTCCTTCCATCCAAGATTGAAGATCAAATCGAAGATCCAAGAGCCAAAGTTGAAGACCTACATCCAACGAAGAGGGATTTCATCGTTTGAAGCGGAATTTTGACGGATCAAGCTAGATCCTTTGCTGTCCAGATCTGAAGTTAGTAGCTTTTGAGGTGTTTTAGGTGATTTGGTGAGTGGTGATTATCTCTCACACGGACCCAAAGGAGTATATTGGATCGGTGGCTTGTTTGTGTGTTAAAGATAGTGGTTTTATGCATTTTCCTTAAGTCTGCATGTAGATCCATCGTTCATAAAGTTTTGATATCCATTTTACTACATGCAAGTTCATTCATCAAGTTGTAGAGATATGGCTCATGATTCATGCTTGTTAGATTGCTTGTTAGATTTGGACTCTTTATTTACAAAATTGCCATTATGGTTATAATTGTTTATTTAGATCATATTTGAATGCTTGATTACTTGGATTAATGATTGATTTGATTGATTGTTATAAATTGGTTGATTGATGATTTGATTTGGACAAGTTGGTCGAAGATGTTTCAAAAGCTAAGTGGAAAGGCTCTTGAATAAGGAAAGGTGCTCGTGGCATATGAAGCGGATGATAAAGCTCATATGGATAGATTTGATGATGATGTCGAGATGGGACTTTGCTATGATGCGATGAAGCAAAGCATGATGTGAGATAGCCTTGGTTTAACCCAGATGGGATCATCCCAAGCATGTTGGTAACTCGGTGAAATGGTTCGAGTTCGTTGATAATGGTTGGCTTGAGAGGCGCTTGAGCTAGTATGAGAATAGTCGTCGAGGAGGATGACTAGAAGGCTGAGATTTCATCGTTGTTGAAGGTTCTAGCATGCTCAAAGCAAGAGTACGTTGGGCAGATTCGATAGTCCCAAGACTAATAGTTGATGGTCTAAGTACTCTGGGCAGATTCGATAGTCCTAGGCACGGGTCACGATGACGTGCAGAGTATTGTCTAGAACCGGGGTTACCATTAGCCCTTGACGGACGGCTGAAAGAATGTGCCGGTCATTCAATTAACGGTGATATCGAAGCAATGATAACAGTGATAGCCAGAGTCATGGATGTTTGGATGTTTTGGTTGTATCATCATTCGGACTGAAGAGCGATGCTTTCTGGGTGCTTATCTGATCTTGGTTTAGGCCTTGGGGGTTTGTGCTTGGAAAACATCGACCTTGACTCGAGTGATAATTGCTTTACTTTTAATGTCTGATTTGCTATGTTCACTTCTGCTTAGTGTGTCTGGGGGCTATCACTGTAGAAAGAGGTGGAGTGGGTGGGTTGGATTCCTATTCCTTTTTCCTTTATGCTCTTTTGGTATGTTGTTAGTTAATTTACCGCTCACTAGGACTTTTGTCTGACTCAAGGTTTTATGTTCAACTCTTATTACCTTGGGCTGTTCGTCCATTTTAGGATGGGAAGACTAGGTAGCAGGTGACAGGTGCTGTTCTTAGTGATCAACGCTGCTGATGACGAAGACAAGCTGGAGGCTTGCATATTATTTTTTCTTACTATATGTACTGGATGTTCCGCTGCTTGTATATTCTCTGAGTGATATGTAGTGAGGCTTGATGTATTGGCTATTCAGATCCTTGTATCAAACCATTATGAAGTTTATAAGATGTGATTCTATTCTGTAGAGCTTCACTATATATATATTTCTCTATTGTATTTTATCCATGCGCTGTGAGTAATACGATAGATTCTGCGATTTTACCCTACCTTTGACGGTCACCCATGGCTGCCTAGCACACCCTTCAGCGCACTATTCCCTTGTTTGGTGCGGGAGTCATGGGCGGTCGTCACATTTGGTATCAGAGCCTTGGTTAACCGATTTTAGCCAACGCTCGCTGACGTAACTACGTATGAGAGACGTAATTGTATTTTGATGGATGATTACTATATATAATATAGTAACTTAGAAGGATTTGAAATCCTTATGCAGTTGTTTCTCAAGGTGTTCTAATCATTTCTTTTTATAGATATTAAGAATGAGTCGAAGAGAGAGACAAGCTGCTAGGGAAAGCAGTGCTGCTGAGGGAGCTGTTGATTATGCTGCTATGTTCGAAGCTATGATGACTTCGATCATGAGAAGGATACCAGCTCCAAGGCCATCGGTAGATGTTGGAGTTTAAATTCAAACCCCAAAACCAGTGGATTTTGCTAAGCTATGCAAAGACTATACCGCTCTTGGAGGAAAGGTTTTCTTGGGAACAGAGTCAACTATTGAAGTCCATAGGTGGATAGATGCTTGTAGAAGAATCTTTGGTGACTTGGGAATTGAGGATGCAACTAAGAGGAAGCTTGCATCAAGACAGCTTCAAGGAAGAGCTTCTGATTGGTGGAACTCTATCACCATTGATACTCCGGAGGAAGAAATTACTTGGGTGCAGTTCCAAGCTAGATTTGAGGCTAAATTCATTTCTACAGCTCAGAAATCTATTTTGTTTAAGAAGTTTGTGGAGCTCAAGCAAGGTGGAAGACCAGTTCTTGAGTATGTTTCAGAGTTTGAAGCTTTGTCCAAGTATGCCCGGTCGTATATTGAATCTCCATATCAGAAGAACGAGAAGTTTGTGACAGGCCTGGATAGTTATCTTGGGAGGCAGTTGGTGGATCATCTGGACGATCCGTTTGAGAAGCTTGTGGAGAAAGCTCTCAGGCACGTGAATCTGTTTCCTAAAGAAGGATCTGTTGTTGCTGTGACCAAGGAGGAGTCTAAACCACAGCAAGGTGGAAACAAGAAGAGGAGGCAGCAGCAGCAGAAGGGTAAGGATGGCCAGAAGAAGCCGAAGGGCGAAGTGACCTGCTACAATTGTCAGTAGAAGGGCCATTTCTCCAAAGATTGCAAGAATCCTAAGGTGCCGATGAAGTGTCACAACTGTGACAAGCCGGGGCACATCAAGAGGAATTGTCTGGAACCGAGGAAGGACAGGCAGATTGTGAAAGCTTATGCTTTGGGGGTTGTTCCATCGTCTTCGAAAGCTCCCACTACTGAAGAGAAAGGAAAGAGTGTGGTGGTTCAAGGTACTCTTTCCATATGTGGTGTTCCAGTTAGAGTGTTATTTGATACTGGGGCGTCGCATTCCTTTGTTTGTAATGAACTTGTAGGCCGGTTGGGTTTGGAACCGGATATTGTTGATAGACCATTGGTTGTGACTAATCCAGTTGGGGGTTTGTCCTGTTTGTGTATGCTATGCCGTGGTCTTGTTGTATCGAGTCATGATTGATCTTTTGTTTGTGACTGTTTTGTTCTGAACTTTGCGGGGTTCGGAATTATTTTGGGTATGGACTGGCTTAGGAAGTATGCGGCAAAGGTTGATTGTGAAAGGTTGGAGGTGACAGTCGAGAATGTGGAAGGGCGAAAGGTTGTGATACGATGTAAGCATGAGGAAGGCGTCTTCATGAGCTTCATGTATTCGCTAGTTGTTCCACGGAATGGACTGTCATCGGTGCCAATCGCAAATGGATTTGAGGATGTCTTTGATGAGGTCAAAGAGTTACCACCGCATAGGGAGATCGAGTTTCGTATCGATCTAGTTGAAGGAGCCAGACCTGTCGTGATGCCTCTTAGGCGGATGGCGCCTAGGGAACAGCAAGAGTTGAGGGTGCAGGTTGATGATCTTTTACAGAAAGGATTCATTCGGCGTAGTGTGTCCGAATGGGGTGCACCAGTTGTGTTTGCAACCAAAGCGGATGGATCGTTGCGGTTGTGTGTGGATTATCGTGAGCTGAATAAAATGACTAAGAAGAACAAGTATCCATTGCCGAGAATAGATGACTTGTTTGATCAGCTACACGAAGCTAAGGTGTTTTCTCAGATGGATTTGGCAATGAGATTTCACCAGTTAAGAGTGGCTAAGGATAGTGTGCCGAAGACTGCTTTCAGGACACCATCCGGTTTCTTTGAGTGGCTGGTAATGCCATTTGGATTGACCAATGCACCAGCATATTTTGTGGATCTTATGAATAGAGTGTTCAGAGATCAGTTGAACAAGTTTGTACTTGTGTTCGTGGATGATATTATGATTTATTCCAGAACTGAAGAAGAACACAAGACGCACTTGCGTATTGTTTTGGAAATCTTGCGGAAACATCAGCTGAGGGCTAAGTTTTCGAAGTGTCACTTCTGGAAGAGTGAAGTGAGGTTCTTAGGCCATATTATCTCTGGAAATGGAATAGCGGTTGATCCCGCCAAGATAGCAGCAATCCAGGATTGGGTTAGACCTAAGAATGCATCTGAGGTGAGAAGTTTTCTTGGATTAGTAGGATATTATCGTCGATTTATCAAAGACTTTTCCAAGGTAGCTGCACCATTAACAGGATTGACGAAAAAGAACCAAGTATTCAGATGGGATGCTAAGTGTGAGCAAGCTTTCGGAATCCTGAAAGAGCGACTGACAAGCGCTCCTGTTTTGACTATTCCAAGTGGAAATGATGAGATGGTGGTTTACACCGATGCATGTGGTACTGGACTTGGAGCAGTGCTGATGCAGAAGGATAAAGTTGTTGCGTATGCAAGTCGACAACTGAAGCCACATGAAAGGAATTATCCGACTCATGATTTGGAGTTAGCGGCGATTGTTTTTGCTCTGAAGATGTGGAGACATTACCTATTGGGAGTTCGATTCGAGTTGTTTACAGATCATAAGTCATTGAAGTATCTTTTCTCCCAAAAGGATTTGAATCTTCGACAGCAACGATGGCTAGAGTTTTTAGCATCATATGATTTTGGTATAGCCTATACTCCGGGAAAGGGTAACGCAGTGGCAGATGCGTTAAGTCGAAGACATGCAGGATTGGGAGCCATGTTTTCAGAATGGAAGAGTCTCGAGTATTTGGCTGGATTTGACTTCAGGCCTAGATGTGAAATGGAACCTGAGATGTTGGCAAACTTATCGATAAGACCTACTCTTGTGGAAAGGATTGGCGAGAGCCAAAAGCGAGACGATAAGCTTGTCAAGATTATCCGAGATTTGGAATCTGGATTGGACCCAGAGAAGGATAAAGGATTCGAGGTCGATCGAGAGGGTTGGCTTCGGAAGCAAGGACGACTAGTTGTTCCCGATATAGATGAATTGAGAGATGAAGTTCTGAAGGAGAGTCATCACTCGAAACTGACAATTCATCCAGGTGGAAATAAGATGTATCGGGATATGAAAAGAACTTACTACTGGGAAGGTATGAAGAAGGATGTCGGAAATTTTATTTCCAAGTGCATGAACTGTCAGTTGGTAAAATCCGAGCAGAAGAAGCCAAGCGGATTGCTTCAGCCATTAAAAGTTCCTACGTGGAAGTGGGAGCAAATATCGATGGATTTTATCGATGGACTACCTAGAACAAGAGCGGGAAATGAAGGGATTTGGGTCATTGTAGATCGTTTGACTAAGAGTGCAAGATTTATTCCTGTTCGATCAACTAGGACTGCATTGAAATTGGCTGAGCTGTATGTTAAGTGGATAGTTCGATTCCATGGTATTCCGAAGAGTATAGTGAGCTATCGAGACCCATTGTTCACTAGTGGATTTTGGAAGAGCTTCCAGGAAGTTTTGGGAACTGAGTTGTGTTTGAGTACAGCTTATCATCCCCAAACAGATGGTCAGACCGAGAGAGTCAACCGAGTTTTGGAAGATCTCCTCAGAGCATGTGTTTTGGATTTCGGAGGATCATGGGAGGACCATCTTCATTTGGTGGAATTTTCATATAATAACAGTTACCAGTCAAGCATTGGTATGGCACCTTATGAAGCATTGTATGGAAGACCGTGTGACTCTCCTACATGTTGGTTGGAAACGGGAGAAAGGCTGATACTTGGGCCAGAAATGATTCGACAGACTTCAGATTGCATAGAGATCATTCGACAACGAATGAAAGCATCCCAAGACCGTCAGAAAAGTTATGCTGATAAGCGTCGTAAGGATTTGGAATTCGACGTGGGTGATATGGTTTTTGTGAAGATTTCTCCACTGAGGAATGCTATTCGATTCGGGAAGAAAGGAAAATTGACTCCGAGATTTGTTGGACCATTCCCGATCATCGAGCAAATTGGAAAGCTCGCCTATAAATTGGAGTTACCAGAAAAGATGGCGAGTGTGCACAATGTTTTTCATATATCGTATCTACGGAAGTATGTGCACGACTCGAATACAGTGGTTTCTGCTGATAGCTGTGAAGATTTAGAGGTTGATCCTGTTGTTACGAGACCTCGTAAGCCGCTTCGTGTTGTTGAAACCGACACGAAACAGCTTAGGAGGAAGACGATTACGTTGCTCAAGATACAATGGAGTGATGATGTTAACGACTGTACATGGGAGGAGGAAGAGAGGATGAAAGCAGCTCATCCTGAACTCTTCGAGGTATGGCCCTAAGGTGTCGTGGCATCTCATGAACTTGTAACTTGTTCTAGCCTTAGAATTCTGCATGCTAGGCTAGTAATTGGATGCATGGTTTGTTGGTTGCTATGGATGGTAGGCATGCAGAATAGTTTCTGGTTGCTTTTGTTTGTTTGGAATTTCGGGGGTGAAATTCCTAAGAGGGAGAGAATGTAACGACCCGTATTTTTACGGATCGAAAGATCGTAAAACTGTTGACGTTAGATTGTTGTGTTGTTTAGCCGTCCAGAATTTAAGTCATTCAGAGCTTAAGTCGTCCAGAGATAAGTCGTCCAGGGTTAGGTCGTGTCGTAGCATAGGTCGGTGGAGCGACTTAGGAGATGGGGCGACCTAGGGGAAGTGAACGGCTTAGGGTTTAGACGGCTTAAGGGATAGACGACTTAAGAGATTAGCGGCTTAAGGGTTTAGACGGCTTAAGGGATAGACGACTTAAGAGGTTGGAGCGACCTATAGGAGTTAACGAGTTAAGTCGTTGAGCGGCTTAGTGGAGTTAGTGACCTAGTAATAAGAGCGACTTATTGGTTAAGCGGCTTAAGAGAAGTAGCGGCCAAGGAGATAACGACCTAAGGGGATAACGACCTAAGGGAGTTGGCGACCTAGGGGTTAGCGGTATACGAGTTAACGACCTAAGGAGATAAGTCGGTTGAACGACTTAAGGATGATGGCTTAGGTCAGTGAAGTCTTAGGTCGTAGGTCGCGTGAAGGCGAAGGCATATAGGGTTAAGTCGTTAAGTCGTTGAGTCGCTAAGCCGTGTGTGTAGTTAGGTCGCGACTTTTGTTAAGTCTCTAAGCCGTGTCTTTGTTATGCCGTTAAGTCGTAGGTCGTGAGGATGGTTAGGTCGGCAATATAGTTAAGTCATAGGTCGGGGGAACTGTTAGGTCGTAAGTCGTGGGGTTTGCTAAGTCGTGGACGACTTAAGGAGGCGGACGACTTAAGGGTTTGGCCTATAAATACACGGCCTTGTCTCTCTTTTTGGGATCCGAATTTTGAAGCGACGAAGTGCTGCCATTTTGAGAGCTCGAGTACAACACTTCTTCACTCCTTTTCTCCACTTTAATCTAGTGCTTCCTTCCATCCAAGATTGAAGATCAAATCGAAGATCCAAGAGCCAAAGTTGAAGACCTACATCTAACGAAGAGGGATTTCATCGTTTGAAGCGGAATTTTGACGGATCAAGCTAGATCCTTTGCTGTCCAGATCTGAAGTTAGTAGCTTTTGAGGTGTTTTAGGTGATTTGGTGAGTGGTGATTATCTCTCACACGGACCCAAAGGAGTATATTGGATCGGTGGCTTGTTTGTGTGTTAAAGATAGTGGTTTTATGCATTTTCCTTAAGTCTGCATGTAGATCCATCGTTCATAAAGTTTTGATATCCATTTTACTACATGCAAGTTCATTCATCAAGTTGTAGAGATATGGCTCATGATTCATGCTTGTTAGATTGCATGTTAGATTTGGACTCTTTATTTACAAAATTGCCATTATGGTTATAATTGTTTATTTAGATCATATTTGAATGCTTGATTACTTGGATTAATGATTGATTTGATTGATTGTTATAAATTGGTTGATTGATGATTTGATTTGGACAAGTTGGTCGAAGATGTTTCAAAAGCTAAGTGGAAAGGCTCTTGAATAAGGAAAGCTGCTCGTGGCATATGAAGCGGATGATAAAGCTCATATGGATAGATTTGATGATGATGTCGAGATGGGACTTTTCTATGATGCGATGAAGCAAAGCATGATGTGAGATAGCCTTGGTTTAATCCAGACGGGATCATCCCAAGCATGTTGGTAACTCGGTGAAATGGTTCGAGTTCGTTGATAATGGTTGGCTTGAGAGGCGCTTGAGCTAGTATGAGAATAGTCGTCGAGGAGGATGACTAGAAGGCTGAGATTTCATCGTTGTTGAAGGTTCTAGCATGCTCAAAGCAAGAGTACGTTGGGCAGATTCGATAGTCCCAAGACTAATAGTTGATGGTCTAAGTACTCTGGGCAGATTCGATAGTCCTAGGCACGGGTCACGATGACGTGCGGAGTATTGTCTAGAACCGGGGTTACCATTAGCCCTTGACGGACGGCTGAAAGAATGTGCCGGTCATTCAATTAATGGTGATATCGAAGCAATGATAACAGTGATAGCCAGAGTCATGGATGTTTGGATGTTTTGGTTGTATCATCATTCAGACTCAAGAGCGATGCTTTCTGGGTGCTTATCTGATCTTGGTTTAGGCCTTGGGGGTTTGTGCTTGGAAAACATCGACCTTGACTCGAGTGATAATTGCTTTACTTTTAATGTCTGATTTGCTATGTTCACTTCTGCTTAGTGTGTCTGGGGGCTATCACTGTAGAAAGAGATGGAGTGGGAGGGTTGGATTCCTATTCCTTTTTCCTTTATGCTCTTTTGGTATGTTGTTAGTTAATTTACCGCTCATTAGGACTTTTGTTTGACTCAAGGTTTTATGTTCAACTCTTATTACCTTGGGTTGTTCATCCATTTTGGGATGGGCAGACTAGGTAGCAAGTGACAGGTGCTGTTCTTAGTGATCAACGCTGCTGATGACGAAGACGAGCTGGAGGCTTGCATATTATTTTTTCTTACTATATGTACTGGATGTTCCGCTGCTTGTATATTCTCTGAGTGATATGTAGTGAGGCTTGATGTATTGGCTATTCAGATCCTTGTATCAAACCATTATGAAGTTTATAAGATGTGATTCTATTCTGTAGAGCTTCACTATATATATATTTCTCTGTTGTATTTTATCCATGCGCTGTGAGTAATACGATAGATTCTGCGATTTTACCCTACCTTTGACGGTCACCCATGGCTGCCTGGCACACCCTTCAGCGCACTATTCCCTTGTTTGGTGCGGGAGTCATGGGCGGTCGTCACATGGCACATCAACAGGAAAGATAGATGGACCTATAAGATCAAAAATGAAAGCGTTAAATTCTTCCTACTCTGGCGGTGTAAGTTGGAAGCTCCCGAACTCGGAGGAACAGAGAACATTTCCTACGCTAGAGGAATGCTCGAGAATGTCTACTTTATACTCACTACCTTCGTCCTCTTTTGATGGCTCCACTACCTGAGGAAGAGTTTCAAGTCCCAAACTTGCTGGCAGATTGTGGGGCAGCTCTGATGATTCGCTTGCGCCAGAAATAAAAGTCCTGGTGAGCGCTTCGACGACGATCATCAAGGCAGCATTGGTGGCATCCTGCTCTCTTTAAGCTCGAAGAATTTCCCTACCTTTGAGCAACGCCTTATTCCATTTACCATTGAGATAGGTGTCCTGCAACTCCCGCTCGGAATAGACGTCGCCGTTATTGGAAAAACAAGACAATATTTCCTCCTAAACCATAGCGAGTGTGTGCGGAAACTTCAGACCTAGATAGCTGAGACTTCCTTGATGCTATAGAGAATTAACGTAAAAATTCAAAACGGTCATGTCTAGCTTCTCCATTTTTCTTTCGAAGGCATTTTGGAGTTCTAAGTAATCCACTCTTACGATAGCTTTCTCAACTTCAGCAGCATACTTATCGACACTGAGCTGCACAACCTGAGCCTATAGCTTGGCAATGGTCATGACTTGGTTGGAAATAGTTTTGTTATGCCCCACAACGATAAGGTCATGATCGGCAATAGTTTTCCATTGAGCCTCAATCGTTGCATTGTAGACAGTCACATCTTGTTTTAGTTTCTCCTCCTCTACATGTGCCTTTTTTATCTCGTCTCCATGGACGATCTCTACTCGGGCATGCACCTCTTTCACCTGTTTTAGCAAATCGGCATTTCTCTTGCTCTCTTGCAGCGCCGCCGCTTTCTCTTCCTCTAGTAGTTTAATTCTGGCGTCACATTTAGGCAGCACTTTCTCAAAATCATCCTTCTCTAATTTAAAAGAAAGGATTTCCAAGTTATTATTGCGATTGGTGTCCGCCAAATGCTTACACAAATTTTCCCATTCTTCAGTCTGTTCTAAATCATGTTAAATAGCTTGGAGGTGAGGCATATACGAGTCTTTGCAGACCGGATGTAGATCGCGATCAAACTTAACCCTCTTCAGGAACCATCCGGGGAGCGCTGCCTCGAGCTTACGGGGGCTTGAAGGAAGAAGATAGGAAGGTCTCCGGTGAAAGCGAGAAGCACTGGGGGCAGCAACAATAGAAGACGACGTGATATGAGTTGAAGGTGGAATCAGAGCAGAAGTAGCGGGAATTTCTTGTCCCGTTAAAGAATGTGTTGGAGCGAACTATGAAGAATGAGTGCGATGGTCAAACTTCGACCTTTTTAATGGTTAATCCCTTTCTTTGAAAGATCTCCTCTTCTCATACCTGCCTTTATACAATTGGCCTCGATCTCTTTCTTCTTGAAGGTGGGTTTCGGCTACAAGCTCTTTTCTCCTTCGTTTCTCGGAATTGATGATGGCCGAAGGTGCGCTTGGAATACCACTACGAGTCAATGAATTCTTCGAAGTCATCATAAAGGCGTCGTCCTCTCGTCATACCTGGCACAGATCATAAATATAGAATTTTAAAAACAAAAAACAGGCCTGAAAAGAGTATAAGAAAGTGAGTATAATCCTAGCAAGATGTGTAGTGTGTTTCTAAGGTAAGCCTAAAACATCATCACGAACCAGAACGAACGAACATCGTAGGTGGAATCGGACTAACTTCAGCCATCGTATGTGAAACCGGGCTAACATTTGGCACAATATCACTCGAGAGGGGAGAGGGCATCTCATCAAATTTAAAGTCTTCTCTCATAAGCGCATCAAAGTTAACATAAACGTCGCTCAAATTCCCAAACTCTACTCCGACGTCTTTACTTGGAAAATCTCGATGCCCCCCAGACTTTGGAGGTTTGTCTTTATCGCTTATATCAGGGAGAGGCAAGCTCGGAAGAATGGGGCTCATACCCAGAGTTTCGTCATACAATTCCAAGTCCTCGTCATCAGATTCTGTACAGAGATCATCACTTGCGGTAGACTCATCGCTATTGCTCTCAAATTCCCCTCTTCCTTTTTTGAGTCCAATGCGGCTTTGCCTTCCCTTTGCTTGAACTCCTCTTCCCCTTCCTCTAGGATCGAGGGAATTCTAACCAGGCCACTGAATCTAGTCATGGTAGCGTCACCTCCTTAGCGACCCTCCTCGGTTGATCCTCTGGACGGGCTCTCTCTCCTGAGAGGCACCTTCCTCAGAATCATGGGAGGAAGAAGTAGATCTTCTACGAACTCTAGATCGGGTAGGAGAAGGAATTTCAACTTGAACAGCAGATCTACCCGAAGCCATTAATCCATATTGACGCAAGTTCTCATCGGTCAGCAACACTTTAATGCATCTCTCCTCGACATCATTAGCCTTTAGAGTCTGATAAACTTCATCGAGAGCCACATCTCTATTTGGCCTTGGAATTACTGCAAGAGACATACGGCTGGTTAGAAACTCCATTGCAACGCATTAGACTCAATGAATGGAAAAAAGAAACTTACCCCTTGTCGTCCATCGATGATTGAACCCCTTGGGGCATCTAACAAGGAAATATTGCATCTTGAATTGCGACAAGTTGCTCTGCAAGCGTTGGATGATTTTCGATTTCTTTGGGCTTTAATTGTGATCAAGGAGGGACAGTCATCTCTTCACTTGAACAATAGAAGGTACCGCAACTCATCAAAGCTTAGAGCGCGGTTAAACGTCTGCATGAAAAGAACATGTAGGCAGGTCAAGATGGAATAGCCATTAGGATGAAGCTGAAATGGGGTAATACCCAAGTTTAAAAGAGTCTCGCTCAGAAAGTCGTTAAAGGTAGCCATGGCTCCATTCAAACACATATACCAATGGCAAACGGTGTACCGCAGGGAGGCATGTGAGTGAACTCGTCCATCTCTGGCAGACGCACATCCTATTATGGAATTCCATGTTGCGCATAGGTGTTATGAAGAACCTTAGCAGAAACCACCAAAGAAGCACTCTCAGACGGATTAAGTAAAACTCTAAAGTTGGGAGGCGTTCGGTCCACGATTGGCCCACCCAGGACCAACTAGCTATACTGAGCTTGTGAAGTGGTAGAAGAAAGAGAGACGGATGATAACTTGGCTTCTGAAAGTGCCGGGCTTCCCTCGCTTGACTTACGATGCATGGATGGATGCTTTATTCTAAATAACAGAACTCGCGTCCAAAATGGTCATGTAAATTTATCCCAAACTAAATGTTTCCCCTACCACACTTGAATTCCAAAGAGACATAAATTCATGACAAGCACATCGGATTTCAAGTGTAAACTGGGGCAAGTGTATTGTGCTGTCTATATGGGATAAACTCGGTGCCCAAAACACTACAAACGCTCTATCTCGTGTAGATAGTTCGCTCGTAGTCGAAGTAGAAAAGGACTTCCGGCATCGATAACGGATCTGTTGTCCAAAGAGACATAGAAAACTCTTCTCATTACAGGGACACCGAGCGTGCAACAAGCAAGTAAGATAAGTTTGACTTCTCTGAAGAGTCGGGATCGGTTAGTGGTGTGACGTGCAATAACAACTAAGATACTGGGCACAATTCAATTCTGGTCTAATGGACGAAGATAGCAAAACGTGTCAAGCATTGGGCCAAATCCCGAACGTCGTTTTGAGAGAAAACTCAAGACTCGATTTACTATCTTCCTCCATTAGACCGCAATCAACTCGAACTTCTATCGACCAACATTGCAAATGCATACTCGTCATTAAATCATTACACAAACACATTAATTAGCAAACCAATTAGCAAACCCACCTTTGATTGAATTCTATAACACAAGAATGATCAAAAGTGCAGAATCAGCAAGATGTAGATGGACTGCTGGCAGGCTAGGAGAGGTTCGGCAATGATTCAAGGCGGTAAAAACTAGGTTTTCGATGAGGAAGAATCCAAAAATCAACTAGAAGAATCAACTAGACTGAATCGCCTGAAGTTGAGTCACACGAGGGATAGATCGCATGAAATAATATACTGGTTCGAGTTGAGTGAATGGTTAGGTCGGCTCGAACACATATATAGGTAGGAAAAAGAAACAAAATTTTTGCTAAGGCATTGGATCGCCAGTGATCCATAATGGATCGCTAGCGACCCAAACTTCAAAGCAGAATTTTTTAGCTATATGGATCGCTAGCGATCCATACACAATGAATCGCTAGCGACTCACAAGGCAGGGGCAAATTTTTCTCCGACTTGTCCTCTGATATTTATCTATCATTTCGAAGCATATCAAGAAAGTGCACGAAGAAATTTGATCCATTACAGTGAGAAATAGCAGTCAAGACCAAAGCTAGATGACCTACAACATGACTTGCCATGAATTCGTAAAAATCTAATGCAATCATTTGGAAATTGATGGACATATATTAAGAGCAATAACTTCCAGGGCATGCCTTGTTTACAATGAAGACGTACTCTGGGGGGTAAATGTTATCTTGGTTTTTAACCCAGCAGGACCCAATAAGAAATAGAAGAAACTCATGACATCAGAATGGTTCAAAATTTATCCAGAAAGGCTAAGGCTAGGAATAAACGAGAGCCAAGCTAATACTAAGGCAACGACTGAGATAGACTAAACAAAGAGACTAGCATTCTTTCAGTACAATTAGCAGCTGAGTACAAATAGCCCCGGAACAACGAGCAATAAGAATACACGAACGACATCAATGCAAGGCCATATAAAAGCAACCAAAAATTGGAACATCAGAAACAATCAGAGTGCTTGGATCACTAGCGACCCATATCTATGGATCGCTAGCGACCCATGCTAACATGTTGGTTCGATGAGAGAAGGGGAGGGGGGAGGAGCCTTGGAGACAGAAGCATAAAGATCCATACACGATGGATTGCTAGCGATCCATTTGAAGCCAAATTCCTTGTGACCTTGCATATTGGAATATGAGATGATAAAAGTTAAATAATTAGCTTGCGAGTGAGCCAGCTCTATGGGTCGCTAGAGACCCATGGTTTTGGCTCAAGTCGCGAGCTAAACCCCACCTAGGTCATTCTATACCACGAGCAGTTGATGAAGTGGCTTGGCCAAAAAGATCTCTGTTCATTATAAATACCATCCTACCTGCAACATAAACTAGATCTTTGGTGGACTGATGCTGAAGCTCTGCCGGATGCATTCTTCACTCTTTGTCTCCCTCACAATAATCTCCAAAGGGATTCACTGTGATTCTTTAGTGGATTCCAACTCTGGGGATTCAATCTACTTAAAAATAATCAAAGTCTTATAATCAAACACTTCTTGTAACAACAATCAGTCTATAATAAAACTATAAAGTGGATGTAGGCTTCATTAACAGCCGAACGACTATAAAAATTCTCAGTCTTCGTTCTTTTACTGTTCTTTTTCTATATATGTGATCTATGATATTGCTCTGTCAAAACAGGGCTGGTGCTTTCAAACTCAAAGCAGGGTGTTGATCCATTTTTTTGGTTAACACTTAGTATGTTATCTCGCCTTTTGGGCAAGGCCGTGGCACAAAAACTCGACTAGAAACCAAGGACAGTCTGTTTCGAAGATCGGTTATACACAGGTTTATTATGGACACTGGCAAATTTTGTCTGAGTCCGGATCGAGCTTCAATTGACAAGACACGACAAGTAAAGCTGTAAAAGCCAATGTTCCAATTTTTAATGTAAATCGGAGTCCGTATGCTCGAGTTATGGATCGATTAAGATTCACTTGGAAGGCCTCAATTCGTATCCCTCAACTTCATATCCATCCGAACAAACAAGTGGTTCGTATCCATGAGAAGAAACGATCTCATTCGAATCCATCTAGTGCATAGCCATCAACACTAACCAACTCATATCTATCACCTAAAGGCACTTCGTATCGTTCCCCCAATGGATCATTTGCATCGCTCGACTCCTCCAAAAACTCGTATCAATCAGCCAAAGAACCGATACGATCCATACAAACATCGAGTGATACAGAGTAGCTATCCCATCGATACGAAGTGGCTTATAACGAACGATACGAGATTATCGATACGAGGTGGAATGTGATCGATGGATATGAATGAAATCACACAAATGGATACGAACGAGGCACGTTCAAGAACCAGACTCGATCACTCGGCGTAAAAAGACGGTCGATCGGAGAAGATAGTGCCACGTCACTCAGCAACCATGTGCCTAGTATCGATATGAACTAGATCGATACAAACATATCGAGACGAACTCATTTGCACGTCGAAGATCCAAACTTGCATCGATCATAACTCATAATCTACAAGCCCAAGTGCTACCAAATTTTCACAGAAGCTTGCGTACAACCTCAAGAATGTACCTGATCGATCCCAGCCTAAAAAGACAATTCTTAAACGATACGAACTCAATTTGTATCGTTCTTGAATCTAGTTGAAATCAACTGAACTCAATCCCATAGGCCCAGCCACGTGAGAGAAGGAGTGTTCCAAGATCTGGGCGAGATATTTGCTGCCTACACCTATAAATAGTGACCTTGGACCTACATAAAATGGACTTTTGGCCTCTCTACGTCGATATTCTGCTGAAATTGCTGCTATACTTTGATTGTACTGTTATAATCCACTTGTATCCAGCGAGTTATAATCAATAAACATCGATCATTTCATAGTGGACGTAGGCCATACACCGAACCACTCTAAATTTGTGTGTTTCTTTACTTTTGCTTCCCTGTTGATTGGTGTGTTTGTTAGATCTGCCTCATTTTACATTTACTTTCTTTATTTTATCTCTTTAAACACATCCAAAGAGTGTTGTGCCCAATTTTGGAACAAACACTTTGTTACTTTCATCGAGAAAACCCAGCTTTTCTCCTGCTCATTGGATCTACTGCCGATATTGGATTGCAAGATTCTAAGAAGAAGATCCAGATCTCATGCCTAGAAGTTCTTCCATCCTATTCAGATTTGCACCAAGTCTAGGAAAGAACTTCACTATTCACCATGGTCGCTACTAGGACTACATCGACCGCTGCAGATCCAAAAGGACGGGATAGGAAGATCCCCACACAAGTTCCCTCTACAGACCAGAACACTTCTGGACCTTCGGATCCACAAGGCCCTGTTACCAAGGAGGAGTTCGAAGTACTGATGCAAGAGCTGACTCAAAGCCGCCAATAGCTTACCCAACAGCTCTGTGCCAACGCGGAGTTAACCAATTGGCTGAAGTATAAAAGACGATGGAAATCCAAAAGGGATCAGGCTTCCTATTCATCCATTGAAATTTCAGCTTCTTTTGACTACAATCACAGATCCACGCTCCCACAGCTGGATGGAAGCTATACACAGGCTATCGGACATTTGCGCACTCTAAATCTTGGGCAACCGAGAGTTGGCCCGTCAACCAGCCACTAGACCGGACCCTCATCCCGAGGAGGGACAGCTCCTTATCATACTTCTAACAACCATGCTGCTGCCGCTGCTACTAAGTTGGGAGTTGACACTCGAAACCAAATGGATCCGAACCATCACCAACGTGAGTATACTCTTGAGCCTTATGTTCCTGAAGACCTAGAGCCAAAGAGGCGAGATATGAGCCGTCGACCGCGACCCGCACATAGCATTGTGGAACCCAACCACACCTTGGCTCATCATGCCTAGAATATCCAGATGCCAAACATCCCGATAATGATCCGTCAGATGATCCATGAAAGCCAAGACCTCACCAATGACAACAAAGGGAATCTCTCGGAGTCATACCCCTTTCACCGATGACATCCTCTATGCTGAACCGCCTCGGCGATTCAAAATGCCAACTCTACCTGTTTATGAAGGGAGCTCTAACCCTAACCAACACATTTTAAAGTATGAATGGTTAATGAACGCCGCACGAGTTGATGGTGCGGTCAAGTGCCAAAGTTTCCTAATTTCCCTAGAGTGCATCGCGACTATGTGGTTTACTCGCCTACCATCTCGATCTATCTCATGTTTCGACCAGTTGGTAATGAAGTTTGTTGAATAGTTTCACATGCATGTCACAAGGCCCAAAGATGTTAATACCTTGTCCAACATCACTCAAGCTCCCGGAGAGACACTCAAATGTTATTTGGAGAGGTTTCACGCCGCGTGCACTGAGATTAGTAATCCTAATGAAAATTCCATTCTTGTGGCGCTGACTAAGGGAATCGATCCAGAATCAAAATTTGGCAACTAGTTGGCCGGAAAACCCCTGCGTCATTGGACCGTTTCTATTCCAAGGCAGCTCAGTTATCGAGAAGAGAGGATGCGAAACAGTCTTGGAAAAAGGATGACCGAGGCCCAGTGTGGAAGGAATCCAAAGCAATGTCGCTGTAAAACAAACCGGGGAGAGTTCCAGAAAGGTGCAGTTAAACATACAGAATATGCAAAATCAGCAGAAAGGCGATATAAGTCAAGGTAGGAAGCAAGGTCAGAATCGCGGACCACGACGTAGGGTTCCCATGTTTGACAAATATACTCCTTTAAATACATCTTTGGAAAATATGTACTTGCAAACTTGTAACACTGTCCAATATAAGTAATCTGCTCTGAAGCTATCTTAGAGAAACGGATTCAAAAGGGAAAGTTTTGTAGATTTCACGATAGTTATGGCCATAACACGAATGAGTGCCGTCATTTACAGGATATTATCGAGAAGTTGATACGAGAAAGAAAGTTGGAGCAGTTTGTTTGGGTGCCGCAGTCTAGAGGTGCGGGCCCATCGAATCAAAACCAAATACCAAATCAGGTTAGATAGAAGGAACCCGCTCATACCATCGGGAGGTTAGTGATTAACAATGTTAGTGGTGGTCCTCATCCATCGGATCAGAGCTGAAGGGAAATGGAGTCGTATGCCAGCTTTATTAGCATTCGAGCTTCGAATGTTGTAGTAATTTGGAAGACGGGGCTTCGGCTAAACAACAGAAAACAATGACAGACGACATCGTATTTCGAAACAGGGATGCCGATAGAGTCGAAGCCACAACCATTGATCCACTAGTCATTTCAGCTCAGATAGGTCCTGTTTGGATGAAGAGCATCTTAGTGGACAATGGAAGTTCAGTGAACGTACTCTTTGAGCGAGCCTATGATCAAATGAAGATGGAAGCAAAAGATTTGAAGCCTTATCAGTCTCGTATTCATCGCTTCAATGGAAGTGTGACTATACCCACTGGGATGGTAGAGCTACCAGTGGAGTTGGAGGTTGGAGAGCGCCGGAGAGTCCGGATATTGTAGTTTATTGTATTGGATATTAACTCACCATACAACGCTTTCTTAGGCCGACCAACCCTAGCTGAGTTCAGGACCGCTATCGCCCCTTGGTGCCTGACTTTGAAATTCCCCACCAACAATGAAGTCAGAGTCGTTCAGGGAGACCAGGCTACTAGACGAGCTTGTTATGTTGCTGAGCGGCGGGCGGTGTAGCGAAAGGAGAATGGAAAGGGCGTAGAGGAATTTCTCTGCATCCGCTTTGCGAATAATTGACTGTTAATGCCTGGGCCAAGGCTCGGGCACCACAACCAATTCCTAAGAGATCTTGACCCGAGAGATACCGAAAGTGAAGACGAAGTCAAAGACATTCAAGCTTCTCTAGCAGAGCTGACGATCGATGTTCGAATTGATAATGATGACAATTCTAAAATGGTAAAGATTGGATCTCATCTAAGTCAACAGGTGAATTGGTTGAATTTCTCCAGGCAAACCTCGACGTGTTTGCCTAGACGCACTCCAACATGTGGGATCTCGTCGGACATCGCGAGCCACACATTGAATATTGACCCGCGGCATGTCCCGGTCATGCAAAAAAGGCATGGTATGGATCCAGAGAGATCTGCCGCCCTTAAGAAAGAGGTGGATAAACTCAGGTCGAACGGGTTTATCCGAGATGCGTTATATCCAGAATGGGTTTCCAACCCTGTACTTATCAGAAAACCTAACGGATAATGGAGAACATGTGTTGACTATTCGGACTTGAATAAAGCTTGCCCTAAAGACAGTTTTCCACTTCTCCAGATTGATCAGCTCGTAGACTCAACGGCCGGACACAAACTTTATCCTTCATGGACGTATATTCTGGTTACAATCAGATACCAATGCATCTACCTGATCAGGAGCATACCAGCTTTGTCACCAATTTGGGACTCTGTTATTATAAAGTGATGCCATTCGGACTTAAGAATAATGGGGCAACCTTTCAAAGACTCGTAAACCGAATGTTCGCTAACCAGATTGGAAAGACCATTGAGGTATATGTGGATGACATGCTTGTGAAGTCACGATTGTTTACCAATCATATCAAAGACCTGAAAATGATGTTCAACATCCTCCGACAGTACAGAATGAAACTCAACCCGTTGAAATGTCAATTTGGGGTCGCGTCTGGAAAATTCCTTGGATTCATCGTTAATGCTCGAGGAATCGAAGTCAATCCCAAAAAAATCAGGGCAATTAGAAATCTTGAGACTCTAAGGACTATAAAGCAAGTTCAGAGCCTCAACGGGAAGGTAGCAGCACTGAGCAGGTTCATTTCAAAATCCACCGACAAATGCATTCCCTTCTTCGATCTAATCAGAAAAGGGAAATGAAAGTTTGAATGGACTACATAGTGTGAGGGAACATTACGAGCACTGGTTCAACACTTGTCCACACCACCCATTCTGTCAAAACCTATTGATCACGAGAGACTGTACATCTACTTGGGGGTGTCAGAAAACTCAATCAGTGCTGCTTTAATTCGGGAGGAGGACCGGATACAATGGCCAGTCTATTACATCAGCAAACGGCTGGCTGGAGCAGAAAGAAATTATCCAAAGTTGGAGAAGTTAGCTCACTGTCTTGTCATTGCCTCGAGAAAGCTCCGTCTGTATTTTCAGGCTCATCCTATCACTGTCTATATCGACCAACCGTTACGATAGGTCCTTACGCGGCCTGAGACGTCTGGTAGGTTACTCAAGTGGAATATCGAGCCGACTCAGTTCGACATCACTTACACACCAAAACGAGCTATTCAAGCAAAAGTCCTAGCAGACTTCATCGCTGAATTCACTATCTCCGAGGACTTGATCGAAACCAGTGGATCTCCCAAATATGTGTGGAAGCTACATACTGATGGTGCGTCAAATGACCACTGCTCAGGCATTGGGGTTGTACTTGAAACTTCCGAAGGCCGATCTATACGTTATGCTTTAAAGTTTGATTTCTATGCAACCAACAACGAGGCCGAATACGAAGCCTTGCTCGCCGGACTAAGGCTTGCCAGAGTTTGAAGAATTGTTGCGGTAGAGATTTATTGTGATTCGCAATTGGTCGTGTGCCAAGTTCGGGGGGTGTAACAGGCCAAGGACCAGAGACTGGCTGCTTATCTCGCTCGGGTCCAGGAAATATTGAATCAGTTTGATTATTATGCCATCTATTGCATACCCTGAGAACACAATTAGAAGGCCGATTCCTTGGCAAAGTTAGCCAGTGCCGGTGAGACACAGCAAATGGGACTCGTCCCTATTGAGACATTATCTTCCCCGAGTATTGATCAAATAGAGACATACTAGGTACTTGAAGTCATACCTGATAAGGAGTCATGGATGACTCCGTTCAGAAACTATCTCGAGCATGGGACCCTGCTAGAGCGTAGGAGTGAAAAAAGACAAGTTCTTCGAAAGGCTTTACGGTTCACTATTCAGAATGGAGTCGTGTATAAAAGAGGGTACTCTATTCCTTTACTCAAGTGTATCACCCACGATGAAATCAATCGAGTATTGCATGATGTACACGAAGGAGAATGTGGCAATCACATTGAGGGGGCAAGCTCTTGTAAGAAAGTGCTCAGATATGGTTATTATCGGCCGACTGTAAATCGCGACGCATCATATTATGCCAGTAAATGTGACAGATGTTAGAAACATGCTCAGATTCTAAGAGCCACGCCTACCGAAATAACTCAGATGGTATGTCCATACTCGTTCACAGTATGGGGCATCAACATTATTGGGTCTCTACTTCTAGCTAAAGGTGGCGCAAAGTATGCCATCGTTGCAGTTGATTACTTTACCAAATGGGCGGAAGCCGAGCCTCTTGCTGCTATCACAATGAAGAAAGTGATCAACTTTGTTGTATGCAACATTATCTGTCGATTTGGTCTCCCATATACCATCATCATTGACAACGGAGTCCAATTCGATAGCTTCGAGTTCAAGAATTTCTGTCTACGATTCCATATCCAGAAGAAATTCTCTGTAGTTGCACACCCTCAAGCGAATGGATAGGTCAAAGCCGCTAATAAAGTTATAAAGATCATTCTGAAGAAATGATTAGAAAAAGCCGGGGGCAAATGGGTCAATGAGCTTCCTATGGCCCTATAGGCTTATCGAACAAACCACAAGTCCGCGACTGGCCACACTCTGTTTTTACTCTCCTACGGTTCAGAAGCCATTATTCCAGTCGAGTTGGAAGTGCCTTCTCATCATGTGACATATTATGACCCGAAGACAAATGCTATATTACTTGCTGAATCTATGGACTTATTGGATGAGAAGCGAGAAGAGGCTGATTTGAGGGCAGCCACGTGCCGGAGTCAAGTTGCCCGATTGTACAATGCCAAGCTCCGACCCCAAACCTTTGAACTCGGCGATCTCGTCCTTAAGAGAATTTACCCGGTTCCTTCGCATGTGAAACCAATGTGGGAAGGGCCGCATGTTATCGAACGAAGACTCGGAGGCGGCACCTTTAAATTATCAACCATTGATGGTCTCACTTTGCTGAGATCCTGGAACACTGAGAATCTTCGTCCCCACTACACATAACAGGCTTTATTTTTTCATCAGTCTGCTTTTCATTTGCAATTTGTTTATGCATTTAGAAATTTTAATTTGTAATAATGGAACTGAATTTGCCTTATTTTCTTATTTCAATAATAAAATGCAATCTTTTCGAGCTAGAACAGTGATTCTTAAAATGCATCATACGACCATCACAATGCATGGAGAGCTAAGTTCCACCCTTAGCGGTGGGATTTATTCAAATAGGGAGTGACTGAGATATGACCGGTCACTCGCTAAGTGAAACCCGAGCTCGGGGGCAAGCCATCACACTGAAGCCAAAAAAGGATTGATACACGACAATCCTCTAACTAACTCCGATTCCCAAAGTGCGAGCTGGAGTATAAACTTACAAATGCGGGCTCGAAGAGGGAGGATCCGTCCACCTAACAACATCATCCGTGTTTAAACCAAGTCCAAGGAGGATGGATCCGTCCATCTAATGATCTCACTTGTTAACTCAGGGTGGATGTGACTCGACCGTCCACGATCCTGATAAATCTATCATTCACGGAGTGCGAACGAAATCCTAAAACTCAAAACAGATGCGATCGACCTTCTGTTAACCAACTGCAGATTCCTAGAGTGCGAACCGGAGTGTAAACATCAAAATGGGTGTAACCGGCCACCCATCGGCTAACTCTAAGTTCCCAGAGCATGGACCGGAGTATAAACACAAATTGGGTGTGATTGATCACCCACGAATCAGTCTAGGTCCCCAGAGTGCGGAAGAAATTCTAAACGTCAATGGGTATGACTGACCGCCCATAAAATAACTTAAGTCCCCGTAGCATGGACATATTTTTGAACATTAAACTGGCGTGACCGGCCGCCGGCATGCAATCCCCAAAGTGTGGATGCAAGTACCAATAGATGAGCGGGTGTGATTCGACCACTCGAACTAGTCTCGTTTCAACTTCGTTCCGGTTAAGTTAAACTCAATTTATCGAAGGTGAAAAGCGACTACCCAACACTCAAGTACCGGCTACTGATTGAAACAATACAATATTGAGACTCGACTTAACTTTAGGTTATAACCCAAAGCCATATCTTGGGACCTAATAACTAAACTCAGGTCTGATTCAGAGACTAAGGCTTCACAAGTACATTAAAACGAAGTTCGAGCGCTAAAACACTTAAGCAAATAAACACAAAACTGTGCTGGAAACAAAATAGAATTTTGTTTTAACTATTCTTTGAAAAATAAGAATAAGTACAAAAATCATTCTAAGAAATCCTACTAGCAAGGGCCGAACCCGCATCTATACGCGGCCTACAGGAAAAAGGAAATTCCTATCTGTCTACTAAAAAAGGAAGCAAGAAGAGATGTCTATTCTCATGATTTATTATTCTTCTTCTTCTTCAGTGTTGACCCACTAGAGCTACCGCTCGGGTGCCTCTTCGATCCTTTGCCTTTTGATGGTTGATCTCCAACCGAGGGAATTATGATGACCTCTTCCTTCGAACTCACAGGAATTGGAACACTTTCTGAATGTAGAGTCGGAGGGATAGGAATGCTCTCAATGTTGGAAGACGAGGGAGCCATGCCAGTGTCGACAATTGTGCCGTCGGGAGAAATCATTCGTAGAGGAGCTGGGCCAGGACCCCCCATACCACCTTCGATACCACTGGCCTGTGCGCCCGCTTCCATCTCGGCATTAATCACGGCTATGATCTCTTCTTCATGAATTGTTTGAGCATCCACGGGGATGCTGCCAGTTGGGCCCAAAGAGCTGACCATGAATGCGCCTCCGTCCATAACAAATGGCAGGTCGGTAAGCGTGTTACTTTGATGACCAAGGAGTTCCTCCATCATCTGCATGTCAAAAGTAAAAGCGCTCCCCTACACTCCGTCAGTTGATGTTGTGGCCATTATTGTGGTTGCCTCTGTTATAAAGGCCTCCTGCTCATGATGCGGCTCTTGAGTTGCGGGGGCACAGCTGATGTTGTTCATATCGCTGAATAGAGATAAGAGAAAAAGTGTTAGTAACTACTTCAAACAACCCTCCCGACTCCGAGTAAATGCGAGAAATGTTCAGAATAACTTCCTCGGAATGGCTCGCGGGTGGATCCGGAGCAGCTTCAGGGACATGCTCGTGAGCTGAAGACAACTGCGGTTGATCAGGATTGTATGCAGGCACAGATAGAGGATCAGCCGCAGGGGTAGATTCGGGCTAGGTTGGCATGGGAATTTCAGAGCCCGCATCATGATGCTCAATGCTAGAACCCTCTCCAGCCTCCAGATGCTGAGTACCAAGTCTCTCTTTCTCAAATGTGATAGTGACGTCGTGGAGAACTCTTCTCTCATCCCCATTCAGCACCCGATTCTCTAATTCAAACTCATCGATGGATTTAGTGTGGTGCTATGCTTTTTCATCTTCGACCAAGCGGCACCAAGAATTGTATAGATGTGACGGATAATTTTCGAGCCAGCTTACATTTCGATGCTTTAGAACATTGGCATTATATGTAATGAGGAGATCTTCAATGTCACCTTCAAACTTGGCCTCTATCGTTCTCACTTCACCCTCAACCCTAGCTTCGACTTCTTGAACCTTTAGCGTTGCCGCATCCCTCTCGTCCCTGAGCACCACAGCCTGCTCGCATGCTTCCTGAGTGGCTTTATTTGCATCGCCTTTTTCTTTGACGACTTCAGCAAACTTAGCTTTAAGCTCCTCAAGCTCTTTTAGCGCTCCATCTCTTTCAGCCATAACCATGGTGGTCCAATGCCCCATTTTCTTAACCATAGCTAAGTGTGTTCGCCTCATCTCCTCCATCCTCCGGGTTGCCTCATCGGCTCTTTTATTAGCCTCCATTTCTGAATTTCTCGCAGACTCATTTTCGTCGTTAAGCACCTGAATTATGTGGTCCTTCTGAGCGAGATCAGTTCCTAGTTTCTCGATTGACTTCGCTCGCTCAAAGGCCACCGTTGATACTTTACCTACGGCCTTCATCCATTCTCGATATTGGCCGTAAACATCGTGTATATAGTTGTGCATCGTCTGTTCTGCCTCATTGGGAATTTTCTTTAAGTGCGGGGAAAAGATGAAGCCGTCAAAGCATATATTTGGAAAATCCTTTTTCAACATAGCGATTCTAATCGCTCCTTCCCCAGTGGGTTCTGTGATGGCTTGTTCAGTGACAACGGGAGCTTCGATTTCAGTCTTCCGACACTGTTGGTTAGGCCTAGCTACTTGACGCAGCGGAAATAACGGAAAATGGATGAAACGATGAAAGTAGCAATCGGTGGATTGAAAATACCAAAATGCCCAAATCCGTTGATCACGAAGATACCGGATTCTAGCAATCTTCGACACGTTGATCGCGCACGATACCGTGAGAGAAGATCTACAATTCTTCGAACGTTGATCAAGCGCACTTGATTCCGTGAATTGGCTTCAATAATCGTTGATTCGAGCGCACTCGAATGCCGAAAGTGGAGATAGGAGATAACACTCAACTACCAATTTTAATGGAGGCACAAAGCACAAACCAAATTTTATTCAAAAATCAACAACCTTTTACAATGACACAACACGCCTATTTATAGGCTTACATACATCAGACGGACTAACAGGTAGCGACCTAACACATACAACACAAACACAACACAACACAACACAGTTTCACCGACCTAACATAGCCGCGACTTACGAGTTACGACTTAAGGAAAATACACATACAACCCATTAGACGAGTCAATGAATAAACGACCTAAATACAACTCACACGACTTAAGAACGACGCGACTCAACATATGCACATGCGACTCACGACCTATGACTTCAACACAGCATATAACATACAAACGACCTATGAGTTATCATCCCCACGCGACTTAACAAAGTACGCGACCTAAGAAAGTGGCATAAGAATGTTAGCTCGCTTGAGCGACCTAAAGAAGTGGCTCCTGGAAATCTTCAAGCGACCTACCAATAGAGCGACATAAGGGAAAAACTTCTACATGCGACTTAAGACCATCAGCAACTGGATCTTCCTCACGCGACCTAACTAGGTCGTAGGTTGCTGGCAATGATAGTAATGGTTTGGCTTTCTTGGTTTGCTCGTTAGGTCGTATCACATTAGGTCGCTTGCGAGTTGCTTCTCCCTTCTGTCTTAACTCGCCATCCCCTAGTTCCAATGCATGCTCTATCTCGTTAGCCCGTAAGTCGTTAGGTCGCTCACGACCTAAAATTTGCGACCTAGTGTTGTAACGCGCTCCATCATCCTGTCCCCGCCTTTTCACCCCTCTAACTCCTTCATACGACTTAGCTGAGTCGTTAACTTGTTCCAGCTTCAAATCTTGAATTGGAATATTAGGCTGGGCTGCATCATCCTCCTCTAGTTGGGAAAAATTCATCCTCGAATTTAAAAGTTCTTCCCCATTGGATTGTTCATCTCCATAATAAGGTATAAGATGTTTAACATTAAACACGTCAGAAGTGTACACATCCTCCGGCAGCTTCAACCTATAAGCGTTTTCATTGGTCCGTTTCACTATCTTTACAGGACCAATCTTTCGAGCTTTAAGTTTATTGTATGCTCCCACTGGAAAACGATCCTTCAGTAGTACAGCATATACTAAATCTCCTTTATTAAATTCAGCACTTCTTCGCTTCAGATCCGCAGGTCGTTTATATTTCTCATTTGTCTTCTCCAATCGTTCCTGAACGATTCTATGGCATTATGTCAACCCATCAACAAAATCAGCAGCCCGCTTAACTGTCCCCTTCGGTTGTGGCACTATCGTTAAATCCAACGGCCCCTTTGGCAAGCTTGAATATACAATCTGAAATGAACTGAAACCCGTACTACGATTAACTGCATGGTTGTGTGCAAATTCAGCTTGACATAACTTCGAATCCCAACTCTTCAAATTGTCATCTACGAGGCATCGCAAGAGATTACCTAGGGATCTGTTTACAACTTCAGTTTGTCCATCCGTCTGTGGATGATAACCACTACTGAATTTTAGCTTTGTTCCCACCATCTTCCACAAACTCAGCCAAAAATGACTCAGAAATCTGGTATCCCTGTCTGAAACTATAGATTCTGGTAAACCATGCAAGCGATAGATCTCTCTAAAGAACAACTGTGCCACATGGACTGCATCTGCCGTCTTCTTACAGGCAACAAAATGTACCATCTTCGAGAAACGGTCCACCACAACATATATAGAGTCATTTCCCCGTTGAGTCCTCGGCAAGCCTAACACGAAATCCATGCTTACATCTACCCACGGTTTTGTAGGAACAGGTAAAGGCATATACAATCCCGCATTTGTAGCTGTCCCT
Source organism: Allium cepa (assembly GCA_030765085.1). Lineage (NCBI taxonomy): Eukaryota > Viridiplantae > Streptophyta > Magnoliopsida > Asparagales > Amaryllidaceae > Allium > Allium cepa. Next base: position 563,604,590 of record CM060928.1, on the reverse strand, counting down.
TTCGAAACTTGACAAACATGACATCTACGCACAAACTTTTCAACTTCCCGCTTCATCGAGGGCCAATAGTAAGACTGAGAAATCAACTGCAATGTGCGATCCCGTCCAACATGTCCTTCTTCATGCAACTCTTTTACAATTTTCGTTCTCAAGCTGCAATCTGGTACGCATAATCGATTCCCCTTGAATAAGAATCCATCTACCAACACAAACTCATCAGTACTCCCATCCTTGACTTTCTCAACAATCTTCGTAAAGTAAGGATCTTCTTCAAACAACTCTGGCAATAGTTCAAATCCTGTCACTTCAACCTTCATCGTCGTCAACAAATGATTCCTCCTGCTCAAGGCATCAGCTACACGATTCGTCACCCCTGATTTGTGCTTTACAACAAAAGTAAACTGCTGTAGATACGCGACCCATGAAGCTTGTCTGGCTGAAATTTTGTCCTACCCTTGCAAATGTTTCAAAGCTTCATGATCCGTATTAAGAACAAACTCCTTCTGAAACAGATAATGTCTCCATTGTTTCACGGATTGAACAATCGCGTAAAACTCCACATCATAAGTGCTATATCTCAACTTGGCTCCAGACAATTTCTCTCTGAAATAAGCAACTGGTCTTCCATTCTGACTCAATACTCCACCAATCCCAACCTTCGAAGCATCAGTGTGTAACTCGAACAATATCTGAAAATCCGGCAAAACTAGAATTGGTGCTGACGTCAAAAGTGTCTTAATCTTCTCAAAAGCTAACTCTGCTTCCTCTGTCCACACGAACTTCTTTCCTTTCATGCAATCGGTTACAGGTGCCATCACACTGCTAAAATGTGGAATGAATCTTCGATAAAAAGATACCAACCCATGAAAGCTCCTCACTTCAGTAATTGTCTTGGGTTGTGGCCAACTCCTGACAGCTTCCACTTTGCTTTCATCCACTTGAATACCTTCCTTCGACAGAACATATCCCAGAAACAAAACACTGTGCGTCATGAACACGCACTTCTTTGTTGCAACATAAAATTGTTCCTGTCGTAGAATCAATAGCACTTCTCGCAAATGATGGATATGCTCTTCCATACTCCCACTATAGATCAAAATATCGTCAAAGTAAACTACTACGAACTTCCCAATAAATGGTCTGAAAATCTGGTTCATCACTCTCATAAAAGTACTAGGAGCATTTGACAAGCCAAACGGCATAACCAGCCATTCGTATAAACCTTCCCTAGTTTTAAAAGCAGTCTTCCACTCATCACCCGGTCTAATACGAATCTGATGGTATCCACTCTTCAAGTCAATCTTTGAAAACACAACAGCCCCACTCAACTGATCAATCAAATCATCGAACCTCGGCATAGGAAACCTGTATCTCACAGTGATCTTGTTTAGAGCTCGACTGTCCGTACACATCCGCCAAGTCCCATCCTTCTTCGGTACCAATAAGGCTGGCACTGCACAAGGACTCAAGCTCTCCTGAACACGCCCTTGTTCTAACAACTCCTCCACCTGCCTTCTCAGTTCCTCATGCTCCTTAGGACTCATCCTGTAATGTGGCCTGTGAGGTAATACAGCTCCTGGAACAAGATCTATCTGATGTTGAATGTCCCTCAACGGTGGTAGCTCCTTTGGCAACTCTTCAGGAAACACATCTCTGAATTCTTCCAATACTGGCTTTACTCCCTCTGGAACTTCAATAGATTCAGTAGCTTCGTGTCCAATCAACAAGAACACCTCTGGACTCTCCTCTACTTCTCCAACAAACTCCTTCAAAGTCAACAAAGTCTTCAGCTCCTCAATCTCTTCTGACTTGCTCTCTCCTTGCTGTCTCTTCTTCGGAACTAAAATGATCTTAGTACCCTCAAACATAAAGCTGTAACTATTGGTTCGACCATCATGCTGCACTGCTCGGTCATACTGCCATGGTCTTCCCAAAAGCAAGTGACAGACATCCATCTCCACCACATCACACCAGATCTCATCTTTATACTTCTTCCCAATAGAAAATGGAACATGAACTCGCCTATCCACCTTCACCTCTCCTCCTTTCCTTAACCACGCTAACTTGTAAGGATTTGGATGCTTCTCCGTCTTCAACTTCAACTTTTTCACAGCTTTGGTAGAAATGATATTATCACAACTTCCCGCGTAAATCACAAATTTACAAACCTTCCCCAGTATAGTGCATGTCGACTGAAAGATATTACTCCTCAACCAACTAGCCTCCTCTTCCTGCTTCAGTGTCAAACATGATCTCCTCAACATTAGATTACATCCTTCATCTCCCGACGCGATATCCTGTTCATCCTCCTCAACTGGACTAGAATAACCTTCACCAACATCCTCAGCTTCCACTTCAGCAATCATAGCTCGCCTCTTCGGTTTCGGGCATTCATTACTCTTGTGACCCACTTCCTGGCAATTATAATATTTGAAACTATTGTTGACCTTTGCCTTTGCAACCTCATTCACAACTGGTTTACTGACAGCTTTAGAAACATTGGAACTCCCACTAGCACCTTTGCTCTGAGTATTGGAACTTGGAAACACACCACCTCCTCGTCTTCCTTGCTTCTCCCAAGCCAACGCTTTTTGGTGCGCTTCAGCCACAGATCTAGGGTCAAACATATTTATCATATCCTGGATCTGGATCCTCAACCCCCAACAAACCTAGCAGTCAATTGTTCCTCCGTCTCCATAATGTCATTTCGAGCAATCAGTTGATAAAATTCATCAGCATAATCATTAATAGTCTTCGTCCCCTGCCTCAGATTCTGCAACCTCTGATACATGAGTGATTGATAATTGTAAGGCAAGAATGTAGCCTTCATCAGCTTCTTCATCTTCTCCCATGACTCAATCTTTGACTTCTCCATTCTCTCCCGTGTAAGTTTTGTCTGCTGCCACCATGCCATAGCTCTCCCTCTTAATCTCGTAGCAACCAACTTCACTCTTCGATTCTCGGGAACTTCCTTGAAGTCAAAAATTTCCTCAACATTTGAAACCCAATCCAAAAATTCTTCAGCTTGCGTACTACCCTTGAATTCTGGAATTTCAGTTTTCATCCCCGACTCCCTTCGGCGATCATCTTCAACATCCCGATATGCATTTCGTACTTGGTCTCGATCTCGATAATGAACACTACATCTATCACCATCCTCATCAAAATCAAATGTACTTCGATAACGATCTCGACCATCCACATCTCTTTGATCACGCATATCCCTTCTACTTTGTCTTTCAACATCACGATATGGCTCATATTCATACTCACGTGGAGTCCTCCTCTCTTCACTTCTATGCTCATGATGTTCTCGCCTCAATGAAACTGATGATTCTCTTCTATCACGATTAGATTGTGGCGACACCCTCCTCGCTTCCGTAACCGATGGCGAAACTCTGTTTCCTCCATGGTTCGAGATTGGTGACCTTCTCCTTTGAACTTGATTCATATCAATCATCAATTTCTCCAATCTACCAATGCCTTCATCCAACTTCTCATTGAATTTATTACTAATGCGTTGTTCCATCTGTTCAGCATCTTCTCGTTTATACAAATCTTCAACATTCTGATGACGATTAGCTCTTCTCGGCGGCATTGTCAAATCTTCACAAATCCAACACTTAACTCTCGGCCTTGACTTACTTGGAACAAAATAATGCACGGCTTCTACACTTCAACACTTCTCCTTGGCTCCAAGACTCGGCTTAGCTATGATTGGCTAAGTCTAGCTCTGATACCAAATGACGCAGCGGAAATAACGGAAAACGGATGAAACGATGAAAGTAGCAATCGATGGATTGAAAATACCAAAATGCCCAAATCCGTTGATCACGAAGATACTGGATTCTAGCAATCTTCGACACGTTGATCGCGCACGATACCGTGAGAGAAGATCTACAATTCTTCGAACGTTGATCAAGCGCACTTGATTCCGTGAATTGGCTTCAACAATCATTGATTCGAGCGCACTCGAATGCCGAAAGTGGAGATAGGAGATAACACTCAACTACCAATTTTAATGGAGGCACAAAGCACAAACCAAATTTTATTCAAAAATCAACAACCTTTTACAATGACACAACACGCCTATTTATAGGCTTACATACATCACACGGACTAACATGCAGCGACCTAACACATACAACACAACACAACACAGTTTCATCGACCTAACATAGCCGTGACTTATGAGTTACGACTTAAGGAAAATACACATACAACCCATTACACGAGTCAACAAATAAACGACCTAAATACAACTCACACGACTTAAGAACGACGCGACTCAACATATGTACATACGACTCACGACCTATGACTTCAACACAGCATATAACATACAAACGACCTACGAGTTATCATCCCCACGCGACTTAACAAAGTACGCGACCTAAGAAAGCGGCATAAGAATGTTAGCTCGCTTGAGCGACCTAAAGAAGTGGCTCCTGGAAATCTTCAAGCGACCTACCGACAGAGCGACATAAAGGAAAAACTTCTACATGCGACTTAAGACCATCAGCAACTGGATCTTCCTCGCGCGACCTAACTAGGTCGTAGGTTGTTGGCAATGATAGTAATGGTTTGGATTGCTTGGTTTGCTCGTTAGGTCGTATCACATTAGGTCGCTTGCGATTTGCTTCTCCCTTCTCTCTTAACTCGCCATCCCCTAGTTCCAATGCATGCTCTATCTCGTTAGCCCGTAAGTCGTTAGGTCGCTCGCGACCTAAAATTTGCGACCTAGTGTTGTAACGCGCTGCATCATCCTGTCCCCGCCTTTTCACCCCTCTAACTCGTTCATACGACTTAGCTGAGTCGTTAACTTGTTCCAGCTTCAAATCTTGAATTAGAATATTAGGCTGGGCTGCATCACTACTTGAGGAGGTGGTATTTAACGCGAAGATTCAAGGGATTGTTTGCCAGAACCAGAAGGTTGTGTTGGTCCTTTAGGTGGTGGAGAGCATGACCGGGAACGACGTCTATACTCCCTCTCCCTCCCCCTGTCCCTTTCCCTCTCGTAACGGTCCCTCTACTGTCTGGAATAGCCGCGATCGCGGTCTCTATCGGCCTCACATCTGCGAGACTCGGAGTATGAGCTAGATGAACGACGCGCAGAACGAAGGCTACCAAGCATAGATTCCCGCCTCGACATCGTAACTATAAAATGAAAAGAGAAGCAGAGTTGGTAATCTCTAGAGATGAATAGCTTGTGATTATAAATTGTGTAGTGCCTTGAAGTATGTTTATGCATGTGCAAACCCCCCGACCAACCGATTATATCGGCCGTACTCGAAGGAATTGACTCGCCTAGATTTAAAGCGTTCTGAAGCCCTTCCAATCCGGTATCTTGTTGGAGTGACACATAGTCCGAAATTGGAATTTCTACAAGTCCTTCGAAGGGATTCTCCATATGCGAGGGAGGATCCTCTAAAATTATAACACCGGCGGCCGGTAGAGACATGACCATAGATTTCCGTCTCGTAGACTTATGAAGCTTATGAGCAACCGCCTTGCCTTTTCTTTTTTCCTTTGAATGTCGAGGACTGTCTGAGGGCCCGGCTACGTGTTCGTATTCAATGGGCATATCCTCTTCGCCACCCTGCTCAGCGATTACAATTTCGGGCATTCTACGGCTAGCTCATCTTTTCGAAACTACCCTAAGAGATCCTCAAGCCCTATGCTCTAGTCTTTGTTAATTAGCCTAACGACCCTTAGATTTTCATCCGTAAGCACCGGTTCGATCTCTCTAATCTCGCTCGACACCTCCTGTAGAATCTTGGCGATTTCCCCAAATTGATCGCCTTCAGGTCGAGGAATTGAAGCTATAAAGAGAAAACAACATTAAACTTAGTATCAGTGGAGATTAACCAATTAGTCACCAGAGAAATTGCAACACTTACGTCTAACTAGCCATCGTCTAGCGAATCCTGGCGGGCACCAAACATAGAACCACTCGGTTTTGAAGTAGCTAAGTTTGGTCCAAGTCCCAATCATAATTTGGCAGTTTCCGACTCCCTCTAAAAATGTGAAAGAGGGGTTATCTCCCCAACTCTTTATGTTGAATAAGAATCTGACTTCCTCTAGGGTTAGGGGCCGAAAAAGGTGCTCTATGAAGACAATGAATAGGCTGTTCAGAAGAGCGTACCCATTTGGATGTAACTGTGACGGGGCATTCCCTAAATAAGATAACACCTTTCAAATATATTGATTGAATGGTGGGAGCATCTCGGCGGTGCAGGAAAATCGATTAAAAGCAGTGTACCCTTCCGGAGGAGTATGTGGCCTGTCGTTCGGCCCTGGTAGCAGGACATTGTTCAACAATAGCTCGTGCCGCAAGAAAATTCTCCCCAACATATCTTCAAAAACATTGGATGGTACGGAATCTTGTGGATTCCGAATGAAGGTTGCTCCTAGCAGCTCGTCTAGAGCTGGACTTATGACTTCGGTCGTGATGGTCGACATCTCTATTATTAAAGGAGGTGGACCTTGAGCCTTCTGTTGCTGTGATCTCCCGGGTTCCATAGCTAATCAACTCATCAAAAAGCATCGTTAGGTGACAATAATCTCGAGTGTTCCCCTGTGTGAAATGCATGAATGTGTTATGCAGTGCAGTGCTGTGAGTTAGTTAAGAAGGTTCTATGAAGATTAGCAAAATATTTGATTGATAAGACTTCAAAATTCAACCGGGGTGACAATCATCACTGACCGTCACAACCGTGCCATCTGGACTTTGGAAATCGATTCAAATTGAAATTCTTTAAGTGTTGTCATATTATAGTTCCATCGATGAGCTTTGAAGGGCGGTCAAATATTCAATAGAGCGATTAAGTAAGATTATGCTAGGCAGAAGCTCGTCGGAGTCAAGTGTTCAAGAATGCGATTCATATCGGTAAAAATTTAAATATGAATCAACCATCAAAGTCCACTTCGTCTCGATCAGGGAAGTGCCATTTCATATCAATCAAGTAGTCGTGGTTCGTATCGATCAAAAAGTCGTAGTTCGTATCGATACTAAGTTATCCACTTCATACCATTTATAGAAAACTCTCTCATATCGATCAGCAAGCCACAAAGGCGTATCGGTCAGATTAGTTGTTTCCATTCTCAGAATTCGTATCGATCTAGGGACATCGATATGTATGCCATTTATTGATGATCGATATGAGAGATGTTGTTTTCTAATCGATACGAAAGACCCGTCACCAACCGATATGAAGCACACCACTCACTTGATGTGAATCACTGACTGTCCAAGTTGATACGTATCTCCTCCCTCCTTCACCGATACGAAGCCCAGGCTGAACCACTATCACTCCAACTTCTTTGTATCCCTCCTCAATCCTTCTTCCCCAATCAACATGAAGGCTATCAACTTCCTCATCAAACTACGACCATCCAAGGCCACCACATCACCAAGATTAGTCGTGAATGCATATCGAATGGCATGAGAATTCGAGGCTCGTCGTTTTAAGTTGTTTGGTGTAGATTAATTACCTAATTCAAGGAAGTAAGTCGAGGGAATTAGTGGGTAAACTGATTCGAAGGCAAAAGCAGCGTAGTTTTTCCTTCAGTTGGGAACGATACGAAGGCAAGGGGCAAGGAAATGAGAAAGTGAAATTTCTTCTAAGTACCTAGCTTTATATACCTAGGGAATGATCGTTCGTCTCCCAGTCATCGCTACTGGTTGGAACAGTTGCTATTATAGTCGATACGAGTTACGTTGTTTTGTATCCAATGGCTCAACCAAGACGAATGTGATGCTGCCAATATGAAGACTTCCCCATAACCAAGTTTTGCAAGAGCAACTTCTCGCTCATATCCATCGACAGGAACTACGTTGAAATGCCAACCACATTCGTGTCAATCGACATTGATACAGAAACAATTGTTCAACTTTTCACATCGATTCAGGCGAGGATCGATACGAAGAAATATCCCAAAACAACCGTCAAGCATTGTTACAACTCGAGTTTCACATCGATTCAGAAGAGGATCGATACGGGATTCGATACGAGAAAACTTGCAACGACTCATGAACGTACGAACGTTAATGGGAGTCAGATTAACATGCATTTATGTATGTGACGAATTAACATTCAACTTTCGAAATTCACAGGAATTGAATGCTCACTTGATGGCAATTATGACCTTAAACAACAGTTTGCTATCATTCAACACTCAGTTACAACAGTGCACAGTACAATCTTTGGCAGTCGATAATTTATTATTAATACTACTGAGAGACAATCAAAAATTTCATCTCTTGGCGAAAAGACAATGAGTATACATAAAGTCAGATTAAAATTTTTGCAGACAGAAGGTCGCAAATTTTCAAAGCACATCATGTTCACACAAGATGTACTTTGGGGGGCAAATGTTATCCCGCCTTTTGGGCAAGGTCGTGACGCCAAGAACTCGACTAGAAACCAAGGATAGTCCGTCCTGAAGATCGGTTATACACAGGTTCACTATTGATACTGGTGAATTTTTTCCGCGTCCGTATTGAGCTACAATTGATAAGACATGACAAGCAAAGGTGTAAAAGCCAACATTCCAAATTTAATGTCAGTAGGAGTCCATATGCTCGAGTTATGGATCTATCAAGATTCACTTGGAAGACCTCAATTCATATCCCTCGACTTCCTATCCATCCGAACAAACAAGTGGTTCGTATCCATGGAAAGAAATGATCTCATTTGAATCCATCTAGTTCGTAGCCATCTGCACTAACCAACTCGTATCTGCCACCTAAAGGCGCTTCGTATCGTTCCTCCAATGCACCATTCTTATCGCTCGACTCCTCCAAAAACCCGTATCAATCGGCCCAAGAACCGATACGATCCATACAAACATCGAGTGATACGGAGCAGCTTTCCCATCGATACGAAGTGGCTTATAATGAAAGATACGAGATTATCGATACGAGGTGGAATGTGATCGATGGATACAAACGAAATCACACCAATGGATACGAACGAGGCACGTTCAAGAACCAGACTCAATCACTCGGCATAAAAAGAGGGTCGATCCGAGAAGATAGCGCCACGTCACCTAGCAAGCATGTGCCTAGTATCGATACAAACTAGATCTATACGAACATATCGAGACGAACTTGTTTGCACATTGAAGATCCAAACTTGCATCAACCATGACTCATAATCTACAAGCCCAAATGATACAAAATTTTCACAAAAGCTTGCGTACAACCTCAAGAATGTACCTGATCGATCCTAGCCTAAAAAGACCAATTCTTGATCGATACGAACTCAATTCGTATCGCTCTTAAATTGAGTCGAAATCACCTAAACTTGATTCCATGGGACCACCCACGTGAGAGAAGAAGTCTTCTGCAATCTAGGCGAGATATTTGCTGCCTACACCTATAAATATTGACCCTGGACCTATAGAAAATGGTCTTTTGGCCTCTCTACGTCGATATTCTGCCGAAATTGCTGCTACACTTTGATTGTACTGTTGTAATCCACTTGTAACCAGTGAATTATAATCAATAAACATCGATCATTTCATAGTGGACGTAGACCATTCGCCGAACCACTCTAAATTTGTGTGTTTCTGTACTTTTGCTTGTCTGTTGATTGGTGTGTTTGTTAGATCTGCCTCATTTTACATTTACTTTCTTCATTTTATCTCTTCAAACACATCCGAAGAGTGTTGTGCTCAACTTTGGTACAAACATAGTATTCTTTCAAAATTATATTTTAAAGAGTTTTTGGAAAATTTAAATCCCGAAAATTATTTGGAATGATTTCAAAAGATTTTGAGAAAAGTAATAGTGGTATTATTTGGAAATATTTCTAAAGTACAAATATTTTGGAAAAGAAATTTTATGCAGAATGCTTTTTCTTCGAATAATTCGGAGGAAAACATTTCGGGCAGTTTAGTGGTATTCTGAATAATCTTCTTATTGACTATCAGATGTTGCTTAGGCGAACATTATATTGTATTTAGTATAATATTCTTTTTATCGTTGTACGATCGAAATGAGTCCAAATCCGTACGAACCCAAAGTGAGTTTTAGGAAATATTTTTTTAATGTTATTTCATAAAAGAAGCATATGTAGTATGCTTTCAAAGATGAGTTTTGAAATTTAAAACTGGGTATTTAATATTTAGGTTCCATTAGTAGGGAATTGATTTCAAAATAAAAAGTAATTCTTATAAGAGATTATGTTGATAAATGAATTTTTACTCTCAGAAAGACAAGGGATAATTTAACACAAATTTAAATGGATTAGATTGGATGAAAAGGTTTTGATAACATTATTTACTCAAAACCATAGATTTTATTTAACATCTAAGTATTATAAACTAATTGGTGTTAATTGGACCAGTCCATAAACATAATTCAATATAACACCTTAATGTAAAAAGATAGGAGGGTTTTAATAGACATTAATTATTTAAAACTATAGCTTTTGTTTAAGACATGTAAGTGGTGTAAACTATTTATTGCTTTGGGTCAACCCATGAACATCACCCATTTTTACACTCTATGTTAAAGAGGTCGAGAGGTTGACTCAGTTTTAAAAGACCCAAATTTTGATTAGATCTTCACCTAAATTGTGAAAAGAAAAATAAAATTTGTATTTGTATGTACTCTTAGGATATAGAAGAGTATCATACAAGTAAATAAGGTGAAATACATTATTATTCGATGTTTTATAGAGAAATGACTTTATAAAATATATTTTTAAACTTAGGTGAAAAATTATGAAATAATTCATAAATGATTTTGGTATTGAATAAAATACGAAATACAAATTTAGGTGATCTAGAAATATCGGTATAATTAAGAACCAATAATAGTGGAGTATAACTTTCAATTTTATCCACGTTAGTTTAGATAATCTTCTTAGCAATAACCAAAGGCTAATAAGCAAAGAATTGTACGCTTAGATAATTATCTGTAGTTTTGGACAATTAATAAAGTTTTGAAACTAAATTATATATGGATGTTAGTCATTTAGCATTTAAAATAATGCTGAGTGTAGTTTTTTCCTTTATGGAATTTTTTTGAAATGGTTTGATTGATCGTGTGATTATATATATATATATATATATATATATATATATATATATATATATATATATATATATATTTATACCATAGTTTATAAAGTTTAAATTTATAAATAATGGATTTTGGAATTGTTGTTTATTAGAACTTAAATCCTTTTAATAAAAAAAGTGATTTTGAAAATTTTGGAAATAAATAATAATTGTTTGCTCTAGTTATTGTATTTGGAGGAACCAAAATACCATTGGATGCTCCATGTTGTTTTAATTCTAGAATTTTTACATGTTTTGTTAGGATGATCCCCACCTAATCATTTTGGATTTTGATTTGTTCCTCTTAGAGGGAATTTGAAAAATATATTTGAATATAAAATCCACACATTTAATTCTAAATTCTGGAAGTACTTTGAAAAATATTGGATGCATAGCATTTATTATAGAATATTCTCTTTATTTTGTTGCATATGTTTGTTACATTACTTATGGTTGCATCATGTTACCTGATTGCATGTGGTTGTATTACATATGTTTATGATAGGAAATTATAACTAATCAGATTTATCGAAAACCAAGTAAGTAAATTGATTTTCTTGGGATGGTTATTAATTCTTCCACTCTGTAATAATTTTGGGGACGATATTCATTTAAGGAGGGAGAATGCAACGACCCGGAATTTCACTACTCTAATTTGTGAATATTTAATTAATTTTAAATATTCAAATAGTGGGTTTATAAATAAAATAAAAACCTTCTAAATAAATAAATAATGATGGTAAAAGGGTTTTCTAATTTAGTTTGCAAAAATATTCAGTTCGATGTAAGATTGAAAATGTGACCGAAATTCGTTTTTCGAATTTTCGACCTTTCATTGGCTAAAGGTTATCAGAAATGTCATAATTCTTTTGTATGCACCAACACATTATTTATAAGTTACTTAGGCATGTTTGAATGCATGTGAATATATGCTTAAGGAAATATATATAATAAGGAAGCTTCCAACATAATCCATCAAAATGAATTAAATAAAGAAGCTTCCCATATAAGCTAAGCAAATATGATTAATTAAAGAAGTTTCTCATGTAAGCTAAGGAAAAATGTATTAAATAAAGAATCTTTCCATATGCTAAGCAAATATAATTAAATAAAGAAGCTTTCCATGTAAGCTAAGAAAAAATGAATTAAATAAAGAAGCTTCCCATGTAACTAAGCAAATATAATTAAATAAAGTGGCTTCCCACGTAAGCCAAGCAAATATAATTTAATAAAGAAGCTTCTTTGAGAAGCTTTGCATTCTTATAATTTTTTTCCTAACTCCTTTCTTACTTCTCATTTTCTTTTCATGCTCCAAAAATTTCCTGAAGCTTGAGCTTATTTCCATGACTTCCTACACATATCTCATAAGCATTAAAATCCAGTTATTCCACTCAAATCTCTTCCAAAACTTGCTAAAGCCTCTCTACATCTACTTCACCACCTTATCTTCTAAAAACAATCACTCATTATGACGACCCACATCTCGGAAGGTTTAAATCGACAATAATCATTACATGTCCAACTTAAACAATCCAAAACACAGATAATCAATGGTGTTAATTAAGAAAAATAAGAAAGGAAGAACACAATTACAGAATCTCGCAACGGAATGACAAAATATAATAATCAAATAAACTGTTGATGCAGCTGTTTATACTATACGTTTGATTATAATTTATACAACATTTATCAGAGTTATATATATAACAGAGACAACATAATAGTGCAGGAGAACAACAATGTGGTGAAATAATACTAGTAACAATAATATACCAAATTTTCGTCTTTGTCCACCAGAAAATAACCTTCAATGTGCTGAAAGACTCAAGATTGACCCGAGTGTAATGAAAAGACAAAACACTCAAGTCAGGACTAAAATATCCTTATGTGAGTCAAATCAGTAGCACGTATAACATGAGTGTAATAGCGTCAGATATGTTTATCGGATTTCACATCTCTTATCCAGTGTATAACGTGCATGCAATAACTCAAGAGATGTTACAGGATTTCATCTCTTAAGGATCCGTCAAAATATTATATATAGTAGAATACGCTATATATTTAATGTCTAATCAGTAAAATAAATATATTTCTTAACGTTAAGGCTTTACATTAATCCCCTTTAACGCGTTTTTAAGCATTGTCATACAGTTTGCATACAATGCCCCATAGCACGTTGGGGGATAGGGATGCACCGTGATACGACAACACTAAACCAAAATCGTAGGGGTCACGTATAGGGATAAAAGTATGACAAGGCACATGAGGCAATGCCCATGGTAGGATACTACCAGTTCGGGTGATAGGGCTGGTGATAATGCATCGTAGCCACGATCACCCACCGCATCCATCCATCCCATATCGAGTTAAAGGGAGATTATTCCAAAATCAAGGTGCACCAATCAAAACCAACATTAAGAGTAATAATATGGACCAAGTCCAAGAAGAAAATTGAAGAACAGATGTCTGCTAGGGGTAGCTAGCCTGCTTGGCCCTATCAAGCCATCCTGTTTTAGTTATTTCAAATTGGCACAAGTGAAGGGGTATATCCATCATCGTTCTCTTTCTTCAAATCCAGCAAAGGACACCAAATCCAACCACTTCATTCTGGATTCTTCTCCGCGTACATAGTTGTCAAAGTAGTTCCAATATTGATAGAGAGTATGCCAATAAGGGGCCCCGGTCTCTTTAACAACCAAACGTCGTTTTACACACCCGGTTGGTACTTTTACATTTCGAAAACGATTCATACTTGATATCAAAATATCATGTTCACTTCAAAATATCCTTCATTTCAAAATCATCATATTTACTTCAAAGTATCATATTTATTTCATATGTCATTTCCATTCGAAAATATCATTTCGTTCAAATTCCATTTCGTATTTCAACTTAGGTTATGACTTCATTTTAACCCAATTTGCATTTAAATCCATGATTTAAATATAAACATTTCCCACTCTAACTAGTTTGAATTTTTAGAAAATAGTTTAATAGTTTAAATAATTTAAAATTTAAATAGTTTAATATAAAATAGTTTGAGTATTGAAATGGTTTATATTGTAAAATAGCTTGGAAAATCAAATAATTTAAATATTTTAAAAAATAGGTTTTAAATAGTTTATATTAAAATAATTTATTTGAAAATAGTTTCAAAGTCAAACTGATTCAATTTCAAATCTTCCAATTCATATCAATATCAATTTAAATCTATTCAATTCCTATTTCAATTCGAATTTATTTCCATTTCAATTTCAATACAATTCTCGCTGTAAAACCATTTCAATTTATATGAAGTTCGAGTTCAGTTTCAAAATATCGTTTAAATCACTTAATTCAAATTAAACTTCAATGTTTGAATTTAATGTTAAAATCTTTAAAATAATTCAATTTTGAGCCAAATTTGGTATATCCATTCAAATTACTTTAACTTGGCAATATTACAAAGTTCAAATGAAATTTCCAACCTTTTAAAATAAAATAATTTTCATAATTTAAATCATATTTCAATTATCGCTTCAAATTTCAAATTCGATTATTTAAACAATTCCTGTTAACAAATTTCAATTCCAACATTTTGTGCTCAAGTTCGAAAATAATTCAATTTTAACGAATTCGATTTTTATTTCTTTAAAACCAAATCGTTTAAATAATTTTAAAATCATTTAATTTAACCAATCCGTTGTCCGTATATAATTTTCTATCCAATGGCCAAGTGAATAGTTATTTCAATTTAATTCCAGGGATGGACATATATCATTTCAATCCAAATCAAAGTGTCATAGGTATATATCATTTCGATGTATTTCTTAATTTATTCAAAATAATTCAAATAACAGCGTATATATTGTCAATTAATTTACTGGGTGATATAGGATATATATAAAATAAATAAACATCCAATCATCCAAAATCTCAATCAATTGGCATCCATCACAATCAATCATTCAAACAGTCCACAAAAGTTAACCAATTACCAATAATCGGGAATTTTACAAGCAGTTAAATTCTAATTTTAATATAATTGTTAATTCAAAATTTCTAACATATAAATTTCTTTATCGATTTCCATGTCAGTTAAATTTACCAAAAAACAATCAATAAATTTAAATCATTTCAGGGTTTCGATTTAACTAATATATAAATAAGTTAGTCATTTGCGAGCGTTTAAAACACTTACAATTTATTTGAAAAACTGAAAATATTTCAGCTTCAAATAAATTCTAATTTGATACCCTGCTATAGACGATGTCGATATGGTCGCATCACAATTCATTTCACTCGAAACGGACCTCGTACGCAAAAGATATACGATAACTAATATGACGGTTAAAATTAAGTGGAAATTAGCCACAAGTGCCTCTTTAGCAAGTGCAATTAGTTTCTAGGACACACAACTGAAATAATTACTTTTAAGGACAAAATGCAAAATAATTAGTTTCTAAGGCCTAGAAACCTATGAAATTATGTCCTTGAAAGTAATTGAACTGCTGACTTTGTCCTTAAAAGTAATCATTGTGCTGACTTTGGCCTTGAAATTAATTTCTGTGGATGTGTGTCCTAGAAACTAATTGGACTGCAAAGTTTGTCCTTCTAGTGAAATGCCCCTAAAATTAACATATAATTAACTTAATAAAAATAATTAACAAACCCAACCCTCGTTCTTCAATGCGACTGTTCCTAGGCACATCTTCCTTCTCTCAGCCTTTCACGCATCCTAGGCGCGCGCTCATCTTCATATATTTTTTTTCGAACGAGACTCGCCTCCACTGCTAAGCACCACCGACCACCTGCAACCCTCGTTCCGCCTCCATCGCGCGCCGCGCCACCATAGACTTTGCCAACAGCAGCCTCCATCAACGCATGCCCAAAGAACCCAAAAGGGCATCGCCTTCCCCAGCCGCCTTGATTCCTCCAACACACTGCTACAGTCGTTCGACCTCGCTCCGCCTCTAATCGTACGCTCGCTCGCGATCGTGGTTTTGTTTTTTGTTTTCATTTTTATTCAATCGGCTGAAATTATTGAAATGAGAGAACAAAGGGGGTACAGGGGAGACAAATAGTAGGCATGATGTACCAAGTGTTGGATATGGTATGTGTCTATATATGTATATGTATTATAATTAGAAAATATCTAACCTTAAACATCCAAAATTCTTAAGCTCTAAACAAAGCGTGGCGCCGAGCATTCTATATGTTTATTTTGAACGCACTGGAACTAGTCTTGAGGCCTAATTCGATCGTATGTAGAAGATAGCTTTTCAAAATCAATTTATTTTAATTAAATTTCATTAATGAATTTCTACGCGTTCCAAGCTCGCACGGCCAAACGATAAGTTTGATCGCTATGAAACTTGAAAACCTATAATAATTCACTATTACAGATCCGATGAAACTGGTTTCGTCGAATCTGAGATAGTGGCAAAATGACTCTTTTTACACGTTAATTAAGACAAGAAATTTCAAAAATTAATTTAATCACTCTAGATTCAATTTTAGAAGTTAACAATCTTCATTCTTGTTTAAATAAAATTTAAATCAACTTTTGACAACATTTTCATTCACATTAAATGCAGGATTTAGTTATTTAAATAATTTCCAATATTAAATTTAAACAACTTAATTCTCCAATAAATCACTATATTATAAATATAAGTTATTTAACTTATAAAATTTACTTTTAAAATGAATTCAAATAATAAAACAACTACTTTCATTTTACAATAATTCAACGTTAATGCAATCAGTTACAATTCAATATTATTTAATTTGCTTTCTAATGCAAGTTATCATCTCTTATCTTATTGAATTTTGTTATTCAAATTTTTTATTCAAGTTCATATTAAATAAATTACGTAATTAAAACACAAATTTTTATCTAACCATTTTTAATTTAATAATCATATTAAATTCAATAATTTAAAATAGTTAAAATTACGGGTCGTTATACTCTCCCCCACTCAAACCTTTCGTCGTAAAAAAGGGTTAAGTAAGGAATTCACATTTGATATATTTTATTCAAATAGTTAACTTATAAAGCATTAAAATTTTATTAGAAACGTTCACTACGCTTCCACTACGCCACTCCGATCGGCTTATGGAAATTACAATTTAGTTATAAAAATAAGTTATAAAATTTTAAAATCTCAAAATTTTTCTAACATCCGGATTTATGAAAAATTTCGGCAGTGTTTCCTTTGCGCGACTCGATCGAGAATTTTTTACAATACAATATATAACACAAATATATCAAATGTACATCTCATCTCAACGATGAGGCATCCCATAGGGAAAAAATACAAAAATACAGTACGTAGTCCGAGATATGTACCTTATTATTATTAATACAAGCGAGTTCACTCATATTAAGCAAGAAAAAGCAAATTAAATTCGCGTATACGCCCAAACGATCTTCGTATGTACCTATCTCAACTCAATATAGAATTTTAGTTGCATATAAATGATATAGAAGCATGTAAGTTTAATATAACAATATAACATGAATTGTGAATCCAAACCATAAACCCATGCACAAATACACAACATACAACAATCATATGCAATCAAAAACTGGGTTCGTTTTAAACCATTTTGAAATAATATATATACTCATATCTTTTATATACATCAAATCATATTAAGAAATTTTAAAAATCTGTTTATTGAATCAAATGCGTAGCAAAGCTGCTAAGTGGTCTCCCCCACTCAAAGACTCGAAAACGAATGTCGATGATGCCGCCGTCATCATCGAAATTATTTTCCAATGACAGAAGAGGGGAGTACAGGATTTATTTCCTTTTAATTCATTTTGAATGTTTTTTCTTTTCGTAAATATTTTTAAATAATACAAATATTACTTTTAAAACCCTAGAAACAATTTCAAAAGCACCGAAATTTGACCGAAAATTAAATTCTCAAATTCTCAGTTTAAATTCATTTCTTTAACTTGAACTAGGATTAGATTTTTATTTCATAACTCATTACTTAAGTTTATGAACATCCATAAACTCAAATTAGTTAAGTTAATATTTCCAAACTTAGTTTTAC
The DNA here is from genome assembly GCA_030765085.1 of Allium cepa. NCBI lineage: Eukaryota > Viridiplantae > Streptophyta > Magnoliopsida > Asparagales > Amaryllidaceae > Allium > Allium cepa. The sequence goes on along the minus strand of CM060928.1, from coordinate 563,586,473 downwards.
AAACTATTCACTTCATATTCAATTTATTTTATAAATCTATTCATTTCATAATTTAAACTTATATTTCTTGCCACTTATACTTAAGTGTATCAACATTTCTTTATTTAACATTCACTTATTTCATATTCAATTAGTTAATGTTCAATTATTAAAACTAATTCCATTTGCATTCAATTTATTTACATCCAATTTAAATTCAATTTAAATCAAATTCAATTACTCACATTAATTTCACTTACTCATTTATTCTCATTCAATTTATTTTTATATATAATATATAATTTAGGTAGAATTATTTCATTTACCCTATCTTAAAACAATATTATGTCGATTTGCCTCATTTAAGTGTTTAGAAACCCCTATCGATAACATGACATCCCACGCACCGACCGTAATTCATAAAAAACTCAACGGATAACTAAACACAATATAAAACATTTTATAACACTAACAAGTACGCGCTCTCATATATATACACTCAAACAACTCATACTAGGGTATTACTACCATATCTTTAATGAGTCAAACCCCATAAAGCTAAGGTTACCGCTAAAACAAAGCTCTGATACCAACTGTGGCGACCCACATTTCGGAGAGTTTAAATCGACAATAATCCACACAGGTCCAACATAAACAATGCGAAACACAAATAATCAGTAGGGTTAATTATGAAAAATAAGAGAAGAAGAAAACAAATACAGAATCTCATAGCGAATTGACAAAATATATAATCAAATAAACAGTTCATGAAGATGTTTATACTATACATTTGATTAATTTATACAACATTTATCAGAGTTATATATACAACAGAGACAACATAACAATGTAGCAGAACAAAAATATGGTGAAATAATACTAGTAATAATAATATACCAAATCTTTGTCTTCATCCTCTAAAAAGTAATCTTCAATGCGCTGAAAGACTCAGGACTGACCTGAGCGTAATGAAAAGACAAAACACTCGAGTCAGGACTAAAATATCCTTATGTGAGTCAAATCAATAGCACGTATTATATGAGTGTAATAGCATCAGAGATGTTTACATGATTTCACACCTCCTATCTAGTATATAACGTGCGTGCAATAACTCAAGAGATGTTACGAGGTTTTCCAACTCTTAAGGATCCGTCAAAATATTATATATAGTAGAATAAGCTATATATTTAATGTCTAATCGTTTAAATAAATATTTTTCTTAGCGATAAGGCTTTGGATTAATCCCTCTTAACGCATTTTTAAGCATTGCCATACAGTTTGCATATAACGCCCTAGTAGCATGTCGGGGGATAGGGATGCGCCGTGATACGACAACACTAAACCAATATCGTAGGGGTCTCGTATAGGGATAAAAGTACCACAAGGCACGTAAGGCAATGCCCAGGGTAGGATACTAGCAATTCCGGGTGCAGGGCTGGTGGTAACGTGTCGTAGCAACGATCGCCCACCGCGTCCATCCATCCCATATCGAGTTAAAGGGAGGTTATGTCACGACCCATATATTAATCACTTTATATCTGAATATTTATATCATTTTTAAATATTTAAATAATGGATTTTAATAACCAAATAAAACTCGTTTAAATAATAGTTAATGATGGTGAAATTTTTCTCAATTTCTGTTTATAAAAATAATTAGTTTGAAGAAAGATTGAAAATGTGATCGGAATTCGTTTTCCGAATTTTTGAATTTTCGTCGGCTAAAAGTTATCGGAAACATTGTGAACTTTTTAGCATGAATATATGAATTTGTAAATAAGTTAATATGTGTGTATTGGTGTATGTATATGTATTTATACCAATGTATATAAAGTTCAAAAAGAATAAAATGCTTAAGGAAACATAAGGGGACATGATGTGATTTTTTGGCAACTTAGGAAGACATTTTATATAAAAGCTTTTCTCCATTTTCTTTTCCCATATTCTTTTCACATTTTCAATTTATTTCAAAAGTCTTCATCTTCCTACAAGCTTCATGAAACCTTTTAATGGCTTCCATTCATAATTTTTTTTAAAAAAAATCCAAGTTTAAACTTTTAAAATAATTTCAAACTTATTAAATCTCCTCCTTCTCATTTTAAGAACATCTCCGTTTTCCTCCTATTTCATTTGGCAATGAATTCCATCAACTTACTCCAAATAAAGATTTTCTTTTTTATGAACCATGTCAAATTCTAGTGTCTACAGTTTTTATGTTGACCACTTCTATAAATGTCGAGAATTTCTATGTCAAAATATCAAATGTTTACAGAGTGTTTTTTCTTCTAGAATTCCAAGTCCAAAAATGGTCATTCTTATTTCGACCATATCTTCTTCAAAGTAAATCGTAATTGAGTGTTTCATTTTTTTAAATTGTATAGGAAAAAATTACTTGAAACTTTCCTTTTAACCACTTTACCAAATTCTGAGTGTAACATGTCTAAAAACCAAGGAGAATATGACCCTTTTCGAGTTGATTTTTGGTGGTTTCCAAGCTTTACAAGTTTAAAGTTTATTTCAAGTTTCTAAAAAGATTTGGTGAGTAAAACTCTTAACTTTTATTCTGGGAAATATTTTACTTTAGTTACATTGTGATATATATTGCTTACATGGTTTGGATATGATGTGAAGTTGTTCATGTTTGGTTAGGAAATGTATACATGTGATGGATGCAAACATGTTACGTAAACGTTAGTTAGCAAACTAGTTAGTAAGTAAGATTTTACCCTCAAAAACCAAAGTTTTAAAACTATATTCATGTTCAAAAACCATTACTATGTGATGTTTGGTTGTGTTGATAATATTATAAACTTGTTTACCGAATTGCCCGTATAGCAATAGTCGCTGTACCGGCACTTTCGAAAAATCACTTCTTATCAAACCATTTGGTTTCATCTCCGTACATGGAATTGTTTTAAAAGTTATGCAAGATTTTGATTAATGATGTTTTCAAAAATAATTAATTACTTTAATAATGGTTATTTAATTATTTAATTAATAAGGATTAAGGTTAACTAATTAACTTATTAATGATGAATTTACTAATTACTTAGTTAATAATGTTTTAAATTTAATTAATCATTTTATTTAATGATGTTTAAGGCTAATTAATCTTTTGAAAATGATGGATTAAATTTAATCAATCAATTAATTAATGATGTTTTAAAAATAATTAAACTTTTAATTAATGACTTTTAAAAGGAAATCAACTTATTTTAACTTTAATTAATCTTTCCTTAACGATGCTTTAAATTGATTAATAAATTTAAAATAATGATATTGTATTATTAATTTATTTATTTAATTAATTATATTTAATGATGTTTTAAAGGTGATTTACCCTTTTTAATTAAAGGTTATTGGAGTTAATTAATCAACTTAATTTATGAAGTTTCAAAGTGAATTTATCAAAGCAACAAGGATGTTTTGACTTTTTTATCCGTTTAAATAATGATAATTAATTATTCATTAATTAATTAATTATTTTTTACTAATTAATTGGACTAATAAGGTTTAAAGTGGTTTACACTTTTTATTATTTAAAGACATTTGAAGTTCAAAAATCAAATTGTGTGATGAAGTTTAAAGTTAATTAATCAATGTAATAAGGATGTTTTAAGTTGTTTTTTTTTATGTTTTGAAGTTAGTAAACTCTTTTAACAAAGTGTTTTAAACCTAATACTTGTAATGTGAAGCCCAAACACGAATTGGGTTTTTAAAAGAAAATGTTTGATTCATTTATGGAAATGAATTAATTTCTGTAAAGCGATTCACTTATATAGGAATGATTTAGTTGTATACTTAGCACTAAACATCGAAGAAGTAGACTTGTCGCTATTTCAAAAGTTAAAAATAATCGTGAGACATGACTTTGAGGTAACACTACCTTGACTTGTCCGATATTATTGTTAACTTAGAAATAGTACGAGTTGGAATTCAATGAGTGATGATAAGTACACAAGACTTAATTTCCATTTACGATCGTTTTATATCCTTGATAGTTGGTTTCCAACTATTTATTACCTCAGCCTTCTTTGTATTTCGCCATTCTAAGACGATGTGTTACTTAAGCTTTGTTATCCTTTGTCAGAAATGACTAGAGCCAAAGAGCGAGTGGAAGCCAAGCTATGTGAGGTTTCTCCCATTAGGGTATTTTCACATCTACTCTAGAGTGGAATTGGATTTTGCACATTGAGATGTGAAATACTCGGATTCTCGATAACCATTGGCGGGGTCCGGCTTGGACGTGTCCGAGAGCCATCGGAGTTCTCAAGTATATTTCTAGAGGTATACATTCGGTAAGGGGCGAGCACCCTTCTAGTCATTGTTGGAAAATTTCCTTTTCTAATTTGATTCAAACCTTTGCATCTGCTTTCTTTAATTACAACAGGAAGAGTCAGCTACCCTTCGTGGTATTCGATTATTGGTTTTGTCCATTCTATCGAGTTTGGATAGTTATATTGTTTAGTCCATTCTATCAAGTTTGGACTGTTGTGTTGTTTTATCCATTCTGTCTAATTTGTATTTTTATTCAGACTATTTCCATTCTTTCAAGTCTGAATGTTATACTAATTGTACCCATCATCTATGTTTGGATTTGTTTTTTATTGTTCATTTCCATTTTTGTTATGTTTGGTTGTTTTTTATGTGGGAGAAAACCCGTTCCGCGTTAGCGGCATGGTCCCACTAATTATTGTTTAAATACATCCCATTTGTTTCACAGGTTTACTCATACCAGGCATTTTGTCTAACCCGAGTTGTTTATTTTCCTTAAACTCTCAGGTACTTAATTATATTTGGGTAGTCCGAGAGTATTAGGTTTTGTTTGGAACTTTAAAGACGGTGATTAAGTAGGCGACTCCTTAGTTATCTAGTTATTTATTTCCGCTGTACGATTATTTATAGGTGTATTTTTTTAATCTTAAATATGTAAAGTCAGAATGCATAGCTGCAAATTTGTCAGATGTAGTACTGATTTTATAACTCTGATAACTCCTTATAAGGAGTAACCTTTTGTATTGTGTTTTTTGGTCCCACATATTATTGTAATGACCCGTATATTAATCACTTTATATCTGAATATTTAAATCATTTTTAAATATTTATATAATGAATTTTAATAACCAAATAAAACTATTTTAAATAATAATTAATGATGGTGAAATCATTTTCAAATTATATTTTCAAAAATAATTAGTTTGAAGAAAGATTGAAAATATGACCGGAATTCGTTTTTCGATTTTTCGATTTTTCATCGGCTAAAAGTTGTCTGAAACATTGTAAATAGTTTAGTGTGAATATATACGTTTGTAAATAAGTTAATAAGTGTATATATATGTGTATTGTTGTATGTATATGTATTTATACCAATGTATATAAAGTTTAAAAAGAATAAGATGCTTAAGGAAACATAAGGGGACATGATGTGACTTTTTGGCATCTTAGGAAGACATTTAGTACAAATACTTATAAATGCATGTTGGTTAAAGTTTTCATGGAAGGGGAAAATAGAAAAAATGCGAGTACATGGGGAGGTAGGCTTGGTGATAAGGTGGAAGCATATGAATGGAGGGCAAAGGATAAGGATATAATGGTAATTTCCTTTATGCATCTGTACTATTATATTATTACTGAGTTGCATTTTAAGGGCACAGAAAGCCTCCTCAGTATTTTGTGAAATGAATAGTCGCGTCTTACCTTTCTTCCTTTCCCGACCTTGCTCTTCGCTTCATCATCCTTTTGCGCAAAGAAAAAAAACAAGCCTCTCCCGTTCCTCCCTTTTTCCAAACCTAAAAAATAAAAACAAGGTTTTAAATATCGGATTTCGGTCAAGTTTCGTCTCGGAATTTTTACATAAGTTTTCTCGTATCGGGGGAGATCTCGGACGAGATGAGTACATATCGGGTGTACATCTTGGATTAACATCCCGGGTCTTATAATGCATCTCGAGAATATCTCGGATGTACTTGTGTGTCTAAAATTGATGTGTCAAAAATTTATTTAACAGTTATAATTTTCTTAGTAAAAATAAAAATGGTAACATACTTGATTTACATGGAAAAAGGAATATTTTTAGAAGAGTAGTTGCTTGGTTAGCTTAATTGATTTGGTAGTGATTCAATAATATCCTTTTATTTGAACGTAATAAAGAAGTGAAACCTTTCTCTATGACTCATTAAGATAAAAAGTAAAGAATATGTTCAAGAAGTTGGTAAATATAATTAGAATGAGTAATTTCTTTTGAATCAATATGAAAATAAAAAATATTATGAAAAATAAGAAAGTTGTATAATTTCGGATAAGATCTCGGATTGAGATTTTGATCCATATCTCGGATGAGATTTGAATATCTCGGACGAGATGAGTGTCGAGGGAGATATGGAGGAGATTTAATGTCTCTTCATGTTTAAGTGTGAAAACGAGATCTCGGGCGATATATAGGAGATTTAAAACCATGGTAACATAGCAACCGATTTCATCCATCTCTACTCCGCCCACCGTTGTCGCCAATTACTTCCCACGTCGCCTTCCAGATTGGGCATGGTTGGAACCGATTCATCAAAGGGGTGTCTTTGGGTTTGCGAGCTCTTTTATGATGTAAGCACCTTTTCTTATTCTTCTTAGCAACTGAAATTGAATTAGATAGGCCCCTCTTCTTAAAGTTCAGTGAAGACTCCTTATGACAGTTCAATTATTATATGAGGTTTTTGGCTAGGGTTTGATTCTCCACTCAAGGTTCCGTTCCAAATGGTTATAATTGGTTACAGAATTTATCACTTTTCATATACTTGGTGACTTTTATTATTTCGTAGCTTTGCTATTTGGATTATTTAGCAACGGTGGTATTATTCTATGATCACTGATATTTGTTATTTATGCTTATATGGATCTAAATTATGCTTGGATAGTGCAAATTTGACACTTTTGTTGCTTTAGATTACTAATAGTTTAATATTAATATCACAGGTTGTTTCTTATATCCATTTATACATTTGACAAGTATAATTTTCCATGTTAAAATACATGGCCATTACGATTTTAATAAGTTGTACCTTGAGAATGAATATAAAATTCACAATGCAAATGCTTTTGTACCATACATAAAGAATCATTTAAATTTGATATTTTTAACAACCACTCTTTTATAATGTCTAACTACTAATTATTGTCAATATTTTTTTTACGTTTAAGTGTTTTTGTGTAACTTCAAATGTTTTCCCCTAAAGACTGGAAGTCTTTTGTTTGAATACGGCTATTACATTATTTATCATTTATATACTTGCTTTACTTTCCATATTATTTTTGTGTCCCAATTTAGGAAATTAAATTTTGCATTTGACTTCCTAGAAGACCATACATACTAAGAGTATGTCTATGATGATATGGTATATCAATTCATGTTGCATTGTGTTTATAGTACTGAACAACAAATGTGATTCAATTGCATTGGGAATCATGTTATTAGTACTATGTGAGTGTCTGTATTTTCCTTTATATTTTTTGAACTTTATAATGCGATGCATTTATAAATATCATGTATATTATTTTAACCAGGTAAGCAAGGTATGAATGGTGAACATTCTACGTGGAAACTGGATGCACAGTTGGTGTTATGCATGGTTTTAGATTGATGTATTAGAAGTAAATTTATCTTCCTAGGCACCATTGCTGTATACATATGCAAATAATACTACCATAGGAATCATTGACCACTTAAAACTATTTTGTTTTTATAAGTGTGTTTATCTTTCTTAAAATTTAAAAATAAGTTTGGTCAGGGTTACTTCCTTTTATTGTCATATTGCAAAAAAGTTGTTATTAATCTTTGGATCATGAAGAATTTGCAGCTTTTTCAAGGAGAGACAAATTTTCTACAAGTGAGTAAATTATAGATCTTTTCTTAATGCTAGGGTAGACTAATATGCCATATAATAATCTTGACTTCTAAATTTAGAAGGTTAGATTTCCTCATTAAATTGTTATTTACTTTGGTTTGATATACCTAACTCCGATTTTATTTTTAATTTTTAATTTTTGCCCAATTACGGTTAATTTTTTCCATCAATTATAGAATGATGCTATGTCCAGTAATCTCTAATCATCTATTGTTAAACGAAATTGCTACAGTTTTTTTAACTTCAAATTTTAGAATTTTTAGTCAGTTATTATTGGAAATGGGAAATTCTTATTTATCATTTTCGGTTTTATGGCTTTCACATTCAACCTAAATTGTACTTTTTTACTTCTTAATTTATTTTATGTCAAGGGTTACATAATCTAAATTGCATTATGTTATGTGTCTTGATCATTGTTATTCTTTAGTTAATGCAAAATAAATAAGGTCCGTTAATGAATACTTTTGGATTTGGATAGTGTCGCATCCCTATTTGAAAACATTTTCAAATATCGAATATTTATATCCGCTGGTACGGACGAATGTCGAATATGTAACTGTTCTATTCATAATTAATAAACTAAAAAATAATTAATGGAAAGTTTTGGTAAGGCATAAATCCTTTTCCACAACAATGCTAAAATAAGTACAAAAAATAAAAAATATGACAGTAAAAGCAAAATTTGATAGAAAATATTAATTTATACAAGCTTAACATGAATTATTACTTTCATATAATAGTAAACACTAAACTGCATATACCATTATATTTATATCCGTGTCCGTTTTTCAGATTTCGGATAATTTTTCATTTTTTGGATATTCATGTGGAGGAATTTCGGATGTTTCAGGTATCTATTGACAACCCCAAAATAAATCATTATTCTTTTCAATTCAAATTATGTTGGTGCCTATAACAAATGATATATATTGTTAATTTAGAAAATTGAAATGACATTGGTTATGGCTGATAGTTTGAGATAAATTGAATGCTCGGTATACAAATTATAAAACTACTAATCGTAGGTTCATAGCTCATTGAATTATCATGAAAATAATGATGAAAATGCAGTTCAACATAATAAAATTAGAGAAGCTACCGGAAACTTCACTTTCATTTTCTCGTTAGTTCAAGTAACAATGATGATGCTAAACCTTTTTTACTGTTTGAATGATAATTGAAGCTAAAACGTCTTTTAGTTTATGAAGACAAAAGTTTATATTATATGGTCACTAAAAAATTGCACTAATAAACTTTTACCACACTTTCTTTAAACTCATTATGTTGCAAAGTCACGTAAAGAGATCCCAAAAATGAATTGATTTCTCTCAATCTTAGTCATTTACAATTAAAGTTCAAATATAGTTTTCATTTCTTTAGCTCAATCGGTTAGCTTTCTTCTTAAGTTTAAAATAGGCAACGTTGATAAGAGTATTGATATTAGAACTTTCTGATAGTTTGTAAATATGAGAATGCATATAACTCGGTATTTTATTTTCAAAATTAATTTGTCAGGTCGTAAGCATTCCACTCTCGATCTAACCATCCCCTAATTTTACATATGTCACAAGTGACATTTTCATGTATTGAACTACTTTTACACACAAACTCACTTCTATTATAGCATGAACTAGACAGCTTCATTAGTTTATAACCCAATATGAACACATGAATAATTAAAAAACTACAGTATAATTGATTGTTGCTCAAAATAGTAAGTTTAACCCTAATTTTACATATTCCAATTATTGGTTATAAGCATTGTGAAGAATACGGGTAATTTTGGCAATATTTTTTAACTTACATACATCAAACCTATGTGTGGAAGAGTTAATGAGATCCTCTATATTGTATTAATCTTCTTTCATATGTAATTTCCTTTTGCCTTGCTTAGGGTATATAACTATCGTGACTATTTGCCTGTGGCTTTTGCCTCACTTAGAGATTGGTTTTCTTAGCTTTATCTGTATTTCGTCTTCCAAAATATATAAATTTTACATTTTGAAATTTGAAATTTACAAGACCGTAACTTTAAATTTATGACATTTTAAACATATAGTTTCATTCTTTACATTTAACCTACTAACTTATGTTTAAATCAGTCAATTGTGGATTTTAAACATCTACAAAATACACTTCTAAATTTCAATTCTAAAATATTGTAACAGCCCGCAAACCCGTACCCCTTGAGTCGACACTATTCTCCATTATATCAACTCAAAGTGAACGGAAATACGAACCATTAGGGTTAAAGAAGAAGGAGGTAGAAGAAGAAATAGAACAATATTAGAATCTTACCAACGCAGCAGAATAAAATATAATAGATAATAACTGATCTTTACCAACGCAGCTCGTCTTCTGAGCTCCACAACATCTTATCTTGTATTCTATAATACTCGGTCTGACCCGAGCATCATAGTTAAATAACACCCGAGTCAGTCTGGAAAACTAGAGTGAGAAAACACACTCAATTGGCCTATTAATGTTTTCAAAATTCTTTTGAAATCAAAGGTATCTCGTAAGACCACGCCACAAATAAACATGTCGGGTTTTTACCTTACGATAACCAAAATATTTCTTATAAAATTCTCTGATATTATAGTAGTATCTATACACAAATACTTATTCAAATAGCCGAAATTATTACATTATTAAATTCCAGCTAATAGGTATACAAATAAATCCATAAAGGCACGTAGGGAAAATGTATTTCCATCAATGGCAGGGCTACTAGGGTACCTCCCGTCATAGTACGTGGTCTAAATCACGGTACCGAGGATCCCTCCTGATCCCCTGCTACACAAGACCGGAGCTAGCCCTTACTGGGTAGTCCGAATAAGATGACCTCGTGGTTGGGATCAGCAGCCGCCCACTAAGCCGAATAAAAAGGAACATCTAGACAGGGATGACCTTACCCTAATTGGTTGCTAGCCACTTAGCCTTGCTGCACCTCCCCTGTTTTAGCCATTCCCGGTTGATGAGGCTCAAGGTTATGTGTTACCTTTTTAGCACACATTCACTTAGAATGCTCATCGTCCTCTTGACGATGTTCTGATAGCATTCATCCATACAAGTCCGTTCCGGGTTCGAACGGAACCGAAGGCACTACTCCTACTACATCCATTTTGGAATCACCCTCAGGATTAGTAGCGACTAGCCCTGCACTTCACTGCTCCATCTTCGACTCCCAGCTCTTGTCTTCCTCAGGAAAACGTTCAAACCGGATCGAAGTGGTTTTCGAAAAATTAATCCCGATCCTGGTCTCTTCGAAACGATCAGCGCATTGACCAATATTGATAGTCGGTTATTTAACTATCAAATAACATTCACAAACAATCATCAAGCCATAATAATTTCTCCCAAATTATTTATAATCCTCAAAATATCTTCGCAAGATATATTTCCACTTTTCAACCCTTTGAAAACAGTTTCAAACCATCTTTCTCTCACGGAACAAATTTCCTAAATATTTTCTATTTCCACTGAAATCACCAAGTACAAATACTTTATATTTTAAAATAATTTAAAATACTTTGTTATAAAATATACTTTAAAACATTTAAATTAAACTACTTAAACACTTTATTCAAAAATATATGCTTTAAAAATAATTACAATAAAACTACTTTATAAAATATAAAACTAATTTTATAAAAATAAAAGTTAAGCCAAACTAAATTTTAAAATAAGAATTTCGAAATTCTATACAAGTTTTTAAATAAAACTTTACCCAAACTATTTTTAAAATAAGATTACTTTATAAAATATTAATAATTATCTTTTTAAAACATAATACCAATTAACCTTTAAATAATTACTACTAAAATAAATTTGAAAAATATTTACTTTAAAATTTAAAACATTTAATAATAATAAATTTTCTAAAACATTTCCTTAAAACAAATTTTTAAAGCCTTTAGCTTATACATAAAAGTCTCCTTTAAAATAGACTTGGCTTTCCAGGGAAATATACTTCCCATTTCCATACCTTAAAAAAGCCACTATTTATTTTAAAACAATTTACCCATTCCTTTATAAATTCCCACCGTGAATTTATATTTCCAAATATCCATCGATATCCATTCCACTTTATAAACCCAGTTTATAAATTCCATAGTCCACCCTTATTTCAAAATACAGTTTCAAATACTAAATCAATCTCCAAAATTGATTTCCAAAATTTACTTCATTTTTAAAATAAATTCTTTTACTTACACAATTTATTTCAAAAACCCATTAACTTCAGATTTTACTTCTTAATTATGATTTAAAAATCTTATTTATCTGAAATTACCAATTTCATACTTTTCCAAATTCCTTCTTTATCCTTTCCAATAGATTTAAACCATGAATTTCAAAATAAATTCTTTATCCCTTTAAATAATATCACTTAGGTTTTAAAATTCATTATTTCCCCTTTTTATTCGAAATCTCCTTTCCTATACTCGGAATTTATTTATTAAAATTTAAAAATCCACTTTTATCTTCCTTTTCTTTTTCCATTCATTCTTCAATTTATCCCAAATTCTCTAAAATCATTTTACTTACAAATTCTCTCTTTTAATTTTCTTTTTAAAAATCCAATCTATATAATTTTGGTAACTCTGTATACCCAAATATATTCAATCACACCAAAGCATCCATTATTTCCAATTACCATCGTAATCCATCATAGATTATCCAATAAATCATAACACAGAATAGTTAAACAAATCAAAATATTTTGAGGAATCCAGTTGGATCCCTTCAACCTGTTTCCCTACATCCACAGATGTTAGCACAATATAAAATACCAATTCCACTTCGAGGTAGAATATCGCGGTATATGGGGTTATATAATCTCATCCGCTATTATGCGTCGCATAGGGTCTCATACGCTATATAATGCGGAAAATCAATCATTCCAATATATACATACTACTATATATAATTTAGCACATCCAATCAATTCAATCATTCAACCAAAATTTAAATTTAACTATTTAAATTTAAATAATAATCCAGATAAGTGAGATTAACTTCCCTTTTGGTTTTGTTTTGCAACCCGATCCACACCGGCTTGATTTCCACGATTTAGACCTTGTACAAACATTGCATGGTTTATAAATATTTAAACTAACCGAACAATCTATTAGCATTTAATAATTTAATTTAAACAAATTTTCCTTTGGATAATTCTTTAGTGACCAAAATAATTTAATTTTAAATTAACCCCCTATGATAAATAAATTTTCCAATAACTAAAATAATTAAACCAGTAAATTGAATTAGTTAATCATCCTAACACATGTGTGAAAATGTGTATGTATATTTTATATGGATAAAATTCATATTCATATATTTTCCTTGAAACTACCTATATTAAACATGCATGAAATATTTTCTTTTGAAACTATATATATATACACTTGCTAAAAATAAACTATATTAAAATCTCATTTCTATAAATTCTACAACATTTAAAACCCTTATGTACATAATCTCCTGTTTACATAAATATATATAATTAATCTAAAATGGCAGGTGAATATATATTTTTTAAAATTTTAAATAAAATAAACAACCCTATACCTGTCGCCGATCGAAAATCCAGGCCTCGTCATCAACGTCCCTGCTACCCTCTTCGATCACGATGCCGAACCCTTACCACAAAACACCGAGCCACCCAAGCCCTCGCGAAGCACTGCCGAACCCCGTCTTTGACCTACCCTTGTCGCGAACACCAATGGCCTTCCCTTCACCCATCACCGCCCCAAAACCCACGAACACGAACCCTAGCTCGCGACATCAGCGTCGATCCTTGCCCAAGATGCCGCCCACGATCGCGCTTCCTCGGTCATGGCGATCGCGACTTAGGAATGATTCGCGAATCCCCTATCTCACGCGAGCACGATTCGCTTCGAAAAGAAATGAGGCTCATTAGATCGAATCGACGAAGACATGCCTAATGAGGGAGAATGAAGACTTGCTCAGCGCAATTTGAAATTGTTTTTTTTCTGGAGCGAGGATTTGATGTTGATTTTGTAACGAAGAGGAGCTCGGCCATTTCTTTGTTTTTTTTAAATGAACGACATACATTTTATATGGATTTGATTATAATATTAGAAAACGAACGCGTGTTCCAAAAAAGATGACACGTGTTAAAAATTTCCGAGACGTGTTGTAAAAGCTTGCAATGTAATTTATCATTTATTTAAATTTAAATTGAAATCGTCTCGATTCTTGCAACACTAGATCTCGATCTCCAATCGAGACGTGCCGCTAGGCGTTTATAATGTTAAACCCCTATTCTGAACACAATGGAAAAGGTTTTGAGTCCTAATTCGATCGTATGGAGAAGATAGATTTTTGGACTCAGTTATTATATTGAATTATTGATATAGATTTCAGCGCGTTTATGTACTGTATGATCACAAAACAACTCCGAATGCTACAAAAATTGAAATCCGATAATAATACAATACTACAGATCTAATAGAACATGTTTCGTCGAATTCCGAGACTGTGCCTCGGAAGGCTATTTTTAAATATCAATTTAAACGATATATTTTCAAAACTTAACCAAACACTTCCAATTTCAAGTTTAATATTTCTATTATCTCCAGTATAATCAATATAAATTTTCCAAGTCTTTGAAATATTTTTATCCAGCTTAAAATCCAAGATTCACTATTTAAACCAATTTTAGATTATTAAATTCAAAAATTTAATTATCTAATAAACAACGATATTTGAAAATCAAGTTAGAAACTAACTTTTAAATATTTAAAATCAATTAAATATTTCAATTTCAAATATCCAGAAATTCTAGGTTGTCACAAATATTATTTATTTTCATCCTCAGTTTGAAAGTGAGACACATTGTAAGTGTGATTGATGGGCACCGATTTAGCTCTACCACCAAGAATTTATATAAAACATAGTAGATCTAAAGTGTCCTTTTTGGAACATTTTAAAATTTCAACTACATGTAATATTCTTTTTAACAATGTGTTCTTAGTGCGTAGAAAAAAATGTAACTATCCATCAAGTATTTTCATAAGGTGTTAATTACAGTTATATGGCTATAAAAGGACATCATCAACCACAAGCATTTTTAAATATTACGAATGTTTTAACATGCATTGTTTTTAGCTGGGTTATCATTGATTAAATATAGATTTTTGCTACAACGTATTCTAAAGTTTGCCATATGTCATGTAACTACTAGGTCATTACAAAAAGAACCCGAGTTTAAGGAATGGTCGATGCATTTTGTATTTACAAATGTAAATTTTACAGTGTTCAAATAATTTTTTTTAACTCTTTTACAACCATTACCATGATTAATTTATTTATACTTTATAGATTGTGTTTTTAATATACAACTATAGCGTTAATTCTGATTATTATTCCCCCTCATGAATTATCATTTCAGTCTTTCGATCTTCCTGCATATATATGGATTCCTCCACCTTATAGTCATGAATTACAAGTATAGCCCTTTTGTTCCACCTGCATTCATGGTTAATGGAGTTGCTTTGATATTTGACTTTGACCGTGTTTCATGTATCTTTTATTTATTTCTTGCTTTATATTCTCACTTTTTAATTCACCTATTTTTCTTTCCCATATTTTAATACCCAGCCGTGTTTTTCTATATAATAGAGTAAATTCACCGATTCATGTTATAGTTAGAACTGTATTTTTTTAGTCCGTTGCGTCCTTGAATAGTTTTTCTATAAAATGTACATATGTGATAAATGATCTTTCTTACATTCATATTTGAAGGTACACCGTCTTATGTCAGCCTTCTTTGGCTTATGCATTGGTTTTATCTACACTGAATGTTCAAATTGTTGATTTATAACCAATTGTTAGAAGGGAATTTTCCCAACTGATTTCCTACTCATCCCAATACTTTGATAGTTCGTTCACTACTGCATACATTTTCATAACGATCTATAGCACGAAAACAAGACTTGACTAATAGACCCAGATACATATTCAAATAAATATGGTTCAACCCACATATATTTTCCATTTATGGATAGCTAAAAAATTGTTTGCTTCACTAAAATCTTTTATGCAATATACGCTTTAAATTTAAAATGTTTGTTTTTTAAATTGGAAATTCTTACGCAGTACTTATGATGCGATTCAAATATAAATTTACATTTTCCTCTACAATTTTATTTTCTGCATCATCCAAAAAAATTTCCTGAAACTTTTTTCTTACTTTATTAATTAGTTTATGCATATTAACGTTATCAGTTAACATCCACATTGCTTTTATCTTGCACTATTCACTACTGCTATTTCTTCCCTGCTCTACATTTCTGAATTTGTAATTCACTTCAACTTTACTTCATATGTCCAACAACTTTGTTACATGTAGGGTTTTGAGATGCTTAGAATAGCTAAGAAAAAGGACATGACCCACATACGGATGTCTATCATTGAGGGGAAGATATGACATTAATGGTTTCGTAGTTAAAATGGCAGCACCGACTTATCTGGCAATACCAGAGCCATACTATATAGAGTTTTATGATGGCACATAGTTCACCCCCAATGCATCACTTTCCTGTAACTCAATACCTGATGCAGCTCAGGCTAGAGAAGAAACTACACAAACAATAATTTCCCAAGGCATGAGTCGTACACGACTCAAGGAAGGCCTAAGTCGTCCACGGCTTAAGATGAGAGCTATAGGTCGTCTACGACCTAATGAATCACGTGATAACAAGCCACGAGTTAACAACACTTTAAGTCGTGAAGAGGAAGCCTCGGATTTAGGTCGGCCACGGGTTAACAACGAGTTACAGGAACCGAAGCATGTTTTAGGTCGGCCACGACCTAAGGAGTCAAGTGAAAATACGCTACGACCTAATGAAGTTTTAAGTCGTTCGAAGGAGATAAACCGCTGGGAATTAAGTCGCTTGGAGTTGAGTAGTTCGGAGGTGTTAAGGCGCTTGGAATTGAGTCGCTCGGAATTAAGTCGTAAGTAGAGGCTTGCCTAAGTCGTAAGTCGTTACCTGTTAAAACTCGTTTGTGTTGTAACGTGTTTGTAGTATTATTGTTGAGTCATTGCCGACTCAAGATGAGTCGTAATTCATTTGTATCTTGTGTCGTAAGTAATCTGGGTCGTGTGTTATAAGTCGTATACGACCTAGGTGTTGTAATATGTGTTGTATTTGGGCATTGAGTTGCCATGAGTTGTAACTCGAGTCAGTTAGGTCGCGTACGACCCAAGCGAAGTCTGTTAAGTCGTCTGCTTGTCTTGTATGTTGAGTCGCTCGATAATAGGTCATTACCGACTTATGGTAAGTCGTGAGTACTGCTAGGTCGGAAATGTCCTAAGGTGTGTTGTGGCCTATAAATAGACGAGTTGGGGTCATTGTAATTGGTTGTTGAAAATTGAATAAAATTTCCTTTTGATTGCTTTGTGCTTTCTTCCAATTGGTAGTCGAGTGTGATCTCCTATCTTCACCTACGTCATTTGAGTGCGCTCGAATCAACGTTTGTTGAAGCCGATTTGCGGAATCAAGTGCGCTTGATCAACGCCGAAGAATCGTAGATCCTTCATCACGGTATCGTGCGCGATCAACGTGTTAAGGATAGCTAGAATCTGGTATCTCTTGAGATCAACGGATTTGGGCATTTTCAGTATTGTTCAATCCACCGATTGCTACACTTTCATCGATTTATCGAATTTTCAGTTAATCCGCTGCGTCAGTTTGGTATCAGAGCTTGTTTAGCCAATCATAGCTAAATCGAGTCTTGGAGCCGAGTTTGAAGTTTGAAGTTGTTCATCGTGTTCATCTTGGAGTTGCAACGAGAGGAGAACTTTTGATCCATTTCATTTTGGATCAAAGTGTTGAAAGTGTTTGAATTTGAAGTAGGCCGTGTATACTAGTGAAGTAGCCGAGCCTAGGGAAGATCATCTGAAGCTTGAACCGTGACTCGTGTTGTTTTAGTTGAAGCTTGTGTTCGATTTGTTGAAGTGTTTGTGTTGATTCAATCATGCCGCCGAGGAGAGCTAACCGCCATCAAAATATTGAAGCATTATATCGAAGAGAGGAGGCCGATCAAATGGAACAACGTATGCATGAGAAGATTAATGAAGGCATTGGTAGGTTGGAAAAGTTGATGATCGATATGAATCAAAGTAGAAGAAGAAATTCACCTGAATCCATCCACGGAGGAAGTAGAATTTCGCCACATTCTGAACGGGAGAGGAGAGAAAGTCAAGATCATCGAAGTGTTGATAATCGAAGTAGGAGGGATGTTGATGATCGTGATCGAAGGGATGTTGGTAGTAGGAGAGGTGGTGGTAGAGATGTTGGAGGGCGTGAAAGACAACGTTATACATCAGATTTCGATGAGGAATTTGACGGTGAGAGAGGAAGTGTTTATTTCAGAGATCGAGATCAGGGACAACGTCAGTATCGGGTTATTGATGATGAACGACGTTGGGAATCAGAGATGAAGATGGAGATTCCTGAATTTAAAGGTGGGATGGTTGCTGAAGAATTTTTGGACTGGTTATCTAATGTAGAAGAAATTTTTGACTTTAAGGAGGTTCCGGAGAATCGAAGGGTGAAGTTAGTTGCTACAAGGCTGAGGGGGAGAGCTTTGGCGTGGTGGCAGCAAACTAAACTTACCAGAGAACGGATGGGAAAGTCAATGGTTGTAGAGTGGGATAAGATGAAGAAAATGATGAGAGCTATATTTTTGCCATACAACTATCAATCACTTATGTACTAGAGATTGCAGAATCTAAGGCAGGGGACGAAATCAGTTAATGACTATGCAGATGAATTTTACCAACTCATTGCCAGGAATGATATAATGGAGACAGAAGAACAGCTAACTACTAGGTTTGTTGGAGGGCTGAGAATGCAGATCCAGGATATGGTTAATATGTTCGATCCAAGATCTGTAGCGGAGGCACATCAAAAGGCGTTGGCTTGGGAAAAGCAAGGAAGGCGTGGAGGTGGTGTGTTTACTAATTTTAACAATCAAATGAAGGGTGTCGGTGGAAGTTCTAATGTTCCTAAAGTTGTTGCCAAACCAGTTGTGAAGGAGGGAGAGAAGGCAAAGGTTAGCAATGGGTTCAAATGTTACAATTGCCAGGAGATGGGTCATAAAAGCAACGAGTGTCCGAAGCCGAAAAAGAGAACTATGTTAGCGGAAGCTGAGGATGAGGAAGAAGAGGCAGAGTGTTCTAATTCATTACCGGTTGCGGAGGAAGACTTGTTATCGGGGGATGAAGGGTATTCACTGATGATGAGGAGAAGTTGTTTGACACCGAAGCAAGAGGAGGAAGACAGTTGGTTGAGGAATAACATATTTCAGTCTACTTTCACTATTCTTGGAAGAGTTTGTAAATTTGTTATTGATGCTGGAAGTTGCGATAATATTATCTCTACAGAGGCTGTGAAGAAATTGGAGTTGAAGACCGAGAAACATCCTAAACCGTACAAGTTAGCTTGGTTGAGGAAAGGAGGTGAAGTGAAAGTTTGAAGAAGAGCTTGTGTTAAATTTTCGATTGGGAAGAAATACAAGGACGAAATTTGGTGCGATGTAGTGGACATGGATGTGTGTCATCTGTTGTTGGGCAGACCATGGCAGTTTGATAGAGCAGTACAACACGATGGTCGTGCAAATAGCTATAGTTTCATGTTCGAGGGTACAAAAATCACTTTGGTTCCCAAGAAGCAACAACAGAAGGAGAGCAAGTTAGAGGAGATTGAAGAGCTGAAAACTTTGTTATCATTGAAGGAGTTTGTTAAGGAGGTCGAAGAGGATCCTGAAGTATTCTTGTTGATTGGACGAGATTGTAGTGAAGAAGTTGAAATTCCAGAAGAAGTGAAACCAGTTTTGAAAGAATTTGAGGATGTATTTCCAGAAGAGTTGCCTAAAGAGTTACCGCCATTGAGAGACATTCAACATCAAATCGATCTTGTTCCGGGAGCAGTATTACCGCATAGACCACATTATCGGATGAGTCCGAAGGAACACGAGGAGTTGCGAAGGCAGGTGAAAGAGTTGCTTGAGCAAGGACGTGTGCAGGAAAGTTTGAGTCCATGTGCTGTGCCAGCTTTGTTGGTACCGAAAAAGGATGGGACGTGGAGGATGTGCACTGACAGTCGAGCATTGAATAAGATTACTGTATGATATAGATTTCCAATGCCGAGGTTGGATGACTTGCTAGATCAGTTGAGTGGGGCAACTATCTTTTCGAAGATTGATTTGAAAAGCGGTTATCATCAAATTCGGATTAGACCTGGAGACGAATGGAAGACAGCCTTCAGGACGAGAGAGGGGTTATACGAATGGTTGGTTATGCCATTTGGTTTATCAAATGCACCTAGTACATTCATGCGGGTGATGAATCAAATCTTTAGACCATTCATTGGGAAGTTCGTGGTGGTTTATTTCGATGATATTCTGATATATAGCAGGAGTATGGAGGAGCATGTTCAACATTTGAGGGAAGTGTTGATTATTCTTCGTGAGGAACAATTTTATGCTGCTACGAAGAAATGCGTGTTTATGATGCATAGTGTTTTATTTCTGGGGTATGTTGTGTCAGGAGAAGGTATACAGGTGGACCAGAATAAAGTTGAAGCAGTCAGGAATTGGCCACAGCCAAAGAAAATTACGGAAGTGAGAAGTTTTCATGGGCTAGCGTCATTCTACCGAAGATTCATTCCACACTTCAGTAGCGTGATGGCTCCAGTTACTGATTGCATGAAAGGGAAACAGTTTGTATGGTCAGAGGAAGCGGGGGTTGCTTTTGAGAAGATCAAGTAACTATTGACGACAGCACCGATTCTTGTTTTACCAGATTTTCAGTTGTTGTTTGAATTACATACTGATGCTTCAAAGGTTGGTATTGGAGGAGTTTTAATTCAGAGTGGAAAACCCAATGCTTATTTCAGTGAGAAGTTATCAGGAGCAAAGATGAGGTATAGCACGTACGATGTGGAGTTTTACGCAATTGTTCAGGCTGTTAAGCATTGGTGACACTATCTGTTTCAGAAAGAATTTGTTCTGTACACTGATCATGAGGCGTTGAAGCATATGCAGGGGCAGGACAAGATTTCAGCAAGACATGCATCGTGGATTGCCTATTTACAGCAATTTACTCTTGTTGTCAAACACAAGTCTGGGGTGACGAATCGGGTAGCTGATGCTTTGAGTAGGAGGAGTCATTTATTAACGACAATGAAAGTTGAAGTGACAGGGTTTGAATTATTGCCAGAGTTGATTGAAGAAGATCCTTACTTTGTGAAATTTGTTGAGAAAGTCAAGGAAGGAAATACTGATGAGTTTGTATTGATGGATGGTTTTCTGTTTAAAGGAAATCGTTTATGCATACCAGACTGTAGCTTGAGAATGAAGATTGTTAAAGAATTGCATGAAGAAGGACATGTTGGACGGGATCGCACTTTACAGTTAATTTCACAATCTTATTTTTGGCCGTCAATGAGGAAAGAGGTAGAGAGCTTTGTGGAGCGATGTCATATCTGCCGGGTTTCGAAAGGAACTGCGACCAATGCTGGGTTGTATATGCCGTTGCCTGTACCGGCTAAACCATGGGTTGATGTGAGTATGGACTTTGTGTTGGAATTGCCGAGAATGCAGCGTGGTAATGATTCTATATATGTGGTGGTGGACAGATTTTCAAAAATGGCACACTTTATTGCTTGCAAGAAGACGGCGGATGCTGTTCGTGTTGCTTAGATGTTCTTTAAAGAAATCTATCGTTTACATGGGTTGCCGGAGTCTATTGTTTCAGACAGGGATACCAGATTTTTAAGTCATTTTTGGTTTAGTTTGTGGAAGATGGTGGGAACGAAGTTGAACTTTAGCAGCGCTTATCATCCACAGACGGATGGACAGACCGAAGTTGTTAACAGATCGTTGGGAAATTTGTTGCGATGTCTTGTAAAGGACAATCTGAAGAGTTGGGACATGAAGTTATGCCAAGCAGAATTTGCTCATAATCATGCAGTGAATCGTAGTACGGGATTCAGTCCATTTCAGATTGTATATTCAAATTTGCCCAAGGGACCGTTGGATTTGGCGGTAGTACCACAACTAAAGGGGACGATTAAACGGGCTGTTGATTTTGTTGATGAATTAACTGAATGTCATAAAATCATTCAGGAACGATTGGTGAAGGCAAATGAGAAGTATAAACGATCTGCAGATCTGAAACGAAGAAATGTTGAGTTTAATGAAGGAGATTTGGTATATGCTGTGTTAACGAAGGATCGTTTTCCAGTAGGCGCTTATAACAAGTTGAAAGCCAGAAAAATTGGTCCTGTAGAAGTGGTGAAACGGATTAATGAAAATGCTTATAAGTTGAAGCTACCGGAGAATGTTTACACTTCTGACGTGTTCAATGTTAAGCATCTTGTACCATATTACGGAGGTGAACAATCTGATGTGGAAGAATTTCCAAATTCGAGGATGAATTTTTCTCAACCAGGGGAGGATGATGCAGCTCAGGCTAGAGAAGAAACTACACAAACAATAATTTCCCAAGGCATGAGTCGTACACGACTCAAGGAAGGCCTAAGTCATCCACGGCTTAAGATGAGAGCTATAGGTCGTCTACGACCTAATGAATCACGTGATAACAAGCCACGAGTTAACAACACTTTAAGTCATGAAGAGGAAGCCTCGGATTTAGGTCGGCCACGGGTTAACAACGAGTTACAGGAACCGAAGCATGTTTTAGGTCGGCCACGACCTAAGGAGTCAAGTGAAAATACGCTACGACCTAATGAAGTTTTAAGTCGTTCGAAGGAGATAAACCGCTGCGAATTAAGTCGCTTGGAGTTGAGTCGTTCGGAGGTGTTAAGGCGCTTGGAATTGAGTCGCTCGGAATTAAGTCGTAAGTCGTTACCTGTTAAAACTCGTTTGTGTTGTAACGTGTTTGTAGTATTATTGTTGAGTCGTTGCCGACTCAAGATGAGTCGTAATTCGTTTGTATCTTGTGTCGTAAGTAATCTGGGTCGTGTGTTATAAGTCGTATACGACCTAGGTGTTGTAATATGTGTTGTATTTGGGCATTGAGTCGCCATGAGTTGTAACTCGAGTCAGTTAGGTCGCGTACGACCCAAGCGAAGTCTGTTAAGTCGTCTGCTTGTCTTGTATGTTGAGTCGCTCGATAATAGGTCGTTACCGACTTATGGTAAGCCGTGAGTACTGCTAGGTCGGAAACGTCCTAAGGTGTGTTGTGGCCTATAAATAGGCGAGTTGGGGTCATTGTAATTGGTTGTTGAAAATTGAATAAAATTTCCTTTTGATTGCTTTGTGCTTTCTTCCAATTGGTAGTCGAGTGTGATCTTCTATCTCCACCCACGTCATTCGAGTGCGCTCGAATCAACGTTTGTTGAAGCCGATTCGCGGAATCAAGTGCGCTTGATCAACGCCGAAGAATCGTAGATCCTTCATCACGGTATCGTGCGCGATCAACGTGTTAAGGATAGCTAGAATCCGGTATCTCTTGAGATCAACGGATTTGGGCATTTTCAGTATTGTTCAATCCACCGATTGCTACACTTTCATCGATTTATCGAATTTTCAGTTAATCCGCTGCGTCAATACCAAACAATGGTCTTGAGGCTTGTGGTATAAGTGCTTTAACAGGTATCGTAAAACCTCACTTCAGTTACAAATATAGCTTATGCGACATATTTTCCTCACATTTAATTTAATGCCTACCTATACAAATTCATGGCAGATGTCTATGGCATCCTAATTGTATTTTCTGACATAAAACAAACAAAACATCAAAAGAGCGGTAGACCAACCTACCTAAAGGAGATAAAGATTCTACTTCAATGGTATAGTTACATTATTGATAGCACAATACGTTTCGGATTACCTAACCCTTGCCCTTTCTATAATTTACTACTTCTATTTTTACGTTCATTCATAGTGAAAATGAGGTAGTAGCTACACTTTAGGGGTGAGATGGTAAAATTGCTGACCGGTGAAAATATAAACAGCATTGATTGTCTAACATCAGTAATGCTTACATCAACATTGGAGAAAAATGATTTTAGTAAGCGATATGACAATATAACTTCATTCCATGTAATAATAGATTATCTTTAATCAAAACTTTTGGTTGCCTATGTTTTTTACATGCTTACTTTTAACAATAGCTAAAGAATACCCATTCGGAATGACTCCACAAGTGATACAAAAATTTATATAAATCTGGATGTTCCAGAGTATGTAAAGAACTTTTCGCTGGGTATAGTACTTACAACCTAATACATTATACCTAGACCTAGAAACACAACTACTTCACCTTTTTCCCTACGATAGATTTGCTGAATAGAGGTGAGCACTCAGCTAGCATAGAAACTCCCATTAACTTCCTCATTGGCCAAGGGAACGAAAGTAAATATTCTAGATTTGCTAATCTCACTCGCATCTAAATCCTATGTGGTATGTAATTCAACTTCATGCTTATAATACATACTTCGGCTTCATCATTACCACTGTGCTAACAAAATTGTCTTCAACATCAAAAAAGGGTGTCAAGTGCCAATTTCATAGAGAAATTGTGAACGTAGATGATGTTTTTGGCTGAAGTAGTCTTTCATGCAGGAAGTGTATAGCAGCAGCATAGAAAAATGGAAATACATACTAGTGCGCTAAATTTGCATCAATCATTGACAAACCACAATCTAGGTAACCTACATTCACTTGCCTTTGTGTACATAAACCTTTACAAATCCTATATTTCCTGTTAATAACAAGTCATCTCCAGTATTATATCTATCATTAAAACCTTTCTTTCCACCCACTACAAAAGCATTTAAATATAGCACACTCTTCTCTTGAGAACTTCCATTTTTTTAATTCGTGAAATCCTGGTATTAAAGAAAGAGAAAAATTAACTATATTTTCAATTTTGATTCAGTATGAGTTATTGACATTTCGAATTGGTAGAACATTAGTATTTTATAGTACCATATTTAAAATTTTGAAGTTTTACGCTTTTAAGCTTAAAATTTATGAATAAAATTGTTATGAAATGTTTCTTCATACAATGTTTTATTCAATTTCTATAATATTTTACTTCATACAAATTGAATTATTAAAATCAGTTATCATCTGTAGAAGATTTGATGGTTAATAAAAGGTAGATTCCATAGTTTTGGCACTTATTTGGCAGTTAACCGCACCTGTTAACATTGTTCTAACATTTCCAGGTTCAAATTGCTGCTTAACGTTCGTGATAGGGCTGCAACCATAAAAATGTAATCTATATCTTGCGAATAACATAAACCCTAAGATCTAGAATAACACGATTATCACATATGTAATGAATTAATAAAACATACCTCCAGACATCTTGTATACGAATCAACAATGGATGTTGTCGAAAGCTGTTTCAATGGAGAAAGGAAATGGTTTCTCTCTCTTTTCCTATATCTTTCTTTATGTGTTTTCTATATCCTTTGTGATGGACAAAGGTTAATATTCATAGGTAGAGAGAGGACCAAATTTCCAGATTTGTAGACTTAATATTGATCGTCCATCAAGATCAAGATGAGAGAAATTAATGCTCTAGATTATAACCGTTTTATTTATTAGCATATTAATAGGAAAACCCTTTAGATTCTATTGACCACATAATGAAGAAGGAAACGTTTGAGGAAGGAAAATGTCCATTAATGTACCACATAATGAGGAAGGAAACGGTCCATTAATGTTTTCGCGTTAAGTTCCTTACAAAACGGTCAAATTTCCTTACAGTCTCCTACTTGGTCAATAGTAAAATCCATTAATGTTTTCGTATTAAGGTCATAAGGCGCGCATGATATGCTAAACTTTTCTTTAGTCAGTTATCATAAGTGTCTTGACTAATCTAGTGGTCAATGGAAGTAATGACGTGTACACGTTATTTTGCAACATGCTTACTTCCATGTACTATGACATTGACAACTTTCATAACTAGACCGTAGATGAGCATAACTAAATGGTCACATAATGTCTTGAAGCAAAAGACTGTTTCTGTTATCATTTATCTAAATATAAATGTGTACACATTATAAAACAGAAATAAAAGATGTCCAAATTATTAAGAGCTCAATAATTGTTATGTCTAGATAAGTACAAAATAAATGGCATAATAAGAAGATAATTAGGAACTATCTGCAAGATCCATGCTATCAGTATGTCTCTGAAATGTCTTTGGAGGTAGTCCTTTCGTGAATATGTTTGCCACTTGTAAGTCTGTACTTATCGATTCAACAATAATTTTCTTTAGTTTAACATCTTGCTTCAGTAGTAGGTATTTAAGGTCCATGTGTTTGGAACCTTTGGTTATCCTATCATGCTTGGAGAAAAAGGTTGCAGGTTCATTGTCGCAGTAGACAGTTAGTGGCTTAGAGATATGTGAAGACCCAAATTTTTTGGGGATAAAAATAATTTTAAAATCAGTTAACAGAAAAATAACCAAAGAACAAAATAGCTTGAAAATAAATATCAGAAGTGAGTGAAATAATTAAGCAAGGGGATAATTGTTTTTTTATATACATAGTGATGAGAGGAAAATGATTAAGTGTGAATGAATTTTAATTCACATATCTCATGAATATTATATATATGTGGCCAGAGAAATGTAGAGTGATAAAATAACTTCTCTTGATAATTAAAATGCATAAAAACCTGTTTAGTAGTATTTATGAGTATGAATGCATTTTTGAAATAAATCAAGAGAGAAACAAATGATAAAATAAGATAACTAGGAATCAAACTTACAAAAAAGAAATATGTGAAACAACTCGGGTATAACAAAATGCACTATGAAATTGAGCCACATGAGAATAATGTGCAGGTAAACCATGCAAATAGCATGTGCACAGAAAAGCAGTGAAGTAACTGCTTTTACCAGAAATGGAAATCAAAAGAAAATGGCACATTTAGCCATAACTACACACACATAATTCTCTGAGTGATGTGAGGATAAAATGGGTTTTTCCTCCATTAAAAACCCTAGCTAAATGATTTAAATTAAGAGGGAAAGCAGCACTTTGTTTCTGAGGGAAAACAGAGAAAACATTAAAAAATAATAATAATAACAAACTCACACTGTCTTCAAGCTCAAGCATTCTCGGGGAGGAGAAGAGGAAGGTGAGTGATAATCACTTATGAGATTTGAGGAATTAAGACCCAAGCTAAGGGCAGCCAAGTTATTTTTATATATAAAATTATATTATGATTTTCTGTTTGATTATATTTTCTGAATGAATGTTTGTTGATCATGGATGGTTTTCTGGTTGATCTTTTGGTTGAGACTTTAATCTATTTTGATATGTTGTGATGGTTTCAGTTTTTGCTTTGAAATATAATTAATCTAACACCTACCCTGATCACAGAAATGGATTTTTATAATCCAGTTTTTATAAGAGAATGAGTTAAACATTTTACTGAGAAATAGGGTA
Source organism: Allium cepa (assembly GCA_030765085.1). NCBI lineage: Eukaryota > Viridiplantae > Streptophyta > Magnoliopsida > Asparagales > Amaryllidaceae > Allium > Allium cepa. Next base: position 563,559,130 of record CM060928.1, on the reverse strand, counting down.
TCAATGAAATAAATGAGGTAGGCTGTATGAATAATGAGGTTCATGCTCATGTCTAGTTCATTCAAAAATTGATATGAACAATGTAATATTATATATGTGCTGATTTGTTCAGATCATAAGCCAATATGTTTTATGGATTTTTCTCAAAAACCATATCCTATGTTCACAGAAAAAATAAATATAGTATTTCTTACGACTTCAGCAGATTTATGCAAGCAATGGGAAAATTTCTAGAAATAAATACACAAGCAGGTTTTAGAAAATATAAGTAAGTAAAAATGACTTTGAAATGAGATGTGCAATTTTGCATGAATGTTTTGTATGTCTAAATGTAATATTTGAGTGAGTTTAATAATTTTTGACTTATGTAATGAAGGAAAGAACATAAGCATTTCTGGAATTAAAAAGAAAATTCCTCAGAAAAATAAATAAGCATGGTCTCTAAATTAGAAAATAATTTAGGAGTAGTGCCTTGATCTATTCATCATCAGGAGGATGATTGGTATGTGCATGACTTGTTTAAGTCCTGTAGGCCTCTGTGTAAAGGGTTAACAGAACTGAGCCCCTTTGCAATGCACACTTTGTGTTCAATGGCAAGAGTTCAGACCAAGTAAAAATGGGATTGAGAAATTAAGCTATGGAAATTAGGAGTTAATCCATAGGAGCATGTACATGAATATCTGAATGGAGTGAATGGATGAATGCTTGGGTGTATGATTGATAAATAAACTTACATATGCTCAGGTTTTAGTATGAATTAGTATATCATTAAAAAAATATGCTCTATGTACAGTTTTATGAATTTACGAAATATTTTAATATATATGATTTCACTCATACCAGAATTTATTTCTGACCCTATTTGTTGCCTTTGCAATATTTGGGGTGTCTCATTTTTATTGAGGCAGCTCTAAATGTTGCTGCAGGAAAAGAAGCATGAGTAACTTGCTTGCATGGATATTTGAAGATCTACTTGAATTTAAAATGCTTAAGGAATATGGCAGAAATATTGTAATAAATAAGCTAGGCAAAAACTCTATTATGTTCTAAGTATTTCCAAGATTGATATTTGCTTGTTTTTCTGTGTAAAGAATATGTAAAAACTTAAGTATCATATGTGTGTTTGTGAGTTTCTGATTTAAGCAACTGATCTGGACATTCTCTGGTGAATTATGATGCAGGAAATTATGCCATGTAATTTGATATGTGGACATACTTTCTTTGGCAATGTCTGATGAATTTTTGATTGTAAAGTTGAAATAGTTTTAGAAAAAGCATGTAATAAATCTGTTAAGTATTGAGTTAAACCTGGTCTGGGCTAACCAGTAAAGCTTGATCCTGACTTGTAATTGATATAAGTATATGACAAGCTTGAAGACAAAGCCTGCAATTCTTGATCTGGGCATTTGATTTTCCAGTAGGAATTTGTATTGCTTTATGTAGTAAGTTCATATGCATGTTTGGTACTTGTAGGCTTCACTGCAATTATACTTAATAAATCTTATTATCTATATACATGACTCAAGTCTGGTTGCATCTGGTCATGATCAACCTGAGGTAGTCTAAAGTAACATGTAGTCTTGTTTGCAATGAGCATGTCCATCACTCCACAGCATATTAATCACTATCATTTGTTATTTACTTAAGAGAATATCTGTTGCCTACATAATATGTTCATTTGAGAATTTTGTATTAGTCTGATTTGAGACATTGCCTTGATCATCCTGTCTTCATGTAAATGCCCAGTATTCATTTAGTATGTTAGCCTGAGTTTGAACTTTCTTGTTTGTACCATTTTTATCTGTCCGACCCTTAAACTAATTTATCATCTTAATATTCATCTGATCATTGCATGCTTTATAAACCAAAATATGAAGTATTTTACCTGACCTAAAATTGTTGAGTTTGAAATAAGAATCCCGGGCTAAACTAATTGGTATGAGATGTTTTAACACCCTGTAGCAACCAAATACCTTAAGTACCAAATTCCTAAACCCTAAGGATCAAATGCATGGCTTAAATATCCAGGAAATAATTAATTTGAGAAATAAAACAAGAAAACAATAAGTAGTTATATTTGAACTAAACATTAACCAAGTTTAATATCAAGTTTGAGTTAAAAAAAGAAGATTAAAAAGCAGCAATGGCTATGTGACACAAAATCTCTTGAATGTGAGAAATATTGTGTGATTGAATTTCTTTGCTAATTTAATTACTCTGATAGGCAAAGAAACATTTATATATCTTCATATATATAAATGACATGTTTTGATACATATACTAATATTTTTATATTGGTAAAAATTCTGGATCTTGGGAGAGTGAATTAAAGAAGTGATCACTTGAAGAAAAAAAACTTACTAAAAATCACTAAAAATGAATGCTAAAAGAAGTGGGTCACTTAAGTTGGTATCAGAGCTATGTTGTTAAAACATAGCATATATATATATATATATATATTATCCAATCTTCTTATATGGATAAAATTCTAAAGAAAAAAAATATAATAATGATAAAAACAAATATTCACAGTTGGAATAAATTACTTAAATAATTAAATTAGAAATAATACTAACTAGCTATGCAATTTGAATAGAGAATCATGGTAGGAAGACCACCAAGCACTAGAGTAGGACCCTCTAATGCAACACCATTGGTTAATTTGCAAGATTTGGTGAGGGCATTTAGGGAAGGAGCAGTGTAGAGGGAAGAAAATCCCCATGAGGAGTTAGCTAAGCTATTGAAAACATTTTCAAAATTAGGAGGCAAGGATTTTGAAGGCAATGAAGGAGTCATGGGTGTACAAACATGGCTGAGGACCTTGGAAAGAATATTTGCAGATATGCAAATTAATGACCAAAGGAAGAGGCAGAGAGCTTCTAGAAGACTTAAGGGAGCAGCACTAGACTGGTGGGAGGTGATCATCACAGGAAGGCCAGAAAATGAGATAACATGGGATCAATTTAAGGAGATGCTTGAGGCTAGATTTGTCCCAGCAACAGCTAAGGCAACACTGCTTGAGGAATTTATAAGGCTGAGACAAGGACCAATGAGTGTAACTGAATACACTCAAAAATTTGAGAGTTTATCTAAGTATGGAACCATGCTCATAGGGAATGAAGAATCAAAGAATTCAAGATTTATTCAAGGACTTAATGCTGGATTGAGTAGAGCAATGCTACCATACAAAGATAAAACATTTGATCAAGTCATAGATCTTACTCTTTCTTTTGAACAACATGATAATGCAAGGGAAAAATTCAGGAACATGAGGGCTAATTGTCAAAAGAAGGGGAAAAATAGAGCACATCCTTATGATAAAAAGAATGTAGATAAGAAGCTTGAAGGAGCAACCAGTGGGGAAGTTAAGAAGAAAATTACTTGTTACAACTGTGGCAAAGAAGGACACATGAGCAATAGGTGTCAAGCAGCTAAGAAAGCACCATTCAACTGCTATAACTGTGGGAAAGAAGGCCATATCAAAAGGAACTGCCCAGAGTTCAAGAAAGGAGCAAAGGTAGGAGCATTGGAAGCCAAGGCAAAGGCAAGTGCAGTGGGAAATTCTGGACAATTGGAAGGTATACTTCTAATTAAAAATTATACAATCACAGTTATATATGACACTGGAGCTACACATTCTCTAATATCACAAGACATAGTGGATAAATTGGCTCTTACATGCAATATAGTTGAAAAACCCTTGTTTATTCAAAGTCCCCTAGGTAGCTCTTGTCTGCTAGGATTAAGATGTTTGGGAGTAGAATTAAACATAGGTGGAAATATGTTTAAATCTGACTTATTTGTGTTAAAATATCCTGGAATAGGAATAATTCTAGGAGTAGATTGGTTGAGTAAATTCAAAGCAATTTTGAATTTAGAAAATTTTACTATTTCCTTGAAAACAGAAAATGGTAAAAATACTATAATCCTGAGTGAAACAGCCAAGATAAATTGCCTTAATCAAATATGGAGCATGACTGAAAAAGAATTGACTCTAGAAGATATAGAAGTGATAAACAAATACCCAGATGTTTTTGGAGAGGTTGTAGGAGTCCCAGAAAATAGGCTAGTTGAATTTCAAATAAGGTTAATTCCAGGATCAAGTCCTATCATCAAGAAGCCTACCAGAATGGGTCCAAAAGAATTAGTAGAATTAAAACAACAGTTGGAAGAATTGGAGCAGAAATGCTTCATAAGGCCTAGTAGTTAAAACTGGGGTTCTCCAGTGGTATTTGTGAAGAAGCATGATGGTACAATGAGGATGTGTATTGATTATAGAGAATTAAACAAAGTTACCATCAAGAACAAATACCCACTCCCCAGAATTGATGATTTATTTGATCAATTAAATGGAGCAAAAATCTTTTCAAGGCTAGACTTAGCCTCTGGGTTTCATCAGATGAAAGTAGAGGAGGAAAGTATTAAGTACACTGCATTCAACACAAGGTATGGGCTATATGAATTTTTAGTAATGCCTTTTGGATTGACAAATGCACCATCCTATTTTGTAGATTTAATGAATAGGACATTTAGAGATTTTCTGGATAAATTTGTGGTTGTCTTTATTGATGATATATTGGTGTATTCAAAATCAGAAGAGGAGCATGCAAAGCATTTGCATCTGGTTTTGTCAAGATTAAGAGCACATAATTTAAAGGCAAAATTTACTAAGTGCACATTTTGGCAAAATGAAGTTAAATTCTTAGGGCATATTATTTCTCAACAAGGAATTAGTGTAGACCCAAACAAGGTCATGGCAGTTCAATCATGGGGCAGGCCTAAATCAGTGACTGAGGTGAGATCATTCTTAGGAATGGCAGGCTATTATAGAAGATTTATAAAAGACTTTGCAAGGATAGCCATTCCACTAACCAAGCTAACTAGAAAGGAGCAACCATATGTGTGGACAGAAAAGTGTGAACAAGCCTTTGAATCATTGAAGAAAGCATTGATGGAAGCTCCAGTCTTACAAGTTCCAGAGGGTAATGAAGGGTTAGTGGTTTACACAGATGCTAGTGGATCTGGGTTAGGGGCAGTACTCATGCAACATGGAAGAGTCATAGCATATGCATCAAGGCAACTCAAGCCAAATGAAACTAGGTATGCTACACATGACTTAGAACTGGCTGCTGTAGTACATGCATCGAAGCTATAGAGACACTACTTGTTAGGTGCTAAGTTTGAATTGTTTACAGACCATAAATCACTTAAGTATTTGTTTTCCCAAAAAGACTTGAACATGAGGCAACATAGGTGGGTAGATTTTCTAGCTGCCTATGATCTTGATATATTGTATACCCCTGGAAAAGCTAACAAAGTGGCAGATGCATTGAGTAGGCATCAAGCAAGATTGGCAAATTTAATGATGACTGAATTCAAGGATTTAACAATCCTCAGTGAAGTAGAAATAAAGAAAGAAATTGGTTCATCAGATAAGGCACATAGTGATATGATTGAATATGGTAAATTAAGCCTCATTTCTTTAAGATCAACTCTGGTTGATAAAATAGGAAAAATGCAGAATCAAGACACAAATTTAAAGGAAAAGAAGGACATGATATCACAAGGCATGACAGTGGAAAATTATGAAGTAGATGATAAAGGCTACTTAAGGAAGAAAGGGAAGCTTTGCATACCAAATATGGAAGAACTAAAGCAAGAAGTTATGGATGAGCATCACAAGACAAAATACACCATACATCTAGGTGGTACAAAAATGTACCATGATCTTAAAAGGAATTATTGGTGGCCAGGGATGAAAGGAGCAGTGGCAAAATATGTGGCAAATTGCTTAACATGCCAACAAGTTAAGGAAGATTATCAAAGACCCTCAGGCCTACTACAACCTCTAGAAATGCCTACCTGGAAGTGGGAAAGCATTTAAATGGATTTTGTGGATGGTTTGCCAAGAACAAGAAGAGGCAATGATAGTATTTGGGTAGTGGTTGATAGGCTCACAAAAACAACACACTTCATTCCAATAAATTCAAACAGAAATGCTCACAAGCTAGCTCAATTATTTGTGAAGGAGATAGTGAGATTGCATGGCATCCCTAAGACTATCTTTAGTGATAGAGACACTTTGTTTACCTCAAGATTCTGGGGTAGCTTTCAAGAAGCCATGGGGACAGAATTAAGCCTAAGCACAACCTACCACCCACAAACAGATGGGCAAACTGAGATTGTTAACAAGGTTTTAGAGGACTTGCTTAGAGCATGCATACTTGATTTTGGAGGCAACTGGGAGAATCATCTCTACTTAGCTGAATTTTCTTATAACAATAGCTACCAGTCCACTATAGGTATGGCTCCATTTGAGGCTTTATATGGAAGGCCTTGTCTATCTCCTGCATGTTGGATGGAAGCAGGTGAAAGAGTATTGCTTGGACCAGAATATGTGAAGGAAACTTCTGCAAGAATTGAGTTAGTGAGGCAGAGAATGAAAGCATCACAAGAAAGAAAAAAAGCATATGCAGACAAAGGGAGAAGGCCAATAGAGTTTGAAGTGGGAAATTATGTATTTCTCAAAGTTTCACCAGTGAGGAAAATACCGAGGTTTGGCAAAGCAGGAAAATTATCACCAAGGTATATAGGACCATATGAAATTGTTCAAAGAATAGGGACTTTGGCTTATAGGTTAAAGTTGCCAGAGGAATTGAGCAACATACATGATGTATTTCATGTGTCTCAATTAAGAAAATGGGTGCATGATAAGGAGACCATTCTTGAATCTCCTACACATGTTGAAATTCAAGAAAATTTGATTTATAAGAAAGAACCAGTGGGCATAGTGGCTATGGAAGAAAAGAAATTGAGAAATAAAATAATTAAATTGGTCAAAATCCAGTGGAGCTTGGATGAGAATGACTGTACATGGGAGGCTGAAGATAGGATGAAGGATAAATATCCTAATCTATTTTCTGCTTAAAAAGGTATGCTTGAAATTATAATAAATTTAAATATTACTTAGGTGTATTTGATTGATTTTGGGATGCATGAGTTTCTGAAATTTCTGAAATAAGGTTATACTGTGTAAAATGAAAAAATAAAATCTAAATTCATAATTGTGGGACACAATTCCTTTTAGGAGAAGAGTATGTGAAGACCCAAAATTTTTGGAGATAAAAATAATTTTAAAATCAGTTAACAGAAAAATAACCAAAGAACAAAATAGCTTGAAAATAAATATCAGAAGTGAGTGAAATAATTAAGCAAAGGGATAATTGTTTTTTTTATATACATAGTGATGAGAGGAAAAGGATTAAGTGTGAATGAATTTTAATTCACATATCTCATGAATATTATACATGTGTGGCCAGAGAAAGGTAGAGTGATAAAATAACTTCTCTTGATCATTAAAATGCGTAAAAACCTTTTTAGTAGTATTTATGAGTATGAATGCATTTTTGAAATAAATCAAGAGAGATACAAATGACAAAATAAGAGAGCTAGGAATCAAACTTACAAAAAAGAAATATGAGAAACAACTCGGGTATAAAAAAATGCACTATGAAATTGAGCCACATGAGAATAATGTGCAGGTAAACCATGCAAATAGCATATGCACAGAAAAGCAGTGAAGTAACTGCTTTTACCAGAAATGGAAATCAAAAGAAAATGGCACATTTAGCCATAACTACACACACATAATTCTGAGTGATGTGAGGATAAAATGGGTTTTTCCTCCATTAAAAACCCTAGCTAAATGATTTAGATTAAGAGGGAAAGCAGCAGTTTGTTTCTGAGGGAAAACAGAGAAAACATTAAAAAAAAATAATAATAACAAACTCACACTGTCTTCAAGCTCAAGCATTCTCGGGGAGGAGAAGAGGAAGGTGAGTGATAATCACTTATGAGATTTGAGGAATTAGGACCCAAGCTAAGGGCAGCCAAGTTATTTTTATATATAAAATTATATTATGATTTTCTGTTTGATTATATTTTCTGAATGAATATTTGTTGATCATGAATGGTTTTCTGGTTGATCTTTTGGTTGAGACTTTAATCTATTTTGATCTGTTGTGATGGTTTCAGTTTTTGCTTTGAAATATAATTAATCTAACACCTACCCTGATCACAGAAATGGATTTTTATAATCAGTTTTTATAAGAGAATGAGTTAAACATTTTACTGAGAAATAGGGTATCAAAGAAATAGATGAGGTAGGCTGTATGAATAATGAGGTTCATGCTCATGTCTAGTTCATTCAAAAATTGATATGAACAATGCAATATTATATATGTGCTGATTTGTTCAGATCATAAGCCAATATGTTTTATGGGTTTTTCTCAAAAACCATATCCTATGTTCACAGAAAAAATAAATATAGTATTTCTTATGACTTCAGCAGATTTATGCAAGCAATGGGAAAATTTCTAGAAATAAATACACAAGCAGGTTTTAGAAAATATAAGTAAGTAAAAATGAATTTGAAATGAGATGCGCAATTTTTCATGAATGTTTTGTATGTCTGGATGTAATATTTGAGTGATTTTAATAATTTTTGACTTATGTAATGAAGGAAAGAACATAAGCATTTCTGGAATTAAAAAGAAAATTCCTCAGAAAAATAAATAAGCATGGTCTCTAAATTATAAAATAATTTAGGAGTAGTGCCTTGATCTATTCATCATCAGGAGGATGATGGGTATGTGCATGACTTGTTTAAGTCCTGTAGGCCTCTATGTAAAGGGTTAACAGAATTGAGCCCCTTTGCAATGCACACTTTGTGTTCAATGGCAAGAGTTCAGACCAAGTAAAAATGGGATTGAGAAATTAAGCTATGGAAATTAGGAGTTAATCCATAGGAGCATGTACATGAATATCTGAATGAAGTGAATGGATGAATGCTTGGGTGTATGATTGATAAATAAACTTACATATGCTCAGGTTTTAGTATGAATTAGTATATCATTAAACAAATATGCTCTCTATACAGTTTTAAGAATTTACAAAATATTTTAATATGTATGATTTCACTCATACCAGAATTTATTTTTGACCCTATTTGTTGCCTTTGCAATATTTGGGGTGTCTCATTTTTATTGAGGCAGCTCTAAATGTTGCTGCAGGAAAAGAAGCATGAGTAACTTGCTTGCATGAATATTTGAAGATCTACTTGAATTTAAAATGCTTAAGGAATATGGCAGAAATATTGTAATAAATAAGCTAGGCAAAACTCTATTATGTTCTAAGTATTTCCTGGATTGATATTTGCTTGTTTTTCTGTGTAAAGAATATGTAAAAACTTAAGTATCATATGTGTGTTTGTGAGTTTCTGATTTAAGCAACTGATCTGGACATTCTCTGGTGAATTATGATGCAGGAAATTATTCCATGTAATTTGATATGTGGACGTACTTTCTTTGGCAATGTCTGATGAATTTTTGATTGTAAAGTTGAAATAGTTTTAGAAAAGCATGTAATAAATCTGTTAAGTATTGAGTTGAACCTGGTCTGGGCTAACCAGTAAAGCTTGATCATGACTCGTAATTGATATAAGTATATGACAAGCTTGAAGACAATGCCTGCAATTCTTGATCTGGGCATTTGATTTTCCAGTAGGAATTTGTAGTGCTTTATGTAGTAAGTTCATATGCATGTTTGGTACTTGTAGGCTTCACTACAACTATACTTAATAAATCTTATTATCTATATACATGACTCAAGTCTGGTTGCATCTGGTCATGATCAACCTGAGGTAGTCTAAAGTAACATGTAGTCTTGTTTGCAATGAGCATGTCCATCACTCCACAGCACATTAATCACGATCATTTGTTATTTACTTAAGAGAATATCTGTTGCCTACATAATATGTTCATTTCAGAATTTTGTATTGGTCTGATTTGTGACATTGCCTTGATCATCCTGTCTTCATGTAAATGCTCAGTATTCATTTAGTATGTTAGCCCGAGTTTGAACTTTCTTGTTTGTACCATTTTTATCTGTCTGACCCTTAAACTAATTTATCATCTTAATATTCATCTGATCATTGCATGCTTTATAAACCAAAATATGAAGTATTTTACCTGACCTAAAATTGTTGAGTTTGAAATAAGAATCCTGGGCTAAACTAATTGGTATGAGATGTTTTAACACCCTGTAGGAACCAAATACCTTAAGTACCAAATTCCTAATTCCTAAGGATCAAATGCATGGCTTAAATATCCAGGAAATAATTAATTTGAGAAATAAAACAAGAAAACAATAAGTAGTTATATCTGAACTAAACATTAACCAAGTTTAATATCAAGTTTGAGTTAAAAAATGAAGATTAAAAAGCAGCAATGGCTATGTGACACAAAATCTCTTGAATGTGAGAAATATTGTGTGATTGAATTTCTTTGCTAATTTAATTACTCTGATAGGCAAAGAAACATTTATATATCTTCATATATATAAATGACATGTTTTGATACATATACTAATATTTTTATATTGGTTAAAATTCTGGACCTTGGGAGAATGAATTAAAGAAGTGATCACTTGAAAGAAAAACTTACTAAAAATCACTAAAAATGAATGCTAAAAGAAGTGGGTCACTTCAGATAAAACTTAAGGTGCCAAATTGTGAGACAAAATTACGCAGCTATGTTCCCTGAATTGAAGCCTCATAACATGCTACGTATTCAACCATCATGGTGGATCCGAAAAGCATCTCAGATTTCTGGCTTCTCTATGATATTTCACCTCCACATAAGAGGTACACATAGCCAAGAGTGCAGATCCTAGTGTCAGGACATCCAGCAAGGTCTGAATCAGAATAACCAGTTACCTGTAGGTAACTTGATTTTCTATAGGTGAGCATGTAATTCCTTGTTCCCTTTAGGTATCTCAGTACCTTCTTTGCAACTTTCCAATGAGTGATTTCTGGGTTACTTTGAAATCTACCCAACATACCGACTGCATGACTGATATCAAGTCTTGTACAGACCTGTGAATACATCAAACTCCCTACAAGAGATGCATAAGGATATTTGGTCATTTCTTCTCGATCCATAGGAATCTTTGGGCACTGCTCAAGAACAAGTTTGTCTCCTTTCTACAGTGGGACAGGACTAGAGGAACAATTCGTCATGCCAAATCTCTCAAGAATTTTGTCAATATATGCTTTTTGAGACAATCCTAGAATTCCTTGTGATCTATCACGGAATATTTCTATTCCTATCACATAGGAAGCCTCACCCGTATCTTTCATTTCAAAGTTCATTGAGAGATAATCCTTAGTTTCACGTAATAAACCAAGGTCGCTGCTAGCTAATAATATGTCATCAACATATAGAATAAAAAATATGAACTTGCTCCCACTGAACTTGAGGTATATACAAGGGTCAACTATGTTTTCTGTGAAATCGAAAGCGGTAATGATTTCATGAAACTTTAGATACCATTGTCTAGAAGCTTGTTTCAGTCCATATATTGATTTCTTAAGTTTGTAGACCATGTCTTCTTGTCCTTCAATTATGAAGCCTTCAGGTTGACGCATGTAGACTTCTTCTTCCAAGTCTCCATTTAGAAAGGCTGTTTTCACATCCATTTGATGCAACTCGAGATCATAATGAGCTACTAATGCCATGATAATTCTAAGAGAATCTTTCTTGGAAACAGGAGCAAAAGTTTCATTATAGTCAATGCCTTCTTTCTGATTAAAACCTTTGAAAACAAGTCTGGCTTTATATCATTCAATTTTACCATTGCAGTCACGTTTGGTCTTGAAGACCCACTTACAACCGACTGCTTTATGTCCTTGCGGCAATTGAACGATTTCCCAAACTTGATTATTATCCATAGATTTCAGTTCATCTTTCATGGCATCAATCCATTTAATAGAATTAACATCCTTAATGGTTTGTGAATAAGAAATTGGGTCCGTAGTTCCTTCAGATTCTATTAGATAAAGCATATAATCATCAGGAATAGCTGATCTTCTTTGTCTTTGAGATCTTCTTAATGCTAGTTCCTGTGGTACTTCATCAACAATATGATTGGTGATAATTTCATTATGGAGTTGTTGATCATTTATTGGGTTTTCCTCATTGTGAACAGGTTCAACAATGGGATGATTCCCAATATCTTTCGAAATAGAGGGTAAGATAATGGGTACCCTTATTTCATGAATGACCACTTCTTGTTGTTTTGTACTCCCACTAATTTCACCATTCTCATAGAATTTGGCATTGCCGGTTTCAGCAATTCTTGTACTATGGTTAGGACAATAAAATCTATATCCTTTAGATTTTTCTGGGTAACCTATAAAGTAACCACTGACTATCTTAAAAACCCAATTTCTTTTCATTTGGATTGTACAGTCTAGCTTCAGCTGGACAACCCCAAATTTGGAGATGTCTTAAACTAGGTTTCCATCCTTTCCAAAGTTCAAAAGGAGTCTTTGGAACGGCCTTACTTGGAACTCTACTTAAGATGTAGACAGCTGTTCGTAATGCATTCATCCATAATGATATAGGTAAATTTGCATGACTCATTATGGATCTAACCATTTCCATGTATGTACGATTTCGCCTTTCAGCTACACCATTCTGCCATGGAGATCCAGGCATTGTGTATTGTGCAACAATTCCAAGTTTTTGAAGAAGTCTAGCAAAAGGTCCAGGATGTTATCCCGTTTCATCATACCTTCCATAGAATTCACCACCCCCATCTGACCTAATGATTTTCACTTTTCTTTCTAATCGCCTTTCGACTTCAGTAATGAACACTTGTACAACATCCACGGATTGAGATTTTTCATGCAACAGATAAAGATAGCAATAACGTGAAAAATCATCGATAAAAGTGATGAAATATTTCTCTCCTCCAAAAGTTGGAACATCAAAAGGTCCACAAATATCTGTATGTATTATTTCAAGAAGCTGTGTACTTCTTGTGGCTCCTTTCTTTGTGTTTTTTGTTGTTTTTCCTTTAATACAATCAACACATGCTGTAATGTTAGCGAAGACTAGGTCCGATAGGACACCATCTTTCACTAACCTCTTGATTCTTTCACTGGATATATGACCCAGTTTTTTATGCCACAAGAAGTAAGAATCATTCTTGGTTGACTTTCTTTTAGTTTCTTTTCCATGCAGGGTGAGTTGGATTTTAGCATTTTGTTTAAGATGAAGTTTATAAAGTCCATCAATTAATATTCCAGAACCAATAAGACTAGAATTTTTAAATAAACTAAAATTTCCATTTCCAACTTCAAAAGAATATCCAAATTTATCAAGTACACTTACAGAAATCAAATTACGGGTAATAGACGGAACATAAAGAGCTTGACACAAATCTAACTGATAACCGCTATCTAAAATAAGATGAAAAGTTCCAATAGCTTCAACTGGAGCTTTATCTTTATTCCCCATGAAAATGAAATTCTCACTTGGGTTTGTGGTTTGGATCGTAATGAATCCTTGCATGGAATTCGAAACATGAACGTTAGCAGCAGTATCAATCCACCATGTAGAAGAATGTACATTAGTAAGATTTGATTTGAAATGACTTACGAAACCTATTGGGTTACCTTTCTTTTCGAACCATGCTTTGCGCTTAATGCAATCTGCTTGGAAGTGTCCAGGTTTCTTGCAGAATTTGCAGACATCATCCTTCTTTTTCTTCTTGGATGGTTGAGTGGCTTCATCAGATTTGGGTGGTGCTCTTTTATGCTGTGAGTTATTCTTTTTGCCAGCTTGTTTTCCAACCCCTTGAGTGAAATAAGCAACTTTAATGCCTTGCGAGCCTTGCCTAGACTCCTCTTGAACCAGTTTGTTAGTCAATTCATTTAGACTCCACTTTTCCATAATAGTGTTGTAATGAATTTTGAATTGTTCATACTGAGGAGGTAAGCTAGTGAGAATGAATTGGACGAGAAAAGCATCGTCCATAACCAATCCCAAGTTCTTAAGTTTGGCAGCAAGGTTAATCATTTCAATGACATGAGCTCTCATTGAGCGAGAACCATCAAACTTCATGGTTACAAGATCTGCCATAAGTTTCCCAGCAAGGGATTTGTCTGCAGTCTTGAACCGATTTTCAATGGATTGCAAATATTCTTTTGCGCTTTCAGTTTTGGGTAGGGAGGTTTTGATGTTGGTATCAATCACCATTCGCATAAACATCATGCTGAGCCTATTAGATCGTTCCCAATCATCATGGAGTTTGTTTTCCTCAGGCGTACTTGTGTCAGTAAGTGGGGCTGGCTTTGCCTTAAGGAGAGCCATGTCCAGTTCAAGTACGCTTAAAGAAAACTCAACTTGCTCTTTCCATTCTGAGCAGTTGGTTCCATTGAGTCTGACGATAGACGTAGCGTACGAATTAAGGTTTGAGGGCATTGCAACTGCAGATATAAAAGAAATGTAGGCTTCTTTATTAGAATAAAACACATGTCATAATAAGAGGTTAGGTTTAGCGCCTCCTGTGGGTAGGCAGTAGAACCATACTCATGAAAGAATGATAAACATTAATGTTTCATGCGTTATTATGCAAGCAGCAGCCGCATGTGGACGGGACTGCATGCATCAGACCAGAGGAAACAAGGAAATTAAGCACGGAAGAGAAAACTAAAAAAAGAGAGAAAAGAAGGAAACCAGATCGGACCAGGTGGTCACCTTTTTTTTGCATAAACATTTGTCATTCTTTCAAGTAATCCACAACAAGGATAATAAATGTCTAGTAGCTCCAAGTAAATTCCATACATGAATTTAACATATAAATAATTATTTTTGCAAATCATATATAGACAATTATCTTGCAAGTTCCAGATCATGAATTTAATGTCAAACTAGGAAACAATTGTTTTCAATATGTGTACTTTCTGAAAAGTATTCGCATACAATAAGTTGTTCCATATTATACAGTAGGCCAAACATTAAAGTAGAAAAAAAAATTAACTTTTGCGGAAATATAAACTTTCCAGATCCAGATCTAAGCATACAGTAAATAGAACAATATTGATAATCATGATTACTATAGCAACTTAAATAATATGAATATTAAACTTGAATCATATTAACACTAGTAATCATTATCATCATCATAGTAAAATTAGAAACATCATATCATAGATATATGCTAGTTTTGTTTTATATATTGATGGATAATCATGAATTCTAAAACCATGCTCTGATACCACATGTAATCTATATCTTGCGAATAACATAAACCCTAAGATCTAGAATTACATGATTATCACATATGTAATGAATTAATAAAACATACCTCCAGACATCTTGTATATGAATCAGCAATGGATGTTGTCGAAAGATGTTTCAATGGAGAAAGGAAATGGTTTCTCTCTCTTTTCCTATATCTTTCTTTGTGTGTTTTCTATATCTTTTGTGATGGGAAAAAGTTAATATTTATAGGTAGAGAGAGGACCAAATTTCCAGATTTGTAGACTTAATCTTGATCGTCCATCAAGATCAAGATGAGAGAAATTAACGCTCTAGATTATAACCGTTTTATTTATTAGCATATTAATAGGAAAACCCTTTAGATTCTATTGACCACATAATGAGGAAGGAAACGTTTGAGGAAGGAAACGGTCCATTAATGTACCACATAATGAGGAAGGAAACGGTCCATTAATGTTTTCGCATTAATTTCCTTACAAAACGGTCAAATTTCCTTACAAAAAATTCTAACAATGCTTCAATTTTAACTCTACTATTAGCCACTTTAACTGTCTATGTTTTATATTTCACATGCACTTTGTGTTCACATTGTTCCACATTTTTTGATTTAGCAAAGTTGAATTGAAAGAGCATGATGATGCCGGTAATGTAATTGCAACAATGTTGCAAAGAAAAGACTACAAAAAATTCAAATACAGGAAGGGAAACTGCACTAGTTGAAGCTATGAGCATGTATTCACATTAATTATATTAGCTGTCAGTTTACAACACTAAAATATTAAAACTGCAATTCTAAATTCAATTTTTATTTTTTACGCTTCATTAGATCTCATTATAGTATCAATCATTCCCATTCCATTGTGTACTATTGTATGAACATTTCTATTTAAGCATATTAATTTTGTACCAATGCAGTTCTACAACTACCTGTAATTTTTTTTCTTACATCAGGTTGACTATGCTCCAAACTCCTTGCCGATTTACTCTAAGATCTTAAGATTGGACTTGGTATACAAAATTATTTACATATGTATGTCCGTATATGAACTTTTGCATATATTCAAGCAATAAGCATTACAAACTATATGTTCAGGATATGAGACATTTCCATGTATCCATATAAGTAAATAAAGCTATATTTTTACTTTAAATTATTCTACAACTTCTAATTTTATATGTACCACCAGGAAATTTGATACGTAGACCAATACATAGGCATAAAACATACACAGAGGCCAAGCTGATTCACATTGTTTTAGGTTTCTATATATTGACACATTCACATAGCTAGGAAAATTAATAATACTAACGCAAAGTATATATAAAATAGTTAGAATTGAATAACAGTTCATGCAGCAACACAGGATGGAAAAAAGAATGAATTACAATGTCAAGGTAAAAGTGAATTCATCTAGGTTGCAGATCAATACTAATGGAACAGAAGATATCTCTCGGTCTTCCACAAATTCTTTAACGGACAACTCCTACCAATATATGATTATACCAAGTATATGATTATACCAAGTACTGTCCATGGCCAAATGCACGTGTCAAATATTAGTATTATTTGATTTTTAGTGATTAAAACTTGTTTTTCCATCTTCTTGAGGGAAGATTATTTAGAAAAAAGACATTCCTTCCAAAATAGGAAAATTTTGAGCATTTATATAATAAAAATAAGAAGGATGTTCTTTGTATTCGAGTAATAAGATCAATTATGATGCTTAAGTAAATTATCACTTATGCATAATCCAATAGCTTATGACTGAAAATTATAGTCGACGGTTCCGATAATATGAATTATCCTCTTATTTTGTCCCAAGGGGTTCTCTTTTACGGTCGACTATATTTTGTCTAGGGGTCTCCATCACTTCTTTCCATGTTTGAAACCTTTTCTGAAAATATGAAAATTTTCACAAAAAATAATTCATTCGTAGGCTGCACGGTAAGCAAACCCGCATACAACAAATCTCCAACCAATATACACCTATGATTCCTAGAATTCAAGAAAATAGCACTAGAAGAATGACTTGGCTATATATTACTGCTGAACCAAAAAAAAATAGAGTCAATACTTTGTACCGTCTATGTCACATCCTCAAAATATGACATACAGATCAAGAGCCGATAGAGGATTGCATAACTAAATGTATGCATGGTAAGTTTATTGTAACAACCCGTGATTGCAATTACCAAATAATAAATTAAAATTGTGATTTTAATTTAATTGGAGATATTAATGAATTCTTAATGTGGCTAATTTGTTCAAAATTTAGTTATTTTGAATAAATTTATATTTTTGGGCTTAAGTGTAAAATGAAGCATTTTATGGAAATTAATTAGGGTAAATGGAAATTTATAATATTGCAAAATTTTATATGTGTAAAATAGTGAAATATTTTAATTGGGAATTTAATTTACAATTTAATTGCAAAACGGTGATTTTTGGGCAATTTTGACTAAAATGTGTTTTGGAATAATTAGGGGTTAAATTGTAAGTTGGCAAATATTGTGATGTAAAATTTTATAACTATAGCTAAATTATTTTGGTAACATATTTTAAAATTTTATGGGTAAATAATGTGTAGTTTGTACTTAGAGAAATTAGCTAACTTGAGATATAGAACATATTCCAAGTCCTAATGGGTATTAGGCCCACTAACCCACTTCCATTAGCCTATAAACCATCTTCTACCCATTTGTTTCAGCCAACATCTCATTCCATAAACCCTTAAACCCTAGAGCAAAACCTAATTAATGGCCTCCAATTGGTAGAAGATCCATTTTCCTCTCCACATAGCTAATCTAGGTTAATACAAGCTAAAAGGCAAAGCAATCCTTCTCTAATCACTCTCTAATCTTCATTCTAATTTCTGAAATTAATTTTTAATACATGGTTTTTGGTTTATTTTTGTTATGAAGCCTCTTGATCTCCTCTCTCTAGCTTTTGGAGTGCACACCAAGTGTTTGTGCATATTTTCTTGCATTGGTTGAGGTAATAAATGCTAGCTGAAATTAAAATTAGTATATTGCTGTTAGTAAATTAGGCATATCTCATTCATCTTAAATCGTAATTAGGATTTTTCTTGATGTTCTGGAAAGCTCATTTTGTAAGCTATAACTTCTATGTTTTGAGCTTTACATGATTTTGAGGTTTGAATGGTCGAAATCACGTTTGTTTGTTGATGACCTGACAACAAACTACAGCGTTGATAAAAATAAATACCTGAAATTGTTTTGGCCATAAGTTACTCATTTCTTATCCAAATCTAATAATTTTGGATGTCCTGGAAAGCCTAGATATAGGGCTAAAATTTTCATGTTTTGAGTTTCATGAAATTTTGAAGTTAATTTGGTCAAAACTGTGCATTCTTGCTACTATCCCGAGAGCAAAACGAGACTGATATAGAATTTAGATCTGAGAATTGTTTTAGTCATAGAATTTTCATCCCTGATCGAAATTTGACGATCTTGGTCATTCCGGAAAGCTCAGAAACTAAGCTACAACTTTTGTTTTATTCAATTTGCTAGAATTTGAAGTTTACTATGCCAAAATTATGGTTTTTCTTCTCTGGCCTGTTAGTGCATAGCTACAGGCCTTAGTCGGATTTCAACGCAGAACCCCGACTTTGCGACGCCATCCCGGGCTCGTCCTATGTCGGATTTCATCGATTTTGGTCTCGTTGGAAAGATGAGGTCGCGGTCTTCAACTATCCAAAATTTGGTTAAGATCTGAGTGAGTTAGTTACTTCGTTTTTATTGCCAAAGTAGCACCCAGAAACTGTTTTGAAAATCATTGATTAATTTTAATTCAAACGTCCAACTTCGCAACCTCGCTGCGAGCAGGTCCTAGATCGGATTTCATCGATTTCTATCTCGTTGGAAAGATGAGGTCGATATCTTCAAGCCTGCTAAGTTTAGTTTAGATCTTGGTGTATTAGATACTTCATTTTTATTGCCGAAGTAGCATCCAGAAACTGTTTTACAACAATGATCATTTTCAGATATCGTCGGACCAACTTTGAGGCATTGCCATTTCTTCGTTTCAAGTCGGAACCAAACGATTCTTGTTGCATACCAAAGTAGGAGTACTGTACTATGCTCCTGCAAATTTTCATCAAGATCTGGGTGGATATGACCCTTCGACCATGTCGTCGAAGTGTGACCTTTGCACTGTTTTGACACAGCAGAGTTTTATGATTTTTGTCCTACTATGAGACGACACAGTTTCTTCGTTTCAAGTCGGAATTGCCCTATTTTTTTGCAGTTTGGAGCAGGGATGTTGGTCTACATGCCTGCCTATTTTCATGTTATTTGGACTCAGTTTGCAGGTTCAAATCTGCCGTGGAACTAGTGACTTTGACTTATTTTTAGCGATTTTATACTTTGTATAATTTCGACTATTTTTCTGAGATTTTCCTATTTCTTTGAGATTTGTCTCTAGATTTCGTGCACGGGTTTTATAAATCATTTTAAAGTGATTTTCCATCAAATTAGCTTTTGAAACTATTATTTAGTATTATTTTAAATATTAAATTAATTACTCCATAATAGGAGAATTTCAAAGGCTATTTCTAAAGAGGTTTTCAAACGATTAAGAATCCGCTTTCTCCAAATATTTTCTAAGTAAAATATACACTCTTCTGCACTTCGAGCAAAGTGGAAAGGTGATTAAATGGTTAGGTAAAACACGAACCATGAATCCGCACGTTTATCTTTTCGATTAATCCTCGACCTATTCGATTGATCGTTTTGGCCTTTTAGCCTAGTTTACCGATGACATGAGGTGAAATTTTTACTGCTTTGAGTGTGGAAGCTTACTATTGGTTAGTAAACCGTTTAGTGCGAACGTTGGGGTATGAGACTCACGTTACTACTTTACGGGTTCCTTGCTAAGAGTTCATGACACATTCCTACCGTTAGTGGCAAACGAGTACTGGGCCTACGAGCCTTTACCACTACGGCGTGTTTCCTGAGTGACACCTTTGGGATAGTGTCTTTGGACTGTCTCCCTTGGGTTTATTGCCTTTGGGATAGTGTCTTCGGACTGTCTCCTTCTGGCTCACCACCTTCTGGATAGTGTCTTCGGACTGTCTCCTTTAGGTGTTGCCCCTTAGCTAAAGTGATGGGTATGTCACTGGGGTATATTTCATGTGTGATTGAGTACAGTACTAGAGTGCTAATGTTTTCCTGTGTGATTTATATTCCCTCGTGTAGCGCCATTCGGTGATGGTTTTATGCAACCACACGATATAAGCGCGACTACCTTGTGGAACTTGTTTTATGCCTACACTGGCACTTGTGCTTATGTTATGCCGATGATATGAGGCTTGTTATACATCTCTACTTAGATGTTTGTTTCTTCTCTATGTGAGAGATTTTGGTCTTTATTACCATGATATATGTTTCTCTTTTGGAGATTATTATGTTATATGTTGCCTCATTATCTTATCATGATTATTGTTCAGTTTATCTAACTGATTTGTTTAGCTAGCCTGACCTGAGTATTTTATGCTCGGGTCAGACCGAGTTGTTTCAGGTTAGGTCGGTTTGGACTTAGCTTGCTTCGGAGCTTTCGCTTTGGATATATCCGCTATACTATATATAGTTTTACTTGTTATCCATCCTTTATGATACTCCGATATTATGACTATCTTGTGTATATTCTTTTGACTCACGGATGTGTGAGTAGTGGCTTTGTACCCACTTTTATATTTGGATCTGTACTTGATGTTGTATTGTGCTGAGACTATTTTCTTATTATCTGATGCTGTTCTGTGATGATGTTCATTTTGCTATTATGCTTTTTTCTGATAGATCTTTTAGCCATTGTAGTTTTGCTTTAAGTATTTATTGAATATGTCGAACCACATGAGATGAAAAAAAAATAGATTCCACTTTTCGACGTGTTCGGTAGATAGTTAAAGTAAGATTACACATGGTCGCTTCCATTATACTCTATTGTCCGCATTAGCAGACGGTATTATCCATATAATACTCTTTGTTAATGAGGATCTCGGAGTGGGGCGTTACAGTTTGGTATCAAAGCCGGTTCAGAACTAAGTATAATAAACACAGAACAATAACACTTAGTACAATGCATCCTAGTATGATTCAAATATTACAAAGCCCTTTCCTCATGACATTGGATAGATAAGTTAGGAATATGTTTAGGAATACATTTATATTCCATAGTATTCTACTTTTAATTATCTATCTTTGAATCGTGCTTAACTCGTATCTTATCTTAACTTTCCGATTGTCTGGAAGAGGTAGGACCCGTCGTTCTGTGGATGCTGGGAAATCCGGTGACCCACATCCGGGAGGCCTTTTTATGACTACCGATCAGATTATGGAGCTTGTTCGGAACTCTCAGCCTCCTACTCCAGTTTTTGAAGCACCACTCAAGTCTGCCTTTGCACGCCATTGCAGTGATTTCTCACATCTCGGGGCAAGCCGTTCAATGGCTTCGAGTCTGTTCTTGAGGTCAAGGCATGGATCCGCGTATGCAAGCGCATCTTTTCTCGCATGACTCTTCCTGATCATGATAGAGTTCTCGTAGCTTCCTAGGACTGGCGGGTTATTACCATCGGTTCATAAAGGGCTTTTCCCGTATTGTGCTTCCATTGACTACCCTTACTCGTAAGGGCGTCCGTTATATCTGGTCAGACAAGCGTGAAGATTCTTTTCAGCGATTGAAAGAACTTCTCACTCATGCTCCTATTCTTGTGGTTCCCGAAGGAAACCACGATCTTGTTGTCTATACTGATGCATGCGGTTATCGGTCTCAGTGCCGTTCTCATGCAGAAGGATCGGGTGGTTGCTTATGCTTCTAGGCAACTACGTCCGAATGAGGTTCACTATCCTAATCATGATCTTGAGTTAGCTGTCATTGTCTTTGCCTTGAAGATATGGCACCATTATTTATTGGGCAAACATTTCATTCTTTATACCGATCATAAGTCCTTGAAATATCTCTTCACTCAGAAGGATCTTAATATGAGGCAGCAGCGATGGCTTGAGTTCCTTGCCTCATATGACCTTGACATTCAGTATACCCCTGGCAAGGGTAATCGTGTAGCAGATACGCTTAGTAGCAAGCATTCAGCTGTAGTTTCTATGATGATAGCCGAATTGAGTATTCTTGAGACATTATCTATTTGTGATATTCGTGATCGAGCTCCGCCTCCTGATTCTCCGATATTATTATTCGGTCTGGAAGCTCGACCTAGCTTATTGGATCGCATTGCCCATGCTCAGCGGCAAGACCCAGATTTATTGCCTTTCATTCATCTTATTGAGACTGGATCCAGTGATGAGATGTCATTGGATTATAGTATTGATTCTCATTTGAGCCATCGCAAGAAGAACCGTGTTATTGTGCCTTCTGATTCTGCACTTAAGCGTGACATTCTTGACGATTGTCATCGTACCAAGTATACCATTCATCCTGGTTCTAGCAATATATTATCGTACCAAGTATACCAAGTATAATTCGTTGATATAATACTGTTTGAAATTAATTTAATATATTATTTAGTAGATTCTAAAGTATTATTTTAAATAAGATTTGATTGAAAGGAAATAAAAGGATGTTGAAGTAGTAATTTGTCAATTAAAGCTATTTTAAATAACTTATGGTTTATCTAGAGGACCTGATTGACATAAAGAGTCCATTAATGAGTTGGGTTAAATATGGGGAGAGTTTTATAAATGACCTTGAAAAATTATAAAAGAATTTATAAATGAGTTTTGAAGATCTGAGAAGGGGATATTTTATAAACGGGGTTTGGGATTTATTAAGAATGTTTTATAAAGGGATTGTGTTTGGTGAATATACTTATACTATTGAGAAAAATATATGGTTGTATTTTCTAAGTATCGAAAATATGATGGTTTGTGAATATACTTATCCTATTGAGGTAAGTATATGGAAGTGATTTCTATGTATTTGAATATGATTTTAAAATAGTGGAAATTTATTTAAAATGAGGCTCAGTGATTTCTATGGGAAATGTAATCTTTGTTTTGAATGGTTGTTTATTTGATAGTTATATAACTGACTATCAAATCTGGACCAAAACGTACTCTGGAAATATTTTGGAGAAACACAAGAATTATATGATATAGTTACCATCGGTGGTGCTACATTGTATGTATAAACTCGTTTCGTTTTCTAGAACAAATGATAAGGAAATCCATCCACAAACGGTTAGGAGGTGAACTCCGCTCTTATCATCGTCTGTTTATTTCCTTAAGAACTGGGGTTGAGTTTACCAAAATTATTGAAAGTTGTTTCGAAGAGACCGGGATCAGAAATGTTATCCGAAAACCACTTCGATCCAACTCAAGCATTTTGAACTAAAGACATCTTGAAGAATATGGAATCGAAGACGGAGCATTGAAGTGCAATGACTGCTTGCTACTAGTCCTGAGGGTGATTCAAAAATGGATGTAGTAGAAGTAGTGCCTTCTGTTAGTCCTTATCATGGACAACTTATATGGATGAATGCTAACACTGCATTACTACTAAGAAGGCAGTGTTAGCATTCCAAGTGGGATTGCTATTCAAAAGGTAAGCGTAGCCTCAAGCCTCATCAACCAGAAATGACCAAAATCAGCGGAGATGTAGCAAGGCTAAGTGGGTCACTCCCATTAGGATGTGTCACCACCTTTCTAGATACATCTGCATATTTATGGATTGGTTGTGCATGAGATCTCAAATAAAAAGGGTAGCAAAGCAACTGGGGTGATGACATATTCGGTATTATCCAGTCAGGGGTAGGCCAGTCTTGTGTTGGTTGGGGATCCAGGCGAGGTCCTCGGTACATTTTTTAGACGTGTACTGTGATAGGTGGTACCCTGGTGCCTTGCCATAGTATGGAACCCATTTTTCTATAAGCGTTGTATGGTTTTTATTGTGCCCAACTATGTTGAAATGTGAGATGCAAGCATTTTAGCTATTTTCATATTTTACTTTGACCTTTAGACATTATTATAATATCATTGGATTTTATGATATAAAGATTTTGGTTATCGCAAGGTAATAACCAGTCCGTGTTTATATGCGGCATAGTCTTACGAGATACCTTTAATTTTAAAGAATTTTAAAATTCTAATAAATAAAATTCCTTGTGATTTATGTTCTCATGCTGGTTTTACCAGACTGACCCGGGCGTTGTTTTCCTATAATGCTCAGGTCAGACCGAGCATATTTCTAGGTTTACTTGGATATTTGGAGCTTTAGGAGATGAGCTGGAGGCCCGAAGACGTATCACGTAGATGGTTATTTTTGTTCACTACATTCATTGTTGTCGATTATTCAGCAATTGTGAGGACAGGTTGTTATAACTGTCCATGCTGAATAGGTTAGCATACTCCGATTGATGTCTATATATACTTATATTCCAGATTTGTTTTTGTGTAAAGGATTGTTATATATTATAGATTATTCGTTCCACTGTAAGATTCTGTGTTGCTTAGTTCCTTCTTGTCTTTTTTCTTCTTTCTTTTCCCTAACTATCCATCTTTCCATTCATTTTGGGTTGGACATATGTGGTTTGTTGTCATCTTAAAGTGTACGAAAAAGGGATCATTACACTTGGTATCGGAGCTTAGATTGAGTAAACACCTAGACCTAGGCTTTGGGGGTTGACTCATTTGAGATAGGATAAGCGAGACCCTAAGATGAGTTTGAGAGTATATATATAAGAGAGCGTATTTTTTATTTTCATGAAAATGTTTTATATTATGTTGTTTGATCTGTTGAGTGGCTTAAGAATTCTGGTCGATGCGTTTAGCCAACGTTACCGATAGGGATTTCCTAAACACTCGAACAAGATCAATTGACAGAATATTGATTTAAAATTTGGGTAAATGAAACATTTTACCTAAGATTATATTTTTTATATAAAACAAGTATCTTTCCTAAAAATTTAATATAGTTATTCTTGGTTGTGCTTGATTGTTAGGAATTGATAGTATCTAGAATCTTCCTTTTTTAAACCTAGTTTGGATAGATAGGATTTTGAGAACATTGAAACAAATACCTTGTGAATTAAGTTTCACAATTTGAATATGGCGTTTGTTGATAATGTTGAATTGAAATTGGATTTCTGAGGGTTGTTTATTTAAAGGAAATTTTAATATTTAGGGAACAATTTTATATAAAGATTGATTTGATTAAGATAAATTAAATGTTGTTTTATAAAAAGGAAATTGGAATATTTTTGAATAAATATTTTGGAAATGTTGAATTTAAAGGTTGGTTGTATTTGATTGGGGTTTTCTAAAAGAAGTTTATTATAAAGAAAACTTAAATATTTTCGAAATAATACTTGAAGAATGATTTACATAAAGAAAGCTAGAATATTTTGCAATAAATATTTGGGAAATGATTTCCTTTAATAG
This sequence comes from Allium cepa, assembly GCA_030765085.1. Lineage (NCBI taxonomy): Eukaryota > Viridiplantae > Streptophyta > Magnoliopsida > Asparagales > Amaryllidaceae > Allium > Allium cepa. The sequence goes on along the minus strand of CM060928.1, from coordinate 563,533,592 downwards.
AATAAATTTTATAAATTTGATTTATTAAAATGTGCCTTATAAATAAAAGGAACTCGAGAGTTTAAATCCCGGTGATTTTGGAAAAATGGTTTTCGAGGTTTAAAAGGTTAATAATAGTAGTTGAAAATATTTTCGAGTTTCTTAATAGTGAATTGTTACCATTAGGACCTTGCTATATAACTGTTTTGATAAAATAAATTTTGATTTGATTCAAAAATACGATTGGATTTACTATAAAGTAAATGGATATATTACTATTTCAAATGATTTTGAAGAAAAGAAATAACGATTTATTTGAGATATTTTTAAAGTATAAATGATTTTGGAAATGGTAATGATAGTTACCTAAAATATATTTTAAGCATAATTCTTTTGAAAAGAGAATTTAAAAAGAAAGAGGTATATTTTCTTTGGGTTGGTTTGAGAAATGAGTCCCGATTCGTTTTGTGGTGATCAGAATGATCTTCTAAGTGATGATCGGATGTTTGCTTAGGCAAACAGTATTGTGCACTTAGTAAATTATTCTCTTTGTCATTGTACAGTCGGAATAAGTTCAAATCCGGGCAAATCCAAAGCAAATTAGAATTGGATATTTTGTTGAATATTTCGCTGGAAATATATTATGATGTTGTTTCTAAATGGGTTTGAAAAGAAAGAAGTGATTTTTAGTTATCCATTTCGAGTGGCACTAAAATTACTTGAAATGGGTAAAAGATACGTTCGGATGGTAAACGTTTCTCTTGATATTATCCTTCTTGTAAGGGGTATATGATACCGTGTGATAGAACCCAATTCCTTTGTATAATTTTGGAGTTACTCGGACTATGTATTTATATATATGGATTAATATATATAGTATCATTTCAGAAGTTTTTAAAATAAATATCCAAGTATTTGACCCGTAAGTTTCCAAAGTATTTGGTGTTGTTTCAAAAAGTGTTTTGAATGGAAATCCGGGTGTTTAAAAATTGTTAAGAGAATTAAAAATAAAAGTTGGAATTTAATAGTTGTGTATACCCTTGTAATGTGGTAGAGTGTTTTATAAGTTTTATAACTTAAGTTATGTTTTATGAATATGTTTTCATTTATAATTTACTGGTAATAGAATCGGTATTGGAATGACCAATTAAATAAGCACATAGAATGGACATAGATCATTTCTCTTTCCATATAGTTTTGATCTAATATTCGAATACAAGGCTTTGAGTTGTTTTAAACCATTCCAAATAAGGATATGTTACTCGATTTTTGACGGCAAGCACTTGATGATGGTTCTTGATATGGGACCAAGGTTTTCTATCATACCTACAGCTATGTAAGGAGAGCAGAGGTTCCTAATCAAGGAGCTTAAATAGGGTCCGCATTAGGAAATCGAGTGAGCAATGCTGGTTTGGAAATGGAGTCATGTATTCGAGTAGTGATCGAATCAGATTTTGTATATAAGTAATCTATGAACATCATGCAGGCTTATGAATAATATTGAGGGTTCTTATGCTAGAATTTCAGGAATGAAATTCTTTTTAAGGGAGGAGAGTGTAATGATCCATATTTTTGGGCCTTCAAATTTGGATATTTATTTTTTTCAAATGTTCAAATTTTAATTAAATTATAGTAAAATCTATATTTCAAATTTAGACTTGATTTTTAATGACGTATTTTTAATTTAATCTTTAGAATTTTTCCATAATTTTTAATTTGAAAAATAAACAAATTTTCATTTGACGTATTTTATGGGGAACGCTGGCATTTTGAGACTTCACAGAATTTAATAACTTGTCTATTTTTTTTATGATCACGTCCTCATTCTGTAAGCAACCATAGTTCATTTTCAGTCAGTTGCAGCTCGTATATGGATATGATGCGATATAGCAGGGTAGCGGAATCAATTTAAAATATAATAAAACTAATATAAATATACACAGTACAACCACATAGTACACTATAAGCCCCCACAGCAATCATTTTTCCCCCAACCACCAAATTGTTTACTCTTCCACCCTACCCGCCACCCTTGTTTCCTGTGATTTGACTTGAAAAATAAAATTTTGGATTTGATCCGATCATGTAGACATGAGTATATATGGGTATGGTAAGCAGCAGAGCCTTCTTCTTCTTCATCATTTGATGCTTCCTCTGTTAATTTCAGAGACTATTATAATTCAAAGTTTTCTCAAGCTTCAAAAATCAATATCTCCTAATCTAAGCAAAATCGTCCAAAACTTCTAACATGAAAGTTGTTTGTCATTGAATCTAGTTTACTCTAAAAATAGTTTCATGGATTTTTATCAAGTGGTTGGAGAGATATCTCTAAAAATCAGTAAGTGGTCTAGAAAACGATCGCTTTCGACGATCACGGATTGGCGAACGGAGGGTATGGATGGGACCATAGCGTCGAATCATGATTTTTATTGGTAGTTTGGTAATTTTTAGGGTTGTGAATCATCGAGGAGAAGGAGAAGTCGGAAACCATTCAAAAAATATTTTTCGGTGAACTGGTGATCGTGGGGTCGATCGGAGGAGTCGGGGAGGTGCAAAAGATCAAAGAGGAGATCGTGACCGTGACCGATTTTTGATATAGGCTTTGGGGTGTAGTGTATTGATCGAATTAGGGTTAAGAGCATGTTTCTTTTGTTGCTCGGTTCACCATTGTTCGCAGGTGGTAGGCGATATCGAGTGGGGCCGCATCTGGCATGGAGTTGTCTTAGGCTTTGGCAGTGATGGTGGCAAGGCGACGATGGCTGCAGCACGTCATATCGGTGGCATGGGCGGTTGATGTTCGAGTCAGCCTGTGTTTTGGGGTTTCGACTATCGCCTTTTGCGTTGGTGGCCTAGAGCAGGGGCGAGGCGATATAGTGGGACAGCGAGGTGGCGGCTCTAGCACTTGTGCACGTGCACAGTGCTCATGCATACGCTAATTAATTGGGTTACTGGAACAAAAAAAAGAAATGGAAGGAGGAAGAAGACTGCTTTTTTGGATGTGGGTAGAAGTTGTGGGCTCGACCTGTTACTGTTGTTTGGGTGAGAAACAATATTCCTTTTTAATTGTTTAAATTATATATATAAAGCTAGTAACTTGAAATGGCATATCTCAACCATTAGTTTCTTATTAAAAAGAAGTTCATATGGTGTTTTATTGGTTAGAGGTCTTGTTACACCCCGCACCTCTAGGCACCCCAAAAATTGGACATAACTAGAGGCATGGGTGGTCGGGTGAAATAAAAATCCATAACATAGCACAGAGACTAAGGAAACAACATAAATTGACTAAAATATTATAGCGGAAGAAAACTTTCGCTAATTATAAATTAATAGCAAAACAGCTTCATTAAAAACAACATTATCCCAAATTTATTTATGAAACCAAAATTACCAAGTAGTCTCCACCATAACATAAAACATAACAAAGTTCAAAATATAGGTCCCTGTATAAAGATTAAAGTACGAAAAAGAGAAACGAAGTACATGAAACAAAAGCTGAAGATAACAATTGCTCCAATGACCCTCCAAGCTGCAAAGAACTGCAACCTAGACCTGCCCTCCTGTGATTCGGGGAAAATAGGAAAAATAGGAATGAGTCAGATATAAAGTTTGGTGAATGAGAAATAAAATGAACCAGAAAGAATAAAACAGTTTAATTCCAGGTCTTCCCCGGATATCGCATAGAGTGAATAATATAATGTAGCAAATCCTTCTTAGATACAGTTCCTAAGAAGCCAAAGTCCATGGTCAATCTAGGGAAGTTAACCATGTAGTAAACGTTAATCAGCCTGTTGGACCTACTATCCTTGCCTATCCACGTGCTACAGCGTGAAAGTGATGCTCTTCACCCGTGCATTGTGACTAATTGCCTCTTACGTCTAACCGGCGCCGACTCAAACAACCTCGAAGGACCTCGAAGTTGCACTCAGGCTCCACCAAACTGGAATCCTATCCTCCTGTCTCATCGGCACCAATGTGGACTTTCCCCTATGCAAAGTGTCGGTCCTCCGAAAAAGTGCCCACAGCTGGGTCGGCTGCTCAAAATCTTCCAATGATCTGCCTAAATAAGCCTACGTCGGAGCACACTTGTTCTGTTCCGTCCGCGTGGATCTGCCTAAAGAAGCCTACGATTGTGGATGCAATCTATGCTATGTACTAGCAACCTATGAAAGGTAACAAACATCCTTGCGAACCTGCTTTCCCACTCCTAGTACATACAGCCAAAACTATATTTTGGTCTTAACTCCATGAAACACCTATCCAAACCTTTACATGGCCTTCCTACTAAATCGCTTCCAGATTAATTAATTTTACCGTTACAGTTTACATACTATTTATTTCCATTAATATGCTTAAGGCCCATTTTTAATCCAATTTGGTTATTTCACAATTTCCCTTTTTCTTACATAAATGGTATTTCAATTTCACGTCCGTTCAGTCCATATAGTTTGTCTCTAATTTTAATGTCATTTTGTTATAGATTTACACTAGCCTTTAGGGTCCATTTAATTAACATTTTTTTCCACCCTAATTTACGTTCTTCTTTTAGAGATTTTATCTGTATAAATTTTTTATCCAATAGCCACAAACCATTTAATTACACAAAATTCCACTTTTACATTTTTAGGCCACTATGAAAAAAAATTATGCCAATTAGACTTCCCAATTTTTTTCCGAAATCATATTCAAAATTATGTAATTATATCAATCAACACCATAATTTTATTCAAGTAACATATTTTGAATTTATTCAACTAACCTGTTCTACCATTAGAAATTGAATTACAATTCTAATTCAATTTGATTAAACCAATCTTATATACGCCATGAAACGTGAATAACAATTTTTTGTTCCAAATTTTAACCCAAACATGAATTAGAATTGAAAAGAGGAAGAAGAAGAAGAAGAAGATACAATAGTTTACATAAATTTCAATCTTATTTATGCCATAAAACGTGAATAGACAATTTATGTGTCAACCAAACATGAATTAGACTTGAGAAGTGGAAGAAGTTGTTGCGATAATTTACATTTATTCTCAATTAGTAACAGAAATTAATTCATATTAACATGCTAGAAAAGAACTAAAATTGAACTACTTAATTTTTTTTATTTCATATTAATTCCCACTCACTTGGCACTTGATCTTGTATAAATTTGAAAAAGATTTACTTTAATCTTTCTCCTTTTGATTCTTCTAAATTCCTCGAATTGCTTGAATATACATAGATAATTTAATTTGGTAGAGATTTGTTTATTTAGTAGAGAAAAGAAGGAAGAATAATACACACTAATTTTATTGTAGAATTATGGCGACGGCTGAATAAGAGATTAGGTTTAGGTTAGATGGTTTATTTATAGATTGTTTGTGTTATTTTAGATTAAATCTGGTTCTTTCATACACTTAATGGTTATCCATTATAGCCCATACACATCACTCAACCAATAAATTTAGCCATCTCATCCTATTACATCACTGGATCGAATGGGAAGCCGCTACATGTCAGAAACAATGTTGAAATACGTCGGAAAATCGCTGGAAACAAACCAGCTAAAAGAACATCGCTCTAGATTTTGGGCGACAATGGGACTTAATCCCTGGTCACTAAGGAAGTCAACATGTGCCTTTACCACTGTACCAAATGCGCTTTCAGTTTTTTTTTAATTATATTTCCCGTAAAATATCGGGGTGTTACATTCTCCCCCCTTAAAAGATTTCATCCCCGAAATCTCCAAAGATGAAAGAACGTAATTAACAACCAGCATCTATGAACTACATCCATCTAGTCAACCACCATCCATTTCTACCATTGTCCTTATTTTTAACTAATGCAATTTATGATTTATGCATAGTGAAATGCATATGAACTTACCTAATGCGAAAAGGTAGTCGGTCTACCGATTCAGTTGACCTCCTGTAATGTATGTATGCTTATGCCATGCAACCAAATGTATGCAATTATCCTAGCATAATTGAAAATTATATATGTATGTTTCAATCATTTACGCGAATGCACCATCCATATGCAATATGCATTTACACACACACACAACCATGTACAAATGCAATAGATAATAGTTATGCATATGCAGGTGTGTGTACCTAGTTGGCCGATTATCCTAATAAATATCTATCTAGTGCATGCAATGCATCCATTTGCAAACATTGGCATCCACTTGCAATCATTTTCATCCATCAAACATAACATGCCGTAATGACATGTTTACAACCAAGCTACCATCCATAGGTTTCACCTAAAGATTATCGAAAAGACCCTAACTAAGGAAAGATCAAAGATAGGATATTTGAAGTGCACCTTCAAATAGAAAAGGATAAGAAGTTTGAATTCTCTCCTCAGATTCCCATTTGCACTTCTTAGGGTCATCTCCCCACTGAACCTTTACTAGACGAACTTCCTTGTTGCTTAATCTCTTAATGTCGTGTTCCAATATACGGGTGGGTGCACGATGCACAAGTGATTCGCGCTCTTCCTCCACTTCCCTTAGCTGATCGCGTTCTACTACTATTGCAAAATCATGTAGACACTTCCTCAGATGCAAAACATCGTGAACTCCTGCTATCTTATCTAGAAGATCAACTCTGTATGCCACTTTTCCAATCCGTGCGGTAATAGGGAAGGGTCAAATAAATCTCGATGCCAATTTACCCACTGAGCCAAATCTCATAACGTTTCTCAGAGGAGAAACCTTGACAAAAACCATATCTCCAACCTTAAACTCCAAATATGAACGTCTTCTATCGGTATACGACTTTTGTCTATCTTGTGCAGTCTTCAACCTCTTGCGAATCAAATCCACCTTCTCGGAAGTTTCCCTCAACAAGTCTGGTCCAAGCAAGATCCTATCATGGGATCCCACTAATAGGTTGGTAATCTACATGGTCTGCCATGAAGGGCCTCGAATGGTGCCATCCCAATGCTTACTTGATAACTATTATTATACGTGAACTCCACCAAAGGTAGGTGGTCTTCCCCAAAGCCTCCGAAATCAATGATGCACAATCTGAGCAAATCTTCCAAAGCCCTATTTACCCTCTCAGTCTGTCCAACTGTTTGAGGGTGATATGCCGTGCTCAGATTCAATTTTTTTCCCAAGGCTTGCTGAAGACTCCTCCAAAAATTGCTGGTGTATAATGGATCTCTATCACTTACAATGCTGGTGGGAACTCCATGAAGCCTAACTATCTCCCTTACATAAAGAGTCACCAAAGAAGCTACCGTTCTATTACTCTTAATGGGTATAAAATGAGCGCTCTTCGTCAGTCTATTCACAATGACCCAAATGCTCGTGTTCTCTCTCCATGACCTTGGTAATCCATCCACGAAGTCCATAGAGATGCTCTCCTCTTTCCTTAATGGAATACCCAATGGCTGCAATAGTCCTCCGGTCTTCTTCTGTTCCGCCTTTACCCTTTGGCAAGTGATGCACTTCGATACATACTCTGCCACTCTCTTCTTCATTCCAGGCCAATAGAATACCCTCTTCATATCCCAGTACATCTTATCACCACCGGGGTGAACTGTCATCCTAGAATGATGTGACTCGACCAACACCGCATCTACTAAATCCTCACTATGGGGAACACAAAGTCTACCATCCCTTCTAAGCCATCCCTTAGTGTCCATGGTATAACGCCTAAGATGTGGTGATGACTCTCCTCTACCAAGCTTATCTAAAATGTCCTTTAACTCTTCGTCCTTGCCTTGCCTTGCTCCAATCTGCTCCATCAAAGTAGGATGGACGTCGAGGGCTGCTAACAATCCCGAAGCTAAATCCGTTGGCAGTCTAAAATAAAAGGTAGCAATGTACTCCAAATGCTTCCATTCCGAAAATAGAAGACTTAAAACTACTTTGCATCTACTCAACGCATCTGTCACTACATTACCCTTGCCTGGGGTATAGGAAATCTCAAAGTCATAAGAGGCTAAAAACTCCATCCATCTTTGCTGTCTCAAATTCAAGTCTTTCTAAGAGAATAAATACTTCAAAGACTTATGATCCATGAAAAGCTCAAATCTTTCTTCTAAGAGACAGTGCCACCAAGACTTGAGAGCTAAAACTATAGTTGCCAACTCAAGATTATGCGTCAGGTAGTTCTTATCATGCGTTTTCAATTGTCTACTCGCATAACACACTACCCTACCCTCTTGCATCAATTCCGCCCCTAGCCCCATACCACAAGCATCCGTATAAACCAAGAAAGGCTTGGTTCCATCCGGTAATACCAATACAGGCACAGTAGTCAAAGCTTCCTTCAATCGACCAAAGGCATCCTCATACTTGGCATCCCAAACAAAACCTGAGTTTTTCTTGGTAAGGCGGGCAAGTGGGCTTGATATCCTTGCGAAGTACTTAATGAATTTCCTACAGTAGCCCGTAAGACCAGGGAAACTCCTTATGTCCGTGCCATTCTTAGGGGTCTACCAGTCCTGTATTGCTGCCACTTTCGCCAGATCTACTGCAAGTCCATCCTCCGAAATGATATGTCCCAAAAAGCGAACCTCATTCCTCCAAAAGTGGCACTTGGAGAACTTTGCCTTCGACTTATGTGCTTGCAGGGTCAGAAGCACTTCTTCAAAGTGAATAGTATGCTTCTCCTTGCTTCGCGAATAAATCAAAATGTCTTCGATGAACACCACCACAAACTTGTTCAATGATTCGTGAAATACTCGACTCATCAGGTCCACAAAATATGCCAAAGCATTGGTTAGCCCAAATGGCATGACTAACCACTCAAATAACCCATCCGGAGTCCTAAACGCTGTCTTCTCGATGCTATCCTCCTCCACAGGCAACTGATGAAATCATGTGGCCAAATCGAGCTGCGAAAATACTTTGGCTCCTACTAGCTGGTCGAAGAGATCGCCTATATAGGGAAGAGGATAATGATTCTTCTTTGTCTTCTTATTAAGCTCCCTATAATCCACGCAATGCCTGAGAGGGCCATCTGTCTTTGTGGCAAAGATGAAAGGTGCGCCCCACTCAAAAATGCTCCTACGAATGAAGCCCTTCTCCAAAAGGTCTCCAATCTACTTATTCAATTCACGACGTTCCTTAGGAGCCGTATGCCTTACCGATAATGCAATCTATTTGTCATTATCGACAAGATAAATCTTGAACTCGATCTATCTTCGAGGTGGAAGGCCAGCAACCTCCTTGAACACATCTGGAAAGTCTCTAACAACAGGTACCGAACTCAAACTATCGAGCGATAAGTCAAGAGAATAAAAGTAGCTCAACATGACCGATCCTCTAGGATCACAAGATACCTCCAAGGTACGTCCACTATAAGTGCCTAACCTCACTACCCTCTTATCGCTATCAAGAACAACACTATACATGGATAGCCAATCCATACCAAGAATCAACCCGAACCCGGAAAAGCCCAATACAAAGGCACTACAGTCAAACTCAACCCCTAAAATAAACAATTTCAAATGCCGACATAACATGGACAAATAGGTTGATGCTCTTACAGGATTTGATACTACTACTGGGTCAGTCACTAAGCAAGCATCAAAACCAAGACCCTCTACCAGAGTACTAGATATAAAATTATGCGAAGCTCCAGAATCAAATAGGGTACGAACAGGAAAATTAGAGATAGATAACACACCTTCGATGATCACCTTCTTTCCCTTGTCCACAACCGGAAGAGTAGTAAAGGAAGGAGCTACCTCTAAAGTATAAGCCTGAGCAGGATGTGAAGGTGTCTGTGAACTGCCCTTGGGCTTGGATAGACAGTCCTTCTTCATATGCCTCACTTGATCACAAAGATAGCACCTTAGTCTCGGTCGCTCTCCTGCCCCTCTACAATCCTTAGCAAGATGACCTGGTTTCCCACAAGTATTGCACTTCCAGTCCTTCCTTGGAACTTTCCTTTTCCACCTGACCCTCCTCCTCCTCTCCTCTTTCCTTTCCACTACTTCTTCCCATCACTCTTCTATGCCACATCTTCTTTCTTCCCAGTATCAGCAAGTAAAGCCATCTCTACCAATCCCTCAAAAGTGGCTCCAACCGGAATGTGGCTCACCGCCAAACTTTGCAGTGGCTGACTCAAACCCTTAGCGAACTTCAGTGCCTTCTTGTGAGGAATATTGATTAGGTCTAGTTTAAATCTGGCAAGCTCATTGAATTGATTAACAAATTATTTAACTATCATATCCCCTTGCTTGAGCTGTATAAATTTCTCTAGCTGCACTCCCACTTCAGCTTGTGATAAGAATTTCCTCTCGAACCTAGTATGAAAATCAGCCCAAGTCAAATTATCAGCCTCAGCCTCCACAATCTACCACCAATAAAGAGCCTCTCCCTGCAATTGCCATAAAGCCGACTACCTTCGAGCCAAGTCCTCTAATCCCATAAGTCCAAATATCCACTCACAACTACGGATCCAAGCTCTTGCCTCAGTATAGGACTCGGTGCCAACAAATGGCTTGCCTCTTAAGCTGGTGTGGTCCCTGCATAACTTGGGAAAATCATGAATGCCTGGCGGACGGGCTGGAGCCCCTTCCGCCAGAGCAACATCCCTAATTGGTGGCTCTACTCGTGTAGTAGCCTACAAATAACGTCTGAACCAAGCTGGATTATTAAGGCCTGGAACTTTGGGGATATCTTGCGGTTCGGACATTTCTATCTGTGGATATTAAAAAGACGAGATTATGTACTCCATAAATAGTTCAATAGATAGGGAAGAAGAGACATGAGGGACCCATTTCTAAAATTTCTTTATTTTCCAAAATATATACATATAGTTTTAAAAGTATTATTTGAAGTATCCTTTAAAAATTATTCAAAAACCTTTATATTTTTAAAATAATTTTAGGATAACCGAAACCTTAGCTCTGATACCAACCGTGACACCCTACACCTCTAGGCACCCCGAAAATTGGACATGACTAAAAGCACGGGTGGTCGGGTGAAATAAAAATCCATAACATAGCATAGAGACTAAGGCAACAACCTAAAATGATTAAAATATTACAGTGGAAGAAAACTTTCACTAACTATAAATTAATAGCAAAACAGCTTCATTACAAACAACATTATCCAAAGTTTATTTTCGAAACCAGACGTACCAAATACTCTCCACCAAAACATAAAACATAATTAAGTTCACAAAATAGGTCCCCATATATATAGTAAATTATGGAAAAGAGAAGCGAAGTACATAAAACAAAAGAAATAAAAGCTGAAGATAACAACTACTCCAGCGACCCTCCTAGCTGCAAAGAACTGCAACCTAGACCCACCCTCCTGTTATTTGGGGAAAATAGAAAAAATAGGAATGAGTCAGACATAAAGTCTGGTAATGAGAAATAAAATGAAGCAGAAAGAATAAAACACTTTAATTCCAGGTCTTCCTCGAATATCGCAGAGGGTGAATAATATAACGCAGTGAATCCTTCTTAGATACAATTCCTAAGAAGCCAAAGTCCATAGTCACTCTAGGGAAGTCAACTGTGAAGGCCTGAATTTCCGTACCCTTTGAGCTGATAATAAACTACAAATGTCCAACTCAAATTGCATGAATAAGCGGATCTTTAAGGGGTGAAAAAGAAAATAAAGACATAACAGAATCTCGCACGAATGAAAATAATATATATTATATTGAACAATATCTTTGCAACGGAAAATCTTAAATATACATATATCAGAGTCTAACCTAAATTTAGCTTGGACAGTTATAAATATCCGTCCTTACAAATCCTGAAAAACATCAAAAAACTGCAGCGGATAATAGAATATGTCCATACATAAATGAATATCACCAGCTCTCCTCTGGAAACTCCAACCATCTTCACTAAACCTGAAACTACTCGGATCTGACCTGAGTATTGAAAATACCTGGATCAGGCTTGATAAACCAGCGTGAGAAACTCAAATATAAATGATAGTGTCATATATCAGCCTTTGAATAAAATCTTTTGAAAAGAAAGAGTATCTCATAAGACCACTTCCACACATAAACACGAATGGGTTTTTATCTTATGATAACTAAATCGCTTTTATATATCAAAACATTTGATATTATTTCTAATGACATATCTTTGAATAATTTTGCAAATAAACTTATTAATCTTAGCCAAAAATGTTACCATTATTAAATTCCGGGGCTATTCATTACGCAATACAAACAAAACCGCATGTTCTTATTGGAGAATGGATTTGCATACAAATGACAAGGTAAGGGACTACCTTCTGACAGTACACCTCTAGAGAGATGCACCTAGGGTCGAGATCCTCGGCGCCTATACCAACACAAGACCGACCTACCCCTCATGTTGGATAGTACCGAATATGTCATCACCCCGGTCACTACCGACCATTAACGGGTACCCGATTCATACATTCACCACATACTTAGACATGTGTAGAGTAAATCTAGAAGGATGATGACATCTCCTAATTGGGAGCGACCCACTTAGCCTTGCTGCTTCTACCCTGTTTCTGTCATTTTCGGGTGATGAGGTCGGAGGTAAACTATTACCTTTTCACATAGCATATCTTCTTTGAATGCCACATTGCCATTTCTATTCACTACTAATCGCCTTCCACAGAAATACAACCCTTGAGCTCGTACTTCTCAAGGAGGGTGTTAAGTTAAGAGAAGTTGCCTTCCCTATCACCACAGATGTATGTTTGTAAAAATCAATGTACGCAATCTTAGAAAATGCACTGTCAGACATCCATCCATACAAGTTCGTTTTGAGACTTGAATGAAACCGAAGGTACTTTCCTCGGCCGTTACTAGGCGAGAAGCCCTTGTTTTTCTAAGGTTTTTCTTAACAAAGAGACCACTGCTACAAAAAGTAAATCGGGATTTTATCCCCAATTAATCAACAAGTAGTCCATCATTATTATTCATCTCAGTATCTCTGTCTTCAAACATCTTCAATCTTCGAACTCGTAAATTGGTTCGAAGTGGTTTTCAGATAGGAATCACCCAAATCCGACCCCGGTTCCTTCGAAGCCAATCATCACTTTAAAAGATGTAAAATTCATATGTGGATATCAATCATCAATCAATTACTTCATCTTTTATTTAAATCAAATATTTTCTTAGATATATTCTCTTCAATTTATTTCATATTCTTTTCAAGAGTATATGGAATTATTAAGCCTCATTTATTAAATCATTTGATTTATTTAAAATTTTCTTAAAATCCTGAAATAATTCCAAATCATTTTCTCTTTTACTTAGGAAAACCTTTCCAAATCATTCATTAAATCTTAATAAAAGATTTCTTATATTCAAGCTATAACTTTTAACTTAAGAAAAATATTCCCCAATCATTCATTAAATATGAATCAAAGATTTCTTTCATTCAAGTTATAACTTTTAACTTAGGGATAATATTCCCAAATCATTCATTAAATCTAAATCAAAGATTTCTTTCTTAACTTCAAATCATATTCTTGCAAATCGAAGATTTTCATAACAGAGCACTACTGCCACCTTAAATATGGTAAATTTTACCTCCAGGGACTAGTGGCAATTAATCTTACATGATGAAGATCTTTTCTTTTGTCTTGGAAAACCTTTAAATATGATCTTTTAGAGCATTTGGGCTTTCCTTTCGATCTGTTCCACCCCTACTCTAAAAGATAAAGCAAAGGGCAGGTAAGTTCAGGGCATTGGTTACTCCATTCCTAAACTTAGTTACATACCTTATTTTACCGTTTAACTCTCACAGGTGGGACAAATGTACTAGTTGTTTCCGCATACTCAATTTGTTATTATATTCAATATTCTCCAATTATTGTTTAAGTGTTATAAACAATTGCTTTTAACCATTTATTCAAACTCTTATTAAAACTTCCAAATCTTCTTTAAATGACTTAATTATTCTTTTAAAATCATTCACAAAATATTTAGGAAAGAATTGTTAAGTTTAAAACTACGTTTCAAAAGTTATTAAAAACTACATTGAAAAGTATTGCAAATTGTGTTTTCAAAGCTATATTCTTCAAAACAACTTTTTTATCATTTAGAAATCCATATTTTAAACTTAAATCTCTTTTAAAACATTTAAAAAGATTTTTAGAATTTATTTCATATTTTTAAAACATTTAAAATATCGATTTTAAACTTTGGTAACTTTACTGCAAAAGCGTGATTTTTCTAGAAAATTGTTTTGGACATATTTTAAAATATACAAGATAAAATCTTGATTTTATTTATTTATTTCTTTAAACATATTTAAATGTTTATAAAATATTTCTAACTCATTTTAAAACTATTTTCGAAAGGTTTAAGCATTCCATATACACCATTTCATTTTCAAAAGGAAAGTGATTACCTTTGTGCTTATCGACGTGTATTAATGTGACTTAGTAAAACAATTTAACAATCATATCAAACAATCAATACTTGATGATCAAAGCATAAAAAAGCATCCATAGAAATCATATCACAACATCAAACATGTATATATATATATATATATATAAATATAGATGTTAAATAGAGTTTCTCATAATAAACCAAAACGATTAACTTTCTACCAACATTCTAGTCAACCAACACTTCACTAACTACTTCCTACTCCATTAAACACTAGAAAACAACACCCACTTCCTTCTAATTGCTTAACCGAGGCTTGAGATGGAGGTTGGCCGAAAGTATAGAGAAGAAGCGATAGAGCTTTGAACTTGAATTCCCAAGATTTTGATCCGAAAAATAGGTAAACTTCTCTCTTGTTTTTGACTCCCTTACTCTCAAAATTTGAAAAACTTGTTAACTGAAAAGTATTTGAAAATTATTTTCTCTTGAATTATAAAAAAGATTTACTTGATTTTGATTAGTTTTAGGAAGATATTGTCACGATCCAAATTTCAGCATTCGAAAATCGACACCTGTACTTCACTTGTACTTGAATGTCGCAGATTCAAGCGTTAAAATTTGATTCGCACCGGAGCTTATAACACAATTAAGTATAACAATACAACGGAAGAAAAGAATAATACATTGATATACAACATTGATACAATATCTGATACAACAGATGATACAATAGATATCAATATACATCAGAGATATGATACAAGAAAATAGCAGCGAAAAGAAAATAGATAACACCAGCAGCGGAACAAATAACTCTAAGATAGTCTTCAAGGAAGAACTCCAAAACCGCAACTCCATCTCCAAGAACCAATCCAACAATAGCTCGAACTCCCAATAACGATGCACAAAGATAAGCAAGTGCAGTCTGACCCAAAGACTTAACTAACTCTAGATAATCTACTACATCTGACTATCTGAAAAACCCAACTCTAGACTGCCCGTGTGGAAAAATTTTGAGCAGCTAGAGTTTAGGAAAGAAACAATAAACTCCAGATTAGTCATGGGACTGGTATGAGTAACAAAAACAGTTTATCTTTTAAAAACAAACAAAGAAGTATTTTAAAATAGATTCGCAATGCTTTTAGAAAATGTAACTACCATAAGGCCTCCCGCCACACACACAATGGAAACGCAGACTTGGAGGAGATTTCTCCTTATGATAGTCAAACATGCCTGATATGAGAGAATTTCTTTTCCATATTATTACTAGTGCATAGTGCAGAAAACATTTCGAAAGTATAATATTAATCTTAGCTAGCATAGGTACCATTATATTATGCCTGCTATAGCTACCTCCTGAGGAGGCAGGTTATACAATTGCAATCGTAAAGGGCTCGTATTGTTTTGTTTGGGTTTCCAACAAATGGTCAGGCTAAAAAACTTCCTACTGTCATATGGGATCGCCTCTGGCGGGACGTCCCGAGAACTTAACCAGCTCTCTACCAACACAAGGCCGGGTTACCTCTGTAACTAGGTAACTACTTCTCGACTATGCCATTCCTCGGTCCTTTGGGACCTTTATTCGAGGGGCCCCTCAAAGCAACAACCACACAGTAAATGAGATTGGAGCTACCACATAGGTAAATATCTGGGCTCCATACCATGACATCACCTTTTTCTAGAAGGAAATGACATACCCTAAAGGGCGCGACCCTCATAACCTTGCCGCATCTTTCCTGTTTCGACCATTTCCGGGTTGTGAGGTCCGATGAGGTCTCGTCCACAAAGCTACGCTTTACACGAAAGCAATGCTTTGATCACAAATGATCAACAGATGATCATCAACACACAGCAGCACTTAGCATGTCACACTACCAAATTGGGAGTATATCACTGATAACCTTCAACTACATAACCTCTGAGCTCGTACGTCTCAGAGAAGGGTGTTAAGTTAAGAGAATAAATTCTCCGTCACCAACAGATATGTATTTGAAAGAAATCTGCTTTATATCTCAAAGTGTAGTGTCAGACATACAACCATACAAGTCTGTTCCGGGTTTGAACAGAACCGAAGGCACTTCCGAAGAAGCCCTTGCAATCCGGGTATCCACAATCTCGATCGGACTTCCCATCACTTAGGGAATCTCTATACAGGGGATCAGCCAGTGCAGAGACAATCGATGAGTTATCCTATCATTCTTACAAATACCCGGTCTTCAACACCGGTCCTCAAATGCTATCCATAACGCCGTATTATTATTCGGAATGGGACATATGACACAAAGGTCCTCTCCTGGCTAAACCGAATTATGAGCGCAATATTTAAAAACATATGGATATTGGGATTTCAATTAAGTCACAACTTATTACCCAAAACCTTTCTTTGAAATGGTTAAACAAATTACCATTCCAATCTTTAAACAAAAAGATTTAATTCACAAAGTTCACCCAGATTTCACAAAGATCTATTTATAGATTTCAAACCAATTTCCATTTCAATTGGATTAACTCATTCAACCTTTATAACAAAGATTTAACTTATAGCTTTCAAATCCGTTTTCAGAGTTTTATTCATAACTTGGAAGACCATTTTCATTTTAGACTTAGAATCCTTTTTAACACAAATTGGAAGTTCATTCCTCATATGAAAGCTTTTATTATTTGAAAACAAACAGTCTTCATTTCAGAAAAATCCAATTATATTTATACAAGTTAAAACCCTTGAATTTTATTCACATTCCCAAATCAATATATTTAAAAATGGTTTAATTCATATAAACTCATAAAAAAGTTGAACAGCCTTTTTAAACCCTAATTTCCAAATCATAGAATTCAATTTCAAAATTTGAATTTAAGTTTAAAGCAAATTATTTAAATTCCAAAACTTAATCAAGTTATTCAGAAATAAATTTTATCTTGAAATTCCATTTCAAAAGCTTTTCACTTTAAACCCAATCTGTTTCCAAAACATTTGAATTCAAATTGTCTATTTAAAAATCACTTCAAAAAATCTGTGACTTAATCGATTTCCTCATGAAATCCATATTTGTGTGTGTATAAGTGTGGCCAAGGGTTTTAACACAATAGTGCAACATCATTCAATCATCATAGATCAAAACACAGATATATAGTTGATAAGCGATAAAAGCTATAACGCTTATCGTCCATTCACAGATTTACAGATAATGTACAAATGTAAATAAATGAATAAATTATACACAGCTCAATCCATAGGACAAAATATCACAGATCAGATAGGACAATCAATTCAAGGCATCTCATACAATACAATCATTCACAAGTAAGGTCAAGCATTCAATAATCATTTATAAGTAGGATTAATTAATTATTTAATCCAAATTAATTCAATTTATTTCCAATTTGATTAATTACTTATGAATTAATTATCCAATCTTGATTAATTAATTACAAACCATTTGGTATAAATTAATTTATCAAACACTTTAATTAATTTAAATTATTCTTAATTTATCATATTAATTAAGTTGACATTTGAACCAATTACATAATTAATTAATCCCTTCATTAATTATTTTAAGAAATTAAATCTTTAATTACTTACCATAAAGTAATTTCACTTACACAATTTCAAAATTGAATATCATTTATTAATTAATCTAATTGATTGTAAAAATAAATCACATAAATTAATTATTTAATAATTTTAGTTAATGACCTTCATTAACTAATAACATTTCTTTAATTACTTTCTTAAGAATTATCTTAGATTAAATCCATTATTAATCATTTCTAATTATAAATAAATCTAAATTATTTGTTTATAAATTAAATAAATCATTCTTTAATTACCTTATAAATTTAATCATTTTTATTACCTTAATTATCCCTAAGATAATTAATTTCTTTATTAATGACTTCATTAATAATTCAAGTGTATTTTTGTGACGACCCGTAATTTTTAACAATTTAAAATGGAATAATTAATTGATTTTAAAATATTTAAAAGTTAATTTTAAGTTGAATTCAAGATATCAATATTTACTTGATAATTAAATCATTGAGTTATATAGTTTAAATATTGAATTTAATAATTGAAATTGGGTAAATTATTGAATCTGAAATTCTAAGCCTGTTTAAAATAATCTGAAAGCTAATAAAATTTATAATGATGATACTGAAGATAATAGAATGGTTGAAATTTAATATAAAGGTGATTTGTTCAGTTTTAATAATATACCGTTTAAATCGATATTTAAAAATAGCCTTCCGAAGCACAGTCTCGGAATTTGACGAAACCAGTTTCGTTGAATCCGTAATAGTTAGTTATTATCGGATTTCAATTTTCGTAGCAATCAGAGTTGTCGTTTGACCGTGGCAGCTCAAAACGCTTAGAACTATTTCAATCGATTTAATTTAAAATTGATCGTTTACTTTCGTAACTCGCGCATATGATCGAATTAGCTTTCGAAACACGTTCCATTATGTTCGAGATGCGGGTAAAACCTTATAATCGCCTGGCGGCATGTCTGATTCGGGGTTCGAAATTTTGCGTTATGCGTAACGAGATATTTTTGAAATTTAATAATTTTAAAAATATAAAAATCAACTCAGCCACCCTCTAACTGTACGCAAGCCACCCTAGACCTGAATTGCGTCGACCTAGCTGTCTCCTTTCTTTTATTAAGCCGTGTACTTCGAAAATTCAGAAGAAAATCTTTAGAAAGAAGAATCATGGCCGAACTTCCTCTTCTCTCCATTCCTCTTCTCGTTCTAAATTCAAAACAATCTTTCCTTCCCCCTTTTGTAACTCACGCTTTCATTCCTTAGCCCTAAACTTCGATTTCCAGTTCCATAAAAAAAAATAGAAAATCGCGAGAGCCAGTGCTCGAATTCGAAGCCGACTTCAACTCAAACTCGGAGGTGACTTTGTGGGCCGTGGCATTGATTGGTGATCGCATACGTTGGCGCGTGTCGTGAAAGGCGAGAGGCAGAGGGGTCGATCAAGGAAGGTTACAACTAGGGTTTCGCGTGTAGATGCCGCTAGGGCTACGAGCACTTGTGCTCAAGGAAGGGAAGTCGCGAGACATCGCGATGGGTGGAGCAAGGGCGGACTTGGTCTCGGCGGAAGATTTCGATCGTGGTTAGAGTTCGCAATGGCTGCTGTGGGTGTTTGATTTCGTACCGCAGTGGGTTGCGTTCTAGAGAGTGGGCCGGTTCGTGTGGTTGTTAAGGTATTGTTTTTGTTTTCTGTTCGTTTCAGTAATCTAGGTTAGACAGTTAATTTAAAAACTATTCAGTTAAAACATTTAGTTACAAACTGAAAATGGAGATATATTAGGCTAGTATTATTTTAAAAACTAGATAATTAAATTTTATTTAGTGGTAAAGATAGATTACTTGATTATTTCAAATATTTATAAAAGCCAAACTATTTTTGATTTAAAATACATGTGAAAGGTTTTGGAAAATGTATAAGGTTGAAACAGGAATTTTAAAACATTTTGATTTGAACAGTTATCTTAGAATTGGACTTTCGGTTTATATAGATTATCTTATACAAATAATAATAATAATAATATATTTGGGTGATTAGCCTGATTAATTAGCTATTAAATTTATTTTAGTTAAATTAAATTGTTAGTTAACTAAGTGGTAATTAATTATTTGATCGATTCATGTGACGACCCAGAATTTTCGAGCATTTAAAATCAGAATATTTAATTGATTTTAAATATTCAATAGAGCAATCTTGTGACGACCGCCCATGACTCCCGCACGGAAACAAGGGAATGGTGCGCTGAAAGTGTGCCAGGCAGCCATGGATGACCGTCAAGGGTAGAATAAACATCACAGGCTCTATCGTAAACTCACAGCGCATGGACAAAGTACAATAGAGAAGTATAATATAGTAAAGCTCCATAGAACAGAAACTGTATATCATAAAACCCAACAGCTTTATACAAGGTTTGCAAATCATCAATACAAGAAGCCTCACTACAACACTCAGAGCAATCATCAAACAGCGGAAAAATCCAGTACATATTATATGAAAATATGTATAAGCCTCCTGCTCGTCTTCGCCATCATCAGCGTCTGCCACAAAGATCAGCACCTGCCACCTGTCACCTAGTCTGCCCATCCCAAACATGGATGAACAGCCCAAGGTAATAAGAGGAGACATAAAACCTTGAGTCAGACAACAGTCTTAGTGAGCAGTAAATCAACTATCAAGCATACCAAAAGAATATAAAGGATACAAGGAATAGGAACCCAAATCATCCCACTCCACCTCTTTCTACAGTGATAGCCCCCAGACACACACTAAGGAGAAGCAACCATAGCAAACAGATAACTAAAATAAAGCAGTAACCACTCGAGTCAAGGTCGATGTTTTCCAAATACAAACCCCCAAGGCCTAAACCAAGATCAGATAAGCACCCAGAAAACACCGCTCTTGAGACCGAATGATAGTACATCCAAACATCCATGACTCTAGCTATCACTGTTATCATTGCCTCGATTTCATCGTTAGTTGAATGAACGGCACATTCTTTCATCCGTCAGTCAAGGGCTAATGGTAACCCCGGTTCTAGACATAACTCCGCACGTCATCGTGACCCGTGCCTAGGATATCAATGCTGCCCAGAGTACTAGCACGTCGTCGCGGCCCGTGCTTGGGATATCAATGCCGCCCAACGTACTCTTGCTTTGAGCATGCTAGAACCTTCAACAACGATGAAGTCTCAGCCTCCTAGTCATCCTCCTCGACGACTATTCTCATTCTAGCTCAAGCGCCTCTCGAGCCATCCATTATCCATTCAAAACTCGAACCATATCACCGAGTTATCCACATGCTTGGAAAGATCCCGCCTGGATTAGTCCAAGACTATCTCGCATCATACTTTGCTTCATCGCATCTTAGCAAAGTCCATCTCATGCTTCGCCTCATCACATCATGGCAAAGTCCATCATCATCATACTTTGCTTCCACAATCATTGCAAAGTCCTCGAATCCGTCCATATGAGCTTTATTACCCGCTTCATATGCCACAAGCAGCTTTCATCATTCAATAGCCTTTCCACTTAGCTTTTGAATCGTCTTCAATCATCTTGTCTCAAATCAACTACAAGCTAACTCGAGACAATCAAATCAATTATACATACAAACAATCAAGCATTCAAACAAGATCTAACAAGCAATATTAACTAAAATGGCAATTTCGTAAATAAATGAGCATAAGTTTAACATAGATGAAATCATGGTTTTTAGCACAGATCTATCAAATCTAAAACATGGGTTTTGTCTCTAATACTTGTCAAATAAACTTGCATAAGTAAATATCATCAAAATCAATGGATCTAGACTCGGATCTAAGAAATATGCATGAAATCTCTAACTTTAACACTCCAACAAACCACCAATCCAATATACTCCTTTGGGTCCGCGTGAGAGATAACTACCACTCACCGAATCGCACTAACACTTCAAAAACAATCAACTCTAAAACTGGACAGCAAAGCTTCAAGCTCGATTCGTCGAAATCTCGCTTGAAATGGTGAAATCTTGCTTCTTCGGATGAAGATCTTCAACTTTGGTTCTTCGATCTTCGATCTTGATCTTCAATCTTCAATGGATGTTAGCACTTGATTGAAGTAGAGAAAGAAGTGAAGAAAATGTTGTAGACGAGTTTCCAAAATGGCAGCACTTCGTCGCTTCAAAATCCGGTGCCAAAAAGTGAGAAAAACTCCACTATTTATAGGCTGATATCCCTCTTAGGTCGGCCAGACCCTTAACTCGGAGCTCGCTATTAGGTCGTTACCGATCTAAAAGACCCCGACCTAACAATACACACGGCTTAACTAGTAGCCGACCTAACCAGATAAGACATAGCCGGTTTAAAAACTTCACGAGATAACACACTCTACCGATCCAACTATCTAACATACCTGCCGACCTAACTCTTAGCACAGAACCAAACTTAGGTCGCATACGACCTTATCCATAACTCGGCATAGCCGACCTAACAACCCACGCAACCTAACTCGTTGCCGACCTAACTAGGTGACAACCTAAAAACCCATACGACCCAAGCCTTAACCATCCCACCGACCTAAGATACTGCCGACCTAAAACACATACCAACTACGAGATAACAAAATAACTCGTAACCCCTAGGTCGGTATCCCTCTTAACTCGCTATCCCGGTAACTCTGCTAGCTCGTCCCAACATCCTTAACTCGTACACGACCTATCCTCCATAGGTCATAACTTGTTAACTCGGCATCTCCACTAAGTCGGCCACTACTAAGTCGGTCAACACCTTTAACTCGGTCACTATCCTTAGGTCGGCCACTAGTTAACTCGGCAACGTGTTAACTCTTCAACCCCACTAACCTTAACTTCCTTAGGTCGGCCACTTCCTTAGGTCGGTCTACATGCTTAACTCGGCCAACTCCTATAGCTCGGCAACAAGGCTCAGGCTAGAGACAGCATAACCAACACTAACGACCTTTAATTCTACGATATATCGACACGTAAAATACGGGTCGTTACATTCTCTCCCCCTTAGGAATTTCGCCCCCGAAATTCCAAGCAACCCACAACAATCAGAGATATTCCGCATGCCTACCATCCATAGCAATCAACAAACCATGCATCCAATTCTAACCTAGCATGCAGAATTCTAAGATAGAAATCAAGATGCAAATTCATGAGATGTCATGACACCTTAGGGCCATACCTCGAAGAGTTCTGGATGAGCTGCCTTCATCCTCTCTTCCTCCTCCCACGTACAGTCGTTAACATCGTCACTCCATTGTATCTTGAGCAACGTAATCGTCTTCCTCCTAAGCTGTTTCGTATCGGTTTCAACAATACGAAGCGGCTTACGAGGTCTTCTAACAACTGGATCAACCTCCAAATCTTCATAGCTATCAGCAGAAACCACTGTGTTTGAGTCGTGCACATACTTCCGTAGATATGATACATGAAAAACATTGTGCACACCCGCCATCTTCTCCGGTAACTCCAATCTATAAGCAAGCTTTCCAATACGCTCGATGATCGGAAATGGTCCAGCAAACCTCGGAGTCAACTTTCCTTTCTTCCCGAATCGAATAACATTCTTCAGAGGAGAAATCTTCACAAAGACCATATCACCTGCGTCGAACTCCAAATCCTTTCGACGTTTATCTGCATAACTTTTCTGTCGATCCTGGGCTGCCTTCATTCGTTGCCGAATGATCTCTATGCAATCCGTAGTCTGACGAATCATCTCTGGCCCAAGCATCAGCTTTTCTCCAGCTTCCACCAACATGTCGGAGAGTTACACGGTCTTCCATACAGGGCTTCATATGGTGCCATACCAATGCTAGATTGATAACTGTTGTTATAGGCAAACTCCACCAAATGAAGGTGATCTTCCCATGATCCTCCGAAATCCAAGACACATGCTCTCAAGAGATCTTCCAAAACCCGGTTAACTCTTTCCGTCTGACCATCGGTTTGGGGATGATAAGCTGTACTCAAACACAACTCGGTTCCCAAAACCTCCTGGAAGCTCTTCCAAAATTCACTAGTGAACAACGGGTCTCGATCGCTCACTATATTCTTCGGAATACCATGGAAACGAACTATCCACTTAACATACAGTTCAGCCTACTTCGACGCAGTCCTCGTCGATCGAACAGGAATGAATCTTGCACTCTTGGTCAATCGATCTACAATGACCCAAATCCCTTCATTTCCTGCTCTTGTTCTAGGTAAACCATCGATAAAATCCATCGATATCTGCTCCCACTTCCATGTAGGAACTTCCAATGGCTGAAGCAATCCACTTGGCTTCTTCTGCTCTGCTTTAACCAACTGGCAATTCATACATTTGGAAATAAAATTTCCAACATCCTTTTTCATGCCTTCCCAATAATAGGTTCTCTTCATATCCCGATACATTTTGTTTCCACCTAGATGAATTGTCAACTTCGAGTGATGACTTTCCCTCAAAACTTCATCTCTCAATTCATCGATATTGGGAACAACCAATCGTCCTTGCTTTCGAAGCCAACCCTCTCGATCGACTTCGAATCCCTTATCCTTCTCTGGGTCCAATCCAGATTCCAAATCTCGGACAATCTTGACAAGCTTATCGTCTCGCTTTTGACCCTCGCCAATTCTTTCCACAAGAGTAGGCCTTATTGATAAGTTTGCCAACATCTCAGGTTCCAATTCGCATCTGGGCCTGAAGTCAAATCCAGCTATATACTCAAGACTCTTCCATTCCGAAAACATGGCTCCCAATCCCGCATGTCTTCGACTTAACGCATCTGCCACTGCGTTACCTTTTCCTGGAGTATAAGCTATACCAAAATCGTACGATGCTAAAAACTCTAGCCATCGTTGCTGCCGAAGATTCAAATCTTTCTGGGAGAAAAGATACTTCAATGACTTATGATCCGTAAACAACTCGAATCGAACTCCCAATAGATAGTGTCTCCACATCTTCAGAGCAAACACAATCGCCGCTAACTCCAAATCATGAGTCGGGTAATTCCTTTCATGCGGCTTCAGTTGTCGACTTGCATACGCAACAACTCTATCCTTCTGCATCAGCACTGCTCCAAGTCCAGTACCACATGCATCGGTGTAAACCACCATCTCTTCATTCCCACTCGGAATAGTCAAAATAGGAGCACTGGTCAGTCGCTCTTTCAGGATTCCAAAGGCTTGCTCGCACTTAGCATCCCAACTGAATACCTGATTCTTCTTTGTCAATCCTGTCAGCGGTGCAGCTATCTTGGAGAAGTCTTTGATAAACCGACGATAATATCCTGCTAATCCAAGAAAACTTCTCACATCTGATGCATTCTTAGGTCTAACCCAATCCTGGATTGCTGCCACCTTAGCGGGATCAACCGCTATTCCATTCCCAGAAATAACATGGCCTAAGAACCTCACTTCACTCTTCCAGAAGTGACACTTCGAAAACTTAGCCTTCAGCTGATGTTTCCGCAAAATTTCCAACACAATCCTCAAGTGCGTCTTGTGCTCTTCCTCAGTTCTGGAGTAAATCAGAATATCATCCACGAACACAAGCACGAACTTGTTCAACTGATCTTTGAACACTCTATTCATAAGATCCACAAAATATGCTGGTGCGTTAGTCAATCCAAACGGCATAACCAGCCACTCATAAAAACCGGATGGTGTCCTGAAAGCAGTCTTCGGCACACTATCCTTCGCCACTCTTAACTGGTGAAATCCGTTGCCAAATCCATCTGAGAAAACACCTTCGCCTCGTGAAGCTGATCAAACAAGTCATCTATTCTCGGCAATGGATACTTGTTCTTCTTCGTTACCTTATTCAGCTCACGATAATCGACACACAACCTCAACGATCCATCCGCTTTGGTTGCGAACACAACTGGTGCACCCCATTCGGACACACTACGCCGAATGAATCCTTTCCGTAAAAGGTCATCAACCTGCATCCTCAACTCTTGCTGTTCCCTAGGCGCCATCCGCCTAAGAGGCATCACAACAGGTCTGGCTCCCTCAACTAGATCGATACGAAACTCGATCTCCCTATGCGGCGGTAACCCTTTGACCTCGTCAAAGACATCCTCGAATCCATTCACGATTGGCATCGATGACAGTCCATCCCGTGGAACAACCAGCGAATACATGAAGCTCATGAAGACGCCTTCTTCATGCTTACATCGTATCACAACTTTTCGCCCCTCCACATTCTCAACTGTCACCTCCAATCTCTCACAATCAACCTTTGCCGCATACTTCCTAAGCCAGTCCATACCCAAGATAATTCCGAACCCCGCAAAGTTCAGAACAAAGCAATCACAAGCAAAAGAGCAATCATAACTCGACACAATTAGACCACGGCATAGCATACACAGACAAGACGAACCCCCAACTGGATTGGTCACAACCAATGGCCTATCCACAATCTCCGGTTCCAAACCTAACCGGTCTACCAACTCATTACAAACAAAAGAATGAGACGCTCCAGTATCAAACAAAACTCTAACTGGAATACCACAAATAGAAAGAGTACCTTGAACCACCACACTCTTTCCCTTCTCCTCAGCAGTAGGAGCTTTAGAAGACAACGGAACAGCCCCCAATGCATAAGCTTTCACCATCTGCTTCTCCCTCAGCGGTTCCGGACAATTCTTCTTAATATGCCCCAGCTTGTCACAGTTGTGGCACTTCACTGCCACCTTTGGATTCTTGCAATCCCTAGAGAAATGGCCTTTCTGTTGGTAGTTGAAACAAGTCACTTCGCCTTTCGGCTTCTTCTGGCCATTCTTTCCCTTCTGCTATTGCTGCTTCCTTTTCTTATTTCCACCCTGCTGTGGTTTGAGCTCCTCTTTAGTCACAGCAACAACAGAAGCTTCCTTAGGAAATAAACTCTCATGCCTGAGAGCTTTCTCTACAAGCTTCTCAAATGGATCGTCCAGATGATCCACCAACTGCCTCCCAAGATAAGCATCCAAGCCTGTCACAAACTTATCGTTCTTCTGATAAGGAGAATCAATATAAGATCTAGCATACTTGGACAAGGCCTCAAACTCAGAAACATATTCCAGAACCGTCCTTCCATCTTGTTTGAGCTCCACAAACTTTTTAAACAAGACAGATTTCTGAGCAGTGGAGATAAACTTGGCTTCAAATCTAACTTGGAATTGCTCCCAAGTAATCTCTTCTTCTGGAGTATCTATGGTGATAGAGTTCCACCAATCAGACGCTCTCCCTTGTAGTTGTCTTGATGCATGCTTCCTCTTAGTTGCATCTTCAATCCCCAAATCTCCAAAGATTCTTCTGCAAGCATCAATCCATCTTTGGACCTCAATAGTAGATTCCGTCCCTAAGAAAACCTTTCCTCCAAGAGCCGTATAATCCTTGCACAGCTTAGCAAAGTCCACCGGCCTTGGAGCTTGGACTTGAACTCCAACATCAACCGTTGGCCCTGTAGCTGGCATCCTCCTCATGATCGAAGTCATCATTGCTTCGAACATAGCCCCATAATCAGCAGCTCCCCCAGCAGCACGGCTTTCCCTAGCAGCTTGTCTCTCACTTCGACTCATCCTTAATATCTACAAAAAGGAATGATTAGAACACCCTTGAGAAACAACTGCATAAGGAGTTCAAATCTATCTAAGCTACTATATTATATATAGTAATCATCCATCAAAATACAATTACGTCTCTCTTACGTAGTTACGTCAGCGAGCGTTGGCTAAAATCGATTAACCAAAGCTCTGATACCAAATGTGACGACCGCCCATGACTCCCGCACGGAAACAAGGGAATGGTGCGCTGAAAGTGTGCCAGGCAGCCATGGACGACCGTCAAGGGTAGAATAAACATCACAGGCTCTATCGTAAACTCACAGCGCATGGACAAAGTACAATAGAGAAGTATAATATAGTAAAGCTCCATAGAACAGAAACTGTATATCATAAAACCCAACAGCTTTATACAAGGTTTGCAAATCATCAATACAAGAAGCCTCACTACAACACTCAGAGCAATCATCAAACAGCGGAAAAATCCAGTACATATTATATGAAAATATGTATAAGCCTCCTGCTTGTCTTCGCCATCATCAACGTCTGCCACAAAGATCAGCACCTGCCACCTGTCACCTAGTCTGCCCATCCCAAACATGGATGAACAGCCCAAGGTAATAAGAGGAGACATAAAACCTTGAGTCAGACAACAGTCTTAGTGAGCAGTAAATCAACTATCAAGCATACCAAAAGAATATAAAGGATACAAGGAATAGGAACCCAAATCATCCCACTCCACCTCTTTCTATAGTGATAGCCCCCAGACACACACTAAGGAGAAGCAACCATAGCAAACAGATAACTAAAATAAAGCAGTAACCACTCGAGTCAAGGTCGATGTTTTCCAAATACAAACCCCCAAGGCCTAAACCAAGATCAGATAAGCACCCAGAAAACACCGCTCTTGAGACCGAATGATAGTACATCCAAACATCCATGACTCTGGCTATCACTGTTATCATTGCCTCGATTTCATCGTTAGTTGAATGAACGGCACATTCTTTCATCCGTCAGTCAAGGGCTAATGGTAACCCCGGTTCTAGACATAACTCCGCACGTCATCGTGACCCGTGCCTAGGATATCAATGCTTCCCAGAGTACTAGCACGTCGTCGCGGCCCGTGCTTGGGATATCAATGCCGCCCAACGTACTCTTGCTTTGAGCATGCTAGAACCTTCAACAACGATGAAGTCTCAGCCTCCTAGTCATCCTCCTCGACGACTATTCTCATTCTAGCTCAAGCGCCTCTCGAGCCATCCATTATCCATTCAAAACTCGAACCATATCACCGAGTTATCCACATGCTTGGAAAGATCCCGCCTGGATTAGTCCAAGACTATCTCGCATCATACTTTGCTTCATCGCATCTTAGCAAAGTCCATCTCATGCTTCGCCTCATCACATCACGGCAAAGTCCATCATCATCATACTTTGCTTCCACAATCATTGCAAAGTCCTCGAATCCGTCCATATGAGCTTTATTACCCGCTTCATATGCCACAAGCAGCTTTCATCATTCAATAGCCTTTCCACTTAGCTTTTGAATCGTCTTCAATCATCTTGTCTCAAATCAACTACAAGCTAACTCGAGACAATCAAATCAATTATACATACAAACAATCAAGCATTCAAAAAAGATCTAACAAGCAATATTAACTAAAATGGCAATTTCGTAAATAAATGAGCATAAGTTTAACATAGATGAAATCATGGTTTTTAGCACAGATCTATCAAATCTAAAACATGGGTTTTGTCTCTAATACTTGTCAAATAAACTTGCATAAGTAAATATCATCAAAATCAATGGATCTAGACTCGGATCTAAGAAATATGCATGAAATCTCTAACTTTAACACTCCAACAAACCACCAATCCAATATACTCCTTTGGGTCCGCGTGAGAGATAACTACCACTCACCGAATCACACTAACACTTCAAAAACAATCAACTCTAAAACTGGACAGCAAAGCTTCAAGCTCGATTCGTCGAAATCTCGCTTGAAATGGTGAAATCTTGCTTCTTCGGATGAAGATCTTCAACTTTGGTTCTTCGATCTTCGATCTTGATCTTCAATGGATGTTAGCACTTGATTGAAGTAGAGAAAGAAGTGAAGAAAATGTTGTAGACGAGTTTCCAAAATGGCAGCACTTCGTCGCTTCAAAATCCGGTGCCAAAAAGTGAGAAAAACTCCACTATTTATAGGCTGATATCCCTCTTAGGTCGGCCAGACCCTTAACTCGGAGCTCGCTATTAGGTCGTTACCGATCTAAAAGACCCCGACCTAACAATACACACGGCTTAACTAGTAGCCGACCTAACCAGATAAGACATAGCCGGTTTAAAAACTTCACGAGATAACACACTCTACCGATCCAACTATCTAACATACCTGCCGACCTAACTCTTAGCACAGAACCAAACTTAGGTCGCATACGACCTTATCCATAACTCGGCATAGCCGACCTAACAACCCACGCAACCTAACTCGTTGCCGACCTAACTAGGTGACAACCTAAAAACCCATACGACCCAAGCCTTAACCATCCCACCGACCTAAGATACTGCCGATAGGAATAGGGGTTTAACATTGTAAATTCCTAGCGGTACGCTATGATAGGAAGTGGAGATTTTAGGTTGTGTAATTCGAGTCGATTTAAACTTAGATTTAAATATATATTTTAACATTTAAATCTGCATTCCCATCAGCCTACTTTCGTTCACATCAAAACTTTATTCTTTCACTTCAGGAACAGGGAAACATTGCGGCTTATCTGCTGCACGCAAACATCGTTCCTCTTTCGTTTCTTTGTTCCTTCTTATTTTTCCCTTTTTCTCATTTTCAAACCGTAGGCTCAGAAAAAAAAGAAAAAAATAAAAAATAAAAAAAGAAAGTCGAACTCAGAGACAAAAATGGAGGTTTGACTTCATTTCTCTTCCCCAACAAACTCGAATCCCTGTATATAAAAAAAATGAGGACTGAGCTGATCGAATCGCGCAAGAATCGGAGGTGGAAATCGAAGTCGAATTCGTGATTGGCCTCTACTAAGTGATGGCCGATCGATTCTTCGTACTAATTCAAATCGGAATCCCTTCATACGCGATCAGTTAAGCCAAGCCCTTTCCCCTTGTTCGAAATCGAATTTCGACTCAAAGTATTCGCTCGTGCAATCGAGGAGAACAGCGAATCAGAGGAGCACTTGCGCACTCGCGCTCGCGCGCGCGAAAGGATTTCAAGGCTCGGCGACGCGGCCTGGGTTTTCGCGAGGTCGGCAAAGTTCTGGTTCGAGCATCAACTGTGCCGATGGTGGGTGATCCAATCCTTGGATCTGGGAAGCTCGCACGCGAACAAGTGGAAGGAGGAAGTCGATCTCGTTTTGGGTTGTGCTCGCAATTCGATTCTGACGTTCGTGAGTGGGCTCGGCGAAGTAGTGAGGTATTTTCGATCAATTTAAGTTATCTAATTTCTCAGCTAGTTAATTGGGTTATATATAAAAAAATGTAATCGTTATAGTAAAGGAAGTATTTAATACAGAAAAGTATAGATGGATAAAGGTTTAATTTACAGTAAGATGTAAATGGGAATTTTAAATGTGAAGTTTTTATGAAACTAAATTTTTAAGTCTTTACAAATTATTTTGAGTATATAGGTAGTTTAAAGAAAGAGTAAACGTACATATTTTTAATTTACTAGTTTATTTAAAATATATATGAAGGATTTGGCAATTTAAAATTTTCAATTAGCTTATTTAATTACTTATTCTAGTTACTAAAAGATTTTTATAGAAAAGAGTTAGTTTAAATTTAAATTCATTAGATTAAATGAAATTATTAATAATAATTGGGTTGTTCGATTTGTTTCGAATATTAAATCATATAAATTGTTTATTCAAGGTCTAAAGCCATGAAACCAATCAAAAATTGGAGTGGATTTGCAAACAATAATCAAAGGTGAGTTAATCTCACTCAGTTAAATTTAAATTTAAATAATTAAATTTAAATAAATTGGTTGAATTGGTTGAATGTGATATAATATATATATGGAATTGGTATTTTATATTGTGCTAACGTCTGTGGATGCAGGGAAATAGGTTGGAGGGATCCAACTGGACCCCTCAACATTTATTTAAATTATTTAATATCCTCTGTTGTGATTGTTGATATTCTATGATGAATTATGTTGGAATATTAAATGCTTTGGTTTGATTGAATATATTTGGATATAATGAGCTACCAAAAATATATAAATTGAATTATGGGGAGGAAATAAAAGAAGTGAATTTGTAAGAAAAATAGTTATAGAAAAAATTAAATAAATTTAAGAATGAATTGGAAAAGAAATAAAGTGACTTTAAAATTCTAATAAATAAAACTCGAGTATGGAAAGGGAATTTAAAATAAACAGAAAGTAAACGAAACTTAAACTTCGATGTTATTGTTTAAAAGAACAAATCATTTATTTTAAATTTAGGATTTAAATTGTTTAAGAGGAATAAAGAAGAAATTAGGAAAATCTGAAGTATGTATATTTCAGTTAAAAGATTTAAAGTCAAACTGAAAATAATAACAATAAAGTCCATAATAAATGAATTTTGAAATGAATTGAGTAAGTAAAGAAATTTATTTCAAGGGAATAAATTGGGAATCAATTTGGAAAATTGATTTAAGTGGCTGAGATTTGAAATTTCTTCCTGAGTAACCAAGTACGTTTCAAAGTAAATTTTTAATTTAAATCAAAGGTTTTAATGTCGTTTTTAAAAGCAAGTTTTGGAAAATATATTATTTCTAAATATTTAAATTCTAAAGTAAGTATTTTCTTTTAATCTATTATAGT
Source organism: Allium cepa (assembly GCA_030765085.1). Taxonomy (NCBI): domain Eukaryota; kingdom Viridiplantae; phylum Streptophyta; class Magnoliopsida; order Asparagales; family Amaryllidaceae; genus Allium; species Allium cepa. The sequence goes on along the minus strand of CM060928.1, from coordinate 563,501,404 downwards.
AGTTCGTATTTAAAGGGAGACTTAGTATTTTGTTTTAAAAAAAAAAGTGAAAATCTAGTTTTATATTTTCATAGTATGTATTTTTAACAAATCATTGAAGTAGTTTAACTTAAATGTTTTAAAGTATATTTCAAAGTAAAGTGTTATAAATTATTTTTAAAAAAATCTATTTTTGTGCTTGGTGATTTCAGAGGAGATAGAAAATATTTGGGAAAGTTTATTCTGGAAAGAAAGAATGGTTTGAAACTGTTTTCAAAGGATTGAAAATAGAAATATATCTTGTGAAGATATTTTGAGGTTGATAAATAATTTGGGAAATTATTTATTGTTGGATGGTTGTTTGTGAATATTAATTGATAGTTAAATCACCGACTATCAATATTGGCCAATGCGCTGATCGTTTCGAAGAGACCAGGATCGAGATTTATTTCTCGAAAACCACTTCGATCCGGTTTGTACGTTTCGCGAAACGTGTTCGGAGTCGAAGTTGGAGCAATGAAGTGCAAGGGCTAGTCGCTACTAATCCTGAGGATATTTCCAAAACGGATGTAGTAGGAATAGTGCCTTCGGTTCCGTTCGAACCCGGGACGGACTTGTATGGATGAATGCTTTCGGAACATCGTCAGGTGGACGATGGGCATTCTAAGGGATACGTTCTAAAGGTAACGTTTAGCCTCAAGCCTCATCAACCGGGAATGACTGAAAATCAGGGGTTATGCAGCAAGGCTAGTTGGGTAGCACCCAAGCAGGGTGAGGTCATCTCTGTCTAGATGTCCCTTTTTATTTCGGCTTAGTGGGCGTTTGCTGATCCCAACCGCGGGGTGATCTCACTCGGAATTATCCAGTAAGGGGTAGTTCCAGTCTTGTGTTGCAGGGGAGCGGGCGTACTCCTCGGTACTGTGATCTAGACCACGTACTGTGACAGGTGGTACCCCAGTGCCTAGTCATTAGTTGGAAATCCATTCTCCCTACGCGCCTTGTACGAGTTTTGGTTGTATTACCCACGATTGTGGCTAGTAGCTGGAATTTAATGAATGTAACAATTTCGGCTATTTTATAAGTATTTGTATATAGACCCTATTATAATATTAGAGGATTTTATAAGAAATGTTTTAGCTATCGTAAGGTAAAAACCCGACATGTTTATTTATGGCGTGGTCTTACGAGATGCTTTTGTTTTCAAGGGATTTTTGAAACTTTAATAATCAATTGAGTGTGTTTTTCTCACGCTGGTATTCCAGACTGACTCGGGTGTTATTTAACTATATTGCTCGGGTCAGACCGAGTATTATAGGATACAGGATATGATGCTGTGGAGCTCAGGAGACGAGCTAGATGGCGATACGTACTTTCGTACTTGTTTATATATATTCCGTTGTGTTGGGTCGCTATGTATCCAGTTGTATGTTATTGATGTGAATTGATTGATGTACTCTGATGATGTATGTATAATCAGATATGTATATATTTGTTTTGTGTAAGATCATTGGTTATCTATTATATTTTATTCCGCTGCGATGGTTAGATTCTGATGTTGTTTTGTTCTCTCTTCTTCTACCTCTTCTTCTTAAAAATAAAATGGTTTGCATTACTGTACGTCTTGAGTTGATTGATGTAAAATAGCGTTGACTCAGGGGTACGGATTTGCGGGTCGTTACAGTTGGTATCAGAGCTTAGGTTGGTGATAACCTTGGCTCTGCTGGGAATTACTCATAAAATAGAGTCTATAGTACTCTAGAATGAGTTTGAGCGTATTAATAGATATGAGTGCGTATTTGTTAGTGAATATAAATTGTTTTAATATTGTGTTGATTGGTTTATTGAGTGGCATATGAATCTTCGTCGACACAGTCTGCGCAACTGTATTGAAGGGGTTTCTAAACACTTGAATAGAACAATTGACACGGTATTGTTTTAAATGGGGGTAAAGGAAATAATTTTACCCAAAAATATATTTTGATATAAAGAAAAGTTTTGTAAACTATTTTAGCTAATATATGGTTGCTTAGATGTTAGAAAGAATAATATTAAATTATTATCATTATTGAGTGGAAATTTAACTAGAAATCGAAAACATAACTAAAGGTTAAGGAAATAAATTCATTATAAAATGAAATTTATAAATATGAATTATAAATGTAATTTATAAATTGAAATATAATCAAATAAGAATTTATATGTGCATAAACTATACAAATGAATCATAGTTAAAATTTATTTAAGCAGGATTTGGAAAATTTAAAATCCCAGAAATTTGGAAGTATTTTGAAGATAAATGATAGTATTATTGTTTTGGAGGTACTTCTGAAAGGAAATTTGTTTTAAAGGGATTTTGAAAGTGATATAGCATTGAAATCACTTGGATTATTGGGAAATAATTCTGATGATGACGGCCGCATCATCAGTATTCATTTCCGAGTTTCTAAGTGACGGATTGCTGCCAAAATTTGATTTGTTCAGAGAAGCTAGTTGTTTTTTTGAAAATTTCAAAGGAAATTTGTTGCGGGTAAAACCAGGATTGGTTTAAAAATTTGAGAGATGTGATTTGAGGTAGTAGTGATTTCAAATGATTTGAAACTAAAAGCCGGGTGTTTAAAAATCCTGATGAGATAAGTTGTAAGCTTATAAATGGTAAGCTTATAAATTGAGATGAGTTTTAAATCAGGAATCATTAATTTATATAATTAATCTATATAATTAGTGATATAGATAGAGATTGATTAGTAAGAAAATAAATCAATATAAGTGACTTATGAGAAGTTAATTAATATAAGTAATTAGGGATTAATGTAATTAATATTGTTAATTAATTTATGAAGTAATTTGGATTACTTATTGATTGGGATTAAGGATAATTAATAACGTGAAATTAATTAAAGATAATTACTTGAATTTAATTGAAAAATAATTAATCTAGGGTAATTAATTAAGATGAATAATGATGGGTTGACTAATTAATTGATTTGGAATTAATTAATGTTAAATGAAGGAATCTAAGTGATTGAGGATTGAAATTCAATTAGAATCAATTGAATTGATTTGTATGTGATTAAGCTTTGCTTATTGATGATTGAATGGTATTGGATGTTTTGAATGAGTTGATATCTCTGATATGAAATGTTGTGTATTTCATTTGAATAACTTGGGTTAGGATAACATGAGTTTCGAAGAGACCGGGGTCGGGTATTAGGAAATACCCGAAACCACTTCGGATTAAAAATAAATTGATGTGTGAAATCAATAGGCTGGAATAAAACGATTTAAGTGAATTGGATTATTTTATCTAAGTTTGGTACTTAGAAATTGATATGTGAAATAAGTGTTGTCTATAGGAAATTGTGAATTGGATAAATTGATATATGTTACCCCGGGTTTATATAAGTCGATTGCTTTGGTATTCCATGTTAGTTGGGTTTACTCACGCTGGTTTCCAGCCTGACCCGGGTGTCACTTTGGTGTAATTCTCGGGTCAGACCGAGTATTACAGATTTTCAGGTAGGTACGTTCTGGCGCTTAGGAGGCGAGCTGGATGGTAAGAGCGTATAGAGTATTTCCGCTGTATTTATATTATTGGTAATCTGAGACATGATAATTGCATATATTCTGTGACTTTATATATGTGAAACTCTGATGTATATTAAATGTAATCGACAGATATAGTATTCTTTTGTAAACTGTTATTATTTATTATTATATTTTGTCCGCTGCGAATGTGAGTTGTTGATTGTTTCTATTCTTCTTCTTCTATCTCTTCTTCTTCTTCATAACTATCTGGAATTTTCGGGATCGGGTTTGCTACATTACAGCATGATAGGGGGTTCTCGCTTTGCGTTAGGTGGACGAGACTTGTTTATCTAGGTGGAACGTGATGGGGGATTCTCGCTTTTTGTTAGGTGGAGAGCAGGAGACTCTTACCCCCACATATCCTCTTTACGAGGTTGGTTAGGCGTAAGCTGTGACAGTCGAGAGGCTGGCCGTAAAAGCAAGTTACGGGTACCAGTGTGAGCCACAGTGGGTCTGGGATGGTTGCAAAGCCTACCGGTCGCTGCTGACATGCGAAACGTTACAGTTGGTATCAGAGCTGAAGGTTAAGTGAGAACCTTGGCTCTGGTGGGAATTTCTCATTAACTAGAGTCCGAAGTACTCTAGAATGAGTTAAGTGTGTATATATATATATATGAGAGCGTACTTATTATTTTCTGATATAAAGATTTTAAATGATTTTATATAAAAATATATTTTGGTATATAAAGCAATATTTCCTTCAATTTAGGTGATTGGTTGTTAAATTATTGAAATTAAATTAAGAAGTAATATAATACAACCAAATTGAAATCTTGAATTGTAATTAAATTAAGTGGTAACAGAAAATACAACCAAGATTAAAATTTGAAATTAATTAAAAATGAAATTCTAGAATTAGAACTCAAAAAAATAAATTGTTTAAAAACTTTAAATGAACAAAGTTAATTTGGTTTAAAAGTTAAACCAACCTTTGAGAATTTAACTCGAATTTATATAATTCGAGATGGTTTAAATTCGAATTTAACTCAAATTGAATCTGAGTCGAATTAATTGGAGTTATTTAAATTGGAATTGGGTCAATTTAAATGGGAGTGGAAATTTAAATTGAATTGATGGGAAAATGAACAGTTTTGACTCTGGACTATTTTCAAAATAAATTGTTTTAACATAAACTTATTTTTCCAAGCTATTAAATAAATACAACCTATCTTTTTAAAGCCAAATTATTTTATACTTGTTTTAAAATTATTTTTTTGGAGTTATTTAACCATTTTTCAACTGTTTTCTAAACTCATTACTATTTTTCAACTATGTTACAAATTAATTACTATTTTACAACTATTTTGCAATTATCTAAAAGTTCTTAAACCATTTAGTTGTTTTCCAACTATTTTACAATTAGTCAACTATTTTACAAATTAATAATTATTTTTCAACTACTTATCTATTTTTAAAATTTTCAAGCTATTTTCTAAATATAAACTGGTCGGAGTTCAAACTGTTATTGATTAAATTCCCAACTGGGATAAGAATTTAGGTGATAATCCAAATGGGGATTAAGGCAAATGTGAGTAAGTGAATGAAAATTTAAATGAATGTGAATAGAAAGGAAATTGATTTGACTGATAATCAATGAAGTTAAATACGTAGGATGTACGTATATTATTCTATTCGCATAGTGATTTGATCCAGATTCGAGCACAGAATTTCGAGATAGTTTATCGATTCGAGTTGGGATTTTTCACTCGATTTTCGACGGCGAACCTGGATATGGATTGTTGATTGGTTCCGGATGTTCTCTATCATAGTTATAGCTATGCAAGGAGAATGACGGTTTCTGATCAAGGAACCAGATCTGAGTCCACACTAGGAAGTCGGGTGGACTATACTAGTTCAGAAGTGAAATTGTGTGATCGAGTGAGCGATCAGATTGGTATAGCGTACGGATGATATGTGTACATCGTACGGATTTGAATGAAATTGATATCGAAAATTTGTGAATAAGAAATGTGAAATGGTTCTTTTGAAATGAAAGGCTTTTGATTTTTGGGTCAAATCAATATTGAAATTTGGAAAGCCTAGTTTGAGAATTATCGATTTTGGGATAATCGATTTTGTGTAAAGGAGCTTGGTATGAGATCATACTAGCTGTATGATTTGAAGATACTATATGTATAGTATAAACTGTTTTGATGATGGCTCTGGGGAAAAAGGCGCTCCTTTGAAATGAACTTCTTAGGAGTGCCACCGGGTGGTGCTGCCTTTGAGCCCCAAGGGGGGTTCTAAAGTTGATCCTGTGAGGAGTCTAGACAAAACTAGTTCCTGGGGATCATGAGTAGAGTTTACCATAGCGAAAGTCGTGTGTGCCGCTGAGAGCCAACAGTCTACGTTTAATTTTATATCGGTAGACTGCGACCTATGGTAACATAGCGAAAGTCGTGTGTGCCGCTGAGAGCCCACAGTCTGTGTTTGATTTTATATCGCTAGACTGCGACCTATGTAAGAGTGGAGAAGTTTCATTTCGATGGCGAAAATCGAGGCCGCTGACAGCCTGCAGTTACATGGACTTTTGCTGCGATGGCAACGTAACCCTGGAATGTAACTGTGATCTGTCGTGGGTTCCATGGCGTAATCGAGAGGCTGCACAGAGCCTGCAATTACATGGACTTTTGTTGCGACGACAACGTAACCCTGGAATGTAACTGTGACCATTGATGGGGTGATGATTTCCAGAGCATTCTCACTAAAGATATTTCCTCTATTTTCAAAAACTGTTTTCTATATTTTCAATAAAATTATTTTCCCAAGTATTTTCACTGGATGTTGAAAATGGGTCTGCTAAGTACTTATAGATTTTCAGTCCTACGCCTGATCAACGTATGACTGAATTTCTGTGAGAACAAGGATGGACTGGTTGAAACATCGAGTTATAAGAAGTATTTTTTATACAGAGCTATTTTAATAATATGCTGTGAATTTAAAAGCATTACTAAAACTTTAAAATAAAAGTGTTGGAATTTTGGGAAAATTAAAGGGAAAATCCAAACTGGAATTATAAAATAAAATTGGACTCGGGAAAATTTAATAAAGTGATTTTGTAATAAAATCGAATATTAATTTAAAAATTGGAAGTAAGCTAATTAGCTAAATAATTATTTGATAGAATATATTAATAAAAGTTAACTCGGGTAAATAAATGGATTGTAAGTTAATAATGGGGTTTGGAAAATGAATTTGAATTATAAATCGAATTAAACTTGGGTTTGATAATGGATTAAATAAGAAGAGAGGTTGTAAAAAAATAAAATAGAATTGGATCGAAATAGTGATGGTTTTAAAATTGTGAATAAAATTCAAGTGTGATTTGAATAATATTTAATGAAATTTGCAAGTATATTAGGTATTAGAGAAGTGTTGTCGATTGAAATAAAAGTGAATTATAATAGAAATGGTTAGAGTTGCAAACAGAATCCAAGTGAATAGAGAAATAAATCGAGAATGGCCTTGTATTAATAAAATAAATTCAAAAATGGATTAAGTAAATTAAAAATTTAAAGTGAGTTAAGTATGTGTTGGATATTATTTTGATAAATTGAGAAGGTGAATTAAAATTAGAATTAAAGTGGATGGGCTAACTGAATTTAATGGAATTTGATTAAATGAGAATCAAATTTAAGTTTGATGTTGGAATAAATTAAAGTAAATTAACTTAAGTTTAAAATTTTTGGAAGCTTGGCTTCGAATAAGGGTGAAAGCCCATTAAATAAAAGCTTGGATTGAATTAATTTGGGAATGGCTAGAAGTATACAAGAATGGAATGTGTCGAGCTAAATGAATGTTTGGTGAATAAATTAGAAATGAAATGGTTGTAGTTACAGAGTGAGTTGAAATTAATTTAAAGTAGTTATAAACTAAATAAACACTTTATTAAGCGAATATTGTCGAATTAGTATAGAATGAATTGTTGTATGACATAAACAAAAGGAATTAAAATTCTATGGGCTGATAGAGATTAGATAAAATTGATTTTGAATCATTTGAAGTGAATATGAGCTTGTTTGAATTAAAAATCAATTGAATGCAAGAAATTGAGTTGCAAATCATTAAAATTGAATGAAATGGCTTATGAATTGGTTGGAAGCAATTGGAATTAGCTTTAAATCATATAAAGTGCTTGTGGAAAGCATTTGGTGCTTGTTGTTTATGTAATGCATGTGTTTAGCTATTGAAAGTAAGAGGAATGCTAATAAATTCTCTATATATGGCACTGACATATTTAAATTGAGTAAGTACAGGTACCTGAAGGCCGTTTGGCTGGATTTGGTTGCGCTTTTTGCTAAAATAAATAAGCTGCTTGCTTAAAATGCTAAATAAAGGTACGCCTACGCAATAAAAATAGGATATATGAACTATTTTTGTTTTTCCGACCATGTGGGTCGATGTATATATATTTATATCTCTTGTCAAATTGCAAAAGCTCCTCCGTACAAAGGAGATTCTGCCAAAAATTTTCGAAAATTTTGGGAGTTAGAAAATTTTCGGTTAGCAACAAAACGATTTCAAAGTTGAAACTGAAATAAATTATTGAATGGAACTAATTTAAAATAACGATATGAATCAGTTATAAATGGAAGATAAATTCAATATTCAGAATTGTAGACAAACTGAATTCATATGGAAATGGAAAAAACTAATTTGAATAGAGGTAGATATGAAACCTACGTAAGGAAATGTATAAAATGATTTGAAAAGTTACGATTGGATATTATTGCTAATTAAGATATGCAGGTATTATAAAGATAAAGGAAAATTGGATTTGATTTCAGGAGATAATTTGAATTGCCCGACAAAAAGGTATGTATTTAAATTTCTGAATGAAATTGGATTGGGTTTTAGATCTAGCCACTTGGCTTTTGTTTTCTTTTGGAATTTGGGAGCCCGTAGAGGCATTTTGTAGTTGTACCGAGCTAGCCGCGCAAAGGAGACGTTGGCAAAAATTTTCGAAAATTTAGAGAGTTAGAAATTTTCTGGGAAAGTTGGGACGATTTAAATTTGAATTTTAAATTTAAATTTGAGTAAGTGGAGTAAATAATGTTGTGTGAAACTATAGAGATTTTGGGAAGTAGGTTGAGGTGAAAGTGGGTCTTTAATAAAAGATAGTTGGTAGGATGTTGAATTGTGAGTTTTGGGAAAAGGTAAACGGGGATTGAACCATTCTTCCTAACTAGTAATTTCGGGGACGAAATTCTTTTAAGGGCGGAGGAATGTGACGACCCGTAATTTTTAACAATTTAAAATGGAATAATTAATTGATTTTAAAATATTTAAAAGTTAATTTTAACTTGAATTCAAGATATCAATATTTACTTGATAATTAAATCATTGAGTTATATAGTTTAAATATTGAATTTAATAATTGAAAATGGGTAAATTGTTGAATCTGAAATTCTAAGCCTGTTTAAAATAATCTGGAAGCTTATAAAATTTATAATGATGATACTGAAGATAATAGAATGGTTGAAATTTAATATAAAGGTGATTTGTTTAGTTTTAATAATATACCGTTTAAATCGATATTTAAAAATACCCTTCCGAGGCACAGTCTCGGAATTTGACGAAACTAGTTTCGTTGAATCCGTTATAGTTAGTTATTATCGGATTTCAATTTTCGTAGCAATCAGAGTTGTCGTTTGATCCTGGCAGCTCAAAACGCTTAGAACTATTTCAATCGATTTAATTTAAAATTGATCGTTTACTTCCGTAACTCACGCATATGATCGAATTAGCTTTCGAAACACGTTCCATTGTGTTCTGGACGCGGGTAAAACCTTATAATCGCCTGGCGGCATGTCTGATTCGGAGTTCGAAATTTTGCGTTATGCGTAACGAGATATTTTTGAAATTTAATAATTTTAAAAATATAAAAATCAACTCAGCCACCCTATAACTATACGCAAGCCACCCTAGACCTGAATTGCGTCGACCTAGCTGTCTCCTTTCTTTTATTAAGCCGTGTACTTTGAAAATTCAGAAGAAAATCTTCAGAAAAAAGAATCATGGCCGAACTTCCTCTTCTCTCCATTCCTCTTCTCGTTCGAAATTCAAAACAATCTTTCCTTCCCCCTTTTGTAACTCACGCTTTCATTCCTTAGCCCTAAATTACGATTTCCAGTTCCTAAAAAAAAATTACGAGAGCCAGTGCTCGAATTCAAAGCCGCTGTAACGCCCCACCTCTATACCCACGCTAGCCAAGAATACTACGGTGTAATGCTGTCGACTAGCGCGGAGAATAAGGCTATTGAGGAGCGACCCTCTGTATAATTGCTTTGTGTGAGTACCGATATGCCAGATAATATAGCATGCCTTTCATTTAAGGAGGAAATCCGACATACCGATACAAACTCAAAGCTACTACATAGTGGCTATATATATTCTTCGGAAACAAATATAGAAATAAACATGACATAAATCAGTCACAGACAATTCATATCACAGAAGCGGAAAAAGATATGAATATATTTATATAACACATGAAAGTGTACATCAGAGTAGTGGTCTGAAAGATCCACAATATACAAAAGAATAGATACAAGTGTTTCATAAAATAATACATCAATGAATCTCATATATATACAATAACTGATGTCAGTTACAATACATGTGATAGAATACATTTGATACAACTACAACAGACGACTCAGGAAGTTATACACACAAGTACATTATCGTGATTAACATACATGAATACACAACATCCTATACTAAGACAACGACTACTCCAAAAGTATGAAAAGACTTCATAGCTCTAGCAGCAGCCCAAGGCAAGATATCTACGGCCTGTAAATAACTCGGTCTGACTCGAGTATTAAATTCAAAAGAAAATAATACACGGGTCAGTCTAACTGAAAATATCAGATAACATGATATAGAATAAAAGATATGGCATAAACATAAAATATCCATACTGACATACTACTGTAAGTATGCAAATGATGATCAATAGGAGATCAACCAATAAGAGATAAATCAATATCACAAGAATCTTCTCAAAGATCCAAAGAGGGCATCATACCCTAAACTTGTACTCATAACAAGTCAATGACATAAATTCGAGAAATCAACATAAGAAATCCAGAAATCACAAAAAGGGAAAGAGGCCTATCACATGACGGTCCGAAGACCATGGGGAGCTACCCCATATGTGTGAGTCGGAATCGCACAGATTGAGGTCTAGACTAACCAAGAAGGCAAAAAGGTATGTGTGAGTGGAATCACACAAGTGGTGTCTAGTCTAACCTCGCAAATAAAAAAGGTATGTGTGAGTGGAATCACACATGTGGTGTCTAGACTAACCAAGCAACCAAAAAGGTATGTGTGAGTGGAATCACACAAGTGGTGTCTAGTCTAACCAAGCAAACAAGAGACATCGCACAATTGCTAGTCTAAATCATAAGAATGATCGTCATGATCAACGAGAAGTGTCAATTACACTAAGCTAGTATATATAAAAGTTTAGCTTCGTGTCCCATAACCACTTGCTTAACTTAAATATTTACGAACAAACTGTAAATCTTCACTAGAAAATTGTCACAAGAGGTTCAATCGAACAAGTCCAAAAATTAACCGACGAAGTAAACGCAAGCGTTTCAAACCACTTGTTTTACTAAGCCGTTTAATTAGATTTCTCATACGAGTGAAATAAAGATTTGTATATACTAGTAGATTGGAAAACGGTTTGAGAAAACGAGTTTTGTAATAAAATAGTGTTGAAATCATTTGGAAGAAAGAGTTTTGATATTTACTACTAGTATTAAAACCTTTATATTTTTAAAGTGACAAATCACAAAAATGATTGTAGAAACAATCAATCACAAGAATTCACATACGAAGACGTGAATAGAATCGAATGAAATCGATTAAAATTTGAAAACCAAATAAAAACACCAATTTCAGAATATTGAATTGAACACATAAAACAATTCAAGTAATTGAAATATCAATTCAAAATGTCAAATCGGTGTGGCTGCAGTGCATGCACGCGTGCACTGCCTCGCCACAACAGTTTATAAAGGAATAGCAACAAGGCACAACGATGCACCAGAGAAAATGACTGGTACAAGTAAAAATGAGAGCTACCACCCAAGGCAGTGCAGAATGGAAATGTGCATGTATAAGTGACCAAGTACAATGCAACATGGTCAAGACAATAAGTGTCGACCAAGCCTTAACCAAATGCAGTGACAAGCACAGCAATGCAAGCTACAGATCTAACTCGAGATCAATGGAAGTGCAAAACAAACTGCACCAAATAGCAATGACCGACACAATGTGACAATGCTAATTTGAACAGGTATAAATGTATCAGATTGAACATGCAGTGTATAACAAAGTCAAGCAATAAGTCAGACAGCAAACTGCATACGCATGGAGCGTGGCCACTTTCATAAATAATAGTGGTACCAACAGTCAGAGAAAGGCAAAACAATGCCAGACAGTGAAACCCATCATCACAATATCAAGTGGAGCCAGAAACGACAGGGAATTCAAAGAAGCAATTTCCAATTAAAATCAAAGTGGCCGAGACTATCAAGGGTGTAAATATAAACAGTAAAGCAATGTCAATATGACAGTGCTTCAATTTTTTTACAAAATCACGTGTATCTAGACCACCAAGCAATCATGTACAAGGCATAGTAAAATGCAGTGCCTAAGTGAAAGTGAGAATATCATGTTTTAACAAAACAGTGAAAACCGAAGCAGTTCAGTATCACTGCTCACAACAGATGCAACATGAAGTGCCAAAGAAATTCAATGCCGTATAAATCAATGCTACAGGGATGAACGAAATTCAATCAGTGAAGTGATGACCAAGTCGAACAGTATGCAAAGGGGCAGTGGACAGAGCATGCATATGAAGCAACCAGACAAATGCAGCTGGGTTCAAGGGAATGGCAACAACATGAAGTCGATGCAGTGCAACTACATGGTGGCCATACCAGACTACAAGATGTACAAAATGCAATTGAAGATGACAAAGACCACAAGACTCAACCCAGTGCAATGGAACAGTTTCAACTGGATGAAACTGGAAAGTGCAAACAACCCAACTGTGAGACCAGACAACTAAAACTGCCATTATCGAAGTACAGCAAGCACTTCACGAAGTCAGAGACTATAATCAAGCAACGAAAATAATAGGTCAGTGAACAAAAGCAAGCCCAAGTCGAAGTCAACCAGAATTTCACGAAATCAAAGACAAACCGAGGTCAACAAAAATTCAGGTTAAATACCAAGAAAACAACATCGATGACCAAGGTAGCAAGGAACGCGATCGAACAACTAAATATCAAAGTCGTGACAACCACGAAAATCAAACAGATCAAAATCAATACCATCAAAAGAATTCGAGGCAGTGGTGGTCACGAAATCAACATCACAGCAAAACAATCAAACAAATCAAAGTGATCGAAGTCTACAAGAAATCAGTACTCTCAAAGCGGTGAAAATCAGTCAACCAAGAAGCAAAAAGTACAAGTTTGAACAAGCTAGAAATCATACTAAACTCGAGTTAGATGTGAGTAAATAAATTTACTCACCTTAGTCGCCAAATGAAGCAGCCCTGAGCATAGAGGAATCTTCGATCGGCAATTCTCTCAACCACTTGAATCTTGACCAACTTGCAAGCCAAGTGGAAGAAGGCGCGATGATGAGACATCGATCAACAGAGCGTTGACGCCTTCGATTCCCAGAAGCCCTAATTTTTGAGGGAAGAACGAACGCGAGAATTGAAGTTGCCATTTACGTTCGTTCGTTTAGGTTTTTAGGGTTTTCGAATGAAATAAAAAAAAACGAAAAGGGGACGAGTATTTACTCTGAGAATTATCACGGCCCAAAAACACTTAACCACTTTTTCAAATGAGTTTCAAACTGGTTTTAAAAATTCCAAACTGCAATCAGCTAGGAAAGGTAATCGTCCAAAGACGATAATTAATCGGTACGAAATACCGGGTTGTTACAGACTCCCCTCCTTAAAGAAATTGCGTCCTCGTAATCATAAGGAATAAAGGGACAAAAGGTAACAACCATAAAAGCATATCATCACAAGACGAAGAAATTTGAAATAGGAAGTTCACCATATAGAGCAGGAAAGAGAAAGCCTGAACGTGTTTGCTCGATGAATTCTCTGGATTCCTAAGTGAAATCTCTAGGATTTGAGAACCAATGAACTTCCACAAGAAAAACATCTTTATTTCGAAGGTGCTGAACCCTCGAAGCATTGATGTGAATAGAATGTTGCTCAAAGTCAAATCTGGTGAAACTTCACTTTCTTCAATAATACCGGGCTCAGGAATAGAATCGGAATCCCTAAGGCATTTCCGTAGAAGGAAGACGCATGAAAATGTCATAAATAACAGAAAATTGAGCCGGTAATAAGAGGCGATAAGCCTCGAAACCAATATATTCAGTGATAGGAAATGGCCCAATATATCCAGGCGCTAACTTTCCCGATCGACTGAAACGTACAACACCTTTCATAGGTGAAACACGAATAATTTGGAACAACAGCGTAGTACAATAACGGTACGCCAGATGAACCAAAGCTAAATTTATTCGGAACATCAACGTAGTACAAAAACGGTACGTCCAATGAACCAATAACCATGATAGAACATCAGACGTTAGTCCATAAAGGAAATGAGACGAAGCTCAACAAAACGAAATACATCAAAACGCCCGATGAACATGGTAAAAAGATGATTCCATTCGGACATCATTGAAGAAACAACATCTTGTTGCCTATGACTAAGTGCATCGACAACACGATTTCCCTTCCGGGAGTTTACAAAGAATATCGAGATCATAAGATACAAGAAACTCGAGCCAACGTGATTGACGTAAATTAAGTTCCTTATGAGAAAATAAATATTCCCAAGATTTATGATTAGGGTAGAAAATAAATTTCTCACCCAAAAATAATGATGCCAAATTTTTAGAAGCGAAATCAATAGCCACGAGCACTAGATCATGAGTGGCATATCTAGTCTCAATAGGCATAAATGATTTAGAAGCTCAAGAGATAGCACGTTCTCTTCTGCAAGAGAACGGCATCCAAACCAATACGATTAGCATTGGTACAAAAGATAATGTCTTGGTTCCCATCGGGAATCACAAGAATAGAAGTATCGGAAAAGAGTTGTTTTAAATAATATTCTTTCCCAAAAAGCTAAAACTTTCAAAAGTGCAATTATCTTTATGTAATTATCTTTTCAGAAAAATTTACATTTTACAAGTCAATATATATCGTGTCTGATTGTCTCATCAAAGCGTTTAGGAAATTCCTATCGATAACGTCGATCAAGCGCATCGATCAGAATTCTTAAAGCACTCAATGGGCAATACAAGCACAAAATCATCTTCTATATGATGAAAATATCCCTTAAAAGTTTTAAGAATATTCTTTGCTTGTTTAAGAACAGAATTCAATTATACTTATAAATAAATCTTATGAAAAAGATTTGCAAAATTTTAAATTGCTATTTTCATCCAAAAATCAATAAATTCAAGAATGGAGTTATCGAGATATTCGAAGAATACTCGATTCATAAAATGGATGAAATAAACTGAATAAACGGTATGACATAATAAGTCATTCATAAGAATCATAACGAGTGCGGGATGCGGTAAATGGAAGGCTGACTTCCGCAACTCGAAGGTAATGAAAACCGGTGGCAAGGTCGAGTTGGAAAGACCTTAACACCGCACAAAGGATTGCTTAGGTGGTAATCCTAAGACAAATTCATAAATACCAGAAAATTCTCAAACTATATGAATGAGAGAAATAACACTTTCCTCGTCATGAGGGCTTAAAGAATAAAATGACACCATCAAATTGGAATCAAAAATCTTTTTAAGAAAAATAGAAATCTGCTTAACAGATTGAAAATGTCGAAGATGAATAGTCCTCTCGGGACATAGGATATGGCTTCATAAATAAGAAAGCCAATCCCTTTCACAAAAATCCATTCCAAAGCCTAGGTAACGCATGACATGCAAATCGGCTTGGAAAGAAAAATCACATAAAATAACTTCGACATCAAATCAAAGCGAATTGAGTGTTGTAGATCCACCAAGCGGATTCGCAATTCTCAAAGAAGTTAACAAGCCCAAAAATGTTTAAAGAAAAGGAATCAACTAGTTCTTTTGATATAAAATAGTGAGACGAAACTCATATCAAAAAGAACTCGAAAATAAAAATCATAAAACAAATGTCATCAAAGATAGAATAAGAAATACCTTGTCTAGGAGAAGAGTTGTTCAGGTTCTTCTCCTTCTTGCTTTGAAGTTTTAGAGCAAGAAGATAAATGATGACACAGATTTTAGCAATAGCGATAGGTGAGGGGTTTCAGACACTTAATTACATAGTGTTCCATATAATTACAATGGTAGCATCCTCCACGACTAGGGATTGGAGTCTTTGCTACCAAAGTAGTTTGCATCACTTTCTTATTGGAATAAGGCTTTTGAAATGCCATTCCAATGGAATCATAACACGAGTACCAGGTCAAATCCGAGCGTTTCAGCTGGATTCAACACAAGTGTAATTAGAAAAAGAAATCCAATGTAGATCAGATCGGTGATGCTGAAACCCAAACCAAACTACAATGAATCAATTGGACAGAACAAGAGCAGCCCCTATATGAATAATGGAAAACATAAGTGATACAATAGTTCAGTGAACTGCAAGTATCGACTAGGTAGCTACAAGTGTAAAGCAATGTTCAATACAATTGAACGCAGTGAAGTGTTCAAGGATGTAACATGCACCAGATCAGGTCAGAGTGATCCAGATACAAGTGAAGACTGCATGCTACAAACAACTCCAGATTAATGCAAATGAAACTGAATATAAAATCAAAATACTCAGCTCAAACCAATAGCCAAGTTCAAGGCATAGCAAAGGCAATAGTATGGCCGAGAACTGATACAATACAAGATCCAGAAGTTGTTGGGCAGACATGAATACGCCATCCAGAGAAGGACTACTGGATTGAATAGCGCTAAGACTGCCAGATCCAACCAATTCTTCTCCTTTAAGAAAAGAAAGAAGGAAGAAGAAAATGGTATTCAGAAAAATGAATTTCAATCAAACTTGATTGATAAAACAAGGAATCATAAAGAAAATAGGATAGAACGGTACGAAGACCCGAATTAAATCCTAAAGCACGACTCCTAAGATGGACTTAGGACGATGATCATTGTTATAATATTCCATATTGTTCCGAAGTTTGGCTCTGATACCAAGCTGTAACGCCCCACCTCTATACCCACGCTAGCCAAGAATACTACGGTGTAATGCTGTCGACTAGCGCGGAGAATAAGGCTATTGAGGAGCGACCCTCTGTATAATTGCTTTGTGTGAGTACCGATATGCCAGATAATATAGCATGCCTTTCATTTAAGGAGGAAATCCGACATACCGATACAAACTCAAAGCTACTACATAGTGGCTATATATATTCTTCGGAAACAAATATAGAAATAAACATAACATAAATCAGTCACAGACAATTCATATCACAGAAGCGGAAAAAGATATGAATATATTTATATAACACATGAAAGTGTACATCAGAGTAGTGGTCTGAAAGATCCACAATATACAAAAGAATAGATACAAGTGTTTCATAAAATAATACATCAATGAATCTCATATATATACAATAACTGATGTCAGTTACAATACATGTGATAGAATACATTTGATACAACTACAACAGACGACTCAGGAAGTTATACACACAAGTACATTATCGTGATTAACATACATGAATACACAACATCCTATACTAAGACAACGACTACTCCAAAAGTATGAAAAGACTTCATAGCTCTAGCAGCAGCCCAAGGCAAGATATCTACGGCCTGTAAATAACTCGGTCTGACCCGAGTATTAAATTCAAAAGAAAATAATACACGGGTCAGTCTAATTGAAAATATCAGATAACATGATATAGAATAAAAGATATGGCATAAACATAAAATATCCATACTGACATACTACTGTAAATATGCAAATGATGATCAACAGGAGATCAACCAATAAGAGATAAATCAATATCACAAGAATCTTCTCAAAGATCCAAAGAGGGCATCATACCCTAAACTTGTACTCATAACAAGTCAATGACATAAATTCCAGAAATCAACATAAGAAATCCAGAAATCACAAAAAGGGAAAGAGGCCTATCACATGACGGTCCGAAGACCATGGGGAGCTACCCCATATGTGTGAGTCGGAATCACACAGATTGAGGTCTAGACTAACCAAGAAGGAAAAAAGGTATGTGTGAGTGGAATCACACAAGTGGTGTCTAGTCTAACCTCGCAAATAAAAAAGGTATGTGTGAGTGGAATCACACATGTGGTGTCTAGACTAACCAAGCAACCAAAAAGGTATGTGTGAGTGGAATCACACAAGTGGTGTCTAGTCTAACCAAGCAAACAAGAGACATCGCACAATTGCTAGTCTAAATCATAAGAATGATCGTCATGATCAACGAGAAGTGTCAATTACACTAAGCTAGTAAATATAAAAGTTTAGCTTCGTGTCCCATAACCACTTGCTTAACTTAAATATTTACGAACAAACTGTAAATCTTCACTAGAAAATTGTCACAAGAGGTTCAATCGAACAAGTCCAAAAATTAACCGACGAAGTAAACGCAAGCGTTTCATACCACTTGTTTTACTAAGCCGTTTAATTAGATTTCTCATACGAGTGAAATAAAGATTTGTATATACTAGTAGATTGGAAAACGGTTTGAGAAAACGAGTTTTGTAATAAAATAGTGTTGAAATCATTTGGAAGAAAGAGTTTTGATATTTACTACTAGTATTAAAACCTTTATATTTTTAAAGTGACAAATCACAAAAATGATTGTAGAAACAATCAATCACAAGAATTAACATACGAAGACGTGAATAGAATCGAATGAAATCGATTAAAATTTGGAAACCAAATAAAAACATCAATTTTAGAATATTGAATTGAACACATAAAACAATTCAAGTAATTGAAATATCAATTCAAAATGTCAAATCTGTATGGCTGCAGTGCACGCACGCGTGCACTGCCTCTCCACAACATGCAGTGTATAACAAAGTCAAGCAATAAGCCAGACAGCAAACTGCATACGCATGGAGCGTGGCCACTTTCATAAATAATAGTGGTACCAACAGTCAGAGAAAGGCAAAACAATGCCAGACAGTGAAACCCATCATCACATTATCAAGTGGAGCCAGAAACGACAGGGAATTCAAAGAAGCAATTTCCAATTAAAATCAAAGTGGCCGAGACTATCAAGGGTGTAAATATAAACAGTAAAGCAATGTCAATATGACAGTGCTTCAATTTTTTTACAAAATCACGTGTATCTAGACCACCAAGCAATCAGGTACAAGGCACAGTAAAATGCAGTGCCTAAGTGAAAGTGAGAATATCATGTTTTAACAAAACAGTGAAAACCGAAGCAGTTCAGTATCACTGCTCACAACAGATGCAACATGAAGTGCCAAAGAAATTCAATGCCGTATAAATCAATGCTACAGGGATGAACGAAATTCAATCAGTGCAGTGATGACCAAGTCGAACAGTATGCAAAGGGGCAGTGGACAGAGCATGCATATGAAGCAACCAGACAAATGCAGCTGGGTTCAAGGGAATGGCAACAACATGAAGTCGATGCAGTGCAACTACATGGTGGCCATACCAGACTACAAGATGTACAAAATGCAATTGAAGATGACAAAGACCACAAGACTCAACCCAGCGCAATGGAACAGTTTCAACTGGATGAAACTGGAAAGTGCAAACAACCCAGCTGTGAGACCAGACAACTAAAACTGCCATTTCGAAGTACAGCAAGCACTTCACGAAGTCAGAGACTATAATCAAGCAACGACAATTATAGGTCAGTGAACAAAAGCAAGCCCAAGTCGAAGTCAACCAGAATTTCGCGAAATCAAAGACAAACCGAGGTCAACAAAAATTCAGGTTAAATACCAGGAAAACAACATCGATGACCAAGGTAGCAAGGAACGCGATCAAACAACTAAATATCGAAGTCGTGACAACCACGAAAATCAAACAGATCAAAATCAATACCATCAAAAGAATTCGAGGCAGTGGTGGTCACGAAATCAACATCACAGCAAAACAATCAAACAAATCAAAGTGGTCGAAGTCTACAAGAAATCAGTACTCTCAAAGCCGTGAAAATCAGTCAACCAAGAAGCAAAAATTACAAGTTTGAACAAGCTAGAAATCATACTAAACTCGAGTTAGATGTGAGTAAATAAATTTACTCACCTTAGTCGCCAAATGAAGCGGCCCTGAGCAAAGAGGAATCTTCGATCGGCAATTCTCTCAACCACTCGAATTTTGACCAACTTGCAAGCCAAGTGGAAGAAGGCGCGGTGAAGAGACATCGATCAACAGAGCGTTGACGCCTTCGATTCCCAGAAGCCTTAATTTTTGAGGGAAGAACGAACGCGAGAATTGAAGTCGCCATTTATGTTCGTTCGTTTAGGTTTTTAGGGTTTTCGAATGAAATAAAAAAAACGAAAAGGGGACGAGTATTTACTCTGAGAATTATCACGGCCCAAAAACACTTAACCACTTTTTCAAATGAGTTTCAAACTGGTTTTAAAAACTCCAAACTGCAATCAGCTAGGAAAGGTAATCGTCCAAAGACGATAATTAATCGGTACGAAATACCGGGTTGTTACAGCCGACTTCAACTCAAACTCGGAGGTGACTTTATGGGCCATGGCATTGATTGGTGATTGCATATGTTGGCGCGTCTCGTGAAAGGCGAGAGGCAGAGGGGTCGATCGAGGAAGGTTACAACTAGGGTTTCGCGTGTAGATGCCGTTAGGGCTGCGAGCACTTGCGCTCAAGAAAGGGAAGTCGCGAGACATCGCGATGGGCGAGCAAGGGCGGACTTGGTCTCGGCGGAAGATTTCGATCGTGGTTAGAGTTCGCAATGGCTGCTGTGGGTGTTTGATTTCGTGCAGCAGTGGGTTGCGTTCTAGAGAGTGGGCCGGTTCGTGTGGTTGTTAAGGTATTGTTTTCGTTTTCTGTTCGTTTCAGTAATCTAGGTTAGACAGTTAATTTAAAAACTATTTAGTTAAAACATTTAGTTACAAACTGAAAATGGAGATATATTAGGCCAGTATTATTTTAAAAACTGGATAACTAAAATTTATTTAGTGGTAAAGATAGATTACTTGATTATTTCAAATATTTATAAAAGCTAAACTTTTTTTGATTTAAAATACATATGGAAGGTTTTGGAAAATGTATAAGGTTGAAACAGGAATTTTAAAACATTTTGATTTGAACAGTTATATTAGAATTGGACTTTCGGTTTATATAGATTATCTTATACAAAAAAAAAAAATATTTGGGTGATTAGCCTGATTAATTAGCTATTAAATTTATTTTAGTTAAATTAAATTGTTAGTTAACTAGGTGGTAATTAATTATTTGATCAATTCAAATATTAATAAACTGTATAAAAATGTTATACAAGGTCAAAATTTAAAAGAATCAAGACGAATTGGAAGTGGGTTGAGCAACAAAAACCAAAGGTGTGTAATCTCACGCTTATGGATTTTATTTAATTTAATGGTTAAATTTAAATGATTGGTTGAATGGTTGAATTGAACTGATATGCTATATTATATAGTAATATCTAGTATATATTGGAATGTTTGATAGTCTGGGATGATTATTATTGGCAATTGGAATAATGAATGTTGTGAGTTGCTTGAATATTTCGGTACCCTAAGTTATCGAAATATATGAATTGGATTTTTGACAGGAATATAAGGGAGAATTTTGAAAGTGAAATAATTGTAGAATAAAAATGAGAATGAACTGGAAAGAAATAAAAGTGATATTTAAAAACTGAAGTTAAAATTGTAAAGTAGAGATTTAAAACAAGTTCTAAATCCAAGTTAAGTCTAACAAATAAAGTTTTAAAATATTAAGTGTTTTAATAACTTGAATGTCAAAGTGCAATTGTAAACCGAATTGAATTTAAAAATAAATTTGGTTTTAAATCCCTTTAAGCTTCCATTATAAAAAGAGCAATTAAATCAAATTAGAATAAATTGAAATGTAAATGAGGAATCATTAATTTATATAATTAGTGATATAAATAGAGATTGATTAGTAAGAAAATAAATCAATATAAGTGACTTATGAGAAGTTAATTAATATAAGTAATTAGGGATTAATGTAATTAATATTGTTAATTAATATATGAAGTAATTTGGATTACTTATTGATTGGGATTAAGGATAATTAATAACGTGAAATTAATTAAAGATAATTAATTGAATTTAATTGAAAAATAATTAATTTAGGGTGATTAATTAAGATGAATAATGATGGGTTGACTAATTAATTGATTTGGAATTAATTAATGTTAAATGAAGGAATCTAAGTGATCGAGGGTTGAAATTCAATTAGAATCAATTGAATTGATTTGTATGTGATTAAGCTTTGCTTATGGATGATTGAATGGTATTGGATGTTTTGAATGAGTTGATATCTCTGATATGAAATGTTGTGTATTTCATTTGAATAACTTGGGTTAGGATAACATGAGTTTCGAAGAGACCGGGGTCGGGTATTAGGAAATACCCGAAACCACTTCGGATTAAAAATAAACTGATGTGTGAAATCAATAGGCTAGAATAAAACGATTTAAGTGAATTGGATTATTTTATCTAAGTTTGGTACTTAGAAATTGATATGTGAAATAAGTGTTGTCTATAGCAAATTGTGAATTGGATAAATTGATATATGTTACCCCGGGTTTATATAAGTTGATTGCTTTGGTATTCCATGTTAGTTGGGTTTACTCACGCTGGTTTCCAGCCTGACCCGGGTGTTACTTTGGTGTAATGCTCGGTTCAGACCGAGTATTACATATTTTCAAGTAGGTACGTTCTGGAGCTCAGGAGGCGAGCTGGATGGTAAGAGCGTATAAAGTATTTCCACTATATTTATATTATTGTTAATCTGAGACATGATAATTGCATATATTCTGTGACTGTATATATGTGAAACTCTGATATATATTAAATGTAATCGACAGATATAGTATTCTTTTGTAAACTGTTATTATTTATTATTATATTTTGTCCGCTGCGAATGTGAGTTGTTGATTATTTCTCTTCTTCTTCTTCTTCCTCATAACTATCTGGAATTTTCGGGATTGGGAATTTTGGGTCGTTACAATTTTTAACATTACACTTTAAAATTTTAAATTCAAATTAATTTTAAAAAAATACTCTCAATCATTCAAATTATTTACAACAACTTAAAATTCAAAAACTTCTTTTATTCCAAAACTTAATCAGGTTATTCCCAACTATTTAAACCTTTTAAAGTTGTTATAAATAATTTAATTTAAAAAAAAGCTTTATCTTATATTCAAAATCTGGGATTAAACTTCAACTTTCAATCCAGGTTTAAATTTTTTATCTTTGTTTAAAATCTTGTTTTCAAATTTTAAATTAAACTTAAAATCTGAAACAAATTAGGTTTCTAAAACCTGTTACCTCTCAAGTAAAGTAACCCGAGTAAATTCGAGTTCAACCCATCACCCCCAAACCAAACACAACCAAAACGAAAAGAAAGCAACCGTGCACGCGACCAAACTGTGCACACGCACTCACCGCCGACGATGCTTCGACGCCTGCGACGACCACCAACAAGTCCACGATCGATCCCTCCTTCGACCAAAACAACCTAAATACCCAAACCCATCTCGAATCGAAAATCAAGTAAAAAAATGAAACCTAGAAACCAGTCATTGACAGAAAACCCATCATAGCCATCGCCTCGAGTCACCCGCGACCACGAAATTTTGGTCAAAGCACCACTGATCATCCACTCGTCATTTACCACCGGTCCGATTGTTTCTATTCCATTGACGACGATGCGGTTGCATCTGGAACCACCTCGGCCCAAAAACAACTCTAAACCCTAGTTTGATCTCGTGCAATCATTATTTGCAATAGGAAAATTATTTAACATTTTTCCTAAATTCTACGAAGATCAAGCAAGCTTTAAGCACAATTTCAAGGTTCAAAGATTCTTCGATTATCAGGAATCGATTAAAAAGAAAAATTTGTTCAAGTATGAACTGCAACTAAGATACTAAATTAAAAATCATCATATTTAGTTTAAAAATCCTATTTTTGTATACTTATTCGAATTATATAATCAAATCAACGATAAAACATATTTGAATTTATCATAGATTTTGTTTTACTGTAAAGTTTGAGGTTGCACAGATAAACCCCTCATGACAAAGCTTAAAACAAATTTTAAATTGTGATTCAAGATGAAAAAAACTTGTTTTGTTTTCAAATCCTAAGCTAAAAAGAATTGTGTGAAGTTTATTTAAATTTCTTCCTTAATTTGCTCTGTCCTGAAACTAAATATTAAGAACAACTGTAAAAATACTTCCAGTGATACAAAACATACAAACAATATTTTCTTTCCAATATATAATCAAGAATGCAAGATTCATGAAATAAATATTTAGATTCCAATTTGAGGAAAACAAGTTTACTCACCTGAAACCCAGTTTGAACAGAGTTCTATTGTTGTTGCTTTACTGAAGATCAAGTCAGGTTGAAGTTGTTTGCTGTTTATTTTTGATTCTTTCGCACTGTTTTAGTTGTCTCGGAATTTTTCTTTGATCTGGATTACTGAATTGCTTCAGACCTTTGTTCTACCAGATTTTGAAGTTGAATTGATGTTTATTTTTTTTCTTTTTGTTTCTCAGGCATGCTAAGTTATGAACGAACTGAATTGAGAAGCTTATATAAAAGAAATGAAGCTTACAGGGTATATATTATTTTGTACAAAGTGATGTTATATTTTTTTCTTTTTTTACAAACAATCAGAGATACTTTATTTCGGCTGATGTAAATAGGGTAGCTGATAACATTGTTTTGGTGTACTAGAGATGTCTTGCATTAATTTCTCAAGTCCTCTACTTCTTATTTTATTTTTATTTGTCCATACTTATCTTTATTTGCTTTCCAAGTCTACATATTTATATGTATATATAAATTTTCTTTAGTCATGTGTACATGCTTGAATATATCTTTTTGTACATACTTGAATACACTTCTTTGTACTTTGTAGATATTTTGTTTTCTTTTGTTTCTTCTTTTGTTTTGTTTAAGTGTACATAGATATTTTTCTTTTCTTTACTTTAGTCATATTGCTTTGCTTTGTAATATAAATGACATTCTATATTTGCTATGTTGTTAGAATTTATCTATGTGTTTACTTTATCTCATTACATAACTAAATAATTTATCTTATGTACATTTGTTTGTATACATTCATTATTTTCACAACTTTTAAAAATCCATTTTATTAAATTCAAATATCTTTACATAATTTATAAATCCCAATTTAAATTAAACTCAAATACATTTCTCAATTAATTTATAAAACACTTATTTTTATTCAATCTTGGAGAAACTCAAATCAGTTTAGGATTAATTTTAAAACTTTTATTCGAAAATGGAATTAATTATCAATTTAAAATTAATTAAAATTCGGGATCGTTACAGATATGGTCAAATGAAAAAGAGCTATTCTCGGATTCATAAATATAAAGCCCGAAAATGTACTTCAAAGAATTGAGTACAGGTATAGTAAACCTCAAAACTAGAAAAAGTGATCAACATAAAAGTTGTAGCCACTGAAATTTTATATGGTTTAAATAAAAGAATTTCATATTTTTTTTCTGTTATGATTAAGTTATGATCAAAACAAAATGGCCTATTCTCTGGGTTAAAAACTGGGCCAGAGAATGTATTGGAATGTGGTGGATTTTTGACATGGTAAAGTTTTGATTGAGATAAAGTGGTCAACATAAAAGTTGTAGCCACTGGAAAAATACATGATTTAAAAAAATAATTTTGCATTTTGGTTTTATCTTGAAGAAGTTATTACCGAGAGAAAAAGAGGTAAAATATGAAGAAAAAAGGAGTTTGATTTGAAGAGAATGGATATCGATTTTATTTGAATATTTTGTAAATATTTTGACATTATTTCTTTAAAAAAATTTCCTAAGGCTTGGAAGCCATTAAGAAGGAGACGAAGAAGGTGAAGAAGCTTGAGAAAAGAAGAAGAAGAAAATATGAATGAAAGTGAAGAAGAAGGTGGGTATTTATAGGAAAAAAAGAAGTGGCAATTTACCAAAATAACCTCTTACCAAATTACTAAACTAACCTTACTTCAACCTAAAGCAATCTCCACTTTTTTATTACATAACATCATATTTCACATCCTTACTTTATGTCTTAGTCAATTAAAGATTAAGTAAAGTAAAGTAATTATTTTAGTGGATTTTGATGTGATTTGGATTTGATGTTTACTTTTGACTTTTCTTAAACTTACTCACTTTTCTTAATAATATTTTAGAATTCCCTAATCTTATTTACTAAAACTAAACATAATTAGCACTAAAATATGTACATTTATATGTTGCAAACATGTTAGCAAAGGTGTGATAATGTTGCGGCAACTTTTAAACGACAAAACGTTGATTTTCGACAAAACGTTTTCCGGTCACATTTTGACGTTTTTGTTAAACTATTAATTCATGTAAACCAAACTTAAAAACTGATTTGTTATTATCTTTAAATAATTAAAACAAGTATATTTGACTAATAAAATAATATAAAACAAAATCAAAATCTATTTACAAAAATACGATATCGATGTATCGATATGCGACGAAATTTGTCAACTTTTACAGAACAAGTTTTATATATTTATCAAACCATTATAAATTAAATTACTATTATTATCAAATGAGTTTAATATCGATTATATATATATATATATATATATATATATATAAAAGGAATTATTTGTCCTTTCGAAAAATTTCTCGAATATTTATCCTACTTTATCGGAATCCGACTTTTGTCAATTTTACAATGGAAATCCAAAATCTTTATTCAATATCAAAAATAAGTTTCCCATTCTTATTTATCATATAAAACATGATTGTTTAAGCTTGAAAATTCTATATTTGAATATTTAAATAAATTAAATATTCCATTTTCAAAGAGGTAAAATTACGGGTCGTTACATCAACCATGCAGTAACAATAAATGTCAATGAGCTAGTCGGACCTACTGTCCTTACCCATCCACGTGCAACAGCGTGAAAGTCATGCTCTTCACCTGTGCACTATGACTAAATGCCACTTACATCTGACCGGCGCCGACTCAAAAAACCTCGTAGGACCCCGAAGTTGTGCCCACGCTCTGCCAAACTGGACTCCTATCCTCTTATCTCCTTAGTCACCAACGTGGACTTGTTAGGAAATCAATTCTATGGTTTCGATGATAACAACTATACAATGGAAATCGAATATGCGTATATATCTATATTTACAGGTAATTGATAAAGAAACATCACCAAAGAGACAAGAACGAGACTCAAAAGAAGTATCAAGAGACTACAAGTCGATAGAATTGGAAGAGGAATGACACAGGCAAAGAAAAAGCAACATGCACAAATCCAGACGTCTGGGTGCACTAGCCAGACGTCTGATTGATTCCTTTGGTTTGAAACTCAGAAAGAATCAAATGTCTGGTTAATGAACTCAAACGTCTGAAATGCAACCATATACAAAAAATATATGAAGGCCAGACGTCTGAAACATTTTCCAAACGTCTGACATTGAACTCAGCTGTGTAAATTTAAATTACAACCGTCACATTTGAAAAGACACGTTCGCTCCTCTTCACTGCAACTCTTCATCACCATGAGAAGCGACCTTAGAGCACTTACTAGCAGATGCAACTACACAAAGGATCTCTCTACCACTATTAATAGAATCGGGAATTCAAGAGAAGAACTTACCTTTCTCACTTACGCTCTTAACTCTTATACTCTGATTTATACCTGATCTCTAGCAATCAAATACCTGTATTTAACTCTTCCATATATTCAGAACTCCTCATTCAATATTCTCTAAATAGACATATATATATATATATATATATATATATATATTGGAAGCTTTTGTACTTAATAGTCAACATCAGTGTTATAGAACACATTCTTGACAAAGAAACTCTGCTATTGTAAACCTGTTCCTCCGGGTCAAGTGAGAGTTAGTTGAAAGGAAATTCCAAAGAGGAGCTTCGGGATTGGACGTAGGATGGGAGATCCGAACCAGTATAAAATCCTGGTGTGATTATTTTCATTTACTTTGCTACTATCATCTATCAAGTTTTAATAGATATATCAAATAGTTAGTTGCTTATACTTGCATATATATATATATTATACACGATCCACTCACATAGACTTTCAATTGGGATCAGAGCAAGGTTTTGATCAAAGAATAGTAACATGTTTTTGAATCATTTAATATGGCAAGTATTTTTCAAGAAGGACAATCCACAGCACGACCCCCACTTTTTAATGGATCTAACTATGCATATTGGTCAACACGTATGAGAATTTTTATGGAAGCTAATGGTATAGAAATTTGGTCAGCCACACAAGATAAATATGAAGCACCTACTACTGCTATGAACACATGGACCGATGCAAAAAAGACCCTAGCATCAAACAATGCTAAAGCTATGAATGTTTTATTTTGCTCTCTAGACAAAAATGAATTTTCACATGTCATGTTATGCACTACTGCATTTGATATTTGGCGTACCTTACAAATTACACACGAAGGTACAACAAAGGTCAAACAAACTAAGATTTCAATTTTGCAAAACCAATTTTCTTTATTCAAAATGACGCAAAATAAAACTATTGTTGACATGTATTCTAGATTTCAAACTATCCAACATGATCTTATGGCATTAGGAGTTAAATTTACTGATTTTGATTTAGTTTCTCGAATACTCAACTCTTTAACATCAGATTGGGAAAGGAAGGTATTAGCTATTAAAGAAGCTAATGATATATCTACTCTCAAAGTTTAAGAGTTGATAGGAAATTTAATGTCCTATGAAGCTAATTTGCAGGCACGAAAAGAACTAAATTCGGAGAAAAAGAACATAGCATTCCCAGCAACAAAAAATGCTGACTTTGATTTAGATGAAGAAGAGATAGTCTTCATTGCCAAGAATTATAACAGATTCAAGAAATTTAGAAAGATGACCAAATGCCAAAAAGAAGGGAAGTCCAACACAACAAACATGTCTCAAATCAAGTGCTATGAATGTGATCAATACAGACATATGAAGAAGGATTGCCCTAAACTCAATAATGACAAAAAGAAGAACAAAATTGAAAAATTCAAAAAGAAGAAGGCTTTCAAAGTAACTTGGGATGATTCAGACTCTTCATCTTCTGAAAGTGATAGCGATAGTGACGGAGAACAGGCAAATGTGTGTTTTATGGCACAAACTGAAGAGGTATGTCCTAAACTTAGCTATGACGAACTATTAGAACTTAGCATGGAATTAGATGACAAATTTAGACAAATTAAAAAGTTTAACAAAGAATATATAGTCAAAATAAATAGA
The DNA here is from genome assembly GCA_030765085.1 of Allium cepa. Lineage (NCBI taxonomy): Eukaryota > Viridiplantae > Streptophyta > Magnoliopsida > Asparagales > Amaryllidaceae > Allium > Allium cepa. Next base: position 563,472,262 of record CM060928.1, on the reverse strand, counting down.
TTAGAACTTGAGGTAGGAATGTTGAAAGATGAAAAAATTATTTTAGAAGAAGAACTTGAAATATCTCAAGAAAAAATCAAAAATAGTTTGATAGAAAGTGAGGATATTACTATAGTGAAGGACAATCTATTAAAAGAAAATGTTGATTTTAAAAATAGTATTGAATTATTGAAACTTGAAAATATAGAATTAAAAGAAAAATTAGATAGAATTTTCAACAATGTGCCAAAATTTAATAAAGTAAAACAAGATTTGGAAAATCTTATCAAAACTTCAAAACCATCAGGCAATAGAAATGGAATAGGATTTAAAAATTCTTCTAAACGAAAAGGAAATGATGCTAAATATATTAGTTATATAAAAACTAGAAGTTTACCTAAGTCTAAATTGAATACCAAAAATATGAAAATTTGGATTCCTAAAACAAATAATAATTTGATTAGACAAAAACATATTAATAATTACTTAGAGAATGTAGTCTATAATAAAAATTATATTTATAAACGTACCAAACCATCTTGGGTATGGCTACCTTCTCCTAACAATTAGGACCCTAACAAAATATATGGGTACCAATTAAAACATCTTTTATTTTGCAGGTACCCAAAATAAAAAATAAGGAGAAATGGATACTAGATAGCGGTTGCTCCAAGCATATGACCGAAAATTCAAAAAATGTTATCAAATATAACATACATTGATGGTGGAACAGTAACCTTTGGAGATAATTCAAAAGGATATGTCATGGGCATTGGAGAAGTCATCAATTCTGGTAAATCTAACTCTCCTATTATTACAAATGTTTTATTAGTAGAAAATCTAAAACACAACTTACTAAGTATCAGTCAATTATGTGATAAAGGCTTTCAAATAAATTTTGAAAAGGATAGATGTAATATCTTAGATAATAACAAACAACTTGTTTTTGAAGGTTTTAGAAACAAAAATATTTATGTATTAAACATGAATATAAATAAAAATTCAAATTTATGTTTAACCGCCAAACATGATGATCCATGGTTATGGCATAAACGATTTTGTCATATCAATTTCAAGAATATTAATAAATTGGCAAAATATGAACTAGTTAGAGGTTTACCTAAAATAAATTACAAAGTAGAAAATTTATGTGACGATTGTCAAATTGGAAAACTAAAGAAAAGCTCTTATAAATCTAAAAATAATATTTCTACAAAACAACCATTAGAATTATTACATTTAGATTTATTTGGACCAACACAAATACGATCTATAAATCACAACAAATATGTTTTCGTCATAGTTAATGATTTCTCAAGATATACATGGACTTTGTTTTTAAAACATAAAAGTGACACTTTTGGTATGTTTAAGATATTTGCTAAAAGGATTCAAACACAAATGAACTTAAAAATTAAAAATATACGAAGTGATCACGGAGGAGAATTCGAAAACGATCTTTTTACTAATTTTTGTAATAAGAAAGGAATAACTCATAATTTTTCTTTTCCTCGCACACCTCAACAGAATGGTGTTGTGGAAAGGAAAAATCGTACATTACAAGAATGTGCACGAACATTACTAAATAGTAGTGGTCTACCAAAACACTTTTGGGCTGAAGCTATTGCTACATCTTGTTATGTATTAAATCGAGTAACCATACGTCCTATGACAAAACAAACTTGTTTTGAAATGTTTTTTGGTAAAAAACCTAAAGTATCATACTTTAAAACTTTCGGTTCAAAATGTTTTATACTAAATACCAAAGATAACTTAGGAAAATTTGACCCAAAGGCCGATGAAGGTGTTTTTGTTGGATATTCGGATCGTAGTAAAGCATATAGAATCTTTAATAAACGAAATAATACTATTGAAGAAAGTTTACATGTTTCTTTTGACGAATTTTTTTTAACCATAATACTAATGATGAAGAAGAAATTATCCCACTAACAAATTCAACAAATTCCATTAGTAATGAAACAAATATTCAAAATAACACGTTGATATCATCTCCTAGAATTCTTAAGAATCATCCAAAAGATAATATCATTGGAGATCTTAATTCTAGAGTAACTAGAAATCAACTATATCAAATAAGCCATATAGCATTTGTGTCAAATTTTGAACCAAAAAATTATAAAGAAGCTTCAAATGACAATTTTTGGATAATAGCTATGCAAGAAGAATTAAATCAATTTGAACGTAATAACGTGTGGGAATTAGTACCAAGACCTGAAGATCAATCGATTATAGGAACAAAATGGGTATTTAAAAACAAAGCAGACGAGAATGGAAATATTGTTAGAAATAAAGCACGTTTAGTTGCTCAAGGATATAATCAAGAAGAAGGTATCGATTACGATGAAACCTTTGCTCCAGTAGCAAGATTAGAGGCCATTCGTACATTACTAGCCTTTGCAACTTATAACAATTTTAAACTATTTCAAATGGATGTCAAAAGTGCCTTTTTAAATGGCTTTATCAAAGAAAATGTATATGTAGAACAACCCCCATTATTTGTTTACGAAAAATATCCCGATCATGTTTTTAAGTTACACAAAGCATTATATGGATTAAAACAATCTCCATGAGCATGGTATGAACGTCTTAAAAATCATTTAATTTCATCGGGTTTTCAAATAGGCAAAATAGATACAACTTTGTTTATCAAAAGAGAAAATAGTGATATTTTAGTTGTGCAAATCTATGTTGACGATATCATTTTTGGTTCAACTAACGAAAATCTATGTAATCAATTTTCAAATATTATGAAAAATGAATTTGAAATGTCACACATGGAAGAATTAAATTTCTCCTTAGGTTTACAAATAAAACAACTTGAAAATGGAATTTTTATTCACCAAGAAAAGTATTGTAACTATTTATTACGTCGCTTTGAAATGGATAAAACCTCAAGCAAACCAACACCAATGAGTACCGCTGTTCACTTAGAAAAAGATGAAAACGGAAAAGATTTTGATGAAAAGTTATATCGTAGCAAGATTAGTTCTTTACTTTATTTAACGGCTAGTCGACCTGATATTATGAAGAGTGTATGTCTTTGTGCTCGATTTCAAGCAAAACCAAAAGAATCTCATCTAAGAGCCGTTAAGCGTATTTTAAGTTATCTATCTAGTACTAGAGATTATGGTTTGTTTTACCCTAAAGCATCATCGTTTGAACTTGTTTCATATAGCGATGCGGATTTCGATGGATGTAGAACAGATCGTAAGAGTACTAGTGGAACTTGTCACTTTATCGGACAATCTTTAGTTTCATGGTTTAGCAAAAAACAAAATTGTGTTTCTCTATCTACTTGCGAAGCCGAATACATCTCCGCAAGTCTAGCATGTGCACAAGTGATATACATGTAACAAACACTAACGGATTTTGGTAAAATTATCAATAAATCTCCAATATATTGTGATAACACAAGTGCTACAAATTTATCAAAAAACCCTGTTAATCACTCACGAACCAAGCATATAGATATACGACATCATTTTCTATGAGAAAATGTTGAAAAAGGAACTATTTCATTAGAATACGTAAATACTGAAAATCAAGTAGCCGACATTTTTACAAAACCATTAAATGAACAAACTTTCATTAGACTCTGACGAAGTTTAAGTATTTGCTCATTTCATGACCTTCTTCCTTAAAAATTAAAACTTCATTTAAGGCTAAGTTTAGTCATCTACTTTATTACCACAAATTATACCTATTAATTTCTGAACCTTTAAATTTTTTAGATAGTTGGTTTGTCTATAAATAATGTTTTCAGCTTATATATATACATAGTTACACAAAAACTATATACAAACAATTTATATTTTTTTTAAAAACAAAAAAAACAAAATATAGTCATGTCTTCTGGGGACTCTTATATATCCTTCTCCATCTCAACACCATCGACGGACAGCTCGGTTGACACGCCACAACGGCTTCCTACGCCCACACCAAAGCAGAAGCCAATGAATAGGTGGTCCTCGTATCATACGGGTTTTACTCCCGACAACAAGAAAACCAAAATATCTCTATTTGTCTCTCCTAACACAAAGGAAAAAATTGATGAAATTCACCATTATCAGAAACAACAGATAGATCTTCAACGAGAACTATATTTCGAACAAAAAGTTACGGCACGTCGCCTAAGCTTTTTGTAGCAAGTAGCAATGAAGTTTCGTTCATCACGGAAGAAAGATATCCAAAAACCACTACCAAAACCATGTAGTTCTTTGGATCCCTCCTCTTCATATCGCACTCCTTTGGACCCTTCGCCGAGACGATATTCTGGCTCTCCGAGAACCCATGAACGTGGAAATATATGGTCTCCACTTAAACCATGGACGGATGACAAGTCAGGAAATGACAAAACTCCATCATCTTCTAAATAATCTATATTGGTTGTTATATGTATCTATGCTTATTTTATTTCACAATAAATAAATTACTTGTTATAAAAATTCGAGAAATAAGCAAAAACCATCAATTTTATGCTATTTTTAGCCACATTGCTTATTTCAGACGTCTGACTATAGCCTTCAGACGTCTGACACAATGATATACATCTAAAATATAAGCACTGTGCATATGTCAGACGTCTGAAATACCCCCCAGAACACATTCAAACAAACCAGACATCTAAATCAAAAACCAGACGTCTAATTTTATCTTTTGTACAAAATTTAGGTCAAACCAGATGTCTGATTTCAAATCTAGACATCTGATTCCCAATCGACCATTTAAATTAGCGCAGATCAACGTCATTTTTTTTATTCATCTACAAAATTATTATCACCTACGATTTTCTCAGAGATGATTTTCTTTCTAAATTCAACATCTTTCCGCAAATTTAATCATAATGCCTCCTCGCACTAAGAATCCAAGATGTCAAAAAGAAAACAAGACCAACCGACCTCTTCTTCAAATCCACAAGTGTGCTCTGATGAACAGATCGAAAGGTGGATGAATAAAGCACCACATTCCATCAAAAGATATGAAGACATCCAAAAGAAAAAACTTCACATAGGTCCATTCTACAATCTTCTTAAATTTCCTATGTATGATCTAGATGAACTATGTGAAAATGCCGGGTTGGAAACCCTAATTTCTTTTACTCCTAATGATATCCAAATAGACCAATTAGCCATATTTTTGTTCTACGCGAATCTAGACAGTACTTCGGTATGGAACACTGAAAATGAGGATAACTGGCTCTGGTCCAGCGTGTATGGAAACACGATTAGGTTAACTCCAGGCATAATAGGTCGAACCCTTGGCTGCTCTGACACAGGGGAAGATTTATACAACATTCTGGATATGCGCTTCAAGCCACGGAACAATATAACTCGACAAATTTGGGAAGCCGAAATGCCAAAATTTGCTTCCAAATTTCTACATCCAAAAGCTCGACTCCTAACTCGAATGATAATTAACACAATCATTCCACAAATGGGAAGTCACGAGCAAATCACCAAATTAGAGCACAAAGCCCTTTATGCTCTATTTAGCGGAACAAGAATAAATTGGGCCAAATTCATCTTCGATGAGCTAAAGCATTTTTGGACTCGATCAAGGCCGTCAATTATTTACCCAACTTATATTATGAGACTTCTTCATGCAAATAATATACCATCCTACCTGTCGACATTCGAAGAAATCTTGCCTAAATATGCTTCCACCAAATTCTTCTCCCTAATGCACCTACCTAAAATTCCTCCAGAATTCATGTCCTTCGAAGATTGGACGCACAATCGTCAATCCAGAAGAGTTGAGCCTCCTCCTCAACCAAACATTGATCCATCCCAAGAGGAGGAACAACATCGAGAAGTCACTCCTCCTCCTCCCGCACCATTTGATTATCCGAGACATGATGAAATTATGGAGACTCGAACAGATACAAATCCAAATGAAAGTGTTCGAGATCTCACTCTTCGAAACCAACAAATTCTATCTCAAAATCAAAAACTTTTGGCTAAGTGAATTGACAACTTCGAAACATCATTTGCTACACGCCTAGCCACAGTTGAGGAATCCCTTTCCACTGTCTTGTCAGTTCTTAAAGAAGTACTACAACAGGTTCATGGTCCAACACCACCTTCTGAAGATTGGCCAACCCCAGTACCTTCTCCTCCCGCAAAACATTCCAAACTATCTGAGGAAGAATCTCTCAAAGAAGCTTTGACATCTCCTTCAAAGGCTAGCACTTCTGAAAAAGAAGAAACAAAGGAAGATGATCAAAATAAAGCTTCTCCAAAGGAAACATAGATTTTGGGAATCTTAGTTTTTTGATTTTTGAATATCAAGTTTGTACAAATCTATGTTTGTAATCACTCTTCAAGTAATTAATGAAACTTTTTTTTGACAATTGGCTTCAATGTTATAATTCTTTTTGATAATGCCAAAGGGGGAGAAATATAGGTAGAATCCTAAAACATTAAAAATAACCACATATTCAGGGGAAGATTTATAATCCATATATAAGTACATTGAATAGTTGTCATCATCAAAAGGGGGGAGATTGTTAGGAAATCAATTCTATGGTTTCGTTGATAACAACTATACAATGGAAAACAAATATGCGTATATATCTATATTTACAAGTAATTGATAAAGAAACATCACCAAAGAGACAAGAACAAGACTCAAAAGAAGTATCAAGAGACTACAAGTCGATAGAATTGGAAGAAGAATGACACAGGCAAAGAAAAAGCAACATGCAGAAATCCAGACGTTTGGGTGCACTAGCCAGACGTCTAACTTATTCCTCTGGTTCGAAACTCAGAAAGAATCAGACATCTGGTTAATGAACTCAGATGTCTGAAATGCAACCATATATAAAAAATATATGAAGGCCAGACGTCTGAAATTTTTTCTAGACGTATGACATTGAACTCGGCTGTGTAAATTTAAATTACAACTGTCACATTTGAAAAGACCCGTTCGCTCCTCTTCACTGCAACTCTTCATCACCATGAGAAGCGACCTTAGAGAACTTACCAACAGATGCAACTACACAAAGGATCTCTCTACCACTATAAATATAATGGGAATTCAAGAGAAGAACTTAACTTTCTCACTTACGCTCTTAACTCTTATACTCTGATTTATACCTGATCTCTAGCAATCAAATACCTGTATTTAACTCTTCCATATATTCAGAACTCCTCATTCAATATTCTCTAGATATATATATATATATATATATATATATATATATTGGAAGCATTTGTACTTAATAGTCAACATCAGTGTTATAGAACACATTCTTGACAAAGAAACTCTGCTATTGTAAACCTGTTCCTCCAGGTCAAGTGAGGGTTAGTTGAAATGAAATTCTGAAGAGGAGCTTCGGGACTGGACGTAGGATGGGAGGTCCGAACCAGTATAAAATCCTGGTGTGATTATTTTCATTTACTTTGCTACTATCATCAATCAAGTTTTAATAGATATATCATATAGTTAATTGCTTATACTTGCATATATATATTATACACGATCTACTCACATAGACTTTCAGGACTTTCCCTTATCCAAAGCGTCGGTTCTCCGAAAGAGCGCCCACAGCTAGGTCTGCTATGCAAAATATTACATCGATATGTCTAAAGAAGCCTAGTCAGAGCACACTTGTTTTATTCCTTCTTCCCCTGAAGAAGCCTATGATTGTGGATGCTCTCTATCCTATGTACTAGAAACCTATGAAAGGTAACAAACATCCTTGCAAACCTACTTGCCTGCTCCCAGTATGTACAACCAAAACTATATTTTGGTCCTAACTGCATGAAACACCTATCCAGACCTTTACAAGGTCTGCCTGCCAAATCGCTTCCAGATTAATTAATTTTACTGTTAAAGTTTACATACTGTTTATTTCCATTAATCCATTTTTACATCCGATTTGGTTATTTCACAATTTCCCTTTTTCTTACATAAATAGTATTTCAATTTCACATTCGTTTAGTCTAAATGGTTTGTCTGTGATTTTTATTCCATTTTATTATAGATTTACACTAGCCTTTAGGGTCCATTTAATTTACATTTTCTTTCCACCCTAATTTATGTTCTCCTTTTAGAGATTTAATCTGTATAAAATTTTTATCCAATAGCCACAAACCATTTAATTACACATCCATTTTTACATTTTTAGGCCACATATGAAACAACAATTATACCAATTAGACTTTCCAATTTTGTTCCAAAACCTTATTCAAAATTATGTAATTATATCAATCAAAACCATAATTTTATTCAAGTAACATATTCTGAATTTATTCAACAAACCCGTTCTAAAATTAGAAATTGAATAACAATTCTAATTCAATTAAATACCAATCTTATTTAAGCCATGAAACGTGAATAACAATTTGTTTGTTCCAAATTTCAACCCAAATATGAATTAGAATTGAGAAGTGGAAGAAGAAGAAGATGCAATAATTTACGTAAATTTTAATCTTATTTATGCCATAAAACATGACTAGAAAATTTATATGTCCCATGTTTTAAACCAAACATAATTAGATTTGAGAAGTGGAAGAAGAAGTTGCAATAATTTACATCTATTCTCAATTAATAACAGAAATTAATAAATATTAACGTGCCAGAAAAGAACTGAAATTGAACTACTTTATTTTTCCATTTCATATTAATTCCCACTCACTTGGCACTTGAGCTTGTATAAATCTGAAAACGCTTAGCTTTAATCTTTCTCCCTTTGATTCTTCTAAATTCCCCAAATTGCTTGAATATATATAGATAATTTAATTTGGTAGAGATTTATTTATTTAGTAAAGAAAAGGAGTAAGAATAATACACACTAATTTTACTGTAGAATTATGGCAACGACTGAATAAGAAATTAGGTTTAGGTTAGATGGTTTATTTATAGATTGTTTGTGTGAATATAACCCATTAAATTATTTTGGATTAAATCCGGTGCTTTCATACACTTAATGGTTATCTATTCTAGCCCTTATACATCACTCAACCAATAAAATTTAGCCATCTCATCCTATTATATCACTGGAGTGAATGGAAAGCCACCACATGTCAGAAACAACATTGAAATACGTAGGAAAATTGTTGGAAATGAACCAGCTAAAAAAAACATCGCTCCAATATTTGGGCGACAATGGGACTTGATACCCTAGTCACTAAGGAAGTCAACATGCGCCTTTACCACTGTACCAAATGTGCGTTTAATTTCTTTTTAATTATATTTCCCATAAAATATCGGGGTGTTACATGAACTCTTATCATCGTCTATTTATTTCCATAAGAACCGGGGTTGAGTTTACCAGAATAATTGAAAGTTGTTTCGACGAGACCGGAATCATATATGTTATCCAAAAACCACTTCGATCCAACTCAAGCGTTTTGAACTAAAGACATCTTGAAGAATACGGAATCGAAGATGGAGCATTGAAGTGCAAGGGCTGCTTGCTACTAGTCCCGTGGGAGATTCCAAAATCGATGTAGTAGAAGTAGTGCCTTCGGTTTTTCCTTATCCTAGACAACTTGTATGGATGAATGCTGACACTGCATTACTGCTTAGAAGGTAGTGTTAGCATTCCAAGTGGGATTACTATTCAAAAGGTAAGCGTCGCCTCAAGCCTCTTCAAATAAAAATGGCTAAAATTAAGGGAGATGCAGCAAGGCTAAGTGGGTCGCTCCCATTAGGGTGTGTCATCACCTTTCTGGATACATCTGCATATTTATGGATTGGTTGTGCATGAGATCTCAAATAAAAAGGGTTGCAAAGCAACCGGGATGATGACATATTTGATACTATCCAGTCAGGGGTAGGCCGGTCATGTGTTGGCAATGGATCCAGGCGAGGTGCTCGGTACATTTTCTAGACGTGTCCCATGATAGGTTTTACCCCGGTGCCTTATCATAGTATGGAATCCATTTTCCAATAAGCGCCGTACGTTCTCGATTGTGCCCAACTATGTTGAAATGTGAGATGCAAGCATTTCAGCTATTTTCATATTTTACTTTGACCTCTAGACATTATTATAATATCAATGGATTTTCTGATATAAAGGTTTTGGTTATCGTAAGGTAAAAACTCGTCCGTGTTTATGTGCGGCATGGTCTTACGAGATACCTTTGATTTTAAATGATTTTAAAATTTATAATAAATAAAATTCCTTGTGATTTAAGTTCTCAGGCTGGTTTTACCAGACTGACCAAGACGTTATTTTCCTATAATGCTCGGGTCAGACAGAGCATATTTCCATGTTTACTTGGATATTTGGAGCTTCAGGAGATGAGCTGGAGGCCCTGAGACATATTCACGTAGATGGTTATTTTTCTTCACTACATTCATTATTGTCTATTATTCAGCAATTGTGAAAACGGGTTGTTATAACTGTTCGTGCTGAATAGGTTAGCATACTCTAATTGATGTTTGTATATACTTATATTCTAGATTTGTTTTTGTACAAAGGATTGTTATATATTATAGATTATTCATTCTGCTGTGAGATTCTGTGTTGTTTAGTTTCTTCTTGTCTTCTTTCTTTTCCCTAACTATTCACCTTTTCATTCATTTTGGGTTGGACATGTGTGGTTTGTTGTCATCTTAAAGTGTACAGAAAAGTGGGTCATTACAATGATGATTTAAATTGATTAATTATTTTAAAATAATGATATTTAATTATTAATTAACTAATTTGATTAATTATATTAAAATTTTATTAATTAATTAAATTAATGATGTTTTAAAGGTAATTTACCTTTTTTATTAAAGGTTATTGGTGTTAATTAATCAACTTAAGTTATGAAGTTTCAAAGTGAATTTATCAAAACAACAAGGATGTTTTGACTTTGTTATTCATTTAAATAATGATCATTAATTATTCATTAATTTAATTAATTATATTTTACTAATTAATTGGATTAATAAGGTTTAAAGTGGTTTACCCTTTTTATTATTTAAAGACATTTGAAGTTCAAAAATCAAATTGTGTGATGAAGTTTAAAGTTAATTAATCAATGTAATAAGTATGAAGTTACTATTTTTTTTTGATGTTTTGAAGTTAGTAAGCTCTTTTAACAAAGTGTTTTAAAGCTAATACTTGTAATGTGAAGCCCAAGCACAAATTCGGGTTTTTAAAAGAAAAGGTTTGATTCGTTTATGGAAATGAATTAATTTCCATAAAGCGATTCACTTATATGGGAATGATTTATTTGTATACTTAGCACTAAACATCGAAGAAGTAGACTTGTCGCTATTTTGAAAGTTAAAAATAATTGCGAGACATGATTTTGAGGTAACACTACCTTGACTTGTCTGATATTATTGTTAACTAAGAAATAATACGAGTTGGAATTTGATGAGTGGTGATAAGTACAAAATACTTAATTTCCATATACGATCGTTTTATATCCACGATATTTGGTTTCCAAACTATCGATTACCTCAGTCTTCTTTGTATTTTGCCATTCTAAGACGATGTGTTACTTACTTAAGCTTTGTTATCCTTTGTTGAAAATGACTAAACCCAAAGAGCGAGTGGAAGCCAACCTATGTGGGGTTGCTCCTATTAGGGTATTTTCACATCCACTCTAGATTGTAATCGATTTTTGTGCATTGAGACGTGAAATACTCGGATTCTCAGTAACCGTTGGCGGGGTCCGGCTTGGATGTGTCCGAGAGCCATCGGAGTTCTCAAGTATATTTCTAGAGGTATACTTTCGGTAAGTGGGAGCAATCTCCTAGTCATTGTTGGAAAATTTCCTTTCCTTATTTGATTCGAACCTTTGCATCTGCTTTCTTTAATTACAACAAGGAGAGTCAACTACTCTTTGCGATATTTGATTATTAGTTTTGTCCATTCTATCGAGTTTGGATAGTTATCTTGTTTTGTCCATTCTATCGAGTTTGGACTGTTGTCTTATTTTATCCATTCTCTCCAGTTTGGATTTTTATTCAGACTATTTCCATTCTTTCAAGTCTAAATGTTATACTAATTGTACCCATCATCTATGTTTGGATTTGTTTCTTATTGTTCATTTCAATTTTGGTTATGTTTGGTTGTTTTTTATGTGGGAGAAAACCCGTTCCACGTTAACGGCGTGGTCCCACTTATTATTGTTTAAATACATCCCATTTGTTTCATAGTTTAACTCATGCCAAACATTTTGTCTGAGCCAAGTTATTTATTTTCCCTAAACTCTCGGGTACTCAATTATATTTGGGTAGTCTGAGAATATCAGGTTTTCTTTGGAGCTCTTTGAAGACAATGATCTAGCAAGCGGCTCCTTAGTTATCTAGTTATTTATTTCCGCTGTATGATTAGGTAGGTGTATTTTGTATCTTAAAAATGTAAAGTCGGAATGTATAGCTACAAATTTGTTAGATGTAGTACTTTTTTTTATAACTTTGATAACTCATTTTATGGAGTAACCTTTTGTACTATATCATTTTATATTATATGTAACCATTCCACTGTGAGGTTTATCTATTCTGTATTGTTCTGTTCCATATTTTACTCTAAGACAACCTATCTTTTAGGTTCTTGGGCAACGACACACGAATATCGAGGATGTATTAAGTGTCATTTTCAAGGATCAGAAAGGTAGGTCATTACAGGTTATCCCAAAATCAAGGTGCACTAATCGGAACCAACATCAAGAGTAATAATATGGACCAAGTCAAAGAAGAAAATCGAAGAACGAATGTCCGCTAGGGGTAGCTAGCCCGCTTGGTCCTGTTAAGCCATCATATTTTAGTCATTTCAAATTGGCAAAATTGCCGGGGTCTATTCATCATCGTTTTCTTTCTTCAAATCCATCAAACGACGCCAAATCCAACCACTTTATTCTAGAGTATCCTCTGCATACACAGTTGTTAAAGTGGTTTCAATATTGACAAACAGTATGCCAATAAGAGGCCCCGGTCTCTTTAACAACCAAACGTCGTTTTACACACCGGTTGGTACTTCTACATTTCGAAAACAATTCATACTTGATATCAACATATCATGTTCACTTCAAAATATCCTTTATTTCAAAATCATCATATTTACTTCAAAATAGCATATTTACTTCATATGTCATTGTCATTTGAAAATATCATTTCGTTCAAATTCCATTTTGAATTTCAACTTAGGTTATAACTTCATTTTAACCAAATTAGCAATTAAATCCATGATTTAAATACAAACATTTCCTACTCTGACCAGTTTGAATTTTTAGAAAATAGTTTGAATAATAATTTGAAAGTTAAAATAGTGTAATATAAAATAGTTTGAGGATTGAAATGGTTTATATAGTAAAATAGCTTGGAAAATCAAATAATTTGAATAGTTAAAAGGATAGGTTTTAAACAGTTTATATTAAAATAATTTATTTGATAATAGTTTCAAAGTCAAACCGATTCAATTTCAAATATTCCAATTCTAAGCAATTTCTATTTCTATTTCTATTTCAATTTAAATCGATTTAATTCTGATTTCAATTCGAATTAATTTCCATTTCAATTTCAATACAATTCTCGATCTAAAACCATTTTAATTTATATAAAGTTCGAGTTCAGTTTCAGAATATCGATTTAAATCACTTAATTCAAATTAAACATCAATGTTTGAATTTAATGTTCAAATCTTTAAAATAATTCAATTTCGAACCAAATTTGATATATTCATTAAAATTACTTTTACTTGGCAATATAACAAAGTTCAAGTGAAAGTTCCAGTCTTTTAAACAATCAATTTTCATAATTTAAATCATATTTCAATTATCACTTCAGATTTCAAATTTGATTATTTAAATAATTCCTATTAACAAATTTCAATTTCAACATTTCGAGTTCAAGTTCGAAAATAATTCAATTTTCAAAAATTAGATTATTATTTCTTTAAATCAAAATCATTTAAATAATTTTAAAATCATTTAATTTCACCAGTCCGGTGTCCATATATAATTTTCTATCCTATAGCCAGGTGAATAGTTATTTCAATTTAATTCCAAGGATGGACATATATCATTTCAATCCAAATCAAAGTGTCATAGGTATATACCAATTCAACCTATTTCTTAATTTATTCAAAATAATTCAAATAACAGTTTATATACTGTCAATTAATTAATAGGGTGATGCAGGATATATATAAAATAAATAAACATCCAATCATCCAAAATCTCAATCAATCGGCATCCATCATAATCAATCATCCAAACAGACAATAAATCACAACAATTAACCAATTATCAATAATCGAAAATATTACTAGCAGTTTAATTCTAATTTCAATTTAATTATTAATTCAAAATTTCTAACATATAAATTTCTATATCGATTTCCATGTCAGTTAAATTTACCGAACAACAATCAATAAATTTAAATCACTTCAGGATTTCGATTTAAGTGACATAAAAATAAATTAGTCATTTGCGAGCGTTTAAAGCACTCACCTTTTATTTGAAACTGAAAATATTTCAGCTTCAAATAACTTCCAATTTGACACCATGCTGCAGACGACGTCGATACGATCGCATCGTGACTCGTTTCACTCGAAACAGACCTCGTACTCAAAAGATATACGATAGCTCATGTTCGTATATATATTTTTCGAACGAAACGTGCCTCCACTACTAAGCACAGCCGACTGCCTCCAACCCTCGCTCTGCCTCCATTATGCGCCGCGCCACTATAGACTTCGCCAGCAGCAGCCTCCATCAACGTGCCCAAAGAATCTAAAAGCGCAGTGCCTTCCCAGCAGCCACGATTCCTCCAACGCGCAGTTACAGTCGCTCGACCTCGCTCCGCCTCCAACCGTACGCTCATGCGCGATCGTGGTTTTTTTTTCTTTTTTTTCAATCGGCGAAATTTTTTAAAACGAGAGAACAAAGGGCGTATGGGGGAGACAAATAGTAGGCGGGATGTACGAAATGATGGATACACTAGTACAAAAAGTGCATATTGCTTCGCCTCATTTGAATCGGTTGAAGTAAAAACTGATGCAAATAGAACTATTTGCATCAATTCTATCTTAATAATCGGTGTAATTAGTACGTGGAAAGCAATAGGTAATAAAAAATCAAATTTGCATCAGTTGTCACCAACAACCGAAGAAAATACATCGATGCAAATAGTTTTAGTCGCATCGGTTTTAAAGTCAACCGATGCAACTACATTAATTTGCATCCCTTAGCAACATATTTTCGCATCGGTCACTAGCGAAGGCGATGCAATTTCAAATTATTTAGGTTGTCCTCGTTACGCACCTTTTCTGCCGCTTATTTTCTTTGCCAAAAAATTATTTCGCCTGCTTCAAAACAAAAAAAACCTAGAAATTGATTTTCACTGTTACTTTCAAACGTGATTTCGCGGATTAGATTTGGCCATGGCTTCTCATTATCAAGGTACCAAATCTTCCGTTACGAAGAGATTCGAATTGCGGGTTATTGGGTTACAAGGCGAGGATTGTTCGAATTGGGTCGCTGATGGTTGTAGAGGTTGGTTTGCGCGATTGTGGTGATTTTAAGGAATTAGGCTGTAGGCGATTTGGATGGTGGCAGTGTTTAGGAGTGGTCAAGATTTTAGGTCAAGATGTAGTTGTCGAGGCAGATAAAGAAGGCAGCGGTTGTGATATACGCAGGTGATTAGTGGAATGGAAGGTTAGTTTTTTTGTAATCAACGCACAACAGGGTGTAAATTTCCACTTCAACTGAACAAGCAAAGCCAAGTGCTTAAGCTCAGTTGGATATAGTGGGCAATATGACAGTGTACCGGTGGTGGATAGAAGTGGAGGGAATAGTTCAGGGGTGGAGGAGTGAAGACGAGGCAAGTCAGAATTAGTTGAAGGAGTCGAGGAGGAGGTTGCTGTGCTGCTGTGAATGACGGTTGTATGGATGATATAATTGGCAGCAATGGGTTCAGAGATGTAATGGTCATTCAGAGATGCTGTGTTCAGCTGTGTTAGGGAAGTAAGGCCATTTGTATGTTCAGTTCTTTTTTTTTGATCAATTGGAGGTCAGGTTTGGGATGTTCAGTGATTCTTGGTTGGCGATTTTGCACAGGATCTGCAGTGGATTTTGAACACGATATATGCAGGTGGTTTGTGATAAATACATGATGGTTATGTTGGGGAAATGTATGAAAGCACGGTGCTTGTCTGTAGTGTTCTGTTGAGTATGTTGCTGTTGTTATGGTGATGGCAAATAAAAGGGCATAGCGTGGATGTTTAAAGGAGTGGTTGATGGAAGTGGCTTAAGGTAAAGCAGTATGAATTGTTGTGGACGTTGTTAGCTCTACTGACTATTGGTTGAGAGAATTTCGGTGGTTATCCGACACTACCAGAATGTTCCTTTGCTAGATTAGTATGACGTGTAGGCCTTAATATGATAGATTAATTGGCAAAGAAAGAGTTCCATGAACCGGCTGAAATATTTCTATTTTTAATGCTTCAGCAAATGGATTATTTTCAATGCTAGCAATTTGCTTCAGGGTTGAAAAGAGTGCCATCTGATCACCAAAGAATAAAACAATTTTAACTTTGATACCACACTCTTCATTCACTCTCTCTACTGGGGATTGAAACAACTGGATGTCATATAATTTCTACAAATGAAAATTTTCTAACCTCTTTAGTTTTCTCCTGAATATCAATGATTTTATTGTTCTAGGTACTAATATGTGATCTCATAAATTGATCAATCTTTGGTAGGAGTTAGCCTCTGATCGTAGAAGGACTCACAATACTAAGCATCGAACTTCGCATGGTCTTATGAATCGAACCACTTACAGCTGCAATGTTATTCTTGCCTAAGATATCAAGCATGGATTGTGGATAGCCAGGTACAAAACCTTTTCCTTCATTTAATAGAATGTATCTGTTTAGCTCTGCATCCATGCATACTACTGTTGGACATCCCAACTCTCTAGTCAACTTGGTTGGTTGGCAATCAATGTGTAGCATTAGTCTTATCAATTAAAATATGTATGCTCTCATTTGTGATTCTAGACAGAAGCTTCAACAGATTGAACATTCCTTAGTTTATTAGCAATCAAGTTAATAGTATTTGGATACATTTTAACATGTAACATGATTTTGGTGGTGGAAAGCAACAAGCAATGGTACATTCAGTCCTACTATCTGGGATGTGGGATTACATCAGGTCAAGGGGTGATGGTTAAAGATGGTGTCATCATATATGGAACAGAGTCATCCCCCCCCCCCAAATTGTCTATGAGTATGTATATAGGGTTGTTAAAAAAGCAAAAAAGAATGGAAAGACTGGCTAAATGGACTGCAATTCATGAAACTATATGTAAACTATGTGAACAGGAAGAGAAATCAAGAAATCATCCTTATTTTCAGTGTGCATTCAACATTAATTTATGGACTTCAATTGATAAGAGCATTAGATTAGATGAGGAAAATTTGATGAGGAGGTTAAAGATCCGAGGAAGAAATGGAAGATTTGATGTGAAATTGAAATGCTGAAGAAGAGGAGAAAAAGGGTTAGTTCAATTAACTGAAATATATTTAAGCACATAAGTGGAAAGCAGAATTGAAGTAAACATTATATCCTTTTCAATATCTCAAAACCAACATTTGTAATAGAATATTCAATATAGTTTTATCCAACAACAGGCGAACGGCTGTATCATGCTTTGCTATACGATTTGTTGCAAAATAACAAAAATACCCCATATATAATAAACAATAGACTTCTGCTTGCCAATATATTATAAACCAAATATGAAAAGCTATGTGAAATACTTAGGTTCATTTACAACAAATAGCCTATAAATTCATTGTATATGTTCTATTTTATATTATGTATTGTACAGGAAATGGTAGAATAACAATATTTGTTTGTTGTACTTATTTTTAGGTGGTTAAATCATATGTGCAATGACCTCGGAGTGGATAAGGACATCTTAGTGTCTCACTGAAATACATTAAGGTCAAAACATAATCAGAGTCTGGTATGTAAACTATAGGATCATTTTTAACAGTGGTTCACTTGCATATTTGATTGTATAATGGGGTAAACTGATTTTAGAAAAATGTTGGTTTTTTGATAACTCATTTCTGTGCACATCAGTTCCAGACCTCCGACCTATTTTAATTTACAAGTGATAAATTGTTCGTTTTTATGAACTATGTTATTACTCACTATTCTGTGTCCCATAGGATTATAATTCTTCCTTTCTTTTGTTGCGCATTGTCATAAGTCAAAAGCCCATCCTCTTTTAACTTGAGATACCACTTCTAATATTCTATTTGCAGGCAGTTTATTCTCTATCAATGCTATAAAAGAAAATCTATTTGAATCTAAGTAATGTTTAATATCCAATTGTTCAGAGGATGCATTCATCCCCCTGACGTTCCAGAATATCACACACATTAAATTCGAGGATTCGTTTGCACTCTTTGAGGCAAGGGGAGGAGTGCACCCTTTTACAATTTTTGTATGCTTCGATTTACGAATCACGACCCTTGTTTTTGATTCGATGCACCAGGTGATTCTATTCTAGTTTGTCAATAACGATGCCGTTAGGCGTTGTTGAAAATGTGTGACGACCGCCCATGACTCCCGCACTAAAACAAGGGAATAGTGCGCTAAATAGTGTGCCAGGCAGCCATGGATGATCATCAGGGGTAAGGTAAAATCGCAGAATCTATCGTATTACTCACAGCGCATGGATAAAATACAATAGAGAAATATATATATATAGTGAAGCTTCCACAGAACAGAATCTCATATAAGCCTCATAATAGTTTGATACAAAACATCTGAATAGTCAATACATCAAGCCTCACTACATATCACTCGGAGAATATACAAGCAGCGGAACATCCAGTACATATAGTAAGAAAATAATATGCAAGCCTCCAGCTCGTCTTCGTCATCAGCAGCGTTGATCACTAAGAACAACACCTGTCACCTGCTACCTAGTCCTCCCATCCCAAAATGGATGAACAGCCCAAGGTAGTAAGAGTTGAACATAAAACCTTGAGTCAGACAAAAGTCCTAGTGAGCGGTAAATTAACTAACAACATACCAAAAGAGCATAAAGGAAAAAGGAATAGGAATCCAAACCCTCCCACTCCACCTCTTTCTATAGTGATAGCCCCCAGACACATTAAGAAGCAGTAAACATAGCATAGCAGACATTTAAAGTAAAGCAATTATCACTCGAGTCAAGGTCGATGTTTTCCAAGCACAAACCCCCAAGGCCTAAACCAAGATCAGATAAGCACCCAGAAAGCATCGCTCTTGAGTCCGAATGATGATACAACCAACACATCCAAACATCCATGACTCTGGCTATCACTGTTATCATTGCTTCGATATCACCGTTAATTGAATGACCGGCTCATTCTTTCATCCGTCCGTCAAGGGCTAATTGTAACCCCGGTTCTAGACAGAACTCCGCACGTCGTCGTGACCCGTGCCTAGGACTATCGAATCTGCCCAGAGTACTCGACTACCAACTGTAGTCTTTTGGGACTATCGAATCTGCCCAGCGTACTCTTGCTTTGAGTCTGCTAGAACCTTCAATAATGATGAAATCTCAGCCTTCTAGTCATCCTCCTCGACGACTATTCTCATACTAGCTCAAGCGCCTCTCGAGCCAACCATTATCAACGAACTCGAACCATTTCACCGAGTTATCAACATGCTTGGGATGATCCCGTCTGGATTAAACCAAGGCTATCTCACATCATGCTTTGCTTCATCGCATCTTAGCAAAGTCCCATCTCAACATCATGCTTTGCTTCATCTCATCATAGCAAAGTCCCATCTCAACATCATCATCAGATCTATCCATATGAGCTTTACCATCCGCTTCATATGCCTCGAGCAGCTTTCCTTATTCAAGAACCTTTCCCTTAGCTTTTGAATCATCTTCGACCAACTTGTCCAAATCAAATCATCAATCAATTAATTTATAACAATCAATCAAATCAATCATTAATCCAAGTAATCAAGCATTCAAATATGATCTAAGTAAACAATTATAACTAAAATGGCAATCTTGTAAATAAATAGCATAAATCTAACAAGCATGGATGATGAGCAATATCTCTACAACTTGATGAATGAACTTGCATAGATTAACATATATAAAAATGGATGCCAAATCTTCATAAACAATGGATCTATATTTAAGTTTGAGAGAATGCATGGAAATCACTATTTTAACACAAAATCAAGCCACCAATCCGATATACTCCTTTGGATCTGTGTGAGAGATAATCACCACTCACCGAATCACCTAAACACTTCAAAAGCAACATGCTTCAGATCTGGACAGCAAAGGATCTAGCTTGATCCGCCAAAATTCCGCTTCAAACGATGAAATCCCTCTTCGATGGATGTAGATCTTCAACTTTGGCTCTTGGATCTTCGATATGATCTTCGATCTTGGATGGAAGGAAGCACTAGATTAAAGTGGAGAAAAGAAATGAAGAAGTGTAGAACACGAGCTGTCAAAATGGCAGCACTTCGTCGCTTCAAAATCCGGATCCTAAAAAGAGAAACTAGGCCGTGTATTTATAGGCCAAACTCTTAAGTCGTCCGCCTCCTTAAGTCATCCACGACTTAGCAAACCCCACGACTTACGACCTAACGTTTCCCCCGACTTATGACTTAACTATAATGCCGACCTAACCATCCTTACGACCTACGACTTAACGGCATAACAAAGACACGGCTTAGCGACTTAACAAAAGTCGCGACCTAACTACACACACGGCTTAGGGACTCAACGACTTAACGACTTAACCCTATATGCCTTCGCCTTCACACGACCTACGACCTAAGACTTCACCGACCTAAGCCATCATCCTTAAGTCGTTCAACCGACTTATCTCCTTAGGTCGTTAACTCGTATACCGCTAACCCCTAGGTCGCCAACTCCCTTAGGTCGTTATCCCCTTAGGTCGTTATCCCCTTAGGTCGTTATCTCCTTGACCGCTACTTCTCTTGAGCCGCTTAACCAATAAGTCGCTCTAACTACTAGGTCACTAACTCCACTAAGCCGCTCAATGACTTAACTCGTTAACTCCTATAGGTCGCTCCAACCTCTTGAGTCGTCTACCCCTTAAGTCGGTCAATCCCTTAAGTCGCTAACTACTACCACTAGCTTCCTTAGGTCGGTCACTCCCCTTAGGTCGGTCCAATCCCTTATGTCGCCTAACCGACCTAACTAACACGACCTAATCTCGAGCGACTTATCTCTGGACGACTTAAGCTCTGAACGACTTAGATTCTGGACGGCTTAACAACACAACAATCTAATGATAACAGTATTTCGATCCGTGAAAATACGGGTCGTTACATTCTCTCCCCCTTAGGAATTTCGCCCCCGAAATTCCAAACAATCAAGAGCAACCAAAACTATTCTGCATGCCTACCATCCATAGCAACCAACAAACCATGCATCCAATTACTAGCCTAGCATGCAGAATTCTAAGACTAGAACAAGTTACAAGTTCATGAGATGCCACGACACCTTAGGGCCATACCTCGAAGAGTTCAGGATGAGCTGCCTTCATCCTCTCTTCCTCCTTCCATGTACAGTCGTTAACATCATCACTCCATTGTATCTTGAGCAACGTAATCGTCTTCCTCCTAAGCTGTTTCGTGTCAGTTTCAACAATACGAAGCGGCTTACGAGGTCTCGTAACAACTAGATCAACCTCTAAATCTTCACAGCTATCAGCAGAAACCACTGTATTCGATTCGTGCACATACTTCCGTAGATACGATACATGAAAAACATTGTGCACACTTGCCATCTTTTCTGGTAACTCCAATTTATAAGCGAGCTTTCCAATTCGCTCGATGATCGGGAATGGTCCAACAAATCTTGGAGTCAACTTTCCTTTCTTCCCGAATCGAATAACATTCTTCAGTGGAGAAATCTTCACAAAAACCATATCACCTACGTTGAATTCCAAATCCTTACGACGCTTATCAGCATAACTTTTCTGACGGTCTTGGGCTACTTTCATTCGTCGCCGAATGATCTCTATGCAACCTGAAGTCTGTTGAATCATTTCTGGCCCAAGTATCAACTTTTCTCCCATTTCCAACCAACATGTAGGAGAGTTACACGGTCTTCCATACAATGCTTCATATGGTGCCATACCAATGCTTGACTTGTAACTGTTATTATATGAAAATTCCACCAAATGAAGATGATCTTCCCATGATCCTCCGAAGTCCAAAACACATGCTCTGAGGAGATCTTCCAAAACTCGGTTGACTCTCTCGGTCTGACCATCTGTTTGGGGATGATAAGCTGTACTCAAACACAACTCGGTTCCCAAAACTTCCTGGAAGCTCTTCCAAAATCCACTAGTGAACAATGGGTCTCGATCGCTCACTATACTCTTCGGAATACCATGGAATCGAACTATCCACTTAACATACAGCTCAGCCAATTTCGATGCAGTCCTAGTTGATCGAATAGGAATGAATCTTGCACTTTTAGTCAAACGATCCACAATGACCCAAATCCCTTCATTTCCCGCTCTTGTTCTAGGTAGACCATCGATAAAATCCATCGATACTTACTCCCACTTCCATGTAGGGACTTCTAATGGCTGAAGAAATCCACTTGGCTTCTTTTGCTCGGCTTTTACCAACTGGCAGTTCATGCACTTGGAAATAAAATTTCTGACATCCTTCTTCATACCTTCCCAGTAGTAGGTTCTCTTCATATCCCGATACATCTTATTTCCACCTGGATGAATTGTCAGCTTCGAGTGATGACTTTCCTTCAGAACTTCATCTCTCAATTCATCTATATCGGGAACAACTAATCACCCTTGCTTCCGAAGCCAACCCTCTCGATCGACCTCGAATCCTTTATCCTTTTTGTGGGTCCAATCCAGATTCCAAATCTCGGATAATCTTGACAAGCTTATCGTCTCGCTTTTGGCTCTCGCCAATTCTTTCAACAAGAGTAGGTCTTATCGATAAGTTTGCCAACATCTCAGGTTCCAATTCACATCTAGGCCTGAAGTCAAATCCAGCTAAATACTCGAGATTCTTCCATTCTGAAAACATGACTCCCAATCCTGCATGTCTTCCACTTAACGCATCTGCCACTGCGTTACCCTTTCCCGGAGTATAGGCTATACCAAAATCATATGATGCTAAAAACTCTAGCCATCGTTGCTGTCGAAGATTCAAATCCTTTTGGGAGAAAAGATACTTCAATGACTTATGATCTGTAAACAACTCGAATCGAACTCCCAATAGGTAATGTCTCCACATCTTCAGAGCAAAAACAATCGCCGCTAACTCCAAATCATGAGTCGGATAATTCCTTTCATGCGGCTTCAGTTGTCGACTTGCATACGCAACAACTTTATCCTTCTGCATCAGCACTGCTCCAAGTCCAGTACCACATGCATCGGTGTAAACCACCATCTCATCATTTCCACTTGGAATAGTCAAAACAGGAGCACTTGTCAGTCGCTCTTTCAGGATTCCGAAAGCTTGCTCACACTTAGCATCCCATCTGAATACTTGGTTCTTTTTCGTCAATCCTATTAATGGTGCAGCTACCTTGGAAAAGTCTTTGATAAATCGACGATAATATCCTGCTAATCCAAGAAAACTTCTCACCTCAGATGCATTCTTAGGTCTAACCCAATTCCGGATTGCTGCTATCTTGGCGGGATCAACCGCTATTCCATTTCCAGAGATAACATGGCCTAAGAACCTCACTTCGCTCTTCCAGAAGTGACACTTCGAAAACTTAGCCCTCGGCTGATGTTTTCGTAAGATTTCCAAAACAATACGCGAGTGCGTCTTGTGCTCTTCTTCAGTTCTGGAATAAATCAGAATATCATTCACGAACACGAGTACGAACTTGTTCAACTGATCCCTGAACACTCTATTCAGATGATCCACAAAATATGTTGGTGCATTGGTCAATCCAAACGGCATTACCAGCCACTCAAAAAACCAGATGGTGTCCTAAAAGCAGTCTTCGGCACACTATCCTTAGCCACTCTTAATTGGTGAAATCCCGTTGCCAAATCCATCTGAGAAAACACCCTAGCTTCGTGAAGCTGATCAAATAAGTCATCTATTCTCGGCAATGGATACTTGTTCTTCTTAGTCACTTTATTCAGCTCACGATAATCTACACACAACCGCAACGATCCATCCGCTTTGGTTGCAAACACAACTGGTGCACCCCATTCGGACACACTACGCCGAATGAATCCTTTCTGCAGAAGATCATCAATCTGCACCCTCAACTCTTGCTGTTCCCTAGGCGCCATTCGCCTAAGAGGCATCACAACGGGTCTGGCTCCTTCAACTAGATCGATGCGAAACTCGATCTCCCTATGCGGCGGTAACCCTTTGACCTCATCAAAGACATCCTCAAATCCATTCGCGATTGGCACCAATGACAGTCCATCCCGTGGAGCAACCAGCGAATACATGAAGCTCATGAAGATGCCTTCCTCATGCTTACATCGTATCACAACCTTTCGCCCTTCCACATTCTCCACTGTCACCTCCAACTTTCACAATCAACCTTTACCGCATACTTCCTAAGCCAGTCCATACCCAAAATAATTCCGAACCCCGCAAAGTTCAGAACAAAACAATCACAAACAAAAGAGAAATCATGACTCGATACAACAAGACCACGGCATAGCATACACAAACAGGACGAACCCCCAATTGGATTAGTCACAACCAATGGTCTATCAATGACATCTGGTTCCAAACCCAACCGACCTACAAGTTCATTACAAACAAAGGAATGCGACGCCCCAGTATCAAATAACACTCTAACTGGAACACCACATATGGAAAGAGTACCTTGAACCACCACACTCTTTCCCTTCTCTTCAGCAGTAGGAGCCTTTGAAGATGATGGCACAACCCCTAAAGCGTAAGCTTTCACAATCTGCTTGTCCTTCCGCGGTTCTGGACAATTCCTCTTGACATGCCCCAGCTTGTCACAGTTGTGGCACTTCACCGGCACCTTAGGATTCTTGCAATCTCTGGAGAAATGGCCCTTCTGCTGACAATTGTAGCAGGTCACTTCGCCCTTCGGCTTCTTCTGGCCATCCTTACCCTTCTGCTGCTGCTGCTTCCTCTTCTTGTTTTCACCTTGCTGTGGTTTAGACTCTTCCTTGGTCACAGCAACAACAGATCCTTCTTTAGGAAACAGGTTCTCGTGCCTGAGAGCTTTCTCCACAAGCTTCTCAAAGGGATCGTCCAAATGATCCACCAATTGTCTCCCAAGATAAATGTCCAAGCCTGTCACAAACTTCTCATTCTTCTGGTATGGAGATTCAATATACGACCGGGCATACTTGGACAAGGCTTCAAACTCAGAAACATACTCAAGAACTGGTCTTCCACCTTGCTTGAGCTCCATAAACTTCTTGAACAGAACAGATTTCTGAGCTGTAGAAATAAACTTAGCTTCAAATCTAGCTAGGAATTGCTCCCAAGTAATTTCTTCCCCCGGAGTATCAATGGTGATAGAGTTCCACCAATCAGAAGCTCTTCCTTGAAGCTGTCTCGACGCAAGCTTCCTTTTAGTTGCATCCTCTATTCCCAAATCACCAAAGATCCATCTACAAGCATCTATCCATCTCTGGACTTCAATAGTTGACTCTGTTCCCAAGAAAACCTTTCCTCCAAGAGCAGTATAATCTTTGCATAGCTTAGCAAAATCCACTGGTTTTGGAGCTTGAACTTGAACTCCAACATCTACCGATTGCCCCGAAGTTGGTATCCTTCTCATGATCGAAGTCATTATAGCTTCGAACATAGCAGCATAATCAACAGCTCCCTCAGCAGCACGGCTTTCCCTAGCAGCTTGTCTCTCTCTTCGACTCATTCTTAATATCTATAAAAAGAAATGATTAATACACCTTGAGAACAACTGCATAAGGAATTCAAATCCTTCTAAGCTACTATATTATATATAGTAATCATCCATCAAAATACAATTACGTCTCTCATAC
This sequence comes from Allium cepa, assembly GCA_030765085.1. Classification (NCBI taxonomy): domain Eukaryota; kingdom Viridiplantae; phylum Streptophyta; class Magnoliopsida; order Asparagales; family Amaryllidaceae; genus Allium; species Allium cepa. Next base: position 563,446,302 of record CM060928.1, on the reverse strand, counting down.
GTAGTTACGTCAGCGAGCGTTGGCTAAAATCGACTAACCAATGCTCTGATACCAAATGTGACGACCGCCCATGACTCCCGCACCAAAACAAGGGAATAGTGCGCTGAAAGGTGTGCCAGGCAGCCATGGATGATCGTCAGGGGTAAGGTAAAATCGCAGAATCTATCGTATTACTCACAGCGCATGGATAAAATACAATAGAGAAATATATATATATATAGTGAAGCTTCCACAGAACAGAATCCCATATAAGCCTCATAATAGTTTGATACAAAACATCTGAATAGTCAATACATCAAGCCTCACTACATATCACTCAGAGAATATACAAGCAGCGGAACATCCAGTACATATAGTATGAAAATAATATGCAAGCCTCCAGCTCGTCTTCGTCATCAGCAGCGTTGATCACTAAGAACAGCACCTGTCACCTGCTACCTAGTCTGCCCATCCCAAAATGGATGAACAGCCCAAGGTAATAAGAGTTGAACATAAAACCTTGAGTCAGACAAAAGTCCTAGTGAGCGGTAAATTAACTAACAACATACCAAAAGAGCATAAAGGAAAAAGGAATAGGAATCCAAACCCTCCCACTCCACCTCTTTCTACAGTGATAGCCCCCAGACACACTAAGAAGCAGTAAACATAGCATAGCAGACATTTAAAGTAAAGCAATTATCACTCGAGTCAAGGTCGATATTTTCCAAGCACAAACCCCCAAGGCCTAAACCAAGATCAGATAAGCACCCAGAAAGCATCGCTCTTGAGTCTGAATGATGATACAACCAACACATCCAAACATCCATGACTCTGGCTATCACTGTTATCATTGCTTCGATATCACCGTTAATTGAATGACCGGCTCATTCTTTCATCCGTCCGTCAAGGGCTAATGGTAACCCCGGTTCTAGATAGAACTCCGCACGTCGTCGTGACTCGTGCCTAGGACTATCGAATCTGCCCAGAGTACTCGACTCCAACTGTAGTCTTTTGGGACTATCGAATCTGCCCAACGTACTCTTGCTTTGAGTCTGCTAGAACCTTCAATAACGATGAAATCTCAGCCTTCTAGTCATCCTCCTCGACGACTATTCTCATACTAGCTCAAGCGCCTCTCGAGCCAACCATTATCAACGAACTCGAACCATTCCACCGAGTTATCAACATGCTTGGGATGATCCCGTCTGGATTAAACCAAGGCTATCTCACATCATGCTTTGCTTCATCGCATCTTAGCAAAGTCCCATCTCAACATCATGCTTTGCTTCATCTCATCATAGCAAAGTCCCATCTCAACAACATCATCAGATCTATCCATATGAGCTTTACCATCTGCTTCATATGCCACGAGCAGCTTTCCTTATTCAAGAGCCTTTCCCTTAGCTTTTGAATCATCTTCGACCAACTTGTCCAAATCAAATCATCAATCAACTAATTTATAACAATCAATCAAATCAATCATTAATCCAAGTAATCAAGCATTCAAATATGATCTAAGTAAATAATTATAACTAAAATGGCAATCTTATAAATAAATAGCATAAATCTAACAAGCATGGATCATGAGCAATATCTCTACAACTTGATGAATGAACTTGCATAGATTAACATATATAAAAATGGATGCCAAATCTTCATAAACAATGGATCTATATTTAAGTTTGAGAGAATGCATGGAAATCACTATTTTAACACAAAATCAAGCCACCAATCCGATATACTCCTTTGGATCCGTGTGAGAGATAATCACCACTCACCGAATCACCTAAACACTTCAAAAGCAACACGCTTCAGATCTGGACAGCAAAGGATCTAGCTTGATCCGCCAAAATTCCGCTTCAAACGATGAAATCCCTCTTCGATGGATGTAGATCTTCAACTTTGGCTCTTGGATCTTCGATTTGATCTTCGATCTTGGATGGAAGGAAGCACTAGACTAAAGTGGAGAAAAGAAGTGAAGAAGTGTAGAACACGAGCTCTCAAAATGGCAGCACTTCGTCGCTTCAAAATCCGGATCCCAAAAAGAGAAACTAGGCCGTGTATTTATAGGCCAAACTCTTAAGTCGTCCACCTCCTTAAGTCGTCCACGACTTAGCAAACCCCACGACTTACGACCTAACGCTTCCCCCGACTTATGACTTAACTATAATGCGACTTAACCATCCTTACGACCTATGACTTAACGACATAACAAAGACACGGCTTAGCGACTTAACAAAAGTCGCGACCTAACTACACACACGGCTTAGCGACTCAACGACTTAACCCTACATGCCTTCGCCTTCACACGACCTACGACCTAAGACTTCACCGACCTAAGCCATCATCCTTAAGTCGTTCAACCGACTTATCTCCTTAGGTCATTAACTCGTATACCGCTAACCCCTAGGTCGCCAACTCCCTTAGGTCGTTATCTCCTTGACCGCTACTTCTCTTGAGCCGCTTAACCAATAAGTCGCTCTAACTACTAGGCCACTAACTCCACTAAGCCACTCAACGACTTAACTCGTTAACTCCTATAGGTCGCTCCAACCTCTTGAGTCGTCTACCCCTTAAGTCGGTCAATCCCTTAAGTCGCTAACTACTACCACTAGCTTCCTTAGGTCGGTCCAATCCCTTATGTCGCCTAACCGACCTAATCTCGAGCGACTTATCTCTGGACGACTTAAGCTCTGAACGACTTAGATTCTGGACGGCTTAACAACACAACAATCTAATGATAACAGTATTTCGATCCGTAAAAATATGGGTCGTTACAAAATGGGAAAGGTACGTCGTCTTGCCTTGTTGTTCTATTGAGTTTATTCCCTGTTGCACTATTGTCAGTTAGGTTATTCAGGTTTTGCTCTGCTGTTTTACAATTGCAGTAGCATCTTGAGAATAGTTGTCTTCATCCATGTTAATTTTTGAATCTTAATCTATTGTAGGTGTAGCGGTTTTGCGGGGGAGAAGTATCATCAATGGGCAAGTATTCTAGATCGTCATAGACCTAGGGGCTGCTGCCTAGCTCTGGTTGCTGCTGGCAGACCGCAGTTGAATGCGGCGAACTAAGAAACAGGTCCTTTGTGCTTTCCTCCGTTATACTATTAGTAAGTGTTAAGTTTGTAAGGCCAACCTTATTTTTGTTTGTTAACAGTGTGTATAACTCTGGCCTGTTATAATCTGGATCAAGTTGTTGGAATTTTTGTTCTATTTGTTTGTAGGCGACACTATCATTTCATCTATTTGTACTTCAATTGCACTAGCAATTTCAACCACCTACATTGAATTTTCAGCATTATCTTTGGTCGTTTTTTGTTTTGGAACCCATGTTTTTTGTACTAATTAAAGATCTGAATTAAGACTGTACCACTTAATGACTGTACTAAAGATCTGAATTATGCTGCTAAAATGAATGTATGAACCATTATTTTGTATAGATTATTAACACTATAATTGATATATGTTTATTTTGGTATTATGTTATTCAGTTTGTATTTGCCATCAAATGATTGTAATATTGCATGCAATAGTTGTTTGTTATAATCAATAATATATATACACACACACACACACATATTGTCTATCTGAGTACTGTAATAATGATTTCTGAGAATGGCTTTTTTGCATCAGGTATAAATAGTTGATGCAATAGAGGAATTAGTTTGCACCAGTTGTTATAAAAAACCGATGCAACAAAGAAGTCTTTTAAATCCAAAGACTCTTATGTTGCATCGGTTTCCAACAACAACCTATGCAACAAGTTACTTTTTTGCATCGATTTTCAATACAACCGATGCAACATGAGGGCTGTGCCCAAGCAACCAACCGTATTTTGCATCAGTTGTTAGTAACAACCGATGCAAAAAGGACCATTTTGCATCTGTTTTAGAACTGATGCAAAACTGTTAAGCCTGTTGCATCGGTTGCATATGCATCGGTTGTTGAACTGATGCAAAAGGGGGATAAACAACCGATGCAAATGGCATGTTTTATAGTAGTGATATATTATATATATAACCTTAAACATCCGAAATTCTCTATCTCCAAATGAAGCGCGCCGTTTGGCTTTCTATATGTTATACCCCTATTTCAAACGCAATGGAACTAGTCTCCAGTCCTAATTTGATCGTATGCAGACGATAGCTTTTCAAAATCAATTTATTTTAATTAAATTCCTTTAATTAATTTCTATGCGTTTCAAGCTCGCACAGCCAAACGATAAGTCTGATCGCTACGAAACTTGAAATTCAATAATAATTCACTATTACAGATCCAATGAAACTAGTTTCGTCGAAATCCGAGATAGTGGCCAAAATGGCTACTTTTACACATTAATTAAGACAAGAAATTTCGAAAATTAATTTAATCACTTTAGATTCAATATTAGAAATTAAAAATCTTCATTCTTGTTTAAATAAAATTTAAATCAACTTTTGATAACTTTTTCATTCACATTAAATTTAGGATTCAGTTGTTTAAACAATCTCAAATGTTAAATTTAAACAATTTAATTATCCAATAAATCACTATATTTTAAATATAAGTTATCTAACTTATAAAATTTTATTTTAAAATGAATTCAAATAATAAAAATACTACTTTAATTTTACAATAATTAAACGTTAATGCAATTACTTATAATTCAATATTATTTAATTTACTTTCTAATGTAAGTTATCATCTCTTATCTTATTGAATTTTGTTATTCAAAATTTTTATTCAAGTTTATATTAAATAAATTACATAAATAAAACATAAATTTTTATTTCTAACCATTTTTATATACCAAGTTGTGATGCCCCACCCTCGAGACCCCATCGATTGGCTTTACCTCGGAATGGTCTAAAATTTGATACACACAAAGTAGAATAATTTATTTATGAACTGGAAAAAGATTCACTGAATTCCGACATGAAATGGTAAAGATATGACATTCCAAACATGAACTCAGGCCATGTTGAATTCTGCCCAGGTCTGAAAATTGAAAAAAAAATGAAAAAAATGATGATGATTTGTTTTCTCTTAAAGTTAAATGTTATACTTCCTATTTTGTGAATATAACTAAATTGATTATTAGTATGGGGCGTCACAACTTGGTATATAATAATCATATTAAATTCAATAATTTAAAATAGTTAAAATTACGGTTCGTTACACTCATCCACCTAAAACATCAAAGGCCGAGCCTAAAGTGCCCAAGGCCGAACCATATTTTCATGTTAAGGCCATAAAAAAAACTCCATCTTTTAGCATGGGAACGGAAATGCTAGGTTATACTCTAATTTAATATGAGTAGATAGCTTTTCGGTGAGTAAAACTCCTAACTTTTTGGAAAAGGTTATCTTTAGTTGTATTGTGTTATATATAGCTTTCTTGGGTTGGATATGATATGATTTTGTTTATTGTTGGTTTGGACATGTGTATGTTGAGATGGTTGGAAACATGTTAATCTAGTAAGTTAAACTAGTTGAAAGTTAGTAAACTTGTAAGAAAAGGTTAGTTAGCAAACTAGTTAGTGAGTAAAATTTTACTCTCAAAACCAAAGTTCTAAAACTATATTCATGCTCATATTTATTGCCTATGAATGCTGGTTATATGTGTTTGAGGATTGTATGGTTGTTGGTTTTGTTCATGCTTTAGAAAGGTTGCTGCTTTGGTAGTTAGAGAATAAGTAGTAAGAATCATGTAAAAGTAGTAGCCAAAGTTAATTATTTTGTTTGTAAATCTACATTACATGTCGTCTTATCATTCTTTACGTTGTATGTATGGAAAAAACCATTGCTTTGTGATGTTTGGTTGTGTTCATAATGTTATAAACTTGTTTTTTGAACTACCCGTATAGCGACAGTCACTATATCTGCACTTTAAGAAAAGTATCTTCTTATCGAAACCAATTGGTTTCATATCGAGCTTGGGATTGTTTTACAAGTTAAGCAAATTTTTAGTTAATGGTGTTTTCAAAGATAATTAACCACTTTAATAATGATTATTTAATTTAGTTATTTAATTGTTTAATTAATAAGGGTTAAGGTTAACTAATTACTTAGTCAGTGAAGGTTTTATATTTAATTAATCATTTTATTTAATAATGTATAAATTTAATTAATCATTTTATTTAATGATGTTTTAAGGTATTAAATCCTTTTTAAAATGATGTTTAAAGTTAGTGAACTCTTTAAACAAAGTGTTTTAAAGCTGTTACTTGTAATGTGAAGTCCAAGCACGAATTCGGTTTTAAAAAGTAAACATCTCATTCGGTTATGGAACTGAATTAAGTTCCGTAAAGCTATATCACTTATATGGAAACGATTTATTTGTGTACTTAACACTAAATGTCGATGAAGTAGACTTGTCCTATTTTGAAAGTTAAGAATAGTCGTGAGACATGACTTTGGGGTATTACTACCTTGACAGGTCCGGTGAGTGGTGATAAGTATACAGGACTTAATTTCCATATATGATTGTTTTATATCCTCGATAGTTGGTTTCTTAGCTTTTGGTAACTTCGGCTTTTTGTTATCGTCGTTCTAATACGATATATGGCCCTATTGAGCTTTGTTATCCTTTTTCATAAATGACTAAACCCAAAGAGCGAGTGGAAGCCAAGCTATGTAGGGCTGCTCCCATTAGGGTATTTTTACATCCACTCTAGATTTGGTTCGGATATTTATGCACCCAGATGTGAATTACTCGGATACTCTGTAACCGTTGGCAGGTACCAGCTTGGATGTGTCCGAGGACCATTGGAGTTCTCAAGTATTTTTGCAAAGATATACTTTTTGGTGGGGAGTGAACCCTCCTAGTCATTGTTGGAGATTTTCCTTTCCTTATTTGATTCGAACCTTTAAATCTGTTTTCTTAAATTGCAATGGGAAGAGTTAACCATTCTTTGCGGTGTTAATTATTGATTTAGTCCATTCTATTGAGTTTGGACTGCTATCTGGTTTAGTCCATTCTATCGAGTTTGGACTGTTATCTTGTTTTATCCATTCTGTCCAATTTGGATTTCTATTCAGACTGCTTCCATTCTTTCAAGTATGGATGTGTATTAGTTATGCCCATCATCAACATTTGGATTTGTTCTCTATTGTTTATTTCCATTTTTGTCATGTTTGGTTGTTATTTATGTGGGAGAAAACCTGATCCGCGTTAGCGGCGTGGTCCCATATGTTATTGTTTAAACACAACCCATTTGTTTCATAGTTTTATTCATACTAGACATTTTTTCTAACCCGAGTTGTATATTTTCCTTGAACTCTTGGGTACTCAATTATACTTGAGTAGTTAGAGAATAGTAGGTTTTTCTTTGGACTTCTTTGAAGACGACGGATGGGGAATAGGCTCCTTAGTTATCTAGTCATTTATTTCCATGATAAAATTGTGTAGGTGTATTTTGTATCTAAAAATGATAAGTTAGAATGTATAACTGCAAATCTGTTAGATGTAGTACTTTTGTATAACTCTGAAAACTCCATATTAGGAGTAACCTTTTGTACTATGTCGTTTTGTATTATATTTAATCATTCCGTTGTGAGGTTTGTCTATTCTCTCTTGTTCTATTATTTATTTTACCTAAAACAATTTGCCTTTCATGGATGTATTAATTGTCTTTCCTAGAAGTCAGAAAGGTGGGTCATCACAGAAAGCACTGAACTCACTTCGGTTACTAGAAATATATTCGTTAATGACTGAAGCATCATTGGCATTAATTTTCGAGTTTTTAGGTGACGTTAATTTTCGAGTTTCTTAGTGACAGATTACTACCATAGTGATTTCTTATTAGATGCTTTTTTGGAAAAAACAAGCTTTGATTTCAAAATTCAAAATTATGATTTGATATATAAAGGAGTTACATACATACATACATACATACATATATATATATATATGATTTCAAAATGATTTGAAATAGGAACCGGCTGTTTATATTTCGAGAATTTTTATCTAAGTGTTTTGTGAAATTATAAGAAAATAAGTTTTTGTAACTTATAAGTTGAAAAAAATAGTAAGTTAAAATAAATTTTAAATTTGTTAAAATTTCTTATTAAGTAAAGTAAATTGGAAATTTTATATACTCTTAAGATATAGAAAGGTGGGAAATGAATATAAACTTAAGTTGTGAAGTGATTATATAACAATAAATTGTAATTATAAAATGTGAATGAAATTAAGTAAGGATTTATGAAATTGTAAGCGTATAAGTTTGTATAACTTATAAATTAGGGAAGATGGAAAGTAAAACCAAATTTTAAAAATGGTTAGATACTTTTGGTTATGCAAAAGAAAATTTTGAAATTGAGCTATGAAATGAAAGTTAACTTAAGTGGAGTTAAATGAAATAAATTAATGAATATGAACTTAAGCTTTGAAGTGATGATAAACATAAGTAGTGTTGTATAAAATGTTTATTATAAACTTAAGCAATGGTTTTATGGAATGGTTCCTAAGTGATATGAGTATTAAAAGAAGTATATTAAGTAAAATAAATATTAATCAAATAACTGTTGATCAAATGAGTTAATCAAATAAATGTTAATTAAATGAATGTTAATTTAATATACTATGAATAAAATGAATATGAATAAGTGAATGTGAATAATCAATATGAATAATGGATGTGAATAAAAGGATGTAAGTAAAAATAATTTGGTATAATAAGAAAACCAATTTAAATAAATACGTAAGTTGTACTTAGATCATTTTTATTCGCATAACTTTTTTTATTCAGTTTTGAATATACGATTTCGAGGTGATATACATTGGTCCGAGTTAGGATTTTTCACTCAATTTTTGAAGTCGAACACTGGATGCAGATTTCTGATTTGAATCTAATATTCTCTGTCATAGTATATGGCTATGCAAGAAGAATGACGATTTCTAATCAAGGAACCGAATCTATGTCCACACTAGAGCGGCTGATTGAGCGATACTAGTTCGGAAGTGAAATTGTATGATCGAACAAGCGATCAAATTTGATGTTGCATACGATGATATATGTACATTATATTGGCTTTTTTTATAAATTTTATAACGTTGACATTGAAAAATGAAAAACTATATGGTTATAAACTATATGGTGGGATGGTATTTGTAAGTAAGGATGCTCGATGGTTTCTTTTGTTGCATATGGTTGTTATATTAGTCTTTGTTATATAGTGATTTTATTTTCCATATACTTGTTCTCATTTGTTGCTAAGTGTTTAGTAGGTTCCGAAGGTGTATGCTTTTCATTTGGAGCTCACTTTTGCATTATAGTGATTATATATGCTTGATAATATTAAGAAAAGGTACACATCTTGTGACAACCCACATTTCGAAAAGTTTAAATCGACAATAATCCACACATGTCCGACTTAAACAATCCTGAACGTAGATAATCAATGGGGTTAAATAAGAAAAATAAGAAGAGAATAAGCAAACAAACACAATTTCACAGTAGAAATGATAAAATATAATAATCAAATAAACAATTCATGAAGTTGTTTACTATACATTTGATTATAATCTATACACATTTATCAGAGTTGTATATATACATCAGGGATAAATAATCAATACGGTAGAATAGGATGAATAAGGGAATAATAATAATAGTAATATACCAAAATCTTCGTTTTCGTCCTTCAGAGGATAATCTTCAATACGCTGAAAAAACTTAGAACTGACCCGAGCGTAATGAAAAGACAAAACATTCGAGTCAGAAATAAAATACTCTTATGTAAGTCAAATCAATATCATAGAATATAGTATACGCTATAGTATACGCTAAGGATCCGTTAAACTATAGTATACGCTATAATATATAATGTTTATCAGTAAAATAAATATCAAAATAGCGTTAAGGCTTTACATTGATCCACCTTAACACATTTACAGTTTAAACCAAAGTCGTAATAGGCTCGTATAGGGATAATATGACAAGGCACGTGAGGCAATGCCCATTGTAGGATTCTACCAGTTTACCCTTTCAGCTGGTCGTAACCCATCCGTGGCCGACCGCGACAATCAATCCAACCGACAAAATGTGCACCCGTCGAATACGAAATCACAATAGTAATACGAGGGATCAACATCACTAGAGGTAGCTAACCTCATCGGCCAGACATAGGCCCCTATTTTAGTCATTTTAATTATGACACGACTGTCAAGGCTATCCATCATCGTTTTCTTACTTCATTCTAATAAACGTTGCCAATTCAACCACTACATTCTGAATATCATCCACCGCGTACACAGTTTTCAAAGTGGTTCAAATATTGACAGAGAGTATGCCAATAAGAGACCCCGGTCTCTTTAACAACCAAACGTCGTTTTACACGCCGGTTAGTACTTCAATATTTCAAAAACAATTCGTAATTGATATCAAAATATCATATTCGCTTCAAAATCAAATCCATTTCGAAATTTACCATATTCACTTCAAAAATAAAATTATACTACAAAATATCAATTAAAATGGATATATCGATTTCACTTCGAAATTTGATTCGAATTACAATTTAGGTTATAACTTCACTTTAACCCAATTCGTATTTAAATTCAAGATTTAAATATACACATTCCACCGTTTGACCAGTTTGGATTTTAGAAAATAGTTTTAAAAATAGTTAAAATAGATTAATAGAAAATCATTTGAGTAATAAAATGGTTTATATAGTAAAATAGTTGGGAAATTAAAATAGTTTGAATATTTAAAGAAAATAGCTTTGATATAGTTTATACTATAATAATTTATTTAAAAATAGTTTCCAAGCCAAACTGATTCAATTACAAAATTTCCAATCCAAATCAATTTCCATTTCGATTTACTCGATTAAATTCCGATTTCAAGTCGAATTTAAATTTCAATTACAAATTAATTTAAATTCCAATTCCAAATTAATTTCACTTCCAATTTCAAATTAATCCAAATTCCAATTTCAAATTAATTTCAGTTCCAATCCCAAATTTTAAACCATTTCGATTTCTGTCAATTCCACGCCCATTTCCAAATATCGATTCAAACACTTAAATCAAATTTTTCTTCAATATCCAATTTAAAATCCAAATCTTTAAATATAATTCAAATCCAAGCTGTATTTCAAAATATCGTTTTATATCACTTTTCTTAGCAATATTCAAAGTTCGAATAAAAAGTCCAATCTTTTAAAACAAATCAATTTTTGAAATTCACATCATATTCTGATTACCACTTAAAAATCTCAACTTCGATTATTTAAACAATTTCGTTTACCAAATTTAAATTTCAACATTTCAGGCTCCAGTTCGAAAATAATTCGATTTCCATATATACGATTTTTATTTCTTAAAATCAAATCATTTTAAATAATTTCAAATCAAAATTTTAAAATCATTAAATTTAACCAATCCGGTGTCCGTATATAATTCTCTATCCTATGGTCAAGTGAATCAATTACTTCAATTTAATTTTAGGGATGGATATATATCATTTCAATCCAAAATAAATGCCATAGGTATATATCTTTTCAACCTATTTCTTAATTTATTCAAGATGATTCAATTTACATTTTTTTACACTGTAAATAATATACAGGATGATAACAGGGTATATTAACATAAATAAACATCCAAAATATAAATCAATAGCACCCATCTCAATCAATCATCCAAACAGTCAAAAATTACAACAATCAACCAATTATCAATAATCGGGGATTTTACTAGCATTTAATTATAATTTAATTTAACTGTCATTTCAAATAATATCAATTAATTCAGATGTTAATCTAATTGCCGACTTAATTTATCAATCAATACATTTAAATCACATCACAATATAAATTTTACTAACATAAAAATATATTAGTCAAACATGAGCGTATAAAAACACTAACCTTTTATTGTAACGTCCTGCCTTTTCGCACGCTTTAAATCGACACACGTGCCAATTCAAACCATACGGAAGGGCGGATTGTTATGGGGTAAATAAGAAAAACAAGAAAGAAATAAAAAGAAACAGAATCTCATAGCGGAAGGAAAAAACATAATAATCAAATATACAGTTTATAAATCTGTTTACAAAACTATTCATAAAATACATATCAGAGTACACATACCAATAACAATGCAGCGGAACAGTGTGTAGTGCACTAGTATAAATAATAATAATATAAATCTTCGTCTTCGTCCTCCAGAGCTAAATCTTCCAATCCTGAAACGCTCGGACTGACCCGAGCGAATTTGAAAAGACAAAAACACTCGAGTCAGAACTAAAAGATCTTATGTGAGTTAAATTAACAGAAATAAATATGAGTGCAGTAACTCAAAAGATGCTCAGGATACACATCTCTTAAGGATCCGTTAAACTATTTACTATGTAGTAATATTTCGCTATTATAATAGTGTCTATAGTAAAATAAACATACTTTTAAATAGCGTTAAGGAGTGACCCAATATTCCCCTTAACACGTAATAGTCCCAGTAGTCCATCCAATATCATAGTCCCTCCTGATCGGGAAGCCACCAGAGGATACCACACGGGCTACGGGAGAAATCCAAACTCGTACAAGGCTCCGTATGGTAGGTGACACGGCACAACTAGGCAATGCTAGGGTAGATATACCAATTGCTATCCGGGCTGGTGGAAACGCGTAGCAGCTACTACCGCCCACCTCGAACAAACTCCCCCCAAAAATCAAAGTAAAATTGGCCACCGAATCAATCCAAACTCAGAGTATAGTATCGAAGAGGAGTGTCCGATCAGAGGAATGACCTCATTGGCCTGAGAATCGCTCCTATTTTAGCCACCTTATGCCAACTCACGGGAGTCGGGTCCACGTATTTACCTTACAGGAAATGCCGCCACCAACCTACTTCATTCTGGAATCTCCACCGCGTACACGGTTGTAAAAGTGGTTTTCGGAGTTGGTAGAGAGTATGACAACTTCCGATCCCGGTCTCTTCAACAACCAAACGTTATTACAACACCGCGGTCTTTAAAAATAGTTTGTACTTTAAAACCAGAATATAATTATCCATTTCAAACCCATAAATACGATATCATTTCCATTTCCAAAACAAACTCATTTTGATATTATTTTTATAAAACCCAAATCAATAATATCATTTTTATTTCAAATATATTTCTTTTCCAAAATCATACTGCTTTAAAATTTATAATATCTGGAAACCAACATTTAAATTATAACTTCAAAAACATAATACTTTGAAATTTATAGCTTTAAAACCATAACTTCTAAAACTTAAATGGTTTGGATATTCAACAGTATATAAAGAAAATAGTTGAATTTAAATTACTTTATAAAGTAAATAATTTCCTTGACTTTACAATTTTATTCACTTTAAATTAAGTCTAAACCCATAATTTTTAGATTCACTTTCAGTTCCAATAAAACACTACGATTTTAATATATTTCAAACTTTGAGTATTTAACCATTTCAAAACTAAGGTTGAAAATTTCTATTCAACAATTTATTGTCCTATTATTTAGTTTTGAAATATTTACATAATGAATTCTAAATCATTAAAAATAAACTCAAATTACTAACAACTAAATATTTCCTTCAATTTATTTATACTAGAAATATTCATTTAATTTATCTTGAAATAAAAATCCAGTTATAAATATCATACCTTTAAAATCTCCAAGTTTAACAAGTTTACATCAACTTATGAAGTTTAATTTTTTTAAATAGCCCAATTCCAAATAAATTTCCAATTTATCTTTCAAATCTTAAATTGAGTTGAATCATTTAAAACTCTATATATATACAACGTCTTAAACCTGTACTTAAACATATAATATGAATTATCAAACTCCATTTTTCAACTTATTCAATTTTTATTTAACAGATTTATACTCAGCTTAAATTCAACAATTTAACTATATATATGTATATATAAAATAAGATTTTATATAAGATCAAAAATTAATATTTATTAAACCGTATCATATCCAAACCATAAAAATCATTTCAAAAATAATTTTATATATATACCGCGGTGCCTGTATATAATTTTCTATCCTATGGTCAAGTGATACAGATATTTATCATTTCAACCCGCAATTTAACAAAAATAAAAAAATGCGGTTGTATATCATTTCAAACCGCAATCCCGAATAAAATGAAATGCATGATAACTTGCAGATTTTAAAATATAGTACACACCATCCATTCACCAAACATCAATCATCAACCATTAATTTTATAATCATCATCCAATTTAAACAAACATCAATATAGAGCATATAAAATATAACAGGGAATAAATAACAGGTATTAACTAATAGTTTATATTCAGTAATAAATTTAATAACTGTTTAACTAGCCGTTTATATGCAATAAATAAATTTTAACTGTCAATTTATATGCAATAATAAAAATTAATTAACAGTTAAATTAAATAAATGCGATTTAACTGAGATGATGAATAAAACATGCCAAACAGTCATAAATAAATTTCTACTCATATCTTAAGTCAAATTAACAAACATAAGAAATTTTAGAAGTTGTGAGTGGGTTAAAACACTCACCTTTTGAATTTAAATTCAATTTAAACCCAAAAATTTGACCGTCTCAGAATTCGTCCATACCAGCGTCATCAAGTCCGGAATTTCAATACGATCCTAACAAAAAAAATTCACGTAAAACGGATATCGTATGCAAAAGTTATGCGATTAAATGCGTTTGACAAACAATTTTAAAAAAAAAGAAAAAGAGACCACATTCACCTTCCAACATGCCACGTCATCACCATTCATAATTTCTTCCAGGCAGCTCACATACGCACCATTCATAATTTCTTCCAGGCAGCTCACGTACGCACGCAAGATCACAGCCGCCACCACCAAATTCGAAACCCAAATCACGATTTGCCGACGATCTAACTGTTAACTCGCCTCCAAACTTCGCCGATGAACAACGCGCTAGCCCCTCTACAAAACCCAGAAGGGATTTTCCGATCAGACGCACCAGTCAAAAACGCCCAATTCAATTTTGACCGCGATTTCTGGTCAAACGATGCGTCGAATTGAAAAACGAATTACACCATTGAATTATGCTCGTCGAGAGCTTCAACATATATTATTTTGAGATTTTTCTGAGGACTTTGAATTTTTGACTTTGGATCTGATTTATGAAATTTGAAATTGGGTTTAGGGTTTGTAGCCATTGGGAAGAGGAGGAGCTGAGGAAATGAACGCACAAATAAATGAGAATAGATGGAGGCTAGGGTTTATAACTGGGTTTATATAGGTATGTTAGAAATAGAGTATATGGATCCGATAAACAAACGTGCTGAACGATAATTGGCCCAAAAAGCCCGTTCTGACCCCGGAACGAAATTGGGTAAACCCATATATCGAAATAGGTATTTTAAAATATTCTGAACGCGATGGAAAAGGTTTCACGTCCAAATTCCATCGTATGAAGAAGTTATGCTGAAAACAATATTTTCAAATTGATTTCAAATTGATTTCAAATAAATTGATTTCAAGGCGTTTCGCGTTCGTACGATCAAACGACAAGTCCGATCGCTACGAACTTGAAACCCTACAATATTTTACTGATACAGATCCGATGAAACTGGTTTCGTCAGAATCCGAGTCCGTGACCAAAATGGCTATTTTTATATTAATTAATAAATTAAGAATTAGTGAATAAATCCAATTTTTATATTTCAGTTTTAGAATTGGAAATTTTTATCACTTAATAATTCTCAAACATTTAAAATGATTTAACAATTTTTAAATGTCAATTTATTAAAGATTAAATCAATATAAATCTTCAATTTCATAAAATTCAAAATTTATAGATAAATTTCTAAAATTTCCATTAAATTGAATTTACCCATAATTATTCTATTCATAATTTCAAATAGAAGGGTTTACCATTGGATTTAAAAATTTATCACATAAATATTTCCCGGTTTCAACTAAATTTTTAATTTGACGAAATAATTACATATTTGATTTCATTTATTTTCAATAAATCCAACTATTATAAATTAAATAAATTAACTCACCATAAAAATTTAATTTCTGTAATTCATAAATTTTATCATCCTGATTGACCTATAAATTATGATTCCTTAAACAAATTCCCATCTAAATTTTTTTAAATGTAAATTATTTCACCAATTATAGTATTTATTTCAATTCCTTAAAATAACCCCTTTATTACACTTTGAATTTAATTTATTTTAACAAGTTTCAAATTAAACGGATTAGATTCAATTTCAACATTTTACTTACACTTAAGTTTAGGTTATATTTAATTTATAATGTATTACTTTCCTAGTTATTACTTTACATCTTCCCGTATTAATTTCACAATTAATCATAATTATTAAAGTAACGCTCATAATAAATACGATCCTATAATTACTCAACATTTAATTATTTCATCTTCCATTAGTGTAATCTTTTATTTATTTTATTACAAATTCTAATTCCATTAACAAATAAGCAGCTAATTTATAATATATGTTACAATTTTTGAATTAATCACTATTCATTATTATTTACTTTAATTTAGCATTAATTACCTTGCATTAACATTGTTACTTAAAATCCCTATCCAATTGCAATTAATATTCTAATGAGTACATTTACTTTTTCTGTTATGTTATAAATTATCAACCAAGAAACATTTATTACTTTCAATAACAATGTAATTACTAATTACCTACGTTGATTGTATACGTTTTCCATTATTATCATTTATTAGAATTCTATTCAACTTTCCATCTTATGCATATAGTTAACCTTTCTATTGATTTTACCTTCAAAATTTTCAGTTATTTTCTTAACTTACAAAAAGGCAATGATTAATTACATTTAACGGCTATTAATTAAATGCATTGGTAACGAACAATAGTTGTCACCATTATACAATTTATAACATTTGTAATTTATCCTATACAAAAATTATTACCTATCAATATTATTTCGCCCCTAAATACAAAACTTGCAAATGTTCTTATTATCATATTCCATTTACTATTAACAATGTTTATTACATTGAATCAGTTTAATACTTTCCTTAAATTTCTCATATTCAATTTACATACAGGTAAAACTCTTTTCACTACTTAAAATCATTTGAATTAACTTCGAATTACTATAAGTAGGTTTTATTTTATTTTATTTTTCTACTAAATTTAATTACAAACTTATTAATTAAACCAAATTAAATCCATGAAATTTACGGGTCGTTACATTTATTGAATCATAAAATTTTCTAGATTCGAGTAGAAATGAATCCAGCTCCAAAATGTAGACCGCGTCGATACGATTCCAATGTGATTTGATTCGTCCGAGACCGATCTTGCACGAAAATGTTACGCGATAATTAATATAACAGTATAATTAAAATTTTAATTAACTGCTAATTAGTTAAAAATCAAATTAACCTCACCCTAAAAATCTCTGCTCATCACTCATGCCCGTGTCTTCCTATAGCACGTGCAACATCAACCATTCTCTCAAATCGCATGCCACAACCCACACTCCAACGCCTGCCTGTGTCGCGCACGCCATCACCCAACCTAGACCTCACCGCCGCTCTCTCCAGTCACGCCACCTCGCCCATGATCGAATGCGACCCAAATCCTAGAATGACGACCACGAAGCAGCCATAGAACAATATCATCACGCACACTCCACCAGCTCGAGCTCCTCCGCGCACTCCCTCATCCCATTGGTCGGCGTGATCGATCGATCGATTGTGTTGTTCTTTTTTTGTTGAAATCAATTTGGGTTTTTTTATAATAGTTTCAATCTATCGTTTGAATGGAGTGAAGGAGAGATATACGGGCTGAAGGAGGAAGTGGGCTTTGAACGAGTTAGATGGAAGAGAAAATAAATAATTATATATTATATTGCAAATATCTAACCACTTAACGCCCGAAAATCTCGAACTCCTAATGCAGCATGCCGCCTGACATTCATAATATTTTACCCCCATTCCGAACACAGTAGAACTAGTCCCTAGGTCTAATTCGATCGTACGCGGAAGATAGATTTTCGGATCGAATTATTTATTTAAATTCTGAATTAAAATTCTATTCGTTTCAGGCTCGCACGGCCAAATGACAATTCCAAACGCCACGAAACTTGAAATCCTATAATAATTCACTATTACGGATCCGATGAAACTGGTTCCATCGAAATCCGAGACAGTGGCCAAAATGTCTATTTTTACTCGTTAATTAAAATATAAAATATAAAATTTTAATTTATTCACATTTAAATCCAATTTTAAGTGTTAACCACCTTCGTTCATATTTTGAATAAAATTTAAATCAATTTCCGATATCATTTTCAATCATTTTAAATCCAGAATTAAATTATTCAAATAATTTCCAATATTAAATTTTAAACAATCTAATTATCCAATAAACCAATATTCATAAATCATTAAATCTTATTTCTACATATATTTATCCCATAATCACATTAAATTTAAAATTTTAAAATTGCCAAAAATACGGGTCGTTACATCTCCCCCACTCAAAACTTTTCGTCCTCGAAAAGGCGTTAAGTAAAGAATTTAACATACAATAGATTTTAAGCAAATAATCACTTATAACTTTAAAATTCTTATTAGAAAATATTTACTACGCTTTTACTATGCCATTCCACTATCGATTTATGGAAAATATAACTTATATATAAAAACAAATCATAAAATTTTTAGAACTTCAAAATTTTTTTAACTCCTGGATTTGCGGAAAATTTTGGCAGAGTCTTCTTTGCGCGGCTCGATCGAAATTTTTACAATATCAATATATATCACATATATGCCAAATAGACATCAAATATACATCTCATCTCAATGATGAGGCATCCCGAAGGACAAAAATATAAAATCGCGGTATGTAATTCAAGATACGTACCTTATTACTAATAATACGAGCGAGTTCGCTCGTATTAAGCAAGCAAAAGCATATAAATTCTCTTAAACGCCCAAACGGTCTTCGTATGTACCTGTCTCAACTCAATTTGGAATATTAGTCACTTATAATTAGATGTAGAACACAAATAAGTTCTAATAAGTATAAAACATGCATTCTGAATCCAAATCTCAAGCACGAGCACAAATATGCAACCATACAACCATCATATGCACTCAAACAATTAAACAAGGACTTACAACAAAACAAATCATCAGACAAATCAATATTCATTCAATTAAATTCATAACTATCACAATTTACAATTTCTATGTCAATATTTAATTTATACGCTCATTCTTAATAACATTTAATTTTTATTAATATTTAATTGGCTCGATTCAATTTATTTGAATTCAACCAACTTTTATTCAATTAGATTCGTGTTCCATTGATTTTTCATTCAATTTATTTACTTCCAATCTATTTCCATGTACTTACAACATTAATAAATTTACATTCTATTAATTTACACTCGTTTATAGTGACATTCATTTTTTTTCTTCTTCACTTCCATTGTTTCATTTCAATAATTCATATAATTGATTACACTTAAGTAATTTAATTCCATATCACATTCCATATATTTTAAATTAATTCACATTCACTAATTAATATTCATTTTGTTAATCATATAATGGATTTATATTCAATTCATTTGTTTTAATTGACTTACATTCAACTAATTTAGTTTCAATCCATTTTTTATTCAATCAACTAATATTCATTACATTCACATTTGATTGATTACAATTCAATGTATTTACATTCAATCGATTGTTTCAATTATTTACATGTGTTTCATCCACCTTTAATTTGTTTACATTCCATTGATTTCTTTTTGCTTATCCAAATGCTTAACCACATTCATAATTTGGTTTTCTTTCAATTTATGCAAATTCATTTCATTTACATTTGATTCATTAAATTTAATTTGTCAAATTCCAAGTTTTTCACTTTAATTTTAACAATGTTTCATACAAATTCATTTATGGACCATTTTATACAATTATCCATTTAACCATGTTAAGTTAAATTTATTTCCACTTAGTATTCTCACTCCTCTTTTCTTTTTAAATTAACATCATTTATAAATTTTCTAAGTCTATTATAAATATTTATTGTGACGACCCAGAATTTTCAACGTTTGAAATTGAAATATTTAATTGATTTCAAATATCCGAATTGTTAATTTGAGCTTGAGTTTCAATTTTAACTATGAAGTTAGCAATTTAATTATCAAATTTAATTATAGAAAATTCGGGTAAAATTGTAAACCTTCAATTTTGAGACTGTTAAAAATAATTTGATGGCTTAGAAAATTTATATTGATGATACTGAAGACAATAGAAGCTTCAGAATTTGATTTGAAAGTGATTTGTCCAGTTTTGAAAATATATTATTTAAATCGATATTTTAAAAAAATAGCCTTCTGAGGCACAGTCTCAGAATTCGACGAAACCAGTTCCATTGGATCCGTAATATTGTATTATTATTGGATTTCAATATCCGTAGCATTCGGAGTTGTCATGTGATCGTACGATAAGTAAACGCGCTGAAATTTAATTGAAAATTCGATATTTTAACCGATCCAAAAAGCTATCTTCTCCATACGATCAAATTTGGACTCGAAACCTTTTCCATTGAGTTTGGAATAGGGGTATAGCATTATAGACGCCAGGCGACACACTTCGTTTGGAATTCGGAATTTAATAGGTTGATCAAGTGAGATATTTTCTAATTAAATAACATATACTTTCCCCCTCTCACACATATCGTACATGGCCGCTGTAACGACCCGTACAATTTTAATAATTTTTAATTGGTTTTGTAGGTATTTAATTGGATTTTTGAGAAATTATTAATAATATTTTGAAATAAAGTTTTAAATATTTGGATTACGTATAATTAAATATAGCAAATGGTAAATTTTCAATTTATTATATGAAAGTTTATTTATTATGTAATTCTATTAAATTCAAATCAGTTAATAATTGATGAAGATAAATTTATTTTCCAAACCTGAATATTTTTACATAGGAAAATTCTAAATCATCTTCTGACTGAGACGTTATTTTTCGTTTTTCCAAATTCGGACTTTTTAGCTCCGTCGATCTTATTCTTCTGCGTTTTTGCTGCATTTTCAATTAGTAGAAAATTCGAATTTTATAATTCAATCGTACCACCAATATCTGTATACCGTTTTGATCGTCTCGTCGTGCTGATTCTTATAGTGTATTCATTTCTGTATTTTGAGATTCAGTACACGACGGTAACGATAAAACAGCTCGTTGTAGCGGTACCACTTTTACACGTTTAATAGTGGTGTCTATTCAAATTTCAAACGGAAATTATCAGCAACTAGCATTTATTACCATATTTATTATTTGCTAGAATTTAGCCGTTTCATAATCCCCATTTTTCCGCGTTGATGTGTCCTTTCTAAATCTAAACGAAAAATCTGGCTTATCCCTTTTATTCATTTACATTTTTTCCCTTGTTTCAAATTTCAACGTGTTGTTTTATTGCTTTAATTATTCACCAAATCAAGGCATTTGATCATGCTACTTCTTTATCTTCATGTGGTATCTGACCGTTCATTTTTTTTGAAAACGCTTCAGATTGGTTCTGCAAACGTGTGATATAATATACGTTTATATTTTCTTTATTATTGTTGACAGCTGTTTCCCCTTCTAATTCTCCTATTCACTAAATTATATATATTCACTATCCCTTTTCCAAAACAAAGTTTGTTTCATTAGAAAAAGTGACAGCATCCTTACCTCTTCTCAACATTTCCTCCCAATCCACTATCTCATTTCGTCGCTCGTCCTCCACGTGAACATCCCGATGTCCTCCGCCCTACCCTCCTTCCAGCGAGCAGACCCATGCAAACTCCACAACCCGACCGCCTTCACAATCGCATCTCATCCCCTAGCCTAGCTGATTGCCACCTCCACCATTTTTCCATTGACTAAAGCCACGCCATCAGCTAGCTGCCACGTCAGCCGACTTCGGCCGAACGTGTGAGCCCAGATCGCGACTACCGCAACCTTCCTTCACCGAGCCCCAGTGCCACACCATCGACCTCCCCTCCATCTCTCCTCCGCTTCGCAGCCATGACAGCAAACCTCATATTCGCAAATTCCTCCTCCGCCTTCAGCCACGTCGACCCCATGGCAGCATCGAAGCACGTACGTGCTTTCCCACCCGCAGCGTTTCAATACGGAGCAGACTACTGTAGTGGGTCGATGTTAATTGGCCTCGTACCCAAATCTCACCGCCTACATCCTTTCGACCTCACAGCCGTTCACAATGACCGGCCGCATGGCCTCCCATCGTTCCTCCCATCACCAGATAGCCGAGAGCAGCCGGGCTCCTCTCCTTCATATCATCCACCCCTTAGCCTCTTTATTTTAAGGTAAAATATATACAAATTCTAATATCTATATTTAGATCTGCGTATATTAAGTTATGCATAAGTTCAGGTTGTGTATATATATGTTAATCTTTGTGTATAGTGTGAGTTCATATTTTATGATGTTACTATATGTATATAATAGTGGTTATCCTATTTTATGAATGTGAGTTTATATACTTGTTTGGATTTTCATAAGTTTGGTTCATATAGTTGTACAGTATTGTATTACATATATATAGGTGTGCGTTTGTTTATATGGGTGCAAGAATATCAGGTTGCATTTATTACTTAGATGATTCTTGTCCACATATTGAATATTTCATAATATTAAGAGTGTTTGGCTTTCATTTATATGGTACACGTTTTAGTGTATAGGAATTGATTATATACCATGTTTCCATACATTATTTTTAGCGTTGTTTAAATAAGGTACAAGTATATATGAGTATAAAATGTTTCAGAGGTGAATAAATGTTAGTTATATATGTTATATTTTATAAAGTATTTGTGTGTTAGTTTTAATACAGTTAGTATATATAGCTTATATTTTATTATCTATTATCTGTTTACTTATATATATAGTTTTATATCAGCGTGCTAAAGAGTGTGTGGTCTTTTGTTATAAATTATAAGTTATACAAGTTATATCACGTGTTCAAGTTTACAAGAAGGAGTACTGTATATATTATAATACTGGGTTTAAAGAACTGATTCCTGTACTGTACATTTAATATACCTTTGTTGGGTTTTTTTCAAATTAATATTCGAAGACTTTGGTTTATGGGATTGAATTTAATATAAATTTGAAAAATATGTTTAGATTTATTTATGAGTATATATATATCTTAGTATTGATTCTAAATAATAATGAATACATTTAAATGTAGGTTTATATTTAATAGTGTGAGATTGAGTATATAGGGATGTTGATTCTTAAACTATTTATATTGATATCTTGATTTGGTAGAAATATATATAGAAAATTTTAAGGAATAAAATATAATATTTTGATCCTTATTATATATATAAGCTTAATTATGTATTAAATATTGATCTTTGGAAATTTTATATTATTTTTAATATTTGTCTCCAATTAAAAATATTGGATTATAATAATAATTTATATATCTTCAGTTTATATCAAACTGATTCGATTTGTTTCTATCAATTCCTATCTATCAGCTTTGTCCGTCAAATTTGTGCCCATCTCACTTTGCTTTGGAATTCGCGCTTGGATTCATAACTCATCTCATTCTCGTTCATCTCTAGCCTCGAAAGGTAAGCAATCACTCACGATTAACGTTCTTTTATTTATTAAATTTGATTTCAATTGAAACGACAATTGAAATATGCTGCTGTAGTTATTTAAATTGTTATATTGTATTTATGCTATTATCTGTAACTGTTCACTTGTGGGATACGACACCATATCCTGATGTTTATATTTATTTTGATGATATATGCCAGTTATTATAATTATTATTTTCATTTCTGTTATCACTCTGCAAGTTCCCTGTTAGTATAGAAATCACTATGGGTTGAAATGATACATACCTGAACGGACTTTAGAATAGGAGAAAATCTATATGGGTTGAAATGATAGACCCAAGCGATTTTCATTTGAATTGAATTTGGGATTACGGGTCGAAATGATATCTACCCGTATATATTTAAGTTACGGATTGAAATGATAAATATCTGTATCACTTGACCATAGGATAGGAAAAATATACAGACACCGCTGGTCCATATATATATAATGTTTGAAAATAAATTTCTATGGTTTTGAAAAGAAATATATGAGTTTTAATAAATATTGGTTCTTAAATTATTATACATAAATGGAAATTTTATATATAAATTTAGTAACAATATTATTGAGATTGATTTAATACATATAATATGGTTAAGTATTTAAATTTATATTTTAAAAATAGATTTTGGTAATAATTGAAATAAGTTAAGGTTGGGAAGATAATTTGAATTTAGTTGAAATTGTATTAAATAAAGAATTTTATTTGATTAAACCGATTTGAAACTTATTGAAATTGAGATTTAAGATATGATTTATAACTTGGGTTTGATTTAAGTAATTTGATGAGTATTTCTTGTTTAAATAAAATATGGAAATATTTAGAAAAATGTAATTTAAGGCTAGTTAAATGATATTGAATTTATTAAGTGAATATCCCCTGATTTAATAATAATGAAGTGAAATCAAGAGCTATATGAAACTGTTAAATTTAACCTTGAAAATGTTGAATATTAAAGCTTTGAAATATATTGAAAATTTTAAATGGTCTATTGAGAACTGAATTGAATTGATGAATTGAGCTTTGAATAAATTTAAATTTGGAATTTGAGTTGACTTGAATCGATTTGGAAGACTTGAGGAAATTTCAAAAACTTTACTTTATGAACCATTTAATCTATATATACTATTTTGGAAAATAGATATATTCGAATGAAAATGACATTTTGGGTTTGAAGTATAAAGTAATTTGAGATGACCACGGTGTTATAGAGTATATTTCTACCTTATAGATAGTTCTGCAGATCCTTAGAGGATGGTTATCCCAAACATCCTTTGAGTTACTTGTATTTCGGTTGATATTTCATTTGAGTTGGATTTATTAATACAAGAATGTAAATCCTGACTCGAGTGTTTTGTGTTTTGCTTTACGCTCGGGTCAGACTGAGTGATACACAGTTGATTTGTTCATAGAGGTCATCTGTATGCACTAGAGACTTCACTGACTCAAGATATCCTGCTGTATTTTATTTCTTACTTTGAGGTTTATATAGTAGCTTCATGAACTACTATTTATTGATTCCGCTGCGTATTATTGTATTACTCTGTGTCTGTGATTCCGTGATTGATTTATTTACTATATATGTTGAGTTTTGCCAAATTTAAATTAACAATCTGATATTTTGAGCAATTCAAGTCCGACTTGTGAGGATGCGAATGGTTGAAAATATCAGGTCGTTACAGTTGGTATTAGAGCTTTGGCTCTAGGCAAAACTTAGCATATATGGAAAATTTATTTACAGAATCACTTTCGTTCGAGTTGAATCTCTTCCTTTTGACTTGATTTCCTTTGAATTTTGGAATGTCCCTCGGTTCCGAAATTCATTCTTGTCTCTCCCTATCTATATTCGTTTGATTCCGGAGTATCCCATAACTCCACTGAATGATTTGTAAAGGGGGTGAAAACTACTTTTCAATTGGCATTGATTCACCGAAGATTTCTGTATCCTCGGTTTACGATGCTGCTATATCTTATTTTGCCGAATTCTATATCGGGCGATCGAATGTCGATTTGCCTTGGAATTCCGCATCGATCATATTCCTGAAGTCACGGTTGACCCGGTTAAGGTCGCCCGCGATTTATATCCATCTTCTATTATAAAAATTTAATTACCTCATCTTCGATCGAGCCTATCTTCGAATCAGAATCCTATTTGATTAGAGTTCCTCTCATTTGAATCTCTATCTTTGTTTTGAAATCCATCCGTGAATCACCCTTTGAAAATCGGGTATGTTTGCATTTTTGAAATTTTTTTATTTATCGAAATTATTATTTTGATAAGTATGATTTTATCCCATATATAAAAGTGAAAATGTTTTCGATAAGGATTATATACCTTTTAAAAACGAGAATTCGAAATTTTGAAAGGATTTGGATTTTGAAAATTTTATAAGAAATTTGATTTATATAAAAATGATTTATAACTGAAGGGTTTTAATTTGAAATTCGAGAGATTGAATTCCGGTGTTTTGAAATTGGTTTTAAGATTTTTGAAATTATATAATAATACGATTTGAAAGTACTTTCTGAATAAGAAGTGTTTCAAATGACTCAAACGAGTTCCAATGATTTCAAAGAAATTTCAAGGAAGTTTTAAGAAAATAGAAGTCCAGAACTCACTTATGTCGCTGGAGAATAATTTTGGTGATGTGTGCACGCATCATCGACATTGATTTTCGAGTTTCAAAGTGGAGGAGAGGCCACTTTAATAGCTTCGCTATGCGAGTGATTTTGAAAAACCGTTTTGATTTCAAATTCCGAAGTATAATTTGATATTTTAGAAAGATATATGTATATATTTGAAACAATTTAAAGTGAGACCGGTGTTCAGTCCTCGAGTTTCGGATTTGATTTGGTATAATCCTATCTATTGAAATTGATTTATTGATTTATTGTTGATTTTCAACTCTTGAATTGGAAAGTTGATTTCCCTAACTATTTTGAATGTTCGAACACTTCCAAATCAAGGTTTAAAATTTTAAAGCTAAGAAATTTCAAAGAGGATAAAATATTTGATAAAGCATATAAGTTTAGTTTTGTATGTTTAAGTTTGAAACCTTTTGTTAAGTAAATGAATATGACTATTTTGAATTATACTAATATGGAATTTAGTTTTGAAATGTTTTGAAAAAAAAAATTTAGTTTTAAATAATGGTTTTCAGAAAGATAAATTGGATATTTCAAATAGAAATAAATAGTTCAAAGGTTTTAAAGGGATAATTATAAATTTGGAAACCATTTTGAGTATAATTGATTTTGAGAAAAATATTTGGTTTTGAAATTTAATTGGAATTAAAACCAGTAGTTATATGGTGATTTTGGAAATGAATTTGTTTGACCTAAATTTTGTTGATTTAGAAATTTGGATTATTTTCTAAACCTATTGTTTAAGAAATTTTGAAACTGAATATATTTAATTTGGAAGAAAATTTGGTGAAATCTTATAAGCTTGAAACTGAAATGTTATTGAAACGAGAAAAAAATTGGAGAACCTTGATTTACTAAATACTTGATTTGGGAGTTATCGAACTTATATAAAACTGATTTGTATAAGTACGAAGTTGATTTGAAACCTATTGATTTGAAAGGTACTCAACTTGGAAAGAGAAATCTTATATAATCGAAGTCTATATAAGTGTGATTTGATATACTATTGATTTGGAAAGTATTCGATTTGAAAATGGAATCCTATATATAATGGACTTTATATAAGTATGATATTTGATAGTGATTTCAAAAAGGTACTATATGATATATAATTTCAAAGTAAAGATATGGGAAGTGCCTTCTGCTTGTTATCCGCTTTGTGGCCACATTGTGGATTCATTCTATCGATATTATTCTCTCTGATTTTTGGTTTTCCGGATGTGATACTCGAGTGTCCCACCGTGGCGTAACCCATGGTTTATTTTTTTTTAGCGCGACTGCATAGTGCAACGGCCGGGCTGAGCTGGCCTAGGGGTATGGATTGTTTCCTGGGGGATCCAGGCGTAACCATTGTGTATCCTGCAATCTATGTAGGTCGCATTAGTAGCGAAACTGCCTGGCTGAGACGGCCTAGGGGTACGGATTGTTTCCTGGGGATCCAGGCGTAACCATTGTGTATCCTGCACTCTACTGGTCATCATGGCATAACTCGCAGGGCTAAGAAAGCTTACGGATACAGATTGTGTAACAACCCGCATATTTATCGATTTTATATTTAAATATTTTATTTAAATATTTTATCGTTAGTCGGATTTTTGTCCGAAAAGCTACTTTTTGCAAACGGTCAAATTAGGACTCGAGACCACTTCCATTGAGTTCAAAATGACGTTTGCAATCTTTTTAAGTATAAACTTTGATATGTTTGGAGTTAGTGGAATTTGGCTACTTTTTCGCTTTGGACTTTGGTTTGGACTTAGCCTATTAGACCCAACCTCCACCCCCTCTTCTCTTTATTCCTTCATAAATTTCCTAACACTAAAGCTTCATCAGAAATGGTGAGTGGAATGGGAAATTAAAACTCCAAGCTCAAGTTCTCTTGCAAATCCATCATCCAACTCCAAATCTAGAGAGATGCCCTTGATTAAAGCTTCTTGTGTTGAGATTGAAGTGGGATTGCTTCTTCCTTTGCTTTCAAGCTTGATTTTCATTAAAATTGTGAAAAGGTGAGATTTTTATCTCACATTCTTGTCTATAACTATCTCGGATTGTTGGGAATTAATTCATATCACTTTTACATGTGCATTTGCTTTTGGATTGGATTGAATTGGTGAAAAACCCCAATTTTCGTGTGTATTTGCATTTTCTGCACCTTAGGTCGTTCGGCCGTTGAAAAGTTTCGGCCTGCATTTAGCTCGATAACCCTTAGGTCGTTCAGCAATGTTAGGTCGTTCAGCAATAACTGGGTCGCTAGGTCGCGCCACGATGAGTCGTTCCACCCGGCTAAGTCGCTCGGCCTTACCAACTCCTTAGGTCGCGATCCGTTAGGTCGCTTGACCCTATTCCGACTAAGTCGCTCGGCCTTACTTAAGTCGTTAGGTCGCTCGGCCTATGCCGTTTGTTAGGTCGCGAGTTAATTAGGTCGTTCGGCCTCAAATGATTAGGTCGCTCGGTCATGTCACCTAGTTAGGTCGCAACCACTAGGTCGCTCGCTTAAGTCGCTCAACCTTCAGGTCAAGCTCGTTCCACTTTAGGTCGCACGACCTCAACCACTAGGTTGCTTGGCCTGGTTGTACTTAGGGTGTACCACCTTAAGTCGCTCATCCACTAGGTCACCCTGCTAAGTCGCTCGGCACTAGCTTGTGCATCTTAGGTCGCTCGGCCTCACCTTTAGGTCGTTGGGCCTTACTAACTCCTTAGGTCGTTCCTATGCTTTACTCGACCGTGTTAGGTCGTTCACCTCCCTTAGGCAGCACCATTTGTCGCGTGCTAACTTCTTAGGTTGTGCCGTGTTAGGTCGCGCCAATTTCTTATGTTGAATTATGCTATGTCGCAGGGGTATTTCTACTTTGATGCATTTGGAACTGATTTCCTTGGATTTTATTCACGTCTTTGAATGTGAATTTTTGTGACATATTGTTTCTACAATCATTTTTGTGATTTGTCACTTTAAAAATATAAAGGTTTTAACACTAGTAGTAAATATCAAAACTCTTTTATCAAAGTGATTTCAACACTATTTTATTACAAAGCTCTTTTCCTAAACCGTTTTCCAATCTATTAGTATATACAAACCTTTACCTCACTCGTATGAGAAATTGAAATAAACGGCTTTGTAAAACAAGTGGTATGAAACGCTTGTGTTTGCTTCGTCGGTTAATTCTTGGACTTGTTCGATTGAACCTCTTGTGACAATTTTCTAGTGAAGATCTACAGTTCGTTCGTAAATATTTAAGTTAAGCAAGTGGTTATGGGACATGTAGCTAAACTCATATATTTACTAGCTTAGTGTGATTGACACTTCTTGATGATCAATGATGATCATTTTTGTGATTTAGACTAGCAATTGTGCGATTTCTCTTTGTCTGCGAGGGAGACTAAACCCCGTTTGTGTGATGTTTCGACTCACATATGTGGGGTAGCGCCCCATGGTCTTCGGGCCGTTCGTGTGGAGCTTCGGCTCAAAATTAATGGTTAGCTACCATGGAATAGCATTCCGTTTGTGTGATACACGTGTTGGTAAGTTTTCATGCTCCCGTTCTTGTGATAGGCCTCCCCCCTTTTTGTGATTAATGGATTTCGTGTGTTGATTTCCGGAATTTGTGCTTCACCAATTTTCGTGATTTTCATTGATAAGTTTTATCAATTTTTGAGCATTGGTGAATTCGTGTGTCATTAACTTTTTGTAAATAAAAGTTTAGGGTATGATACCCCTTTTTGGATCTTTGAGAAGATTCTTGTGATATCGATTTATCTCTTATTGATGTTCATTTACATACTTATCATAGTGTGCCATTATGGTTATTATACGTTTATGCCATATCTCTTATTCTATATCATATCATCTGATATTTATAGCTAGACTGATCCGTTTATTATTTTCTTATTAAATAATACTCGGGTAAGACCGAGACGTTACAGGTGCTTCTGCTTGACTTCTCACCTGGGATTTATCACTCTGACTTTTGGCTAACTACTTAGATTAGTAGTTTTTGTTGTATACATTTGAGATATCGACTCATTGATGTATTCTTTTGTGTAGGACTTGTTGCTATTCTTTTGTGTTATTATGGATCTTTCAGACCACTACTCTGATGTACACTTTCGTGTGTTATATATTCATATCTTTTTCCGCCTTTGTGATATGGATGTCTGTGACTGATTTGTGTTATGTTTATTTCTATATTTGTTTCCGAAGATTATATATAGCCACTGTGTGGTAGCTTTGAGTTTGTATCGGTATGTCAGATTTCCACTTGAAATCAAATGCATGTTTTACTATCTGACATATCGGTGCTCGCACAAAGAAATTACACGGATGGTCGCTCCTCCACAGCCTTATTCTCCGTGCTAGTTGACAGCATTACTTCATAGTGTTCTTGGCTAGCGTGGGTATAGAGGTGGGGCGTCACAGCTTGGTATCAGAGCCAAACTTCGGAACAATGTAGATTAATTTAACAAGGATCATCGTCCTAAGTCCATCTTAGGAGTCGTGCCTCAGGATTTAGTTCGTGTCTTCGTACCGTTCTATCCTATTTTCTTTATGATTCCTTGTTTCACCTATCAAGAATGTTTGATATTTATTTGGTGAATAACCTTTTTCTTCTTCCTCTTCTTTCTTTCTTAAGGAAGAGAAATGGTTATACCAGGCCGTCCCAGCGCTGGTCAATCTAGTGCTGCTCCTCAAGATGGAGTTTTTATGACTGCCCAACAGCTTCTTGATTTAGTAAAGAATGCTCAGGCAGCTGGACCTAATCCGGAACCTACTCACCCAAAGTCTGGTTTTGCACGCTTGTGCAACGATTATACCAACTTGGGTGAGAAGCCATTTAAAGGTTCTGAAACTATTATTGAAGTCCAGGCTTGGTTAAGAACATGCGATCGAATCTTTTCTCGCATGAACCTTATTGATCTTCACCGAGTTCAGGTGGCCTCTAGTATGCTCCAAGAAAGAGAATTAGACTGGTACGAACTTCTTATTTCTGAAATCAATGAAGCGGATCTCACCTGGGAGCAATTTCGGGAACGCTTCGAATTAAAATTTGTGCCAGAAGTAGAGAAAGTGACATTGGCTCAACGTTTCATAGACCTTGTTCAAGGTGAATCCTCCCTGACTGATTATGTCGCATCCTTCGAGTCACTTTCTAAGTACGGGGTCGAATACATAAAAACCCCATTGAAGAAGAACCAAAGATTTGTCTATGGCTTGAACAAAAATCTCAAGAAGCCATTACTTCTAAAATTAGAAGTTTCTTTCGATCAACTCATTGATATCGCTCTTCGTCTTGAAGAGGCTAATAGGGAAAGTGATGTTGAAGTGGTGGGGGCTAAACCAAACTTCAACAACAAGAAAAGGGCTAATAAGTCCAAAGGCCCTTATCCCAATAAGAAGGGGAAACAAGCAACTCCTACTGCAAAGACTTTTTTCTCTAGTAGTGGGAAATGCTTCAACTGTGGTTCTAGGGACCATTTTGCGAACAAGTGTTCAAAGCCCCGTTCTTGTCGCTATTGTAAAAGCTCGGATCATTATATACATGTGTGCCCCATACTTCAAGGCAAGAAGGAGGGAAAGCTTAATGTGGCTCAAGCCCCTGGTAACACATCTCATGGTCAAGGTATATCTCATTCTATCCTTGATGGTATTATTATATTTCGTGATCAACCTATTAGAGTTCTCTTTGATACGAGTGCATCCCACTCTTTTATTTCAAAAGAACTTGTTGATACTTTTTCTTTAAGTGTTGTTGCTTTAGTGACTTCTTTGAGAATTGCGAATCCGGTTGGTGGATCCGCAACTCTTAGTTTGCTTTATAGAGATGTGGAGATTATTTTATGTGATTTTTCTTTCCTAGCCGATTTTCATGTTATGCGTTACTTAGGCTTTGGAATGATTTTGGGTATGGATTGGCTTAACCATTATGAAGCTCATATCCTATGTCCTGAGCGGACTATTTATCTCCGACATCCGCAATCTATAAAGCAGATTTCAATTATTCTTAAAGATTCGGATTCTACTTTGGCTGCATCTTTATATTCTTTAAATCCTCGTAATGATGATAATGATGACGAGGAAGATGTCATTTCTCTTATTCATGTCGTTCGTGAATTTTCCGACATATTTGAGCCCGTTTTAGGACTACCACCTAAGCGAGCAATTGAGTTCAAAATTAATCTCACCCCTGGAGCTCAACCTATTACTCGTCCTCCTTATCGCATGTCCAATAAGGAAAATGAGGAGATGCGCAAACAATTATCCGAATTGGAGACGAAGCAATTTATTCGCTCTAGTTCCTCACCTTGGGGAGCTTCAGCTATTTTTGTAAAGAAATCTGATGGTACACTTAGGCTTTGCGTTGACTACCGCAAGCTTAATAATCTAACAGTTAAAAATAAATATCCTTTACCTCGGATTGATGATCTATTTGATCAACTTAGCGGTGCTAGGGTCTTTTCACAATTGGACTTGGCTACCGGTTTTCACCAGCTTCGTATTGCAGAGGATAGCATTCCTTTGACATCGTTCCGTACTCGTTATGGATCTTATGAATGGCTTGTTATGCCATTTGGTTTAATGAATGCTCCGGCTTATTTCGTTGACCTCATGAATCGAGTTTTCAAAGAATTCCTCGATCGATTTGTTCTCATCTTTATTGATGATATTCTTGTGTATTCTAAAACCGAGGAGGAACATGAAAAGCATCTTCGGGTTGTGTTGGAAACTCTTAGGAGTAATCAATTAAAAGCAAAATTTTCTAAATGCCATTTTTGGCAATCTAGTGTGAAGTTTCTCGGTCATATTATTTCCGAATCCGGAATTTCCGTGGATCCTTCAAAGATTGAAGCGATTCAAGATTGGAAGAGACCGGAGAGTGTGACTGAAATCCGTAGCTTTCTCAGATTGGCGGGCTATTACCACCGCTTCATAAAAGACTTTTCTAAAATTGCCGTGCCTCTTACTAGCTTAACAAAGAAAGGTGTTAAATTCATTTGGTCGGACAAATGTGAAGCTTCTTTTCAGAAATTAAAAGAACTCCTTTCTGATGCTCCTATTCTTGTGATTCCCGATGGAAACCAAGATTTTATTGTTTATACCGATGCTAGTCGCGTTGGTTTGGGTGTCGTTCTTATGAAAAGAGAACATGTTATTGCTTATGCTTCTAGGCAATTAAAGCCAGCTGAAACTAGATATGCCACTCATGATTTAGAGCTCGCAGCTATTGTTTTCGCCCTTCGTATTTGGCGTCATTATCTTTTGGGAGAAAAATTTATTCTCTACAGCGATCATAAGTCTTTGAAATATTTATTTTCCCAAAAGGAACTTAATTTGCGTCAACAGCGTTGGCTCGAATTTCTTGCATCTTATGATCTTGATATTCTTTATACTCCCGGAAAGGGAAATCGAGTTGCCGATGCACTTAGTCGCAAGCAACAAGCGGTTGTTTCCATGATGATATCCGAATGGAATGATCTCGAGGTTTTATCCACTTGTGAAATTCGAGATCATGTCTCCGATTTATGTTCATCTCTTGTTTTATGTAGCCTTGAGGCTCATCCTTCTCTTTAAGACCGCATTCTTGAAGCTCAAAGGCTAGATCCCGAATTGGCTCTTCTTGGCCAAAATTTTAAGGATAAAATTGATATTGAAGGTTTGAAAGACTTTGATATTGATTCTCGTGGCGGCATTCGAAAATTTGGTAGACTTATCGTACCAAATATTAGTGATCTTTGTAAAGATATTTTAGAAGATTCTCATCGTTCTAAATTTACCATTCATCCCGGTAGTAGTAAAATGTACGCGAATATGAAGCGACTTTATTATTAGGAGGGAATGAAATCTGATATTGCTAACTTTGTTAAGTGTTGCATGACTTGCCAACTTGTCAAGGCCGAACATCAAAGGCCCGGTGGGTTATTGCAACCTTTAGATATTCCAATTTGGAAGTGGGACCAAATTTCCATGGATTTTATAGATGGCCTTCCCCGTTCTCGTTCAGGTCATGATAGCTTATGGGTGATAGTCGATAGACTTGCTAAATCCGCCCATTTTATTCCCGTTCGGTCGATAGACTTGTTAAATTGCATGGTGTTCCTACTTCTATTGTTAGTGATCGTGATCCATTATTTACTAGTGGATTTTGGAAGAGTCTTCAACAAGCTTTGGGAACGAAGCTTAATTTTAGCACCGCTTATCACCCCCAGTCTGATGGACAAACTGAGCGTGTGAATCAAACACTTGAAGATATTCTTTGTGCTTGTGTGCTTGATTTCGGTGGAAGTTGGGAAGATCATATTTCTCTTGTTGAATTTTCCTATAATAATAGCTTCCAATCTAGTATTGGTATAGCACCTTTCGAGGCACTCTATGGAAGGTCATGCCGATCTTCTTCTTGTTGGCTTGAGGCCGGTGAGAAGCTGGTTTTAGGTCCAGATTTTATTCGTGATTCCACAGAAAAGATTGACCTTATTCGTCATAGGATGAAAGATGCCCAGACTAGACAAAAATCCTATGCCGATAATCGAAGAAGGAAATTAGAATTTTCTACTGGAGATCTTATATTTATCCGTGTTTCACCTATGAAGGGTGTTGTACGTTTCAGTCGATCGGGAAAATTAGCGCCTTGATATATTGGGCCATTTCCTATCACTGAACGTATTGGTCCCATGGCTTATCGCCTTTCATTACCGGTTCAGTTTTCTGCCATTCATGACGTGTTTCACGTTTCTCAATTACGGAAATGCCTTCGAGATTCCGATTCTATTCTTGAGCCTGATGTTGTGGAAGAAATTGACGTTTCGCCGAATTTAACTTATGAGCAACATCCTATTCATATTATTGCTTCGGAAGTCAAACGACTTCGAAATTAAGATGTTCCTCTTGTTAAAGTTCAATGGTCCTCAAATCCTAAGGATTGCTCTTGGGAATCTAGAGAATTCATCGAGCGAACACATCCGGACTTACTTTCTCATGCTCTTTGAGGTGAACTTCTTATTTCAAATTTATTTTTGTGTTAATATGCTTTTATGGTTGTTACTTTTTATTTCCATCTTATATATTGCGAGGATGCAATTTCTTTAAGGAGGGGAGTCTGTAACAACCTGCATATTTATCGATTTTATATTTAAATATTTTATTTAAATATTTTATCGTTAGTCGGATTTTTGTCCGAAAAGCTACTTTTTGCAAACGGTCAAATTAGGACTCGAGACCACTTCCATTGAGTTCAAAATGACGTTTGCAATCTTTTTAAGTATAAACTTTGATATGTTTGGAGTTAGTGGAATTTGGCTACTTTTTCGCTTTGGATTTTGGTTTGGACTTAGCCTATTAGACCCAACCTCCACCCCCTCTTCTCTTCATTCCTTCATAAATTTCCTAACACTAAAGCTTCATCAAAAATGGTGAGTGGAATGGGAAATTAAAACTCCAAGCTCAAGTTCTCTTGCAAATCCATCATCCAACTCCAAATCTAGAGAGAAGCCCTTGATTCAAGCTTCTTGTGTTGAGATTGAAGTGGGATTCCTTCTTCCTTTGCTTTCAAGCTTGATTTTCATTAAAATTGTGAAAAGGTGAGATTTTTATCTCACATTCTTGTCTATAACTATCTCGGACTGTTGGGAATGAATTCCTATCACTTTTACATGTGCATTTGCTTTTGGATTGGATTGAATTGGTGAAAAACCCCAATTTTCGTGTGTATTTGCATTTTCTGCACCTTAGGTCGTTCGGCCGTTGAAAAGGCTCAGCCTGCATTTAGCTCGATAACCCTTAGGTCGTTCGGCAACGTTAGGTCGTTCGGCAATAACTGGGTCGCTAGGTCGCGCCACGATAGGTCGTTCCACCCTGCTAAGTCGCTCGGCCTTACCAACTCCTTAGGTCGCGATCCGTTAGGTCGTTTGACCCCATTCCCACTAGGTCGCTTGGCCTTACTTAAGTCGTTAGGTCGCTCGGCCTATGCCGTTTGTTAGGTCGCGAGTTAATTAGGTCGTTCGGCCTCAAATGATTAGGTCGCTCGGTCATGTCACCTAGTTAGGTCGCAACCACTAGGTCGCTCGCTTAAGTCGCTCAACCTTCAGGTCAAGCTCGTTCCACTTTAGGTCGCACGACCTGAACCACTAGGTTACTTGGCCTGGTTGTACTTAGGGTGTACCACCTTAAGTCGCTCATCCACTAGGTCACCCTGCTAAGTCGCTCGGCACTAGCTTGTGCATCTTAGGTCGCTCGGCCTCACCTTTAGGTCGTTGGGCCTTACTAACTCCTTAGGTCGTTCCTATGCTTTAGTCGACCGTGTTAGGTCGTTCACCTCCCTTAGGCAGCACCATTTGTCGCGTGCTAACTTCTTAGGTTGTGCCGTGTTAGGTCGCGCCAATTTCTTATGTTGAATTATGCTATGTCGCAGGGGTATTTCTACTTTGATGCATTTGGAACTGATTTCCTTGGATTTTATTCACGTCTTTGAATGTGAATTTTTTGTGACATATTGTTTCTACAATCATTTTTGTGATTTGTCACTTTAAAAATATAAAGGTTTCAACACTAGTAGTAAATATCAAAACTCTTTCATCAAAGCGATTTCAACACTATTTTATTACAAAGCTCTTTTCCTAAACCGTTTTCCAATCTATTAGTATATACAAACCTTTACCTCACTCGTATGAGAAATTGAATTAAATGGCTTAGTAAAACAAGTGGTATGAAACGCTTGCGTTTACTTCGTCAGTTAATTCTTGGACTTGTTCAATTGAACCTCTTGTGACAATTTTCTAGTGAAGATATACAGTTCGTTCGTAAATATTTAAGTTAAGCAAGTGGTTATGGGACATGTAGCTAAACTCATATATTTACTAGCTTAGTGTGATTGACACTTCTTGATGATCAATGACGATCATTTTTGTGATTTAGACTAGCAATTGTGCGATGTCTCTTTGTCTGCGAGGGAGACTAAACCCCGTTTGTGTGATGTTTCGACTCGCATATGTGGGTTAGCACCCCATGGTCTTCGGGCCGTTCGTGTGGAGCTTCGGCTCAAAATTAATAGTTAGCTACCATGGAATAGCGTTCCGTTTGTGTGATACACGTGTTGGTGAGTTTTCATACTCCCGTTCTTGTGATAGGCCTCCCCCCCTTTTTGTGATTTTTGGATTTCGTGTGTTGATTTCTGGAATTTGTGCTTCACCAATTTTCGTGATTTTCATTGTGTAACAACCCGCATATTTGTCGATCTTATTTTATTTAAATATTTTATGGTTAATCGGATTTCGATCCGAAAAGCTACTTTTAGCATACGGTCGAATTAGGACTCGAGACCACTTCCATTGAGTCCAAAATGTCGTTTGCAACTTTTTGAGTATAAACTTCGATATATTTGGAGATAGACAAATTTTGGCACTTTTGGTTTGAACTATTGGATAGCCACTAGCCAACTTATGTCAAAACTGAACCAAACCTCACCATTCACTCACACAACTTCTTATTTTCAGTTCAAAGATATTAATGGTGGAAGAAATAGGAAATTAAAACCCCTAACCCTAGTTTCTAGTAGCAAATCCAAGTTCAAGCTCCAAAACTTTGAAGAAGCCATTGGTAAGACTCTCCATCTTCTTCTCCAACATGTTCTCTTACAAATTTTTGGAATTCCTAAACCTAACTTTAGGAATGTTCTTCCTTTTAGCATAGATTCAAGCTTATAGGAGTGTGTTGAAGTATGGTGGATTCGCCATTTGCTTTCAAGCTTCTTCTTCCATAATATTGTGAATAAAGGTGAGATTTTTAATCTCACATCTATGCTTATAATTCTCTTCGATTGTTAGGTATGAATTCCTAACACTTCTTCTTGTGTATTTGATATGGATTTGGATTGCTTTTGTGAATATTCCAATTTTTAGTGTTTGAAAGCCAATTCTTTAAAAATCATAACTTTGATCTTTGAACATGTTTTTGGAGATGCATCGAGGAGCATATAGGGCCGGGTAGTCGATTGGCATAAACCCTTAGAGCCAATGCTCGTGCGATTGCAATTTGATCGAAGTTTGCACCTTATTTGTTTGGGCATAAAAATTGCAAATATACAGGTTCGGCCGACCGAGCTCCCTGGGCCGGTCGACCGACCTGCTACCCCGAGTGCATATGCAGTCTCTGCTTCAGGTCCGGTCGACCGAGCAACCTGGGCCGGCCGACCGACCTGCTCCCCAGTGCTTAGGCACTTTCTGTCTTTAGGTCCGGTCGACCGACTCAGGGTTTCCGGTCGACCGACCTGATGAAATTTGCCCAATTTCGCTTAGTTGCTTGCATATCCAACTTTAATCGATTCGTGTTATTTCCCTATTTATTGTTATCAATTATTATCCTCTTTGATGACTTCTTTTCTTTGGGAATTTTTGTAATATCCACTTCGATGGATCCTTTATCGATTTCATTGGAATTATATTCACATCTTCGTATGTGATATTTGTGATTGATTGTTTTTACAATCATATTTGTGATTTGTCACTTTAAAAACATAAAGGTTTTTATACTAGTATTAAATATCAAAACCCCTTTTCCATCAAACCGTTTTCAATAACTATTTTATTTACAAATCTCGTTTTCTCAAACCGTTTTCCAATCTATTAGTATATATAAACCTTTACTTCACTCGTACGAGAAATCTAACTAAACGGCTTAGTAAAACAAGTGGTATGAAACGCTTGCGTTCACTTCGTCGGTTAATTCTTGGACTTGTTCGATTGAAACTCTTGTGACAATTTCCTAGTGGAGATCTACAATTTGTTCGTAAATATTTAAGTTAAGCTAGTGGTTATGGGACATGAAGCTAAACTTTTATATTTACTAGCTTATTGTAATTAACACTTCGCGATGATCAATAACGATCATTTTTGTGATTTAGACTAGCAATGCGCGATGTCTCTTTGTCTGCGAGGGAGACTAAACCCCGCTTTGTGGAGTTTCGACTCAAATTTGTGGGGTAGCAACCCATGGTCTTCGGGCCGTTTGTGGAGCTTCGGCTCAATTTGTGATGGTTAGCTACCATGGAATTAGCATTCCGTTTGTGATACCGGTTGGTGAGTTTTCATGCTCCCGTTTGTGATAGGCCTCCCCCTTTTTCCTTTTTGTGATTTCTGGATTTCCAATTATGATTTCTAGAATTTGTGTTTCACCAATTTTCGTGATTTAATTAATAAGTTCTATCAATATTGGTGCATTGGTGAATATTCTTGTGATATTGAATAACCCTTTTGACGATTTTCAACTATATGCCTATAGTATTATGCCATATCTCTCTTTCTATATCATGTCGTCTGATATTTATAGCTAGACTGATCCGTTTATTATTTTCTTATCAAATAATACTCGGGTCAGACTGAGATGTTACAGGTGCTTCAGCTTGACTTCTCTTCAGGGATTTCCTACTCTGACTTTTGGCTAACCGTTTAGTTTAGCACTTTTGATTGTATACACTTGAGAGATAGACTCATAGTTGTATTCTTTTGTATAGCACGAGCTGCTAATCTTTTGTATTATTGTGGATCTTTCTGACCACAACTCTGATATACACTTTTTAAGTGTTGTTTATTCATATCTATTTCCGCCTATGTGATATGAATTGTCTGTGACTGATTTTGTTATGCTTATTTCTATATTTGTTTCCGAAGAACATATATAGCCACCGTGTGGTAGCTTTGAGTTTGTATCGGTATGTCGGATTTCCTCTTGAAATCAGATGCATGTTTTACTATCTGACATATCGGTGCTCGCACAAAGCAATTACATGGATGGTCGCTCCTCAACAGCCTTATTCTCCGTGCTAGTCGACGGCATTACACCGTGGTGTCCTTGGCTAGCGTGGGTATAGAGGTGGGGCGTCACACATTGATAAGTTTTATCAATTTTTGTGCATTGGTGAATTCGTGTGTCATTGACTTTTTGTGAATAAAAGTTTAGGGTATGATACCCCTTTTTGGATCTTTGAGAAGATTCTTGTGATATCGATTTATCTCTTATTGATGTTCATTTACATACTTATCATAGTGTGCCATTATGGTTATTATACGTTTATGCCATATCTCTTATTCTATATCATATCATCTGATATTTATGGCTAGACTAATCCGTTTATTATTTTCTTATTAAATAATACTCGGGTCAGACCGAGATGTTACAGGTGCTTCTGCTTGACTTCTCACCTGGGATTTATCACTCTGACTTTTGGCTAACTACTTAGATTAGTAGTTTTTGTTGTATACATTTGAGATATCGACTCATTGATGTATTCTTTTGTGTAGGACTTGTTGCTATTCTTTTGTGTTATTATGGATCTTTCAGACCACTACTCTGATGTACACTTTCGTGTGTTATATATTCATATCTTTTTCCGCCTTTGTGATATGGATGTCTGTGACTGATTTGTGTTATGTTTATTTCTATATTTGTTTCCGAAGATTATATATAGCCACTGTGTGGTAGCTTTGAGTTTGTATCGGTATGTCAGATTTCCACTTGAAATCAAATGCATGTTTTACTATCTGACATATCGGTGCTCGCACAAAGAAATTACACGGATGGTCGCTCCTCCACAGCCTTATTCTCCGTGCTAGTTGATAGCATTACTCCGTAGTGTTCTTGGCTAGCGTGGGTATAGAGGTGGGGCGTCATAGATTATTTCTTGGGGGATCCAGGCGTAACCATTGTGTTTCTGCGATCCATGGTTAGACAACTATTTCGGTTTGGTTGTTTTGTTTGGATTGTACTTTCCATATCTATTTTTAAAGGTTTTTCAAGTATTTTCACTGGTTGTTGAAATACGTCTACTAAGCACTTAAAGAATTCTAGCTTTGCGCCTGATCAACGCGTGGCCAGAGTCTGCAAGAACGAGGATAAACTTGTTGATACATCGAGTTATAAAAGTATTTTTCAAAGGAAAAATTTGTTTCGATATAAAAGTATTTTATTATAAAGGTATTTCCAACAAAATAATTTGTATTTGAAATTGAAATTTTTATGGTTTGAATTAATTATTCATGCCCGATACTATTCTTTTGAATCTACTTTATCTACTCAGCTTTATCTGTTCACCTATATTCTGTTTTCCCGAATCTACCTTCCTTCCCTTTTGAATATATCCTTTAAAATATTGTTTAATTATATACTACCTGGTTTAATAGAAAATTTTAATGTTATAAATATTTTAGAAGTTATTTATTTAAAATAAAACATATTTAAAGTAAATGATTAGTGATAATGTTTGAAAAATATCTTGAGATAAATTAATAAATTTATGAATTATAGATTTAATGTTTTCTATAGCTTCTGTGTAAATATAAGTAATTATGTAAATACATTGTTTTCAAATAGTTTTCATATATTTATTAAGTGTTATTTAAACATATTTAATTCCAATGTGTTTTGAAAAATTTTAAAGTATTAAAGATAACTGAATTGCAAATGAAGTTTTCAAATAAATATTTCAAATAAAATTTATATAGTTTTAAATTAATTGTTAATCCTTATCTTTCAATCTATCTTTCTTTCTGGTTGTTTATATTCTCCTACCTCCTTCCTTTTCGGGGACGAAAAGTTTTGAGTGAGTGAGAGTATAACGACCCGTAAAATTTTAATAATTTTTAATTGGTTTTATAACGTATTTAATTGGATTTTTGAGAAATTATTAATAATATTTTGAAATAAAGTTTTAAATATTTGGATTATGTTTAATTAAATATAGCAAATGGTAAATTTTCAATTTATTATAAGAAAGTTTATTTATTATGTAATTCTATTAAATTCAAATCAGTTAATAATTGATGAAGATAAATTTATTTTCCAAACCTAAATATTTTTACATAGGAAAATTCTAAATCATCTTCTGACTAAGACGTTATTTTTCGTTTTTATATAGTTTATATTTTCTTTATTATTGTTGACAGTTGTTTCCCCTTCTAATTCTCCTATTCACTAAATTATATATATTCACTGTCCCTTTTCCAAAAAAAAGTTTGTTTCATTAGAAAAAGTGACAGCATCCTTACCTCTTCTCAACATTTCCTCCCAATCCACTGTCTCACTTCGTCGCTCGTCCTCCACGTGAACATCCCGACGTCCTCCGCCCTACCCTCCTTCCAGCGAGAAGACCCATGCAAACACCATAACCCGACCGCCTTCACCATCGCATCTCATCCCCTAGCCTAGCTGAATGCCACCTCCACCATTTTTCCATTGACTAAACCCACGCCGTCAGCTAGCTGCCACGTCAGCCGACTTCGGCCGAACGTGTTAGCCCAGATCGCGACTATCGCAACCTTCCTTATCCGAGCCCCAGTGCCACACCATCGACCTCCCTTCCATCTCTCCTCCGCTTCGCAGCCGTGACAGCAAACCTCACATTCGCAAATTCCTCCTCCGCCCTCAGCCACGTCGACCCCATGGCAGCATCGAAGCATGTACGTGCTTTCCCACCTGCAGCGTTTCAATACGGAGCAGACTACTGTAGTGG
The DNA here is from genome assembly GCA_030765085.1 of Allium cepa. Classification (NCBI taxonomy): domain Eukaryota; kingdom Viridiplantae; phylum Streptophyta; class Magnoliopsida; order Asparagales; family Amaryllidaceae; genus Allium; species Allium cepa. The sequence goes on along the minus strand of CM060928.1, from coordinate 563,403,519 downwards.
GTCGATGTTAATTGGCCTCGTACCCAGATCTCACCGCCTACTTCCTTTCGACCTCACAGCCGTTCACAATGACCGGCCGCATGGCCTCCCATCGTTCCTCCCATCACCAGATAGCCGAGAGCAGCCGGGCTCCTCTCCTTCATATCGTCCACCCCTTAGCCACCTTATTTTAAGGTAAAATATATACAAATTCTAATATCTATATTTAGATCTGCGTATATTAAGTTATGCATAAGTTCAGGTTGTGTATATATATGTTAATCTTTGTATATAGTGTGAGTTCATATTTTATGATGTTACTGTATGTATATAATAGTGGTTATCCTATTTTATGAATGTGAGTTTCTAAACTTGTTTGGATTTTCATAAGTTTGGTTCATATAGTTGTACAATATTGTATTACATATATATAGGTGTGCGTTTGTTTATATGGGTGCAAGAATATCAGGTTGCCTTTATTACTTAGATGATTCTTGTCCACATATTGAATATTTCATAATATTAAGAGTGTTTGGCTTTCATTTATATGGTACACGTTTTAGTGTATAGGAACTGATTATATACCATGTTTCCATACATTATTTTTAGCGTTGTTTAAATAAGGTACAAGTATATACGAGTATAAAATGTTTCAGAGGTTAATAAATGTTAGTTATATATGTTATATTTTATAAAGTATATGTGTGTTAGTTTTAATACAGTTAGTATCTATAGCTTATATTTTATTATCTATTATCTATTTACTTATATATATAGTTTTATATCAACGTGCTAAAGAGTGTGTGGTCTGTTGTTATAAATTATAAGTTATACAAGTTATATCACGTGTTCAAGTTTACAAGAAGGAGTACTGTATATATTAGAATACTGGGTTTAAAGAACTGATTCCTGTACTGTACATTTAGTATACCTTTGTTGGGTTTTTTTCAAACTTATATACGAAGACTTTGGTTTATGGGATTGAATTTAATATAAATTTGAAAAATATGTTTAGATTGATTTATGAATATATATATATATATATATATATATATATATATATATATCTTAGTATTGATTCTAAATAATAATGAATACATTTAAATGTAGGTTTATATTTAATAGTGTGAGATTGAGTATATAGGGATGTTGATTCTTAAACTATTTATATTGATATCTTGATTTGGTAGAAATATATATAGAAAATTTTGAGGAATAAAATATAATATTTTGATCCTTATTATATATATAAGCATAATTATGTATTAAATATTGATCTTTGGAAATTATATATTATTTTTAATATTTGGCTCCAATTTAAAATATTGGATTATAATAATAATTTATATATCTTCAGTTTATATCAAACTGATTCGATTTGTTTCTATCAATTCCTGTCTATCAGCTTTTTCCGTCAAATTCGTGCCCATCTCACTTTGCTTTGGAATTCGCGCTTGGATTCATAACTCATCTCATTCTCGTTCATCTCTAGCCTCAAAAGGTGAGCAATCACTCATGATTAACGTTCTTTTATTTATTAAATTTGATTTCAATTGAAACGACAATTGAAATATGCTGCTGTAGTTATTTAAATTGTTATATTGTATTTATGCTATTATCTGTAACTGTTCACCTGTGGGATATGACACCATATCCTGATGTTTATATTTATTTTGATGATATATGCTAGTTATTATAATTATTATTTTCATTTCTGTTATCACTCTGCAAGTTCCCTGTTAGTACAGAAATCACTATGGGTTGAAATGATACATACCCGAACGGACTTTAGAATAGGAGAAAATCGTTATGGGTTGAAATGATAGACCCAAGCGATTTTCATTTGAATTGAATTTGGGATTGCGGGTCGAAATGATATCTACCCGTATATATTTAAGTTACGGATTGAAATGATAAATATTCGTATCACTTGACCATAGGATAGAAAAAATATACAAACACCGCTGGTCCATATATATAATGTTTGAAAATAAATTTCTATGGTTTTGAAAAGAAATATATGAGTTTTAATAAATATTGGTTCTTAAATTATTATATATAAATGGAAATTTTATATATAAATTTAGTAACAATATTATTGAGATTGATTTAATACATATAATATGGTTAAGTATTTAAATTTATATTTTACAAATAGATTTTGGTAATAATTTGAATAAATTAAGGTTGGGAAGATAATTTGAATTTAGTTGAAATTGTATTAAATAAAGAATTTTATTTGATTAAACCGATTTGAAACTTATTGAAATTGAGATTTATGATATGATTTAAAACTTAGGTTTGATTTAAGTAATTTGATGAGTATTTCTTGTTTAAATAAAAATAAGGAAATATTTAGAAAAATGTAATTTAAGGCTAGTTAAATGATATTGAATTTATTAAGTGAATATCCCCTGATTTAATAATAATGAAGTGAAATCAAGAGCTATATGAAACTGTTAAATTTAACCTTGAAAATGTTGAATATTAAAGCTTTTAAATATATTGAAAATTTTAAATGGTCTATTGAGAACTGAATTGAATTGATGAATTGAGCTTTGAATAAATTTAAATTTGGAATTTGAGTTGACTTGAATCGATTTGGAAGACTTGAGGAAATTATAAAAACTTTACTTTATGAACCATTTAATCTATATATACTATTTTGGAAAATAGATATATTCGAATGAAAATGACATTTTGGGTTTGAAGTATAAAGTAATTTGAGATGACCACGGTGTTATAGAGTATATTTATACCTTGTAGATAGTTCTGCAGATCCTTAGAGGATGGTTATCCCAAACATCCTTTGAGTTACTTGTATTTCGGTTGATATTTCATTTGAGTGGGATTTATTAATATAAGAATGTAAATCCTGACTCGAGTGTTTTGTGTTTTGCTTTACGCTCGGGTTAGACTGAGTGATACATCATTTGAGACTCACCTTTGGAGTTTGGAGCTTCGTTTGGAGATCCAACTATCGATTCAGCTTCCAGTTTCAGTTGATTTGTTCAGCGAGGTCATCTGTTTGCACTGGAGACTTCACTGATTCAAGATATCCTGCTGTATTTTATTTCTAACTCTGAGGTTTATATAGTAGCTTCATGAACTACTATTTATTGATTCCGCTGCGTATTATTGTATTACTCTGTGTCTGTGATTCTGTGATTGATTTATTTACTGTATATGTTGAGTTCTGCCAAGTTTAAATTAACAATCTGATATTTTGAGCAATTCAAGTCCGACTTGTGAGGATGCGAATGGTTGAAAATATCAGGTCGTTACAGCCGCACACAACTTTGTCTACCCATACTCCTCTCTCCCTCTTATTTCAAATCTCCATCATATCGATTTAGAAAAAAATGGCCATAGATGATTCACTTCAGAAAATCACGATCGATCAAGTCCATGGCCGCTCCCCTCTTCTCGTTTGTAAATAGCTGATACTCAGTCTCTTCAAAAAATCAAAATCCCCTCTTTAAGATTTAGTCGAAAGCTGATATAAGAGTATTCAAACCCAAAGCCGATCGAAATCAAACTCTTTTTCAAATTCACGGCCAAAGTTATTCTTCATGTGTGTCTCGAACGAAATCAAAGTTTGAAGAAGATCGAACTCGATCGAGGTATCGGCATTTGTTGACGTATACGCGAGGCAACTCGATGATAGGCGCTCGCGTGCGATGGTTTGGGGCTTGGTTAGGGTTGCGACAATCGAGAGCCGAAGTCGATGGCACGACAGTCGGCGGCTTTATCTAGGCTTTCAATTGGGGCGCGCGTTGTCAGAGTTGGTGGATGTGAGTTATTCATAGTTTAGGGCATGTCGACCGTCGTTGGTTGCCACGTGAACACCACTGGCGACGGTGCGATTTAGGGATCGATCGACAGTAAGGTACAAGCTTTTTGGATATTTTTATTTTTAATATATACGTATGTATATAGGTTTGTAGACAAGAAATATTTATTTATGGTAAAACAGAAAATATATGGAAAATAAAATGGGAGTTTTTAAGTATTTAATAAACTCATTAATTATTTTTGATGCTAAAAATATAAAGGGGATTTAGTTTAAAACATAAATCATTTGTTTAGAACTAAATCGATAGTTAATAATAAAATTAATTATACTTATTAAATGAAAATTGATTATTCGATTATTCCGAATATTAATGAATTGTATAAAATTGTTTATACAAGGTTTAAAGATCGTGAAAAACAATCTGGAATGAAAATGGATTGCCAAACAAAAGCAAAGGTGAGACCTTCTCACTCAAATTATAATGATTGAAAATTCCAGTTATTGATTGATGGTTGAATTGTGATAGTTAAATTTAATTGTTGATTGTGTGCTTGGATGATAATTTATTATCAGTTGTTTTGAAATAGACCCTATGCGCCGCATAATAGCGGAGGTTATTATATTAAACCCATATACCGCGATATTCCACCTCGAAGTGGAATTGGTATTATATATGTATTTGGAGTTTATTTCCCGCATTATATAGCGGATGAGACCCTATGCGCCACATAATAGCAGATGATATTTTATAAATCCCATATACCGCGATATTCCACCTCAAAGTGGAATTGGTATTTAAATTGTTGTGCTAACGTCTGTGGATGCAGGGAAAACAGGTTGGAGGAATCCAACTGGATTCCTCAAATATTTGAATTTGTTTCAATATTGTGTGCTGATTTATTTATAATCTCTGTGTGATTATATTGTAATTGGAATCATTGTAGGCTAAAATTTAGCCGAATATGTTTTTGATGTCGTAAGATACCAGAAATAAATAAAATTGGATTTTTGAATTTAAGTAGAAAATCTATAGTAAAAGCCTATTGAATAAATTCCAAAATATGGGAATGATTTTAATAAATGGGTTTCGAGTAATATTGTTTGATAGTTGAAGAATTTATTTAAAATATGGACTTTTAATAGTTGGGAAAAAAATAAAGGGGTTTATTTTAAAAAATGATAAATGTGGAAATCCATTGAAATTTGCTTTGGTATTTGGAAATAAATCTTTGGGAATCAAATTGAAATTTGATTCGATATTTGAAACAAAATTTAGAAATCAATTTAGAAATTGATTTTGGTGATTGAAAATGAACCATTGGGAAATTCATTTGGAAATTGATTTGGGTGTTTGAAACAAATTTGGGAAATCACTATGGAAAATTAATTTGGTGTTGTAAGTGGATATTTGGGAATCAATTTGAAAAATCATATATCAATGGATATTTGGAAATTTGAATTCACAATGGAATTTATAAGGGAAAGGAATTTACGAATTTGGAATGTAAATTCGAAATAAATCAAGAAGGGTTTATTAAATTGGTCTAAGTGGACCATTTTGAAATGAAAGTTTATTTTCCCTGAAACGCCGAGTATGTTTTGAAAGTAGCTTTTAAATATAAATTTTAAAGTTCTAAAATGGTTTGTAAAAGAATATTTGTGAAGAAAGTATTTTTTGTAAATTGTTTCTAAATCTTTAGAGTAAAGATTTATTTAAGTTAATTTTTAGAAGTAACTGTTTTAAACAATTATACTCTATTTACTGATTTTATTTTAAAAAAATTAGTTTGGACTTGAAGTTTTATATGAGATGATAGTATAATATTTTTATAACTAATATTTTAGAATAAAGTGTTTAAAAATAGTTTTACTTTAAAATATTTCCAAGTATATATTTGGACAAGTGATTTAAATTATTTTAAAGTATTCGAACTCGACAGATTTTTTCAGTGGAAATAAATGATTTCGGGAATTTTATTCCGCGAGTGAAAAGTGATTTGAAATTTGTTTTCAAATGGTTGAAATGTGAAAATATATCTTGCAAAGATATTTTGAAAATAAATAACTGGGGGAAATTATTTGAAATCCAGTAATTGTTGTGAATGTTGATTGATAGTTAAATAACCGACTATCAATATTGGCCTTTGAATGGCGTTTGAATTTCGATGCAACCGGGGGTCGAATTCCAAATGGATATCCGAAAACCACATCGAACCTTTGTGATTGTGATAGATCTTTTATTTAAAAAAGATCAAAGTGAAAATTTGTTGTGATTTGTTTGAAACCTGAATGTAACACTTATTTTTAAAAAAAATAAGCGCTCATTATTCGGATTAGCCGGGAGAGGACTTTGTGTCAGAAAACCCATTCCGAATATTGATACGATGTTATGGATAGCATTTGAAGACCGGTGGTGAAGACCAGGTATTTGCAAGAATGATAGGATGACCTATCGATTGTCTTTGCACTGAGTAGCTACGGTATAGAGATTCCCTAAGTGATGGGAAGTCCGATCGGGATTGTGAATAACCGGATTGCAAGGGCTTCTTCGGAAGTGCCTTTGGTTGTGTTCGAACCCAGAACAGACTTGTATGGATGTGTGTCTGACGTTACAAATTGAGATGTAAAGCTGGTTTCTATCAAATACATTTCTGTTGGTGGCGGAGAATTTATTCTCTTAGCTTAACACCCTTCTCTGAGACATACGAGCTCAGAGGTTATGTAGTTGATGGTTACTAGTGATACATTCCCAATTTGGTAATGTGGCATACGAAGTGCTGCTGATCATTTGTTGATCAAAGCATGGCTTTGTGAAAAAGCGTAGCTTTGTGGACGAGACTTCGTCGAGCCTCACAACCCGAAAATGGTCGAAACAGGAATGTTGCGGCAAGGTTTTGAGGGGTCGCGCCCCTAGGGTATGTCCATTTTCTTCTCGATAAAGGGTGGTATCATGGTATGGAGCCCAGATACTTACTCATGTGGACACTATATTATATCTATTACTGTGTGATGTTGCTTTGTGTTTGAGGATCCTCGGATAAAGGTCGGTAACGACCGGGGATGGCATACTCGTGTGTGGAGTTATCAAGTTATAGCTTCATTGCACCCAGAAGCGTGTGGTAACTCGGCCTTGTGTCAGCAGAGATCCGGTTAGGTTCTCGGGGGTGTCCTTCCAGAGGTGTACCCATTTCGGTGTAGGAAGTTCCTTTCCCTGACCATTTGTTGGAAATCCAAAGAAACAATACGTGCCCTATACGGTTTGAGTTATATAACCTACCATGGAATATGGCGGTAACCTGCTATTGAACATGGTAGCTATAGTAGGCATACGACGAAATGTTGTATGCTGGCTAAGATTAATATTATACTTTCGAAATGTTTTCTGCACTATGCACTAAAAAATAATATCCAAAGGTTTTCGCGTATCAAGCATTTTTTGACTGCTATAAGGAGGAAATCTCCCCCAAGTGTGCGATTGCATTGTGTGTGTAGCGGGAGGCCTTATGGTAGTTTCATTTTCCAAAAGCATAGCGGGTTTCTTTTTATTTTCTTTGTGAAAATAACTGTTTTTAAGATCTCACACCAGTCCCTCGACTGACCTGGAGTTTATTGTTCCCTTTCTAAACTCTGGGTGCCCACCAATTTCCACACGGGCAGTCTAGAGTTAGGTTATCAGGTCATTCTGGAATTCAGGAGTTGCTGTGGAGATCTGGAGGTTAGCTGGATGGCGTGGCGTATCACTAGTACATAGTATTTCTTTTCCGCTGTTTGTTGTTGTAAACTCTGAAAATGTAATGTAATAATTGATATAGTTCTTTGTTTTAAAGATATTCATTTATCTATTATATATTGTCGTGCTGCGATATGTGAGATTCTGTCATTGTTTCTGTTCTTCTTCTTCTACCTTTTTCTTCTTTAACCCTAATGATTCGGTTTTCCGGCGTTCGATTGTTCGGCAGTTGATACGGTGGACGTATTGATGTCGATTTTTCGGGCATCAAAAAATCGGGTTATTACATGAGGTATCAGAGCATTTGGTTAAGCGACAACCTTGGCTCTGTTGGGTGTTACTCATTAGAGATAGAGTCGGCAGTACTCTAGAATGAGTTTGAGTGTAATAATAGATATGAGCGCGTATTTGTTAATGAATATAAATTGTTTTATATTGTGTTGACTTATCGGTTGACTGTTTATAGATTCTGGCCGATGCAGTCTAGCTAACTGTGTCGATAGGAGTTTCTAAACTCTTAAACAAGATAAACTGACACAGTATTGTTTTTAAAGTAGGGTAAATGAAATAATTTTACCCAAAACTATTTTCGTAGATAAAAGAAATCATTTTCCATAAATTATTATAGTATATGGTTGCTTGGTTGTTAGGAAGTGATAATATTAAATTATTATCATTGATTATTGAATAAGAAATTGAAATTATAATCAAAAGCTAAAAAAAATCCATATACAAATGAGATTTGTAAATATAAAATGTAAAAGTGATTTATAATTTGAAATGAGATTCCAGAGTAATATTTGAGAAAAATTGGAAGGGTTTGCGATTTGGAAAAGATTAAATTCCTTTTGAGTTTGAAATGGGTTTCAAGGGTTTGGAAAAATGTTTTTGGAGGGATAAAAGCTCTAAACTCTTTTCGGTCACTGGAAAATAACTTCGGTGATGACTGCAGCGTCATCGGTGTCCATTTTCGAGTTTCAAAGAGAGGAATTGCTGCCAAATTGTTTTAAATGGAAGTTGTTTGGATAACTGGGTTTGGTTTTGGAAATTCAAAAGATAAATTGAATTGGTTTCAAAAATGGTTTTGAAATGTTGGAAAGACTCTGGAATTTGATAAAAATAGTTATGGAATAAAATTTATTAAGTTGAAAATAAATTTGGGGTAGAAACAAATGAAATGGAATTGAGTTTGAATTATGGAAATAAATTTATGAATGAATGAATGAATTTACAATTGCAAGTAAATGAAATTGGAAACTAAATGTTGAAATTCATCTTGAAATTGTAAGTAAATTAAAAATTTGTCAAGTTGGATCAAATGAAGCAAAGTATTAAAATAAAATTAGTAAGTAAAACTAATTGAAGAAATGACAAATTTAATATAGGTTGAAATGAATTGGATTCAATATTTATAAATAAAAGGTAAATTAAATTCATATGGAATCTAGAATCCAGTTTAAATATAAGTGGTTGTAAATCAAAATGGTGAAATGAAAATAAATTTTTGGGAATGAATAAAAGAATAAAACTAGAATTGAAACTGAATATTGAAAACCAATTTGAATTGTGTGAAATAAAATGAAGTTGTAAAATTAGTTCAAAGTGAACTAAAGATAATAAAGGTGGAAATAAAAAAAATGGTTTAATGAATTGGAATTTGTAATGAATTAGCAAATGAAACTAATTTAAAATAGTAGGATGAATCAGTTGTGAATAAAAGATAATTGATAAAAATTCAATATTTAGAAGGTAAACTAAATCCAAATAGAATTGAAATTGTAAATTGGATTCAAAGAAAATTGAAAATGCAAGATTGAATGAAATTGGATATATATAACTTCAATAGAGAAGTAAAGATGGTATAAGAAGTATATATTCAAACTTTTGTAATGAAATGTGCAAGATGATTTTTGAATGTAGAAACTGGATATGGTTGTTAAATAGCATACAAGTGTATTAAAGGCAAAAGGAATTGTGATTTGATTTTCAAAGATAAATTTGAAATTGTTCGAAAAAGGTATGTATTTAAATTTCAATATGAAATTTGATGATTTTCTTGTCTAGCCGCTTGGCTTTTCGTTTTCTTTTGAATCTGATAGCCCGTGGTGCCATTTTGTAGTCGTACCGAGCTAGCCGCGCAAAGGAGACGCTGGCGAAATTTTTCGAAAATTTCGAGAGATAGAAAAATTTTGAAAGTTTGAAATTTGAATTTAAATTTAATTTTGAATTGTTAAGAAAACAATGTTGTTTGGAACCAATGATTGATTTTGGAAAGTTAGTTGAATTAATGATGGGTCTTAAATAAAAAGATTTATTCTGGTAAGATGATAAAACTGTTTGGTTTGGAAAATAGCAAATGGGTTAAGGATCATTCTTCTTAACTAGTAATTTCGGGCCAAAATTCTTTTAAGGGGGGGAGGATGTGACGACCCAGAATTTTCAACGTTTGAAATTGAAATAGTTAATTGATTTCAAATATCTGAATTGTCAATTTGAGCTTGAGTTTCAATTTTAACTATGAAGTTAGCAATTTAATTATCAAATTTAATTATAGAAAATTCGGGTAAAATTGTAAATCTTCAATTTTGAGACTGTTAAAAATAATTCGATGGCTTAGAAAATTTATATTGATGATACTGAAGATAATAGAAGCTTCAGAATTTGATTTGAAAGTGATTTGTCCAGTTTTGAAAATATATTGTTTAAATCGATATTTAAAAACAATAGCCTTCCGAGACACAGTCTCGAAATTCGACGAAACCAGTTCCATTGGATGTGTAATATTGTATTATTATCGGATTTCAATTTTCGTAGCATTCGGAGTTGTCGTGTGATCGTACGATAAGTAAACGCGCTGAAATTTAATTGAAAATTCGATATTTTAACCGATCCAAAAAGCAATCTTCTCCATACGATCAAATTTGGACTCGAAACCTTTTCCATTGAGTTTGGAATAGGGGTATAACATTATAGATGCCAGGCGACATGATTCGTTTGAAATTCGAAATTTCATAGGTTGATCAGGTGAGATATTTTCTAATTAAATAACATATACTTTCCCCCTCTCCAACATATCGTACATGGCCGCTCACAACTTTGTCTACCCGTACTCCTCTCTCCCTCTTATTTCAAATCTCCATCATATCGATTTAGAAAAAAATGGCTACAGATGATTCACTTCAGAAAATCACGATCGATCAAGTCCATGGTTGCTCCCCTCTTCTCGTTTGTAAATAGCTGATGATCGGTCTCTTCAAAAAATCAAAATCCCCTCTTTAAGATTTAGTCGAAAGCTGATATAAGAGTATTCAAACCCAAAGCCGATCGAAATCAAACTCTTTTTCGAATTCACGGCCAAAGTTATTCTTCATGTCTGTCTCGAACGAAATCAAAGTTTGAAGAAGATCGAACTCGATCGAGGTATCGGCATCTGTTGACGTATACGCGAGGCAACTCGATGATAGGCGGTCGCGTGCGATGGTTTGGGGCTTGGTTAGGGTTGCGGCAATCGAGAGCCGGAGTCGATGGCGCGATAGTCGGCGGCTTCATCTAGGGTTTCAATTGGGGCACGCGTTGTCAGAGTTGGCGGATGTGAGTTGTTTGTAGTTTAGGGCATGTCGACCGTCGTTGGTTGCCGCATGAACACCTCTGGCGACAGTGCGATTTAAGGATCGATCGGCAGTAAGGTACAAGCTTTTTGGATATTTTTATTTTTAATATATACGTATGTATATAGGTTTGTAGACAAGAAATATTTATTTACAGTAAAACAGAAAATATATGGAAAATAAAATGGGAGTTTTTAAGTATTTAATAAACTCATTAATTATTTTTGATGCTAAAAATATAAAGGGGATTTAGTTTAAAATATAAGTCATTTGTTTAGAACTAAATCGATAGTTAATTATAAAATTAATTAAACCTATTAAACGAAAATTGATTATTCGATTATTCTGAATATTAATGAATTGTATAAAATTGTTTATACAAGGTTTAAAGATCGTGAAAAACAATCTGGAATGAAAATGGATTGCCAAACAAAAGCAAAGGTGAGATCTTCACACTCAAATTATAATGATTGAAAATTCCAGTTATTGATTGATGGTTGAATTGTGATAGTTAAATTTAATTGTTGATTGTGTGCTTGGATGATAATTTATTATCAGTTGTTTTGAAATAGACCCTATGCACCGCATAATAGCGTAGGTTATTATATTAAACCCATATACAGCGATATTCCACCTCGAAGTGGAATTGGTATTATATATGTATTTGGAGTTGATTTCCCGCATTATATAGCGGATGAGACCCTATGCGCCGCATAATAGCGGATGATATTTTATAAATCCCATATACCGCGATATTCCACCTCGAAGTGGAATTGGTATTTAAATTATTGTGCTAACGTCTGTGGATGCAGGGAAAACAGGTTGGAGGAATCCAACTGGATTCCTCAAATATTTGAATTTGTTTCAATATTGTGTGTTGATTTATTTATAATCTCTGTGTGATTATATTGTAATTGGAATCATTGTAGGCTAAAATTTAGCCGAATATATTTTTGATGTCGTATGATACCAGAAATAAATAAAATAGGATTTTTGAATTTAAGTAGAAAATCTATAGTGAAAGCCTATTGAATAAATTCCAAAATATGGGAATGATTCTAATAAATGGGTTTTGAGTAAAATTGTTTGATAGTTGAAGAATATATTTAAAATATGGATTTTTAATAGTTGGGAAAAAAATAAAGCGGTTTATTTTAAATGATGATAAATGTGGAAATCCATTGAAAATTGCTTTGGTATTTGGAAATAAATCTTTGGGAATCAAATTGAAATTTGATTCAATATTTGAAACAAAATTTAGAAATCAATTTAGAAATTGATTTTGGTGATTGAAAATGAACCTTTGGGAAATCCATTTGGAAATTGATTTGGGTGTTTGAAACAAATTTGGGAAATCAATATGGAAAATTGATTTGGTGTTGAAAGTGGATATTTGGGAATCGATTTGAAAAATCGTATATCAATGGATATTTGGAAATTTGAATTCACAATGGAATTTATAAGGGAAAGGAATTTACGGATTTGGAATGTAAATTAGAAATAAATCAAGAAGGGTTTATTAAATTGGTCTAAGTGGACCATTTTGAAATGAAAGTGTATTTTCCCTGAAACGCCGAGTATGTTTTGAAAGTAGCTTTTAAATATAAATTTTAAAGTTCTAAAATGGTTTGTAAAAGAATATTTGTGAAGAAAGTATTTTTTGTAAATTGTTTCTAAATCTTTAGAGTAAAGATTTATTTAAGTTAATTTTTAGAAGTGACTGTTTTAAACAATTATACTCTATTTACTGAGTTTATTTTACAAAAATTAGTTTGGACTTGAAGTTTTATATGAGATGATAGTATAATATTTTTATAACTAATATTTTAGAATAAAGTGTTTAAAAATAGTTTTACTTTAAAATATTTCCAAGTATATATTTGGACAAGTGATTTAAATTATTTTAAAGTATTCGAACTCGGCAGATTTTTCAGTGGAAATAAATGATTTCGGGAATTTTATTCCGCGAGTGAAAAGTGATTAGAAATTTGTTTTCAAATGGTTGAAATGTGAAAATATATCTTGCAAAGATATTTTGAAAATAAATAACTGGGGGAAATTATTTGAAATCCAGTAATTGTTGTGAATGTTGATTGATAGTTAAATAACCGACTATCAATATTGGCCTTTGAATGGCGTTTGAATTTCGATGCAACCGGGGGTCGGATTCCAAGTGGATATCCGAAAACCACATCGAACCTTTGTGATTGTCATAGATCTTTTATTTAAAAAGAGATCAAAGTGGAAATTTGTTGTGATTTGTTTGAAACCTGAATGTAACACTTATTTTTAAAAAAAATAAGCGCTCATTATTCGGATTAGCCGGGAGAGGACTTTGTGTCATAAAACCCATTCCGAATAATGATACGACGTTATGGATATCATTTGAAGACCGGTGGTGAAGACCGGGTATTTGCGAGAATGATAGGATGACCTATCGATTGTCTTTGCACTGAGTAGCTACGGTATAGAGATTCCCTAAGTGATAGGAAGTCCGATCGGGATTGTGAATACCCGGATTGTAAGGGCTTCTTCGGAAGTGCCTTCGGTTCTGTTCGAACCCGGAACAGACTTGTATGGATATGTGTCTGACGTTACAAATTGAGATGTAAAGCTGGTTTCTATTAAATACATTTCTGTTGGTGGCGGAGAATTTATTCTCTTAGCTTAACACCCTTCTCTGAGACGTACGAGCTCAGAGGTTATGTAGTTGATGGTTACTAGTGATACATTCCCAATTTGGTAATGTGGCATACGAAGTGCTGCTGATCATTTGTTGATCGAAGCATGGCTTTGTGAAAAAGCGTAGCTTTGTGGACGAGACTTCGTCGAGCCTCACAACCCGAAAATGGTCGAAACAGGAATGTTGCGGCAAGGTTTTTAGGCGTCGCGCCCCTAGGGTATATCCATTTTCTTCTGGATAAAGGGTGGTATCATGGTATGGAGTCCAGATACTTACTCATGTGGACACTGTATTATATATATTACTGTGTGATGTTGCTTTATGGTTGAGGATCCTTGGATAAAGGTCGGTAAAGACCAGGGATGGCATACTCGTGTGTGGAGTTATCAAGTTACAGCTTCATTGCACCCAGAAGCGTGTGGTAACTCGGCCTTGTGTCAGCAGAGATCCAGTTAGGTTCTCGGGGGCGTCCTTCCAGAGGCGTACCCATTTCGGTGTAGGAAGTTCCTTTGCCTGACCATTTGTTTGAATTCCAAAGAAACAATACATGCCATGTACGGTTTTAGTTATATAACCTGCCATGGAATACAGCGGTAACCTGCTATTGAACATGGTAGCTATAGTAGGCATACGACGAAATGTTGTATGCTGGCTAAGATTAATATTATACTTTCGAAATGTTTTTTGCACTATGCACTAAAAAATAATATCCAAAGGTTTTCGCATATCAAGCATTTTTTGACTGCTATAAGGAGGAAATCTCCCCCAAGTGTGCGATTGCATTGTGTGTGTGGCGGGAGGCCTTATGGTAGTTTCATTTTCCAAAAGCATAATGGGTTTCTTTTTATTTTCTTTGTGAAAATAACTGTTTTTAAGATCTCACAACAGTCCCACGACTGACCTGGAGTTTATTGTTCCCTTTCTAAACTCTGGGTACCCACCAATTTCCACACGAGCAGTCTAGAGTCAGGTTATCAGGTCATTCTGGAATTCAGTAGTTGCTGCGGAGATCTGGAGGCAAGCTGGATGGCGTGGCGTATCACTAGTATATAGTATTTCTTTTCCACTGTTTGTTGTTGTAACGGCCCGGAATTTTCGAACCCGAAAATTCTAGATAGTTATAAAAGGAAGAAAGAGATAGAAGAAGAAGAAAAATAGAAACATCAATAACTCACATTCGCAGCGGACAAAATATAATAATAAATAATAGTTTACATAAGAATACTATATCTGTTGATTACATTTAATATACATCAGAGTTATACATATATACAGACACTGGACGTATACAAATCATGTTTCAGATACACAATAATATACTACAGCGGAAATACTCTATACGTTCTTGTCATCCAGCTCGCCTCCTGAGCTCCAGAACGTCCTTATTTGAAAACCAGTAATATTCGGTCTGACCCGAGTCAGGCTGGAAACCAGCGTGAGTAAACCCAACTAACATGGAATTCCAAAGAAATCAACTTATATAAAACCCGGGGATAACATATCAATTTATCCAATTCACAATTTGCTATTGACAACACTTATTTCACATATCAATTCTAAGTATCAACTCGATAAAATAATCTAATTCACTTAAATCGGTTTATTCCAGCCTATAGATTTCACACATCAATTTATTTCAATCCGAAGTGGTTTCGGGTATTTCCTAATACCCGACCCCGGTCTCTTCGAATCCAATGTTATCTATACCCAAGTTATCCAATTAAATACAATTCAACTTTAAATACAGGTGTCACTATAATTTGTCATTAATAGATAACCATACCATCATGGTTTAACCATATCATATCACCTAGCATTACAAATCACGTATTAGGGATAACAACCAATCCAAGGTTCCCAATATTATTTATTCATCTATACAAGATTGATTAGCCATACCACTCTAATATACTAAATTAATTACTCCATCCTTTCAAAATCTTGCTTACTTAACATTAATTAATTATAAATCCATTAATTAATCATCCTCTAATTTACCTTTTTATTTCATTAAGTCGTCAACCTTTAATTTATTATCCCTAACCTTTCACTGTGATTAATTAATCATAACTAATTTCATTGATCTTTAATTAATTACATTAATTAAGTATATTTAATTTATTACCATCCTTAATTAACTCTTTAATCAACTAATTTAAGTTATTATAGCAAGTAATTTATCCCTATCATTTCCTCTAGGTGATTATCTTCCTTATTAATTACTCAAAAATAATTAAACCTTAATTATTCCCATATATCAAATTTCTTCATAATGAGTTTCCGTTAATTACTTACCCGAATGACTTACTCTTTTATATCATCTAGTAATTATCTATTAATTACTTCACTAAGAAATATACTTAGTCAATACATTAGGGGATTATCTTCAATTACATAGACTAAATGATTATTCAAAGTTAATTTCGTTAATTAAACAATCAATCAATCATTACTTAATTACTAGAATTCCACCCTTAATTGTTCAACTTAATTTAATTACATTATAAATTAAGTAAACTTAAAGAATTACTTTCTAAGTTAAAGTAAATAGTTCAACTTAATAAATCAAACTCTTAATTAATCACTTTTATATAGAGAATGATTAGGTGAATAAATAAAAACTTAATTATGCTATTTCTAACATCTGAAACGCAACAAGCTCAGCACTCAGTTGACACAACAGAGACCTCTTCATCATTTACTTCTAATCGCACCGATATCAACCCAATTCGAAACCAAAGGAATCATCTTCTCCCAAATAAACTAGTCCCCAGATGCACAAACGTGCACAGTGCACGTACACCAACGGACCTCGACTCGCCGACCATCGATACTGGCCTCAACACATCACCTATGACCACGACAACAATACGCCAACACCCAACTATCTCGATTCGATCGAGAATCAAAATCAAGTGTTTCGCCATCACCTGGAACAAAACACTAAAACTGGAACGAACATGGAGACCCGGAACCACCTCGTCCTCTCATCTCCGTCCACCGAAGACGCCCACGCTTCGGCTACACCACGACAACCCTCCCAGCAACACTCCACCAAAAATTCGTGCAACTCGATCGCACGTAGAAGATGAATTCGTCAATTCTCAGCTACGACTAAAAACGCGAACCCAAACCCTAAATCAACCTCGTTCGATCAATTCTTGCATTAAAAAAAATATTTAACATTTTTCCTATGTTATTACATCTTCAAGCTTGCATCATAAAAAATTCCAACAATTAAAATTTATTGAATCAATCGAAATCGACAAAAATGTCACTTTTGTTTATTTTCGAACTGCACTTTAAATATTGAACTAAAAATCTTCGTTTTCATTTTAAAAATCCTAACTTTGTATGTTAATTCAAGATATGTGATCAAATTTCCAAATTAACACATTTGAATTTTAACCTTTTGATTTCATTTTACTGTAACTTGAATAAACAGTATATATATCATACTGTAAAACTTCAATCAATTCCAGAACTTTGATTTTGGATAAACAACTTCAATTAGCATCAATACCTAAGTTTAAAATATTTATATGAAGAAGTTTTTAAAATTTTCTCTGCTTTACTTTGTTCAAAAACTTGAAATACTGAAGAACAGCCATATAGATTCCCAGAGCAACAGAAAATACTCAGAACTACTTGTTTAAATCAGGCATCAGAGCACATACCATTTGTAGGTTAAATGTACAAGTTTAAATTTGAAAACAGTAAGTTTGCTCACCTGCCAAATTTTGTAAAACAGAGAACAATTTCTTGATTCCCACCTGAAGCCTGTAGTTAATACTATCCTTGAATCTGCTTGTAGTTTTGTATTTAATTTTGATTTTACTTCTTTCTCTTATTTTTGTTTCCCAGGTTTTATTATATTTCTGCTCAACGAACTAAAATGGCCAGTTGTATTCATATATATAAGAAAAAACTGGAAGCTTAAGGAAGGTATTGACTAGTTAGGATGTTTCTTTATTTTGTTTTGATATGAGCAAATCTTTAAAATATATTTTGGGCTGACAAAATGGTAGGCTTGAGCAGATAATGTTCAGTACTTTGGTTTCTAACTTAGTTTACATAATTATCATTTGTTTTGCTGTGTGAAGATATTATATGCAGACATGTACTTATGCAGTTAGATATTTATCTTGCATGTGAAGATTGTATATATATATATATATATATATATATATATATAAATGTTTGTCTTTTGTTTGCTTGAATAACTCATATGATTGTGTTTGTCTGGTTTACATTTTATATTTTGACTAATTTTATTTTATACTTTGTTCTTGTTTAATTCTAATAGAAAATGCTTATCTGGTATATGTCATACTATGTTTACAATTTTCCAACTTTAGGTTGCAAACATACACTAACACTTAATTCTTATTCTTATTTTTATTTTTATTTGTATTTTAACTATCAATATTAAACTTAGATTCATGAGTTTACTTATTTATTTATATTTATATTTTATATTGAACATTATCATCTATTTATATTTTATATTGTTAGACTTTGATTTTATTTTACAGATTATTATCTATAGATACTTTTATACTAAATGTAAATAAGGGTAAAGCATTTTAATTCAATGGTATAAGACAAATATTATAAAGAGATTTATTTTAAATTTTCGAATATTATTATTCATATGTATATTTATCAGATGTAAACAAAGTAAAGTATTTTAATTCAATTATATAAGATAAATTTTATTATAAATATTATTAAGAGAATTAATTTTAAATGTTCCAAATCAATTTCCTTTTTAAAATACAAATTTATATAAACAATGGGTAAATATTTCCAAAATCATATTCATTTTACTATGATCAGATTACATTTTATTTAATTAGATTAAACATTTATTAAAATACACGGGGCCAAAAATCCAGGGTCGTCACATTCCTCCCCCTTAGAATCTTTTCGTCCTCGAAAAGGAACGAAGCTAGAATTTATTAAATACTTAAAATCAGATAAATTATCTTTTGATCATTTCAAAACACTTTAAAATCTACATAGTATTACAAACATAGTTTTTATAAAATTACTTGTTAAAACTCGATGTCTCAACCAGTCCATCCTTGTTCTCACAGAAATTGAGTCATACGTTGATCAGGCGTAGGACTGAAAATCTATAAGTACTTGGTAAACCCGTTTTCAACACCCAGTGAAAATACTTGGAAAATAATTTTATTGAATCTTAGAAAATAGTTTTTGAAAATAGAGGAAATATCCTTAGTGAGGATGCTCTGGAAATCATCACCCCCATCCATGGTTGCAGTTAACCCGATGGTTACGTTGCCGTCCCGAAAAAATCCATAGATAACTGTAGGCCTCCGCGCCCCTCGATTACACCATGGAACCCGCTACAGATCGCAACTACAACTGGGGTTACGTAGCTATCACAGCAAAAACCCATATAACTGTAGGCATCAGCGCCCTCGAATTTCGCTGCCAAAAGAATGAAACTTCTCCACTTGACCATAGATCGCAGTCTACCGATGTTGCGTTGCCTTCCCGGCAAAATCAAGTGTAGACTGCTGGCACTCATCCTCCACACGATTTCGCTATGGTCCCCACAGTAGAACGCAGCGACATCGAGTTACACTGTCGTCACAGCATAACCCAAATGCCCCTGTAGGCATCAGCGCCATCGACTTTCGCTACCAAATAATCCTCAGGAACTAGTTTGTCCGGACTCCTCACAGGATCAACTTTAGAAACCCCCCTTGGGGCTCAAGGTAGCACCACTTGGTGGCACTCCTGAGAAGTTCATTTCAAGGGAGCGCCTTTTTCCCCAGAGCCATCATCAAAACATTTTATACTATACACATATAGTATCTTTCAAATCATACACCTAGTATGAATGTTATCAAAGCTTCTTTACACAAAATTGATTATCCCAAAATCGATAATTCTCAAACTAGGCTTTACAAATTTCAATATTGATTTTACTCAAAAATCAAAAGCCTTTCCAAATCCAAAGGTTTCCAAAAACCCCCTTTTTTTTCAAAATCCTCATAAGATCCTTTATATATATACAGATATATATAATTTTTAAAACTTTGGATCATTTCAAACTTGTATATAATCCTTTTTATACTTCAAACATTTTCAAAAACATTTGCTTCTGGCTATAGTTTTATCAAGGGAAGTTTTATCTCATTTAATAAAGATATATATAACTTTTTTTATTCAAAATCAAATATTCAAATTTGATTACTCTTTTCAATACCAATTTCATTCAAATCCGTACGATGTACACATAACATCCGTACGCTATACCAACCTGATCGTTCACTCGATCACACAATTTCTTTTTCGAAATAGTATCGTCCACCCGACTTCCTAGTGCAGACACAGATCTAGTTTCTTGATCAGAAACCGCCATTCCTCTTGCATAGCTATAACTATGATAGAGAACATCCAGAACCAATCAACAATCCATATCAAGGTTCGCCGTCGAAAATCGAGTGGAAAAAATCCCAACTCGGATCGATATAACCATCTCGAAATTCTGTGCTTGAATCTAGATCAAATCACTATGCGAATAGAATAATATACGTACATCCTACGTATTTAACTTCATTGATTATTAACCAAATCAATTTCCTTTCTATTCGTATTCACTTTAATTTCCATTCACTTATTTACAATTTCCTTAATTCTCATTTGGATTATCACTTCAATTCTTATCTCAGTTGGGAATTTAAACCAATAACAGTTTGAACCCCGACCAGTTTAGAAAATAGCTTGAAAATTTAAAAATAGGTAAGTTGTTGAAAAATAATTAATAGTTTGCAAAATAGCTATAAAATAGTTGACTAATTATAAAATAGTTGGAAAAATAGCTAAATAGTTTCAGAAATTTTAGATATTTGCAAAATAGGTGTAAAATAGTAATTATTTTGTAACATAGTTGAAAAATAGTAATTAGCTTAGAAAACAGTTGAAAAAAAATTGTTAATAGTTCTGAAATAATGGTAAAACAAGTATAGAATAATTTGGCTTTTAAAAAAAAAGGTTATATGTATTAAATAGCTTGGAAAAAAAATAAGTTTATTTTAAAACAATTTATATTGAAAATAGTCCAGAGTCAAAACTTCTCACTTCCCTAACAATTAAATTTAAATTTCCACTTCCATTTAAACTGACCCAATTCCAATTTTAAATAACTCCAATTTCCATTGGACTTGATTTATTCCCAAATTAAGTTGAATTAATTCTCAATTTCCTTTCAAATTTAAATCAAATTCCATTTGATTTTAATCATATTCAACTTTAATTTCAATTCCAAATTATTCCGATCAATTTGGACTAATATCAATTGAACCCACTTCAATTCCAAATCATTTCAATTCAATCCAATTCAATTTTCCATTAAATTTATACATCTTTAATCATAAATCTAATTAATTTAAATCAGATTCAAGTTGAACAAATTCAATTTCAATCTCAATTTCTAAACCATCTCGAATTATATAAATTCGAGTTAAATTTTCTAAGGTTAGTTTAACCCTTTAAACCAAATTAAGCTTTATTAAAAGCTTTTACAAAAAAAATTTAATTTCTGAATCCAATTCTCAAAATCCCATTTTAAATTATCTTTACTTATGTATTTCAAGGTTCAAATAAGAGTTCAATACAAATTTATTTTAAAATTTATATTTATTATTAAATTTTATCTTCCAGTTTGCAGCCAGTTCTTAAACAAGTTTAATTTACAAATTCAATTTTGAAACCACACCTTTAAAATTTCAGTTTGAATTAATTTCAAATCACAAAATAAAGATGGTGATTTATTCGATCATACCGCCACAAAATATTTCATATATTCATAGGCTGCACATTAGCAGTTCAACATTACATCCATTCATCACAACAAAAGCCTTACAAAGTCATGATTAAGATGTTTACACCATCACCTAGGTTTTAAAGTTCTAGCGTTTCTATCAGAATCCTTCTTATGGACTTCCTTCCAATGGGCAAAGCCCAAACATGCACTTTTCAACAGGATGTCCCCACTTATAGCATTTTCCACAAAAAGTTTCTACCCTCTCATCAATCTTGACGGCCTCCATGTTTCCGACAGGATGTTCCACAACTTTAATCTTTTTCTTCTGTCTCTTGGGACAATTTCTCGCAATATGTCCCAGCCCTTTACAATGATAGCAAATGGTTGACTCGTTGACCGGTTCCTTTGGTTTACGCTTTACCTTCCTCACTTCGGGATAGTGGTTAAGGAAATGTCCCTTCTTATGGCACTTAAAGCATAGTATCTCGGAGCGAAAACGTTGGAATGTACCCTTTAATTCCTTCCGTGTTTTACCACACTTAGCTGCGTAATGACCTTTATTGTAACATCTATAGCAAGTGACATTATCATAAGGTCCTGGTCCATTTCTTTCCTTAATCCGATTTTCATATTCCTGAATTGCTATTCCCCGTTCCTTACGTGCAGCTGCCCTTCGTTCTCTGCGCCTTGCCTTCCATTCTTCACTCTTAGCCATTTCTCTCAAAGACTGAATTCCAGAGGGACTTCCTAACCTATAAATTAGACTTAATTAGAACCAGTCAACTCTTATATATCAATTTGCTTACCTAGATATACCTTAAGTTTTAAACCACCTTTGGTTTCAATTCAAGTCTAATCTTCAAACAACCCATTGTTTGCTACAAGTCCCTTTTATTCAAATAATACCATATTTATTCTTTTAGCACTTTGAAACAAATTTTCAAATTCTGGATCTAGATTTTAAATTTCACAATTTAAGTATTTCCAATTTCACTTTATAAGTTATACTTTACCTAACTGTTTATTACTTTAGAACATCTCATTAATACACATCTTATTATTAAACACACAACAATCATTTATGATAATAACCAAGATCGTCATATCTAAAACCACCCATTATCGTCTTAATCTGAAATATTTCTCTAATTCAAGATTCCAATTTTAGTTTAAATCCTTTTCGAACTTATCTTTATTTAATTTCTGTTTGGTTGTTTTATATTACTCTTAATTTATTCCTAATAATTTAACAGGCAATTTCCTTAATATTTCTTAGAGTGAAATATTGCTTTATATACCAAAATATAATCTTATATAAAATCTTTTTTAAAAACCTTATATAGGAAAATAACAAGTACGCTCTCTCATATATACGTGCACTCAACTCATTCTAGGGTACTATTGACCTTATCCTTAATGAGTACACCCACCAGAGCCAAGGTTCTCGCTTAACCTTTAGCTCTGATACCAACTGTAACGGCCGGGAATTTTCGAACCCGAAAATTCCAGATAGTTGTAAAAAGAAGAAAGAGATAGAAGAAGAAGAAAAATAGAAACATCAACAACTCACATTCGCAGCAAACAAAATATAATAATAAATAATAGTTTACAGAAGAATACTATATCTGTTGATTACATTTAATATACATCAGAGTTATACATATATACAGACACTAGACGTATACAAATCATGTTTCAGATACACAATAATATACTACAGCGGAAATACTCTATACGTTCTCGTCATCCAGCTCGCCTCCTGAGCTCCAGAACGTCCTTACCTGAAAACCAGTAATACTCGGTCTGACCCGAGCATTACACCAAAGTAACACCCGGGTCAGGCTGGAAACCAGCGTGAGTAAACCCAACTAACATGGAATTCCAAAGAAATCAACTTATATAAAACCCGGGGATAACATATCAATTTATCCAATTCACAATTTGCTATTGAAAACACTTATTTCACATATCAATTCTAAGTATCAACTCGATAAAATAATCTAATTCACTTAAATCGCTTTATTCCAGCCTATAGATTTCACACATCAATTTATTTCAATCCGAAGTGGTTTCGGGTATTTCCTAATACCCGACCCCGGTCTCTTCGAATCCAATGTTATCTATACCCAAGTTATCCAATTAAATACAATTCAACTTTAAATACAGGTGTCACTATAATTTGTCATTAATAGGTAACCATACCATCATGGTTTAACCATATCATATCACCTAGCATTACGAATCACGTATTAGGGATAACAACCAATCCAAGGTTCCCAATATTATTTATTCATCTATACAAGATTGATTAGCCATACCACTCTAATATACTAAATTAATTACTCCATCCTTTCAAAATCTTGCTTACTTAACATTAATTAATTATAAATCCATTAATTAATCATCCTCTAATTTACCTTTTTATTTCATTAAGTCGTTAACCTTTAATTTATTATCCCTAACCTTTCACTGTGATTAATTAATCATAACTAATTTCATTGATCTTTAATTAATTACATTAATTAAGTATATTTAATTTATTACCATCCTTAATTAACTCTTTAATCAATTAATTTAAGTTATTATAGCAAGTAATTTATCCTTTATCATTTCCTCTAGGTGATTATCTTCCTTATTAATTACTCAAAAATAATTAAACCTTAATTATTCCCATATATCAAATTTCTTCATAATGAGTTTCCGTTAATTACTTACCCGAATGACTAACTCTTTTATATCATCTAGTAATTATCTATTAATTACTTCACTAAGAAATATACTTAGTCAATACATTAGGGGATTATCTTCAATTACATAGACTAAATGATTATTCAAAGTTAATTTCGTTAATTAAACAATCAATCAATCATTACTTAATTACTAGAATTCCACCCTTAATTGTTCAACTTAATTTAATTACATCATAAATTAAGTAAACTTAAAGAATTACTTTCTAAGTTAAAGTAAATAGTTAAACTTAATAAATCAAACTCTTAATTAATCACTTTTATATAGAGAATGATTAGGTGAATAAATAAAAACTTAATTATGCTATTTCTAGCATCTGAAACGCAACAAGCTCAGCACTCAGTTGACACAACAGAGACCTCTTCATCATTTACTTCTAATCGCACCGATATCAACCCAATTCGAAACCAAAGGAATCATCTTCTCCCAAATAAACTCGTCCCCAGATGCACAAACGTGCACAGTGCACGTACACCAACGGACCTCGACTCGCCGACCATCGATACTGGCCTCAACACATCACCTATGACCACGACAACAATACGCCAACACCCAAATACCTCGATTCGATCGAGAAACAAATTCGAGTGTTTCGCCATCACCTGGAACAAAACACTAAAACTGGATCGAACATGGAGACCCGGAACCACCTCGTCCTCTCATCTCCGTCCACCGAAGACGCCCACGCTTCGTCTACACCACGACAACCCTCCCAGCAACACTCCACCAAAAATTCGTGCAACTCGATCGCACGTAGAAGATGAATTCGTCAATTCTCAGCTACGACTAAAAACGCGAACCCAAACCCTAAATCAACCTCGTTCGATCAATTCTTGCATTAAAAAAAATATTTAACATTTTTCCTATGTTATTACATCTTCAAGCTTGCATCATAACCAATTCCAACAATTAAAATTTATTGAATCAATCGAAATCGACAAAAATGTCACTTTTGTTTATTTTCGAACTGCACTTTAAATATTGAACTAAAAATCTTCATTTTCATTTTAAAAATCCTAACTTTGTACGTTAATTCAAGATATGTGATCAAATTTCCAAATTAACACATTTGAAATTTAACCTTTTGATTTCATTTTACTGTAACTTGAATAAACAGTATATATATCATACTGTAAAACTTCAATCAAGTTTTCCAGAACTTTTATTTTGGATAAACAACTTCAATTAGCTTCAATACCTAAGTTTAAAATATTTATATGAAGAAGTATTTAAAATTTTCTCTGCTTTACTTTGTTCAGAAACTTGAAATACTGAAGAACAGCCATATAGATTCCCAGAGCAACAGAAAATACTCAGAACTACTTGTTTAAATCAGGCATCAGAGCACATACCATTTGTAGGTTAAATGTACAAGTTTAAATTTGAAAACAGTAAGTTTGCTCACCTGCCAAATTTTGTAAAACAGAGAACAATTTCTTGATTCCCACCTGAAGCCTATAATGAATACTATCCTTGAATCTGCCTGCAGTTTTGTATTTAATTTTGATTTTACTTCTTTCTCTTATTTTTGTTTCTCAGGTTTTATTATATTTCTGCTCAACGAACTAAAATGGCCAGTTGTATTCATATATATAAGAAAAAACTGGAAGCTTAAGGAAGGTATTAACTAGTTAGGTTGTTTCTTTATTTTGTTTTGATATGAGCAAATCTTTAAAATATATTTTGGGCTGAAAAAATGGTAGGCTTGTGCAGATAATGTTCAGTACTTTGGTTTCTAACTTAGTTTACATAATTATCATTTGTTTTGTTGTGTGAAGATATTATATGCAGACATGTACTTATGCAGTTAGATATTTATCTTGCATGTGAAGATTATATATATATATATATATATATATATATATAAATGTTTGTCTTTTGTTTGCTTCAATAACTCATATGATTGTGTTTGTCTGGTTTACATTTTATATTTTGACTAATTTTATTTTATACTTTGTTCTTGTTTGATTCTAACAGAAAATGCTTATCTGGTATATGTCATACTATGTTTACAATTTTCCAACTTTAGGTTGCAAACATACACTAACACTTAATTCTTATTCTTATTTTTATTTTTATTTGTATTTTAACTATCAATATTAAACTTAGATTCATGAGTTTACTTATTTATTTATATTTATATTTTATATTGAACATTATCATCTATTTATATTTTATATTGTTAGACTTTGATTTTATTTTACAGATTATTATCTATAGATACTTTTATACTAAATGTAAATAAGGGTAAAGCAAATTAATTCAATGGTATAAGACAAATATTATAAAGAGATTTATTTTAAATTTTCAAATATTATTATTCATATGTATATTTATCAGATGTAAACAAAGTAAAGTATTTTAATTCAATTATATAAGATAAATTTTATTATAAATATTATTAAGAGATTTAATTTTAAATGTTCCAAATCAATTTCCTTTTTAAAATACAAATTTATATAAACAATTGGTAAATATTTCCAAAATCATATTCATTTTAATATGATCAGATTACATTTTATTTAATTAGATTAAACATTTATTAAAATAAACGGGGCCAAAAATCCAGGGTCATCACAGTTGTTGTAAACTCTGACAATGTAATGTAATGTTATGTAATGTTAAACTGATATAGTTCTCTATTTTAAAGATATTCATTTATCTATTATATATTGTCCCGCTGCGATATGTGAGGTTCTGTCATTGTTTCTGTTCTTCTTCTTCTACCTTTTTCTTCTTTAACCCTAATGATTCGGTTTTTCGGCGTTCGATTGTTCGGCAGTTGATACAGTGGACGTATTGATGTCGATTTTTCGGGCATCGAAAAATCGGGTTATTACATGAGGTATCAGAGCATTTGGTTAAGCGATAACCTTGGCTCTGTTGGGTGTTACTCATTAGAGATAGAGTCAGCAGTACTCTAGAATGAGTTTGAGTGTAATAATAGATATGAGCGCGTATTTGTTAATGAATATAAATTGTTTTATATTGTGTTGACTTATCGGTTGACTGTTTATAGATTCTGGTCGATGTAGTATAACTAACTGTGTCGATAGGAGTTTCTAAACTCTTAAACAAGATAAACCGACATAGTATTGTTTTTAAAGTAGGGTAAATGAAATAAATTTACCCAAAACTATTTTCTTAGATAAAAGAAATCATTTTCCATAAATTATTATAGTATATGGTTGCTTGGTTGTTAGGAAGTGATAATATTAAATTATTATCATTGATTATTGAATAAGAAATTGAAATTATAATCAAAAGCTAAAAAAATCCATATACAAATGAAATCTGTAAATATAAAATGTAAAAGTGATTTATAATTCGAAATGAGATTCCAGAGTAATATTTGAGAAAAATTAGAAGGGTTTACGATTTGGAAAAGATTAAATTCCTTTTGAGTTTGAAAATGGGTTTCAAGGGTTTGGAAAATGTTTTTGGAGGGATAAAAGCTCTAAACTCTTTTCGGTCGTTGGAAAATAACTTCGGTGATGACTGTAGCATCATCGGTGTCCATTTTCGAGTTTCAAAGAGAGGAATTGCTGCCAAATTGTTTTAAATGGAAGTTGTTTGGAAAACTGGGTTTGGTTTTGGAAATTCAAAAGATAAATTGAATTGGTTTCAAAAATGGTTTTGAAATGTTGGAAAGACTTTGGAATCTGATAAAAATAGTTATGGAATAAAATTTATTAAGTTGAAAATAAATTTGGGGTAGAAACAAATGAAATGGAATTGAGTTTGAATTATGGAAATAAATTTATGAATGAATGAATGAATTTACAATTACAAGTAAATGAAATTGGAAACTAAATGTTGAAATTCATCTTGAAATTGTAAGTAAATTGAAAATTTGTCAAGTTGGATAAAATGAAGCAAAGTATTAAAATAAAATTAGTAAGTAAAACTAATTGAAGAAATGACAAATTTAATATATGTTGAAATGAATTGGATTCAATATTTATAAATAAAAGGTAAATTAAATTCATATGGAATCTAGAATCCAGTTTAAATATAAGTGGTTGTAAATCAAAATGGTGAAATGAAAATAATTTTTTGGGAATGAATAAAAGAATAAAACTGGAATTGAAACTGAATATTGAAAACCAATTTGAATTGTGTGAAATAAAATGAAGTTGTAAAATTAGTTCGAAGTGAACTAAAGATAATAAAGGTGGAAATAAAAAAAATGGTTTAATGAATTGGAATTTGTAATGAATTAGTAAATGAAACTAATTTAAAATAGTGGGATGAATCAGTTGTGAATAAAAGATAATTGATAAAAATTCAATATTCAGAAGGTAAACTAAATCCAAATAGAATTGAAATTGTAAATTGGATTCAAAGAAATTTGAAAATGCAAGATTGAATGAAATTGGATATATATAACTTCAATAGAGAAGTAAAGATGGTATAAGAAGTATATATTCAAACTTTTGTAATGAAATGTGCAAGATGATTTTTGAATGTAGAAACTGGATATGGTTGTTAAATAGCATACAGGTGTATTAAAGGCAAAAGGAATTGTGATTTGATTTTCGAAGATAAATTTGAAATTGTTCGAAAAAGGTATGTATTTAAATTTCAATATGAAATTTGATGATTTTCTTGTCTAGCCGCTTGGCTTTTCGTTTTCTTTTGAATCTGAGGGCCCGTGGTGCCATTTTGTAGTCGTACCGAGCTAGCCGCGCAAAGGAGACGCTGGCGAAATTTTTCGAAAATTTCGAGAGATAGAAAAATTTTGAGAAAATTTTGAAAGTTTGAAATGTTAAGAAAACAATGTTGTTTGGAACCTATGATTGATTTTGGAAAGTTAGTTGAATTAATGATGGGTCTTAAATAAAAAGATTTATTCTAGTAAGATGATAAAACTCATTCCTCTTGCATTTTAATTATTTATATCCAGTTTAGATTAAATTCGATTAACCAAATTAATTTATTACTTACATTCATTTATTTTATTCAATTTATTAAACACTTAAATTACATTTCATTTTTCTATATTTAAATTCGTATTTATTTTATTAATTCATTCTATAGTTCAAGTTGAATTAATTCACTTTACTAATTTATTTAGTTTCACTTAATATCTAATTCAATTTATTTAATATTTAGTTAACTTCGTTTCATTTTAATCCAGTACTCATTTTATTCAATCTTATTCAAGTTAAATTTTCTTATCATTTACATTCAACAAATGTAAATTTGTTTTTAGCTTACTAATTCTCATATCTATAAGTTATACAACTTAACTTCTTAAAATTTCATTTCGTTATTTTATCTACTTCATTTCAAATGCAATTCATTTCTTTTTTAATTTAAGCTTTCATGAGTTAACTATATTTTATTTACTTCATTTCACTAACTCAATTAATTTAACATTTCTTAAGTTAATTATGTTATCTTACTTCTCGAATTCAAATTTCTTTTATCTGCTTAATTAAAATGTTTAACCATTTTAAAATTTATTTTCACTTCCCTGTCCAAATCTACAAGTTATAACTTATTCTTTTTTATCTTTTCAAATTTATAAGTTACAAACTTATTTCTTTCTACACTATTTTAAATTTATAAGTTGTAAGCTTATTTGTTATATATACTACTTCTAATTTTTAAGTTCAAAACTATTTCCATATATTTATTAAATCACACTTAGAATATATATATATATATATATATATATATATATATATATTCTCACACCAAAACTTGTTTTAATCGAAAATAAATTTCCTTTTGGTAGCAATCTTCACTCAGCAACTTGAAAATGAACACTGGCGATGCTGTAGTCATCCCCACAATTATTTTCCAGTGACCAAGCGAGTTAATGCTTTTATTTCCTTCAAAAACCCTTTTAAAATATAATTTTCTCATCAAAACTCTTTTAAATAATATTAATATTAATTTTGAAGGCTTCGAAAAGAATTTTGAAAACAAAAAAGATTTTAAACTCTAAATTTTTTAATTATTAAATCCTTCTATTTATAAGTTATATTTAAATCTACTTATACAAATTTATTTACCTTACGTTTTTGAAAATATTTCGTTAATTTATAAATTTGTTGTTCCGAATGTTTTTTTATTTCAATTAGATTTCAATTCAATTTTAATTATCAACTACTTCATAAAATAAAAATCATAAATATTTGTTTTATTTTAATTCAAGTAATAATTGACGATAATTAAATGTTATCATCTGCTAACAACAATTTCATTAAAAATTATCATTTTATGTATATAAAATATAAATTAGGAAAAATTATTTCATTTACCCGATTTAAAACAATATTATGTCCACTTGCCTCGTTTAAGTGGTTAGAAACCCCTATCGATAACACGGCGTCCTCCACATCGACCAGAATTTATAATCAACTCAACGGATAAATAATTACAATATAAAACAATTTATAACACTAACAAGTACGCTGTCTCAAATATATACACTCAAACAGACTCATTCTAGGGTATTACTACCCTATCACTAATGAGTCAAACCCCACAAAGCCAAGGTTATCGCTAAACCTTCGCTCTGATACCAACTGTGACGACCCACATTTTGGAAGGTTTAAATCGACAATAATCCACACACGTTCGACTTAAACAATCCAGAACATAGATAATCAATAGGAGTAAATAAGAAAAATAAGAAGAGAAGAAGAAAACAAACACAGAATCTCATAGCGTAAACAACAAAATATAATAATAAAATAAACAATTCACGAAGTTGTTTACTATACATTTGACTATAATCTATGCACATTTATCAGAGTTATAAGAGTTATATATATACATCAGGGATAAATAATCAATACAGTAGAATAGCATGAATAAGGGAATAATAATAGTAATATACCAAAATCTTGGTCTTCGTCCTCTAGAGGATAATCTTCAATATGCTAAAAAAACTTAGGACAGACCCGAGTGTAATGAAAAGACAAAACACCCGAGTCAGGATTAAAATACTCTTATGTAGGTCAAATCAATATCACAGAATATGAGTGCAATAACTTAAGAGATGTTATGAGATTTTCCATCTCCTAAGGATCCGTTAAACTATTTACATACAATAGTATACGCTATAGTATATAATGTTTATCAGTAAAATAAATATGACAAGGCACGTATAAGGGTATACGCTATAGTATAGTAAAGTCGTAATGGGCTCGTATAAGGATAAATATGACAAGGCACGTGAGGCAATGCCCAAGGTAGGATTCTACCAGTTTACCCTTTCTGGCTGGTCATAACCCATCCATGGCCGACCACGACAATCGATCCAACCGACAAAAAGTGCACCGATCGAATACGAAATCACAATAGTAATACGAGGGATCAATGTCGCTAGAGGTAGCTTACCTCATCAGCTAGACATAGGCACCTGTTTTAGTCATTTTAATTATGACACGAGTGTCAAGGCTATCCATCATCGTTCTCGTACTTCATTCCAGTAAACGTCGTCGATTCAACCACTACATTCTGGATATCATCCATCGCGTACACAGTTGCCTAAGTGGTTCCAATATTGATAAAGAGTATGCCAATAAGAGGCCTCAGTCTCTTTAACAATCAAACGTCATTTTACACACCGGTTGGTACTTTAATCTTTCGAAAACAATTCTTATTTGATATCAAAATATCATATTCGCTTCAAAATAAAATCCATTTTGAAATTTACCATATTCACTTCAAAAACCAAATTATACTACAAAATATCAATTGAATTCGATATATCGATTTCACTTCGAAATTTGGTTTGAATTATAATTTAGGTTATAACTTCACTTTGACCCAATTCGTATTTAAATTCAAAATTTAAATATACACATTCCACCCTTTGACCAGTTTGGATTTTAGAAAATAGTTTTAAAAATAGTTAAAATAGTTTAATAGAAAATAGTTTGAGTAATAAAATGGTTTATATAGTAAAATAGGTTGGAAATAAAAATAGTTTGAATATTTAAAGAAAATAGCTTTGATATAGTTTATACTAAAATAATTTATTTAAATATAGTTTCCAAGCCAAACTGATTCAATTCCAAAATTTCCAATCCAAATAAATTTCCATTTCGATTTACTCTATTAAGTTCCGATTTCAAGTCGAATTTAAATTCCAATTCCAACATAATTTAAATTCCAATTCCAAATTAATTTCACTTCCAGTTTCAAATTAATCCAAATTCCAATTTCAAATTAATTCAACTCCAATCCCAAATTTTAAACCATTTCGATTTCTGTCAATTCCGAGTCCATTTCCAAATATCGATTCAAACTCTTAAATCAAAATTTTCTTTAATGTCCAATTTAAATTCCAAATCTTTAAATATAATTCAAATCCAAGCTAAATTTCAAAATATCATTTTATATCACTTTTCTTAGCAATATTTAAAGTTCGAATAAAAACTCCAATCTTTTAAAACAAATCAATTTTTGAAATTCACATCATATTCAGATTACCACTTAAAAATCTCAACTTCGATTATTTAAACAATTTCGTTTACCAAATTTAAATTTCAATATTTCAAGCTCCAGTTCGAAAATAATTCGATCTCCATAAACACAACTTTTATTTCTTAAAATCAAATCATTTTAAATAATTTCAAATCTAAATTTTAAAATCATTAAATTTAACCAATCCGGTATCCGTATATAATTCTCTATCCTATGGCCAAGTGAATCAGTTACTTCAACTAAATTTCAAGGATGGATATATATCATTTCAATCCAAAATAAATGTCATAGGTATATATCATTTCAACCTATTTCTTAATTTATTAAAAAAAATTCAATTTACATTTTTTTATACTGTAAATAATATACATGATGATAACAGGGTATATTTAACATAAATAAATATCCAAAATATAAATCAATAGCATCCATCTCAATCAATCATCCAAACATTCAAAAATCACAACAATAAACCAATTATCAATAATCGGGGATTTTACTAGCAGTTTAATTCTAATAAAATTTAACTGTTAGTTCAAATTATATCAATTAATTCAGATGTCAATCTAATTGCCGACTTAATTTATCAATCAACACATTTAAATCACATCACAATATAAATTTTACTAACATAAAAATATATTAATCAAACGTGAGCATATAAAAACACTCACCTTTTATTAAATCATAAAATTTTCTAGATTCGAATAGACATGAATCTAGCTCCAAAATGTAGATCGTGTCGATACGATTCCAATGTGGTTTGATTCGTTCGAGACTGATCTCGCACGAAAATGTTACACAATAATTAATATAACAGTATAATTAAAAATTTAATTAACTGCTAATTAGCTAAAAATCAAATTAACCTCACCCTAAAAATCTCTGCTCATCACTCATGCCTGAGTCTTCCTACAGTACGCGCAACATCGACCATCCTTTCAAATCGCGTGCCACAACCCACACTCCAATGCCTGCCTGTGTCGCACATGCCATCACCCAAACTAGACCACACCGTCGATCTTTCCAGTCGTGCCACCTCGACCATGATCGAATGCGACCCAAACCCTAGAATGACGACCACGAAGCAGCCATAAAACAACCTCCTCGTGCACACTCCACCAGCTCAAGCTCCTCCGAACGCACCCTTATCCCTTTGGTCGACTTGATCGATCGTTCGATTGTGTTGTTCTTTTTTCTGTTGAAATGGATTTTGGTTTTTTTATAACAGTTTCAATCTATCATTTGAATGGAGTGAAGGAAAGTTATATGGGCTGATGGAGGAAGTGGTCTTTGAACGAGTTAGATGGAAGGGAAAATAAATAATTATATATTATATTGCAAATATCTAGCCACTTAATGCCCGGAAATCTCAAACTCCTAATGCAGCGTGCTACCTAGCATTCATATTATTCTACCCTCATTCCGAACAAAATGGAACTAGTCCCGAGGTCTAATTCGATCGTATGCAGAAGATAGCTTTTTGGATCGAATTATTTATTTAAATTCTGAATTGAAATTCTACGCGTTTCAAGCTTGCACGGCCAAATGACAAGTCTAGATGCTACGAAACTTGAAACCTTATAATAGCTCACTATTACGGATCCGAAGAAACTGGTTCCATCGTAATCCGAGTCAGTGGACAAAATGGCTATTTTTACTCGTTAATTAAAATATAAAATTTCAAAATTTAAATTATTCACATTTAAATCCAATTTTAAATGTTTACCATCTTCGTTCATATTTTGAAAGAAATTTAAATCAATTTCTGATATCAATTTCAATCATCTTAAATCCAGAATTATATTATTCAAATAATTTCCAATATTAAATACGTGTCGTTACATATCTCAGATTGCATATCATACTTTTATAGTTTTCCCAACGGGATCCCTCATCCTTGAGATGTATATTTGTGATTATATTTATACTTTAAAAAATTTGATCGAACCGCACAAAGGAGATGCTAGCGAAATTTTCTGTAATTTGAGGCGTTAGAATTATTTTGAGAACTCTGAAAAAAAATTGTTAATTAAAATTTGATTTTAGTATTATAACTTGGAATGATATTAGTTGATATACGTGAATGAATTTAAAGACTTAGAAATTTTTATAATCTACTTCAACTAATTGATTTTGAAAAGTTAATGGGATTGTGGCATTTTTCTTACCTTGGAAATTTCGAGGATGAAATTCTTTTGAGGAGGGAAGAATGTAATGACTCAGAATTTTTGCCATTTGAACTTAAAATATTTAATTGACTTAAATATGAAAGTATTGGTTGAATAATTCAAATAGCTTTAATTTCAAATATAATTTTTTGATAACTTGAATTGTTAAATTAAATAACTGAAACGTTTAGGTAATTGAATCTTAAATTAATGTTGATAAAAATGATTTCAAAAGCTGATTTAAATTCTTATTAAATAAGAAAGAAGATAGTAAAATTTTAAATTGGAATTAAAAGCGATTAATGACTTTAATAATAACTCGTTTTAATTAACATGTTAAATTATCGATCCAGGTATAGTCTCGGATCATGATGAAACCAGTGCCATTAGATCTGTAATAGTAAACTAATATACGCCGTCGAATTTCGTGGTGATCAGACATATTGTTTGGTCATGCGAGCACGAAACGCATAGAAAACAATTAAAGGAATTTGGATTAATATTTTCGATTTTGAAAATTAACTTCTGTATATAATGGAACTGGATCCCGATACTAGTTCCATTTGTGTTTGGAATAGGGGTATTACATATAGAACGCCAGGCGGCTTGCCTCGGTTGGAGTTCGGAAACTTCTAACGTGAATAGTGTTTGGATATTTTCTATATAAGGACTTGAAATGCTAAACCCTAACCCTAAAATAAACCGAACCGCCATTAAAACCAAAGCCTGATCCAATGGCCCATATTTCTCCGACCAATCTAGGCCATTTCTAGCTATGGGTCCAACACGAAAGATGAAGGCATGGCCAGGAGGATTCGATCGGAGGTCCTTGGCGGGGGAAATTTGCCACGAACGACATTCGTTCTTTGGTTTATTTCTGGTGATGGAGGCGACGAGAGGGGGTCGCATGGGTGGTGCAAGCATGGGTGAGGGTAGGACGATGCTCGGTGTTGACGAGGTGGACGGCAACGTGATGATGGCGATGCGATATCAAAAAAGGCGCGGTCGAGTTTTTTGTTACCCGGAAACGAACAAGACGGAGAGAGGGAAAGGTGATTTAAACGTTTAAATTGAACTAATTTATGTTTATTAAAATTTAGATAATCTTAAACTTCATTAATTCATATCTAATTCATACGAGGTCCAAATTGAATGCGACAAGTTGCCTTGCATCGTATCAGTGAATGCTACGCTATGGAGTTGGATTGGTTGGATTTGGAGCTTATAGGAATTTGGATGAAAATTGAATGCCTATTCAATTATAATTCAATGGAGTGCTTTGGCGATTACTAGAATCAAAGCGAGTTAAACTCACCTCTTTGGCCCACTGATATTTTATATATGCATGGATAAATTCTTGTAGTTGATTGTTGTCGCTTATTTGGATTATTTACTATATTTATCGATTGGTTTGGATATATTTCTTCCTTCGGTGTAGATGAGACATTATACGTTCCCGTGTATAAGCGGATGACTTTAACGACCCGACTTTTCGACCCTCGAATGTTGACACTAAAACCTCCATGGTATTCTTGTGCCGTACACTCAATTGCTGGAAAGATAGAAAGTTAGTGTAAAATTAAAAAAATAGAATAGAAGAAGAAAGCATGAACACAACATCAGAATCTCACAACAGAATGGTAATTTATAATATCAAAAGAACAGTACAACAGGTTACTCTAAATACAAGATTTTCAGAGTTACAAAACCTAAGTACTATCATCAGCCTGGACAATTATAACTGCCTATCCTTATAATGGTGATATATGCACATAGCTAAAATGGAACAACTTAAGTAGAAATAGATAGATAATGTAAGCCTCTAGTTCATCTTCTGAACTCTGAAGTGTCCCAGGTAAAACCTGATGCTCAGCCTACTCGAAAGAGTACGCGAGGAATTTAGGGAAATCAAAAACCAAGCGTCAGACATAAGTTTGGTATGAGAAAACTTGAGATACATGAATATATGTAACGGTGACTATTAAGACAGAACGGATTACCATAACGGTTTCCCCTCAAACGAAACTAACCATTTATTAAGTTTAATATAGTGATATGATATATAATGTTTAGGGTGTGGGATATAATAATATCAAATAGCTGTGGTGCTTACATTTGTTACACTATAACATATTATGTTGCACTAAAAATGCTAAGTTACATTCGCTTAATGGATTTTCCATGGAGATGCCTCCAGTAAACTGAAGCGGATTTCCATGGACAAGGATAAGAAAACACCTTCTAAGCATCGTATATCTCTAGATAAAATATACCATAAGGTAAACATAAGCAGATCATGCCCAAACATAAACACGAACAATGTGGATTCAAATACCATCGACTCTCGACACCAACATATTGATAAGCATACCCTAGATCTGGAGTTGATAGTATCTTGTCGTGGGTTAGTCAAACCCCATATTGTGCAGCCTACTCTGTCTTTAGCCATTTTCGATGTCGAGGTTATCTTTGGCATCTTTCACACGAGTCTTTATCTCTTGAACAGAACACGAATCCCAAATTGGATCCTCACATCTCGAAACCACACATGGATTCCCACATCCTGAATAGATCACGAACAATTACATGTGTTCGAGCATCTTAAACAGATCTCGATTCTCCATATAGATTTCTTTCTTCAACCACTTCCAAAACATAGAACCCATATACTAGTTTTGAAGTGGTATTCGATAAGTAAAACAATTGCTGATCCCGAACTTTTCAAAACTAATCGATGAATTTCAGGTTAACTCAATTTGGTTCTCTCAGAAGTAAGTGAAAGTCAGAGACATTTCATTCCAATACTCCTTCCCGGGAGTTCTTATTGGTATAAAATCATGAAGCCTTTCGATTACTTCCTATGTTAAGATTAGGTCAAGTTCAATAATATATTATCTAATCAAAACAATTGCTTATACAAATCATGATTTGTACACTTAACTCGTTTTTGAATTCCAACTTAATGATTCCTCGCCCAAGAGCGAAGCCAGGTAAGTTTGGGCACTGGTTTCTCCAAGCCTTGCCTAAACACTTCATTCTTTAATTTCATAAATAGATAAGCATACCTCGTTGGCTTTTAGAGTTAAGTATAGTATTAATAATTTC
The DNA here is from genome assembly GCA_030765085.1 of Allium cepa. NCBI lineage: Eukaryota > Viridiplantae > Streptophyta > Magnoliopsida > Asparagales > Amaryllidaceae > Allium > Allium cepa. The sequence continues at coordinate 563,365,450 of CM060928.1, read as the reverse complement.
CATATACAATAAGGAATCAACACGATTAACATGTTTCCAACATTTTCTACTTACCTATTCCTTGGTTAAGAAGGAAGCCCGGTAGGTTAGAGCTCTATTGCTCCATCCCTACTTGACATCAATCTTAACTCTCACAAATATATAAGATTACTTCGTCGGCTTATTAGTGTTAAGCATAGTTAATTACTTTTTTAATAAGTAATTAATCAATCAACAATTTGGTCATCTAGCAATTCTAACCCCTTTTCGAAAACATTTAAATTATTTTGAAATACTTATAATAGGTTTTAAAACATTTATCCAAAATATTACTTAAAAATAACAAGTTTGAAAAATCAACAAAATTTGGAAAAAGAATGTTTTATTCGAAAATTCCTCATTTAAACATTCATAATTAATTCTTAAAAATTCATAAATATCTCAAACTACTTTTAAAATACTCTAAAAAATAGTTAGGCAATGCTTTTTAAAAGAATGAAACAAATTGCTCAAACTTAAAGTGTTTCTGAAACATTTGAAGTCCAAAAATCAAGGTTAAATAGGGCAGTTTTGTATAAGTGATGTTTTGGTCGTTTTTGAGATATTACTTAACTTTTTACTAATCAAGATTTTAATAGAAACAAACACACATATATATGACAATGCAATTATGGCAAGAAATTCATGTGGATCTCTCTACAAAGTTCCATAACAATTATAAAAAACAAGACAATCCTGAACTGCATCTATAGCGACTATCGCTATAAGTGCACTTTCAAATCTGAGTCGTATCTCAACCTATGTTCAACTACAACCTATGTGCTTTGCTCAAGGACTATTCATATGTCATATAAGTCCATTCAAGTCCATATATGGATACTATGTGCGACCTGTTTACAAAACAAGAATCAAAATCAATGTTTTCAGCATATGTCACTTAACAATTCAAACAACTTTAACACAACAAAATATAATCATAGATAAGTTATATTATCAATCCAAATGGTGAGTTAGCTCACCTTAAACCCATCAAACAACCAAGCCTAAGCACTCAAGTTCAAATCCAAGCTAACAACCTCCTTTCCCTCCTCTTTCTTCCTTGGTTTGCTTTGCTCCAAGCCTCCTTTAGCTTCCTCTAGCTCATGGCCCAAGGTTGTGGGGAGAGTTCGGCTTTGCATTTTCACAATATAACTAGGTATAAGGTGTTGTTATGTGGTGGTAAGGTCTCACTCCAAATTTGAGGTGATTTGGAATTGATTTGCAAATTATTTATTTTAGGAATTTAAGATGAAGAAGAAGATGATATTAAAATTTGCTCTTGAGCTTTGGAGTATTTTTGATATATTTCCTAAGGGTGTACCCCTCCTTATATAGGTTTTTAAATGGTGATGGAAAAAGACCAAAAAGCCCTCAAAACCCTAATGCATTAATTTTTTCTTATCATGACAACTTTATGTCACTTCTCCTTTGTGGTTAATTACTCTTATACCCTTCCCATAATATTATCTCTTATCCTAATAAAAATTTCTAGAACATTCCATGCTTTATGAAGAGGAGAGTGTGTTAATTAGTTGCTAATGTGTTCATTTGGTCACTAGTTAAGTGCACGGTAGTTTGAACAACCTATATCGATCGAAAAGCTGTTTATCGATAAACTGATTTTCGGTCACATTATCGATTTTTCTTCGAAGAATATATTTTTTAAACACTTTTCAAAAACAAGTTTCTTAAAATTATTTATTTATTAAATGATGTTAGAACAAGGTTGTAAAATCATATTAATAACACTTAAACATATCTCAAAATGTATCGGTATTCGAAGATGAAATGTTCGAATTTCTGGGTCGCCACATTCTCCTTCACTTAGAACATTTCGTCCTCGAAATTCAACTAGAAAGATAATCAAAGAAGATATATGAACAAGATATATGTATAGCACTATTGAAACTATATACAAACTAAACTACAACTCAAATGCAAACTAAGATAAGAAGACACTAGTTTAAGAAAAATCCGGATAGGATTCCCTCAAACTATCTTCTGTCTCCCACGTAAAATCCCGAGCATCCTCACTCCATTGTACCTTGACTAACTTTATAACCTTATTCCTCGGTTGCTTCTTATCTCTATCAACAATATAAACCGACTGCCTCAACATAGTCAAATTTTGCTCAATCTCCAAGTCTTCTTGCTGTGATGCTTCTACTATCATCGGAGGATTATGCACAAACTTACACAGATGTGATACATGAAATACATTGTGCACACCCGATAGCCTAATAGGTAACTCGATTTTATATGCGAGTGTACCAATTCTCTTAAGAATTGGGAATGGTCTTATATAAAAAGGAGCCAACTTCCCATCACTTTCAAACCAAACTACACTTCTCATCGGAGAAACCTTTAAATACATAGTCTCCAACCGAGAAATCCAAGTCTCTGCGCCTCTTATCTGTATAACACTTCTATCGATTTTGCACTTTCTTCATTCGCTTTCGAATCTCCATAACCTTATATGATGCCTCTCGGACCATATCCGGCCAAAGCACAAGACGGTTTCTAGGTTCTACCCAACACGATGGAGATTTGCAAGGCCTTCCGTACAACGCTTCAAATGGTGCCATTCTGATACATGCCTGATAACTGTTGTTGTATGAAAAATCAACAAGTTGTAAGTGTTCTTCCTATGAAACTCCAAAATCTAAAATGCATGCTCGAAGCAAGTCCTCCAATACTCGGTTCATCCTCTGTGTTTGCCCATTTGTTTATGGATGGTTAGCGGTACTCAAACTAAGCTCGGTCCCTAATGCTTCATGCGAACCCTTATAGATCTGGCTTGTGAATATCATATCTTTATCACTCATGATATCACAAGGAACACCGTTCAACCTAACGGTCTCCTTAGCATATAACTTAGCCAGACTAAAATCTGTCCTCGTTGTCTTAATAGGTAAATAGTGCATCCTCTTGGTCAATCGATCCACAATAACCCACATACGTTCGTTACCCCTCCTCGACCTAGGCAACCCATCAATGAAATCCGTAGAAATATGCTCCCACTTCCACTTAGGAATCTCAAGTGGCTGAAGTAGTCTGGTCGTCTTCTGATGACTACCTTTTACCTGGTGGCAGTTAGCACATCTGCTCCCAAAGATAGAAACTTCCCTCTTCATACCCTCCCACCAAAACATCCTCTTCATATCTTCATCCTTCTTAGTGACCCCAGGATGTATCATCAACCTAGAATGGTGACTCTCCACTAGAACTTCTTTCCTAATCCCATCAACATTCGGGACACATAACCCACCTTTCATTTTCAAAATGCCACGGCTATCCATGTCGAATCTCGGCCACCTCTTTGGTGCCTCATTCTCACTTACATTATTAACTATCCTAGCAAAATGAAGATCTCTATGCTGATTCACCTTGATACGACTAATCAGAGTTGAACGAATCCCATAATTCTCCATAACTGCATACCTCCTAGTAAGCGAATCAACTACGACATTAGCTTTCCCTGAAGTATACAAAATATCCGGATTATAAACCGCAGGAAACTCCAACCACCATTGCTACCGCATGTTTAAGTCTTTTTGCGTAAAAAGATACTTTAAAGACTTATGGTCCACGTATAACTCGAAACTCTCACTGAGCAAATGATGTCTCCACATTTTTAATGAAAATACCACCGCTAACAACTCTATGTCATGAGTTGCATACCTCGCTTCATGCGGTTTGAGCTGCCGACACGCATAAACGATCACCCTCCCATGCTGCATCAAAATAGCACCAAGACCTGTTCCACATGCATCATTGTAGATAGTCAAACCCTCACCTCCATCTGGCATAATAAGAACAGGAACACTGGTTAGCTTTTCATTTAGCTCTAAGAATGCTTGCTCACATTTATCCGTCCATACAAATTTGACATCTTTCTTCATCAAATTCGTTAAGCGAGAGGTAATCTTTGAGAAATCCTGTATGAATCTCCTGTAATAACCCGCTAGACCCAGAAAGCTTCTAATATTCGTTGCACTTTCCGGCCTTTTCTAGTCCTGAACGGCTACAACCTTAGAGCAATCAACAGAAATACCCTCTGCCAAAACAACATTACTTAAGAACCTAACTTCTGAATGTCAAAAATGACACTTTGAGAACTTAGCCTTCAACACATGTTCTCTTAGTGTTCCTATAACAATCCTTAGATGGTACGAATGTTCCTCATCGGTCTTGGAATAGAACAGAATATCATCTACAAAAAAACAAGGACAAAATTATTCAATATGTCTCGAAAAACTCAATTCATTAAGTCCACGAAATATGCAGGAGCATTAGTTGGGCCGAATGGCATAACTAACCACTTATAAAATTGGTCGGATCTAAAAGTGGTCAAGAGTACACTCTCATCCACCACCCTCAACTGATGAACCCGTGTAACAAGGTCAAGCTGAGAAAATATTCGAGCTCTATGGAGTTGATCGAACACGTCATCTATCCTAGGCAAAGGATAACTATTCCTAACGGTCTATTTGTTGAGCTCACGATAATCTACAGACAATCCTAAGGAACCGTCCGCCTTCGTAGCAAAGACGATGGTTGCTCCCTAACTCGGATGACTTGGTCGGATCAAGCCTTCTACAACAAATCGCTAACCTGATTTGTTAGCTCTAATTTCTCCTTCGGGGAAAGTCTGAAAACTTGTAATACAATAGGTTTCATATCCTACACAAAATCAATGCGAAATTCTATCTCTCTATAGGGTGGTAAACCTAAAAACTCTTTAAAGACATCTGCAAATTCCTGAACAGTAGGGATAGAACCCAACTCCTCCTCTGCCATATCCAGAGAATAAAGAAAACTACTCATAAGCCAACTAGGCTTTCAGAAGACAAAGTATGAACCTCCCTCCCTTTTTTCAATAACATGGTCTGCTTATCACAGTCCAAGACTGCGTTATTCCAAGATAACCAATCCATCCCTAGTAGAACATCAAAAACCGTAAAACCCAGAACATACATATCGATGGAGAAAATTTTGTCAAAGAAAGAAATCGGAACTCTTAAAAAACCATGCTAAGATTAGCCGAACCCCCAACATGGTTCGACACACAGATAGAATCTTGAGCCATACCCAGTTCAAGGTTCAATCTATCAACAAGGTTATAAGAAATGAAACTTAAAGAAGCACGAGTATCAAATAAGACATGAAAAGGAATGCCAATAACAGTAAGAATACCTTCCAAAACCTACATTCCCCTTGTAGCGGCAGAAGTGGAAGGTGTTGAAGCTAGTGCAAAAGCTCGAGGTTATTCTCCCTTACAAAGCAACGGACAATCTCTAATTATGAGACCAGCCTAATGGCAGTTGTAGCAGCTCTTTGGTGCAAAATGTGCCCTGGCCATTTGTGGCTTTATCTTCATTACCTTAGCAATGTGTGCCTTAACCAATGGTGCTTTCTCCCCTTCTTTCTCCAGAACTAATGGATATTTCCGCAAAAGCTACCCTTCTTCCCACACTTATAACAAGCGAGACTAGAAATATCCGTGGGTGGAGGAAATGTTTGCTTGTTGTTTCCTATTGGTGTAGCAATGGATGGCTTCAGAGCCAAGCTCTCAAACCTCAACCCCATGTTCTCTAAATTTACATAAGACCCCAAGAAGTGATTAGTTATATTACCCTTGAACTATGAATGCATCCTTGTGATGAATATCTCATTCCTCTTTAAAGGCGTATCTACCAAATAAGGCCCGAATCTAGATAAGGCAGTGAATCAGTTATCATACTCTGCCACTGCCATGGCCTCCTGCTTCAAGTCGAGGAAGCTCCTAAACAACAAAGTCTTCCCAACTTCCAAGACAAGCTTCATCTCAAAATCCTCTTTAAATTAGGCCCAAGAGAAGTCGTTCTCTTGGACATCAGTGGTGATAGTGCTCCACCAATCCATGGTCACATCCGTCAGATGTCGTGATGCCAACTGACGCTTCATCGCGTCATCTAACTGCATATCCCAAAATATATGGTCACATAACTTAATCCAAGTCTAGACTTCTTTGATCGTCTTCGTACCACTAAACCTCTTACCTCAAAACCTCTTAAAATCATGACAAAGTGAAGCGAAGTTCACCTGAGGCCTGACCTGTATGACCTCCTCTATAATATCCACTTTTGATTCTATTCCGGGAGCAACATTCCCAAGTGCTCGATCTCCACAATTAGTGACTGTACTACCCTGACCACCTCTACTTCCTCGAGCATTGACAGCCCTTATACTCATGATGTACTACCTGAACATAAGAGAATATATTTAGGATATGAAAGGCTAGAGTTATTCAAAGAAAGAGATTATTCCAATGGAAAGTCGAACAGGGGTATAGGTATATAGAAAAATATAAATACGCGCTCTCGTATACACTCGACTCATTCTAGGGTGTCGCTTACCCAACCTTCAATGAGCATACCCAACCAAAGCCAAGGTGTTCGCTCAACCTTGGGCTCTAAAGCCAAATGTAACAACCTGACTTTTTGACCTTCGAATGTCGACACTAATACATCCATGGTATTCGTGTGTCGACCACCCAAGTGCCAGAAAGACAGAAAGTTAGGGTAAAATTAAAAAAATAGAATAAAACAAGAAAGAAAAAACACAACATAGAAATCTCATAACATAATGATAATTTGCAATATCAAAAGAACAGTACAAAAGGTTACTCTAAATACAAGATTTTCAAAGTTACAAAATCTAAGTACTATAATCAGCCTGGACAATTATAACTGCCTGTCCTTACAACACTGATATATGCACATAACTAAAATGGAACAACTGAAATATAAATAGACAGATAATGAAAGCCTCCAGCTCGTCTTTTGAACTCTAAAGCGTCCAAGGTAAAACCTGATAATCAGCCTACTCGAAAGAGTACGCGAGGAATTTATGGAAAACAAAAACCAAGCGTCAAACATAAGTCTGGTATGAGAAAACTCGAGATACATGAATATATGTAACGGTGACTACTATTACCGAACAGATTCCCAAAATAGTTTTCCCCTCAAAAGAAACCAAGCATTTATTAAGTTTAATATAGTGATATGATAGATAATGTCTAGGGTGTGGGATATAATAATATCAAATAGCTATGGCGTTTACATTAGTCACACCATAACATATTATGTTACACTCAAAATTGCTAAGGTACGTTCGCTTAATGGATTTTCTACGAAGATGCCTCTAGTAAACTGAAGTGGATTTCCATGCACAAGGATCAGAAAACACCTTTCGAGCATCCTATATCTCTTGATAAAATATACCATAAGGTAAATACAAGCAGCCCACGCCCGAATATAAACATGAACCACATGGAACCAAATACCATCTACTCTCGGTACTAACATATCGATACGCATAGTCTAGATCCGGAGTTGATAATATCCTATCGTGGGTTAGCCAAACCCTATATTGTGCAGCCTACTCTGTCTTTATCTATTTCCAATGTCGAGGTTACGTTCGACATCTTTCACACGAGTCTTTATCACTTGAACATAACACGAATCACAAATTGGATCCTCATGTCTCTAAACCACACATGGATTTCCACATCATGCATAGATAATGAACAATTGCATGTGCTCAAGCATCTTAAACAGATCTTGAATCTCCACATAAATTCCTTTCTTCAACCACTTCCAAGACATAGAACCCGTATACTAGTTTTGAAGTGGTATTCGGTAAGTAAAACACTTACCAATCCCGGACTTTTCAAAACTAATCGATGAATTTCCGGTTAACTCAATTCCATTTGCTCAGAAGTAAGTAAAAGCTAGAGACGTTTCATAACAATACTCTTCCGAAAGGGTTCTTATTGGTATAATATCTTGAAGCCTTTCTGTTACTACCTAAGTTAATATTAGGTTAAGTTCGATAATCGATTATTCAATTATGTAATCAAATAAGTTGCTTATAATAATCATGATTCGTACGCTTAACTCATTTCCGACATTCCAACTTAACTATTCTTCGCCCAACAGCGAAGCCAGGTAAGTTTGGGCAATGGTTGCACCAAGCTTTGCTGTAACAGCCCTAATTTTTGATAACATTATTCAAGAAATTTAATTAGATAAATTAAATAGAATAATGATGATAAGGAGATTGAGATTTGAATAAATTATATATATAGGGCCATGCTTATTAACAAGATAAATGGGATTTAAATTGGTTTATTGGCTAATTAAACAACACATGGGCATATTAGTAAATTAGCCAATCTATTATACATGGCAAGATCTTTTTGTAATTGTCCATTCACGTTCATTTTATTCGAATCAAAAATAAAATGCAAACCTATGATAGCCAACCATTAACAAGGAGGAAAAGAGCAATTTTAATCTAAAGCTAAAGATTAAAGCTAGGGAGGATTAATCAACAACAAATCTTAAATTCCTTATCCAGTTTAAGGGGAATAATAATTCATTCCATCTTTTATTGATTTTAAAATCATGTGATTTCAGATTTGAGTACTTATCTTGTTTCTATGATATATTTGATGATGATATGCTTAATTTATGAATTGTTTGATTTAAATAATTTATTTATACATGTAATGCGTACATTTTTAAGGTCAAAATCGCGGTATATCAATTTTAAAATGCCATTGAAAATTTTTATGTTAAGTAAAACCTGATTTTGGAGATGGGTTTTACTTTTCGGAATTCCCCAAGCTATGGAAATTTTATTATGAATTTTTAATGAAAAATGTGATATAATTGGATTTAAAATTTATTTCGAGAATTTCAGGAAGAAATTGGGTCTAAAATTTTAATATGTTTTATTATACAATGAAATTGAATTTTTGTGATTTTTGAGGATTTTTCCTAACTTATTTACTAGGGAAAATAAATTACTTTAAAAGAAGAACTTTTCTGAAATAGTTGGTTTTCGTATATGGAAGGGCATAAATGTTACATTTTTGTGGTTTTTGATTTGATATAAATGCGACAGTTTTAAAGGTAAAGTATTTGAAAAGTGTTTATTACAGCCAAAGTTTTACAAATAGGGAAGCTGTTATAAAGTAATTACTAAAAGTTGCAGTAATTCAGCCTTTAACCCAGAAAAGGTGTTCCGCCTCAGATAGTAAGTATCTTTTGACTCCTTTGATTCCGCCTCATCCCAGTCGAAACCAACATAGTTGAAACCATTATAGACGAAACCCATACACAAGATATCACTTAGATGGTATGCAGTGGATTGGTAGGAGGGCAGAAGCCTTGGTGTCGAAAGGTTAGCTTCCGATGGGGTCAAAACCCTGCTTTGTTTTTTAAAAGTTAAACTTCTTGCCTTGTTTTACTTAAAGCTTTCGACATAGTCAAAATGTATGTTTTTGAAAGTGTTTTATAATTAGCTTTCGAAGAAGGTTGTCATATTATGTTAAAGTATTAGCTTTCGAAGGGGTACCTTTTTCTTTAAATAAGAAGCTTTCGAAAGGGTAAGTTCCGACCTAGTCGAAACCTAGCTGCTATTTTCCTTCTGAAGTATTGAAGTCATTAATACCTTCGAAAGGTTATCCTTGTTTTTACATAGGTTAAGCCGCTTCATAGTTAGCTCATGAAAACTAGGATAAGAAATAAGATATTGGAGTTACCAATAGGTTCTTAGTGATCCCATGAAAACTAAGTAATTGGACAGATAGTCCTTAATATTTAACATGTTAATAGTAACCCTAGAAATTATAATTGAGACAGATATTCAGAATGAATGGGGATGGGTAATCCAGAATTGATTTATTTGTTTTGCATATCATCATAATGTTTTGAAATACTATGTTTTAACCATCGTGGATGTAGGAGCATATTATTTGGTTTATAAATGTTTTAGGATACTAGTGAGGGGAAAACCCGTTCTGCTAAGCGGCGTGGTCTTACTAGACATCTGAATGGGTTGAGATGGTATATTATTATTAATACCAGGCTTTATGTCTGAGTCAAAGTTTTTGTTTTCCCCTTAAACTCTCGAGTACTCAATTGATTTTGAGTAGGTTGAGAGTAAAGGTTTCCAGATGTTCATTTAGACGAATAAAGCTTCCGAGGGCGTGCATGAGGCAAGCTTGTTATTAGAGTTCTGTTATTTCTGTTGTGTGTTTTTGTTGTAAAGGCAAACCATTTTCTTGCCTATCTATATACTCTTATCTACCAATGTGGTATCTTTATATGCTGCTCTAGGCGTATTTTGTAATAATTATATATTATCTGAACGTGGTCTGCGAAATTGGATTATGTAATCAGTTTAGAATATTTTGAAATGGAATGTGGAATTTGTTTGCTTTTTAATTTTGTAACAACCCGAATTCCAGTGGGTTTGGATTTTTCGCAAAAACGCTAAATCCCAAGCCCACTGAAACCCGAGTTGGGATTCTAGTATCCTGCAAATAGGCAAAGACAAATATATCAGAGCCCAATTAAATATCTCACAGCGGAATTAACTAAAATATAATAGTAAGTAAATACCCAGCAGTATAATAACACTTTCTAAACAAGTGTCTTAAAGCTGGGATGTCTCTGCCATCTACCTAACCTGTAAGATGTTATGAGGAGGGGGTCAGAACTGAAGTTCTAGTGAATGGATAAATTAAACACTTTTAAGCTTATTCTACATATACCATTTTATTTTCATTTACTGTTATATTAGGTTCACTAGGTTTATCGTACTCTCGCCTTTGTGCGTGAATCGTACGTATTTACTCCTTAGTAGATTAAAACCTAATAACTGATATGTGTATATATATATATATAGCTATATGCCCAATGACCATATTGGTCCTAAGTACTACCCATAGTACCTTCCGTATCCTCCTCGCAAAGGACTCCATCGTCTTGCTCCTATAGCATTTTGTGACTACATCTATAAAGGTCATGAGGCCTATAATACAGATGTTCCACCGTCTACTATGAAAACGTAAAACTACGTCCGCACTAGTCTATACTATTGCTCGGACATCCGCAACGTACCATCCAGAGCGTACATTGAGGACTATACGTAATCATTTTGTCTACTCTCTGAATCCCGTCAATAAGGTCTACCTTGTACGGAACTCAGTCGGGGATTTTATATATCTGCAAAGGACCGTTTATTGGGCCTACAATAAAGATATTCTAGTTAGTCTGTCTCTTTTCTCATCGTGGCTATGGCCTTACGCAGCCACTCTTCAACTAATCGAAAGATCTCTAAAGAGTTAAGTGGCCATGCCCTACTGCAAACAATCTAATTTCCAATTGGCAGTGCCCCTTATCCAATGTCTTGATAGTGAAATAATCATTGGACTTTTGGTTTTAACTCTAGTCTTTTCCAAACTCGCTCTTGGTTTTGATGCTGGCCGATATCTACATGCAACTATCCTTTTGGGTCTTGCCCACTAAACTTACTTGCAAGTACTGGTACATATGAATATCCTACTCCGAACACCAAACTCTTCTGACTGCCAACAATGGTCCTGCCATGAAAAAAGTAGTCAAGGCATACTCTCTTGATGGAACACCTACAGACCTGCCTCTGTGGATGCAGCTTCGTTAGGCCTACCTAAAGGGCCATCCTAGAGTATCCTCACATCCCGTTGAAATCTTGTACTTCCTTTTAGCCCAAAATAACTAAGTTAGACATGCTTCTACTTTGCTGAAATCTGTGATGAACTGCTTCGTTAGGCTCTTCATCCTTTGGGCTACTCCAAACGCATCTCACTCTTTTACTAGACCCTATGTCTAATCTTTTAATTTGTGGTTAGTTTTCTTTTCTTATTCTGTTGGCTATTTATTTACCCTAATTAGCATATTCATGCCCTCGTCTCACTTCTGGCTATTGTGAGACCACCGTTGATCTAATAGGGTGTAACGTTTCTGTATTTTCGACTTCCGAAAATCGACATTAATACGTCCACTGTATCAATTGCCAAGCAATCGAAGGCTGAAAAACCGAATTGTTATGGTTAAAGAAGAAAGAGGTAGAAGAAGAAGAAAGAAAGAAGAAGCAACAGAAACAATATCAGAATCTCACAATCGCAGCGGAACAACATATAATAGATAAATGAATAATCTTTGAATCAAAAGAACTGTACATTTTATACATTACATCATCAGAGTCAATATACAACACAACAATAGACAGTAATATAAACCTGTCCTCACAACTGAATACACAGCGGAAAAGATAATATCATATACAAGTGGTACGTCTCGCCATCCAGCCCGCCTCCTACTCCACAGCATCTCCTGAAATCCAGAATGACCTGATAACCTGACTCTAGGCTGCCCGTGTGGAAAATTATGGGCACCCAGAGTTTAGGAAGGGAACAATAAACTCCAGGTCAGTAATGGGACTGGTGTGAGAACTAAAACAGTTATTTATCTTTAAAACAACAACAAAGGAAGTAAAAGACATCTGCAATGCTTTTTGGAAAATGAGACTACCATAAGACCTCCCGCCACACACACAATGCAAACGCAGAATTGGAGGAGATTTCTTCTTATGATAGTCAAACATGCTTACTACGCAAAACAAATCATTTTTGATATTATTATTAGTGCATAGTGTAGAAAACATTTCGAAAGTATAATATTAATCTTAGCCAACATAGGCATTTCGCACTATGCCTACTATAGCTACCATCTAAACAGTGGTGACCACCATAAGTAAATGGCAGGTTCTGCAACTAAAACCGTACAAGGCTCGTATTGATGAATGGATTTCCAACAAATGGTCGAGCTAAGGAACTTCCTACTGCCACATGGGATCGCCTCTGGCGGGACGTCCTAAGAACTTAACCAGCTCTCTGCCAAAACAAGGCCGGGCTACCTCTGTAACTAGGTAACTACTACACGACTATGTCATTCCCCGGTCCTTTGGGACCTTTATCCGAGGTACCTCTAATCCAACAACATCACACAGTATTAAATGTATGGTGTCCACATGAGTAAGTATCTGGGCTCCATACCATGATACCACCCTTTTCCAAAAGGAAATGACATACCCTAAAGGGCGCGACCCTCATAACCTTGCCGCATCTTTCCTGTTTCGACCATTTCCGGGGTGTGAGGTCCTGATGCAGTCTCGTCCACAAAGCTACGCTTTGGCACAAAGCCATGCTTTGTTCAACAAATGATCAATGAATGATCAACACACAGCAGCACTTAGCATGCCACCCTACCAAATTGGGAGTATATCACTGATAACCATCAACTACATAACCTTTGAGCTCGTACGTCTCAAAGAAGGGTGTTAAGTTAAGAGAATAAATTCTCCAACACCAACAGAAATGTATTTGAAAGAAATCTGCTTTATATCTCAAAATGTAATGTCAGACATGTAACCATACAAGTCTGTTCCGGGTTCGAACAGAACTGAAGGCACTTCCAAAGAAGCCCTTGCAATCCGGGTATTCACAATCCCGATAGAACTTCCCATCACAAAGGAAATCTCCATACCGTAGCTATCGGTGCAGAGACAATCGATAGGTTATCCTATCGTTTTCACAAATACCCGGTCTTCAACACCGGTCTTCAAATGCTATCCATTACGACGTATCACTATTCGGAATGGGTTATATGACATGGAGTACTCTCCCGGCTAATCCGAATAACGAGCGCTTATTTAAAAAAAAAATAAGTGTAGCATTCAAATTTCAAGCAAATCACAATAGATACTCATTTAAAGGTCAATATTGATAGTCGGTTATTTAACTATCAATGGATGTGCACAACATCACCAGATTCCAAATAATTTCCCAAATTATTTATTTTCCAAAAATATCTTTACAAGATCTATATTATATATATATATATATATATATATATATATATATTTTTCAACGCTATTCAGAAATTTTATTTGGCTTTCCAGGGAGAATACACTTTCATTTCAAAATGGTTCATTTAAACCAATTAAATAAATCCTTACCGATTTACATTAAATTTACGTTTCAAATCTGTAAATTTATTTCCACACTTCAAAAATAAATCAATGTTTATTTTTAAACAAATTTCCCTTTCCTTTATATATTCCATGGTGAATTTAAATTTCCAATTATCCACTGATATACGATTTTCAAATCGATTTCAAATAATCACTTACAATTTATCTTAAATAGATATAATCTCAAAACATTTCACTTCACATTGGAAAACATTTCCATACTTATTTAATAATAAGTAATTCACAAATCTATTAATTTTCAACATTTGGAAAATATTCAATATACTTAAATCACAATTAAGTATATATTTTATTCTTTAAGGAAAACGTTCTCTTAACACATTTATTTGAGTCAAAACGAATGTTACGTAAAACATCGTTACGACAACCCAAAATCACTAGTATAGGGATTCGAAATTAAGATAGATATATAAATCCCAATACTATATAAAACATTTTCTTTCGAAAATCATTTACTATAACAACAGTGTTATAGTCCATATATACTTAATACATTTTTAAAACATCTTTAAATCGTTTTAATTCTATTTAAAATATCACTTCCCTAAAACATTTCTTTAATATATTATTCACTGACCAAAATCGTGAATATACTTCGTTAACCAAATTCAACATTTCTACACATTTTATTTAAAGGATTATCCACTGTCCAAAATCGTGGATATATCTCCTTTAATAAGCTATAATAATTAACTTATCACAATAAGTCGATTTCGGATTTTATAAAACAATGTTTATAAATTCCATTTATATTTTATAACAACTTCAAGTTATAAAATCACTTTATTAACAAATTCTATCCATATCCCATTTACACGACAAAATCCAAATTATAAGCAAATTACTTATAATTCTCTATTTACAAATTCATTCAGTTTATAACTTCACAAATCGTAGATTCTATTCTTTTATAAAATCCTTTTATAACATCATTTTAAAACATTTTCAAGACTCCTTTATAATTTCATCACTTTGATTTATAAAAATCCAATTTTATAAATCTTATATATAAAGTTTTTATAATAAATTCAAAAATCACCATTTAAATTATTTTATAAAATAATCAGCACACAACATTGAAACAAATTCAATTATTTGAGGAATCCAGTTGGATCCCTCCAACCTGTTTCCCTGCATCCATAGATGTTAGCACAATACTAATTCCACTTCGAGGTGGAATATCGCGGTATATGGGATTTATAAAATATTATCCGCTATTATGCGGCGCAATAGGGTCTCATCCGCTATATAATGTGGGAAATCAAATCCAAGTACATATATAATAACAATTCCACTTCACGGTGGAATATCGCGGTATATGTGTTTAATATAATAACCTCCGCTTAATATGCGGCGTATAAGGTCTATTTCAATACAATAGATAATAATTTTTATCATCCAAGCATACAATCAACACAATCAAGCAATTTTAAATCTAACTATTTAAAATTTAAATCGAAACAAATTCGATTGAGTGAGAAGTTCTCACCTTGCTTCCAATAACAGTTGTAGTGTTTTATTTCAAATAAAATTAAACACGCGTTTAATTTTACCCAAAATTTCCACTAGCTCAAATAAATCCCAATCCAGCTCCATTGCGTAGTATTCGACAATACGATTTCAACGCAAGTCGTTTTGTCAATTTTCGACCTCGTATCAAAAAGTTATACATTTTTAAACATTCATGATTTATAATATAATTAATTTCCAATTTTCTTTTTTTACATTTTTACCCTAAAATCCATCATAGCCGTGCATTTCACCTACCTTAGATCCAGGCCGCCAAATTTGCTTCTCCTTCTTCCCAGTAAAACACGTTCGAACCAAACCCATCTAGCTCCGTTCGAAAGCAAACGACACGACCACCATCCAACGTCGAGAAGTTGATCAGGGACCGCCGCCTCGTGCGCCCACGCGTGCTCTACTCTCGGCTCTAATAGCAACGAACTCGGTCACTCCACTTGCGTTGAAAAATGTGCGCAGCACCTTGACTTTATACGCAATTTTCCATCGATTGACTTGACTATAAACGATCATAACCGTATAGATTTAAAGCTCTCCTCTAGATCTGCAACATTGTAGTTGAAAGTATTTTCTAATTCTTCACGGATTGAGAGAGATTAGGAGGAGAAGACGATTAAATTCTAGCCATTAGTGTTGAGAGTGGTGGCTAGGGCTGAAACCCTAATTCCTTTGCAAATTAGAAAATAGTGAGGCCTTTTATAGAAAATTTGACGAAACACTATTCATCTCCAATTTTTCGAACTCCAAACGAAGCGTGCCGGCTGACGTTTCTAGGTTTTTACCTACGTTCCGGACACAATGGAATAGCTATCGAGAGCCAATTCGATCATATGTGCGAGTTATGGAAATAAACAATCAAATTTAAATTAATTCGGTTAAACTAATTTCCATGCGTTTTGGCTTGCCCCGGACAAACCGTAAATCTGATTGACAAGAAATTTGAAATCTTACAATAATATAACATTACGGATCCGATGAAACTGGTTTCGTCGAAATCCGAGACTGTTTGAAAAATGGCTATTTTTACTCGTCGATTAAATATTAAAATATTCAATTTCCACAAATGAACTTTTAATTCAATTTTAAAAGTTCTATAACATCATTCTAACTCCAATATGATTTAATACAACTTTACAAATCATTTTTATTCACATTAAACCCAATTATCAATTATTTCTGGAATTTCAAATATTAAATTATCGATTTAATTATACAATTAAATCACTATATTCGAAATAAAATTTATTCAACTTACAAATTTTACTTGTTAATATTTAAAATCAATTAACTATACAAATTTCAAATGATAGAAACTTTGGGTCGTTACAAATTTCCCCACTTAAAAGAATTTCGTCCTCGAAATTACCAAGTAAGAAAAAGTTACAGAATCCATTAATTTTTCAAACATCCATTCAAATTACATTTCAAATTCACTTAAGTGTTTAACTTTCCCAAAATCCAATAGTTAAACTTCTTACAATAATTTTACTAAGTTTACAAATCATACTTAGTTATCTTTTCAAAACCAACTATATCGTTTAACTTTTTACCCCAAAATCAAAGTTATAGTTTTCAAAATTTTCCAATTTTCTCAAAAATATTCTAACGCCTTAAATTTTCAAAAAATTTCCCCATATCTCCTTCGCGCGGCTCGATCCGAAAAAAAATAGCAATATATATATATATATATATCACAAATATGCATCTCATCAAAGTAATGAGGCATCCCGCAGGGAAAAAAGTGTAGAAGTACGATATGTAATCCGAGATATGTACCTTATATATTATTAGCGAGCATATACGGCTAATATAGCGCGAAAGCGAGCTCCAAATGCGAAGCAAGCGCCATCCGCACCTACTATACACTCAACAACAATGAGAAACATGTATATAGAAAATAATATCGATATAAAACATATATCAGAAGCAACAACAATATGTGCCAATATAGCAAATGCAACAAAAGCAATAAATGCAACCACCAAACAACTATCATCCAACAATTCCATATCAAATCAATATACATTCACTTCTCATTAATGTTCAATGAATTGGTTTTTCATTTAATCACATTTGATTTATTAACATTGGACTTTACAAACATTCATTTATTCATTTTCAATTAGTTTATATTCACTAATTTACATTCAAGTTAGTTCACTTCCACATTCAAATCAAATTACATAGCTTTCGATTTTATCAATTCAACTTCATATGAATTTCTATACAATCAACTAACAACAATCTAACAATCAATGTATATTCAATACAACCAAATTTATTCAATTTACATCCAACAATTTATATTCACTTTGTCTAACTTCAATTTGGTTTAACACTTTTAATTTCCAATTGGTTTAATATCTAATTGACTTTTCTTTCAATTATTCAATTTTTTTCTTCAACTTCATTAGCTTCTAATGAATTAACACTTACATGCATTATTCTATATCAATTCTTTTACATTTGATTTATTAACATTCAATTCATTAGTTCAATTCAATTGCTAATTCATTTAACCATAAAAGTTGAATTTCATTACATAACTCAAGTTCATATTCATCACTTCACTTTATTAATTTACTTCGATACTAAAATCAACTTCATTTAACATTACTTAAGTTATATTCCAGTTCAAACATCATTTGTTTAACTTAACTTAAATCTCTACTTATAAATCCAATTCAGATTCCAATTCTAAAGTAAACTCTATTTAACTTTTACCGAAGTCAAATTTCATCATTTATTCAAATTCATATCTCGTTTTGCTTAACAAAATTGTTTAACTATTTTAACAATTGGTTTCACTTACATCTTCTCACTTTACAAGTTATACAACTTATTTAAACTTTAAAGTTATTTAATATATTCACTTCAGTTTAATTTCCATTTCGTTAGCTTATCTAATCCAAATCAATTTATTTAACCTTCCTTTAGTTAAATTCCAAATCATATGTCTTATTATGCCAACTCAAATTTATTTCAACTTTACTAAAGTTAAACTTTATTATCTCATATTATAAGTTCACAACTCATTTTACTTATATTCATCAATTACAGCTTAGATTTTAATTTCAAATTTGTTTATCACAACCAAACTTCAATTTTCAATTTACTATGGTAGCAAATCCATCACACAGAAACTTGAAAATGATATTGATGATGCTGCAGTCATCACCCTGATTATTTCCCAGTAACAGTAGTGAATTCACTGCTTAATATTCTTTCAAAATTTTCCTTTTATTTATAAATCACATTTATAAATATTTTTCTCATATAATTTCACTATTTAACTTTTAATTTTGGAAAATAATTTCCAAAATAAACAGGATTCCAATTTTCAAATTCTTAGTTCAAATTCATTTTTATTTACAACTCATATTTATAAATATATTCATATAGTTTCACTTCTTATACATAAGATTATTTCACAATTGTAAATCACACTAATTATAATTCCATACTTAATAATTCATTTGTTTATATAATTCCTTCTTTTACAATTGTTGTTTTTTATTTAGATTATTCAAACATCTTTTAATTAACTTATATATATACTTACATTTCAACAACCAAACAATCAATTTATATACACTTTAATAATTTCAGAAAAATTATTTCCTTTATATGTAAAATATAATCGAGGTAAAATTATTTCATTTACCCAATTTAAAATGATACTATGTCGACTTGCCTCGTTTAAGTGTTTAGAAATCCCTATCGATAATATGGCATCCAACATACCGACCAGAATTCACAAACAACTCAACGGATAAGCAAACACAATAGAAAACATTTTAATATTCACTAACAAATACGCGCTCATATCTATTATTACACTCAACTCATTCTAGAGTACTACTGACTCTATCTCTAATGAGTAATTCCCAACAGAGCCAAGGTTGTCGCTTAACCAAATGCTTTGATACCACATGTAACGTTTCTGGATTTTCGACTTTCGAAAATCGACATTAATACGTCCACTATATCAACTGCCGAGCAATCGAAGGCCGAAAAACCGAATTGTTATGGTTAAAGAAGAAAGAGGTAGAAGAAGAAAGAAAGAAAGAAGAAGCAACAGAAACAATATCAGAATCTCACAATCGCAGCGGAACAACATATAATAGATAAATGAATAATCTTTGAATCAAAAGAACTGTGCATTTTATACATTACATCATCAGAGTCAATATACAACACAACAATAGACAATTATATAAACCTGTCCTCACAACTGAATACACAGAGGAAAAGATAATATCATATTCAAGTGGTACGTCTCGCCATCCAGCTCGCCTCCTGCTCCACAGCATCTCCTGAAATCCAGAATGACCTGATAACCTGACTCTAGGCTGCCCGTGTGGAAAATTATGGGCACCCAGAGTTTAGGAAGGGAACAATAAACTCCAGGTCAGTAATGGGACTGGTGTGAGAACTAAAACAGTTATTTATCTTTAAAACAACAACAAAGAAAGTAAAAGACATTCGCAATGCTTTTTGGAAAATGACACTACCATAAGACCTCCCGCCACACACATAATGCAAACGCAGAATTGGAGGAGATTTCTTCTTATGATAGTCAAACATGCTTACTACGCAAAACAAATCATTTTTGATATTATTATTAGTGCATAGTGTAGAAAACATTTCGAAAGTATAATATTAATCTTAGCCAACATAGGCATTTCGCACTATGCCTACTATAGCTACCATCTAAACAGTGGTGACCACCATAAGTAAATGGCAGGTTCTACAACTAAAACCGTACAAGGCTCTTATTGATGAATGGATTTCCAACAAATGGTCAGGCTAAGGAACATCCTACTTCCACATGGGATCGCCTCTGGTGGGACGTCCCGAGAACTTAACCAGCTCTCTGCCAACACAAGGCCGGGCTACCTCTGTAACTAGGTAACTACTACACGACTATGTCATTCCCCGGTCCTTTGGGACCTTTATCCGAGGTACCTCTAATCCAACAACATCACATAGTAATAAATGTATGGTGTCCACATGAGTAAGTATCTGGGTTCCATACCATGATACCACCCTTTTCCAGAAGGAAATGACATACCCTAAAGGGCGCGACCCTCATAACCTTGCCGCATCTTTCCTGTTTCGACCATTTCTAGGGTGTGAGGTCCTGATGCAGTCTCGTCCACAAAGCTATGCTTTGGCACAAAGCCATGCTTTGTTCAACAAATGATCAATGAATGATCAACACACAGCGGCACTAAGCATGCCACACTACCAAATTGGGAGTATATCACTGATAACCATAAACTACATAACCTCTGAGCTCGTACGTCTCAGAGAAGGGTGTTAAGTTAAGAGAATAAATTCTCCGACACCAACAGAAATGTATTTGAAAGAAATCTGCTTTATATCTCAAAATGTAATGTCAGACATGTAACCATACAAGTCTGTTCCGGGTTCGAACAGAACCGAAGGCACTTCCAAAGAAGCCCTTGCAATCCGGGTATTCACAATCCCGATAGAACTTCCCATCACAAAGGAAATCTCCATACCGTAGCTATCGGTGCAGAGACAATCGATAGGTTATACTCGTTTTCACAAATACCCGGTCTTCAACACCGGTCTTCAAATGCTATCCATTACGACGTATCACTATTCGGAATGGGTTATATGACACGAAGTACTCTCCCGGCTAATCCGAATAACGAGCGCTTATTTTAAAAAAATAAGTGTAGCATTCAAATTTCAAGCAAATCACAATAGATACTCATTTAAAGGTCAATATTGATAGTCGATTATTTAACTATCAATGGATATGCACAACATTACCAGATTCCAAATAATTTCCCAAATTATTTATTTTCCAAAAATATCTTTACAAGATCTATATTTTTTATATATATATTTTTCAACGCTATTCAGAAATTTTATTTGGCTTTCCAGGGAGAATACACTTTAATTTCAAAATGGTTCATTTAAACCAATTAAATAAATCCTTACCGATTTACTTTAAATTTACATTTCAAATCCATAAATTTATTTCCGCACTTCAAAAATAAATCAATGTTTATTTTTAAACAAATTTCCCTTTCCTTTATATATTCCATGGTGAATTTAAATTTCCAATTATCCACTGATATACGATTTTCAAATCGATTTCAAATAATCACTTTCAATTTATCCTAAAAGGATATAATCTCAAAACATTTCACTTCATATTGGAAAATATTTCCATACTTATTTAATAATAAGTAATTCACAAATCTATTTATTTTCAACATTTGGAAAATATTCAATATACTTAAATCACAATTAAGTATATATTTTATTCTTTAAGGAAAACGTTCTCTAAACACATTTATTTGAGTCAAAACGAATGTTACGTAAAACATCATTACGACAACACAAAATCACTAGTATAGGGATTCGAAATTAAGATAGATATATAAATCCCAATACTATATAAAACATTTTCTTTCGAAAATCATTTACTATAACAACAGTGTTATAGTCCATATATACTTAATACATTTTTAAAACATCTTTAAATCGTTTTAATTCTATTTAAATATCACTTCCCCAAAACATTTCTTTAATATATTATTCACTGACCAAAATCGTGAATATACTTCGTTAACCAAATTCAACATTTCTACACATTTTATTTAAAGGATTATCCACTGTCCAAAATCGTGGATATATCTCCTTTAATAAGCTATAATAATTAACTTATCACAATAAGTCGATTTCGGATTTTATAAATCAATGTTTATAAATTCCGTTTATATTTTATAACAACTTCCACTTATAAAATCACTTTATTAACAAATTCTATCCATATCCCATTTACACGACAAAATCCAAATTATAAGAAAATTACTTATAATTCTCTATTTACAAATTCATTCATTTTATAACTTCACAAATCGTAGATTCTATTCTTTTATAAAATCCTTTTATAACATCATTTTAAAACATTTTCAAGACTCCTTTATAATTTCATCACTTTGATTTATAAAAATCCAATTTTATAAATCTTATATATAAAGCTTTTATAATAAATTCAAAAATCACCATTTAAATTATTTTATAAAATAATCAGCACACAACATTGGAACAAATTCAATTATTTGAGGAATCCAGTTGGATCCCTCCAACCTGTTTCCCTGCATCCACAGATGTTAGCATAATACCAATTCCACTTCGAGGTGGAATATCGCGGTATATGGGATTTATAAAATATTATCCGCTATTATGCGGCGCAATAGGGTCTCATCCGCTATATAATGCGGGAAATCAAATCCAAGTACATATATAATACCAATTCCACTTCAAGGTGG
Source organism: Allium cepa (assembly GCA_030765085.1). Taxonomy (NCBI): domain Eukaryota; kingdom Viridiplantae; phylum Streptophyta; class Magnoliopsida; order Asparagales; family Amaryllidaceae; genus Allium; species Allium cepa. The sequence goes on along the minus strand of CM060928.1, from coordinate 563,342,663 downwards.
AATATCGCGGTATATATGTTTAATATAATAACCTCCGCTTAATATGCGGCGTATAAGGTCTATTTCAATACAATAGATAATAATTTTTATCATCCAAGCATACAACCAACACAATCAAGCAATTTTATATCTAACTATTTAAAATTTAAATTGAAACAAATTCGATTGAGTGAGAAGTTCTCACCTTGCTTCCAATAACAGTTGTAGTGTTTTATTTCGAATAAAATTAAACACGCGTTTAATTTTACCCAAAATTTTCACTAGCTCAAATAAATCCCAATCGAGCTCCATTGCTTAGTATTCGACAATACGATTTCAACGCAAGTCGTTTCGTCAATTTTCGACCTCGTATCAAAAAGTTATACATTTTTAAACATTCACGATTTATAATATAATTAATTTCCAATTTTTTTTTATTTTTTATTTTTATATTTTTACCCTAAAATCCATCATAGCCGTGCATTTCCCCTGCCTTAGATCCAGGCCGCCAAATTTGCTTCTCCTTCTTCCCAGTAAAACACGTTCGAACCAAACCCATCTAGCTCCGTTCGAAAGCAAACGACGCAACCACCATCCAACGTCGAGAAGTTGATCAGGGACCGCCGCCTCGTGCGCCCACGCGTGCTCTACTCTCGGCTCTAATAGCAACGAACTCGGTCACCCCACTTGCGTTGAAAAATGTGCGCAGCACCTTGACTTTATACGCAATTTTCCATCGATTTACTTGACTATAAACGATCATAACCGTATAAATTTAAAGCTCTCCTCTTGATCTACAACATTGTAGTTGAAAGTATTTTCTAATTCTTTACGGATTGAGAGAGATTAGGAGGAGAAGACGATTAAATTCTGGCCATTAGTGTTGAGAGTGGCAGCTAGGGCTGAAACCCTAATTCCTTTGCAAATTAGAAAATAGTGAGGCCTTTTATAGAAAATTTGACGAAACACTATTCATCTCCAAATTTTTGAACTCCAAACGAAGCATGCCGGCTGACGTTTCTAGGGTTTTACCTACGTTTTGGACACAATGGAATAGGTATCGAGAGCCGATTCGATCATATGTGCGAGTTACAAAAATAAACAATCAAATTTAAATTAAATCGGTTAAACTAATTTCTATGCGTTTTGGCTTGCCCCGGACAAACTGCAAATCTGATTGACAAGAAATTTGAAATCTTAAAATAATATAACATTACGGATCCGATGAAACTAGTTTCGTCGAAATCCGAGACTGTTTGAAAAATGGCTATTTTTACTCGTCAATTAAATATTAAAATATTCAATTTCCACAAATTAACTTTTAATTCAATTTTAAAAGTTCTATAACATCATTCTAACTCCAATATGAATTAATACAACTTTACAAATCATTTTTATTCACATTAAACCCAATTATCAATTATTTCTGGAATTTCAAATATTGAATTATCGATTTAATTATACAATTAAATCACTATATTCGAAATAAAATTTATTCGACTTACAAATTTTACTTTTTAATATTTAAAATCAATTAAATATACGAATTTCAAATGATAGAAACTTTGGCTCGTTACATAGGGAATGCTGTTGGTACTGCCACTTCTATTACCTTGCTTATTTAACTTAATTTACGTCTTAAGTTTATTAAATTAGCATCTTCTATTATCTCTATTCTATTTGCTTATTAACTTAAATCCTAAATAAGCCTTTCCGTTTTTTCTACTTTAACTATAACCTATTTTAAAATTTTACTTGTAATTGTCACTTTTATCTTCTTTTATAATCTGTATATGATTACAAGTGTCTCTCTTCTGTTCTAGGCTGTCTTCTTTTATTATGATATAGAATTCTCTTTAATTCTCTTATATTATATAATTCACTTATCATAATAACTGTCTTATTGTATAGTCTGCGCAGTAAATGTAGATCTAGGTTCATTATCGTTTACAGTTTCAAATTCTTTTCTAATAATATACTTGATTCCTTTCATATTTTACTTTATTTTCTTCTATATTAGGAAGTAATTCTATTTTATTTGGTTGGGTATGAAAACTGTACTAAAAATCCATTTCCATATTTTAATAGTAATAATACTATAAACAATAATTTGTAACTGCAAGGTATTTCTTTTATTATTTTGGAATAGTGTAAAACACAGTAATTTCTTGATTTTACACTAGTTCCGTTTTTCTTTCTTTTTTTCTTGTAGATACGTTTATCGTTATCTTTTAAATATTAAATTACAGAAATGTACCATATTTTCTAAACCAAACAATTAATCTATTACATACTTCCAAATCAAGTTATTAGATTTATTTATTATTCCCGTTTTAGCGTAATTTATTGCAGAATTTCATTTTTCTAGCTTTATTCCAACTTTTCTTATTTTACATCTAATCTAGTATTTTCCCATTTTAATCCATAATCGCGAATTTTCCTTTTAACTATTATTCACGTACAAAGAGAACAAAAGAAACTAGCATTTGGGCTAAATTATAACTTCAAATTAGATGTAAATAACTGTAAATTTCTTATAGTTTAGCATTACTAATTAACAGAACTAATTACTAAAATATTGAATAAAATTATTTAATGGGAAGTTAATGATAATATATCATAAATGTAAAATATATAATTAAATCCACTCACATTGCTAGCTTTCCAAATCTCCTCATTTTTATTTCAAATCTGTCCCTAACATTTATATTCACCTCCCTTGTTATCCCTATTTTGAATTACAAACGATATATTTACAGATCTTTAATATTTGAAAGAGAAAAGGAAGAGATTTGGATTAGAAATAGCAAATAACACTCAGATCTAGGGTTTTACCTTTGACATTGCCTTCTGATTTGAACCAATTCATAATTCCCTAATTAATTCTATTCTCTTTATATTTAGATCTAAATTCGTGTTAGTAAAAATGAGGCTCTGCACCTATATTTATAGTGGTTCAAATCAGTGTTAACCATTAGATATAAAACCCTAAAATCTAAAGCGTACACTCAGTCTTTGGACATTAAATTAATATGTGTTCTGCGTTTGTTTTTATTTCAAATTGATTCTCCAACAATATTTTCATTAATCACTTTCCCCTTCTCTCTTGCAATCTATGGAAACATATATTTCTAAATGCGACGTTTCTTTTTAATAAGATTCCCCTATTAATCACCCAATTTATAGATTTCCTATATACATAGAATTAATTTACTATCCAATTAATCCCTGCCTGCACTGTGATTTCTTACCAAATTAATATGCCAATCAACACCATATTAATTCGTCACATACAAGCATATTAATTTATTTTATTTCCATAATTATTGCATGCATATATTCTACAATTGAATTTTGAATCGCAATCTTAATTATATATGTTGTCATAAGTCTCCACGTTTGTTAATTGACAATTTATTACTTGCATAAATGACTCTTCCTCCATTTTATTCTCTTGCACTAACATATATGTTTCTAATCATATCAATTGGTTGCTATAATATATGTTCCCTTTCTTGTCAGTTCCTGTCAATTAATCATCTCTACTAATGAATTGAATATTAATTTCCCTTTTAAACAAACAACGTCAATTAATGTTCCCTATTAATTGATTTTATATAATATCTCTCTCTAATTTATTTATTACACAAATATATGTGTATTCCAAATAATAGTAATTAGTTGCCCCATCTACAAACATTTCTTTGTTTTAAAATTTCAAACGTATATAACTTAACTAAATTATTTGCATATATAATTGTAATTTAACGCGGGGTGTTACATTCTCCCCCGTTATGAAATTTCGTCCCAGAAATTTGATAAGGGTTCAATTATGTAATTTCTCGTACCGATCGCATCCATTTTGTGTACATCCAATTATGCAACAATCCGTGTGCAAAGTGCAATACATCATAAAATACATGCATGTACAAGAATTTCTATGCGATACCTCCTATATGAATGCCTTTTCTTTTAGAAATTCCTTTTAAAACATGATGCACACATCCTAAATATACTTGCAATTTCTATATGAATGCAATCTTTTGAAAAATCAAAAAAAAATTCATTAAATTTTCCCACACTCCTACTGAATAGGAGCATAGTTCAACAAATTTTTACGCCCAAACCTACCACACAACTTTTAATTTTTGAATTTTAGAAAATTCTAATTTTCCAAATTCGATTTCTTATGTTATAAAGAAGGTAGGGAATGGAAAAACTTCATATTTTTCCGATTTTCTACTGCGCACATCTTCCTCCGTACTTGGGATTTAGGCTACTATTCTAAAAAAAATTATTTTCTTCCCCAAGCAAAGTTTACATAAGAAATATCTCTTTTTAAAATTTTCTATTGACATTTCTGTCGCTTTTTTGAATTTGTTATTTTCCTTTTAGTTATCTTATTCTGCTTTTACTCTATTTTTTTATACAACAATTAAATACAACTATCATCTAGGATAAGGAGGTCTAGGATCATGCCCACTTTGACACGGAAAGGTCCTACTCTAGGAATCCAAGTAACTGATATGCTCCTCCTGCCGCCTATTACTTGTTAACAACTTACATTGTGTTACTCATGATGAGTAAGATCTATTCATCTCTGCTATTTCATGCTTAAAAAGGAATAACTAAGTCTCATTTACTACAATGGATAAGGGTTTCAATCTATGCAGTCTCTATCTAAAAAGACAACTAAGCTTGGGGAAATTTTCTCTTTACCTTTCATTTTTCCCCAACTAAGGTCTACCTATCCCAACCATGTGTGTCTTAGCATCTTACTAATATCATTTCACTATTCTTCTATAGTCTACACACATGAAGCAGCATTTCCAGGTTTTCACTAGTGTCCTATACACCTTACGGGAACTTTTATTATCACTCTGAGCAATTACTGCTATAACCTTATACTTTTCCTGTTACATCTGGGAAATGATTTCTATCTACTCCATATTTAAAAGTCTGATTTGGTTTGGTATTTATCAATTTTTCTTCAAAAATTAAAACTTCTAAATTTTATCCTTTCAAAAACTTATTTACTTTTCCACCAAACCATCTTTTTTTAAACATGTCTTACTTGTTCATAAAAGATTTCTCTTTTTTCTTGACTTTACAAAAAATGTCCTCACATGTTTTCAAAGTATCATTTTTTTTAAAGATTTTCAAATTTACTAAAACTGGGGTAAATAAGAATAATTATTTTATCAAAAATCTCTTAACTTTCCTACTCTTCCAATTACTTAACCTTAAAGGAGTTACTAACTTACTACACTTAATGGTTTTATACCTTAATGTATTGGAAGTACTTTCTCTTATGAGAAACCATTAACGCTAAAACCTTCTATGAATCCTTTAAAGGAAGAATTTCGTGTTTATGTGAAATTATAAGGAATTTAATTTATATTTTATCGAAATATGCTATACAAAATATGATGCTTTCCATACCTTGTACATCTCTTTCACGTATTCCTTATAGCTTGCACAAAACATCTTTATTTGTGATTCATAGAAAATTATATCTTTATTCATTTCATTTCAATATATTAAGGTATGTTTACTTTATATTTATTTACATAACATATTTCCTACTAAATTAATTAATTTATCGTACATTATTTTTCAAAAGAACTCATTTTTAAAACTTCTTTATAACTAGAAAATATTTTCATGTGCTTATTTAAATAATAAGTGTACATACAAACCACTTTAGAAATTATCTCCAAAACTCATTTGGGTCAAAATAGATGTTGCGCAAAACACCATTACTACAACCCAAAAATACTAATATATGGATTCAATTAAAGTAAATATTCATAAATCCCTTATGCTATGTAAAAACTTTTACTTTGGGAGTCAACTACTATAACAATGTGTCATAGTCTATGCTTCCTTTATTTTTAATGAAAACATTTATTACAACAATAAATGATGTAACCTATGTTTTCAATACTTAACACACTCTAGGTTTTTATATTTAAAATCATTGTTTACCTACAAAGATACTAGCGAGCTATACATACTCTATAATTCTTCAAAAAGATTTTCACTTTAACAAAATTTGCATCATATAAAAACCAATTTAAATTTCATACCACTTATTTTTTCAAAAACCCAATATTTACTTCCTCAAATATATTAACAATTATATTTTTCCACTTTTTTAATTCAAAAGTTTTATTTTTATTGGGTTAGACATAAAGTGGATTTTCCTCATACTAAAACCTCTTATTCTTCCCGAAATAAAAACACTCTCCCTACTATCCCTAGGGAACTTCCCTGTTTCCTAAAACATACGGATACAAATTTTCTCTCAAAACACGGCTTATTTGTATGCTATAAATCGGTAATAACATAGGGCTCTACATACTTGGGTCATCCCAAACCCAACTAGCAAACTATGCACAAACATACTTCTAAAAACTTTCCATATGTTAAAACTATGGTTGGGGACTATTTGTACTTTAGCACATAATATATCTATATTCTATTCAAAAATACAAATACATTCACTCACTATCTACCTAGTAATCCTAAACCTAGGCTCTGATACCAAATATAACAACCTGAATTCCAGTGGGCCCGGATTTTTCGCAAAAATGCTAAAAACCCAAGCCCATTGAAACCTGAGCTGGGAATCTGGTATCTTGCAAATAGGCAAAGATAAATATATCAGAGCTCAATTAAATATCTCATAGTGTAATTGAATAAAATATAATAGTAAGTAAATACTCACCAATATAATAACACTTTCTAAACAAGTGTCTTAAAGCTAAGAAGTCTCTGCCATCATCCTAACCTGTTGGAAGTTATAAGGAGAGGTTCAGAACTAAAGTTCTAGTGAATGGATAAATTATACACTTTTAAGCTTAATTATACTTATACTGTTTTATTTCAATTTATTGTTATATTAGGTTCACTAGGTTTATCATACTCTCGCCTTTGTGCGTGAATCGTACCCATATACTCCTTAGTAAATTAAAACCTAATAACTGATATATATATATATATATGTAGCTGTATGCCCAATGACCATATTGGTCCTAGGTACTACCCATAGTACCTTCTGTATCTTCCTCACAAAGGACTCCATCATCTTGCTCCTATAACGTTCTATGACTACATCTGTAAAGGACAGGTTCACGAGGCCGACAACATAGATTTTCCATCATCTAATACGAAAACGTAAAACTGCGTGCGTAAAAGTCTATACTAATTCTCGGAAATTCGTAATGTACCACCCAGTGTGTACATTGAGGACTATACATAATCGTTCTATCTACTCTCTGAATCCCACCAACAAGGTCTACCCTGTACGGAAATCAGTCAGGGATTTTCTATATCGGTAAAGGACGGCTTCATTAGGCCTACAATATAGATATTCCAGTTGGTTTGACTCTTTTCTCATCGTGGCTATGGCCCCACGCTGCCACCCCTCAACTAATCGAAAGACCTCTATAGAGTTAAGTGGTCGTGCCCTACTGCAAATAATCTAACATCCAATTGGCAGTGCCCCTCATCCAATGTCTCGATAGTGAAAGAATCATTGGACTTTTGGTTTTAACTCTAGTCTTTCCCGAACTAGCTCTTGGTTTTGATGCTGGCCGATACCTACATGCGACTATCCTTTTGGATCCTGCCCACTAAACTTACTTGCATGTACTGGGACTACGAATATCCTACTCCAAACACCAACCCCTTTTGATTGCCTATAATGGTCCTGCTGTGCAAAAAGCAGTCAAGACATACTCTCTTGATGGAACACCTACAGACCTGCCTCCGGGGATGCAGCTTCGTTAGGCCTACCCAGAGGGCCATCCAAGAGTATCCTCACGTCCCGTTGAAATCTCGTGCTTCCTTTTAGCCCAAAATAACTAAGTTGGACGTGCTTCTCCTTTGTTGAAATCTGGGATGAACTGCTTCGTTAAGCTTTCATCCTTGGGTTACTCCAAACGCATCTCACTCTTTTATTAGACCCTAAGTCTAATATTTTAATTTGCGTTTAGTTTACTTTTCTTATTTTGTTGGCTACTTATTTACCCTAATTAGCATATTCTTGCCATTGTCTCACTTCTGGCTATTGTGAGACCACCATTGATCTAATAGGGAAAGTTGTTGGTACTGCCACTGTAACAACCCAAAATTTAACTCATAATAATTAATTCGTTAATTAATGAAATAATAAAATAACATTGTAAAATTATCAAAATCAAGTCACGGGAGTTATAGCATTGTGTCCGTGGTAATTTTTCGGTCAATTTCCATATATAGAACGTCAGAATCCGAGTTAATGTGAGAGAGTTACAAATTAAACTAGAAAACGGGGAAAAATTTAATTGGGCTAGGTCGACCAAGTGGTCAACCTAACCACTTCTTAGGTCGACCGACCGGTCGACCTAGAGGGAGGGGCGGTCGACCGCCCAGTCGACCCGCCTTGGGTTATGGACGTAGGAAATTTTCCTTCATCCTGTAATGTTCGTTAGCGAATTTTTTTTGTCATTTGCATTTTTTCAGCTCATCTGGTCCCTTCGTGCTTCCATCTGATCGTTCCTATTCAGCCTATGACGTTGTTGCATCCTATTCAATCCCCAAATCGAATGGTCTAAGATCCACTTCTACCTTTATAAATAAGACCATAAGCCTAACACTTTTTCTCATTCTAAGATTTTCTCTAATTGGGTTCACATTTTAGGAAGGACCCTAAACGGAATAATTTTCGAAGGAGGAAATCGTTTTAAATAAAAATATTAACAACCCCAAGTGGATCCGGAATAACCGGAAGGGAAGAGCTTAGGACCACAGGTGAGTGATTGTAATTATTTAAGATTTCTTTAAGTAATTTAAAATAATCAGGTTTCCAATAGTTTTAGTTTTTAGTATGATTTTTGGAATAACCTTTTTAGTAATTTATTTACAGTTTTTAGAATTATTTTCAGTCTATTTCCTTTAGCTATTCTTTCAGTAAATTTTAGTTTAATTCTGTTAATTATAGATTTTCCATTTATTTACAGTATTTTAATTTATTTACTATTATTTATGCGTTATTTACATCTTTTTCCTACGCTTTGGATTTTCTTCTATTTTTAGTTTTCTTTTATTTCTCCTTCTTCTTCGCATATGGATTAGAATAGATTAAATGCGAATATGGATTAAAATTATATGAATACTGAAATAACGAAAGATAAGATGTAAATTGTAAAGACTGTAATAAAGATGGAATTAAGACTGAAATTGAACCTAATTATGATATTAATATTAGAACTGGAATAATTAAAGATAATTGACCTAGTTATAACTTAGAATTATAACTAAAAAAGAGTACAGGATGAAAGGAGCTTATTTTTTTACACTTAGACTTTTGGGTTAAGTAAATAAGCTAAATTGTAACATAGGTTATATTAAGAAAAAGAACAAAATGAAGCTTATTTTAAGACTTAGGATAAATTAATAAGCACAGATAGCACGAACAAAAGTAAAGGCTTATTTAAGTAATTTATCTAAGTTAACAAGAAAGAATTAAAGTAGGACCTGTACCAAATAGCATTCCCCTATTATTTCCATGGACATGGTGTTTCACATAATCTTGAAGTGATTCAAGGGGCATGCTTATGCTAATAATGGTAGTAATTGGTCAATAAGTAGAAGTCCAAATCATGGTAATTTGGGCAAGGGGCTCAATTAGATATTGTTTGGATGATGGGCTAGTACCAACAGCATTTCCCCTATTTTCTATGGACACGGTGATCTCACATTAGCCTAAAGTGGGATGTGGGGGCACGCTTATGCTGGAGAATGAGGTAATAAGAAGACCCAATAGGTGGAACAACCGGTAACATGAGCATGGAGGCGGTTACGCGTTCGACTTCCATTCGGGTGCTTAGTAATCGTTATGAGTTCCAAGCGCTTAGTATTTGTGCCTTTCATATGCACCATTGCCTTCTATGTAGGGAGCTATATAACGTCTAGTCCACGGTAGATACTTTGCATGTCATTCGTAGACACCATTTTTGTATAGGGAGCTATATCGTCTAATCCGCAGTACGGTCTATGGAGTAGCAGGTCGATCGAAGGGTAGTATTAAAAATTCAACCTAATCTAAGAAGCTATCAAAAAAAGTGCAAACAATCAAAGTTAATCAATTATGTTGATCTAGTTAATTCATATTTATTTCTAACTTATTCCTCTCTATTTCCTTTGTTTCCTTTTATATACTAGAACTTTTGTAAAGTCAATTACTTCTATTTTGCTTAAGGATTTTAGTAATTACTATAATTCATCAGACTTTTAGTCTGACCCACTCCTCCATTTTTCTTTTTCCCCCCCATAGGCAATCATGGGCAAGGAAGGAAGACCACAGCTTCTTGGAGACTTGTTGGAGATTCTGTCATGTATTTCTTTCCTTCAGTTTCAGTTTTTAGTTCTTTTGTTGAGCTGATATTTTGAGAGGGATGTATTGTACTCTGATATTATTTGAGACTTTGGATTTTTTGATTTCACGAGACTTGTATGGGTATTTGGAGACTTATTTTATCGTCTTATATTATGGAATTTGATTTTTAGCAGAATACTATAATTCTCTCCGCTGTGATGCTACTATTATTATTATTATTATTTGATTTTTGTCTAGTGAATCTTAGTCTCTGCTAGTTTTAGTTATACCCACAACGCACCATGCCTTTTAGTGTGTCTTTTTTGGGTATACTAAAGGGCGTGGGGTGTTTCATTTGGTATCAGAGCCTACGGTTACAGGATTCCTAAAAATTTATTTTAAAAGTAAAGTATTTTTCAAAAAAGAACTCTTTAAAGTAGTTTTTAAGTATAAAATAGTTCTTATAAAAAATCCTCTTAAAATCTAGTTCAATCTCCTTTCGACTCTTTCTTAAAATATCCTTTTCTTTTCGTAGAATGAGGGATGCCACGAACCCTCCCGAGAGCATTCCAGTCCCAGCCTGGTTTTGTAGGTATCTACAACCCATGACTCCAGAGGTACACGGGCAAGCGCCCAATCCAGCGCCAGTGGGTGGGAATCCCATCAACCCACCTGTTAGCCCGAAAATTGGTCACTAACACCCTTAGAAAGATTGTGTAGAGAGATTAATGAAGAAAGTAAATTAAAACAGGGTACAGAATGTAAATTTAAATGCAGAAAGTAAGAACACCAAATTTATATTGGTTCGGCGTAATAGCCTACGTCCACTTCGAAGTTGATCTTTATTTCTTTCCTTGATACTTGATTACAGATACAATCTGTTTCTAAGTACTTGAATATAAAAAAAGTACTTGAATACAACTGCTAAATAAAAAGCTTAAGTTGTGAATGAGGGTTGAATATGGCAGAGTCTCCCCAGTGTTCTCTAAAATATGATCACTTTCACCATGCCCCTGCCCCTCTATTTATAGACGAAGGTGGGTTGGACTTCCCTGGTGGGCCTGGCGGCCGAATACCTTGGCCCAAATGGAGTGGTCTCTGTGTGCCGAACCGAGCATGCCGAACGGTCAAATGCCGAACCATCCTCTTCATGCTGAACGGTGCATTTGTTGTGTGGGATGAGTAGACCGAGCAACAATTGAAGCCGGTCGTGCGGGGGAGAATGCCGAGCCATCTTTGAATGCCGATCATTCCCTGTATGCCGAACGAGGCGCTTGATGCCGAGCGCTATCCAATGCCGAACAAGGCGCTTGATGCCGAGCGCTATCCAATGCCGAACGAGGCGCTTGATGCCGAGCGCTATCCAATGCCGAATGCTCTTTTAGGTGCTGAAGGGTGTGATGCCGGATGACTCTGCCATGCCGAACGCCCAGAGATGCCGGATGTCCTTGGTATGCCGAACGTACCTTGTTTGCCGAACGTCCTTTAACCGAGCGATGTCTTTGGCCGAACGATATCTTTGGCCGAGCGCTCCTGGATGCCGAGCGTTCCCTAGACGCCGAGCATTTCTGAATGACGGTCGTAAAGAGATGCCGAATGATCCAGTTGAGCTGAATGGTGGGTATGCCGAGGACTAAGTCGCCTGGTCAAATCTCCAGGAAACACTTGCCCCCCAAAGTGTATTACGTGACCGAACGTGATACGCTTTGAATTACGTGTCCTCCATGCTCCACTTCGAACCTTGGCCCATCACTCTTGGGGGTTTCTTTCTTGCGAATACCAGTTGTGTAGGTGTGTGCCGAACGTAGTGTAAATGCCGAGCGACACAGCCGAAGCCGAACATCCCACGTATGCCGAGCAAACTGATGCCGAACGATGTGGCTTTGACCGGTTCTACCGGTCATCGTCGTTTCGCCTTCTTCTTCTTCCCTATAATAGCCAGCGTCTTCCTCCTTCTTCTCTTTTCACTTTTTACCTCCACTGCCTTGCACTTGCCAACCTCGCCCGTTAACAGCCTTCAAAGATCTATCAAATCCTTTTCAAGTTTTGACCTACTAACTAGGTATCGATTCTTCTGTCTAAATCCTTCTCATAACTAAAAAAGTCTTTATGCTCAAGTTCATAGATTGGAACCGTAATCGATCGGGTGAATCGAGCTTTGTTTAAGGTATTTTAAGAGTTTTTAGAGTTAAACGATGAGGGTGGAAGGAGGAGTGACTAGAGACGAGCTTACTAGGAAGCTGTTGGGAGATGTGTTGTGGTTCGGCACAATTCTCCTGTGCCGAACGAGATTGGAGGAAGAAAGAATAGAGGAGGAGTATGAGACGGTTGGGATGCCGAACAGCATGGTCTGGCGTGACTTGCCGGACGTTCGGTCCTCATTGTTCGGCGTGGATGGTGAAAGAGAGGAAAAAATTAAAGGCAGTGCCGAGCGTTGAGGCTCGGCGTAATTTAGGTTCGGGGTGACACACCACATGCCGAACGATGTGATGGAAGGTTAGGGAGGAAGAATGAGTTAGTTGGGATGCCGACCATTACTTTGACTGAGCAGAACTTAGGCCGGGCGTTATTTAGGCCGAACGGTAGTTTGGCCGAACGATAGCTTGGCCGAACGTTAGTTTCTCCGGTCGACAGACAGTCCGAACAATATTTAGACTGATCAATCATGAATGCCAACCCATATCTCAGCCGAACAATCATAAGTGCCGAACCATATTAAGGCCGAACAAACAATTGCTCCTAATCATATAACAAAACAAGGACAAGGACTCTAGCATACTAGCATATCGAACTGATCCGGACTATTAACTCCCTAGCTTCAGTAGACATAAACCTGAACTTAGATCGACATAATCGGATAACTTCTTCTAATATTTTCTGAATCTGAAATTGTAAACACCATAAGGCAGGATTTTGGAGACGGTCAGCGATGACGGTCTTCGAAGGCGATGATTCGAAGCTCAATTTTGTATCAGTAACTTTCGATTTTTTGGCGCTTACACACAAATGATTGCACTAGTTCACACACCGCACATGGGTGAAAAATTTATGTTGTTAAGTCTAACGCCGATTATTTTTTGAGTATAGTTCAAACAAGTGCTCTGCAGGATTCGATTCCCACCAAAGATGTCTAAAAAGTCTAGCTCTGCCACAATCTCAGATAGACCCGGGCCATCGTCTAAACAAGGGGTTGCAGATACTTCTAACACGTCGACTTCCACCGCTCATAACTTAGCCCCCGATGCCCTGGAGGCATCGATTCTCTTGGACAACCCGGTCGATTCACAAGCTTCCAAGGTCAACGAAGCTGCGCTCCGGCGAATATGCTCTATCCATGGGTTCCCTTTTGCCGACGTGTTGGTTCCATCGGGGCACGATCGTCCACACCTGCCCCTAGTTGGATATACCGCTTGTAATAAGTTTATGTGCTGGGTCGGCAGTGTGCCACCATTTAACTTATTTCTTCGGGACGTGCTGCAATACATCGACATTGCCCTGTCGCAATTGCACCCGATTGGCCACGCGTTCATATACGGGACCTATCTCCTCTTCATGACCGTCCTCTCTAGGCCTCCAACTTCTGGCGACATCAGATATATTTATATGATCAAGAAGTGGAGAGATAGCCCCTCCTTTGTGTTCCTCGAGCTGCACCACAATTGCCAAATTTTGACCGGAGCGTGGAGCAAATTTGCCCTGTACAAACAGGAATGGTTCTATGTGCGTTGCCCTACTGGTTTCGTGAGGAGATGGGTTGAAGGCAGTAAGTCTTTTCCTGAGTCGAAATTCGTGCTCAATCGAAGCTATGCTTTCTCTAACTTCTTATTTCATCTTTTCAGGTATCAACCCATGTCCTGAGGGCCGAGGATATTCTGAGGCCATCGAAGCCATTAGAGCTCTTCCTGCCGAGGAACGGGACATCCGAACTCTCATTTCAAATGAGTCACTATCGAGGTTCGGACTGTTAGCAAGAGGTCGCCGGATTAGCCTTCCTGAGGGCGTCTCCATACCCAAGCCCGCATCCGGTAAAGGGAAAAAATTAGCTGAGTCGTCATCACGCCACACCCCTGACGTATAGGAAGAGGGGGAAATCAAAGAGAGTGAAAACACCCGAAGCACAAGGTGAGAATTTGGGTCCCGCTCAAGATCCTACAGTTGAAGTGCACGATATCGAAACTTCATCTTCTCCTTCTCAAAGGAAAGATGGGTTGACGTACATGATTAGAAAGGAGAAGGTTGGCGGAACTTCGAAGGTTACGCTTATTCCTACGGAGAAAGAGGCCTCTTCACAGCACGTAGAAAGTTCGTTAAAGGGCCTATCGAACCTCTCCATTCTGGATGATCTGCTCAATTACGACTTTGGCGATCCGAAAGCATTAAAGTTTCATTCTCCCATCAAAGGCGATGCGGGCGTTCTAATCCAAAGTCAGGGAGAGAAATTCCGAATTAAATTGGAATATGTAATTGATTTTAAATATTTTAAAATTTAATTTTTAAACTTGAATTCCGAATATTAATATTTACTTGATAATTAAATCATTGAATTATATAGTTTAAATTATTGAATTATATAATTCGAAATTGGGTAAGATGTTGAACATGGAATTTTAAGCCAGTTAAAAATAATTTGAAGGCTTATAAAATTTATAATGATGATACTGAAGATAATAGAATGTTTGAAATTTAATTTAAAGGTAATTTGTTCAGTTTTGAAATTATATCGTTTAAATTGAATTTAAAAATAGCCGTCCGAGGCATATTCTCGGAATTCAACGAAACCAGTTCCATTGGATCCGTAATAGTTAGTTATTATCGGATTTCAATTTTCGTAGCGTTTGGATTTACCGTTTGCTCGTACGAGTGAGAAACGCGTTGAAATTAAAATCGATGATTTAATATTTTAAATCGATTTAAAAAGCCAACTTCCACATACGATCAAATTAGCATCCGAAACACATTCCATTGTGTTCGGAACGCGGGTAAAACCCTATAATCGCCTAGCGACATTCCATAAGAGGAGTACGAAATTTTAAATGGCAATTGACGAGACGTTTTGAAAAATTTATAATATAATAAAATTTTGGTCTAACAGTCAAAGATATTTTCATTTTCACGCGTACTCGAGAAGCTTCCCCAAATCTCTATTTTATTCCGTCTTCCTCTCTAAGCTTCAAGCAGAAATCGAACTTATATAAAAAAAAATGGAAGCGAAATTGTTCTCTTCAAAAAAAAAAAGAATGCCGATAACCCTTATTCTTTCTGCGATATCCCTATTTCTTCTCCCAGTTCGAAAAACCCCTCTCTCTCCTCATTTTCGAATGAAATTTTCGCAACGAAGTAAATCATGGCCGCTCTCTTCTTTAATGCAAATCGAAATTGAATTAACGAACGAATGAATTTTCGTTCGAATCAGTCGAAGACGAGCAAAATTCTCGTTTGAATCTCCTACGATCAGATTGAGTTCGGCAAACTCGTCAAAGCCTGGGAATTCAAAGTCGCTCGAGGTCGACGAGCTCGTGAACCAAGGGCGTGTATGCTGTAGTGACGCATGGTGGTGTGTTCGAGGCAGACGACGAAGCTAGGGAGCTTCGATGTTGGGTTGCGGTGGTGCTCAAATCGAGATGGGTGCTAGATTGGAAGTCGCGACTGTTCGATGGAAATCGAGCTGGAAGCGGTGGCGACTCACTGTGAGGGTAGTGCGTGCGTAATGGAGGGAAGCGATGGAGATGGCGGTGATTCGCAAGGAGGCACGACTTTATAATTTGGGGGAAGGTATACGTTGTCTTAATTTTGAGTACAGTGTTCTTCTAGCTAAAATGTTTTTTTTAAAACAAAACAGCAAGGTTTAAAAACAGAAATTTTGTTTAGTAGTCAGAGGATAATATGCAGATTTTTATATGTAGAAAATTTTAAAATGTTGATTCAAAAAGAAAATTTTATTTTAAGCAGTTTTAAAATTTTACAGTTAAATACTATTTTTATTTTACAGATAAGAATAATATTTCGCAGTTAGAGATATACATATAAAACAATTGTGTTTTAATTTAATACATATAGCTTTAAAGGATTTATTTTATTAGAATTTGAAAGTATACAGATATGGTTTGGAAAATAAGAAAATATATATATATATATATATATATATAATAAGGACCTTTTATGTTTGAGAAGTTTATAAGATCGGATATAAATTATTTTGTGAAGTTTCAAAAGAAAATAAATACACATTTTAAATTTACTAATTTATCAATACATCAAGGAAATTGATTTTTCGATTTTTTCGAATATTAATAAATTATATAAATATTTATACAAGGTCCAAAGTTGGGAGATAACGGTCGAGATGGATTTGGTTTGCCAAACGGAAAGCAAAGGTGAGTAAATCTCATCCTGTTGGATTTTGTTTATTTAAATTTAAATGGTTGAATTTAAATAATTGGATGGATGATTGAATTGTTTGGATGTGTACTGATGATCTAGTGATTGTAGTTTAGATGGTTCTCGAGTTAATTGTTGTTTGACTCGAAGTATTCGGGGTTTAAACTATTTTAAACTTAAAACATAAATAAGAAATGTTTTCATTCTAAAGATAATAAGGGCTTAATGAATTGTGATTCATTTAAATAGTAGGGTAATTAAAATGGATAATCAGTTAATTCAATGAATTAATGATTTGGGTTGATCAATTTAGTAATTAAGGGTTTGAAATTATTAATTAAGGTTTAAGTTAAGTAATTAAGTTCAATTAACTTAGAATAATCAATGGATGGTTTGATAGATAATTACTTAAATGTAATTAATAAAATATAATTACTTTGTGAAGTTTATCAAGAGATTAATTGAGATGGTTAATAAAGAAGTAATGGATTTATTTAATGAAGTGAATAAAAAGATAGATAATTACAGTTTGGGATTAATCGAAAAATGATTAATACTGTGGTTTAATTAATGTAATTAAATTTGTTTAGGATAAATTAAAATATAATTGGAAATCCTTAATTTATATAATTAACGATGTAATTAAAGATTGATGAATTAAAATTGATTAATCCATAATAAGTGACTTATGAGAAATTAACTAATACAAGTAATTAAGGGTAAATGAAATTACTATAGTTAATTAATGAAGTAATTAAGATTACTTATTGATTTTGGTTAAATATACTTAATATTGTGAAGATAATTAAAGGAAACTACTTGAATGAAATTGGAAGGTATTTAATCCTGGGTGATTAATTAAGATGAATAATCAAGGGATGATTGAATAATTGATTTGAAATTAATTAATGTTAAATGAAGAAATTTAAGTGGTTGAGGTTAGTAACTCAATTAGGATTAATTAAATTAAATTTGAATGTGATTAAGCTTTGCTTATGGACGATTGAATGGTATTGGTTGCTTTGAATGAGTTGATATCTCTGATATGAAATGTTGTGTATTTCATTTGATAACTTGGGTTGGAATGACATGAGACTCGAAGAGGCTGGGATCGGGTATTGGGAAATTACCCGAAACCACTTCGAATCCTTATAAATTGATATGTGAGATTATTAGTTTGGAATGAAACAATTTAAGTAAATCGGACTATTTGATCTAAATTTTGGCACTTAGAAAACTTATGTGTGAAACAAGTTATGTCTATAACATATTGTGAACTTGTAAAATTGGTTGAGTTACCCGGGTTCTATATAAGATGTATGCTTTGTATTCCATGTTGGATGGGTTTACTCAAGCTGGTTTCCAGCCTGACCTGGGTGTTACTTTGGTGTAATGCTCGGGTCAGACCGAGTATTACAGATTTTCAGGTAAGGACGTTCTGGAGCTCATGAGTCGAGTTGGAGGGCAAGAACGTATGGAGTGCTTCCGCTGTATAATATTGTTGTGTATCTGTGACATGATAATTGTGTATATTCAATACCTGTATATATATGTGTAACTCTGATGTATTAAAATGTAATCGACAGATATAATATTCTTTTGTAAACTGTTATTATTTATTATTATATTTTATCCGCTGCGAATGTGAGATGTTGGTGTTTCTGTTCTTCTTCTTCTTCTTCTTCTATCTCTTTCTTCTTTTCATAACTATCTGGAATTTTCGGGTTCGAAAATTCTGGGTCGTTACAGTTGGTATCAGAGCTGAAAGGTTAAGCGAGAACCTTGGCTCTGGTGGGGATTTCTCATTAACTAGAGTCCGAAGTACTCTAGAATGAGTTGAATATATATATGAGCGCGTACTTGTTATTTTCTTATATAAAGGTTTTAAATGATTTTATATAAAAATATATTTTGATATATGTAAAGCAATATTCCCTTATAATAAATATTATGGTGATTGGTCGTTAAATTATTGGAATTAAAATTAAGAAGTAATATAATACAATCAAATTGAAACTTGAATTGGAATTAAATTAAGTAGAAATAGAAATACAACCAAATTAAATTTAAATTAATTAAAAAGGAAATTCTAGAATTTGAACTAAAAAATTAAATTGTTTAAAATTTTGAATGAACAAAGTTAACTTGGTTTAAAAAGTTAAACCAACCTTTGAGAATTTAACTCAAATTTATATAATTCGAGATGGTTTAAAATTTAGATTGGAATTGAATTAGTTCAAATTGAATTTGATTTGAATTAATTGGATTTATGATTGATGATGTAAAAGTTAAAAAAAAAATTAAATGGAAAATTGGATTAAATTGAAATGATTTGATATTGAAGTGGGTTCAATTGATATTAGTCCGAATTGATCGGAATAATTTGGAAACGTAATTAAAGTTGAATTGGTTTAAAATCAAATGGAATTTGATTTGAAGTTGGAAGGAAATTGAGAATTAATTCAACTTGAAGTGGGAATAAATCAAGTCCAATGGAAATTGGAGTTATTTAAATTGGAATTGGGTCAATTTAAACGGGAGTGGAAATTTAAATTGAATTGAGGGGAAAGTGAACAGTTTTGACTCTGGACTATTTTCAATATAAATTGTTTTAATATAAACTTATTTTTCCAAGCTACTAAATATATACAACCTTTCTCTCTTAAAGCCAAATTATTTTATACTTGTTTTACAATTATTTTTGGAGCTATATAACCATTTTTCAACTGTTTTCTAAACTAATTACTATTTTTCAACTATGTTACAAATTATTTATTTAATTTTCAACTATTTTACAATTAGTTAACTATTTTACAGCTATAATTTAAACTAATAATTATTTTTCAACTACTTATCTATTTTTAAATTTTACAGGCTATTTTCTAAAAATAACTGGTCGGAGTTCAAACTGTTATAGATTAAATACCCAATTGAGATAAGGATTGAAGTGATAATCCAAATGGAATTAAGGCAAATGTGATTAAGTGAATAAAGTTTAAAGTGAGGATGAATAGAAAGGAGATTGATTTGGCTAATAATCAATAAAGCTAAATACGTAGGATGTACGTATATTATTCTATTCGCATAGTGATTTGATCCAGATTCGAGCATAGAATTTCGAGATAGTTTATCGATCCGAGTGGGATTTTTCACTCGATTTACGACGGCGAACCTGGATATAGATTGTTAATTGGTTTTGGATATTCTCTATCATAGTATAGCTATGCAAGGAGAATGACGGTTTCTGATCAAGAAACCAGATCTGAGTCCGCACTAGTAAGTCGGGTGGACGATACTAGTTCGGAAATGGAATTGTGTGATCGAGCGAGCGGTCAGATTGGTATAGCGTACGGATGTTGTGTGTACATCGTGCGGATTTGAATGAAATTGATATTGAAAAGAATAATCAAATTTGAATATTTGATTTTGAATAAACAAAGTTATATATCTTTGTCATATAAGATAAATCTTCCATTATTGAATCTATTGACGGAAGAAAAGATTTTTTGAAAGTATTTGAAGTATAAAAGGGAGTTTTATATGAGATTGAAATGATCCAAAGTTTTTAAAAATTATATATATATCTGTGTATCTATATATATATATATATATATATATATATATAAAAGATCTTATGAGGATTTTGGAAAAGGTTTTGGGATCCTTTGGATTTGGAAAGGCTTTTGATTTTTGGGTAAAATCAATTTTGGAATTTGGAAAGCCTATGTTTGAAAATTATCGATTTTGGGATAATCGATTTTGTGTAAAGGAGCTTTATATGAAATTCATACTAGGTGTATGATTTGAAAGATACTATATGTGTATAGTATAAAGTGTTTTGATGATGGCTCTGGGGAAAAAGGCGCTCCCTTGAAATGAACTTCTCAGGAGTGCCACCGGGTGGTGCTGCCTTGAGCCCCAAGGGGGGTTCTAAAGTTGATCCTGTGAGGAGTCCGGACAAAACTAGTTCCTGAGGATTATGAGTATTGTGTAGCGAAAGTCATGGGGCGCTGATGCCTACAGAGGCATTTGGGTTATGCTGTGACGATAGTGTAACTCGATGTCACTGCGATCTACTACAGACCATAGCGAAAGTCGTGTGTGCCGTTGAGAGCCAACAGTCTGCGTTTGATTTTATATCGGCAGACTGCGACACTATGGTAACATAGCGAAAGTCGTGTGTGCCGCTGAGAGCCAACAGTCTGCGTTTGATTTTATATCGGTAGACTGCGACCTATGTAGGAGTGGAGAAGTTTCATTTCGACAGCGAAATATCGAGGCCGGTGAGAGCCTGCAGTTACATGGACTTTTGCTGCGATGGCAACGTAACCCTGGAATGTAACTGTGATCTGTCGTGGGTTCCATGGCATAATCGAGAGGCCGCAGAGAGCCTGCAGTTACATGGACTTTTGCTGCGACGGCAACCTAATCCTGGTATGTAACTGTGACCATGGATGGTGGTGATGATTTCCAGAGCATTCTCACCAAAGATATTTCCTCTATTTTCAAAAACTGTTTTCTATATTTTCAATAAAATTATTTTCCAAGTATTTTCACTGGGTGTTGAAAACGGGTTTACCAAGTACTTATAGATTTTCAGTCCTACGCCTGATCAACGTATGACTGAATTTCTGTGAGAACAAGGATGGACTGGTTGAGACATCGAGTTATAAAAAAAAGTATTTTTATAAAAAGCTATTTTAATAGTATTGTGTGAATTTAAAGACATTTCTAAAATTTCAAAATAAAAGGGTTGGAATTTTTGGAAGATGAAAGGAAATCCAAACTGAAATTATAAATAAAATTTGAACTCAGGGAAAATTTAATGAAGTGATTTTTGTAATAAAATCGAATATTGTTTTAAAAAAAAATTGGAAGTAAGCTAATTAGCTAAATAAATTATTTGATAGAGTATGTTAATAAAATTTAACTCGGTTAAATAAAATGAGTTGTGTTTGCATAAAAAATGGGCAAACACCTCCAAGTCGTATGTTTTAGTCGATTTTATGTTATTCTTAATGATTTGGGTGATTTATGCAAATATGTAAAAAGCAGGGACTAAACTGTAAAAGACACGCAGATTTATAGTGGTTCGGCCAGAACGTGCCTACGTCCACTTTATATGTTATTCTCCTTTTTCTATTCAGATTACAAGTACAAAGCTTTGATTACAAGTGTATGAATGTTGTTTGAAAGTTCTATCCGCGCTTGAGCTCTCAAACTTGTCTGCCATTGTTGTACCCCTGCCCCTCTATTTATAGAGTGAGGCTGGGGGCAGGTGTCTTGGGTGTATATAGCTGCTGGCGGGCCTGGGCCGATGCAATCTGGCCTGGCGACATTGGTTCGGCAACGCCTTGGTCTGACAACGCTTTGGTCCGGTAGCGCTTCGGTCCGGTGGTAGATGATGTAGCTTGGTCCGGTGGAGGCTGGGTATATGGGTTAGTTCGGTGGGACATGGTCCGGTGGTGGGTTGGTTCGGTCATGCTTGGGAGAGGGTTGGTCCGGTGGGACGTGGTCCGGTGGTGGACTGGTTCGGTCATGCTTGGGAGAGGGTTGGTTCGGCCTTGGCTTCCTCTTCCTTGGTTCGGTGATAGGTGGATGGTCCGGTCCGGTGACTGTTTGGACCGGTGGTGTTGCCTTCTTCTCTTGATTCGGTGGTAGGTGGAAGCCTATGGGTGAAAAACACACCCAACATTTGCCCCCCCAAAGTGGGGCATATGCTCGTACATGCCATGCTTTGTTTATTTGGACAACCATATCCGGCCCAAGAACCGAACCGGTTGATCCGGCTATCCAACCTTCCTCTATAAGTAGGAGCCCCATGCCTTCGTTATTCCTTACCAACCGAGCCAAACCTTTTGCCGAATCAAACTCTCATTTTCGCCGAATCAAAGTGTTAGCCGAACCAGGTGAGACCCCTTTGCCGCCGAATGAACTTTTATATTGTACTACCGAATGAGCTTGAGGGTTCTGAGTACCGAATGAATTGGAGAGTACGATCGCCGAATGAGATTGAGAGTTGGAATGCCGAATGAGCTCTAGGTTGGGCCTTACTGAATGAACTCGGGGATTCCGAGTGTTGAATGAACCCCTTACCGGATGGACTTTTATACTTGAATTACCAGTGAAACTCTAGATTACATAGTTTATGTGTTTTAACGATATACTTTCTTGTGTTGCAGATAAATGTCTCAAAGAGTGGAAACTCGACCAGAAAAGAGAAAATCTACGGACAGAAGGGAGTCCCCTGTGGTGCCCCCAGCTCAGCCAGGACCGGGACGATAGGGACCCACCCCGAGATCACTAGTGGACGGATATGGTCCTCAAGAGCTTCTGAGCTCTCCTCCTGATTGCTTTCCGAGCTCCCTCAAAGAGGAGCAGCTTGATGTCATCTCTCGCTCCTTTGGGATTGACAGAGCGAGTATGCTATTGCCGGGGGACGGAGTGATGCCGTACAATCCCCCTGAAGGATATTTCGTGTATAGTAGGTACCATTGCATGTGCGGGGCCTTTCCTCCGATCAATGCTTGGATAGTCAGCTTTATCACCTACCTGAAGGTGGCCCCCTTCCAGCTCCAGCCCAACTCTTACGCCATCTTGGTGAGCCTGTTCGTCATTTTCCAAAGGAAATATGGGCGTCCTCCTTCCAACCGAGAGATCCGGTATTTGTACAATTTGAGAGGCTATAAGAAGGGGTTCCCATACATCAGCTTAGAATCGGCCGTGTCCTTCAAGCCGGTTCTAGATTTATATTCGAAGTTTAGTATGTTCAAGAAAGAGTGGTTTTTTGTCAAGGACGACTCTGTTTCTATCCGTTGCTTCACCTCTGGCTGTAAGTTGAAGCTTACTTATAATTTCCGCTCTAATTGCAATGCTTCTTCTTATGCGTTTTTATTTCTTGCTAGTGACAGGTGGCTTTGCGGTCGTGGAGAGTGATCGCCTGGTTCAGATGGCTGCGGAAGTTGAAGCCATTTCGGGAAGGGATCGGTTGGCTTCTTACCTGATTAGGAATGCTACCCTTCTGCAGCACAACTTGATTTTACCACGTCAGTCTGTGGTTAAGCAGAGAGATACAGCCGAGGAGAAGGCTGCCAAGGCTAAAGGAGGGGCTGTGGCGAAGAGTAGCAAGAGGAAGCCCTTCTCGACACATCCAATCGCCGGGGGGAAGAAGCTCAAGAAATCCGATGGACCCTCCCCTAGCACATGCCCGGATGTTCCGGAGGGGGAAAGTGTGGAGGAGGAGAGAGGCGAGGATGAAGGAGGTGAAGCGGAGGGTGGAAGTGGCAGAGAAGGTGACGGTGAAGGTCAGGGTGATGATAGTGGTAAAGGGCGGAGTGGTGATGGCGCCGGGGCCTCGTCTTCCGGGCACGAGGGTGAGATCCAAGAATGGACAGATGAGGCTCTCCGCCAGGCTTTTGAGGGGTCGGAGGAAGGATAGGCCTTGGTGGAGAAGGCGAGGAAGGTTTATAAGGCTGGGACCGGCGCCGATCCATCATTCAGGAGCGCTCCAGCGGAGGCAACTCCCGCGATCCAAGGTGAATTTCTGACTTCTGCAGACTCCCTTTATGATATGGACTTAGGAATATGTTACGGCCAGCTCCCATCCTGGAATGAGATTCAGGACTTATTGCAGTACCCCACTCCCCCTCAGGGTTTGTATAATAAATGCGTCTTCTTACTCCTTTCAACTTAACATATTTCTTGAATTATGGATTAGTGTATGCTCGTAACACTTGTTCTTTATTCCAAGAGCAGGCGAGGTGGCCAAGACATCAGATGTTCGACACCGCCTCGAACAATACAAGTTACTCAGAGCCTCTGCCAAACCTAAGCCTCCTACTAGTCGCCCCGGGGCCGTAGTTGGTTATCGCCCTCTTCTCGGGATTATTGAAGGAGATATCCAAAGGAAGAAGAGGAGACACTCTATGTTTGATTCTCCACCTGGTCCTCAGCCTCCAACTCAGTCGCTTCAGGATATTACTGAGGAGACTACTGAGTTCATACCTTCTCCGCATCCATCTGAGAACCCTACCGTCACCCCGATAGACCATCCCGGCTTGGCGGCCCGTAATCCGTTCGCGGGTCATCTGGATCTAGATCCGGGTTCTCACGACCTTTCTTTTGATGAAGTTACCGGTGAGCACCTACTTCCTCGGAATCCTATAGTCAGGGTGCTTGATGAGGCCAAGTCTTTGGATCTTGATTTGCTGACCACTCGGATTGTAACAATGGGGGATGAGGCCAAGGAAAACATCGATCGGGTGGCTGAGGAGACCAGGAGGCTGATGGCGCATCATGCCCGACTGGTCAAGGCTGGAGAGGAGATTGGAAGTGCTAACATTCGGTTGCGGCTAACGGTTTCCGACCAGGCCAAACAGCTTGCTGATCAGGCCATCCAGATTTCCCAGCATGAGGCGGCCTCCAAACGACTGAAGAAAACCATGGAAGAGGCTAGCAAGGCAGAGTTGCGAAAAGTGGAGGCTGCCTGCAAGAAACGGATTGACATGGCTATAGCAACGGTGGATGAGGTCCGGAGGGCGGATCTCGAGCAGGTAGAGGAGTTATCTGGGAGGCTCGAAGCTGCAGAGCTTGCTCAGGTCAGGCTAAAGGAAGAGATGGAGGTGATGAGGAGATCTCTTCAGGCTGACTGCTTGTGATACCGATTGGAGAGGGATGCTGCCGTTGCGAAGCTATCGGCTTCCGATGCTCGTATGAGGGAGTTTGAGGAGAATGAGGGGATGATGGATGATATGCTACAGGATATGTATTTCCGTACTTGGAAGCAGGGCAACCTTTCCTGGATGGACGATTACCCCCGGGTCATGGCTAGGATATATCTCCGGGCTTTGGAGGAGGCCAAGGCCAAGGCGGATAAGGAGGGTGGTGCAGCTTTCAGGATGGATGTGGTCACGGCCCAGTTTTCCGAGGAGGAGAAAGTGGCGGTGAAGGAGGGCATGCGGCTGCTTACCGCTGAGGAAGTGGGTGTGCAGTTGGAGGATGATGATCAAGGAACGGATGCTGGTAAGTCTTCCCTTTTAGTCTTTTCGTGACTTGATTGCTTGTCGTTTATCTAATGGATTCTTCTCCTGAATTCGACAGGTGGGACCTCTGGTCAACATGCTGGGAGTTCTGATCCTGCAGTTAAGTAGATCCGGTGGGCTAGCAGGATAGAGGCGGAGCCCGATGCAGCTGACTATTTTATTTGGTCTTCTTGACATTTCTGTATATACTAGTCCAAAACATTAATGTACTTTCAGGCTGTAATTATGTAACGAACAACATGATTATTGGTCATGTAATAAGCTGATTTCGTCATATTTGAATGTTTATCATTGTTTCGATGTGTTGTATAAGAAATATAGTTATGCATATGTCTATGACTCAATTGTGTTTGATGTCAAGTTCTTGCTTAAAATATAATCTCGTGTCTTGCAATGTTAATGTGATGTGTGAAGACGTTAAAGCTACGTATTTGTATATAAGAGAAGAAAGTACCGCCCCTTTGATTTTTAGTTGTAGGTGGCAGCTTTGAATGCCTTGCGTGATCGAATACGGAATGCAGTCGAGTGACCTGTCATCCAGTTGTGAGTTTTCATTCCCATTAGCGAGCGTCTCCTATTTTGTGTCCTGTACTTTAAGGGTCGTTATAGAGGATAGGAGGAAAATTTTAAAATAGAATGGAAATATAAGAAATAGTAAAACTTCCAATCACGGAAGGCCGTCGATGTGCTTAAGTTCATGGCAAACGGGTTTTGTAATCACTTTCCCTAGCCGTGGGTCTTGGAGACATTTGTCACCCATCTTACGCCTCCGCGGGGAGTTTATCTTTTTTACCACAGCCGCACTTAAGACACATTGGAGCCGAGATCGCGCACAGTAACTACCCGAGCCATTATGGCCCGTAATCGTGGGTATTATTCGATTTACTGTGGCCGGCTAGCGTGGATGTCGATCGTCAACCGTGAACTACCCTTGGCTGGCCACACCTTATGTTGGGGCTTAAAGTAGGTTCACAGTTGCCGACAAGCCGAACGCCGTAATGAGCTGCCATCGGCTATAGTCGGCCTTCTTAATGACTTATAATCGGCTCATTACAGTTGGCTTTAAGGGCAGTCGCGAGCAATGAGTTAACCCGCAGCAGAGGGATGCTGGAGCAAAAGTGTCTCATTGGCGAGTGCATAGATTCGCATAGTACCTGTTAGGTCTTGTCCAGGTGAGGTTGCGCCATGATGTGACTTGAATGGAGGTGCCATTACACAGGATTTTGTTCAACAGAAAAGGATAAAGTTAACAAGCAGCCAAGATATAAAGGAACAAGTTAAAAAGAGACAAGTTTTTTTTAAAGTGGTTCGGCACGAAAATGCCTACGTCCACTGATTCTCTTTGTTAATTCACTTTATATGGGCAGTATAAGTTAAGAAAAGTATCGACGAAGGTGTTGGATGTTCCAAGCCCTCTAGAACACCTCTCCGTCCACTGTTGACAAAATATAAGCTCCGTTGTGGAGATCTTTATGAATTACATATGGTCCGTCCCAGATGGGGTCCAGTGCCCCGGGGCGCGGAAAGATTCGCTTGAGGACAAGATCTCCTTCTTGTAAGCTGCGATGCTTGACTTTGGAGTTGTATTGAGCTGCCACTTTTTGTTTGTGAGCTGCTGCTTTAAGTGCTGCATTGTTTCTTCTCTCTTCAATTAGGTCCAAAGACATGTGAAAGAGTTCTTCGTTTTCTTCTGGGTTGTAGTGGATCCTACGGTGGGAAGGCACTATAGTTTCAACTGGGAGCATGGCCTCCGATCCATATGCCAAAGAGAAAGGAGTATGCCCTGTTGATGTTCTGAAAGATGTGCGATAGGCCCAAAGTGCCGTAGGAAGTTCGTCCACCCAAGCGCCTTTCGACTTTTCAAGCTTCTTTTTTATTAGAGTTTTGAGAATTTTGTTGACAGCTTCAACTTGTCCATTTGCCTGAGGATAAGCTACGGATGAGAAGCTTTTGTGAATTCCGTGCTCTCGGCACCAGTTGGTGAATTCCTCGCTATCAAACTGGAGTCCATTGTCTGATATGATTTTGAGTGGAACCCCGTACCTGCATAGAACATTTTTGATCAAGAAGTTAATAACTTTTGCCGAAGATATTTTATTTAGAGGTTCCGCTTCCACCCATTTGGTGAAATAGTCAACTGCCACTATGGCATATTTGGCTCCGCCTCGGCCCATCGGCAGTTCGCCAATCAAGTCAATTCCCCATATTGCAAAGGGCCAAGGGCTGGTCATTTGAGTAATCTCATTTGTTGGTAGTCGAGGAATCTTAGCAAATTTCTGACATCTGTCACATTTTCTGACGAAGTCTAAGGCGTCTTTGTTCAAGGTGGGCCAAAAATATCCATATCGGAGTATCTTCTTTGCCAAAGTTTGTCCTCCAGTATGATCTCCGCAACTCCCTTGATGGATGGTGGATAAGATTTCTTTGGCTTCCCTTCCAGCGACACACCTCAATAAAGGGTTAGAGAAACCACGCCGATAGAGGATGCCTTCTTGTATTGTGTAGCGGGAAGCCTTCCTCAAGATTTTCTTAACCTCATTACGCTTGTCGGGCAGCGTGCCATCTTGTAAGTACTTTCGGATGGGAGTCATCCAAGTTTCCTCTTCGATTGTTGCTATTAGATTCACTTGTTCGAAACTCGGAGTTAGTTGCTTTGAGATGGCTACTGTTCCGGAGATGGTGCCGCTTTTCATGCTAGCTTGCTTTGCCAGCTCATCGGCCTCTTGGTTTTCTTCTCGAGGAATGTGTTTGATTAAATAGTGATCCAATTGATTGTGCAGTAGCTTGGTCTTCTTCAGATATGCTGTTAGTCGTTCTCCACGAGTCTGAAATTCTCCTAGTACTTGATTTACAATAAGTTGAGAATCACTATGAAGACATAAAGAACGGACTCCAATTTCAAATGCAAGTTCTAAGCCTGCTATCACTGCCTCGTATTCTGCATCGTTGTTGGTGGCATCGAATTCCAACCTTAGAGCATAGTGTAGCTTTCTTCCTCTAGGGGTGATTATTACAACACCTGCCCCCGAGCCTTGCTCGTTTGATGCTCCATCCACGAAGAGATTCCACTTGATGTCTTCTGCTATTTCAGATTGCTCCCTACCTTCATTGGTGGTGAATTCGACAATGAAATCGGCCATGGCTTGTCCCTTGATGGCGGTGCGAGGATGGTAGGTGATATCATATTGACTCAGCTCAATGCACCATTTAAGTAGTTGCCCAGAAGTGTCGGGATGATGGAGTACCTGCCTTAGCGGTTGATCTGTTAGGACCCTGATGGAATGAGATTGGAAATAATGTCAAAGTTTCCGTGATGTGATGAGCAAACAGTATGCTAGCTTCTCAAGTTTGGGATATCTGGCTTCTGCCCCCGTGAACCTTTTGCTTACGAAGTATACTGGCCGCTGCGCGCGGTTATCCTCTCTCACCAAAGCGGCGCTTAGAGCATGAGATGACACAGCAAGGTATAGGTATAACTCTTCGCCTTCATTAGGAGTTGAGAGTACTGGTGGCCTCTGGAGATGTTCGATTAGGTTATGGAAGGCCGTTAAGCATTCGTCAGTCCATTCGAACTTTCCTTTGTCTTTCTTTAGAGCTTCGAAGAAAGGGACACACTTGTCAGTCGCTTTAGAGATGAATCTGCTTAGGGCGGCTACCTTCCCATTTAGGCTTTGCATTTCCCTTCGAGTGGAAGGTATCCTGATATCTTGCAGAGCCCGGACCTGTTCGGGGTTTGCTTCAATTCCTCTGGCATGGACGATGAATCCTAAGAACTTTCCTGATGATACTCCGAAGGAGCACTTTAGAGGATTCGGCTTCATTCCATATTGGCGAAGTACTTGAAACATCTCGCCTAGGTAGCTTATGTGATCGCTGGCTTTCCTCGACTTTACTAGCATGTCATCCACATAAACTTCCATAGTTCGTCCTATTAGTTCTGCAAACATCTTGTTGACGAGGCACTGATAAGTAGCTCCGGCGTTTTTAAGTCCAAAAGGCATTGTCCTATAGCAGTACAATCCCCGGTCAGTGATGAAGCTAGTGTGGTCTTGGTCGGGGGCGTGCATAGGAATTTGGTTGTATCTTGAGTACGCGTCCATAAAAAATAATAGTTCATGCTCGGCTGTGCTGTCCACTAGCTGATCGATTCAGGGGAGTGGGAAGCAGTCCTTCAGGCAAGCATCGTTTAAGTTGGAGAAGTCAATGCATGTTCGCCACTTCCCATTAGCCTTCTTTACTAGTACCGGGTTGGCGATCCATTCTGGGTAGATGGCTTCTCGTATGAAGTTATTGGCAAGCAGGTTTTTTACTTCTTCATCGAGGGCTGCTGATCGTTCTGCCCCCATGCTTCTCATTTTCTACTTTACTGGCACCTTGGTAGGATCGATGTTCAGTGCGTGGCATGCTACGTCTGGGGAGATTCCAGTCATGTCAGCATGCGTCCATGCAAATACATCCAAGTTGTGGCGGAGAAAATCAATGAGTTGACTCTTTAATTCTGTTTTTAGCTGAGATCCGATTTTCAATAGTCTGCTCGAGTCGTGTTTGTCTACAGATACAAACTCCATAGCCTCTACAGGCTCGGCGGTAGCCTCCTCCTCTCCGTCCCTGGGGTCTAGTTCGTTGAAAGGATCACTTGTATACCGGAGAGGAGGGGCTTTCTTTAGTTGCTATGCTTCCAAGCTTTTCGTGCAGAGAGCAGCCTCTGCATTCTTCCCTTTATCCTTCCTGCGGTTGTTGCGAAGTTCGGTTACATGGCAATCTCGGGCAGCGTCTTGATCTCCCTCTACTTCCCCTATTCCGTTGTCTGTCGGAAATTTCATCTTCAAGCACCATGGGGCTAGGACAATTTGAAAGTCGACCAAGGCTGGTCTTCCTAAGAAGGCGTTGTAGGCCGAGTGGTTTTTTATTAGCACAAATGTTTGTTTCCGCACAACGGAGCGGGGATGGCTTCCTATTTCGACAAAAAGGTCTAGTTGCCCGAGGGGCATCTTCGCATCTCCAGTGAAACCGTGTAGTGGTTTGTTGCAGGGAGACACATCCTTCATTGATAGTTTCATTTTGTCGAAAGCATGTTTGAATAGGATATTTACTGAGCTTCCGGTGCCTATTAGAATTCGGAAAACTTCGGCTGGACCGAACCAGGCAGAGATGACCATAGGATCCATGTGTGGGTACTGCCTTCCCTCTAGATCACGTCTACCGAATGTGATGTCATCATTTTCTTTCCGCTTCGGGGGGCGTTCTTCTGTAATAGAATTAACGCAGTCTTCATTGTTTCTAAGTGACTTTCCATACCTTTCCATCTCTGCCCAGCTTTTGTCAGCGATGTGTGGTCCTCCTGATATGGTGTGGACCACTATCTTTTCCTGACTGGAGCCACAGGTGTTGCGATTTCCTCCACCTACTTCTGGGGGAGGTAGCCTCGGGTTTTCATTGACAGGAGCTGGAGTCCTGTTCTGACTTTCCACATAGCATTCCAGTTTCTTCCTTCTGATGTGTTCTTCAACCAAGTCCCGGAGATGATGGCATTCATTGGTGTCATGCCCATGAGATTCGTGGAACTGGCAGAACTTTCGAGACTTGATTGCATTATCTGATTCTTTCTTGAGTGGGGGGCGTCTATATTTAACTTCATCTTGGGTGGCCAAGAAGATGTTTTCAATTGTTTCATTCAAAGGAGTGTAAGAGTCAAATCTCGGTCCTGGCCGATATAGACGTTTCTCTCCCTTTCTGCCCCCAGCATTGTCTCTGGGGTCGTTTCTTCGAACGTCCTTTGCTGCAGCGGGTGTGTTGCCATGAGCCGCCTTGGTTTGTACTGTCTGCCTTTCAGTGGCAGCGTCTTCAAGCCTCATATACTTTCCAGCCTCATGGAAGAAATCGGGTAGGGTAGCTGGTTTTTCTTTCGTTAATCTTCTAGCAAATTTGTTATCCAGATGCACACCACTGTAGAGGGCCATTAAGATGAGTTTCTCATCGGCGTCTTGGACTGCGGCTACCGCAGCATTGAATCGGGTTAGATACCGTTGCACTGTCTCTCCAGGCTTCTGTTTGATGTTAGATAAGGAATAAGCATCCTTGGGTTGTTCCACATGAATGCGGAATTGGCTGATGAACTTTTCTTTCAGCATTTCCCATGAGCTGATGGATCCTTGGGGTAGATGGCAAAACCAGGAGGTAGCTAGGTCTGCTAGGAATAGTGGAAAGCATTTGCATAATACTCCTTCTGTCGCTCCGCTCATGAGCATATGCTGTGTGTATCTTTGCAAGTGCACAACGGGGTCAGAGGTTCCCCTGTAAGGTTCCATTGTTGGCATCTTCCATTCTCGGGGGGTGATGGCTATTTCGATATTGCGGGAGAAAGGGCTGGTTACCCTAGCGCCTATCCCTCGGTCCCTTTGGTCCCGTTGGACGCACTCTCTGAACAATCGTGCCATCCTTTCATCAGAATTTGGAGCGGATAAAAATGAGCTTGGTTCTTCTCTGCGGGATTGATTCCGTCCAGACGACCTGTAGGGATGGTATCGTCTATCCTTCCTGACATTTTCCAGTGGTTGTTTCTGGTCCTCCGGGAGCATGCTAGGGTCAGCTACAGTTGGCCCTTGGCTTGATCTTCCCCTGCTGGGTTCTGTTCCAAGTACTTCCTCGGGCCCAACTTCGGGCTGGACTCTAGCTCGGCCTCGTTCATTAGCGTTTCCATTGTTAGGCAGCATGACCGGCTCAGCTACATCCGACCCTTGCCTGGTACCTCCCCTGTTGGGTTCGGTTCCCAGTGTTTCCTCGGGTCGGAATTCGGGCTGAGTCCGGGCTCGGCACCTACCATTGCTGTTTCTGTTGTTAGCTTCTTCGAAGAAGAAAGATCTTTGTCGTCTCTCGGATCCTCCAGACTGGGACTCACCCCATGATTCAGTGTTGCGGTTGGATTCTCCAGCATCCCTTAAGCGTGACATGAGTTGGTCCACCAAGGCTTCTTGTTGGGATGTGAAGCGGTTAGTCATTTCAGCCACAACCCCGTCTAGATCCGCCCTAGTAATTGCTGCCGGTTGCTCCGCGGCAGAGGCTGTCGGATTTGCCTGACCTTCATTTAGTACTGCTGTTGGAATGGGGTGATTCTGTTGATCTGTGACTATTGGATCTGGAATACTGCTAGTTGCGATGTTCTTTCCTTTGGTAGCATCTTTCTTCTGCCTGGGAGGCATGTTTTCCAAGCGATGAGCGATGCTGACAGGAAGAAGGTTGAATAGGAGAAGCTGAAGCTTCGAGCTCTAGCTCTCAGTGAAAGCACCAAAAATGTTTGCACCAAAAAATGGGCAAACACCTCCAAGTCGTATGTTTTAGTCGATTTTATGTTATTCTTAATGATTTGGGTGATTTATGCAAATATGTAAAAAGCAGGGACTAAACTATAAAAGACACGCAGATTTATAGTGGTTCGGCCAGAACGTGCCTACGTCCACTTTATATGTTATTCTCCTTTTTCTATTCAGATTACAAGTACAAAGCTTTGATTACAAGTGTATGAATGTTGTTTGAAAGTTCTATCCGCGCTTGAGCTCTCAAACTTGTCTGCCATTGTTGTACCCCTGCCCCTCTATTTATAGAGTGAGGCTGGGGGCAGGTGTCTTGGGTGTATATAGCTGCTGGCGGGCCTGGGCCGATGCAATCTGGCCTGGCGACATTGGTTCGGCAACGCCTTGGTCTGACAACGCTTTGGTCCGGTAGCGCTTCGGTCCGGTGGTAGATGATGTAGCTTGGTCCGGTGGAGGCTGGGTATATGGGTTGGTTCGGTGGGACATGGTCCGGTGGTGGGTTGGTTCGGTCATGCTTGGGAGAGGGTTGGTTCGGTGGGACGTGGTCCGGTGGTGGACTGGTTCGGTCATGCTTGGGAGAGGGTTGGTTCGGCCTTGGCTTCCTCTTCCTTGGTTCGGTGATAGGTGGATGGTCCGGTCCGGTGACTGTTTGGACCGGTGGTGTTGCCTTCTTCTCTTGATTCGGTGGTAGGTGGAAGCCTGTGGGTGGAAAACACACCCAACAAGTTGTAAGTTAATAATGGAGTTTGGAAATGAATTTAGTTGATAAATTTAAAATTTAAAATGAGTTAATTGAATTGAATAATAAATGGATGAAGTTGATGGAATAGAAATTAAATCAAAGTTTTAATTTGAATTGAGTTATCAGAATGAACTTAAGTTATGAAGCGTATTAAATTGATGTAAAATTACTTAGGTCCATAAAAGCTTGGTTTCGAGTAAGAATGAAGGACCATTAAATAAAAGTTGGGTTAAATTTATTTGGAAATGGTTATTAATTTATAAGTATTGAATGTGCCAAGCTTAATAAATTGTTTTGAATGGAAAAATTTCGGAAATAAAATGAAATGAAATGAATGGTTGGTGAATAAATTAGAAATGGAATGGATTTAAATACAGAATGAGTTGAAATTAATTTATAGTAGTTATAAACTAAAGGGATACTCTATTAAGCAAATGTCGTCAAAATTGCATAAAAATAATTGTCATTTAGCGTAAACAAAAGCAATTAAAATTCTATGAGATGATATAGATTAAATAAAATTGATTTTGAATCATTTGAAGTGAATGTGAGCTTGTTTGGATTAAAAATCAATTGAATGTAAGAAATTGAGTTGTAAAACATTAAAACCGAAGGAAATGGTATATAGATGGGTTGGAAGCAATTGAATTAGGTTTGAAACCGTATAAATTTCTCGTGGAAGTTATTTAGAATACATATTTTTTAGAAATTGATGTGTTGTAGATGTTTAAGTAAAAGAAATGTTATCAACTTCATATATATAGTGCTTATATGTTTAAATTGAGTAAGTACAAGTACCTGAAGGCCGTTTGGCTGGATTTGATTGCACCGATTGCTAAAATAAATAAGCTGCTTGCTAAAAATGCTAAATAAAGGTACGCCTACGCAATAAAAATAGAAAATATGAACTATTTTTGCTTTTTCCGACCATGTGGGTCGATGTATATATATTTATATCTCTTATCAAATTGCAAAAGCTCCTCCGTACAAAGGAGACTCTGCCAAAATTTTGGGAGTTAGAAAATTTTTGGAAATTTTTGAGAAAATTTTCGTTAGCGACAAAACGATTACAAATTGGAAATTAAAATAAATTAGTAGATGAAACTAATAAGAATCGGTTATAAATGGAAGATAAAATTCAATATTCAGAATTGAAGACAAATTGAAATCATATGGAAATGGGAAAAACTAATTTGAAATAGATATGAAACCTAAGTAAGGAAATGTATAAAATGATTTGAAAGGTTTCGATTGAATATTATTGTTGCTAAGTAAGATATGCAGGTATTAAAGGGAAAAGAAAATTGGATTTGATTCCAAAAGATAAATTTGAATTGCCCGACTAAAAGGTATGTATTTAAAATTCTGTATGAAATTGGATTGGGTTTTCGATCTAGCCACTTGGCCTTTTGTTTTCTTTTGGAATTTGGGTGCCTGTAGAGGCCTTTTGTAGTAGTACCGAGCTAGCCGCGCAAAGGAGACGCTGGCAAAAATTTTCGGAAATTGAGAGAGTTAGAAAATTTTTTGAGGAAAATTTGATAATTCAAAATTTGGTTTTAAATTGAAATTTGAATGATTGAGCAAAAAGGTATTATTTGGAAATTATGGGAGAGTTTGGGACGTTAGTAAGAATGATAAGGGGTCTTTTATAAAAGATAATTGGTAGGATGTTGAATTGGGAGTTTTGAAAAAAAGAGTAAACGGGTTTGGAACCATTCTTACTAACTAGTAATTTCGGGGACGAAATTCTTTTAAGGGGGGAGGAATGTGACGACCCAGAATTTTTAACAATTTAAATTGGAATATGTAATTGATTTTAAATATTTTAAAAGTTAATTTTTAAACTTGAATTCCGAATATTAATATTTACTTGATAATTAAATCATCGAATTATATAGTTTAAATTATTGAATTATATAATTCGAAATTGGGTAAGATGTTGAACATGGAATTTTAAGCCAGTTAAAAAAAATTTGAAGGCTTATAAAATTTATAATGATGATACTGAAGATAATATAATGTTTGAAATTTAATTTAAAGGTAATTTGTTCAGTTTAGAAATTATATCGTTTAAATTGAATTTAAAAATAGCCTTCCGAGGCATAGTCTCGGAATTCAACGAAACCAGTTCCATTGGATCCGTAATAGTTAGTTATTATGAGATTTCAATTTTCTTAGCGTTTGGATTTACCGTTTGCTCGTACGAGTGAGAAACGTGTTGAAATTAAAATCGATGATTTAATATTTTAAATCGATTTAAAAAGCCAACTTCCACATACGATCAAATTAGCATCCGAAACACGTTCCATTGTGTTCGGAATGCGGGTAAAACCCTATAATCGCCTAGCGGCATTCCTTAAGAGGAGTTCGAAATTTTAAATGGCAATTGACGAGACGTTTTGAAAATTTTATAATATAA
Source organism: Allium cepa (assembly GCA_030765085.1). Lineage (NCBI taxonomy): Eukaryota > Viridiplantae > Streptophyta > Magnoliopsida > Asparagales > Amaryllidaceae > Allium > Allium cepa. Next base: position 563,306,431 of record CM060928.1, on the reverse strand, counting down.
TAAAATTTTGGTCTAACAGTCAAAGATATTTTCATTTTCACGCGTACTCGAGAAGCTTCCCCAAATCTCTATTTTATTCCGTCTTCCTCTTTAAGCTTCAAGCAGAAATCGAACTTATACAAAAAAAATGGAAGCGAAATTGTTCTCTTCAAAAAAAAAGAATGCCGATAACCCTTATTCTTTCTGCGATATCCCTATTTCTTCTCCCAGTTAGAAAAACCCCTCTCTCTCCTCATTTTTGAATGAAATTTTCGCAACGAGTAAATCATGGCCGCTCTCTTCTTTAATGCAAATCGAAATTGAATTAACGAACGAACGAATTTTCGTTCGAATCAGTCGAAGATGAGCAAAATTCTCATTTGAATCTCCTACAATCAGATCGAGTTCGGCAAAATCGTCAAAGCCTGGGAATTCAAAGTCGCTCGAGATCGACGAGCTCGTGAACCAAGGGCGTGTATGCTGTAGTGACGCGTGGGGGTGTGTTTGAGGCAGATTACGAAGCTAGGGAGCTTCGATGTTGGGTTGCGGTGGTGCTCAAATCGAGATGGGTGCTGGATTGGAAGTCACGGTTGTTCGATGGAAATCGAGCTGGAAGCGGTGGCGACTCACTGTGTGACGCCCCACCTCTATACCCACACTAGACAAGAACACTACGGTGTAATACTGTCGACTAGCACGGAGAATAAGGCTGTGGAGGAGCGACCATCCATGTAATTTCTTTGTGCGAGCACCGATATGTCAGACAATATAGCATGCATTTCATTTAAGGAGGAAGTTCGACATACCGATACAAACTCAAAGCTATCACACAGTGGCTATATGTAATCTTCGGAAACAAATATAGAAATAAACATAACACAAATCAGTCACAGACATCCATATCACAAAGGCGGAAAAAGATATGAATATATAACACATAAAAGTGTACATCAGAGTAGTGGTCAGAAAGATCCACCATAACACAAAGGTATAGCAACATGCTATGCAAAAGAATAAGTATACATCATAGAGTCTATATCCCAAATGTATACATCCAAAAACTACTAATCTAAGTAGTTAGCCAAAAGTCAGAGTAAGAGATCCCTGGGGAGAAGTCAAGCAGAAGCACCTGTAACATCTCGGTCTGACCCAAGTATTATTTTATAAGAAAATAATAAACGGATCAGTCTAGCTATAAATATCAGATGACATGATATAGAATAAGAGATATGGCATAAACGTATAATATCCATAATGGCATACTACTATAAGTATGTAAATGATAATCAACCAGAGATTAATCAATATCACAAGAATCTTCTCAAAGATAAAAAGGGGTATCATACCCAAAACTTGTATTCACAACAAGTCAATGACACACGAATTCACCAATGCACAAAAATTGATAAAACTTATCAATGGAAATCACGAAAATTGGTAAAGCACAAAATTCCAGAAATCATCTCCAGAAATCCAGAAATCACAAGAAGGGGGAGGCCTATCACAAAACAGGAGTATGAAAACTCACCAACACGTGTAACACAAAACGAGACGCTATCTCATGGTAGCTAACCATTAAATTTTGAGCCGAAACTCCACAAGAATGGCCCGAAGACCGTGGGGCGCTACCCCACATATGTGATGGCGAAACATCACACAAACGGGGTTTAGTATCCCTCGTAGACAAAGAGACATCGCACAGTTGCTAGTCTAAATCACAAAAATGATCGTCATGATCATCAAGAAGTGTCAATCACACCAAGCTAGTAAATATATGAGTTTAGCTTCATGTCCCATAACCACTTGCTTAATTTAAATATTTAAGAACAAACTGTAGATCTTCACTAGAAAATTGTCACAAGAGGTTCAATCGAACAAGTCCAAGAATTAACCGACGAAGCAAACGCAAGCGTTTCATACCACTTGTTTTACTAAGTCGTTTAATTAGATTTCTCATCCGAGTGAGGTAAAGGTTTGTATATACTAATAGATTGGAAAACGGTTTTATAAACGAGTTTGGTATTGAAAATAGAGTTGAAATCATTTTGATGAAAGAGTTTTGATATTTACTACTAGTATTGAAACCTTTATATTTTAAAGTGACAAATCACAGAAATTGATTGTAGAATCAACAAGTCACAAAAATTCACGTTCGAAGACATGAATAAAATCCAAGGAAATCAAATTCAAAACCATCAAAGTAGGAATACCCATGCGACCTAACGTGGCTGAGTTAAAGTGCAACGACCAAAAGAAGTAGCGGTTTAAAGAAATGTCACGACCTAAGGTGTACGCGACTTAAGGATGGCATGGCCGAGCTAAGCAGTTACCCGGGGCGTGCGACCTAAGAGGAAAGGTCGAGCGACCTAACAATGACAAGGCCAAGCGAGTTACCATGGCAAATGATCTAGTGGTTGCGCGCGACCTAGTTGGACACGCGACCTAACGGGGTTCGCGACCTAAAATTGTACGCGACCTAAAAGGGGAACGACCCAACGAGATAAAGGCCGAACGAGTTAACAATGGGAGCCACCTAACCAGTCTCGCGACCTAAAAATGACAAATGGTCGAGCGACCTAACGGGGCAAGTAAGGCCAAGCGACCTAAGGTGCTGCGACCTAAAGGCGAGCGACCTAAGCATGGCAGAGCAAATGATTCAATGTCGAGCGACCTAACGGTGCCACGACCTAATGGCTAGCAACCTAGTTGAGCGACCTAGGGCTAACGACCTAGTGCAGAACTAGCCAAGGACGAACGACCTAAGGCCTAAAGTGGAGCGACCTAGGGCCAAACGACCTACGACCTAACGACCTAACACCGAGGCGAATTTTCCACCAGAACGACCTAAAGCCAGAATTTCACCAAAAACACTAAAATTTGGAGTTTTTCGCCAATCCAATCCAAACCAAATGCAAATGTACATGCTAAAGTGATAGGAATTCATTCCCAACAGTCCAAGATAGTTATAGACAAGAATGTGAGAAAAAAATCTCACCTTTGCACCAAATTTATGAAGAGAAAGCTTGAAGGTAAATGGAGAAGCAACCACAAGCTTGAATCCAATGTCTTCTTCTTGAATTTGGAGTTGAATGTTGGATTTGCAAGAGAATTTGAGCTTGGAATTTTAATTTCCCATTCCACTCCCCATTTTTGGATGAAGCTTATGTTGTTAGGAAATTATGAAGAGAAGAGGGAGTGGAGGTTGGGCCTAATAAGCTAAGTCCAAACCAAAGTCCAAAGTGTAAAAAGTGGCAAAATTCCACTAACTCCAAACATATCAATGTTTATACTTAAAAAGTTGTAAACGGCATTTCAAACTCAATGAAAGTGGTCTCGAGTCCTAATTTGACCGTTTGCAAAAAGTAGCTTTTCGGACTAAAATCCGACTAACGATAAAATATTTAAATAAAATATTTAAATATAAGAATCGATAAATATGCGGGTTGTTACAGACTCTCCTCCTTAAAGAAATTTCGTCCTCGCAATATATAAGATGGAAATAAAAAGTAACAACCATAAAAGCATATTAACACAAAAGAAATTTGAAATAAGAAGTTCACCTCAAAGAGCATGAGAAAGTAAGTCCGGATGTGTTCGCTCGATGAATTCTCTAGATTCCCAAGAGCAATCCTTAGGATTTGAGGACCATTGAACCTTCACAAGCGGAACATCTTTATTTCGGAGTCGTTTGACCTCCGAAGCAATAATTCGAATAGGATGCTGCTCATAAGTTAAATTCGGCGAAACTTCAATTTCTTCCACAACACCAGGCTCAAGAATAGAATCAGAATCTCGAAGGCATTTCCGTAATTGAGAAACGTGAAATACGTCATGAATGGCAGAAAACTGAGCCGGTAAAGCAAGGCGATAAGCCATGAAACCAATACGTTCAGTGATAGGAAATGGCCCAATATATCGAGGCGCTAACTTTCCCTATCGACTGAAACGTACAACACCTTTCATAGGTGAAACACGAATAAAAACAGAATCTCCCACAGAAAATTCTAATCTCCTTCTTCGGTTATCGGCATAGGATTTTTGTCTACTCTGGGCTTCTTTCATCCTATGTCGAATAAGGTCAATTTTCTCTGTGGAGTCCCGGATAAAATCTGGACCTAAAACCAGCTTCTCACCGGCCTCAAGCCAACAAGAAGGAGATCGGCATGGCCTTCCATAAAGTGCCTCAAAAGGTGCCATACCAATACTAGATTAGAAGCTATTATTATAGGAAAATTCAACAAGTGAAATATGATCTTCCCAACTTCCACCAAAATCAAGCACACAAGCACGAAGAAGATCTTCAAGAGTTTGATTCACACGCTCGGTTTGTCCATCGGACTGGGGGTGATAAGCGGTGCTAAAATTAAGCTTCGTCCCTAAAGCTTTTTGAAGACTCTTCCAAAATCCACTAGTAAACAATGGATCACGATCGCTAACAATAGAAGTAGGAACTCCATGTAATTTAACAATTTCTTTGATAAAGAGTTTGGCCAAAAGAGGAACGGTTCGGTTAGACCGAACGGGAATAAAATGGGCGGATTTAGTAAGTCTATCAACGATCACCCATAAGCTATGATGACCCGAACGAGAACGGGGAAGGCCATCTATAAAATCCATGGAAATTTGATCCCACTTCCAAATTGGAATTTCTAAAGGTTGCAACAGCCCACCAGACCTTTGATGCTCGGCCTTGACAAGTTGGCAAGTCATGCAACACTTAACAAAGTTAGCAATATCAGATTTCATTCCCTCCCAATAATAAAGTCGCTTCAAATCCGCGTACATTTTACTACTACCGGGATGAATGGAAAGTTTAGAATGATGAGAATCTTCTAATATATCTTTACGAAGGTCACTAACATTTGGCACGATAAGTCTACCAAATTTTTGAATGCCGCCACGAGAATCGATATCAAAGTCTTTCAAACCTTCAATATCAACTTTATCCTTAATATTTTGGCTAAGAAGAGCCAATTCAGGATCTAGCCTTTGAGCTTCAAGAATGCGGTCTAAAAGAGAAGGACGAGCCTTAAGGCTACATAAAACAAGAGATGAACATAAATCGGAAACACGATCTCGAATTTCACAAGTGGATAAAACCTCGAGATCATACCATTCGGATATCATCATGGAAACAACCGCTTGTTGCTTGCGACTAAGTGCATCGGCAACTCGATTCCCCTTTCCGGGAGTATAAAGAATATCAAGATCATAAGATGCAAGGAATTCGAGCCAACTCTGTTGAAGCAAATTAAGTTCCTTTTGAGAGAATAAATATTTCAAATACTTATGATCGGTGTAGAGAATAAATTTTTCTCCTAAAAGATAATGACGCCAAATACGAAGGGCGAAAACAATAGCTGCGAGTTCTAAATCATGAGTGGCATATCTAGTCTCGGCTGGCTTCAATTGCCTAGAAGCGTAAGCAATAACACGTTCTTTTTGCATAAGAACGACACCCAAACCAACGCGGCTAGCATCGGTATAAACAATAAAATCTTGATTCCCTTCGGGAATAACAAGAATAGGAGCATCGGAGAGGAGTTCTTTTAATTTCTGAAAAGAAGTTTCACATTTGTCTGACCAAATGTATTTAACACCTTTCTTTGTTAAGCTAGTAAGAGGCACGGCAATTTTTGAAAAGTCTTTTATGAAACGACGGTAATAACCCGCCAATCCAAGGAAGCTACGGATTTCCGTTACACTCTCCGGTCTTTTCCAATTTTGAATCGCTTCAATCTTTGAAGGATCCAATGATATTCCGGATTCGGAAATAATATGACCGAGAAACTTCACACTAGATTGCCAAAAGTGGCATTTAGAAAATTTTGCTTTTAATTGATTGCTCCTAAGAGTTTCCAACACAATCCAAAGATGCTTTTCACGCTCCTCCTCGGTTTTATAATACACTAGAATATCATCAATAAAGATAAGAACAAATCGATCGAGGAAATCTTTGAAAACTCGATTCATAAGGTCAACGAAATAAGCCGGAGCATTCGTTAAGCCAAATGGCATAACAAGCCATTCATAAGATCCATATCGAGTACGGAATGATGTCAAAGGGATGCTATCCTCTACGATACGAAGCTGATGAAAACCAGTAGCCAAGTCCAATTGTGAAAAGACTTTAGCACAGCTAAGTTGATCAAATAGATCATCAATCCGAGGTAAAGGATATTTATTTTTAATCGTAAGATCATTAAGCTTGCGATAATCAACGCAAAGCCTAAGCATACCGTCGGATTTCTTCACGAAAATAGCCGAAGCTCTCCAAGGCGAGGAACTAGAGCGAATAAATTGATTCGTCTCCAATTCGGATAATTGTTTGCGCATCTCCTCATTCTCCCTATTGGACATGCGATAAGGAGGACGAGTAATAGGTTGAGCTCCAGGGATAAGATTAATTTTGAACTCGATTGCTCGCTTAGGTGGTAATCCTAAAACGGGCTCAAATATGTCGGAAAATTCACGAACAACGTGAATACGAGAAATGACATCTTCCTCATCATCATTAGCATCATCACGAGGATTTAAAGAATATAAAGATGCAGCCAAAGTAGAATCCGAATCTTTAAGAATAATAGAAATCTGCTTTATAGATTGCGGATGTCGGAGAAAAATAGTCCGCTTAGGACATAGGATATGAGCTTCATAACGGTTAAGCCAATCCATACCCAAAATCATTCCAAAGCCTAAGTAACGCATAACATGCAATTCGGCTAGGAAAGAAAAATCACATAAAATAATCTCCACGTCTCTACAAAGCAAACTAAGAGTTTCGGATCCACTAACCGGATTCGCAATTCTTAAAGAAGTCATTAAAGCGACAACACTTAAAGAAAAAGTGTTTACAAGTTCCTTTGATATAAAAGAATGGGATGCACCCGTATCAAAGAGAACTCTAATAGGTTGATCATGAAATAAAATAATACCATCAAGAATGGAATGAGAAATACCTTGGCCACGAGATGTGTTGCCAGGGGCTTGAGCAACGTTTAACTTTCCCTCCTTCTTGCCTTGAAGTCTGGGGCATAAATGTATATAATGATCCGGGCTCTTACAATAGCGACAAGAACGCGGCTTCGAGCACTTGTTCGCGAAATGGTCCTTAGAACCACAGTTATAGCATTGCCCGCTACTAGGAGAAGGAGTCTTCGCAGCAGGAGTTGCTTGTTTCCCCTTTTTATTGGGATAAGGCCCTTTAAATTTGTTTGGCCTCTTCTTGTTGTTGAAGTTTGGTTTGGAACCCACCACTTCAACATCACTTTCCCTATCCGCCTCTTCAAGATGAAGAGCGATGTCAATAAGTTGGTCGAAAGAAACTTCTAATTTTAGAAGTAATGGCTTCTTGAGATTTTTGTTTAAGCCATAGACGAATCTTTGATTCTTCTTCAATGGGGTGTTGATGTATTCAAACCCATATTTGGAAAGCGACTCAAATGATGCGACATAATCCGTCACGGAGGATTCACCTTGAACAAGGTCTATGAAACGTCGGGCTAATGTAACTTTCTCAGCTTCTGGTACAAATTTCAATTCGAAGCGTTCCCGGAATTGCTCCCAGGTGAGATCCGCTTCATTAATCTCGGAAATAAGAAGTTCGTACCAGTCCAATGCTCTCTCCTGGAGCATACTGGAGGCTACCTGAACTCGGTGAAGATCAATAAGGTTCATGTGAGAAAAGATTCGATCGCATGTTCTTAACCAAGCCTGGACCTCAATAATAGTTTTAGATCCTTTGAATGGTTTCCCACCCAAGTTGGTATAATCATTGCACAAGCGTGCAAATCCAGACTTAGGGTGAGTAGGTTCCTGATTAGGACCAGCTGCCTGAGCATTCTTTACCAAATCAAGAAGCTGTTGGGCAGTCATAAAAACTCCATCCTGGGGAGCAGCACTAGATGGTCCGGCACTGGGACGACCTGGTCTAGACATTCTCTTCTTTGAGAAAGAGAGAAGAAGAAAAGTTATTCTCCAAATAAATATCAAGCAATCTTGATAGCTAGAACAAGGAATCATTAAGAAAATAGGATGAATCGGTACAAAGACTCGAATTAATCCTATGGCATAACTCCTAAGATGGACTTAGGACGATGATCCTTGTTAAGTTATTCTACATTGTTCCGAAGTTTGGCTCTGATACCAAGCTGTGACGCCCCACCTCTATACCCACACTAGACAAGAACACTACAGTGTAATGTTGTCGACTAGCACGGAGAATAAGGCTGTGGAGGAGCGACCATCCATGTAATTTCTTTGTGCGAGCACCGATATGTCAGATAGTATAGCATGCATTTCATTTAAGGAGGAAGTCCGACATACCGATACAAACTCAAAGCTATCACACAGTGGCTATATATAATCTTCGGAAACAAATATAGAAATAAACATAACACAAATTAGTCACAGACATCCATATTACAAAGGCGGAAAAAGATATGAATATATAACACATAAAAGTGTACATCAGAGTAGTGGTCAGAAAGATCCACAGTAAACAAAGGTATAGCAACATGCTATGCAAAAGAATAAGTATACATCATAGAGTCTATATCCCAAATGTATACATCCAAAAACTACTAATCTAAGTAGTTAGCCAAAAGTCAGAGTAAGAGATCCCTGGGGAGAAGTCAAGCAGAAGCACCTGTAACATCTCGGTCTGACCCGAGTATTATTTTATAAGAAAATAATAAACGGATCAGTCTAGCTATAAATATCAGATGACATGATATAGCATAAGAGATATGGCATAAACGTATAATATCTATAATGGCATACTACTATAAGTATGTAAATGATAATCAACAAGAGATTAATCAATATCACAAGAATCTTCTCAAAGATAAAAAGGGGTATCATACCCAAAACTTGTATTCACAACAAGTCAATGACACACGAATTCACCAATGCACAAAAATTGATAAAACTTATCAATGGAAATCACGAAAATTGGTGAAGCACAAAATTCCAGAAATCATCTCCAGAAATCCAGAAATCACAAGAAGGGGGAGGCCTATCACAAAACGGGAGTATGAAAACTCACCAACACGTGTAACACAAAACGAGACGCTATCTCATGGTAGCTAACCATTAAATTTTGAGCCGAAACTCCACAAGAATGGACCGAAGACCGTGGGGCGCTACCCCACATATGTGATGGCAAAACATCACACAAACGGGGTTTAGTCTCCCTCGTAGACAAAGAGACATCGCACAGTTGCTAGTCTAAATCACAAAAATGATCGTCATGATCATCAAGAAGTGTCAATCACACCAAGCTAGTAAATATATGAGTTTAGCTTCATGTCCCATAACCACTTGCTTAACTTAAATATTTACGAACAAACTGTAGATCTTCACTAGAAAATTGTCACAAGAGGTTCAATCGAACAAGTCCAAGAATTAACCGACGAAGCAAACGCAAGCGTTTCATACCACTTGTTTTACTAAGTCGTTTAATTAGATTTCTCATCCGAGTGAGGTAAAGGTTTGTATATACTAATAGATTGGAAAACGGTTTTATAAACGAGTTTGGTATTGAAAATAGAGTTGAAATCATTTTGATGAAAGAGTTTTGATATTTACTACTAGTATTGAAACCTTTATATTTTAAAGTGACAAATCATAGAAATTGACTGTAGAATCAACAAGTCACAAAAATTCACGTTCGAAGACGTGAATAAAATCCAAGGAAATCAAATCCAAAACCATCAAAGTAGGAATACCCATGCGACCTAATGTGGCCGAGTTAAAGTGCAACGACCAAAAGAAGTAGCGGTTTAAAGAAATGTCGCGACCTAAGGTGTACGCGACCTAAGGATGGCATGGCCGAGCTAAGCAGTTACCCGGGGCGTGCGACCTAAGAGGAAAGGTCGAGCGACCTAACAATGACAAGGCCAAGCGAGTTACCATGGCAAACGATGTAGTGGTTGCGCACGACCTAGTTGGACACGCGACCTAACGGGGTTCGCGACCTAAAATTGTACACGACCTAAAAGGGGAACGACCCAACGAGATAAAGGCCGAACGAGTTAACAATGGGAGCGACCTAACCAGTCTCGCGACCTAAAAATGACAAATGGTCGAGCGACCTAACGGGGCAAGTAAGGCCAAGCGACCTAAGGTGCTGCGACCTAAAGGCGAGCGACCTAAGCATGGCAGAGCAAATGATTCAATGTCGAGCGACCTAACGGTGCCACGACCTAATGGCGAGCGACCTAGGGCTAACGACCTAGTGCAGAACTAGCCAAGGCCGAACGACCTAAGGCCTAAAGTGGAGCGACCTAGGGCCGAACGACCTACGACCTACGACCTAACGACCTAACACCGAGGCGAATTTTCCACCAGAACGACCTAAAGCCAGAATTTCACCAAAAACACTAAAATTTGGAGTTTTTCGCCAATCCAATCCAAACCAAATGCAAATGTACATGCTAAAGTGATAGGAATTCATTCCCAACAGTCCAAGATAGTTATAAACAAGAATGTGAGATAAAAATCTCACCTTTGCACCAAATTTATGAAGAGAAAGCTTGAAGGCAAATGGAGAAGCAACCACAAGCTTGAATCCAATGTCTTCTTCTTGAATTTGGAGTTGAATGTTGGATTTGCAAGAGAATTTGAGCTTGGAATTTTAATTTCCCATTCCACTCACTATTTTTGGATGAAGCTTATGTTGTTAGGAAATTATGAAGAGAAGAGGGAGTGGAGGTTGGGCCTAATAGGCTAAGTCCAAACCAAAGTCCAAAGTGTAAAAAGTGGCAAAATTCCACTAACTCCAAACATATCAATGTTTATACTTAAAAAGTTGTAAACGGCGTTTCAAACTCAATGGAAGTGTTCTCGAGTCCTAATTTGACCGTTTGCAAAAAAGTAGCTTTTCGGACTAAAATCCGACTAACGATAAAATATTTAAATAAAATATTTAAATATAAGAATCGATATATATGCGGGTTGTTACACGATGTGAGGGTAGTGCGTGCATGATGAAGGGAAGCGATGGAGATGGCGGTGATTCGCAAGGAGGCACGACTATATAATTTGGGGTAAGGTATATGTTGTCTTGATTTTGAGTACAGTGTTCTTCTAGCTGAAATGTTTTTTTTAAACAAAACAGCAAGGTTTAAAAACAGAAATTTTGTTTAGTAGTCAGAGGATAATATGCAGATTTTTATATGCAGAAATTTTTAAAATGTTGATTCAAAAAGAAAATTTTATTTTAAGCAGTTTAAAAATTTTACAATTAAATACTATTTTTATTTTACAGATAAGAATAATATTTCGCAGTTAGAAATATACATATAAAACAATTGTGTTTTAATTTAATACATATAGGTTTGAAGGATTTATTTTATTAGAATTTGAAAGTATACAGATATGGTTTGGAAAAGAAGAAATATATATATATATATATATATATATATATAATAAGGACCTTTTATGTTTGAGAAGTTTATAAGATCGGATATAAATTATTTTGTGAAGTTTGAAAAGAAAATAAATATACATTTTAAATTTACCAAATTATCAATATATCAAGGAAATTGATTTTTCGATTTTTTTCGAATATTAATAAATTATATAAATATTTATACAAGGTCCAAAGTTGGGAGATAACGGTCGAGATGGATTTGGTTTGCCAAACGGAAAGCAAAGGTGAGTAAATCTCATCTTGTTGGATTTTTTTTATTTAAATTTAAATGGTTGAATTTAAATAATTGGATGGATGATTGAATTGTTTGGATGTGTACTGATGATCTAGTAATTGTAGTTTAGTTGGTTCTCGAGTTAATTGTTGTTTGACTCGAAGTATTCGGGGTTTAAACTATTTTAAACTTAAAACATAAATAAGAAATGTTTTCATTCTAAAGATAATAAGGGCTTAATGAATTGTGATTCATTTAAATAGTAGGGTAATTAAAATGGATAATCAGTTAATTCAATGAATTAATGATTTGGGTTGATCAATTTAGTAATTAAGGGTTTGAAATTATTAATTAAGGTTTAAGTTAAGTAATTAAGTTCAATTAACTTAGAATAATCAATGGATGGTTTGATAGATGATTACTTAAATGTAATTAATAAAATATAATTACTTTGTGAAATTTATCAAGAGATTAATTAAGATGGTTAATAAAGAAGTAATGGATTTATTTAATGAAGTGAATAAAAATGTAACGGACCGGTATTTTCAGCCATTCGCATCCGCACATGTCGGACTTGAATTGTTCAAAATACCGCGTCGTAAATAAATTTTGGCAAATCTCAGAATATACAGTAAATAAATAATCACAGAATCACAGCCACAGAAATCAGAATACTTACAGCGGAATTTAAAAATAACTTAGTGGTTCATGAAGCCACTATTAATAGTCTCAAAACAGATAAAATTTTACATAGTCTTTAAACCCAAATATAGTTGCATCAATAATAGAAAATCTCAATATCCAATAGTGTGACGACCGCCCATGACTCCTGCACTAAACGAGAAAATAGTGCGCTGAAAAGTGTGCCAGGCAGCCATGGATGATCGTCAGGGTAAGGTAAATACAGCAAAGTCTATCGTATAACTCACAGCGCATGGGTAAAAATACAATAGAGAAATATATATAGTGAAGCTCCATAGAAACAAAATCACATCAATAAGCCTCATAATAATTTGATACAAAAATCTAAACAGTCAATACATCAAGCCTCACTACATATCACTCAGAGAATATACAAGCAGCGGAACATCCAGTACATATAGTAAGAAAATAATATGCAAGCCTCCAGCTCGTCTTCGTCATCAGCATCGTTGGTTACTAAGAACAGCACCTATCACCTGCTACCTAGTCTTCCCATCCCAAAATGGATGAACAGCCTAAGGTAATAAGAGTTGAACATAAAACCTTGAGTCAGACAACAGTCTTAGTGAGCGGTAAATTAACTAACAACATACCAAAAGAGCATAAAGGTAAAAGGAATAGGAACCCAACCCTCCCGTTCCACCTCTTTCTACAGTGATAGCCCCCAGACACACTAAATAGAAGTAAACATGGCAAATCAGACATTTAAAGTAAAACAATTATCACTCGAGTCAAGGTCGATGTTTTCCAAGCACAAACCCCCAAGGCCTAAACCAAGATCAGGTAAGCACCCAGAAAGCATTGCTCTTGAGACCGAATGACGATACAACCAAAACATCCAAACATCCATGACTCTGGCTATCACTGTTATCATTGCTTCGATACCATCGTTAATTGAATGACCGGCACCTTTCTTTCAGCCGTCCGTCAAGGGCTAATGGTAACCCCGGTTCTAGACAGAACTCCGCACGTCGTCGCAGCCCGTGCCTAGGACTATCGAATCTGCCCAGAGTACTCGACCACCAACTGTAGTCTTTTGGGACTATCGAATCTGCCCAGCGTACTCTTGCTTTGAGTCTGCTAGAACCTTCAATAACGATGAAATCTCAGCCTTCTAGTCATCCTCCTTGACGACTATTCTCATACTATACTCAAGCGCATCTCGAGCCAACCATTATCAACGAACTCGAACCATCCCTCGAGTTATCAACATGCTTGGAATGATCCCGTCTGGATTATACCAAAGCTACCTCACATCATGCCTCGCTTAATCTTATCATTGCAAAGCCCCATCTCAACATCATCATCAAATCTATCCATATGAGCTTCATCATCCGCCACATATGCCACGAGCAGCTTTTCTGTTCAAGAGCTTCTCCCTTAGCTTTTGAAGTCGTCTTCAACCAACTTGTCCAAATCCAACTACTAATCAACTAATTTATAACAATCAATCAAGTCAATCATTAATCCAAGTAATTAAGCATTCAAACATAATCTAAAAGCAATTATAACTAAAATGGCAATCTTGTAAATAAAGAGTCTAAATCTAACAAGCATGAATCATGAATAATATCTCTACAACTTGATAGATGAACTTGCATAGGTTAACATATATTAAAATGGATGTCAAATCTTCATGAACAATGGATCTATACTTAAGTTTACGAAAATGCATGAAATCACTATTTTTAACACGAAACCAAGCCACCGATCCAATATACTCATTTGGGTCCGTGTGAGAGATAACCACCACTCACCGAATCACCTAAACACCTCAAAAGCAACACACTCCAGATCTGGACAGCGAAGGATCTAGCTCGATCCGCCAAAATTCCGCTTCAAACGATGAAATCTCTCTTCAATGGATGAAGATCTTCAATCTAAGCTCTTGGATCTTCGATTTGATCTTCGATTTGGATGGAAGGAAGCACAAGATTAAAGAAGAGAAAGGAAGTGAAGAAGTGCAGCACTCGAGCTCTCAAAATGGCAGAACTTCGTCGCTTCAAAATCCGGATCCCAAAAAGTGAGGCAAACCCTTGTATTTATAGGCCGAACCCATAAGTCGCTCGCCCCCTTAAGTCGCTCACGACTTAACAAAACCCAACGACCTACGAACTATCAACCCCACGGCCTACCGACTCAAGCTATCACGCGACCTAACACTCAAGCCTTCACGCGACTCAACGACCTAACACACATGCACGCGACCTAACATACAAGCCGCATTCCTTCCTAAGTCGTCTGGACGACCTAACGACCTAACACTCAACGACTTAGCGACTTATCAAAGGTCGCGACCTAAATACTACAGAGACCTAACACCTAAGTCTTCTGGACGACCTAACTAATATATAGCAACCTGATATAGGTCGCTCACGACCTATCTTAACACAATACCCTAACATAAGTCGCTCACGACCTATCTTAACACAATAATCTACCTTAGGTCGCTTACGACCTAACTTCAACACAGTAATCTACCTTAGGTCGCTCTACCTCCTATGCCGCTAACTTCCATAGGTCGCTCACTAACTTAAGTCGCTGCCTTTCCTTAGGTCGCTCCAATCCTTAGGTCGCTCACTCTCCTTAGGTCGCTCCACTTCACTAAGTCGCTCAACCGACCCAGACTTCTACACGACCTAAGCTACTACACAACCTAACTCCTAGGTCGTTCCAAACCTCTTAAGTCGCTCAACCTTATCCTTAGGTCGCTCGACACCCTAGGTCCTCTCTAAGCCGCTTCTACGACCTAGCCTCTGGACGACTTAAGCTTTGGTCGACTTAAACTCTGAACGACTTAACAACACTAACGACCTAATGATAACAGTTTTACGATTTATCGACACGTAAAATACGGGTCGTTACATTCTCTCCCCCTTAGGAATTTCGCCCCCGAAATTCCAAACAAACAAGAGCAACCAAAAACTATTCTGCATTCCTACCATCCATAGCAATCAACAAACCATGCATCCAATTCCTAGCCTACCATGCAGAATTCTAAGACTAGAACAAGTTACAATGTCATGAGATGGCACGACACCTTATGGCCATACCTCGAAGAGTTCAGGATGAGCTGCCTTCATCCTCTCTTCCACCTCCCATGTACAGTCGTTAACATCATCACTCCATTGTATCTTGAGCAATCTGACTACCTTCCTCCCAAGCTGTTTCGTGTCAATTTCCACAACACAAAGCGGCTTACGAGGTTTCTTAGCAACTGGATCAACCTCAAAATCTTCATAGCTATCAGCAGAAACCACTGTATTCGAGTCGTGCACATACTTCCGTAGATATGATACATGAAAAACATTGTGCACACCAGACATCTTTTCTGGTAACTCCAATTTATAGGCAAGCTTTCCAATTCGCTCGATGATTGGGAATGGCCCAACAAATCTCGTAGTCAATTTTCCTTTCTTCCCGAATCGAATAACATTCTTCAGTGGAGAAATCTTCACAAAAACCATATTACCTACGTCGAATTCCAAATCCTTACGACGCTTATCGGCATAACTTTTCTGACGGTCTTGGGCTGCTTTCATTCGTTGCCGAATGATCTCTATGCAATCCGAAGTCTGTCGGATCATTTCTGGCCCAAGTATCAACTTTTCTCCTGTTTCCAACCAACATGTCGGAGAGTTACACGGTCTTCCATACAATGCTTCATACGGTGCCATACCAATGCTTGACTGGTAACTGTTATTATACGAAAATTCCACCAAATGAAGATGATCTTCCCATGATCCTCCGAAGTCCAAAACACATGCTCTGAGGAGATCTTCCAAAACTCAATTGACTCTCTCGGTATGACCATCTGTTTGGGGGTGATAAGTTGTACTCAAACACAGCTCGGTTCCCAAAACTTCCTGGAAGCTCTTCCAAAATCCACTAGTGAACAACGGGTCTCGATCTCTCACTATACTTTTCGGAATACCATGAAATCGAACTATCCACTTAACATATAGCTCAGCCAATTTCGATGCAGTCCTGGTTGCCCGAACAGGAATGAATCTTGCACTCTTAGTCAAACGATCTACAATGACCCAAATCCCTTCATTTCCCGCTCTTGTTCTAGGTAGCCCATCGATAAAATCCATCGATATTTGCTCCCACTTCCATGTAGGAACTTCTAATGGCTGAAGCAATCCACTGGGCTTCTTCTGCTGGGCTTTTACCAACTGGCAGTTCATACATTTGGAAATAAAATTTCCAGCATCCTTCTTCATACCTTCCCAGTAATAGGTTCACTTCATATCCCGATGCATCTTATTTCCACCTGGATGAATTGTCAGCTTCGAGTGATGACTTTCCTTTGGAACTTCATTTCTCAATTCATCTATTTCGGGAACAACTAGTCGTCCTTGCTTCCGAAGCCAACCCTCTCGATCGACCTCGAATCCTTTATCCTTCTCTGGGTCCAACCCAGATTCTAAATCACGGATAATCTTGACAAGCTTATCGTCTCGCTTTTGGCTCTCGCCAATCCTTTCCACAAGAGTAGGTATTATCGATAAGTTTGCCAACATCTCAGGTTCCAATTCACATCTAGTCCTGAAGTCAAATCCAGCCAAATACTCGAGACTCTTCCATTCTGAAAACATGGCCCCCAATCCTGCATGTCTTCGACTTAACGCATCTGCCACTGCGTTACCCTTTCCCGGAGTATAGGCTATACCAAAATCATATGATGCCAAAAACTCTAGCCATCGTTGTTGCCGAAGATTCAAATCCTTTTGGGAGAAAAGATACTTCAACGACTTATGATCTGTAAACAACTCGAATCGAACTCCCAATAGGTAATGTCTCCACATCTTCAGAGCAAATACAATCGCCGCTAACTCCAAATCATGAGTCGGATAATTCCTTTCATGCGGCTTCAGTTGTCGACTTGCATACGCAACAACTTTACCCTTCTGCATCAGCACTGCTCCAAGTCCAGTACCACATGCATCGGTGTAAACCACCATCTCATCATTTCCACTTGGAATAGTCAAAACAGGAGCACTTGTCAGTCGCTCTTTCAGGATTCTGAAAGCTTGCTCACACTTAGCATCCCATCTGAATACTTGGATCTTTTTCGTCAATCCTGTTAATGGTGCAGCTACCTTGGAAAAGTCTTTGATAAATCGACGATAGTATCCTGCTAATCCAAGAAAACTTCTCACGTCAGTTGCATTCTTAGGTCTAACCCAATCCTGGATTGCTGCCACCTTGGCGGGATCAACCGCTATTCCACTTCTAGAGATAATATGGCCTAAAAACCTCACTTCGCTCTTCCAGAAGTGACATTTCGAAAACTTAGCCTTCAGCTGATGTTTCCGCAAGGTTTCCAAAACAATACGCAAGTGCGTCTTGTGCTCTTCTTCAGTTCTGGAATAAATCAAAATATCATCCACAAACACAAGTACGAACTTGTTCAACTGATCCCTGAACACCCTATTCATAAGATCCACAAAATATGCTGGCGCATTGGTCAATCCAAACGGCATCACCAGCCACTCAAAGAAACCAGATGGTGTCCTGAAAGCAGTCTTCGGCACACTATCCTTTGCCACTCTTAATTGGTGAAATCCCGTTGCCAAATCCATCTGAGAAAACACCTTGGCTTCGTGAAGCTGATCAAAAAAGTCATCTATTCTCGGCAATGGGTACTTGTTCTTCTTAGTCACTTTATTTAGCTCACAATAATCCACACACAACCTCAACGATCCGTCTGCTTTGGTTGCAAACACAACTGGTGCACCCCATTCGGACACACTTCGCCGAATGAATCCTTTCTGTAAAAGATCATCAACTTGCACCCTCAACTCTTGCTGTTCCCTAGGCGCCATCCGCCTAAGAGGCATCACAACAGGTCTGGCTCCTTCAACTAGATCGATGCGAAACTCG
Source organism: Allium cepa (assembly GCA_030765085.1). Classification (NCBI taxonomy): domain Eukaryota; kingdom Viridiplantae; phylum Streptophyta; class Magnoliopsida; order Asparagales; family Amaryllidaceae; genus Allium; species Allium cepa. The sequence goes on along the minus strand of CM060928.1, from coordinate 563,288,213 downwards.
ATCTCTCTATGCGGCGGTAACCCTTTGACTTCATCAAAGACATCCTCAAATCCATTTGCGACAGGCACCGATGACAGTCCATCCCGTGGAACAACCAGTGAATACATAAAGCTCATGAAGACGCCTTCCTCATGCTTACATTGTATCACAACCCTTCGCCCTTCCACATTCTCGACTGTCACCTCCAGCCTTTTACAATCAACCTTTGCCGCATACTTCCTAAGCCAGTCCATACCCAAAATAATTCCGAACCCCGCAAAGTTCAGAACAAAACAATCACAAACAAAAGAGCAATCATGACTCGATATAACCAGATCATGGCATAGCATACACAGACAGGACGAACCCCCAACTGGATTAGTTACAACCAATGGTCTATCAACGATATCCGGTTCTAAACCCAACCGGCCAACAAGTTCATTACAAACAAAAGAATGCGACGCCCCAGTATCGAATAACACTCTAACTGGAACACCACAAATGGAAAGAGTACCTTGTACCACCACACTCTTTCCTTTCTCTTCCGCAGTAGGAGCTTTAGAAGATGATGGAACAGCCCCCAAAGCATAAGCTTGCACAATATGCTTGTCCTTTTGCGGTTCTGGACAATTCTTCTTGATATGCCCCGGCTTGTCACAATTATGGCACTTCACCAGCACCTTTGGATTCTTGCAATCTCTGGAGAAATGGCCCTTCTGCTGACAATTGTAGAAGGTCACTTCACCCTTCGGCTTCTTCTGGCCATCCTTACCCTTCTGCTATTGCTGCTTCCTCTTCTTGTTTCCACCTTGCTGTGGTTTAGACTCCTCCTTGGTCACAGCAACAACAAATCCTTCTTTAGGAAACAGGTTCTCGTGCCTGAGAGCCTTCTCCACAAGCTTCTCAAATGGATCGTCCAGATGATCCACCAACTGCCTCCCTAGATAAATGTCCAAGCCTGTCACAAACTTCTCGTTCTTCTGATATGGAGATTCAATATACGACCGAGCATACTTGGACAAGGCTTCAAACTCAGAAACATACTCAAGAACTGGTCTTCCACCTTGCTTGAGCTCCACAAACTTCTTGAATTGAATAGATTTCTGAGCTGTAGAAATGAACTTAGCTTCAAATCTGGCTTGGAATTGCACCCAAGTAATTTCTTCCTCCGGAGTATCAATGGTGATAGAGTTCCACCAGTCAGAAGCTCTCCCTTGAAGCTGTCTTGATGCGAGCTTCCTTTTGGTTGCATCCTCAATTCCCAAATCACCAAAGATTCTTCTACAAGCATCTATCCATCTCTAGACTTCAATGGTTGACTCTGTTCCCAAGAAAACCTTTCCTCCAAGAGCAGTATAGTCTTTACATAGCTTAGCAAAATCCACCTGTTTTGGAGCTTGAACTTGAACTCTAACATCTTAAATGGTTAAATATTAAATTACTTTTATAAACAAAATAGCTTCTTTAAATTTCACAAATCAATTCCAAATATCGATTTTAAACTTCCAAATACCATTTCAATTCATATGTTTCAAGCTTTAAATATTTCACCATTTCAAAAACAACCTCATTTGACAATCCCATATATATTAAATTCAATTACTTATTATTTAGACTTAAAATGTTTACTTAATGAATTCAATATAATTTAAGAAAACCTTTAACTTCACATAACTGGATAATCTTTCAATTTATTATATATTCATTTAAATCAACCCGATATTCATTTAAATCACTCTACACAAAAAATCAAGTTATAAAAATCATATCCTTTAAAAATTCTAACTTTTTATTTAATTCCAATTTAACTTAATATTCATCTTCCGACCTTATTCTCATTTAAGTCATTAAAACTCCAGAAATTAAATTTTAAATAAATGCTAAATCGTATTTGATCTCAAAAAATCAAACTTTATTTTATACTTCAAATCAATTTTATACAAAGCTTAAAATCGGAAATTACTATATATAAATAACCTTTATCAATAACCAAATCAATATCCCATAGACCATATATATAGCTTTACAAAACCATAGAAATCACTTTAAAATATTTTTATATATATAGACCGCAGTGTCTGTATAAAATTTTCTAGCCTAGGTCAAGTGATACGGATATATATCATTTCAATCCGCAATTTACAAAGAAAACCCGGGTTCTATCATTTCAAACCCGCAATCCCAAGTTAAATAAATAATTAATTAAATAAATAAATATCGTTCAGGCCTATCATTTCAGCCTGTAACGATTTCTATTCTACAGGGAACTGGTAGTCTTATTTAACAGTAAATAATAATAAATAGTATACCTGCAAAATATAACAATAGATAATACAACTGATGAGGTGTCAATCAAATAATGGGGTTTTAACATCATAAGTTTATATCACAGGAAGATAAAATTAAATAAAATAAATTTACAATTACACTTATGATTAATTCACGAATATACAAGTATGTTTGTCTGGTGAGAAATACTCACCTTATTGCCGTCGAAGATTTTGATTCAAGAATGATGGTAACACTTTGAAAAGAGAATGCACAGAAGCACGTTCAAATAATTGCGAAGGCTGTGACCAGATTTTTATTCTTGAAAAGGAAACGAATAAATTCAACATCTAAACTAATTAAAATTTAACACAAAATTTCGAAATAAACTGAACGAATGGAATCAAATTTTGACTTGACCACTTCACTAGATGGAGAGAGGAAGGTAGGGTGTAGATGAGCATGAAGTGGATGACGAAATATAACAAACAAAAAGAAGAAGGATGGAAAAAAAATGAATAAAACCATTACCTGATTTCCCTGCTCACGAAAAAGAAAGAAGCAAATGGAGATGCAGAAAATTTTGAGGTGAGGAAATGTGATATGAGGTTTGTATTTATAGGCAGAAGCTTTGCACGCAAGCAAAAGTAACGTGTGCAAATCAAATGGGAACAAAAAGGCAAGAAAATATTTTTGTTTTGATATGTGATGTTGAATTATTGCGTTTATAAGGCAAAGAATATTTAAATCAAATAGTTAATTTTTGCAGTGGTATCTTGGACCACATATCCAAAAGTAACGTACATTGATTTGATAAAGGAATGGCAAAAGAAATTTGTTTTTTTTTTTTGAACAGTACGTGAACATGAATTGAAAGGGTGCTGTCATTCCCCTGAATATGCGTGATGTTTGAGATAAAAGGGGAAATAAAATTTAAATTAATTTCTTTCATTTTTTTTTGCTGACCGAGTATTTCCAAAAGGGTTTGCATGATTAGGAAGAAACATCAAACAAATATATTTTGCTTTGACTGAAGAGGAAATTTCGAACGTTGCCAATAGTTTCAGGTAGGAAATAATAGATATGTAATATACGGTATCCGTTTCTCTCTGCAATAAATTAGCAGTCTATGCATGTGATATCTAAAGTTATTGCATTGTTTTTATCATTTTCTGCCATGTACGTTAAATTACATTTAGTTGCAAATATAAAGCAAATTTAACTGAAATTTGGTTCTACTACATAGAAAATGAAGTTTGACATATTTTATTATTACAGGAATAGTTTTACTTCGCAATCTTTCAAAATGAAGATAAGGGAGGCAAGCTGATAGGAAAAAATATATATATACTACTTACGTGACAAGAAACTTGCATTGATGATTTAGTTTAAAAGATGAAAGTTTTACTGATAGATAAAATAAGGAACAACAAATTAAGGATATGAATGTTAGAAAAATCAAAGATTTTATACCAAATAAAATAGTTGCAGCAAAAGAGAAATGGGATGTCCCTAAAAAGGTAAATGGCCAGTCACGGTTAAAGGAAAATTGAAACGGATATGCTTCCCTCTTACTCAAAAATGTATGTTTACTGATTTATTTAACCATTTTTAGTTACGGTATACACATTTGGAATGCGCACTATAGACGCAATAACTAACTCAAAATTTTACGCTCAGCATGACGCCTAAATTCTTATACGTTTTCCTATATACATTATTTACTCCATCAGATAACGTGCCCTTTAAATGCATACTTAAACAGTTTCTTTACACACTATGAATCTTGAAATTTATTACTTATTAAGATATGTTTTGTTTACATTGGGTTTTTATTCATTCATTTATCATTTACCCAGAATCTATTACAAAAGTGTATATAAGTAACGGTATAAATTACTTTATTTTTAAATGGTATAAAATCTATTTTAAAGAACAAAAGTGAAATAAAAGTTGTTGTGAATTTATTCAATTAAACTAAAAGATTTCAAAACTAGAATTTAAAAAGATTTAGATTCCGATGAACGTTAATTTATAACCAAAATATGCATTTTAGAGTTTTCTTATAAATAAAAATCTGGGGCGAGCTAAATTTAGAAAAGGACAAAAAAAGAAAAATGGAAAATGAATAGCTACAAGAATGGCAAGAAATAAAGAGACTAGAATTGAAAAGGTCATGAGTTAAGGTAAAAGAAACATATATATTAAATCTTTATATGCGAATGTAAAAGGAATGAGATAAGGAGAAGATTTTGGAGTGATTAGGAAGAGTAATACATAACTAAAGTATGGTAATTAAATAGATAGGTAAATAAAAAGGTAAGAAATAAACAATTTAGCATATGCGTAATTAAAACAAAGTAACGTATGTATAATTGATTTTTTTTTCAAGCTATTAAATAAAAGATATACATACGAAATATTTAATAGATAAAATAAGGTCTAGACAAATAAATAAAGAAATAAATGTCAAGAGATAGACATAGGAAAATAATAAAGAGACTAGGCAAATAAAAATGAGAAGTGGGAAAATAAATCTTTTTATTTGAATGGCAAAAAGAAATACACAGTTATGAATGAGGTGGATGGCTAAGGTAAGAAAGAAAGAGGGTATAAACGAATAACTTGATTTATTAATTTTTCTTTCTAGAATTGCATGAGGGATGAGAAGTTATAGGCAAGAAAAATATAATATTGATATTTAAAAGGGCCACGAGTTGATTGAGCACAGATTTATTACTTGTTATACACTGCCACTTAGTTCTATTCCTATTATAAGCAATAGGTAGGAAATCTTGTAGTGTGATGGAATTATGCCATGGGTTTCGTAATTAAGGAGAACATAAAACGGCAAGCAATTATATCAGATTGTGTATAACGATGATGTTTCCTTCATATATATCTTTATTGGTCTTAGTATTATTAAAAACATATATGTATACATATATATATGTATATATATATATATATATGTATATATATATATATATATATATATATATATGTATATATATATAATAGGCTCATACATATAAATCTGTTAAAATTAAGTTTCACTATTTTATGAGCCTAAAATTAAAGACAACAATTTTGAACCAAATCTCCATATTAAAAAGGTTTAAGATCAAAAAGTTATGACTTTGCATACAAGTCCATCTTATAAGTCTTAAGTCAAATTAACGCACACACATATGTATATATACAAATCATTGTAAATAATGTCTTAAACTTAATACAACATCTTTATGTTAAAATTTATAACTTAGTAAATTCTTTAATATTAAGCAACAAATTAAGGTCTAACGTTAATTTAAAAGGAAAAAGGAATCGTTATATTTTGCAATAAATTCAAGTCATTTTTATAAAGAAGCCCCCCCCCCCCGTTTTTTAACTTTAACAAAAGTATGCAAAAACCAAAAGATTTGATTTAAAAATGAACACATACAAACATAAATAAACTACATATGTTTTCTATTTGAATCAATAACAGAAATATTACATTAATTAAGGCTTAAAATTTAAATTACAATAAGTTTTTTTTCTTCAAAACTTATTAACTTAAAAATTTAATTATTGAAAATTTTACGGGTCGTTACACTCTCCCCCACTCAAAACTTTTCGTCCTCGAAAAGGAAGAAGGTAGGAGAATAGAAACACCCTGAAAGAAAAATAAATTGAAACAATATAAATTTCAATTTAAATTAATTAATATTCAATAATTTATTTAATCCATTTGATTTTTACTGAAGTTAAATCAATCTTAACTATTTCCAAATCGATTATCTTATTATCCAATTATTTTGAAATTAACAATTTCTAAAATCATAAATTTGTATAGTCATTTATAATAATCATCTTTTATTCAACAAATTCAATTCTTCTTTATTCCAGATTATTATTAAATATATTCTACTTAATATATCTTATCACACGTATTAAGTAAATTACATTTATTATAACTATTCCAATTTATTTCTAAATTTCCTTTAACACCATTTGATATTGTATATTATTCAATTATCTTTTTATTCTATTTACCTCTATTTATCTTTTTATAACTGAAACTTTAAGTGTATAACATTTATTATAACCACTCAAATTTTATTTATAAAATCCTTTTATATTGTACGTTATCCAATTACATAGTTAACTTCTGAATGATTTAGGTAAGTTTATATTGGCATGCAATTGAATATTATACAAGTAAATTTTTTTTTCCAATTCTATTATTCAAGTTTAAATATTCATTCAAAATTTGACTTTATTTTATCATTAGAATCACCTTTTAACATAAATTTATGAATTAAATTTCCAATTAACTTCAAACACTTTAGAGATAAATAAATACATACATATAGTATATGTCAAATCAAATTTAAATCATATATCTATATATATTATAAATTAAGTCATATTTTAGAAATTCAAATCAATTTAATTCTTCAAACCAAAAACTGTAGCAAGACTACATAATGGTCTCTCCACTTTGAAACTCGAAAATGAATGTCGATGATGCTGCAGTCATCACCGAAATTATTTCCTAGCGACAAAGAGAAGAGCACTGATTTTCAAAACTTTTAAAATTCTTAAGAAACAAATTTCTTATTCGAAAATACTTTAAATAATACTTTAAATAATATATCCCTTTAAAACTTTAAACACAAGGTTTGAAACCATCGGAAATTAAATTCACAAATTCTTGTTTTAAACTCATTTCAGTTCCCAAATAAATTTTTATAAACAACTATTTATAAATTTATTTGTAGAACAATAAATGATAAATCAAGTATTATCATTTCAAATGATTAATTTAAATCATTTTTTATTAAGTTCCATAAAATTTACTTATATATCAAAATTTATTTCATTAACCAAATTTTAAACTAATATTGTGTCGGTTTGTTCTGTTCAAGTGTTTTGGAAATTCCATCGATAGCGTTGGTTAGCCGAATCGATCAGAAATCCAAATCAACATCAACAACCCAAACAACACAAAATAAAAACATTAATTATAGATTTACAAGTACAATTCAAAAATAGTTGGAGATAGGTTAGAAAAAAAACAAGATGATTAATTAAAAAAATAGGAATATGGATAAGATTATGTAAATCGCGAGCAACCTTAACCGGGTCAACCATGACTTAAAGAATAAGATCGATGTGGATTTTCTGGGGTAAATCTACATTAAATCTCAAGAGATAGAGTTTGGAATAATAAAAGATATTAGCATCTAAACCAAGGATAGATATAAATCCTTGGTGAATAAATGCCATTGTAAAGGAGTTTCACCCCTTTACAAGTCATTTGACGAGACCGCCAATTCACTATAAAGATCATTCGAAGTGGAGTTATGGGATACTCCAAAATAAAAAGAAGACGAATAGTGAGGGACAAGAATGAACTTTGGAACCGCAGGGAACGTTCCAAAATTCAAAAAGGAAGAGATTCAAGCTCGAATGAAAGTGATTCCGTAAATCAAATTTACCATACATTCTAAGTTTTGCCTAGAGCCAAAGCTCTGATACCAACTGTAACGGACCGGTATTTTCAGCCATTCGCATCCGCACATGTCAGACTTGAATTCTTCAAAATACCGCGTCGTAAATAAATTTTGGCAAATATCAGAATATACAGTAAATAAATAATCACAGAATCACAGCCACAGAAATCAGAATACTTACAGCGGAATTTAAAAATAACTTAGTGGTTCATGAAGCCACTATTAATAGTCTCAAAACAGATAAAATTTTACATAGTCTTTAAACCCAAATATAGTTGCATCAATAATAGAAAATCTCAATATCCAATAGTCTTGATTTCATAATTAAGATAAAGAACTGAATGGAAGTTTGCCAGTAGCTTGAAAGTGATCTACAGAAGTCCTAACTCCGGGATGAAGACTGAACTGCAACTCAGGCTGACCCGAGCGTAAAATAAAACATAAACACTCGAGTCAGGACATACATACTTATATAGTGTAAGCTAATTCAAGTGTACTGTAATGTAGAACAAGTAACTTAAAGGATGCTTGGGACCGCCCATCCTCTAAGGATCCGTTAAACTCTTTACTATGTAGTAATATTTCGCTATTATAATAGTGTCTATGGTAAAATAAACATACTTTTAAATAGCATTAAGGCTTTACATTTTCCACCTTAACACGTAATAGTCCCAGTAGTCCATCCAATATCATAGTCCCTCCTGATCGGGAAGCCACCAGAGGATACCACACGGGCTACGGGAGAAATCCAAACTCGTACTAGGCTCGGTATGGTAGGTGACATGGCACAACTAGGCAATGCCAGGGTAGATATACCAATTACGCTTCCGGGCCGATGGAAACGTGCAGCGCGCAGCTGCCGCCCACCTCGAACAAACTCCCCACATCAAAGAAATCAAAAATGAAGGTGGCCACCGAATCAATCCAAAGTCAGAGTATAGTATCGAAGGGAAGTGTCCGATCAGAGGTGCTACCTCATTAACCCGTCGATCGCTCCTGTTTTAGCCACCTTATGCCAACCCACGGGAGTTGGGTCCACGTATTTACCTTACAGGAAACGCCGCCACCAACCTACTTCATTCTGGAATCTCCACCGCGTACACGGTTGTTAAAGTGGTTTTCGAAGTTGGCAGAGAGTATGACAACTTCCGATCCCGGTCTCTTCAACAACCAAACGTTATTATAACACCGCGGTCATTTAAAATAATTATACTTTAAAACCAGAAAAAAAATTTCATTTTAAACCCATATAAATACGATGTCATTTATACTTTTAAAACCCCAAATCAATACGATATCATTTAGACCCAAACCAATATAATGTCATTTTATTTTCCAATATATTCTTTTCCAAAAATCATAGTGTTTTCAAAGTAAAATATTTAGAAATCAAAACTCTTGAATATAATATTTCCAAATTATACTACCTTGAAAATCATAACTTTGGAACAAATTTCCACCTCTTAAATGGTTAAATATTAAATTACTTTTATAAACAAAATAGCTTCTTTAAATTTCACAAATCAATTCCAAATATCGATTTTAAACTTCCAAATACCATTTCAATTCATATGTTTCAAGCTTTAAATATTTCACCATTTCAAAAACAACCTCATTTGACAATCCCATATATATTAAATTCAATTACTTATTATTTAGACTTAAAATGTTTACTTAATGAATTCAATATAATTTAAGAAAACCTTTAACTTCACATAACTGGATAATCTTTCAATTTATTATATATTCATTTAAATCAACCTGATATTCATTTAAATCACTCTACACAAAAAATCAAGTTATAAAAATCATATCCTTTAAAAATTCTAACTTTTTATTTAATTCCAATTTAACTTAGTATTCATCTTCCGACCTTATTCTCATTTAAGTCATTAAAACTCCAGAAATTAAATTTTAAATAAATGCTGAATCGTATTTGATCTCAAAAAATCAAACTTTATTTTATACTTCAAATCAATTTTATACAAAGCTTAAAACCGGAAATTACTATATATAAATAACCTTTATCAATAACCAAATAAATATCCCATAGACCATATATATAGCTTTACAAAACCATAGAAATCACTTTAAAATATTTTTATATATATAGACCGCAGTGTCTGTATAAAATTTTCTAGCCTAGGTCAAGTGATACGGATATATATCATTTCAATCTGCAATTTACAAAGAAAACCCAGGTTCTATCATTTCAAACCCGCAATCCCAAGTTAAATAAATAAATAAATAATTATCGTTCAGGCCTATCATTTCAGCCTGTAACGATTTCTATTCTACAGGGAACTGGTAGTCTGATTTAACAGTAAATAATAATAAATAGTATACCTGCAAAATATAACAATAGATAATACAACTAATGAGGTGTCAATTAAATAATGGGGTTTTAACATCATAAGTTTATATCACAGGAAGATAAAATTAAATAAAATAAATTTACAATTACACTTGTGATTAATTCACAAATATAAAAGTATGTTTGTCTGGTGAGAAATACTCACCTTATTGCCGTCGAAGATTTTGATTCAAGAATGATGGTAACACTTTGAAAAGAGAATGCATAGAAGCACGATCAAATAATTGCGAAGGCTGCGACCAGATTTTTATTCTTGAAAAGGAAACGAATAAATTCAACATCAAAACTAAGTAAAATTTAACACAAAATTTCGAAATAAACTGAACGAATGGAATCAAATTTTGACTTGACCACTTCACTAGATGGAGAGAGGAAGGTAGGGTGTAGATGAGCATGAAGTGGATGACAAAATATAACAAACAAAAAGAAGAAGGAAGGGAAAAATATGAATAAAACCATTACCTGATTTCCCTGCTCACGAAAAAGAAAGAAGCAAATGGAGATGCAGAAAATTTTGAGGTGAGGAAATGTGATATGAGGTTTGTATTTATAGGCAGAAGCTTTGCACGCAAGGAAAAGTAACGTGTGCAAATCAAATGGGAACAAAAAGGCAAGCAAATATTTTTGCTTTGATATGTGATGTTGAATTATTGCGTTTATAAGGCAAAGAATATTTAAATCAAATAGTTAATTTTTGCAGTGGTATCTTGGACCACATATCCAAAAGTAACGTACATTGATTTGATAAAGGAATGGCAAAAGAAATTTGTTTTTTTTTGAACAGTACGTGAACATGAATTGAAAGGGTGCTGTCATTCCCCTGAATATGCGTGATGTTTGAGATAAAAGGGGAAATAAAATTTAAATTAATTTCTTTCATTTTTTTTGCTGACCGAGTATTTCCAAAAGGGTTTGCATGATTAGGAAGAAACATCAAACAAATATATTTTGCTTTGACTGAAGAGGAAATTTCGAACGTTGCCAATAGTTTCAGGTAGTAAGTAATAAATATGTAATATACGGTATCTGTTTCTTTCTACAATAAATTAGCTGTCTATGCATGTGATATCTAAAGTTATTGCATTGTTTTTATCATTTTCTGCCATGTACGTTAAATTACATTTAGTTGCAAATATAAAGCAAATTTAACTGAAATTTGGTTCTACTACATAGAAAATGAAGTTTGACATATTTTATTATTACAGGAATAGTTTTACTTCGCAATCTTTCAAAATGAAGATAAGGGAGGCAAGCTGATAGGAAAAAAATATATATACTACTTACGTGACAAGAAACTTGCATTGATGATTTAGTTTAAAAGATGAAAGTTTTACTGATAGATAAAATAAGGAACAACAAATTAAGGATATGAATGCTAGAAAAATCAAATATTTTATACCAAATAAAATAGTTGCAGCAAAAGAGAAATGGGATGTCCCTAAAAAGGTAAATGGCCAGTCAGGGTTAAAGGAAAATTGAAACGGATATGCTTCCCTCTTACTCAAAAATGTACGTTTACTGATTTATTTAACCATTTTTAGTTACGGTATACACATTTGGAATGCGCACTATAGACGCAATAACTAACTCAAAATTTTACGCTCAAAATGACACCTAAATTCTTATACGTTTTCTTATATACATTATTTACTCCATCAGATAACGTGCCCTTTAAATGCATACTTAAACAGTTTCTTTACACACTATGAATCTTGAAATTTATTACTTATTAAGATATGTTTTGTTTACACTGGGTTTTTATTCATTCATTTATCATTTACCCAGAATCTATTACAAAAGTGTATATAAGTAACGGTATAAATTACTTTATTTTTAAAAGGTATAAAATATATTTTAAAGAACAAAAGTAAAATAAAAGTTGTTGTGAATTTATTCAATTAAACTAAAAGATTTGAAAACTAGAATTTAAAAAGATTTAGATTCCGATGAACGTTAATTTATAACCAAAATATGCATTTTAGAGTTTTCTTATAAATAAAAATCTGGGGCGAGCTAAATTTAGAAAAGGACAAAAAAAGAAAATGGAAAATGAATGGCTACAAGAATGGCAAGAAATAAAGAGACTAGAATTGAAAAGGTCATGAGTTAAGGTAAAAGAAACATATATATTAAATCTTTATATGCGAATGAAAAAGGAATGAGATAAGGAGAAGATTTTGGAGTGATTAGGAAGAGTAATACATAACTAAAGTATGGTAATTAAATAGATAGGTAAATAAAAAGGTAAGAAATAAACAATTTAGCGTATGCGTAATTAAAACAAAGTAACGTATGTATAATTGAATTGTTTTTTCAAGCTATTAAATAAAATATATACATACGAAATATTTAATAGATAAAATAAGGTCTAGACAAATAAATAAAGAAATAAATGTCAAGAGATAGACATAGGAAAATAATAAAGAGACTAGGCAAATAAAAATGAGAAGTGGGAAAATAAATCTTTTTATTTGAATGGCAAAAAGAAATACACAGTTATGAATGAGGTGGATGGCTAAGGTAAGAAAGAAAGAGGGTATAAACGAATAACTTGATGTATTAATTTTCTTTCTAGAACTGCATGAGGGATGAGAAGTTATAGGCAGGAAAAATATAAATATTGATATTCTAAAAGGGCCATGAGTTGATTGAGCACAGATTTATTACTTGTTATACACTGCCACTTAGTTCTATTCCTATTATAAGCAATAGGTAGGAAATCTTGTTGTGTGATGGAATTATGCCATGGGTTTCGTAATTAAGGAGAACATAAAACGGCAAGCAATTATATCAGATTGTGTACAACGATGATGTTTCCTTCATATATATCTTTATTGGTCTTAGTATTATTAAAAACATATATGTATACATATATATATATGTATATATATATAATAGACTCATACATATAAATCTGTTAAAATTAAGTTTCACTATTTTATGAGCCTAAAATTAAAGACAACAATTTTGAACCAAATCTCCATATTAAAAAGGTTTAAGATTAAAAAGTTATGACTTTGCATACAAGTCCATCTTATAAGTCTTAAGTCAAATTAATGCACACACATATGTATATATACAAATCATTGTAAATAATGTCTTAAACTTAATACAACATCTTTATGTTAAAATTTATAACTTAGTAAATTCTTTAATATTAAGCAACAAATTAAGGTCTAGCGTTAATTTAAAAGGGAAAAGGAATCGTTATATTTTGCAATAAATTCAAGTCATTTTTATAAAGAAGCCCCCCCCCCCCCTCCCTTTTTTTTTAACTTTAACAAAAGTATGCAAAAACCAAAAGATTTGATTTAAAAATGAACACATACAAACATAAATAAACTACATATGTTTTCTATTTGAATCAATAACAGAAATATTACATTAATTAAGGCTTAAATTTAAATTACAATAAGTTTTTTTTTCTTCAAACTTATTAACTTAAAAATTTTATTATTGAAAATTTTACGGGTCGTTACAAAAAAGATAGATAATTACAGTTTGGGATTAATTGAAAAATGATTAATACTGTAGTTTAATTAATGTAATTAAATTTGTTTAGGATAAATTAAAATATAATTAGAAATCCTTAATTTATATAATTAACGATGTAATTAAAGATTAATGAATTAAAATCGATTAATCCATAATAAGTGACTTATGAGAAATTAATTAATACAAGTAATTAAGGATAAATGAAATTAATATAGTAAATTAATGAAGTAATTAAGATTACTTATTGATTTTGGTTAAATATACTTAATATTGTGAAGATAATTAAAGGAAACTACTTGAATGAAATTGGAAGGTAATTAATCCTGGGTGATTAATTAAGATGAATAATCAAGGGATGGTTGAATAATTGATTTGAAATTAATTAATGTTAAGTGAAGAAATTTAAGTGGTTGAGGTTAGTAACTCAATCAAGATTAATTAAATTAAATTTGAATGTGATTAAGCTTTGCTTATGGATGATTGAATGGTATTGGTTGCTTTGAATGAGTTGATATCTCTGATATGAAATGTTGTGTATTTCATTTGATAACTTGGGTTGGAATGACATGAGACTCGAAGAGGCCGGGATCAGGTATTGGGAAATTACCCGAAACCACTTCGAATCCTTATAAATTGATATGTGAGATTAATAGGTTGGAATGAAACAATTTCAGTAAATCGGACTATTTGATCTAAATTTTGGCACTTAGAAAACTTATGTGTGAAACAAGTTATGTCAATAACATATTGTGAACTTGTAAAATTGGTTGAGTTACCTGGGTTCTATATAAGATGTATGCTTTGTATTCCATGTTGGATGGGTTTACTCACGCTGGTTTCCAGCCTGACCCGGGTGTTACTTTGGTGTAATGCTCGGGTCAGACCGAGTATTACAGATTTTCAGGTAAGGACGTTTTGGAGCTCATGAGTCGAGTTGGACGGCAAGAACGTATGGAGTGCTTCCGCTGTATAATATTGTTGTGTATCCGTGACATGATAATTGTGTATATTCAATGCCTGTATATATATGTGTAACTCTGATGTATTAAAATGTAATCGACAGATGTAATATTCTTTTGTAAACTGTTATTATTTATTATTATATTTTATCCGCTGCGAATGTGAGATGTTGGTGTTTCTGTTCTTCTTCTTCTTCTTCTATCTCTTTCTTCTTTTTATAACTATCTGGAATTTTCGGGTTCGAAAATTCCGGGTCGTTACACATTTAATGCTATATCCTCTAGCACACAAGAAATATATTTCAGCCTGCATAAAGTATGGAAGGAAGTATGGCAAAAGACCAAAGGACCTAAGCATTTAATGCAAGATATCTCAGCCATGCCTATTGTATAAACCAAATTTTACTGTAAACTTCTTTTCTTATATACACCAAGCTTCTTCATTTCATTTCGTCCATCAAAACTGTAAAATCTGAAGTAACAAAACTCAAACTTAAACAAAGATTTACCCAGAAACAAATTAAATCAAGTCAAACCAAAGTTTATCAAGAAAGGATTCAGCTTGCAGTTTTCAAATCCTGGTTCAAAGTAGTTTTCTGTTCTTTCTCCTCTGTTCTTCAAAACAAGGTGAGTAACATTTTGTTTTAAAAATTCAAAAGCATGAATCTGTTGTAAATATTTATGTGATATGCATGTTATATATAGATATAATCCTCTGAATATATTTGAACTGGAAGTATTATGCACAGGCTTTATATATGTTCTCTGCCTACAATTCTAATACAAGATTTCAGTTTCAAAAATCATTTTATCTTGATCGAAGCATAATTTGGATACAGGATTTAAATAAAACTTGGTTGTTTTGTTATAAGATTTAGTTTAAAATTTTATTTAAGCTAAAATAATTTAGTATTTTCTCTGGAAATCGAGATATCTGAATCCAACTTCAAATAAGTAAAATTCAAAAAACTTTTAGTTCTCGAATTCAGGGTTATAATCTGAATTCTTATACTAAAATAGGGATTTTAAAGTAAAAATCATAATTTTTAGATCAAGGGCGAGAGAGTAGTTTGGGTTTGCGTTGATTTCATATTTTCATCGATTTCTAGTGATCCTCTGGTTCGTGGGGGTCGAGATTTGTTCTGGAAGTAGAGGAGCCTACGTGGTGTCGGAGAAAAATGGTGAGATGGTCGGTAGTTGAACGTGGCGGCGGCGGTAAGCGTTTCTTTTTCGTAAACCTAGTATTAGGTGTGATGGGTGTTTCGATTCGTGCATCGTCCTCAGGCGACCGAGTTCACTGTGGTTTGGGGGAATGGTGGAGGAGACGTCGACGAAGCTGTGGCCGAAGTTTCAGGCCCTACGGTGATCGGCAGTGGGAGGACGAACCGTTGACAGGTTTGGGTTGTAGTGGTCTTGCTTGTTTCCAGGTTTTGTTTCCTGGTACTTGTATCGAGCTTGAATTCTCGATTTTGTTTTGATGATTTCATCATTGATCTGATGATCGGAATGGGACTGAGGGAAGATCGCCGATGTGGGAGGGTGGTCAACATTGGCCGGAGGTGGCTCCGGTGGAGGTGCACGTACATGTGCACGGTGCATTTGTGCTGGTGGTCTGATGTTTTTCTCTGTTGGTTTGGGTAGAGGCAGTTTACTCGAGTTTGACTCGAGTAGTTTGAGTATTTTATTGTAAAAAATTTTAAGGATTTAACTCTAAGTCGTTTTAGTCTGGCTCGAGTAAACTTAAGGTTACAGGTTTTTAGTTTTGAACCCTGACAGTAAATTGAATTCTAAAACAAATTTAAACGAAATTTAAATTTGTATACTAGATTTAAACAATGTTTAAATCTAGTTGAGGTATGAATTCAAATTTATTTTTAAATTTAAATCTGAAATGAAATAAAATCTCTAAAATATTTAAAAGTAGTTTTCTGGTTTATAAACCTGACAGTTTCAGATTTTAAATTTAATTTAAAATTTGAAACCAGAATTTAAACAGGGGTTTTAAATTCAAAGATAAAGTATAGATTCAAATGAAACTTTCGAATCTTAAAGTTTTAAAATGAAATTCGGATTTTAAACTAAAATTTTAAAATCAAGAATTTTAAAGCTAGTTTGGAATCTAAATTTAAAGTATAACGTTAAAATATACTCAAATATGAATGAAATCATTAATGAAGAAATTAATTATCTTAGAGATAATTAAGGTAATAAAATCATTTAAATTAATAAGGTAATTAAAGAATGATTTATTTAATTTATAAATAAATAATTTAGATTAATTTATAATTAGAAATGATTAATAATGAATTAATCTGAGATAATTTCTTAAGAAAGTAATTAAGAAATGTTATTAGATAATTAACTAAGGAGTATTAAGTATTAATTAAGGTGATTGATCTTAATAATTAATTAGATTAATTAATTTAGATAATCAATTATAAATTGTTAAATGTAATTACGTAATGAAAGTAATTAAGGATTAATCACGTATTATAATTAATTTTGGATACTTTAATTTATTAAAGTTAATTAATTAAGTTTAAGAAAATCATTAAATTAAATTGGTAATTAATGATTTCTTGTTATGAGAAAATTGCTTAATGGTAAGAAATTAAAGATTTAATTTCTTAAAATGATTTGATTAAGGGGTAAATTTATCATGAAATTGGTTTAAAGGTTAATTTAATTAATATGATTAATTGAGAATAATTGATTAAAGTGTTTGATAAATTAACGTATATCAAATGATTTATAAATTAATAAATCAAGGTTTGATAATTAATTCATAAGTAATTAATTTACTTGGAAGTAAATTGAATTAATTAGGATTAAACAAATAAATTAATCCTACTTATAAATGACTATTGAATACTTGACCTTACTTATGAATGATTGTATTGTATGAGATGCCTTGAATTGATTGTCCTAACTGATCTGTGATATTTTGTTCTGCGGATTTAACTGAGTATTTTATTCATTTATTGATGATACATCTGCATATTATCTGTGAATTTGTGAATGGACGATAAGCGTTATAGCTTATATCGCTTATCAACTTTATTTCTGTGTTTTGATCTATGATGATTGAATGATGTTGCACTATTGTTTTAAAACCCTTGGCCACACTTATACACACACAAATATGGATTTCACGGGGAAATCGATTAAGTCACAGATTTTGAAATAGTTTAAAAGTTGAATATTTAAAACCAAATGGTTTTGGAAATGGATTGGGATCAAAGTGAAAAGCTTTTGAAATGGAATTTCAAAGATGAAATTTGTTTTGAATAACTTGATTGAGTTTTGAAATTTAAATATTTTGATTTAAATTTGAATTCAATGTTTGAAATTGAATTCTATGAGTAGGAAACTAGGGTTTAAAAAGGCTATTCAACTTATAAATGAGTATATATGGGTTTAACCATTTTTAAATGTATTGATTTGGGAATTTGAATTTAAATTCAAAGGTTTTAACTCGTGCAAATATAATCGGATTTTTCTAAAACGAAAGCTGTTCGTTTTCAAATAATAAAAGCTTTCATATAAGAAGTGTACTTCCAAACTGTGTTAAAAGGGATTTCAAGTTAAAAATGAAAATGATTTTCCATGTTATGGAAACTGTTTGAAAGCTATAAGATAAATCTTTGATTTAAAAGATTTAAATGAATTAATCCAATTGAGATGGAACTGTTTTGAAATATATGAATGAATCTTTGTGAAATGGGATGAACTTTGTGAAATGAATCTTTTTGTTTAAAGATTGGAAATGGTAATTTGTTTAAAACCATTTGAAATGGTAATTTGTTTAAAGATTGGAAATGGTAATTTTCTCTATCAATCTCCTTTGATTCGATTTCAATTCTTTTGATTACTTCGTGACAGCTCCAGAAAGAAGTTTCGGTGTAATGATGGCCCTACGAATCGTTGTAGAAAATTTTTACTTCGTATCTTCATCGATTTCTTATCAGTTTTCGATTTAAACCTTAATAAATATGAATTTGAAATTGAAAATTTGAATAAATTTGAAATTTTAAATTGATTTAAATTGATTAATAGAATATGAAGCTAAATTTGAATTGTATCGATACAACGCTTTCGTTTAAAACCGAATTTGAAATTCTATGGTAATTTCTTGTAAATACCAAGGTCCGAAGAGGGACAAATTATATATACTTTGAGATATTCCGATTTGAGTTTGGAATCCATATCTGATGTTTGGAAATTGTGGAGGATTGAATCTATCTATCTTTGTTGTTTTCGTGCCAGCAAATTTCGAGGATGAAATTTCTAAAGGAGGGGAATTTGTAACGATCCCGGATTTTAATAAAATTTTAAATTGATAATTAAATTTATTTTTGATTTAAAATTGTGAAATTAAAAGATAAATTGATTTGAGTTTTTCCAAATTCAAATAAAGTATGTTATTTATTAATAAAGAAATGGTTTCTTTTATAAATTATTTTAATTCAATAAGGAGTTATTTTTAAACAATATATATATATATATCTGTGTGTGTGTGTGTGTGTGTGTGTGTGTGTTTTGAATGAAGCTATGTTGTGAAATTCAAAATGAAGTCTTTCAAAAATTGTTTAAAATAAAATAAATCTTATAAATATTAAAGCATAAGTATAAAATCAAATAATAAGTATTAAAGTATAAAAATAAATAATAATTAAATGTAGCATTGGACAGTCTAAGTTTAAAATAAAAGACAAATGTAAGTAAGAAAATAAGAAAGAAAAATATACATTCAAGTATATGCAAACAAGTAAATGAAGATAGGCAAAAGCTTGTAAAAGAAAATATTTATAAAACAACTTTAAACATATACACCTGCAAAATAAAAAAATAAATAAATAAAATAAAACAAGATCATCTCAGCCCATACTGAAGTGAAACTATCAGCCTACAAATCTATTTTAATACCCTATACAAAAACATGTAACCCTGTAACTTGTTCCTCTATATATCAAAATCATTTTCATTTCAGTTCGTCCCTCACAACATAGCAACCTGGAAACAAGAAAAACAAGCATCATCTTTAAACTTAAACAAGACACATGCATTTAATGCTATATCCTCTAGCACACAAGAAATATATTTCAGCCTGCATAAAGTATGGAAGGAAGTATGGCAAAAGATCAAAGGACCTAAGCATTTAATGCAAGATATCTCAGCCATGCCTATTGTATAAACCAAATTTTACTGTAAACTTCTTTTCTTATATACCCCAAGCCTCTTCATTTCATTTCGTCCATCAAAACTATAAAATCTGAAGTAACATAACTCAAACTTAAACAAAGATTTACCTAGAAACAAATTAAATCAAGTCAAACCAAAGTTTATCAAGAAAGGATTCAACTTGCAGTTTTCAAATCCTGGTTCAAAGTAGTTTTCTGTTCTTTCTCCTCTGTTCTTCAAAAACAAGGTGAGTAACATTTTGTTTTAAAAATTCAAAAGCATGAATCTGTTGTAAGTATTTCTGTGATATGCATGTTATATATAGATATAATCCTCTGAATATATTTGAACTGGAAGTATTGTGCACAGGCTTTATATATGTTCTCTGCCTATAATTCTAATACAAGGTTTCAGTTTCAAAAATCATTTTCTCTTGATCGAAGCATAATTTGGATACAGGATTTAAATAAAACTTGGTTGTTTTATTATAAGCTTTAGTTTAAAATTTTATTTAAGCTAAAACAATTTAGTATTTTCTCTGGAAATCGAGATATCTGAACCCAACTTCAAATAAGTAAAATTCAAAACTTTTAATTCTCGAATTTAGGGTTATAAACTGAATTCTTATACTAAAATAGGATTTTTAAAGTAAAAATCATAATTTTTAGATCAAGGGCGAGAGAGTAGTTTGGGTTTGCTTTGATTTCATATTTTTGTCGATTTCTAGTGATCCTCTGGTTCGTGGGGGTCGAGATTTGTTTTGGAAGTAGAGGAGCCTACGGGGTGTCGGAGAAAAATGGTGAGATGGTCGGTAGTTGAACGTGGCGGCGGCGGCAAGCGTTTCATTTTCGTAAACCTAGTTTTAGGTGTGATGGGTGTTTCGATTCGTGCATCGTCCTCAGGCGACCGAGTTCGCCGTGGTTTGGGGGAATGGTGGAGGAGATGTCGACGAAGCTATGGCCGAAGTTTCAGGCCCTACAGCGATCGGCAGTGGGAGGACGAACCGTTGACAGGTTTGGGTTGTAGTGGTCTTGCTCGTTTCTAGGTTTTGTTTCCTGGTACTTGTATCGACCTTGAATGCTCAATTTTGTTTTGATGATTTCATCATCGATCTGATGATCGGAATGGGACTGAGGGAAGATCACCAATGTGGGAGGGTGGTCAACATTGGCCGGAGGTAGCTCTGGTGGAGGTGCACGTACATGTGCATGGTGCATTTGTGCTAGTGGTCTGATGTTTTGCTCTGTTGGTTTGGGTAGAGGCAGTTTACTCGAGTTTGACTCGAGTAGTTTGAGCATTTTATTGTAAAAAATTTTAAGGATTTGACTCGAAGTCATTTTAGTCTGGCTCGAGTAAACTTAAGGTTACAGGTTTTTAGTTTTGAACCCTGACAGTAAATTGAATTCTAAAACAAATTTAAATGAAATTTAAATTTATATACTAGATTTAAACAATGTTTAAATCTAGTTGAAGTATGAATTTAAATTTATTTTTAAATTTAAATCTGAAATGAAATAAAAGCTCTAAAATATTTAAAAGTAGTTTTCAGGTTTATAAACCTGACAGTTTCATATTTTAAATTTAATTTAAAATTTGAAACCAGAATTTAAACAGGGGTTTTAAATTCAAAGATAAAGTATAGATTCAAATGAAACTTTCGAATCTTAAAGTTTTAAAATGAAATTCGGATTTTTAACTAAAATTTTAAAATCAAGAATTTAAAAGCAAGTTTGGAATCTAAATTTAAAGTATAACGTTAAAATTTACTCAAATACGAATGAAATCATTAATGAAGAAATTAATTATCTTAGAGATAATTAAGGTAATAAAATCATTTAAATTAATAAGGTAATTAAAGAATGATTTATTTAATTTATAAATAAATAATTTAGATTAATTTATAATTAGAAATGATTAATAATGAAATAATATGAGATAATTTCTTAAGAAAGTAATTAAGAAATGTTATTAGATAATTAACTAAGGAGTATTAAGTATTAATTAAGGTGATTGATCTTAATAATTAATTAGATTAATTAATTTAGATAATCAATTATAAATTGTTAAATGTAATTACATAATGAAAGTAATTAAGGATTAATAACTTATTATAATTAATTTTGGATACTTTAATTTATTAAAGTTAATTAATTTAGTTTAAGAAAATCATTAGATTAAATTGGTAATTAATGATTTCTTGTCATGAGATAATTGCTTAATGGTAAGAAATTAAAGATTTAATTTCTTAAAATGATTTAATTAAGGGGTTAATTTATCATGAAATTTGTTTAAAGGTTAATTTAATTAATATATTAATTGAGAATAATTGATTAAAGTGTTTGATAAATTAATAAATCAAGATTTGATAATTAATTCATAAGTAATTAATTTACTTGGAAGTAAATTGAATTAATTAGGATTAAACAAATAAATTAATCCTACTTATAAATGACTATTGAATACTTGACCTTACTTATGAATGATTGTATTGTATGAGATGCCTTGAATTGATTGTCCTAACTGATCTGTGATATTTTGTTCTGTGGATTTAACTGAGTATTTTATTCATTTATCGATGATACATCTGCATATTATCTGTGAATTTGTGAGTGGACGATAAGCGTTATAGCTTATATCGCTTATCAACTTTATTTCTGTGTTTTGATCTATGATGATTGAATGATGTTGCACTATTGTGTTAAAACCCTTGGCCACACTTATACACACACAAATATGGATTTAACGGGGAAATCGACTAAGTCACAGATTTTGAAATAGTTTAAAAGTTGAATATTTAAAACCAAATGGTTTTGGAAATGGATTGGGATCAAAGTGAAAAGCTTTTGAAATGGAATTTCAAAGATGAAATTTGTTTTGAATAACTTGATTGAGTTTTGAAATTTAAATATTTTGATTTAAATTTGAATTCAATATTTGAAACTGAATTCTATGAGTAGGAAACTAGGGTTTAAAAAGGCTATTCAACTTATAAATGAGTTTATATGGGTTAAACCATTTTTAAATGTATTGATTTGGGAATTTGAATTTAAATTCAAAGGTTTTAACTCGTGCAAATAAAATCGGATTTTTTTAAAACGAAAGCTGTTCGTTTTCAAACAATAAAAGCTTTCATATAAGAAGTGTACTTCCAAACTGTGTTAAAAGGGATTTCAAGTTAAAAATGAAAATGATTTTCCAAGTTATGGAAACTGTTTGAAAGCTATAAGATAAATCTTTGATTTAAAAGATTTAAATAAATTAATCCAATTGAGATGGAACTGTTTTGAAATATATGAATGAATCTTTGTGAAATGGGATGAACTTTGTGAAATGAATCTTTTTGTTTAAAGATTGGAAATGGTAATTTGTTTAAAACCATTTGAAAAAAAAGTTTTAGGTAATAAGTTGTGACTTAATTGAAATCTCATACCCATATGTTTTTAAATATTGCGCTCACTATTCGGGTTAGCCGGGAAAGGACCTTTGTATCACATAACCCATTCCGAATATGTGATACGACGTTATGGATAGCATTTGAAGACCGGTGGTGAAGACCGGGTATTTGCGAGAACGATAGGATGACCTATCGATTGTCTCTGCACTGAGTTGCAACGGTATAGAGATTCCCTAAGTGATGGGAAGTCCGATCGGGATTGTGAATACCCGGATTTTCAAGGACTTCTTTGGAAGTGCCTTCGGTTCTCTTCGAACCCAGAACAGACTTGTATGGATTGTATGTCTGACATTACATTTTGAGATATAAAGCAGATTTCTTTCAAATACATTTCTGTTGGTGGCGGAGAATTTATTCTCTTAGCTTAACACCCTTCTCTGAGACGTACGAGCTCAGAGGTTATGTAGTTGATGGTTATCAGTGATATACTCCCAATTTGGTAGTGTGGCATGATGAGTGCTGCTGATCATTTGTTGATCAAAGCGTGGCTTTTGTGAAAAGCGTAGCTTTGTGGACGAGACTTCGACGAACCTCACAACCCGGTTATGGTCGAAACAGGAATCGTAGCAGCAAGGTTATTTGAGGGTAGCGCCCTCTGAGGGTATGTCATTCCCTTCTGGACTATAAGTGGTATCATGGTATGGAGCCCAGATACTTACTTTGTGGTTGCTGCAAACTTATTACTTTGTGGTTGTTGGTTGAGAGGATCCTTGGATAAAGGTCGCAAACGACTGGGGGATGGCATACTCGTGTCAGTAGTTACCTAGTACAAAGGTAACCCGGCCTTGTGTAGCAGAGATCCGGTAAGGATCCGGGAATGTCCCTCAAGAGGCGTTCCATTTTACTTGGGAAGTTCCTTTGCCTGACCATTTTTGGAAATCCAATCAAAACAATACGAGCCCTTTACAATTGCAATTATAGAACCTGCCATTTAAAATGGTAGCTATAGCAGGCATAATATAATGGTACCTATGCTGGCTAAGATTAATATTATGCTTTCGAAATGTTTTCTGCACTATGCACTAGTAATATTATGGAAAATAAATTCTCTCGTATCAAGCATGTTTGACTATCATAAGGAGAAATCTCCTCCAAGTCTGCGTTTGCATTGTGTGTGTGGCGGGAGGCCTTATGGTAGTTTCATTTTATAAAAGCATTGCAAATCTATTTTAAAATGTTTCTTTGTTTGTTTTAAAGATAAACTGTTTTTTTTACTCACACCAGTCCCACGACTGATCCAGAGTTTATTGTTTCTTTCCTAAACTCAGGGTTCTCAAATTTTTCCACACGGGCAATCTAGAGTTGGGTTTTTAAGATAGTCAGGTTTAATAGATTATCTGGAGCTAGTCCGGTCTTTGGATGCGGACGAGACTTTCTTTTCTTAGTGCATCGTGATGTTGGTTCGAGCTGCTGCTGGAGTTCTTCCTTGAAGACTATCTTGAGTTATTTGTTCCGTTGCTGGTGTTAGCTATTTTCTTTTCCGCTGCTATTTTATTGTATCATATCTCTGATGAATATTGATATCTATTATATCAGATATTGTATAAATGCTGAATATCAATGTATTATTCTTTTTCTTCCGCTATGTTGTTTACTTAACTGTGTTATAAGCTCCGTCGAATCGGATTTGTACGGTCGAATCTGCGGCATTCGAGTACAATGAAAAGTATGGATGTCGATTTTCGAGCGCGAAAAACCCAGATCGTCACATTTGGTATTAGAGCTAAGGTTGAACTCTAGCTCAGGAGTATACACATTAAGTATCTCATTAGAGATAGGGTGAAGTAAACCCTAGAATGAGTATATCCCTAAGATATCCGTCAGAATGTCTCAGTAAGTTCTCTTACTATCCAGTGATAGTAAGTATGAGTGCAAGAAGAGAACGAGATAGGGGACAGGGGAATACGACTACAAATGGTCAATACCCTGCAATAGTGGAAATAATTTTCTCTATCAATCTCCTTTGATTCGATTTCAATTCTTTTGATTGCTTCGTGACAGCTCCAGAAAGAAGTTTCGGTGTGATGATGGCCCTACGAATCGTTGTAGAAATTTTTTACTTCGTATCTTCATCGATTTCTTATCAGTTTTCGATTTAAACCTTAATAAATATGAATTTGAAATTGAAAATTTGAATAAATTTTAAATTTTAAATTGATTTAAATTGATTAATAGATTATGAAGCTAAATTTGAATTGCATCGATATAACGATTTCGTTTAAAACCGAATTTGAAATTCTATGGTAATTTCTTGTAAATACCAAGGTCCGAAGAGGGACAAATTATATATACTTTGAGATATTCCGATTTGAGTTTGGAATCCATATCTGATGTTTGGAAATTATGGAGGATTGAATCTATCTATCTTTGTTGTTTTCGTGCCAGCAAATTTCGAGGATGAAATTTCTAAAGGAGGGGAATTTGTAACGATCCCGGATTTTAATAAAATTTTAAATTGATAATTAAATTTATTTTTGATTTAAAATTGTGAAATTAAAAGATAAATTGATTTGATTTTTTCCAAATTCAAATAAAGTATGTTATTTATTAATAAAGCAATGGTTTCTTTTATAAATTATTTTAATTCAATAAGGAGTTATTTTTAAACAATATATATATATATATATATATTTGTGTGTGTGTGTGTGTGTTTTGAATGAAGCTATGATGTGAAATTCAAAATGAAGTCTCTCAAAAAATGTTTAAAATAAAATAAACCTTATAAATATTAAAGCATAAGTATAAAATCAAATAATAAGTAGTAAAGTATAAAAATAAATGATAATTAAATGTAGCATTGGACAGCCTAAGTTTAAAATAAAAGACAAATGTAAGTAAGAAAATAAGAAAGAAAAATATACATTCAAGTATATGCAAACAAGTAAATGAAGATAGGCAAAAGCTTGTAAAAGAAAATATTTATAAAACAACTTTAAACATATACACCTACAAAATAAAAAAATAAAAAAATAAAATAAAACAAGATCATCTCAGCCCATACTGAAGTGAAACTATCAGCCTACAAACCTATTTTAATACCCTATACAAAAACATGTAACCCTGTAACTTGTTCCTCTATATATCAAAATCATTTTCATTTCAGTTCGTCCCTCACAACATAGCAACCTGGAAACAAGAAAAATAAGCATCATCTTTAAACTTAAACAAGACACATGCATTTAATGCTATATCCTCTAGCACACAAGAAATATATTTCAGCCTGCATAAAGTATGGAAGGAAGTATGGCAAAAGATCAAAGGACCTAAGCATTTAATGCAAGATATCTCAGCCATGCCTATTGTATAAACCAAATTTTACTGTAAACTTCTTTTCTTATATACCCCAAGCCTCTTCATTTCATTTCGTCCATCAAAACTATAAAATCTGAAGTAACAAAACTCAAACTTAAACAAATATTTACCCAGAAACAAATTAAATCAAGTCAAACCAAAGTTTATCAAGAAAGGATTCAACTTGCAGTTTTCAAATCCTGGTTCAAAGTAGTTTTCTGTTCTTTCTCCTCTGTTCTTTAAAAACAAGGTGAGTAACATTTTGTTTTAAAAATTCAAAAGCATGAATCTGTTGTAAGTATTTCTGTGATATGCATGTTATATATAGATATAATCCTCTGAATATATTTGAACTGGAAGTATTGTGCACAGGCTTTATATATGTTCTCTGCCTATAATTCTAATACAAGGTTTCAGTTTCAAAAATCATTTTCTCTTGATCGAAGCATAATTTGGATACAGGATTTAAATAAAACTTGGTTGTTTTATTATAAGCTTTAGTTTAAAATTTTATTTAAGCTAAAACAATTTAGTATTTTCTCTGGAAATCGAGATATCTGAACCCAACTTCAAATAAGTAAAATTCAAAACTTTTAATTCTCGAATTTAGGGTTATAAACTGAATTCTTATACTAAAATAGGATTTTTAAAGTAAACATCATAATTTTTAGATCAAGGGCGAGAGAGTAGTTTGGGTTTGCTTTGATTTCATATTTTTGTCGATTTCTAGTGATCCTCTGGTTCGTGGGGGTCGAGATTTGTTTTGGAAGTAGAGGAGCCTACGGGGTGTCGGAGAAAAATGGTGAGATGGTCGGTAGTTGAACGTGGCGGCGGCGGCAAGCGTTTCATTTTCGTAAACCTAGTTTTAGGTGTGATGGGTGTTTCGATTCGTGCATCGTCCTCAGGCGACCGAGTTCGCCGTGGTTTGGGGGAATGGTGGAGGAGACGTCGACGAAGCTATGGCTGAAGTTTCAGGCCCTACAGCGATCGACAGTGGGAGGACGAACCGTTGACAGGTTTGGGTTGTAGTGGTCTTGCTCGTTTCCAGGTTTTGTTTCCTGGTACTTGTATCGAGCTTGAATGCTCGATTTTGTTTTGATGATTTCATCATCGATCTGATGATCGGAATGGGACTGAGGGAAGATCGCCGATGTGGGAGGGTGGTCAACATTGGCCGGAGGTAGCTCTGGTGGAGGTGCACGTACATGTGCATGGTGCATTTGTGCTAGTGGTCTGATGTTTTGCTCTGTTGGTTTGGGTAGAGGCAGTTTACTCGAGTTTGACTCGAGTAGTTTGAGCATTTTATTGTAAAAAAATTTAAGGATTTGACTCGAAGTCATTTTAGTCTGGCTCGAGTAAACTTAAGGTTACAGGTTTTTAGTTTTGAACCCTGACAGTAAATTGAATTCTTAAACAAATTTAAATGAAATTTAAATTTGTATACTAGATTTAAACAATGTTTAAATCTAGTTGAAGTATGAATTCAAATTTATTTTTAAATTTAAATCTGAAATGAAATAAAAGCTCTAAAATATTTAAAAGTAGTTTTCAGGTTTATAAACCTGACAGTTTCATATTTTAAATTTAATTTAAAATTTGAAACCAAAATTTAAACAGGGGTTTTAAATTCAGAGATAAAGTATAGATTCAAATGAAACTTTCAAATCTTAAAGTTTTAAAATGAAATTCGGATTTTAAACTAAAATTTAAAAATCAAGAATTTAAAAGCAAGTTTGGAATCTAAATTTAATGTATAATGTTAAAATTTACTCAAATACGAATGAAATCATTAATGAAGAAATTAATTATCTTAGAGATAATTAAGGTAATAAAATCATTTAAATTAATAAGGTAATTAAAGAATGATTTATTTAATTTATAAATAAATAATTTAGATTAATTTATAATTAGAAATGATTAATAATGAATTAATATGAGATAATTTCTTAAGAAAGTAATTAAGAAATGTTATTAGATAATTAACTAAGGAGTATTAAGTATTAATTAAGGTGATTGATCTTAATAATTAATTAGATTAATTAATTTAGATAATCAATTATAAATTGTTAAATGTAATTACATAATGAAAGTAATTAAGGATTAATAACTTATTATAATTAATTTTGGATACTTTAATTTATTAAAGTTAATTAATTTAGTTTAAGAAAATCATTAGATTAAATTGGTAATTAATGATTTCTTGTCATGAGATAATTGCTTAATGGTAAGAAATTAAAGATTTAATTTCTTAAAATGATTTAATTAAGGGGTTAATTTATCATGAAATTTGTTTAAAGGTTAATTTAATTAATATCATTAATTGAGAATAATTGATTAAAGTGTTTGATAAATTAATAAATCAAGATTTGATAATTAATTCATAAGTAATTAATTTACTTGGAAGTAAATTGAATTAATTAGGATTAAACAAATATATTAATCCTACTTATAAATGACTATTGAATACTTGACCTTACTTATGAATGATTGTATTGTATGAGATGCCTTGAATTGATTGTCCTAACTGATCTGTGATATTTTGTTCTGTGAATTTAACTGAGTATTTTATTCATTTATCGATGATACATCTGCATATTATCTGTGAATTTGTGAATGGACGATAAGCGTTATAGCTTATATCGCTTATCAACTTTATTTCTGTGTTTTGATCTATGATGATTGAATGATGTTGCACTATTGTTTTAAAACCCTTGGCCACACTTATACACACACAAATATGGATTTCACGGGGAAATCGATTAAGTCATAGATTTTGAAATAGTTTAAAAGTTGAATATTTAAAACCAAATGGTTTTGGAAATGGATTGGGATCAAAGTGAAAAGCTTTTGAAATGGAATTTCAAAGATGAAATTTGTTTTGAATAACTTGATTGAGTTTTGAAATTTAAATATTTTGATTTAAATTTGAATTCAATGTTTGAAATTGAATTCTATGAGTAGGAAACTAGGGTTTAAAAAGGCTATTCAACTTATAAATGAGTTTATATGGGTTTAACCATTTTTAAATGTATTGATTTGGGAATTTGAATTTAAATTCAAAGGTTTTAACTCGTGCAAATATAATCGGATTTTTCTAAAACGAAAGCTGTTCGTTTTCAAATAATAAAAGCTTTCATATAAGAAGTGTACTTCCAAACTGTGTTAAAAGGGATTTCAAGTTAAAAATGAAAATGATTTTCCATGTTATGGAAACTGTTTGAAAGCTATAAGATAAATCTTTGATTTAAAAGATTTAAATGAATTAATCCAATTGAGATGGAATTGTTTTGAAATATATGAATGAATCTTTGTGAAATGGGATGAACTTTGTGAAATGAATCTTTTTGTTTAAAGATTGGAAATGGTAATTTATTTAAAACCATTTGAAAGAAAAGTTTTGGGTAATAAGTTGTGACTTAATTGAAATCCCATACCCATATGTTTTTAAATATTGCGCTCACTATTCGGGTTAGCCGGGAAAAGACCTTTGTGTCGTATAACCCATTCCGAATATGTGATGCGACGTTATGGATAGCAATTGAAGACCGGTGGTGAAGACCGGGTATTTGCGAGAACGATAGGATGACCTATCGATTGTCTCTGCACTGAGTTGCAATGGTATAGAGATTCCCTAAGTGGTGGGAAGTCCGATCGGGATTGTGAATACCAAGATTTGCAAGGACTTCTTTGGAAGTGCCTTCGGTTCTGTTCGAATCCAGAATAGACTTGTATGGATTATATGTCTGACATTACATTTTGAGATATAAAGTAGATTTCTTTCAAATACATTTCTGTTGGTGACGGAGAATTTATTCTCTTAGCTTAACACCCTTCTCTGAGACGTACGAGCTCAGAGGTTATGTAGTTGATGGTTATCAGTGATATACTCCCAATTTGGTAGTGTGGCATGCTGAGTGTTGCCGATCATTTGTTGATCAAAGCGTGGCTTTTGTGAAAAGCGTAGCTTGTGGACGAGACTTCGACGAACCTCACAACCCGGTTATGGTCGAAACATGAATCGTAGCAGCAAGGTTATTTGAGGGTAGCGCCCTCTAAGGGTATGTCATTCCCTTCTGGACTATAAGTGGTATCATGGTATGGAGCCCAGATACTTACTTTGTGGTTGCTGCAAGCTTATTACTTTGTGGTTGTTGGTTGAGAGGATCCTCGGATAAAGGTCGCAAACGACCGGGGGATGGCATACTCGTATCAGTAGTTACCTAGTTACAAAGGTAACCCGGCCTTGTGTAGCAGAGATCCGGTTAGGATCCGGGAACGTCCCTCCATAGGCGTTCCATTTTACTTGGGAAGTTCCTTTGCCCGACCATTTTTGGAAATCCAATCAAAATAATACGAGCCCTTTACAATTGCAATTGTAGAACCTGCCATTTAAAATGGTTGCTATAGCAGGAATAATATAATGGTACCTATGCTGGCTAAGATTAATATTATACTTTCGAAATGTTTTCTGCACTATGCACTAGTAATATTATGGAAAAGAAATTCTCTCGTATCAAGCATGTTTGACTATCAAAAGGAGAAATCTCCTCCAAGTCTGCGTTTGCATTGGGTGTGTGGCGGGAGGCCTTATGGTAGTTTCATTTTCTAAAAGCATTGCGAATCTATTTTAAAATGTTTCTTTGTTTGTTTTAAAGATAAACTGTTTTTGTTACTCACACCAGTCCCATGACTGATCCAGAGTTTATTGTTTCTTTCCTAAACTCTGGGTGCTCAAATTTTTCCACATGGGCAGTCTATAGTTGGGTTTTTCAGATAGTCAGGTTTAATAGATTTTCTGGAGCTAGTTCAGTCTTTGGATGTGGACGAGACTTGCTTGTCTTAGTGCATCGTGATGTTGGTTCGAGCTGCTGCTGGAGTTCTTCCTTGAAGATTATCTTGACTTATTTGTTCCGTTGCTAGTGTTAGCTATTTTCTTTTCCGCTGCTATTTTATTGTATCATATCTCTGATGAATATTGACATCTATTGTATCAGATATTGTATAAATGCTGAATATCAATGTATTATTCTTTTTCTTCCGCTATGTTGTTTACTTAACTGTGTTATAAGCTCCGGCGAATCAGATTTGAACGGTCGAATCTGCGGCATTCGAGTACAATGAAAAGTATGGATGTCGATTTTCGAGCGCGAAAAACCCGTATCGTCACATGTAATACTACACTTCATAAGAAACGGCGCCATAGATCTCTCATCCCTATCAAAGCATTTGAAATGCAAAGCAGATACAACAATATAATTATGCTACTAACATAGCATCTCCATACCCAAAACTAAAATACGAATATCTACAATTGATACTGGTGCCAACTTTCCATTAGCTACCAAAGGACCTATCGAGAGCCACAACTAACTTGTGGACTCCACTGAAAATCAATACCTTAAAAGAAGTTGGCCTGTATGTCCTATCACAGTACCCAATAATGCTACGGAATAGTAAAAACCTACTTTAGACTAGCATTCCAATCTCTCCCCACCCTTGCTCCAGTACCACGTCTATAGGTTGTGCATCCTAATGGTATATTGATTCCCTCACTATCGTACTTTCCTTCCAGTTTCCTATGCCGACATACTGGAACAGAATGCAAATGCCAAACCCTGCATATGCCCTTCCCATACGTATACACAATATCGAAGTATTGTCGTGCCCGTGTGGATCGTGATTTGTTCTTGAACTGCCATGCACTACCAGGTTGCCCCAAGTCAGGCATACCAAACCATTATACATAAATCGGCCAAAATGTGTATCAATAATTATATATATATATATATATATATATATATTAGTATTCATAACCCCAAGTCGGGTATATTGAACTATACATACACTTAAATTATGTATCCAGAAATCATTCTGAACTGCCATTAGCTATCAAAAAGACCTATCGAGAGCCACAACTAACTTGTGGGCTCCCTCGAAAACAAACACCTCAAAAGAAGTTAGCCAGTATGTCCTATCACGGTACCTGTTAGTAATACGAAAATGCACGTGACCTACTATAGACTGGAATTCCAATTCTCTCCGCCTTTTCTCTAGGACCACGTTTGCAGGTCGTGCGTTTCAATGATATAATGGATTCCATGTACGAATCAGTAGCCCCAAGTCGGACATACCGAAACTATATATAAATGCTTCAAACAACATGCATCTCCCACTCGCCCTAAGTCCGACATACCAGAACTATATTTACGCATATCGACATGTATAAATCACATAAATATTTACATGTAAATAGATATTCATATATATATATATATATACACACACACACACATACATACATAGATACATACATATACATACATATAACCAGTCCAATATATGGAACTATTAAACACATATCATGCATATTTACTTACACAAAGGTGATACAAAATGTGAGTAAAAACCTATCATCTCAATATCAATAACAATTTACACATATAATCATATAAATAATTCAACAAAAATGCATCTTACTTAAGTAGCCAATCTAATAATCTTAACTTCTCCGTACTATTTTATAGTAGTCACAAACTTATTCTACAAAATAATACATTCGTAGAAATGCCATCGGTTACCAAAGAGACCTATCTAAAGCCACAACTAATTTATGGACTCCTCTAAAAACCAATAACTCATAAAAGCTAGCACGTAGGTCATGTCGCAGCACCCCTCCATATTATGAAATAGTATATGACCTACTCTAGACTAGCATCCTAGTCTCTCCGCATCCCTGCTCCAGAACTACATTTTTGAGTCATGCGTCTCAATGATACAATTGATTCCCTCACTGCTAAGTTAATCATTGATTTACAATATAATAACCAATACATAGGCCAGAAAAACTTCAAAGCTATTTTATTATAAGTTTAACTTGCCAAAATCATTATCTTAGCCTTACAGCTTATTTTAAAGGTCATACTTTTAACTTCAGATTAGTAGTAAAATATATAACGATATTTATATCACTAATATATCAATAAATTGATTCTAATTAATTTATAACCATTTTGTAAATTAATATCAACTTTATCTTACTCTATTTGATACTGATATAACATAATATATATATATATAAAGGATATTAATTAATTATCCTGAATATCTGAAGTAAAATATATAATAGTATTTCTATCTATAACATAACTATAGATTGGAATTTGATTAATTTATAACCATGTTATAAATTAATTTTTACTCTATCATTTTTGAACCGAGCCAGTCGAAATTGGGTAATTTGGTAAATATAAAAAATCCTTTTGGATCTTTATTAGGCCTATGTATTCTAAATTCATTTAAAATTTTTTCAAAATTTTATTTTAAAATAAAGTGTTCATCTTATTATAGTTATCTAAAATTAGTTTGATTGAATTTTAAATTGTTTAGGTTATTATTTTTATTTATATGATGAGCACAACAAATGCTCTCATCTGTGAATGTATAATTGTTACATATGGAATGCGTGCATAGCCAATGTGAACATTTTAGGTGTCAGGATTTACACCATAACTGTCACATATCCCATCCATACACACCTTTTATCCCATAAATCCTTTTTTTATTTTTTGTTTGTTTATATATGCATATGCATATAGACACACACACACACAGATATATATATATGTATATGTATATGTATATGTATATGTATATGTATGCAAGATATAGAAGGCAGTCTAAAGTTGGATTTTATTAAAAAGGTAGTTCAAACATCATTACATTATTTTGAAAGCTAATTTTGTAAGCTTTAAAATTAATATAAATACACGTACATATATACACACGCACGCACACCCATACACATATTCACATACATATATTTATATGTATACAAAATAAATTAATATTTTGGTAAAATATAATTTTATTTATCATAAGCGATATGCATTAGTGACAATTATTTACTCCAATTCTCTTTATCAAAACTGTTTCAATTTGGACTTATGTAATTTTGTAATGGTTATACTACTCTGACCAGTGATTTTGACTTTGAGTTGACTTCAATTGACCGTGATACTAAACCCATATAACCGAGGAGAAGAATCCTTTCTCAAATAGTTTTCACTTCCAATGATTCCACTCGACCGAACTATAGTCATTCGATGGACACTATGCCTTAATTTGATTATAATTAAAGTGGAACTTTCATATTGAAGATCAACAATATGCTCAAGTCAAGAGTACTATGTAAATTGGTCATATCAATGTTTTCTGTTTGACCTTAGTTATATTAACTAAAAGAGAACTATCGAGTGAGTTATTCCATAATTATCCAATAACTATCAGTACGTAAGACCTTAGTGCCCCAGTAGTCATTGGTAATACCCAACATTTGGAGAAAATTACGTATTATACTCTTAACGGATGCATCAATATCCAATCTTAATGCATCTTGACTAGGAATATTTAAAACTGTATGTTTAATTTTATTGTGATAAATTACTCATGGTTACAACACTTTGTAACTACTATCACAAAACATGCCATTTCCGGATTTTATATTAAATGTAATTTTAATTAAAATAATTAATTAATATAACACATTATATCACGTATATAATAGAAAGGAAACAGCTTTTAAATTTGATCAAGATTGGTTATCGAGGTAGACATATGTAACAAATTACATAATTGCCCCTAGTGCGTACGCCTAACTCTATAATATCTAACTCTATTCAATATAAATAGGATATAAGAGTGTGTATATGTATATATATATGTGTGTATATATATGTATATATATGCATACACACACACATATATATATACGGGATCATAATCAATTGTCCTAAATATTTAAAGTAAAATATTTAATAATATTTCTACTTCTAGCATAGCTATAAACTAGAGTTTAATTAATTTATAACCATGTTATTAATTACTATCAATTCCATCTAACTCAATTCAATACAAATAGAGCACACAGTATACACACACACACAAAGAGGATCTCAATAAATTATCCTGAATGTCTACTTAAAGAAATCTAATCAAACGGGGAAGTAGTTATTGATGTTAAAAATGCGGATTACGGATCTTAAGGCTAGAATAATACTAGAGGGGTGGTGAATAGTGTTTTGTGGATTTAATAAATCTTTTTCAAATTTATGTAATTTAATCACCAACAAATGCAATACACAGACACAGATATAATCATAGAATCAGACACAGATGCAAATAATAAGTAAAAGCAGTAAAGGAAAGAACACACCAAGATTTATACTGGTTCAGAGTTACCCTACATCCAGTCCCGCACAATCGTACGGATTTCTTTTCAAAATAATCTCCCAGATTACACCCTCGATTTCAAGGCCACAAGGTACACCCTTCTGTATTTGAGTCCAGGGCAAACTCTCTTGATTTACCAAGCCATAAGATCACCTAATCGATTTCCGAGGCAACAATCACATCCAATTGATTTCAAGGCTCAACCGCACCTTTTACTCAACAGTTTGATTTACAAATAATCCTATAACTTTGAATAGCACTAAGATCTTATGGAGAGAGTGGCAGAGAATCAAACAAGAGATATTCAAGTTTGATTCACTTGGTATTTCGGCAGAGTATAGTTTTGGGATTCTTTAGAATAAATGTGGAAGATGAAGAGGAGAGAAAACAAGTGAAATATAATTGAAAATTCGTTTAGAACTACTGGTATTTATAGAAGATCAACAGCCATATCTATTCGTGAAAGGATACGACGAATAGACACTTCTTTTGAAAATTTAAATTTTGAATATTAAAGGGCACCGTGTCAACATGGGGGGGGGGGGGGGTAGGAGTATGTCGACATGCTCTAGGCAAAACTGGTGATTTTGATTTTCTTATTAAAAATGGTTTCTATAATTTTTCAAAACAATTTCTAAACCTTCATAAATATATTTGAATATAGTTTAAATATATAAAAGTAATTTTTAATATATATAATCTTAATTTATAAAGTGATTTAAAATCTGAGTATATAAATATTTAAAAGTTAAATATTTAAAACAAGAGATAGTTTAAAATCAAGGACAATTTGGAAATCAAAATATTAAAAATGATAAAGATAATTTTGAGGCTAAAGTATTTCAAACAGGACAGATGTCTTTTTGAAAAGAAAGTTTTGAAAACATTTTAAAATAAGAGATATATTTTTGAAAAGCATTTTCATAAAATTAGTGGATGTAAAAATAGGACCACTGTATGTTCCACTAGGTATTGTCGTGGGTTCCATCCCACTAGGGTTCCATCCCTTTAATAGGCTCGAAGTGGGTTCCATTCCACGAATAAATTTTGAATAAAGATGTAAGTGCTTTCAAGAAGTTTTAACATAATTCTAGACTCAATACTTATCTTGTACTTTGAAATCTTGAACTCTTGATATCTTGATACTCATGAGTCTTTAATCTTGATATCTTCGATCTTTAAATTCATCAATCTTGTATCTCTATACTGTACAGTCTTCATTCTTAGTACATGCATGTTTATATCCTGCATATACACATACATATATATATATATCTAAACTATAATAATAGTATTTATATTTTATAATAAGTCCTAAGGTTGTTGTCATCAAAACGATCCTTCTCAAGGACTAACAATCTCCCCCTTTTTGATGATGACAACCTATGTTTATAAAATATACTTCACCTTTACTGTAACTCCCCCAAAAACTAATAAATCCCCCTAAAACAAATAACTCCCCTCTTAATCTAAGCCTAACTACTCTATTTTATAATTCTCCCCCTTTGTCATCAACAAAAAAAACCAATCCTATACTTATATATATAACTCCCCCTTAATCTAATACCATCTAAACTAAATAGTAATAAGGAAGTATCATAAGCGAAACAGAAATTATTATATACCATGTTATATTTACATATTTATATGGATTGTAGACACACAAATATATTTAAGTACATAAATTATAGAATTATACTTCTAATGAGAGTTTTTGATAATTGGATATTTGTGAATTGAACAATTTGGATAGTGAAAACAAAAGTTTCCACGTTGTTCAACCAAATTTCCATCTTTGTCAAAACACACTTCGCCTACACAGACCACCTTGACATCTTCTTCCATAGGTGCTTCTTCATCTTCTTCTTCTTCCTCTTCACTGTGCTCTAAGGGGTTATGCACTTGAATGTTGGGAGAATCTTCTTCAATCACAATAGGATTTGCATGATTATCCATTAGGAATTTTTGCAAATTCCGAAGAATTTTGCCTTTCTTTTCTTGTTCTTTTGCTATCGTTATTTGCACAACTTGAAGTTCAGTTAACATTTGCATGGCATCCTTCATAGACTCTTCAATCTTTATCACACGTGCTAGTGTAGTGCGTTGGAATGGACCAGAATGAGGAGAAGGAAAAGAAATGGTGTCGTTTTGGTTTGATTTTGTGGAGGAGGCCATTAATTTTAATTTTCAGAATTTTAATACAGAGAAAGAGAAGCAAGAAGACAAAAAATTCGAAATACATAGGTTTATATGACTACCAAGGGAAAATCAAATTTTCATAATTTACCATTGTACGTCGACATGGGTGATAGAGGTATGTCGACATACCTATGAAATTTTTTTGGTTTTTCTTTTATACCTTTGTTTAAGTGTTAGTATGTCTATATTCTATAACTCAGTTACTGAACAAATGCCTAGTTCTCTTCTTAATTTAGTAAATATAGATTGGTTTAAGGGTTTGGTTAAAATATCAGCAATTTGATTCTCGGAGTTGATAAATTCAAGAGAAATAATCTCTTTACTTATATTATCTCTGAGAACATGATGTCCGATATCAATATGTTTAGTCCTAGCATGATGAGTAGGATTTTTAGATAAATTTATTGCACCAGTATTATCACAATAAATTGATGATTTTGAAATTGTTAATCCAAAATCTTTTAAGATTTGTTGCATATAAATGACTTGAGAGCAAGCCAAAGCAGCAGAGATATATTCTGCTTCAGTTGTTGATAAAGAAACAATATTTTGCTTTGTACTAAACCATGAAACCAGAGAATGCCCCAAAAAGTGACATGTTCCGCTTGTACTTTTTTGGTCAGATTTACAACCAGCATTGTCGGCATCACAATAAGAGATTAAATCTAATGAATAATTTTTAGGGTAAAATAAACCATAGTCAAAAGCATGCTTAACATATCTTATGATACGTTTCACAGCTTTTAAGTGAGTCTCTTTGGGTTGAGATTGATATCTTGCACAGAGACAAACACTATTCATGATATCAGGTTTACTCTTAGTGATTTATAGTATTGATCCAATCATTCCCCTATATAGTTTTTGATTTACGTCTTTTGAAAGATCTTCTTTATTTAAATCTTCATTGGTTGCCATAGGAGTGGGTTTTCCACTCGCAATAGTCATACAAAATTTACTAACTAGATCCCTAGCATATTTTTCTTGACTAATAAAAATACCGTTATCTAATTGTTTTATTCGTAAACCTAGGAAGAAAGTAAGTTCACCCATATGACTCATCTCAAACTCTTTTATCATTATTTCAGAAAATTCTTTATTCATTTCATGATTAGTTGATCCAAAAATAATATCATCTACATAAATTTGTATAAGTTGGATATCATTTTTATTTCTTTTAATGAAAAGAGTATTATCTACTTTACCAATTTCAAAATTTGATTGTAATAAAAAAGATCTTAGTCTGTCATACCATGCTCTAGGGGCTTGTTTCCGACCATATAGAGCTTTCTTAAGTTTGAAAACATGGTTTGGAAATTTTTCATCTTTAAAGAGTGGGGGTTGTTCAACATAAACTTCCTCTTTAACAAATCCATTTAGCAAAGCACTTTTAACATCCATTTGAAATAATTTGAAATTATTATAATTTACGAAAGCGAGTAGAATTCTAATTGCTTCTAATCTTGCTATAGGTGCAAAGGTTTCATCAAAATCTATTCCTTCTTCCTGACAATAACCTTGTGCGACTAATCGAGCTTTATTTCTAACGACCTCACCTAGTTCATTCATTTTATTATTATAAACCCATTTAGTTCCTATTATAGTTTTATCCTCTGGTCTAGGAACAAGTTCCCTAACATCATATCTAGTGAATTGATTCAGTTCTTCTTGCATAGCCAGAATTCATGAATCATCAGATGATGCTTCCTTTGGATTTTTAGGTTCAATAGATGATATGAAAGCTACATTACTCATGTTATTTAGTTGTTTTCTAGTTCTAACACCAGATTCAATATTTCCTTGTATATTTTCTATAGGATGATCTTTTAAAAGCTTAACCTTTTATTTGGATGAATGAGTTCATTATCTGTTTCAATTGATTCATTATTTTGTGTAGCAAAAACTTCTTCATCATTAATTTGTTCAATAACTTTGAAGTTTTCATCAAACGAAACATGCATTGTTTCTTCAATGGTATTAGTTTTTAAATTGAAAACTCTGTATGCTTTACTTCTATTAGAATATCCGATAAAGATTCCTTTGTTGGATTTATGATCAAATTTATCTAAATTATCTTTTGTATTTAGAACAAAATATTTACTTCCAAAGATTCTAAAATAAGATACCTTTGGTTTCTTCATGTAAAGAAGTTCATAGGGTGTTTTATTAGTTAATAGTCTAATTAATATTCTATTCAAAATATAGCAAGTTGTAGCAACTGCTTCAGCCCAAAAATGTTTTGGTAAATTACTATCTGAAAGCATTGTTCTAGAACACTCTTGAATCGTCCTACTTTTTTGTTCTACCACTCTGTTTTGTTGTGGAGTTCTTGGAAAAGAGAAATTATGAGTTATTCCCTTTTTATGGCAGAATCTCTCAAAATTTTCATTTTCAAATTCCCCACCGTGATCACTACGAATAGTTATAATTTTTAAAGAGAGTTGGTTTTGAAGTCTTTTTGTAAAAAATTTAAATGAATCAAAAGTATCACTTTTATGTTTCATAAAAATTGTCCATGTAAACCTAGAATAATCATCTACAATTACAAAGACATATTTATTGTGATTTATTGATTGAATTTGAGATGGACCAAATAAATCTAAATGAAGTAACTCAGGAGGTTTTGAAGTCGAGATCATATCTTTTAATTTGAAAGAACTCTTCCTAAATTTTCCTAATTGACAAGCATCACATATGCTATCTATTTTAAAATTCATTCTAGGGAGACCTCTTACTAGATCAAGTTTAGAAATTTTAGATAAGAGTCTAAAATTCAAATGTCCAAATCTTTTATGCCAAATCCAAGGGTCACTTGTATTAGCCAAAAGACATATATTATCATTTGAGATTTTCATACTAAGAATATAAATATTTTTCTTCCTAATTCCTTCAAATATAATATTTGAATTATTATCTTCGATGTGACACTTATCTTTTCCAAATTTAATTTTGCATCCTTTATCGCAAAGTTGACTAATACTAAGTAAATTGTGTTTCAGCTTTTTAACTAATAAAACATTAGAAATAGTAGGAGTTTTAGAGTTACCGACATTGTCGATACCTATCACATATCCTTTTGAGTTTTCTCCAAAATTAACCAATCCTCCATCTTTATAGATAATATCATTCAGCATGTCTAGATTTCCTGTCATGTGTCTTGAACATCCACTATCAAGTATCCACTTATTCTTCTTGATTTGTACAATTTGTCCATTGAGAGTTGATTCTTTAAGGACCATATAACACTTTTCTTCCTGCACAGAATACAAACTTGGTAGAAAATTTGATTTTATATAATAACTATATGCAATCTTATGAGACAACGATGATTTGAACATATTTAAACTAAGGTTAACAAAATTCCCAAAAATAGCCATTTTTTTAATTTCTCAAAATTATGGTTATGAAAACTTTGAAAACCTGGCTTTGATACCAAATGTTAGAAATGCGGATTACGGATCTTAAGGCTAGAATAACACTAGAGGGGGGTGAATAGTGTTTTTTGGATTTAATAAATCTTTTTCAAATTTATGTAATTTAATCACCAACAAATGCAATACAAAGACACATATATAATCACACAATCAGACACAGATGCAAATAATAAGTAAAAGCGGTAAAGGAAAGAACACACCAGGATTTTATACTGGTTCAGAGTTACCCTACATCCAGTCCCGCACAATTGTACGGATTTCTTTTCAAAATAATCTCCCAGATTACACCCTCGATTTCAAGGCCACGAGGTACACCCTCCTGTATTAGAGTCCGGGGCAAACTCTCTTGATTTACAAGGCCACAAGATCACCTAATCGATTTCCGGGGCAACAGTCACACCCAATTGATTTCAAGGCTCAACCGAACCTTTTACTCAACAGTTTGCTTTACAAATAATCCTATAACTTTGAATAGCACTGAGATCTTATGGAGAGAGTGGTAGAGAATCAAACAAGAGATATTCAAGTTTGATTCACTTGGTATTTCGGCAGAGTATAGTTTTGGGATTCTTTAGAATAAATGTGGAAGATAAAGAGGAGAGAAAACAAGTGAAATATAATTGAAAATTCATTTAGAACTACTGGTATTGATAGAAGATCAACAACCATATCTATTCATGAAATGATACGGCGAATAGACACTTCTTTTGAAAATTTGAATTTTGAATATTAACAGGCACCATGTAGACATGAAGGGTAGGAGTATGTCGACATGCTCTAGGCAAAAATGGTGATTTTGATTTTCTTATTAAAAATGGTTTCTATAATTTTTCAAAACAATTTCTAAACCTTTATAAATATATTTGAATATAGTTTAAACATATAAAAGTAATTTTTAATATATATAATCTTAATCTATAAAGTGTTTTAAAATCTGAGTATATAAATATTTAAAAGCTAAATATTTATAACAAGAGATATTTTAAAATCAAGGACAATTTTGAAATCAAAATATTAAAAATGATAAAGATAATTTTGAGGCTAAAGTATTTCAAACAGGACAGATGTCTTTTTGAAAAGAAGGTTTTGAAAACATTATAAAATAAGAGATATATTTTTGAAAAGCATTTTCATAAAATTAATGGATATCAATATAGGACCACTATATGTTCCACTAGGTATTGTCGTGGGTTCCATCCCACTAGGGTTCCATCCCTTTAACAAGCTCGAAGTAGATTCCATTCCACGAATAAATTTTGAATAAAGATGTAAGTGCTTTCAAGAAGTTTTAACATAATTCTAGACTCAATACTTATCTTGTACTTTGAAATCTTGAACTCTTGATATCTTGATACTCATGAGTCTTCAATCTTGATATCTTCGATCTTTAAATTCATCAGTCTTGTATCTCTATACTGTACAGTCTTCATTCTTGGTACCTCATGTTTATATCCTGCATATACATATATATCTAAACTGTAATGTTAGTATTTATATTTTATAATAAGTCCTAAGGTTGTTGTCATCAAAACCATCCTTCTCAAGGACTAAAAACTTATGCATATTATATAACCTCATCCAGGTAATATTTTCCAATATATAAAATTACTGGGATTTATATCAAAATATAAATTCAAAGGTATAATTCCGCTCACCTGAACTGCAATTTCTATAGCACTGAAGTCCAGTCCAAGCCTATACCATGTTGTAGATAATCTCACTACGAGTGCAATAATGAAGATCGCGTCTCGATTGGACCTCATATGCAAGAGATATGAATTAAATACAAATTGAAATTAATTAAAATAATTAATTAACTTAATTACTTTCATTACCTTAAACAAATTACCCCATTTCTTCCTTGGTACCTTATTACTATGAACATACATTTACACCAATCAAGCAGTGCACGTTCGCCTCTTCCTTAAGAGCTACGGTCGACGAAATCGACAACCACCATTCTCCTAGGTGGGTGATGCTGGCTAGGACAATGCAAAAATCCTAAGGTCTGCGTACCCAGTTAGATTCCAACCTACTCGCGCCCAATCATGAACCCTAGTGTCGTTATCTACAATGCCCGACAAGTGCTTCTCCGACCAACACTAAATTGCTCCACTTCGTACTAATTTCACTCCAACATACTCTGATTCCCCAACCGACGCCCCCAACTCCTCCACCTCATCTTATAGTCTTTGTAAGCTAAAGTAGGGTTGGCCAACTACTACAACACCCATCAACAAAACCATAGATGTGATGCCCTCCTACATATGGGTTCTAATGGATCCAATCTTGCCATCTATCGTATCCTGATGCTTTGGATTTAATTAAATGATGGGGGCTACTATGCTAGTTAGGAGTAGGAGAAAGAAATGAAAGGGGAAAAGTAGAAAAAGTAAGGAAAATATATGTATGGAGAAGTATATTTAATACAATATATATATATATATCATTTAATTTCTTAAATAAATCACCACACATTTTAACCATGAAAAATGTCGGTGTGCATCTCCTAAATTTTCCTGCCTTGATGGTATTTCATTGCCAACTACAAGAAATGTTGTATTTTATAATGCCAATAGATAACACTTTATTTCATAGTGTTATTATTTGTTTTATTTAAAGTGGATATTCACTAGGTAATATTTAACGAGAAATCTATGTTAATTATTTTCATGGTCTCTACTATCTCAAATTACTTTGCTCTTCCTTCTTCCCTTTCATTCATTTTTTCCTCTCAAACCAGAATTATTATTTATCCCTCTTACAAATCCTTAAGTCCCCCAATCACTCATAATTATTTTTATAGCATAGCACTACTACCCTGATGCTCTTCTCAACCGCATTACCTCCAACCTGGAATGTCATAGTGACTTTGAAGGTGTTGAATGTACCCTATAACTTGTTGAAAAGTTTAGGAAACTCACAGGAGGCGCATGGATATGGACCGTTGGACTTTTCCTAGAATTACATGAATAGAGGAGAAAGATTGATGGCTGAAATCAAACAAAATTAGTTAGGCGAGAAAGATATAACAGTCGAGAAAGAAAGCAAAGTCGAAGAAAAAATCAACTATTTTTTGTTACTCGGAATTAAAGTTGATGAAAATGGAAAAGATTTGAATTAAATTATGCTCTGAATAATGCAATCGAAGAAGGAGATAGAGTTATTGCTCTTTACATTTCACGTAGTTCAAGTAATTTAATCTACGAAAAATTTACATTTTTATACTTCATGATCATTTTTCCTATTTCTTATTACTGAATGTACTTTAGATCTTATTAAGAGTACTCAAACCTCAATCATAGCATTAAATAACATTTTAGTAGAAAATGAAGAACTTTTTAGGTCGAAAAAGATTAGAACTTGTACACT
The DNA here is from genome assembly GCA_030765085.1 of Allium cepa. Taxonomy (NCBI): domain Eukaryota; kingdom Viridiplantae; phylum Streptophyta; class Magnoliopsida; order Asparagales; family Amaryllidaceae; genus Allium; species Allium cepa. The sequence continues at coordinate 563,243,481 of CM060928.1, read as the reverse complement.
TTCTTTCTTTCTCAAAATTATATGATTTGTAGTTTAATCTCTACGATTTTAATAGACTTTAGGTAACTCCTACTGGTCGTATTGCTTAAGGAATTTCTATAAGAAGAAGAATAGTTAAAAACAACATAACCATATTTCAATATGCATAATGATTCTTGTGCATACACAAAACTAAGGTATGTAGAGAGAGAATTTAAGCTTCTACGATTGGTCTTGATTCAGAAAAGTTATGTAAACATCAATTTTAAGAACAAATATCTCTCATTCTTTAAAATGATTGTAACCGGTGACTTGATAGTCATTTTTTCTCTAAAATAAAAACTAAGAAAATGTTGCTAAAATATAAGAATGTATTGTTTACAGTTGCGGGTCTAGGGCACTTGTGCTATGGATTTAGAAATGACAGGGAGCCAGAGCTAGGAAGATGCAACAAAACAGACGGTAAAAAGTGGAGGTTTTTAAGAGATGTAGTGTCAAAGAAAAAAGACTATGAAAGGAACATGCCTCGAGGAAGGAACTATTCAAGAAAGAGCATGGAATTAACTATAAGTGATTCTACTCCCAGTGCTATTTTTTAATTGTACGTGTTCAAGAGACATATGTTCCCTACTGTAAGCTTTTGCTACTTTTGTAATTTTTTATGGAGAAGGTTTAGTGGTTGATAAGTTGTCTAATATATTACTACAACAATAATTTCTTTAGTTTTGCAACAATATACATGTTTTTGGTATGGTAAATGATTTCTAAAGCATAGTTGAATTTAGAAGCAAGTTGGCAATATTGCAACTGGTTTTTCATATTGGTGAACTTGTATAGATAATAATCGCCATTTGTTAGCTAAATTGCTGTAAAACTAAATACCATTTCTATATTATGTCTACTGTAACTCCTATTTTCTCGGTTCTTAAGTGTCAATAAACCTAATGTAGCGACTCGGAAATTCGAACACTTCGTCTTCGAATATCAAAACTTTTTAAAATATAATTATGTGTTGTAAATATGATTTCAAAACCTTGTAAGACATCGTTTATTAATAATAAATGATTAGAAACTTGTTTTGAAATTTTTTTGCAAAAAAATTTTTCAACGAAAAATCGATAATGTGACCGAAAATCGGTTTATCGATAAATAGCTTTTTGATCGCTATAAGTTGTTCGAATCTTGAGCACTTGGCTAATGATCGAATGAACACATTAGCAAATAATTAACACACACAACTTTTCATAAAGCTTGGAATGTTCTGGAAGCTTCTAAAGGATGAGAAATATTATCATGAGTGGGAAATAATGGTAATTAGCAAGTGACTAAAAGGAGAAGTGGTAGGAGGTGAAGCTTCCATGGCATGGTGGAGGGTGAGTGAGAGCTTAAGCAACACCATTCCAAAGCCTATATAAAGAGGGGCGTACCCTTAGTATCATTCCTAATAATTTACAAAGCTTAGAGTTGAAAACTCAAAGGCTTCTTCATTTTCTTCATTTCTTATGTTCTAAAGAAAATTGTTACAAATCAACTCCAAATCACTTCAAACTTTGCCGCAAGGCTCGGTACAATATTAGAATACCTTCCATCAAGTTATAACTTGAAGAATCACCCAGAGTGGTAGTTTGTCTATTTTATTCATGCAGAATGTGACATCGAACAAGTTCTAACTCTTTGATGTAATCTACTCGCATTTTCAACGACTAGATATTTAAATAATTAATTTAAATGTTGAATCATTAATTAATTGAAGGTCCAAAATTTGAGTTTTTCACATACGGGCGAGTTAGGACTCGAGGCCACTTCCATTGACGAGTATAAATATCACTATATTTTGAGTCATTGTATTTTTACGATTTACATATTGGTATGCATATTTTATAAAATACATGTGTAGTCAGGTCTAATGGATCTTGATTGAGGGCTTGTGTTTTTGGAATGAGAACTTCATTACAAGACGTACGGCTGAAGAATTTTTCGAATCGAGCAATCTGATGGCCAAACCGATCTTAAAATGCGTGAAATTATCATCCCGAAGTATTACCTCAAATAACCACTACAAAAAAAGGAGTCATCAATAACAACAAAAAAAGATATAAACAACAACTATAGCGGCTCAAAAAACGCTGTATACCTACACATTATAAAAAACAATGGCTTATTTACAGCATAAAAAAGCTATAAAAGGTTTACTTTCAATAGCATTATCCGTTATTGTAAGTTTTTATAGTGGCTTAATAAACGCTATATATCGACATGTTATAATAGATACTGAACTATTTATAACATAATAAACCGCTATAATTTTTTTACTTTTGATAGAACTTTTTTGCAAGCTTTCTATATAATTTTCTAAGTTATGGTTTGTTTTCTTACATTTTTAAAATCTGATGCATCCCTATAAATAATGATGTCAATACAAACCAAAATACTGCATTAAATTTATTTTTACAACATGAAACCATTTAAATAATGAAAAGTCATAGTCGTTATATAACACATTGTATTATGCATAACCAAATGTTCATAGATATAACATCCCACAGTTTTAACTACGTAATATTCTATTATATACGTAATGACTCGCTTCTTCGACCCAAAAATTTTGACACTAATATATCCACAAGTATTCACGTGCTGAGCACCTAAGTGCCGGAAAGACGAATTGTTAGAGTAAAATAAAAAATATAGAAAGTGGAAGAAGGAACATAAGATCAGAATCTTACAGGGAATGATCATATGTAATATCAAAAGACAGAATAAATTGTCATTCTAAGGAACAAACTTTTTAGAACTCTGGAAATCAAAATGCAGTGCCAAACAATATCAAATGTTTCAACTGTGACGAACTAGGCCATATCAAAAGAGACGTCCGCATCCAAAAAGGCAAAATCTTCCTATAAACAATGTTTTCACAAAGAAACGAAAACGTGCATTTACTGCTACTATAGATGACTCAGACTCGCCTTCAAGCGATGATGATCAGAAGACAGATAATTCAAATATGTGTTTCACGGCAGTTCACGACTCCGACGAATTCAGACAAACGGACTCAGAAAAAAGGTACACGTTTACAATACATTGGTTGAAATTGCATGCTTTGAATTCGATGCTTGCTTGATTGATTGATTTTGAATTGGTGTGTTGTTTGAATTTTAAAAATTTTATTTTTATTATTTTTTTATTTTATTTTTATTTTTTTATAGTATCATAATATTTTGGTAGTATACTATAATTCTAGTAATATTCCAGATATATATATTAAAAAAAATAAGTATATATATATATATATTAGAATAATTAAGAAAAATAAATCATGGAAATTCAAAGACACCTGTCGACAAGGTCCCCACCATGTTGTCGACAGGGGTACAGAAATTTGAAATTCAAAATTTGAATTCAAAATGTTGAATTTTCCTTCATCTTTTCACTTCATTCAATTCTCTGAAAAGTCTCCTTTTGACCAGAGAACATGTCATTTGAGAATCTATTTATTCACTATCTCTTATCGCAACTTTTCACTCTCATTTTCAAATTCAAACTCTTATCTCAAAATGTCAAGCTCTCTACTCTCTACTCTCTACTCTAATGGCTTCTTTAAGCAACCCTTCCACAATGAGAATTTCCAGAAAGATAAAAGAGCAACTCTACAATGATCCGGAGGCTATAAAAGCATATATCAACTATGCTAACTATGGAAAAGTCCATCCTGGGAAGTTTGCTTTATTTTAAGATTTCTCTTCTTATGAAATTGATTCTCTTTTTGCAAACAATCAAGTTCTTAGTCTTGTTGATGCTTCACAAAATGATTTTGTTTGCTATCCAAATCTTGTTAAAATTTTCTATGCAAATCTCAACCGTGGATTTTATAATGGAAATGATGATGAAATTTGGAGTAGTGTCAAAGGCACTAGAATCGTTTTAAATTGTGATCTTTTGGGTACCATTCTCAATTGCAAGAGCATGGGAATGGATCTTTCTAGTTTTAATATCGATGAAAATGATCATGAGACATTTCATTACATTTCTGAAGGAAATGATAATTTTGAATTCAAAAATCAAAACTTTCGACCAAAAGCTAGAATTGTTAATCTTCTTTTACAACATACTTTGACCCGAAGATCGGGGAGTTTTAACAATCCAACTTCAAAAGTTTGCAAAGCACTTTTTGCTATTTTTGGAAATTATGATATTAATTGGGCGCAAGTTATTTTAGATGAATTTCGTCCCAAAAATCTTGAAATGGGTGAAAACACTTTGTATCATGGAATCTATCTCACTCGGATTTTTAACTATTTTGGAGTAGATTTCAAAGGAGAAGAATTTGTTTCAAGAAAGGTTTTTAATCACTCAAACATTTTTCTTATGAAAATTCCATTTGTTTTTCAACCTTACGAGACTCTTGCCGAAAAGGAAGAGCGTTTGGCTCATCAGGAGATGGAAGAGGAGGGAGAGGAAGAAGAGGAAGGAGATGAAATGGAAATAGAAGAAGAAGAAGGTGAAACCACTTTGGAAAGCATTGACTATCCTCCTAATCCAACCAACAAAACAATGCTCAAAAATCAAAAGACCATTTTCGAGAATCAACGAATTCTTAAACTATCCGTTAGTAAGAAACTGGATAAAATGTCATCCTAGATGAACAAGTTTTTCTCCAAAGTCAGCAAGAAGCTTGGATTATCTTCATCTTTGTCATACTCTAACTAGTTCTACCATTTCATATCTTGTTGTATTAGTTTTAGTTTGTTTTGATTTAAATGTTCGTGTAGTTCTTAATGTTTAATCATTGTATCGTTCTATTATGAAATTAAATTGAATTACTTTTCTATTATCTAGCTTATCCTATCTCTAGAATAAATGTTAGCATATTATATATATATATATATACACATAATTATTCACAAAATCAAAATAAGTCATCAAAATTGACTAACCCCTGTCGACAACCCCCCTTGACCATGTCGACATGTACTGGTCAGAAATGATTTTTCATTTTAAATTTGAAATTTGAATATCTACCTTATGTCTATTCATTTCAAACGAATTTCTACACCTATAAATACCTATTTCTTCCAGAATTCATCACTCAGAATTATTTCTTATCTACTTCATCTCTAATTCTTCTCACAAACTCAAATATGGCTAATCCAATTCATAATTTGACCGAGAATCTTGAAGAAACCCTTAATTCTTTCAAGAATATTCTTTCTTTCATTCTTCGTAATCAGCGGCACTTAGAGTTAAGTCAAATGCAGATGATCAAGGAGCAAAAAAAGCATTTCGATGTGATACGGTAGATGATTTCCTCCCTGCTCAAAGATGATAATGAAGCACATCCTCTTGTCTCTCTCACCAATGATAATGAAAATTAGGATGCCATTAAAGCAGACCCTATATTTGGAGAAGAAGGATGGGTGGAAGTTCCTCGTAATGTTTGATTTTATTTGATTGCTTTGTTTGATTTTAATTGACTGCTTGGATTGATTTGATTTGATTTGATTTGGTATGGATTGATATTTGGTGTGCAAAACATGTATAAAAGCACATTGATATTTATATGATCTTTGATTAGTTATCATGTTTATCAGTATAATCATCTCTTAATCTATCTATTATATACTCCATTGAATATTATATTAATGCAGGTATTTTATTACAAGAATAAGGGGGAGTTATATAGTTTGGAGTTAGTTTTTGTTGATGACAAAGAGGGAGAAGTATAAAATAGGATAGTTAGGCATATATTAAGGGGGAGTTATAAGGATAGAAGTAATATTTTATAAACAAAGGTTATCATCATCAAAAAGGGGGAGACTGTTAGTCCCCGAGGATATGGTTTTGATGACAACAACCTTAGAATAAGATTATAAAATATAAATACTAACATTATAGTTTAGATATATATGTATATGCAGGATTTGACCATGCAGGTATCAAAGAATGAAGACTGTACAGTATATAGATTCAAGATATCAAGATTGAAGACTCATGAGTATCAAGATTATCAAGAGTTCAAGATTTCAAGATTGTAATTTAATTATTAATTTTGTTAAAACTCCTAGAAAAGCACTGGCATCTTAAAACGTAATTTATTCGTGGAATGGAATCCACTTCGAGCCTGTTAAAGGGATGGAACCCTAAGTAGGATGGAACCTATGAAAAATCTAGTGGAACATTGTTTTGTATCCACTAACTTTTATTCAAAATGGTTTTACAAAATTATATCTTGATTTCAAAATGATTTCAAAAACCTTCTTTTTAAAAGAATCAAAAACATCTATCCTTTTTTTAAATATTTTTAACCTCAAAATAATCTTTATCTTCAAAATCAAAATATCCTTGGTTTTAAACTATCTTTTAAAATAATATATTTACACTTAGATTTAAATATAAAATTATTGTAAAATCTTATATGTATCAAAATATTATTCTCTATATTTATTTATGTATTTTAACTATAGTTAAGTATATTTATAAAATTTAAAATAGTTTTAATACAAGATAGAAATTATTTTCAAAGAAAAATAAATTACCAGAATTTCCTTTGGCATGTCGACAACCTCAAGTACCCCTTGTCGATAAGGTGGCAGTTGATTTCAAAATTTTGAATTTCAAAAGAAGTGTCTATTCATCATATCCTTTCACGAATGGACATGGCTGTTGTTCTACTATAAATAGTGGCAGTTTTAAACGAATTTATATTCATATTTTTCTCTGATTTCACTCCTCTTCTTCTTCCACATTTCTTTACATATATTTTTACCATTACTCTACCGAAATCACCATTGAATCCAACTAGATCATCTCTAGTTTGATTCTTTATCACTATCTCAACAAGATCTCAGTGCTATTCATAGTTATAGGCTTCTTTGTAATGAACTAAGCGAGAAAAGGTGTGATTGTAGCCTGTGAAATCAATCAAGTAAGAAAAGGTGTGATTGTAGCCTAGGAAATCAATTGGGTGAACTTGTTGCCTGTAAAATCAAGTATCTCTACCCAGAGTATTGTGAATTTGGAGTGGTGTACCTCGTAGCCTTGAAATCGAGGGTGTAGTTGTACAATTTCTTTTAAAAGGAAATCCGTACTTATGTGCGGGACTGGATGTAGGGTAACTCCGAACCAGTATAAAATCCGGTGTGTTCTTTCCTTTATTGCTTTTACTTTATTTTTGCATCTGTGTTTGATTCTGTGTTCATATCTGTGTCTGAATATTACATACATTTGTGTTCAAATTAACATAAACTCAAAAAGATTTAGTAATTCCATAAAACACTATTCTCCCCCTCCCCTCTAGTGTTAATTCTAGCCTTAAGATCCGTAATCCGCATTTCTCACATTTGGTATCAAAGCAAGGTTTTCAAAGTTTCATAATCTGAATTTTGAAAATTTTTCAAAATGGCTACCAACAGTGGCACTGTTAACACTACCAACACATGTTCTATTATCCCTGTCACTAGTTCATTTGTAGAAGGTCAGTCTGCTGCCAGACCCCCATTTTTTAATGGCAGTAACTATGCATATTGGGCATGTAGGATGAAAATATATTTACAATCTATAGGACTGGACACTTGGAATGTCACATAGACTAAATATTCTGAACCCACAACTAATTTTGCATAGTGGACTGCTGAGCAAAAGACTATTGCACAAAATAACTCTAAAGCAATGAATATTCTGTTTTGTTTACTTGATAGAAATGAATTTAATAGAGTGTCAGTTTGTAAGTATGCATATGAAATCTGGAAAACTTTACAAGTTACTCACGAAGGAACAAGCAAAGTTAAACAGACCAAAATTTCCATGCTTACAAATCAGTTTCAATTATTTATAATGAATTCTAACGAGTCTATTTCAGATATGTGTAGTAGATTTCAGAATATTGTGCATTCTCTAATATCTTTAGGAAAGGAATTTTCGGAAGAAGATCAAGTCAGAAAAATCTTAAATTCTCTTACTCCAAAATGGGATCAAAAGACAGTTGCGATCGAAGAGGAAAATGACATCAGTACCTTAAAGATAGAAGAATTAATTGGAAATCTAATGTCGTTTGAAGTGCAAATGATTGAGAGAAGAGATAGCAAAGCATCTGAAAAGAAATCAATGGCATTCAATGCATTGACCGATGGATTAGACTCAAACAGCGATAATGATGAAGAGATAGCCCTTATGACCAAGAATTTTCGAAAATTCCTGAAATACAGAAAGATGAATAATCTCAAGAGAAACAACTATAAGAACTTTGGAAATCAAAATGCAGTGCCAAACAATATCAAATGTTTCAACTGTGACGAACCAGGCCATATCAAAAGAGACTGTCCGCATCCAGACAGGCAAAATCTTCCTATAAAAAATGATTTCACAAAGAAACGAAAACGTCATTTATTGCTACTCTAGATGACTCAGACTCATCTTCAAGCGATGATGATCAGAAGACAGATAATTCAAATATGTGTTTCACGGCAGTTCACGACTCCGACGAATTCAGAGAAAAGGACTTAGAAAAAGGTACACGTTTACAATACATTGGTTGAAATTTCATGCTTTGAATTGGATGCTTGCTTAATTGATTGATTTTGAATTGGTGTGTTGTTTGAATTTAAAAAAAAAAAAATTATTATTTTTACTATTATGTTATTATTATTTTTTTATTTTTTTATAGTATCATAATATTTTTGGGAATATACTATAATTCTAGTAATATTCCATATATATATATATATTAAAAATAATAAGTATATATATATATTAGAATAATTAAGAAAAATAAATCATGGAAATTCAAAGACACCTGTCGACAAGGTCCCAACAATGTTGTCGACAGGGGTACAGAAATTTAAAATTCAAAATATTGAATTTCCCTCCATCTTTTCACTTCATTCAATTCTCTGAAAAGTCACCTTTTACCAGAGAACATGTCCTTTGAGAATCAATTTATTAACTATCTCTTATCACAACTTTTCACTCTCATTTTCAAATTCAAACTCTTATCTCAAAATTTCAAGCTCTCTACTCTCTACTCTAATGGCTTCTTCAAGCAACCCTTCCACAATGAGAATTTCCAGAAAGATAAAAGAGCAACTCTACAATGATCTGGAGGCTATAAAAGCATATATCAACTATGCTAACTATGGAAAAGTCCATCCCGGTAAGTTTGCTTTATTTCAAGATTTCTCTTCTTATGAAATTGATTCTCTTTTTGCAAACAATCAAGTTCTTAGTCTTGTTGATGCATCAAAAAATGATTTTGTTTGCTATCCAAATCTTGTTAAAATTTTCTATGCAAATCTCAACCGTGGATTTTATAATGGAAATGATGATGAAATTTGGAGTAGTGTCAAAGGCACTAGAATCGTTTTAAATTGTGATCTTTTGGGTACCATTATCAATTGCAAGAGCGCGGGAATGGATCTTTCTAGTTTTAATATCGATGAAAATGATCGTGAGACATTTCATCACATTTTTGAAGGAAATGATAATTTTGAATTCAAAAATCGAAACTTTCGACCAAAAGCTAGAATTGTTAATCTTCTTTTACAACATACTTTGACCCCAAGATCAGGGAGTTTTAACAATCCAACTTCAAAAGTTTGCAAAGCACTTTTTGCTATTTTTGGAAATTATGATATTAATTGGGCGCAAGTTATTTTAGATGAATTTCGTCCCAAAAATCTTGAAATGGGTGAAAACACTTTGTATCATGGAACCTATCTCACTCGGATTTTTAACTATTTTGGAGTAGATTTCAAAGGAGAAGAATTTGTTTCAAGAAAGGTTTTTAATCACTCAAACATTTCTCTTATGAAAGTTCCATTTGTTTTTCAACCTTACGAGACTCTTGCCAAAAAGAAAGAGCATTTGGCTCATGAGGAGATGGAAGAGGAGGAAGAGGAAGAAGAAGAAGGGGATGAAATGGAAATAGAAGAAGAAGAAGGTGAAACCTCTTTGGAAAGCATTGACTATCCTCCTAATCCAACCAACAAAACATTGCTAAAAAATCAAAAGACCATTGTCGAGAATCAACGAATTCTTAAACGGTCCGTTAGTAAGAAATTGGATAAAATGTCATCCAAGATGAATAAGTTTTTCTCCAAAGTCAGCAAGAAGCTTGGATTATCTTCATCTTCATCATCCTCTAACTAGTTCTACCATTTCATTTCTTGTTGTATTAGTTTTAGTTTGTTTTGATTTAAATGTTCGTGTAGTTCTTAATGTTTAATCATTGTATCGTTCTATTATGAAATGAAATTGAATTACTTTTATGTTATCTAGCTTATCCTTTCTCCATAATAAATGTTAGTATAATATATAAATATATATATATATATATACACACAATTATTCACAAAATCAAAATATGTCATCAAAATTGACTAACCCCTGTCGAAAACCCCCCTTGACCATGTCGACATGCACTGGTCAGAAATGATTTTTCATTTGAAATTTGAAATTTGAATAACTACCTTATGTCATTCATTTCAAATGAATTTCTACACCTATAAATACTTATTTCTTCTAGAATTCATCACACATAATTATTTCTTATCTACTTTATCTCTAATTCTTCTCACAAACTCAAATATGGCCAATCCAATTCATAATTTGACCGAGAATCTTGAAGAAACCCTTAATTCTTTCAAGAATATTCTTTCTTTCATTCTTCGTAATCAGAAACACTTAGAGTTAAGTCAAATGCAGATGATCAAGGAGCAAGTAAAGCATTTTGATGCGATACGATGGATGATTTCCTCCCAGCACAAAGATGATAATGAAGCACATCCTCTTGTCTCTCTCACCAATGATAATGAAAATTGGGATGCCATTAAAGCAGACCCTATATTTGGAGAAGAAGGATGGGTGGAAGTTCCTCGTAATGTTTGATTTTATTTGATTGCTTTGTTTGATTTTAATTGATTGCTTGGATTGATTTGATTTAATTTGATTTGGTATGGATTGATATTTGGTGTGCAAAACATGTATAAAAACACATTGATATTTATATGATCGTTGATTAGTTATCATGTGTATAATTATCTCTTAATCTATCTATTATATACTCCATTGAATATTATATTAATGCAGGTATTTTATTACAAGAATAAGGGGAGTTATATAGTTTTGAGATAGTTTTTGTTGATGACAAGGAGTGAGAAGTATAAAATAGGATAGTTAGGCATAGATTAAGGGGGGGTTATAAGGTAGAAGTAATATTTTATAAACAAAGGTTGTCATCATAAAAAACGGGGGGATTGTTAGTCCCTGAGGAGATGGTTTTGATGACAACAACCTTAGAATAAGATTGTAAAATATAAATACTAACATTATAGTTTAGATATATATGTATATGCCGGATTTAACCATGCAGGTATCAAAGAATGAAGACTGTACAGTATAGAGAATCAAAATATCAAGATTGAAGACTCATGAGTGTCGAGATTATCAAGAGTTCAAGATTTCAAGATTGTAATTTAATTAGGAATTTTTTAAAACTCCTAGAAAAACACTGGCGTCTTAAAATCCAATTTATTCGTGGAATGGAATCCACTTTGAGCCTGTTAAAGGGATGGAACCCTAAGTAGGATGGAACCTACGAAAAATCTAGTGGAACATTGTTTTGTATCCACTAACTTTTATTCAAAATGTTTTTACAAAATTATATCTTGATTTCAAAATGATTTCAAAAACCTTCTTTTTAAAAGAATCAAAAACATCTAACCCGGTTTTAAATATTTTTAGCCTTTAAATAATCTTTATCTTCAAAATCAAATTATCCTTGGTTTTAAACTATCTTTTAAAATAATATATTTATACTTAGATTTAAATATAAAATTATAGTAAAACCTTATATATATCAAAATATTATTCTCTATATTTATTTATGTATTTTAACTATAGTTAAGTATATTTATAAAATTTAAAATAGTTTTAATACAAGATAGAAGTTATTTTCAAAGAAAAATAAATTACCAAAATTTCCTTTGGCATGTCGACAACCTCAAGTAACCCTTGTCCACAAAGTGGCATTTGATTTCAAAATTTTGAATTTCAAAAGAAGTGTCTATTCGTCATATCCTTTCACGAATGGACATGGCTGTTGTTCTACTATAAATAGGGGCAGTTTTAAACGAATTTATATTCATATTTTTCTCTAATTTCACTCCTCTTCTTCTTCCACATTTCTTTACATATATTTTTACCATTACTCTACCGAAATCACCATTGAATCTAACTAGATCATCTCTGGTTTGATTCTCTATCACTATCTCAACAAGATCTCAGTGCTTTTCAGAGTTATAGGCTTCTTTGTAATAAACTAAGCGAGAAAAGGTGTGATTGTAGCCTGTGAAATCAATCAAGCGAGAAAAGGTGTGATTGTAGCCAAGGAAATCAATTGGGTGAACTTGTTGCCCGTAAAATCAAGTATCTCTACCCAGAGGATTGTGAATCTGGAGTGGTGTACCTCGTAGCCTTGAAATCGAGGGTGTAATTGTACAATTGCTTTTGAAAGGAAATCCGTACTTGTGTGCGGGACTGGATGTAGGGTAACTCCAAACCAGTATAAAATCCGGTGTGTTCTTTCCTTTATTGCTTTTACTTTATTTCTGCATCTGTGTTTGATTCTGTGATCATATCTGTGTCCGAATATTGCATACATTTGTGTTCAAATTAACGTAAACTCAAAAAGATTTAGTAATTCCTTAAAACACTATTCACCCCCCTCTAGTGTTAATTCTAGCCTTAAGGTCCGTAATCCGTATTTCTCACAGATATGATAGATAATGTCTAGAGAGTAGCATATAAGTCATATCAAACAGTTCTATGTAAATGCAATAAAAATAATAGGTATACAATCAATATAGCTAAGGCGTGTTCGTATATATGAATTGTCCACCGAGATCTCTTTGGGGAAGCCGAATCCGAACTCCATAACAAGGATCAAAAACTACCTTCCGAGAAATATATATATCTCTAGATGGGATATACTCTACGGTACACATAATAGGACCACCTTCGATGCTTGATTCAAGCTATATCAACTCCCATTGGAAACAATCGATAAGCATCTCTAGAGATGGAGTTGATAAACCCATGAGGTTGCTAAACACCTTGCCCTTTCCCTATTTTCTATCATTTTCCCAATGTTTAGGCTACATTTGGCATCTCTCACATGACCTTCATCACTCGAATAGAAACTGAATCCCTAAATGGATTCCTTCATCTCGAGCGATCACGAATCCCCAAATGGATTCCTACATCTCGAACAGATCATGAATCCCTAAATGGATTCCTCCATCTCGAATAGATCACGAATCACTACATGGATTCGAGCATCTTGAACATATCTCGAGCCTCCATATAGGTTCCCTACATAAGTCCTCCAACGAATGCTAATGCTATCATCTCTCATGGTGTACTCCTTAAGATAGACAGTCCCACATGATAGCATCGTTCAAAATTTTAATGCTGACCTTTCCTTTGGATCTAACCTTAGGATTGACAGTTCAACTCTATAACATTCCACTTCTCAACCGCTTCCAGAACATAGATCATGTATATGGTTTTGAAGTGGTTTTGGGTTTGAGTCGTCTCATATAAGTACACTCTTTCCACTTACCAAACTGTCCAAAACTAATAAATTAATTTCCAATTAACTCAATTTTTGTTCTCTCAAAAGTGAGCGAAAGTTCAATTTTGGTTCTCTCAGAAGTAAGCGAAAGTTAGAGATGTTTTGTACCAAAACTCCTCCCTAAGGATTCTTGTTGGTATGAAATCACAAAGCCTTTTGATAACTTCTTAAGTCAATATTTGGTCAAGTTCGATAATTGGCCAATCGATTATCTAGTAAAAGATCGATGTTTGTAAATCGTAACCAAGTCTAGATTGCTTTCCATGAATAAAGAAAGATACAAAACACTATCATCATCCAAAACACAATCAAGCCATAAAAATTATGATTTAGTTACTTAAGGAACTCCTAATCCCTTCCATTTAATTAATCTTTTTATTAATTAAAACTCCTTTATTAGTAAACTTCTTTTACCTAATAAACTTATACTTTTTATATCTTTTTCCAAAAGATTTTGTACTTATAATTTCCTTTAAAATATAAATTTTAAGGACTTAAATATTTTCACAAACCCATTCAAAATGTTTAAGACTAGTGTCACTTAAAACATTGACATGATAAACCTAAAACCATTTCGCGTTTGCTTATCTTTAAATCATCCTCTTAAAGACCTAATTATATCCCTAAGTATAATAAAATAGGGTTAAAGACGAATGTAATTAACACATTGTCATAATAAAACCAAACCATTTTCCTACTTGTTACTCTCTTTACCAACCTTTAACTTAAAGATCTAAGTTCATATTCAGACAAGTTCATCATTTGACTAGTTGACTAACAAGTTCCCAAGATTATTACTTATAGAAATCACGAGTCGTATGCTTAACTCATTTTTGACATTCTCAACTTTAACCGTTCCTCTCTCAACAATGCTTACCTGGACACTTCATTGTTAAATCTCACAAATGGATAAGTCTACTCGTCGGCTTTTAATGTTAAGTATAGTATTAATGACTTCAATAAACAATAAGAAATCAATGGGATTAACACGTTTCTGACATTTTCTAACTTACTATTCCTTGGTCAATTGGAAAGCCTGGTAGGTTTGAGCTTTAGTGCTCCGTCCCTACTCAACATCAATCTTCACTGTCGTAAATAGACAAGCCTTCCTTCATCAACTTTTAGCGCTAAGCATAGTTAATTACTTTTCAAACAAGTAATTAGACAATTTAACCATTTGATTATTAAGTAATTACTAACCCCATCCAAACCTTTTGTTTATACTTTTAAACTATATATATATGAGACATTTCCCAATATATTCATATATGTTATTTTCCAAAATATTTATGTAAGATATTTATACTTCAAAATACTTATAATATGTATTAAAACATTCCTTAAAAATATCCCTTTAGAATAACAAGATTGAAAAATCATTAGAAACTTAAAATGACATGTTTTAACAAAATATATCCCTTTAAAAATTCACCATTAATTCTTAAAAACACATAAAGATCTCAAACGACTTTTATAATATTCTAAAATAGTTAGTGACCACTTGTAAAAAGAATGAAATAAAATGCTTAAATCTAAATATCATTTTAAACCTTTTAAGTCAAAAAATAAAGTCTAAATGGCGCAATTGTGCATTAGTGATGTTTTGACTGTTTTCAGGATGTACTCAACATTTTACTATTCAGTATTTTAATAGAAATAAACATATATAAAAAACAATATATATATGGTGAGAAAGCCCCAAGGATCTCTCTACAATGTTCCATAACAATTGCCAAAAACATGGCAGTTATAAACTGCTTCTATAGCGACTATTGCAATAAGTGCACTTTTAAATCCAAGTCATATTCCAACCCATGTTCAACTAAAACCTATGTGCTTTGTTCCAAGGTCTAGTAACATATCATACAAGTACATTCAAGTTCATTTCAAGTTCATTCAAGTTCATATACATGGATCACATATGCCACTTTCTTTTAAAGTAAGAATTTCAAACCAATGTTTTAACATAAGTAAACAACAATTCAAACAACTTTAATACAATCAACACAACATATACATGTTATATATTTCATTTAAAGTGAGGCGTTAACTCACCTTTAACCCAACCATAACCAATATCCAAGAACCCAAGCCTAACCGCTTCCTTGCAACCACCTTCCTCCTCCTTCTCCTTGATTTGCACTTGCACTTTTGCCTTTTCCTCTCATATTTTGCTCACGGCCGTGGCTTAGTGGGTGAGTGCGGCTTTGCATCTTCAATTATTGGCATGGTGGAAGGTGTTCTAATATTATACTAAGCCTTATGGAATAGTTTGAAGTGATTTGGAGTTTATTTGCAACTATTTCTTTTTAGAACATAACAGAGGAAGAAGAAGAGTAGCCATTGATTTTTACAACTCAAGCTTTGTAATTTTTTTGATTATTTCTGAAGGGTATGTCCTCTCTTATATAGGCTAGAATGTGATGGAAAAAAAAACCAAAAACCCCTCAAAACCCTAACATCGTTAATTACACACATCATGTCTACTTTATGCCGCATATGCTTAAGGGTTAAGGATTTCCCTTTTTGCTCATTTTTAAAATATCTTATCCTCTCTTACATCATGCATGACAACATACCATTTAGTTAGCCATAAACATGAAAATATTTTTAGTTGATCATTTTCTCCATAATGATTAATTAGACATGCGAAAAAAGTTTGAACAACTTTTGTTGAGAAAAACTATTTATCGATAAAAACGATTTTCGATCACATTATCAATATTTTTTCAATGAAAATATTTTTGTAAACATTTTTTTCAAAACAAGTTTACCGTCATTACTTATGATTTAAAAGGTGGTTAAAAAGCTTATTAAATCATTATTATAACATTTAATCCAATAGTTCAGATATGTAAATACGAAGTGTCTGAAATTCTAGGCCGTTACAACATATGTACACCAAAAACAAGTAGATAGTTGTTTGCTCTAAAAAGAAGAAGTATCCTAAATATTTAATTCTCTCTCCTACAAATGAAATGAATAACTCCATTAGAAATGAATATAAATATGAAAATTAAAAAACGAAGTATCTACATCAGAAAAAATTTTGGCTAAAGATTTCTTATCAAAAATATTCTAAGTGTCTAAATTTCTAAAAAATATTTCCAGAGCTACCTTTACACGGCTAGCATCGAAAAAGAACCCCAAATATAAGAAATAGATATACGTGATCGAAACATGATTGAAATCATAATATATCATTCACAAACACCGATATGGGTAAAATACCAAAATATTTACTATATGTTTATCTTATAAAGTGTTTATGTCATATAGCATACATCTTTATTAAGCATTAAAACTTACCTTTTAGAAATACTATTAAGTTTGCTAACATTTCCAAAGAAACATGAGCAGAAAAAGAACCAAAACAAGTCAAGAGCAATCAAATACCTACACTTAACTCAAACATGCATATTTGTGAATTTATATAACTAAACCCGTAGAAGTAAGACTATAACTATTAAACCAGCATTAATCTTTTTAGGTAAAGAACAGAAATTCTAAACAAGAGCAAGTTTCCTAATAAAAACAATAAATCAAAATGGTCGTGTGCATTATTATCTACAAGGACAAGACTTAAGGCATTATTATTTCTATTATTAACTTAGTTTATTTATTGTTGTTATTATCATTGTCGTTGTTATTCTTAGTATTATTGTGAACTTAATTAATTTTTATAAACTTGGTCAATTATTATTATATAAAATTAGTTATTTTTTTATAAAACTTAGTAATTTTTTAAAAATTCGCCAATCTTTGTCTATAGACTTAGTTATTTTTATAACATTTTGAAATTTATAAAATAAATTAAATGTAAAGATGTTGAATACTTTTATAATTTGTTATAATTGTTATTGTTATCATTATAAACTTAGTTAGTTTTCTTAGACTTAGTTAAGTTATTATTATTATTATTATAAACTTAGTTAATTTTATAAAAAAAAATTAATTAACGAAGTTAATTTATAAACTTAGTTAATATATTACTACTATTGTTACTACTACTATATAAATTTAGTTAAATTTTACAAAACTTAGTTGAATTGGTTAATACTTTATCGTTTTACATTATCATTATTGTTTTGGTTGTTGTTCTGAAATTAGTTATTTTTTATGAAGCTTATTAATTTTTATAAACCTAATTTGTTTACTGTTACTATATAAATTTAGCTTAATTTTATCAAATTAAATTAAATTGGTTAATACTTTATCATTTATCATCATCGTCATTATTGCTATTGTTTTTGTTCTAAACTTAGTTTGTTTATTGTTATTACTACTATTATGTGCAACGACCCAGAATTTCACTGCTTTGATTTACGAATATTTAATTAATTTTTAATATTAAATATATAGGTTTTATAATGAAAACAAAACTCTTTTGGATAATAATTAATGATGGTGAAATGATTTTCAAATTTTTTTCACAAATATATTTAGTTCGAAGAAAAATCGAAAAATGTGACCAGAATTTGTTTTTCGAATTTTTGACTTTTCGTTGAATAAAAGTTGTCAAAAAATCATGCACATTTAAGTTGAATATTCACTTTCATTTACAAATAAGTTAGCATTAATGTAACGACCCATAAATTTTAATAATTTTTATAATGTAATTAATTAATTTTTTCATGTAAAATAAACAGTAAAATTTAGCAATGAAACTTTGATATTTGGAATACGTCTATTTTAACATAGCAATTGTCTATTTTCATTGATAAATATGTAAGTTAGTATGTTGTGTAAATTTCAATTTTTAATTTTAAATCAGCTAATATTTGATGGAAAATAAATATTTTTGAAATCTGAACATTTTTACGAAATAAAAATGTAAATCATTTTCTGAGTGAGACATCATATTCCGTTTAGCCGAACTTGGACTGCTATATCTCTGTTTATCTTATTTTCGGCATTTTTGCAGAAGTTTTGGCAACGAACATCGAGTTTTGATAGGATGATCGTATCGTTGATATCGTGTACCATTCTATTCGTCTCGTCGTACCGATATCCGTATTATATTCATTTGTGCATTTCGGTGTCCATTACGCAATGAAATCTGCGAAACGATTAGCCGTATCAGTTTCGTATTTTTGTCTTTTGGGTTTTCTGTGCCCATTCGTTTGTTTCCAGAGAAAAACAAATGGCCACTATCATTATTATTTTCATAAATTCAGGTTTGACTATTGCCATTCCACCATTTCAATATAATATTTTGTTTTGGTTCGTTCATTTCCAGTCTGTTAATTGCTTTTGATATAAAAATAATAATAATTCAAAGTTTATATATAATTCTCGCACTGTTCATCTCTTTGAAAGAAGATCCGCTTATATTTCTTCCTGACCATATAGGGCTCGTCTTCATTTGCATTTGAACCCCACCCATCTTCCCACATGTTCCCCTCTCTGACCTTTCCGCCGTTCCTTTCACCATCGACCTACAGGCCACACGAGATCCCTCCGACCTTCAACGTCAACTCCGCATCCTTCTACCCATAACCATCGATCCTTGCAGCTAAGCACCCAGTCCCCTCTCCACAATCGCCTCTGCATCCCTTATCTCCAAGAGACCCATGCCCTATCCAATCAGCTTTGAAACTTCATCCAACCCACACAAATCGAGAAACTGCTCACCTCCACAAGGCAGATCCACAACCCAAGCTCATGCACGCCTTTCCTTAGCCGAGTCTTCTCACCTGGTCGAACCTTCCATGGCAGCCCTGATAGCACATCAAGCCACCGACAGCCTTCTCTTCCTCCTTTTGTTTAAATTTATATATATATTTATAATAATATTGATTTTAAAGTAAATATATATAAGCTATAATAATAATAATGATAATAAAGAATGTTTATATATATATATATATATATATGTTTTCAAAAAAAATTATTTTCATAGTGGCTCTCTTGCTTTATATATGTTTATTATAATATTGATTTTAAAGTATATATATTATTTCAAAATGTGTTTTAAATCTGAATATTGATTTTAAGAAGAAAAAAAATACATTTATACATTTGATTTCCATCGAATCCGGTTCATCGTGCTTTGCTTTTGGTTCCGCTGCTGTCTAGAATTGATTGCAGCAATTAGATATATTAATTTGTCAGTTATCAGTGCTTGTTTAATTTCTCTAGCCTCGAAAGGTGAGCAATCACTCACGATTAACATTCTTATATCTAGTAAATTCAATTCACATAAAATAATGATTAAAATATGTTGTTAAA